>CM064343.1:29057500-31457500 GCA_032595735.1 Pelochelys cantorii | reverse complement strand
ACCAGGGGCCACAGCCTGCCCCTGTCCCGGGTGCCAGGGGGCGCAGCAGGTACCAGAGGGCACAATCTGCCCCCGTCCCAGGTGCCCAGGGAGGCAGCGGGTGCCAGGGGGCTGCCCCCATCCTGGGTGCCCAGGAGGCGCAGCGGGTACCAGGGAGCACAGCGAATACCAGGGGGCACAACCTACCCCCGTCCCAGGTGCCAGGGGGAGCAGCGGGTGCCAGGGGGGCTGCCCCCATCCCGGCTGCCGGGGGGGCAGTGAGTCCCAGGGGGCTGCCTCCATCCCGGCTGCCGGGGGGGGGCAGCGGGTCCCAGGGGGCTGCCCCCATCTCGGCTGCCAGGGGGGCGCAGCGGGTCCCAGGGGGCTGCCCCCATCCCAAGCTGCCAGGGGGCGCAGCGGGTCCCAGGGGGCTGCCCCCATCCCAGCTGCCAGGGGGCTGCCCCTATCCCAGCTGCCAGGGGGCGCAGCGGGTCCCAGGGGGCTGCCCCCATCCCAGCTGCCAGGGGGCTGCCCCTATCCCAGCTGCCAGGGGGTGCAGCGGGTCCCAGGGGGCTGCCCCCATCCCAGCTGCCAGGGGGCTGCCCCCATCCCAGCTGCCAGGGGGCGCAGCGGGTCCCAGGGGGCTGCCCCCATCCCAGCTGCCAGGGGGCTGCCCCTATCCCAGCTGCCGGGGGGCGCAGCCTGCCCACTTACCCAGCATCTTGCTCAGCACCGCGTTGTGCAGGTCCGGGTTCTGCTGCGCCAGCCGCTTCCTCTCGTCCTTGGCCCAGACCATGAAGGCGTTCATGGGGCGGCGGATGCGGGAGTCCTCCCCGGGCTTCCCCTCGGCTCGGCCCGCGCTCGGGCTGTATCCATACCCGGACTCCGGGCTCGGGGACCGGCTGGCCGCGGAGCCAAGCGCGCCTGGCTCTCCCGCCGCCGCGCTGTGGCGGAATCCGAAGGCGGGGTCCGGGCTGGGAGTCCGGCTGGACGCGGAGTCTGGCCCCGGGGTCTGCTTGTAGGCGAGGCCGGGCTCAGAGGCGGGGGCGGCGGTGGGACCCCATGAACAGTCGCCCCTGGGTTGCGGTCGCTCCTCTCGGCAGGCACTGGGCTCAGATATATTCATTCCAGCTGGGCGGCCCTTTGTATCCGAACCGACCAGTGGGGGGCAAAGGGGAGAAAACCTGGTCCCGGCTCCGCGCCTGCGATCGGCAGCGACTCGGCAGCGCGTCCGGGGGAACCAGGCACGAGCTGCCTTCCCCTCCCAGCAAACTTTTGGGGCGGCGCGGAGCTGGAAGGGGTCACATATAGGCGCCCTGGGCCAATCAGCAGCGGGGAGGGGCGGGGGAGGAGGCGTCCCTGGGAAGCGCCGATGTGGGGGGGAGCGGGGGGACAGTTTGAAACCTTGGCTACCCGGTGCCTTTCCGGCCAAGGAACTTGGGCTGGGTTTTTTTTATGTTGCAAGCTCTCCTGGGCCCTTTAAATCCGCAGAGCGACAGCTTCCTCCCCCCCCCCCCCCCTCCCCCCAGCCCTGGACCAGAGCAAGCGAGCGATTCCCGGTGCGGCTGGGCTGGGTTTGCAGGCTGGGATCCGGCCCCAGTGGCACTAGCCAAGCCCGCGGGTGCGGAGGCGGGCCCGGCTCCGGGCATGCACCGGCCCCCGTGCAGCAGCCGTGCAGAAAAAGCATCCCCTCCCCGGCGCAATGCAAAGCCAGGCGGGGGGTTCCTGGAGGGTCCGGGGGGCTGGAGGGGACTGTCCTCGAGCGCCCCCTGGCCCAGCCTTCTGGGTCACAGGCCGTCCCTGCGTGCAGCTCCAGCACCCCCACGCCTGTCTGTCTGCAGCCGCCCCCGGCCTGCAACCCGAAACGGGCCGCGTTGTGCAAGCGCGCAGCTCGCCGCGGAGAGCAGCCTGGGGTGGGGGGGTTGCACGCCAGGGTCTGTGTGCGGATCTGGAAGTGATTTGAAAAAGCCGATCTGCGTTTAACCCTCAACAAAACCAAAGAATTTTTCGGGGGGGGGGGGGAGCGAGTCCCGTGTCCCCGTCCAGCTCGAGACAGACCCCACTGAGGTTGCCAGTTCGATTTCCGGCTCGGGGCTGGAGTCCCTGGCTAAGATTGGGCACCGACAAGTCAGCAGCAGGGACTGCAGTGGAGATCCTGAAAGGCTGCCCCTGCCCCTGCCCTCTCCGCTCCTGCGCGGACTTTCTCGGGGCTGTTTGGACCCTGCGCAGAGCACACAGGGGCTGTCAGGCTGGGGGTGGGAGCTGGAGGACTCCCACTCTCCTGCATCGCTTTCTAAGATGCTGTCCCTGTGCACGGCCCATGCCTGTCCCTACGGTGCTTTCAGTGAGGCACACGCACACACATACACACACATATATATATACCACCTGGAGGGAAAATACAGCTTGTGTCTCTGAAGCAAGGCTCCGCAGCCAGCCTCTTTCCCTTGCTCTTCACCCCAGCCCCCCTCGAACTAGGGGCACGCTTCCCTGGGATGTGTGCTTCCACACTCCTCTCCCCAGGGGCACCCAGATACCAAAGGACCAATGTGCCCTCTAATTTTTTCCATCCATGTGTAGAATACATTTTGTCACGTGCACCGAGGCCTGTGCAGATGTGCACCACCCGTAGGAACACAGGCTGCTGCTGTGGGCGCTCCGCTAATCAGCTGGGCGGCATTTAAATCTCCCCTGGGTGGCTGCCCAAGTGCCCAGTTTACAGGGAACACGGCAGATGACTTGTGGTAACTCTGGAGCTGCCCCACCCCCCTTATACCGCCAACCCTCTTATGCCCCCACCAACGTTGTAATTGCTAAATGGGGTGCCCCCACATGTGCCTGTCTGCTCCTCTGAGTGGCCCTCTCTCCCTGCAGGCAACAGTCGCCACTGCCCAACACCCCCACTTGCTCCTGCGGGTGCCCTTAGGGCTCCCTTTGAACAGGCAATGTGCTTGGGAGCCTCTGGGTGGCGTTTCATGCCTGGAGAGCGCTAATCCCGGATCATCTCCGGTCCGTCTGAGGCTTGCTCCTGAACGCCAGGCTGGGTTATTTAGGTTTTTTTGGACTGAAAGCAAGTCAAAGCTGGAATGATGGTGGCAGAGTTGTGGACCGGTGCTGGGTCAGAGGGAGCGCAGCGGGTCTATCGCGATATCCGCAGCTGCTGCGTCCTGGTTTCTTCCTCCCAAGAAAGCTCAGCAGTTCTAGGACTATAAAAGCAAGACTGAGCTGACCCCAGCTGGAGCTTGGGGGGGGGAGGGCAAGGGGGAGCACAGTGCTGGGGGGAATGTGGGAGAAATGGCTTTGAGGGGAGCAGGGTTCCCTGTCAGCTGTGCCTTTGGGCGGCCACCCCGGAGAGATTCAAATGCCATCCAGCTGAGTAGCACAGCGCCCACAGCCAGCAGCGTGTGTTTCTAGTAGTGGTGCACATCTGCCCATGCCTTGGCGCATAGAACAACATTTATTCTGCCTGCGGATGGGAAAAATTGGAACACTGGAGGGGAGCCCTTATGGGGGCTATTTCAGAACATTAAAATGCATTAAAAGCCCACGCCTGTTCCCTCTGGGCTACCATCCATTTTAAAGACAAAACCGGGAGCGTGAAAGAATAAACTGCCCCTTTCCCTTATCAACTCTAACAGCTGCGTAAAGTCTTCTGTACTCTGGCCTTGCGTCTTGATTATAGCACAACTCCTAGCATAGCAGCACTGTTGCAAACTCTTTGCCAGGCAAATCCACTGCGCTGGGGAAGCTCATCCCAGCAAATGGTGGGGTACAGCCTCTTAACCCTTTGCAATAGTGCAGCAGCCCCCGTGTCCGTGCCCCCACCAGCTGAAATTGGTTCAGATCACTGGGGATACACCAGGCCTAAAATTGAGTGGGTCACAGTGCAGGCAGCAGGGCCAATGCCTATTAGAATGGAAATTTCATTCCTCAGCTGTAAAGTGGTAGCTTGCCAGTGAAACAAGAGCTTCCTTGGCTTACTGTCTGTTCCGTAACTTCAGTGCAGGGCAAGGTGCTGTTATTTCCATGTGTCAATGATATCAGGCCAGGAGTCATTTCAGCCATTGATACGGGTCTGGTCAGTTTCCAGGCCAAGCTGCCTAGTAAACACGTCCATACGTTTGAAAGCATTGCCAGCACCAGAGAGAGACTGCCGCCAAACACAAGCTCAAACATCACCCCACCCCACCACAATCATCGCCATCCATTTCAGCGCAGCCTGGATCAGTGAAACGTCGCGTAACAGACCAGCAACCCCCTCCTCCGCACGCACACACACACAGGGCCTGATCTCAGTGGGGCGGGGTGAGGACCAAACCTTGCAAGATTACAGCTGGACTGACATGTGAGTTCAGGGTACAGAGCCGAAACGCAGGTGCATGCAACAGTCTCTCCATGGTGGTTTTGGCCAGCCCAGTGCTGCAGTATCGGCCCTGCGTTTCATGACCACATCTTGCAACAATCCCGGCTTTTTCTGAGGCTTCGGGGCAGGGATTTATAGCCCAAATCTTTTTGTAGAATCATAGAATCCTAGGGCTGGAAGAGGCCTCAGGGGTCCAACCCCCTGTCCAAAGCAGGACCAGCCCCAACTAAATCATCCCATCCAGGCAGGGCTGGCTTGAGCCATTACTGCACCCTGGGTAGTGGGCGCGCAACGCATGTGTGGCTTCTCCCCCGGGCGCACGGCGCATGCGCTGCCCCATCCCCCAGCACGCTGCGCACCTCACACCTGCAATCGGGTGTGCAGCGCCTGATGGCTGTTCTAAGGGGCGCCATGCGGCCCCCGGCCCCGGGCACTTGGCGCCTGATTGCAGCTCTAAGGGGTGCCACGTGGCCCCTGGCCCCGGGCACACAGTGCCTGATTGCAGCTCTAAGGGGTGCTGCGTGGCTGGGTGTGCAACACCCCTTACAGCTGCTATCAGGCACCCCCCATAGGTTGGCACCCTGGGCAGCTGCCCAGCTAGCCCCCCCCTTAATCCGGCCCTGCATCCCGGGCTTTGTCAAGCCAGGACTTAAAAACCTCTAGGGATGGAGATTCCACCCCCTTCCTAGGGAACCCATCCCAGTGCTTCCCCACCATCCTAGTAAAACCCTCCTGTTGTGAAACCCTTTGTATTGGTCACTCCATGCACCAGGGTCACCCTTGTAAATCCACACCCCTCACTGCTGTAAACAGTCACGACCTCCCAGACCAGGTTAATACCCCAGTGTAATGTGAACTGCAGCATGATTTGTACAGCAATGTTTGGCTTCCACGTACCCCTTTTGTAGCATACCCCACAGGCCGATATCTCAGCTTGCTCCATTGGGACGCTCAGCGTCACTACGCCCCAGGCCTTTTGTCTGTTGCACAAGTGTGCTCCTCACTCATCAAAGTGCTTTGGGTGGTGCCAGCACTGCTGCACCTGTCTGGACAGACATCTGCTTGTGGTCAGCATGGACATCATAAATCACTACTGCATGGGAGAACCGCACCTTTCAGAGGCTATTGTCCAGCATCAGTCTGTGCTCTACTTTTGGCAGCAACCCAGAAATACCGAGCCAGATTTTCAAACACCCTTGGCACGCTGGGGATCGGACACATTGCACGCTGAGTGCATTGGAAAATCTGTCCTGCTCTTTCTCTGTGTTACTGTGGGCACACACGCCTGTCCAGGTAGTCTCGGGCCAGGTGGTGTGAGGTTTCTGCAAAATGTTAGACATCGTTCATCTAGTCACGTATCAAAAAGGGCATTATAAGGAGGAGGGAGAAAAATTGTTCTCCTTGGCCTCCGGTGACAGGACTAGAAGCAATGGGCTTAAATTGCAGCAAGGGAGGTTTAGGTTGGACATTAGGAAAAACTTCGTGCCTGTCAGGGTGGTTAAACACTGAAATAAATTGCCTAGGGAGGTTGTGGAATCTCCAACGCTGGAGATATTTAAAAGCAGGTTGGACAGACATCTATCGGGGATGATCTAGATGGTGGTTGGTCCTGCCGTGAGGGCAGGGGACAGGACTTGATGATCTCTCGAGGTCTCTTCCAGTTCTAGTGTTCTGATTCTGATTCTATTGGATTAGCCAGATGTGAAGAGAGGAGGGTCAGCAAGGGAGGGAAACAGGGAAGGGAGAGGGAACAGGTGAAGGAAAAAGGAGTCAGAGAGAAGGGGAAATGAAATCTGACAAAGGCAGGAAAAGCAGGGAGAGGAGGGAAATGGGAGGGCTGCAACCAGAGCAGAGCTATGAGGAAGGGAACCAAAAACTTGCAACTGCTGCTGTTGCCAGATACAGTCACAGCAACACTGCCTGATTCAGCCAACTTCGTCCAGGCTCGGTGACTGATGCGGGGCGCGCCCTGAGCCCTCTCTTGGGCTCCGTGTCAGTCAGGCAGGGTACGTGGGCCATGTCATGCCTGCCTGGACTTTCGCCCTTGCCAAGGCCAAAGAAGGTAAATCATCCGAGCCCAGCAGTCACCCAGCTTGGGGTGTGACATAAACACACAAGCCATCTTCCTGGTGCAACAATAGCTCTCTCGCTCCACTAGCCTCTTAACTTTCACTGGGGGAAAAAATCCCCCCCTCCCC
This sequence comes from Pelochelys cantorii, assembly GCA_032595735.1. Taxonomy (NCBI): domain Eukaryota; kingdom Metazoa; phylum Chordata; order Testudines; family Trionychidae; genus Pelochelys; species Pelochelys cantorii. Next base: position 31,450,960 of record CM064343.1, on the reverse strand, counting down.
GTGTCCTGATATACACACATGGCACCTCCCACACACCAGAAGGAGAAAATAAATAAAGCCGGACAGAATGCAGGGGGGGGGTACAGCGCCAAGGAGACAGGCAGGCAGGCAGGGAGGGAGAGCGAAAGCCACTGGGAGGGTGGGTGTGTGCCTGGGCCCTCCAGCTTCTCACAGTTCGCATTCACAGTGGCGTACGGAGAGGAAATGTTGGATATTCCTGGGCAGAGATAAGATCATTGTAAAAGGCAGCTGGATGACCTCTCCCATCACCCGCCTCACCAGGGCTGGCGTCTGACGAGCTGGAGCTTTGCCCAGCAGCCGTCACTCTGCACAGGACTTTTTTTTTTTCTTAAAAAAAAATTGGGCTCTTGGATTTCTTCACCTCCCCGCCCCCAGTTTCCCTTTATAGATCCTGCGCTTTGGAGCACCCAGCACCACACCTAGGAGAGGAAGTTTGGCTGGGGCGGCAGACTCTGTGGCTGAAACACTTTTAAACACAAACTTTTGTTGTTGTTCCTGAGCTCCCCCCCCCTTGTCTTTCGCGCTTCTGATTGTGTCTCACAGTGGCTGATGCTGGAGCTGCTGTCCAGCTCCCACCAGTCTAAAAATAGGCCAGCACCTCCTGCCTGGTCCAAAGGCCGCTGGAGACTCCAGCGTCTTCGGGAAATGCGCTGGAGAGTAGGCAGGGGAGTCAGCCCATGGGCAATAGGGCTGGTCTGGGGAGCGAAGATGCAAATATTTACGATTATTTGCTTCAGGGTCGCACCTAGGAGGCCCAGTCATGGGACATGGCAGCAGCAGACACAGTCCCTGCCGCCCACCCCCGCCCACCCCCGCCCACGACTAACAACATTAAAGTCAAAAGGGCGCGCCCTGGACCCTCTCTTGCAGACAGACAGACAAAGTCGCCCATGGAACTAAAGATCTCAAAGCATTTCACTAAGAGAAATGCCATTAGCTCCATTTTGCAGATTGGGAAACTGAGGCACAGGAGCATTTTGAAGGGAGTTGCCCAAGGCCGCCCAGCAATGGCAGTAGCAGAGCCAGGTGCTGAAGGCAGGTTTCCAGAATGCGAGTTCAGTGCCCTGTCTGCGGGGTCATCCTCTCCATGGCAGACTCGTCATTCGTCATCGCAAAAGCATCCGGGAGCCACTCCTGATTCCTGAAAATGGAGTGTTGTGCGGATTTCCCCACTGGTCGGGACAAGGGTCAGACTCTGGGTGGATTCAGGAACTACTGCGTGAATCACTCACCCCAACTATTCACCGTCTGGGGTGTGGGACTGGTCACAGGGTACTGCTTTTACGCACTGATTGGAGGGATGCAACTTTTAACAGGAGCATGTGTATTAATAATTTGGTAGCAGTAATAGTTAATGCGATATTGCAATAGCACCCGAAGGTGATATAAATCAGGGCCCTGTGGTGCTAGGTGCCATACAGACACAGGCAGCCCGTACTCCAAAGAGCTTCTAGAGATCATTTCCCACCTCATTGAAATGCAACCACCTCTCGGGTAGCTGTTCAACAGCCCCCAACAACGCTAAACAGCATGCTAGGGCGGGAAAGTAGACTTATATAGCCAGCGATAACTCTAGGGGGGGTTAGATAAGAATTCATTACCTGCGTTTAAAGTTAGCCAGGACACTGGGGTTATGTTCCCCTACTGGTGTCATGGGATAATCCACAAGGCTGCAGTGGATGGTGCAGATTGCCGTTGGAGTGGGAGCACACCTGACCTTTGCTAAAGTGAGTCTCCCCTACCCAGAGTTTGGTTATAAGAACATAAGAACGGCCATGCTGGGTCAGACCAAAGGCTGCACCAGACAAAACTCCAGTCGGAGCCCAACACAGCCTAGTGCAACAGCTCCGGGTAGCGGGGTCCCACACCTGTCTGCTGCTGTGTCCTGTCCCTGTCGGGCTCCTCATCTTTGCACCAAGCCAACAGATCCAGGTAGATTTTTCTCCTCCTCCCGCCCCATCTCCCCAGGAGTCCTGTCCGGCTGTCGGAGCAGGGGAGGCACAAGGGGCTTCCCAGATGTGCCACTGAGCCACTGTGTGACCTTGGTCACATCGCTGTGCCGCCCTCCGCCCCAGTGTTCCCCTCCGTAAAAGTGAAGTGGGATTCTTGAGGCACAGCATGCTCCTAATGAACCTGAGGGGAAGTGGACACTTGGGGGTGTGTGATTCCCAACTGGAGGAGACGGCGTTGCGCTTAATCTTGTGGCGTTAGAGAGCTAAACATGGTAGCTGCAACAGCAGGGTAAGCTGGGAGACTAGCTGTTCTGAGAATGAGCCTGGTAACGCAGCTACTAGCCTGTCTGTCTCTGGGTGAGTCGCCTGCATCCCACGCCTGTCTCTGGTTTTAGCATGTTAGCACCATGCAAACTAGCTCCTGCTTGGAATTGCTCTCCCTACCCTCCACTTATTGGGAAAAAATCGTTGAGGTTGGGCACGATTCATATTCTTGGGCTGCGCACAGGGAACCAAGGCTGGGCTGAGTCAAATGAAAGGGTATCTTTTCCTGCACATTTCAGCCCCCGAGTGCACCATGGGACGACCTCCCACATCCCTCTGCAAAGGACAGGCACATGGGCATTGGCTTAGGTACACACTGCAGTCAGCACTCCACCTCTGCAGCCTCTGGGCTGAGACATCAGTGTTGTTCAACATCTTCATTAAGGGCTTGGAGAAGGGGATGGGTTGCAGCCTCCACAAGTTTGCAGATGACACTAAGCTAGGGGGAGAGGTAGATACGCTGGAGGGCAGGGATAGGGTCCAGAGTGACCTAGACAGATTAGAGGATTGGGCCAAAAGAAATCTGATGAGGTTCAACAAGGACAAGTGCAGAGTCTTGTGCTTGAGACGGAAGAATCCCAAGCATTATTACAGGCTGGGGACCAATTAGCTAAGCAGCAGTTGTGCAGAAAAGGACCTGGGGATGGCAGTAGAGGAGAAGCTGGCTATGAGTCAGCAGGGTGCCCTTGTAGCCAAGAAGGCTAATGGCATATTTGGGTACATTAGGAGGAGCACTGCAGGCAGATCTAGGGAAGCGACTATTCCCCTTTATTCGGCACTGGTGAGGCCACATCTGGAGTATTGCATCTGGTTCTGAGCCCCGCATTAAAGAAAGGCTGTGGACGCACTGGAGAGAGTCCAGCAGAGGGCGACCAAAATGATGAGGGCGCTGGAGCACATGACTTACTAGGCGAGGCTGAGGGATTTGGGCTTATTTAATCTGCAGAAGAGAAGAGTGAGGGGGGATTTGATAGCAGCCTTCAACTCCCTGAAGGGGGGTTCCAAAGAGGGTGGAGAGAGGCTGTTCCCAGTGGTGACAGATGGCAGAAGGAGGAGCAATGGTCTCAAGATGCGGGGGGGAGGGGAGGGGAGAGCGTGGTCTATGTTGGATATTAGGAAAAACTATTTCCCTAGATGGGTGGTGAAGCACAGAAATGGGTTCCCTAGGGAGGGGGTGGTTTCTCCATCCCTAGAGGTTTTTAAGTCCCGGCTTGACAAAGCCCTGGCTGGGATGATTGAGTTGGGATTGGTCCTGCTTTTAGCAGGGCGTGACCTGCGGAGGTCTCTTCCAACTCTATGCAGGCCCTTATGCAGGGGTGTGTGTGAAGGGTGTGAACACCCCCTTTCATGGTCCCCCAAATAAGCATGAGGGGGCTCTCTTTGGGGGATGGGAGAGCACTGTGTTGTAGGGGGATGGGCAAGCGGGGCTGGTGGCAGCACGGCAGGGCCAGGGGAATGGCACCCCCCACCTGCAAGGAGCAGCCCCCAGGCTGGGCCCCACTGGCCAGAAGCCCTGCCCACACTCACCCGGCGCTGGCCTCGCAGCACAGGTGGAGCAGCAGCAGGCAGAAGCGGCGGAGGGAGTGGGGGGCCATGGCGGCCGTGCTGCCCTCCGTGATCCCAGAAGGTCATTTCTATAAAACCTGCCTGTGTTGTTAGTACGTTGTAACAAAACGGTTTTACCAGTCCCTGCTTCCACGCTCTTATGTGCACTCCTTGCCTGGCTATTTTGAACTCCTTCATATTTTAAAAAAATTGCGGTCCACATATACCAAAAAAGCAACTCTCCCCCCTCCAAAAAAAATTCCTGAATACTGGCCTGCTTATTCACAGCCTCCACACCAGTCATGATTTGATAGATCTCTACCATAGGCCCCTTCAGTCATCTCTTTTCCAAGCTGAACAATCCCGGTCTTTTCTCCTCGTATGCCAGCTGGTGCAGATTCCTAACCACTTGAGTTGTCCTGCTCTGTCATTTTTTCCAGTTCTAATACATCTTTGTTGGCAATGGGGAGCCCTGAACAGCACTCAGTATTCAAGGTGTAAACACCCCATGGATTTATATCGTGTCATGATGATATTTGCTTTCTTAGTCTCTATCCCTTTCCTAAAGCTGCCGTACATTCTGCTTTTTGGAGTGCCACGGCACGGTGAGCAGATGTTTCCAGTGAACGGTCCGGAATGACTCCAGATCTCTTTCTTGAGTGGTAACAGCTAATTTAGACCCCCCTGAGGTTGCCTGGAGAGCTGGGATTATGTGTTCCAATGTGCATCACTTTGCATTTATCAACGCTGAAACTCCTCTGCCATTTTGTTGTCCAGTCGCTCAGCGGCACGAGAGCCTTTTGTAACGCTTTGCGGTCAGCTTTGGGTTTAACTATCCGGAGTCATTTTGTGTGCTCTGCAAATGTGGCCCCCTCACTGTTTACTGCTCTTTCCAGATCATTTAGGAATATGTTGGCCAGTATCCATCCCAGGATAGATCTTGGGGGGGGGGGGAACCACACTGTTTACCGCTCTCCACTGAGAAAACATTGTTTTTTCCTACCCTGTGTTTCCTATCTTTTAACCATTTTCTGACCCAGGACAGGACCTTCCTTAGCCCATGGCTGCTTATTTTGCTTGAGAGCCTTTGAAAAGAGACCTGGTCAAATACTTTCTGAATGTCCAAGTACAATATATTCCTGGGATCACCCCTGGCCACATGCTTTTTGACCCCTCAAGGAATTCTCATAGACAGGCGAGGCAGGATTTCCCCTTACAAAAGCCGTAGGCAATTCTTCCCCAATATCTAGTGGTCAGCAGTCGGAGGATTCTGTTCTTTGCTATCGTTTCTATCGGTCTGCCTGGTCCTGAAGTCAAAGTTATTGGCCCGTAATTGCCAGGCTCGCTCCTGGAGCCTTTTTAAAAAATCAGCATTAAATTAACTCTCCGCCAGTCCTCTGGAAGAGAGGCTTGTTTAAGCGATAGGTCCCGTACCACCATTAGACCCCCAAATACATTCGCATGGGCCACCAAACTCACTGCGGGTCTGTCCACGCAGCAGGTAAAGACCCGCGGCTGGGCCTTGTCCACTGACTTGGGCTGCGGGGCCGTAAAACTGTGGTGCAGGTGCTCAGGCTTGGCCTGGAGCCATAGCTCTGGGACCCCATGGGGGGAAGGATCCCAGAGCTTGGGTCCCAGCCTCAGCCCAAACGTCTGCACCACAGTTTTGCCGCCTGATCCCTGGGAGCCCAAGTCAGCTGACAGGGGCAAGCCATGAATGCTGAGTTGCAGGATAGACATGCCCCAAACCTCATGACCTCGGCCACTACCCATCTGGCCAGATTTGGCTCAGTGATTTAGAGAAAGGCTTTGATCAACCAGCTGAGCCAGCCCCCTTCTCTCTCTCTCTCTCTCTCTCTCTCTCACACACTTCTCTCTCTCTCTCACACACACACACACACACTTCTCTCTCTCTCTCACACACACCTCTCTCTCTCTCACACACACACACACACCTTCTCTCTCTCTCTCTCTCTCTCTCACACTTCTCTCTCTCTCTCACACACACACACTTCTCTCTCTCTCACACACACACACACACTTCTCTCTCTCTCTCTCTCTCTCTCTCACACTTCTCTCTCTCTCTCTCTCACACACACACTTCTCTCTCTCTCTCTCTCAGACACACACACACACACACACACACACACATACCAGGGGCGTAGCCACAGGTGGGTCTGAGGGCCGGGGCCCCACCCCTGCATCCCTCCAGGGCTCTCCTCATGCCCCAACGCTTGTCCCACTCCGCCAGCTCGCCCAGTGCTGGAGCCAGGGAGTGCGGTCAGGTGCTGGGGCTAACGCTGCTTTGCCCAGTGCTGCAGCCAAAGAGTGGGGTGAGGGTGCCGGAGCTAACCCCACTTTGCCCGGTGCTGTAGCCAGGGAGCAGGGTTAGGGCGCTGGAGCTAACCCCACTTTGTCCAGCACTTCAGCCAGGGAGCTGGGTCAGGGTGCCGGAGCTAGTCCTGCTTTGCCAAGGGCTGCAGCCAGGGAGCAGGGTCAGGGTGCTGGAGCTAACCCTGCTTTGCCAGGGGCTGCAGCCAGGGAGCGGGAGTGGGGCACCAGAGCTAGCCCTGCTTTGTCAGGGGCTACAGCCAGGGAGTGGGGTTGGGGCGCTGGAGCTAACCCTGCTTTGCCCAGTGCTGCAGCCAGGGAGCAGAGTCAGGGTACTGGAGCTAACCCTGCTTTGCCCAGTGCTGCAGCCAGGGAGCAGGGTTGGGGCGCTGGGTCTTAACCCCTGCACCCCATCATTGACCACCCACCCAAAGTTACCCAAGCAGGTCCTTCTGGCCACGCCACGGCACACTGTTTGCTTTAAGAGTGTATTTGTGAGAACTAAAGCAAACAGCAAAGCTCTCGCCTTCCACTGAGCTCATAGGGAACCCCTTGGTGTTTTGCTGCGGCTCGTGCAACAGGGTCCCGGGTCAGGACTGGGGTTCCTGGGTGCCAGCTCATAGGGATAGATTCGTAACGCCTAAGGAGACGGGGGCCCCTCAGCTGTCCCAAGCCACCTTCTCAGACTGGCCTGCCAAAGTGAGCCTTCGCCACGCAGACACCAGGCGCCCGTCGCAAGGAAGTGGAGAAAGTTTTCTCCTTCTCCGAACTAAACCATCCTCCTTGTTTATACAGGAGTCCCACGGTAGTCAACAACTCCCCATTGTCTGAGCAGATGAAACCCGCAGCTAACCCAAACGAGCGGAGCGACTGCTCTGTCCAGGCCCCACCCTCTAGACAGCCGGAGCAATTGTCCCAGAGGGAGAGGCTCAAGTTTTGCATTGCAGGAGAATCTCCCTGGTGCTCAGGGAAGCCTCAAACCTCGCCTGAGGCAATCTTTCTTCTCCCTTCCCTAGAGCAGGGGCGGGGAACCGTTTTTGCATGGGGGGCCACTAACCCACAGAAAAATCAGTCAGGGAGCCGCACACAAGTGAGAATAACCCCCCCTCACTGACGTGGCCCCGACTGAGAAGGAGAAAGACCCTCCCCACATTCCCCTCACACGCCAGAGCTTACGGGGCCCAGGCTAAAGATTTTGTGTACTCTGGTCTTGCGGTGGGGCGGCGGGGAAGGGGGGAGGAGGGGCTGGAGAGCCAGCATGGGCTTCCCAATGCTGTGGGGAGTCCTGAGCCTCAGGGGCCAGATCCAGGCAAGCCGGAGGTTGCATCCTGGGCCTTCGGTTCCCCCAAATCTCCACTCTGGCGAGACACTGGCAGAGGTATTTGCCTTTAGACCATCTCTTCTGGCACAACCCCTACTGTGCTCCTCTCCAGCATCTCCTCAACAGGCGTGCCCTCAATGACACCAGGGCCTGATTTTCGGGGGCACCGCACCCACGGAATTCAGCGCTTCTTCAAATCAGATCCCCACGTAAGGGGGCACCTAAGATTTCATTGCTACTCCAGCTGCCCGTTTTCCTCTGTGGCTCTTCTGTAACTCAGAGTGCAGCCAGCTTGAAATCTCTCACTTTCGATGGGCCCCTCTCCCTCACTTGAAACTGGGACAACTCATCACACGTGCAACATGTATTTCAGCATGGAGATCGTACTAAATGCCCTGGCATGGGGTCAGCTCTGGGCCGGGGGGAACTGCATAGCCTGGGGAAACTTCTCAGTGAGATCGCAGAGGTGGATGTGGGTGTTATGTAGTGACTCCTTATTTTCAAGGCCTCTCCATGGCCTGGATTGGTGATCCTGCAGTGTTGTGTGCTAGACAACAGGGTGCATATGGAGGCCTTGCGAACTGAACAGACCACCCAGAGAGGGATTTGCTTGTGGAAATTCTGTCACCAGTGCACAAAGAGAAAAATATCTGCGGTCATAGAATCATAGAATTTTAGGGCTGGAAGAGACCTCAGGAGTCATCGAGTCCAACCCCCTGCCAAAAGCAGGACCAACCCCAACTCAATCATCCCAGCCAGGGCTTTATCAAGCTGGGATTTAAACACCTCTAGGGATGGAGATTCCACCCCATCCCTAGGGAACCCATCCCAGTGCTTCCCCACCCTCCCAGTGAAATAGTTTTTCCTAATATCCAACCTAGACCTCCCCCACTGCAACATGAGACCATTGCTCCTTGTTCTGCCATCCGTCACTACTGAGAGCAGCCTCTCTCCATCCTCTTTGGAACCCCCCTTCAGGTAGCTGAAGGCGGCTATGAAATCCCCCCTCACTCTTCTCTTCTGTAGACTAAATAAGCCCGAATCCCTCAGCCTCTCCTCATAAGTCATGTGCTCCAGCCCCCTAATCATTGTGGTTGCCCTCCGCTGGACTCTCTCCAATGCGTGCACATCCTTTCTGTAACGGGGGCCCCAGAATTGGACACAATACTCCAGATGTGACCTCACCAGTGCCAAATAAAGGGGAATAATCAATTCTCAAGATCTGCTGGCAATGTTCCTACTAATGCAACCTAATCAGGGCTGGATTAAGGGGGGGGGGGCTAGCTGGGCAGATGCCTGGGGTGCCAACCTATGGAGGGCACCTGATGGCAGCTGTAAGGGGCACCGTGCGCCTGGGGCTGGGGGCCGTGCGGCGCCCCTTAGAGCTGCAATCAGGTGCCTCGTGCCCGATTGCAGCTGTAAGGTGCGCAGCACGCCGGGGGGTGGAGCCACACATGTGCCGTGTGCCCGGGGGTGGGGCTGCACATGTGTCATGCTCCCGCTGCCCGGGGCGCAGGAATGGCTCGAGCCAGCCCTGAACCTAATATGTTGTTAGACTTCTTGGCTACAAGGGCACCTGGTTGACTCATTGTCAGCTTTTCACATTCACTGATATCCCCAGGTCCTTTTCTGCACAACTGCTGCTTAGCCAGTCGGTCCCCAGCCTGTAACGGTGCTTGGGACTCTGCACTTGTCCTTGTTGAACCTCATCAGATTTCTTTTGGCCCAATCCTCCAATTTGCCTGGGGCACTCTGGACCCTCTGCCGATCCTCCAGCATATCTACCTCCGCATCTTAGCAACATCCATGGACTTGCTGAGGGTGCAACCCATCCCATCATCCAGATCATTAATGAAGACGTTGAACAAAATTGGCCCCAGGACCAACCCCTGGGGCACTCCACTTGATACTGGCTGCCAGCCAGACACTGAGCTGTTGAAGACTTTCCATTGGGCCTGACAATTTAGTCAGCTTTCTATCACCTTGTCCAGAGTGACCTAGACAAATTGGAGGATTGGGCCAAAAGAAATCTGATGAGGTTCAACAAGGACAAGTGCAGAGTCCTGCACTTGGGAAGGAAGAATCCCAAGCATTGATACAGGCTGGGGACCGACTGGCTAAGTAGCAGTTCAGCAGAAAACGGCCTGGGGATGGCAGTGGATGAGAAGCTGGATAAGAGTCAACAGTGTGCCCTTGTTGCCAAGAAGGCTAACGGCACATTGGGCTGTATTAGTAGGTACGTTGCCAGCAGATTGTGGAAAGTGATTATTCTCCTCTGTTCAGCACTGGTGCAGCCACATCTAAGTATTGGATCCAGTTTTGGGGGCCCCACTACAGAAAGGATGTGGACACATTGGAGAGAGTCCAGTGGAGGGCAATGAAAATGATGAGGGGGCTGGAGCATATGACTTATGAGGAGAGGCTGAGGGATTTGGGCTTATTAAGTCTACAGAAGAGAAGAGTGAGGGGGGATTTGATAGCAGCCTTTTACTCCCTGAAGGGGGGTTCCAAAGAAGATGGAGTGAGGCTGTTCCCAGTGGTGACAGATAACAGAATGAGGAGCAATGGTCTCAAGTTGCAGTGGGGGAACTCTAGGAGGGGGGTTGAGCACTGGGATGGGTTCCCTAGGGAGGGGGTGGAATCTCCTTCCTTAGAGGTTTTTAAGACCCAGCTTGACAAAGCCCTGGCTGGGATGATTTAGTTGGGGTTGATCCTGCTTTGAGGAGGGGGTTGGACTCAATGACCTCCTGAGGTCTCTTCTGACCCTAATCTCTGATGGTTCTATGCCTGTAAGGGTGGGATAGATGTGCCTGAGTACACATTCTAGGGGGTGTACATGTAGGTTTGACTGGGGCGCGTGTGTGCTTCTTTGAACAGTCATTTGTGTTTGTGTTTATTTTAGTATTCAGTGCTCATCACCAAACCAACCCAGCGTTTCAGAAAGGAAAGTATTACATTTCCCCCAACTATTTCCAGACTCCCATAAACACATTTTTGTTTCAGCATTAATGAATTACCTCAATGCATAGCCAGCCTCATGCCAAATACATGGACACAGACTGCAGAAAAGCCATTGAGAAACAGAACTGGCTGCCAGTCAACAGCTCCGATTAGCGCAATTTATTTTCTTGATTACAGCAAGAAAATCAGTTCTATGCACTGTGTCCCGTACGGGCAGGAGAAAGCATCTGGTCCACACTGAAACATTTCACATGTGCTTTTGCTATGCTCCACTTTAAAAAAAAAATTTTTTTGCAAAAAAATATTATTTAAGAGTATTTGTACAAAAGAGACACAATCCCGAATGGCTCAAACAGCCAGAATACTGCTGATTTGGCGGCTTCGAGTCTGTGAAGTGGCTTTGAGTGTGTGACAAATGCAGGCAACACCTTGCCAAATCAATGGTATCCTCATCTTGGAGATGTTTGCATAACCGAGTTTGTAAAACTGGGGGGGAATGTACAATCCCAAGCAGCCCTAGACGAATTCCTGTATCTCTTACCTGTTTCGCCTTGTACGTAGCTGTAACACGGCTCCCTGTCCGAGTCCCTTTTCTCAGACCGGAATAAAAGTCTGTAATCCTGAAAGCTTGTTTCTCTCACTAACAGAAGCCGGTTCAAAAAAAGATATGACCTCACCCGCCCTGTCTCTAAAAAATCCTGGGACCAACACTGCTATAACTATTATAGCAGCTCAGTCAATTATACTGATCTGCTGCAAAGTTCAAAGGAGAAAAAAAAATCTTTGCATGGACCACTTTCAGGAATAGCTGTTCAAAAGGGCGCACCCTGATTGTGTTGGGCATACAGAAGGGGATTATGCAGGCACATTGGTATGTACAAAGCCCACCTTGTGTGTGGGTTTGGGGAGTAGCACAAACCAAAAAGCACACATTGGGGTTTGGGAAAATTGTTTCCTAAAACCGTAGCCACAGACGTGAAGCTGCTGGAGAGGAAAGCAGAATCAGCTGAAGTGCCTGATACCACTCCTCTGTGTGATAAGACCTTTACAACAAATGGTTTTCCCATCAATCTTTGTGTCGTTTTGTAATTCATTGTGCATTTGTGTCCATGCAACACACACATGGGCAGATGCACCCACACAGTCCTGCCACCAATCCACAGTAAGATGTGGGTTTGCTGTGGACTGTTTTGCCACCCAGAGGCTTAGTCTACCCTGCAGGGTTTTTGCGCAAGAAAATTTTTGCAGAAGAGATCTTCTGAAAAAACTTCTTGCGCAAAAGTGCATTCAGACCTCAAAGGGCATCGCAAAAGCGATGTGCTTTTGTGCAAGAGAGTGTCCATGCTGCATGGACGCTCTTGCTCGAGAAAGCTCTGATGGCCATTCACAGAATGGCCATCAGAGCACCTGTGCTTTTTCCGATAGGGGTTTCTTGCACACAAAATGCGCTGGAGCATCCACACCTGCCTTTTTGCGCAAGAGCTGTAGCGCAAAAAGGAGTTATTCCTCGTGGAGAGAGGAATAACTCTTCTGGCAAAAGCCCTCTGTTCTGTTGATTTTCTTGCACAAAAACGCGCTAGAGGTGTGGATGCTCTGCTGGTTTTTGTGCAAATTTGCAGATCGCTTTTTCGATGCACTTTGGCAGTGTGGACACTCTCTTTCGGAAGAATTTTTTTCAGAAGATTGCTTCCAAAAAAAGATGCTTCCGAAAGAAGCCTGCAGTCTAGACATAGTCAGAGACAAGGTGTGGGGAGGCAAAATCTTTTCTCGGCCCAACTTCTGTTGGTGAAAGGGACAAACGTGTACGTCTACACAGTGCTCCGCTTTGGGTCTGAGAAAGGTGTGCAGGGTCACAGCTAAATATAAGGTGGAACAGAGACTGAGGCTATGTCTAGACTGCAGGCTTCTTTCGGAAGAACCTTTTTTCAGAATAGATCTTTCAAAAAAACTTCTTCCGAAAGAGAGCATCCACATACAAAAGCGCATCAGAAAAGTTATCTGCTTTTTCGAAAGATAGCATCCACACTGAATGGACGTGATCTCACATTTAAGCTATAATTGCTATGGACGGAGTGGCCATCAGGGCACCTGCGCTTTTTCCTCTTCTTGTGAGAGAACTCCGTCTTGCCCGTCCACACACACCTCTTTCCGAAAGAGCTCTTTTGCAAAAAGGCTTCTTCCTCATAGAAAGAGGATTACCAATGTTGGAAAACCCCTTTTGTTTTTTTGATTTACTGTTGGAAGAAGGTGATTGCAGTGTGGACGTAACTCAGGTTTTGTCAGAAAAACGGCCATTTTCCCGATAAAACTCTGTAGTGTAGACATACCCTGAGTGGATGCATGTTGCAAGAAACCAAAGTGAGGTGGACAGCTAACACCTCCACAATCTGGGACAAAGAAAAGTTAGTGGGATGCAGATTGTTATAATGAACTGTGAGTCCTGAGTTTTTATTAAATCCATGCTTCTGGATGTCTAGCAGAGTTGTGAATTTAAGTTTCCAGGCTCATCTTTTGAAGAAATTGCACAGGTTTCCTTTGAGGATGAGGAGTGTGAGATCCGACATGCAGTGATTATTTTGTGAAAAATCTCCGAGGGGGAGCTGGGTTAGTCTGGAACTTTAAAACAACGGATAGTCCTATGGCACCATAGAGACGAACAAAAATATGTATACAGTATCATGAACATTCATGGGCAAAACCCACTTCCTCAAGTCTCAATATCATCTGATGAAGTGGGTTTTGCCCACAAAAGCTCATGTTGTGTATATATATATATAATTGTTAGACTCTAAGGCCATGTCTACACTAAGAGATTATTTCGAATTTACTAACTTTGACTGTCAAAATTCCCCATAGTGAGGATACGCAAGTTTGAATTTGTAAAATCGGATGCCCAGAAGGATATTTTGACTTTTACTTAACTACATTTTTTTCAAAGTAGCAGTACTTTTACTCAAGGAACTATTTTGGGTACTTTTTCCACCACTGTTCCGTCCTAAGTGGAGCACTTCGCATTTGTCCTTATTAAACTTCATCCTGTTTACCTCAGACCGTTTCTCCAGTTTGTCCAGATCATTTTGAATTATGACTCTATCCTCCAAAGCACTTGCCACTCCTCCCAGCTTGGTATCCTCTGCAAACTTCATAAGAGAACTCTCTCTGCCATTATCTAAATCTTTGAATCGCCATCTGTAAGCCAGTACGTACGCTGCCCTTTCTGTCAGAGTGGCAGACAGAATTGCTGGGCCCCTGGGCAATATGAGGGGCGCAGCGCCGTGTTTCTGGAAGGGGCGGGGCCTCAGGGGAAGGGGCGGGGCTAGGGCATCCAGCCCTCAACACCTCCTGGAGTGCGCCACACGGCATTCCAACGTTGATATAAAAGGTCTGGGGCCCTGGCTACTGCCTTTGCTGTAGTAGTTGTGGCCAGGCGCCCCGGGCCCTTTTGAATCACTGGGCCCCAGGGCAATTGCTCCCGTCCCCCATCGTTGGGCCTGCTTTCTGTTGACAGCAATGTCTCTTTCCCGCCTGGTAGCGTCATAAGATCAGGTGGATTGCAGGAAAAGACCAATGCCCCCTTCTTTTGTGGAAACCCCGCTCTGCTGGGCTCTGTTCTGAAAGCTTCCTAATCACCCCGTTTCCTTTCTTGAGATTTATTTCACGGCTCTCTACTAAAACGTCATTGGTTCGAAGGTGCCATAATAAAAGGCTCCACGCCGCAGCACAGAAAACAATGCTACTTTTCCAATACGGGAAATGAGGGAAATACTTTGATGGCCATTCGAAAGCATGGGGAAGCAAGGCCACGCCCAGCCCATGATTCTAGACCCTGCTGCAGAAATATGGAGACATGATTTGTAAATGCACAGGGGCTCAGCCTGCACATCGTGGTGCCGGCAAATAATCCAGTAAAGCACATTTGAGAAGCATTTGGGAAATGTTTGGTGAAAGTGAATGGGCTAAGTCCGGGGCAGGGAGCCTTTTTGGGATCAGGGGCCACTGACCCACAGAAAAATCAGTCGGGAGCCTCACAGAAGTGAGAAGCAAAAAAGTCACTGAAGTGGCCCCTGACTGAAGAGAAAAACACTCCCCACATTCCCCTCACACACCACACCCTTGGGGTGCCCTGGCTAGTAGATTTTGTGGGCACCCCCTCGGCTCTGGGATAGGGTGAAAAATGAGGGGTTCAGTGTGTGGGAGGGGACTGCCAGGAAATTGGTGTGGGCAGGGCCGGCCCACAATATTTTGGCACCTGAGGCGGGGAGCTCAAATGACGCTCTCATGCCCCCTCACTTGGGCCAAAACTTTGAAATGTCTCAATTCTCTGGGTCCTAGTGGCGCTCCCCCACAGTCTGGCACCTGAGGCAGTCACCTCAGTTCACCTCATGGTAAGGCCAGCTCTGGGTGTGGGGTGTGGAAACTGAGCAGGAGGAAGGGTGCAGGGGCCTCAAGGGCCGGATTCAGGCTAGCCAGGGGCCTAATCTGGCCCCCGGGCCATATGTTTTCCATCCCTGGGCTCAATCAATGCAGGAGACACAAAGAAATGCGAGAGGTTCTAAGATTATTACATGCGCATAGCTATGTACACTAGCCAGATAGCAGTGACTACAGCACAGCCTAATGACTGGGAATAAAGCCAATGAGACAGCATAAGTGAGCAGGGAGGTGCAAAAAGTCAGAGAGGGAGTCTATCTAAAGTTCACCCTCTGCCATTGAATCCTGGGGCACATCTTACCCTGATTTCAAAGGGGTTTCCCATGTCCAGTGTGAAGATGTTTCATCAACTTAAGCATGAAAAATGGGCATGTGATTAGTAGGAACCTGCCTGTGAAACTGGAAAATGGCCCTTGTGGGCAGTTTTGTGGCTTGCAGATGCAGGGGTGGTAATTGCACGCTCGCACGAGGCCTGCAATTGTACAATCCTTTTGCATGTCCCCCTGCACGCATAGCGTGGCTGAAAATTTTGTCCTAATGCATCCAACATACCTTTCATGATGGACACCCCATTCTGACCGTGCACTGCGTAGGACAAGGGTGATACAACTTGAGGACATTACAACATCGGCCTCACCACATTATGATGCTACAAGTCGGCTCCAATGAGCCAGCCCTTCCTGATGCAATCTTAGGTACAACTATCCCCTGGCAGGAGCTCGCACCTCACACAGGGCCAGCCCACAATATTTTGGCACCTGAGGCAAGGAGCTCAAATGATGCCCCCATGTCCCCTTTTCTCCTGCCTGCCTGTTATGTCTCTTGTGCCCTCCTTCCTCCAGCACAGCACTCTGCCATCTCTGTGCATCAAGAGTGGAGAGAATACAGATGCACCAGCAGCAGACACAATTTTCTACATTCTGGGTCCTAGTGGCGCCCCCCCCCCCGCAGTCTGGCCCCTGAGGTGGCCGCCTCAGTTCACATCATGGTAGGGCCAGCCCTGAGCTCACAGGTAGTGAGTGATCGAGGACAAAACCGGCAATGGACTGAGCAACCGGACAGTGCGTGGCTTGCACATACGAGACCTGAAGGAGCTCTGTCAAGCTGCAGTGGTTGGCATCTCTAGGTGGGCAATGAAACCAATTAGGGTGCAAAGCGCCCCTGTGACAGTGCATTGCCCTGCACTGGCCTTTTAAGGGGCTGCGAGTGGAGTTGGAGGGAAGCCCAGCTGGAGGCTATAATGAGGGACTCCTGGAAGGTGGAGGAGACCTGCCTGCTGCTCTGGAGGCAGGGCAGTAGAGACCGGACTGCCAAGGAAGCAAGAAGCTCCCTGGGAGAGGGCAGGGTGGGGGATGCTTTGGCCTAGCAAACCCAGGCTACCAGGCCTGAGGCCCTAGGGGCTGCGAGAGGCAGATGCAGTAGGCTGGGGAGGCTCAGGCCAGGCAAGCCCCAGGCCGTAAGGCCTGAAGGCAGGATTGCAAGAGGCAACCTGATAGCCAGAGGTAGCAGGTCCGCACCCTTGGCCAGGGAGGAGTGGCCAGGAGGGACTGCAGTCTGCCCAGAGACAGGGGCTAGAGAGAGGGACTGGCAGGGGGCCACTGAGGCCTGGGGGGGGTGCAAGGGAACTGGGTGTTCCCTGGTAGAAGAACTGGGGGTCCTAGGGAGCAGGGAGGACCCTGGGGTATAGTGAAGGAAGAACAATGACCCCCCCCAGAAGGGGGCGCCAACAAAGACCGGCACGGCCACGGCCAGAGGGCAGTGCCCTGAAGACAACGCCGTACCGATGGAGGACATGGGGGAGACGCCAGCGGAGGGGGGCACGTCGGAACAGCCAGCGAATTCCCCAAAGTCACCTTGCAGAAGGCACCACGCTGGCGAGTCGACCCCATTACAGCCCCCGAGAAGGAAGTGCACGTCCCACTCCTCCGCATGCGCTCCAGCAACGCAAGCCTCTTAGGTTGGGAAGGAAGCGACCTCCCGATTACAGAGGAGGTTTGGCTGGTGGGGATTGCTGCTCAGACACTTCACCAGAAAGCAGCACCTGTCAGCCGGCAGAAAGGAGCTCAGTGTGAAAAGGAACATGCCCCCGCCTCAGCCGGGGCTGACAGACGAATGTAGGACGTGGACATCTGGGAAAGGTTTGCTGCTCCTCCACACGGTTGTGGCTCTTGACGTGTTGTAACTTAGAACAGACCATTACCTCACCAGCCTTCGGCAGATGGCTGCTGTCTGCAAAATGCACTAAGTCGTTCTCTCGCTTTTCCAGTCGAGCCCGCAGCGTTTTTAACTGAGCTCCTTCAGGTTGTCGGTCTGGTTTCTTAGTTTGGTCTGGATTCCTCGTTGTAAGTTGGCTGGGGATTGACAGACGCTCGGCTTGTTTGTTCTGGGCCCGCTTGGGGGCTGGAGCTATTGGAAACATCTTGTAGTTAAGATTGTACAGCTCGTCTTCATCATGGAGTGGGAGGCTGGAGGTGGATCGAAAGCCCCGAAGCACGCACTGAAAGAACGCTGGACTTGGGTCTAAGGACACGACCCTGAGAGTGGCAGGAGGCAGATTTCCGAATGCAGAGGAGGTGAATAATCCCTATACAGAGAGAGAACAAACAGCCACTCCATAACAAGAGGAACCCACTTGGGTGGGAGGGTTACAATAGTAGAGCCCAGCGCAGGTACAAAATTTGCATCTGCAGCTGATCTGTGATCCACAAATCTGGTCTGTAGATATCGGCAGCTTTGTAGGGCTCATAAGAACGGCCCCACTGGTCAGAGCAAAGGTCATTCTAGCCCCGTATCCTGTCTTCCAACAGCGACCAATGCCAGGTGCCCCAAAGGGAGTGAACAGAACAGGTAGCCATCCAATGATCCCACCCCTGTCATCCATTCCCAGCTTCTGGCAGCGGCCAGAGACACCATTCCTACCCATCCTGGCTAATAGTCCTTGATGGATCTAACCTACATGAATTTATCTAGCTCTTTTTTGAACCCCATTAAAGGCCTGGTCCTCACAACATCATCTGGCAAGGAGTTCCGCAGGTTAAGGACATAAGAATGGCCATACTGGGTCAGACCAAGGGGCCATCTAGTCCAATATCCTGTCTGCCGACAGTGGCCAATGCCAGATGTCCCAGAGGGAGGGAACACAACAGGTAATCCTCACACGATCCCTATCCTGTCACCCATTTCCAAACAAACACAGGCCAGGGACACCATTCCTACCCATCCTGGCTAATAGCTATTGATGGACCTAACCTGCATGAATCTATGTAGCTCTTTTTTGAACCCCGTTAAAGGCCTGGTCTTCACTACATCCTCTGGCAAGGAGTTCCACAGGTTGACTATGCCCTAAGTGAAGAAAAACTCCCTTTTGCTTGTTTCAACCCTGCTGCCTAATCATTTCATTTGGGGACCCCTAGTTCTTATGTTATGGGTTCTATGTGCAAACCTTGCGTTCTGGAGACACGATCTGGGACTGAGGTGCTTTACAAGACCCAATAGCAGCAGCAGGCTGTGACTAATGAGTCTCATTTGGAGTCACTCCTGATTACACATAGCCGTCAAATCCCATGATTCTAAGGATCGGTGGGTTGACTCTGGGCTAGGACGAGACCTTCTCTTCCAAAGCACCGCATTGTGCAGTGGCTAGTTGCTGGACTGGAGGCACAGCCAACATCCCCAGAAACATCAAGAATAAACGCCTGCCAGAGAGAGGAAAATGGACTGGATGGGCCAACATCCACGGGTCATCTGCTATTCCTCATGCATGGGACAGTGCGATACATTGCAAATATCCCCACACCCGGCCAGCTTGGTAAAATTCTGAGTGCATGATGTTCATATGACCATGACCAAATATGGCTAATTTCTTCTATGGGTTGCAGATTTCAAGGCAGCCTCTAGCGCAGAACTATGGGTCGCGACTCAGCTCTGGGCAGTGGGATGTCAGGTGCTGGGTCTCTTTGCTGCAGGGGGATCAGTTGAGCAGTGGGGGTGCTCAGGCAGCTTCCTGCCTGTCCTGGCACCGCAGATTGGGCTGCGCCCCGGAAGCAGCTGGCAACAGGCCTGGCTCCTATATGGCGGGGGAAGGGGGAGAGCGCACAGGGCTCCATGCACTGTCCCTGCCCTGAGTGCTAGTTCTGCAGCCCCATTGGCTGGGAACCTGCTGCTGGCTGCTTCTGGGGGCAGCATGGTCTGTGGTGCCAAGAGAGGCAGGAAGTTGCCTTAGCCCCCCTGCTGCACTGCTGACCAGGAGCTGCTCATGGTAAGCCCCTCCCACCCCAGCCCTGACCCCTCCCTAAAGCCAGAGCCCCCTCCTACGCCCCAAAGCGCCTCCTCAGCCCCACCCCGGAGCCCACACTCCCATCACATGATGTTGGCTCATGAGTCATGAGTAAAAAAGTTTGAAAACCACTGCCCTAGAGTGCAGCGGGCATTCACCTCCTATTCAGGAAAAGACCAACCCTTAGCGCATTTGTTTCTCCAAAGAGAAAGGATTCCTCTGTTAGGCCTTGCAACGGCCTTGCTCTGTGACCTCAGGCAATTCACAGCGTGGCTCTGTGCCTCAGTTTCCCCCTCGGTGAAATGAAGATGAAGTTACTGCCTCACTCTCAGGAGTCAGCAGGTTGAATTCCTCAGGGGGTGGTGAAATTATGGGGCAATCAGCCAGCACAGGGGTCTAAACAGGAGTACCGAAATCACTGCCCCTCGCGTGGACCAACACTCTCACTGTTCCCTTGTGCTCTCACTGTTGTCTCTTATCTTATGCTTAGATTGTCGGCTCTTTGGGGCAGGGACTGTCCTTTTGTTCTGTGTCTGTACAGCGCCTAGCACAAGCGGTCCTGGCTGCAGACTGAGGCACCTAAGCAACCCGGTAATACAAACCATAATAATGCGAAGCAATGGCCCACCGACCGGGGTGAAACCCGACCTATTGTCTGTAGAGTTCTTTGGAAGGAGCCGCTTGGAGTGCATAGAGCAGGTTTTTATTGTCTGGCTGCGGTGGCTGCAAAAGGCTGCTGTAGAGGAAAGGGAAGGCTGGTGGTCCCTCCCAGCTTCCTCTGCCACGACCCCTGGCTATTCCCATAAACAGAGGGCTGGGAGGGGAAGTCAGCGGAAAGGACAGGGCCAGGAGGAAGCTGGCGGCATTACGTGGCTCCGGAGCTTCATAGGGGATTGAGGCCTGGTTAGTCAGCGTGGTTCAGGGGCGGGGAGGAGGGGGAACAAGCTGGATCACACCTCCCCTCCCCCCCGGCAACGAGTTCTCTCGCACTCCCAGGGGCAGGATGTGCCGGGGCCATTTTGACTGAGGGCTTCTTTCCTGAAGCAAACACACCCACAAAAGACCCTGGAGTTCTCTGTGACAGGACGACTCCTTTTCGTTTCGGGCCTTGGCCGCTGAAAGGTTCAAGTGGAGAAACTCTTTTCCCTCTCGGCGCTGGGTCAGCACTGACGTCTCCTCTTCGGCCTGGGCCTCCTGCCAGTGGCCACGCTCGGCCCCGAGAAAGGCGAGGCTCCTGGGTGGGTTGGGGGTGCTTCCCCTGCCCTTGGCTTTTCTCCAGACCCGACCACTGCGGTATCTGAGCAGCTCACTGGATTTCAGGGCTCGACCTGGCCAGTGTCCCCATGATGAAGGGCAGTGCTATTATCCCGTGGGCGGCCGGTAATGCAGACAAGGGAAGGCACAGCCAGGGCGGCAGGTATCACAGGTGGGGGAGGGCTTTGCCTTCCCAAACTGCCAGCCTGGCCCCGCCCAGGCTCTGCCCCCAGAATGCCTGCCCCAGCGCCCACCCTCCCTCTGTCCTGGGGGCCAGGGAGGCTGGAGCCACGTGGCTTCCTCCCGTCCTGCTGCTCCAGGGGCCAGGAAGGCTTGGGCCTGCTCGGGCCACGTGGCCTCTTCTCTCCCCACTGCTCCGGGGACCAGGGAGGCTCGGGCCGCGCAGCCTCTTCTTTCCCCATTGCTCCAGGGGTCACGGAGGCTTGTGCCATGTGGCCTCTTCTCTCCCCACTGCTCTGGGGTCCCAGGAGGCTGGGGCCACGTGGCCTCTTCCCTCTCTGTTGCTCTAGGGAGGCTGGGGTATGCACACACACTCTTCCCTTCCCTGTGGGGGGGACATGCACGCGCTCAGCGTGCTGCTCCTCCCCACCCCTTCTCCTCCCCTCCCCGCTCAGTGGAGGGGACAGGGCTGTAGATGGGGCTGGGGGCCTGCCTCCTGCAGTGCCAGCCGCACGACCGCCCATGGGCACAGCCTTCCCAAAACTGCCTACACACCCAACTGTTGAAGGCTGGGGCCACCACTGAGGAAAGCTGGGGCCGCAGCCTGGCTTCCCCAGCCACCAGGGAGGGAAGGGGCCATGGTGGAGCAGCCCGGCTTCCTGGCCACGCAGAGGGCGGGGCCGGGACTGCAGCATGGCAGCCTTGGCCTTCCAGGTGGCCAGGAAGCATCCAGCTGGGGGTGGGCGGGGCTTGGCTGCCAGGGCGGGGACTTGGGCAGAAGGGGTGGGGCTTGCTTTCCCCCGCTGGGCTTTCACCGGCCGCCCATGTATTATCCCCAATGTAGAGACAGGGACTGAACCCAGGAAGGCTTGGAACCCTTGTCAGTCCAAGTAAACCACAAGCTACTGCTCTAGTCACGGCCTCAAGCATTTCTCACTGGCCCTTGGCTAGCCCTTGACCTCCCCTTCCTGGCAGATTCCACTGCACCCAGACCCCTCACCCCAGCAAGGACTCGTGGGCCAGTCTCTGCACCGATTCCTATTCCCTGGGTACGCCGCACGCCGCAGTGGACCTAGGACAGCACAGGCCAGGCCAGGCAGCTTACCCCATTCTCCCCCAGGATTGCCACCTCTCGCCCCTCACAGATTCCGAGCCACCTCTGAAAAATCAGCGTTGGCTTTATACAATGCAAACAATAACAATGGCTGGGTTGGTTTTTCTTTGCCTCCAGCTTGGTGTGAGCCTTCGGGGTGGACTCCGAGCACGTTCTCAGGCTTTCTGGGGCACATATGAAGGCTAGAAACCTGCTTTTTTGTTTTGGAAAGGGAAACTGAGACTTTCACAGACTTATTCGGGCTCTGCAGCTGGGGCCAAAGTCAGGAGCAGATACTGCGCTGCACCTGGGAGCGGGAGATGGCTGGAAGAAAGGCACCACGGCTTAGCACAGAGCCTTTGCTTGAAGATGGGGCTAGGGGGAGGGCTGTTGAAGGGGCAGGGAAGTGGGGGGATATGACAAAGAGAAGGCTACAGCTGGGGGTGTGAGTGAGTCGGTTCCTGGCTGCCTGGGAAGTACCAGGGATCCAGAAGCCAAGAGGGTTCTTTTCTGTAGAGGAAGGGAGCAGGAGGTGATTGAACTGGGGGTCGGCTGGGATAATTGACTGGTACAGTGAAGACATTAATATGACCAACAGGGAATCACTGCTCTACTTTATTCCTGCCTCAGACCAGGTTGAGCGCAGGCTTCCTGCCTGGCAGAAGAGGACTGGGAAGTGTGCAGCCAGGAAAGGATCTTGCCAGTGTCCCCTGTAAGCTGTGCACTTGGGCAGCCACCCACATGCTGCCCAGCTGATTAGCAGAGCACCCACAGCCACCCACAGCTGGCAGCCTGGGTTTCTACCAGTGGTGCACATCTGTACATGCCTTGGTGCACATAACAAAATTTATTCCATGCGCGGATGGAAAAACTCAGCGGGAACGTTGGCTCTTGCGGCACTTTGCTGAGATCAGTGTCAAGGAACGATGGTCCAGGCAAAAGGTCGGACCGAGATCCTTGGCTCTGCCCGTTGCTCTGGGTCCAGCAGGGGTTTGGAGCCTGAAGGGGTCTGGCGTTCAGGGTGTTCCTTGTTCACTTTGCTACTGCAGACCCCCACATGGAGATGCCTTGCCCTGAGTCAGGCCAACCCAGAGGATGCTGGGGTGGAGCACATCCCTAATGATGCCAGCTGATGGCCCAATGCTTAGGACTCCAGGAAGGTGGTTCTAATATCTGATATCCTCCTCTCGCAATCTTATAACATCCAAGACACCCCGTCTCTCCCCCTCAATTCCTACATCTCCTCCCACAACAATTCTTTCTTAAATCGTTGAACCCCTCCAGTGATTACAATACCGACAAGAAGCAAGTGAAACCCGGCACCAGAACTGCTCGTCAGCCCCAGGCCATGTTATAGCTGAAGAAATAAGGTTAGCACTCTTATCTGATGGTGCGCTCGCCTTGCCAAAGATTGCTGCTATCAGCTCGGGACATATGTGCAGCTGGCAAGGGTTCTGCGCCAGAATGATACAAACAGCTTTCATTGTGGAGTCAACAATGGTGGGCGAAGAAGCCGCATGCTATAACCGGTGTACAAGGCACACTTCATACAAGCTCAAGGCAGGGGGATGCAGACAAAATCAACAGCACGGTCTTGCAGATTATTATAATTATATTTATATTCTCAAAGGAGAAATCTGACAGTGAAAATGGCTTGGAGCCAGAAATACAAAACAGAGGGATTTGGGCTGCCTAGAAAAACTGTTCTGTGGAGCCATGAAATGAACTGAAATCAGCTGCTTTTCCAGTGTGGCTGGATAAATGTGTCTAGCAGGACAGGTTTGCCAGTGTGCCAGAGTCCACATGAATCTGTTGCAGCCTGGTGTTGATTTGTAGGAGGCAAGAGCATCTCAAAGCTACTAAATAGCCGATGGGGGCATTTCCAGGAAAGAAGCGATAGCAAATCTGGGGGTTTGTTTCCTTGTATCCAGATCCTCTCATTTATACAGAGCCTGGCCCTGATTTTCAGAATACTTGGGTAGTTACAACGAAAATGTCAATAATTAGGCATTTGGGCACCCAATCACCTTATATTCACACACAATTAGCGTATATTAGCGACAGGTTTTGCATGTGCCATTGCGTACCCATATTCTATGAAAATCTGCCAGTGAATATACCCTGAATCTTTTCCAGCCACACATGATCTGTCTGCTCATGTGACGACAGTTCTACCAGTGCCAACTTGTTCAGTATGAATTTAGGAATTATCAGACGGGGTTAATCTAAACTCTGTAGCCTGTCTTGGAGGATGGCGGGCATCAGAGGCTAAGAACTTTCCAGTAGGCAGATGAGAGATAATCTGCCTCTCCATCAGGTCTCATCCTGGTCTTCGATAGAAATTGGCTTATGCCCTGAAGCACAAGGTTTAATATACTTTCCAGAATTTTTGTTAGCAATGACCATTCGAACTCTGGAAATACCTTTTAATACATTTAAATGCCTAATCTCTTTGAGACATTCGTTCAAGTCGTGTCTTCACTAACTTCATGTGACAGTGAGTTCCGCACTCTAATCATGTTACACAAGAAAGTATTTCCTTCTCTCAGGTTTAAATTTGCCATCATTTAATTTCACTGGATGGCCCCTTGTTTTGTGTTTTGAAACAGGGGAGAAAAGAAGCTCCCAGTTTAACTTCTCTTGACCATTTGTTATTTGATGTGCTTTTATCATGCCTCCTCTTATTTGTCTCCTTTGGAAGATAGTCTTTTCGATCTTTATTCATGCAAGAACTTTTTCCGGGCCCTGGTTCATTCTTGTGACCCCTCTGTGCTATCCTTTTGACAAGGATTAATCAGGACCGTGCATGAGGCTGCAGCATTGATTAATGTAATAGTGTCAAGGGGTGCCCCCCCCGGTCAGGATCTCTCCCCTTAAAGTCCCCCCCCCCCCTCAGGGTAACTACGGCCTCTTGGCGCAGTCTTTAGAGTTCCCCTCTCGGGGGGTAAATACGGCCTCTTGGCCTAGTCCTCGGGCCGGTCGGCCCTCCTGGATTCAGGGCGGTGCAGAGGGGGAGGATAGGGGGACCCGGGCCCTCCCACTCCACTGGGTCCCAGCCCAGGGCCCTATGGGCAGTAGCTGGGGCAACTGCCTGCTCAGCAAGGGGTTCCTCCCTGTAACCTGCTGAGCACTCGGGGGGCGGTTCCTCCCTGCCCTGGGCTGCTTCCTACCTCCCCACCTTTCTCCCGTGGGTGCACCTCTACACGGTCTCTGGGTCCCAGTCTGGCGCAGCCGCTGGGGCGGTCGCATTGGTCCCATCAGCGGGGACCGCTCCCGGTTAGGAGCTGGCCTTGGCAGTCCTTCTCCTTTGGCCACCCACCTCAAATGAGCTGGCTCAGGGCCTTTTATGGTGCGGCTCACCAGTGAGCATGCCTGGCAAGGCCGCGGGGGCGGGGTAATCTCCGCCAGCTGGATCTGCTCCACCAGCTGGGCCCGGCCCCTAGGCTCACTTATAGTGCAGGGCAGGGCTGCCCCATCACAAATAGCATTAAACATTTTTCTGGATCCATCTCATCTCATTCTTTATGCTTCAGAAGTCAGCTGGGTTAGCCATCCGCTTGCATACCTTACTGAATCAGGGCCTTGACGCAAATTGAAATTGTAAATGGAGAATCCTCCAGACGTGGGTGTATTTCTAGTAGGGTCTTGCAGGAATCGGAGTTCTTGGCCCTATTCTATTTAACATTTTCCCAATCATTTGGAGGAACACGTAAAACTGTCACTGATAAAGATGGCAAATTATACAAAGACTGGGACAAGGTAAATAGGGAAGAGGATAGGTGACTGATACAGAATGCTTTGGTTTGCTTGGGAAACTAGGCTCAAGCAAATGACAGTTTCAGTATTGCCAAATGTAAGGTGATACCACCAGGGACAAAGAATGCAGGCTTTACTTAGAGGATGGGGGACTCTGCCCTGA
Source organism: Pelochelys cantorii (assembly GCA_032595735.1). Classification (NCBI taxonomy): domain Eukaryota; kingdom Metazoa; phylum Chordata; order Testudines; family Trionychidae; genus Pelochelys; species Pelochelys cantorii. The sequence continues at coordinate 31,425,352 of CM064343.1, read as the reverse complement.
AAAGCAGTGATTCTGAAAAGACTTGGGGGTCCTGGTAGTAATCACCCCGACATGGGCTCCTAATGTAACACTATGGGCAAAAGGGCTAAGACAATCCTTGGATGGATAAACAGCAGCGTCTTGAGTAGGAACAGAGGTTCTACTGCTGCTGTATTTGGCACTTGGAATCCTGTATCCAGCTGTGGTGTCCATAATTCAAGAAGGAGGCTGATAAATTGGAGAGAGTCCAGAGAAGAGTCAAAAAAAATTGGGAACATTGAGGAAAAAAATGGGAAATAGAGGCTTGCCTTCTAGTGCAAAAGAAGGTAAAGGGATGATTTGCTCACAGTCTATAAGTAGCTACATGGAACAGAAATGTAATAATAGAGTGTTCTTTAGTCTAGCTGCTAAAAGTATAAAAAGGTAATAAGGTTTAAAGACTGGACGTTGAAGCAGGACAGTTCAGACTGAAAATAAAGCACAAGTTTTTAATTAGCCATTGGAAGAACTTTCCTAGGGTTATGGTGGATTTTCCATCCCTGGTAATTTTTAAATGAAGCTTGGATGTTTTCCTACAAGATCTGTTCTAGTTCAGCTGCAGCTATTAGAGTTGGTGCAGTAATTAATTCAAGGAAGTCCTGTGACTTGTGTTATAGGGGATGTCACACTAGAAGCTCACCTTGGTCCCTTCTGGTCTTTGAATCTAGGAATTCTCCCCTGGCAGGTTTGCATCCGTTTGTTTTCTGTGTTGCTAGTAGCGTTAGGTGGGTGTGTGTTTCTGCAGGGCTGCTGCAATCCGTTCCCTATACAGGCTGAACCTCTCTAGTCTGGCAACATCCGTGATCCAGAACAATTTTAGTTAACCAGGTGTCCACTTATCATGCATGTGGCCAAGTTTCCCGTGGTCCCATAAAGTTTGTTTACAGCCACCAGTTCTGGCTCTCAGTGTTCTGTGCTGTTATTTAGCTCTAATTCACCCCTAACTATCTTCTAAGAGCCCAGTATGCAGTGCAAGTGTTGGTAATGCTGCTAGACAATACTGACCTCCCATGGTCTGGCAAATTCTCTTGTTCAGCACTAGTCAGGTCCCGAGGGTACCAGACTAGAGAGGTTCAACCTATACAATTGTATAAGTGAGGGGAAGGTGGATATTGTCTTTGTACTGAATTAGAGCAGCGCTTAAGGTTAGCCCTGACCTTGGCCAGACCTGTGAAATCCAGACATTATGTCTCAGGACATTCGCTGCCCGTACGGGTGTTGACCATTTAGCCTAGCACGGCGTTATTCTCCCCGAATGTCACTGTGTATGAATTTTAACGCCCACCCGCCCTTCCCAACTCCCTGAATTTCCAATCCACCTCCCCGAGTTTAACTTTATTTTTCAGCGTCAGCTGGCTGCAGACTGTCCAGGACCTGGCCTACTGGTGGTCTCTGCATTTCCATGGCAATATGCGCTGAGCAGGAAACAGCGAGAGGAGCAGGAAGGAAGTGCTTTGCTCCCTCTGTGTGGCGCTTTAGAGCTCAGGCCTAGAGAAGCCTTGAAACCGTGCCATGAAAACACAAAGCAGAGCGGAGAGGCACTGAGAGAAGGCTGGGGAGGGCTGGGAGTAGCGGAGGCCTTGTGTGAAAGGTTGACGCGAAGCAGGGCCAGATGAAGAAGGAAAATCGCAGCCCAAACTGTTGGAGACGCTCAAATAGTTCTGCTCAAAATTACACCCACAGAGTCTGCAGATCTGGTGGCAAATGACTTCCAGGTTCTACACGTGGACGGCCATATATGTCCATACTGGTCTAAACGTGTCTCCGGGGCGACAGCCGCTAAAGTCGTTGGAGTAGATTTGGCTTGTGCAAACCAACCTGGTGTATTTTTTCCCTTTCCCAGCCAGTTCTGGAGCAGAGATTTCGCCCTAGGGCAGTGGTTTTCCACCTGTTTAGCATTGTGGGCAGCTTTCTGTGTGTTCTGTGGGCCTCCTCCATATAACAGCTACTACCTGTGTGGCCCTGAGGACACTGCATGGACTCTAGCTACAAGCTGCCTGGGCTGCTCTACAGTTTCACATTGAGCTTGGTACTAGAACGAAGCGGGGGTGTTCATGCCCCTCCCTCGCCAATCTTCCCCAAGGGAAAAAGCACTGCTTAACCCTTTAAATGCCCCTGCCCCAGACATGCAAGGGTCTTTAGACAGATGGTGCCTTTTTCAAAAAGCACCTAGGTTGTTCAGGTGTCTCACTCCCACTGAAAGGCACCAGGAGTCGAGCACCGAACTCACTGAGGTGCTTCTGTAGCGCTCACGAGGTGCCGAGCTGTGTCTTTACCTAGGCACACCTCCCCCGGCTGTGTCCTGGCCTCTCCACTCTTGCTCCTGAGGCTCTCTGAGGTCCTGGGCGCTTGTTCTCAAAAGATTAGGCCTCAGCTGGAGTACTGGGTCCAATTCTGGGTGCCACATTTCAGGAAAGATGTGGAGAAATTGGAGAAGGTCCAGAGAAGAGCAACGAACATGTTAAAATGTCTAGAAAACATGACCTAGGAGGGAAGGAAGAATTGGGTTTGTTTAGTTTGGAAAAGAGAAGACTGAGAGGGGACATGATGGCAGCTTTCAAGTACTTAAAAGGGTGTTACAAGGAGGAGGGAGAAAAAATGTTTTGTTTCATCTCTGAGGATAGGACAAGAAACAATGAGCTTAAACTGCAGCAAGGGAGGTTTGGACATTAAGAAAAACGTCCTAACCGTCAGGGTGGTTAAATACTGGAATAAATTGCCTAGGGAGGTTGTGGAATCTCCAACACTGGAGATATTTAAGAGCAGGTTAGATAGACATCTACCAGGGATGATCTAGATGGTGCTTGGTCCTGCCATGAGGGCAGGGGACGGGACTTGACCTCTTGAGGTCCCTTTTGGTTCTAGTGTTCTAGGATTCTATCACCAGGGCAAACCCCACATCCTTAGGTTTGGTGCTTGCTAGTCGAGTTCGTTGATCTCTTGCCCCCCTGCAATGAGGCTGACATCCTCATGCCCCGAACCCAGCTCTGAAGAGCCCCTGCCCCGGAGACGCAGCTCTGGCGGTGGACACAGAGCTGGCTGTTGCAGGCGAGAGGCCTCCTTTGCCCGCTTTCCCAAGGTTGGGTTCCTGCAGCACAGGCAGCCTGGGGCTGGCTCTTTCTCCAGCACCGGCCTTTGCTTTCTCCCTGAGCTCCGGCAATTCGCTCGATGCTGCCCTAGACCCCGGGAACGCTGCAGGGAGACGTAGTTGATTTCTGCCTCCGTCAGCAGCCCACCTGCTTCCTGTGACTCCACAGGGCCGTTCCCAGCAGTGCTCATCACCTCCCCGTCTTCCTCCGGGGTCAGAGGAAACATTTCTCCTAGAGTTAGACTGGCAGTGACGGTGCCTGGGTTCTCAGCCTGGTTCACCTCCACGTCCACCACGTGAGCGAGGGCAGCGCTGTGTCCTTAGGGCACAGCCTGAGGGAGGGAGTGGCATCCCCCCCCCCCGAGGGCAAAGAGGGCTTCCAAACGCACTTCTCCTTTCTGTGGGCTGGGGCCATGTCCCCTGTGCCTGGGGGGGTGACTGGCGGTGCTGGAACACTTTTCATAGGGAGGGTGCTGACAGCCAGCCCCCTCCACTGGCTATGCTACCCCCAGAGGGACCCAGGCCAGTGCTGTGTCTCTGAGAGGCGGGGGACCCAGATAAGGTAAGGAGGCCAACACTGGGGCCAGGAGTGGAGCCCCAGCCGCAGGGCACACAGCTGGGACCCCAGGAGCATGGCCCTGGGAGCAGAAGCCCTGGTGCAAGGCCCTGAGCCAGTGGGTGGGAAGTGGGGCAGGTGGTTGGGACCTGAGCCCTGGGCACAGGGTCAGGGAGCAGAGCCCAAGTCTGGGGGCCAGTGACTGGAGAGCCGGGCTAGCAGCCAGGACTTGAGTCCCAGGCTGGGGAGTGGAGCCCCAGGTGCAGAACCAGTAGCTGGGGAGCTGCAAAAAAACAGGGGGAGCTGTAGCCTGTAGCTGTAGCCGCTTCCCTAGTGGCTATGGGGGTGAAGCCTCCAAGCTTGACTGCATCTGCCTCACATGAGGGTCAGTATCCCAGGCTCCCACTTGCCTCGCCAACACACCCTCCCCACCTGTCACCTCGTGCACACCGCGCAGCCTGGCCTGGTAGAGCGCTGCGGCTCGCCCCTGGGCTACAAACCAGCCGCTCACCAGGGGCGCCAGGGCAGAAGGTGCAGAGCTGCTGCCTTTGGAGTGGAAGGCTTTTGGTTCATGCCTCAACAGGCTGAGGCTCCCCCAGGCCTGGGGAACGTCACGACAGCCCTGCAGGTTGACAAGGGGAGGGACGGTGAATGAAGGTCTCATGAAGATCCAAAAAGAGCCACTGAAAGAGAGAAACCTGCTTAAAAAAAACCCAGCCAGCAGAGGAAGGGGTAAAACCAGGGTCTAGGTCAGAAATTCAACAGTTACCTCAGACAAACGAGCTAGAGGCTGGGGCCTGTGGTTTCACGGAGGGCGATGATGTCGTGTCAGCCCCCGGGCTGCGGCGGCAGAGGAAGCAGGAAGCCTGAAGCAGCCAGCAAGTCTCTCCTCCTCCAGCTTTCCCCGGGAGTTTCAGTGAACAATGTGTCTCCCCAGCGGACATGGTGTGAGGCAGCCACTTCTGGGGAAGGGGCTGGTGCCCGGAGCTTCCTCCTGGTGGCGGAGGCTGGCTCTCCTGGATTGAAAAGACCTTGTGGAAGAATCTCCTCGGGCCCACGGCTCCACCGCTGGGGCCCCGTGAAGGATGTCGCCGCCCAGCCCGGGGCCGCAGACTTGGGCTCGTGGGTGCCAACAATAGCTGGAGAGATGGGGCAGCTTGGGCTCTCCATCCCAGCAGCTGGAGCTGCCATGTTAAAGCACCATCTTCTGAGCAAACGCATGTCAGGCCTTTGGGCACACGTCAGTGGACCTGGGCTGGGACGCGCCCTCCCGGCGGCTGTGTAGACGCACCCTTCAAACCAGCCTCGCCTGGGCCAAGCACTAAGATGGCACAGGAGGGAGCTAATGGCTCTTTTCTACTCCCAGCTCCCAGGAGGGCTCAGTGGCCGTCCAGGCTGCCACAGGGAGACAGGTTTTAAATCCCACCCTCCAGTGGATGACTCTGGGGCTCGCACTGCCTGAGGCACAGCAGTGGGGAGCTGGGAGCGGTGCCCCTCGAGGAGCCATGCTTGAAAGCACCCATCAGGCCAGCAGGTGTATTAGCCAACACTCCTTCTCCGTACAGCCGTTCTCGCATGGCGAGGTCCCCACCTTCTGCCTGCCCAAGGTGCCCCCCTTGCCAGAGCTCCCCTACCCATCCTGTGCTCCCCAGTGCAGGGAGACCCATGACACATCTGGCCCCTGGTGAGATGCACGTGTGAGAAAGCCTCGTGCGCCTGCCCAAGAAACCCCACTTAATGCATATTGCCCAGCAGCGATGCCGGCTGGGTTAGAGCAGCAGCCTGGGAGTCGGGGCCATTGTGTTCTGGCTCTGCCTCTGAGCCCCTCACCTGCCCCTCTGTCTGTGCCGCTCCCCCTGCCCCCCCGCCCTACCTCCCTGTGGCCAGAGTTAACCCGTTACTGGCCAGACGGGTTGGGAAATACGAAGAGGGAAGCATCAAATCCCTGCCTCTGCCTCCAGTTTCATCTAGGTCTGTGGCTGGTGCTGCCCATCCCCCTGCAGTCTGGGCATCCTAGGTGTCGCTAGACCAGGTGCTGAGGCCGCTACTGGTCAGGGTGTGGGGTGTTTAACAATGCTTTGGGGCGGGGGGGAGCTGGCAGAGCCCCGGCTTACCCTCACCCCTGCCCGTCTGTCAGTGTCACCAGCACTGCCGTTCTGCCCAGCACATACCTCGCCGTCCATCCATCGAGATCTGCCCCCGGAGGCTTGTGCAAAGCATCCTCCAGGGTGCATCTATCAAGGGTGATCTCCCCAAGACTCCATCGCTAAAGGGTGAAGTGCCAGACTCCATCTCAGCCTTTCCCAGTCCTCCCCCCCACGCACCGCACCCCCCCGCTGCTCACCCCACCCTGCTCCCACACCCTTGTTTTGCAGAGGGCCGTGAGAAATCCTCCCCCTCCCACCCCCCAGCAGCCCTGCTGAGGGATGTGGCGGACTCCAGTTGCTGGGGGCTGGCAGCGACGTTTGTGCTGGTGCCGACAGGCCGGCTGGCATGCTTTTCCCCCGGGAGGCCTTAACAGAGGCTGTGCATTTCTGGGAATTGTGTAGGTCAGGGAAGGAGGTTATTGTTTGACTTACAAGTGTGCAGCGCACGGATGAGATCAGGGCTTGGTGCTCGGTGGTGGAGCAGGAGAGCTGTCGGCACCATGGCTGATGGAGCGATAAGCAGGAGATGGCTTTTCTGGGGGGCAGAGCCAGGCGCAGTGGTACAATGGGAGCGGAGGAGCCGCAGGCTCCTACGTCCCGGATGCCCCCGACTCCGCTCAGCCTGGGCATTCAATCTGGTTTTAAGAAAGTAATCAAAAGACCTGGGCAAAGCCAGATACCATGTGGCCAGGAATAAATATCCCCCCCTCCCCGCCCCCGGTAATGCACCGCTCTGCTACTGCTCCTCCAATCAGACAAGCCGCACTCCTGAGAGTCACAACCCTGGGCCTTCTCCACCTCTGCCTGCAACCTCCATCCCAACCTCTCCAAACATACCAGGGTCTCTCCACCTGGGCCAGTTCAGGCTCTGGGCCTCCCATCCAGAGCCCCCTCCCCGCAGCTCTGCCAATGCATCTCCGTCCTTGGTAGCCCCATGCTCAGCCGCCAGGCAGCTCTGCAGATGCCTCTCCGCACTGAGGTGCCCCACCATTCTTATGTCTGCCACTCTGCCCCCCAGCGCCCGCCCGCTGTCCCCGTCACATCCCGCTCTGTGGTCTCTCCGCACCACCGGGTTTCCCTCCTCCAGCTCCTCCAGTGCCCGTCGCTGCTCCCTCGCAACACCCCTGCTACCACAGTCCTGCTGGTCCCGTGTGACGGAGGGGTCCCACCCACAGCCTTGCCAGTGCACATGCACTGTGGCCTGCAGAGACACGACCATGCGCAAACCTCCCTCCCCAGCAGCCGACCCCTCACAGCTCTGCCTTTCCAACCCGCCTGCTACTTCCATCCTGGGTCCTTCCAGCCCCTGGCTGCCTTGTCGGGTGCTGCCGCCTGAAAGACAGTCAGTCCTCTTGGTGCCACAGCCCTGCAAGTCACAACCTAGGTGGGAGACGAAAACACCCTTGCTCTGAGGACAAAGGAATTGTGTGGCTGGGGGCCGCGAATGGCTTGCAGCCTGAAGCCTTTGGCCCTTGAATGTGGATGAGCCTGTAGCTGCTGGTGTTGGCCCAGGAGACTGAGGTGTTTCCCCTTGCAATGGCTCTGCCAAAGAGGCTACAGTACTCACTCATCTCCAGAGCATGTGGCTCTCCAGGCCTGGTGCTGGGCTCTGGATGGTGACCCTGGGAGAGACGCCCTGTGGCCCAATCCCCGCTTGGCAGCTTGCACTAGTGAGCAGGGACAGTATCGGAGGTACTAAATGGGAAGGCCCTGTGTGGGAGGTTGGGAGCCCCTGCCTTCCCACAGCAGCCTTTATCAAGACCCCCTTTCAGATTGGTGCTTTCCATGGACCAAACGGGAAGTGTATTAACACCGGACTTCTCAGGGTCAAGGATGCAGGGCAGGCCACGAGGAGACAGGCTGCGGGGGGCCGGAGGGGGAATGCAAATAGCACACGGAGTGACTTGGACTTCCTATGCTTCACGTAGGCAAACAGAGAGACCCAGCCACTCGCCGATCCAGGGCCCTAGCCCGCGAGGCGGACACTGGTTTGCACCGGTGAGGATTGGCTCCATGGTCCCCAAAGAGCACTTGATTAAAAACGGTTGCTTAGCACTTATTCCTCATTAGGCTGTTGCTATTTTGAGCAGCAGCCAAATTAATTAATGTAGCGACAGGAAAGAGATTTAAGGAGCAGCCCCAGTGTCTCAGAAAAGCATCCGCCAAGCTAGCAGGCCAAACTCCGCCCTGCGTCTAGCCCAGGGGGATTTTTAATCTTATCTGAGCCTCACTTACATGTTGTCACCTCCATGCAGTGGGGGCAGGAGGAGGCAGGCGTTAGGTAGCTATTCTGATCACAAGGGGCCGCTTGGCGTATCAACCCCTCCCTCCACAGCCAAATCGGGCAACCCTTACTCAGGCAGAACTCACACCAGCGTGAACAGGAGTCGTGAGAGGGCAAATACTGAATTTACTTCCGTTTTGGAACTGAAGAGAAAATGATCAGCTTCCTCTAGTGTTTTTTAACTGTCCTGTGGAGTTAATGGAGAATTATATCCCTCCTCCTCCGCCGAGCATACAGAGAGATACCACTCTCTGCTGTTATATATATCTCTTGGTTTCTGTTATTTCCAGTCCGAGTCATCTGAGGAAGGGGGTTTTGCCCACAAAACCTTATGATTCTATATATTTTGGTTAGTCTCTAAGGGCATGTCTACACTACAGCGTTATTTCGAAATAACTCATGGTATTTCAAAATAACAAGATGAGTAAGCCTGTTATTTTGAAATTATTTCGAATAATAACAGGCTTCTTATTCTGGAAGGATAAACCCTCATTTCATGAGGAATAACGCCTATTTCAGAATTGCTGTTTCGAAATAGTGGTTGTGTGGATGCTCCACTGTTGCTATTTCAGAATAGCTCCTTCCCAGGGCCATTCAAAGTTATTACTCCCCAGTGCTTCCTGGGGCTCTAACTCGAGGTAGCGCGTCCACATTAGGGGAGCCTGTCTCGGACTAATTTCGAGGCTTCCCCGTAGTGTGGATGCACTAGTTTGAAATAGTTACTTTGGGAGATATTATTCCGAAATAACTTATTTTGAAATACCCTTGTAGTGTCGACATACCCTAACGTGCCACAGGACCAGTCCATGGTCATTAACCGCAAAGTCGTTTTTACGGAACTCTAAGACATTTCTCTAGAACCCTGTTGGTTTCCGTTGAAGATCCTGCTCAGTTCTGCAGGGTGCGACTCTCTTAGAACAGCCGGAGAGATCAGACCTGTGAGCAGAGCGCAGAGATGATCCCGGGCTGCCGGATGTAAGTTTGAATTTGGATCCAAGTGTTGCCAGGGTTGCAGGGATGCTTAGCTCACGAGTTTTGACTGGATGGTCTAGGAGATCCAGAGCCAAAATGCCACAAAGCTCAGGTTGTCTGCGCCAGAGGGTACATCCCGTAGATTGATACCAAACTGTTTCCTCAGCTGGTGCAAGGGAGAGAATCAGATCCAGGCCTGCCAATGGGGTGGGGGGAGCAAAGGGGACAACTGCCCCAAGGCCCGGTGATTCAAAGGGGCCAGGAGCTCCTGGGGGCACCATTGCTACAGTCCCTTTAAATTGCTGTGTGGTACGCTCCAGGCAGTGCTGAGGGCTGGGGCGCAGTGGGGCACTGCAACTCCACCCCTTCTGCCTGAGGCTCTGCCCCTTCTGGGAGCAGGGACACCTTGCTCAGGGGCCCAGCAAGGACTGCCAGCTGCCCTGGTCAGATTCCATATTTGGAATCAGTAGTGCAGTGGCCACGTTACTTGGCCCCCTCACAGTACTTGGATCCAGGTAGCAGATAGACATACCCCCAATCACAGACGTCAGAATTTTGCAGCTACCTCCCTGCACATGCCAACACTTTAATAATGGCCTGGATCCAACCCCCGCATTCCCAAGTGAGAGGTGAGTTCAGATGTAGATCACTCTAGCTTTGCAGCCCATGCCCCTCTGTTGGTTGATCTCAGTGACACGCATGTGCGGTGCGCGGCATCGGTTTTCCTGACTTGGTTCATCCAGGGGAAGCTGTTGGGATTTGCCTGCCCGTGCCCACCTGCCAAACCAGAAATGGCCCGAGGGCCACAACTTTCCAACACTCCTGGGTCAAGCGCCAGAGTTGCCATAGGACCAGGTGAGTTTCATGGTTTGCAGTGAACAATTTTCATGGCCCCTTCCCCGGAGGAGCAGCTGAGAAGCCGGGGTCCATGCGTGCAGAGATGGAAAAGGGTGGTTAGCCAATGCCCCCGAAATCTGTGCTAGGGGTAGAGAAGCAACCCGGGTCTGTTTTTAGCACATGCAGGGACTGATTCTGCCAAAGGTAAAGGAAAGTTCATGGATCCGTTGACAGAATAGCCCAAGCGGGAATCTCTCTGGGAATTCCTGCCACAGCAGGTTGGCTCCTACGGAGGTGGAGTTTCCTCCAGTTCTCCCTCCACCCAGGCTCAGGGAGAATACGTTGGCCGTCAATTCTGGACCCAGGAGGCTAGGCTGAGCGACGCCACCACTGCGGCTTCACAGCTGAGGTCGTCCAAAAAAACCAGCCAACTCTGCAAACCTCCCTGTCTTTTTGAAAAGGAAGCTGGTGGGTGGAGGGGATTGTATTGGCTGAGATCAGAAATCCAGGCTCAGGATCAGCTCTAAATGCCTGTCTCTGCTAGGGAGAGACAGGGGGATGAAGGTTGGCAGCTCACACCAGGCTAGATGCAGCCACTGAAGGGATTACGGGGTAGGGGATGTCATTGGTGGACCTGGGTTATGCCCCTTTGGATCCCTACCCCTAGGAGTGGGGGAGACGGCACTGGAGCCAGCATCAGGTGTATGAAGGCGGTGCTGAAGCGCATGTTGATGGGGACTTATTGAAGCTGGGAAGGTTTTATTGTTCCACGTAGAGGTTGAAGGGGGGTAACAGTGCCTCCCCCCGAGCTCCGAGTGACTGAGCTCTGTGGAATCTCAGACACGTCACTGTCCATATTTGTGGTTATGAACCACGTTTGAATTGAGATGATGCAAACCATATTTCCAGTGTCAACAGAGGCTCTTGTGTGCGCCTCTAAAGCAGAGTGTTGGGGCATCCCATTCCTCCCTCCCTCCTTGGGCAGGAACTTCCCATTTTCAGGGCCTCCTGCCTGCAAGAGCACCACCCCACTCCCGCTTCTTGGAGATGTCTTCTCCTCCCTTTCAGCAGCGGTCTCCCTCTGCAATGACCTTCCCCCTTTCAAGCCCAGAGCCTGCCAAGTCGGGGAAGGTCTCCAGATGCTGTGAAGTCTCCCATTTGTGGTTTGGACAGAACCTTAATTCATAAAGATGGGTCCGAACCCTGATGTTCCAAGGTAGATCTGAATTTCCACAGAAATGAGAGTATTTGGAGCGAGGCCTTTGAGTTTGGCCCAGCTCTGGTCATGTGTGGACTTTCAAGATGGTCTCTTTAGTAACAGTATATTTGTAGAGGGCCTTTCACCCTAAACGTGACCCAAAGGGTTGATCATAGACTTCAGTGGGAGCTGTAGGTGCCTAGTAATTCTGAATAGCAGATTTCGGTGCCTCAATATGAACATGAGCAGCTAAGGTGAGGCACCCACGTTCAGACCTGTTGGCCTGGCTTTGTTCAGAGTCACAGCATTCAGAGTGGCAGCTGAAGTCAGAACTCGTGACTCGTGGTCCAGGGTTCATAGCTGCAGACTCTGATATCAAGTCTCGGCAGGTATCACCTTACCCACCACTGCAGCACACAGATCTGGGGCAGAACGTCGTAGCAGTTTAACAGCACACAATGACACAACACACCCCCTAAGGGGAGAAATGCAGCTGGTCCTATTTAACTGCAGAGGCAATTTAAAGCTCTCCTCCTCTTGGAGCTCAGCTGAAGAAAGCAACCTTGTCTAAAATAAGTCCCATAAACAGGAGCTTTACACTTAAATGCACCCAGACATAGTCTTTATATGGCTCAATAGTCCCATCTAGAGGAATTTCTGAGATATTGACGCTACCTTTATATAGTGGAAGGCGGAAAACAGCTGATTGGGAATTTTTTGACCAACTGTTTTATTCATTGGTAAATGCCTGTTTGTATATTAAAAAAAAACCCTTTTCCTGGGAAAAAACCTTTGATGGGGAAATTGTTTCTTGGATCCAGGATGGAGTTCCGGGCAAAATCAGAAAGTGGAAAAGAGCCTCTTCCTGCCACAATCTTTTTGCAAAAACTTCAGGAAGATCCCAGTTTTGTCCCGGGAATAATTTTCAAAACCTTGAAAATTGTCATGAGATAGGAGAATGTTGCCTATCCAACTTTACACACAAGTCACGGCTGGCCTGTCCATTAACTCTGGAATGTACATTTTATGAAAAAACTCCGGTCATCTGAAGAAGTGGGCTGTGCCCACGAAAGCTCATGATCCCATCTACATGTTTTGTTAGTCTATAAAGTGCTACCAGACCATTTGTTGTTTTTAAAGTTAATTGAGGTTTACCTATAAATTTCACCTTAAATAATATTGCAGATCCCTAGAGGTGTTTAAGTCTCGGCTTGACAAAGCCCTGGCTGGGCAGATTTAGTTGGGATTGGTCCTGCCTAGAGCAGGGGGCTGGACTTGATGGCCTTCTGAGGTCTCTTCCAGCTCTATGGTTCTATGATTTGTTTTTATTTATTTAAATTATTGCTCTAGGTTGGGGCTGAGGATGAAGGGGTCAGGATGCAGGGTGCCCTGAGCAGAGAGAATAACCCCAGCCCTCTCTCACCACAGCAGCTGGGGGGCCAGGTGAGAAGTGCCTTCCCATGGTCACTGCAGCTCCAGCGGGCACAGCCGGGGGGGGGGGCACGTACCCGGCTGGGGACAGACAGACAGACAGACAGACTCTCTGAAATACATAGTAGATAGTTGTCCCTTTCTCCACTCCTGACCCCTGCTGCCCCAATGGGATTATAGCTGTCCCAGTCCCATCTCTGGCCCCTTGCTGCCCCCTATGGCCATTATATAGTATAACTGTCCCTTCTTTCCATCCTATATCCTCTGCTGTCCCCATGTGGACAGTATATAGCAGAGCCCTCCCTTTCCATGTTATGAGAAACAGTCCTATTGCAGGCACATCCCATTGTCCTGGCCCAACCAAACCCTGACCTTGCTTTAAGTTATGATAAGAGGAAGCTGAATATCAAATGTGGTAGTCCTCGCTCTTACCGCTTAAAAGTTCTTCAGCAAACAGACGCACAGACAAACTCTACCAAATATATAGTAGATTCTACGAAAAAGAAAAAAGGCCTGCTCTTCAGAGTTTTTACTGTTGGAAGTTCAGATGCTTGGGATTTGAAAAACAGCAGCATGACTGTATGACCTCACTATCCCATTGGTATATAGGGGAATTTACATTGTATGGCTGGCCCTAGCACTTTAGCCTAAGGGTACGTCTAGACAGCGGGGCTATTTTGGGATACTGGAGGTATGCCAAAATAGCTACCCCACGTCTTTGAAATGCGCCCGTTATTTTAAAATATTTTTCAAAATAACGGGTGTGCTATTTCAGCATCCCCGTACCCTCATTCCATGAGAGTTAAGGGATGTCTCAAAATAACACGTTATTTCAAAATTTGGTGCTGTGTAGATGCATCAAATTTTGAAATAGCTATTTCGAAATACAATCAAAATAAGATATGCAATTTGCATAGCGCAAATTGTGTATCTTATTTCAAGTTTAGGATGCTGTGTAGATGCACCCTAACAGATTAGGTGGCACATTCAGTGTTCCCTGTAAACTGAGCACTGGGGTGGCGACCCAGGAGAGATTCAAATGCCGACCAGCTGATTAGCAGAGTTCCCACAGCACCCACAGCCTGCAGCATGTGTTGCTACTGGTGGTGCACATCTGCACATATGTTGGTGCACATAACAAAATTTATTCTGCAATTGGATGGGAAAAAAAATTAGAGGGAACATTGATAACGATGCCTTGCTTTCAGACATCCTGAGCCTGATTTTCAAAGCACCAGAAGATTAGAGACATATGAAAAAATAAGCAGGTGCAATTAACACATATGCAGTGCAAATCAGGTATTGGCATATGTGAAAGGCCAGTTAGTAGCCTACCACACGATTTGCATTCACAAGGTCATCATTTGTCCATGCAGATCTCCTAGCTACATATCAAACTAAGCATGCAATAGTGCACACATGTGGCATGCATCTGCTGGCACAAAAATAAACCCTAGTATGTTTTATTGCTTTATCAGTTTACCAAATTCTTTTCATCATTTTTGGAAAGGTAGGTTTTTTTTAAGGAAGGACCAGATTTTTCACCAAATTGCACAAAAGATACATGCAACATGTGCTTGCAATCGTAGGCCTAATTGATGTGTGCATATATCACAGTGGTGTGCAACCAGGGAACTTGCACATGCAAAAGGCCCATATAGAACATTAGAGGTGCAATCATCCAGTTTGCATGCACAAAAAGTCACAGTAACTGCATGCAAACCAAGCATACAATTGCTCTGCAGGGAAACGAGCTCTGTCAGCGAAGCCCTCTATGTCTGACATGAAATGTATCAGTTCTGTCTGGGGGGGAAAAAATAAAATAAATGAAGAGATCCAGAGGAAATGAACATGTATGTGACCCCATGTAAATGATGCCATCTGCCCCAGCCACACATCTGACCCTTTCTCCATGACCACCCGTGTTTCTGAGAGAGCAACTTTAACTTGACTAACATCGATTTCGCTAACCTTGCAAAGAAGAAAGGAGAGAGAATATAGCCAAGATAAGGAAAATATATATGTGCAGAAATCGGGTTCACACGTTCAACCTGAAACAAAGACAAAGACAACAATGGATGAGGCCAAACTCCAGAGTGATTAGTCCGTTTTTATTTCATCATGGATTTTCCATTGCCATTTTGGTTTAGCCGAAGCCGCTGGCATCTGCTTTTTGCATTGGGAAATCTCAGAAGACCTCTGCAGTCCAAAAACCAGCGACAGCCTCTGTTGTTCTTAGAAGATAATATAAGAACATAAGAACGGCCATACTAGGTCAGACCAAAGGTCCATCTAGCCCAGTATCTTGTCTGCCAACAGTGGCCAATACCAGATGCCTCAGAGCAGTGGTCCCCAACGTGGTGCCCGCGGGCGCCATGGCGCCCGCCGGGCCATTTCTGTGCGCCCGCCGAGTGATCGGGGCAGCCCCGGGCGCACAGCGCATGGGCAGCGCGGCCCCGGATGCGCAGCGGTTAGGCAGCCCCACCCCCGGGTGCGCGGCGCGAGGTCTGTGCTGGCCCCGGGCATGCGGCGTATGGGTGGTGCTGGCCCTGGGTGCGCAGCACATGGGCACTGCCGGCTCCTGAGCGCGTGGCACAGGCGCCGGTTCTGGGCACGCAGCGCATGGGTGGTGGCGGCCCCGCCCCCGGGCACGTGGGACATGAGCTGTTCCGGTCCTGGGTGCGCGGCATATGGGCGGCCTCACCTCTGGGCGTGCAGCAAAGTTGTGGTGCCAGCTCTGGGAGTGCGGCGCATGGGTGGTGCCAGCTCCGGGCATGCAGTGTATAGGTGGCCCTGCCCCCAGGCACGTGCGTGGCCCTGCCCCCGGGTGCATGTGTGCCCTGCCCCCGGGTGCCCGGCGTGTGAGTGGCCCCGCCTCCGGGTGCCCGGCTGCCCCAAAAGGTTGGGGACCACTGCCTCAGAGGGAGGGTACACAACAGGGAATCCTCTTGTGATCCCTCTCCTGTCACCCATTTCCAGACAAATAGAGGCTAAGGACACCATTCCTACTCATCCTGGCTAATAGCCATTGATGGACCTAACCTCCATGAATCTATCTAGCTCTTTTTTGAACCCTGTTGAAGTCCTAGTCTTCACCACATCCTCTGGCAAGGAGTTCCACAAGTTGACTGTGCACTGTGTGAAGTAAAACTTCCTTTTGTTTGTTTTAAACCTGCTGCCTATTAATTTCATTTGGTGACCCCTAGTTCTTATATTGTGGGAATATAAGAAGATCAAGGAAGGGTTGTGTTTGCTGTTTTCCTTTTTTGTTATGTGTTGTGGCACAAATGGGGTGGCTAAGGGGAAGGGTTCAGATAACATTGTGGCAGTTGTGACAGGTAGGGGAAGATATGGCAGTAAGATTGGGATGGGCCAGCTAAGGGGAACGAGGTTTAGACAGTCATGTGCTATTCCTTGTTCTGGTCCTGTTCCGAGCCTCAATGACTCTGGGAACCTTAACACCTGGCCATCAGCCCTGAGGGTGCTGCTGCTGAATGCCAGGTTGGTATCCCACAAGATAGCTATTATCCATGATTTAATCCTGGATGAAGGGGCCGACCTGGCTTGTATCACTGAGACCTGGTTGGGAGTGGAGGGAGGTGCAGACCTCTCCCAATTATGCCCAGCTGGGTTCTTGGTTCAGCACCAGATGCGGCTTGATGGTCGGGGAGGCAGGGTGGCAGACACTCTGCCTGAGCTGGCCGAGGTGGTCTCGGATGTGGCATTGAGGATCCCGAGGCTTTTGGTCTTGGGGGACTTTAATGTTCACCCAGAGGTTATCCTGTTTGGTCCGGCCTGAGATTTTATGGATACCATGACGACCTTAGGACTATCCCAAGAAACAACTGTCCCCACGCATGTTGCAGGTCATACGCTCAATCTGGTCTTTTGGACTAAGGGTGATAGAGTTCTTGGGATAAGGGATGTGGTTACACTCCCTTTGTCATGGACTGATCACTACCTGGTCAAGTTTAGACTATCTGCTGACCTTCCCCTCCAAGGGGGACTGATGAAAATGGCCCGCCCTTGGAGGCTGATGGATCCAGAGAGTTTCCTGAGGTCCTTGAGGGATTGTTCAGCCATTATGGCAAATGGTCCTGTTGATGCCCTAGTCGATATATGGAACATCGAGGTAACCCGGGCAGTGGACGTGGTTGCTCCTAAGTGCCCTCTTCGGGCTAGTCAAGCCAAGTTTGCTCCTTGGTTTCTTGGGGAGTTGATGGCGGCAAAATGGTCTGTGCAACTGCTAGAACACTGCTGGAGGAGAACTAGAGCTGAGTTCACTCGATTGCGGGTTAGAGCTGAATTGTGAGCCTACTCTGTAGCCATGCGGGCAGTGAAGAAAAGTTACTACTCCCCCTGCATCGTATCCGCACCATGCTGTCCAGCGGAACTGTTTCGAGTGGTGCGGGGCCTTTTACAGTCTGGCACTCATGATGAAATGGAGGAGCACTTGGCCCTCCACTGTGAGCTGTTTGGGAAGCACTTTGCATATAAAATCGCTCGCATCCAGTCTGATTTGGACTCTGGCTGCTGTGTAAGTGGGGCACAGAACGTGTTGAGCGCACTTCCCAGTCGTTTCTCTTTGGAGCAGTTTCAGCTGTTGCAGACCGAGGATGTGGACAAGGTGTTTGAAGGAGTGCGACCCACCATGGTCTTGCTTGACCCCTGCCTTTCATGGCTTATCTAGTTGGGAAGGGATGACTGGCTGAGTCCAGGGGATTATTAATGTGTCTTTTAGATCTGGTACGGTTCCCGCCACCTTGAAAGAGGCAGTGATAAAACCGCTACTCAAGAAGCCTTCCCTGGACCCACATGATTTGAATAACTATCACCCAGTTGCTAATATTCCCTTCTTGGGCAAAGTACTCGAGCAGGCAGTAGTGTTGTAACTCCAAGCTTTCTTGGAAGAAATGGATTATTTAGATCCCTTTCAGTCTGGCTTTAGGCTGGATTTTGGAACTGAAACCACCTTGATCACCCTAGTAGACGACCTACTCCGGGAGACAGACAGTGGGAGTGCATCCTTGTTGAGTCTCTTGGACCTCTCAGTGGCTTTTGATACCATCGACCACGGTATCCTTCTGGAACGCCTGGCGGAGCTGGGTAGCAGAGGCACGGTTTTGCGGTTGTTCCGGTCTTACCTGTTGGAATGCTTTCATAAGGTGGAGCTAGGGGGCTGCTATTCGACCCCATGGCGATTGTGTAACGGGGTTTCGCAAGGTTCCATCTTGTCCGCTATGCTGTTTAACACCTACATGAAGCCACTGGGAGAGGTCGTAAGGAGTTTTGGAGGACGGTGCCATCAATATGCAGATGACACCCAACTCTATTTCCCTGTGACATCAGAACCATGTGTGGCGGCGACTGATTTAAACTGGAAGCGATGATGGACTGGATGAAGTCAAATAGCTGCAGCTGAATCCAGATAAAACTGAGGTCCTGTGGATCAGGAGGCCATCTGTTTGGGAATGTGGCATGGCACCTGTTCTAGACGGAGTCCTCCCAAAAGAACAAGTACACAGCTTGAGAGTCCTCCTGGACCCTTTTTTAACATTTGAGAACCTGATTTCGTTGGTAGCCAGGAGGGCTTTTGGGCAGCTTCAGCTGATCCGCCAGCTGCGACCCTTCCTGAACAAGCATGACTTGGCCAGAGCGATCCACGCTCTTGTTACATCCCGATCGGATTACTACAATGCGCTTTACGTGGGCTGCCGCTGAAGAGCCTTCGGAAGCTTCAATGGGTCCAGAATGCGACTGCTCGAGTTTTAACTAATACTCGTTATATGGAGCACATTATGCCAGTTCTCCGGCAGCTGCACCGGCTTCCAGTGTGTTTCCGGGCACAGTTTAAGGTCTTGGTTATAACCCATAAAGCCCTAAACGGGTTGGGTCCAGGGTATCTCAAGGACCGTTTTCTCCCATATGAAGCTGCCCAGGCACTGAGGTCAGCTGGGGGGCTCTGCTCCATGTTCTTTCACTTATGGAGATAAGATTAACATCTACGCAGAATAGGGCCTTCTCAGCTTTTGCTCCCAGGCTTTGGAATTCTTTCCCCCAGGATATTCGCGTGGCGCCAACGCTAGCATTGTTTCGGCACCAGGCTAAAGCCACCCTTTTTATTTGTGCTTTTATTGGTGTTTGAGAGAGAGTGTGTGTGTGTGTGTGTGTGTGTGTGTGTGTGTTCCTTCTCTTGAGATGTCTTAGCAGGTTTTATGTCCCCCTAGGATCTGGTATTTTCATTTTTTATATATATTTATATTGTGTTTTAAAAATTTTGTAAGCTGCCTCAAATATTTTAAATAGAGAGGCGGGATACAAATATTTTAAATAAATAAATAACATTTCCTTATTCACTTTTTCCACACCAGTCATGATTTTATAGACCTCTTTCCTATCCCCCCCTTACTGTCCTCTTTTCTAAGCTGAAAAGTCCACGTCTTTTTAATCTCTCTTCCTATGGGAACTGTTCCAAACCCCTCATCCTTTTTGTTGCCCTTTTTTGAACCTTTTCCAATGCCAAGATATCTTTTTTGAGATGAGATGACCACATCTGCAGGCAATATTCTTCCTGTCACTCACTGATGGCGTCAATAAATCCAGCTTGCCCCATGGCTGCATGGGAACAGTTCTGGGGCACCCAATCTTGTTTTCCTTGTAAAACCACCATCTACCTAGAAGGCAGCGCCGGTACTCTGCCAGCCTGCTCAGCAGAAAGGAGAGGTTTTAGACATGCTCCCAGTGTGGAATAAATGAGACGTTGCGGCAACACTGTGTTACTGTGCAATCTTACATGAATGCTGGGATCTGGAATATTTTCTGCTGCTCAGAAACACGGCTGCATCCTCCACCAAAGAGCCGCCATCCTTCCCCATCGTTACCCGGATGGCAGGACAAAGTTTGGGAAGGATGTGGGTTAACCACTCGAACGTTGCTGAGCATGATGGTTAGAAACGACGTTGCCCCCACACGGCCGAACACAGCGGATAGCTCTTAATGCTTCATTGCCATCAATGCACTGTGCTGGAGATTGGTCGCACTATACAAGGAGGTGAGTGACGTAGCAGCCATAGGGTCACCCTAGCTAGAAAACCAATCTCAGCGGCTCCTGTTGCCTCGCTAGCGCCATCAGCTGACTGCCCCATTCCGATTTCTACAGAGCTAAGTGATGAGTAGGGGGCAGGTGGGAGGGCATCCTTGTCTCAGCTGGTTGTTGGTAATGACAAAAATGCCGCCCATCCCAAAGGTCATAGCATACATGGCATGTGTACGGTCATTTGATTTGCAAGAAGTGGCAGGAAGTGTAACGCGGGCCAGTGAGGAGTGAAGGCAGCTGCTCTTGCTTTCTGTATGGGTTCCTAAGACTCCCCTCTTTAGAAGAGCCCTAGATCTCTGCAGGACCAAGGCTGGTGAGGTGACCTTGTTGTGGTTACCGGATGCTTGGTTGTTATTTTTGCATCCCATACCTAGTACTGTCTCCTCAGTTCTTTCTAGGCGTCTCAAGCTTGGCTTCTCACCAACCCCCCAAGGCATTTAACCCTTCTACATCATTTACTTGTGTGCGTGGGGGAAAACCACATCGTGCCAAACCAGCTTTGTTCTTAGCCCTTGCTGGAGGCTGGCAACATTGTGTGACACCACAGCATCCCCCGTTCCCTGGCAAAGCTGAAAGTGTTGTCAAGTAAGTTTCCCCAACCACCTACATGCACAGACAGACAAATAGATATCACCAAAGAGAAGAGAGGAGGTGTCAGAGATGGTCCTTTTCTGACGGAAGACGAATATTGACTGTTGTCAGTGTCAGCTGGGAGTTGCGACTCTTTCCTAGGGCAGCTCAGGAAGGGCAGGCTGGATTGGAGACACAGACCCACTGTTGGAATGATGTTCCTACCTCCCAGAGGCAGGAGGCAGCATCAGATGAACAGATACAATCAAATCTAGGACCATGCTGTTGAAATTCAGGAAATCCCATGACATGAGATTCTCTAAGCTCAACACCCCTAACTTGGAGCACCAACAGGAAAGAATGCACACAAAACAAAGCCAAAGCCCAGCCAGTGAAACCCCTTTTGGCTGACACTGGGTCTCCTAGGGTGCATCTACACTGCACCATAGCTCGAAATAAAATACGCAATGTGAGCTATGCAAATTGTGTACCTTATTTCAATCTTATTTCAAAATAGTTTATTTCAATTTTGAAATAACCTGCTGCAGTGAAGATATAGCCCTACTTCTCAATCTATGGAAAACAACCAGGCTGATCACGGGCATCCTGCCAGCACTTCTAGTGGTTTTTCTAACCCAAACACTCTTCGCTCAACAACAAGGAAACCTTGAGCCGTCTCAAAGCATATAATCACAAAGCCTGTTTTTTAAACAAGCCCCATCAAGGTCTCAGTGTGAACCGTGGTTATTAACATGGCTTTGATTAAACCATTTTCGGCCTTTTCCCAAAAGTTCTAGGCTCCCTGGTTCATAAATCTGTTACAGTCACACGCCTGGAGGCAGGCCTAGAGAACCCCAATGTCCAAATTCAGCTAAATCAATGTAAATTAGATCATCCACGCTGATGAGTTGCACAGCGGTTTTACTAAAGTGATTTAAAACAAGACCTGTAGTTAAATCAGGGCAATTCTGAATACAAGAAAGGCCTGAGAAGGGCCCGTGTTTACACTGGAGGCTACAGTGAATCATAAAGTAAACATGACCTAATCATATCAGCCATCAAAGACTCATTCACCTGCATATCTATTAATGTGATATGTGCCAGCCATGTCCCTCTGCTGTGGACATTGGACAAACTGAACTATCTCTATGCAACAGAACAAATGAACACAAATCTGACATCAAGAATGGTAACATACAAACACCAGTGAGACCTTGTTACACGGCCTGGGATTTGGCACCAATCGGGGAGGCGGTGTTACAAACTCGGTGAGGCACTCACATCAGCAGGAGCTGAAATTAAGTGAAGAACACTTCCATAGCCAGGTCACCGCAAAGCAGCTTATGGGAGTCTAACTCTGTAGTATCAGCCAGCCTGAGGCTCAGTTTACTGCTAATGTTACCTCTAAATTTTTTCCATTCCTGTGCAGAATTAATTTTGTGATGTGCACCAAGGCGTGTGCACCCCCAACAGAAACACAAGCTGATTGTGGGCACTCTGCTAATAAACTGGGCAGCATTTGAATTGCTCCTGGGTGGCCAACCACCAAGTGTACAGCTTACAGGAAACACTGCTGGCCACCTTCTCTTTTATTTTCCCTTCTCTTGTCCTTCATTTTTCACTCCCACTGGATTTTCTTTCCTGATCCTTCTTCTTTCTCCCCCCATTCGTTGGCTCCCTCTCTGCATTATCCTTCCCTCCCTCTCCCCCTCTTTTCCTCTCCTCCCCCATCATTCATCACCTCTCCTCTCCTCGCCCCGCGTCCCCTCCCCTCCCCCCCCTCCTCCAATCTGTCCCCCCTAAAAACAGCTGTAGCCTCAGCCACCCATGCCAAGCACTGAACTCAGCCCGGCTCTCCGATGGCTGCTGGGGCTTGTAGTCCTAAACTGTCCAAAGAGCGTGGATCATAGTCCCTGCTTGGACTACAAATCCCACAACGCCCCTCGGAGGGGGGGGCGGTGGGCCCTGGCCGTCGCGCTGCCCTATGGGGGCTGTAGTCCCAGCGCGTGGCCCTCCGCCGAGCTGGCTGTGCGAAAGGACTACGAGTCCCATCGTGCCCCGCGCGCCGCAGGGCTGGTGATCGGGGAGGGGGGGGCCGGGCGGACTGCGGACCTCGGGGTGACTGAGAGCCTCGAAACTCCCTCCCCCCCCCCCGCTTCGGCCCCGCCGCCTCCCCCTGCTGCGGGGCGCGGAGCCATGGGCGGGGAGGACGAGATCGTGCGCATCGCCAAGCGGCTGGACAAGATGGTGTCCAAGAAAAGCGCGGTGAGTCCGGGGGGCGGGGAGCCCCCAGCGCCCCCCCCCATCGCGCCCCCCCCCCCAGCGTCCTGCGCTCGATCCCGGGTCCCCCCCCCCAGCATCCCCTAAGCGCCTAGCGCCCGCCCCTGCGCCCCCTCAGCTCCCGGAGCGCCCCACCCTCTCGTCTCTCTGTGGTGCCCGCTCAGCGCCCCCTTCTCCCCCCCCCACAGTGCCCCCTCCTCCCCCCCTGCTCACCCGCCCCCCCCGCACCCCTCTGCTCCTTCCCCCAGCGCCCCACGCCGGATCCTGGGTCCCCTGAAGCGCCCGCCCCTTCCAGCGCCCCGCCCCCTCGTCTGCCTTGGGGTGCCCCCCAAGCAGCCCCTTCTTTCCCAGCGCCCCACGCCCGATCCCGGGGCACCCTGGGATGCCCGGTGACTAGGGCTGCCAGGGGTCCGGTTCACCGTCCAGTATTTGAGCTTTCTGTTCGGGAAACAAATTGAGAAGACAGAAATGTCCGGTATTTTCTCAATCAGATGGACCGTAGATTGGGACGAGATGTCAAGTGTGTCCGGTATTTTTGTCGAAACCATCCCGCAACCCTACCAGTGCCCTCCGGCATCCTGCCTTCTCTTCTCCCTCTGACTCCCCTCACAATGTACCCACGTCTCACCCTCCTCCCGCAGTGTCTCTGCTTGTCCCCTTCTCTCCTGGATTTGCCTCTCTCCCTCCTGCTTGGGTGTGTGCAACCCTCTTCCCCCCCATGCCCTTCCCCCCCAGCCCTTCAGGGGTCCCCTCTCCCTATCGCCTTCATGGAGCATTCCCTACTTCCCCTCCTTCGTTCCCTGTTGTATCCCCATCACCATACACCCCAAGCCGCCCTTGGAGACTCTCTTGCTTCCCCTTACTTTGTCCTGCCCATTTAGCCCCCTCCCAGCACCCTGCCAGAATACCTAGTATTTTCCAACACAGCCACTAAAGCCTGCTGATGCCCCCCTCCCGTGCATTACCCCATATAACCCCCCATCCTCTGATGTCTTCATCGTGTCTATGCCTACAGCACCCTTTCACCTATTTTCAAATGGATCTCCCTCCAGTGCCCTCTTATCCTCTATCAAACATCTTGCAGCCAAACCAAATTCTGGGATTGTAGTCTTCTCTACACCATTGTGGGAGGTGAGTCCCCTGTTGCCTTCTGCTCCAGCCCTGGTACCTCCCTCCTTGATGCTTCTTTGTGGAAATGATGGGCCCTCATCAATGCTTTTCTACCCTTATAGTCCCCTCACCAGAGCCCTGCTGAAAAACACATGCATCCAGGGAACCCTCCTTCATCTTTTGGTGGCCTTATCATTTACCATTGGGACTCTGCAGAAAAGCGCAATGAGTCTGGGGGAACCCTTCTTGCTGTTCCATAATCCTCCCATCTGCTTCCTTCTGTCTTCCCATTATGACTTCCCCACTACCACCAGCATACTCACAACCACCATCACTTCCTCTCTGCACCCTGCAGTACAGAGAAGGGTAAACCCTGCAGCCTTCTCAGCCCTCTGAGGTCTCCACTGTGTCCTGTCACTTGGTCATCACTGCCGTGCCTCAGAAGGGAAGCTCCCATCACCTCTCTGTAGCTAGAGGTGTGAAGAGCAGGTGCTGAGGACGGAAGAGGGGGCTTTTCCTCTCAAAAGGCCAGAGAAGAGGGGACATGCTCTGCTCTCTCCTACCTAAATGTGGCGCCCATTTGCCTCGCAGCCTAGAAAGCTTTGATAGGAGAACTCCTCATCAATTTTCACAGCCATAGTGAGGGAATTCCTTCGGTTCCTTTCTCCCCTGCAGTTCCTCCTGCATCTCCCTCCTGGGGACTGATCCTTTCTTCCTTCCTCTTCACCCACCAGTTCTCCCCAACTTCTGTTATTGCCTTTGTTTTCCCTTGTCAGTCCCCAGCTTCCTTCCCCAAGGGCAGATCTGTGTCTCCTCTTAACCTTCCCTTTATACAATAAATATTTCTCAAATTTTCCTCTGGCACTGCTGATCCATAGACTGCCCCCCAATATGCTTTTTCTCCCCAGAACTCTTCGTCCTCCCTAATTCCCTTCTGTGCATTAACCCTGAAAAAAAAAGTCAATCTCTGCTTTCCCCTGAAATCACATGGTTAAAAAGAGGTCCTCAGCTCCAGTGAGGTGGGGTGTTCTTCAGAAAAGGAATCACAAAAGGATTTGAATGTTGAATGGGCTTCCAAGTGTCAGTGACCAGCAGGCAGAAGAAGTTTTTTGAGTGATATGACCTGGTTGGCATTGCAGGGTAAGGTAATGGAGTGTCTGGCTGGTCTGTTTCACAGGTGGGTCACTATGGGTATGTCTAGACTACATGGCTCTGTCGCCAGAGCTATGTAGATTAGTTTACTAGACATACCCAAATGAAGCCGCAATTTAAATAATTGCGGCTTCATTTACATGAAAATGGCTGCCGTGCTGTGCCGGGGATCAGCTGTCCCGGCACAGTGGGGCAGTCTAGATGCGCCGTGGTCGACAGGGAAGCCTCTGTTGACCGCTCTGGTAAACCTTGTTTCACGAGGCATAACAGAGCGGTCGACAGAGGCTTCCCTGTCAACCGCGGCGCGTCTAGACTGCCGTGCTGTGCCGGGACAGCTGATCCCCGGCACGGCGCGGCAGCCATTTTCATGTAAATGAAGCTGCGATTATTTAAATCGCGGCTTCAT
Source organism: Pelochelys cantorii (assembly GCA_032595735.1). NCBI lineage: Eukaryota > Metazoa > Chordata > Testudines > Trionychidae > Pelochelys > Pelochelys cantorii. The sequence continues at coordinate 31,400,207 of CM064343.1, read as the reverse complement.
TTGGGTATGTCTAGTAAACTAATCTACATGGCTCTGGCGACAGAGCCATGTAGTCTTGACATATCCTATAGCTTGTGATTTGTCACTACTAACCAATATGCAATTTACGGCACATCAACCAGCATCCAAACCTTTGGCTACTGCAGACATAGTCCTTTGCCACTGCATCCTCCTTGGCTATGTCTAGACTACATCTCTCTTTCGAAAGAAGGATGTAGTTTAGACATACCCCTTGTGTATACTCATGCCCCACCTTGTCAAATGAGGAAGTTCATGTTAACACACAGTGGTCCCAATCCTGCTGTCACGGAAGTAAGTGGCAAAACTTCCTTTGAGGGGAACAGAAATTGGGCCATTCTGTGCACTGTGGAGGCTGGATTTTTATTTCACTCGCGATCTCGGAATTTCAGAAAGAAATCCGGCAAATCGTTCAGCCTGGGTCAGTTGCTGTAAAGGCTCCTGATGGAGGATGGAGTGAATTGCCTGTGTATGCGCCTATTGAAATCTTCAACTCCCCTTGGATGTAGCTCTCTCAGCCTCTGGCCTGTATGATGGTGCTGGCAGCTGGATCTCTTCCTGAGAGGACTTGGAAACAGCTTCTCTGCATGGAGGGGGAGGGATCTGGAGCTTAAATGTCTGTCAGTGGTGTGAAGCAGCCTGAACTGCAATTAGAATCTGTGTCGCTTTGGGCTTCCTGGAGCGGTTAGTATTTTAAATGAGCTGTTAGATGTGGGCGCTAGAAGGCCTTGACCATTAGGAGACTGCCGTCTGACTGGAGGTGGCAGATCCCAGGCTGAAGTGCTCACGGAGAACTGTGGTAGCGAGGCTTTGCTCACATCTGGCCATACAGTTCGCAGTTGTACCGGATATTGTAAATTCTACACCGTGTAGCTAGAGCCATGTGGTCACTGAGCTTTCTGGATAGGAGGACGCTGATGAAGATTTTACATACCACATTCCAGGTGACCTGCTCCCTAATTTCCTTGCTTCTCAGTTTTGATACAGTGGTTACAACTTTTCTGGAGGGTAGTGTGTGGACACCCCGAGTACTTTGCAAAGCAAGTTTTCCCTCCAGCCACAAAGCCTGCAACATGACACCAGCAGCCGTACTACTATAGGCAAAAGAACTCCTGCCCCCAGGAGTGATGGTGGAATGTGCATAGATGCAGTACCTGTCCTCAGCCAGCTCCCTAAAATGGTGATTTGCTAACAGGTTTATTTCTAAATGAAAAATGTCACGGGAGAGTAATTTTTTAGAGGGAGGTTCTTGCCCGAGGTGCATTGCTTAGGAGTTATAATTAAACTCTCTGGATAAGGATAATAGTAAGCTGCATAAGTAGTCGGCACAATAGAAATGTGCTGTGTGCCGGGACAGATCGCTTACATGATGACGCTTCTCTGTTTTGTTTGGTTCCCAGACCTCAGCTAAAGCCTCGTTATAATCTGTAATTTCAGGAATATAATGAGGATTGATTCTAGTGTAGTCTAAAGTATCAATCCCAAGTCTGATCAAGCTGGCTCCCTCGGTTCTAGGAATTATTAGGGGTTTATTGACCCATGTAGGTTGAGTTTTGGTAGCTGTTCTTTCTTAGATGATATGGTAGACGTGGCCCATAATAACTTTTTTTTAGTAAGTAGCAGATGTTTCCCCTCTTCTTTCACAGGATGGTGCAATGGATTTGCTGAAGGAACTGAAGAGTATGCCTATAACTCTGGACTTGTTGCAGGTAAATCATGCAGCCCAGGCAAGGAAAACTAAAATCCAGATGTGGATGGAATAAATGCTGATTTTTAAAATGAGATTAAGACAGTCTCCCCTGCCATTTGTCCTCCACCCTCCCCCCCCCCCCAGAAAAAAATTAAGCAAACCAAACAAAGCTATACAACATTGTTGGTGAGGCTCTATACAGAGGTGCTTGGGGTACTGTGCATCAGTGAGAAAAAAAATCAAAATTCCATGTATAAATGCTAAGTGAAAAGCCTGTGCTTTACAAATAGAGGGATCTGAATAAAGAAGGGTGGGGAAGCAGCAACTGTGAGGCCAGCAACAACCGTATTTTGTAAAAAGCTTTCGTAAAACTAGCCACAAAAGAGAGGATCAAGATATGCTGGAAGTGGGGAGACAGGGACTGATGCTCAGGGGAAGTCGGGGGTGCAACGAAAGGGGTATAACCAAAGGTCCCCCAAAGACCCTCGAAATTGCTGAAGTTGATGGAGTCCATACAAGTTGGGAGGGACATGTTCCAGCGGGATGAGATTCGAAGGAACACTCTCAAAGGGGTAACACCTTTCTGGTTTTTAAAAGTAGGTTCAATAGTTAATAAAAGTCGAGGGCTTTCGTAATGTACTGAAATGTAAAACCACTCCTGTTACAATTAAGGTGTTGAACATCCGTTTAAAAAAAAATCCAGTTGGAAGAGTAGTTGTGGTGGATGGGCAACCTAAGGCCCGGGGGCTGGGTGCAGTCCCCCACTTGCCTGGATCTGGCCCCTGAGGCTCAGGGCCTCCCCCAGCATTGGGGAACCCACACTGGCACTCCAACCCCCCCCCCCCCCCCCGCTCCACCGCAGGCGACTAGAGCACACAAAATCTGCTAGGCTGGGCCCCCCGTAGGCTCTGGTGTGCAAGGGGAATGTGGGAAGTGTCTTTCTGCTTCTCAGTTGGGCCACATCAGTGGGGGGGGGGGGGTTGTTAGGTTTTTTTCTTCTCACTTGTGTGCAGCCTTTGACTGATTTTTCTGTGGATCAGCGGCCCCAGACCCAAAAAAGTTTCCCCACCCCTTAACAGCTTGAAGCATTGTGTGTTACAGCTATACATCTGTTTATAATTTTGGCCCTGCTTTTTTAAAAATTTCTAGGACTCTGGGGGATTTTCTTTCAAATCCTGTTCAGTTTTGAGTTGTAGATATATGTATAATTAGCTTGTAGAGGCTTAGGAAGAAGAAAAGGTGTCATGGGAGATGAAGTTCTCCAAGAGAGAGCATATGCTATGTAAGCCAGATATTTGGGACTCACCGAAGAAGCCAGCTTGTTGGAAGCTGCTCTTGTGTAGTAGCATTAAGCAGTTGGCTCTGTCTCCATGGATTTGTACACCTGGGTCCATGCTGCTATGTCTTGTGGCAGAGACTTGTTTTTCTCTAATTTTAGTGCCATTGGCTAACAAATCAGTTTTTGAGTGGGGTTCACTTCTTGAATGTTGGTTTGCAGTCCACCCGGATTGGGATGTCGGTGAACGCGCTGAGGAAGCAGAGCACTGACGATGAAGTGATCTCACTTGCCAAATCACTTATCAAGTCCTGGAAGAAGCTTCTAGGTAAGGAAAGAAGCAGGTTTGGGTTCAGCTTACCAAACAGCCAACTCTAGCTGCCTTGATAGCCTGTAGGCTGTGTTACTCCTGCAAGGATCTGTCTGCATCAGTAAAGATAGTAAGTTCTAGCAAGCCACAGCTCTTAAAATTCAACTCCTCATCTAGAGCCATGGTGTCTAACATGCTAGCCATTAGCTACATGTGGCTATTTGGCCGGTTGAATGTGGCTAGCTGGCTGTAATGGCTACTGCTTCAGAGCTGGTTGGACACCACGGATCTAGAGGGGTTCAAATAACTACACGGTGAATTCCATTCAATAACATGGAGTCCTGTTTTAAAAGAAAAAGGTCCCTGCAAAAAAAGTGGAATTAAGGCTCCAGGACTGCATTTAGTTACAGTGCTTGCAAAATTTAAATAACAATAGTTAGCATGACAATGATAATAATACAGTAATCTTATTTCTTAAGTTCTCCATCTCCTGACTGTGCTGTTCAGGGTGACGTGCTGCAATTTAAAGTAAATGTAGTATTAAAATATCAGTACACTGACACGACCGAAAAAAAGCCAACTATAGGTTGAACCTCTAGTCCGGCACCCTTGGGATCTGACCAGTGCTGAGCCAGAGTAATCTTACGCAAGTTGACTGACCTTGGGAAAAATGAGGACTATACTAATTAGCTACTTTGACAGGCGGTGAATGGGTTAATGCTTTTGAGCAAGCAAAGCGCTACCCTGGAGTAAAGTATTGTCTTCAGAGAGATTTATGAACATTTGCTCATTAAGCATTACAGTATCCCATTCTGGAAAGTACAGTCAAGCAATAAGATGTGAAATAGGACGTCACTTGCTAACCCATCACAACTGGAAATACTTTCTAGCAGGTTTCTTATGATGCTGCACTACATATTGAACTTCTCAAGTCCGGCACGCTCTGATCTGGCAACATCCGTGGTCCGGCATAATTTTAGTTGGCTGAACGTCCGTTTATCATGGGTGGGGCCAAGTTTCCCATGCTGCCATAAAGTTTGTTTACAGCCACTAGTTCTGGCTCTGTTTCTGTGTTGTTGTTTAGCTCTAATTTACCCTTAAATGTCTTCTAAGGGTGTGTCTACACTGTACTGTGGCTTGAAATAAGATATGCAATTTGAGCTACGCATATTGCATATCTTATTTTGATCTTATTTTGAAATAGCACCAAATTTCGAAATACGGTGGTATTCCAAAATGTCCCTTACTCCTCATGAAATGAGGTTTACAGGGATGTTGCAATAGCAAGCCCGTTATATTTCAAAATAATGGGCTTGCTGTAAAGACACGGGATAGCTATTTTGGGATACTCCAGTATCCCGAAATAGCATTGCAGTGTAGACGTAGCCTAAGAGCCTAATAATCAATGGATGTGTTGGTAATGCTGCTAGACAATACTGACCTTCCATGGTTTGGCAAATTCTCTGGTTCGGCACCGGTCAGTTCTCAAGCATGCTGGGATAGGAGCTCAGGAGTTTCTCTCCTTCTTCTGTGTTCGTTCCTCCAGACTGCCCTGGAAATAAAGTTTCAGAGGGTAAACTTAAAAAACAACAAATAGTCTGGTAGCACTTTAAAGACTCACCAAACATGTAGATGGTATCATGAGCTTTCGTGGGCACAGCCCGCTTCTTCCGATGACCAGAGTGTTGGATGTCCAGAACAACAACAACAAAAAGATTCAGTGCTTTATAAATACTTTTCTTGTGGGATTTCCAAGAATAAATGGATATATTCATTTCCAAGAATAAATGGATATGGCTTATGGAACCACTGAATATTTTTTTTCTGACTACAGAGCATGAAATCTTAAGATCTTTTTAAATCAGAAGAGAGGAGGTGTATCGAGTGGCTTTTTGGGTCTTTAGCATAAAGCATGCTTCTGAGCCAGATGGCAGCAGCTGCGTGGTAAAGCTCAGGGTAGTGTCCTTTCATCAAAGCTAACAAGTCTGTCAGAGTCGGTTGAAACAGATATTTTCTATAATCTATGGGCTGTTCAAGGTATATGTGGAACAAACTGCTCGTTCCAGTCTCCATCTCAAAGAAAACTCCTACAAATTACTTGGCAAGGAAGCTAAAGACTAAATGGGTGTTGGAGACTGAGCTATCTTTTCCTTCCGCCTGCTGCCGGGGCTGGTCCTTTCACATCAGGGTTGGTACATAATGGTGGAGCCATGAGGGGAAATCTTCTCTGCCTATTCCAGGCCTGGACCTGTTCTGTGCTTAACCAAAACTTCCATCTCCATGACTGAGAAGTCATCACCTTTCAAGAGCACTGAACTAACTGGAAAAGAAATACACTTCTTAAAAGAATAAATTGTATCCCTGGCTGACCAAATATCTATCTCGAGAAAGGGGCTGGCCTTCATAGGCACTATTGAAAATTTGATTGGGTTTTATCTAGGGATGTAAAAGCCTATTTAATTGGTTAATCCATTAAATATGATGTTTAACCAATTAAAAGGGGGGAAGTTACTCTGGCCCAGCAGAGCAGCCTCCTGCCCGTGGTGGGCCCCGCAGGTCCGAAACAGCCCTCACCGATTAACCAGAACCAGTAAGCCTCACCCATTAATGGTGATGCTTATCAGTTACCCTTTTATATCCCTGGTTTGCTCCCATTTTGAAAATTGTACTCAGTCTGTACACCCGGCCGGGGGCCTCACTAGAAAAGAGACTGTGGCTGGGATGGGTCTTCCCTCATGAAGTACCTAATCTCCTCAGGGAATGAAGGATGGGCCCTTTCATACTGGCTAGCTAGGGAAAGGTTTGTGGTACATTTGCCAGTTGCCTGACTCCTTGCACTCATAGGCAAGTAGAAAGACTGCCATGGGGGTCATTCAAGTACATTGCAAAGTACTTTAAACTATACAGACCTATTCCTCCATGCTGCTCTTCTGGCACTAGGAGCTTGCTTCAGACCAAATATCTAGGCTCTTAACCATCCTGTGTGGTCAGGATTGTGGTGTGAAGACCAAAACCTCAACCCTCTGTAGCGTCTAAGTGTTTGTTTTTCCCTCCTCTCACTGGGTGCAGATGCTTCCGAGGACAAAAGTGAGGAGAAGAGGAGGAATTCTTTGTCGGCATCCTCCTCAAAGGAGAGCAGCGACTCGAGAGACCAAAGGTAAAACTTCCCTTTAGCCAAAGATGATGCTGTTGTACATGTTTCATCGCTTGGGGCTGTGTGTGTTAACATACAATCTTTAACGTGTCTACCAGGCTGTGCAATTGGCCTGTTCAAACACCTCATTCTGGTCGGACCTGCCAGGAGTCCAGCCTGTCCAGCAAAGGGGACTGGCTGCCTGTAGAGCCATGTGGTGTTCTAGAATAAAGAGAAACTCCAGCTGTAATGGAAGAATAAACATCTACAAAACTCAGTGGTTTTAGTGACTTTTTTTTTTTCTTTCTGTTATACATGATTTATTTCACATCACATGTTTCCATTTTCTTCTGTTTCATGCTGGTTTCTTTCTCTGTTAATAAAACATTCCTTTGGGTTTGGTTTGTGGCTTTTTTTTTTTTAAGATTTTTTTCCTTGCTTATTGTAACCCTTTGAAGCCCTTTAGAAGGGTTGTGATTCTGCTCAGCTTTAGCATTCTAAGCTGATGCATGGGAGCCAAGTACTCACAGATGCTCCTAGCACAGGGCTGGTAAGATGCAGCCTGAATTTCCAGGAGGTGGCTCAGGCAGCCGGATCCTATTTAGATGGCTCATGATTCCCATGAGTTACGGTGCTATCCTGGCAAGGGCCGGAGCCATGAGCCCTTTAAATAGCTGCAGCAACCCTAGGTAGCTGCCAGGCAGTGGGGTAGCAAAAGAGCCGTGAGCCCTTTGCTATGTTTTTAATTCAAAGCCGCTGATCCCAGACAAGTCTTGGGTGGGAGGTTAGTCCCCAAGCCCTGCCCCTTCTGCCCCAAGCCCCGCCCCTCCTAGGGGTGGAGCCGGCCCATGACCACATACCAAAAGTGGTCTCCCTGCAAAAATTACTGCCCACTCCTGTCCTAGTAGGAGCTTCACCTTCTTCTCCTCCCAGCACTATGTTCTTCCCGTAACAAGCCGTGGAAGAAGTCCGTCCACCCTGAAGTGAATGGTTGCACCCACACATCTGGCTAGTCTAATGCTGGCTCACCCCTCTGCACGGAGTGGGTGCGCCCATGCTGTTCCCCATCTGGCAAGTGTAGTTGGAACAGTCAGCCAGGGGAAATGGGGCAGGGGTGGAGGGCAGGGAAGTTGTGGGTTAGGACCAGCTTCACTAGAATCCCAGCTGTGCCTCCCAGATGCAAGAGCCTGCTCCTTCCTTTCAGCTGGAGCATGCTCAAGGGTCCCCCACAGATTCCCGGAAACTGGCCATTTCATCAGGTGTATAAAACGTGGATTCGTCAGTTTCCAAGGAATTGATATTAAGAGTAGCCGTGCTTGGTGAGACCAGTGGTCCATTTAGCCCAGTGCTATGCCTTTCAGCAAGGGCTGGTGCCAAATGCTGCAGAGGTAATGAACAAAACAGGGCAATGTGTTTGGCAGGCAGAAGATTAGGAACACCGAGAGCAAGGGGTTGCATCCCTGACCATCTTGGCTAGTTTCTGTTTATTGGTAACTCTCTCAGATCCATCTTTGTCTCCCTGGTTTGCAAGTTTTCCCATGTTCGTTCTAGTCCGTCCCTGCATGTGCCAGTGAGTCAGTTCCTGTCAGAGCTGTCTCTTTACCGTGTGTTTCCTTTTTGTTTCACAGCTGTCACATGCCTGCTGCTGCAGCTTTGTGCAGGGTTGGTGCCGCGAAAGTTCCCGACACTAGGGCTGAGCTCCAGCAACTCAGCTTGCTGCATAAATCTCTTCCCCCACTTGTGTATAATCATGAATGAAATGTTCCGAAAGAGCACGACCTGGCATGTGCAGTGCAATGTTTTTAGTAACAATGAATCCCTCCGGCGTGGAGGCCATACACCCAGCTACAGTGCAGTTGAAACTAGAGCAGGGACTGTCTCTGGTTCTGCGTTTGGACAGTGCCTAGCACAGTGAGGTGCTGGTTCACGACTGGCGTTCCTACGTGCTCATTGTGCAAATAACAGTAACATGGACTCTCCCAGCTGACGATTTCCCTTTGCACTATGTCACGGCAAGGATTTCTCAGCTGGCAGCGTGGTGGAGTCTCAGGTATTTCCAATGAAAGGTGTAGTTTTGTGAGCTGGGCGAGGAATGGTATGAGCACAGAGTTGGGACCCAGGGACGCCTTCTGTCTAAATCCTACTTTTAACATTGGCTCTTTCTGTGCCCTTGGGGAAACATCTTCAATTCTTATTCCCATTTCCCAGTCTGTAACTGGAGAATACTTGCCAGCTATATAGGAACTAGGTGGATTTTAGTTCATTTTTGTTAGCAAAGGGAAAAGTATTAAGTTTTCGTGCATGGCTGATGATATACTAGAGTAGACAGGCTCTCGCAGTCGGTGTTGTGTGCAGTCAGCATGCACCTCACGTCATGTGCCCTTACTCTCCGTGCGTGTCCCGTTAGTGAGATCGGTAGAAAACAACCGATGTGGACAGAAAGCAACAGAATCTGGCAACCCTGGGCATGGACAATGGTAAACAGAATGTCTCGTGGGCCACACATGGAACCCCAATGGGCCGCATGTTGCCCCCCACTGCACGTGGGTCAGGAAATAACATCTCAGAGAAACCTCTGGCTTAGCTAGCAATAAAAAGAGAAGTAGTAACTGGGTAGTGTCTCTTAGGGTATGTCTACACTTGCAGCCTATTTCAGAATAGGGCTGCAAATGTAGGCATTCGGAATTGCAAATCAAGCCCGGGATTTAAATATCCCGTGTTTGATTTGCATCTTCCCGGCCAGGCGCCATTTTTTGAAATTTACAAGCCCGGAATAACTGCCCGCATCTACATGTGGCAGTGAAACGGGCGTTAAAATAAAGCCCTATTTCGAACTACCTGTTAAACCTCATTGCAGGAGGAATAACAGGTAGTTCAAAATAGGGATTTATTTCGAACGCCCGTTTCACTGCCGCGTGTAGACGCGGGCAGTTATTCCAGGCTTGTAAATTTCAAAAAATGGTGCCCGGCCGGGAAGATGCAAATCAAGCGTGGGATATTTAAATCCCGGGCTTGATTTGCAATTCTGAATGCCTACATTTGCAGCCCTATTCTGAAATAGGCTGCAAGTGTAGACATACCCTTAGAGCTTTACCAGGAGAGGCAAAGAATAAGGAGCTTGGTGGGACTGATGGGTAATTCGTGGGTCTAGTAATAGACTTTCCTTGGGAAATTCTTGCGATTCTAAAGTAAGAGGGTTTGCCCAGCACATTGCCCAGAGTTCCTTGGCTGCCCCAAAAGCACCTGGGAGAGCGAATAGGTTGAGACTTGTGTGAGTAGAACAAACTCAGTCTGAGAGGACACTCTCCATTTGCAGGAAATGGCCTGCGGTAGTCAGACCAATTGTCATAGGAATAGAAATATGGTGCTACCCGCCTTTTCAGTAACCAAGGACCCACGAATTACCCATCAGTCCCACCAAGCTCCTTATTCTTTGCCTCTCCTGGTAAAGCTCTAAGAGACACTACGCAGTTACTACTTCTCTTTTTCAACATGTGGTGCAGATATTAACTCTCCAACACTCCTGTCAGGTAGAAATAGCTTCTCCCTTTTCCAGAGCAGGAAACTCGAGGCAAGAATTAGGTGTTAGAGATATTTAGCTCCAGCCTGTAGTCAGTCCCATGCAGCCTGTCTTGTTACAGGCCATGTCTTCACTCAGTGGAAGATTGACACTGCTGCAATTGATCTTCCAGAGTTTGATTTAGTAGGTCTAGTTAAGACCCACTAAATGGAACTCAGAAGGCGCCCTCATTGGTGGTCGGTACTTCTGCTCCTGTGAGAAGTAAGGGAAGCTGACAGGAATGTTTGCTCCCGTCAGTGTCCTGCTGTGGGGAATGGTGGGCAAACTTGAATCAGGATACGTTGACTCCAGCTACGTCATTAATGTCCCTGGACTTGTGTATCTTGATTCGACCTTCCCCTTTAGTGTAGACCTGGCCCCAGAGAGAAGAGCCTATGTTCCTCTGATGGTACCAAAGAGACTCCAGATATGCCCTGACAAACCCAGAGAGCTTATTGGCCAAGAATTGCTCCAGCATCTTTCTGTGAAGGACAGGCGGAGATTAGTCAAATGGGATCTATGGGCAACGAGTGTACCTCTATACTGGTTTCGGGAGACTGCTCTCCAAGCAGCAAAGAGGCCAGCTAGTGCCAAAACGTGCTCACATCAGCCATGTAGTCTGCCGGATTTTGGCTGAGCCTTGACCCTTGTGGCAGTGAAGACATTTGGGATACCTCTTGGGCCAAATGTTAAGGATTTGAAAAGCAGATTGGACAGACATCTATCAGGGATGATCAGGACGGTGCTTGGTCCTTCCATGAGAGCAGGGGACTGGACCTGATGACCTCTCGATGTCCCTTCCAGTTCTAGTGTTCTGTGATTCTGTGATAACTTTTCTTGATATCTGCAGTGCAGATGGGGAATTTTGTCTGCAATGACTAAAGAACTAACAGTTCTCTCTAGAGTATCTCTGCCATCCACGAGGAGCTGGCCCATGTTCTAGTAGGGGAGATATTTACGTGAGACAGGAGTGCATGGTATCCCGTACAAAATTCTATCCTGTTATGCTTCAAAGCACTCTATCTCACAACTGGGAGGTGTAGTATTGTGGACTGTTCCTCCAGTTGGCAGTCTCTGGATTTGTTGCCCGTCCATGTACTACTTTTATGGACTTTTCCTTCCCCCTGTTGTCCAGATCTATTCACTCTCTGGCCACCACCCATATCACCATTTCTTGTGTCACTTCTTTTGTAAAGGCAGGGGATTTTATATTCTCTTGGGTGAAATGTGGAGGGTTATTCCCATGTTGGATGGGAGCAGTAGCCCCCCACCCCTCTAGGATTTCCTGAAGCAAAACTACTCCGTGTAGCATGGGGGGGTTCTTAGTTGACGACTCTTGCAATGACAGGCAATCCTCTTACACACAACAAACAGTCCTGTGGGACCTTAGAGACTAACAAATATATTAGATCATGAGCATTGGAGGGTAAAACCCACGTCATCACAGTCTCTAAGGTGCCACAGGACTGCTCGTTGTTTTTAACGTTACAGACTAACACGTCCCTCCCCCCTGAGACTCTTGCACAGTAAGTGTAGCCTGGACTGATGTAAAATCTGTTTTGTTTGAGCCAAGAGCAATCAGCTGAGGTCTTTCTTGGGGCTTGATATGGCTTTAAAGGGGTGAGGAAAAGCTTGTTCTGTTTCTCTGCTGGACTTCTCTAAGTCACTTCTCGTTCTGCTCGAAATGCAGCTTAGAGCCGTAACCTTTCTGGGGCCAGAGCCAGGGGGCTTCCGCTCCTGAGATGTCACTGTGCGTTGGTGCGCAGCTCCTCGTGGGGTTTGTGGGGCAGAATAGCAAGGTCTCTCTGAGGCTGGCAACGTCTTTTTATCGACATTTGCAAGACCGAGTCTTCCAGAGTGTCGGTGGATGGTGGCTTCTCGGGTCATTGAATTCTACCAAAGCCACAAGCTCGTGTAAGAGCTGCTAGATAGGCAGGTTCTGCACGTTTCCCTGGATGAGGTTTTTTTTCAGGGTCTTTTTAAAGCATCAGGTGCTATAGGCCCCATTTGCATGTGGGCAAACATTTGTGCACTCCATTCTGGACAGAAATGGTACAAGTTGGACCTCCCTGGTCCGGCACCCTCGGAGCTTGAGCGGTCCCAAACCATGGAGTGTGCCAGATCAGGGAAGGTGAAGGCTCCCCTCCCAGCTGTTGGCCATGCTCCTCCCTTCCCCCAGCACAACTGCCACCAGCCCTTCCAGGGCTGCACTCCCTGCCTGGGGCCGGGGCTGCCTGGGTTGCTCTCCCCACCGCCAGCCCAGCCCCTGAACCTGGCCAGCCCAGGCTCTCTGATCTACCAGTAACCGTGGTCCAGGCGGACCATAGATGTTACTGGACCAGAGAGTCCCGGATTTTAATCTATATATGCAAGTCTCACTGAAAATCAACAGGGACTCAACACCTTTCAAAGACCAGACCACTTTTCCTTCGCTCCCTGAATACTGATTTGAGAGTCTAACTTTTGGCATCCCGGTTTGGTGCTTTAGCTTTTCAAGCACACAAAGCTTATTTTGCTCCTTTTTATAGCTATTTCATTAGCACAGATGTGGCAGTTAATGGAAGCGGGGAAAAGGGAGAATTTGCTGTAGGATACTTGTGTGTCTCATTGCGTCGGTCAGGCTGAGACAAGGAGCTTGTGCATTTCACCCAACAAAAGCACCAGCCTCATTGTGATAGTTTTAGAAGCAACGTAAAGTCCCGTGTGATCCACAGAAATGCACATTCCTCCTTGTATGCCTCGTCCGTCAAGGATTCACAGTGACTGCAGTAACCGGTGCTCCTCGCTGTATTCGATGCAGCAGCTGCTTACTGTCAGATCGCCCGTCGCAGGATCTCCCGCATGTGGTGCTGTCTGTACTCAGCAGAGGTTTTTTTCATCTGTGGCTTCAGAAAAATTGTCCACGCAACTTGTGCTAAGAGCCTAGTGCACGTCTCCTGGTCAGTTGGACACTTAGGGCAATCGTGTGTGCAGATGGGGCCTGTTTTTAGGAAAACGCAAGCGCGTGGGCCCGAGTCACAAAGATGCTTCGGCACCTGAAGATGCAGATGAGCCTGTAGTGGATTTTGCAAAGGGGCCTGAACCAGTGACCCACCCAGTTGCCCCTGGAGGGGTTCAGTGGGAGTTGGGTGCCCCAAAGCCGTTGAGAACCTTGATCTAAAGTCTTTTTGTGCAGCCCCTCAACAGCAGTTCGAGCATCCTACACATCCCTGTGCTCTCATCCTTATAACATCGCCCTGCGGGGAGGGGGACAGCTGTAGGCCTGAGCAGGTTCTTCGGCCTCCGTTCCCATATAATCCTTGGCTACGTTGCCATCTTTGCCAGCGGGGGGCCATTTGGGGTAGGGCTTTCGAGCTTGGGCTGGGTACGTCTGACCTAGCGTCAAACCACTGCCCCCTTTCCCATAGCAATGGACAGCTGAAGATTTTAGGCTGGGTTGGAACTAGCCCTGCTGAAGTATTCTAATGTCAGTGCCTTGAGCTGTTAGTCCCATTGTCCTTCAGCAGCATCTTCAAGATTAAAGGAGAAGCCCAGAAGATCCTAGGACAGCTTCATCACCTTGCGAGGAAACAAACAAGCACTCCACTTAGGAAGGAACAATCAGTTTCACTCATAAAGCATGGGAAGTGACTGTCTAAGAAGGAGTCCTGCAGAAAGGGATCTAGGGGTCATAGTGGACCACAAGCTACATATGAGTCAACAGTGTGACACTGTTGCAAAAAAAGCAAGCATGATCCTGGGATGCATTAACAGCAGTGTTGTGAGAAAGACACAAGAAGTCATTCTTCTGCTCTGCTTTGCATTGATTAGGCCACCGTTAGAGTATTGTGTCCAGTTCTGGGCACCACATTTCAGGAAAGATGTGGAGAAATTGGAGAAGGTCCAGAGAATAGCAACAGGAAAGATGGAAGGTCTAGAGAACATGACCTATGAAGGAAGACTGAAAGAATGGGGCTTGTTTAGTTTGGAAAGGAGAAGACTGAGAGGGGACCTGATAGTAGTTTCAAGTATCTAAAAGGGTAAGGAGGAGGCAGAAAAATTGTTCTCCTTGGCCTCTGAGGATAGAACAAGAAGCAATGGGCTTAAACTGCAGCAAGGGAGGTTTAGGATGGACATTAGGAAAAAGCTTCCTGTCAGGGTGGTTAAACACTGGAATAAATTGCCTAGGGAGGAGGTGGAATCTCCATCTCTGGAGATATTTAATAGCAGGTTAAGATAGACATCTGTCAGGGATGGTCTAGACAGTACTTGGTCCTGCCGAGAGGGCAGGGGACTGGACTCGATGACATCTCGAGGTCCCTTCCAACTCTTGTGTTCTATGATTCTATGAAACAGAGCTAGTCTAGCAGAGCGAAGTCTGGTTTTGTGGCTATAAAACGGCAACACTACGGGAGTCGTTTTCTCCCGCTTCCATCGAATGGATAGAAAACAGGCTGGGTTCGCTGTATCTGCCCTGGTGGGAGCTGGTTGTAGCCCCCTAGTTCTCTCCCCCACCCCGGAGCAGTTAAACGGCTACGGTCCCGGGGATCATATATCACCAGTGGCTAGCTGGAGCGCGCTGGGCTTTGGCCACTGCTCCTCTGCTGCTGGCATGCCTTCTGCTTGCCACGGGGGTTGGGGAAAGGAAGGCATCCGAGTCAGCTCTACACCTGCTGGTGCTCCTCAGTGTTGTTGGAAATGTGAGCAGCAAGTTTCTTCTCCTTTTGGGATGCTGGAATGTGCCAGGAACGCAGAACAGGGCAGAGAACGGGGACCAAATATCCCACGAGGCTGAGTATGCGGCACAGAGGCTTTTGCCTCCGGCTCACTCATTTATGTGTAGTCTAGGTCAGGGGGACTGAAAGTATCAGTCTTGTGGTGAGCGGCCTAGAAGGAAGGGGTGGGTATATTCAGGCTATTTTCTTGTGGATGTTTGCCCACCTCACAGCTGCGCTTGGTAGCAGTTCAGTGGGTGAGGGCTGAGGCGGAGGCGGCACGGACACGCCTCTGCCCTTTCCGCCCTAGCACTGCAGGGTTAAGGTACGTTGCTAAAGATGCTTCCACTGTCGCTGCCTGGGCCTGGGCCTGGGCCATCCCTCCCCCCCACCCCGAGCGGCTGCTCTGCGGGGTGGGAGTGGAGCTGGAGCTGTGGGGAGAGGGGCTGCCAGCTCTCCCGGCTGAACAGCCTGCACCTCACTGACTGCAATGGTCGGGAGAGCTGGCAGCGCAGGAGCAGGGCTGGGAGGGAGGAGCAGCCGGCCGGAGAGAAGCGGAGCTCTCAAGGGGAAAGCACCGTGTCTTTTCAGCCCCCCGCTGCATGGCTGCCCTTGCCCGGTCCTTCACACCATGAGGGCCGCTCAGCCACTGCTTGGTGAGCGAGGGTTGGGCACTGAGCCAAGGGAACGGATGGGGGTGGGGGCTGCTGGAGCCCAAAGGCAGCATGTAGTTGCATAGGAGGCTGAGAAATTTGGGGCACCATGGGGCAATTCACCTTCTCAGTGAATGCACAGAGGACTCCAGTCCCCCCGGGCTGTCAAACCAGTAGATGCACCTGTACATAAAAGCTGTGACCACGAGGGGGCCTGTGTGTAATTGTGCATGCAAATGACTGTGCTTCACCACCGCAGGGGCCGTTACGCAATTAGTGTGTTCATTCACAGCTGTGGGCCCTGCTCCCCACCCCTCTGGGACGGTGGGGCTTGAATGATTCCAAGTGTAGCAGCCTGGAGGTGTGTCTCCTAACCAGTCTGCTCTACACCAGAAAGGTTCAGGGTTTGGGGTGCTCTGGTTGCGTGCCCCATTTTGACTGTCACTTGCCGCTCCAGTAAAAACAAAGCCCCCGTCTCTCACCTGCGCTCACACGCTGCATCTCGTTACCGAGGACTTTTTTTACGAGCTTTATTTCAATGCCGCCCCAAGGGACTCGTTTGAACTGTTTTTGGTGGCAGAGGTGGCTGCATTTAAAGAGACAACCTTTTACGTAGAAACCAAAGAGGCTAGAATCTGTGTGAAGAGAGGATGCTGCGGGGTCTTTCTCCTACCTTTGGCTAGCACTCTCCATCACAGCCAGGCATCCTGAGGTGTCATGCACAGGGAATATCTTCAGCTGGATTCAGAGCATCTTCATCCAAACCCTCCACCAATTGGGGATTCACTAGGCAATACGCCATTGCCATCAGAAATCAAATCAGGCTCCTTGGGGGTGGAATTCTCCTCTTCCCACTTAAAGCCAGAGTAGCACTGAGTGTGTGTGTCGGGGGGGACTGAAGATGTAGAATTCAGACCCCTCTACTTGTAGGCGAGAAGTGAGACTGCAACACGGAAGGGAGCTTGGGGTGATGGTCAGCATAGTCATGGATCCCGTTACTTCTTTCCCCATCTACCTCCTCATTGTCCTTCACATTAGCCTCTCTTTGCAGTGTCCAGGGGCATAGAGGCCTTGCTGTAACTGTCCCTCAAGAGGCCACATATAGAATGTGAAGGGCCTTACCCTGATCTCCCGCTCTGGCCTGCTTTTTGCTCTCTAAAGTTGAATTTCAACCACGTGGCTCAGCCGAGTGGCGTGTTTTGGGTCATGAGATCGTAGCCCCAGCAAAAGCTGCAGGCCTGACAGCCCTGGAGGCTAGCAACCTCTCTCTCGTAAGACGCTGCAGCACAGTCCGTACCTGAACAAGCTTCCCCTTGTTACCCTGCCTGAGCTGGTGGGATTGTCTCTGGGCATGAGTCACTACGGCGCTGCATGACTTCTGGGTGCTGGTTAGTGGAGCTGTTTCTGACGTGGTCACTTAGGAACTGGACTGAGATCACCTGACATTCAACAAATGCCAGATTTTTGGGGGGGCGGGGAGAGATGATCTCTACATTAATTGCACTTGGAAGGGATGAATAAGGGCATCATTTGGGTGGAGAGATGCATAAGACTACGAAGTCCAGGGGCACGATGGACCAGATCACTAGATGGGCTAAACCATCCTGACTCTACCATTTCACAGATGGTGGGGGGTTCATGGTATGGAATGGACCATCTGGTGCCATTTTAGGACTGTGCCGAGTAGCACCCCGTGTTGATTTGAAGAAACTCTTGCATTGGACGCGAGGCTCTAAGTGCGCGCTCGGATGTGCTGCAATGCACTCTGCCGTGTGTTCAGCACTTCCAATTAAAACGTCTCTCTTGTTCTTTCCTTTGTTTCACCAAGGGCCTGAAATACAAAAACCCCTCCAGGAAAAAAAAATACTGACCCCACTCCGATGATCTTAGCCTGGGCACCTGAGTGCCACCCCTGTGCTAACAGAATTCACTCCCGAGAGCAAAATTAATTTTAAACTCCCTGCAAAGGTGGCATCCATGAAAAGAGTCGGGCGATTATCGCTGAAAGTGGCCCTTGACTTCACTGGGTGATTTGCCTGAGTAAGGACTGCAGGATTGGGCCTGTTAGGAAATTTTAAACAGGAAGCTCAAGGGTATGGGGCAGGATTTTTGAGTCAGGCTATGCTGGGGAAGTTCTAAGTCACCTCCTTGCTCTGCTGATAGCGGGGTGACCCAGGATGGTTCTGCCCCAGCCCAAAAATGCCCTGAACCATGCACCATCTCTGGTAGGCAGTCCTTTTGTGTGCTTTCCTGCTGATTATCCAGTGTAGGGAACAGGTGAAGGGTAAAACCTTTTAGGGTATGTCTACGCTTGCACCCTCTTTCGATAGAGGGATGCAAATGAAGACATTCGAAATTGCAAATGAAGCCGGGATTTACATATCCCGCACTTCATTGCATAATCGCATTATGGCGCTATTTTGAAATAACAGACGCTGTTAAGACGTGGTTATTTCAAGAGAAAACCCTTCTCTCGAAATAACCCTTATTCCTCATAAATTGAGGTTTAACAGTTATTTCAGGAAAAAGGTGTTCTCCCGAAATAACCGCATCTACACCGTGTTTTGTATTTCAAAATAGCGCTATTTCGAAATAGCGCCCTAATGCGATTATGCAAATGAAGCGTGGGATATTTAAATCCCAGCTTCATTTGCAGTTTCGAACGTCTTCATTTGCATCCCTCTCTCGAAAGAGGGTGCAAGTGTAGACATACTTATTGGGACAACTTCTGTTGGTGAGCGAGACAAGCGGTCAAGTTCCACCGAGCTCTTCTTTGGGTCTCGGAAGGCTCGCTGGCCGGAGTGGGCAAAGGGAGCAGTTGCCCTGAGGTCTGGTGATTTTGCGGCAGCAGTGGCCCTGGCCCCTTTAAATTGCTGCTGAAGCTCTGCACGCTCCGTGTGACTCTGAGGATGTGGGGTTGACATGCCACACTCCAGCCGGTACTGAGGGCTGGCTGCCCTGGCTCCACCCCTTCTCATGAGGCCCCGCCCCTTCATGTAAGTCCCCTTCCTTGAGGGTTAAGCAGACCCCTCTCCCCCCGAGCACCCATTTTCCCGAGGCGGTCAGCTCCCCCGGCTGTCGGAATGTCATTCCACAAGGATTCACGTTCCAGGGGGCTCTGACTTGGTCGTGAATTCCTCTCTGGCTGTGTGCCAAAATACCAGCCCCAAACTCCTCCGGCTCCGTGTCAGCAGGTATCAGACGGTCAAACCCCAAGCGAGGTGCCCTGGCAGTGTCCAATAGCTTGGTAATAGCTATGCTCTGTGACCTCTGCGGGTCGGGCCCTTTTCTCTTTGGGTCCAAAGAGACCCAGAGGGGTGGGGAACCTTTTTGGGGCAGTGGAGCAAATCAGTTTGTACAGACAATATGCTATCAGTCGCAACTGGCAGGTTATAAGCAGCCACCCCTGCCCCTAGGAGCTCTGTGTTCATATCCAGGCTTGCACTGTGGGTTGGCGTATGTGAACATTTACGGGGCAGCTATGGGCCGGGGGGTCTTTGCTCTGCCTTTTCCCTGATTGGTTTTATGGGGCAACGAGCCCGCAGCTTGACCACGTGGCTGCTTCTGCGCCCCGCCTGGCGCTTGCTGACCTAACCTGAACCCCACTGACAGCTGAAGTTTCTCTTTTAGCTCCAACAAAAGGCAGGACCCGCCGAAGACCCCGACCACGCCTAAAATCACCACCTTCCCGCCGGTGCCCGTCACCTGCGACGCTGTCCGCAACAAGTGCCGGGAAATGCTGACTTCTGCGCTGCAGACTGACAGTAAGTCCTGGAGTGCCCCGTGTGGGGCCTTGTGGCCCGCTGGGCTAGCCGCAACCCCCACCCCCCCCCAGCGGCCCCTTGGCCATGTATTCCTTCTGGTGGCCGCAACACCCCAGCGGCCCCATGGTCATGTGTTCCTTCTGGCATCGGAGCTGTCTGCACCGAGAGCTGCCATAGGGAGAGTTCTAAGCACAGACAAGAGGGCCGTGGCCTTTCTCCCTGTGGCTAACGCTCCTTGCACCCTGGATACCTGGGGAGCAACCGCTCTGTGCCAGAGGAGGGGTGAGAGCTGGGGTGGCCAACTTCCACCGGGCACTCCTGCCGGTAGCTTTTTGCTGGGCGTCTCGTTGGGCTGCCCACCAGAAGTTCTGCCTCCAGCTAAGGGGGTCCATAGGCATTATGGTCACTCCCCATCGCCCAATCTTGGTGGGTGGCTTTAAAACTCAGCTGACATCCCGCTTTCCCCTTTGGGAGAAAGCAAGCGGTGCTGGGATACGGGACGCTGGCTGGGTTAGCAACCATACTCCCGCCAGCCAAGCTCGGCGGCTAGAGCAGGGCACGCCGCTCTCAGACCTGGTCCCCTTGAAGGTCATACGTCCATAGGGGCCTGGGGTGAGATTTGTCCCTCGGTTACGCACATGCTGCCCCAGTTGAAGTCAGGGGGAGCCGGGGGTGCTCAGGGCCTATGAAAAGCAGTTCCTGGGGGCCCTAGAAAGTGGGATGTGCCAAATGAAAGGTTGAAAATGGGGGCCGGCCTGCAGCTGCGGTTTGTATGAACTCAGAATGGCAGGCGTGTACCCCAGTGGCAGGGGGAGGAGAGAAGGGAGAGGGGGGCGGGAGACGATAGGGCAGGGGTGGGGAACCTTTTTGGGGCTGCTGACCCACAGAAAAGTCAGGCAGGGGGTAGTGGGGGCTGGCATGCCAGCACGGGCTCCTCAATGCTGGGGGGAGGGACGAGCCCTGAGCCTCGGGGGCTGGCTCTAGGCAAGCTGGGGACCGCATCTGGCCCCTGGGCCTTAGGCTCCCCACACCCACTGTAGGGCATTTCACCAAGAATAAGGGAAGTGGTTCCAATGACGCCATGGTGCATAATGCCCTGGATGCCAGCAGAGCTCCCTCCAGCCTGCATCAGGGGAGGTGAGAATCCGGCCCCGTGTGTACCCGTGGGCCTGGGACCACGGGGGTTACCGGCAAACAAGGCACAGTGCTGCACCTGGGGCCAGACTCTGTGTGGCTGTAGCTCCGCCTGGTCCTGTTGGGGTCTGGAGGAGCCGAGGGCGAAAGCGGGGTCCGTGTCTGCCATTTGAAAGGGGCCAAGGGGTGGCAAGAGCTCCCTGGGGGCGCGGAAAGGGGACAGTAACCCTGCTGGTTGCTCTCTTGCAGATGACTACGTTGCCATTGGGGCCGACTGCGAGCACCTCTCTGCCCAGATTGAAGAATATATCCTTGTGCTCCCGAGTGTTCCGCGGGCAGCACCCCCGGCTGACATTCATGGGCCAGCAGGCACATAGGGGCGAACGGCCTTGTAGGTGCAAAGGTCCCTCACTTGCCAGGGCTCCGGGCTGGGTCCAGCATAGCCATGGAGGAGCAGAGTGGCCGTGTAATGAGGGAGCCCCTCACTGGATGGGTTGGCAACTCAGAACTGTCCCAGCCCGGGGTGATTCACCATGGCATGGCCGTCTGTGTACGGCGCTGATTGCCCCGTCCTCCTGGGCCATAGACGTTCCCTGCAACTTCCCCACATGTGCCTCCTCGCTGGCACATGTGGCCACCAGGCCAAGGGGCAGAGGCTGGTGAGATACAGCAACTGGTATCTGGTAGCCTGCTAATTTCAGATGAGCTAGAGTACTGTGTGTGCGTGTGTGTCTATGTCTCTCTCTCTGTGTGTGTCTGTCTGTGTGTGTCTCTGTGTCTGTATTACACACTGGAACTTGGGGACAATGGGAAGCAGAGAGGGTTCCCATGCCTCTATCATTCCCGCCCTGGGGAGAAGGCATTCTGTCGAAGGCAAATAGCTGCAGCCCTAGGAGGCCCTCCCCCCGGGTCCCTGCCCTAGTCTGGCTTTGGGGGCACCCCTCTGGAATTTATTTCTGGGGAGGGATGCAACTCAGTGCTGGGCCCTGCCCAGGATTAACAGCTCCTGCTGTGTAGGCAGGGAAGAATCTAGCATCTCCCAGGACTAATTCCCAGCCTTTACGAGTGAGTTAAATTAAACCAACCCGTGGCCTGGCAAGGTTATGTGGCCTTCCTGTCAGTGTGTGGGCCTGGGAGTATGAGTCCAGGCTTCCACTCACAGCTCTGCCACTGACTTGCCATATGCCCCTGGGCCTGTCACTTAACTGGTCAGTGGCTGTCCACTGAATGCAGTGACTCTCCTACCTCACAGGGAACTCTAGTTCCTTAAGAGTTGGAAAGTGCTTCGAGATCCTTAGAGCCGAGCGTGGGCAGGGCTCATTATTCCCCTTGTCGCTCCTTAACTGTCCTCGTACTTATATACCAAGACGTCAAGAACACCGACATGAAGTACAAAAACCGCGTGAGGAGCCGCATCTCCAACCTGAAGGACTCCAAAAACCCAGAGCTGAGGAAGAACGTGTTGTGCGGGGCGATTACCCCGGAGCAGATCGCGGTGATGACCTCGGAGGTGAGGGCAACCTTCCTAGGCATGGAGGGGTGGTGTTGATTACCTGCCAGCGAGCGGCTGGTCCGTGCTCAAGGTGGCCTCGCACAGCAGCCACCGATGGGCACGTCAGGGTCAGCCATCGGCGGGGGGTGTTGTGTCGTTACTTGGGGGACTTTGGAGCAAGAGATTGCTGCTAGACAGCTCTGGAAATGGAAGCCCTCTGTGTATCCACAGAGCATGACAGCACCCTCGTTCCATGTCCCAGTGCTGGCTGGAGAAAGCACCCCTACAATTCAGTGGGCACTTCTGTACTGAGCCGAGAAACCCACACAGTGGGGCCAGTTAGAGGTGGGGACATTTGTCTCCTGGAAGGTAGCCAGAGCATCCCAGTTACTAAGGATACGTCTACATCAGGCTCTCTCAACCTTTTTTTTTATAAAGTACCCCTTTTTAAAAAGAATTCTAAGTACCCCAGTACCTATAGTTTTCAGACACACAACGTTTTTTTTCTACCATTGCAACATGTTTGTTTAAACAACTTAATCATAGCTGGGCGGGCGAAGAAATTTTTGGGTCTAAAAAGTACAAAAATAATAAAGCGTTGTGAAACTTGCAACAAAAATTCAGTTTTCTCCAAATTTCAGTTGTCTTGACCTACCCCCAGACTTCCCTCAAGTACCCCTAAGGGTACTCGTACAACTGGTTGAGAAACACTGCTCGACACTGCACGCTTATTTCGAAATAAGCTATTCCGGAAGAAATACGCGAAAATAGCCTCTTTCGAAATAGCGCGTCTACACTGCAGGGAAGCCTCAAAATGAGTCCGAGACAGGCTCCCCTAATGTAGACGCGCTACCTGGACTTAGAGCCCCAGGAGGCACTGGGGAGTAATGACGTTGAATGGTCCTGGGGAGGAGCCATTTCAAAATAGCAGCCGTGCTATTCTGAAATTGCTGCGTTATTCCTCGTGGATGGAGGTTTACAGAAGTCGGAATAAGCTGCCCGTTCTTTCGAATGTATTTCGAAATACCAGAATGGCTGCATAGATGCTTGCGTTATTTTGGAATACCGTTGCTGTGTAGACGCACCCTTAGGGATGTCAAATCCCGTTTAATTGGTTAACTGGTTCAAGGAGGGTTGGGGGGGGGGGCACTCCAGCCCAAGCGGGAGAGCGTTTCCCCTGCCCCACTGCAGGCAGAGGCACCCGGGTCCACCACGGACAGAGGCTGCCCTGTCTGCAGCAGGCCCCCCACACAGCTCGAGGAGCCCCCGCCCATGACAAGCAGGGAGCTGCTCCAGCCCCCACCAGTTAATTTTAACCAGTAAGCCTCACCCGTTACAGTGAGGTTAACTGGTTAAATCTTCACCTCCCTAGACACTTCCCATTGGTCCTCGGGGATGTGGGCTGGGTTTGAACTGGTAACCTCTGTCCGAGAGGCTCCGTCGCCGTTATCTGTCCCTTGAGCCCCCCAGCGCTGCTGGCTGCGGTCTCCCTCTGCTGCAGCGGGACCGGCAGCAGCGTGCTGGGCTGATGGGCCTTTGTTTTCCAAAGGAAATGGCCAGTAACGAGCTGAAGGAGATCCGGAAAGCCATGACGAAGGAGGCAATCCGGGAGCACCAGATCGCTCGGACGGGAGGGACCCAGACCGACCTTTTCACCTGTGGGAAGTGCAAGAAGAAGAACTGCACGTACACGCAGGTTAGCCGCCATCGCTGCTGATAAAGGGCGCCGGGCCTGCCGGGTGCTGCGCAGTCTCCGCTCCGACCAGAACGGTGGAAGTGGATGGTGCTCAGCATCTCTCCGCTGGCCTGGGTGGGGCACTGCCCAGGGGCCCAAAGCCCGCAGCCAACCAGGAGAGCTTCCAGGGCCAGATTTTTCAGAGTCGTTTAGGTTCCCAGTGGATTTGCAAACCGTGTTCACTTACTTTGCACGCGGAGTTCCCATGACGGCCGGCTGGGTAACAGCCCCTGCGGCCCCCCTAATTATCCCTGCGTGTGAGCTGGGACCTGATCCGTGCAGGCTGTTGCTGTCCTTTGAGATGCAACTTCCACCAAAATGCTTTGCCCATCTGGTTTCTAGAGCTTAGCAAGGTTCCGGGGTCGGAGAAGCTTGTTCCGAGGCCGCGGTCCCAGCCAGGGCTCAATACCAGGAGCCCTACGGGCGTCGATGCAAACTGTCTTGGCAGCTTGCAGGCGGGAGGGACGTAGCCCCTTGGCCTGGCAAACAGTGAGGCCGAGCCTGTAAAACCAAAGGGTTTGGCTGCTTTTTAATGTTTTCCTCGTACATCAGCGGCCAGGGGGTTGAGAGTTGAACAGGCAGTTTCCTTAGGCACTTGCCTGCACCAGAAGCCTGAATATGGATCCGGGGAGCTGTATTCTTTCAAGACTGTAGCCTGGGAAGGGATCCGCTGTGAGCCAGAGCGCACACAGCGCAACCTGGGGGCTCTGCTTTAGGAACGGGCTGCATTAGGTCGGGGTTTTAGCCACTAACAGTGACACCTCTGCTGCTCCCGCACTAGTGTCAGCGAGTGTCATGCCGGCCGGTGGCAGTCAGATCCCCCATGGCAACTAGGGTTGCCAGGTGTCCGGTTTTTGCCCGGACAGTCTGGTATTTGCAGCCCCTATCTGGTCAAAAAACCCAGAAAATACCAGACATGTAAACTGTCTGGTATTTTCTGTTTTTCTTGGAAGGCCGGCAGGGCTATTCTTTCCTTTCCTTTCCTTCCTTTCCTTTTTTTGCTCAACCAATTTTTTTCCCCACCATGTTCGGTATTTTTTGTGAAAGTATCTGGCAACCCTAATGGCAACAGGCATCAGCCACTTAAAGACCACTGGGGACTCGTCTGCATCATGCTGCCGTGGTGACAGGCAGAAAGAAAATGCTCTTCGTGGAGTAGCCCAGCCCCAGGTGGGACAGAGCCAGGCTTGTGCTGGGCACCCAGTTCAATCCTGGAAGCCCTTTGGCCTTGTCTGTCACTACTGTAGTGGCTCGTGGCGTTTTCACCACCCTGCTGCGGTGGGCAGTTGCCCCACACCCTGCTCAAAATCCCAGTGCCCTAACTCCATTGCTGCTTCCACCGGCCCTGCTGTCAGCTGGGGCTAGTCCGATGGGCGGACGTGATCGAAAAGCATCATGGGGAGCCACAACCTTTTCCACATCAGTGTCAGGAGTGGACGGGAGAGGGGGACGGGCCTATCCAGGGCCTGTGTCCTTCCTTCCGCTGTCGGCTGCAGCCTCCCACCCGCGGATCGCACTCTGGGCGTTGCTGCCAGACGCAGCCGAGAGGCCGTTTCTGTGCCTCCCGTCAGCAGCAGGGCTGGGCGTGGTGGAGCCGGCATGTGAGTGTTTCCCTGTGCTATTAGGGAAGGCTCCTCGCATGGCGATTCCAGGGCTGCGAGGCTCTGAGGCACGAGGTTGGAGACGGGTACTGATGGGACGTAAGGCCAGCTGGCCTCGCTGCTGAAGGAATTCAGCGTCCTCGGGAGGCTCTGCAGCGCAGACCCAGTGGTGGGGATGGAATGGCTCCGAGGCATCCAGGGAGAGAGGCAGTGACCAATCAGACTTGCAAGAGCATGAGACTCCTTTTCCCTGCTCTGGCCATGCCTGCTGCCCGGCTCATTGGCCGGTTTCTCACTGATGAGCCCAGAGGGTGTTTGATGACCGCCAGGAAAAGCCCGTCGTGAATCTCTTCGGAAGGTCCAAGGCGGAGCTCTCACCTTCTATTTCCTTCCCTTCAGGGGTCTATAAAATCATGACTGGTGTGGAGAAAGTGAATCAGGAAAAGTGATTTACTTGTTCCCATAACACAAGAACTAGGAGTCACCACATGAAAGGAATAGGTAGCAGGTTTAAAGCAAAGAAAAGGAAGTTTTTCTTCACATAAGTGCAGTCAACCTGTGGAACTCCTCGCCAGAGGATGCTGTGAAGACCAGGACTTTAACAGGGTTTACAAAAGAACTAGATACATTCATGGAGGTTAGGTCCATGGATACTTATTAGCCAGGATGGGCAGGAATGGTGTCCCTGGCCTCTGCTTGTCAGATGCTGGAATGGGTGACAGGAGAGGGATCATTTGATGATTCCTTGTTCTGGTCACTCTCTCTGGGGCACCTGGGATTGGCCACTGTGGGAAGACAGGACACTGGGCTAGATGGACCTTTGGTCTGACCCGGTTTGGCTGTTCTTATGTTCTGGTCTCACTCCCACAGGTGCAGACCCGCAGCTCCGACGAGCCCATGACCACCTTCGTCGTGTGTAACGAGTGTGGGAACCGCTGGAAGGTAGCGCATGAATGACACGGGGTTGAATGAGGGTTGCTCCAGGCGGATGGCGTCTCCATCTGTTGTTTATCAACTTAGGCCTAACTCCTTCGCCGCCTTCCCAGCCGGACTAGCTCTAGCATCGGGCGTCATGCCCGGGCGAGAGGGAGAGACAGCGTCCCACAGCCACAGTGGCCGCTGGGGATGGGACTAGCCTGATCCCTGTTCGAGTGCACACGGCCGCTGACTGTGTTGAGTGCAGATCGCCTGGTGGGGCACAGCCGGTGATGCCTTTGCAGCCAGCTACTCTGCAGGCCTGGCCAGACTTAGATGCTAGCACACGGGAAGGAGCAGTGATGCCGGAGTCCTTCGAACGAGTGCAGTACCCCTCCTTTACGTCAGTCACTCACCCCCTTTTCCAGTGTGGTGCCGGTAGCTTCCCGGCAGCTCAGCGAGATCTTTAGACGGGGAGAGTCCCCCTGCTCCATAAGGAACACGACCTGCCTGTGCAAGATCCCCAGCTCCCGGAGGAGGGAAATTATCAGCCGGATCCGTGGCTCCTTCGGGGCCATGAGAATGCGGCCTGCGGCCCTTACGTGCATTGGGGTTTTCTAATCCGGGGGTCAACTTCACTCTCTTGCAGTTCTGTTGAGACGCCCCTGAGCCCGGCAGCGGCAGCCCCACACGGACAGACCGCAGCCTCTAGTCTCTGACTTCTCCAGCCATTGTGTACTGTGTCCCAAGTGAGTTTCCTTTGTGTCACGCCCTAAGGGCTTCATCTTGGGGGGGAGGCCTGGCTCTCGGGTTGTGCACCTGTGTCGAGGAGCAGCCGTGATTGGAATCCAGGGGGCAGACAGACCGGCAGGGGAGTCCACTCCATGCATTTTGGCTGTATTTTCTCATCCAGATAAGTATGTCATTTTTTCATAACAGTATTAAACTTTTTTTTTTGCCAAGTTTTTGACTGTCGTTTGAACTTGCTGCTTTGCAGCACTTGGCACTGCCTGCCTCAAACTCCCGTGGGCTTGGTGGATGGGCACCGTCTGTGATACCAGCCCGCCAGAAACCATATAACTTACCAAAGGTCTAGTAAGATACCCTGAAACTTGATTTTCCGCCTTTGCGAGGCAGCAGGGAAGCGTGGTAGCCCATCAGAAAAGGAGTCAGCCTTCAAACCTCAGCTATCCGCATCTAGGCTCCAGAGCCGGCTGTGAAAAATGCCCTGGACACTTTACCAACGCTGCAGTTTTCCTTGGGAAGCTTCCTTGTCCTAAACATTTGACATTTTGTTTTTAATCAGCCCATGAACCAAATCCTGTGCCCATGACACAGGAAAAATTCAAGCAGTGTTAGTGGAAACTTTGCTCTGGTATTGAATGCAGGACGTGGCACGTGGACTGTATGTAGTGTGGGGCAGCGTAGGGGCTAAAGCAGGGTTGGGAAATAAGCACCCATCGGCTGAACACAACTCATCAGGGTTAGCCCCTGGCGGGCGGCCGGACACTTTATTTACCTGCATATCCACAGCCACTCGCAGTCCCGTTGGCCACGGTTCACCGTTTCTGGCCACTGGGAGCTGTGGGAAGCAACATGGGTGTGGGCTGCCTCTTCCCGCAGCTCCCGTGGGCTGAGAACAGCGAACTGCAACCAATGGGAGCTGCAAGTGGCCACACGGGTAAAGAAAGCATCCAGAGCCCACGCCAGGGGCTAACCTTGGTGAGTCATGTCCAGCCCACGGGCCGCTTAAGTCCCACCCCGGAGCTTAACTCTGATCTCAAATACCACTAGAAGTCAGTTTGTCTTTCCAGGAGTAGAACTGAGATCAGTGCTTGTGTTAGTACCTAGCTACAGCTTCTGCTTTGGGGGTGTAGTAATTTCATTTGTGTGTGTGTGTGGGCATGTGTGCAGGGGGGTATTTTTAGCAATTTGTGAGTTTTATGTAGGTGTCCAAAAATTGGGTTGGGGGCGGGGGGAAGGGCTTTCTTTTTGTGTATACTGTCATGAATAATGTATTACCTACTCATTGTATATTTGAAATCAACATTATTCATATATCCTGTAATCTCCAGAATGTCCCCGAGTGCACTTTAACGTCCAGCTCCATAAACAGCGTCACATTAACGCACACCTGGGAACCGTTAGCACACCACCGTTTGTGTCCGGACCAAGCAGCCCGTTAGCGTGGGATAGAAATCACACCTCCATAGTCCACAGTGTAGACTAGCTCTGAGATACCATTGCTGGGGTTTGTTGGAGAAACACCAAGTTCCCTTTTGTTTGTAGAGGGAATGTTCTAAAAGCTAAAACGAGACGGCCTGGCCACAGCCTGCTGCTGGAACACACCGTCGGCCACCCCCTGGGGGAGGCTGATGCAAAGACAAATCAAGGACAGATTGTTGGTAAAGTCACTGATGATAAAATAACACAGCAGCTCTGAGTACGGATGTTTCATTCCTGATGGCGGGTGGGGGGAGGGGAGGGCTGGGAGGGAACCCGCAGCCATCCGCTCTGCCAGACGGGCTGGCGTGTCCCACTGTGCATCCATATCGCAAGACAGATCCCTCGTAAGTGCAATCCAGTGCTGAATACCTGGCAGGCGGCGAAGTTTCCCCTCGCTGCAAACAGCCCCATCGTGTTACCGGATGGGAGGCTGGCTACCGCAGTAGCCGAGTCAGAACATTGTGCAAAACCAAAGGGGGTGTATCTCTCCGTCTTGATTCAGCTGGTGCATGCTTCTAAAGGCCCCCCCATTGGCTGGGAGCCCCCGTATGGCCACGAGCGCCTTCTGCAGGAGTTAGGCGTGAGCAGCCTTGATGCAGCGGGGGGGAGGGGGGCAGTTCTAATACATGGTGAAGAGAATCCATTTGTGACTAAGTCCGAATCGATTAACTCCTTCCTTTCCGTATTCTCAGGGCGCTGCCCTCAGATACATGCTCCCAGCCCTCCTTGATTGCACTGCAGATGTGGGGCACAATATGGCCACACACCGAGGGCCAGATTTTTGGACGACCTCAGCACCCAACAGCTCCCCATGAGAACAATGGAGACTTCTAGCCCTACCCCACATGAGAACAGGCGGCTGATCGCCTTTGGTTACCTGGCCTCTCCCTTTTCAGTGTTTCTCACTCCCCTCTCCCAGGCCCGGTACAGAGCCGGCCCTTGGCTCTACTTCTAGCAGAGCTCTGAGCTGTGGGGCATCAGGCAGGTCTGGGGGTTTTCAGTAGGACTGGGTGAGCACTTACCATGCACCAAACAAACAGCCAGTCCTTAGTGCTATTTAGGCTCCGGACATTTTGCACCTAACAGCTCCTGCAGGAGAAGTTCAGTGGAAACAGGTGAGGGGCAAGTACTTCAAATACGGGGAAAATTTGGGGCGATCCTAGTAGGGATGTAAGCGAGTATTCGACTTCTTGACTACCCAATAAGCATAAGCTTATCGAGTAGTCGAGTGGAGTACTTGGCTACTTGCTTCCCCCTCACTTGCTGCCTCTGTATCAGAGGCAGCAAGGGGAGGGGAAACAGGAGCCAGTGCTGGGAGGAACCAGCTTAAAGGCCGGATCCCCCCCAGCACCAACTCTACGGTGCCACCTACCTCTGCCCCACCCGCTGCTGCCTCTATCAAAAGGTGGGGGGAGGAGCAGGGGAGGTTGCTCTGGCCACAGCCCCTGTCCCCGGCGGCCTGAACTGCTGAGAGCAGGGGCTACTGGACAATGTTCCCTCTAAGATTTTCCATGTATGTGTGGAATAAATTTTATGTGCACCAAGGCGTGTGTAGATGTGCACCGCCAATAGAAACACATGCTGCTGGCTGTGGTCAGTTGTGGGCACTCTGCCAATCAGCTGGACAGCACCTGAATCTCTCCTGGACGGCCGCCCAAGCGCTCAGCTTACAGGGAACACTGGTGCTGGACCTGGTGTAGACCAGGACAGAGCAGTCCCGGCTCTCACTGGTCTGGGAGTGCTGTCGCCGGGTTCTGACTACATTTCAATGCAGAGGTGCAGCAGTCGCGGCGTGTGCCTTCCCTTATCAATTAACCGTGTAGTTGATTACAATTTGTATCGACTACACAATTAGCAAAATATCCATTCCTTAGCATCCTTAGATTCTAGCTTGAGAGGAACCCGGTTTACCAGGGTAACTAATAACCCTTAGCGCTTTGCTTCTGCACGGTGCTTGTGAACCGGAACTAGTTCATCAGCTCCTTCCACGAACCCCGAGAAACCAGCATTCAGAATCCCTGTGCTGACAGAGCGTGCTGGGCGTGGATCCAGTGCCAAGCTCCCCGTGCCTGCCTTGGTGGCCTGCTGCAAACATGGCGGCGGCATGAGCGAGCAGGCAGGGAGCTAGTTGGCAAGATAATTAGAACCTGATGGACCATTGTTTCCCTGCAGAAGAGCAGCGGAGAAGCCAGGCAGAGTGACCTTGCAGAACTCAGGCGGCTTCTCTTGCAGGATTCGGAGTCTCAAGCTGGGGAGGCAGGAATGCAGAGGAAGGCCGGTGGAAACGTCAGTCCCCACTCAAAGGGCCACGTTCTACCGTGAGGCCAGTGTGGTCCAGAGCAACTCCAGTGCAGTGCAGGGAGTTGTTCCAGTTTGGCTCATGCTATTTGCAAAAGGGGCGTCCAATCGCCCTTTCTATTGCTCATCTGCTCCCAGAGCAACACCCCTGCACGCAAAACAAGCCGCCGTAGCGTTCCCCTGGCAGCAGGCTGAGCGGCACTGCTGAAATTCCATGCTCCTCGGAGCCCCCCCCCCCCGGAGTGGGTGATGCACACGAGACCCATGACAGATCTGACTCGAATGGTTTCCCACAACACGTGCTTCGGTTTCTTTGAACTAACCCCCGTCTCTTGAGGAAATGGGTCCATGCGGCTAGCTCGCCCAGGGCTCTCCTTCACAGGATGCCCCTGGATTTGCAAAGAATGAGCAGCTCCTTCAAGGCTGATGGGCTTGTTAAACTCCATCTCACGTGCTGCTGACTGGAGGGTCTCTTGAAGCAGAGCGGAGGTGGCATGAAGGCTCCTAGCAGCAAACATTTGACGGAGGCACATAGAATCATAGTGTTGGAGGAGACCTCAGGAGTCATCAAGTCCTACCCCCTGCCCAAAGCAGGACCAACCTCAACTCAATCATCCCAGCCAGGGCTTTGTCAAACGAGGACTTAAAAACCTCTAGGGATGGAGATTCCACCCCCTCCCTAGGGAACCCATCCCTGTGCTTCCCCACCCTCCTAGGGAAATATCCAACCTAGACCTCCCCCACTGCAACTTGAGACCATTGCTCCTTGTTCTGCCATCTGTCACCACTGAGAACAGCCTCTCTCCATCCTCTTGGAATCCCCCTTCAGGTAATTGCAGGCTGCTCTCAAATCCCCCCTCACTCTTCTCTTCTGCAGACTAAACAAACCCAAATCCCTCAGTCTCTCCTTGCAGGTCATATGCTCCAGCCCCCTCATCATTTTGGTTGACCTCCACTGAACCCTCTCCAATGCATCCACAACCTTTCTGTAACGGCACCAGAGCCTTCTGTGTCCTGAGGACATCGCAAGCTCGCCAGTTAGCAGCCGCTGTTGCTTTTCCTCTGGTGCATCTCCAGGGACATGCTTCTCCACAGGCCGCTAGCCACCACTGCCACACGAGGAAGCCAGTAAAGATTTGTGAGCTAACACAGTGCTTCAACATCCGTGTTCCTCCCCAGGGCTTTTCTTTAGTCGGTTCAAACTCCATGTGTGAGTGCCCCCCTCCTCCCACAGCTCATACATGCTCCTTTCAATCTTGCGCTGAAAAGAAATCTGCCTCCTGGCATTTTACTGCTATTTTCCTTTAACCTCTGGTGATGATCTAGGTCCCATCCCTGAAAGAGGGGGAGGCTGTTCATTCAGTGCTCCTGTGGCCAGAAGGACCCTCAGAGTCATTCTTAGGATGCTTCAATGCACGGGGATAC
Source organism: Pelochelys cantorii (assembly GCA_032595735.1). Classification (NCBI taxonomy): domain Eukaryota; kingdom Metazoa; phylum Chordata; order Testudines; family Trionychidae; genus Pelochelys; species Pelochelys cantorii. Next base: position 31,368,284 of record CM064343.1, on the reverse strand, counting down.
AGGCTGAACCTCTCCAAACTGGGGCTCTGGTTTGGCAGCATCTGTGATCTGGCAGGACCATAGCTGTTCGTGGATCAGAGAGCCCCAATGGCCAGGAGGAGGGAGGCAGGAGGGCAGCAGCTGGAAGGCCTGCCAGGACTGGGAGTCCAGCTAAGCTGATGGCAGAGGGACCAGTAACTGGCAGCCCAGCTGGGCTGGTGGCAGAGACAGCCTAGCAGGGGCCAGGAGCGGAGCTGGGTGAGGAGGCGGGGCAACCTGGCTGTGGCCAGGAGCGGAGGCGGACTGGCGAACTCTCTTGCTCAGGACCGGTCAGTTCCCAAGGGTGCCGGACCAGGGAGCGCTAGCCTGTACATTCTTGCACATGAGAGGGATATAAGCAGACTGTACCAGGGTGCAACCACTGGCCCAGAACCGCTGCAATAGGCATCCTGGCCTAGAGCACAACCCTGACAGGGACTGCTTGGGCCTCCTGGCTTTCTGAAGCCCTTCAGTCACAACCTTGGCATTGGAAAAGGTCCAGAAAATGGCAACAAAAACAAAGGTTTTGGAAGGGGTGCCTTATGAAGAGAGATTAAAAACACTGGGACTTTTCAGCTTGGAAAAGAGGAGATTAAGGGCGGGTATGATAGAGGTCTATAAAATCATGAGTGGCGTGGAGAAAGTGAATAAGAAAAAGTTATTTACTTGTTCCCATAATATAATAACGAGGGGTCACCAAATGAAATGAATAGGTAGCAGGTTTAAAACAAACAAAAGGAAGTTTTTCTTCACACAGCGCATAACCTGTGGAACTCCTTGCCAGAGGATGTTGTAAAGACCAGGGCTTTAACAGGGTTCAAGAAAGAAACATAATTTCATGGAGGGTAGGTCCATCAGTACTTATTAGCCAGGATGGTAGGAATGCGGTCCCTAGCCTCTCTTTGTCAGGGGCTAGAAATGGACGATGAGAGGGATCACTTGATTCCCTGTTTCCCTGTTTCTCTCTGGGTCACCTGGCATTGGCCACTGTTGGAAGACAGGACACTGAGCTAGATGGACTTTTGTTCTGACCCAGTGTGTCTGTTCTTATGTTTTGAACTTTCCTTGTACAGAAGACTCTCTGGCTGTGTCTAGACTGGCATGATTTCGTGCAAATACTTTTAACGGAAAAGTTTTTCCGTTAAAAGTATTTGCGCAAGAGAGCGTCTATACTGGCATGTGCCTTTGCGCAAAAGATTTGCTTTTGCACAAAAGCATCTGTGCCCAGTATAGACGCTGTCTTGCGCCAGAAAGCTCCGATGGCCATTTTAGCCATTGGGCTTTCTTGCGCAAGAAATTAATGTTCCTGCCTACAGTGGCCCTCTTGCACAAGTATTCTTGCACAAGAGGGCTTATGCCTGAGCGGGAGCATCAAAGTATTTGCGCAAGAAGCACTGATTTTGTACATTACAAAGTCAGTGTTCTTGCGCAAATTCTCGCGGCCAGTGTAGGCAGGCGGCAAAATCTTGCCAGTCTAGACGCACCCTCAGTGTCTTTTGGGACACTCCTAGACACTGGCAGCTGCCCTCTAAGGCTCCTGCCTCTGCAGTCAGACACCAAAGCCACCCTGGTTACAGAATATCCCAACAGGCTCTAGTCTTGCCCAGCCGGCGGGCATCAGAGGAGCTGTGTCTATTCTCATCTACCTTCCCATCATGCTTAGCGCCCCCAAATACCACCTGGCAGCACTTCACTTTCTCAGACGGTTGTGGGGGCTTTTGCTTTCATGGGACTTGGCGGGTGTGGCTTTGGTCCCAATCTCTGGGAAGGAGTAAATGTAGGATAGTCCCCGGCTTCTACAGGTGGTCAGAGTAGGCCACAACAGGCCCTTCGGTCCTTGGAGTCTAGGATTCCCCAAGGGGCTGGAAGCCCCGTGAGATTTGCTGAAGTGAATGAAGTTTCCTAGCCCCACACTGATCTCCGCTATGCAGGCACTCCGCCGAGGTCAGCGGGCGACACGGACCGCTCCCTGCAGGGGGCACCAGCCTGGGGCAGGATGCTGCTTTTGCATCACGGATGTCTTTGCTCTGTGACCCGCAGGTGCTAGTCTCACACGCACTTGGGTGCATTTGACTGGAAGCTCACACATCGCCCACGCCGAGATCACACGTTTAGAGCAAAGCATGTGCAGACGTGGTTGGAAGGCCAAGAGCTCATGAACGCCACAATTATTTTTAGGATGAGTCTCTGGTAAAAACCAATTGCTTGACCTCTCTCAGCAAACTCACATTTTCATTAGTTTGGTCCAAGTTTCATCTGCCCCCGGAGGCTGGCTTCGCCGGGACATCATTTAGGAGCAAGGAGGAAAGTTAGTGGCAAAGTTCACGGCCGCATCCTCCAAACGTCACTCAAGGGGCTGGGTGTGTGGGTGCGTGTGCACACCTCAGCCGGAGAGAGCTGCCTGGATTGTTAGTATCCACCGTTCTGTTTGGATAGCAGCAATCTGTACTGCTTACAAGGAGCACAGACTCAAGCCTGCACACATCCATGGAGCACTTCTTTCCCCCCACTTCCCTGTCAGACACCTGGTTGCTCAAGAGAGGGGCCCACCCAGGATGGCACCCCCCAACCTACAGCGTAGGGGCTGCTGAGAATCCCTGCACTGGGTTGGGATTTTGGTAACCGTCCCTAAATTTGGGGCAATACCAGCAGGACAAACCAACTCCGGTGCTGAAAAACCTCCTCGATTTGGGAGAAGGCGCTGAATTTCACAGCGTGAGGTCACCCCCCGTTTAAAGACAACTCGTCCCGGGAGATGTGCTGAACGTAGTGAGACCCACACACCTTTCAACCCCTATCAGTGCTGAATTGTATTTCATAATCATTCCCGTTGGCTTCCAGGGTGCCTCTCGGTGACTGCCTTGGCTGTGGAAAAGGAGAGCAGGTCTTTAAACCCACACGATGGAGTCCCCCGATAGCTCCTTTCCATGTTGCTGGAGGGGCTGGAGGAGGACCGGTATTATTTCGTTTTTAATCCAAACGTTCCACGCCAAGTCATTCCAGGCCTCAGACACAGGCAACATGGACTGAAGCTGTCGGGCCTGCAACCATGTAATCAACAGCAGAACTCAGCCCTCGGGCGTCTGTGGCGTAAAGCTTGTCTGCTTGGCCCAGACCAGGATTAAAGCAACAGAACAGGCCTTGACCCGGGTGGACATGTGCATCAGGCGCTTAGATTGGGGTGATTAGACATACGCTCTTTATGCTTCCATAGGAGACTTCAGTTATGCTCTTCCACTGGGTGGTGTCACTTGTTAAGACGCTTGCAAGATGGCTGCCGGCTGCACCTGGGAAACAAATGTTTACATGGGCTTGTGACCCCAGATTGCTTCTGCCTTGGGGGAATAGGCCTGATTCTGAGAAACAGAGGGCAGTTTCCCCGGTTGAAAAATTGTTCTCCTTGGCCTCTGGTGATAGGACAAGAAGCAATGGGCTTAAATTGCAGCAAGGGAGGTTTAGGTTGGACATTAGGAAAAACTTCCTACCTGTCAGGGTGGTGAAACACTGGAATAAATTGCCTAGGGAGGTTGTGGAATCTCCATCTCTGGAGATATTTAAGAGCAGGTAGGATAGATATCCATCAGGGATGGTCAGAAGGTGCTTGGTCCTGCCGTGAGGGCAGGGGCCTGGACTTGATGACCTCTCGAGATCCCTTCCACGTCTAGTGTTCTGTGATTCTAGTAATTAAAAAGGCACCTTTTTTGGAGCTATTTTTGAATGTGCTTCCTGGATATTCCTCGGTCCCCTTCCTCCAGCCTAGGGTCTTTTGGCCAACGGCGCCATGTAGTTGCCGACACGTCAGCCCATTCCCAAACCCCTTCGTGCGTCTGTGCAAGGCAAGAGGACTCTCTCATGCTTCGGGAGTCCTGCAGAAGCTAGAGTGTCCCCTCCAGCCCGTTGCAAAGCCAAAGCTTTGGGCAACAGTAACCCATCAAGCCTCTGACTAGTTACTTGGCTGCTTGGAGGCCCAGCTTGCTCCTGACAGGTCAGTTTTGCTTTCAAGCCTGTTCCCAACTTCTTCTGCGAGGCGAGGGGGGATCCACAGTGTTCTCATCGGTCACATTCTCGTTCCCGTCTACATTCATTCACGCAGAGTGGCGGGCAGACACCTTTCTCCCGCCATTGCACTTCCATCGACACTCTTGTCGCAGACGTTCACCCTTCATTGCTCCCTTTCCCTGCAGCTCTCCAGATCGTCAGGCAGTGCAAGGGCACAGTTACCCTGGATACCCCTGCTGCCCTCCTTACACGGGTAAAACTCTCACTTTGCCAGCACCAGGCCTGCAGGATTTGGGTCAGAGGGAGCCTGCTTCTAAATCTGAGCTCAAAACACAAGCTGGAGCAGATGGAAAACCCATCTTCTCCCTTCCACCAGGCCTCTGGCGTCGGGGCTGCTTTGCTGTGGCACCCCGGCATAAAGCAGTTACAGCAAAGGGCAGAAGCTGACCCTTCACTTCCGTGAGCCTGGGTGGGTGAGCACTGTGAGCACAAGTTGGCCCCCGTACGGTTGCTAGTGAGACCAGGCGCCTTGGTCAGCTGAGTGACCAGCGGTCAGCCGCTCGCTCGCTGCCTTTGATCCAATGAAGAGGAAGGTCTGGAAAGCCTGGGTCAGACGCTGAAATGTGCATTTGTAATCGGCCTGGGCTGAGCACTGCCAGCCCGCTCGTGTATGCATGTGCCAGCTGGGGTGGGCACACACATTCCCCACTTCCCCATGCCCGAGTGTGAGCTGAGCAGTGCAAATCTGCAGGGGGGGAAAGCCTGGGGCACCCCACCACCTTTCAAAACCCAACACTCTCGTGGGATGTGTGTCAACACATGAACGTGCCACCTGTGGGCCACTCACGCTGGAGTCAGCTGGAGGTGCTTGTGCAGTTTTGATGACACAAGTCACTTCCCTTTTTGTCAGGCCCAGTGCATCAGCGACTCCCCAGGGGGCCAGATTTGGCTCTGTTGTCACAGCTGTGCACACAATGTGTGATGTTCCCCATCTCCTTCGAAAGAAGATGCAATAAAGCCATTGTGCGGAAGCAGTGAGCTCACAGGTGTATGAGCCTTTTTCATTAGCAGCCAGATAATGAAGAGCGTAAGCCCAGGCCTTAATAGATGAGCTCGCTATAGTTTCTCTCACCTTTCCACAGGGCAGTGGGGGACTGAAAATCCCGTTTGGTGACTACAACTAGATTTCGCGCGGTTGAAACAGTTTTCCTTCGGCAACCACCAGGCAGGAAATAAAGAAAAAAAATACAAGAGAGAATTTGTTTAAAAAATATCTTCAATAAAAAGAACCAACATTCCTAATTTTTTTCTTCCTTTTGGGGGAAGGAGGGTGAGGTGGGGAGAGGATAAATATTAAAACCAGGGGCTGATTTTGGTCAAACATACAGTCAAGACTAATCAGCATCCTTTTCAGCTAAGACAGAGTTTCAAAATGATCTGAAGATACAAAAAGCGCTTCGGGCCTGTATGTGTGTGTGTGGGCTGCACAGCTGGCTGTGGGGCGGTGTCTGGTTCATGTCAGAAGAAAGGGTAGGGGCTATGGGCACACTGGTCTAACTATGGGAGCTGCAGCAGGCAGCTGGAATAAACCATTCCTCGTGAGCTACACAAATATACAGATCTAGTTTCCACCAAAGGCATCCCCCTGCCAAGCGTACCGCCCCCTGGAGAAAGAGCGCCGTTACTCACGCAACATTGAACCATTCCTCTCCGGCAGGAAATCCCTTTATTTACAGATACGCCGTCGAGCAGGCCTGGCCCAGGCATGGTAAGAGGCGGTGCACGGGGCCGTGGCACTGGCGAAGCTTTTCCTAAGGGACCACCTGTGGCGGTTCTTTACGGGTCCGGGGGAAAGGGAGGCATCCCAACAGGTGGCTTGGCTGGTTGGTGTGGTCTGGGGTTTAATCCAGAGTTCTGGTTCCCCGGGGGCAGGGAATGGATGGCGCTGCAGCTCCAGCGATTTGCAGCATGGAGCCAGTAGCCAGGGTATGCTCAGCAGCAGCAGGGCTTGCAGTGGGTTTGGAAGTGGCCCAGGATACAGTAGTGGCACCTGGCTACCAAACCCACTAGACCCTCGGCCTTTTTCTGTACTGCTGGCCCTGGCACTGCACAAGGGCTAGTAATGTGGTCCCCTGACCTCCAGCATGGGCAGAACAGGAGCCCAGCCCCTTCCCTGAGTAAAGCAGGGGTGTAAACGTCAGATCCTGGTTTGAATCTGGATTAGGAGACAAACAGCAGCCGCAACATGCGGCGTCCTTTGGGGACGGGCAGGGGTTTCCGAGGGAAGGCCCCACTCTGCAGCTCATGCTGGGGGGGTGTGTGTGTGTGTGTGTGCCCTGGCACACTGGCAAGGCTGCCTAGCGCAGGGGGTCCCAACCTTTTTTCATACCACAGACCAGTAAACTCAGTCACAAACTTTTGGTGGACCAGGAATTTTATTTGCATATTCATTATACACATAATGAATATGCAAATAAAATGTTACCAGTCTGCCAAAATATGCACCCCAGCCCCAGCCCCCAGAACCACCGCAAACAGCTGGCTGCCCATGCTGAAGCAGGCTGCTGTGCGGAGGCTCAGGGGATTGGGGTGTACCCCAGCCCCAGAGCAGCCGGCATGGGCATGGCCTGGCAGTATGCCATGGCTCAGCACCGCCTGCGTACCAGCGGTTGGGAACCACTGGCCTACAGGCTGCCCACACTGGGCAGTCTAAGCAGTGACCCCATAACGGGCGCTGAAATAAATCACGTTTCATGAGAAGCCAACCACGTGAGGGGAGCAGTGAAGGGCCCCCCAGGCCAGGGCAGGGAATGGGCATGTCTTGAGGCAGGGCACGGAGGAGGGCACCTAGTACAAGGAATGGAGGTTGGTACCAAGTCCCCTAGGAGCGGCTGCCTCTTGTGAGGTGTCTGCGTTTGCCTGGCTTACTGCTCCGTTAGGACGTCTACAAGGACGCTCCTGCTGCTTTTTGTCCTGGGAGATCTCTGACCTCGGATTTCAGTGGAGGGCAGGGATCGGGGCTGACCCCCCCACCGGCCCCGCTGTGCTGTTTCCCTCAGTGTCTGCCACCAGTGCGCTGTGGGCCAAAGCTGAGATGGCGCCCAAGCGGTTTCAGACTGCCTCTCCCAGGCACAGACATCTCTCTCCCTCCTGTTTATCTGTGGTTCACCCTCCTTGCCCACGCCCAGCACTGCATGCCCTGGAGCCAGCCTGTAACTCCCTGGTGGGCGCGCATGGAGGAGATGGCACCTGGCATGCAACCGCTAGCCGAGCTGTCTGCCCGCCTGAGGCTCGTGCTCCCAAAGGGAGCACCTGGGCACCAGCTGTCTCCCTCCCCTTCCACGCGCTGCTGCTGCTCCCCTCGGCCACCCCCAGCCATGCTCTCTTGGGCACAAAGCTAGGCTCTGGTCCCTGCTCCAAACAGCCAAAGCAGCTGCTGCCAAGATCCAGGCCTGGGCCCCACGCGGGGCTTGCCCAGCATCCTGAGGGAGCAGCTGGAGCAGCCTATGAATCTCATGTCTTCCCAGTGTTGCACTTCTCCCATCCTCTCCCCCTCAGGCCCTGCGAGCCTGGAAGCAGAAGGGCCACGCCGGGGAAAGAAGAGAGCTAAGCCCAAAGGGAAGCCAGTTGAAGCTAGTTCCATCAACCAGCACTGGCTGCTTTGGGCTAAGCCGTCTCCGCTTCCTCCTGTCCATTTCTCATCCCCTTCCCTCCCGCCCACCGCCGTGCATCAGCCTCTGCCCGGCCCACAGGCAGGCAAGCTGGCAGGGCAGCGCTGGTTTCTGTTGGGCCACAAAAACGAGTCAACCCCCCCCGCCCCGGTTGGGAGCCCAGGAGGCCGTTTGGCAGCCCAGGGGCCTGGCGGCCGGCTCAGCTCCAAAGGCAGCACCAGGAACACATCACAACCGCTACTAGGTCAGGGGCAGAAGCAGCTCTCTGGGCACCTGCGGCCGCTCAGGATATGACAGCGCCCCCCCCCCCGCCGTTCCCCACCCATCTCAGTGCAAGGAGGCTGCCACCTCGGGCTGTGGCAGGCTGATGCGGGCGCGAATAGCAACTGGCTGTAAACAGAGAGGAGGGCGCCGGGCCTGCCCCCAGCCACGGGTCGAATCCTCGGGCCACTGAACTGGCGGAGCCAGGGAAAGCGGCACTTGGCGGTGTTTACACAGACACGTGCTTTGTGACATCCCCCCCCCCCCCGCGCCACTAGAAAGCATTTCAAATAAGAACGTTCCACAACAAAACCCCAACTGCCGAGAGACTCTGAGACGGGAGCCGGCCGAGTAAAGTGACCTGGAGCAGTGTCCAGCGGCCTGGGGCTCCCCTGCCCCCGCTTGCTCCAGAGGGCGACAAGGATTCAGTAGTAAGAGCGAGGCCTGAGTTTGCTGGTGGCCAGCCCGGTCTGATTGAGCAGCGCCCGTGGGTGGCACCGGGCAATGGGGGAATAGCCGGGAGGGGCAGATGATGGAGGCTGAAGGGGGACGGTGGTTTCCAGTGGCCGGGAAACCGGACAGATGTTCGTTGCTAAAGCTAAAAAGTGGAGGTGGATGGTGGGGGCACGGAGGAGGGGAGCGGGAGCTCCACCCCTCTGGTCCCAGAGGCCTCCCCGTGTGCCCCAGACTGAGCTGCCCCCCCGACACCAGTGTACAAAAAGAACTGTTTGTGGCGCTGCCCCGGGCCCAGGCGCTTAGGACTCCGAGGACGAGCGGGAGACGCTCTGCAGCAGCGTTTTGTATATGGCAGAGTTCAGGAAGCGGGGGTAGGAGTCTCTGTGCATGAGGGTGTAGATCTGTAGCTGCGCGTCGTCGAAGGTGTGCGACGAGGGCTCCTGCATCCTCCTGTTGATGACTTCGCGCACCCGGGAATCCAGGCTCACCTGAGGAGAGGAGATAAGGCCGTGAGAGGAGGGAAAGGGCCACGCCAGGGCCCCACGCCCAGAGCATCAAGCCCCAGCCTCACTCCCCACTTCTGCCAGGCTCCCCTGCAGGCACAAACCCGGCCCAGACGCTGGGAGACAAGGGAGGGGCTCTGCAGCTTTGAGAACAGGCCGGCCTTGGCTGAGAAGGGTCTTTCCCCAACTCAAGCTCCATCAGGAGACCGGGGGCCCTCATCCTGGGCTGCAGCCCCACCGGGCTCCAGGGGGACAAGGCTGTGTTGGCCCACTCAGGGACTGGCAGACTCCAGCCCGGGATAGCCCCGACGGGTTCCCAGGGGATCGGCCCAGCTGGAACCGGATCTGCTCTCTCAGCCCAGGTCTGTGACCACGGTGTTGGCGGGTGACGTGTAATGGGGGTGGCCAAGAGGCTGGGACAAGGAGAGCAGGAAGCAACTGGGCCTGTGGCTGCAGCCTCCTGGCTTGGCTACTCTGCCCGCTGGAGGAGCACTCCAGGAAATCACAGAATCCCAGGGCGGGCAGAGACCCCAAGCAGGACCAACCCCAACTCAATCATCCCAATGCTCTCCCCAGAAGTGGGGCCTTCCCTTCGGCCTCCGTGTACAGGCCTGTGTTCAAACTCCCTGGCTGGCTCACGCCAGCTGCTTCGGGCCCACAGGCTGTTTGATTGCGGAGCCTAGGATCTCCCAACGTGAGGCGGGAGGCTCCCGAGGCTCGGGCTGCAACGGGAGCAGAAATATTGGCCCCACCATTAAACAGCCCGAGGGCAGGGGCCAGCTGCGTGCTTTGAACTGCCGTGCAGACAGACTGTGATGTGGGCAAGGAGTGGGCCTGGGCTGGGAACGGGGCGATTCCTGCCCCTAGGGCTCTGAGTTGTAGCCCAGGGAGCAGCTGGAGGGTGATCCAAGGAGCCCACAGGCCTCTGGAAAATGAGCTGGTGGGTCTCAGAGCAGAGATGCCACACAGCCCTCTGGCCACTCACAACCACCCAGGGGCGACGGGCGGATTCTCTTTTAACACCCGTGGACAGTGGTGGGCATCGGGGTTTTATGCGGGGCCCACCAGACATTTTGTGTTGCCCACACACAGGGCTGCCGGCTTCTGCTGATAGCACACAACATTGACTGGGAGAGCTGGGTGCTCCCTCTGCAGCCAGTCACAGCGCCACACCGGTTCCAGCGGCGCCCCCCGCGCAGTCTAGGTCCACCAACGCAGGGAGCAAAACTAGCCTGTCCGGGCCGATTGCCTTGGTTATGACAATCGTGCAGCCTGCTGAGACGGAGGGGACACTCCTGCGGCCTACTCCCTAGCCTGGGTGGCCGGTTGCTGCCTGAGGAGGTGGCTGTCTGTGGCTCGCTGGTGCCCTCGTGAGGTGTACGCCAGCAGTGCACCCATCTCCCCTCCATGCACGCGGCGTGTTTCTCCGCCTCAAGTGGGTCACAAGCTAACGCCTGCCCCAGCAGCACTGTACTCAGCACTGTCTCTGGGCCGCATGGCTTCCGATTCACTGGGCAGAGGCCAAGTATCTTGAGTGCACCAAGTTGGGCACACCAGGGATCAGCCCTTCTACCCCAAAGGCCTCACTCTGGCTGTACGCAGTCCCCAGCCCATGCAACGAAGACTAGAATTACCCCCCTCCCCTTTCTCTGGGACCCACTATGCAGGTGAGCTGGGTGGAGGGTTTGGGTGACAAATGTTGCACATGCTACAACCTTTAATAACCAACACCCAGAGCAAAACACTGGGTGGGTTAACAATGTGAAGACAACGATCCGGGCTAAACCCTGGGACAGCCCCACTTCAGCCTGCAGCAGTGAGAACAGCGAGGGCAACCGGGGCTAGCGAGTGGCCCTCCTCCATCGCAGTGGGCCGCAGGGCTGTCATAAGCAAGGTGGTCTCCCAAGACGGGGGCGTTGTGCTGACTGCACCGGCGGACCTAGAATTCGCAGGGGTGCTGATGGATCCGCAGCAGCGCTTTGCTGGGCTGCAGCGGGAGTGCACAGCTCACAGCCAATCAGCACGCACCTCACTTCACCGGCCCTCGCTTTACGTGTGTGTCGTTTTTGTGACACTGGCAGGAGAAAAACGAGGCGAACAAAACTCCAGTGGAATCTGGCAACCCTGCGTCTCGTGGGTCACACAGAGAACCCCAAAGGGCCCCACGTGGCCCTAGGGCCATAGACTTCTGCCTCCAAACCAGTGCTGGGCAACCTAAGGGCCAGAAACAGGACGTGTAGCCTAGCCCTGTGCCCTAGCTGGAGCGACAGCAGGGTAGGCGGGCTGAGGAGTGGCGGAAGGGGAAGTAACTCCACTATGCCACAGACTCACTGCAAACCAGAGACGAGGCCTACTCGCAACTGATTTACATACGGGTACTTTACTGCTTCCAAAGCATGGCTCAAATGTAAGTGCTGGGCCCAGCTCTGCCTCAGGGCAGGCCCGTGGCACCCCCATTTTATCACCAGCCAGGCTCTACAGGTAGGCAACTGGAGGTAGGAAGTTGGAGACCAACATCCTCAAATCCGGCCTCATACGGGGTGACCACGGAGGGGCCTGATCCCGCAGACTCCGACGCACACAAGTGCTAGCAGGGTCAGGGGCTCAGTCCCCACTTAGGCTGCTAAGAGGCTCAGCTTTCAGGGACCCAAACCTGCAGTTGCCTGACGTCGAGGCTCACAGCAGCCAAGCATAGATTCCAAGGCCGAAGGGACCACTATGGTTGCTGGGTCTGACCTCCTGTATAAAAGACAGGCTAGGGCCCTGCCCCAAAATGATTCCTGGAGCCGGGACTTTAGAAACCCAGCCAGTTAACAGTGGCCAGAGACGGAGAAACTACCAGAACCCTTGGTAAATTGTTCCAGGGGTTAATGACTCTCGCTGTTCCACATTTACGCCTTATTTCCAGTCCAAATTGGCCTTGTTTCAGCTTCCAGCCCTTGGATCATGTTATTCCTTTCTAGAGCTGAAGGCTGCTAGCACCTCTGAAGGATCAGGCCTCTGCAGGGCTGTGCCAAGGGGGCTGCAGGGTCTGGGGTAGGCGCATCCTCTGGTCCTCTGTCTTGGATGCCCAGTTATGGAGTAACCTCTCTCTCTCTCTCTCTCTCTGCCAAGGCCAAGGCCAAGACCAAGGCCAGCAGTATCTCTGATCACGTACGGTACATCTGTATTGCAGCTAGACACCTGCAACAGGCCCAGGCCAGCGGCTTTGGGCTTGGATTACGGGGCTGTTTAATTGCTGCATAGATATTCTGGGCTGGAACTAGGGCTGTAGACCCTGCTCCTGTGCAGGGTCCAGGCCCCGCTCCAAGCTGACACGCCACTATTGGTCAAAGCCCTATAGCCTAAGTCCTGCGAGCCTGCCACAGGTACCTGCCTGCAGTGCAGGCGTTGGGCTAGCCTGACCTGCGTCGTACTGGTCCTAGCATGTCCCTGGAACAATTCATGTGTGAGCTAGCACTGAGCTCCCAGGAGGAAAGATCCACTCTTGATTTTAAAATGGCCAGCCATGGAGAATCCACCTGGGTTAATCAGCCTCCCTCTTGACAACTGACATCCTATTTCCGGTCTGAATTTGTCTAGCCCCTGGCTGTTGCTTTGCCTTTGTCTCCCAAGTGTTTGTTCCCTATTTAGATGCTTCTAGCCTGACCGCAATTGCCCCGTAACCTTCTCTTTGTGATGCCAGCTCATAAGAGTGGCCAGACTGGGTCAGAACAAAGGTCCATCGAGCCCAGCGTCCCGTCGTCCCCCAGGGGCCAATGCCAGGTGCCCCAGAGGGCAGGAACAGGCCAGGAAATCGTTGAGTGATCCCTCCCCAGTCGAGCCTCAAACCACTTCTGCTGCTTTGGGTGCACGCGCGCCCCACTCCGTTAGTCCCCGTTCCGGCTCCCCGGGGGGCTGTGGTCTGCACGCGAGGACAAGGGGCCCGGAATGGATTTCAGCGGGGGACGCTGCTTCAGCAACGACTGAGATTATTCTGTTCTGAGTTGCAAATGGGGAACCAGCTCTTTTTTTTTGGCCCCGTCAGCACCTTTGCGCCTGCAGGGCCAGCGGAGGCTGAACTCCAGGAGCATGTTTCCCTTGCTGCACTGCCAGGGAGGCCCACCCCCGTCAGAGCCTGGCTCCCTGGCAACTTGGAGTTCCCGAGAGCACCAGGGCTTGGGAATTGTGCCCCAGCTGGCCTGCCAGCGCCCAGGGCGGGGACTCTGTACCTCCTTGGGGGAGAGGATGGAGATGTAGTCCTCGTAGATAATCCTGGCCTTCTCGTCGATGAGGTGCTTGTTGCACTCGGTTTTGAGTTCCTCACATGCTAGCCAAAAGAGCATGTTTTCCTCGCTGTACTCAGTCCGTAAGAATTCCCGGAACACGTTCCTGCCCGCTGGGTTCTTCATCAGCTTGTCGAACGATTGAGACCAGCCCTGCACTTCGTCGGGCGTCGGCTTGAGGCTGGTTGGGCCCCGGCGTCACCGAAAAGGGGAGTCGCAAGAAAGAATGAAACAAAACAAACCAGAGGATTATTGTGAGCTGAAGCCACCTGCCTGCCCTAAACAACCCCCGCAGCAGTGCAGCCACGGCAGGCCGGTAGAGGCTGGACAGAGTTGAGAAACTCTCCCCTGTGGCCCATCTACCAGCTGCTCCTCCTCACCTGTTAGAAAACATGCCCGTGTCTCTCCCTTGGGCAACCCCTCTCTGTGCCAAATGCACCTGGCCTGGAGAATTTAGGAACCACACTGCAAGTGTCACATTTCCAGCCTGGCCAGCTCTTAAATCTGCCTACCATTGTGGGATCGACTGACACAAGAGGCACAATGGGCAAGAAAGGTTATGACAGAGTGAGACGTTCTGGCCAGGTCAGCAGAAGTATTTAGGCACCCACCTTCCCCTGATTTCAATGAGTTTCCTAACTACACTGCAGGATCCAGACCTTTGTGAACTGAACACTTCCCAGTAGTGCTGTAACGGCCTAGTCCTGCTGGCCGCAGCTTGGGTAGTTTCCCTGCAGTGTTCCCACCAGTGTGTTTTGGTTTGTTTAATCGCCCGTTTGATCAGTGGAGAAGCTGTTCTTGATCTCAGCGGAATTTCACAGTTTGAGACAAACCATCCCCGCAAGCAAGTCAAAAAGGGAACGAATGAACAGCCACAAGTACAACCAGTCTCGTGTTATTATTGCAATCAAAGGGTTTTGAAGAGCACATATCTGATCTCCAGGCCCTTGTTCGACTTTGTAAGCTCTGGTGGGGAAAAAACACCCCACAAAACGGGGCTGCTTCTGCAGAAGGTCAGGTCAGGACAAAACCCAAAAGCTACATTTACTGTTTGTTTCCTTTCCGGGCTGCAAGAGGGATGGTTTTGGAGTGATGCCCCGACGCGTGTGCGGCTGCCAGCCCAGAGTGTTTGAGTTGTAACCACAGCGCCCCTTCTGTTGTTTAGGAACCCTCTGTCTCGCTGGACAGCCTTTGTGGTGGTCTGCTGAGGAATTTGTTTTGGAGACATGGAAACCATCAGAGCCTCAGCGCCAGGGTAGATAAGCGGCTCTATGCTATCACCAAGTGTTCCTTGCCACTCTCTGAAGGGCAGCGGGAGAAAGTCACTCGGCAGGGATGTATGTTATATTTGATTATTATTATTCCCGGTGCAGTAGCCCCTCAGCTCCCTGATCCACCGGCCAGGGTCCCATTGGTGCTCGGTGCTGTACAAACCCACTACTAGGAATGTTAGAACAGTTAACCGCTTAACTTAGGGCCTGCCACCCAGCCCGACGTGGCCGTGGGGGTCCAGCCACAGCCATGAGGTTCTAGGGCCCATTCCAGTGCCCAGCCCAGCAGCCCCTGCGTGGCTGGGGCTTCTCTAACCGAGTGTGGCTGGCTGCCAGCAGAGCTCATCGGCAAGGGCTGGTTAACTGTTTCACATCCCTACCGTCCACCAATGTTCCTTCTAATTTTTCCATCTGTGTATGGAATAAATTTTGTTCTGTGCACTGAGGCATGGGCATATGTGCACCACCACCAGACACACAATGCTGCCAGCTGCGGGTGCTCTGGTAATCAGCTGGGCAGCACCTCTCTCTCCTGGGTGGCCACCCAAGTACTCAACTTAGAGGGAACACTGCCCAGGACTGGTGCACACTGAGCAGTTACCAGATGCATGTGTAGCAAATTCCTAGTTTTAGCTCCCAGGTTCCAGCGGTCGTCAGTTCCAGCCACTGGACCGTTTCCAGCAGCCGCTCGGTGTCACACAGGGACTGTTCTTCCAGCAGACACTGACATGGCAGGATTTTGGATGAATCTCTCCCGTGCTGTCTGGACAGAGCGCTGGGGGGTTTCCTGCAAACTCTTGGCACAGAGCCGATTCCTGGCTTTGGCCAGGGGGAAGACAGAGTGAAGCAGGCCCCGGCCAACAGCCTGCCCCACCCCCTGGGGCTCCAAAGGCAAACAGCGCCTTGTTTTACCAACGGGATGGAGCGATCCCTCGACTAATTATAAAATCCTTATATGGCAAAGGCTCCCACAGCAGCCAGGCCGGCCACCCTCCTTCAGTCTTGGTGTTCCACGACCTTATGGCCCGAGGTATATTTAGATCGCTGCTGGCCATGCTTAGCTGTGGGAAAACAGGCCCAGATCAAGCAGTGGGGTCCCACTGCCATGAGCATGCCCGTCTAGTAGGGAAGGGTACAGCCCAGACCTAGGCATGCTGGTACCTTAACTCTAGTCACCTCCCTGCTCCCTTTCTAATGGGGCCTGCCCCCTTGGTCTCTCTACTGCTTGAAGCACAGGCCTGGAAGCCAAGTGGAATGGAGTTGGATTGCTGCCTTTGCCTCTGAAGGACCCCTTAGTCTCTCAGTGTGCCTCAGTTTCCCCTGTTAAGTGGAGGGCGGGGGGAAAATGATCACAAGCAGCAGTATAGGGCTGTGTGAAGCACCTAGATCCTCGGGTGGCAGGGTCTAGAACAAGGTTATTCCTGCACCGGGAGGGGCTGGGTGTCTCACACTGGGCAGTTGGGCCAGCGAACAGAACTACCCAGGCATCATCACGTCTTTATTCCCCCCATCACATCCTCCATTTCTGTTCATACACTGCCCCCTCTCCCCAGCCCCTCTGGACTGCACGGCTCCGTCCACTACAGCCAGCAGCTTCTCAGACCGGGCAGCGGCAACGGGAAATCTTAAATGCAAACTAAACCGAAGCAGGGGACCAAAGGAGCCAAAGCCCAGCCAGTGCGAAAGACAGCATGCAGCACACCCCCCTGCGGCACTTCCCCCAGTCCAGCATTTAAACACCCCCTCGGCACCTTCAAATGGGAATTAAGGCTCACGAGCACCCTCCCAAGTTTGGGGCATGTAATTACGATGCCTCCATTTGGGGGAAACCGAGGTACAGAAAGGCGACCCTGTGAGTGACCAAGGGGAAGTTGCAAGTTAATGGCGAAGCAGGGACCAGATCCCCTAGCTCCCTGTGCCCAGTGCTACCTGCGAGGCACAGGCCCTGTACAGATCAGCGTGCCCACAGGGGGAATAGGAGCGGGCCGGTGCAGAGGCAGCGCGGCTGGGGGGAGTCAGCAGCCCACACGTCGCCTGCTGCTCGGCAGGCTGGCGACGCTGCAGAAGGGCCCATCTGGCAGCCGCCAGCCACTCATGTGGGAAGGGCAGAAGCACTCACCAAGCTTCACAGTTTGGAATGGTCTCCAGTTTGGTGTCTCGGGAGGCCCGCCACGCTCGCTCCCGATCTTCGTTCCTGCCGAGGAGAGAGGAAGGGAGTCAACGACCCTCAGAGGGAGCAGCCGCCGGCCCAGACAGATCCACTCCGGAGAGCTGGCCTCTGCCAACCTCTGCCAGCAGGGGCCAGCTGGCCTTCTAAAGCCCTCCTGACTGTGCGCTCTGAGGGGGCCTGGGGCAGCCACTCCGGCTGCTCACGCGCTCGGGCGCTGTTGCCCTGATGCGTCAGACCTTCGTGAGTTCACATCCATGCCTGGTCACTATCTGGTGTTAAGGATGCTCAAACCCTCCACAGCCACTGTGATGATCCCGTAAAGCAGGGGTGAGGAATCTCAGGCCAGGAGGACAGATCCAGCCCCCGGCTTGCCTGGGTCCGGCCCCTGAGGCTCAGGGCTCCCCCCAGCATTGGGGAGCCAGCGTTGGCACTCCAGCCCCACTGCTTCCCTATGGGGCTAGAGCACACTACTAGCCTGGGCCCCGCTAGGCCCCCCTTCAGACCAGCAGGGGCACCGCCACGCACACCATTTCCCCAGTTCGTTCCGGCTGCTCCTGCTTTGCTGCACACGAGAGCTCTCCACAGGGCTCCCCCACCCTGCTCTCCCAATGCACCAGAGCCACATGCTGCCCCCATCTCTGCTCTGGCCTGGATCCAGTGTGAAACTGCAGCTATTGGTCCCTCGGGATATCTCCAGCCCCTCTCCGCAGGCTGCAGGACACGGAATGTAGTGGGTTTCTAAGCCCCATCTTTATACTTGGGCCTCCCTGACCGGAACTGCCACCGGGCTGTACTGGTGGGGCCTGGCTTGAGATGCAATCCTGCTTTCTGGGGTCCCCTGGTTTTGCAACACCAGCACTCTGGCAAGCAGCTAACGAGGATGGAGAATGGGCTAAAATTGCAGGAAGGGAGGTTTAGGTTGGACAGTAGGAAAAACTTCTTAAGTGTTGGGGTGGTGAAACACTGGAATAAATTGCCTGGGACGGTTGTGAAATCTCCATCTCTGGAGATATTTAAGAGCAGGTTAGACAGACGCCTGTCGGGGTGATGTAGATGGTGCTTGGTCCTGCCATGAGGGCAGAGGACTGGACTTGATGACCTCTCGGGGTCCCTTCCAATTCTATCATTCTAAGGCCAAATCTCCAACACCTTTATGGGCTCAAAGGTAGCCCTCTTCCCTCCCTACTTCCAAGTCATGCATGTGGTGTGTTTTTAACAGAGAGGAACCCTTTAGATGCCTGGCTCTTACCGTTGTTATTCATATTACAGTGCCCGACCCAAGATCAGGGACTCATTCCGCTAGGCGCTGCACACCCGCCGCAAGAGACAGTCCCCACCCCAGAGAACTTGCAGCTTGGCCGGGTAAGAGAAGCACAACGTCTCATTGTCCTCGATTGTAAAATCCTGCTCTAAAATCCAAGCTTCGGGGATGCAGGAAGCATGCGCAGTTGTCCTGCATGAGGAGCTCAGCACACAGCTAGAGCAGTGTGAATGCCCAGCGAGGCATGCAGAGTTGCTGCAGCCATGTGGTGAATAGCTTTGATTGCACCAACATCCTCCTCCTGGGGAGAGACACGTTTCTGGGCTACTTAGCACTCCTCTTGATACGAAGTTCCGGAGCCAACCGATGGGCAATGCAAGTGGCAGTTACCAGCACCAGCCAGTAGAGGTCACTGCTGCCCCAGGCCAAAAAAACAGCAGCAGCAACGGAACCCAACGGGAACCATTTACATGCATAACGAGAAAACGAATCCAGGCGACCGTGTGAAGTGAGCTGAGCAGCAGCTGGTGCCCTGTTTCTAGGCTGGCTCAGCTCTGAAGTCAGTGGCTCGGGCAAAGGGAGCAAATGAGAAGGGAGCCCATTGCAGTAATGTGATTTCAGATGAATCTGTTCCTGGAAGTCCAAGCCAGGGATGTTACATTTAGATTAAATGGCTAATTGAACAGTCGATGCAATTTGCACTGACTATTCGATTAGTCGATAAGGGTGCCTCCACCTTTGGCGAAAGCACTATGGGGAGCACAGAGCCAGTGGGGGAGTCCCTAGCTGACCCCAGGCTCCACATGGCACTGCTGCTTTGAAACACCGCATGCAGCCAGGGGACTCCCAGCTGGCCCCAGGCTGCATGCAGCGTTTCAAAGTCGCAGAACCCAGGTTCCATGCGGTGCTGCCCGGGTCAGCATTTGCTTATCGGATAGTCAACTAGTCGTTCACATCCCTAGCCCAAGCGCACTGAGAATGGGGTTTCCTCTGACACCCAGATATGTGGCATCTCCCATTTATTAAATGCACTGAAACACCGTGACCCCACAGTGACAGGCGAGGCTCTGCAACCTTAGAGAGAGCCAGAGAGAGACGCAAATGCCTGCATCAACGTCAGAGAGATGCAGGAGGGAAACAGAGCCTGGATTAAAGGCTTTTGCATGCCCCCCCTCCCCGATTTTCACTGGAGCGAGCCAAACTGCTAGATGCTCTGAGTGGGACTGTTGGTCCTCCGATGCCTTTCAAAGGCCCACTCCCTAGATCTGGTGCTGACAGTCATGCTTTGCTCTCCATGAATGGATTGGGACAAACAACCACTGGTCTAGCACCTCCAACTGGTGGAAGCATGGACTAGCATCAGCCGCAGCATCGGGTTCTCGGAACCCTTCTCGCTGGAAGGAAAGGTAATAACTTCCACCACGAAGCAATGACAGGCCCGGCAAAGGTCCCCCTCTTAGCCAAGCCGGGTGAAAGAAAATGGAGCAGAACTGAGTCTCCTGTCTGCACGGGGATCCTCTGGAATGGCCTTGAAAACAGGAGATGTGTGTGTAGATTTCATGGTAACAGTTTGCCCTTCCACAGCTCTACAGGCAGCAGCTTCCATGGACGAATCAATTCCGAAAACTCCCCTGGGCGTTAGTTCAGGATGATCATCTCTGTTTTACAGGTGGAGAAACTGAGGCCCGGATGCTCTATGGCCTGCCTTAGATCACGCAGGAAGCTGGTGGCTGAGCTAGGATTGAAGCCAGAACGCCTGACCTTTAGTTTTGCTCTCTAACCGCTACACCCTTTTACTTCTCCATAGGACGATCTGCTTCCCCACAATAAAGTGAGCGCTCCCCAAGTCTGGATACCTTGGAAACCCTGCCCTGAGAACAGCTACATGGAGGGCCGTAAAGCTAGAGACGTGAGATCTACTGCCGCAAAGCACTGGGCAAGAGCTTGAAGAGTGCAGGTCCTGACAGTTCCAAGTTGCACAGGCTGGGACTTTGTCGGCCAGTCTTTGCCACTGGGGGCTACAAGGGGCCCTGGTCTGTGGAGCGACTGCCATGAAATCCACTCTGCTGACTTAGCCATGAGCACAGCCTCGCCCCCGGGGAGATGTTGCTCCCAGGGGTTTGATTTTTGTGCAGCCCCAGCGGATGCTCGGACTCCCCTCTTCTCGCCAGGAAGGGTGCTGTGCAATCGGAAAGCCGCACGCAGGCAGGCAACTTCCCTCAGCCCCCTTCCATTTCACATGCGTGGAAAACCGCAGCAGGAGCAGCGCTTCCTGTTTGCGACATTCGCTCTTTGCTGCTTGGGCGAGATTAACACAGACACTTCTTCCTTTGCGAGGCCAAGTCTGCGCAGCTGGGTGGGGCTGGGAACACAAAAAGGGCACCTCTCGCGTCCGCCAGGGGCCCTTTCTAGAGGGGCACAGAGGCGGCGTGAAAGCGGGGATAGGCTCTGGCCACTCTGCCAGGCGGCTTACTGCCAGCCGGTTTGCAGCAGCCTGGTCAGGTCCAGACTTCCCGCAGCAGGTGCGCCTGACTCCCTCACGCCAGTCACAGCGGAGCATGCCCGAGAGTGGCTCCCCACTCTCGCTTCAGTTATTTTGTCCTGGGTGGGGTTGGGGGTTTTTTAATAACAGAAAAAATAGTTGGTGCTTCACAGCACTTGTCCCATCGGAGAACGGCCGAGGGCTTCACGGACATTCCTTCATGCTCACCTCCCCCTCGACTTCCTCTCAGAAGTGGGGGAGCTTAGCTGCTGGGGGGGGGCACCCCCATTGCAGCACTTTAGGGCAGGCAGCGAAGCAAAATGTGGAGGGGAAACTCAAAGCAGCAGAATGTCAGCAGCCCAAGTGGATTCTGACCCTGACTCCCTCCCTACAAGTAAGGGGGGAGACCGTGCCCCAGGGCCGCACCCAAACAGCAGCACTCCTCAACTCTAGCACTATGCAGGAGCCCTGACTCCGCGGGAAGAGAGCTATCCACCGATACCATCTCCTGCCATCACTGCGCGTTCCTTAGCAGTCCCCCAAGCAAGCAGTGTCACAGCCCACTCCTGCTTAGCTTGGAAGGTCCGAAAAGGCTGTGGCAGAAAGATCCTATGACTGAGGAAGCGCATGCTAGGTTGGTGTTTTCAATGGGGAAGTTTATGGCAAGACAAAAAATATCTGTTTTAGCTGTATGAATCCTCAAGGCCAAAAGCCAAAGGATGCCAGGGGTAAGGGAGCGAGTCTGGGCTGTCTTAGCTTGCTTCTGGAAAAGGAGTGCATGTGTGGACACAGGAAACAACTGGACGGCAGTAGGGACACGGCCTCTGTCTCCTCACCCAGCATCAGTTTCCTCAGCAACTCTGGGTGGGCAGGGGAGGGGAGATACAGTTGCTCTGCAAAAGGGATCTTGCTGGAAGCAGAACAAAGCCCCGGGGGTCTTTGAGGGTTTGGCCACTGTCAGTCTGCCTGGATCAACAGCTCTGGTTCTGTGTTCCCTCTAACCTTTTCCATCCAGGTGCGGATTTTTTCCATCCATGTGCAGAATAACTTTCTTATGTGCACCACCAGTAGAAACCAAACCCTAGCTGTGGGCGCTCTGCTAATCAGCTGGGCGGCGTTTGAATCTCTCGTGAGCGGCTGCACAAGCGTCCAGTTTAAAGGGAACACGGGTCTGGTTTGTGTTGGCAAGAAGCAGCACAGCTGGGAGAGACAATGGATCTGTGGACTCTCCCTTGTGTGGAAGGTGGCTTTGCTGGAGTACTTCCTTCTCCCCCATGCCCCTGCCACAGCTATGCAGAGGGCCCCCCCGCCCGAGCACAGTCCAGGGACCATCAGACAGAGAGGCCCGGAGGGAAGACAGTACCTGAGCACCTCACGCCTGTCTGTACGGGGGGGGCTGGTACACTGGTTGTAAGTTTACTCAGCATCTTGCACCACCAAGACACTCCAAGACTGCAGCAGGCCAGACTCTTCCCTGGAATTTGCCGCCAGCTCTGCTGATCTCACAGCAGGGACAAGGTTGCTCCGATGAGCTGGGCAGAAAGCGGGCAACACTGGGAGCTCAGCTACAGCCCAAAGGCAGCCAGGGCCATGAGTGCAACAGGCTCTGCGAATCCTACCCAGAGGCCTGGCAGAGACGGGCAGGGTACATGGTGAGGGGCGAGCTTGCCACAGTTGGCACAGGGGACAACTGCAAAGCAAAGGGCCCATTTGCACGCACCCACTTCCCATGCCAAACAGGGTGTGGGAGAGGGTACTTGTGGAACTCCCCTGTGCAGGAGTCTGGTCACAGATGCTCCTCCCCAGTACAAACATTGCATTCGTCCTCTGAAGGGTTTCCTGCCCTGCACCAGCATCCTACCAGCTCGGAGCGACTGGCTCTGTGCTTGACACTTAAAACAAGGGGCCTCTTGCTTGGGAGGGGCCGCTGTACCCCTGAACTGCACGGCGGCTACTCTTACAGAGAGTGATGGGTCCTAACCAGGAAGGGTCATTTTTTCCTTGACCAGGCTAAACAACTTCTGTTGGGCATCCTAATGCTGAGCAGGTTGGGTACAGACACAGGAATAACCGCACAAGCAGCCCCTGCACCTGCTGGACACAGAACTCTAGGCCTGGGGATTTAGTGACCGGCACGAGAGAAGCAAACACACCAGCTCACAAATCTGTGCTGACGCTAGGCAGGAGGGGCTCCCCCTCTCCTCTGGATCAGGAGGCAATTGTGGCTATTTTGGATCCATTTGATTCTGGGCATCAGAGCTGGGGGGACCGAGACTCTTCAGACTTGCATGGGATTTCCGTGTCCCCCTGAATTGGCCACCAGGTTTTGCTTCAGAAGCATCACTCATGCATCCCCATGCTGTGCAGTCCAGGAGGGGAGCCCAGCGGGTTGTGGATGGAACGCGTTTCCAAAGAGGCAACTGAACAGGCCCTGCCTCAAGGATCGGCCCATCGATAAGTTGCTTTACATGCCGTTCGTTTCTGAAAACTCGGACCATTTGCCAAGTTTCAAATCTCCGGACCCAAAATCTCCCAACTCTTTGGGTGGAGGAGAGTGAAAACATGCACGCACAGTGCACTTCACGGGGCTCCGAACAACCCGCAGCACAAACACTGGGCCATCTGCTCAAAATGGTGTTTACAGTCAGTTTTTAAACACTGCGCCAATTAGCCGTCGACTGTAAACCAAGCACACAGGCGGCCTGGACGCTTCAAGCCCAGCGGGCGGGGGAGGCCCTTCCCACACACACTCAACAAGCTCCGACTGGCGTTTTCGGCAGCCTAGATCAATGTAACATGCCGGCGGAGGAGCCTGCAGACATCTCCATCTCCTCAGGAGGGTGAGCGCGCCCAGCGCCGGAGCGTTCCGGAAGCGGGCACGGCTCTGGTAGCCTGGCATGGGCCCGGGCCGCACGGCACAAGGTGGGCCCTGCCCCCAAGATCTTACAATCTCAGCAAAGAACAAAGGAGCTTGACCCAGGCTAGAGCCTTTTGCTCCTCTGTCGCCGCTGAACTTCCACCCCACCCCAGCCCATGAGCAATGCGTCAGGCTTCTGAGCACCGGGGAGCCGATGGGGGAAGACTTTGGAACACGACAACGGCAGCAGGGCTGCCCCTCTCCCCAACACGGGGGGGGAGGGCAGGGGTCTCTAGCCCTGCCGGCACAGAGCAGCGCGCCGGACGTACCACGAGCAGCTGCAGCAGCAGCACCAGCAGAAGCAGCAGGCATTGGGGCGGTGGTTGCCAGCGGGTTGCACCGTCGCCGGAGAGGTCTCATGCTGGGACATCGAAAGGGGTCTCTCCGTGGACTCAGGTCCCGTGTACTGGAAGGGAAGAGCATGGAGAGGGTAAAGGAGTCAGCAGGGCCTTGTGCGCCTCCCCCCCCAGCTCAATCCCCTCCCACATTCCCTTGAACCCAGATCCCCCCCTTTACTTCACACTGGTGGCCAGCCCCACACATGGCGGTTAGAGTCACTACCAGGCAACAGCCCAGGCAGTTAGCAGGCTGGGCTGGAGGGGAACCATCTCGCCCTCTGACTCCAAAGGGGTGGGGAGAGGCCGTGGGCTCCTTCTGGCCCCAGAATTGCAAAGCACAGACAGGAGTCTGGCTGCACAGAATGCCAAGCCTCGGGCGGTCGCAAGGGCAAATGCAGGAGCTTGGTGGCTCACTGGCATTTCTTTAAGGCTCTCCCCCGGCCGGCCA
Organism: Pelochelys cantorii; assembly: GCA_032595735.1. Taxonomy (NCBI): domain Eukaryota; kingdom Metazoa; phylum Chordata; order Testudines; family Trionychidae; genus Pelochelys; species Pelochelys cantorii. The sequence goes on along the minus strand of CM064343.1, from coordinate 31,344,224 downwards.
GCCTAGGGGTTGTCCTTTACCACAGTCAGTTCATCTCCTGGCCTCTTGCGGGACAGATCTCCAGCTCACCTGCTTCCCAGCTTCATACACAGTCGGCATGGGCAGCTTGTACGTTCCCTGCTGGCCCACCTCTGCTCGCCTGTCCTGCCAGGGGCCAGGGACCTGTTCTGTCGACACGCCTGCCTAGGGCCTTGGCAGCCTACTGGACAGAGCCTATGAGAACAGAGAAGCATTTCTTAAGCTAAGCCCGCCTGCCGGGCAAAGCCATCCTCCAGAGGGACACCCCACGGCTGCCGGCTGGGCCGGGAGGCCAGGATTGCTCCAGGCTGGAAGGAGCCCGAGGTCAGCGCTCCAAGGCAACAGGGCTGTTCTCCACCGTGCAGCCCGCAGAGCTACAATGCAGCAAGAACAGGAGGGATGCAAGGAAGGAAATCAAAGGCGAGGCAGAAAGGGCTGCTCATTGAAGAGGGCCTGTCCCAGCAGTCCCTGCTGCAGTGCCCATGGCTCATGGATCGCTGTGCCCGGCTCAGAGCACCGCTGAGGCCATTGAGGAGTTCACCACGCTAGGCCCTGCCGGTGGCTCTGGTGGGAGCCCTAGTGCAGGCAAGGCCCTGGGGTCACCCAGCCATGCTCTGCCTCCTGACAGCTCCCCCTGGGCGTGATTTGTCCTTAGATTCCTCTAGTGTAGGCACAGCCTTAGAGAGCACGGTCATCACAATGGCCAGACTGGGTCAGAGCAAAGATCCACCTAGCCCAGCGTCCTGTCTTCCAACATTGGCCAATGCCAGGTGCCCCAGAGGGAGTGAACAAAAACAGGCAATCAAGGGATCCCTCTCCCGTCACCCATTTCCAGCCTCTGACAAACAGAGGCTAGGGACACTATTCCTGCCCATCCTGGCTAATAAGTATGGATGAACCCAGAGGGAGAAAACACATCCTCTGGCAAGGAGTTCCACAGGTTGACTGTGCACTGCGTGAAGAAAGACTTCCTTTTCTTTCCTGTAAACTTGCTACCTATTCGTTTCATTGCGTGACCCTAGTTCTTATGTTATGGGAACAAGTAAGTAACTTTTCCTTATTCACTTTCTCCACGCCAATTATGATTTTACAGACCTCTAGCACATCCCCCCTTAGTCTATTCTTTTCTAAGGTGAAAAGTCCCAGTCTTTTTAAACTCTCTTCATATGGCACCCATTCCAACCCCCAATCAGTTTTATTGCCCTTTACTGAACCTTTTCCAATGCCAAGATATCTCTTTTGAGATGAGGCAACCACATCTGTGCACTTCTGCCTATATAAACTACCGTGCCTCTGTCAAATAAACTGCTAAGGCCCCTGGGTAAAAATCCAGGAGGAACATGGATCTGATTAACAGAGGCACAGCCTGTCCAGGGCTGCCCAAACTTGGGGAGGTTCTAACCCCTCCTCATCCAGAGGGACAGGAATGGGTAGGAACGGGGGCAATACAGACGGGCGGATAGAAATAGAGGGACAGGAGGGGGTAGGAACGGGGGCAGTGCGGATGGGAGGATAGAAAGAGAGGGACAGGAGGGGGTAGGAACGGGGGCAGTGCGGATGGCTGAACAGAAGCAACTTTGAAGAGCAGGGCAAGACACTGTGGATGGGATCAATGTTCTCTCTAATTTTTTTTCCATCCATGTGTAGAATAAATTTTATGTGCACCAAGGCAAGTGCCAATGTGCACCACCAATAGAAATACCTGCTCCTGGCTAATCAGCTGAACCATAGATGCTGACTCCATGGGTGCCTCGGGGCTGGAGCACCCAAGCAGAAAAACTAATGGGTGCTGTGCACCCACTGGCAGCCAAGCTCTCCCCTCTACTGTCCTCCCCCTGTGCATCTTGCCTGCGGCTGGCCCCACTGTCCAAGGCCTCTCCTGCCCTCTCACGCTTCTGGAGTGCCACAAACAGCTGATTTGTGGCATTCAGGAAGCTCCAGAAGCACAGAAGATGCTCAGGGGAGGAGGCAGGGCCTGGGACAGGAGGGGGAAGGGATGGGGAGGGCAAGAGGGTGCTTAAGCACCCCTGGCTAGTGGGGAAGTCAGCGCCCATGAGCAGAACCAGACGCCTGTGCCCTACAATCACCCAGAACTACAGGCGAGCGCTTTGCACAGACCAGCTTTGTATTTGACCCAGTCTGCTCCTCATAAGAATGGCCCTGCTGGGTCAGAGCAAAGATCCATCTAGCCCAGTAGCCTGACTTCCAACAGTGGCCAATGCCAGGTGCCCCAGAGGGAACGAAAAGAACAGGGAATCCTTGAGTGATTCCAGCCCTGTCGTCCATTCCCAGCCTCTGACAAACAAAGGCCAGGGACACCATCCCTGCCCATCCTGGCTAATAGCCATTGATGGACCTGTCCTCCATGAATCTATCTAGCTCTTTTTTGAACCCTGCTAAAGTCCTGGCCTTCACAACATCCTCTGGCAAGGAGTTCCACAGGTTGACTGTGTGCTGCATAAAGAAATACCGCCATGTGTTTGTTTTAAACCTGCTACCTATTCATTTCATTTGGGGACTCCTACTTCTTATGTTATGGGAACATTAACTCCATGTCGGGAGCCTCTGCTCACATGGGAGAAGACACAATTCAAGCGCCTCCCCCACCACCATGAAGAGCAAAGAGCAGAAGTTCACTGGGAGCCTCTGGTCCCCAGAGCCTGCACAGCATGGGCCCTAGCAGGGAGGCAGCCACTGCACTAAGTGAAACTGCCCCCAGGACATGCTCTGAAATGCCTCCCACATCTTGGCCTGCCCAGCGCCAGCTTTGTGGAGAGAAGGATTTCGGGCTGGGAGATCTCCGACTTCCACTTGGACGGCGGATCAAAAATATCCCCGCAAGCATCACATTCAACCCTTCCTTATCGGCGAGGCAAGCTCCCTGCAGACCTTTCCTGGAAAGGGCCTCTTGTCCGGACGCGGGAGCCTCACACGCAGGGTAAACAGGCCACGTTATACCAAATATTATGCTCCAAGACTCTGCTTGGGATTGCACAACCGAATGCCATGGGCTCCGCAGCCACAGAACTTAACTGGCTCCCTGTTCCATCATTGCGTTAAGACACGGCTGCCTCTCCCTCCACACTGGGATAGACTCGGAGCCAGAGGCAAGTCCGGGGACACAGGAGGGGTCTGTGCTGGAGAGGCTCAGGGAGCCTGGAGAGTTAGTCCTATCTGAGCCAAGGGAGAGGGAGGGAAATTTTCGTACACGCCTGCATGAGAAACAAAGCAGGGCTTTCACTGGCCAAGAGGCGCGAGTCAACAGAACAGGTCCAGAGAAGGCCAGAGGGGCTCTGAAGACACAAGGTGCCCAGGCTGTGAAGGAGGCAAAACCCAGCTCTTCCTCTTCCACCAGAGCCAGGGCAGAATCGCAGCAGGCAGAGCCAGGCCAGACAGCAAAGTGGCTCACGACTCTGGCCTGCCCCCCCCCCCGGCATGGCCAAGATCTCTCTGCTCCCTGGGACGGCGTTTCACCGACTTCAGTGCAGTCATTTTGGGGGAAGGACCGTCCTGGCCGAACAGAGGCCAGTTCCCAGGCGGTGGCTTGTGGTTCCCAGGTGGAGGGCGGCAGAGGCATGCCGACCTGGCAGGTCTATACTACTCAGCTAAGGGGCTGCCCACCCATGAGAGATGTAAAATCCCATTTAATTAGTTAACTGGTTAAACTTAATGTTTAACTGATGAAATTGGGGGGGGGGGGGTTAGGCTGCAGGCAGGGGCTGCTCCAGCCCCACAGAAGCCAGCAGCTCTTCCTGCTCTCCCCTGCTACTTCCCATCCAGTGTGAACCTGACAGCTCCCAGCCCACGAGGCCACGCGGGCTGGGAGACAGCAGCCTTCCTACCCCCGGCACTTCTGCCCCACCCCCTGCCCCATGGGATGTTTCCATATAGAGACAATTCCGTTAAGGGTGATGCTTACCCAGTAACCAGTTACCCGTTCACATCCCAACCACCCAAGTACCAGACCGAGCGAGCGTCGGTACTTGTATATCCCAACCTCCTAGTACAGGGGCGGGGAACCTTTTTTGGGTCAGGGGCCGCTGGCCCACAGGAAAAATCAAAATTGGGAGCCACACAAGAAAAAAAAAACAAAACAAAAAAAAACCCCCACAACCAGAAACCCAAACCCTCACTGATGTGGCTCCCAACCGAGAAGGACAAAGACACTCCCCACGTTCCCTTCACACACCAGAGCCTGGGGGGGGGAAGGGGGGGGGGGGAGACAGGCTAGTAGATTTTGTGTGCTCCAGCCCTGCAGTGAGGCACCAGGGGGGCTGGAGAGCGTGAGCTTGTGGGTCGGATCCAGGCATCCGGCCCCCAGGCCTTAGGACAGGGGTGGGAAACCTAATGTCGGATTCCCTCACAGCCCTCAAGGTCTGTATCAACCCTCACAACACCCCTGGGCGAGTGTTCTCCACCCCACTGTACTGGAGCAGCACAACAGCAACTTAGGTAGTGATGCAAAAAGCAGCATCCCTTTACATCCTTGCAGGAATCCACAGAGTCCTTCCTCCTCTTTCAAATCTCCCAAAGACGGCATCGGTCAAAACCACCATGCCCCAACAGCACCTCACGCCACGGCTCCTTCCCAGCAGCCAAGGCAGCGCAATAACAGACTTGGATGGCTGGCTGTGTGGGGCCGGGACTGGCTCTTTGGTGGGTGTTTGCAGAGTGCCCAGCACCATGGGGCCCAGATGGGGGGGGGGGTCTCTATACAAATCTTAAACAAGAACAATGCCTGCCTAAGGCAAGCCAGCCAGATCAAGGGGAGCTGAAGCAAGACTGACGTGGCCCCAGACACAACCAACCTTTCCCTGCCATTTATCAAAGTGGCCCCAAATTGGGGCAGGAGGCAGCCTTCTGCTACCGGAAGAATGGGGAGATGCAGCTTCAGTGTGGCTGGGAACTACACCACAACGATTCATGCCCGGGTCATTTCCTCACCAGAGTCACTGTATCCCAGGCAGGTGATAGGGCAACATAGAAATTTCAAAAATTGGAAAGAATTTTGCAGCCCAACTTCTTTAGCAGGAAAAGCTACAAGGAACCCACCTTCCACAGGCTTTGAGGTCGTTTCTGGGCTCGGTACAAACCGCTGGGGCAGGGTAGATAAAAACAGATGGATTTTTTGGAGGGGCGATGTGGGAATCGAATTTTTTTCCCGTTATTTAAATAAGTTTTTCTTTTTAAAAAATAAAACCTACTTAAAAACACAATTTGCATTTGATGCAGAATATGTGCAAGCCCAAACTTACTTATATGTTTTAAAAGATCATAACAACAGAATAAAACAAAACAGAACTAAATCCCTGAGCATCTAGCAAAAACTTTGAGTTAAAGGCTGCTTTTCTATATAAAGAAAAAATCTGGGGAAAAAACATTTTGAGGCCAAGCTTTATAAATAAGGCACACTAGGTCACATACTGTATTAAGGGCTTGTTTTGTTTAATAAAAGTAAATTGTATATGCGATTTTGTGTGTTTAATTAAATTTCAGCTACCACCCCAATACAACTTGACAATCCATGAACAAAACATTAACTATCTAGCAAAAAAAAGCAGTACATCATTCATCATGTTCTAACACAGTAAAAGGATACAGCTAATAAGAATCTGAAAATATTAAGCTGCATAACTGCTTACACAAACACATGACATAGCAAAAACGATGTACTAAATCAAGTGGAAAGGCTTTTAGTTATAAATCAACATGTTTTAATGGTTATAGCTAGGGATGTTAAAATTCGGTTCAGTAGGTAACCGTGTAACTGCTGGAAATCTGCCTGGCCCTGCTGCCAGCCCCTGTCCCCCCAGCCCCTGTCCCCCAGCTCCTGGGAAGGAGGCTTTGCTGCCCTGCTGCAGCAAAGCCGCCTCCCTGGGATCTTGAACGTCACGGACACCATTAAGCGATAACGGTCAGCTTATCTGTTCAACGGTAACTCGGCTGCTCTCCAGCATTGCTAGTGATAACCAGGCACGAGAAGGCACGATAGTTACAAAAGTACAAATGGAAAAAGCTGGAATTGAGGCTTTCCTGTTTGGGGATTTAAAGCATCTTTGAATCAATCCACCCTTGGGATGTAAAATTGTGAGTCATTTACTGATCGAATAGGCGACGCATTTTGCATCAACTGGTCGATAGGGTGTCTCCACCTCTGAAGTGGAGAAACAGCCCTAGGGCTGTTGCTACACTTCAAAGGCGAAAGCGCCACGTGGAGCCTGGGGTCAGCTGGGGACTCCCCTGGCCCACAGCATCCTTCAAAGGCTGCATGGCCAGCCCATCTGGTAGAGTCAACCCTGAATGGAAACACACCACGGGCCACCTCACTTTTATGGCTGCTCTTCTCTTGTTATCGTGACGATGAGGACACCAACATGTAGCCATGGGGGAGCCCTCAGGCCTGGCTCTGCTCCAGCCAGGGTCTGGGGCTTGCCGCTCTCTGCCCGATGCTCCAGCCAGGCCTAGAGAATGGGGCCTGCGGCGTGCCCTGCTCACCTGCCAGAGAGCAGCGTCGGGGGCTTGCAAGCCCCCGAACCTGCTCTGAGGCTGGAGCGCCAGGCGGACAGAGCAGGACATGCCCCTACGCCCCAACTCTGCTTCCCAGCAGGCAGAGCAGGGTAAACCCTGAGTGCTTGCGGCGGGAGTGGGTGCGGGCACACAACCAGAGCCAGTCTTAGGGGCCGCCATTTACAAAGGGCTGCCGACAGAGCCAGTCTTAAGGGCATTTTGGCCTGACCTCCGAAACTCTCCCCGACCCCCTTTTTTTTTGCTCAACAAATTTTCCCTGGCGTTTTTTGGGGTTTTTTGAGCTTGGCCTGGGGCTGCCAATTGGTTAGGACCGGCCCCGCACACAACACAGGTTTTAATGGGTCCCCCCCATTTTTACAGGGGGTTCCTGGCCAGAGCGTCGACTACTCCCCTTCCTGCAAGGCTGGCTGGAAGCAGGGAGAGGCAGCTCCATTGCTCTCTTACCCACCTCCCCTATCACTGTTCGCTCACCCAGTCGGGGCCCATCCACCTGTCCCATCCTGGCTACGCCCCTGCATGATGGTACCGCACTGTAGGGCCGCACGCCGTCCAGGCTCACATCTTCCACCACTTGCCAACTACAAAGTTCACGGGACAAGCCTGCTCCACAATTTAAGCTTCAATTAAAATTAAACACCATGGTTGCCAAAGAATCTTTAGAACATAAAGCAAACGGGACCCAACACAGTGACGTCCGGGCTGCCTGCATGTGCAACAAAGACAGCCTGAAACAACAGCATGAAGCATGTGGAAAGAGAGGTACGGGGGGGAGCTCAGTGGTGTGTCTGCTCTTTGCACTCTGGGAGACACCCCGTTAGAACGAGAATTGCTTGTCAATCAGGATGTTACGTGAGGCCTTTTTTTTTTTAAGACCGGTCACCACGCTGGTGCTTTACAGCCCCTGTGAGTCTGTCTCTGTTCAGCTGGCTGCAACTCTGTGTATGTGCCCTCGCTAACTTTTCTAGCTAGTTCGGAGGGTAATTTGTGTGCGCACCTAGGCAAATGGTGCTAGGCACTCCCTATGCCACAGGAAACAACTCACTGATCTTCCTTCACAAGGGTCAGATGCAAAATCGGTTTTATTTGATTTTTAGCAATAATATTTAGACATTTCTCACGCGACCTTTTGAAATAACTCCCCTGTCGAATATATCTCTTGGGAGCAGAAAGGGAGTGTCTCTATTTCTCTACCCATGTGCCCTTATTTTTAGCTTGCAAATGCTGGCAGGACGCCTGTGACCTTGTCAACCTGCTTTGCAGCAATCTCGGCCTCTCTTTCTGGGGGCTTTACAATCAGGCAGCCTTTAAAGCGGCTCTCTTTTTGGTTTGCTTCTCGTCGACTGAACCTTTGCCATTTTGATGGCTGCTGTTTCCTTGCCCAGTGAATTGGAGCAGCAAATACCTAGATCCAAGCAGCAACCCAGCCTTAATCTTGCTCCAAGTTTTCCCAAAACCAGCTCCCTGCCCCTACTCATGAAACCTGCTTGTTGCAAGGAAAATGAAGCGGCTAACCAGGAATAAATGGAAATAGGATGTGGCCTTATAGACAGCCTTGTTTGGGTCTTGTGTCCTTGGGACGCGCGATAACAAACCCGAAACTCCAATACTATGTAGAAAACTAATTAGCCACTAATACAACTCCTTGCTGCCCAGGAGGGCAGCGGCTCTCAGCAGGAATGCAGGGCTCAGAGCTTCTAATTACAGTGAAATGGGATGGTGTGCGGGAACAGGAGGAAACCCGGCTGGCCCAAGTGTTTGGAAAGCTTCCCCATTAATCCTAAAGAGGGCTTACTCAGCTCCATCTCTGCTCGGCTCCACTCGTCAGTGGGCCCAGAGGCGTGAGGGGCGCAGGGTGGGGGCAGCAGAAACCGCGGATCGGTTAATTAGAACCTGAGTCCCAGGGCGGGGAGCATAAACGGACAGTCAGACCCGCCTGGGGAGGAGCACAGGGCAGTGGGCAGGAAAGCCAAGGAGCCACAGGGAGAAGCAGCAGGGAGAAAGGCAGAGAGAAGCCTACGCTTAAAGGACATTAAGAGCTATGACGTCCACTCCTCAAGGGACTATGGAGAGCAGGTTAGGTTCCTACACAAGGCTGGGATGGAGGGCCTGGGAGAAATCGAGACGAGAGCAAGGGGAGAGGCGAGCAGGGACAGGGCTCCCAGGAAAGGAGCTGGGGGTGGAATGGTGCTGGGGCGTGGCTGACATGAGCCTGGAGGTGAGCGAGGTGCCTGGTAGGAAGAGATGGTCAAGGAAGCAAAGAGCCTGGTGCCGTAGACCAGAGCTGCTCTGTATGGGGTGGGGGTGGGGGGGAGCAATCATTTTGGGGGGGGGGGGACCCCGGGCAGTGGCCAGGCAACATGGTAGCACTGTGACCCCTTTAAATTGGGTCCCGCTGTCTGTGCCACCTCCTGGAAATTCTGTGGCACCGGCAGCAGCACAAATAGAAAGTGGCCAGATGCAGTCTGCGGACTAGATCAAATTGTTAGGTGGGCCGGATTCGGCCCACTGGCTGTACCTTGTCTGCCCTGGTGTAGGGTGCTGGGCCTCCCAATGTAGTGGAGGGCCTCGGTTCCCCTGCCAGCCATGGGAGAATGTGGCACAAACCCTCGTGATATAAGGGGGAAAGGACTTTCGAAGACCCAGGGGTGAGAGGCTGTAAGGCTCATGGGGCCTAAAGTCAGTAACAAAAACCTGAAGCAAGGACGCCAGACTTTGTTACCCTGGAAGGAGTGAGACTATGATGAGTCTTGACCAAAAGGTTGAGTCCCAAGAAGAGGCAGACCAATGCTGGACCCCAGGACCATCAGCAGGGGGGCGCTCGAGACGGAAGAGCTGCCTCGCCACGCCCTGCCATGAGGGGCCACGCCTGAGGGGAGTACAAACCCTTTAGTGGCCCATGGCGCTAGGCATGGTACAACCCAAGACCAAAACCATGGGCCCTACCCCAAGGAATTTACACCCTCAATAAAAGCGAAGAGACAAAAGCGAGATGCAGGCAGACACAGGAGCACGGAGGCACATGGAGACAGGGCTGATCAGCACAAGTGGGTCTGGGCACATTGGTGGCGTAATGACAAGGGAGTGTTTTAAGGAGGATGAGTTTTGTCTCTGCTGCTCTCTGAACAGGTACATGGCCTGGTGCAGGAACACAAGGAGCGGCTCACGCTCGTTCTGAACCCGTCCGATCATCCGACCCAAACTTAAGCTTTCTGACCGGACCATGGCGCCACCCGGACATGAAGGGCCTTGGGATACGGAGCAACAACGATGCTCAGTAGAACCAAGGGGAAGGGGTCTGAAGAGACAGGGATGTAGGGTTACCAGATGGTTTCAACAAAAATACTGGACCCACTTGACATCACATCACATCACAATCTACATTCCATCTGATTTAGAAAATACCGGACATTTCTATTGTCTCATTTCTATTTTTTTCAATTTGTTTCCCGAACAGAAAGCTCAAATACTGGACCGTCCGGTTCAAAACCGGACACCTGGCAACCTTACAGGGATGTAAATGGTTAAACGGTTAACCAGTAACATTACTCCAGTAAGCAGTAAAGCTAGAGTTAGGCTGGCAGGAGCAGCCCCCCCTCCCCCCCGCCAAAGGTAGCCTGGCCAGCAGGATCCCAAATGTGGCAGGCCCAGCAGGGCCAGAACATCCCCCTTCCCGCCTTCAGCGTGGCTGGGAGAAGGCCCACCCCCCGGCCTGTGGCATGGTGGGGCCAGCCGGGCCGGGAGCAGCCTCGCCCACCCGCGGCACAGTGGGGCCAGAAGGACCCTGCCTGCTGGGGCCCACCAACCCTCCACAGTTAACCAGTTCAACGATTACAATTATATTGTTTATCCGCTTACCCAGAAAAAACGTTATTTTCAGCCCTACTCAGTCTCTGAAAAACATCAGGGGACTTTTGGGCATGACAGCTATGGTATATTTAACCCCTTCTGTGCTACACTTGAGCTGGGGCTCTTGTACATTTCAGAGTGGAAGCGCCACATGGAGCCCGGGGCGGGGAGGGGTGGCGGGGGGGGAGATCAGAGTCTCCTGCTGGCCCCAGGCTTCATGTGGCACTTCCACTTTGAAATGTGGAAGAGCCCACGTGGAGACCCCTGTACATTTCAATGGTGGAACTTTGCTGCTGCCCCCCTGCCCTCTCCCATAGAGCTGGAGCTGGGGGGAAGCTGGCTTTTAAGCCAGCACGCCCTCCTCTTTCCCCCCCCCCCCTTGCTGCCTCTTTCCGATACAGGCAGCAAGGGGGGGGGGGGGGGAAGGGAAGTGACCAGTCAATTAGTGTGTTGACCATACGATAAGCTTTTGATTATCGGATAGTCGATTAGTCATTTGCATCCCTACTCAAGCTACTGTCCCATCAGGGGCAAAAGAATAATGGCTACTAGGAAGGGCCTCAAGGTCTTAAGAAATAAAGATGGGGGAACACTCAGGGCCGTAAAAGGTTTGGAGGAGGGAAAAAGTGCCCCACCGGTGTCAGATCCCCACAGTAACACACCAGATTCTTTCCTGCCGCCGCCACACGGTACGTGGAAGGGCAGTGGCCCCGGCTATCTGGTATCACACGGCGCAGGCAGCAATGTTGATTGGTGTCGCCTGGCGCACTTGGTTAGACCTGACTGGTGCAGGGAGGGGGGAGAACTCGCTTTGCAGTGCAGCTGGAGAGTTAACTCCTCTCATAGCAATTGCCTGTGCCTGTTTCGCAGGGGGTGTATGGATGTGTTACACATGGCCGGCAAGGGGCACGGGACTAGGCAGTGCACAGACACTAGTGCAAGTCAGAGAGAGAGAGAGAGAGAGGCCGCGCTACAGCACCCAGAAGAAGGAAGTTCAGCGAGGGTGGCTGATACCAGCCGTTGGAGCTGAAATACTTTGTCTCAAGAGCCTACAAGAGGGAAGAGCGTGTGCGAGAGCCAGAGAGAGATAATTCTGAAAAGAGGAAGCCGATGAACAGGGGAGATTTCCCAAGCAGACAGAATAAAACCTCCCTTAAAGGAGCCATTGCTCATTTCTGGCCAAACTTCCCAAAGCCCCACAGCATGAGCCTGTTCCCCAGCAGTGCTAGCTATGCAGCTATGAGTCTGTATAAAAATGCCTCTGCCTCTCTGACCCTTGCCCTGCTGTGCTCCCCTTGTCGCAGGGGGGACAGAATTTAGCAACTGTGAGCCTCAAGTCATGGACGAGGGGCTCTGGGGCCAGCAATTCTGAAATGCGCGGCAAAGGAGAGCGTGCACATACACCCGTGTGTCTGGGATGGATTCCCAGCAGTTTATGAATTTCGGTTTCGGTCCACCCCAAAAGGTGCCCCATCCCACTGCTCTGAGTGGGCAATGCACATTTAACACAACAGTGGGGGACTTAGGCGCTTTGCAAGGCACGCATGCAACTGCCTGCTGAATTGGTGAGCTGGCACCACACATACGTTTGCAAAGTGTGCAGGTAGAACCTCTCTCATCCGGCGCCCTTGGGACTTGACTGGTGCCGAACCAGAGAATCTGCCGACCCATGGGAGGCCAATACTGCCCAGCAACGTTACCAACCCTTCCACTGCTTGCTGGGCTCTTGGAAGACATTTAGGGGTCAATTAGAGAGAAATAACAGCACAGAACTCTGAGAGCCAGGATTCGTGGCTGTAAACAAACTTTATGGGACCACAGGAACCTTGGCCACATCCTTGATAAGTGGACATCCAGAGAACTAAAATCATGCTGGACCACAGATGGTACATCTGGTTCTGTATCGCAAAAATACATGCATATCAGTCATCAGTAATAAAAAAGGAATCCAGGGATTATAGGGGGAGGTTTTTAATAAACTCTGGGTATACGCAGGAGCTTGACTCTGAACTCTTCCATTTTTAAAGCCTAGAGGGGGCAGGTCTTTACAATTTAAAATTCAAAGTCAGTCCCCTACCACTGAGAAATGAAACTATTCCTCTCCTAAGAGCTACCCCATTCCCTGGGATACAGATACAAAGTGTGAGCTTCACAAGCAATTAACACAGATACCATCGGTGTGTGTATGCCTACCTGTAACAGAAGAGTCTGGGTACAGATATGGATAAAAAGCATTGTTAATTTCAATTTCATCAGGAGAAAAAAAAAATATTTTTGAACAATTCAGAGAAAAAAGCTGTACAGAAAACGTATTTTTTTTTAAACTAGAAGCAGATAATGAGAACAGAGTTCTCCCTTTCCATAGAGCATTTTCCTATGAATTAGTGGTCGCCTGCTATGTCAGGTGTCCCAGTTTGGGAAGGAGTCCGTTTGATGATCTGTTTGTCGCATTTAACAGGACATAACTACCAACACAGCTGGCAGGATGCAAACTTGCTTCCAAACTCGCCGTTATTTTATTTTACAACATACTGATGTTCTGATGCATGGAAACATCACTCTGCAATGTGTCCCAGAGAAAATGACAAAGGTCATTGAAATACGGCACATACACACACACCCTCCATCTATATATTATGGCAGGGGTGAGGAACCTTTTTTGGGTCGGGGGCAGCTGACCCACAGAAAAAAAAAAAAAATCAGTGGGGGGGGGGGGGGCGCCACACAAAAAGACACCCCTTACTGATGTGGCCCGGACCAAAAAGGAGAAAGACACTCCCCAGATTCTCCTCACACCAGAGCCTAGTGGGCCCAAGCAAGTAGATTTTGTGTGCTCCAGCCTCGCAGGGAGGACTGTGGGGGGGCTGTAGCACCAGCAGTGACTCCCCAATGCTGGGGAGGAGAAGCCCTGAGCCTCGGGGGCCACATCCAGGCAAGCTGCAGGCCACATTCAGTCCTTGGGCCTTAGGTCCCCACCCCACCCGTTTTATGGCTTGGGTTAGACTCCTAGGGTACATCTAGCCTACGGGCTTTTGTCAACAGAAGTTTTGTCGACAGATACTGTCGACAAAGCTTCTGTCGACAAAGAGCGTCTAGACTACATCCAGTTCTGTCGACAAAGCAAGCTGTTTGGTTGACATGACAGTGTAGACACAAAGGACAGTGTAGACGCAATAACGCCTTCTGTCGACAGAAGTCTGTCGACAAAAGGCGTTACTCCTCGTAGAATGAGGTTTACAGCCGTCGACAGAACTCAGCGGCACTGTAGACACAGGTATAGTTTTGTTGACAATAGTCCACTTTTGTCGACAAAACCCTGTAGTCTAGACACACCCCTAGATTGGTACCAAAGACACCGTTGTTGCCTACGATGCTTGTAGCAATCCTGGATTGACAGAAACAACAATTAGTTCACCAACTTCAGCAGGAAGGAGAAGCTACATTTGGAATCGAAGTGGAGCCTAGTATCACTTTAAGGCTATCCCATGAAGAAAGAGAGCAGGAGAACTTAGGGTAAGGCTACACTAACTCGTTAGTTCGAGCTAGGTAGTCTAATGAGGGCAACCAGAGTTGCAAATGAAGCCCGGGATTTAAATATCCTGGGCTTCATTTGCATCTTCCCGGGCACCTCCATTTTTAAATCCCCCTTAATCCGAACTCCGTGCCTGTGGCACGGACTAGGTAGTTCGAATTAAAGATCCTAATTCGAACTACCGTTGCCCAGGAGGTAGTTCGAACTCCTGGGTAACAATAGTTCGAATTAGGATCTTTAATTCGAACTACCTAGTCCGTGCCGCGTGTAGCCGCGGGCACGGAGTTCAGACTAAGGGGGATTTAAAAATGGCAGTGCCTGGGAAGATGCAAATGAAGCCCAGGATATTTAAATCCCAGGCTTCATTTGCAACTCCGGTTGCCCTCATGAGACTACCTAGCTCGAACTAACGAGCTAGTGTAGCCTTACCCTTAGGGTGTTAGCAAGAGAGAACCAAGAGATGGCAGAGTTGGAAAGTTTTGGCCTGACTTAGGGCACGGATTTCACATGTGCCCAGGCCACACCACGTGTTATCACATGAGAAATCCCTGATAAAGTGACATTTTAAGAGAGAGACCAGCACATCTCGGCTCCAGCAGGACTGCACAGGACAAGAGAGAACCCGCTTAATTCTGAACAATCGAGAGAAGGGACTGAGTGCGTTCAAAGAGCAGTCATGAGATCAAACTGCCCTTCCCCCCAGGTTGCTGGTTCAAAGCTCAGACCCACTGGAATCCTCAGTACAAGTCATTACACACTGCTAGGCCCTCTAGCTAGAATAAACTCGGCAGCTTTGGAAGTACCAGTATTTGGAGGGGCACAGTGAGTGATTTGCACCCTCCTTGTGGCTAGCAGTGGTTAGGTCGGATTTTCAGTTTCTTTGTGCAAAGCAGCAGAGAAGTTGGCTTCTTACAGGCTGCCCCCTTAAAACCTCAATAATCCAGAGCCAGCTCCTAGCAGTCATGACAAGAACGGTCAGACTGGGTCAGACCAAAGGTCCCTCTAGCCCAGTATCCTGTCTTCCAACAGTGGCCAATTCTAGGTGCCCCCAGAGGGAATGAACAGAACAGGGAATCAAGTGATCGATCTCCTGTCCCCCATTCCCAGCTTCTGACAAACAAGAGGCTAGGGACACCATCCCTGCCCATCCTGGCTAATAGTCATCGATGGACCTAACCTCCATGAATTTATCTAGCTCTTTTTCAAATCCTGTTATAATCTTGGCCTTCACAACATCCTCTGGCAAGGAGTTCCACAGGTTGACGATACTTCCTTTGGTTTGTTTTAGCCCTGCTACCTATTAATTTCATTTGGTGAGCCTCCAGTTCTTGCATTAGGAGGACTAAATAATACTTCCTTATTTATTTTTTTACACACCAGTCATGATTGTAAAGACCTCTAGCATATCCCCTCCCACCTGTTAGTGGTCTCGCGGTCTCTTTTCCAAGCTGAAAAAGTCCCAGTCTTATTAACCACGTCCCCCCTCCCCCCCGCACACACACACACAAAAGAAAGCAGGCCTGTCACTGCTCTAAGTTACGTTAACCAGAACTGGGAAACTTCAAAGAGGACATAAAACTACCTCCCTTCCTGCTGAGTCTGTGCTGAGCGCTGCAGAGAATCTGGGCGGGTGTCTTGAATCAGTTCAGCAAGACCAATGCTGTACCTGTTCTGCGGATGGAAACCTTCAATCTAGCCATTCTGTGCACCCTTCCTGCAGCAGCCCCGCTATAACTCCTGATACAGCAGCTCAGTTTACATGGAGCCTTTAAACAGACCCGCGGATCTGAAGAAAAGAATTAAAAAAAAAAAAAAAAAAAAACCCCGAGTACCTCCTCTAACAGGAAAGGGAGTGGCGAGGGAAGTGGCAGAATCAGATGAAGACTTCAGACCTTTTTTGGGAAAGCACCATCAATGAGCTCTCCTCTCTGGTGAGCCTTCCTGTGCAGGTCTCCAGATTGCTCCCATCTGGCCTGGCGCGTGCCGGGAAACTCAGCGCTCGTGTTTCATACCTTTCCTAGGCAAACATTTCACTGGAGAGTGGAACGCTGCATCTGCTGATGGACCCATTCCTGCCTGAGTTTTCACTTTGCTGAGGAAGGATGATGTTAAAGACAGCACTGATCAAAGTCAAGGCCAAGAAGGGGGCGGGGCGGGGCGGGGGGGACAAAACACCTTCCTCCACTAGTATCTCACAAGTATCTTCTCTTGCCGCTTCAAGTGGCTCAGGAGGGCGCAGTTTGTGCTCCCACGTATGACACAGACTGTCACCGCACAGCGACAAAGACAGACGTGCTGAGATAACATCACCCTGTGACACTCAAGCAGCTTCCCAAGAGTTTCCGCCATCAAGCTAAACGCAAAGGCCAGGCTGTTCTCCTGCCTCAGAGCAGAACTCCTCCAACAACTGGAAACCGAGAACCATCCAGGTGTTGCCCCCAGCTGATCTGACCCACAGGCGGACGTGCGTGTTTAGGGCTTGCGGGACATGCCCGGAATGTCCTGGCATTCCTGACGGTGACATGGATTTACTACAACAAAACAGCTACCGAGGATGCACCAGTATTGATTCGGTGAATGATACTGTCCTCTAATGGAAGAGACATTATTAAGTAGTCAGCACAGGTTTCTGGCAGCCATCTTCTCAGCAACAAGCCACTGTAACTTGTAAAGAGCCAAATTTTCAGCCCAAACCTACCTTCAACAGTGTCATACATTACACATACATTACTTGTCCCTTCCGTGAACAGCCTGCATAACAACTAGGTGTGGGATATGACTGCAACCTAGATGAGCAGTAGTAAGTCAAAAGTCTCTCCCATAAAGCACCAGTTACCAACAGGAGTGAAAGAAGTTTATTCTCAGCCGAGGCAAGGACTGTCGCTTTCTGATTCCTCTCACCCTGACCTGAGTGCCAAGTTACCTGCGCGTAACCAATAAGGAGCTATTCCTGCTTTACACACAGAGTCAAGTTGGTTCTTTTGGGTTGTCTGGCCAAGGGCGACTCACAAACAAAGTGAAACACAATCAGAAAGGCAACCTCTGTTTCCTTTTTTCAGTGACATGCTCCACCGACTGGAAGCTCTGCACCCAGAGTGTTCACCCAAGACTGAAGCAGAATGAACACAAATTTGAGATCACCACGCTCCGGCTTCCCTCCTCTGCGGAGGTCATCAATTCCAGCATCTTCCACAGGGAGACCCTGAAATGCTGGCACCAGCCACTCCCCACTTTTCAGTTAATACTGGAAAGAAGCAATTCCACAGCACAACAGGCAAAAACGGAACGTCAGGACTAAAATTCAAGCGAATGACCCAGAGTTTTGTCAGCAAGAGGCAACATAGGAGCAGTGTTCCCTGTAAGCTGGGTACTTGTACAGCTGCTCCGGAGAGATTCCACTGCCACCCAGCTGATTAGCAGAGCGCCCACAGCTAAGTTTGTGTTTCACCTGGTGGTGCACAGTCACACCGGCGTTGGTGCACATAAAATTTATTCTGTACTTGGATAGGAAAGAATAGCGGGAACATTGCATGGGACATGGTATTTCTACAGTTTCTCTGTGGTAAGGGCCCCCTGAGCGATGAGGTCAAAAGAGTGGGGCTGTGCCATGGGGTGGGGGTCCTGAGCTGAACAGCCAAAGAAAAACTAAGCTGATTCTCAGCTCTCCCTGTGCTCGTGCTTGGAGAGCATCTTCCCCTCCCCCCCCGCCCCCGCTGATGCACCACTGGGTTATCAGTCACACGCAAGCACTCCTCTAACACCAGCTGTTTTCTTCAGCTTCCAAAGTGGGGGGCGGGAGGGGGCTCTCTCCCCTCTGCTCCTTGACACACCCATGGGCTGAAAACCGGAACCTGCTCCGCCAGCAGCCCTGCCCTGGCTCAGCCCATGCAGGCGATGGGGCTGCTCGGAGAAAGGGATCCTTTTGCAGAGTCATTCTCTTTCACTGCACCGGAAAGCCAGGGGTTCCCCTTTTCAGTCTGACACCTTTCCGGTTAGGCCCACCCGCTTCTCGCATCTGCCAAGGCGGCGCCTCCCTTCTCCGGGCCATCAAGATTCACGCCCATCCCACAGGGGGGCACTGCAAGCGGGCGCCTTCTCCCAAAGAGGGAAAGCCAACGCCACTCCGGGCATGTCTACAGTACAGAGACTATACCATGGTTACACTGGCTTAGCCTCAGAATGGAGACGTAGTATACACAGAAGGCATTTTTCCCTCCGTGCAGGAACTTTACCTTCCCAAGTGACAGTAGCTAACTGGGCAGAAGCATTCGTCCATCGCCCTGGCTGCAGCTGCAATTCCCCCCTCCCCACCCGACTAGGGTAGCTGTGTCCACCTAATTGTTTGTAAGTGCAGGACAGCACTGAGAGAGACCTGACATTCCTGAACTAGCTGGCATGGGCCCCAAAAGAGGAGAGACCTGGGACTTTGCCCAGACAGCTGCATTTCCCAGCCATCACGCAGACCAAATGGAGTAAAACACAGGACCAGTGGATGAGACACATCGTAGGGCAGCTTAACTCCAGAAAATCTGCCTGGGAAGTCGTAACAGTGGAATTCCAACCAGCAGAGACTGCTTTACACATCCCCAGCCACAGCTCACACAAGGAGGGACCAGATGAACCATTGTCCCCCCCACAGAAGCAAACAGCTGTGTTTGAAGAAGGACTTTTCCTAGAGGGCACCTACTTTTTTTTGGCAGGGTATCATAAGCATGAATCTTACTGGCCTTTCCCAGGGGTTTTCAGGATTTTCCTGGCTGTTTTCTGCTAATCATCGGAGACATCCATTTGAGAATTGCTCCCTCTATCCCACCCGATAATCTCTTCCAACAGGATCCATGCAGAATACAGTCTCTTCTTACCACTAGGGATGTTAAATAATGGTTAACTGGCTAATCAAGTAGTCGATAGAAATTCCATCGACTACTCAGGTAGTCAATAATGAGGGTGCTCGCTACCACCGCTGCGGCTCTGCATTTCAAACTGAAAGTACAGAGCCGCAGCAAGGTTAGCTCCCAGGGCCGGCGCGAGCCGTGACTAAGCAGTCCTGGCCCACGCCGGTTCCGGGACCACTGCGGCTCCGACTCCCCTGCCCCCTTCCCCGCACCACAGAGATGTGGTGGTGGGAAACTAGCTTTTAAGCCGGCTCCCCCCAGCACCGGCTCCTACTTCCTACCTCCTTGCTGCCTCTGATACAGAGGCAGTGGAGGGAGGGGAGAGAGGAGCGAGTATCTAGTCACTTACAACCCTACTTCCCACCCAATCTGAAGTCTAGCTCTAACCACATCTGAAGTTGGTTACTACATTAAAGCAATTGATGCTGTCTTGTTCTAAAACCTCCTCCAGTTTCAGGTGACCAAAATAAAAGCCTTTATTGGTTCCCCATACCCCCACACCTCCCCAGAAAGGACGGAAGCCTTGGTACGCCATGACCTTTTGCAGCGTTACCAAGAAATGAGGTCAACACCAGATTCACTACAGGATGCAGAAACTACACGTGTGGGTGGGAGGCACTGATTTCAAAACAGACACCTTCAGTGCTCACCTAGGAGACAGCCTAAGTGGCAAAATGGACAGTCAGACATCACAGGTTCTCACTGTGGCAATCCACAAACTCTTGCATTCACAGGAAAGAAAGAGTTAGTTGTCCTGTGGCACTTCAGAGACTAACAAAACCCACTTCCAGCCCATCTGAAGAAGTGGGTTTTGCCCACAAAAGCTCAAGATTACTAGATATATTTCTGTTAGTCTGGAAGGTACCACAGGACAACTCGTTGTTTTTCCAAGTCACAGACCTATACGGCTCCCCCTCTGAGGAAAGAAACAGCAACTCGCAACAGTTCCCAGGACTGACACACTGAAGAGCAACTCCTCTGAAATGCGTCCAGTTTTATATTGCACACCTAATGTTCCTGATAAGTGTGCTTTGGCCATGCACCAACAGAGGAGGGAGACAAAAATTATCATGCTGACAAGATGCCAGCGTCACTAGACGATTCGTCTTCCACCCTCCCTGCAGAAATAATAATAATATAATAAAGACAAACTTTCCTCTTTTACCCTATGCTCCAAGGAAGAGCCAGAGTGAATAGGCTTTGCAAGGAGCCTAGAAGACCAGCAAATTTCAACTTTTTTAGGCCAAGTCAGGGGAAGGCAAATACTCGAGCAGGGGATCTTCCCCTGCAGCATGTGGGACTGGAACAGGAGGGGAGCCACCGGTTTCTACAGCAACCTGGGGCCAAAGCGTTTAAGCCTCTATAAAGCCAAGTTTGCTTCTTGCACTGCACCTAGGCCAGGGTGGGAAGCCCTGGCAGATTCCAAAGCACAGATGCGTTATGCTCCACCACTACCCTGCGACGGAAGCAGGGCAGCTGCAGTCCATATATTTTTAGACACAACAAACCCTGCACCTTGGCACGGGGTTAGACTAGATGGCTCTCAAGGTTCCTTCTAACCCTGTGATTCTAGTCCAGCGGTTTTCAAACTAGGGGTCGCGATCCAGCACTGGGTGGTGGGATGTCAGGCGCCGAGTCTCCTTGCTGCAGGGGAATCAGGTAAGCAGTGCGGGGGGCTAAGGCAGCTTCCTGCCTATCCTGGCACTGCAGACTGCGCTGCACCCCAGAAGCAGCCAGCAGCAGGCCTGGATCCCATGTGGGGGATAGGGCACACAAGGCTCCATGCACTGCCTCTGCCCCGAGCACTAGCTCCGCATTCCCACTGGCCAGGAACCTGCTACTGGCTGCTTCTGGGGCAGCATGGCCTGCTGTGCCAGGACAGGCAAGACGATGCCTTAGCCCCCTCACTGCACTGCTAACTGGGAGCCACTCAAGGTACGGCCCTCCTGCCCCAGCCCTGAACCCCCCAAAGCCAGACCCCCCTCCTACGCCCCAAACCTCTCCTCCTCGGCCCCTTCCCGGAGCCCACACTCCAGTCACATGATGTTGGGTCGTGGCATCAACGATTTTCTTCAACTGGGTCATGAGAAAAAAGTTTGAAACTCGCTGCGCTAGGGTACTGCCTGAGTGTTTGGATTGGGACCGAAATACAGTGCCTGGGCAAAGCGCATCCCTGGAATCCGGGGCTCTCAGTGCACTTGGCCGAAGGGGCTGGCAATGTCCCCAGTGCACAGATGGAGTCGCAAAGGATTTCCTCCAAGACCTCTACGCTGAGCACCGAATGGCCCCTCACACAGGATCTCAACAACTGAATAATCGTGTAACCAATACACTGATGCTCCTCGGTTAATGGTCTCGGTTACACTCAGCCAGCTTCCGGGGAGACAGCTTTACTGTGGCAGGGCAGCAAAGCCACCTCCCTGGGAACCAGGCAGGCAAGGGCTGGCAGCCCTGCTCCAGGGGTGGGGGAGGTTTGCCACATGCTCTGCAGTATAAAGCTGTTTTATACTGTAGAGCCTCCAGCACCGGTAACTGTGTAACCGCTGAGATTTTCAGCCATTACACAGTGACCCTAATACACGATTTTTACCCTCTCTACTTTCCACGCAGATTTGTGCTGTACAGTGGGGTGGGGGGGGGGGGGGGGAAGAGACACTGGAGTATCCAACTCTTCTCCCTAAGGTGTGGCAATCAGAATGCTGTTCGCTTACTCGCTAACTTGCAGCATCGGGTAACATAAGTAGGTTCTAAGACATTTCTGCACCCCGAGCAGCTTTATGCAGTTCCTCCACTCTGCCCCACAAGCAGGAAATGTTGCTTTAGCTCTTTAGAAGCTGCTCCTGCCATCTGCACCTCTCCTGCGATCCCCCCCCTTCCCTGTGCAGCAGTCAGATTCCTGGGAACTGGACAATGCTGCCATGGCCCAATTTCCATGTGCCCCACTGTGAAATCAATGGAGCAGGTATAATTATCACCAGGCAGATTTGAACCTGGGAGCTCAGTATAGGAGCTGCTACAGCTTGAGCTATAAAGCCAACTGGCTCTCAGCTTAGGCTGTAGAGCTCCCTTGTTCTTATCTCTCACTGTAAGTGGCCTAAGTGCCACTGCATGGGACAGTGAACCCCACTCGGTGTGTGGGTTACACAGGTAGAAGTTCTTCAGATCAAGCCCTCGGTTATTTGATAACACTGGACTGGGACTGGAGTCGATGCTTTAAATCCCTCCACCTCAGGAAGAAGTGCAGGCTTGGACACTGAGCGAGTCAATTTAAAGGGAGGGGGAGGGGGAGGAAATCCCAGCAGACGACAGAATTCACGCTGGGGAAGCCCATTTGCCGTGGGACAGGGAGTGAGAACACTCCCAACGCCACTCTGCGACACAGCTGGCACGGTCTCAGCGTCCCTGCGCCGTGCTCTAACTACCCAGACGCTCACACCCCGCCAGCTGTCTCTCAGCCTCGGCAGCCTGCACGCGCCACCTGGCAGCAGGACAGGAAGTTGTACGTGCTATTATTAGTGTCAGTGTTTTTCTTTAGCAATCTATTGGGGGGGGAAAAAAAAAAAAAAAAAAAAGAATAGAAGGTGGGTCTTGACATGCATACCAGACACTTGGACAGGCCACAACGCCAGTCCGCAGGCGAGAAACCCGGCAGACTCCACCCTGCTAGCTGTGTGCGGCAACGGTACTGCCACCGGGTCTTGCTCTTCTCCGCCAAGCCCTTGGAAAACAGGAACGCCGACTAATGGCCCAGAATAGGAACCTGTCACTGCCATGCTCCTGGCATTGCCAGGGCTCTCCAGCTAAAACCCGAACTTGTCTGAGGGCAGGGTCCTGAGCGTTAGAGCCCTGCGCGGATACAACATTTGTAGCCATATCTGCAAAAATGAGCCAGGGATATCTGCCTCCACATCTGCGGTTATGACGTCAATAGCTGCAGATTGGCAAGGCTCTGCGGATCTTCCAAGACTGCCATGAGTTACGACCAAGCTCCCCTGGGGCTGCGTCTCCCTCCACAGCTGCAAGAGTCATGCACCTCGAGGACAATGGCACCATGCACACGGAGTCTCTTGGGGAGAAGAGCTCACTGTGGGGTACTCCCTTCTGGAGACTACGGCAATGGCTTTGAATCTTGCTCCGTCCAGCTCCAAGCCCATCAACACCCCAGACAACGCCAAGAGCCCGTCACCTCAAGGAGACCCAGGACACAGTCAAAACGTTAATGCCAGGCTTGGCGGGCAGGTGCCAGCTAGCGCTTTCCTTTCCCTTTCATCTGTTAAAACCCCCTGGCCCTCTTCTCCTCGCCCTCCAGCCTGTGAGGTCAAGGCTGCAAGGGGGAGGCAGGGATCAAACCACTGGAAGAAAAAGCAACTCAGGAAAGTGCCCTGTGGAAAACCCTGCAGTCCCGGTGCAAAGCCCTTCTTCTGTGAGGAGCAGCGAACTGGGGCTGCAGCAGCACTTGCGGTGAAGAAATCGGTTACTGCTGGCAAAAGGGGCGAGTATGAGGCAGGTGCCCCGCCCATCCTGGATAGAAGCGAGACATTTACTTCACATGCTCTTAACATCAATCAACTTGGGATGGTTGAAAAGTCTCACACACAAAGTGTCTATTTTATGGGGGAAAAACCCTGGGGTCTAAAAACAATGCCTGGAAACGGAAAATATTCCAATTCTGAAATGCCACCAGAGGGCCTTGTGGAAGTTGGGTTCAGGCACCTCATGCTCCCTCTCGCCTCTCTGGGCCTGGCTCCTCAGCTAGACTACATCTCCCATAATGCACTACAAGCAAGCAACAGCCCTAATGCACAACCTTCCCGCACCACAGAGGGAGCCTACGGTGCATTATGGGAAATGTAGTCAAACCAGGGATCCTAGCCTACAGACACAATGGCAGCACAAAGCCCCTGAACTAAAGCTCCCAGCAGCACTTCAAAAGCAGCATATTTTGGTTTTCATCCCCCCCACCTCCACCAAAAAAACCAAACAACCAACAACAACAAAAAACCCGCACACTCACACACCAGGAAATTGTCCTCAGAACAAAAACCTCCTTTTCCAGCTAACTCTACCCTTAATTCCTTGGGAGCAAGAACAGCAGCAGCTCGTCAGTGATCCATGCAAGCCCTCAACCACCATTCTGCCTCCCCATCCTTGTGAAGCCTCACTCAAATTTTTGTTCCTCGGCGATCATGTAAAGCCTCTGAGTCTCCATTTCCCTACAAGTTAGGCGGCGAGGCCTAGTTCCTTACGGTTTGTGAGGTGCTTTGAGATCCCCAGCTGATCAATGCTACTGGAGAGCAGAGCAATATTGTTAATTTCCCCCCCTGTATTTCCTCACTCTTATCAATTCTGCTTCCAGGAATAAACGCAGAGAAGTCTGTGCATGTGATGGGGAGGGATGCAATGGTTTACCCAGTTAACCAATAAGCCGATGCTTATCCATTTCTGTTAACAGTTAAACTCTCTAAGGTCCCAGCTGATGGCCCTGCACCTCAGGCTCTGCTACTGGCAGCAGCCTGGACCCCTAGGAGTGGGGGGCACCCCTCCATCAGCCCTCCCTACCCCTAGGTCACTAACCGTGTAACAGATGCTATTTTGATCGGTTACAGTTTGTATACATTTTTTACAACCCTAGCGATGGGACGGAGGAGACAGTTTTATGGGATCTTTTACTATCCAACAACTGTGCTGGC
Source organism: Pelochelys cantorii (assembly GCA_032595735.1). Taxonomy (NCBI): domain Eukaryota; kingdom Metazoa; phylum Chordata; order Testudines; family Trionychidae; genus Pelochelys; species Pelochelys cantorii. Next base: position 31,319,715 of record CM064343.1, on the reverse strand, counting down.
ATCCCAGAACACAAATGAAAAGACAGACACTATTTTACACTTGGGGTTGGGGGAGGGGGCAAGGCCTAGCAGAAATGAAGCAGCCCAAGATATTTCCAATCATTGCTGGTGATAAAGAATACACGTTATTTCTCACTGTACCTCCAGCCTCTCTGGCCACTTAATGAACCAGGCACTGGGACAGAGCTCACTTTAGGGAAGGGGCGGAGGAAGCCAACACGACCCAAAATGTGGCATCTTTGGAAAACGTTTCTCTGTGAATATTCACTGGTGGCCACAAGTAAATTTCGATTGGGTCAGGACTACAAAGAACCCCGTCACTTTCTCATTGGCGCTAGAGCTTTCTCCGCAGTGGATACCTGTGTTAACAGTTTAAGCAAGAATTTTTGTGAAAAGTAGGGATGTGAAGGTTTAACTGGTTAGCCCTGAACGAGTGAGGCTTACCAGTTAAGGTTAAACAGTGGGGGCTGGAGCATCCCCTGCCTGCAGCAGGCCCAGGCACCCCACAGGCAGTACTTGCAGCAGCCTCTATCCTGCAGTGGGGAAGGGGTGTGTGACAGTGACAAGTGGGGGAGGGGAGCAGAGGTGTTGTCCCTCCCGCCCAACCCCCCCCCCCCCCTTTAATCGGTAACTGGTTAGACAATATGTTTAACTGGTTAACCAACTAAACAGGATTTTACATCCCTAGTCAAAAGCTACTTCTGAGTTTGGTCTTCCCACGACACAGCGTGCGTGCGTGCGTGCGTTCGTTCGTTCGCCACACAAACGATCCAGGCAAGGAGCCGAAACAAGGTGTGTAAATAACCCACACAACGTGAACTGCACAACAGCCGAACAAGTGCAGCCAAAAATACTACAACGTTCAGAAAACCGGGTTTGAAAAACTGGGCGTGTTCAGTCGTGAGACAACAACTGAGCTGGGACATGACCACAGCCTTCAAATATGTCAAGGGCTCTTCAACAGAGGATGGTGCTTGACTGTTCTCCACGCCCATGAAAGGCAGGACAAGAGGAAATGGGCTTAATCTGCTGCAGCAGGGGAGATTTAGGGGAGAGATTAGGATAAAACTTTCTACCTACAAGTGCAGTTAAGCTCTGGCACAGGCTTCTCAGGGAGATTGTGGAGTTTTTAAGAACAGGGTGGGCAGACTAGGTTTATTTGGTTCGGCCTCAGCGCAAGGGTCTAGGCACGACAACCTCTCAAGGCCCCTTCCCAGCCCTACATTTCAATGATTCACAACAGACTGCCCACAAATGGAGCTGCAGACTGCGTACCTATGGGGGTGGGGTGGAAGAGCGAGAGGGGCCTGCTAGAGTCGGGAATATAGCTGCTGCCAATCTACCCATCCACTGGAAAACCAGCCCTCTCCTTGGCTGTAGATAGATCCCAGTAGGGCTGTTTCAGGCTCCTCTCTTCCTACTCTGGTATGTATTTATCAAGGTCTAGAAGATCTACCTGGCAATGCTCAGGTCCTTAACTCAAGTAAGTTTTGTTTTTCTTCATGTAAATCATTGTTCTGGGACGGGGCTGAGGGGGTTCAGGATGCAGGCTGCCCCGGGGAGAGAGGACAGCCCCAGCCCTCTCTCACTGCAGCAGCTTGGAGCCAGGGGAGAAGCACCTCTCCATGGCCACTGCAGCTGGAGGACAGACAGACACACAAACGCTCTGAAATATATAGCAGAAAGCTGTCCCTTTCTCCACCCTTGCCTCCTGCTGACCAAAAGGGGCTATAGCTCTCCTGGTCCCCATCTCTGGCCCCTTGCTGCCCCACTGTGGTCATTCTATAATATAGCTGTCCCTCCTACCAGACCCCTCCCTTTTCCAATTTATGAGAAAGTTGAATTCCAGGCACATCCCATTGTCCTGGCACAACCACACACTGACCTTGCGTGAGGTTAGGAGAAGAGGAAGCTGCATGCCAAATGTGTTGGCCCTAGCTTGTACCATTTAGGGAGAGCTCTTGAACAAACGGACTCACAGACACACAAACTCTCTACAATATACAGTCGATTTAGCTCAGCCACCAATGGCTGGATTTTAAACAGGAGAGAGAAATGCTTCTTCCTTGCAGCCATTCACCATTTGAGCTTTCCCAAGCCTGATGTCTACGCTGGTCTGCTGATAACCATCAGATGAACGCAGAACTCCCAGCCATTTTTACAAACTGGATTTGTAAAGGGCATATGGCTGTGGGAACAGTCCAACACTAACCCTAACCTGGCCTCTGTTAACCCTTCACTTGCTGTTTGCTAGCAGAGTCTCTGGTTGATGCCGCATGGTCAATATGCTCATGGCTCCACCCAGCAAAGCAGACCTACTTCCCCGGGGTGCTTTACCCCATATTTACACTATGCAGCCCTTAAATGGTTAAAGGCCTGAAACCAATGTATATAGCCTGCATACTGATGGGATGGGAAAATCTGCAGCAACTTTCAGGGATTCCCTCTACGCACATTGAAAGCACAAGGCAATGAAGTCAATTTCAAACCACACAAGGGAGCAGATATTCAGCTAATGTAAAGGGCTACCGCTCCACTGACTTCAACACAGCTGTGACAGTCTGCCCCAGCTGTGGAGATCCCCAAATATATACTGTACTGCCTAGAATGGTGGGAAACTAGCTGCATGTTTTACTCATCCCGCTTTGAGCTCCTTTAGAATAAAAAGGAACAGAATTAGCCACAGTCTGCTCATCAGCAACTTGTAAAACAGCTTGTGAAATATCAACATGTGACCGTCCCTCAGTATGAAGGGCACTATGGAGAGGGGAGGAGGAAAAACAAGTTGTAATCGACTGCCTTGTCCTAAATCTGTCCACGGCCATACAGGGTTATATAAAATGCCAAGTATAGAAGCCTTTTTTAGCTACAGTAGCAACAGAAGCGCTGAACTTGGAAGGGTCGCAGGCAGGGAGGGAATGACTCAAAATCTAGCAGAACCTTGTTAGGGAGTGAAAAGCTGCAAGTGCAGCTAACATCTTGCAAAACTGTTTCAGCTGGGGTGCCAAATTTCAGGGCGATCCTGTGCCCTGAACCAGTGAAGACTGATCAAACAAGGAGAGGCGCACAGAACTTTCCAATCAAAGGATCTGTCTTAGCTAAAAGGTCTCAGCCATAAACATGTCTCAGCACTGCATAGTTTATTTTCCTCTAGGGACCTGTTGGGTTTCCTCAGCAGCACTGAAATTCTACGAGGTACACACTTGTTGGGCTATACATTTTATTGTACAGGGTCCCCAAAAGGTATTTTGATACCTCTGCTTAACACTGTCCAGAAAGCGGTGACATCCCCAGAGTTTGCTGAACTCTGGCCAATTTAGGGCACCAATGGAACATTAAAACAGTCACCTAAAGAAGTCAGTTTTGTTATAAATGTATTTCCCTACACATACCCAATGGGAATCTCATAAGAGGGGTGTGGTTTGTTAAGTGTTCATTAAAAACACATACTGCAGTATAAGGATGGAGTCCACACACAGCTATTACAAGGCTGGGACTTAGTCATTAAAATAGAATAAAAGCAGCATACAAAATAACCAACCAAAACTGAAGATTTTTTTTTTAAAAAGCACAAGTAGCGGTAGTCACAGAGCATAATTATCAGAGGATAATACAACTGTGGGACACAGGCATCTATCTATTAAACAATCGTTGGGGTTCCGTAAAAGATTTCTAACCATTAATAGTTATTTGTTTAGCATCTGCTTACAACTAAATTGAAGGCATACTTGAACTCTCTTTCAAAGATCTCTCTGGAATGGCACCAGCAACCAACAAAGCGGTCCACCAAAAGAGAGAGAGGGAGGAAAAATGAAGACAGGATGCCCAAAAAATACAGGTGGATGCAACTAGGAGACCTTGGTGAAAGCTATAACCACAAGTAACCCTGCTCCTTCAAATCCATTCATCCCCCAACTGGTCTTTTAGCTCAGTCAGTACAGATACATTCTTTGAAATCTGGAGAAGTGGTATCCTATCCTTGTACAGCACTGCCTCTTTCACCAGAAGGTTTTTTCCTTCAATCCAGGCATGATAATTTAATATAAAGTTACTACACACACTGTGCCCAGGTGAGAAATGTGGGATGTCACTTGAAGTAGGATCTAGACCAGTGTTTCTTAAACTGTGTTCCGAGGAACACCGGTGTGCCACAGAAAACAACAGAGTTCAAAATGTCCCCCCCCCCTTTTTTTTTGCTCAACAAAAGTATTCCTCAGTCTTAAAGTTTAAGAAACACTGATCTAGACCTTAAGAAATCAATCAGAATTATCCAGTAGCGAAACCTTGGGTATCTCTGAAAAATGGAGGGGGCCCTGTGCTTTTATTTAATTCTTCCAGACTTCAAATTCATATTTTGGGGGTGGATCTAGACATGCATTGCAAATTATAAAAACATTCTCAGCGCTGGTTGCAATTACTGCTTTTAAAGTCAGGAAATGGATTTGATCGTGCCACTTTAAATACACCTCTTGCCCCAACAACCAGGGGAGGGGAGAACAAATAATTAAGTACGATTTTTGTCATTTGAACTCAGTGGGAGAAGGACTCAGCCCATACAAACGTTTACAAAAGCAAACCTCCCATGTAACCGAGAGATGCTTACATCAGGCATGAATGCCAGAAACCACTGACATTTTGGCTAAGTGACTGGTAGCCAAGTAAGCAAGCCTTTTTAAGATGGAATAACACTGCCCCACCCTGTCTTTGATACAAGCAACATATGTTTTCTTTCTTTAAACATTTGTGTGGGGTTGAGTTCCTTGGAAAATGTGCTGGTTGTTTCAGGTGGGAGGGTCAAAGGAACCCAAAAGGTTTATGCACCTGATTTCCAATTGCCAAGGGGCATTTGAGGACTCAACTCCCGTAGATGCCTTTGCCAATTAAAGAGGTTTCCCCATCCAGTTTAACCCAGGATTTGAAGCACCTGAGGCTATGTCTACACTACCAGGTTAATTCAAAATAAGCTTATTCTTCTTCACAAGCAGGAGTTATGTTTTCGAAATAACAAGCCCATTATTTTGAAACAACAGGCTTGGGAGTGTGGGCGCTTGCCTCGTTATGTCAAAATAAGGGTTATTTTGAAATAACTCCCCCGTGCGGACATGCCCGGAGAGAGCATCCGTGGAGGCTTCACATTAAGACAGGATGCCTTGCTAGTCAACTCATTATTGGGCTCAAGAGAGGAATAACCGGAAGAAATTCTATGGCCGGTGTGCTACAAGAAGTCAGATGAGAGGACTTAATCGTCCTCCCCCGCCTCCAGCCCGGAAGAGGACGGCTATTTTTGTTTTTCCACCTCTCGTCTAACTACAGGCAGAACTGCGATCCCCAGACAAAGCAGCAGCAATGTCGGAAGCAAGAGGATTAGAACAAGGAGCAGCGGAACCCAATTCACTCATTCTTCAGAGCTAGGAAGAAGCCAAGCCAAGCCCAGAAGAGACACAGTGCCCTGCACAGGAGTAGCAGCCCTAGACTCCCCGGGGTTCCTTCCCAGATGGCATCAGCTACTCTGTTAAAAGGCCATGGTTAGAACCACATTTGGAGGAGCCCAATACTAGACCTCCCTATGTTCAGCAGAACCTTGCTGAGCCTCCACCAAGCAATCCAGTCTCCGTCATGTGGCTTTCTTCTCTACTGCTCTCCACTCAGAGGCTGCCTTCCAATTCACGGGTGGCGGGACGCAAATCCAGCCCGCTCACTTTTGGAAATAAACGACACAAAATATTTCAAGTCCTCGCCCGAGCAGCCAATGCTGCCTCCAGCAGCCCAGGCATTACAACACCACCCTTCCCATGCTAAGCAAGAGCTTCCATAGCCATTCTGTGCTAGGCAGTTCAGTGACTAAAGCGCTGCCTTTTGCGGCTCTTCCCCAGCTAGGACCTGGTAGCACCAGCAACAGTCAATATCCCGGGTGGAATTCTGGCCTCAGTTTACACCGGGGCACGTCTGCAAGATGCCACGGACCTGCCCTCCAACTCTAAAGGGCGCACCAAAGAGTAAGACCTGAATCCATAGCCCGAGAAAGCAAAGGCACCTGCAACAGTTCACAGTCTAGGCAGCAGGGGGAGGGAGGGATGGAAGCGCGTGCAGTCAACAAGATTAACTGATAAGACCAGGCTTATCATCTGCATTTGCTGGGCCAGAGATCAATCTTTTGGCATTCGATTTAGCAGGTCTAATTAAGACACATGAAATTGAATGCTGAGGGTGGCTCCAGCTGGCGCCAGTACTCCTGGCAGTCAGGAGGAGCAAGGGAAGCAATGGGCGTGTTTGCTCCTGTTGGCCTCCCACTGTGAAGACAACACCAAGCTTGACCTAAGATACGTTAACTCCTGCTACGTTATTTATGTAGAGTCTAGTGTAGATCTCGCCATAATGTTTTCCTTTCATCGGCATACGGATGAAGGGAAATTAGAACTGCCAGCCACAGACTTAAGGACCATCCCTTCAGAAGGCACCTCAAGCTGTCCAGAGGGCCTTTTCTTCTCTCCCACAGTTGGAAACACGAGGCCTATGCTAGTACCTCTCTCGATGGACTTAAATCCTGGGAGAGAGTCTCTGCTACTATTCACCAATCACATCGCCAGGACCTCTTCTATCACCAGCACACGCAGATGCAAGTATGAGTTCGATTCCCAAGGGCAAGGATGAAATAAGAACCCTTCTCACGCCAGGCAACACCCACACGTGCAGAACAGGAAGGGGGGGGAAAGAGAGCAATCTTATGCCACTTCTCCTCTTGTAAGAAGTTACAGCTCTGAGTGGGAGGGGCGGGACAGCTAGTCTTTGTACACCACCATGCGATATGTTATCAAATGCTCTTCTTCTAGAATCCTAGGGCTGGAAGAGACCACTGCAGGTCATCAAATCCAGCCCCCTGCCCAAAGCAGGACAAACCCTAACTAAATCATTCTAGCTAGGGTTTTGTCAAGCCAGGACTTAAAAACCTCTAGTGATGGAGATTCCACCACCTCCCTAGGGAACCATCCCAGAGCTTCCCCACCTTCCTCATGACATAGTTTTTCCTAATATCCAACCTGGACCTCCCCCACTGCAACTTGAGACCATTGCTCCTTGTTCTGTCATCTGTCACCACTGGGAACAGCCTCTCTCCATCCTCTTTGGAACCCACCTTCAGGGAGTTAAAGGCTGCTATCAAATCCCCCTCTCGCTTTTCTCTTCTGCGGACTAAATAAGCCTAAGTCCCTCAGCCTCTCCTCGTAGGTCATGTGTTCCAGCCCCCTCATCATTTTTGTTGCTCTCCGCTGGATTCTCTCCAATGCATCCACATCCTTTCTGTAATGGGGGGCCCAGAATTGGATGCAATGCTCCAGATGTGGCCTCACCAGAGCCAAATAAAGAGGAATAATCACTTCCCTAGATCTGCCTGCAATGCTCCTCCTAATGCACCCTAATATGCGATTAGCCTTCTTGGCTACAAAGGTACCTTGTTGACTCATATCCAGCTCCTCATCCACTGTAATCTCCAGGTCCTTTTCTGCAGAGCTGCTGCTTAGCCAGTCGGTCCCCAGCCTGTAATGGTGCTTGGGACTCTGCACTTGTCCTTGTTGAACCTCATCAGTTTTCTTTTGGCCCAATCTTCCAATTTGTCTAGGTCACTCTGGACCCTCTGCCGATCCTCCAGCGTATCTACCTCTCCCCGTAGCTTAGAGTCATTCGCAGACTTGCTGAGGGTGCAACCCTTCCCCTTCTCCAGGGCATTAACAAAGATGTTGAACAAAACCGGGCCTAAACCTGACCCTGAGGCCACTCCACTTGATACCGACCACCAGCCAGACATCGAGCCGTTGATCACCACCCGTTGAGCCCAACAATCTAGGCAGCTTTCTAACCACCGTACAGCCCATTTATCCAATCCATACTGCCTTAACTTGCTGGCAAGAATACTGTGGGAGACCGTATCAAAAGCTTTGCTAAAGTCAAGGTATATCACATCCATGTCCTTCCCCATGTCCACAGAGCCAGATACCTCGTCATAGACAGCCTGCTGCTTTTCATGGAAACCTGAAGTTACATTCTCTGACTAATACTTGGGAGCGGTTCTGGAAACTGGATGTAAACATCCAGGAAAGCATCCTCCATGTTTAAACATACGGAGGAGTACCTAGTTAACAACAACACCACTTGGATCTGTTTAGCATGTAAAAGGCTTTCCAATAACAAAACCACCTAAGCAAACCACCCAGCTAGTTTGAAAACGAAAACAGACCAGGTGGTGACCCCAAACTCCTTGCAAAGGAGAAGGAGCCAGATCTCAGAAAAAGCTTTGCATGCTAGCAGAAGAAAACCCCTATCAGCAAGGGAAGTCAAGTTTTAAATAGAACATGTGATTCATCAGCCATTTTCCATCCCAAGCCTTGTTCTCAGTTAAGGCCCCCCACTCACTAATCCCCAGTACACCCCGGCTCTTCCTCTTGTGACTCCTGTCTGTGCACCTTACAGCAGTGAACCATTAGGAACGTTCACGGACAGAACAAGTGTTTAAGCGAATACGGGCACATACAAGTTCAATTCACTTTGATTGTGCCAGAATGAGCGACAGAAAAAAAAAAAAAAATACAGCCCCTTGTTCTCAGTTACATTGTGATTGGGCTGAATATAATGAGAAGATAGATTGGTTTAAGACCAGGTTAGATAAACACCGATCAGGGATGGTGTTTGGTCTCCCCGCTCTGCCACAGCCCCTGTGGGAGTGTGGGCAAGTCACCTGGTCTCTGTACCTGGGTTTCCTCACCTGTAAAATAGGGATAATGCGTCCCTGCCTCAGGTTGTCTGTGAGGTGCTCCTGTGCCTTGGTGATGGGCCTCCTGTTAGTGTCTAGGTAGAAAATGAATGACGAGGATAGAGCTGGTCTACATGGTGCTTGGTCCAGCCAGGAGTGCAAAGGATGGGACTTGACAACCTCCCAAGGTAGGTGTGATTTTATGAAGCTTTGCACCCAGAAATCATCTGTGCACAGACGCATAGTTTTACTTTATACACATTTATTTATTTATTGTGTTTTAAAAAGTGTTGTAAGCCGCCTCAAATATTTTAAATACAGAGATGGGGTAAAAATATTTTAAATAAATAAATAAAATGACCCTTCTTGTACTATAGAAAAGCTCCCAAAGAAGCAGGCAAGGAAATTAAAAGGTGGCAAATTCATAACAGAGAAAATGAGACAGTTTCTCAAACCACACAAAATTAGCCTGCAGAACTCGCTGCCACAAGTCATCTGAGTACAAGAGCATAGCAGCTTTCAGGAAAAGACTAGACACTTAGGCTACATCTACACTGCCGGTTTTGCCAGTGGTAAGTATGCAAATGAGGTGCAGATTAGCATATCACTGTGCCTCATTTGCATAATTTATACAAGCCGTTTTTGCGCCCAGGGTTATTGCAGAAAAAAAAAAAAGGAGTGTGGATGTTTTCTTTTTGCACAAAAACCCCTTTTCCCAACAGATCAGTAAACCACCTTTTTTGGGGCATAAGGATCCAGCGGGAAAAGGGGTTTTTGTGCAAAAAGAAAACATCCACACTACTTTTTTTCCCGCAAAAACGGCTTGCATAAATTATGCAAATGAGGCACCGCAATAGGCTAACCTGCACCTCATTTGCATACTCACTGCCAGCAAAAACGGCAGTGTAGACCTAGACTTAGGGTGCGTCTACTCTGAAGGGCTTAACTCGAAATAAGCTATCTACACAGCACTTAATTCGAAATAGAGCCCTCTTCCTCCGACTTCCCTCATTCCTCGTACAATGAGGGTTACAGGAGTCGGAGTAAGAAGTCCTCCAGCTTGACAGTATTTTGACACTATTTTGGAATAACTGCCTGCTGTGTAGATGCGGACTAAGTTATTTCAGAATAGTGCTAGTTATTTTGAAATAGTGTTGCAGTGTAGACGTTCCCTTATAGGCCTACAAGAATATCCAGAGTTAATAGCACTTACCAATGAAACAAACAAGAGTTTTGGTTTAGCCACACGCAGGCCAAACCAACTTCTAGCTCCTGGGAGTGCAAAGAAAGATTATCTCCAAGCTTTATCTCATTTGCAAGGCTTCCTCCTCTGAAGCAGCCACAGCTAGCCCCCATCAGCCAGCACACGGAGGAAGATGGGCCTCGGGTCCGATCCATCCCAGAAATTGCTACACTCCCAGAAAGAAAGCTTCACTGGGTTAAGGAGTTATATGTTAGAGCAGGTCTCCTGGTTCTCTGAGGGTGGCACACGGGAGTTTCACACCTTACTGCCATTAGGGTGTGAGAGTTAGTTACAGTGGCTCATAGGAAGTTATCAACCCCTAGAAACCAGTGAGACCGTAAGCCAACCAACCCACCAGCCAACTGGATCTCCATTCATTTCCTACCTAGACACATACGGGAGGCCCATCACCAGAGCATAGGAGCACCTCACTGACAACCCGAGGTAGGGAAGTATTATGCCCATTTTATGGAGCAGGAAACTAAGGAGACCAGGTGACTTGCCCACACTCCCACAGGGGCTGTGGCAAAGCCAGGAGACTGACTACAAGCCCATTCTTCCTTAAGGTTTATGGTGCCTGCCAGTTTCTACAAACAAGACCATCTATCTGCTCACATCACCATGGTTTGAGCCCCCTTCCCAGTACGGCAAGCGAGCAGAAACATAATGTCTGGAAATTGCTACTTGCGCTAGGCCTGCACAAGACGAGGGAAAACGGCGTCAGTGTAAGCAACCGTCAATACAATCAGCCACGCTCTGAGCTGAACCGGTCTCAGCTCATGTTCCCAGGGGCTGGGGGGAGGGTCACACCCCAGCGGCAGCCCTGGCTGGCTGGCTCAGTGCAGACCCAGGATTGGCTCGGCCACGAAGGGCTCTTCATGAAGAAGTGAGGGGCTAGGTCAGGCGAGGCCGGCTGGCAGTCATCTTGAGGAGCTGGCCCTGCCTGGGCCGCACCCGTTTTGAGGACAGAGGAGTTCACTTTCCAGGACTGCTGTTATAATACCGCTCGCTAGCTCTGAAGTCGCGATCACAAGGAGGTTCCCTGCCTTGGAAGCTGTGCCCCTATCACAATGTTCTTTTTCCGAGAACTAACTTCTAGCTCTCCTTGCTCACCTATGCTGCCTGTGGGGGATAGGTACCCGCTTGCTCCTCTCTTGCACTTTAATCCAAAATATTGCTTGGACAGTTGCTTTCTACTGGAGGAAACTGTTAAAGCACTAGTCAGTTTCGTGCCTGGGCATGAGACAGAGAAAGAAAAAAAAAACCCTTCTTGTTGGCAGCCTGACTTCCCCTCTGATACACCGCGTTAACAGCGAGGCGAGGCTCCCTTGGAGTGGGCTGTCTGCACAAGCCTCGCTAACACAACCCTGCCAGCTGCTTTCCTTTCCTCTTCTCAGAGCTATCCTCATTAACATGGAGTTTGGAGCCCCACATGGGAAGAAGGGCATCTCATGCGTTAGCTTCCCACTCACAACAGCGTTTCTGCATTATGGCAAACTGTCAGCATGGTGGAGAAAACTTTATCTTTAAACATTTTGCATGAAGTAGACTGTGCATGTGCACACACACACAAACTTTAAATACTCAAAAAGAACGGGCTGAGCCTATGGCCCATTAACAAGGCATCTTTCAAGGGTCTAACCACAACTTTCAAACTCTTGTCTGAAGGACAAAGATGGCTGGAGAACGAGTTATAACACCCCTAATACACAGTTTCCAAGGTCAGGAATAGGGATGTAAAATCCCATTTACTTGGTTAACTAGTTAAATGTGATGTTTTACCAGGTAACCGATTAAAGGAGGGGGCAGGCAGGTTAGAGTCGGGAGCTGAAGCAGCGCCTGCAGCAGGGGCCACTGGCTAACCTTTCACATCCTTAGTCAGGAAACCCCCCTTTCCATTTCTAAGGATCCTAGTGATATTTTTCTTTTGTTCAAGCCAATCCCTCGATTTTACAAAGTGTCCAAAGACTCAGGGTTGGCAGATGCAGGGGAAGACTCAAACAGCTATAGATCAAACCCATTAACTGTCCCGTCACCATGACAGGACTCATGTACTATGAGCCAATCACACTGAGTGATTGGACCTAACCATGCCAGTTACAAGATCAAGGACACATATTCCTGTTCATTCAGAAATATAATTTATGCCATCATGTGCCGACAGTGTCCGTCTGCTATGTATATTGGACAAACTTCTCAGACACTTCGCCAAAGAATCAATGCATGTAAAACAGACATCGGGCTCTTTCACAGAGAGAAAACTGTTGCTTGCCATTTTAACCAGACTAACCATTCTCTCGATGACCTTAAAACATGCATATTGCTTCAAAGAGATTTTAATGCCAGACTTCAAAGAGAAGCCTCAGAACTGTCATTCATGCTTAAATTTGACATTTTACATATGGGCCTTAACAAAACTGCTAATTATCTCACCCATTACAAAGATAGTTTCCCCAGTTATCACCCCTAATATCATTACCTCACAGACACTAACCTTCCCCCCCTCACCCCCCCCTCTGTTCTAAAATCTGATTTGTCAGTTTTATATGTGTTCACTTTTTTTTGATTGTATCACTTTGGTATATATGGTCGTGCCAATTTTCTTCCACAAATTGATCTGAGGAAGTGGGTCTGGCCCACAAAAGCTCATCACCTAATAAACCATCTTGTTAGTCTTTAAAGTGCTGCATAGTCCTGTCTTTTGTTTCAACTAGACCAGACTAACACGGCTGCATGTCTATCACTATTCTGAGTGAAAGAAGGTTTCACTCTCTGGAATGCCCAGAACTAATACAGCAGCAGACTTGGGGTTCCACTGAAATAACACTCCAGCCACGAAGCGCCTGTGCCATACATGGCTGCTTGCAGCAGGCATCTCTTGCTGGGATTGGAGGAGGGCGAAAGCACCTAGGAAATGGAAAATAAGCTTCATAAAGGCTTAAAATTCTCAGTTCACAGCACCAGGGGAATCCCAGTTCTCCTCTGTATTTCCTAGATGCACCTACAGAGGAAGATACCTCTTCCTGAAACCACACATACAACAATAAGGCCTTCTTTTTCAGATACAGCAGACAGGACATAAAATCCCCACCAGCAACATCGCTGCATTTGACGTTTGTCTTTCTCTCTACCCTGAGTCAGGAGGAAGAGGGGAAACAGTGGATTTCTAGCTGAACAGAGGTGGAAGAAAGATCTACCCCATCACGCCATGGGAATTGGGAAAGGCAGCAGACTAAGCCCAAGTTCAGAGATGGCTTTTTACTGACCGCAGGCAGCAGAGTGTTTCAATTATCCAACCAGTTTTCAGATTATCCAACTGTTTTATCTTAGAACAACAATTCTGTCCTCCCCAGTCCCTTTTGACAGCATACAACTGAATCTGACATAGCATTGCTAGATAGAAGGGATGTAAAATCCTGTTTAAAGTAAGGATGTTAAGACGGCTGCGACTGGGGGCTCTTACTACATTTAAAAGGCAGAGCTACCGTGGTCCCAGAGCCAGCGCAAGTCGGGACTGCTCAATCCCAACTTGCGCTGCCCTGGGACCTAACCCCCTTATCAGCTAATCAAGTAGTTGACGGAAACTGTATTGACTACTCGATTAGCATACTAACCGCAATTTAACATCCCTAGACTTATCGGGTAGTCAACGAATCGACTACTCTTTTACATCCTCAGTTTAAAGTGTTAACCAGTGAAACTCGATGTTTAACCAGTTAACAGACCTGCTGCATCCTGCCGTGGGCAACCTAGGCTAGCGAGTGGGCCGCATGAGCGACCCTCCATCCCAGTGGGCCGCAAGATTGTCATAACCAAGACGGTCTCCCGGGGTAGGGTAGTTTTGCTCGCTGTGCTGGCCCACCTAGAATTTGCCGATTGTGCTGACCAAACCATAGCAGCACTGATTGGATGCAGATGGAGTACCCGGCTCTCAGTCAATGTTGTGTGCAATCTCACCTCACTTCTCATGCCCTTGTTTTATGTGCGTGTCACTTTAGGAATGCCAATAGGAAAAAAAGTGTGCAGGTGGAAACCAGTGGAATCTAGCACACCAGCATGGGCAATGGTAAAGAAAAGGGTTCGTGAGGCACATGCAGGCCATGGGCCACAGCTTGCCCGCCACTGCTTTACAGGGTCAGGGCATAAGACGGGCTTAGTAGGAAGACTCGTGTCATTCATAGTCCATTTGAAATGTTCAGAATTGTTGCTTTTCAGTCTGACCTGGAAATGGTCCCACTTCCATAGTAGGTCAGTACCAGTATGCAGGAGGAATGTTAAAACTGCTGTGTCCATGAAAACGAGTGATGTACCATAATGTCCTTATGTTTTTACAGTCAAAAGCTACTTGCCCCAAAGAGCGAAAATTCCAGGCGGGGGGACAAAAAGTCATGTGGCAGGAAGTATGTTGCATGGAGAAAGGAGGTCAGATTTTGGGAAGAACTTACTTAGGTATCTTTCAAGCACTCAGTAACTCGTACTGACCCTAGACTGCAAGATGCTAAACTCCAGAGCCTTCAGCATCCTCAATAAAGATCTCTTTCCTACAACTCTGCCTCCTAACTTATTGCTGGTAAATCATTGTGTGTCCAAGACTCTTCATAATATAACAGCTACCAGCATGAACTGTGGCAATTGGCATGATGCCTCTAAGAACTTAATGAAACGCTCCTCACCCTGGTTTCTAGTGACACCCAGTGCTGGCACAGAGCCCTAGCAAAAGCCTGAGAACTTGCCAGGCTCGCCTGGCTTGGATTTAAAAGAATTAAGAAAGAACTGGCAAAAATGAGCAGAACATACGTCCGTGTGGCCGCTCAGAAGAGAAAAGGCAGACGCAGTATGGAGCGGAATGAAACACAAAGCAGTGACAAGAGTGTGATGGAGAGCGTTAAACAATCAGGAAAATAATCTGATTGGCGGTGACACATAATTTAAGCATGTATCTAGAACTAGGAGGGGCCCTGGTCTGGGTCATAACAGTTACAATTGTGCATGCAGTTTGATATTAAAGATCAGATCAGAATTTTCAAGGAGGCATTTGCAAGAGTGAGGTGATGACAGTCATAATTATCCTGGGCAGATAGGTGGTTAAGAGATTTCAGACTTCAATTTTCCTGGTAACTGGCCTCCAGTCACTTTGGACAGCTTTTGCTAAAATTCCCACAACATTACTTGGCGCAAAACCCAGCTTCCAATTTTACACCACCATGAAATGTCTGAGGAATTCCCATTCCGCTATACCCTCTTCCTCACCCTGTTTCTCAGTATTTTTTTTAAATTAGTTACTGAAGTATCTACATCCCTCGCTTTAAAATACTTCCTGTAAACAGCTCTCAGAATGCAATACATAAAGCCAAGTACATACATAAAGCCAAGTAAGGAACTAAACAAGTGAAAGGAAGCCAGGAGTAAGCTCTAGAGCATACAGAGTTGCACCAGGGTGGAAAGATGTACCGATTCCCAGGAAAAACGAGTGCAATGACAACAATGAATTGCATTGCTTCCCGCTTTTCTCTTCGTAGGCCTTGTGACGGATCTGGAGCAGTTTTGTAATAATTTATGAATACTGTAGGTTGACCTGGTTATTGGTATGTTTACTGTATGGACACGGGCTTAGCTGAACAGGAAAAACAAGCAGGAAGGGAAGAGAAGGGGAGAAGATCAAGCCACTCCTGGGCAAACAGCTGAAAGTGAAGGGACATGCCCACCCCAGACGGTTAGCTTTGAAGATTTTCATTCCGACCCAGTCAACCTGCAACACTAGTTTTGTCCCAAAGGGGCCCAGAAATGCAGATGAACCAAATATTTGTGTCAATTTAAAATGGGGTTCCTTCACGCAAGAAAAGAAGGAGCTGTTCAGAGAGCAGCCAATGGGCGAGTCTGAAATTAGGCCTGCCTACACCGCCATCGGGGACAGTACACCTCTGGGTAAGGCAGCTGTGTACAGACCACTGGTTGTATCAAAATCCCTTTCTCTTAACGCTTTGCTCCGATTGTCAAAACCAACACCGCCTGGTGTTTTTGTGGCTGGTTTGGTCACTGAACCCCACTGGTCAGAGCCTCCCACAGCAAAGAACTGCTGGCATCTGAACTCAGCTGGATAAGCACAAATGAGACAGAGGGCCCTCGCCCAGGCCTGGTCTCAGCATGGGAGAAAGATGCAGTTGCATCCTGGGATAGGCAAATTCAGGAGGCATTAGACCTCTGGGGCTGCCCTCACGGGCCAGGAAGGGAGATAGGCACAGCTACCTTGTAACGACGACAGCTTTTATTGTGTCTACACTATTATATTTTTCACTCTCGCCCTCTCTGGGGGAGCAGCTTTGGTGTGATGGCTTCTAGGAAAGTAGCGTGAAAGCAGCCAGGTATTTCCGGGTCTCTGTAACAGAGCCCACCCCAGCCACTGCCTCCTACAGTAAGGTTAGGGAGAAAAGCTATGCACCTTGTTTTATTGGCATGCAGCTCCAGTCATCTGTGGGAAGGAGAAGATGGGCAAAAGGCCCAGGAGCAAACTATGACAGGGTGCCCGCCCCCCTCCCAGGAAAGCAGCCTGAAAATACCTGCCATTGGTACCCGGCTCCAAGCAGCAGTACCCGGCTCCTCACACATTCGGTGGTGATTAAGAGGCATTCCGGAGAGGGCTGGCTCCGGAGAGGGAAAATCAGCTCCCCTACACGCCGGGAAATCCCTCCCACTCACTTTGAACACTTTTTATTTAGTTTCTTTTAAAAGGCCCTGGCTCTGTGCCAAACCAACCGCCCGACAAAGCTTCCAGAGACATCAGGGCTTCCCAGAGGAAGCAGCCTGTTTCCAAGGCACCTCTGCAGGTGTTGCCTGGACGGATGAAGCCCCATGGGCCTGTGCGTCTTTAATCCAACAGAGATCTACAGAGCTCCTTTCGATATTGTTTACGCATCGGTCGAGCCCAGAGTCCCAATCAAAGGGCAGAGCCGTGCTGTATTATTTGCCAACCTCCCCGAACACGTGCAGTCCCAGGGTATGCCCATCCCTGCTTGAGAGATGGGGAAACTGAGGCACATAGGTGATTTGCACCACGGTGGCACAACACATCAGCAGGAAGGGAAGCCAGGTATCCTGACCCACTGGACCCCCAGTGGGGAGGGGAGTGGTCACTGGGAGCCGTCTCCCCCTCCCTGCACTGCCTGGGGTTGTCACAGCCTGCTCCAGGGGAATCCCCCTAAGAGCAAGGCGGAGGGATCCCGTCCCTAGGGGCTCTGCGTGGCGGAAAGGCACCAGAGCCTCCTCCCGAGGCACCCGCTGCACGCCCTCCCCGCCTCGTGCGGGCTGACAGCGCTGCCACGCGACACGCAAGGCAAATCCCCGGGTCAGACAGACAGCGCGTGCATGGGGGACGAGGGGGGAGGTGGCCACCCCCAGCTCTTCCTCCTTCCTGGGGCTTCCCCCGCCTTTTGAGTCTGCACGCACCCCCCCCCCCCCATAGCGTCTGTCTGCATCTGCCCCCCCCCCCCTCCCCGCGCCCTCTAATCAGTTGCAATCCATTGCACATGGGTTTCATTGGAAAGGATGCAAAGGGGCGCAGCCGGAATGCACGCTGCCCGGGAAGCGGAGCGCCTCCTGCCTCTACCCCCTCCCCCAGAGGCGTGCGTCCTACCTCCCAAGCAGCCGCTCACAACGCTGCACCGGCTGCATTTCGTGGAGCGAGGGGGGGGGGCAGAAAATAAGAAGGGGAGGCAGCAGCCGGGGGCGGGGAACCAACGAAAGCGGGGGGAGAGGGGGGGGCGGAAATCTCTCCCAGCCGACACAGCCCCAAGCCAGGCAGGGGGAATGGAGGGGTTGCAATTCCGTGCAAGCCGTGGAGGGGGGATTGCAAGGTTGGGGTCGCTCCTCCTTACCCCCTCCCCGCCTGCAGCTGGGGCTGTGCTCTCCCCTGGGAGGAAACCCCGGCTCCTGCACAAACCCGCTCCCTCCCCCCCCCCCCACACACAAAAGGGAAGCAAGAAGGGTTTGGGTGTTTTTTGCATCAATGCTCGCACGTTTCTAGCAGCAGCCCGGAGGAGGAGGCGGGGAGGGAGGGAGGGGGGGGGGGCTGGCTGCAAGAGCCGGGGTGCAAAGGGAGGGGGGGGTACTCACAATCTGTGCATCCGAGTCCCCCGCAGGAGCGCAGCCCTCTTGCCCTTGGCTGAGGCACATCCGTCCCCCCCTCCTCCTCCTCCTCCTCCCCGCCGCCTCCCTTTTAGCTCCAGAATCGACACCCGGAGCTCGGCGCGGCTGCCAGGGGCTGCCACTGCGCACGCGCCCCCCGGCCCCTGCGATTGACTTCCTAAAGCAGCTGCAGTTTTTTTGCACTTCCTCACGTCAAGCCGCGGCCGCCCGCCTGCCACCCCCGGGCAGCGCCTGGGGCAGGAGCGAGCCCCGCTGCTCGCGCGCCGCCGGCTGCTGGTCCCGGGGCCGCCCCCCCCCCCCCGCACGCGCCTTTCCCAGGCCGCCTCCTCCGCAGAGCGGCCGGGGCGCATCTTCCGCGCGGAGTTTGCGCCTCCATCGTGCGCTGCGCCAGCCGCTGGGGCCGCGAACCTCGGCCTGGACCACGCGGCGAGAGCGGCCTGGGGGGGGGGGGGGAGGGAGGGAGGGGGAGCGCAGCGTCCCTTCCTGGCTCGGTTGCGCACTGGGGTACTCGGGCACGACTGTGGGGAATCAAGGGGGCGGGAGGGCGAAGAGTGGGGGCCCCACCCCAGGAGGGTGGGTTGTTTAAGCGGGGGGCGGGGGGGTGCTTGTCCCTCCCGTCAAGGAGCACGACTCCCGGAGAAAAGGCTGCCGAAAAGACCTGCCCCCCCCCCGCCTCCCCCCCGACTTGTGCGGTTTAAATCCGTGTTGAAACCCATTTCCCTGCGAGACGCTACGTGCAGCCCGCCGGGCGGGTTCCAGGCACGCCCGTAGGTGCCGGGAGCACATGTAAAACAGACGTCGAGGGGCCCGATTCGGTGAAAATCCGAAACACGCCCCGCGTTGGGGTGGCAGGATTCCGGATCCCACCAGGCAGTGGCCGCTCAGACTCTAGACGGGGCTTATTTGCCAAACACCAGAGCTCCAGCTGTTTTAGACGGAGTGTTCCCAGCCGGACTCGGACCACTTTCCCCCTTGCACTCGTTCACACACAGCCTGGCGCTAGGCGGACTCTTTGCTCCCTGAGGGCCCGAGTCTGCCATCGGTCCCCAAACTCCCCTGTGACCTCAATGGGGGCAGGATCGGGCCCTTTCGTGGATCCCAAATCTGCTCCTCCCCCTTAAAGGATGCAGCTTGTCGCCTTCTTCCCTCCCGCCCCTGCCCCCATTCAATTCCAAGTCGCTGGATTGACTGGCGTGGAAAAAGTAAATAAGGAAAAATTATTTAATTCCCACTATATAAGAACTAGGGGTCCCCAAATGAAATGAATAGACAGCAGGTTTAAAACAAACAAAAGGAATTTTTTTTTCACTTAGGGCACAGTCAACCTGTGGAACTCCTTGCCAGAGGATGTTGTGAGGACCAGGACTTTAACCGGGTTCAAAAAAGAGCTAGATAGATTCATGGAGGTTAGGTTAATCAGTGGCTATTAGCCAGGATAGGTAGGAATAGTGTCCCTAGCCTCTGTTTGTCTGGAACTGGATGACAGGAGATGATTATGTGAGGATTACCCATTGTGTTCTCTCCCTCTGGGGCATCTGATATTGGCCACTGTTGGCAGACAGGCTACTGAGCTATATGGACCTTTGGTGTGACCCAGTCTGGCCATTCTTATGTTCTAAGTCTGGTCCCAAGCTCCATTAGCAGCTTCAGGGCTCGGTGGGTTTCCATCTCCTCAACAAGTCCTGTTGGTAGTTTTGGGCCTGTGGCGGCTCCTCTGTTGAACTCTTGGCAAAGGGAACAATCACATTTGGTTTTAAAATGTCTTTTTGAAAGGGAAGTACTCGCCCTAGCCTGACAATTGGGGGTGTCCCAAATGCCATGCAATGTAGCATTGTGTTGGAATAGCTAAGCCAGTCGGCAAGTTTGATGCAACAGGCTGCTGTCCTTATCTACATCTTGATCATAGGTGGAGTCTGGGGAAGGAAAGTCTCTTTGGTCAATGACAAACCCCACGTTGAGTAACCAGGAGCCAGCCCTGCGTTGATTCAGCTAACAGGTTGCCTAACCATTTCCCACTCCCCGCCCCTCACTCTCACCACACACACACATTGGCCTTGCAGTGTACAGCACCAATTCGACTCCATGGTAGGATGGCCAAACTTAACCTGACAAGAGGTTTGAAAGCGAAGCTAGGCAGGAAAGAGAAATCTCACCTGAGCAGGTTTGGCAACTGGTTCTAGTAGTTGACATTAGTTTAAGACGCATTTAAGGACTCAAGTAGTGATCAGCGACATCGGATCTGCTTTTCATGGGTCTGAAAGCAAATCCTGGTGTGGGATTAATGGCTAATTTTACACTAATCAAGTGTTAAAAGATAGAAAAAAGTACTTTGTTTTGTTGCCTGTATTTTTAGATATGAGTCTGTCTTAGCCCTGTAGTAAAGTTGCTCAGTACATTTGATTTAGGGGGATGGTTTCAGGTGAGGAATTGTATGGTAACTGAATTAAACACCCCTCCCCCACCCACACCCATGCATCTCCCACGCCATAGGTGGTGAAGGTCGCCTCCCCTAATTAGTTTGCTGTGGGCTGTAATATTGAATGCAACCAGTAGGTGTCACCCAACTCCACCACTAGACGGGTCTTCCATTGTATCTGTCATCAGTAATCCCAGCGAGAGGTTTCCTCATGCCAATGGAGATGGCAGCTTTGTCATCTGGCTTTGCAAAATGCATCTCCAGGGAGCTGGCAAGGTCCTGTATATATGACGTCAATGTGCATTAAAACAACATTCACAGTGGCCCGTCCTCACCAGCACCTTAGTCCGCTGTGTTGTAAGTTGCATGGCTTAGGCCCAGCCACCTGCCCAGGGCCTTCTTTCAGGGAATATCTGGGGAAAGCCTATGTGATCAGTAGTGTTGCTGTCCCTGTTAACAGCTACAGATACCTACCACAGAGCCAGCTGCATTCCCATGGTGGGGGAAGTGAGCCTGTTACTTGGGTTGCATCCACAATGTTCTAGGCATTCTGTGGACATGTAAGAAGAACAGAACAGTGGGCAGACTGGGGCAGACCAAAGGTCCATCTAGCCCAGTGTCCTGTCTCCTGATAGTGGCCAGGGCCAGCTGCCCCAAAGGGAGTGAACAGAACAGGGAATGACCACATGATCCCTCCCCCTCTGACAAACAGAGGCTAGGGACTCCATTCCTACCCATCCTGGCTAATAACCATTGATGGACCTAACCCCCATGAATTTATCTAGTTCTGTTTTGAACCCTGTTAACGTCAGAGGGACAGTCTGTGACCCATGAGGACTGACCATCAAAAGAAATCTCTTATCTCCCCCATGGGAGCGTTCCCGTGCCTCTGGCAGAGTCTAAGTTTGGCCTCAGACACTTATTTAGTGAAGTGTTCCTGGCGCTACTCCAGCATCACACTGGAGTTTTTTTAAAGTGAAGGTGGAACCTGACCTTTGCGGTGCTTTGAGATCTTGAGAGGCAGGCGTGCGAGAGAAGCACCATGTTATAACAATAACAGCGCACACAAAAAGCATCTGAACCCTTGACTTCTCTCTCTATAGAAAGAATTCCAGACTCGACTCGAGGCAGAACATCTACAGGCAGGGAAGCCTCTTTCAATGAATACCCGAGAACAGACCCTGCCCAGTCTCAAAGGTGAATCACACAGCGCCTCTCCCTGTTGAATCCTTTCCCCTGTCCTGTGATGGAAAGAGAAGCCATGGAATGGTTGCTCCAGAAACATCTCCAGGAAAGCCCTGTAATATCACCCTCAGCAGAGATGCCCAAGGAGCAAACGTCTCCAAATTGCTATCCATTTGTTTATAGGTTGTGCACCCAGAAGGATTAAACAGTTAATTGCACACAGTGCTTTTGTTCTGCTCGCCAAGGTATTTCTTGAAAAATCCTCCCCTCCACTTACATTTACACATCCTACCCTGATAATTCAGTAACATTTTTCCTGTTAACTGCATGCCTCTGGGGAGAGTGGGGGATGGACGCTCTTATCACTGTGGGAGGAAAGATCCCTTATTTAGACAGTGTCTGCTCACTCCTTACTGATAGGGAAGTCAAAGGAAGTTTGGCCTGAGATAAGGCCGGAAGAGACGAAAATTGAATAAGAGCCCTTTGATGGTAGCACCTCATTTGAGTTAATGCAATTATAGTGGAAGTTCTAGAAAGGAGCAGCCTGCATAATTTTTTCCTAACATGTTAAAATAATTAAATAGTAGATTCAGTCTCGGAAACTAAGACCTTGAGGGCCATATTCTCCCATGTCTCTGTGTCTGAGGTCCACTCAGTACAGGAGAAGCCTCTTTGCAGGCTCCCCAGCTGGCTCTGTGTGGCTCGGCCAAAGCCATGTGTTTGGGAGGGTGCTATTGGGACGCCTCCTTGTAGCCTATTCATTGTTTCTGACTCATGTGTCCGCTAGGGAGTATCAGAAACCAACAGAAAGCTTCCAAGTGCTATGTTGGGCATGTGGGGTTCTGATTTAGCCGGATAAAATGGATGGATAAAAACATATGTAACCAGGCTACTTGTGTGGATGCTGAGGAACAGAATTGTTCCAGCAAAAGATGCCATGTATTTACACTCAAATGGATTCCTTCTGCCTGCCTTTTCTTAATTGTCTGATGTGACTTAGGCTTTACCTACACGAGCAACTGATCATCAGAACTTTTGCTGTTCACAGGTGCTCAAACCCCCCACTTCCCAAATGACAAAAGTTTTGCTGTGGCAGGTGCTAATTTGAACGCAGCTGCTGCTTTGCTAGCAGGAGCGCTCTCATGCCAACAAAGCAAAAGCTGCTTGTGGGAGCTAGGAGTATTTTGGTGGCAAAACGCTATGGGAAAAAGCACAGAGCATCCATGCAGTGTGGACGCTCTCTTGTGCAAGTTTTTGTGCAAAAACTCTTGCGCAAAAGGCTTCTTGCGCAAGAAGCATGTAGTGTAGACATAGCCTTAGTGACAGACCTATGTCGACATAGGCTTGTAGCTAAAAGCTGCATATAAGGTAGATCTAGCCTTTGTGTAGGATGTTTGTTTGCAGACAGGTTTGGCAAGGCCTCATCCCACTTAGTCACCTTTGAACACAGACATGGATTGCATATAACAATCCTTTCTTTTCCCAGGACAGCATCAGAGTAGCAGAGATGATATCTGATGTAGAGATTGTCCTCAGGCCCTCAAACACGCAGATAATGTCACAGTTTGAAGCTCTGGCATACAAATCTCATACAGTCAAAGAAGAAAGAGGATTAAATGAAGGCTTTTGCATAGCCAAAAGTGTTGTCTCTGGAGACTTACAAACACTGACCATATTTTTTTTCTGATGTTTTCTGAGCCTTGCCCGAAAAAAAAAGGGATAGCAAAAGTTGCAGAGAGAAGGAAGGGCTGATGACTGAGTGCCAGGAATGGGATTAAGAATAGACTGTAAAGCTGTGCCCCCCAGAGGACTGTGTTAGGCATATTAGAAACAAGATTATCAGCTTTGCTGAGCAGTAGCACAATGGAGCCCATACTATGTTCTCAGGAGATTTATTTATATATTGTGACTCCCCTAAGGATTGCTTCCTGTGTTGGGGAGCTTCCAAAATGTATTGTGTTTGCAAAACAAAATCAAATAGAGGTAACACTGGACAGTGGAAGTCAGAAATATAAATAGGGCAAAAATCTTCTTTCAGACCACAGTGTTACTTTTCAGAATGTAATTGATGTTATTGCTGTCAGCGATGGTAGTGAATAATGCTCTGTGTGTCCACAGTATTTTTCACCTGAGGATCTCAAAGGGATTTACAAAGGTAGATGCTCTTAGCACACCTATGGGTGATCAAAGCAGAGTTTAAGTGACTGACCCAAGATGATGTAAAGGAAGGGAAATAAATGAAGCTGGGAATTGCAAAGATGGGGATAGAATGCAGGGGCCAACTCTTTGGATGTGATGAAGCCGCTCTTTGGGCAGGACCTCACAGCCAAAGGGGTGGGGGGAAGGTAGCTTAACCACTGTACTTCTCCACTCTTTGGAGCAGATAGAGACCAATTCAAGCCCTGGCAAAATATGGAGAGATATCACAGCTGCTTTAACCTATGTTAGCTGTAACAGCTCCCTGCTGACCTAGAATCGCCTTGCTGACCCCCGTAAACAGATGAAGAGAAGAAAGCTGCTCTGGGAATTGTCTCTCTCAGGGTACGTCTACACTTGCTCCCTAGTTCGAACTAGGGATGCAAATGTAGCCGACCAAAATTGCTAATGAAGTGGGGATTTAAATAGCCCCCATTTTTTGAGGAGTAACGTTAGTTCGAACCAAGGGGTTTGATTCGAACTAACACATCCTGGAGCGCACTTCCTGGTTTGAATCAGCTGGCGAGAGGAATAACGGGCAGGCGAGATTATGCTAATGAAGCACGGGATATTTAAATCCCCGCTTCATTAGCAATTTTGGTTGGCTACATTTGCATCCCTAGTTCAAACTAGGGAGCAAGTGTAGATGTACCCCCAGACAGATCAGACTTTTGGTTTGATTTCTGTAGTAAGGTGTAATATGTTCAGCCAGTGTCTCCGTAAAGGTGAAGAGGCACCAGTGAGTTTATGTAATAGGGAAAAGGTGAGTGTCAAAGGTCGCCGTGGAAGGAAAAAATGACATGCAATATTGGCTGGGGGGGGGGCGGGAGGGATAAGACAGACGAGCCCATTAAAAACATCACAAGCAGGAATTCTCCAGCACAAAGAGGGAGGGAGCAGACAAGCCTGAACTGCATAAACCAGCTAACTCACAACTTACTGCAATATGTTCTGATTTTTATTTTACTTCAATGAAAAGAAAATCTTTCTGTATCATTTCCTCATCTTCAGTTCAATCTAATAACTTTTATTTCTCTAAAATCCCCCTCATCCTTGTGGGATGGTAAATGTTACCAGTCTTTCCATTTCTTCATTTCTAGGGAAATCAGGACTTTTCTAAGCTAGCATTACTTTTTATATGTGAATTTCAATCTACTGCAGTAATAATGAAGCCATATCTCCTTTGGAGCGTCCACTGTTCCCTTTAGTGCAGGAGTTTTACAGGGTGATATTTGACACACATGAAAACACGCAGGGGTATCCTGCTGCTGTCTCTTGGTTGTGGAGGAAACAAGCTAAAAGACTTTACCTGCATGACTGTGTAAGCAAGCAGCATTTCAATACTTCAGAGTTTGAAGATTATAAGGCCAAGGACTCATTACAAGAAAAGACCGGTAATGGCACTGAGGTTTCTCACCCATGTACAATAAAGGTTGAAAATCACTGTTATATAGACAATTTGGCTTAATACTAAAGGGTCCCGATTTCTAACTCATCAAGTGAGTACCATACCGAGGATGGCTCCAGGGTCAAATTCTGACCTCAGAAATGCTGGTGTAAATCCAGAGTAAGTAGAGTGAAGTCAGTCGAGTCATTCTGGATTTATAACTGCATCCGAGCAATTAGAATCTGTCCCACCATTCTGAATCTTCCATTTCTTTAACAGTTTCCTGGTAAGTTCTGTGCATCTGCCTGTCATAGTTTAAACTGTAGCACATCTTTGGATGCACATGAGGAAAAAAATGGAGCGGTTTATTGAACAGTAATTATCAGTAGCTGAGACAACTTGTAGCTCTACTGGGGCTCACTCCCAGTTTAGTCACTATGGAAAATTATTCTAATTAACTCCTCCAAGGGTTCAGGTTCTTCTAATGAATATTTCGCCATTTTCATCTTCTAGTATCGCTTCAACTCTACTCCTCTGTAAAACAAAGACAAGAAGAAAGTGAAAGACTGAACAATAGCACAAAGCTGACCATTGCAAAAATGCGTGATCAAAAGCTATTTCAAAAGTTACACGTGCAAGCAAAAAAAAAAAAAAAAAAAGCCACATGGGAATTAAGTGGGGAAGAAGCTAACAGAAATGAAGCTTCTGTATTTTTCTATTTGCAATGGATTGGATGCGTAGAAAGGTTATTCTCACCACAGATATCCTCTGCCACAGGAAACATCAAATTGAGACAATAACAATGAATGTTCCCCTCACAATCCCCCACCAAAGTGCCTCAATCCTTTTCTGGAGGAACCATTTCTAGCTGAGAGAAGGTTGTTGTTCAGCCTCAACATGGATTTAATCATAAGCTTCCCAGCGGACACTGCCAATGAAGGAATGAAGATGGAGAGGAGTGTGGATCTTAAATGGGGTCAGGACTTCACCCTCAGGAACAACAGATGGGCAAGATATTGTAGGTCATGTGATCCACGCCTCTGCCAGTGCAGGGATCTCTTAGCAATCTATTTTTGAGACCTTGGTCCAGGCTAGTGTTAAATGTTCCTAGAGATGGTGCTCTAGAAAAACTGTCAGAGCTGTACTATTGCTTCTTCAGGTGACTAATTTGCCCCTTTGCTTGGTGCTTGGAACAATCACCCAGTTTCACTGGCACTGTTCTGACACAGATGTGGGCATGCAGCCTCTTCCTCTGTTCTGATGAAGGGAGGGGCAGTTTCCTGTTTTTGTGCAGCAGTTACATTGATCAAGACTCTATCTGTGGTTCCCCAGGAGACATACAGATTCTAGCACTGTGTACAGTACTTCATGCTTTTGTATCTGTTAGTCCAGATTCCCCCTTCTGGCATTAATTGGTACCTGGCCCAAGTGCATCAGTGCTGCCAATCACTAATTCAGCTGTGTGCAGTCCAGCCTTTGAAGAAGTCTGGGTTTTCTGAAAAGCTCACTCTTATATACATTCAGGGTTGCTGCTCACAATGGAAGGAGACGTGGTAGGTACATCTGGGATGGCTAAGGCCAGTCTAATACATTGGTACAGTTGCCTGGAAACCTTGAGGTGGGCTTTTCTAGACTATTCCCTTGTGTTCACATGCTCTCTGTGCTGTAATCCAGTTCCATCTTGTTACAGCTGTGGGACTGTCTGCCCTTCTCAGCACTCCAAGGCCTCTGCTGTATCTGGCATTAACATCCCAGGAATCTGCTCCAGGCAGTCAGGAGTAAAGCAGAAAGACATGTTTACAAATGCTGGTGGAGGGGGGAGGGGAGCCCAGGCAGGAAAGTCAGAGGCAAATCCAGCATGATACCTTGTATTTTAGCTGCCACTCGAAAGGAAATGGTCTTTAATAAACAGTCGCAGACAGCAAGCAGCAAACCTGCTTTTCCTGCCGTTATTAGGCAGAAACTGGGCAAAGATCATTTATAATTAATCTGTCCAATAGCTAATCTTACATAGAATTGTAACGCATTATCTGTTTTGCCACGAGTCACATTAATATAGCTCCTTGCCTCTCAAGGGACCTCAAAGTGCTTCACAGACTATATAAACCCATGCTGTAGCCATCCCAAGGGTGGGGTGTGCTCAGTGCCCTGAAATCCAGCTGCGGAGATAGCAAAAAACTTTAAAAACATCCAATAGTCCTGCAGCACCTTAGAGACTAACAAAAATTGTAGACGGTATCTCGAACTTTTGTGGGCACAACCCACTTCTAAAGATGAATGGAGTTAAAGGGGTCTAGATTACAAATAGCCTGGACCCTTAAACTCCATTCATCAGGGGAAGTGGGTTGTGCCCACGAAAGCTCATGATACCCTCTCCATGTCTGGTTAGTCTCTAAGGTGCTGCAGAACTATTAATTGTTTTTAAAGTTTTTTCAGTGACAGACTAACATGGCTCCCCCTCTGAAACTTGTGGAGCTAGGGGAGAATATTCTGGCCAACGACAGCAAACTAAACCCTGCTGGGTCTTCTGAAAAGCACATAGAGATCATAAACAACAAGCAGTCCGGTGGTACCTTAAAGACTAACACATGTATGAGGGCGTCAGCCTTTGTGGGCTGCATTTGTTAGTGTTTACGGTGCCACGGGACTCGTTGTTTTTGCTGAAACAGACTAACACGCAACCTCTCTGCAACAGACAGCATAGGTGTTCAAGAAAGCAGACAGGACCGAGGCTTTACATTTTCATCCAGGAGACTGAGCTGGAGAATTTCACAGAACTCAGGTGCCTGGGCCAGCTGTGAAATAGGCCTTTTACGTTGGGAAAACCGAGACAGAGAGCAGTTAAGTGACTTACCCAAGGTCACATAGTAAGATACTGGCAAAGCTAAGTAGAGAATCCAGATGTGTGGAATCCCCATTCCTTCCTCTAATCAATATAAGTTACTTGGTGCTAAATGTAGTTAAATAATATGTCTACCCCTCTGGCTACTTCTATTTAACTGGTCATGGGTTACTGAACACATTCTAAGAGTGACCTGCCTGCTTACCCCTCCTCTCCTTTAAAACTAGAAATGGACAGATAAGATAGTGGAAGAAATCATTTTAACTGCTGGTATGCGCTCAGACATACCTGAACTCTGTCCAAGTTATCTGCTAGTTTCTGAATGTTCTTTCGGGGTGGAAGAAACACCTCCAGTCTCACAGCGCCTCTGGCAGTTTTCTGGCAGGCTATCAGATGGTTTATTTCCTGAGCCTGGGGTGAAAAAACAAACGCACAAACAAACAAAACCCCAAAAGATAAGAAATCAGGTTAGAATACAATGGGCCAAATAAATCTGTAGGGTAATCCCTGTAAGTCAGGGTGGGCAATAACAAAGCAGCATTTCACCAGGGTTAGCCCCTGGTAGGCCGCTCCTACTGTATTTACCTGCACAGCCACAGGTACCGGCGATCACAGCTCCTGTTGGCTGAGGATTGCCATTCCCAGCCAATGGGAGCAGTGGGAAGTGACATGGACCGCTGGGACACCACCTCCTGCAGCTCTCATTGGCCGGGAACAGTGATCTATGACCAACAGGAGCTGCGATTGCCGATACCTCCGTGCAGGTACCTAGAGTGGTGGGGGCTTGCCAGGAGCTAACCCTGGCAGTCCACCCCTGCTGTAAGCCAAGGAGATGAATTTGGCCTTGGGGGGTCAAGGAAACTGATCTTGTAAAACACACCTGGATTTTGTATAAAACTGGAAGTTAAAAAAGGAAGGCCATTACAACAACTTCCCTAATTACTACACGGGGCAATACAATAAAGGCCCCATGAAAGTATAGCTACCCTAACACTATTTCAGTGTGAACTACTGAAGGTTATTGGATTTGCTTGTCAGTCAGGACGTGTGGGTATCCTAAAAAAGGGCTCTCAAAAAGCGTATTGGTAGCTGGGGTAAACTAAATTAAAAGTTGGGAGTGCTGAATGCTACTAACACAGAGGTAACGGCATACAAACTAAGTTATGTTAAAGAAAACTTAGTTTGATAATTTATCTGGCAAGAAACTACTTATCACTAGTTGGGGTTGTAAAATCCACATTCTATTATTATAACCCTCACTTTCCTGTTGTTTGTTTGTATGTTCTCTGTCAGGTTTTTAATTGTTTCTGTCTGCTGTATGATGACACCATGCAGAAACTGGAGGCCCCAAGAGAGATCTGATCTTGACTGGCCATCAAGACAAATTCATCTGTCTTACTGGGGGTGGTGAGCATTGTATGCTTAGTGTGTGCCTTCTGTTTTTGATGCCACTTAGTAGAGAGTAAGTAGGATATCACTGTGTAAGGCTCTTTCACTGGTAAAAGACCCCGCAAACCTGCAGAGTGTAAGGTTATGCCTGAGCCTTAGAAACGGGTGAGGGTGGATGCCTCTGTTGAGAAGGTTATGCCTGAGCACTAGGAAGGGGTAAGTAAGGGTGGGTGCCTCTAGAGTGTGTGAATGACAGAGAATGTTGTGTGGGTAACACTGCTGCTGAGCTGAGTGCCAAAGGAGCAGAGTGAAGCAGCTTGGACCAATGGTCTATGCCTGAATCTGCGCATGAGCTGTTCTTCTGGTGCTCTGCTGTAGGGTCACAGTAGAAGCAGGGAGCTGCCTGGACTCCATCAGTAGCACATGCCCAGAAGGATTTACTGGATTGTGCAGTTGTCTCTGCTCCTCTCCACTTTGCTGTGTTCTATTTGGGCTTCTCTGGTGCCTCTGCACAAGAATCAATTTGGATGATATTGGTCCAGTTCTCAGATGTCCTCACTAGGATGTGAAAGGCTGACAGGTAAGTATCACCTTAACGCTGTGTTTCTCAAACTGTGGGTCCCGACCCCCCAGGGGGTCGCAAGCAACTTAGAGGGGGGTCACGGTATCACAAAGTTTGAGAACCCCTGCCTTAATGGGTGATGCTTCCTGGTGCCAGTTAACCAGCGGAGGGCTGGAGCAGCTCCCCACCTGCTCCAACTGTCTCAAGCAGCCTTTGTCCACGACGCGCCTGGGCCAGCCACAGACAGGACCAGGCTGGAGCAGCCCCTGCCTGCAGTGGGGTGGGGGCACTCCAGCCCACCCGTCCCCTTTAAATTGCTTCACTTGTTAAACATCACGTTTAACCGGTTAGCCAATAAAACAGGATTTTACATCCTTAGTCCTCACTCCCAACGGATCCCTTGTAGGCAGCTTTGGAATTGTCCCAAGCACGTGGACTGAAGTCTCCTTTCTGCGCTGCAGGAAGGCAGGGTAAGGGTAGAGCAGCAGCAAGTAGGAAAGCTTGCACTGCTGCTGCTAGTCCTTGGTCCCATCATTCCAAGGCCATTCACGGACACTAAAATTCACTTTAAAAATCCTAAACAAAGGCAAACAAATCTCTCAGAAGAATGAAGATAAAAAAACCCCCACAGCCAAGCATGGTCTTATGTTTAGAAGACGCATCTTTAGACATATTCAGTTGTGTGT
This sequence comes from Pelochelys cantorii, assembly GCA_032595735.1. Lineage (NCBI taxonomy): Eukaryota > Metazoa > Chordata > Testudines > Trionychidae > Pelochelys > Pelochelys cantorii. The sequence continues at coordinate 31,288,924 of CM064343.1, read as the reverse complement.
TGCCTTGCCAAGTTTTGGAAATCAGCAACAACTGGCATCGGTTACTGCAAGCTAAAGACTCTCTGGAGACAGTCTGTCTTGCTTTCCAGAGGAGGCTGGACGAAGAGAGGCAGTTGGACAGTGGTATAGGAGAAACCCTGTTTTACCATTGCTAACCATAGCATATATTAATTTCAGAGTCATAAATAACTTCAGTATCATGGTGACAGTGCTAGCCAAGTATGATATCATTTAGTTTGGGATTAGGGGAAAATATCTTCCTTGAGGCTATAGGGTCTAAACTAAGCAACTTTTCCAGAACTGTTTTTTTCACAGGGAATAAACAGCGAAACTCCAGTCTGCAGTTGTAAACCAAAAGGGTTACTCAGTGCACTTGATGAGATAAGATGTGTTGGCCGGTAGGCTAGGTTTTTAGGATGGATTTTCAAAAGCGCCCAAGTGAGTTAGGACCACAGCACTTTATTGACTTTTAATAATGTGTGGGCTCCTACAGCATTTAGGTACTTAGAAAATCTCATCCTTAATGAATGACAGTGTGCTGACATGCTGCTTTCCAACACCAGTTTGCTATATGGAGCAACACAAATTTTCCTCCTCCTAGGAATTAGAATCTTCTACTGACAAGCAAAGACAACTGTGATGCTTAACGGATAACCGGTTAACTGGTTACCCATTCACACCCCTAGGAAAAAAAGCCATCTCTCCCTTGTTAAGACTGCAACTGAGATTCTATTATAATCTTCATTTTCACCTCTTTCCCTATCTTAGGACGAGGAAAAGTTTGTCAGCTGAAAACATGCATGATGACTGTTAGAATTTTTCCCACACATTTCAGATTGTTTTATGGAACAGGATTGAAGTTACAACTGGATACAAATTTCCTCTTTGTTGAACATTAAGTGAGAAAAACTAATATTGTGTTTTTTCCCCTTCAATATATAAATGTGTCTGAATTTGAAGTGACATTTCAGGGTGTGATAAAGAAATGACCCTTGCTACATACAATTCCTCAGTTCCATCTCTCATGACACAATCAAACTGGCCTGTTGATGAAAGGTGTTTGATGTTAACTTACTCTCATGTTCTGAAATCGGAGCCTCACGTTTCGAAGGCGGCTCCGGGCTTCTGCAGCCTTGAGCAGCCCAATAACTCTGTCCTGTTTCCGTTGCTCTGTATCCCTTTCGTACATGGAGTACGTGTGAGAAATTTCATCCATCATAAAGATGTCTGAGGCCAGCATGGATTTCACTGGTTCCTCAGTGGGCTCAGCAAATGCTAGATACCTCTGTCTTTGCTGTGGGGACAATGCATTTATATCAAACGGAAGGAAGCTCTCTTGGGATTGAGGAATAATTGTCCTTTTATGCACAGATGTTTCTCTTGCAGTCATCATTAATCTAGGTTAAGACTGAAAAAGAAGAAAACAATTTGTAGTTGGAACAATGTGGGGTCATGAGTACTTAGTGCTTTGGGAAATCCTACACTCTTCGAATGGAGAAGCTGGCTTAGGAAGCGTCAGGCTGAGGAAGTGTCAAGCTGAGGACAGGATTCACATTAGGGATGTTAAAATGTGTGTAATTGACTAACCATGTAACTACTGAAAATGTCAGTGGTTACATGCAGGGCAGTAGTCAGCTCCCGCGGGCCACCCTACTCCCAGGAATCCGGGTACTGCCTTGTGCTGCTGCCTCTAGTAAAGAGGCAACAGTGCTGGGTGGCAGGCATTTTCCTGGGAGACACTGTGCGCAGGGAGCTGGTTTTAAGCCGGCTCCCCGTGTGTACCCAGCTCCCACCTGCCGCCCTGTGCTGCAGCCTCTGAATTAGCCACGTGTGGCCGTTTAGGTAACCAATAAGCGCTTATCGGTTACTCGTTTAAACGGCTACACTCTTACATCCCTAATTCACATGCAGGTTTTTCACTTGGTACTGTATAATGGTACCAGTAGATTCTTAATGTGGTCCAGTAAATAGTGCATTGGACTAGGGCTCAGGAGATGTAGGTACTATTCTTGGTTCTGTGGCTGACCTGCTCTTTGACCCTGGTTAACTTTGTATCTCTTTCACTTTACGTCAGTCTTTGCTCCAAGGGTTGCAAGGTCCTTAGAGCAGGGGCTCAGTCTTATTCTGTCTGTATAGTACCTAGCATCATCGGGTTCTGTTCTCACTGTGGGCCCCTCGGTACTAATGCAAAATACATCCTCATAATACTCTAGCCCAACTTTTTGCACATTTTTCTTTAATCGGTATTATTTCAATTCTTCAAATCCTTTATTACTCAGTGAGAAGATTCAGACAGACAATGTGACAGTCACTACAAGATAATTATGGCTCCACATGCTTTAAATGTCCAACTGCCTGATCTTTTGGGTGGGTACTTTTCTCTCTCCTATAAAAGAAAACCATCTCTCTAAACTACATGTGCGCCTCTGATTTATTTGGTAGCTCTTAAAAACTGTGCTTGACTATTGTTTAGAAATGCTCAGACAGTTGCCTATCATTGCTGTTATCCTAAGAGAGCCAATTGTGGGGGCAGGTCAGTCCCTTTTGTTTTCCAGTATTTACTGTCCCTAGTTCAGTTCTTAATGCAATCTTAGAAACATTTTAGACCAGCCCAAAGGTCCAATGGCTGTGCTCTTCTGCACTGCTATATAGGAGACACATGGAGCTTGGCAGCTCTAGAAACATGTATATAACCTCTGCAGTAGAGATGTAAAAAATTGTGTAAAAATGTAACCATGTAACTGATAACATCCTAGAGCAGGGGTGGGCAAAAGGGCCTCCGTGGGCCACATCTGGCCCACCAAGCGAGTTGATCCGGCCAGCAGAGGCCCTGCTGCTCCCCACAACCTCAGGCCAATCAGGACCTAGGGGCGGGGGGAATGCACGAAGTCTCCTCCCACCCTGCCCCTGTTCTTCAAGGAGCGTGCCGCATCCCTTGGAGGGTTGGAGGAGACTTTGTGCGCTTCCCTCCGCCCCCAGGGCAATCAGGGTCTGGGGGTGGGGGGGAAGCGTGCAAAGTCTCCTTCTGCCCTGCCCCCACCCTGCAAGGAGTGCATGGTGCGCGTGTGCTCCTGGAAGGGTGGGATGAGTCTTCGCACGCTCCCCCTGCCCCCAGACCCTGATTGGCCTGGGGGCAGGAGGAGTGTGCAAATTCTCCTCCCGCCCTGGGAAGGGTGCAGCACTTCTAAGCACTGCACACTCCTTGCAGGACGGGGGCAGAGCGGGAGGAGAGTTTATGTCATGGCTTGCATCGGCTTGTCCGGTACATCCTGATGGATTTCTCCCCTGCTGCATCAGCTCCCTGCAATCTGTATTTACAGATGAATACAAGGCATCAGAACCACATCTGATGTAAATTACTGTCGCTTCACTGAAATAATGGAGCTACGCTAATTTACATCATCAGAGGACTTGGCCCAAGAAGGGTTTATGGAACGTCAGTTCGGTTTCAGGCCAAGCACTGAGGTAAACAACAGTGATCTAGACTGCAGCATGAAGCAAACATGAGTCAAAGCTTCAAAAGGTTGTAATTACATGTGAAAAAGACAAATCAAGATTTATTTAATCCTGTAGATTAAATGCAATGAATAAAGCACAAGACATTAGACACCAAATACAGTTGTGAAAAGAAATTTACAATACATTGACTTGTAACAAAATCACTTATCAGACACCATCCATATCCAAACCACTCCACAAATGTTAATGGATTGATGCTTCAAACAGCCCTGTGAGGTAGGCAAGCATTATTATCCCTATTTACAGAGGCTCTGAGGTTAATTGACTTGCCTGAGATTATACAAATCAAAAGTGGAGTTGGGATTAGAACTCAGAAGTCTTTACTCTAATTACAAGTTAGCAGTGATATGTATCTACGGTATTAATGGGAAGCAGGGAGAGATGCTAAGCTAGAATACTTGACTTAAAAGACCCCACACTTCTCAAAGAACCTGTCATGAAAGAGAGGCTCTCATATTTAATGTGTTGAAAAAAGAAGTTCAGAGAAGCTGGGATATTTCAACAACTTCCAAATACAATGAGTCAAACAATCTGGTAAATTAATCCCTAACTAGCAAGCCTAATTCACTAGAGTTATGCAAACATTTTAAAATAAAACTCTTCCAATTTCAATTTATATATAAACCCTAGCTGAGCTTGCAACTAATCAGGCCAATTTATGAGAATCTTAAATTAAGAATCATACCAAATGCAGTGATTTTCTAGGGTTTTGACTTGCACTCAGACAGAACATGGCAATTCAGGGTGAAATACACTGTGAAACTGGAGCAGGCATAGATAAAAGGGGGGGTGAGCCCAGGAAGTCACATGTCAAGCAGCAGCTGGGCGGCACCTGAATCTCTCCTGGGTGGCCGCCCAAGCGCACAGCTTACAGGGAACACTGGGCTGTGGTAATCAGAAGCTATTCTTGTCACAGGAAATAAAGTTGGTAAAGAGCAAGTCTGCTGCTGGTGTGGACAGCTGTGTGACTAGAATGTAACAAGGCTTGGACTCCACTTACTGTAGGGAGATCCAGAAATGTATTTCAGAAGATGCATTTTCAATAAACTTTGTTTTGACTTAAGCAAACAAGACAAGCCCTCTCTGTTGAGAACAAGAAGCATATGCAGAGATATAAGATGGCAGTAAGTCTGCAGGTTGCTACTGTGTAAATGAGTGTAAGGAAGGTAAAGTGTTTTACCTTCCATGCTAACATGTTGAAAGAATGTTTAAAGAGGTGTAGTTACAGTGGAGTGGGAGCTGCTTTTCTTACTTATTTTATACCTGTTGTTTGTAGTAGTATTAGGAGCAGTTGGAGGTGCTGTGCCAGGATTCTTGGCTTAAGTTCCCCTCTTTTCAAATGAGCAAGGTTCAGTATACTCAAATTAAATGGACAAATTCAAATATGATTTGAGGATGTAACACGGGTAGGAGTTGAATCAATATGTAAGTCCAAGGAAATCTAATTAAGGCAGTCTAAGTCTAATTTACAAGTATGTTTAGGGAACCAAAGGGGTCAAGTTTCAACCATTTAGATGAATAAACTCACCTCAGAATTTGACTGTGGTCTTGAATGGGGCTGCCTACTGGGTCTACCTACAGAAGCTGTATCCTAGCTGTACAGGTTGAACCTCTCTAGTTCGGCATTCTCTGGTCTGGCAACATCCATGGTCCAGAATGATTTTAGTTAGCCAGATGTCCACTTAGCATGGGCGTAGCCAAGTTTTCCACAGTCCCATAGTTAGTTTACAGCCACCAGTCCTTGCTCTCAGTATTCTGTGCTGTTATTTAGTTCTAATTGACCCCTAATACTTTCTAGGAGCCCAATAAGCAGTGGAAATGTTGGTAATGCTGCTAGAAAATATTGCTCTCTCGTGGTCCAGCAAATTTTCAGATTCAGCACGTTAGGTCCCAAAGGAGCTGGACTAGAGAAGTTCAACCTGTATTAGAACTGTTACATGGTAGATATAAATTATTTTATAGTAACTGGCAAAATGGGGGAGAGGAGATATTGTAGTAGCGAAAAGTATGAGAATTCCTTGATGAGATAAAGGCCAATATTTTTGCAATTAGTAAAACCGCTGAATTATTTAACTGTGAAAATTAATTCCTGCCCATGTAGTAACAAAATAGCTATGCAGTACAGCATGCTATACATTCTATAACAGGAACAATGTATTTTTGCTATACCTCTTGTATCCTGTGTATGCTGAATCTACTCGTATAATAGAAAATTAGGGGGGAAATATTTTGACTGTAGAAAGAAACCACTATGACTGCATGGGAGAGTGCCTAGAAAGTCTTTTTTTAAATAAAAATTTAGAGAAAAGAAAATGGACTTCTTGAAAGGAAAATTCCTTTCATTTGTACTGCTCTTATAAAGCCATACCAGGAAATCACACAGGATGCTGCTGACAACAAAGCGGAAGTGGTTTTAAGGATGGTATTGGATGCTGCAAATGGGATTTTAGATTCATGCAAGTCTTTTTTCTTTTTTCCCCCCTTTATTCGGCTCTGGTGAGGCCACATCTGGAGTATTGTGTCCAGTTCTGGGCCCCCCACTACAAAAAGGATGTGGACGCATTGGAGAGGGTCCAGCGGAGGGCAACCAAAATGATTAGGGGGCTGGAGCATATGACTTATGAGGAGAGGCTGAGGGAGTTGGGTCTGTTTAGTCTGCAGAAGCGAAGAGTGAGGGGGGATTTGATAGCAGCCTTCAACTTCCTGAAGGGAGGTTCCAAAGAGGATGGAGAGAGGCTGTTCTCAGTAGTGACAGATGGCAGAACAAGGAGCAATGGTCTCAAGTTGTGGTGGAAGAGGTCCAGGTTGGACATTAGGAAAAACTATTTCACTAGGAGGGTAGTGAAGCACTGGAATGGGTTACCTAGGGAAGTAGTGGAGTCTCCATCCCTAGAGGTGTTTAAGTCTCAGCTTGACCAAGCCCTGGCTGGGTTGATTTAGTTGGGATGGTCCTGCCTAGAGCAGGGGGCTGGACTTGATGACCTTCTGAGGCCTCTTCCAGCTCTATGGTTCTATGATAATATATCATTACTTCCAATGCTTTCATTAGCCTCTAATGCCAGAAGAGCTATGCATATTATGATGAACTGTTTGTTGTTTTAAGACTTTATGGCTTATGACCAAAACCAGAGAAGCTATTTTGTAATGTATTACTTCAGGGTTTGCTCTTACAAAACTGCATTCAGGAACTGAAACTTTTGAAGTCTAGCTGAGAAATTTGGAGGAGAACACACACTTTGAATCCTCTTTGGCTCACTATACTCCACGTGTGAAACACCGAACATAAAGACAAGGTAGGAACTTTTGTGAAAAAGGACAAAATTTGCAGATCCTTCAGAAGCCAAACATTTCCCTTGCCATTATTAAACAATAACATGTAACAAGATTACCCATTTTTACAGAGGTAGTTGGCTTGTTTCTTTCCTATGCATTATCAGTAAGGGTATGTCTACACAGCAGCCTTATTTCGGAATAACTAACATTATTCTGAAATAACATAGTCCGTGTCTACCCACAAGCAGTTATTTCGACATGATGTCGAAATAATGTCGAGCCAGAGGAATTCTTACTCGGACTCCTGTAACCCTCGTTTTACGAGGATTAAGGGAAGTTGGAGGAAGAATGCTCTTTCTCGGACTTCCTATTGTGTAGACAGCGCCAAAAGCTGAAATAAGTTATTTCGACTTAAGCTATGCAATTGATGTAGCTCAGTTCCATAGCTTATTTTGGATTTAGTCCCGCTGTGTAGACATAGTCCAAGATGGGTAGGTTCAGTGGTTGTTGTACTTCCATGTATTTGCCTTAGTGGAAATTGCATGACTAAATATCTGTTTTGAAAGCACTGAAGTTTTAGAATATTGTCAGCTAAGTTATAAGAAGACTGTGCACATAAGTGCATGCACAATTACCATGGTTGTGTGATTAATTGCAGTAGTTGCACATGCAGATAATCAGTTTCACATATAATTGATAGTTTATGTGGTCAATTACTATAGTTGTATGTACACTCACCGTAACACAACTGATATATACAGATACAGACACATATTTAGCATGTGCATTTACATATACATATGGGGCAAAGGCTTCAAAGAACATACTTATGTATTTTTAAAATCAAAACACGTGAGCTCTCAGTATAGGTTTTATTTTCCAAGTTGTTCTATTTCAATGGTTCTCAAACTGTGGGTCAGGACCCCAAAGTGGATTGCAACCAATGTTTCCTCTCATTTTTTCCATCTATGTGCAGATTTTTTGCATCCATGTACACCACCAATAGAAGCACAAAACTGAACTGTGGGCGCTCTGTTAATCAGCTGGGTAGCATTTAAATGTCTCCTGAGCGGCTGGGAACACTGGCTGCAACCCCGTTTTAATGGGATGACCATGGCTGGGATCCAGGGCCAAAGCCTAAGCCTAAGCCCCAATGCCCAGGGCCAAAGCCTGAAGCCCACTGCCTGGGCTTTGGCTACAGGTTACAAGCTCCTTGCCCAGCGGTGAAGGCCTTGAACTTTGCCCTCCCCCCTCCCTTCAGCTGGATGATGAGGCTTGGGCTTTGGCCCCCACCTGGGGCAGCAGGGCTCAGGCAGGCTCAGGCTTTGGTCCCCCCTTCCTAAGGTTGTGTAATTATTTTTCTGTCAAGGAGGTCACAGTGTCATGAAGTTTGAGAACCCCTAATACTCTCTACTTAATATTTAGTTTATGCATATAGTTATTTAATAAGAACAGCCATACTGGGTCAGACCAAAGGTCCATATAGCCCAGTATCCTGTCTTCCAACAGTGGCCAGATGCCCCAGAGGGAGTGAACAGAAAGGTAAACATCACACGATCCCTCTCGTGTCATCCATTTCCAACCTCTGACAAACAGAGGCTAGGGATGCCATTCCTACCCATCCTGGCTAATAGCCATTGATGAACCTATCCTCCATGAATTTATCTAGTTTTTTTTTTTTTTAAACCCTGTTCAAGTCCTGGTCTTCACAACTTCTGGCAAGGAGTTCCACAGGTTGACTGTGCGCTGTGTGAAGAAAAACTTCCTTTTGTTTGTTTTAAACCTGCTACTTATTCATTTAATTTGGTGACCTCTAGTTCTAATCTAAGCAGTCTTAGTTTACAACATTAATGTACTTGACTATAATTATTCAAATGTCTTAAAAACTTAATTTCTGTCAATACCATTAAAGTCTCACTCATGTTGATCACAGAAATACCCTGAAAATTCAAGTGCCAAGCATAAACTATTCATTAAAATGTTATGATTGTGAGCCTGGATGGTTTCTGTGGCTTTAGACAAAGACTTTTACCTTTAGGTCACTGGTACCTATCAAATAGAAATTCAGAAAACTGAATCCACAAGACATAATGTAACAAAGGTGGTACTATTTTTTAAATGTATTTTAATATTCCTGTGACAATGATACACATGCCAATTCTCAGCCTTTGTATAAGACTGAAATCTATCTATCCTCTGAGAATACCTGCACACTGCAGGGATGCTTCCAGAATATTAAAGAATAAATTATGACTGTGCTCAGTAGCTGTAAAGACTCCACGATCTTAAAAAACACCCACCAAACAAACAAACAAACAAAAAACAAAAACACCTGTTCATGCCAATGTCACTGGCCCAGAATGTTCCTTGCCATTCCTGCTGTGGAGTGTGAGCTGTGTTCCAGCTGTGTGTCAAGCTTCTGTGCTCCATCCCAAAGAGTCTGCATGTCACTGAAGTGACTTTTAGGCAGCAAAGCAAGAATGGGCTTTGTGGTCTTAGATGGTGAAAAGCATTGTACCAGTAAAATAATATTAACAATATTAAAAAGGCGCCTAATAAAATAACTATAGTACATACAAAATCTGCCAAAGAAAGGTAACAGTCTAAAACATCAGTTGTGGTTTTTCATTTTAGGTTCAAGGTTTATACTTAAGCCTATGTCAAAAAAGTGAGGATCAAAATACATATTTATCTACTTATATAATGGCTGCACTGTGCGGTTTAATCCTTAGCCACTTTCTTAAGAGGAGGTCAGACTCGGTTACTGATGCGTATTCCTGTGGTCCTAGATAAGACAACAGTAGTTTTTCTGTTCATAAAAATTAGACAGCAAGTCCCTCTTTCCAGAGGTATAAAAGCATCACTAACAGTCACCAGATTAAATTGCAACAAAAAGATCTTCTGCTGGGGTTGTTTTTTTGAACTCTTATAATGTGAGTCAGATGGGCTGAGCAGTGGCTCAGTGGGAGCGGAGGGTCCTCAGCAAGTCTGAAATTCTTGACACACAGGACCAGATTTTGAAAAGAACTCAGCACTTCAGGTCTGAAAATATAGCCAGAAGTGTCACAATGGCAGCTGCTGCATAATGAATCCTTGTACCTCTGGAAACTTTTCTACATCTGATCCGGGCAAAACTTGAAGCTGGCTAGCAGGTATTCATTAAAATGACTGATTAAAGAGTCCTTTTTTAGCCCCATCCCCTCTCTAATGTGTGTCCTTCATTCATTCAGCCACAAGTTAGAATATAAGCTCTTTATGGCAGAGATCAAGCTTTTCTTTGCCTTCTGTGAAGTGCTTAGCACACTTGTTTGCAATACAGAATTAATTATTATTAACAACATGTAAAACACATCATAGAAAATGTAAAAGTTCTATTTTTGTTGAACTCCCCCTTCCCACAAATAGAGCAAACAGACTCTCTTTAGCACAGCTGCTAAATGAAACATGGCAAACTTTGTGCAAAAGTTCTGTGCAGTCCACAAAATCCTGCACAGCTCAGTTCAGTTTTCTGTAAGGGATGCACTTTGAGGTGTGGGAGAGTTCACTTGCTGTCATCTCAAAGGGTGCTTTCTTTGCCTCAGTATGGAATTGCCAAATTCAAGCATTCAAAAAAATCACGAGTCAGAACACGCAAGATTGACTTAAACGCAATTAAAAATAATACTTGGGTTATTTGTATTTGCCTTTGGCATTTAAAGCCTTCAGAGCTTGTATCTCAAATTTTTCTGCACTGGGAGCAGGGGGGGTCAGGAGCAGCGCTGGGGTCAGGGGGTGCTGGGGCTGCATTGGGGGCAGGAGGGCAGGGGCTGTACTGAGAGGGGGGCAGCGCTGGGAGCAGAGGAAGGGGGGCTGGGGTTGTACTGAGGAGGGGGGGCTGCCCTGGGAGCAGGGGAAGGGGGGCTGGGGTCGTACTGAGGAGGGGGGGCTGCCCTGGGAGCAGGGGAAGGGGGGCTGGGGTCATACTAAGGGGGGGCTGCCCTGGGAGCAGGGGAAGGGGGGCTGGGGTTGTACTAAGGGGGGGCTGCCGTGGGAGCAGGGGAAGGGGAGCTGGGGTTGTACTAAGGGGGGGCTGCCATGGGAGCAGGGGAAGGGGGGCTGCCGTGGGAGCAGGGGAAGGGGGGCTGGGGTTGTACTAAGGGGGGGGGCTGCCCTGGGAGCAGGGGAAGGGGGGGCCTGCCCTGGGAGCAGGGGAAGGGGGGCTGGGGTTGTACTAAGGGGGGGGCTGCCCTGGGAGCAGGGGAAGGGGGGGCTCGGGTTGTACTAAGGGGGGGGGCTGCCCTGGGAGCAGGGGAAGGGGGGCTGGGGTTGTAGTAAGGGGGGGCTGCCCTGGGAGCAGGGGAAGGGGGGGCTGCCCTGGGAGCAGGGGAAGGGGGGCTGGGGTTGTACTAAGGGGGGGGCTGCCCTGGGAGCAGGGGAAGGGGGGCTGGGGTTGTACTAAGGGGGGGGCTGCCCTGGGAGCAGGGGAAGGGGGGCTGGGGTTGTACTAAGGGGGGGCTGCCCTGGGAGCAGGGGAAGGGGGGCTGGGGTTGTACTAAGGGGGGGCTGCCCTGGGAGCAGGGGAAGGGGGGGCTGGGGTCGTACTAAGGGGGGGCTGCCCTGGGAGCGAAGGGGGGGAAGGGGGGCTGGGGTGTACTAAGGGGGGGCTGCCCTGGGAGCAGGGGAAGGGGGGCTGGGGTTGTACTAAGGGGGGGGCTGCCCTGGGAGCAGGGGAAGGGGGGCTGGGGTTGTACTAAGGGGGGGCTCCCTGGGAGCAGGGGAAGGGGGGCTGGGGTTGTACTAAGGGGGGGCTGCCCTGGGAGCAGGGGAAGGGGGGCTGGGGTGTACTAAGGGGGGGCTGCCCTGGGAGCAGGGGAAGGGGGGCTGGGGTCGTACTAAGGGGGGGCTGCCCTGGGAGCAGGGGAAGGGGGGCTGGGGTCGTACTAAGGGGGGGCTGCCCTGGGAGCAGGGGAAGGGGGGCTGGGGTTGTACTAAGGGGGGGCTGCCCTGGGAGCAGGGGAAGGGGGGCTGGGGTCGTACTAAGGGGGGGCTGCCACGGGAGCAGGGGAAAGGGGGCTGCCGTGGGAGCAGGGGAAAGGGGGGCTGGGGTTGTACTAAGGGGGGGCTGCCCTGGGAGCAGGGGAAGGGGGGCTGGGGTTGTACTAAGGGGGGGTTGCCCTGGGAGCAGGGGAAGGGGGGCTGGGGTTGTACTAAGGGGGGGGCTGCCCTGGGAGCAGGGGAAGGGGGCGGGGTTGTACTAAGGGGGGGCTGCCCTGGGAGCAGGGGAAGGGGGGCTGGGGTTGTACTAAGGGGGGGGCTGCCCTGGGAGCAGGGGAAGGGGGGCTGGGGGTCGTACTAAGGGGGGGGCTGCCCTGGGAGCAGGGGAAGGGGGGCTGGGGTCGTACTAAGGGGGGGCTGCCCTGGGAGCAGGGGAAGGGGGGCTGGGGTCATACTAAGGGGGGGCGGCCCTGGGAGCAGGGGAAGGGGAGCTGGGGTCGTACTAAGGGGGGGCTGCCCTGGGAGCAGGGGAAGGGGGGCTGGGGTCATACAAAGGGGGGGGCTGCCCTGGGAGCAGGGGAAGGGGAGCTGGGGTCGTACTAAGGGGGGGCTGCCACTGGGAGCAGGGGAAGGGGGGCTGGGGTTGTACTAAGGGGGGGGGCTGCCCTGGGAGCAGGGGAAGGGGGGCTGGGGTTGTACTAAGGGGGGGGCTGCCCTGGGAGCAGGGGAAGGGGGGCTGGGGTTGTACTAAGGGGGGGCTGCCCTGGGAGCAGGGGAAGGGGGGCTGGGGTTGTACTAAGGGGGGGCTGCCCTGGGAGCAGGGGAAGGGGGGCTGGGGTTGTACTAAGGGGGGGCTGCCCTGCGAGCGGGGGGGCTGGGGCGGGGGAAGGGGGGCTGGGGCTGTACTGAGAGCGGGGGCTCTGCCCTGGGGGCTGGGGCTGGGGCTGGAGGCAGAGACCAGGGGCTTATCTGGGGCTGCACAGGAGGCGGATTCCCCCCCCCCGATCCCCGCTCTTACCCCTCCCCCGCCTCCTCCCGTCACGTCTCCCCTTCCGGTCAGGGCCCGGACCCAGCTTTCCTCTCGCGGGCTTTAAAAACGTTGCCATGGCCACGGCGCTACCAGGCAACCCGCTCAAGAGGCTCCACCCCCTCCGGCTGGCTCGGCGGCCACGTGAGCGGCAGAACGGCCTCCACGCGCCGCAGGGCAGGCAGGGCGCTGTGCGCGCGTGGCTAGTGCGCGGGGAGCAGCCGGAGTGACGGGGGGGCGGGGTGCTTCGCCTTCTCTTCCCGCCCCTGGAAGGAGCGCGCGCTGGGAGCGCGGGGCAGCTCTAGGTTGCAAACTAGCCGGGGCAGAGCCCTGCAGGGTCTGGGGTTGCAATGGAGGGGGGAGGCTGCAAACCAAGGGTGGGGCAGAGCAGTGCAATGTGGGGCCCGCCAATTGCAGAAGGAAAGGGTCTGCAGGGCAAGATGAGGGGGAGAGCAATAGCGAGGCTTGCAATTGCAGTAGGAGGGGTTTATGTCTGCAGGCTGTCAGGGTGGGGTAAGGTTGCCAGGTGTCTGGTTGGGGGCTGGCCTCCCTGCTCAAAAAGTGGCCTGGTCAACACTGCTGACCAGGCTGTCAAAAATCCAGCTTTGACAGTGCAGCTGAGCTAAGGTAGTTCCCTGCTTGCCTGGGTGCTATGCAGCTCCTGGGCAGACCAGTATGCCTCCCCTCTCGCTCTTGTGCATGGGAGTAGCCAGGGAGCTCAGCATGATTCCCTTCACCACCACCACCCCAGTGCCAGATCTGCAGTCCCATTGACTAGAAATGGCGGTCAGTGGGAGCCGTAAGGGCGGTGTCTGTGTCTTCTGCTCTACTCTGCGCTGGTTAGGCCTCAGTTGGAGTACTGTGTCCAGTTCTGGGCACCGCATTTCAAGAAAGGTGGAGAAATTGGAGAAGGCCCAGAGAAGAGCAACAAAAATGATTAAAGGTCTAGAGCAGGGGTGGCCAACCTAAACCTGAGAAGGGACCAGAATTTACCAGTGCACGTTGCCAAAGAGCCAGAGTTATATGTCACCAGCACTGATCATCTCCTCACCACCACTCTCAGCACATCCCACCCTTGGCAGCCCCACTGGTCAGTGCCGCCTCCTCCTTTTTCCTCCTGCCCACTGGGATCAGCTCTTTCTCAGTGGGAGACACTGGAGGGGGGAGCATGGGTGTGACAGGCTCAGGGGAGAGGGTAGGAAGTGTCAGGATCCTAGGGGGAAAGGGTGGAGGGGGACAGCACTAGGGCAGAGCTGGGGGTTGAACAGTGAGCTCCCTCCGGCACAGTGGAAAGTTGGCACCTGTAGCTCCAGCCCTGGATTTGGCACCTATGTAAAGAGCTGCATATTAACTTCTGAAGAGCCGCATATAGCTCTGGAGCACAGGCTGGCCACCCCTGGTTTAAAGAACATGATCTATGAGGCAAGGCTGAAGGAATTGGGCTTGTTTAGTTTGGAAAAAAGAAGACTGAGGGGACACGATAGCAGTTTTCAGGTTTCTAAAAGAGTGTCACCAGGAGACGAGGGCAGAAATTGTTCTCCTGGGCTTCTGGTGATAGGCCAAGAAGCAATGGGCTTAAACTGCAGCAAGGGAGGTTTAGGTTGGACATTAGGAAAAACTTCCTAATGGTCAGGGCGGTTAAACCATGGAAAAAATTGCCTAGGGAGGTTGTGGAATCTCCATCACCAGAGATATTTGAGAGCAGATTAGACAGACACCTGTCAGCTATGATCTAGACTGGGCTTGTCCTGCCATGAGGGCAGGGGACTGGACTTGATGATCTCTCGAGGTCCCTTCCAATTCCAGTATTCTATGATGGGGCAGTGCGCAGAGCTTTCTGCCTAGGAATTGGTACCAGGATATGCCACTGCATCTGAGAGCCGCTCATGGTAAGCGCTGCCCAGAGCATGCACCTTTCCTGCACCCCTGACCCCTGCCCAGCCCTGATCTTCCTCCTGTCCTCTGAACTCTTTGATCCCAGCCGGTCAAACTCCCCCACTCCCCAAATACCTCATTCTCAGCCCAGAGACCACACCCCTAGCCAGAGCTCTCGTCCTCTGCCCGCTCTGATCTCTCTCCTGCCCTCTGAATCCCTTGGTCCCAGCCTAGAATGTCCTACTGCACCTCCAACCCTTCATCCCCAACCTTAACCCCAACCCAGAGCCCCCTCCTGCACTAGTGATGTGAATGACTAGTTGACTAGTTTCTCCTCCCCCCTCTTGCTTCCTCTATCAGAAAGAGGCGGCATGGCAGGAGAAGAGGAGAGGGTGCTTCAAAGTGGCAGTGCTGCGTGAAGCCTAGGGCTGCATGCAGCCTGGGGCCAGCTGGTCTGGCCCGAGGTGCACGCAGCGTTTCAAAGCGGCAGTGCCACATGGAGCCCAGGGTCTGCCGCTTTGAAATGCCACATGCAGCCCAGGCTGCACACGGCATTTCAAAGCAGCAGTGCCACGTGGAGCTCGGGGCAGCTGGGGACCCAGGCTCCATGCGGTGCTGCCGCTTTGAAACACCGCAGGGAGCATGGGGCCAGCGGGGGACTGTTTGAGTCCCCCACTGGTCCCGTGCTCCTTGCAACGCTTTCCCCTTTGAAGTGTAGCACCAACCCTGGGGTGGTTGCTACACTTCAGAGGCAGAGGCACCCTTATCGACTAATCGATTTGCATTGACTATTCGATTCGCCACTCAATCTTAATTTAACATCCCTATCCTGCATGCCAAATCCTATCTCCTTGGCCCCACACCAGAGCCTTCGCCTTGAGCCAGAGCCGTCCCTCCTGCACATCAACTCTCTGTGCCAGCCTGGTGAAAGTGTGTGAGTGTAGGGAGAGCAAGTGACAGTGGGAAGGGGGATGGAGTGAACAGGGGGCAGGGCCTCTGTGAAGAATTGGGTAGAAGGTGGGGCAACGGTGTCTGGTTTTGTGCATGCAGAAAGTTGGCAACCTTATTGTGTAGATGGAACCTGAGACTGAAATAGTAGAAAGTGTGTGTTTGCAAACCAGGACTGGGGGCACGTGCTGAAAAGTAGGAGGGGAATTGCAGTATGGGAGGGTGCAGGCCTGATCCAGGGCGGGGAGGGAGGGGTATTGGCACAGGTCCTTGGATTCCTAGGGCTGAAATAACAGCCTCTCTCTGCAGTGGACTTCCTCCCCCCCACCCCCCTTGCAGGGCTGGAGCAGGCCCCTGACTGTGGCAGGCAGGAAACTGCTCCAGCCCCCACTGGTTAACCTTAACCAGTAAGCCTCGTCCATTAAGGGTAAGGCTTAATGGTTAACCAGTTAAACCTTCACATCCCTAACGTATAGTTGGGTTTATTTTTTCCAACGTGCATGACTTTGTATTTATCAGCATTACTTTTCATCTGCCATGAATGGTGTGGAGAAAGTAAATAGGGAAGCATTATTTGCTCCATCTCATAACACAAGAACTAGGAGTCGCCCAATGAAATTAATAGCAGCAGGTTTAAAACAAACATAAGGAGCTTCTTTTCCCATAGCACACAGTCAACTTGTGGAACTCATTGCCAAGAGATGTTGTGAAAGCCAAAAGTATAACTGGGTTCAAAAATAGAGATGTAAGAGTTATCTGCTTATCGGTTACCGTTAACGGTTAAACTCTGTATGGGTCTGTGAGCAGCCCCATGGATTCAGAAGCCCTGGTAGCCCCACAGCACCCTGTGAGACTGTGAGCCAGCAGCCCCAGGAGCGGTTAATCATGTAACCAATATAAATTTTTTTATCAGTTACATTTTCATTAATTTTTTACATCCCTATTTCAAAAAAGAACTAGAAAGGCTCATTGAGGAGAGGTCTATCAAGGTTTATTAGCCATGGTGGTCAGGGTTGCAACCCCCATGCTCTGGCTGTCCCTAAACTTCCAGCTGCCAGAAACTGGTAGTGGACAACTTAATAGGGGTAGATCACTTGATAATCACCCTGTTGTTACCAGCAAAGGCGCACTAGTAAACTAATTTAGGATAATTTAGACTGGGCTGCTGACTAGATGGTAAAGTGCCTTTGTCCCAGAAGGAGATCCGGCCTGGAACCCACTGTATCTATCACCAGCGGATTTCTCAGATGGAAATAAACACAGACTCGGATACCAAATTTGAAAGATGTATTGAATACAACAGATAACCAATAAACCTGAATAACCCTAAACACAACACACCACTGTAAAACCAATCCCTCACCCGCTGAAATGACAGGAGATAGTACAGTATAAACAGATGACATTAATTAGACTCAGTCTATCTAGGAGGTATGATAGCTGGCTGCTACCGAGGCTCAGGACCTATGACCCTTTGGCTTGGGATAGCCTTGGGGGAGGAACACTGAGGAGTCCTTGGTGTTATTCCGTCGATGGTATGACAGCAGTGCGGCAGGGAGAGTGGGGTTCCGCAATTAAAGGGTCTTCACAATAATTAGAGCAGGCTGGAGGATGGCTCGGCGGCGCAGGTCGCTAGAGTCCACTACACTGGGCTTTCGCCACAGTGGTGGGCTGAAGCACCCTGTGAGCAGCAGATGGGGATCTGTTCCAAGCAGGTCTCAGCCTTCGCCCGGGTCCTTTGGAGAACAGCAGGCTGCTGGTGTGATGCACGAACGGACCGTCCGAACCAGAAGGAGAAGAAGAATGGAGAGCCCGAACTTCCCTGAAGTCTGGGTTTATAAGCATCCCTGGGCGGGAAGGCAGCTGGAGTGCTGAGTGCAAAGGACGGTGCTGCGTGCAGACAAACTGGTGCGGTGTGCACAGCCACGTGCCGTGTGCAGAGGATGGTTTTGGCGGCAAAAGGCCTCTCAGTCTGTTGGGTTCCATTTTAAAATCCCATCATGCACCACAACTCCATTTTGGATTGTCCTTTTAATTTCAGTCTCCATTTTGGTTTCAGTGCATTTCTGTTAACCTTAAATTCTTGCTAACGCTGTTCTATTTATTCCATTGGAATGCCTTTTGGAAGACCGCTCACTGAGCTGGATGGATAATTGGTCTAACCTAGCATGGCTCTGTTTAAGTTCTGATATGCCTGTTTTTGAACTCTTCCCTTTTTGTGCACTCCTATCAATAGCTAATATTTGTGTTTGCACTAGTTAAAAACAAGCAAGTGATCTCTGTTGTTTCAATGGCCACCTTAGCTATTGTAAGAAAGAGTATTTGGGATAGCCAGAATGAGGTATAAGAGCAATTTTGACATAGAGTTGTGGGGTGTTGGACACCCTAGCTCCAGTGAGGTTCAGAGGTAAATTTTAGTGGCTATTGTTCCATGTATTGAAAAGCTATGGAGAGGTTTGTGAGGAGATACCCAGATTTCCTGGGACTGGACTGGGGCTGGAGAAGGCAGGGTCAGAGGGCACCTGACCACACAGGCTGGCTGGTCGTGGCTGTGCTGGGCAGTCTGGTGGTGCTGGGACTGGGGGACGGTCTGTGGCTTCTGTGGGAGAGGGCTGTGCTGCCCGGCCCCAGGGCTCCATCTACACCGCATCATTCTTGAGGAAGAGTAAATGCAAATGAAGCACTCATTAACATTTCTCACGCTCTCATTTGCATATTCTTTTCCGATCCTTTTTATGGAAGAGGTTTTTGCGGGAAAAAAACGCAGTGTCGACGGGGCCATTTTGCGCAAGAAACCCCTTTTGTGAGGAATAAGGGTTCTGGCGCAAAAGGGGTTTTTTTTTGTGTGCAAAATGGCCCCATCTACGCGGCGGGTTTTTTTCCGCAAAAACCTCTTCTGCAAAAGGATCAGAAGAGAATATGCAAATGAGAGCACGAGAAATGCTAATGAGTGCTTCATTTGCATTTCCTCTTCTGCAAGAATGATGTGGTATAGACGGAGCCCAAGGATGGAGCAGGGGGCCCACTTTCCTGGGCCGATGGCTGGCAAGATGGCAAGCCCCATCCCCTGCTGGCCTTGCCCTTTGTGGTGCAGCTGCCCCCAGTGGTTACTCTGCAGTATAACTGGTCCCCATGCTTGCTGCCCCCCCGTGGTCACTGTGTAGTATTGTGTCCCTCCAATCAGCCTCCCCCCTTTCCATGTTACCGAAAACAATCTCATTCCAGGCACATCCCATTTTCCTAGCACAACCAAATCCTGACCTTGCTTTAAGTTGGGATAAGAGGAGGGTACATGCATGCATGCCAAATTTGGTGGCCCTAGCTGTTACTGTTTAGGAGGAGTTCTTGAACAAACGGACTTGCAGACAGATGGACTCAAAGATACGCAAGTCTCTGTCGGTGTCTCTCTCTAAAATAGACAGAAATAGGGCCTGAAAACAGTATCATAGATCACTGAGGAACAGTGATGAACTGCCCCAGGAGGTGGGGGAGAACTCAGACATTCACTGTAAGGTAGGCAGAACTCCTCTCTCAGCTCCCTTAAGCACAGTGCTACTATACTCCTTTATAAGGGTGCTCTGGGCCCTTCACCCTATTCCCCACTTTCGGAGCCCAAATAAAGAGCATGGCTCAAACTTCTCCCCAGTCCCCCCTCCCAGTTTTGGGGCAGCATGCACCCCCTGGGTACAATCCCGGAGGTTTGCAGAGCACAGGGCCTGCAGCTGTGCCTGTCTCTTCTTGTGTCCTCCCCACAACTGTGAATCTGTACGGAGGCCAGGTACAATTGAGTCTTAGAATCTCAAGGAATTGGAGCATATGATTACCTGAATGGTCCTGGCTCAGGTCAAGCATTTAGCTACCCTTTGGTTTAATCTGGAATTACACCCCTGGTGTCTGATCTTCACTGGATCCATTTTTGCCCTCCCATTTTAGCGGCTGTCCATGCTACAACCTGGGACCAAAACTGTCCTGGAGGCATTATCCATTAGTCATAGCAGGATTCTCAGGGCACCGCCTCCAGTTACACCACATAGTAAGCTGTGAAGGCCAGGCTTTCAATGGGAACCTGCAAAATTTTGAGCACAGGCCCTTGCATGAGCAAAAACATGCCTTGGCATGGCAAACATAGGTGCTTGCGGATGCATTTTTCAAGGCCATTGAGAATCAGCCTGGAGTGTGTACTGCTCCCTCAACAGAGGCATGAGATTCAGCAGCTAGCAAAGAAGCAGGAGGTTGCAGCAAACAGTTCATTAGTGAAACAAAGAGCACTGAGGTTTCCAGATTAACTTTTTGACCTAATCACAAAGGGGAAGTGTTGTGATCAGAGTTGCCACTTGACTCTGTTTGACAGATGAAAGGGGATGTTGTTTGTTGTTTTATTTCAAGAAGGCACCACTTAAACATTACTTCTCCTTCCACTGCTGTGATTTACTTTGATGCCCAACCAAATGCATGCCCCTGGAAATGACTCCCTGTCTGCACTATAAAGTACCTGTCACTTGCGGAAAGTGACTTGCACAGGGGAAGGCTGCGGAAAGAAAACTGTTCTAGTCAAAAGAGGCAGCAGTCTGGCGAGGTGTTTAGTATCTGCACGCCTTTCCCAAGGAGCTAGATTAATGCCCCGCATTCTTGATAGCCAATTTATGCATGGAGGGAAAACATCCACATTGAAAACTGTCGTCTAAAACTGACAAACGTTTACTACAGTCTGTAATGTACATAACTCGATTCCTAGCTGATGGAAATTCAAGCCACACAGAATCTGCACTGTGTTGGCAGGAACATCCTCATCCCACCATAAATGGTCTGACCATTCCTGCCTGCCCAGTCCTCTTTCCCCTTCCGTCCCTCCGATATGAAGACTATTTTGAATTTCTGAAGCATTCCATTTCCTTCCCTGTCCAGCCTGGAGCTCCCAAGTTACAGCCACCAGCTTTTTGGACACACTCTTTAATGCCTCTGTGTGTAGGAATGACAAAAGCTTATATTTTTATAGTGTCCTTTCATCAAGAAACACTAGGCCCCTCAGGAGTTTTATAGAATATGGGTGAATTCCAGGCCCTCTTGAAGTTAGTTTTGCCATTGGCACAAGTGGGTGCAGGATTTCATCCTATCTGTTACTAAATATTCACACACAAGGATCACTTCATACAACAAGTGAACTTCTCAAGGTCTGGGGATATACATGTGTAAGGGCTAGTCCTAAAGGGTGGTAAGTACAAGTTGAACCTCTCTCGTCCAGCACCTTTGGGACCAGACCGGTTCCGAACGAGAGAATGTTCTGGATCATGGGAGGTCAGTGTTTTCTAGCGGCATTACCAACACTTCCACTGCTTCCTGGGCTTTTAGAAGACAGTTAGAGGTAAATTAGAGCTAAATAACAGCACAGAACACTGAGAGCCAACTGGTGGCTGTAAACAAACTTTATGGGGCTGCAGGACACTTGGCTACACCCATGAAAAGTGGTCATCTGTCTAACTAAAATCATTCTGGACCATGGATGCCAGATCAGAGAGTGCCAGACTAGAAAGGTTCAATCTGTAGTGCTAGGACACAACTTCTGTAGGCAGACACAGGTGGCAGCTCCATTCAAGACCAAGGTCAAATGCTGAGGTGAGTTTACTCGTAAATGGTTGAAACTTGACCCCTTCTTTGGTGTTTCTGGATAAGAGAGTGCTGGACGAGAGAGGTTCAACCTGTACTTTCAACTCACTCTGAAGTGGGAGAAATCTCATTGTTCCTATTAGGTGTTGCACAGCCATAGCCTTGTGGCACAGTTTTTCTTCTTAGCATATGTACAACATGTCTCAGATGATTTGTGACCAGTGTTCCCTGTTAAGTGGCTGCACAAGCACACAGCTCGGAGAAATTCAGATGCCACCCAGCTGATTAGCAGAGTGCTGACAGTTAGGTTTGGTGTTTCTATTGGGGGTGCACCTTCACACATGCCTTGGTGCACATAAAAATTTATTCTGCATATCAGTAATAAAAATCTGCACGTGGATGGAAGAGATTAGAGGGAACATTGCTTGTGACAAGGCTTCAATGGCAAATTTGGTCCACAAGTTGGACCATTAACTTTCTTGGGTAGGTCTTGGTACTGATGGGGAATGTGATGTGAATGCTGATCCATGCTCCCTGTGGTAGAGTTAAAAATCTCTCTCTCTCTCTCTCTCTCTCTGTCTCAACTGGGCAAAATATTAAATGGGGAATAAGCATCACTTCCGATGATAGTTTTGGAAATGGCAAATGCTATCTTTCAGGCTGGAACACCATAGCCGATGATTTTAAAATGCAGATGTATGTACCTCTTCTTTATATTCCCTTCACTGTTATTTATATAGGTTAGCTGAGTGAAAATGTGTTCTAAATATGCTAGCTCTGGTTATCCACAGCCAGTGAATCGGAGGTGCTGATGTGTGACACACATTGGCCTGGATTGCAGAAACAACTCCAAGATGGCAGTGGCCTTTCAGAGAAGCACAAATTGTGTCTCTTCCTCTAGACTGCTGATGCTTTGGTTTCCCTTGGAGGTGCTAGGTTAGCATTCAGTAGGGTTCCAGGAATTTATTCACCAGGCTAGACAATCGGAGCAGTTTATAAAGGAGTCTCGTCTGCCACCTGGTGGTCAGATACTCCAGGCTAAACCAGTGCTGGGCCAATGGGGAGCCTTCTCCACTCTTCCCATCCCACCTCATCCTCAGGGCTGGTGAAAATGGAAGTAGAAACAGAGATGCTGTGTGTGTGGGAGGGGTTGTACACCAAACAGCAATGGAAGTGCCACATCTGCTGGGGCAGCTAGCCAACATCCACATGCCCTGCCCTGCTTCCTCCTCAGAGTTGCTCTGAGATATCTCTCACTTTCAGTCTTATTTGGACCTCATCACTGTAGTAGCTGAGTATCTCACTGTCTTCAGCGCCTTTCTCTTCACAGGGAGGGCAGGGCTATTATCCCCGTTTTTCAGATGGGGAACTGAGGCATGGAGAGCTAAAGGGTCAGATTTTTTTTGAAGGTGTTCAGACATCTTTCTGCAGCGATAGGTGTTGCAAAGCCTTTAAAAGTCCAGGTCACGTAAGTCACCCAGAACACAAGGCAGTCTGTGGTGCAGCAAGAGATTGAATCCTGGTCAACCACTGAATCTTCTTTCCTCACTGGTCAGGGCACACCAGCAAGGAGAGCAAACACATATCAGTCATGTGGTTATGTTCTAGGGTCTGAGGCCCTGTCTGCATTGGGGTGTTGACCTGGTTTCAGCCAACAGTGGCCCACTGGTGAGGCACAGTGGTGCAGACCTCTAGTGTAGACAGCAAGAGATCCTGAAAGCTATGATTTGTATCAGTGCATTTCCCCTTGCCCTCTTACAACTCTTTCCCTCTCCCCCCCCATCACAGATGCAGAAGGTCTTGGCTGTTCTCCTTTTCTCACCCCTCCACTTACCCTATTGATGCCATCTTTTGATCTTCCTTCTGCCCACTCTTATCTCTTCCCTTATGCTTTGTAACCTCCCATTCTCCTTTGGTTTCTTCCCCTCACACGACAAAGGTGCTAATCTCTCTCATCTTAAAAAAAGCCCATTCTTGACTCCACTTGCCTCTCCAACTACTGCCCCCTCTCCCTCCTTTCTGTCACTTCTAAATTCATTGTAGGTCTGTTTATAATTGCTGGCTGGAGTTCCTCTCCTCCAATTCCATCCTAAACTCTCTCCAGTCTGGCTCCTACTCTCACCAAAGTCCCTAATGAACTCTTCCAAGCTAAAGTTCTGAACCAGCTCTTCATTTTTATCCTCCTTGACTTGTCTCTTCTTGAAATCTTGCCCCCCCCCCCCCCCGCCGCCATTGGCTCCCTTGATTCTGTCCTCTCCCGGTTCTCCGCCTACGTCTCCAATTGCTGCGTCCACGCGTCCTGCGAGTGGACCCTCCTCAACCACCAACGAACTATTTTGCATAGGGCTCAGCCTTTGGTCCCGCTCTCTTCTCCTTCCCTCTCTTACCTCTGGGAAATCTCACCTGCAACAACAAATTCAACTCTCTCTCTGGCTATGTCTATACTACACCTCTCTTCCGCAAAAGCTTATACAAGTGAAGCACGGATTAGCATATTGCCATGCTTCATTTGCATAATTAATTAGGGGCCGTTTTTGCGCAAGAGGCTTTTGCACAAAAAGGAGCTGTAAAGACGGCTCCTTTTTGTGCAAAACCCCCCTCTTGCGCAAGAGCCGTTCTTCCTCATTGCTCATAAGCTTTTGCGGAAGAGAAGTGCAGTATAGACGTAGCCTCTATGCCGCTGATTCACAGAACATCTGTCTCTTCCTGTAGAAACTAAAAACTCAGCCCGTCTCTCCGACATTGCCTCATGGATGTCTAAACATCACTACAGCAAAGCTCTTAATCTTCTTCCCCAAGCTGCTCTGTTACTTCCTTTCTCAGTGACTGTGGATGATCCCAGCATCCTGCCTATAACCGGGAGGTCCTCTTTGGCTCTGATTTCTCACCAGGTCTGCAGATATAAGGCTATGTCCACATCTTGCTCATCCTGGGTATGTCTACACTTGCACCCTCTTTCGAGAGAGGGATGCAAATGACAAGATTCGAAATAGCAAATGAAGCTGGGATTTAAATATCCCGCACTTCATTTGCATATTCATGTTATGGCGCTATTTCGAAATAACAGACGCTGTTAAGACACGGTTATTTTTAGAGAAAACCCTTCTCTTGAAATAACCCTTATTCCTCATACAATGAGGTTTACCAGTTATTTCAAGAGAAGGGTTTTCTCTTGAAATAACCGTGTCTTAACAGCGTCTGTTATTTCGAAATAGTGCCATAACGTGAATATGCAAATGAAGCACGGAATATTTAAATTCCAGCTTCATTTGCAATTTTGAATCTCTTCATTTGGATCCCTCTCTTGAAAGAGGTGCAAGTGTAGACATACCGCCTCTCTGCATCACATCTCTAAGTGCTGGCCTTTCCTTTCCTGTCCAGACTCCACCCACACCCAGAGGGGAAAGGAACTTAAATTTCTTATAGGTACTGTCCTATCACAACCCGGGTCCCTGCCAGCTCTTTACATAGCTCCCTGCTGGCTTTTGCCGCAGCTCAGGCAGGTCTTACCAAAGCTGTACATTGGGGGCACACCCACTTACTTTCACCTCTGCCCACACCACTAAAACTCTAGTTTGGGGTCTCATCATTTCACATCTCCATCCTTGCAACATCTCCCTCTCTGGGCTTGAAAAATGCAAACTTGCTCCACCCAGATCTATTCAGATTGCGGCTTTCAAGGTCCTGTTCTGAGCTGGTCATTTTGAGCGTATCACCCCCCTTTTTGGATCCCTTCACTGGCTTTCCTTCCTCTGTGGCAGCGCATATTCATTTTTTGTCTTTCCAGGCCAGGAAGGGGCCTGGAAAATCTCCACACTATGTATCATCTCTCGTCCTCTACTGAAATGTTGACTCCTGCCTCTGATCCTCCTGTCATATCAGCTTCCATCACTTTCTAGTTAAATTTTCAAACACCCTTGCACCCCTTATGCATGGGTGGAGCTCCCCATAAACATCTGCAAAGGTAACTCATTATCCTCCTTTAAAGCTCCCCTTTGCTGACATGCCTACAAAAAAACTTTACCTCAGGCTGCAGCTATGCTGGGACCCCTGCCTGTCCTGTGGGGCCCAGATTGTGTTATTGTTTCCTTGTCCCCCCCCTCCCATTTGTCTATCACTAACTGTAATCTCTTGTTTTATGCTTGGATTATAAGATCTCTGGTGCAGGGACTGTCTTTTTGCTCTGGTAATACAAATACGGCAAAGGGTACGTCTACATGACACAGAGTGTAGTGACGGGGCTCTGTGGACACAGCCCTGTCGCTCCAAGTTGGTGTGTGTGAATGCTGTTCGTTGGCACTTTTGCTGACAGCATACATCCACCCCCAACAAGTGTCGCTTGCAGGATGAGGAGGTTTAAGCACCGGTGTGTGACACAAGTTTTGTGGACCAAGTGTGGACCTAGTCTAAGAACACCTTGGTTTCAAGCAGGAGTAAACTGCTTTGGCACAAATAAGCATGAACAGACTACACTACCCCTTGGCATTGGTGCAGCTATCTCAGAGGCTGAATTCCTAAATCTAAACAAGACCTTAAAAGCAATTTACACCGAGAAGATGGAACAAAAGAAGAAGATCAAAGCCACTAAATGGGATGCTAACAACCGGAGACAATATGTCAGGTAGCCAGTCTTCCCCTGGGAAATGAATGAGTATTCTGTCACTTTGTCAGCAAATCCATCAGTGCTCAAGCGGCTTTGATGGGATTATTTTTGGCTTAATTACCAGTAGGTGTTAATAAAACAATCAAAGATCTCAGACAGCTCAGGCTCTGTCTGTCTCCCACAATGAGGAACCAGGAAATTGTCCCATTAGTCACTGACAGTGACAGGGGGGAATGGATCTGAATGAAATGTGTTGCGGAGAAATCGTGAAGTAACATTCAGATCAACCAATATATAATGGAACAGTTCAGAAAAGGGACAAACCCACTCTGATGTCCCAGGTAAGAGGTGTCTGCTTTATTTCCAAGCTCTGGAAAAATAGTCAACACTATCCCTGCTGCAATGTTTTCTGTGCCAAGTGGATTTATGTATTTTCTAGTAATCATCCAAGGCTGTCAGAGGATGAGGATGGGGGGAGAGGAGAGAACCTATAATAAATTGGATCAAAGTCAAAGGAAGGTTCCATCCTTTTAATTTACTGTGAATGTTAAGTGCCCTTGTGGGATACAGTCATCTGTTCCTTCATCTAGACTGATCAAAGCAGCAAATTTCTCGCTTCTCACTTGAATAAGGCAAGAGAAAGAGAGCTTTATTTAGAGAAATGTAAAGGCTCCTGCTCTGAGCAAACACAGATTTATCCACTCATCTGAAGGTGAGTGGCATGTGAAAGATACCATTGTTCTGAAATGTACTCAGGTAATCTTCCTTAGTTTGTGCAAATTAGGTTGTACGCCTTCTGGAGGCTCTCACAAGAACAGGAACTCCTTGACAAGCTTAGGAAAGGGGGAATATGGTTGCCATGTGGATGAAAAATAATCACATCCCAGCATCTTGCAGTGTAACTGCCACTGGGGAGATTTGAACTTGGGACCTCTGAAGCGGAGTATAAGAGCCTCTACCCTCTGAGCTAAAAACCAGCTAGTTCCCAGTCCATGCTGGAGAGGTCTCTTGGTCTTAACTGTTGCTGTGGTCTAGGTACCACTTGCATTGCTCAGTAACCACACTAGGTGTGTGGGTTACATACTTCCCTTAGGTAAGGAAGCACATCCCAAGCTTCAGAGACCCAGTTGAGATTCTGTATGAGCCCCCACTTGTAACCACCACCAGGCAGGTTTGAACCTGGGACTGCTGAAATGGAGTCTAAGAGCCTCTACCCTCTGAGCTAAAAGCCAGGTGGCTCCCAGCCCGTCCTGTAGAGGTCTCTTAGGGTACATCTAGACTACAGGCTTTTGTCGACAGAGGCTTTGTCAACAGATACTATCGACAAAGCCTCTGTCGACAAAGAGCGTCTAGACTACAGACAGTTCTGTCGACAAAGCAAGCTGCTTTTTCAGCAGAGAGTCTAGACGCTCTCTTTTGAAAAAGCACAGTGTGGATGCAATAGTGCCTTTTGTCGACAGAACTCTGTCGACAAAAGGCGTTATTCCTCATAGAATGAGGTTTACCGCCATTGACAAAAGTGCCGTGTTCTGTTGACTTACTGTCAACAGAACTCGGCGGCAGTGTAGACACAGGTATAGTTTTGTTGACAAAAGTCCACTTTTGTCGACAAAACCCTGTAGCCTAGACACTGACAGTCTTAACTGTTGCTGTTGTCTAGGTACCACTTGCATTGCTCAGTAACCACACTAGGGCTTTGTCTATACTGGCGGCTTCTTGCACAAGAACATCTTGCGCAAGTCTTCTTCTGCAAGAAGTCTTGCGCAAGAAAACGTCCACACTGCCATGTGTGAGCTGTGCTTTTGCGCAAGAGCGCCCATGGCAGTGTGGACGCTCTCTTGCGCAAGAAAGCTCTGATGCCATTTTAGCCATAGGGCTTTCTTGCGCAAGAAATCCCTGCCCAGCATCCACACTGCCCTCTTGTGCAAGAGCTCCTGCGCAAGAGGGCTTACACCTGTTAAAAAAGAGTGTAGCTCTTGCGCAAGGAGCCCTCTCTTACCACACCGTACTGTACATTTATTTGCGCAAGAGCGGGCGGGCAGTGTGGACGCTCTGCAGATTCTTGCCAGCTTGGGTAGATGTAGATGCACTAGCTCTGATGCGGCTAGCATGCTAAAAATAGCAGTGTGGCCATCACAGGGCAGGCGGTGGGTCAGATGATCTGCCCCCATCCTGTTCTGGACCCATGGTGTACACTTGGGTATCTAACCTGTCCTGTCATCCCAGCAAAACGGCTATTTCTAGTGCGCTGACTCAGTCATTGCGGGCATGCGGATGTTTATCTGAGCTGGAAATGACGCTTCCAGCACCAGTGTAGACATGCTCTAAATGCTTTCTTGAATCTCTACACAAAAGACAAGGCCACAATTCACCTCGTGATCAGTCAAGGACATGACTGCCAGAGATGTTTCATTAGTAGGTAATATAAATAGCTGCATGAATAGCTCTGAAAAGGCAAAGTAAATAAAAGCAGAAAGCCATTGACCCTTGCAGAATTATTTTTTTACATGAAGAGGTTGTCTGGGCATGGACTGTTCTTCTCTTAAACCCCTCATCACTGAAGAAAAGTCATTTTCTCTGTGAATGGCATCGATGCACAATAGGGAATCTGGCAGGGAACGAAAGGCAAGTGTCCATCACTCTGTCCTGCTACATTCATGTTTTTTTCCATAGATAAGAGCCTACCAAATTCACAGCCATGCAAAACATGTCACGGACCATGAAATCTGATGTCCTCCCGTGAAATCTGGCCTTTTGTGTGCTTTTACCCTACACAATACAGATTTTAAGGGGGAGACCAGTGTTTCTCAAATTGGGGGTCCTGACCCAAAAGGGAGTTGCAGGGGGCTCACAAGGCTATTTTAGGAAGGTCACAGTATTGCCACCCTTACTTCTGAGTTTCAGTGCTGGGCAGCTGGAGAGCAGTGGTTGTAATATTGGTTGGGTGCCCAGCTCTGAAGGCAGCACCCGCCAGCAGCAGGGCAGAAGTCAGGGTGGCAATACCATACCCATGTCATCCTGACTTCTGTGCTGCTGCCGGATGGCTGGACAGAAGTGGCCCAGTTCTGCAGGTAGCAGCGCAGAAATAAGCGTGGTAATACCTTGCCACACCCTCCTTCCTTCCACACAGCTGCTAGCAGAGCTGGATTCCTGGCCAGCAGCTGCTGCTCTCCAACTGCCCAGCTCTGAAGGCAAATGCTGCAGCCAGCAGCTGCGCAGAAGTAAGGGTAGCAGCACTGCAACCCGCACACAGTAACCTTGCAACACTGGCACCCCGATGTTGGGGGGCGGGGGAAGCCCCATGCCTTGGGAGCCAAATCCAGGCAAGCCAGGGGCTGCAACTGGCCCCCAGGCCTTAGGTACCCGCACCTGGTCTAAGCATCTTGAATTATGAATGATTATCTGACTCAGCTAGATGCTCTGATCTTCCCCAAATCTACCCCTTCTGCTCTTCCTAGCAGACCTGACTTCCCCACCTGCTGGCTTCTTGGGCATGGGGAGATAGAACCTAGTTGCCTGCTACCTCTCGTCATGGAGTGGGCGGGAGTCACCAGGCCCTTCACCCCCATCCGCAGTCATATGTGACTCTCGGCCAGCAAGTAGAACAGAAGATTTATTTGCGGACAGGGACACAGCGTAGCATAGAATTGTTACAGGAACCAGGAGCATTCAGTACAATCCACCTTGGGGGAAAGGGGGTTCAGAGCCAGGGCTCTGGGCCCCAGCCCAGCCTCCCAAGTCAGCTAAGCTCCCTTCTCCCTAAGCCAGCCGAAAAACTAACTCACACATCCAGCCACTGGTCACAGCCCTTTAGGCACCTCCTGCTTTCTCCTGCTTCCCGGCCCAAGGTGCTATCTCTATCACTGGTTGCATTTTCCCCTAGGATCAGGTGACAGGGGCCTGGGCCATTCTCTCCGTGCCTTCCCTCAGGCGTCCTCACCCAAATATCCCATCCCCCACTGGGCACTGCGCACACGTGCGCTCGCGCGCGCGCGCGTACACACACACAGAGTTACTACAGAACAGCACAAGACAGTAGAATCAGATACAACGCAACAAAGCAACCAGAGTGAATACAAAACCCGCTACGTCACACCTTTATTCCAATGAATGGAGCAATTTCAGCTGATGACCGCCTTCCTATCTCTCGGGACCTCTCGTCTCCTAGTAAGGCAGCGAGGAAGGTTCCGTCATGCTTTCCAACTTCCAAAATACTCCAGGGTATGATTTGTCAGCTTTAGCATTTAATTGACAGGAGTTAAACATGGTGTTAGACATAAGATATCCTAAGAGCCAGTATTATTATTATTACTCGCTAATTATTAAAAGAAAACATTACAGCTCTGACAGAATCAAAATGCTAGGTTCCTCGTTAAACATCATATGATCTTCCAGCAAACTATATTGTAGTCTGTAGGCAGACTCTGTCTCTGTAATTTGCGTGATATAAATCTGTATTAAAGGAGAGGGATCATTTTGCCATTAGTTGAATCACTCAGTCATTTAGTAGGATAGCTTCTTTTCTCATCATATCAGACAGGCACTGTTCAGCATTTTTAAGAATAAATAGGGAACTGAAAGGAGAGGGCTGAGTCAGAAAGTACAGCCTCCTCCTTCTGCCCAAGAAGCTACTGTGCTCCTCCTAAGTAAATATGAACAGTCTCAGGAAACAACAACAACAAAAAGCAACACCAAGCAACTGATTGACAAGTGGAAATGCACTTTGGACAAGATCTTTCTGTATGGAAACTACAGCAAAATCCACTGCTGCAATAAAAAAAAAAAACAATGGATTGGATAAGAGCCTGTCTAAATTTGGTCATCCAATATACCATGATTGCATGCACAAACTAGTCAGTTCATAGATGCACTTAATTGATTTCCATATAAAGTCAAAGCAATTAGACATGGAAAGCAGGCCCACAATTACCATGCACTTTGTGCACAAGCTATTTGTTGGAAAATGTGTATTAAATGCAAAACTAGCATGAAGCCAGTGCTAAAGATGAGATACTAAGCAGGGAATAAGACATTTTATTGTGACTGACCCACCCCCATCCTTTATGAAATGGACTTATGGACACAAATGCACATAACTCAGAAGTGCTTTGGACAAATTGCTTCATGTAACCTATCAATCTTCATGTCATAATCCGCTGGGTCTGTTTATCTTATTTTGGTGTATGTATCATTCTTGTATGTAAAATTAGACAAATAGGGTATGTCTAGACTACATGGCTCCGTCGACGGAGCCATGTAGATGAGTTTACTAGACATAGGAAAATGAAGCAGCAATTTAAATAATCACTGCTTCATTTACATCAAAATGGCTGCCACGCTGTGCTGATCAGCTGTTTGGCGGCACAGCGGGGCAGTCTGGAAGTGCCGCGGTTGACAAGGGAAGCCTTTGTTGACCGCTCCGATAAACCTCATTTCACAAGGCATACCGGAGTGGTCAACAAAGGCTTCCCTTGTCGACTGCGGCACGTCCAGACTGCCCCGCTGTGCCACCAAAGAGCTGATCGGCACAGCGCGGTGGCCATTTTGATGTAAATGAAGCGGCGATTATTTAAATCGCCGCTTCATTTTCCTATGTCTAGTAAACTCATCTACAAGGCTCTGTCGACAGAGCCATGTAGTCTAGACATACCCATAGAGTGCGGAATGCTTTTTTTTTAATGGTTTTTAAATGTATGAATGAAAGCCATCACAGGGGCTACTGTCAATGTCTTGATGACTAACTGTTAAACAATCTCTTTTGTCCTTTGAGTCTTAGTAGTGGTTGGTCTGGGGAAGTCACATGTCCACCCCAACTGACCAGGTGACTTCCCAGGCAAAAAGGGAATCTTTAAAAACAACAGGAAAGTAGGAGTCTTTTGTCTTTGGCTGGCACATCTGAGGGAAGGAACCAAAGACCCCAGAGTGAGGGACAGCCCTGGTTTGGAAGGCTTTGCTGGAAAAGAGACAGTTTTAGGGTGAGTTTATAATGAGTTTGTGTACTGACATTTCAGTGTTAGAATTAGCTCAGCGTTTTCTGTTATTTCGCGTTTGTAATCTACTTAAATCCTACTGCTTGTACTGAATAAAATCACTTTTATTTTCTATCAAGACCAGTGTGATTAATTGTTACCTGCGGGAGCAACCAGTGTGTACATTCCCCCTTTCATTGTTAAAGGGGGCTTGCCCAAATAATTCATTGGGGGGAGGGGGTGATCCAATTTGGGAAGTGGTATTTCAGGAAGCTGGGCCCCAAACTGCATTTTCCTTGGTCCCGAAGAGATTCAGTGTCTGCATTGCTTCTCCAGGGAAGGGGGGTGGGGGGGAAGTGATCTCAGCTCTGTGTCTTGGCTGGGGGAGATCAGGCAGCTGGCCCAGCAGGACCGAACGGTGAGAAGCTTTCGAGAGCAGAAAGGTGAGTGGTAGTGGCAGTGGCCTTGCTGGCACTCCGGGAGGCACCCCCAAAGGGTCGTCTTGACCTCACCCCGTCACACTTATATGACACTAGCTGATCGTAAACTGAAGACACAATACTGTATCTGGTAGATTCTGATAGATGTTAAGCAAGTAAATCCATTTATTCTTGTCTAAGTATCAGCCACATCACGGCAGAGTTTTTAGAAGCCTTTACAATCAATGTTTCCTTGATAGTTTTCCACCCATGTGTGGAGTAAATTTTGTTCTGTGCACCAAGGCATATGCAGATGTGCACCCCCAGTAGCAACACATGCTGCTGGCTACTGCCATCTGTGGGTGCTCTGCTAATCAACTGGGGGGCATTTGAATCTTTCCTGGGTGGCTGCCCAAGCGCATGGCTTACAGGGAACACTGTTTACAATAGGTCATCAACTTTGAGCACTCAGCAGCTGATCATGACCTTCCAGTGATCTGCTGCACACCATCCATCCATTTCCTCTCTGGTTGTACCCTCCTATGATAACGCTCCGCTTTTCCTTCCAGGTAGCTTTCTCCAGGTTATTTCCATTGCTTGTCCAATGTGTCCAAAGCACATAATCTTGCATTTGTTGGTCACCAACATCAGGATCTGCTTCTCTGCAATAGTATTTCTAACGTAAGCATTGATCTGTTTTTCTGGATGGAAGGTATGCAAGAGACTTCACCAGAGCCACATTTCAAATGCTTTAGTCTTCTTGTCAGTGGCATGACCTTTCCACAGTTTACATCCCTGATTACCATGGAAAATATTAGGCTTTTCTCCAGTTGCACCTAACTCCTTTAGTGTGCACCGCATAGACCACTCCTGTGTTTCTCAACACTGATGAGATGCTTGCTCCTGGAATCTACTAGATTACGCTGGTGTAACAAACATGACAGTATGTGTCATGTCTCCCTCTAATGGCTGGTCTACTAGAGCAGTGTTTCTCAACCTTTTTTTATAAAGTACTCCTTTAAAAAAAATTATAAGTATCCCTAGTACCTACAGTTTTCAGACACAATTTTTTTCTACCATTGCAACACATTTGTTTAAACAACTTCATTGTAGCTGGGTGGGTGGTGAAATTTTTGGGTGTAAAAAGTACAAAGATTATAAAGGGCTGTAAAACTGAAAAGAAAAATTCCATTTTCTCTACGTTTCGGTTGTGTTGATGTACCCCCCAGACTTCTCTCCAGTACCCCTGAGAGTACTTGTACCACTGATTGAGGAACACTATACTAGAGGATAATAACTTGCTGTTGGTAGCAGCTGAGGGAGTTATTCCTTTAGCATAAGTGGCAGAAGTGGCTGTGCTGTAGTGCTGTAGTTTTCATGTTCAAACCTGCTGCTGTTACATTGGCAGAAAGGAAAGGCCTGGCTGTCTTCACCAAAATTTTCCTTACAAGAGCTTTGGTGGGAATTCACGCTCTGAGGTGATCACTTGTAGGCTTTCTTCTCACCTGCTGCTTGAAAAATAAACAGAAACGCAATTCAATAGGCAGCAAACATATCTCGGCGCTGCAGGAGGTGGAGTTTACCCTCTGTCCCTGGGGAACGCAGCACGCTTGGTCGTGTAATCTGCTGACTCAGCTGTCATATTTCAGTGATGACGAGAAAGGGGAGAAAAAAGCAAAGACTAAACAGCGCTGCCTTTTATTTTGGCTCGGAATGCCCTAGAAATAACAAACATTTGATTGCCGAGGCTTAGCTGACAACCGCTGTAAATAGAAAGGAATGTGCGGGATGAGAAACAAGCAACAAATGGCCCAGGAGAGAACAAGCTAGAGAAGCGTGAGCCAGGAGTTGGCAAACCAGCCTCTCTTTCAAGGTACTTGGTAGTGCTGCCAGAAGAGGCCACAGATCAGGTCTCTGTGGAGGGTCGGTAGGTCAGAGAAATGTCCTTCTCTGTGTTTGTAGGGCTGAGTGCCAAAGGCTGAGCTGTGCATGGCTACGAGTTGTCAGGATTCTCCTGGGGAGGGGGATTTTCTGGAAAGCAGAACGGGACTGAGGGTAGAGGCCAGGGCCTCTAGGGAATACGACACCCTGGGCAAACTTGTGTTTTGGTGCCCTTGGGCCCCCATTTCCCTTGGCCTCCCCAGCCCCTGGACCCCCACCCTGCGCTCCTGAGTATCCCCCCTGCCCTGCTCTGTTCCCAGCCTTGCTCAGCTCCCCCTGCCTCCCACTCACATGCACCTGGACCCTGCTTGGCCTCGCAAGGCCCTTCCTCTGCTGTAGACTGAGCAGCGCAGCCTGGCAGAGAGGGACTTTGCTATGTCCCAGGCCGTGGTGGTCTGGACCGCTCCAGGCTCCTGGGGGGGCTGGAGCTGGAACCCTCAGCCACTATCCCCTGCATGGTGCCCACTTTGCCCCTACCTTTTGCACAATGCTGCCTTCACTCCTAACCCCTGCACTTTCTCCCGCCTGTGCCCCCAAGTCCAGCCCTGTGCTGCCAATGTGCCTTGCCACGCTGCCCCCCTGCCCAGTACCTCCACCCCTTTATGCCCACCCAGAGATCTCCACCACAGATCCCTGTGCCCAGTGCCCTCCCACCCCATCACAGCCCACTCACAGCTGTCCAGAATCCCGTATTCCCCAGGGAATGCAGCACCGAAAAAGGTAAAAATTCTGTGCACAGTAAATTTAAAATTCTGCAAATTGTATATAAATAAATGTAGAGGTTCCATCACGGGAGTGGCACACAGAGGCCACTGGCTGGATGGAGGTGGGAGATCACCCCGCAGCCATCTTCTTCCCCTCCTCTGCTAGGATTGGGGCTTGGCAATGAGATACCTCTATGTGATGGCTGGATTGTCAGCCATGACCCCATATCCATTTGAATGACAAAAAGGAAACAGCTGATACCAGTGGCTGAGTCCAGCCCTCCACAAGGCCCTTGCCTGCCCCGGCTCTGGGCCATCCCCTCCCAAATGGCCTTTCATTCTCCCTAAAAGGAGCGTCTCCCTCTGTCATGATCATGAGGGTTAGCCAGCATCCTGGGGACTAAGGGGTTAACTATGTCCCTTACCTAAACCAGGTGGCAGGCAGCCAATAGAAATGTAGGTAGGAATTTCAAACTGGGACAAAGGAATTTATGGTTTTTTCCCTCTTTGTCCCTGGGCAGTTTCCCTCCAGCTATTGAAGGGGACAGGATGTCTCCCTCTAAGAAAATACTCTTCACAGTCTGTAAGGAGGATAAAGTTTAGATAAATCTGTTAGGTTTTCTTGTTTTATGGTTTGGGAAATGGGATCTGGTCTGTGCATTTAAAAATGGGTTTTGTTCTCCTTTGTAACTAAGTTCCGGGCCCATGGTAAATTTCTCCTCCATGAGGATATTATTTTATTACTGTTCCATCTAGTCATTATGCTTGCAATAGGAATATTGTGGTGATGATAAAAGTTCTTTCTCTTTTCTTTTTATTAATCTGGTATTGGTTAATTTTTGTGTCCTGGTTTGTACTTTAGGGGTGAGATTTCCCAAGTAGTCTCTCCCTGGTTGCTTTATTAATATTCGGGTGGTGGCAGCGGCATTTTATTCCCAAAATCTAGGTTGTTAAGATTTTGGGGGGAAGTTTCATACCAAAGCCTGGTAGATAAGGTTGTGGGATACTTTTGCTGGCCCCCCACTTCTGCATTTATTGTCCAGAGTGGGGAAGGAGCCGTGACACCCTCTAAACCTGAAAAGTCAAGAAGTGCTTGGGACGTGCGGTTGAATAAGAAAAGGAACCAATTCACCAGCTCCAAGCACATACAAGTAACAGCCCAAAGAGAAATAACGCGCTCACCGTCTCAGTGTGCAAACCCAAAGAGCCCGGTTGCCCCTGCCTTCCTGAGGCCAAGCCTCTGTCCTGCCCCATCTCTGAGGTCTTGCTTCCGCTCACTGCACTCCACGCCCCCACTTCTGTTGCTTGCAGTCCTCCAGGCTCACTCACTTTCACCAGG
This sequence comes from Pelochelys cantorii, assembly GCA_032595735.1. Lineage (NCBI taxonomy): Eukaryota > Metazoa > Chordata > Testudines > Trionychidae > Pelochelys > Pelochelys cantorii. Next base: position 31,252,729 of record CM064343.1, on the reverse strand, counting down.
CTGGGGCAGGAATTGGGATATGGGTGAGGTGTGTGATCAAGCTCTGAGAAAGAGTTTGGGTGTGGGGTGTGGGATCTAGGCTGGGGCAGAGGATTGGGATACAGGAGAAGTAAGAGGTCAATCTCTGAGAGGGTTTGAGTGTGGGGTGCAGGATCTAGGCCGGGGCAAGGATTGGGGTGCAGGAGGGGCAGTGCTTTGGCACGTAGCCCAGGCAGTGCGGCGCCTGTAGGTACATCCTTCTCTGCATGCTGCTGCCCCCAAGGCACTGCCTCTGCAGTTCCGATTGGCCACAGTTCCCAGCCAACGGGAGCTGCAGAGCTGGCACTCTGGTGGGAGACAGCGCATGGAGCCCCCGCCTCCCAGTGGGCTGCAGAGACGATGCTGGCCACTTTTGGGAACGTTGTCGAGTGAGAGCAGGGAAGGGAACCTGCTTTCGCTCCGCTGCCGCACTGGGCTGAGTGCCCGAAATCTCCCGGGTTGGCTGAGGCAGCCTCCAGGGGATAGGGCATGATTCTGGGAGACCTCTACTGAAAACAGGAGGGTTGGCAACCCTATTCCCTTCCACACCAGACCCTCCCCCCCCCCCCAGCCCATTCAGACTTCAATGCTCAGCCTGGCTTTCCCCAGCCGGGTACCTCCTCTGCTACCTCCCCTGCCCCCTCTTTCCCTGAAATCCCTGCCCCCAAGCTCCGCTCCCTTCTCTCTTCCCAGCCTCTCCAGGTAACCCCTACCCTGTTGTCAGCCTTGCCAGCTACACCCTCCCCATTCACATGCACAGTAGGTTTTGCTCCTGGCCCCTGCCTGGCCTCGCAGGGCCCTGTCTCTGCCGCAGATCCAGCAGTGCTGCCTGGCAGGGAGGGAGTTTGCTACGTCCCAGGCAGTGGTGGTCTGGACAGCTCTGGGAGATGGGGTGGGCTGGAGCTGGAGCCCTCAGCGGGCTGGCCGACAAGTGGGTCAGTGGAGGGCAGGGACGAGATTGCTGGATCGGGGAGAAGCCCACCGCTTTGGCGCTGGGGAGGGGCCGGAGAGGAGGAGTCCGTGCTGCGTGCAGTCAAGTGAAGTCCCATTGCAGCCAGTCAGGGGAAGCCCAAGCCCCACCTGCTGCCCCTCCCCCCGGCTACTATGCTGCGGGCAGTTTGTCTGGCCCCAAGGCTGGCCCTAGAGGGGCCGCTCGGAGGAGTGGGCGACAGGGCAGCCAGGCAGAGCTCCAGAACCGAGGGAGGAAGAGTGTGTGGGAAAACGTGCTGCATAGTCAGCAATTCCTGTCTTTCCCTCCGTTCCTGGGGTCGCATCTTCCCCCTGCTTCCAGGGTACGTCATTGGCTTCTGGCTTGAAGCAGGGCAAGAGTGGCTGCAAGTCAAGGGATCCAGAGAGCAAATCTGTGCACGTATCCACGTGTGTGTGTGTGTGTGTGTGTGTGTAAGCGGCAGCAGGGTGATGGGGGCTGGTGGGATGGATTCAAGACTTGTCTGGCCTGGTGGCTGGTCTGGTGATGTCCTAAGGTGCTGTCACTGTGCACGGATGTATTACAAGGAGATGTGCTCGTAAGCCAGGCTCCTCCAGCGAATGCGGCAACGCTGCCAGCGTGTGTCTGGGGAGAGCTGCAGGTGAGGATGTGTAATGCAGATATTTACTCTCTAGAAGACTGTTCAGATTTCATTGCCTGGCTCCCTCCACTCCCCTACTTTGTCCATGTGAGCAGAGTTTTAAAATAACTTCTCACTGTACTGGCCCTCGGGGCTGACTGGAGCCAGGGAACTGGAATGCATGAAAGGCGGCAGTGCGGTTTCTTTTCTTTTTCTTTTCTTTTTTTTTTTTTTTTGCTTCTGGATAACCAGTGTGGGAAATGAGAAGCGCAGCTGGTGGCTGGTTGGGTGGGTTAATATCAATGTGTTACCCACCAGTGTTCTCCCTTTTTGCAGCCTGCCCTGCCCTGGGCATTTCCATTATGGGCTGCCCCACCTCAAAAGCAGCGGTGTTGCACGACCCTGCGGCTCCAGGCATGGTCACTCACTCAGTCCCGCGAAACACATTTGGACTGGGGCAAGCAGAAGTGCTGCAGGCGAGGGAGCGGATGCACTGGTAGAATGAATGGCTTTTTCCTCTATAGCAGCATCCCCGGTGGACTCCAGGCCTGGCCACCCAGCCAGCCCTGCCCTGCCCTACCAAACACAGAGGGTGTCTACTCTCTGACCTGGGACCGCAGGGAGCGACGTGGTGGTGCAAACTAGCTATCCTTTGTAGCTATAAACAGAAACCTCCAGCCTCCCAAGCTGCCCACCCTTGCAGCTTTCTCTATAAAGAAAGCAGCCCCAGGGGGTTCGCCTTACGGGTACTTGCTAAAATAGCATTGGAACTGCCGGAGGGAGGAATAAATCTGACCCTCCGAGCATTCCCCATTCCAGGTTGTTACCAGCCCTTGTTTAGTGGCTCCTTGCAGTGCTGGGGGCGGCAGGCGTTCCTGCCTGCAAGGATCACTCAGTCTGGGCTCGATCTGGGGGTGATGCTAGGCTGCCAGAGGCTTCCTGGCAAGGCTCTGGCAGTGGCGTGGCTCCAGGGTGAGGGGTGTCGGATTCGCAGAGCCATGCTCACGCTGACCCTGTTTCTGGGCCTGTGGGATGTCTGCCCAGCTTCCCTGCACTGCCTCCGGGAGTCTGCAGGAGGCATCGTGTTCCCATTTCAGAAGCTGGCTCGCTCTGCTGCTGCTGCAGCGCCGTACCTGCTCCTCCGGGTGAACAGAGAAGCTGCATAGGCAGGAATTCTGCTCCTGCTGCTGCTTCCACAGGGCAAAAGGCTCCAACATATGACTTATGAGGGGAGGCTGAAGGAATTGGGTTTGTTTAGTTTAGAAAAGAGAAGATTGAGGGGGGACATGATAGCAGTTTTCAGGTATCTGAAAGGGTGTTACAAGGAGGAGGGAGAAAACTTGTTCATCTTGGCCTCTGAGGATCGAACAAGAAGCAATGGGCTTAAACTGCAGCAAGGGAGGTTTAGGTTGGACATTAGGAAAAAGTTCCTAACTGTCAGGGTAGTCAAACACTGGAATAAATTGCCCAGGGAGATTGTGGAATCTCCATCTCTGGAGATATTTAAGGGTAGGTTAGATAAATGTCTATCAGGGATGGTCTAGACAGTACTGGGTCCTGCCATGAGGGCAGGGGACTGGACTCGATGACCTCTCGAGGTCCCTTCCAGTCCTAGTATTCTATGATTCTATGATTGAACAGCGAGGGACGGGTGGTAGGCGCCTGGAGCAAAGGGTCAGATGTTTATCTCCTTGAGACATTGGGGTAAATCCAGACTCACCCCAGCCGAGTGAGTGCAGCGCCTTTAGATTCACGCTAGGATCTGTGGAATCACAGGCTGGCCTGCACAGTGCACAGACTGGTTTGGCTCTGCAGTGTATGCACTTTCATCTGCTGTGATGTCTCCAGCACTGCCTAGCTAGGGGCAGGCTGCCCCCTTCACTGCCGCCCCACCAGTGCCACTTAAAAAGAGCAGCTGGCCTTGCAGGGCAAGTTTCAGCCTCTCTAACATCTGCAGACAAGTCTCCGAGGGGGCGCCGGGTTAGTCTGTGACTTTAAAAACAACAAGTCAGCCCGCGGTACTAACACAAATATATATCTCGTATCATGAGCTTCCCTGGGCAGAACCCGCTCCCGCAGGGGAGAAGATCTTGAGACATCTGAAGAAGTGGGCTCTGCCCACGAACGCTCATGATACTGCAGGGCTACTCAACACGTGGCCCATGGGCCCTCAGCTTGTTTGCGGCCCATGGTTCAGTTTGGGTTTACATGGGACGGGGCTCAACACGCGGCCCACAGGTGGGAGCCAAAACAAAAAAGTAATCATTATAATGGTTGTCTGTTGATATGCGTTTTAGTAGTTACATTCCTGGACTGTCATTGCTCATTGCTGTCATATGTGTGGAAATCGGCGAACTATTGTATTTTATTAATATCAGCAGAATTGACTTAAATGGGGCCTGTGTGTTGTATAGTCTGTTTTGTAGCCTTAATCTTTGTGTTCATGCCTGTCAGTGTGAAAGAAGCTATTTGCATATGTTTACATATATATTTGCATGTACATGCAACCACACTTAAGCTGCGGCCCTTGGCATGTGCTGTGAGGTATCATTGTGGCCCCTGGGGCTTCCAAAGTTGAGTAGCCCTGTGATACTGTATACAGGCAGTCCCTGACTTACGAACGGATTACGTTCCGAACACCTGGTTGTAACTCGATTTGGTCGTAAGTCGGAAATACTCTTAAATGCGCTGCCCGCGCTGTTCGAAAAACTTGACGTACATGGTTCTCAACTCAAAAATATTATAATGGGGTTAATGGGAGGTTGATGGTAAGTACGGATGATCATAAGTCGGTCTGTTCATAAGTCGGGGAGTGGCTGTATATATATTCGTGTCAGTCTCTAAGGTGCCACAGGAGTTGGAGGGCTCTATCTACAGACAAGCAATTTCTCTCTCTTGAGGGTCTCTTCCAGAGCCCAACTGCCCGCACTTTAAAATCCCTACCTGTGCTCCAGGGCAAGGGAGGCTGGGGCCGTGGGGCACCCCACCTCCCCATGGTGCTTTGGGTGGGGGAGGGAGGCTTTGGCTGCCATGGGGGCAGGGCTGGGATCTTGCCTCCTCCAGCCCTACCTTCACCCACTGCTCATGCCCGGGGGAATAGCGTCATGGCAACTGGACCAAGCCTAATGTTCCAGGGGACCAATGCGTCATCAGCAGGCAGCATCCAGCCATGGAAGTCCTGGGCCAGATTTGAACTGGTTGCCTTGTGGCAAAATCTGCTTTAGCACCAGCCCCGGGGCACCTTGACTGATCTGCTGGCTCTTCCTTTTGAAGCATTCCCTCCTCTGAAAGCTGTTCCCTGCCCTGCCTTTCTATCAGCTCCTGCGGGTGGCTCATCTTCCCTTGCCCTGCGGAAAGCACGCAGGCCACCCCATTCCAAACTCCCCACCTTTGATCTGCACTCCACAGACAGAAAGGCGCCGGGAGGAGGGCCTGCAGCCTGGCACTTGAGAGATCAGAAAAGGGAATGTCAAATGTGTGCTGTGCTTGAGAGCTGAAATTCCATGTCCTGTGGAAAAAAGAGTTTGAAAGGCGCTTCCTTATCTCTACACTTGAATGTCTGTAGATAAAAGATGCCCCTCACAGGTAAGAAGGAAGAGCAAGGTGCCCGTCGCCTGGTTGCTCTCTGTTGTGACCTTGTATCTGACTAGACCAGATCAGTTTTGTGTCATCCGTTCATTTTAGAGGGTTGTTGTTACGATTTATTATTATTATTATTATTTGCTTGTATTATGGTAGCTCCTAGAAAGCCCACTTATAGACCAGGCCTGCATTGTGCTGGCTACTGCACAAACACAGAACAAAAGATGATTCCGGTCCTAAAGAGCTTCTAACCTAATTGCAAGGCAAGAGACAACAGATGCATACAGACAATAGCACAAGAACGGCCATCCTGGGTCAGACCAAAGGTCCATCTAACCCAGTAGCCTGTCTTCTGACAGTGGCCAATGCCAGGTACTTCCAAGGGAATTAACACAACAGGGAATCACCAAGTGATCCATCCCCTGTCCCCCATTCCCAGCTTCTGACAGAGATTAGGGACACCCTTCCTGTCCATCCCGGCTCATAACCATTTTTGGACCTATCCTCCATGAATTTATATAGTTCTTTTATGAACTCTATTATAGTCTTGGACTTCACAACATCCTCTGGCAAGGAGTTCCACAGGTTGACTGTGCATTGTGTGAAGAAATAGTTTCTTTTGTTTGTTTTAAACCTGCTGCCTATTAATTTTATTGGGTGAGCCCTGGTTCTTGTGTTATGAGAATGAGTAAATAATACTTCCTTATTTACTTTCTCCACCCCAGTCATGAATTTGTAGAGTTCCATCATATCTCCCCTTCTTCATTTCTTTTCCAAGCTGAAACATTAGACAGGCAGCTGTGAGAGGCAGCATGGGAGAGTGCATGAAGCTGCTTGTTGACAATTTAACAAAGAGGCAACAGAGGCTAGGGAGCAATGTAGATAAATGGCCTTCCATACTGCCGGCAATGGTTTTCATTTTTCTGGAGAGTTATGGGCAATGAAAAAGCCTGGTGATTATTTTGAAGTACCAGCGAAGAGTGTCTAGACTAGTAAGCTAAGAGGACAGGGATGATCTTCAGACCTTCAGGGAGAGCAAAACTTTGGTGTAATTGAAGGAAATTATATGTATATATATATATAGTAGCGGGCATACAACACTGTTCTTACATAGAACTCAGAGCACTTTGGAAAGGAAGGTCAGAATCATTCTCTTCATTTTACGGAGAGGGGGAGTGACTTCCCCAAGGTCAGGCAGGAAGCCAGTGGCAGAGCCAGGACTAGAATCGAGAGCTCCTGGCTGCCAAGCTAAGTCCAACCCACTAGACCAGTGGTGGGCAACCTGCGGCCCACTGGCCATATGTAGCCTATCGGGGTTCAGTGTGTGGCCCACAAGACATTTTGTTTACCGTTGCCCACATGCAGGGTTGCCGGATTCCACTGTTTTTTGTCTGCATCGTGTTTTTCTTACCAGTATTACTAAAGAGACACGCACATAAACCAAGGGCATGTGAAGTGAGGTCCGTGCTGTTAGCACACGACATTGTAAGAGCCGTGCGTCCCCCTCTGCATCCAATCGCAACGCTGCTATGGTTCAGTTGGCACTCCCTGCAAATGCTCGATACAAAAGCGCAGTGAGCAAAGCTACCCTGTCCCAGGAGACCGTCCTGATGACAACAATCATGTAGCCCATGGAGATGAAGGAGGCCACTCACATGGCCCATTCACTAACCTAGGTTGCCCCTCTCTGTACTAGACCAGGCTACCTGAAAACTAAGAGTCATATGTTTGAAAATTACAGACTTACAATTTCATGGGCAAGTGCAAGTACAGAGGTTGCAGGCCTACACCAATTAAGTCTGTGGTGTCCAACCAGTTCCGAAACAGTAGCCACTGGAGTGGCGACTGCTATAGCGAACTAGGCACACTCAACTGGCCATGCAGCCACATATGGCTAATGGCTAGCGTGTTGGACACCACCGGGTAAGTGAATGCAGGAATAAGAGCAATTGCCTGATCAGCTGTGCAGGCGTAGAGATTGTGCATGTAATTTAGGTGTGCAAGTGCCCAGATGCCATGGTAACAAGGTCTATGCAAGTTCCTTAGGGTGCATCTACACTGCACCGTAACTCAAAATAAGATACGCAATTTGAGCTATGCACGTTGCGTATCTTATTTCGATGCTATTTTGAAATAGCTTATTTTGTCATTTGGCGCTGTCTACACAGCATCAAATTTCAAAATAAAGCGCTATTCCGAAATGGCTCTTACTGCTCGTAGAATGAAGTTTACAGAGATATCAGAAATAGCGGGCTTGCTGTGAAGACGCATCATAGCTATTTCAGGATACTCCAGTATCCCGAAATAGCGATTGCAGTGCAGACGTGACAAATGGACACGCAGATTGTGTGTGTGTTGTTGTGCTCCTAAAGTTTGAAACTCTGATCTTAATTTACTCTTTGAGATCCTGTCTTAACTTTACCAAAAACAAACCCCCAAAATGAAATTTAGAACCAGAGATCCTGTTTATATTTAGAAGCCTTGAGAATCTCTCTTGCTTTGAACGTATTTCCTGTGTCAGGGTAACACATGCATGAATGGGTCTGTACAAACAACAGCCCTGGCATGGTCATATATCCTAAATAGGGCTCTATTAATTGGTCAGATTTTTAATGAAATGAGCTGGCGAAGATGCAGGCAGAGGAACAAAAGGTGGCTAATACACTGATTAGGATGTTTAATTACCCTCGATGGAGTGTAGAAAGAGGAGAAAAAACCACAGAAGAGATGTGGGTAGAGCCGTGTGGGGTTATAGGCTGAGTCACATAAATTGAAGCAACTGCTCTGCTAATGCAAACAGGCACAGCAAAGAGAAAATTCACATGCAGTCCTGGAAAGTGAATCTAGATACTTCAGAAATAGAGTTCGCTCATCTTTTTTGTATAGTGTCAGGTTGTTTCTTCTGGATCTTTCATCTCCTCTCTACAAACTGCCATCCTCTTGCTACATCTTCAGTTGCTTTTCTCAGGGAGAAGGCCATGTCTGTGATCACCCATCTCCACGCTATGAAGTGTCTGTCGACATGACCTGGCCACTGTGACTGGAGATTAATTCTGGAACAAGATGGGAGCTCTCTTGTATACAATGCGGGATGTCTTCCAAGGGAAATGCAGCAGAAAGCTACTCACGGGTCATTGGCTGAACTGACACTGGTAGAATTAGTTGTGATTTCAAGGCCTGGCCTACACTAAAGTGGAGGGTTGACTTAAGATATGCAACTCCAGCTACATTAATTATGTAACTGGAGCTGATATATCTTCAATCACCATCAACACAGCAGGAGGGCAGTGGGAGCAAACGTTCCCATCGGCTTCCCTTACTCCTTGTGAGGAGCAGGAGTGCCAGTGACGACGGGGGCAACCTCTGATTTTGATTTAGCGGGTCTTCACTAGACCTGCTAAATCAAACCCTGGAAAATAGATTGCAGCAGCATCAATCTTCTGCATAGTGTAGACATGGCCCAAATATCTAGCCTGGAATTTTGACTTGTGTTTGGAGATGTTAAAGATTGTAAATTCCTGCATGGATTGGACACACAGAGTTGTTGCTGCAGCCTGGTAAACATGAAAAGCAGCCAAAACAACTGTTTATGTTGTATTTTGGCCTTTACAACATCCTCTGGCAAGGAGTTCCACAGGTTGACTGTGTGTTGTGTGAAAAAAATACTCCCTTTATGAATGATCGTAAAACCAGGAGCTGAGAGGCTGGGTTGCAAGATCCCTTCTAGACTGAGAAGATCTTTTTGCAACTGTTACTGCATTTGACAATGATGAGACGAGTATCATCAAGGTGACTCTGAAGCTACTGAGGACAGGTGTCCACCTGTAACGTACCCCTCTGGCTGGACCCTGAGTGCCAGATGCAGCTGCAGCATATTTGCACGGGGGAGCAGGAGTGATGCAGAGAGAGCAGTGCTTGTGAGACAAAGAAGGGATTGGCTTCCTGCAGCCAGCCGCTGGCCTGTGGTTCTGCTGCAGGGTATTTCATCACGTTCAGTGTGTGGGCGAGATGGAAACGACAGTGGCACCAGTGCATTGACATATTGCACGAGGAAGGCTGAAATGAAGGGAATCTGTTTACGGAGACTATAAAGCAACCAGTCAGGGATGCCCATTGCTCCAACCTATTTATTGTGTTTACCCGTCACCCTTACCCATTTTATAAGTACACAGTAGAATTACTCCACAAATTAACCAGGTTGCTACCCTCACTTGGGTGAAGATTCAACGCACCGTCACAGCCGGTGAACTAAGGGGGCACGGGCCCACCCACTCTCCTGAGCCCCGGCCCAGGGCCCCGAGGCAGGGAAGCTTTCTCCCTGCCTTAGCGGATGGGGTTGTTACCCCTAAACACGCCTGCTCATGGGCTACACAACCCTGCCCTGGGCCACTTCCTACCTCCGGCGTCTGGTATGGTCACAAGCTCTCCCCTTCCTGGAGCGCGACTTTGCCCCTTGCTTTGGCGTGAGAGGCGGGTGACCGTCTCCCCTAGCCCAGCGTCCGCGTTCCCTTGTACCTGTCCCCCCTCTCCTGGGGAGTTGGAGACCAGAAGAGAATAGCAGAGCAGGATGGAACTGTAAGGCTGTGTCTAGACTGGCGCAATCTTGCGCCAGAGCTATGCAAATGAGGCTCAGCGTGGAATATCGCCGAGCCTCATTTGCATAACTAATGAGCCGCCCTTTTTGCGGAAGAGGCTCTTGCGCAAGATGGAGCTGTCTACACTGCCCCGTCTTGCACAAGAAAAACCCTCTTGCGCAAAGCCGTTATGCCTGAAAATAATCAGCATAATGGCTTTGCGCGAGAGGGTTTTTCTTGCGCAAGATGGGGCAGTGTAGACAGCTCCGTCTTGCGCAAGAGCCTCTTCCGCAAAAATGGCGGCTCATTAGTTATGCAAATGAGGCTCGGCGATATTCCACGCTGAGCCTCATTTGCATAGCTCTGGCGCAAGATCGCGCCAGTATAGACACAGCCTAAGTGTTCTTAACATTCCCCAAACTAATTAGACCCCATTAGGAGCTAAATTAGTGGTGGGAGGCACTGTCCTACTTAAGACAAGACGGAGAGGGAGAAATGCTGGCAGAGAAGGATACTCTTGGCTGACAGCAACTTTCTCCTCCTTCCCCACTGAAAATCTTCCAGCAGCACGTTAGATCTGAGGCACTGCAGCTCTGCATTGATATTCTGTGGCCGTGAGCATTTGCTTCCCCTCGCCTCCGCTGAATACTAAGTTCAGCCCTCTCGTCCCTTCTTGCAGGGACTGCTGGGACCGAAGGCGGAGCTCCATGGCTCTGTGCATCGCTTCAGACGTGACCTGGGACATATTGATCCCAACATGGCAGGTGGCTGATTTACCCCCAGAGCTTCCAGAAGATGGGCCTTAAAGGGGAGCTGCTGGTCTTTCAGGGATTTTCCTTTGGGTGCAAAATAAATATGTATTCCCTGTTACATGCCAGAGCCCAAACCGTTACATGCTCCCTCCACCCTAGGCTGGCTCCATGCTCCACGGGGGTCCTGTGGGGCTAGGCTGGGACAGGATGGTGCTCGGCCGACTGTCACAGAGGCTGCCACTTTGGAACGCTGGGAATGAAACAAATGAGGAATGTTGCATCATAACACCCCTTATGCACAAGGGTGGGGCACTTTTTTCTAGCAGGGGACACTGACCTACAGATAAAATCAGTTGGGGGCCACACACACAGTCCTGTGGGGGGCAGAAACAAGGGCTTCATGTTGCAGGAGGAGGCTCTAGGGTGGGGCTTGGGATGAGGGGCTTGGGGTGCAAGAGAGGGCTCTGGGCTGGGACCAAGGGGCTTGGAGTATGGGAGTGGGCACAGGCCGGGGGCAGAGGGTTGGGGTGCAGGAGAGGCATGTGGGCTCTGGGGTGGAGCCAGGGAGGGGATAAGTGATTGGGGTGCAGGAGGAGGTTCAGGCTGTGGGCTGCGGGAGGGAGTTAGGATGTAAGAGGGGCCTTAGGGTTGGGGTTCAGGGTCTGGGAGGGAGTTAGGGTATGAAAGGGGGTTCTGGCCTGGGGTAGGGGGGTTAGGGTTCAGGGTGCAGTCTCCAGCAGGGTGGCTCTTACTTCAGGCTGCTCCTGATCAGTAAGACTAAGGCAAGTTCCCTGTCCACACCCTCAGGCTCCACCCCACTGCTCTCATTGGCCATGGCTCCCGGCCCATGGGAGCTGCAGAGCCAGCACTAGGAGCAGGGGTAGCATATGGAGCTTCCTTTACCGTCCCTCCTCCTAAGGACATTGTCAACGAGCCGGTGTGTGCGGTGCCAGCCCCGGTGTGGAGGAAGGCGCTCCAAGACACAGGCCTCCTGTCCTGCAGCAGGGAGACTTGCAGTGAGGTGGATTAAATGAAACAGTGGGCCAGATTTGGATCCTAGGAGCCGGGAGACGAGAGCCGCGGGATTAGAAGCGATTAGGGCCAAAGAGAGATAGCCAGGCCTTGTGTGTGTGTGCACCTGCCCCAGCCATGCTGACAAAGGGTGCAGGTAGCACGGTTCAGCTTGCAAGGAAATGCCACGCACAGCGCCCCCCCGGGAAATCAAAGATTGTTAAAGTCTCTTTTATCAGCCTGGATGTGAGGCACTGGGTGGAATTTGCTGGCGGCAGCAGACAAAGGAGCTGCTGCGAGGCCTTTGACCAAGCCAACCTTTGTACAAAGCGCTGAGCGTTTCAGAGGGCATTTAGCCACACCATAGCCAGGCTGCCTGTGTCTCTCGAGAGGGGCTGGAGCATCTGAGCTTCATGGGCCCAGCGAACTCCCTCAGAGTGTGCATCAACCGTGGCACAGTGACCCTGCCACTTCTGGGATCCAAGTTCCCCTCCAGAGGGCCAGATCCTGGGAGATCCTGACTTGTCCAATGTTCCCTCTACTTTTTTCCACATGTGGAATACTTTTTGTTTTGTGCACCAAGGCATGTGCAGGGGTGTACCACCAGTAGAAACACACGCTGCCAGCTGGGGGCATTCTGCTAATCAGCTGGGGGGCATTTGAATCTCCCCTGGGTGGCCGCCCACATGCACAGCTTACAGGGAACATGGCTGACCACTTGTAATTCCCACCGAATTCAACGAGAGGCCCTTAGTCATTGTTATCCTTCTCTGAATTCTGCACCATGGGCCTCTACCTGCATGCAGCGTTAGAGGTGTCCCACTGGGAAGCAGCATCGCCTTCCTGATCCAGGCCAGGCAGCCCAAAAGCACATTGACCTTTCTGCTCTGTGTGACATCGGCAGCTTGTAGCTAATTTGCTGTCCACCACCCCCACAAAGGGCAGATTCTAGCCCCTGCTCCGGCTGCATAAAGCAACTCCAGCTCTCTGACCAGCCCTACGTCCCAGAGGCTGCCTCTGCCCTTTAGAACTGCCCTGAAGGCAGCTCGGCTGGATGGGAGAACCCCAGGTCTTTTTCAATGCACCTCCCTCTCGTTTAAGAGTTAGGTCTCAGATGATTTTCCCCACATACGTTAGCTGAATGTGCCCAGCTTGAACCTGGGTTTCTAACCCCCCTAACACCTGGGTGTGCCATGTCTCTTTCACTTTCTGCTCTTTCCAGGTTTGAATTTTCCAGATCGGGTGCTAAGTAAAACCGGGCATGATAATGCTCTCGAAGCAGCCGGCTGGAACACCTCCCTCAATGGCTGTTTATGCCAGAAGTCAGCTGGCATACAGCAGCATCGCTCCAGGGCACTTCTGTGGGGCTCTGCTCAGCTCAGGATCTGCTTTGTATAATGTCCCATAGCTGGAGATAGCCAGGGGGCAGTCTAAAGGAATTTTTCTAATAAAATTCTGTGGGCCGCTGATCTGTCCCTGCCTTGTATTTTGGGGTGTCATTTGCCCCAGTGCAAAGCGGGTGTACACTGCCCTGGCAAGTAAGTGACGAGTCTCATTGGGCAGCCTTGTAGGCCCTGCATAGATGACTCCGCAAACAGCAAGGCAGTGGAGAATCTGGCCCCAGAGACAGAAAATCCCTCTCCCTCTGTCAGTGCCTCCGGATGGCTAGCACACTGGTATTTTCATGGATTGCTTCTACTATGACACCATCAGATATGCCTCCATACAACCTCCAGGCAGCTTTGATCATCCAGAGTAAGTTTTTCTCTTTGCAAATTAGGTCTGAGCTTAATTGTTCCTTTATAATGGCTATTGTATGCCACACACAGCACAGTGATAAAGTGGTGGAAGAAAGAAAGGCTGAGAGTGAGGTCTGAGGCCTTGTCTATACTGGCATTATTTATAGCCGAAAACTGCCTTTTGTTGACAAAACAGAGCATTTACACTACAATATGACTTTTGTCGGGAAAACCACCCAGTTTGGGCAACAAAAAACCTCCATCCCTTCGAGAGACTTTTGTTTTTTCCCCTCCCTTTATTGTCGACAAAGAGCCAATGTGGACTCTGCTGTTTGTTTTGTTGAGAGAACTGACTTCCGCCAGTGTCCCACAGTGCCTGCCCCGATGGCTCTGCTCAGTGTTTCGTGATCTCTGTTGCCCTGCAGGCAGGCGTCCCTCCCTTTTCAAAGCTCCGGGAAGTATCTGACAGCTGAGTGAGCTGCTCCGTTTGAGGAGCAAAGAGCAAATCATTAGAACACTCCTGTTCTGCCCTGCTAGGAACACAGAGGCAGGCAGATGCTGCTGCCGGGGGAGGGCTGGAGAGGCTGCTGTGCTGCTTTGACATTCATCAGCATGGAGAGCTCCCAGAGCTACGAGGGAATCCCAAGAAGGGCAGGGATCAGCTCTGCCTTCCCACCACACTGCCTTGTGGGAAGCTTACCCACAATGCTTTGCTCTATCTGTTGACAGGGTGCTAGCAATGTGGCCATAAAATGTTGACAGTGGGAGGCAGAGAAACCTGTTTGACCGGTTTTCATTTTTGGCGACTTTTGCATGTCGACAGCACTGCCAAACCTTCCCCGTGTGGACAGAGCCTGAGTAAGGAAACCGGCAACATAACTCTAGGCCTCTATTCACTGTGCAGGCTTTGCAGATGTCTTTGCTGCCTTTCACGTGTCTGAAAGAACATACATGTGCAATCATATTCCAACTGCCACGTGCACATCTTGTCCTCATGAGCACTGCTGAGGGATAGGAGAGGCTGCACGGCAGTGGTCTGGTGTCTTGGGAGCCGAGGGGGCTGGATGGGGTGGGAAGAGTCAAGGCCAGGAGGGCTGCAGGGTAGATCTTTGGCAAGTGGTGCAGTGGGGAAGAAGTCAGCTCCCCTGGAGAGCAATGCAGTGTTTGAGCATGCATTGCTAGGGTGAGTTGGACAGCCATAGCAGTTCCTATGTCACCCCTCCTAGAGTAGGGTGGACTCTGGCTGCAGGAACAGCCCTGGAGAGCCATGGGCAATAGAGTATAAAATGGAGGAGACTGCAGATTGCTCCAATTTACCCCGGGGGACAAGGGTGGTGGTGCCCAGCGGCTTCAGGACAGGGGAGTGCAGAGACTGATGAAAGTTGCTTTTACACCCTCCCTTCTGCTCTTGCACCAAGCATAGCTCGGCCCGACTAGAGGAGCTGCCCCACAGCCCTCTAGAGACTCAAAGGCTATGTCTACATTACAGAGTTTTTTCAGAAAAACGGCTGTTTTTCCAAAAAAACTTCACTTACATCCACACTGCAATCGCCTTCTTTCAAAAAAAAAAAAAAATCAAAAGAATGGAGGGGGTTTTTCTGACATTGGTAAACCTCTTTCTATGAAGAGGAAGCCTTTTCCAAAAGAGCTTTTTTGGAAAAAGGCGTATGTGGACGGGGAAGAGGGAGTTCTTTCGGAAGACGAGGAAAGAGGAAAAAGCACAGGTGCCTTGGTGGCCATTCCATCCATAGTAATCACAGCGAACATGTGAGAGAGTGTCCATTCAGTGTGGACACTACCTTTTGAAAAAGCAGATCGCTTTTTCGATGCTCTTTGGCAGTGTGGACGCTCTCTTTTGGAAGAAGTTTTTTCAGAAGATCTGTTCCGGAAAAGCTTCTTCCGAAAGAAGCCTGCAGTCCAGACGTAGCCTCAGTAAAGGGCATGAGACCCTGGCTCTCCTGCTGTCTGGCCCCGAGAGGGCACTCTGAGTCATCGGGCGTGACAAGTTGGTTGGCCGGCTGCTTACCTTAGTGGCTGGAAGACACAGTGCTCCTTAGCGGGCCAGGTGAACTGACTGATGTGTGTGAGGACGTTTAGTAGAGGCTGTCTGTTCTCACCTGTAACTCTCAGGCAGGCTCCCAGGGCTGGCCTTGCTGTGGTCTGAGAGCTGGATGCAGCGTGCCCGCGCCGAGGCTGATCATTGCCTTTGTTGTTTCTCTGCCAGGGCGGTAACCGATTCTGGTGTGAAAACCATGAGGCATGGCCGGCCTCTGGAGCGACTCGCTCTGGCTTCTTGCCAGGCCCCTCACTACCCATCCCGCTCCACCGTGGGTGCGTAGGAGGGCCCAGGGTCTGGCACTGGGCTCTGCTAGCTGCTCAGAAGCTCACCTCATCAACTACCCAGCAAATTCTGTGGCCAGTCAGAACCCTGGGGCTGGCCCTTGCCTGGGGCCAGCAACGCACGGCGTGGCTCATCGGAGGCACCATGGGTGGTGGGTGAAGCCCCCAGTCCTGCCCCCAGCCTGCCTCTTTTGCCCAGGCCCTGCCCCCCACGAGAGCCAAGCTGCACCCCCCCAGCAGCACTGGTAGTGAGGAGGGTGTACAGCTCCAGTCTCCCCAGAGCACGGAGAGAGCAGGCACTCGGGGGCAGCCACACTCCACCTCAGTACACTTACAGTAGATGACATAGGGGCAGAGTGGGTGGCGCCAGGCTGGGGGTTTAGGAAGGCAATGCCTTCCCTTGCCTATGATACCTGCTGCTCCTGGGAGGCACATCCAGTTACCGCTGGGGAGTTGGGCTTGTGGAGATACCTCAGAGGCATTGGCCATTGATTTGTACCCTAACTGCCTCCCGCCAGGGATTGTGAGTGCCCCGACCAGCTATCCCTGCATCCACACACCGCTGTGACATGGCTGCAATTAAGGGTTTGTTTCGTATTGTTTGCACAAAGACCCAAACACCCACACAAGACTCGTGTGACCTTTTTCTCCTCTGGAGAGCAATTTGTCCCCATGTGGAGGGCTGGCACTAAGCCTAATCGCGGTTGACATCCCATTTAAATCCTCAAAGCAGGACTGAAGCTGTCGATGGTCTGGGTCCCAGCCTAGGGCGACTGCGTGTGTTATTCCAGCTGGGTTGATCTGCAGCTGCAAACCACAGCTCTGTGGCTGGAGTAACTCAGGGCTGCTCCATTCCCATGTGGGTGCATGTGCAAACGTAGGCGTCTCTTTTGCGGATTTTGTCCCCTCCGTGGGAGCGCTGGTTTTGAAGGACTTTCCCAATCAGTTGCACAAAATCCGAGTCACCCATCAGATTGCTTCACTCACACTGAATTTAATGGTCCTGAAAATTAAAGCCAGTTGTGCTAGACAAGGAAGTAGACTGAATCTCAGCCTGGGCTTCGATCTGAACTGGGCTGAACAAGATTTGGGTTGGTTAGTGTAAGTGTCAGAGGTCCCTTGCGCAGCTCCCCAACTGCTTATGCTTCAAATTTGCTCCACAATTTGATTTCGATGGAGTAACTCACAGTGCATAATGTAACGCACGTGCCTGAGGGTGCGTCTACACAACGGGACTTAACTCAAAATAAGCTACACAAAGTGAGCTACGTCAGTTGCATAGCTTATTTTGAAATTGAAATTGGGAGCGTCTACACAGCACTTATTTCAAAATAAAGCACTCCTCCGACTTCCCTTACTCCTTACAATGAGTGTTACAGGAGTCGGAGTAAGAAGTCCTCCAGCTTGGCAGTATTTTGACTATTTTGAAATAACTGCCTGCTGTGTAGATGCAGAATAAGTTATTTCGAAATAATGTTGCTGTGTAGACGTACCCTTAGTTTGTATTCCTGAAGGGCCCAATAGCCTCTTTGTGCATGTACGTAATTAAGTTTTGGTAACACTAACTCTAATATAGGTTGGACTTCTCTGGTCCAGCACCCTCAAGACCTGACCGGTCCCAACTGAGGGAATTTTCTGGACCACAGGAGGTCCCCTGGTCCTCATTGCTTTACAAAGAGCTTGACAAAAGTTCTGGCCTCCAACAAGGGTATGTAACTTGACCGCACATCCCTGGAAGCATCACGTGTGTATCAGAGGCTAGAATGGGTCAAATAGTATTTGAGTTATGACATATGTCCAGCTTTGTCTGTGCCAGGTGCAGTGGCTATCCCACACTGATGACTTATAGCAGAAAGTCGTGCTCACAGCTGTATATCTGGCGAAGGTCATTCTCCTTCCTCCTCTTTGAAAACGGCTTGCCAACGATCATGGGATTGTGAAGTCAAACAGGAGTAGATCTGCCTGTCCCCAGAGAGTGCCCCAGGGTCACGTCACTCCCTTCCAACTTGCTGATGTTTCTCCGCAGGTCCAGCATCAGTGAATCCAACTGCCTCTCTAGTCACTTGCCTCCGTTCATTTCTCTGCCCCTGTGATGGATAGGAGGAGTGTTGGCCAGCACCCGGTGACTAAGGGGTTAAACTCAGGAAGCTAGCAAGGGTATTGGCAGGGGGCCAGAAGAACCAATAGGGATATGGTGCTGAAATCTGAATTGTATAAGATACCTTGCCTGTTTTCTTTGTGTGGGAGAGTTAAGCCAGGAGTTGAGAGACACAGGATGATTTAAACCCAGGCAGAACTACCATGCCCCCAAGGAATTCGGGGCATGGAAGTGGACTAAACCAGGAAGGTATTGTGAGTAAATAAAGGGAAGCATGTATTTAGTCATGATTAGGGTATTTTTCTTTATTCTGTGGTTTGGTTTGAACGGCTCTGTGTGGCTACGTCTAGACTGCAGGCTTCTTGCACAAGAAGCTTTTATCGGAAGAGATCTTCCGCAAAAACTTCTTGCTGAAGAGTGTGTCCACACTGTAAAAGTGCATTGAAAAAGCGATGCACTGTTGCAAAAGAGAGCATCCAGACTGCATGGACGCTCTCTCAAAAGTAAGCTGTGATTGCTATGCACAGAATGGCCACCAAGGCACCTATGCTTTTTCCTCTTTCCTCTTTTTGCGCAAAAAAACCCTCTTTCTCATCCACACACACCTTTTTGTGAAAGAGCTCTTTCGCAAAAAGGCGTTCTTCCTCATAGAATGAGGAATACCTGTGCTGGAAAAACCCCTCTGTTCTCTCGATTTTTTGGCGCAAAAATGCGCTTGAGGTATGGACGCTCTGTGATTTTTTTTCGGAAAAACAGCCGTTTTTCTGAAAAAACTCTGTGGTGTAGACATAGTCTGGGAATCTATGCCTCCCCTCCCCCATTCATTATCTAAGAGTTGTTCCCAGAGATTTTCTCTGCGTTTTAATTTTTTACCTAGTAATACCTGGCAACCAAGTATGCTTTATCAAGTTTATCTTTTGGTTTGTTAACAAAAACCACTTTTTTAAGGTGATGATTTGTTTCTTGGGTCCTGGAAAGGAACAGGAGCTCTGTGTGTGTGTGTGTGTTTGTGTCTGCCTGCCTAAGACGAGCAGTCAGCTACCAGAGACGCAGTTTGTTTTCCCTTTGTTGTTCGTGCTGTCTTGCGGTAAGGGAGCTTGGAGTTACCCCTCTGGAGGAAGTCCAAGTACTTCTTCCTGGGTTCAAGGAGAAAGGGTTTTTTTCCCTTTTGTTTCACGCGGTGGTGGCAGCTATCCCCCAACGTCAGTAAATCTGTGACTCTGGGGAGTTTTTTTGTAAGCAGAGCCTAGAGGCAAGATATTTAAGATTTTTGCAGGCCCCCACCTTCTGCAGGTGGAACGCCAGGGTGGGGTCAGCCCTGGCAGCCCCATTATGCCAGGCGAAGTCAACGTGCTATGATGTTGGAGAATCAGGCCCAAAGAGCTCTCTTCTGTCTGCTGTGCAAGTCGAAGTTCACTTTCCCGACTTTTAGCTCCCATTTCTTTTAGGAGGGGGAGGGGAGGCTCTCAATGGCTTGTGATTTTTCATGCCTGTGGTGGAATGGAGAAGCAATGGAATCCAGCTCTCCACTCTCATTAAAACCCTTCATTATTTCCCCGCGCAAAGCAACCCTGCTGAAATATGAACAGAAAGGCAATAAATCAAGTACTCCACAGTCATAAATCACATAACCCTCTACTGCAAGGGGCATTCTTTTCCAGTGTAAGTTACTCAGACAACGCAATCCATTTGGTTTTGGTAAAATATGGCCTCCATTTATCACTGGCTGTCCTTGCATACAAGACTCCACATTATTCTTGGAGATCAATACTGTATAACATGTAAATATCAGATCTGGATGTTCATCTGTTCTATGAAGCAGAGTTGTCAGAGAAGCTGCCAAGAGTTCATTTGCTGGCTTTATTTTGGTACCATTTCCCTCACATCATACCTCTCGCTGCCATGTAATGCACGTAATGAAACCCGCAGGCAGTGTTGATTAAAGAAGCTGCCCTCCCAGGTGTTGGTTTCACAACAGTTGTTGTGAAAACCATTCTTGAACCACCTCTCAGGTGTGTGTTTAAATGTCTCAGATCTTCCATCCTTTTTTGTTCCTTTCATGTCAGCGAAACGCCTCTCTGAATCTTTAGCAGATCTTTCTCTACTTCTCATTCCCTACCCGTGGTGTCCCAGGAGATTAAAAATGCTCTTTAACGTCATGGAGTGCTATGCTTTTACTTATACGTGTGTTAACCTTGGCTGACCTTCCTTCTTAGAACTCTGCCAGGAGATACAGATTGAGCCCTGGTATACTGTAAGGCAGGGGTGGGCAAAGTTTTTAGCCTGAGGGCCACATCTGAATAGGCAAATTGCACATCTCTGCTGTTAGCCTTTGCAAAGCATGGTGAATTTCTCTCTATGCATTTTCTTCTCCTGAGGGACTGAAGTGGAAATAGGAACAGTCTAGTAATTAAAGCAAACCATTCTATCAAGGAGGAATTACCCAAATCCAGAGCCCACCAGTGTTCCCTCTAATATTTTCCAGCTGTGGGCAGAATAAATTTTGTTACGGGCACTGAGGAATGCATGGATGTGCACCACCAATAGAAACACACGCCGCCAGCTGTGGGTGCTCTGCTAACCAACTGGGTGGCATTTGAATCTCTCCTGGGTGCCCACCCAAGCGCTCAACTTTTAGGGAACCCTTCAGCCCACCGGTAATCTCAATTACGCCTCAATCCAGCAAGCCATGCATGTACCCCATTTTAAAATCTTGACACATTCCACTGAAATCACAAGCCGCAGCCAGGGCCTTACTCCGTAAAAGCACATATGGCAGCTATCATCTCCTGTAGCAGGAGGGCTGGGATATATTAACCTGGGACCCCTGCCTGGGGATGGCCACGTTAGAAGACAAAAGCCTATGGTTAAAAATGACTTTTGACTTGCCGCATGTGTGCATTTGGCCACGTAGTTCAAAAGCATCGCACATAAAACAAAACCTAAGCTGTTGTGAAAGAGCAAGTAGGGAAGCAGTGTAACCTGGTGGGGAAGTGTAACCCACACACCTGCTGAGTGTGGTACTATCCCATTGAATAGCCCCAGGACCACTCACAGAGAGAATGAGTCTGCTCTATAGCCTTAGCTTGGCACCGGCTGGCTTTTGGCTCCTGAGTTAGAAGCTCATGTGTTACGCTCCAGAGGTCCTGGGTTTGGTTCCACTTGCCGGTGTCACAAGTGGAGGCCCACCTGGGATTTCAAGTGGGATGCCTCTGAAGCTCTGGACAACCTTCTTCAGCTAGGGGAAGCATGTGCCACACACACCTGTATATTATCCCATGGAGTGGCACTGAGCCCACTTAGAACAGGGGTGGGAAAATACCAGCCCGTGGGTTGGTTCCAGTCTGCCAATGTTAGCCCCTGGTGGGTCCCCATTACTCTATTTGCCTGTGCTTCCGCAGGTATGGGCGCTCACAGCTCCCGTTGGCCACGGATCTCTGTTCTCGGCCAAGAAGAGCTGCGGGAAGCGGTGTCCTGGTCCTGGTCTGGGCCGCTTCTTATCACTCCCATTGGCTGGGAACAGTGATCCATGGCCAATGGGAGCTGTGATCACTGGTACCTGCGAAGGCAAAGATAAATATAACGGAGGCCTGCCAGGGACTAACACTGGTGAACTGCTGCTGTTTTATTGCCCACCCCTGACTTAGAATCATGAGTCTGCTTTAAAACTTTTGCTAGCAGCCAGCTGGCTTTTAGCTCATGCAATAGAGCCTCATGGTCTAAGTGCCAGAGGTTCCAGGTTCAATTCTGACTCCAGAGGACTGGGATCTGTTGGCATTATACAAGCACTGGGCTGAGAATCAGGGTCTGCAGTCTAGTCTCAGCTCTGCTACTCACCCACTGGGTCCCCATGGGCACAACACCTCTTCTATCTCAGCCTGTTTCCTCATCTGTCCAGTAAAGTTTAGGCACTTATCTGGCTTTGTAGAGCACTTGGAGTTCTACTTACGCCAAGTGCTCTGCACCAGAGAAGTGTATTATTAGTATTAGACTTGCAAGAGAAATAATAGATTTCAGTCTGAGCTCTTGAGTGACTCCCGTTCCTTCTTTGTAGTTCAGATATTTAAAAGTAATTTGTGGAGTTATAGCAGATGGAAGCCTGGGAGTAAATATCTGCAATAAAACTCTGTGTGAGGTGACATTTGTTCTGAATGTTATTTCCCATGTGTGTTGTTGAAACATGCACTTTATTCTTAAAAGTTAAAAAAAAAAAAAAAAGATTTCACTATCATTAGTATTGATAAAAGTTAAATGGTCCAGAAAATTAGCTTGTGTTTTATATGAGATCAGTTTCTTTAGGATTACAGAGATATCTCTTTCTGACAGCTGTGTATTTTACAAGCCAAATAGATAAACAAAAAGTCCTTTCTTTCTTTCTTTCCCTCCCCATTTGAACAAAACAGGTTTTCACAGAGCCAAATGCAGGGTCCTACCCAAGCCCCAAAGCCTGCAGGTCACACCCTGGGAGGGGGAACTGTCCCCAGGCAAGCAGGGACTCTGAGAAAGATTTAGGGACACGCTGGGCAAGCCGCTCAAGAGAAGCTCCCAGGGTGATGCTGTGGTGAATACGGCTACAGCCATCACTAGTCACACGAGCAGAGGCGTGAGCAGGGCAGGCAGGTGACACAGCATCCGTGAGACTGACACTGGACACTGCAGCCTGCTCTAGGGGTCCACATTTTAAAAAGAGGTTGAAAAACTGGAGATGGGGCAGCAAAGAGCCCAGTGTCTGAGGGCTGAGGAAAAACGCCTTCTTGTGAGCTATTGAGTGGAGCCCCATCTGTTTAGCTTCTACCACGGGAGGCTGAGAGGTGACTTCATTGAAGTGTCTAAGTGCCTTCCCGGAGAGAAAATGTCAGGCATTAAAGGGCTGTGTAATGATGCAGAAAAAGGCAGCACAAGACCAGTGGCTGGAAGGTGAAAACAGACACATTCATATTACAAATAAGGCACAAATATTTCACAGTGAGGATGATTCACCACTGGAACAAACTACCAAAGCAATTAAGATTCTCCTTTTCTTGGTGTCTTCTAATGAAGACGAGATGCCTTTCTGGAGTGTGCTTGGATCAAAACTCAGCTACTATGATATACAGGAGGGCTGGGATATGCAGAGGTCTGATTTGTTGCTTTTATGGTCCCCTCTGGCCTTACAGTCCACTAATTAGTGAAAAACTGAGGGTGGCCTAGGGAGCAGCCTCTGGGGTGTTACTGTGCAGCCAGCTTGATCCCCAGACTCAGCTGTCGTGAAGTGGGATGATCCCGGGAGGCCGCTCAAACATCCAGAGAGGCGGGCCAGGGTCAGGACACCAGCTTTCCAAGGGAGGGGTGGGTGTGGCAGTGACATCACAAAGGCCTGTTGCAGGACCTCAGCCGATTGGGGGATGGCAGTGGGGCGTTGGTGACCTCACAGAGAGACCCTGACATCAGCCAGGCAGGAGAGAGGTGCCAGGCAGGGGCAACCTCAGAGACTCCCATGGCTTTGCAGCAGGAAGGCTCCTTCTCCAGGTCTCACCTTGGGCACTGAGAGAGAATTAGGGTTTGTGTACGTGAGCATGAGGAGGAACCTCGTTGGCGTTTTCTCCTTCTCTGTTACTGATTTTGTGGCCCCTGTGTAGATGGCAAGAGCCTCAGAGAGGTTTGGAACCTGTTCAGTCTGATCCACCTGGTACCAGCTGAATTCTAGGCATAGAAATCACTAGGTTACGGCAATTTTATTTCCTACCAAGGATGTTGTCCCATAGAATCATTGGGGGCATTGGGGATTTGTCCTGTTAGGTTTCCCCTTTCCTCCTTCACTCCTTCTTTCTCTTCTTCTCTTGCTTCTTTCTCCCCTTTTCCATTCCTCCAGGCCTCTACTAAGAAGGGGTGTGTATGTGTGTGTGTTGGGGATTTGCTGTCACTGTGGGAGGCCTCACAAAGAGGTGGGGCTGGAAGAGTGCTCAGAGACTGATCCCCTCTGGTGATGACTTGGGCCATCCTTTTGGACATCTGCTGAGACCTCTCCATCTCCCAGCTCTCAGAATGTCAGTGCTGATTGGCTGACCAGGTGGCTATTGCCTGAGAAGACTCAAGTTTTTTTGTTCTCTTTAAGCCCAAACAAATAAGCCACAAGCAAGCCTGTTTGATTGATTGCGCTGCTTCTCTGCAATCATCTCGGTGCAGTTCCTGATTCACTCTAATGTGCCAGTTCTTCTCCAATACTTACTGAATAATGATTATGAACAATTGTTGATCTATAGCACGTCTGAGATACACTTTATCGGGTATAAAAGGCAGGGGAAGACATTGCTTTCTCGAAACGGCAGCCTGGCCCACCCATTCTCCGCCCCCAGAATGCCTACTGTACGCATACTGGGGATGGAGTGTTGCTGCCCCCAAGTGCCTGCCCTCCCTGTGCTCCTGGGCTGGAGAAGCTGAGGCCGTGTGCCCTCCTCCCTCGCCATGCTATTGGGAGGGGCGGCTTTGCTGTTATGGGGCGGGGCCTGGACAGAAGAGAGGGAACTAGGGGCGGGGCTAGGGCTTGCTTCCCCTAGTCCTACCTTCACCCACCATCCATGCACTTTATACTGATCAGTCAATGAATCCCTAGGGGCTGGACCTGTTGCAGGACCTCAGCCTACTGGGGGGCAGTGGTGGGGAGGTGGTGACCTCACAGAGAGACCCTGACATCAGCTAGGCAGGACAGAGGTGTAAGGCAGGGCGACTTCAGAGACACCCCCCCCCTTAAGGCTTGGTGGGAGGCCGCCCCAAAGAGGTGGGGCTGGAAGTGCTCTCAGACTCTTTTCCTGTGGTGGTGACCTGGGCCATCCTTTGGGATGTCTGCTGAGACCTCTCAGCCTCCCACTTCCAGCAGAGGGACTTCGAGAGAGACTCCTGATTCGGGGGAGATTGGGAGCTGACAGTAAAATGCTGATGGAGCTCCCCTTCTCCTTCCCTTCCATTAGAGCTCAGCACCATTTCCCAAACTAGGGAGCTTGGTGGGTTTGCTGCGACTGTCCATCAGTGACCCAGCCGCAGACACCAGCCGGCCAGGGAGAGGATTTACTGGCTCTACAAACTGCTGCTCCACCAGAGGTAAGGAAACCCCACTGTGACATGGGCCCCAATGGAACAGTGACACTGACAGAAGCCAGGCAATGGGACCCCAGAAGAAATGATCCACCTCCCCTCTGAGACTGTCCCGCACTGGGTAATTGAAACTCACCATATTCTCTGAGATTGGCCCCAGCTGGAGGATGAGTTTGTCTCTCTCCTTCTCCCCCTGCTCCATTTAGGATCAGCTCCCCTCCCCAAGCACCAAGGACACGCCACCCACCCTAGGGAGCCCTGCTACTCTGTGGGGCCAGGGATGCACCCCAATGGGAGTGGAAGAACATGGCCACCAACACCAGACCGAGCAATCGGACAGTGAGAAGCTGGTAAGGAACAGCTGTCAGAGAGAGACTAAAGGAATGGAGGCAGCGGCTCCTCCTACAGTGGGGCGGGGGGGCGGGGGGGGAGGGTCTGGCGCTGGTGGTCACTAGAGAGGAAGACAAATCCATCCCAGGATGCCAGTTGCCTTTAATCCTCCCTGGTTCCTGGGGGCATCCAAGTCTCTGACCCGCCCTTGTTCTCTTGAGACAGGAGGACATCAGGGCCCCAGTGATGTGCCAACTCTGCACCATCTGACCCTGCCATAAGGTGCCTGAGGCTCTGCAGGGGCTGTGCCTTTTAGGGTGCCTCTGGTGAGCTGTAGAGCCCCCCCCCCACTGAGCCAGGAGGGGTTAGGAAGCAGGCCTGCACCAGTGGGATCCTGCCCCACTGCCCCTACAGAACCTGCTCCAGCTTCTCGCGGCTCCCCTTGGCTGAAACAGAGCCAATGGGAGCCGGGAGGCTCCGCGGCCACAGTGCCGGTACATAAACAAACCAGGGCAGCCAGTTAAAGTGTTTCTGAGAGTGTTTCCGCGGTACACTGTCAGAAACACTGATCTAGATGGTGCTTGGGCCTGCCGTGAGGGCAGGGGACTGGACTTGATGACCTCTGGAGGTCCCTTCCAGTTCTAGTGTTCTATGATTCTGTGTGTCTTTGCACTCTGAGCCTTGAGGACTCACTCGGGTTGTGTTTTCAGCCTTTTCTCTGATAACCTGAGGGCTTGAAACACTTTTTACATGAAAGCTGCAGGTGCCTCTACACTCCAGAGCCTATGCTGACGTACCTGTACTAGCAGAGCGCTAGCTTAGATGCAGCCAACATCCACAGGAGGAGTTTTCAGTTGGTATAACAACAGTACTCCCCAAACAAAATCCTCTTAGACTCATAGCTTGAGCAGTCATGTCTAGCAGTCAAAGCAGAAGCCATCAGAGACATGGGTCAGAGCTGGGGTCAGGAGTCCAAGAGCAAGCCAAAAGGCAGGTCTCATTGAGTCAGACTTTAAGGCTATGTCTACACTGCCCCCGTTTTGCACAAGAAATATGCAAATGAGCCGAAGCGTGGAATATCACCACGCCTCATTTGCATAATTAATGAGGCTCCATTTTTGCGCAAGAGGCTTTTGTGCAAAAAAACCCTCTTGCGCAAGAGCTGTTCTTCCTGAAAAAAATGCGGAGCCTCATTAATTATGCAAATGAGGCACGGTGATATTCCACGCTTTGCCTCATTTGCATATTTCTTGCGCAAAACAGGGGCAGTGTAGACATAGCCTAAGGGCAGAAGGGACCATCATGATCATCTGGTCTGACTTCCTGCACGTCGCAGGCCACAGAACCTCATCCATCCACCTCATTCAGCCTCTCCTGTAAGACCCACAGTCTCTAAGTTACTGACATCCTCAAATTATGATTGAAAGACGCCAAGTTATGGGGAATCCACCAGTTGCGCGAGTTGGAACCAGTAAGTGACCCTTGCCCCATGCTGCAGAGGAAGGCAGCCTTGCCCACCCCCACCCCGAAGGCCTCTGCAAATCTGAAAATTCCTTCCCAGCCCCAAACATGGGGTCGGTCAGACCATGAATATTTTGGCAGAACCCACCAGCCAAACAGCTGGGAAAGAGTCCTCTGTAGCAGCTCAGAACTAGGGTGCCCATATTTCCCTATGCTGAACACAGGACACCTGGTAAAATTATGGTGCTCAAGTGAGTTGGGTGGCAGGCAATCGGAAGCAGGCAGTCCAAATGTTCAAATTAGCATCCAGGTGACTGAGCCTCTGTTAGAAAGAAACACGGCCTTGCTGGAGTCGTTCCATTTATCTTTAAGGTTTGCATGGGGAGAGGTGACACACCCGCAACCCCGGACACCTCTCTCACCCGGGAATGGGGGAGACTGACCGACCTGACCCAGTGCTCTCCGCCCTCCGGGCCTTGCTGGGCATAGATGGACTCACCTCTCCTGGTACCTGATGCTGCGACTTCTCAAGGCAACATGTGGGGAGTAGGCAGGGTCACAGCTCCTCTCCCCGCCCCGATTTCTGCCAGGTTTCACACCAGAGCGGGACCAGCAGCCACTTGTCAGCACTGTGCAGGAGTGAAGGGATGGGAGCTGCTCCCGGCCACAAGGAGGTGGGGGTCAGGGGTAGGGGTGACCTTGCCAGGGTATTTGAGAGGTGTCACCTCTTCCTTCCCACCCCACTACCCTTCCCCCTACTTCCCTGTGGTGAAGCAGCTTGTTCCTTCCCGCCCACACAGAGTCAAAAGGCAGCTACCACCTCCAAGCTGCTGCTGGTCACCAACATAACCCAGCCGCCTCCTGTCCCCTGGCTACAGTGTGGGCAGGAAGGGGTTAAGCCCTAAGGGTGCCTTGAGCACCAGGGCCCAGGGAACCTGACTGCAGGGGCTTCAGCCAACCCAACCAGAGAGGGGGCTCAGCCGGGGAGGGGGTCTAGGGCACACAGCAGCCCCCCACGCCCTGGAGCAACGACCTAGGGCAAGGGGCAGGTGTGATGAGGATGCTAAGCCTCTGCCGGGGGACCTGCAGGGTCGGGGCACAAACAGGCTGGAAACAGCTTCTCCCCCCCCCCCCCCACTGCAGAGCCACACTGAGGGGTGGAGAAGCTTCCCCGGGCCAGCGCTGGGCGGGGCTGTGGCACATGCAGGGCTGGGCTCCTCCTGGCCAGCGTCCCGGGCCACAGGGCTTGAGCGTTGCCTGGAGCTAGCCTGGCCATCAGCAGTGGGGGAAGGAAGGAGCTGGCCAGCCAGGCTGTGGGTGAGTGGAATGATCCGACCAGGGGCTGGGTCTCCGCACAGCGCCCTGCCGGAGGGGTGGAAGGATATGGAGGAGCAGCAGGGCTGGAGGGTGAAGGGGCACAGCAGGGAGAGGACAGCGAGAGGGGAAGCAGGGACAGGGCTGATGGGGGGCAGCAGAGGTGACAGGTAACCAGCCAGCGCCATCCCACAGCCACCCACCCCGCAGCAAGGAGCCAGGGCTGGCTGGAAACGGGACAAGGGTGAAAGGGGCCTGCTGGCCAAGAGGAAGCGCACAGGCTGCCAGCAGGGGGGAGTGTCTGGCCCTGCATGCTGCAGCTGTGCCCAACCACCAGCCTTGCTCACGCACCCCCCTCGTCAGCCGGTGGACCCCCCCCCCACTTACTACTGGTGGGTGGGCAGCAGGCAAGC
Source organism: Pelochelys cantorii (assembly GCA_032595735.1). NCBI lineage: Eukaryota > Metazoa > Chordata > Testudines > Trionychidae > Pelochelys > Pelochelys cantorii. The sequence goes on along the minus strand of CM064343.1, from coordinate 31,224,458 downwards.
AAGGATCCGGCCAGGATCAGGACCCACCTGTACAGATGAGAAGGGAGTGACAGAGAATATGGGACAATTGGCCCATTTTTAAAGAAAAGTAGGGACACCAGCGGGAGGGCTTAAATACAAGACTGTCCTTTTAAAAACAGGACAGCTGGTCACCCTAAACTAAAGGGTACGTCTAGACCACAGGGTTTTTTTTCGGAAAAACAACCGTTTTTCTGAATAAACTTCACTTACGTCCACACTGCTATTGTGTTCTTTGGAAAGAAAATCGAAAGAACAGAGGGTTTTTTCCGACATTGGTAAACCTCATTCTACGAAGAAGAACGCCTCTTCGGAAAGAGCTCTTTCAGAAAAAGGCATGTGTGGTCGGGAAAGAGGGAGTTCTTTCGAAAGAAGAGGGAAGAGGAAAAAGCACAGGTGCCCTGGTGGCCACTTCATCCATAGCAATCACAGCTTACATGCGAGAGAGCGTCCAATGAGTGTGGACGCTCTCGTTCGAAAAAGCAGATGGCTTTTTCGATGCGCTTTTGCAGTGTGGATGCTCTCTTTTGGAAGAACGTTTTTTTGGAAGATCTCGTCTGAAAAAGCTTCTTTCGAAAGAAGCCTGCAGCCTAGATGTACCCTAAGAGGGCTGCTTTGTAATGCCTGCAAGGATTCCTGTAGATGGGGTCTCGCTGCCCATCTCTTTATGTGTAATTGACCGGTGTATTTAGTAGTGAGGCTCAGGTCATTGCTGACGCTCCTGAGCAGTGCGGAAAAACAGCCATTGCAGTATATTATCAGGCTGCATCTCATTTCAGCGCCGGTCGCTGGTTTCCATTCTTTTGCGCTGCCTCTTGTCTGAAGCTGTTGCCGAGATGGAAACTTGGGTTGGCGTCATTTTTCACTGTGCTTGCTCCCCATTCGTTTGCTTTGTGTCTCTTAATTTCCTTGCGGTTCCTGGAGAGGTAGCGTTTCTAGAACAAAAGGTGAATAACGAGCTGGCTGTTTGTTGCAGGGAGACTGTGACGCGAATGGCACCAAAGAGAGAATGATTGCTCTGCACCCAGCCAAGAAAACACGCTGTTAATATCAGTGCATCATTTCCCCCCATTGCCTGCGTGAGTCATGGGTGCGGCAGGGGGCAGGAAGCCAGTGGCGTGCCAGGACATTTTTAGGCAGGCATGCAATTGAACATTGGCATGTAAAATGGCCTCCTGGCAGCAGCGTGGCCTCAATGTATGCGGAGTGCACACCTTAGGGGGTGTGAAAGGTGCCAGCTTGTTCGGGGGCTGGCAGAATCATCTTGTGGGCACAGCCAGTCCTTTGGCTGGCAATGCATGTCCTACATCGGGGTGGGCAAGAAAGTCTCCGTGGCCGGATCTGGCCCGACAAGCCGGTTGATCCGGCCCACAGCCACCCTATCTCTCCCCCGCCTCCAGGCCAAACGAGACCCGTCGACGGGAGAATGCGCAAAGTCTCCTCCCACCCTCCAAGGGGCTCACGGCACCTAGAGTGAACTTCCAGCTGTTCTGTACAGCTGGTGGTTCTCTCTAGGCACCAGCGGAGCAGGGGGCAAAGACTTCATGTGCTCCCCTGCCAATCAGGTTCTGCAAGTGGGGGAGCACGGGAAGTGTCCTGGCCCCGCCCTTTCTGCCTGAGGCTCCTCCCCTTCTGGGATGGCCTGGAGCCACTTCAAGAATTTGTGAAGTACCCCCCCTGCTCTAAAATTATTGCCTACCCCTGCCCTACAGACACTGACAGCATGCCGCTGCGTTCAACTACTGTGCATTCTGGTGACTGGTCTATTTTCCATGAGCTGGATTCTTGTTTATGTTACACCCATGTAAATCTGGCATACACTGACTTGACTCAGGTTGTGCCCTACACTAACAGAGACCACAACTGATCTGAACCCATGTCTTTATACAGTCTAGGAGCTAGCCTCTCTTAACAGGTGATTTCTGATCTTAATGCATGACTGGGGACAGCAGGAGGGTTGGTGGGTGGAAGGGGTTGGTGGTTGAAGAAGCAGGTGAGCTGGACAGGATGGCTAGTAAACTGTCGCATAAACTTGGCCTGATTGAGGGCCACTCTGATAGCTTGCAGGATCCCAAAGGCAACACGTAATTTGTTTAATTAATGGACCAAATTGCAACTGGCCTTATTTTTATCATGGAGGTGTGTCTGGCAGAGGTTCCGGGGCTGAGTCTCCTCTAGCGACAGGGCACATCAGGAGTTGCTCCACTCGTCAATGGAGTTCCACCAGCGTGAGTGGGAGGAAGATCTAGCCATCTGTGTCCAGTGTGCAGTGCTGTCTCTTAATTGGAGTTCTTGGCCCAAGCATGCTGAGACCTGCAGGCCACGTCTCCGTGAGAAAAATGAGGATGCTGCAGACGGCACAGCTGAACTCTGAGGTCTACTGGCCTGTGCTTTGGCCCGCCCCCTGGATATTACCCAAATCACTGCCATGTTGAGGAAAAGAAGGATACACAGACAAGCTCCCAGACCCACACATGTTGTCCCTCTTCCCCAGACATGAGTGAGTGTGATTTTCCAGCACTTGAGAAAGGGGAATTCTCATCTGCTTAGGGTGTGCAGACTTCAGGGAAGTGGCTACTGATACCCAACTAGAGCACAGTTTAAGCCAGGGTGTGTTGTATGGTGGCTGTATAACACCAACAGGCAGAATCAAACCTGGGACCTCTGTAATAGAGATGTAGCCGTGTTAGTCTGGTCTTGCTGAAACAAAAGACAGGACTATGCAGCACTTTAAAGACTAACAAGATGGTAAAAACAGTTTCTTGCCATTTCAACCAGAGTGGGTATTGTCTCAATGACCTTACTACATGCATCCTGCTTCAAAGAGACTTTAACACCAGACTACAAAGGGAAGCCTCAGAACTGTCATTCATGCTTAAATTTGACACTTTACGAATGGGCCTTAACAAAGATGCTAATTATCTTACCCATTACAAAGATAGCTTCCCCAATTATCACCCCTAATATCATTATCTCACAGACACTAACCTCCCCCCCACACCCCGCTCTGTTCTAAAATCTGATTTGTCACTTTTATATGTGTTCACTTTTTTTGATTGTATCCCTTTGGTATATATGGTCATGCCAATTTTTTTTCACAATTTGATCTGAGGAAGTGGGTCTGGCCCACGAAAGCTCATCACCTAATAAACCATCTTGTTAGTCTTTAAAGTACTGCATAATCCTGTTTTTTGTTTCTGGGACCTCTGGTGCTTCCTGCATGATCCTCTCCAGTCATGGTGTCCAACACACTAGCCATTAGCCATATGTGGCTATTTGGCCAGCTGAGTGTGGCCAGTTGACTCACAAAATTATTTACATATTACATTTTCAGAATAATGTGGCTAGTTTTCTATAGCAGTAGCCACTATAGTGGCTATGAGGGTATGTCTACACTGCCACCCTAGTTCGAACTAGGGTGGCTAATGTAGGCATTCGAACTTGCAAACAAAGCCCGGGATTTAAATATCCCGGGCTTTATTTGCATGTTCCCGTCCAGCTGCCATTTTAAAATCCCCCATAGTTCGAACGAACTGCCCGCGGCTACACGCGGCAGTTTAAAGTTAATCCAAACTAAGTCCTTAGTTCAGATTAACTTTAAACTGCCGCGTGTAGCCGCGGGCAGTTCGTTCGAACTAAGGGGGATTTAAAAATGACGGCTGGATGGGAACATGCAAATAAAGCCCGGGATATTTAAATCCTGGGCTTCATTTGCAACTCCGGTTGCCTGATTTGCCTACCTAGCTCGAATTAACGAGCTAGTGTAGACATACCCTGAGGGATGTTAAGTATCAGTTAACTGAATAGTCGATGAAACTCATGATTTCTATCAGTTACTCGACTATTCTATAGTGTCCGGGGGCGGGGCTAGCATCCAGTGCGCTCTGGCCCCACTCCCAAGGAGGCCCCTGCCATTCCGTGCTGCTGCCTCTGTATCAGAAGCAGCAGCACAGAGTGCCAGGTGGGAGCTGGTTCGTGAGAGGAGCCAGTTTAAAAACTAGCTTCCCTCTCAGACTAGCTGATATAGAAGCAACAGTGCGGTGTGGCAGCAGCCCCTGTCCAGGGGGCGGGTCTGAGCTCCTGGATATGGTGTGAGCTGGAACTGAGTTGGGCTGCCTGCCTGCTTGGCTCCTAATACACTTTAAATGTAGAGCCACAGCGGGGGTAGGACCCAGACCGCATGCGAGCCAGGACTGAACCCAGCTGCTAGCCAACCTGCTAAAAAATTTACTGGTGGAGGGGGGAAATGTGTGTAATCTGTAGCATTAACCGATAAGCTTTTGTTTATCAGATAATCGGTTAATTGACTACACTATTACATTGCTAGTGGCTACTGCTTCAGAACTGGTTGGACACCACGGTTCTACAGCTTGAGCTAAAAGCCAGCTGGCTCGCAGCTAAAGCTGGAGTGGAAACTCATTCTCTCTCTGTAAGTGGTCTAAGTGCCACACCATGGGACAGCGCATCACACCCAGAAGGTGAGGGGGTTACAGTTGCTCTACCAGAAGGGCTATGTCTAGACTACGGAGTTTTTCTGGGATACCGGATGTACCCCGGAAAAACTCCGCCGCATCCAGGGAACACGTCTGCTCTTCTGACATTTTTTGCAGAAGAGCAGATGCGCTCTTTCGGAAGCTCTGTCTTCCTCGTGCCACGAGGAAGAAGGGCTCTTCCAAAAGAGGAGGTTTTTCTGAAATTTGGCCCAGTGTAGATGGGCCAAATTTCGAAAAAGCCTCTTCCGACAAAACTATCGGAAAAAGGAGTGCAATTTGCGTTCCTTTTTCCAATAAAAAGCAGCGGTCTAGACATAGCCTGAGCTGTGTGTCTCCGGGAGGAGGAATGAAAGGTAAGTGCCGTTACATGCCATAACTTTTCATTTCTTTGGTTTTGTGATAGGAGTGGTATGTGCAGAACAACCCTCCCTCGCGTGTGCTGTAGTGTTTTTGTGTAGGAGTACACAAGGCCTTGCATGTAGACACCTATACCAGTATGGCTCGATGTAGTGGAAATGCAGAAGACGTTTGTGAGGTCGAGGAAATTAGTCAGTGTACCACAATCGTTCCTTTTGTGCCTGCATTTTCTTACAAGCCTGGATGCTCTAGGCAGCCATTTATGCTTTTTGCTTCTTATTATTCTTTTGTTATTCTCAAAGAGTTAGCTGTTTGCTTAAGATGGTACAGTGTAGGAATGCACTCTTTACTTTCAACAAGTTCTGGGACAGGTCCCAAGGCCATCCACCTGGTATGGGAGTATAGGAGCGCTTGGGAAGATCGCATAGCTATCTATGCTGAATGTTTCCCACCTGTTAATGTGAATTATTTGGCCTGGGAAAATATGCAAAGTATCAACGTTCTTGTTACATTCTCAAAACAACAGGTATGATTGCTGTAGATCCAACAGTATATAAGTGCCGGGGATATTCCTAACATTGGAACCTCGGCGTAGACTGAAGCTGCAGAAGATGCAATGTACCGGCCACTGGGGTCTGTCCGCTGTCCTTCTTCAGGGGGTTCCCGACAGCAGAAGGGACGTATGCATTGCATTTTATTTTAAGATTTGTTTAGTTTTAATAAGTATTGTATTTTATTCTAAGATTTGCTTAACAAACATCGTACTTTATTCTAATATTAAGCGCTGTAGTTTACCTTAATATTTGCTTAGTAAAGTTTTTAAGCCTTCACCCAATTTGTGTGCTTATTGCCTCTGAATCCCTTAAGGGAAGAACCATTGCCTCTTGGCAATACACTCGATCATCAGCTTTCGCATGGTTGCTTATGGAGATGGTCTAGCTCAGGGGTGGGGAACCTTTTTCATGTCGGGGGTTGCCGATCCACAGAAAAATCAGTCAGGGGCCGCACACATAAAACCCCCCAAACCTTCACTGACATGACCTCCAACTGAGAAGGAGAAAGACACCCCCCACATTCCCCTCACACACCAGAGCCTACGGGGGCCCAGACTAGTGGATTTTGAGTACTCCAGCCCCACGGGAGGTTGTGGTAGGGGGCTGGAGTACCAGCATGGGCTCCAATACTGTGGGGAGAGCCCCGAGCCTTGAGGACCAGATCCAGGCAAGCCGCATCCAGCCCGCGGGCCTTAGGTTCCTCACTCCTGGTCTAGCTCATTATAATCTGGCAAAACTCACTGGGAAAGATCAGGGGACACAAAAGGAAAAAAAATCCAACTGTTTAGGACAGACACTGCTATGTTTGTTCACCTTCCAAAGTCTCCACATGCCAGTCAAGAGATCTGTACGCTGGCAAGACATCAAGCCATCTCCTGCTTGTAAACCATAATGGAGTGCTCACTGGAACGCTGTCTGAATTCTTGGGGTAAACTCCAGAATTAGGACAGCTGTCTCGGGGCTGAAGGAAAGAGAGAAATATGGGTGTGAAGGGGAACCACCGCTTTTCTATCAGTGCATTCTGCATCATCATTGCATGGGGCTCAGTCATGCTTCCTCTCCCTTCTTCTTTCTTCCAGCCATTAAAGATGGCCAAACTCACAGCCAAGGCCTGATTCTGAATCACCCTAAGAGTTGGCTGGGTTCATCTCAATACGCAATCACAATAAGATGCGGATTCAGGTTAAAAGTGCAAAATTCCTTCCCCCCTCGACTCCACTCTCCAATTCAGAGGGACTGGGTCAGAGGTTTGATTTCAGACCTGTAGCTTCTTGTTATAGAAGAAGGTGTCGAGATGGAGAGGACCATGTGGTAGGGCAAGAAAAAAGTCCCACTGTGGGTGGGTAGGTCAAGTAGCGGAAGGGCAGGGAGGGATTCTTCCATCTCATTTCCCAACGCTAAACAGCCAAGCAATCCTCTGTAGTTTCTCTAATGGGTACCCACAACCCAACCATCTTCCTAATCCTGGAACACCATTCCTGAAAGTCCTACTTCAAGCCCAGGAATAGTGGCAAGGATCTCACAGATTCATTGGCCACTAGGACACTACAGTCATCTGGTGTGATCTATACAACACAGGCCAGAGAATTTCCCCCAGTTTCACCTTGCTGTGGAGGAACTTGGATACAGCCATGCCCATTGTGCTACGAATGCTGAGGTTAGGAAATGCGATGGCTTCTGAACACCCACGCCTGCTAAGCAACCTGACTATGAACTGTCTCCTCTCCTCCTCTCCTCTCCAAACCCTCTCTCCCCATCTATGATTCTGCATTTGGCCTTAAATTCTGATCGTGTTTCAAGGATCCAGACCCAAAGTTGCCTTATTTTTGGAACCCTTCTGACAAGTGGAGCCAATAGCAGCCAGGGCCGGGTCCAATATCTCAGGGTTCCTCTCCATCCAGCCAACACAGAACTGGCTCGAGTCCCCACCTAGTAACCTGGGAAATTCACATACCACCCTTGGGTGTCTCTGACAAGTAAAACGTCCTCACTTGCAAGCACAGAGTCTGAGTACAGAAAATAAACTTTTAATAAAAGGGAGGGAAGTAACGTGGCATTGATTCGGGAAAACACCACACACAGGGTTCATAAACATAAACCAAGGCTATGTCTACACTGCAGGCTTTTTGCTCAAGAACAGCTGTTCTTGCGCAAAAACTTGTAGAGCGTCTACACTGCATGCACGTTCTTGTGCAAGTAAATTTACAGTTAAGCGTTGGAAAAAAGGGCTTCTTGCACAAGAGTTATTCCTCTCCCCATGAGGAATAAGCCCTCTAGTGCAAGAGCTCTTCCACAAGAAGGCAGTGTGGACAGGCAACAGGGGTTTCTTGCGCAAGAAAGCCCTATGGCTAAAATGGCCATCAGAGCTTTCTTGTGCAAGAGAGCGTCCACACTGCCATGGATGCTCTTGCACAAAAGACAGGACTATGCAGCACTTTAAAGACTAACAAGATGGTTTATTAGGTGATGAGCTTTTGTGGGCCAGAACCACTTCCTCAGATCAAATTGTGGGGAAGTGGGTCTGGCCCACAAAAGCTCATCACCTAATAAACCATCTTGTTAGTCTTTAAAGTGCTGCATAGTCCTGTCTTTTGTTTCAGCAAGACCAGACTAACACGGCTACATCTCTATTACTATACTTGCACAAAAGCACATCTCTTCCACAAAAGCACATGGCAATGTGGACGCACTCTTGTGGAAGACCTTTTGCACAAGAACTCTCTTGCACAAAATGGTTCTTGCACGAGAAGCCTGCAGTGTAGACATAGCCCAAGACTAAAAGTCCCATCTCAAGTAGGTTGGGTAATGGTTCCTTTCCTAGCAAGTTCTTAAGTTCAGCAGTCTAAATGTCCCCTTCACATGCCCCTCTCTGCACCCTACTCACAGCTGCTGGCCTTGGCCAATGCAGATCCAGGCTATGTCTACACTGGCGGGTTATTGCTCAAGAACATCTTGCGCAAGGGTTCTTGTGCAAGAACTCTTGCGCAGGAACCCGACCACACTGCCATGTGCGAGCTGTGCTTTTGCGCAAGAGCATCCATGGCAGTGTGGACGCTCTCTTGCACAAGAAAGCTCTGATGGCCATTTTAGCCATAGGGCTTTCTTGCGCAAGAAACCCCTGCCGCGCATCCACACTGCCCTCTTGCGCAAGGGCTCTTGTGCAAGAGAGCTTACACCTGTTAGAAAAGAGCGTAGCTCTTGTGCAAGGAGCCCTCTCTTACCACACCGTACTGTAAATCCTCTTGTGCAAGAGCGGGCGGGCAGTGTGGCCGCTCTGCGGAAGAACGGCCGTTCTTGCGCAATAACCCGCCAGTGTAGACATAGCCCCAGAGTTCAGAGTTCACCTCCCATCCTGGTCACTTGCCATCCGCCTGCTCACTGCTCTCTGCTGCCGCCCTGCTGGCAGCTCATCGCACCTCTCTGCTGCTGGCCAATCATCATGCCACTGCCGTCCTGCTGGCCAATCATTGCATCTCTCTGCTGCCGCCCTGCTGGCAGCTCATCGCACCTCTCTGCTGCTGGCCAATCATCATGCCACTGCCGTCCTGCTGGCCAATCATTGCATCTCTCTGCTGCCGCCCTGCTGGCAGCTCTTCGCACCTCTCTGCTGCTGGCCAATCATCATGCCACTGCCGTCCTGCTGGCCAATCATTGCATCTCTCTGCTGCCGCCCTGCTGGCAGCTCATCGCACCTCTCTGCTGCTGGCCAATCATCATGCCACTGCCGTCCTGCTGGCCAATCATTGCATCTCTCTGCTGCCGCCCTGCTGGCAGCTCTTCGCACCTCTCTGCTGCTGGCCAATCATTGCATCTCTCTGCTGCCGCCCTGCTGGCTGTCAATCACCATCCGCTGCCATCCACCTCTTGGCTGTGACTTCTGCCCATGAGTATCAAGCAATGGTCCCCTGTTCCCTCTAATTTTTTTCCTTCCACATGCAGATTTTTTCCATCCACGTGCAGACTAATTTTGAAAGTGCACCAAGGCATGCGCGAATGTGCACCACCAGTAGACACAAACAACCTCACTGTAGGTGCTCTGCTAATCAGCTGGTTGGCATTCTGAATCTCTCCTGAGTGACCACACAAGTGCACAGCTTACAGGGAACACTGGTAAAGTGATTTTGGCTCCCAGTGATTTCACCGCTCAGCCAACAGGGCAGAAGAAACACAGCTCCAACACAATTACCATAAGAAAGAGGCTCTTAATGATACCTGGGTAGCTCTGTTCTTTGAACAGTGTGTGTGTGGGGGGCGGGGGAGGGGGAGAGGAGGAAACAGGTCAAACCAGTCTAGGGAGGGGAGGGTATGTAGCCTCCTGATGAGAATAACCTTCCCTCACCCCCTCTTACTCTCAGAGAGATCTGAAAGTCAAGGCCCTGCTAAGCAGGCTCTTTCTGCTAACTATGAGCCCTTCCCCTTGGAATAATTTAGCACAGTCCTACTTTTCTGTCTTCCCACAAAATTACAGCTATTGGTAAACACAAGGAGTTTTGTGGCACCTTAAAGACTGACATTTATTTGGGCATGAAGCTTTTGTGGGCAAAGGCCCACTTCATCAGATGCACAAAAGCTTATGCCCAACTAAATTGGTTAGTCTTTAAGGTGTGTGACAGACCCAGGGCAGCTGGCTACAAGAGTTTGCTGGAGGACAAATCTACAGAGAACTGGGTAAATAGCTTTCTGTCCTTGGAGTGAACTGGCCATGTAATCAAGGCAGGCAGGCAGGCACCTGGGGCCACTTAAGAGTTAGTCTGAAGCAGCAGGGCAATCAAGGCACCTGCAGCCCATTAAGGCCTGCTGGGACCAGTTTAAAAGGCTTCCCCTCAGGAAAGGCAGGGAGAGGAGACAAGCCAAGGGCTGAGAACTAGAACTAGAACTAGAACTAGAACTAGAACTAGAACTAGAACTAGAACTAGAACTAGAACTAGAACTGAGGTCTGCAAGGAGGGAAGTGTGCTGTGTAGGAGCAGAAGCGACTTGCTCAGGAACCTGGGAGAAGATACTGGGCGATGGGGGGGAGAAGCATTTGGGGAACTAGCCCAGGGTGTAAGACTGAAACGCTGCCAGTTGCTGCTGCCTTAGGGTCCCTGGGCCAGAGCCTGAAGTAGTGGGTGAGTCCTGGTTCCCCCAACCCTCCCCAGGCCACTACAGAGCCTGCCCCTGAGAGGAGAGACCAGGACTATGGAGGGGTTTCACCCCAAACTATGGACTAGCCTATGATGAGACTGGCTCAGTAGGCCGTGACCCTTGCCTGTAGTAAAGGGCCAGAGGCCGTGTGGAGGGCCACAGCAAGCCTCTGAGGCAAACACTAACTGCCAGAAAGCTCAGGGCCCTCGGGGCATGGCCAGAGCTTTGCCACGGGACTCCTCACTGTTTTTGCAGATACAGAGTCACTGGGCTGGTCCCCAGATTTCAGCTAGCCCTTCATTTAATACAAACACTGCTGCTGTCGGTTCACCAATTAAGTTGATTGCAAAGAGCAAAATACCACCCCTTCTGCTGAAGAGCTAAGACATCTACGAAAAGCAGGAGCAAACTGTATTTACCTTGACGTTGCTGGGGTCTCTTCCCACTTCCAGCTAGCTGTAAGGGAAACATTCCTTCAGATCCTGCTTGCGTCGTCTTCACCCCTGCCAGCCACTTCTGAGTAAGCTACCAATGTCGACCTCAAGACTCCGGATTCAGCGTGATCAAAAAGGTTCTTCCAAGAAGTTTTTTTTATTCGGCCAGCTGGGCTAATTGGTAGTTGCCCTCTGGCCCCAGTGAGACCCAAGCAGTCTGGGCTCTTTTCTGCCAGAGGGACTTTAACCATGCTAGTTTGCCTGTTTACACTCCCCTGGGGGGCATCCTGGCCTCAGCTACATGTTATGGCTCTCCAGAGAAAACGTTTGCATCCTAGGTTGCTCTGCCCAGAGGCTGTCATTTCCAAGGCAGGCCACTGCATTGCACCCACTGTAGCTTCAGTCCTCACATTTCTGGAAACATAAGCAGGGGTGTTTTATGATCTTATGCCCGGTGCCCATGGGTCCCAGCCACCTGTGTGTGTGTGTGGGGGGGGGCTCCTGCCAGCCCCACTGTCTCTGAGGGTCCTGGATGCCGGCCCAACAGGCTCTTCTGCCTACGGGGGGTGCAGCCGCTGGGTCCAGGGGCTCTGTGGGAGGCCCTGGGCCCCCAACCATTGGCCCCCTGCATTGGGCTCCACAGCTCCCCAAGCTGTGGTCCCCAGCCTGGGGTGGAGAGGGGTGCAGACGGGGTAAGATGGGGCAGGGGTGCACAGTTTATCACCCACACCCTTGAAATGGTTCCAGTGCCACTGTCTGGATGTATATAAGTGTTCCCACTGCAGAGGTACTCATTGTGCATGCAGACAGCTGCTCGCGTGCACAGCTCCGTCATTGACACTGGGCATATGGGCTCATTGGTTCAGTGACTTTTGGAGGATGCAGTTTAGGAGCCTGCATTTGAAAACAATCCCCCCACCCCCCCGCCTGCCCAGTGCCCACATCTTGCCAGCCTATAGCGCACCCTTCACCTGCATTTGGAAATCAACGTGTAACTGACAGACAAACAGCCCTCCTCTTCTCGCTTGGTTGCAAATCCCTCCCCAGCAAAATCCTCCAATAGTACAGGTGTCCAGAGGGACCATCTGCCTTGACTGCAATAAAAGCACCCAGAGTCCCTTGACAGGCATCAAATGTATGGAACACTCCAAAGGGAGACCCTGGAAAGGAGTCAGAGGTAGCGGATCAAGTCAGAAATCACTCGCTAGTTGCGGTCCGCAGGGCTGCTGCTAGGAAAACAGCCAAACCAGATGTGACCTGAAGCTCCCCAACGAACCCCTAACAAAGTACAGCGTATTACTATAAGCACTGGGCTAGATGAGATGGGGACACAGCTGGTTGTGTGGGGGCAAAGAAGAAAAGCAATACGCTGCTGTTCTGCATTGGCTTTTCCTTTGCAGGTCACTAGAGAAATCAATTATTTTGGCTGAGGATTAATCTTGAAGCCCTGCTTACATGGAAGGCTCTCTTTGTGATCTGTTTAGCTATTTTGCTGCCCTTGCCGCATTGCTGAGGGACAGCAGAAGAAAACACACAGCACTTAATAGCTGCCTTGTGGGCCAGTTGGGAAATTCATACAGACCAATCTATCAGAGATTATGTGCTGCCTTCCTCGATCTGGTCAGCTGTCCAACTCCGTTAGCTAGCTGTGCTCATCAACCCCACTTAATGACCAACAAGTCCATGCCTGGTGGCTTGCACAATTGTGCTGGAAACGGGGACTCATTTATTTTGCTGCCAGACTGGAGGTATCCCGAAATAGCTGTTCCGCGTCTTTGGAGCGCACCCGTTATTTTGAAATATAACGGGCTCACTATTCCGACGTCCCTGTAAACCTCGTTCCACAAGGAGTCAGGGATGTTTCGGAAGAGCGCTCTATTTTGAAATAAGTGCTGTGCAGACAGCGCCAAATTTTGAAATAGCTATTTTGAAATTGACTCGAAATAAGCGACACCATTTGCGCAGCTCAAATTGTGCCCCCTATTTCAAGCTACAAGGTCAGGGTAGATGCACTCTGAGAGGCCAGTGCTGGGTGTGGGGAGGTGGGAGATTATGTATCGGGGAGACCCACTGTTTGACTCTGGGGAGGAGTGATTCTATTTTGCACTTCTAAAGACTCTCTCATGTGAGAACCCGACATGCCTGGTGCATTGTCTCCTTGTATTCCACTCACACACCTGTGCCACATGGGGGGCAGAGAAGATTTTTGGCAGTAGTGTCGGGTTTAGACTGGGCTAGGGCCCTCGATCTGCACCTGATTTGAATAAATCTTGCAATCCTACTGCTGAAATGGAGATTAAGAGCCACCCTAATCTATGGTTTCTGTTTTTCTCCTGCCTGGGAAATGGCAGGCGGAGGGAAAATGCCATCTTGAAAGGTCAGATCTAATGAGCTGAGTGCCCGTAAGCTTTTTTCGGAGACACATTAATATCATTTCCCCCTCTCTCCATGACTCACTGCAATTTCAGACAAAGCCTATGTGAATGCTGCAAAGCAATGATGGAGAAGGCCAAGCGCAGCTTTCCGGTTTTCGGAGAAATGTAACATAGACAGGGAATGGAAGGACAGAAGGGCTATTTTCGAAAGGTACCCAGAAAACCAGACTGCATGTTGTATCTCCTTTTTCTCTCTTTTTGAAAGCTCTTCTGATTTGGGTTTGATTTCTAGCCAGTCTCCCAGTGCATCCCTGGGTCTGTCTCTTTTTAGTCTCTGGTGTAGTGATCCGAGAAGCCAATGACCTGACATACTTTCCTTGGCTGGAAAATACTTTTGTCTGGGTGGGTGTGGGCTGTGTCTAGACTACATCCCTCTTTCGACAGAGGGATGTAAATTAGGCACTTCGAAATTGCAAATGAAGCGGGGATTTAAATACCCCGTGCTTCATTTGCATAATCGCGTAATGGCGCTCTTTCGAAAAAGAGCCATTTCGAAAGTAAAACTGCAATCTAGATGCGGTTCTTCCGAAAACGGCAGGCTTTTTCGAACGATCCTGAAAACCTCATTTTTTGAGGAGTACAGGATCATTCGAAAAAGCCTGCCGTTTTTGAAAGAACTGCATCTAGACCACGGTTTTACTTTTGAAATGGCACTTTTTCAAAAGAGTGCCATTATGCAAATAAATCACGGGATAGTTAAATTCCCGTTTCATTTGCAATTTCGAAGTGTCTAATTTACATCCCTCTGTCGAAAGAGGGATGTAGTCTAGACACAGCAGAGAGCGGAGAATGTGTCGAATCCTAAGGAGTGTTAATTCCCCTTGCACACCAAAGGGAGACACGGGGCAAAGTGTGTGGTAGCACACTTGACGTGGAAGGGGTGGGACACGGGGCTGGTGATAAGCCTTCGTAAAAGTTTCCCTTAGGAATCTGTTTGCCAGTTAAAAACCTCCCCCTCTTTGTTCGAAATCACAACTGTAGACGTGTTTGCAACTCGTGCGCCATTTGCCAACCGGCCGTGTAGCCAGTGTGAGCATTTAAAAGCCATCAGAATACTTCTGCTCCCTCACCCACGGGCTGCATCAGTCGTCACGCTAAACCGCACCCGTGCGGTAGCGTCCCATACTGGTAAGCTATCGTTTACAGGAACATTTTCTACACTTGCCTCCATTTGGGGACTCACTGAAATTCAGTTGAACTATGCACCTAATTCCCCTAGACGGCTTTAGAAAATTCAAGTCTTACGCAATAAACCACCCTGGACGCCCTAGAGTTGGATGAGATTGTTCAGTGATTAAAGAACAGCCTTTAACCCTGTCCCAGCACAGCAGAAAAGGCAAAAGGGAGGCCACGTTAGGCCTTTTCCCTGTTGCGTTTTGACAAGCCATAAAGATTTCTGGGAACGTGCATATGGATGCCCTAAAGGAAATAATTGTGGCTTCCTCACGACTGCGCCTGAGCTCCTTGTGCCGGGACAGGAAGCAGAAGGTGCCAACAGATGTTCTGGAGCATTGCACCACGCTGGAAATCTGCCAGCAAATTCAGGGTTGCTCCAGAGTCGACGTGAGGGAGAGGACACCCTTTAGCAAGACTGGCTAATGGTTTGATCCGACACTAAGGGAAGGCAATGGCAGGTTTTTCATTGCTTCCCTCGTGATTGGATTGGGCCCTCCCCCTGCACGTAATCAACAGGAGTTTTGCCACCAAGGACAGTAGGTGCGAGGCTGAACTCATGCCAACGGTTCCTCTCATTTCTCCTGTGTATGTGCGGACTGAATTTTGTTGTGTGCACTAATAGAGGTGTGACAACACCTCCATATGGGTGCACATAACAATTCACATGGCAAGGGTGGGATTGAGGGGCACGGAGTATGTGTGTGTGCAGTGGGGTCTCAGGGCTGGGGCATAGAGTTGGGGTGAGGGCTCTGGCTGCAGCTGTGGGCTCTGGGGTGCAGGCTGCCAGGGGGCTATGGTGAGCAGAGAGGACTCCCCCAAGCTCTCTCCCCACAGCAGCACCTGGGGTGGGGGGAGAGGTCTCTCCCCTCCCGGCCATGGCGGATCTGAGCCAGGGCTGGGTTGGGCCAGGAGTAGGGTGCTTCTACCCTGGCTGTGGTAAGTCTGGAGCAGGTCTCTTCTGGGGCCAGGGGAGGGGCACCTCTCCCTGCCATGGCAGGTCCGTGCTAGGGGAAAGGTACTTCTTCCTGCTGCAGCCCTAAGCTACTGCATGGGACTTAATAGGCTGCTGTACAGCTACACAGCTTAGACCCAAACCATTCTTGACTGGGTACCACCACCTGCTAGAATGGACAGCAGAGCCAAAAGCGGGGCACACTGGGCAAGCTGTCACAGATGTGAGCTTTCCAGCCCTTTGGGCGCCTTGTCGATGAGACATATGGAGAATCTTTCCAACGGTGTCCAGTGTGAATGTTCAGAGCCCTCACCATGGGGTGTGACCAATGGAGATTGCCCCATGATCCTCCAGGCGTGTCTTCCACTTGGATATATTTCAGCGGGCATTTCTGGGGCCTGGATGCTTCGGAAGCAGACCTTGTGTCCATCTGGCTTCTAGTACCACCTTGATTGCAGTCATACATGAACATCTCCAGACATGTTTGGGCTCTGTCGGTCTTCTGCTGAACTCCGATTTCCTCACATATCCAACGGTTCCATCCCCCATTAATAAAATCCCCAATATTGTCTAGTTTAGTCTGTTTTTAGGATTTTATTCAATGCCCATCATCATAGCCTCTGGCTGTTTCATCCTGCCAGTCAGTTCTTCTGTATTATAACATTGGAGAATCCGTATTCATGAAGATTCAGCGAGAGGAAGCATTTGGGGCCACCATCCAAATTCTTCAAGGCATGGAAAGGAGTCAGTCGTGATTGCCGGGGTTGGTTTGAATTTGCCCATCTTAACAAGGTGGGGAAGAGAAGGACTTTAGTGAACTCAATGAGTGGGTGACACTCATCAGATGAAAGTAACAGGGCCTACCGTACTCCTTGGCATCTAACTGTATTCCAGATGTCCCAGATAACAGTGCATGCTGTGTTTGCTAATCAGCCCCTCTCTGCTCTGTGTTTTGCTCCAATGCAATGACTCCTCTGGCCAGATCCTCACATCCAGCCAAGCTGCAGGTGGTGGAGGATGCCAGGAGGTGGGGGCAACGTTTGCAATATGCCCCAGTGCCCGCCTTCCATAATGGAGCATGTTTAAGTTGGTGGTGCAAGCTTAATTCCCTTTATCTCCACTGTTTACAGCTAGCCTCTGTTTTGATAAGGCAGTCATGGATGATCCACATAGGACAATGGCGCCCATTAGAGCATGGCAGAACGATTTCCTTCTGGCTCTTCTAACAAGGCTCAAGCCATAGTGGGGAAATGGTAGGTTAATTGGAGCTTTAAGAACAGGACAAACTGGAGATGAAAGGTCACAGGTGCAATCTGAAGGGCATTCACTGGGTATTTTCCTTGTTTAACCCACTTAGAAGCAATCTGATTCCAGCCCTCCCAGCCCGTGCCTCAGTGCGTCTCCAATTCACGTATCAGTTGGCTCTGCTATCTGGCTCACTTTGGCCCTAAATGTATGTCACTAAAAGTGATGCATCCCATTGCCAGGATTAGAATCAGCACTGTTCTGACCAAGGCTACCTGAACCATAGGATTTGTGGACAGGGTGGTGAAATCTTGTGTACAATTCAGTTACACCGTATTCCTGTTTGTTTCCCTGTGCAGCTGATTCCTGGCTCCTTTGGATTGCTATTATTGGTGCAAACACTTGTGTTCCCTACATACAAGGTGTGACAGACTCAGACCAGCTGGCTGCCGCAGTCTAGTGGAGGGCAGGTGTACAGGGTGCTGGATAAATAGTTTTCTATTCCCTGAATAAACTCCCAGAGTCTGCTGCCCCGTAATTAAGGCAGACACCTGAAGCTAGTGATTAGCTGGTCTGAAGGAGCAGGCTAATCAGACACCTGCAGCCAATTAAAGTCTGGAGAGCTGCTTTCAAAGTTTTCTCCCAGGTAAGGAAAGGGGAAGGAGAAGAGAGATGGACTGGGAGGAGGAAGGGGAAGATTCAGTCAGGTACCAGAGGACAGGTACTAGGGGAGTGTGTGGGGAAGTGGCCCGGGGAAGAGGCTGCTGTCTTGGACCTAGAGGGAAAAACCCAAGCAGTGGCCGCTGCCTAGGGTCCTTGGGCTGGAACCCAGAGTAGTGGGCGGCTCCGGGTCCCCCCCCACACCACAGAACTAATTCTGGGAAAAGGAGGTCCAGGATTACGGCAGGAGCTCCCCGGTCATTGACTTTGCCAATGATGAAAATGGCTCAGTCAGCTGTAATCCTGACCTCTAGAAAAACATCTGAGGCAGCGCGGAAGGTAACAGCGAGCCTCTAAAGCACATAACCATCTGAGGAACACAGGACCTATGGGGCACAGCCGGAATTTTGCACAACGTGTCCTGTGCTGGAACCTAATGATCCATCCTGCCCTGCAGGGAGAAATCTATTGAGTAACACTGAGTTCTTGTGAAGAGAGATACTTCTTCCTGGTGGGATTTTTAAGAACCAGGGTTACATTTGTGCCCAAAGTACTGCCTTCATTATTTGGGGTTCATTATTTGTTAGTCTTCTTCATAAAGAGTTTCAGCCATCCAATAGGAGAACAGGAACAATATCCTGTGCCTCAGCTGATACAACATATCACCACTCTAGTCAGTTCACAGAGGATTCATGGGCTGGTGTGGCATTTGTAATGGTTTGATGCACAACTGTGAATAATGCACTAATCTGACAAAATTCTGATTGGTTCCTGGGGAAGCAAAAGGCCTCAGACTCAGTTCGCCCAGCTTCAATACGGACTTTTTATTGCTAATAGGATTTCCCTTTTTCATTTATCTGCGATAAAATGGAAACTGAGATTTGGTTGATAGGGATGGCTCTTGAATCATTTAGTCACTTTGAATAGAGACGCTCTTATTGCTCTGTCCTTCAGACTTCAGGATGTATCTCTGCAAGGAGTTGTTCTGATGTCTCAGACTGAATCCCATATTGCTTTTGCTTCAAGCCCCACACATGTTACCCGGGTCGTTTCTTTATTTCAGTAAATGAAATGATGGAAAGGGGAAAAAAAATGAAGGGGTTAGTCCCTCAGCTGGTGTTAGGGGGACCTGATATCCTGATTGGAGAGGGACAGTTCTGATATTCAGGTTTTTGTCTTATATAAGCACCTACTACCAGGGCTGGTGACAGATTTTGCCAGGCCTTGGGCAATGTGTGTGGGGGCTCAGCTCCGTGCCTCCCCCAGCCAGGCCTCAGGGCCGCCCTGGCCGCGCCTCCCCCAGCCAGGCCTCAGGGCCGCCCTGACCGCGCCTCCCCCAGCCAGGCCTCAGGGCCACATGCAGTGCTGGTGGCAATTTAAAGGACTCAGGGCTCTGGCTGCACTGCAGCAGCAGTGGCAGCCTGACGCCCTGGGCCCTTATAAATGCCAGGCCCTGGAGCAACTGCCCTCTTTGCCCCCCCCCCCCCCCCACACAGTGGTGATAGCTGTTGGCTCTCTCAGCATCCTCAGAGCTGCTGTAGCCTTCCTTAGTGCAGGCCTGAACCTCACCGTGCCCTCTGGTGCTCAGCCTGGGAGTCTGAGAGCAAAGTTGACTGCTCAGGGGAATTATTTGGATTCCATCCTGCAGGCCATTCTGTGGCTGTTCCTTTGGTGCTGGTCCTATGGACCTCGAGCCAGGTCTTCCCTCACGTCAAATTTCCACGCGCGTTCAGGAATAAGATTTCAAACAAATATTCCCCCGCTAGTTGGCCATTGGGCCCTCAATTTCCCCCTCTGAAATGAGCCTTGACATTTTCCCTGCCCAGTTTTGCACCTGCAAAATATTCCTGCCCTTCACTTGTATTTGCAGGTGCAAACAGCACTGGTGTGTTCACAGAGCGGATGGGTAGTGTGTGCACACATCAGGCAGCTCGTGCAAAGAGCTCTCACCATCACCGTGGCAAACCCAACTCTGCCCATGTGCAAAACCCGAGTTTCTGAATGGCTGGGATTTTTGGAAACAGCTTTTGAAAATGGGACCAGGGAGGGTTGGCGTAGGGGACTTGCAGTGGAAACGTGTGTGTGTGTGTGTGTGTGTGTTGCTTGTTTTGGTGGCAGTACACAGAGCAGACATCACCCAGGGAGTCAGCAGCCTCTGCTGTGGAGAGTCTCTGCTTAATCAGAACTGAGCACAACAAAGAGCTGAAGTGAGTCATCCCTGACAGCTAATGAATCCATTTGAGAAGTGGTCAGTGGTCTTCAGCTCCCAGCAAAGGTCTAAACGATGGGTTCCCAAACTGGGAGGCATGACCCTCTGGGCGGGCGTGAAGAAAGTCCAGCGGGGGCGCAAAGCAACCCAGCCTCCCCCCTCCATCAAGTTTTGTTGCTCAGTTCCTTTTTTTTTTTTTGCTTAACAAGTTTGGCTGCTATTTTTTGGGGGGTGGGGGGGTGTGAGGGTTTTTCAAAAATCAAAAAGGGGGGTGTGATGCCAAAAAGTTTGGGAACCACTGGTCTAAACAGAGGTGCAGGGAGGGAGACATGCCACAGGTGGCAGGTGAATATAGGGCTAGAGGAGGCAAGTTACCAGCCCCGCCCCTTCTGCCCAAGACTCCGCCCCTGCCACCCAAGGTCCCCATGGGACCCAAGCCTCCCCTCCCAAGATGAGCAGCACTGGCTTTCCCTGGACCTGGGAGCACAGAGAGGGCAGGCAGCCTGTGGGCCCCAGCCTTCCCCAGAGCATGGGGAGGGTGGGCAGCCCCTTTGGCCCCAGAGCATAGACGGCACCTGGTCCCAGCCTCTCCAGAGGGTTGGCAGCACGGCCCCCACCTCGGAGAGGCAGGCAGCCCCAGGAGACAGGATCCGTGCTGAATGGGGAGGGCTGGGGGCTGGGCAGGGCCAGCCAGGCAGTTCTGAAGGCATTGCCTTCCCCTGCCTCTGATACCCGCTGCTCATGAGAAGGGCAAGGTGAGTTTGTCATTTCTGCAAAAGGCCCCTTCATTCCCTACTCACGATGGATGCCCCCAGCCCATCAGAGGCGCTGCCCGGGTGAGCAGATGCTGCTGCTGTGTAACCAAGAGCCTTTGCTGAACAGCTGGGGGAAGGGGAGTGGGCTGGTTGGCCCCCCTCAACCCAGATTCCTAGTGGGGGGACACAAGGGCAGGAGTTGTCAGGATCACTTCCAGCTTTCTGGACAATCCCAGCTCAGTCATGGCTTGGGCTGCGTGCAGGACCAATTGGTTGTTTCAGGACCACCCCGACCAGCTGACAGACACAGAGGGCTGCAGGGCAGCTCCACAGCAAGTGACTGAGTGTGGTTTTGCATCTCATTATGCACAAGGACCAGGCTGTGTCATTTCCTCCTCACTCTTCTTTTCTCAGGGAAAACCCCACAAACTGTACCAGCAGTCAAAACCAAGCAGCTCGACTGGGACTCAGCCCAAATGGATGGGGGAACCACTTCTGTCTGCTCTGAGCGGTCATCGACAGGGAACAGGTGGAGCTGGATGGAGATGCCTAAGAGTGAAATCCAGCCCAGGATCTCTCCCAAAGCCTCTGCGGCCGAGTCCCTTTTTAACCAGTGTTCCCTGTCAGCTGAGCGTTTGGGTGGCCACCCAGAAAAGATTCAAATGCTGCTCAGCTGATTAGCAGAGTACCCACACTGCCCACAGCCAGTGACATGTCTTTCTACTGATGGTGCACATCCACACATGTGTCAGTGCACATAATAAAATTTAATCCTCACATGAATGGAAAAATTAGAGGGAACACTGGTGGACATTGGCAGGATATTGACAGGCCTCAGGAGTATACCACAGTGAAGCTGTGGGGCGGGAGGGGCTGCTAATTTTTGCCATGGTTAACTCCACCAAAGCCAAGAAATTCACAGCTCAGAACTGGCCTTTCCACTTCCCAGGCACAAGGGCAGGGCAAGTCAGCCCTGGGCACCAGGTTCCAGGGGGCACCGAACAAGTGTGCTACTCAGTTTTTTGTTCTCCCCTCCAATTGGCAGTGGAATCTTCCCAATTGGCCAGCTGTTTTTTTTTTTTTTTTAGCTGTTGCGTGCAAGATGGGGGTGGGAGATGCCAGAAATGATTTCCTCCCTGCACAGCACAAAGGCTCAGAAAATGCCACAAGAAAACGCCAGCCTATATGATACTTGGCCACTTAGAGCATGTCTACGCTAGGAAATTCTTTTGAAATAACTAAATTTGAAATAACTCCTGAAATAACAATCAAAAAACCTCTTCTGAAAAAAACATTGGAAAAAGGTATGCAAAATGAGGAGTGCATTTTGCATACCTTTTTCTGAAAAAAAAAAAAAGGTGTCGTTTAGACCTATCCTTAGAACCCCAGGAAGCGTCAAGGAGTAATTACTTCAAACTACTCTGGGGAGTAGTTATCTCGAAATAGCAGCAGCCGGGGCTTTGAAATTAGTGTTATTCCTTGTGGAAAGCAGGAGTTGTTATTTTCAAATAACCAGCCTGTTATTTTGAAATAAGGGGCTTGGTAGTGTGGATGCTCCGCTTATTATTTCGAAATAAGGGGGGTTATTTTGAAAAATCACTCCCTAGTGTAGACCAGGGCCTAGTGGCTGGGCAGTAGAGGAGTCTTCTTCCACTGTGAATGTCTATGCGATGCTTTAACTGATTGTATTTCATAGGAAATTGGACTGAAGATACGGACACACAGAAGGAGTTTAATACAGTCTGTGCTATATTCAGTAGCTTACTTCTTGCATCTTTGATCTTCACCTGTTCTCGTGGCCACGAGTCTGCCCTATGAACTAAGCAGCTGAAAACATTTGGCGCTGAAGACAGAAGTGGGTGGTGTAAATCAGGCAGTGCCTTTGCTGTCAGTGTCAATTTATACCCACTGAAGATCCAGCCAGAAAACGTTGAGTTCTCAAAACGATCTGGGTCCAGGTGCCCGCTCCTTTATCATCCCATCATTCAAACAGGATGGAGCAGATGGATCTGACACACTGAGTCGAGGGAGAGTTTTTACACAGGAGTCCTGAATCCATGAAAAGAGGTTGATAACAGAAGGGCTGACAGACCCTTAATCTTTGTGACTGGTGCAACAGATGGTAGGGAGACAAATGGGGGAACTGGAGATGAAGTACCGCATCACCCAGTCATCATTTAAAGAACTCCCTCAAAATACCCCTCCTGTATCATCTGAGAAAAGAAGAATAATTAACTGCCTCTGGCATCTCAGGCTGCACAGGGATTGTACTGCATTTTGGAACTGAGCAGGAAGTAAATCAGAATTCAAAGGACTGGAGACAAAAAAAAAAAGAAAGAAAAATCTCATAACTGACTCGTGCAAGCCCTCTGATCTAGTCATTGCCAGTTACGAGTGTGTGAGGGCGATGTAATCATTTCGGCTGAGACTTTCAAAGTTTTTAAAGGATTTAGACACCCTGCTTCTGTATCAAAGCGTTCAAATCCCCAAGTCCATGTGGCAAATGTAGCTTTAATGTTTCAGTTTCAAAAATTCACCTGTCAAACAGTTTGTGAGGGCACTTGCCAAAATCAAAACCACACAGAAAAGATATTCACAGATCAGCTAAACAATTCATACTCCCCGGCAGTGTCCCCTCCAAGCTTTTCCATCCATGTGCAGAATTATTTTTTTTCTTGTGCACTGAGGCAGGTGTGCATGTGCACCACCAGTAGAAACAAAAAACCCAGCAGTGTGTGCTCTGCTAATCATCTGGGCGGCAGTGACATCTCTCCTGTGCCACTGCACAAGCACCCGGCTTACAGGGAACACTGTTCAAAGGCCAGAGCTTTTGTTGTAATGACAGACAGATAGGGAGGGATCTCTCAGGCAGTCAGGGATCTTAGCCAAATCACAACCACCCCCTTGAATGGCATCTGCAAGGGAGTGGGCAAACAGACCCATTTTTAGAATTAGTTCCCGAGTTTAAGCTGACACTTATTATTATTGCTTTACCCCTCCCCCCCCCATCCCTGCAAAAAATTGCAGCGGTGAATAGCAGCTGGTGTGTTTTATAGCACATAAGCCATCTAGCTCTCTGATTACACCGGCTAGCCATATGCTTAATGCTAGGTCCCCATTCTGAGTGCTGAGCTCAGGGACGGTTTGTGTAGAGCCGAGCTTTGCCTCTGTGTCCTTTGCTGAACCACCCCTTGTTTCTATGGCCATGCAGTGTGTTGGGAGCTGGTTGCCTGCCTGCTGCTCTCCACCCCAGAGGTGGCTGCATTCTGTAAGTGCAGGAGGCACAGAGAGGTGTTTCTGAAGTGCTTTGACAGTGTTTGAAAGATGAAAAATGTTATTTTGTCTCTTGTGGTCCTCACCACTCATTTCCCTGCCTTTATCAGGCTCTCCAGCTAAGCCATATTAAGGTCATTTTCACTCTGAATAAGGGTGTTCACACAAGAGTTTCATGCAGTTTAACTAATCCACTTCAAATTCACATGTAATTTGGATTATCGTTCCCACATGTCCCCATGTAGAGAGTTGCTAAGCCCCCCTGTTTCACTTACCCAAGCTATTAAGAAACTTTTGATTCTTTGGGGGCTGTCATTTCCTTTTTCAAAGATAAACTTTTTGCTTTTTCCAGCTACTCCTGTCTTAGTGCAAATATCCCCCACCTCCCTTAGCTTTCAGAAGAGGGGAACTTAAATAAATTATTATTATTAAAAAAAGAGATGAAAAAATTGATATCTTGGAAGCATCCGTGCCAAGGATGTGAGCAATTCAAAGATTTTGGCTCATTCCAACACATTCTTCTCAATACCATCCACAGCCCCATATCCACTAGCAGGGCCCCGGCCCCAGACGGATCAACCTCCAATTACCACTGGCCAGCTGTATGTGCCTGTGAGTGAAATAACCCCGATGAACTGCTGCTTGACTCAGAGTGCGTGGGAGTTGCTAATTATTTTGGTGACTGCAGAATGCATCACATTTTTTTTTCCACCATGGGGATGCTCTTTTTTTTTTAGACAATGAGTTTGATTTATTGTGGGACAGATCAATAGAGAGGGAGAGCTAATGGAGGGGGAAAGAGACGGGTGTGCAGAAGAGACAGAAAGTCAGATGAATGATAGATACACAGAAAAGGAGCAATGGCAGAGGCATATACTTCAGCAGGGCTGAAAACAGACTGGGAAATTCTGCAGCGTCTAGGCCTTGTTTTGGATACAGTGGGCCATATGAATCTGTACTGTAGCTCCACTGGATTTACAGCAGGGATGGATTTGGCCAGGCGCCACCGGCGGGAAGCAGAGCATTTCTAAGACAAACACTCATCATTTTCCTTTGCAGCTTGCCGAGTGGAGATGGTCAGGCCACCAAATTATAGGCGCGGTGCGCATGCTGTGGAATTCGCCTTGTTGATTCCATTGAAAGCCATTTCATTACCTGGGCCTTTTGAGTTCCAGCGTAACGAATGTGTGTCCGGGTGCTCAGCATTCGCCGTTGAGCTGGGATCACTGGGGCTTGCTGGGGTTTTTATTAGTTTTTGATTGTCATTTTATTTTCCAACAATGTCCCAGCTTCATTTGAATCATTGCTTTGGGGGGGAGGTGAGGGGTTCAGGGTGCAGGCTGCCCCGGAGAGAGAGGACACTCCCAGCCCCCTCTCACTGCAGCAGCATGGGGCCAGGTGAGAATCACCTCTCCATGGCTGCTGCAGCTCCAGCAGGCACAGCTGGGAGAGGGGTGCATGTCCTCCAGCTGGGGCAGGTCCAGGTTCGTCTGCCCCCTGCACTCCCCAGTCCAAGTGAGGAATGCAGCAAACTGAGCACTTTCCCCTCGCTCCCTGATGAAGAACAGCCAGCAATGTTTCCATAGGAATTGAGGGGGAAGTTTCAGCCCCCCTGACCTCCCTAAAGGGTGCTTGGGGTGGGGTGGGAGGCTTGGGACTGAGGCAGTCCTAGACTGGGACATGTGCCCAGCCTGCCCTTTTCTCCTGCCTGCTGATTCTTTCTCTTTTCTGTCTGGTTTTCTGAGAAGCAATCCCATTCCAGGCACATCCCATTGTCCGGGCCCAACCAAACCCTAGCGTTGCTTTCAGTTATGATAAGAGGAAGCTGGGTACCGAATTTGGTGGTTCTAGCTCTGACTGTTTAGGAGTTCTTGAACAGACAGACAGACAGACGCTCTCAAATATATAATCGATTTATTTTAAAGTAGCTCCTAAGAGTCCTCATTGTGGACCAGAACCCCACTGCGCTGTATAAATACAAAACTTTATATATACAAAGATGGCCCATGCTCCAAGAGTTTACAACTTAAGTGTTTGTCTGCACAGGGACACACAGGAAAAGGAATTTGAATTAACGAAAGGCGTGTGAATTAAAAGTGGATTAGTTCACTGCATTAAAACCCTGTCAGTGAAAGATTCT
Organism: Pelochelys cantorii; assembly: GCA_032595735.1. Taxonomy (NCBI): domain Eukaryota; kingdom Metazoa; phylum Chordata; order Testudines; family Trionychidae; genus Pelochelys; species Pelochelys cantorii. Next base: position 31,198,630 of record CM064343.1, on the reverse strand, counting down.
GGCAGAGGGGAGGCTGGGCTACCACTGGAGGGGAAAGGATCTGGCAGGGGGGAAGTCACAGCCTCCTCTCTGCCCCAGCCTTCCCTGCAGCTGGAGTCTGCCTGTAGTGGGGTGGCTCCCGCGGCGGGACGTGACACTGCGAAAATAACAGCGTAGTCGGGGAGGCACAGGCGGGGCGAGCAGAGAGCCAGGTAGGGTATGCACTTGCTTAGCCACGCACACCCTTCAAATGTGTCTTTGCTGTGCTCTCTGAAGCGGCGCTGTCCATCCGACCCTGGGACTGATACCCAAGCTAGGGGGGTTATAGTGGTACAGCAGTGAGGCTGTATCCTCAGAGACAGGGCCGGCCCGAGCCATTCCTGCGCCCCGGGCAGCAGGCGCACGGCGCATGTGCGGCCCCGCTCCATGGCGCGCTGCGCACCTTACAGCTGCAATGGGGCGCACGGCACCTGATGGCAGCTCTAAGGGGCGCTGTGTGGCTCCCAGCCCCGGGTGCGCGGCGCCTGATGGCAGCTCTAAGGGGCGCAGCGTGGCCCCCAGCCCCGGGCGCATGGCGCCTGATGGCAGCTCTAAGGGGTGCCGCGTGGCCCCCAGCCCCGGGTGCGCGGCGCCTGATGGCAGCTCTAAGGGGTGCCGCGTGGCCCCCAGCCCCGGGCGCATGGCGCCTGATGGCAGCTGTAAGGGGCGCCACGTGGCCCCCAGCCCCAGACGCATGGTGCCTGATGGCAGCTGTAAGGGGCTCCGCATGGCCCCCAGCCCCAGGTGCGCAGCGCCTGATGGCAGCTCTAAGGGGCTCCGCGTGGCCCCCAGCCCCGGGCGTGCGGCGCCTGATGGCAGCTCTAAGGGGCGCCGCATGGCCCCCAGCCCCAGGTGCGCGGCGCCTGATGGCAGCTCTAAGGGGCGCCGCATGGCCCCCAGCCCGAGGTGCGCGGCGCCTGATGGCAGCTTTAAGGGGCGCCGTGTGGCCCCCAGCCCCGGGCGGTCGGCACTTGATGGCAGTTGTAAGGGGCGCCGCGCAGCCGGGTGCGCAGTGCCCCTTACAGCTGCCATCAGGTGCCCCCCATAGGTTGGCACCTCCAGCAGCTGCCCGGCTAGCCCCCCACTTAATCTGGCCCTGCTCAGAGAGGGCTGCATGTCGCAAGTCGAGTGCTTTTTCTTTTTTACAGGTAGCAGGCAAAGTGATTGCCTGCTGCAAATAGACCATCTTGACTTCCCAGGTCTGCAAAGGGCTATTTTCCGGCATGGGATTGCTGTTTACCGTGGGTGCATACCAAACACCTTCATGACTGGGCCTTGAAGAGGCTTCTGCTCTTTTCTCTCCCAGGGAAGAGAATACAATAAGACACTCCGGAGGCACAAAAAGTCTCGCAATTAATTCATTTTTCCCGACCTCCGCATGTACCTGTGTCCTCTCGGTGTTCTTTGCACTTCTTACTTCCTAAGGGTGCATCTATACAGCATCCTTAGCTTGAAATAGCTTCTTTCGTCATTTGGCGCTGTTGATGCAACGCCAAATTTCGAAATAACTTGCTATTCCAAAATGCTCCTTCACCCTCGTGGAACGAGGGTTACCAGGATGTCGGAATAAACCGCCCGTTATTTCGAAATCTCTTTCAAAATAACAGGCTGCTTCAATAGACGCAGAATAGCTATTTTGGGATACTTCTGGTATCTCGAAATAGCCCCGCAGTGTAGACATACCCTAGCTGAATAAGAGTTGTCTGCTCCCCTTGGCTGAGGATGTTTTTCTACTAGACAATTCAGCCTACTTAGCAGTCCGTGTGCAGGAAAGGTTCAGGACTTGGTGTAGAGATAATATTTCTGAGCAGCGTGGTGTGCGGTGGGGCTGAGAATTAGATTAGCAGACATGCTGTGTAGATCAAGATTGTGAGGCTCTAGAGGAACAGAAGTGCAGGGCAAGAACTAAGCTATCATTAGTACTGCAGGTCCGTACTGTATTGCGTTGACGGAGCTGGGGAGGGGGGGGAAATAGCAGTGGACAACGATGAGTAACATAAATCTGAGCTGTGATGCCTAGGCCGAGCTGGGGGAAAAGGGAGGAAAATGGAAGTATCAGGAAGAGCTTGGGTCTGGATCATGATGTAATGGCAAAACCGCCTGGAGAAAACGTCCCCAGTATGTGAGTAAGGCAACCACAATTTGGACCCACCTGTTTTAAAGTCGTCACTGCTCTAGCAACAGCCCTTGCTGGGTGACGGTTCATAACACTGATCCAGGCAGAGAAAAGGCCAAAAATGTGAGATTTCACCAGAGGCTCCTAGGGGGTCTGTCTGCTAAAAGATCTAGCTCTAATCGAAGTCCTTCGGCACTGCTGAATACCCACGGGTCAGCTGCGGTGCATTTCACGCTGCACATGAGCGGAGCTGTTGAAATGCACCACGAGAGAACCTCCCAGGCGAGGGCAAATCGTGAATTAAAAAGAAAAAAGGCGCCATATTTTGGTCCCCCAGCTGTCCGACATGGCGGTAGCCTCCTTGGAGAACAGCGCACAGCAGAGCTTAATGGCAGATCAGTGCTGTGATTAACTATGCCCCCCCAGGCCTCTCTGATGGCCCAGTGGCTTGGTGGGCAGGCCGTGCTGCGGAGGGAAACACGGAGGACTGAAGTCTCAGCTTTCTGAGTGGGCATGTGCCTCCGGGTTGGAACCCGCCCCATTGCAGAGGGAGAGGAGATGCATGGGGGCGGGTGAAAAGATGGGTCTAGATGGCCCCATGCCTATTGATTCTGGTTCGTGTCGGGGCCCCGTGTGGGAAGGGCATGCCCCTCCCTAAAACATGGAGTGGGGGACAGGGTACCTGCAGGCTGAGCTGGAAGGGAAGAGGCAGGGTCACAGCCTTCCCTCCTCCTGTTCTGCCCATGCTCCCTGCTGGGAACGCTGCCCAGGGCAGTGCAGCGGCTGGTCTCACCCAATGTCCCTGGCAGGCAGCATGGCCAGAAGCTGCCTGGGAGAGGACAGAGTGGCCCCGCCAGGTAATGTGCCATGGGGGGGCATAGGGAGCATGTGGGAACTCTGGGCTGGGGTCAGGAGCAAGTCACTTGTGGGGGTCATGTGGGGAGGTCACATGGGGGGGATTAAATCCCCCCCAGCGGGTGCCCCCTTATGTCCCTCACACTAGTTGCCCTGGTTTCTGTTACGATGCCACCAGCTGAGATCAACGCTGTGCTCAGGGCTGTACGTACAGAGAGTCCCAGACAGCCCTGCCCCAAAGAGCTGGCAGTGTAATGAGGCAAGAGAGGCAAAGGGTGGGCGAGAGAGACTGTTGCCCCGACCATGGTACAAAGGGAACCTGAGGCCCAGAGATTTGTCCCTGGCTACCCAGGGAGTTTGCAGCAAAGCCAAGAATTGAACCTAGGCCTCCTAAGTGGCAGCTCCAGACCCTCCCGTGCTGGAGAGCTGTGCTAGGCCTCATTGGCCAAGTAGCCCCTCAGGCAATGGATGCAAATGTGATGCCCTTCTACTCATTCCCAGATTTGGCCCCATCTCCGGATAGTAACTGTTGGGAAGAGACAAACATTCCTCAGGGCGTCCCAGCTACATAAAGCGGGGGGGGGAGGGAGAGTGTGAGCAGGGGAGCGCAGCGGGGACCCACTGTGACCTGCTGATGGCCGCAGCGAGGCTCTAACTGCCTGGGATGGGGTGGGCCAGACCCGGAAGCTCTTCTGGAGGCTTGCGGCCTTGCCACACCCCGCCCCAGAAAAGGACAACAGAGAGGTCCTTCGAGGAGGACTTCGAGGAGTGGCTTCACCGCCTGCCCCGCCCTTTCTCCCCCTAGTTCTCTGTCCCCCGAGGAACCCAGCCTCAGGGATTATTAGGGGGCTTGGTTCTGGGTGGCAGCCGTGGCTGGGCCTCCCCACACTCCCCACAGTGACGGGAGCCATGGGGATCTGGAGTGAATGCGCCAGCCATGGGCGCTCTGCTTCCCCACAGCCCCCGCCACGGCGTGGAGTGCAGGGAGGCCAGACGGCTGCTGCTGCCCCACACCAGGCCTCTCTGGTACTCTTTGAGGCTGGGTCCCTCAGGGGACAGGATGCCGGGGAGGGGTTTGGATTGTGAATATGGCCTGGCCTGTAGATGTCTCAGAGGCCGGGAGTTTGAGACCCCTGCCCCAAACATTCCTACTACCATGGCTGATCAGTGGCTATTAGAGCCAGAGAAAATCCATGGCCCAGCTCTGTGACTTGGTTTCCTGGCTTGCTCGAAGCGTGGCTGGATTTACAAACGTCCAGCTGTTGTGGGAGATAGCCCTGTACCTCCTAAGCCCAGCCAGTGCTAGCCTGTCCAACCCCTGTCCCTCTGCAGGCTCCCAAGCTGGGAGAGAGGCGGAGGGAGGAAGGGGAGTGCTGCTGTAGCTAAGCGCAGCATGTCTGCAATCAATGCTCCTCACTGAAATAAGAATGTGCCATTGCGTGTGCCAGTCAGCCGGCGGGATGCCTGCTCTCTCCGAGCTGCCAAAGAAACATCAAACCACCTAAATCCCAAATCAAAGCCTATTTAAAAGTCAAAGGCGCGTGGATGCCGAACAATCAGGGACATGCTCTTGGAGAGGGCCGCCTGCGGTGCACCCAGTGTAATTGCAGCAGAATTCTCTGCCAGATTATTCGGGGGTTAGATGGCACCGCGAGAGCTCAGCTCCATAATGAGCGCCCCTCCCGGAGAAGGGTGAATACTGTCCCGCTGGAACATTAAACTGCAAGGCTGTGTCCAATTACCTCAGCCTAAAGTCTGCGGGGTGGAGGTGAGAACCAGCCAACTTTATTTCCTGCAAGCCCGCCCCAGCTGACTCTGGGGGAGAACACAGTGGTATTTTGAATGCATGCCTTGGGAGTACCCTCTGCACAGCAAGCTCTGAGTCGTGCTGGCAACATTCCCTCTTTGCTGGGATCAGGATTCCTGTCTGACCCCGCCTCACAGGGTGAGACATGAAACTTAGGTCCAAACCCTCTATGATCGCAGACCCCCAGTAAGACTGTTCATTTCAATGTCCCGGCCAGCTTCCAATGCCACTAATGACCCTCTGCCGACCTGCCCTGACACGGTGCTTCGCATCTGTGAACTAGGGTAGCACAGGGCTAGGAGTTAACGGTGCTGGGATCTTATCCAGGCTGGATATCCACTCCATTTCAGTGCGGGTTTTGAGATTTCAAAATAGGTGTTCATTTTGATTTGGAACACAGCCTGAAAAGACTGGGAATCCCCCCATGAGAAAATGAAGGAAAAAGTAGATGGGGGTCAGGAGAAACTTTTTCTTTTACTAGACACTTTTTAAAAAAATGTATATTATAACTAGAAGATGTACCTGGTGTTGCTTGGGTACTTAACTCAGTTCAGGATGCAGGCTGCCCTGGGGGGAGAGGACAACCCCGGCCATCTCTCACCGCAGCAGTTTGGGACCAGGTGATAAGCGCCTTTTCATGGCCACTACAGCTCCAGCGGGCATAGCCGGGAGAGGGGTGCAAATCTTTGCCCCCTGTGAGGAGAGGTTTGTGTGCCCCCTGTGCTCCCCAGGCTGAGTGAGGAATGCAGCAAACTGGGCACTTTCCCCTCGCTCCCTGATGAAGGGGAACAGCCAGCAAGGTCTCCATATGAATCTTTAGGCCCCCCACCTCAACAATAAATGCCTGACGGATGGAAGGCTCAAGGCGGGGGCAGTCCCAGACGGGCGGTTGTATTCCCCCCCCTTTCACTGACCTGGTGATTCCAGGCACAATGCATTTTATTGGCCCAACCAAACCCTGACCTTGCTTTAAGTTTAAGTTGTGATAAGAGGAGGCTGCCTGCCGAATTTGGCGGTCCTAGCTCTTACTGCTGAAGAGGAGTTCTTGCTCTGACAGACGGACGGACAGACAGATGAAACTCCTTCAGATATGTTGTAGACACACCAAATAACTAACCTTTTGACATAGAAAGTTATTTCAAAATCAAAAATGGAAAGGTTTTGTTCTGAATCTGGTTGTTTTGACATTTTCAACACTGCTGGCATTTTTTCCCCATTTCTTCTTCTCAGACACAAAATTTCAACAAAATTAGTAGGATTTCACCAAGCATTTTGCTTTTGGCAAAGCCACCTCTTCTGACAGAAAATGCTGCTATCTACCTGTCTAGCTTTCATATGATCAGCTTTCCCTGTAATACAGGTTGGACCTCCCTGATGCGCTTGGGACCTGATTGGTCCCAGATGAGGGATTTTGCTGGACCAGGGGAGGTCATTTCCGCCCGTCCCCGAGCCCTGGCCCAGCCAGCCTCCCGGCCAACTACCCCACTGCCTCCAACCTCCTCCCTGCCGGCCCTACTGGGCTTCCTGGCCTGCTGGGGCGTGCTGAGCTCCCACATGTTGCCAGACCAGAGAGTCCCGGTCTGGAGAGGTCCAACCTTTATCCGACAAGGCAAGTAACTTTGGCCACATTTGCAAAAGTGGCTTCTAATTTTGGGCGCCTAAGTTGATGGGGGACCAACTTTACAGAGGCGGGACGTGAATTTCTGAGGCATGAAGTAGCAGCCCAGCTCCAGTTAAAGTCAATCAGAGTTCAGGGTGCTGGAAATTGGGTCCTTTGTTAGGTGCAAGCCTGCTGATGGCGGGGGGCAAGGGGGTAGTTACCTTGGGAGCAGCGAGAGCCCTGGACCCTTTAAGTAGCTGCCAGAGCATTGCACTCTGGGTGGCTGTGAGGGCTGGGGGCGGTGGGCCATGCTCCATGCGACGCTGAGGGCAGGCTGTCCATGGCCCCGCCCCTTCTGCCCAAGGCCCCGCCCCTTCCAGGAGCACAGAGCCAGCCTCCCCACACTTGCACGGGGATCTGCGAAGGCTGTCGGTGCCCCAGTTAGGTGTCAAATGTTTGGTTGCCAAAGTTGGAAATGGGCTGTGTGACGGGGTGGACTAACCCCCAACGCCCCCTACTGGAGGCTGGAGGCCTTGCCACACTCTGCCTCAGCGAGAGGAGCAGAAGAGAGGTCCTCCAAGCAGGATAGAGGGGCTGCCTCTGCGGTGGCCAATCAGGGCCCAGCAGGCCAGTATAAAAGAAGCTGCTGGGGTAGGGCTTTGCAGTTCCTTGCAGGAGCTCTGCCCAGCCAGATTGATGGGCTCATTGGGAGGAGAGTAGCACTGCGGACAGCTCTGAGTGCAAGCTGGACTTTAGGCCTGGGTGAGACCTAGATCCAGTGGCCAGAGACTAGCCACAACTGACTACTTTATAGCACCCTGGACAGGGTGCATTGAGAGTCTAGCCTCAGAACTCTGAGACGCCCGGATGGAGCAGCATCCTGGGGAAGTGGCCCAGGGAACAAGCTAGTAGCAGACAGCAGAGACTCGTAGCAGCCACCTGCTACTTATAGGGTCCCTGGGCTGGGATCCAGAGGAGTGGGCAGGCCTGGGTCCCCCCAACTCCTGTAGCCACAGCAAGGAGGTAAGAGAAGTCTGGTCCCAAGCCACATAGCAGATGCCTCCTCTCCAGCAGCCAGCCAGCCAGAGAAAGTACAAGACACCCTTGGCCACGGAGGGATGCTCACGAGAGCGTGGACTCCTTCCCAGGCCACCACCCAGCAATAGAAGCGACTTTAGAAAGTTTGGGCTGCAACCTGTGTTGGCGTCAGCTCTCCCATGACAAAGATGGGGACGAAAGGACCAGCCTGCTTTGTAACAGGTTTTGGGGCCCATGGCAAGAAAATTGCCACTGTGGTCTGGAGCGGGATAGGAGGCTCTGTGGCAGGCTTGCAACAGTCCCTCTGTCCTGGCTTCTCCCTTAGCTTTTTGTGCCCATGCTGAAAACTGAAAACGAGTCAGTCCTGCTAGATGTGTGAGACTTTTCACTAGGTAGTCTTGCAAACAACTGGGTTTGAGCAGGTTTCTGATGGAGACACCGTTCAGCACCGAGCACGTCCTAGTAATGACTGGTGATCAGAGGCGGCAAACCTTTAGCACAATCGCAGGGCGGGCAGGTTGAATGGTATTGGACTAACACTGTGCTTTTCCACCCCCAACTTAAACCCATCCAACACATTATCAATAAACTACAACCTATACTGGAACAGGATACTACACTCCGAGAGGCTCTGGGAGACAGACCCATCGTCTCCTATAGACAACCACCTAACCTCAAAATGATTCTTACCAACAACCACAGGACATACCACATTAATACCAACCCTGGAATTTTCCCTTGCAACAAACCCCGTTGCCAGCTTTGTCCACATATTTACTCTGCTGACACCATTATTGGACCTAACCAATTCAGTTATAAGATCAAGAACACATATTCCTGCTTATCCAGAAATATAATTTATGCCATCATGTGCCGACAGCATCTGTCTGCTATGTATATTGGACAAACGTCTCAGACACTTCGCCAAAGAATCAATGCACACAAAACAGATATCAGACAGTATCACAAAGAAAAAACAGTTTCTTGCCATTTCAACCAGAAAGGACATTGTCTCAATGACTTGATTACCTGCATCCTGCTTCAAAGACATTTTAACACCAGACTTGAAAGAGAAACCTCTGAACTGTCATTCATGCTTAAATTTGACACTTTACGCCTGGGTCTCAACAAAGATGCTAATTACCTTACCCATTACAAGATAGCTTCCCCAATTATCACCTCTAATATCATTAGTTCACAGACATTAACCTCCCCCCCCACCCCCCCTCTGTTCTGAAATTTGCTTTGTCCTTTTTATATGTGTTCACTTTTTTTTATTGTATCCCTTTGGTATATATGGTTGTGCCAATTTTCTTCCACAATTTGATCTGAGGAAGTGGGTCTGGCCCACGAAAGCTCATCACCTAATAAACCATCTTGTTAGTCTTTAAAGTGCTACATAGTCCTGTTTTTTCTTTTCCACCCTTGTGATTGACTATAAATGTGACTTTTCCTCTGACACATCTTTACTTTAAAGGCCACATTTTTTCCCATTGTCAAGGGAGGAAAATGTTCCTTAAAGGCTTTTTTTTTTTAACTCTAAATGGCTGCCGTCTGGAAGATTGCTCTCTCAGTAACACCGAAGTCTGAGTGCAACAGCAGCAAAATCAAACCCTCAGGAGGGACATGCGTGGTTGCAGCAATGCGGGGTCTCCCCAGTGCGGGGAAGGTGTTGCATGCCTGGCCTCCAGTGACACGTGAAATGATTTGGGAGCCACTGCTTCCTTAGCTGACCTAAGTCTAGTAGCGTTCTTAATTCACGAAGGAGTTTTGCTGATACAAACCTGGGTGATTGTTTGTTTGCCTTTGAAGCGAGCGCTGTAAGGGTGCGTCTACACAGCACCCTTATCTTGAAATCAGCCACGCAATTTGCGCTGTGCAAATTGCGTAGCTTATTTTGAGGTTATTTCAAAGTAACGCACTATTCTGACAAGTCCCTTCACCCTTGTGGAATGAGGGTTGCAGGGATTTCGGAATAGCGTGCCTGTTATTTCAAAGTATATTTCGAAATAATGGGCACATTTACAGACGTGGTATTGCTATTTCAGGATACTTCCGGTATCCTGAAATAGCGCCGTTGTCTAGACATACCCTAAAAGCAGGATAAACTTAAAAAACAACAAATGGTCTGGGCCGGTCCTAACCAATTGGCAGCCCCGGGTGACTGCCCGGCTCACCCGTTGGGTTGCCAGATGGTTTAAAAAAAATACCAGACAAAAATTTGTCAAGCCAAAAAAAATAAAGCGTCGGGGAGTAACCAGGGAAACCTGAGGAGAGGATTCAGGAGGTCGAGCCGAAATGTGGTCGCGGCCCACCCCTAAGACCAGCTCTGTCAGCAACTCCTTGAAAATGGCGGCCCCGGGCAACCACCCGGCTTGCCTGGCCCTAAGACCGGCTCTGCCTAAAAGAGAAGCAGTTTTAAAACAGGATAACATAAGAACAACCATACTGAGTCAGATCAAAGCCCAATATCCTGTCTTCCAACAGTGACCAATGCCAGGTGCCCCAGAAAGAATGAGCAGAACAAGTAATCACTGAGGGTATGTCTACACTAGCCCCCTAGTTCGAACTAGGGGGCTAATGTAGGCATTCGAACTTGCAAATGAAGCCCGGGATTTAAATATCCCGGGCTTCATTTGCATGTTCCCGGGCGGGCGCCATTTTTAAATCCCCTTAGTTCGAACTGACTGCCCGCGGCTACACGCGGCAGTCAGAAGTTAATCCGAACTAAGTCCTTAGTTTGGATTAACTGTTACTCCTCCTGCAATGAGGTGTAACAGTTAATCCGAACTAAGGATTTAGTTCGGATTAACTTCTGACTGCCGTGTGTAGCCGTGGGCAGTCAGTTCGAACTAAGGGGATTTAAAAATGGCGCCCGCCCGGGAACATGCAAATGAAGCCCGGGATATTTAAATCCCGGGCTTCATTTGCAAGTTCAAATGCCTACATTAGCCACCCTAGTTTGAACTAGGGGGCTAGTGTAGACATACCCTGAGTTATCCATTCCCTGTCACTCATTCCCAGCTTCTGACAAACAGAGGCGAGGGATACCTTCCCTGTGCATCCTGGCTAATAAGCATTGATGGACCTATCCTCCAGGAATTTATCTAGGTCTTCTTTGAACCCTGTTATAGTCCTGGACTTCACAACATCCTCTGGCAAGGAGTTCCACAGGTTGACTGGATTTCACAAATAGGGAAGTAGGCAAGAAGTAAAAAAGCCTTTAATGTAACTAGATGTAGTTGGGAGCAGGCCTGTATGCAGGAATTTCTGTGAGGGAGTGCTTTTCTGTAAATGGGGACCACAAGGGTGTGAATGCACCCCCCATGGTCCCCGCAGCAAGGGGGGAAATCAGCCCCAGCCTTCCCTTGGCCGGCCAGAGCATGGGAGAGTGAGACTTGGGCAGCGCACCACTTCTGCCTTCCCCGGCTGGCTGGAGCATGCTTACTTGGGGGACCATAGGGGTGCTTTTGCACCCTTCACACCTCTAGCAGATGGGCTTGGGGAGAGTGGTGAACTCAGAAGAAAATGCCCTGTTTCACTTAAGGCTTGTCAGCGGTGCCAGGCAGCAGCAGTCAAAGAATTTTGTTGTCATAATCGGTTCCATCCATCTCTTTGGGCAACGTTTTCCCTAGGGATTCGAATGCCCAGTTGTCCTTCATTTCCATGGGAACTGGGTGTGTAAATCTCCTGTGTAACTTTGAAAGCCTCAGCCTTCATCCACAGGGGCAGCAAATATACATGACATGTCAGAGCTCGGGCTGTGGGTGGGTGTGCCTAGTGGTTGGAGCAGGAGTCAGGCATAGTGGTTGGAGCGGGAATCACTAGCTAGGATCCAGTGCCTAGGGTCTGAGCCTGAGTCAGATATCAGGCACTGGATCCAGGTGACCCAGAGAGAGGGGAGGCAGGAGCAGGGGCTATCGCGGTCACAAGGAAACACTTTGGGTAGCCAACGAACTGCTGCCGGGCTCTGGAGCTGCTCTGCTGCCTTTTCCTGCCAATCTGGTGGCTTAGCCAATCAGGCAGCCTGCCATAGGCCAGTTGGGCTTATTAGAGACTGGCTCTGCTCTGGGGCCTGATTCCTGACTTGATGGCAGAGTTTTCACAAGGTGGAGCAGGCGCATGTGTCTTGCAGAGCACCCCAGGCAGGCATCAGAACCTGCCTGCCCACTGAGGGGACTGTCAGAAATTGTTGTTGCCGTAGCCAAGCCCCGGGCGTGACCGCAGTGCGTTTCCCGACTTTGCAACCGGAGCGCTCCTCTCATGCGTTGGCTTGCGGTGTCATTTCACGTTTGCATGGTGGTAGCATGCCGAGCTCAGCTAGCTGTGGAGAGGGGACCACGGTGCTCTTAACAGGTGGCCTCTCACGGCTTGACCCAAAGCCCAGTGACATCAGCTGACGGGGGTGGCAGTTCTGTTTGCTCCAGTGGTCTCTGGGGCCAGCTGTCAGGGCTTTTTGCAAGGGCCGAGCGGAACCCATCTGGCTCCTTGCCACATCTCAGGAGATAGGGAAACAGGATGAGCAAGACAGCGATGGGCAGAAATTGCCTTCTAGACCCCTTCGAATTAGGGCTGGTACTATACCAGCTGGTCAGTTTTCAGCCTTTCTGCTGCAAATAATTGTTCCTCCAGACCCGTGATTCTTCCCATTGGCCAGAGCCGTCCCTGGGGGCCTCTGTCTGAATCAGAAATTCAGGGCTGGCTGGAAAAGCCTGATCCATTTGAAAAGGTACAAAGGCACATCGCTGGAGAAACCACGGAGAGAGACTATCAGACTGTTTACACAGATTCTGCAGTAGCAGTACCAGGGTGCAAGACGTGCAAGAGGGGGTAATAATGATCTGCCGGCTCTTCCAGGAACTTGTCTTGCTGTTGTCGGTCCTGACATACGCCATGTATTAGGTTTATATCTGAGGAGGAAGAAGCAGAATATTCCCACAGCAGAGAATCTGTGTAGACTGAAGGGACACTTTCTCCCTGTGTTTAGAGAGCCGGCTGTCTGCAGTGCGGGGCGTTATTTTCATTGTTTGTGCACTTAGGAGCCAAGTCATATAGGTGCTAGATCAGGGTTGGGCAATAAGTTTAGATGAGGGCCACTTCACTAATTTTTGAAGTGGTCCGGGGCTGCTCCAGAAGGGGCAGGGCCTCTGGCAGAAGGGGTGGGGCCAAGACAGTTCCTGATTGGCCGGGGGGTGGGGGTGCATGTGAAGTCTTTGCGCCCCCCCCCCGCCTAGAGAGAACTGCCAGCTGTTCTGAACAGCTGGCGGTTCCCTCTAGGCACCTGCCCCCTTGCAGGGCAGGAGAAGACTTTGCGAGCTGCCCCCAACCCCAGGCCAATCAGGGCCTGGAGGTGGGAAGAGTGTGCAAAGTCTCTCGCTCTCTGCCCCCGGCCTGCAAGCGCTGCATGCCCCTTGCAGGGTGGGAGGAGACCACGCACTCCCCCGCCCCAGGCCAGTCAGGACCTGGGGGCGGGAGGAGCACATGAAGTCTCATGCTCCCTGCCACCGCCCTGCAAGGGGCGCACGGTGCTTACAGGGCAGGGGCAGGGAACAAGAGGCTTTGTGTGCTTCTCCCGCCCCCAGGTCCTGATTGGCCTGGGGGTGGGGAAATGGCAGGGCGACCGCAGGCCAGTTCCACCAGCTTGGCGGGCCGGATTCGGCCTGCGGAAGCCCCTTTGCCCACCCCTGTGCTAGATGCTGTCCAAAAACCAAACCAAAAGTGGTCCCCCCCACAAGCAGCATACAAGCGACATACAAAGCAAGAGGCAAGAACCGGTAGATGCAGACAGAGGAGGGAGCGCAGGAAAACGGGGAGACAAAGCACCTCAAAGGCAAATGGAATCATGATACTCTCACCTAAAGTTTCATTTTCCTTGTTCTCTCTGTCTTTTCCCTGGAAAGAATGGATTCCAAAGGCCCTGACAGAAGGCACATAAAATATGTATTATTCCACATCCCTCACCTCCGATCAATTAGCCCAGCAATGTAGATTTCACTGAACTCAGAGGCTGGGCACAGGGATAATTTGATCCTAAGAGTTTGCACCGTGGGGAGGAGGGGAGAGATATTCAGACACTTGAAGGACTCTGAACTGGGGGGTTCCCCTGCATAACTTCGTTGATTGGGCTTCATTAGCCACTTCGTGCTTGCAGGAAGGTCAGCTCACCAGCACAGCACGTCCTGCTGGTCTCCTCGGGAATTAACTCTTCCTGTTGCCAGGTGTCTCGCCCTCAGCTCTCTATCTCCTTTGCTACTTCAGGCCCCCTATCCCTTCTTGCCCCTGGCGCCCTTTCCCCACAGTGCTGCCCTGCAGCAGGGCCCCCTCACTCTGGGGTCCTCCCCTCCCAGGGAACCCCACCTTGCCTCAGGGACCCTCTGCCGGTCGTCATCCAGCCCCTGCCTCAGGGCAAACTGCCCTCTGAAATGGCCACTCGTCATAGGCAAGGGGTGTGGGCCTGCTGCCTTCTCCTGCCCTGGTTGCCTCCCTGCAGCCCTAATACCACTATTGCTGGCCGCAGCCTGGGAGCTGGGGCAGGACAGAGTTTCCTAGTTCTTTCTGCCTTTCCCCGGCATTGCTCTGTCTCAGGTACTCTTTGTAGCTCTCCAGACAGCCAGTCCTTCTAGCTCCACAGCTGGAGAAAAACTGAGCTCCTCTCTGCCCTTGCAGCCTTTTATAGGGCCCAGGCTGGCCCTGATTGGCTGACTGCTCCCCCCCCCCCCCCGATTGGCCAAGGTTGCGCATGTCTTGTCTGGAATCTTCTCTGTGCTGGAGTGGGCGGCAGCACCTCCACAATGCGCCATGACCCGTGTTCCCTGGAAGCCGGGCGCTTGTGCAGCCAATCGGGAGAGACTCCAACGCCGCCCAGCTGAATAACAAAGCACCCACTGCTCGTTTTCTTGTTTCTGTTGGTGGTACACATTCGCGCCTGCCTCGGTGCACATACAAAATTTATTCCACCCATGGATGGAAAAAAATCCGCCTGTGGAGGGAAAAAGGTTAGAGGGAACATTGCCCAGGACTCTTTTCAAGAGGAGCCTGGTCAAAGAGGAACACCCGTGCTTTTTGGGTTCACCTGCATTTATTCGGAAACAATTATCCGAAACTGACAGCACCAGTTTACTTCCCCCCATCTCCCATGAATTCTTCTGCTCTTGCCCCATTGGAGGCTTTGCAAGCAGAGAGGAGCTTCACCAGACATCTCTGTAAAGTCCAGAGCAATAAAGGGAGGCAACTGAGGCTTGCCTGTGAAGTCTCTTGCCTCTGGAAGTGTTGTTCAGACCCTCGGGGTGGCTGAATGTCTTTTCAGAGATGCCTTGTCTTGCCCTGTTTTGCACCAGTGCAGCCTGTACTGGATGCTGGAGTGTGGGCACTGACACTCACCAGAAATAAACGCCTTTACCAGCCCCCCAGCACCAAGTATATTCTGCACCCGCTGCTCTCCTGGGGAAAAATGAAGGACAGGTGCCTGCTGCCGGTGCACTGGGCAGAAACCTCTCTCTGTGTTAATCTCTAATTTCCTCTCCTCTAGTGAGGTATCTGGTAAAGTCACAGGACAGAGTCTTCCATGTTCCATTTCCCACATCTTCCTAGGCAGTTATGACGAGCAGTTGGCTATGAGTTAGCAGGGTACCCTTGTAGCCGAGAAGGCTAACAGCATATAAGGATGCATTAGGAGGAGCATTGCCAGCAGATCTAGAGAAGTAATTATCTCCCTTTAGTCATCACTGGTAAGGCCACATCTAGAGTATTGCATCCAATTCTGGGCCCCCCACAATAGAAAGGATACAGACGCATTGGAGAGAATCCAGTGGAGGGCAACAAAAATGATGAGGAGACTAGAACACATGACTTATGAGGCGAGGCTGAGGGATTTGGGGTTAGGTAGTCTACAGAAGAGAAGAGTGAGGGGGGATTTGATAGCAGCCTTCAAGTACCTGAAGGGAGGTTCCAAAGAGGATGGAGAGAGGCTGTTCTCAGTGGTAACAGATGGCAGAACGAGGAGCAATGGTCTCAGTTGCAGTGGGGGAGGTGTAGGTTGGATTTAGGAAAAACTATTTCCCTAGGAGGGTTGGGAAGCACTGGGATGGGTTCCCTAGGGAGGGGGTAGAATCTCCATCCCTAGAGGTTTTTGAGTCCCAGCTTGACAAAGCCCTGGCTAGGATGGTTTAGTTGGGGTTGGTCCTGCTTTTAGCGGGGGGTTGGACTCAATGACTCCTAAGGTCTCTTCCAACCCTAGGATTCTATGATTCCAATTGACATCCTCTGATTGCTCTGATCCCATTTGGGCCCAGAGCTGTAACAAACTGGTATAACTCCCTGGGGGTGTGTCTACACAGCAGGGCTTAACTCAATATCAACTACACAAAGTGAGCTACATCAATTGCATAGCTTGTTTCGAAATAACTTATTTTGAATAGGGAGTGTCTACACAGCACTTATTTTGAAATAGAGCACTCTTCCTCCGACTTCCCTCATTCCTCGTACAATGAGGGTTACAGGAGTCAGAGTAAGAAGTCCTCCAGCTTGACAGTATTTTGACACTATTTTGAAATAACTGCCTGCTGTGTAGATGAGGACTAAGTTATTTTGGAATAGCGCTAGTTATTTCGAAATAGTGTTTCAGTGTAGACGTACCCTGGAGGTCCAAGAAGCGTTGCTGATTAACACCAGTGAAGGAGTTGTCCCTCTGAATTGTATTTTGATGTTTAATATATCACAGTGATCCACATGCCTTTAATAAGCAGAAAGCAAGCAGGTTTGGCTAGCGCCATTGCTGTATAGAATCGGGGCGTTTACATAGACCCGCCCCTGAAAATAAGCCCTCCGGAGTAAATCTCACTCTCACTGCACCATCCAACTCACACATTTATGCATGCTTTGATGGGTGAAGACAGAAGTCTGCAAGCGGATTGCAAGTTGAAACATAGAGAGTTCTCCAACCGCTTGTCAGTTGCTGTCTGCTCTGAGCACTCCTGGCTGGAATGGAAGGTGCTGCATGATTAAATTCCACTCCGCTGCTGTCCCAGGTTTTCTTCAGCAGCTTGCGGCTTTTCTCAAACTCTTATTTTTGATGGTCAGAGTGGAAGTGAGCTGACTCTGGACCCGTTCTGTTGCTCCTCTGGACCTAGATTACTCCGAGACCCATGTCGACCGGGACTTTACTCCCAGAGTGTACAGCTCTGCCGAGCAGGGCTGGCCCGAGCCATTTTGGCGCCCGGGGCCCCAGGCACGCGGCGCCGCCCCCGGGACGTGCGGTCCCGCCTCCGGGCGCATGACGCATGCGTGGGCCCACCCCCCGGGACGTGCGGTCCCGCCTCCAGGCGCATGACGCATGCGTGGGCCCACCCCCGGGGCGCGTGGGCGGATGCACGGTGCATGCGCTGCCCAGTCGGCCCGGCCACCGCCGATGGCGCGCAGCCTGGGGCTGCCCAGAGCGGGCTGCGCCTGGCCGTGCAGGGCCCTGTGGCCGTGGGGGGAAGGGTGCTGCTGGCCGGTGCTGCGGGGGTTAACATGGCCCCCGCCCCGGGTGGCCACTGCAGCCCGCCGGGAGCCGGGCGCCCCCCGTAGGTTGGCGCCCTGGGCAGCTGCCCGGCTAGCCCACCCCTTAGTCCGGCCCTGCTGCCGAGGGTGTATAAAGGTGATTCGATCCAGCCATTGATTAATTAAGTCCTATCTTTAAAGCATCGTTATAGTGCCCTGTATTCTGCTCCTCCATGGGACCAGCTTTTATTGCAGCCGAGGGGTGATCTGATTGGATCCTTTAGAAATGATTAAAACCCCTGGCAGTACAGAAAGGGCAAATCTCCCTGAATCATTGTCAGTTTCACACGGGTGCTAAGGAGGATAGCAAAGGCTCCAGAGCCCCACCACTCCCTGTATGGGTGAGAACTCATAAGAGATTCAAAGATGTTGCTCGTGAATAGCCAGCTTAAGCCTGGAGTATGAGGCCGTGCATAGCCATGTGCCCCCAGCGAGTAAGTTATTCCTCTGTGTTTCTCCTTATTTGGTGAGCAGTTCCTGCCATGCTGTGGGCCCTGCCTGCTGGGGAAGCTGTCAGATATGAGGGGAGTCAGGAGGGTGTTGCCTATAACAACAGTGAGAACCCTGTGCAGTGTGTAGTGGATGTGGATTCTTCCCTTTGGGGTGGATTGTGCTGGATTAACCACAAAAAGGGAGGTGAAAAATGCGCCAGTCCCGGTTAGGATAGCCTGAAAACCAGACACGGTTAGTGATTTTTTTCCCCCTCCTCTGACGTGCATGCAGATCAAAGGCTTGGGTGAGACATGCTGAGGATTGTTTGGTGCAGAAACATACACAAGACAAACAAGATCACGCCGTCGCCTTTGTAGTAGGGGCTGTTGGCTAGAGATTCTGAAGCACTAAGAACTCCTCGACTCTGCGGCAAACGGGGCTCTAGAGACCTCCTGTGATGATTCACAGTGCTGTCACCCTTGCAAACATTTCCTTTGCACACAAGACGTGATTGACCCTATTAAGCAGACAGATCCAAACACAAACAAGCCAAACCCCTCCCCCAAAAGTGCTGCTAATAAAAATAATCATCGTTATGAATAGGTGCTGCCCCCTTGCTGCTATTTCACAAGGAGCAGATTCACAGAATCCTAGAACTGGAAGGGACCTTGAGAGATCATCAAGTCCAGTCCCCTGCCCTCATGGCAGGACCAAGCACCGTCTAGATCAGGGGTCTCCAACCTGTTAAAACAGGAGATCACTTTTTAAATTGAATTGCAATCCAGGATCTACCTCAAACCCAAATACCCCTACCCCGCTTCCTTCCTACCCCTCCTCTGAGGCCCCGCCCCTGCTCACTCCATCATCCCTCCCACACTCACTTTTATCAGGCTGGAGGCAGGAATCTGGGGTGCAAGAGGAGTTCAGGACTGGGGCTGGGTTTGGAATTCAGGCTCCAGCTGGGCACCACTTACCACAGGTGGCTTCTGGGTGTTGGTGCATGGGGCTAAGGCAGGCTCACCTCTGTCCTAGCCTTGCATCACTCCCAAAATCAACCAGCAAACTCTCCCCATCCCTGCCCCCCTCTGGTCTGTGGAGGTGGGGTAGAGGGTGGAAGCAGGGGCACCCTGAGATCAGTACCCTCCCTTCCTCTTCTTCCCATGCCCTGTAGAGCAAGCAGGAGTCTCCCATGGGTTGGGGGGGAGGGCACTTCCAAGGCAGAGGGCACGAGCAGCACGGCAGTGCTGAGAGGGGCAGCCAAACTGCCAGCACTTGATAGTCTCCTGGCCAGACCTCTCAAGATCACCTGTCAAAGGCTCCAATCTACTGGTTGGTGACCACTGGTCTAGACCATCCCTGACAGGTGTCTGTCCAACCTGCTCTTCAATATCCCCAGTGATGGAGATTCCACAACCTCCCTAGGCAATTTATTCCTGTGTTTAACCATCCTGGCAGGTAGGAAGCTTTTCCTCGTGTCCACTCTAAACCTCCCTTGCTGCAATTTAAGGCCATTGCTTCTTGTCCTATCCTCAGAGGCCAAGGAGAACAATTATTCTTCCTCCTTGTGACACCCTTTTAGATACTTGAAAACTGCTATCATGTCCCTCTCAGTCTTCTCCTTTCTAAACTAAAGAAGCCCAGTTCTTTCAGTCTTCCCTCATAGCTCATGTTTTCTAGACCTTTAATCATTTTTGTCGCTCTTCTCTGGACCCTCTCCAATTTCTCCACATGTTTTCTGAAAAGTGGTGCCCAGAACTGGACACAATACACAACTGAGGCCTAATCAGCACAGAGTAGAGCAGATGAATAACTTTGTAATTCTATGAAACTCCTGCATATGGAAACTTCTGACCACTTTCCAAACTATATTCTTTTTGAGCAAGGGTGTTACCTGTGGAGTACTGCAGGGATTGGCTCTTGGCCATCCACTGTTTAAAGTTTTTAACAATCTGCTGGAAGAAGTGGAACATGTTTTTTCACTGTACTCTGTTGACAGGATATTAAAATCCAGAGATGGGAGTGAGGGAAAAGCACTTGATGTCTGTATCTTGAATTACTAATTCACCAAACAAACATTATTCCACTGATTAACCGTAATCCCATTGGTTCTGGACCGCTGGAGTCTGTTTTCAGCAAAAACTACAAGCAGGCCTATGGCACCTTAGAGACCAAGGGTACATCTACATTTGCCCCCTACTTCGAAGTAGGGAGGCAAATGAAGGCGACCGAAGTTGCAAATCAAGCACGGCATTTAAATATCCCACGCTTGATTAGCATAGTTGCATCCGGTCACCATGTTGGAAATTGACTAGCCCGAATTAACTCGCCACGTGTAGATGCGGTACTCGGAGGGAAAACCCCGTACTTCGAATTAACTGTACTCTTCATTGCTCCAGAGCTCCTCTGGGCTCTCTGGTCTGGAACATCCATGGTCCTGCTTGAGCACAGATGTTGCTGGACAAGAGAGTGCCAGTTTTGGAGGTGCAACCTGTAGTCTATTTTTTTTAGTGCTACAGAGCTGTAGCTTGGACTTGCAGTTGAGGTACCAGGCGTGGACTCAAGAAACAGGACTTCAGACTTTTGCTATGAATCTGGGCCAGTCACTTAATCTTTCCATACCTCAGTTTCCTATCTGTGGCACAAGGATGATACTTTCTTTCCCCCATCTTGACTCTGTCTTGTCTGTTTAGCCTGGAAGCTCTTTGGGGCTACGCTTGTCTCTCATTGTGTGTTCGTTGTAGGGGAGCCTGGACCGCCCTGCCTTGACACTAATTATAATGATGTCTGCCTTGACCACAGTGTGGATCAAAGCAAACCCAGGCCTGTCTCACGTCTGGTGCACGTAAGCACGCAGGCAAGGCTCAGGTGGAAGCTTTGAGAGGCAGGAATGTTTTGCAGAATCATGCAGATACAGCATGGTACATGAGACCATGTCAAAGACATTGGGGGAAATCTTGTCCTGGTACATTATAATTTTGATAAGCCAAAATTACAGATGTAGCCATAAAACTTAACTACGCAAAAAGTTTTTGCAACATCCCGAGCAGCAGGAAGTACCCCAAGTAAGGGTACTGGGCATTTTAGGTATCTTACACAACACGTAATTAATTGGTAAATATTATTAGAACAAGTCTCACTTTGCTATAAAATGGGTTTAGTAAGAAGAATCAATGGGAGGGAGGGAGCAGGATTGACTCACAGGTCCTGCTTGTTGTAACTAGAAGTAGTAGACCCTTCACACTGGCTACAGCAGTGCATAGTGTCCCGACGCGTGGCAACCAAAGGGACTACAACCTCCTGCCTGGTACTGTAGGTGGCATACGGGTGAAGTGTAAGAGAACTAGGCTTTGTTACTGTAATATAATAAATCTTCTATTAATTGCTTTTGCATTGTTCTGTGCTGTACTAGTTGCCTTGGCATTTATAGTCTTTAAGGGTTAAATTGTAGAGTCATTGTTGTTAAGGCTTGTAAAACTTAAACAACTATATTAACTGCTTAAAGCATGCAATAAATAAGAAAGTGGTTAAGTCTCTCTGGAGTGTCCTGGTTTCCCTCGGATCTAGAATAAATCAAACCACACGACAGTTCACACAGCCCCTGCCATGTGTCTTTATGTGCCACAGTAATACAAATAATAACATCTCCGCTTGGCAGTGAACAGGGAAATCCAGTCAAAGGGGAGACAGTAAAGAACTTAAGCAGAACTGGTATTTTCACACCATCCTTCTTAACCCATTTAAGTGTCACAGTAATTATGATCAAGACATTTGTGATGAATTAAGTCTTTTGGAGGAAGTGTCTCTCTTGGTATGCATGGCGGCAAAAAAAGCACCTCTCTTCATTGCTTTGAGGATATCAGCTCATAGACTTAATACTGTGGAGAATATATTAGTCTAATTTCCTGTCAGCCCTGTAACTGAAGAACTTTTTTGCAATCATGGTGCTGGCATTGCAGAGCAATGAAAACAGAGTAATGTCTCCCCAATGTTTTTACAGGGAAAGATGACTGTAAATGCTGAAAACATATACAGGAATTAAGCACTTGGTGATAACTTAACCCTGCAGAGATAGGTTGTAACTTATCAAATGGCCCTGTTTGGCCTGTGGATGCACTGCATAATAAGTGTTATGGTCTGTGTTATGCAGGGGATCTGATTAGATGGTCACAAAAGCTCTCACTGGCCATAAAAGGGAGACTTGCGATTTTCAGAGTCATGGTCCCTTTCTTGCTTCTGCTCTTGCTTTGCAGGGGGAAGATACTGGGTATTGACTACAAGAAGGCTAATGGCATGTTTGGGTGCATTAGGAGGGGCATTGCCAGAAGATCTAGATAAGTGATTATTCCCCTTCATTCAGCACTGGTGAGGCCACATCTGGAGTATTGCATCCAGTTCTGCGCCGCCCCCATTACAGAAAGGATGTGGACAGATTGGAGAGGGTCCAGTGGATGGCAACAACAATGATGAGGGGGCTGGAGCAGATGACCTATGAGGCAAGGCTGAGGGATTTAGGATGGTTTAGTCTGCAGAAGAGAAGTGTGAGGGGGGATTTGATAGCAGCCTTCGACTCCCTGAAGGGAGGAGTTGCAAAGAGGCTGGAGAGAGGCTGTTCTCAGTGGTGGCAGATGACAGAACAAGGAGCAATGGTCTCAAGTTACAGTGGGAGAGGTCTAGGTTGGATATTAGGAAAAACTATTTCCCAAGGAGGGTGGTGAAGCACTGGAATGGGTTCCCTAAAGAGGTGGTGGAATCTCTATCCCTAGAGGTTTTTAAGTCTCGGCTTGACAAAGCCCTGGCTAGGATGGTTAAGTTGGGG
Organism: Pelochelys cantorii; assembly: GCA_032595735.1. Classification (NCBI taxonomy): domain Eukaryota; kingdom Metazoa; phylum Chordata; order Testudines; family Trionychidae; genus Pelochelys; species Pelochelys cantorii. The sequence goes on along the minus strand of CM064343.1, from coordinate 31,176,408 downwards.
TTGGTCCTGCTTTGGGCAGGGGGCTGGACTCGATGACTCCTGAGGTCTCTTTCAGCCCTGGGATTCTGTGATGGGTCTCTGTCATCAAACCTACTTGATGACTTGCGCATGTGGGGCCTAGGTTTGAGGGAGGCATGCACAGGACGTGTTTCCATGACAACAGTATCCTTTCATACCCCATCTCACGGACTTGAGCGAGGGAACATGTGTCGGTGAATCCCGTTTTCTGGGAACGAGAGACTTGGAGTGGAAACAGACAAAAGCGAGACTCCAAGAAAACCTGGCTCTGCAGTGGTGTTGCAAGTCCGATTTCCCTCCCGAGTGTCTCTTGTCCCTGTTTGAGGATATAACTAATAGCCAGATCCCCTACCACCTCGCTCTGATGCTGAAGAGAGCGCTGTCAAGCTACATAGCCGCACTGCGTTCCCAGCATTCCTCAAACACCAGCACGGGCACATTCTGAATTGTTAACTCTGCCCTGGATCTGAAAGGTGCAGAATCAAAGGAGGTGGTGAAATGGGAAAGGTTGGGGATGCTGCAAACATTCCTTTAATCTACCCCTCTGGGGCCTGAGAAGCCAGGCAATTACTGGATTTGCTCCTGCATGTTGGGGCTTTCAGTGCAGGGGCTGGTGTTCTGAGAGTGAAAAAACACTTGTACCGCCTCATTACAGGCTTCCAGATTGATGCTTATTTCATGATCTTCACGCCACGTGATTTTTGTGCATTTCTTCCATGATCCCGAAGCTTTGAGTCCACCTGGTAACTTTCCCATCCTCCAGGAAAAAAAAATACACAGCAACCGTGGGGGAACATTGTGCGTCAGCCACTGGACTCTGCTCTTCTGAGACAAGTATCATAAAGGGGAGTATTAAACAGCCACCTACCAGCAAATGTGCCTGTAGGAACAAACACACACAGAGTCTACACCGAAAGTTGCACTCGTTTATTAAAGGGTGTGCTTTGAAATTGTTTTTTTTTTTTTGACAGGCTTAGCCAAAATCTACGTGGAGTCTTTCAAGTTGAGATGGAGCTGGTTTATATTGATTTAGTTTCACGCTGTTGCTTTGCTGACTTAAGTTAAAATGATATAAGACAGGGTTAAATTGTTTTCATCGATTTTCAAGGCTAGATGGGAACTCTTGTGACCATCTGGTTTGACCTCCTGTATAAGAGAGGACAGAGAAACTTACCGAGCGATTCCTGCATCAAGTCCAGAACTTCTGCTGAGCCGTAGCTGATCTTTCAGAAAAAAAAAGGTCCAGTCTCCATTGAAAGACTGATGGCAAATCCACCACATCACTGGGAAAGTTGTTCAGGAACAAACGTGCTCCTTTGTAACAGGGAGGTGTAGCCCAGGCTACGAAGTAGGGATTAGGATGGGACTTTTATCCCAGGCCTGCTATTATGAGGCTCCTACATCTTTCTCTGGCCAGCTTTACGACGCGATATCGGATCAGACAGACCTTTGAGCTGATCCTACGGCTTAGTTCCTACATCCCTATGACACAGAACACGGCCAGAGGAGATAGAAGAAAGCAGGCAGTTGCTGAACCTGTTTGTAATCCTAGTGAACATTAAGGCCATCTGTCTCATAGAGCGTAGCCGCTTACAGTCAGCTGTGAGTAACGTATCAAACTGAGGGGCCAATTCTACAGCTCTAGGTCAAGGAACCAAGTGATTAGAAATAATAATTTTCCCTCTTCCATACCTCTGCAGCAGCAGGGAATCCTAACAGGGATACAGTAGTTTATCAGCTGCCGATTTGGAATCGGCAGAGCTTGTGTTTCATGGAGACTTTTTAAATCATGAATGAGGGTCTCTCTCTCTCTCTCTCTCACACACACACACACACACACGGCTTTTAAATATATCTGATGGAGAAATTATCAGGATTGTGTAGCTGGACAACAAACAACATCGATCCTTCAGTGATCGGGATGCGCCAGGTTGTGTGGCCAAGCTAGAAACAGGTTTAAAGGCTGTGGGCAGGCAAATTTTCATTTTTGCCAGTGGCCAGGTCCTTGGTGGCCTGTGTAGCCTAGTGGCTAGGTTGCCAAGTAAGCAGGCAGAAAGGGGGGCACTAGCCCTCTGCCCCCTGTGCTCCAAGCCCAGAAACTCCAAACCACTTTCCAGAGGGGTGGCGTTGTGGGCTTACTTGGTTCTGTGACTGTCAAGCGGACAGGCTTTAGCTTGTGCTCTGAGACTGCTGAACTGGGCTCCTGCCTCCTCGCTGGTCAGCCCCAAACTGAGGCAGGTTCCTTCCTTTAATCCTTCCTGCAGACCTGGCATTGGCTGCAGGTAAAGTGGGGCGGGGCTGGCTGGGCCCAGAGGCTTTCTTTAACTCCTGGGATGCTGGGCCTTCCTTCCTCCACTCCCTCACAGCCTGACTGTGATCAGGTTTGCTTCAGATGTAGAGGAGGCTGGAAAGGAAGCAATGAAAAGGGAGAGAGAAAATATTATTGAAAAATAGGGTCTGGATGGAAGCAGCCTGAGGAAAGCAAACACAGAGAGGCTGGAGAAAAAAGAGCAGAGAAGAGACAGGAACATTTTACAGGACAATATGAATGTGAAATCGATAAGCCAGCGTCTTGCCCCTGCCTCACAGTGCAGGGACGGGAGAGTTCTTTTCACCCTAATCCACAGCCAGGGCTGGCTCGAGCCATTCCTGAGCCCTGGGTAGTGGGTGCGCGACGCATGCACAGCTCCGCCCCCCAGCGCGCTGCACACCTTACAGCTGCAATCAGGCATGCGGCGCGCCTTACAGCTGCCATTAGGTGCCCCCCATAGGTTGGCACCCTGGGCAGCTGCCCGGCTAGCCCCCCCCCTTAATCCAGCCCTGTCCACAGCACAACTAACAAAGAAAAAAAAGTGGAATCACCCTAAAGGAAGTAAGCGTGGGGTCTGCGTGCCAGGAAGCATTGTGGATTTGAAGAGGGAGGCAGCCTGCAAAAACTAGTGTGAGAGGTTTGCAAACAGGTCTCCGTTAGGCTCACCCGTCCCCAAGAACACATTCTGTTGCGGGTCTGTGTTTGCAGCGCTCCGTGGGTGACAATGCAAACAGATGGCCCAGCTCCCCGACCTGCACACTGAAGCCCAAACTCCTTGGCTAGGTCTAGACTGGCATGATTTTGCGCAAATGCTTTTAACGGAAAAGTTTTTCCGTTAAAAGCATTTGCGGAAAAGAGTGTCTAGATTGGCACAGACGCTTTTGCACAAAAGCACTTTTTGCGGAAAAGCGTCCGTGCCAATCTAGACGCGGTTTTGCGCAAGAAAGCCCCGATCGCCATTTTCGCCATCGGGGCTTTTTTGCGCAAAACAAATCTGAGCTGTCTACACTGGCCCTTTTGCACAAAAGCTTTTGCGCAAAGGACTTTTGCCCGAATGGGAGCGTCAAAGTATTTGCGCAAGAAGCACTGATTTCTTACATTAGAACGTCAGTGCTTTTGCGCAAATTCAAGCGGCCACTGTAGACAGCTGGCAAGTTTTTGCGCAAAAGTGGCTGCTTTTGCGCAAAATCATGCCAGTCTAGACGCAGCCCTTGGGTATGTCTAGACTACCTGGCTCCGTCAACGGAGCCACATAGATGAGTTTACTAGACATAGGAAAATGAAGTGGCGATTTAAATAATCGCCGCTTCATTTACATCAAAATGGCCTCCGCGCTGTGCTGATCAGCTGTTTGCCGGCACAGCGGGGTAGTCTGGACTCTCCGTGGTCGACAACGGAAGCCTTTGTTGACCGCTCCATTATGCCTCGTGGAATGAGGTTTACCGGAGCCATGTAGTCTAGACATGCCCCTTTTGTGGTGGGGTATGCCCAGCACTGGCCCTCAGGCATTGGCCAGACCTCCAGGAGGTGTGTGTACACGGGGGCTGTAGAGGACAGTCAGAGCCACAGGACAGTTCAGGGCGGCTGCCTCAGGCCCTGCACTGTAGCGGGCTGACACAACCCATCCTATGGAGGGGACAATCCCCCATGTCCAAGTTAGCTTGTGGGGCCCAGGGCAGCCTCCGGGATTATTTGAGGGGCCTGGCATGGGGCAGAAGCAGGGGTCGGCCCCCCTCTTCGCTCAGAGGTGGCAGCAGGAGATGTGGAGAGTGCAGTGGGGGAGGCTGTTCCCTGCTGCCACCTCACACCAAGCTCCTTGGTAATCCCCTGGCTCCCCTCTCTTGGGGCGGAGGTTTCAGGGAATGGGTGTAAAAGCGGCAGGAGCGGGTGGAGCAGCAGTGGGGTTTGGGAGAAGAGGTGGAGTGGGGGCCGGAGGGAGTGGAGAAGGGGCAGGAAGGGGTTGACGCGGGCCCACGCCTAGGGCATGGGGGGTTGCCTTGGGCCCTGTGCCTGCTAGGGAAGGCCCTGAGGAGAATGATATGGGTCTCTGAGTGTTCTGCCTAGGGCTAGCTATGATTAGCAGGCCCCCAAAGCTGCCAGGAGAGATCAAGCGGCGGGCATGAACCATGCCTGTGCACGCCCCCCGAGAAGCCAAGCGACCCCTTCAGAGCTTAAGGATGCCCTGCTTGTCGCTCGCTATTTGCCCACCTTGCTGAAGGAGCCGTGTTGTGGACTTGGCTGGGTAACTAATGCTTTGATTTTCCTCTCAGCTTCGGGAATCGATTGGACAGGTCATGTAGCTATGAGGCTCTCGGGCAATTGATACCAATGGCCTCATGAGAGCAAACCTGCCATTTGACACGGGCCATTTGTCACCCTCCCCCCTGCATTTGGTCTGCACAGGGCCTGTTACAGGTTGTAGGTTTGCAGGCGTCTGTCACTGATCTCTTTTAACATGATTTACGTGGCGGTGAGAGGTTAGGAGGTGAGAGGTTATGACGTGAAAGGTTTTGCTCAAGTTCTCCAGTGGACATTAGTCACAATACCACTGGTGTGATCCACAGCCCAGCATTTCCGTTCCTAAGAAGAACCTTTCCCCATCACCTCACCAGGTTAAGCAGGAGGCTTAACGTGTCCTGCCATGGGAAAAGCCTGGGAATAAATGAGCAGAGCTTTAAGTCTCTTAGCAGGTGGAAGCCTGGATTAAATGTCCTCCAAGAACAGGGATGGGCAATAATTTTTGCTGGGGGGCCACTCCAAGATTTTGGTAAGTGGTCAGGGGCCGCGCTTTTCTATGGAAGGGGCTTGGGGTCTGGGTCAGAGGTTGGGTGCAGACGGGAGCTCAGGATGGGGGATTGGGGTGCAGGAGAGGGTGTGGAGTCTGAAGGGGACTTTGGGTGAAGGAAGGGGCTGTGACCTGGGACAGGGTTTGGGGTGCAGGGTCTTGGAGGGGGTGTGGGTACAGGAGAGGATTTTGGCCTCAGGGAGAGGTGGAGGAGGGGATGCAGGGTCTGGAAGGAGTTGTGACCTGGAGTGGCGGAGGGTTTGGGTGGTGACCTGGGGCAGGAGTTGGGGCGTAGGAGGGGGTGGGGTGCCAGGTGCAGGTTCTGGCTGGGAGGCGCTTATCTAGGTGGCTTCAAGCCAGCAGCCCAGCAGGACCCTCAGGCAGGCTCCCGCAGAGCTCAGAGTGGCTGGCTGCTCCCTCCACGTGCCTCTCTGTGCTGTGCGGGGATGGGGGAGGAAGGCTTCATGCACTGCCCCTACCCCAGCACAATCTCTCAGCTCCCATTGTAACCAGCCAATGGGAGCTGAGAGATTGTGCTAGGGGCAGCAGCAACCAATGGGGACTGAAAGACTGTGCGGAGGGAAGGGGCAATGTGCGATGCGTCTGCTCCCTGCCCTGGCACAGAGAGGCAGATGAAGCAGCCAGCCACTCTGAGCCCTGAGTCTGCTCCTTGACCGAGGGTCTAGCAGGTGGCCCACGGGCCAGATTGAGAGGCTTGGCGGGCCACATCCAGCCCCTGGGCTGTAACCAAGAAGATAGATAATCACAGGGTTGGGTGAATACTTTGGAGTTTGAAGTGGAGCCTAAGACAGCTGGGGCCATGTCCACAGGGTTGGGCTGAGCGGTTAAGACATGAGAGTGAGGAGAGCGAGGTTTTATTGCCCACTTGGTGGATGACCTGGCTAAGCCATTTCTCTCTTCCGTGTCTCTCTTTGGCCTCCCACCCTTTGTCTGTCTTGTTCGCATGGATTGTGAGCCTTTCAGGGCAATGGCTGTCCCTGGGTTTGTGTATGTACAGTGCCTAGCACAGTCCCGCATGGGGCGACCTGATGCCTGCGTAATAGAAATAATAAGATAGTTTTTCCCTTCTCCCTGCTTCGGCAAACGCTACTGAAGTCAATGAAAGTTTGGGCTGAATAAACAAAGGAGCTCAGAGGTGGGTCTGTAGTGTGGATGGAATGTTCCGATTCAGATCAGTCATCTCCTTACGGATCCTGGACCCTCCATCCAGCCCTGCCCCAATCCCCTCTCCACTGTGACCCGCCTGTGAGTGGCGGTGTGCCATCTGCTTCCTAAATCTGATTAACACAAACGTATCTGTCTCTCCTCACTGATCTGCTGTGTTCGTAACGTGACACCCGCGAATGACACGCCACCAAGCTAAGTTGGATGAGTTCCTCACTGTCATGAGTTCCTCACGGCACCTTGTATTGTACTTCCAAATGGGGAGATAAAAGGAAAAGTCAAGAAAAGTGCAGTGTTAAGTCAGTGAAATTTGACTGCTAAGAGCAGGCAAAACGAGGAATCAGAGGGAGCTAGACACACTCATGGGCAGAGCAGAACATAAGAGAATTAACCGTTCTCTGTAAAAGAGCCGTTACTCCTGGTGAGCGGTAGCTGGGGTTCAGGATAGATACTACTAGAGCTGACAGCAAGGTGGAGTGGGGGCCAGCTCTGCGCTCCTTGAAGGGGCGGGGCCTCAAGTGGAAGGGGCGGGGCCTGGGCAGGGAGCACATCACGCCAGCCCTCCCATCCTTAGTGCCACCCGAAGTGATGCTCATTCCCACAGACCTTAAAGCCAACCAGAGCGAGTCGCGTGGTGTTCTGGAGGCAATTTAAAGAGGAGCCCCAGGCCCTTTAGAGTTTCCGGGCTCTGGGGCAACTGCCCGCTTTGTCCCCACTCCCCATCGGTGGACCTGGGCATGAAAGTTTGAAATTGGGATCAAGAGTACTAGCCTAGGAGGTTAGGAAGCATAATCTAGTGTCCAAAGCCCTGGACAGGGATTCAAAGCTCAATTCCTAGTTCAGGCATAGACTTTATATGACTTAGGGCAAGTCACTTAATCTTCCCTGTGCCTCAGTTTCCCATCTATAACACAGGAATAATATTGCCTTCTCTCACATTGGGAGGAAAACCCCCTCAAATGACTGCAAAGTCCTTAAATAAAATACAGCTGCGCTGAGACCCATATGTAGGGATAGATTGAGGGGAATGTCATTGATATTGATGTTTTGCTGCGTTACTTGTAGCCTGTGTGTGGGGACATTGCTTCATGGTCATTGCTCCTCTCTTACAGCCCCAGGTTTTGCTCTTACATCCCTCCTCTCCTCCTCCACGTTTTCTATATCCTAATTTGCCTGGTTATTTTCAGACTCTCTGGATGGATTCCATAATCTCTACATGTATTTTAGAGAGTTTGTGTGTCTGTGAGTTCATCCATCCATCTGAGAATCCATTTGTTCAAGAATTCACTCCTAAATAGTAAGAGGTAGGCCCACCAAATTTGGTCCGCAGCTTCCTCTTAACCTAACTTAAAGCAAGATCTGAGTTTGGCTGTGCCAGGAAAACAGGAAGTGTTTGGAATGGGATTGTTTTCCCTAACATGGAAAGGGAGGGCTCTGATAAGAAGGACAGATATGAGCACTGGGAGGCAGTGAGTACAAGGGACAGTTATACTGCAGAGTGACCACAGGGGGTAAGCTGCATCAGGAAGAGTGGTCAGCTGGGGCCAGGGCTCTCCATATTGCTGGCCACCAGCCATGGGTAAGTGGCCCCCTTGCCCTAAAGCCCTCCCCTTCTGCCACAGCACTGGAAGGTGGGGGGAGCCGCACTGGCCAGCAGCCCTGTTGCTATGGCCTCACCGTGAGCACAGCCCCAGACTCCTCCCCCCCAAGCAGCTGCATGGATCAGGGCTGGGCAGCGCAGACCACTCCCAGAGGAGATGCAGGCTAGGCAGCACAGCTACCAGTCCCCTCCCCTGGGAGGAGCTGCCAACCTGGCAGCATGGCCCTGGATGCCCCAGGGAGCTGCTGTTGCCGGAGCATCACCACCCTTGCACCACAAGTGGCCCTGGTGAGCCTCCCAGCCCTCATTCTGCACCTCCCACCCTCTGCCCTGAGCCCCCACAAGGACCCAAGCAATGCCGGGGTCTATACTGAAAAAACGGACACCCACAGATCCTGATTCTCCCCCTGCTTTCCATGGTTTTGTCCTCATTTATGTCCATGCAAACAATATGCAAAGACAGTAACAAGCCACAAAGTCAGATTCTTCCACTCAGTCACAGTGGTGATTGTGTTTCACACTCACTTCTCATGGGTGTAAATGACTGTGCAAGGTAGCACAGAATTCAGAATTCCCATTATGAAATAAGGCACAAGCAAAATCTGGCCTGGCCTTTAGTTATAATTTAGATTGACCTAGAGATGCTCTCAAGGGTGTAAAAGCTTTTGAGTGATGTAGCCATGCAAACCTGAACCCAGGTGTAGACGCAGCTAGACTGATGGAAGACTTCATTGGCCCTGTAATGGGGCTAGGCCCTTAGGCCAAAAGGGCCATGAAGAAGTCCTCCAGGAGGCTAGAGTGGCTAGAAGGAAACCAGCCAATTAGGGGCCAGGAGGGACTATGTAAGAGGAGCTGCAGAACTGGAAGCAGCTCCGTTGCAGTCCAGACCTGGAAGGCAGAAGGTTGGGGTGGCTGGTTGCCAGAACCAAGGACAACCCAGAGTAGGGAGCTGTGTAGGACCCTGTGTCCAGGAGGAGAAGCCCTGGAGGCACCACTCTCCTACTGAGCAGGGAAACAGATGGAGAGACTGGACTGGACTCAGAGAGACAGTCGACAGAGGGTACCAGGAAGTGCCCCTGGTAGAGTGCCTCTGGTTTGTGATTTCACTCAAGGTGTGACTCGGCCAGAGCCTGCAAGCCAGGGCGCTCGTGTGAGGTGAGTGCTGACCTTCTTACAGGCTGCGACAGAGGACTGCTTTTCCTCATCATGGTTCTGTGCCAAGGCTCAGCAAAGATGCACACCCTTTGTTGCTGCCACGGAATGCCCTCTGCATGCAGTCGGGTCTTCATTGTCTAGCCACCCCAAGAAACATCGCCCTCTGCTAATCAGGTCTTAGCTTCACTTTCATCATATATGATCACACTAGCTTCTTGTGTGGAGTTTCAAGATCTTTCTCTCCCTCTCTTGTTTCTCTTCTCCATCAAAATCCGAGCCATTTCCTGTTCATGGAATCCATCAAAGATTCATAACTGATGCAGCAAACACAGAGGTGCGGGGGCTTAGCAGAGTCAAGCCTAGAGATGCTAAGCACTGCATTCCAGGGGGCTATCCAAACTGCCTGCGTTGTGTCACCAGCTGCCCTGCATGCAGGTAACACCCTAACAGTCTGAATAGCTGCTGCCTGCCAACCACCCTGCAGTCACACTGTGGTTTCCACCAGCCTGAATTAGTACTTGCAGGGTGACCTCAACACACTCCCAGTCCTAAATTCCGCAGAAATGTGTTCTAAACACAGCACTGGCTTAGCTGCGATTGAAAAATAAAACCAGCTTAACTACAAAGAGATCACTTTTAAGTGAGTGCAGGTATAAGGCATTCAAGTCAGACATGGGTACAAGATAAAATGCTTTCTAGTAGCTAAAACCTAACCCTCTAGACTTGGTTCAAGGTAAAATCCCATACCACATGTTCCCAGCAACAGCGCTGACCAAATTCTCAGGTCAGAACTGCTCCCAAAGTACAAAGGCTGTTTTTTGTCTTAGGTGAAAGAGTAAGAGAGAAAGTGAGATTCCTGCTCTTCATTTTTATAGTCCCTCTTTGACATTGGTTCTTCTGAGGACTACCCTCAAAGCAAAGTTTACTCACTCAGGCTTTGTCTACACTCCCAAGTTTTGTCTCCAAAAACTGCCTTTTGGCGACAAAACAGTGAGCATTGACACTGCAATGCAACTTTTGTCAGGAAAAACAACCAGTTTGGCTGACAAAAAACTTCCATCCCTACAGAGACTTTTTTCTTTTCCCCACCCTTTATTGTCAACAGAGAGCCAGTGTGGACTCTGCTGTTTGTTTTGTCAAGAGAACTGGCTTCCACCAGTGTCCCATAAAATGCCTGCCCTGATGGTTCTGCTCAGTGTTTTGTGATCTCTGCTGCCTTGCAGGCATGCACCACTCCCCTTTCAAAGCACTGGGAAGTATCTGACAGCTGAGTGAGCTGCTCCATTTGGGGAACAAAGACCAAATCATTGGAATGCTCCTGTTCTGCCCTGCACTAGGAACACAGTGGCAGGCAGATGCTGCTTCAGGGGGAGGGCTGGAGAGGCTGCTGTGCTGCTTTGACATTCCTTAGCACGGAGAGCTCCCAGAGCTACGAGGGAATCCCAAGAAGTGTAGGGATCAGCTCTGCCTTCCCCCCACACTGCCCTGTGGGATGCTTACCCACAATGCTTTACTCTGCCGATGGGGTGCTAGCAACATGACCATGGAATGTTGACAATGGGTCACAGAAAACCATTTGACCAGTTTTTACTTTTGGCGACTTTTACCCCCCCAAAAAAGCTTGAACTCCAGAACCTCATGCATTACAAATTAAGCCCAGCTGGATGTGATAACAACATCTTCCATGATTGTCTCTGATTAAGCTCCATGCTGAGTGGTCTGCTGCATATTCAGACGGGTAGAATCTTCCACAGTTCTTGCACGACTTAAGGAGCTATTTCATTCCACAAAGGCCCATGTGTTCTACACAATCCTCCCAAAGAAGGTCACAAGACCCCTGATTCCAGTAAGGTGAGATTATAATGGAGCATCCTCACATTGGATTAACATCCCTGGTCAAATTAGAAAAAACTGTTCGGTTCAATTCCAATACAGACTTGTCATATAGTCACGTTCAGAATTGTCTGGGTGTGTGTTGATTGAGGTGCAGCTTGTCAGAAAGGAACGCACATGGACCAATGATCCCTCTTTTTTTTTTCTTCATTCGTGTGTGGAATAATTTTGTTATGTGCACCGAGGCATGGGCAGATGTGCATGACCAGTAGAAAAACATGCTGCTGGCTGTGGATGCTGTGGGCACTCTGCCAACCATTTGGGTGGCATTTGAATTTCTCCTGGATGGCTGTCCATGCACTTAGCTTACAGGAAACCCTGGTGTGGACCCAAATGCACTTTTTAATTCCCGTCACTCACTGAAGCAACATGAAAATGTACCAATTTGGGGAATATGCCAAGTATATTGTATTTCTTGTGGTGATGCTCTATCAGCCCCCATCTGGACTGTGGAGTTCACTTTTAGTCCTCACACCACAGGAAAGAGACATTTTGCCTCATTCTGGGTGGAGTGTTGAGCAGCCAGGACCTGGTCAGTTCTCAGGAAGCTAGATTAGGTGGAAAGAGCCCAAACTTGACTTTTCTTCCTCACTAAAAATGCGATTGATATGACAGCAAAATGGAGGCTTTTGTGGTCGAGTGGCTAGGACATCAGCATGGGACGTAGGAGAGCCCATTCCTAGCTCTGGCAATAACCTGCTTGTGCATCTGTTCCCACTCCACCCTATTTAGATGGTAAGTTCTGTGTGTTAGGGTATGTCTACACTAGCCCACTAGTTCAATCTAGGGAGGCTAATGAGGGTGACCGAAATTGCAAATGCAGCACGGGATTTAAATATCCCGCGCTTCATTAGCATGTTTCCGGCTGGTCACCATTTTAGAAATTGACTAGCCCGAAGTAACTGCCCACGTCTACACGCAGCAGTGAAACGGGATTCCGAATTAAAGCCCTAACTCGAATTAGCTGGTATTCCTCCTGGAATTATTAGTTTTCCAGCTAATTCAAGTTAGGGCTTTAATTCGGAATCCCGTTTCACTGCCGCGTGTAGACGTGGGCAGTTACTTCGGGCTAGTCAATTTCTAAAATGGCGACCGGCCGGAAACATGCTAATGAAGCGCGGGATATTTAAATCCCGTGCTGCATTTGCAATTTCGGTCACCCTCATTAGCCTCCCTAGATCAAACTAGGGGGCTAGTGTAAACATACCCATAGAGGCCATCTCTTGGTGTCTCTCTGTCATTCCACTCCCTGTCTTGGTTGGGTTCCTGGGACTAACATAGTAATAATGCTTCAGAGGGGTAGCCGAGTTAGTCTGTAACTGGAAAAACTTAAAAAACAACAAATAGTCTAGCAGCACCTTAGAGACTAACAAAACGTAGATTTTGTGGGCACAACCCACTTCTTCAGATGAATGGAGTTATTAAAGGTCCAGTTTAAAAATAAATAGGGGATGGGGGGGGGGAATAGTCAATTAGAGTCTCTATGCAACTGATAGAGAAGGTGAAAATTGTTCTTAAGTACCCTTGTTTGTTTTTTTATGTCATTAGGATGTGGAATGTAGTGGGCCATTCAGCCAATGTCTTTATTCATACCTCTGTGATAGGAATCCAACCTGTAAACGAAGTTAAGTTCCAAAGCTTCCCTCGGTAATAATAACAATAACGGTAGAGTGGTACAGGCAGGTTCTTCAGGAACCCACATCAAGATAAAAATATCAATATCTGGGTTAAACCAAAGCCAAATATTTGTGTTACACTCCCCCACTTGCTGGGAGATAGGCTGAATTCTTCAGAACTGCCACGTGACCATGTGTCTGCAGAAGACACTGATAGTAAAATCTTGTCATTCTGGAAGGGATCTCACTACAGCTGGTTGAAAATTTGTAGCCAGAATCGTTTTTCTCATTTGAAAATGCATTTCTGGGATCAAAACACTCCACAGGAATGTGGTGATTCTTTTGGAACTTTGGTAGAAACCAGGTTTCCTGCCAGCTTGTTCAGCTGCTCTTGTTCCTGGGCTCTCCAGGCAGATGTCTGAGAGAGTCACCCTGACTGAGTGACTCTCTCCCGGGGAGCCCTGGATTAACAGCATCTCTGGAGGTACATAAAATATTCAAACCAGCCAACCTTCCCAGGAGCCTCCCAAATAGAATGTGCCCTTATCTGTTCCACTTGCTCTTCTGTCTCTCTCCAGTTATTATGCTTGTGACTCATTGCACTTATTCAGAGAGTTGCTTAAGCCATAGTTTCAATGGTGTTTTGTTTTTTTTAGTGTAGCTCGTTTGTTTGTTTCTCAGAGTGTTGTTTTGAGAGTGATCGTCTCTCTACTGTTTCCTGAAGAGATTTTATAGAGTTGTCATGATCTCTTCATTTCACAGAATTGAAACAGCCCATTATATCTGAGTGAGTGTTTTTTATATAATGAAGGCAGGTCACTGTGACAAGAAATACGAGTTTTTCTCTGAGTTTCTTTTATTATGTTGGGGCTGACACCACCTTAAAAAAAAAAGATGCACACATGGAATGGCTTAACGAAATTTGAACAAGAGTCTGTATGGAGTTGTAGGAGACTTCTATTCATCTTATCAGATTTTATTAAAGTAAATTTTCCGATAAAGTTTACAAGACACAAGTTAAAAAGGAAGGTGTTATACATCCAGGGTCAAGCTCGGGTTATGAGGAAATACAAGTATTGGTTACACAGTTAACGAGATACATAGTGTACATAACCAGTACTCTCCCAGATTAAGGTGGGTGGGTTTTTGAAATGTCAGTGAATAAGGGTTCTTGGGGATGACACTCATAAACGGAAGAGAGTCACAGTTGGTGGCCGTAAAGTGCATAGGTCACGTCCCTTAGTCTGTTGGTGTCTTGTGGGTCTTCTGTGGAAAGAGACATAGTCTGTCAGGGAATGAAGCAGGCTATTTCCCTGGCCATGTCTCTTGTCGTCCGTCTCGTGTGTCTCCTGTGAAAGGATATATAGTCTGTTTCGTGAAGGAAGTGGGTGGTTTCTCTGACCTCATGGGAAGGCTCTTCAGAGAAGCTGTAATGAAAAGTGATTTTCTTACTGGAGTCAGCTCAGAAAGGCTGGTTCCATTTGCTAATAGTGAGAGGAGGCTGGTCATTCACACACAAGTTCCATTGGCTTTTCTGGGGGCTTAGCAGTAAAATTTTGCATTGCTAGAGAAATAGGAAGGAAAAAAACCCCCAAATTCCCAGGCTTCTGTGCAGCATGTAGAGGGGCTCGGGTAGTTTGCTGTTTTGGAGATGTCACAGTAGATAACAGGCGTGATTGGAGACCTTCAATCAAATCACCAAACTCATGCTGATTATGATAACATCTTACAGTTCTAAATCGAAGCCACAGTCTGGGGCACCATTTCAGATTTTGGTGAGGTGGGGGGGGAGGGTGTTACCTGTGCATGCCATTGGGGGGAGGAGTGAAATCATGGGGGGCAGACTGAGGACAGAGGCTTCAGTATTGTTACTGAGCACGCTCAGTACAAGCCAACCACCAAATGGTGGTGGTGGGGGAACCAACCCCATCTACCCTCCTCTCACTCACCTCATCTCTATCCAAGGGCTACCAAGGCTCTGGAAAATTCTACTTTTTTTGGCAAACAACTTAGCAGTTAGCAGACAGGAGCACTGTATCTAATTCCTATATAAAAAAGAAAATTAAATAAATATTAGACCCACTCAGCTCTGACACTTACGTATTCTGACCTCTTGTGGCAAGTCACTTAAGGGACACTGGTTTGCCCTAAAATTGTAATGTATATTCTTAGTTAGTTACTAACTCTGTGGAGAGAGAGACAGACCCTGTCAGGACTCCTGGGCTCTAACTCAGCTCTGGAAGGGGAGTGGGGTCTAGTCGGTTACAGCAAGGGGGCAGATACATTTCAGCTCTATATAAGAACATCAAAATGGCCAGACTGGGTCAGACCAACAGTCTTTCTTGCCCAGTGTCCTGTCTTCCGACAGCGGCCAATGCCAGGTGCTTCAGAAGGAATAAACAGAAGAGGCATCATCATGATCCATCCCCTGTTGCCCATTCCCAGCTTCTGACAAACAGAAGCTAGAGACACCATCCCTGCCCATTCTGGCTGGTAGCCATTGATGGACCTGTCCTCCTTGAAATTATTTTGTTCCTATTAGAACCCTGTTACAGTTTGGGCTTTTCCACCATCTCCTGGCAAAGAGTCCCACAGGCTGCTTGTGAAAAAATAATTAATTTTGTTTGTTTTAAAACTGCCTGTAAATTTAATTGGGTCATCTTCTTGTGTTATGTTATTGAAAGAGCAAATAACATTTCCTTATTCTATTTTACCACACTATTCATGATTTTCTAACATCTCTCCCACCTTTTAGTCATTTATTTTCCAAACTGAAAAGTCCCAGTCTTGTTCATCTCTCCTCATATGGAAGCTGTTCCTTGTACCCTAATAATTTCTGTTGCCCTTTCCAAATCCAATATATCTTTTTTAAGATGGGGTGACCAGATCAACATACAGTATTCAAGATGTGGGCGAACAGTGACTTTATATAGAAGCAATATGATGTTTTGTCTTATTATCTATTCCTTTCCTAATGGTTCCCGATGTTTTGTTAGCTTTTTAGTTTTTAGATGGCCACTGCACATTGAGTGGATGTTTTCAGGGAACTATCCACAACGATTCCAAGATCTCTGTCTTGAGTGTTAACAGCTATTTTGTATTAGTCAGGATTATATTTTCCAATGTGCATTACTTTGCATTTATCAACATTGAATTCCATCTGCCTTTGTGTTGTCCAGTCACCCAGTTTTGTGAAATCCCTTTTAGCTCTTTGCAGTCAGCTTTGGCTTAGTCCCTGTTTTCACCCCCTTTTCAAGGCCTTTTATAAGTTTAACACAGTGATTCAAATGCACATCCCAGCAGCACAACACTCATTCCTTCTCTCCCTCCCCCACCATCTTTTATGTGGAATATCTGGCAATGTTTTCATGATGATCTGACGATCCTTCAATTACCGGAATTTCCAGCCTTTTGTTATAATTAATCACCTGCCTCCCTTTTTTATAACAAACTCCTTGCCCCAAAGGCAAAGCTTCAAGCAGCTCAAACTCTGTCGCATTTAAAAACTGCTCTGGAGCCAGGGCATGGGCTTTAAGCAGACCTCAAGTATGAAATCCAGGGGGTTCAAACTCGGGGAGGGGGGCTACTGCCTCCCTCAGCCCTCCATAAATGGCACCCTTGGCCACATTCCTTTCACTGCGGCACCGTTTCCTTGGCAACCAGTAGCAATGCTGCAAACAAAATGATCTATCTATGGTGGGCATCAGACCCCATCATCACAGGATCTGAGAAAGCCTCACAGTTGTTTTCCTGTATTTATCTTTGCAAAATCCTCGTGGGGGGAGGGAAGTATTAGCCTTTTGCAGATAAAAACTGAGGCACGAAGAAATTAAGTGACTTGCCTGGAATCACAAGAAACAGAAGAATGGCCAGGCTGGGTCAGTCCAAAGGTTCATCTAGCCCAGTATCCTGTCTGCTGATCATCACACTGGAAGTTTGTGGCTGGGCAAGGAATTTAAAGATCAGACCCTTTGGCGCCTTAGGCCCTGGAGCATCCATCTTCTCTGTGGTGTCAAGGGGAACTCTTGTAGCTACATCTTCATTGGGTCTCCATTCCAGGTGGGTGCAGAACTGGAGTAGGGACAAAGCTAGTGCTGGGTAGAGACTGACAGGAAAAAAAAAATCCTGCAAAGATCTGTTTGAATTAAAACCAGGGTATACTTAGCCCATGTGCCTGCCCCGTACCATGGGTGCTTTCTGCAGACGGTGGAGAACAGGTCTGCCAATGTGGGGAGGGAGACAAAGGGGGCAGCTGCCCCAAGGCCTGGCAATTCTAAAGGTGGTAGTTGGACCCCCAGGCCTTTTAAGTTGCTGCTGGAGCACCACACAGTATGCTCGGAGGGGCTCTGAGGGATGCATGGGGCTGGGGAGCCATGGCGTGGCATGCTCCTCGTGGTGGTGAGAGTGGGCTGCCCCAGCCCTGCCCCAGCCCTGCCCCTGGCCTTTTGGGAGCCCAGAGTCCCCCCTCACTTTCCCTAGGGGCCCAGCAAGTGTTTGCCTCCCCCCCCCCCGGTTGAGAAACCGAGTTTGCTGGCGGGGATGTGAAGAAGACAAAGCCGAGGTATCTGTTTACTCCTGCTTGTGAGAATGGAACATGGAAACGAAGGAAAAAGGCCACAAGGCTTTCAAATGAACCAACCAAAGGGGGTGGGGTGGGGGGTAAAACTTGAAATTAGCAACGGAGGCTGATGGGGAATCGGTTCAGGAACTGAGGTAAAGGCCCGAGGCTGGAGCCTTGTGGGACCTGAGACTGTCTTTGCAGCTGCTCCGAGGCCCAGCCTCCCTGAGGGCCGGCTGCAAGCACAAACGTTTGCACCCGGGATTCAGCTAGAGGTGCAAATGGAAGCTCTTGCCACCTTCGCATCTCGCTTTGTGCCTGTCGCTCAACTGCCGGTGCGAAAATGTGGGTGGAGATTGCGTGTGCCAAAGGAAGGCTGCCCTGGAAAGGCCTTCCTGCCGGGATACTCAGTGATACATAGCCCAAGAAGGGTAAAGGAAACAGGAAGGCTATAGAAACAGTGTTACTTTTAAATGGGCTGGTTGCCAGTTGTTTTTTTTCCCCACCGGGCTTTTAAATGGGAGGCTTTCCTGATGGACAGTGTTGTCCCATGATTAAAATCCTAGAGTAGCAATTATCCACAGTTGTTCATAAATATCCTCTTTTCCTCAGAGCTTTAATGCCCGCTGATAGAAATAATTATCGAAGGTCGCTTCTGCCGTTCCGCTTCCTTTTCCCTCTTACGGCATCTGCTGAGGGAGTCCTGCCCAGCTGTCTTGTGTGTTCATTGTTCAGCATTTCTTGCCCTTCTTGTCCGTTTCCTCGATTAATATTAAATATTTAAGGGAATTGACTTTCCCCTGTTCTCTGCGCCTCCCTCTCCGTTTAATCACCCATTTAAAGCAAACCGCAGATCTGAGAGCAATGACGTGTTAGCTCAGAGGACTGAAACGTCAAGGTGAAGTCAAGGTGTGTTGGACTGAACTGTCACTGAGGTTTGAACAGGCAGATTGCACCCATAACAGGCAGATCCCAAGTCCATGAGTTCAAGTGACTTGGGCATCAAGCATCTAAGAGTTCCAAAGCTCCACATCTCTCCAGCGTGGAATGTGACATCCAAACACATTCAGCAGCCGAAGAAAAGGCAACCGTAGTTTGCCTAAGGATTCTGCCTGCCATGAAGTGGATGAAAAAGCAGGAGAGACCCAGTGGCAGTTGGTGGAGTTACCACAGCGTGAAACAGGTGTTGATGGGACAGGCACAAAGGACTAAAAGACGCATCAGCATTTCAGACCCAGGAACAGGAAGGGGGCTGCAAGCTTTCTAGGGCTATTTCTGGCAGCCGTCAATTGCCAACTGCTGCCTTGATTAAAGCTGTGCAAAGCTGCTGCTGGTGATGCAGGAGGGGGCTGACTAAACCAGGCGTGCAACTGGTCACAAGAGCTCTGGATTCCCTTCAAAGGCAACACCACGCACCCCAGCAATCTGCTGCCAGTGCCACATGGACGCATGCGGCTCTCTTCTCGCGCCGTCCTGTGTCTCTTGCTGGGCGGCTCTTGGTTTGATCTCCTCCCTGGAGCGGGCTGGTTATTAGTTGGCTGGTTTAGTGGCTTATTGGCCAGTTCTGAGTGGGCAGATGATCCGTTTTTCCAGCCTCCCTCCAGCATTCCCTCTCACTGAGCTTGAATTTCTGCAGCCACCGAGCCTTCCCTCTGGTGTTTGCTTTCTGCGCACTGATAAAGCAACAAGGCTTTAG
The DNA here is from genome assembly GCA_032595735.1 of Pelochelys cantorii. Taxonomy (NCBI): domain Eukaryota; kingdom Metazoa; phylum Chordata; order Testudines; family Trionychidae; genus Pelochelys; species Pelochelys cantorii. Next base: position 31,157,591 of record CM064343.1, on the reverse strand, counting down.
TCACTGCAAAGCCCACTGCCAAACTCGCATTGCTCACACTCCAGCTGACGGACAGGGATCCCCTCTCTGTCTGTTACTACTAGCAGGGGGAGGAGGAATAAACAAGTATTGCCTATTGTAACCTGTAATTTAAGGAATATGGTGCAAATTCAACGGCTGTTGGCATGGCCAGCCCCACCCCTTCTACCGAGGCCCCACCCCCTTGGGAGCCAACTCTTCCTTCCCCACCCCGCACGTGGCCCCAGCCTCCCCGGTTCTGGAACGTTCTACAACAGGCGGAGTCTACTGCCTACTGTGGCCTTACCACCATAGAATCATAGAATACTAGGACTGGAAGGGACCTCGAGAGGTCATCGAGTCCAGTCCCCTGCCCTCATGGCAGGACCAAATACTGTCTAGACCATTCCTGATAGACATTTATCTAACCTACTCTTAAATATCTCCAGAGATGGAGATTCCACAACCTCCCTGGGCAATTTATTCCAGTGTTTGATTACTCTGACAGTTAGGAACTTTTTCCTAATGTCCAACCTAAACCTCCCTTGCTGCAGTTTAAGCCCATTGCTTCTTGTTCGATCCTCAGAGGCCAAGATGAACAAATTTTCTCCCTCCTCCTTATGACACCCTTTTAGATACCTGCAAACTGCAATCATGTCCCCCCTCAATCTTCTCTTTTCTAAACCAAACAAACCCAATTCTTTCAGCCTTCCTTCATGGGTCATGTTCTCTAGACCTTTAATCATTCTTGTTGCTCTTCTCTGGACCCTCTCCAATTATTTTTTTTGATTTCTCAGCAGGGCGTTTGTTGGATGTATTCACATTGTCCTGAAGAGTAATTCCTCCAGTGTGGGAATCCCAGCGAAATTCTCAGCCCTAAGAGATGATTCTAGTGGTTCCCCTGGGCCTTCATAGCCCTACAGGGAATAATCCCAATGTGAAGACTTGGAAGTTTCCCAGCTAGTCATCATTCCCCAATGGGCCGAAGTTTGCTGATTATTAGGAATGAATGAATGAATTCCGGCAGCAGCTGCCTCAGTACACAAATTAACAATGTACCGCAAACGAGGGGGGTAGAAATGTTTGTCAGGGAACATCTGCAGCCCAGCAAACCTTTGACATGGATGCAAAAGGGCTATTAATGCCCTCTCTGTCAATGACTAGCTTGGATAATTGCATATGAAGTAGAATTACTTCTCTGCCTGTGCTCTGTTGAGTGATCTAGGCCTCCAGCGATTCATATTTCTGAATCAGGTTCCTGGACCAACAGGGTGACAAGGTTTAGCGCCTGGTGAAATGGGAGGGCACCAGGGTTCCCTGTAAGCTGGGCGCTTGTGCGGACCCTCAGGAGAGATTCCAGTGCTGCCCAGCTGATTGGCAGGGCGCCCACAGCTAGGCTGTGTGTTTCTGCTGGTGGTGCACAGTGACACATGCCTCTGAGCACATAAAAATATTGTTCCTCACATGGCTGGGGGAAAAAAAATCAGCACATGGATGACACAGATGAGAGGGAACTTTGGGGGCAGGTCCTATGCCCAGCACCAAGCCTCCCTGAGGTCTTCTCCTTCAGGTTTTGATGGCAGCTCAGTGATTGCGTCGGGAGGGAACTAAACAGGCTGCTCGTTAGTGGGGGAACCCTGACTCTGCCCCTCAGGCATTGGCCTTTGCCGTAGACCGCCATTCCTGGTAACCACGGTGGGAGGAGAGCAGTGTCCCAGCTCCCGACATATATTGCCGTCCCTCTGCTTTATGCTACGTGGTTGGACTCTCCCACTGCAGCGGCTCCCCGCTCTGATCCTTAAGGCAGACTGGCAAAAACACTTGTCCCACCAGTGTCATAGGGGCTGGCTCAGGGGTGTCCCACTTGGTCCTCCATCCAGTCTAGAGGCCCTTGCAGGCCTGCTTCCCCTCACACATTTGTAGGGCGCAGGCAGCAGCATCCTTTTCCCCCCATCCTGGCACGTGTAGGGGCTGTCTCGTGGTGCATCGCTCACTATATTTGGCACTTCTGTACTCGGCTCTGTTCTCTTCCACTCCCTCCCTTCATGTTCTCCCCTAAGCAGAACATGAATAACCGGGGCAGCGGGTACCATAGGCAGGGGAAGGCAATCCGCCCAAACCTCCAGCCTTCCAATATCCCTTGGACGCTTGCAGCCCCCTTCCTACTTGGCGTTGGGATATGTAAAATGAATAGGAGTCCGGGATGATCAGCAGACTTCGGCCCATTGGGGAATAATGACTAGCTGGGAAACTTCCAAGTCTTCACATTGGGATTATTCCCTGTAGGGCTATGAAGGTCCAGGGGAACCACTAGAATCATCTCTTAGGGCTGAGAATTTCGCTGGGATTCCCACACTGGGGGAATTACTCTTCAGGACAATGTGAATACATCCAACAAACGCCCTGCTGGGAAACCAAAGTCCTGTCTCCTGTCACGGAGTCAGGGACTGTGTCTGCTGAACTGGAAAATGATGGTTTGATGGAACGATCCCAGGGTGTGCGCCTGTGTTTCTAGGGAGTCTCTGTGTTCCCAGCCAGCACTGCATGGCAGGGTTAGTTGAACCTGTTGGAGAAAGAACAGGTCCAAGCTGGACAAGAAGGTCCTGGGAGGGCTGCAGTGGGAGAGGGGAGCTGGTCCCTAGAGAAGGCCCAAGCATGTGTAGAATGAGCTAGACAGGAGGCCGATCTCCCTGGGACCTCATCTCTACAGATCTCCCCTCCTCCAAATTCTGAGCCCATCACCGGGGCATCCAAAAGTTCTCTAGGTTCCCTCTAGCTCTGTTCAATATCAGCTGGTCCTGCTCTCATCCCAGGGGCCCAGATCCCCCAGTATTCCCAGTGTCAGGGATCCCAAACCCAGCCCACTGCCAAATCCTGCTCTCCCTTCCCCTGAAGTCGGCCTGGGAAGCCGCATGTCTGATCTTACAAAAGGCCAGCACCCCAAACCCTTGTTGCCACCCTCTGTTCTGTTTCTGTTCTATTTAGGCTTGTATCCCTAGCGCCCTGTGCAGGTAGAAAAACGTGGATCCGCATCTGAGCCACATCTGCCCGGCTCAACTCATCCTCCGATCTGTAATCCGTCTTCTGGGTTTTACTTGCATCTGCCCAGCAAACCCCCTGCAGGGGAAGGGGGAGGGCACACAGATGAGCGAGGAGGGGGCAGGGTCCTGCAGGGAAGAGGCAGGCTGTAGGGACCTGGGGTGAGGGGCACCGGGGACCCGGGGCCGGGGCTCCACAGGTCAGTGCTCACCAGGTGAGGGGGGGGAAGAGGGCTGGACAGGGCTGGCATTTGGACCCTCTCGCAGGGAGATTTAGGATGCAGCTTGTTGCATCTTTTCCTTGCTAGCAGTGCAGGGACCTGCCCTGGTGCGCCCCCAACTGCAGATGAGGGGGAGCAGAGCCCCAGGCGGGTATCTGCTCCACTATCCATGACTATCCGTGGATATGCAGTGCTCTATGTAGATCCCACCCACTGCCATGGTGTTGGAGCACAATGTACGAACCAAAAGAGCCCTGGCACACATGCTAGGGCACAGAGCCCCTCGCACGCGATCATGGGAGGGAGGGGTGAATGATTCTCAACGGGCTGAGCCCAATACCAAGCCGGAAGGCCCAGCACTGTCGTTGCCCGTAGCAGGACGCAGCGTGGGAAGGACTGGAAGCGAGCGGCGTGAGGGAAGCATTCGCCCAAAGCCTGCTGGATTATCACTGCTCTACAGCCAAAATGCTTCTGAAATAAATGTAGTCAAACTTTACTAATTCTGGGTCACTGAGAACGAAAATGATGCTTAAAATTGTTGATTGGCTCTAGTTTTCAAGATATGCTATTGGGTCAGTATATACGACCCTTGACTTGGGAATGGCGGAGGATAAGTGAGTTATAAAGGGAAGGGATCTCAATTTAAACCAGAAATGACTAAAATACATCTTTGACTGGATCTATGAATAAATCTATGGCTGGGTTTGGACAGAACTTGCTTTTTAGGCAAAACAATGAATGATGCAATCTGAAGCTGGTATTGCGTCATACATGATATGAATTGCATCATGTTATTCCTAGAAGTCATGGATGATGCAATCATAACGAAGCTTACATCACTCTGCTGAACAAATTGCCCTATATCAGCTCTAGAAATCATACAGTGTTGTGCTCTCTTATTTGTCAGTGTTTGATTTTGCAAAGGGACACATTTCTGTTTAGCCAAAGTGAGCAGAGATGCCTCGTACTTGTGTGAACAGTGCAGATAACTTCTGCTATGTTTGTGGTGAAGTGACTTTTGCATCACAAAAGCACAGTATAACCACTATGGTTAAGAAAGCCTATCACCTTTATTTTGGCTGCAAAATTGGAGATCAGGACAAGAGGTGGGCCCCACACATATGCTGCAACACTTGTGCAACAAATCTTCGGCAGTGGTTGAACAGGAAAAGGGAATCTATGCCTTTTGCAGTGCCAATGATTTGGAGAGAGCCAACAGATCATACCAGCAATTGTTACTTCTGCATGGTGCCTCCAGTTGGGAAAGGTGTGTCAAAGAAGAAAAAGTGGACTGTGCATTATCCAAACATTCCATCAGCTATACGCCCAGTACCCCACGGAGAAGGACTGCCGGTTCCTGATGCACCAGAATCATTCTCACTTGAGTCAGACGAGGAAGAGGAAGAGGAAGAGGATGAAACTTCTGGTCCTGAACCATCAGTGTCACAGGACCCACATTTTCTCCCATCCTCCTCCTCTGAACCACACCTCATAACACAAGGTGAACTGAATGACCTTGTCAGGGATTTGGAACTACCCAAGAGTAAGGCAGAGCTGTTGGGCTCCAGACTACAGCAGTGGAATCTCCTGGCAGGTGATGTTAGGGTTTCCATGTTCCGTGACCGTCAAAAGGATCTTGTTCCATTCTTCTTCATGGAAGGTAATCTTGTAGCCTGCAACAACATCGATGGTGTGATGGCAGCCCTCAACATCGTTCACGATCCAGATGCGTGGAGACTGTTCATTGATTCATCAAAAACGAGTCTTAAAGCTGTTTTGCTGCATAATGGCAATATTTTGCCATCAATTCCAGTTGGTCATGCAGTCCATATGAAGGAAACCTATGACAACATGAAACAACTTTTGAGATGCATAAACTATGACCAACATCAGTGGCAGCTTTGTGGCGATTTGAAGGTTGTTGCTCTCTTGCTTGGTCTGCAGACTGGATACACAAAGTACTGCTGTTTTCTCTGCGAATGGGATAGTTGTGCAAGAGATTCCCACTACATCATCATCAAGCTGGGTCTGATGAAGAACTTTGTCAAGGCCATGGACAAAACACAAGCAGCTTTCAAGTACCTCCGTGGAAAATTTCCAAGGTTAAGTGACGCTAAGATAAAGGAAGGTGTCTTTGTTGGTCCTCAGATTCATGAACTTCTTCGAGATGATGCATTTGACCATGCATTGCGTGGCAAGGAAAAGACGGCATGGAAAGCCTTCCAGTTAGTGGCAATAAATTTTCTCGGAAACAACAAGGCAGACAACTACAGGTTGTTGGTGGAAAACCTCAAGGCATACAAAAGCCTTGGTTGCAACATGTCACTAAAGAGACATTTTTTGCACTCTCATCTAGATTTTTTTTCCACCGAACTGTGGAGCAGTGAGCGACGAGCACGGCGAGCGATTTCACCAGGACATTGCAACAATGGAGAAACGCTATCAGGGCAAATGGAGCCCATCAATGCTTGCAGACTATTGCTGGACAGTGACAAGAGATGCTCCATTTAATGAATACAAGAGACAAGCCAAGAAGCGCTGAGTAGATACTGAATAGGACTAAACTATGTACATAATAGTTTTTTGCCTTTTGTTTCATAATAAATTTTATTTATATAACCCTTTTGCTGATTTTTAAAGTGTTACATAAACAGGACAGGTGAAATATTATCATGTAAAGCAATCATAAACACATGAAAAGACCTAGGTTTACAATTTATGATTAAAACTCTACTATCTACACAATATACATAGACGTAAAATATAAAAACTTAATTATCTTGGAAACAGTAACCAATCAGTTGTTTTAATTGTCATATTTGAATTCAGCACATCAAAATACATAATAAATAGCACATTTTATCTCTGAAGCAGACGACTTCTAAAAAATTGTAGACCAGTGTTATGTGTGCCAGCTTGACAGCCGGAGCCAGCTTAGAAAAGAGAAATGGGGACAGAAGGCGTCACTCTCCCGGTGACTAAACATGGGGCCAAAATCCGCATCAGGCTGAGGCCTGGCTGTGAGCGGCACGCGAATAGTCCCAGCTCAGTGCAGCGTGGAAAGGAGCGGTTGTGTCCAAACAGGCACTGCTGCAAGAACGGCGGAATCTGTTAGGTCTTCATAACGCTTACGCCCCGACTGGGAGCGCATCGCCGGGACCACGGGCATGGTAAATCTGCCCGCTCTAAGGATGGCAGTAGAAGAAAGTGGCTGTCGGCATTCTCCTCTGCCGAGCACTGCCTGGCTTATTCTAGGCTCCCCGGTTTGGATCTCCATTGTCGAAGCTGCGCTGTGAAACGAACGAGGTGCCTTGAGTTGGCAGAAGGAAGTTTGCTCCCCTCCCCCCCAAATTTGCAAATGTTTGTTCAAAGCATCCCCCCCCCAGCTCATTTTGCTGATCCCTTTAATGTGCTGCTGTTGACATTCTCACAATGTCACACAATTTGCTGGCCCAGTGCTTAGGGAGGGTGCCATTGACACCTGGGTAGAGGGGCGGGCATGACCCCATGCACTACTTCATCCCCACTTCTGCCCACAAGTGGGGCCCGGGCTGTGTGCTGTCCCTCTGCGTTGAGCTGAGAGAGTGAGAGCCTGTTTCAGTAACCAGCTCACCCTTATGTTTAATCAGTTACCAGAATAAACAGGGAAGGGGAGGGCGGCTGCTTCAGTCTGGCTGGGCTGGAGTGTCTCCCCCTCCCCCTCCCGCCTACCATGGCTGGGCTGGAGTGCCCCTGCCCACGGCACAGCCCATTGCATGGGTGCGGCCCCCTGCCTGCGGTGGGCGTGGGGCTGCTCCGTAACCAGTCACATCCCTACTCCCAATTCATATGTGACCATCAAGCAGGGGTAAGAGAGCATCCATGCTGGCCTTGGGAGACAGCCAGTCAGGGAGCTGAACAAATACCTGGCAATGCAGGTGACTAATTACACCTGGCCAGGCCCACCGACGGGGAGGGGAAAAAGGACAGTTGCCCCGGGGCCAAGCAATTCAAAGGACCCGGGACTCCCAGTTGCCACTGTTGCTATTGCAGCAGCGGTGGCGGCCAGAGCCCCAGGTCCTTTAAATTGTCACCTGAGCACTATGCTGTGCTCCATGCGGCTCGGGGGGGGGGCAGGTCTAGGCGATGCTGAGGGCTGGCTGCCTGAATCCCCGCCCCTTTCACTTGAGGCCCTGCCCTTTCTGGGAGCAAAGAGCCACTCCCTCCACTTTGCCCAGGGGTCTGCGGTGGCTATCAGCCCCTCTGCAGATGCCAAATACCAGAAGCAACAAGGGTGGGAAGTAAATACTGAGCACCATACAGTCTGAAATTAGTGGGGGAGGTCTAGGTTGGATATTAGGAAAAACTATTTCCCTAGGAGGGTGGGGAAGCACTGGGATGGTTCCCTAGGGAGGGGGTGGAATCTCCATCCCTAGAGGTTTTTAAGCCCCAGCTTGACAAAGCCTTGGCTGGGATGATTTAGTTGGGACTGGTCCTGCCTAGAGCAGGGGACTGGACTTGATGACCTCTTCAGGTCTCTTCCAGCTCTGTGATTCTATGATTCTAGTTTGCAATAACGTGTAGGAATTAGTGTAAATTCATAGACTCAAAGGCTGGAAGCAGACCCATAGTCTCCTATAGACAACCACCTAACCTCAAGATGATTCTTACCAACACCCCACAGGACATATCACACTAATACCAACCCTGGTACCTTCCCTTGCAACAAACCCCGTTGCCAGCTTTGTCCACATATTCACTCTGCTGATACCATTATTGGACCTAACCAAGTGAGTTATAAGATCAAGAACACATATTCCTGCGCGTCCAGAAATATAATTTATGCTATCATGTGCCGAAAGTGTCCGTCTGCTATGTACATTGGACAAACGACTCAGTCACTTCGCCAAAGGATCAATGCACACAAAACACATATTAGACAGGATCACAAAGAAAAAACAGTTTCTTGCCATTTCAATCAGAAAGGACATTGTCTCAACGACTTAATTACCTGCATCCTGCTTCAAAGGCCTTTTAAGACTACACTTGAAAGAGAATCCTCTGAACTGTCATTCATGCTTAAATTCGACACTTTACACTTAGGTATGAATAAAGACTCTAATTATCTCACCCATTACAAAGATAGCTTCCCCAATTATCATCTCTAATATCATTAGCTCACAGACATTTACCTCCCTCCCCCATCTCCCTTATGTTCTGAAATTTGATTTGTCCTTTTCATATGTGTTCATTTTTTTAAAATTGTATCCTTTGGTATATATGGTTGTGACAATTTTCTTCCACTATTTGATCTGAGGAAGTGGGTCTGGCCCACGAAAGCTCATCACCTAATAAACCATCTTGTTAGTCTTTAAAGTGCTACATAGTCCTGTTTTTTGTTTAATCTTTTTGAGCCTCTTCTCTGAGGGCATGTCTACGCAGCAGGGCTAACGTCAAATTAAGCTACTCAACTTCAGCTACATCAATTGTGTGGTTCAAGTCAAAATAGCTTAACTCGGCTTTTGGCACTGTCTACACAGCAGGAAGTGGAAGGAAGAGCGCTCTTCCTCTGATTTCACTTCCTCCTCGTGCAATGAGAGTTACAGGAGTTGGAGTAAGAAGTCCTCCAGCTGGACATTATTTTGAAATAAAGGCTTGTAGTGTAGATGCGCACTATGGGTACGTCTAGACTACAGGCTTTTGTCGACAGAAGTTTTGTCGACAGATACTGTCGACAAAGTTTCTGTCGACAAAGAGCATCTAGACTATAGCCAGTTCTGTCGACAAAGCAAGCCGCTTTGTTGACATGACAGTGTAGACGCAAAGGACAGTGTACATGCAATAACGCCTTCTGTCGACAGAACTCTATCGACAAAAGACATTATTCCTCGTAGAATGAGGTTTACAGTCCTCAATAAAACTGCTGAGTTCTGTCGACGTTATGTTGACAGAAATCAGCGGCAGTGTAGACGCAGGTATCGTTTTGTCGACAAAAGTCCACTTTTGTCGACAAAACCCTGTAGTCGAGACACACCCTATGTTATTTCAGAATAACATCAGTTATTCTGAAATAACACTGCTGTGTAGACGTATCTTTAATGAACAATAGCAGGAATAACTTAAAAAACAACGAATAGTCCTGCAGCACCTTAGAGACTAACAAAACATGGAGATGGTATCATGAGCTTTCATGGGCACAGCCCACTTCTTCAGATGAAACAGTTTTCCAGTTACAGACTCACTCAGGTATCCCTGTGAGGCTTTTAATAGCAGGCACAATTAATGAGCAACATTTTAGTGTGCTTTAGAAGTCACACACTATGAATCTCTCCTACCACTCTCTCTAGAAAAGGCCTTAACTACACACAAACATTTCTGGTGTTTCCCCTGTGTTTATTGGATAAACACAAATTTAATTTCTCTTGGAGGTGTTTTGGATCAGTCTTTTTTAGGTTTTTACCAATATCAGAACCCAGGGGCTGTGGAGCACAGATCTGAGAGCAGGAATTGGGTCAGGAGCGCTGGGAATGATGTGCTACCCATACAGAGCCTGTCTGGGGAGCTGTGTTATTGTTTCACCAGACACACTGATAGCCCCATTATGGCTCTAATGGGGGGACAGTTTCAAAGTTCGCACCTTCTACAGTCGCGCCTGACAATTGCAGAGTCCAGCCCGAGCTGCACACTTGACTTGGTAAAATACAAAACCTGCAGCCCTTGCTGTTGCTGAGGGAAGATTCTTGCAAGAACATAGCAAAGGGCACGTGGAAACTGACCAGTGGTCTGTAGGGATGTTAAAACATGGGTAATTGTGGAACCGTGGATCCGCTAAAACCCAGTGGTTACTCGCCCCCGCAGTGGCAGCCAGCTCCCCAGGAGCTGGTTCGTGCCGGAAGCCGGCTTTTAAGCTGACTTCCAGCATGTACCAGTTCCTACCTGCTGGCCCTGCCCCCATGAAGCTGACTGCCACCCCGTGCTGCTGGCTCAGTGTGGGGCGGGAGCCTGCGTGTAACCGGTGAATGTTAACCGATAAGCCTGGGCTTATCAGTTAACTGTTTACATGGTTATGCTTTCACATCTCTAATGGTCTGTATGCTCTGGCCTTCTGTCTTTGGGCTTGGAGAGGGCCAGTTGGTACCATCAATAATGGGGAAAACCTCAACTCTCTTAAGTGTGCAGTTGTGGACCTTGGCTGTGTAAAACCTCTTCTAGGCTACGCCTGATGCTTTGACGCAAGAGCTGTGATGATTGAAGACCCCTGTGACTTACCCCCAGCCACCACCGATGTGCATTTCAGACCTGTCAGGACAGCAGGGTCTGCCAGAGCCTGAAAAGGCCGACAAGATTACTTCACTTTCCCGGTGATGTTTACGGCCACAAGGGCAGATTTGGAATGATCAAGCAAATGGTCCTGTCACTTCTGCCTGCGCAATAATTAGGACCAGCCATCCGGCCTACACCAAGGATGGAATCTGCATACCCAACATGCATTTGCATGCCTAGGTTTGCTCGTTCTGGTGTGTTAATGCCTATGCATGCAAACCTGCAGGTGCAAATGAAGGCCTGTCTCCTTCAAGCTCAGACCTACTCAGAGCCCAACTAGGGGGAGGGGTCCATTGAACTGGGACCTTAATGGCCTATCTTGAAATTCTGGCCCTACTTGTCTTTCATTTCTGACACTAACTGGATCCCAGAGAAGTGCCCACGAAAGCTCATGATACCATCTACATGTTTTGTGAGTCTCTATGGTGCTGTAAGTCTATTAGTTGTTTTTTAAGTTTTTCCAGTTACAGACTAACCCAGCTCCCCCTCTGACACTAACTGGATCTGTCAGGAATGGGGCTTGATGGTGGTCACACATTGGATGACCGCATGAGATTCAGTAAACTTCTGAAGAACACATTGTAAGCCTATGCCACATTAAGACAGCGGAGGGCTGGCTGGCCAACAAGAATTCAATTTTGTGAAAGATGTCCAGGTTTGGGGAATTGTTCTTGTTCCACACTGGAACAAAATGGAGCCCTTGGGAAACCTGCCAGGAAAAATAACACAAGTCAGAGCAAGAGAGGAAGCACCAGCCCTGACTCGCCAATTGGTCGGGGCATTCAACAAGGTGCAGAACCTGGCTCTGCCTGATTCAAAGCCAGAAGGTGAATCCCGATCCCATCCATCTTGGGTGAGCGCTCTGAGGAACTGGCTCTAAGTGAGTGCCAATCTCTCTGGTGGGAACTATGCCATTCTGTATGGACAGTTGGGCTAGAGCAGGGTTTCCCAACCTATAGGTCATGACCCAGATATGGGTCGCCATTACATTTCAAAAGGGTTGCCAAGTGTTCCCCAGGTGGTGCTCTTAAGGAGCCGTTCACACATTTGAAAAGGTCCCCGCTGGTCAGCTCCACAGCTGGCTTAGTCTTAGGGTACGTCTACACTACGTGGCTCCGTCAGCGCAGCCATGTAGATTACCTTTGTAGAAAAGAAAATGAAGCGGCGATTTAAATAATTGCTGCTTCATTTAAATTAAAATGGCTGCTGGGCTGTGCCGATCAGCTGTTTGTCGGCACAGCGCTGTAGTCTGGACGCTCCGCGGTCAACATCAAAGGCATTTGTCGACCTCCCAGGTAAACCTAATCCCACGAGGCATACCGGGGAGGTCGACAAATGCCTTTGATGTTGACCACGGAGCGTCCAGACTACAGCGCTGAGCTGACAAACAGCTGATTGGCACAGCGTGGCAGCCATTTTAATTTAAATGAAGCGGCGATTATTTAAATCGCTGCTTCATTTTCCTATGTCTACAAAGGTAATCTACATGGCTCTGTCGACGGAGCCATGTAGTGTAGACGTACCCTTAAGGAGCCATTCACCTGAAGTGGTACTCGGTTGGTTTAACAACCTTCAGGCAGCGAAACCAATCAGTTGAATTTAATACCATTTCAGTGATTCAGAACAGAGTGAAGCAGGGGTCTCCGACCTTTTTAAGCATGAGATCACTTTTTGAATTTAAGTGCAAAATCTAGGATCTACCTCAGACCCAAATGTCCTGGCCCCACCTCCTTCGTGCCTCTTCTGAGGCCCTGCCCCTGCTCACTCCATCCTCCCATCTCCCTCTTTTTCACCAGGCAGGGGCAGAGGGTTGGGGTGCAGGCTCTGGTCTTGGGCTAAGGGATTTGGAGTGTGAGGGGGCTCTGAGCTGAGCCTGGGGCAGGGAGCTGGGGTGTAGGAGGGGGTTCAGGGTGCAGGCTCTGTAAGGGAGTATGGGTCCTGGGGGCTCAGGGCTGGGGCAGGGGCTTGAGGTGTAGGGGGGGATAAGTGACTGGGGCTGGGGTTCGGAGCTGGCTCTAGCTGGGCACTGCTTACCTCAGGGGGCTCTGGGGTGGTGGCGCAGTGGGGCTAAGGCAGGCTCACCCCTGCCCTGGCCCTGCACCACTCTCAAAAGCAGCCAGCAAACTCCTTCCATCCCAGGCCCTGTTGTCCCCTTCTCCTCATTCTATGGAGATAGAATTCAGGGTGGGAGGGGGGCACCCTGACATCAGCCCCCCTCCTCTCCCTTCCCTGCTCAAGCAGGAGGCTCCTGGGGGGGGGGGGGGGGGAAAGCTCCAAGGCAAAGGGCAGGAGATGAGCAGCAGTGGGGGGGGGGGCAGCTGAAGTGCTGGCACTTGACAACCTCTTGGCCAAACCGGCCAGGATCACCTGTCAGAGGCTCCAAGATTGACCAGTAGACCCTGATCGACTGGTTGGTGACCACTGGAGTAAGGAAATATCCCTAGACATGGGGGGAAAGAAGTTAGAACACTAGGGAACACAGAGAAGAAGCAGCTCAGGTAGGTGGGTGGGGGGTGGGTGTCCAGGCGTCCAGTTGAGAGGTTTCCAGCCACCCTGGCCGGCGTTCCCACGGTTGGTGTTGGCCGGCCAGGGCAGAGTCCTGCCCAGCTTGCAGCCATGGGGAGGCCGGGGTAGGGTCTGGGACTGTGTTTGTGAGCCTGGAAGGGAGAGACTGGGACTGTTCTGGGGGGTGCCACAACAATTCCGAGGATACAGCAGTTAGCAAAGCAAATGCAAACTCACCCATCCCATTAATTTAAGTTCAGGTGAAACTATTTGGTAAAATACTCAATTTTAATTGTTTTTTTGAACAATGTGTATTGTGTTGCTAATATTTTTGTAACACCTGTGAGACTCCCAGGCCCAGAGTGTGCCCCCCGGCCCTGACTCCCAGCCCTTGAGTGTGTGACTCCCAGCCGCCCCAACCCCACAGTGTGCCCCCCAGCCCCTGAGTGTGTGACTCCCGGTGACTCCCGGCCTGAGTGTGACTCTGAGTGTGGGGTTTAAGCTGGGGGGGAGTGGTTTGGGATAAGAACATAAGAACGGCCGTACTGGGTCAGACCAAAGGTCCATCTAGCCCAGTATCCTGTCTGCCGACAGTGGCCAGCACCAGGTGCCCCAGAGAGGGTGGACCGAAGACAATGATCAAGTGATATATCTCCTGCCATCCCTCTCCAGCCTCTGACAAACAGAGGTCAAGGACACCATTTTATCCCCTGGCTAATAGCCTTTTATGGACCTAACCTCCATGAAATTATCTAGCTTCTCTTTAAACTCTGTTATAGTCCTAGCCTTCACAGCCTCCTCCGGCAAGGAGTTCCACAGGCTGACTACACGCTGTGGGATGAGTGTCTTTCCCCCACCACCACTCCAATAAATGTAGTGTTGTTATTTTATTATTAATGTATTTTCAGTTTTTCTATGAAATAACTACTATGAATATATCAACAGGAGGGTGCACAATTTTATATTCTTGCCTCAGGCGCAAAATTAGCTAGTTATGGCACTGCTCCCCTCCCCCCGGTTTTTGAATTGCCTTGGGTCACCAAGTCTTCCTGAATTGTCAAAATGGGTCCCCATCTGGAAAAGGTTGGGCACCGCTGGGCTAGAGAGATTGAAGGATTCATACTTGGCACCTTTCATATCCCAACTGTCTGCCCAAACCATTGGGCGAAATCCTATCGTCTCTGGCTCTGATTTTGACCAGAAATTTGCTCTTGGACTTGAGAGACAGCGTCGATACGCCTCCATTCTCCAATGGGAAAAACATCACATTGAAAAATTCCAGTGCCGCTCTAAGTTCATTATTGATAGTATAAATTAATATTTTGCTACTGGGGCAGAAAATGTCAAGGAAGTAAAACACTTCAAAATAATTACAAATATTCAAATGCAATGCAAATGAGTCTTCGGCTGGAGTTGGACCAAGCCCCTTCTAACTGGATTCTCAGGCACCGTAAGCCCTCCCCTGAGAACCAGCGATTAGATTCCTCTTTTCTTTTACTAACCGCAGCTGAATGCTAAGGGCAAGACATGGGGGGCAGGTGGCCATGCTGGGAAGGCAGGAGGAAGAAATGGGTGGGGGGATAGAGTGAGGCAGAAGGGAGGGAGACAGACTGAGCCCTAAGAGATCAACATGGTAAAGAATCCCTGCGACCAGCAATCCTTGACCTTGGCAGTGGCGTGCCGTGAATGGCTGCTGTTTTGAGGGCAAGCAAATGACTGTTCTACCTATGTGATGTCTGCAGCTTGCTCCACCACCCGGGGTACGGCGGGGAATTCCCAGCTCCATTTCGTCTCCGTGCGCCACCCTGCAGGGCCATGACCATGGAAATGGCTCGGGTACCTTTTGCAGCTTGCACCAGGGATCATTTTGGTGCTGCTGAATGCTGCTCTGCTGTCTGCAGAACCTCCCTGGAGGACAGACGCGGGCAGCAGGACAATAAGGAGGAAGGCAGCAGCATGGTGGGTTTTCTTTTTGCACCCAGAGAAGATCCAGTGAGGAGCGGGGTTTGTGCTTTGGCTCCAGGGAAGTAGCCTGTGCAGACAAATTGAAGGAAAAGCAGCCAAGCACTCCCTAAACGGGGGAACACTAGGTGCCGGGGGATGGCCTAGCATCCTTTTCTGGGCGGCTTTTAAACACAGTGAGAGGTGTGACCGTGTGTGCAGTGACTGTGATTTGCACGTGCAGCTGGAGCAACTGTGTGTGCAAATTGTGCACATGTAACCCACACATCTAGTGTGGGTTACTGTCCCATGAAGCATGCATCTGACATAGTGGGTCTTTGCCCATGAAAGCTTATGCTCCAATACATCTGTTAGTCTCTAAGGTGCCACAGGACTCCCTGTCGCTTTTGCAGATCCAGACTAACACGGCTACACCTCTGATACTTGTCCCATGAAGTGGCACTTAGACCACTTACAGCCAGAGATAGGTACAAGGGAACTCTACAGCCTAAGCCAAGAGCCAGCTGGCTTTATAGTTCAAGCTGTAGAAGCTCCTCTACTAAACTCTAGAGGTCCCAGGTTCAAATCCAGCTGGTAGCAGTTATACACACAGTTACTTAGAGTTCATGAGTGGCCCCTTTAGGCCACTGTGCTCTTGTCAAGGCATCAAATGTGGCTGGAAGCCACTCCATTTGAACATTGGTTTTCTAGCCTGGGTAAAAGTCCAGAGGAGCTGGGTTGGCAGTATCTGAGAGCTCTTGTCACTTGGGAATGGCTGTAGTGTGGGTCACTGGCCCTCAGCTGCATCAGGGAAGTGCTCTGAGGATACGTCTACACCGCAGGCTTCTTGCGCAAGAAGCTTTTTGCGGAAGAGACCTTCCGCAAATCTTCCTGTGCAAGAGCGCGTCCTCACTGCAAAAGTGCATCAGAAAAGCGATGTGCTTTTGCACAAGAGAGCGTCCACACTGCATGGACGCTCTTGTGCAAGAAAGCTCTGATTGCCATTCACAGACTGGCCACCACGGCACCTGTGCTTCTTCCGATAGGCTGTTTTTGAGCAAAAAAACATCCTGTTTCCCATCTACACACACCTTGTATGTAGAGCTCTTGTGCAAAAAGGAGTTATTCCTCGTAGAAAGAGGAATACCTACACCGCAAAAACCCCTCTGTTCTGTCAATTCACTGTACATTTTCTTGTGCAAAAACACTCTTGAGGTGTGGACGCTCTGCAAGTTTTTGCACAAAAAGAGATGTTTTTGCGCAAAAACTCTGCAGTGTAAACATAGACTGAGTAATGTGCTCTGGCTGAAGAAGGCAAAGCCTGCTGATGGACAGAGCAGAAGTGCTAATGGTCAGCTTGAAAGGAGATGGAAGAAAAATGGATGACGACAGTGCTTAATGGGATCCGGACAAAAGGTGACGAAGGTGAGATATTGGAAGGGTGAGACAGCTATGGGACAAGAGCAGAAAAACAGCAAGAAAGAGGGGTAGGAGCCCATCCCTGGATATGTAGGACAATCCCAGCCCAATTTCCTGCTCTGCTCAGGCTTAGCGTCCCTCCGGCTGGCTGTCAGCAGCAATCCATTAGCGGAGCCAACCAGCAGGCCCTGCACAGAATAGCAGCCTTTGAAGAACTTCAGCTCTGCTAATGGCAGCAGTTCAATTTTCAGGGCGATTTGTAATGCTGTCGGGGGTCCTCTTTCCCAATCACCGCGGGCCTGGGAAATGGGAGGCGACGGCAGGTACCTCTTTGTATCCGTGCCACGGATGAACACGGGCGCTGAATTCAATCAAGGCATCTTTGGAGGCGGAGAGCCTGGGAGTTTCCATTTGGCCTTGCAGCTTGTGTTCGGTTGCGGCTGCCGGAAGCCGTAGTTTTGTGCAGGCAGGGTCGAAATGGCCCCGCGCTGGTCAGGCGTGTCTGCACAGAGGCCGGTCAGCGGAGATTCGTTTGTTTTCCGCCTGGGTGTGCTTGTCCTGTCGAAATACACCCTTGCTGCTAGCGAGCATGTGCAAACGTCTCCATGGCTTCCGTGGGGGGGCGGGGCCTGGGCAGAAGGGGCGGGGCTGGGGGCTTGCCTCCTCTAGCCCTACCTTCACCCACGGCCCATGGTCCGTGCCCTGGGCGCCATGGCTGGGGGGTGTCCCAAGGGGCTTGGGCTTCCCCTCACTGGCTGTGGAATGACTTCACTTGTCCGCCCGCGCGAGGATTCCTCCACTCCAGCCCCTCCCTAGCAGTGGTCCGCCAGGATTCTCCCTGACCCCAGAACTTCCCCTCCACTCTCCCCCGCCCCACTCCTCAGTTGGCCCATTGAAGGCTCCGGCTGCAACCTGGCCCCCGCAGGCAGGGCCAGACGGAGGCATGGGCGAGCCGGGCAGCTGCCCAGGGTGCCAACTGATGGGGGGCGCCTGATGGCAGCTGTAAGGGGCGCGCGGCGTCCCTTACCGCTGCCATCAGGCGCCGCGCGTCCGGCTCCCGCAGCGCCGGCCTGCCCGCATCCCTGTGGCGCTGGCCAGCAACGCCCTTCCCCCCACGGCCGCGGAGCCCTACACGGCCTGACGCGTGCATCAGCAGCGACGGCCAGGCTGGACTGGGCCGCGCGTGCGCTGTGCGCCCAAGGGGCGGACCCCGGGCTGCGCGCCAGTGGCCGTAGCCCGGCCACGCATGCGCCGTGCGCCCCGGGGGCAGGCCTGCGCATCCTAGGGGGGCGGGCCCGCTCCCCACGGGTGGGCCCATGCATGCGCTGTGAACCCGGGGGCAGCGCCATGCGCCTGTGCCCGGGGCGCCAGAATACCTCGGGCTAGCCCTGCCCGCAGGAGCCCAGAGCAGCACAGACCATCACTGGCGGTGCGGTGGCCTGCCCCACCACCATCCTGAGCAGAGCCGAGTCTCTCCCTGCCTCTGCCAGGGGTGGGGACCTGCGGGGCCAGGCCAGGGCAAGGAGCAAAACTTTTTCTCTGCATGTGAGTGAGCGGAGGGATGGGTGGAGCTGGACAAGGCTGGGAACAGTGTGTGTGTATGTGTGTGTGTGGGGGCGGGATACCTAGAAGCTGGGAAAAGGTAGGAGAGCAGAGCTCTAGGGGTAGAATCAGGCACAGGATTTGGGGTGGGGGGCAAAAGAAGAACCAGGTTATCATGGGCAGTGGGTAATGTAGGCAAGGGAAGGCATTGCCTTCCCAAAACTGCCTACACTACCCAGCTGCCTGGGAGGGGTTGGGGCTGTGCAGTGGCAGTCCCGGCCCTCAGCTGGGATTGGGTGGGGCATCGGGCTTAACGGTGTGGGGGGGAGGTTGTTGAAGGGCTATGGTCTAGGGGGGAAGGGGTGTGGCTCTGGGTGAAAGAGTCAGGGCTTTGGCTTCTTTTCCTCAGCTGGGCTTTCACCTGCCACCCAGGCAGGCTAGGGGTGGCAGGGGAACCAGGCTGGGCACTGGAGTTGAATGGAGGTGGGACAGGCATGGAAGGGAAGGATGGAAACAGTGAGGTATCGTCGCTTTATTTCTCTATCCTGCCCTGAGGCATCCAGTCTAAGACTTCACATAATAGCAATGAAAGAGCAAAGGAAAAAAAAGATAGAGGGTGTCGCAATATGAAATCATGGGATTTCATATATAGGTTAATCGTACACATATGGCTGAGATTCTGGAGTCCTCTTAAAATACTTGAACATAATTTTCTCTAAATCCTTGAAGCAAACTGATCTGCCTTTACTGCATGTCGTTTTATTCCTTGCAGTATTCTGGTGTCAGATATTTGCTCCAGTCCAAGAAGAAAACCTCAAGAAAACGTTTATACAAAATTCCCTTTGTGTTATTGCTTGTCTGTGCTTAGCACTGGGGGAAGACAAACTTTTTCTAAATAAGCAGGTGTAAGTCTCTGCCACTTCCTGCTTCAGCCCAAACCTGGGAATAAGGGAGTCCTTCATCTCTGCATGGGTCAAATTTTCAAAAGCTCCAAAACTCACTGAGGACCCATTTCCAAAAGTGACATTAGCGCTTACGCCTCATTGAAAGTCAAAAATATTTATTCTCCTCAGTCAGTTAGGTGATCCTGAAAATTTTTCCTCGTGCCACTTAGGACAACTTTTTAAAGTGTCTACAAATTTGGCTGTCTTCCGTTTTGGGCCCTTAACTTGAGACCTATCAGGGCTCAATTTTTCAGGAGCACAGAGCACTCACATTCGCCCATTGGGCTCAAGGGGGACGCCTAAAAATAAAGGGCTTATTTGAAAATCCAGGCCCTTACCTTTTCTGAGTCTCAGTTTTTTCCATGTGTAGAATGAGGATGAACCCCATCCCCAGATGAAACTTTGACAACTGAACCATTGTTCCCTCTAATTTTTGCCACCAGTGTGCAGAATAAATGTTGTTGTGTGCACTGAGGCACATGCGGATGTGCACCACCAGTAGAAACCCTGTTGGCTGTGGGTGTTCTGCTAATCAGTTTTGCGGTATTTAAATCTCCCTTGGGTGGCCACCCAAGGGCTAAGCTTACAGGGAATCCTGGTCTTAACCACTAGGTGGGTTCTAAATATGGCTTCTCTTTTAAAGCTAGAGGCTACAGGAAATAACAATCACCAAGAACCTCTCACATATCTACATCACTTTATAAACATTGCATGCGGGAATTACTTTATGAGTGAAATGTGACCATCTCTAGGGTAGACTATGGCAGGGGTATCACAGTGCCCAGCGACGTTACAGAAAAACAGCAGAAAAATGCCTTCCTTATTCCAACCTGATTGTATATTACCACCACTCAGATGTTCAAAAATGGCCTTTGATTAGATTGCTGTATCTGAAATCTCTTAAGTAAGGAGCCCACTGACCGGGAGCGGGAGAGATATCTAGGACTCAATGTGAGAAGTAATCAGGGAATGTATTCCATTCTGAGTCCTTGTCTCAATAAGACCCACGGAGTGATTCTCTGCTGACCAAAAAAGCTGGTTTCCTAACAACCATTGATGGTCCACTGTGACTCCAGACTGCAGCTAGAAAGGGTAGAAAATTTGCCTATTATCATTAATTTTGATGTATTTAAATGAGTTTTCTTAAGTTCTGCCCAGTTATTTCCATGTCATTCCTAGAATTCAATAGGAGTTCTTGGAATCTGGCTTTAGGTCTCAAATAGAACATGATTGAGGGAAGTAGGTATAAATATCAGGCAGACACTGTCATATTCACTTCCACACAGATGCAATTCTCAGCACAGATACAGTGTGTAAAAGAAATTAGGTAGACCCAGGCAATGTCACAGACATGGGTGGCGGGTATAAGAGGCAAGGGGAGGCAATGCCTTCTCTGGATCGTCGGGCTTGTCTACAGTGGCATGCTTTGTCACCAGAAATGGCCTTTTGGCAACAAAACATGAGAGCATTTACACTGCAATGTGACTTTTGTCAGGAAAAACACCCAGTTTTGGCAACAAAAACCTTCCATCCCTGCGAGAGACTTTTGTATTTTCCCCTCCCTTTATTGTCAACAGAGAACCAGTGTGGACTCTGCTGTTTGTTTTGTCAAGAGAACAGGCTTCCGCCAGTATCCCACAACGCCTGCCCTGAGGGCTGTGCTCAGTGTTTTGTGACCAAAATCAGAATCATAGTAAGCTATAAAATCCTTTGTTATGCCTAAAATCTCTGGAAACGTATTTTTAACATAAACATATGGTGAAATTTCATAAACATATCTATTGTTGTGGACATCACGCAAAATTAATGTTCCCTTTTCCCAAAAACAGAGAACTTTGTTATGAACACACTAAAGCACTTTGACTGGCTTAATTTTTAAAATATGGTCTTTGTTTCAGTGTATTAAATATGTAGTAGTCTGGAATGATTACTTTATGAAGGCTTAAGAGTACATTTAAAATATAAATTCAGTTTAGAAATACTGATTAAGAAAAGAAGAGCCGCATTGTGCATTCCATAATATTTAATGTTGTCTTCCCCCAGACAACTGCCTTGCCCTTAATACAAAGTTTTGCAAATACACTTCAGAGTAGATCAGCAAACCTGTGACTGGCATTTTGTATTCCTACATTTAGTGCCTTTATTTAGGTATCTTCTGCATGTCCAGTCTTCACAATCTGGCATGTAGTGGAAAACATGCTCCATTTTCTTGAGATAAAAAAGTTGAGAGGAGTGGGGTTTTTTTTTTTCAAGTGTCATTTGCTACATTTGTATTCAAGGATTTGGCTGGAAGGGGTGAGAGGAGAGGGGGAAAGAAGGACAGAGGGAGATGGGGAGGAGGCGTGGCCTAGGCAGATTGGGGGCGTGGCCTGGGCAGACTAGAGATGGGGCCACTGGCTGGGGAGCGTGTGTCCCTGGGCAGCAGCTTCACCCACCACCGTGGTTATAGAAAGGCAAATGAGCTGTTGCCAGACCTATTATCCTTGCTTCAAAACCTGTTTGTGTAACCACCAGTAACAAAGACGTTCCCCGTGTGGCTGTCAGTGGACTTAGAACGGCCAGACTGGGCCAGACCAAAGGTCCATCTAGCTGACTATAGTCACTATTTGTAAGCGGTCCTGTTATATGTGCCTCTTGGACCAGATCCTGTCCATAAAGTATATCAGGAGTATGGTTTTCTACAGTGTTCACTATTGGCCTAAATCTCCTCCCACTGAGGTCAGTGGTATCTGTTATGCATAACCCAATGTATTGCCCACTTCTTGCACTTCCTGCCCTTCGCAGCTAAAGAACCTCCACTGTGGGTTACTGAGGCATCCAGAAATACAGCCAGATCATCACACAACCTCTGCCCTCTCTCACACTCCCTCCCTCCCACAGAGCCACTCTACAATACATGGAAACATTTAAATATAAATGATTAAAACTTTTTGCCCCCTCCAATGGCCTCTCATTTGTGTTCCCTATCCATGTGCGGACTACATTTTATTGCACACACTGCAGCATGTGCAGATGTGCACTACAAATGGACATACATGCTGCCGGTGGTGGGCAGCTGTGGGATCTCTGACAATCATCAGGGTTGGCATTTGAATCTTTCCTGGGCAGCCGTCCAAGTGCTCAGCTCACAGGGAACACTGGCCCCCTCACACATTGAACCTCTGTGCCCCTGGAAGGTGAAACGCAGCCATTCTGTTGGCTCACACTGTTTGTGGGGGCAAATCGGGCACATGGGGGCACAGCGAGCTGGCTTGGTGGAAAAATGGGGGGTTTACCAAGGAAGGGGGGGGGCTCCTAGTTCAGATTACATATAAGGTTTATTTGGGGCGCACGGAGCTGGTGGAAGGAACAGCTCTGTGGCCAGACACCTAGAATGGTAAAGAGCCCGCTAAGGAACCCCCCAGAAGTGTACAGTCCACCTTCCAAGCTGTGCACCTCTGACTCCAGGGGGGTGTCCTGGGGTCGTGGCTGGAATGTAGTGAAGGAAGGTACCATCCATGTTATCTCCCAGTATCCTGTCTTCCAACAGTGGCCAATGCCAGATGCCCCAGAGGGAGTGAACAGAACAGGGAATCAAGTGATCCCTCCCCTGTCATCCATCCACAGCCTCTGACAAACAGAGGGTAGGGACACCATTTCTACCCATCCTTGCTCATAAGTATTGCTTGACTCCATGAATTTATCTAGTTCTTTTTTGAACCCTGTTAAAATCATGGTCTTCACAACATCCTCTGGCAAGGAGTTCCACAGGTGGACTGTGCGCTGCATGAAGAAAAACTTCCTTTTGGTTGTTTTAAACCTGCCACCTATTTCTTTCATTGGGTGACCCCTAGTTCTCGTGTGATTTTCCTGCTCCGTGGGCTGCAAAGCTTTCACAAGGATCTCAGCAAAGGATTCCAACAGCTTGCTCAGCTGATGAGAAGCGCAGGCTGCTACGCTCTTTCTTTCATCCAAAGGCACCAAACAGGCCCTTGCTCATGCCCAGGGCGGAGCCCAGCAAGTACGGCATTGTGCAGAATGGCCCTGGGAGCTTGGAGCGTTTGGGTTTAGCTCCATATTATTTAATCATTATCACGGCCTGGTTCTTGGCTGGCAAGGAGAAGCCATTGGGAGAAAAAGAGCTTTCAAGGCACTGGCAGAAGCTCCAGCACCAACTTGCACTAATCATCTGGGGGCTATGTGTAAATTGCACAATTTTGTGTGTGTGTGTGTGTGTGTGGCAGGCAGGCAAGCAGGCTCCCACTTAGAATCCTAGGGCTGGAAGAGAGCTCAGGAAGCATCGAGTCCAGTCCCCACTTCAGCCTCCAGGGGGCGCCCTACAGTTGTGTCACTGCACTTGGCTTTTTTTTTTTTTTTTTAAACTCATTTTGCACTCTGATTGGTTGGCTGGTTTTGCTCCACTGAAGATTGGTCGGCTTGTTTTTCTTTTTGGCTCAGCCCCAGAGGGTGGGGATGGGGTCGAAAGAACGTTTTCTGCCCTAGCTGGCAAGTGGCCAGAGCTGCTCCTTCTGTGGCACAGCAATCCCTTTCACTGCTTAGTCAAAAAGACATGCTGGAAGAGGTTAGTAACGCTTTGCTTTCCAAGGCCGACACGATCCATTTAAAGGCTGTCCTCTGGGTGGTGTGGTAGAAATGTGAGAATCCTTTCCAAGATGCAGAGCATGGGCAGTGGGTGAAGGCCCAGCTGGGGAAGGTAACCCAGCCCCCCCTCCCCTTCTGCCCGAGGCTCGCCCCTGGAGCCAAACCCCGCCCATTCCTCAGCCCAATCCTTCCTGGCCACCTCCCTGGCAGTCAGCGTGTGTAGGCAATTTTGGGAAGGCTGTGCCTTCCCTTGCCTACATTACCGGCCGCCCATGGTGGAGAAGTGGATTCAGATTTGACATAGTCCACCAGGGTTTGGTAGGCTCCCAGTTCAGTCATCGGAATCACTTTTACAACTTCTATAACTCCCCGGCTATGTCTACACTGCCCCCTCTTGCACAAAAAAAAATGCAAATGAGGCGAAGCATGGAATATCACCGTGCCTCATTTGCATAATTAATGCGGCTCCATTTTTGTGCAAAAGGCTTTTGTGCAAGAGTCTTTTGTACAAGAGCTGTTCTTCCTCGAAAAAAAGAGGAAGAATGACTCTTGCACAAGAGGGTTTTTTTGCGCAAAAATGGAGCCTAATTAATTATGCAGATGAGGCACAGTGATATTCCACACTTCGCCTCATTTGCATATCTTTTTGCACAAGGGGGACAGTGTGGACATAGCCCCAGAGTCTGTCCTGGCTGCTTAGGAAGAGCTGAGAACTAGCCCGAGGATTGCTGGTAAGGACTGAGGCTGATTGGCAGAGCCATGCATGGAAACTGAATTCAGGGTCTTCTCTTCCCAGAGGCGAAGCATTCAGCCCCGACCATTCTCCTGGAAACTCTTTATTTAGTTGATTAAGCAGAGAGGGACCCTTTATGTGCCTGAAACTAGCAAAGATGTCATTCTGCTTTTTGGAGTCTTAGACCTGGTTAATCAATATTCAGTACCCAGATCCAGGCATCCCACCTAGCCCGGGTGTGAGATCGAGGGAAGTGAAGGCTCATAAATATTTGAGGAGTTGGGCCCATTGCGTGTGTGTTCTTCTCCCGGCATGATGGGGTGTCTATAATGTGAGTAGGGCGAAGTTAAAAATGACAAATGCAAACTGTATGTTGCCAGGCCAGGTCTTTGCCTGGCACTAGTAATTGCACCCCACTGTACTGAGGTATTGTATTCCACCTCTCCTTTCCCGATTGCCTTGCTGTCTTTCTCCAGTGAGCCAAAGTTTTCTGAAACCACCGGCCAGCTTTTCCTCCTTCCGGCCTGCTACTCAATCGATTGTCTTTCCAATCTGCCCATGGTACAACTGCTTGTTTCACCAGGATGGAGGTTTTCATCCAGTGGTGAAAGGAACTTAAAATTTCTTTCAGCTGCTCATCTATTGCAACCCGAGTCCCTGCCAGCTCTTTAAATAGCTCCCTGCTGGCTTTTGCCACAGCTGTGCACCAGGGTGCACCCGTGTTCTTTCACCTGTTTTCTTCCCTGAAAGAACACAGGGCTATTGGGAAGGTGCAAAATTGCAGAGTCCCATGTGTCTCTTCAATCGGGAAACAGCAGAAGACACAAGTAAGAGCGATGGCTCTCAGGGCTAGAGAGACTGACACTTGCGGCTCCCTGCAGGAGATCCAAGTAGGGCTCAGCAGACAACGGGAGACTTTGCCATCGCTTCAGGAGCTGCAGCCTGTGTTTTGCATGTTAAATTAGGTTGCTGTGATTGAAAATGACACAGATATATGTTCTTATTTAGTGACACACTGTTTTATATTACACCCTTACTACCATCCAGCTGACTGACTCCTTAAACCCAGCGTTTCACATTGGAAATATCACATTGAGGACAAATTGCTCACATATTAGACATTAATGTTTAGGGATGGCAAATGATCGGCATGGTGACAGCGCTGGATAATTTGCAGCTCCCTTGTAAAAAAAGGGGGGCTTTATATAAAAGAGTGAGGGGAAAGAACATAGACATGTGTTGAAAATGTACTGCCCTTTGACGCATGTGTGGGTGTAAACATGAAGAGCCAGATTCTCCATTGTAGAGGGCTGTGTCTACACTGGCGCGATCTTGCACAAAAGCGGCCGCTTTTGTGCCAAAACTTGCTGCCTGTCTACACTGACCACGAGTTCTTGCGCAAGAACACTGACGTTCTACTGTATGAAATCAGGGCTTCTTGTGCAAGAACTATGATGCTCCCGCTCAGGAATAAGCCCTTTTGCACAACTGTTCTTGCGCAAGAGGCCAGCGTAGACAGGCAACATGAATTTCTTGCGCAAGAAAGCCCTATGGTTAAAATGGCCATCAGAGCTTTCTTGCGCAAGAGAGCGTCTACACTGGCATGGATGCTCTTGCGCAAAAGCACATCTGTTGCGCAAAGGCACATGCCAGTGTAGAAGCTCTCTTCTGGAAGAGTTTTTGCACAAGAACTCTTCCGCAAAAGAGTTCTTGCACAAAATCATGCCAGTGTAGACGTAGCCAAGGTGTAAATCTGGAGTAACTGCATTTACACAATGAATGAGATTACTCCAGATTTACACCTTTTACCCAAGGAGGAAGAAGTAGTGTTTAGACTGGTCCAATGGGGCATTCTGTGGAACAAACTGGATGAGCCCAACCCAAGAAAAGGCGCCCAAACCACAGAAAACAGTTCCTAATTAGCTATAATCCCTCGCTCTTACTTTTTCATCAGCTGAGCTCAAAACAGTTTACAAAAGGAAGTCAAGCTCATTATTCCAGTATTACGTATGGGGAAACTGAGGCACAAAAGGGACCGGGACATGCTGAAGATCATCCCCAGAGAGTGGCCGAGCCAGGACTAGAAGGTAGGTCTCCTGCGTCCCGGTCTAGTGTAGTGCGACTGCCTCCCTTTCAAATAGGAATCGTGATTTATTAATACAATTCTGCGTTCTTTTACAAAGTCTCCTGAGACGCGGATCTTCAAAGCGGCAGCTCCGTCCTTTTATGTTGGCATTTCTGCATGTGAGCCTGGCTGGTGGGGATGCAGCTGGAGGTGCAGGCATGCAACGCTTTGATCTGTGCTTTGGATACCTCCCTCCTAATTAGAGATGCTTGACATTTACAGAAATGACGGTGCTCAGAAGTGAGGCGCCTGGCGTGGGCCTTGCTCAAGCCCGTGCAAATCAGGCATGAAGCCCCTGAAGACCATGCAGGTGCAGCAGCGGCAAAGTGGTATAGGTGAGAGATGAGTCAAGGCACCAAGCCCTCCGATCAGGGTGGGGGGAGGGAGAACAAAGGGGGCAATTTCCCAGGAGCCCAGTTGCCGCTGCTGTAGCTCTGCTGAAAAGCATCTCTTGGTGGAAAGACACATTTGATATGCCTTGTGCAGGTTCCGGGGCAGGGATACTGGGCCCCAGAACTTGCATGGGGCATATCAAAAGCATCTTTCAGGCAGGAGACACTGTGATGGCTTTTCACCAGTCTCCAGGTTGGGTCCAGGGAAGGGAGGGGAGGGGAAAGGGGCAGGGCTGGCGGGGGAGGGGGCATTTGATGCTTCTCAGGTGGAGGGGCAGGGGTTTGTAGCACTGCTTGAGAGAGGGACAGGGGGCCCATTGATTTCTGCCTGAGGGCCCCAAATTGCTGTTAATGGGCCTGCAAAGCACTCAGAGTCTCAGCCAGTTGTTTTCTCACTAACCTGTCTCTTCTAAAGACAAGGAGAGAGATTCTTGTGAACATCAAGGCTGTGATGTTCATGTCAAACTGGACTCGATGCAAGAGCAGAGGATACCAGGGGGTTATCCTGTAGGGGCAAAGGGCTGGCATAGATCAGTGGTTCCCAAACTTTTCGGCATCACGCCCCCTTTTTGATTTTTGAGAAACCCTCACGCCCCTCCCCCCAAGTAGCAGCAAAACTTGTTGAGCAAAAAAAAGAAACTGACCAGGGCAAAACTTAGCTTGGGGGTGGATTGATGGGGGGAGGGGGGCTGAGTCGCTTCATGCCCCCCCTGGAATTTCTTCACACTCCCCAGTTTGGGAACCCATGGAATAGATCATCTACAATGCCTTTGCCCCAGCTTGAATATAGCTGAGTCTATGGAAGAATGAAACTCGGAGCTGAAAGCTCCTGCCTTGCCTTGCCTGGCTGTGATTTGGAAAGTCGTGTGTAAATAAGCTCAACATGGCTGAGAACCTAACAATTGGATGGAAACCGACTGAGAATCCCACTCCAAGAGTTCATATATATTCTCTATATCCTCACGCACATTTGTAACCCTTTATTTGTCACAGTCTTCTGCATAACTTGCACTTCCCAATTGTTCCATACCCATATGTCACGTTGTAAGTACGCCCCATCCCAAGGCAGTGTGGCCCAATGGCCACATTCCATAATACAGCCCCAAGTTCAGGGCAGTACAGCCTAATGGCTAGAGTCAGTAAGAGTCAATAATACAACCCTGGGGTTCAGGGTAGCACAGCCTAACGGCTAGAGTCTCAGAGGTTTGGGGCAGCAGCCCCAGTAGGGCGGGGGTCCAGGTCCACCCTACTCCACTGGGCCCCAAATCAGGGCCCTGTCAGTGGGGCAGTGATCCACCACTCCCTCAGTCGGGAATCTGGCTGCAACATGCTGAACTCACTCGGGTGGGAGCTACCCCTCGCACACCCTCCCTGGGTCACTTCCTACCGGTTCAGGCATTGGGTTGATCCCCGTAGTTTCAAGGTAATCACGGCCCACAGTGCCAGTATTCTCCTGCAGGTCCACTGGGTCTGGAGGCTTGATACATTCTCCTGAGTCTCCTGGCGTATGTCTAGACTACATGCCTCTGGCGACAGAGGCATGTAGATTAGGCTACCCGGCATAGGAAAATGAAGCGGCAATTTAAATAATCGCAGCTTCATTTAAATTAAAATGGCCGCCACGCTGTGCCGATCAGCTCTTTGTCGACTCAGCGCGCTAGTCTGGATGCGCCGCGGTCGACATCAAAGGCATTTGTCGACCTCCCCGGTATGCCTCGTGGGATGAGGTTTACCAGGGAGGTCGACAAATGCCTTTGATGTCGACCACAGAGCGTCCAGACTAGCGCGCTGAGCCGACAAACAGCTGATCGGCACAGCGCGGCAGCCATTTTAATTTAAATGAAGTGGCAATTATTTAAATCGCCACTTCATTTTCCTATGCAGGATAGCCTAATCTACATGCCTCTGTCACCAGAGGCATGTAGTCTAGACATACCCCTACTGCTATAGTCCGGGCATCTGGCTGGTCCACTTTTGGCACTCCTCTAGTAGATCCTTCTTCTCTAGCATCCAGCCCAGACTGAGCTGAGCTGCTCCCCTTTATATTACCCCAGCTCTTGGAGCATGCCCAGTGTGGCTGGGGGGAGGGACTTCCTCCCCCTACAGGGCATTAAGCCTTCCTCGCTCAGTGCAGGGTGTACACACTCCGTCACACCATCATTGCAAGGAGCGCAGTGCCATCTCATTCCAAGGGGCAGTGTGCATCCTTCCCTGTGCACTGGGATGTGAATATGCTGTGACAGATAGCAACACGTTGTTCTTGCTTGGCAGCATTTTACAGGGCATGCTGTAGTAACTCATGGGACAAGGTGAGCCGCGGTCATGTCAGGACACGATGAATACTAGGGCCAGTTGTTCCCGGAGACCTGCCTCGGTGTTTGGGTTTCAAATGCTGCAGAAGAATGTTTGAATGCAAACAAAAAAACAAGCCCTCATTGAAATGTAGATTATGTAAATGAAGGAAACATACTTTTTTGTATGACACAGATTTTGTATCTTTCCCTTTTTCATGTATTTTTAAGGAGAAGTTAAAACAAAAATAATAAAAATACAGAACACCAGCAGATGTACCTGGCATTGCCTGGGTCCTTCAGGGCAGGGGGCTGGCGGTATGGGGGGGTGGGACAGGAAGCTGGGGTTGGGGTGGAGGGGGGTGAGAGTGAGGTTAGGGTTGGACAGAGGCAAAATTTCCTCTTCTTTAGCTACTTGTATGATCCCGTTCCCATCGTACAGTGTTTTTCAAAGTGGGCCATGGGCCTACTTTGCAAAAGCCACTAGCAGGCCAGCATGGGTAGTGGGTGAAGGTAGGGCTGGGGGAGACAACCCTCAACCCCGCCCCTTCTGCACAGGCCCTGCCCCCCATCACGGGGAGGTGGGGCGGCACACAGTCCCAGCCTCCCCGGCTCTGGAGCACAGGAAGGGTGGGCGAAGGGCGTGTGGCTCCAACCTCCCAGCCCCAGAGCACAGAGAGGGCAGGAGCTTGGGGGTAGCAACACTCCACCCACAATATGCCTACAGTAGGCGTTCTGGGGCCGGAGTGTGGGTGGGACCAGGCTGGCGGTTTGGGAAGGCAACGCCTTCCCTTGCCTATTACACCCGCTGCCTGTGCGGGTCAGTGCTGCTTTGTTTACCTAAAGAGTATCTGGCCACAGAGCCTCTCGGCTCCCATTGGCTCCAATTTGCCATTTCCAGCCAAGGGGAGTGTCATGGAATGTGCATATCCCCCATTGGGCCAGGAGGGCTTAATCCCCTGTGGAAAGAGGAAATGCCCCGCCCTCCCCAGCCGCACTGGGCATGCTCCTAGGGCTGGAACAGTATAAAAGGGAGCAACTCAGCTCAGTCTGGGAGGGACGCTGGAGAGAAAGAACCCACTAGAGGAGCTCCAGAAGTGGACCAGCTAGAAGCCCAGATGACAAAAGCTGGAGACCTGGGAGACCATATTGAGCCTCCAGAGCCAGTGGAACTGCAGGAGACTGGCACTGTGGAGTTTGTCGCCCTGGAAGCTACAGGGGTCACCCCAACAGCGGAAGTGGTAAGAAGTGACCCAGGGAGGGTGCGCAAGGAGTAGCTCCCACCTGAGTGAGCTTGGTGTGTTGAGGTAGGATTTCCCACTGAGCAAGTGGTGGATCACTTCCTCAGTGATAGTGCCGTGGTTTGGTGGCCGTTGGAGTAGGGTGGGCCCAAACTCCCCTACTGGGGCTGCTGCCCCAAACCCCTCTGAATCTAGCCAATAGGCTGTGCTGTCCTGCACCCCAGCGCTGTTATTGACTCTTACTGACTCCAGCCATTAGGCTGTGCTGCCTTGAACCCCAAGGCTGTGTTATAGACTGTGGCCATTGGGCAACACTGCCTCGGGACGGGGCGTTCTTGGGACATGACAGAGTCTTGTACCTTTGATGAGCTGAGCTTAAATGACTTGCCCCTTGTCACACGAGAGTTTTGTACCAGCAGGGGAAAGTGAACTAGGGGCTTCACAGCTCCAGGGTGGCCCCCTCAGCACCCGATCCGATAACTTGCCATCTAAAGACTCTGAAGACGACATGAATGACCTTTGGTGGGTTCTGTTCAAAATAGGCCTAAAAAGCAGTTCAGGATTGGGTTATCTTAGCAGTTGCTACTCTGCGCTTGCTCTGCAGTGAGGCTCGCAGGCCCGCAGACCGGCTGCTTTCTCTCGTGCCGTTGTTTTTCTGTTGGTGCAAGAATATGTGGCCGTTTAACACTGGGAAACTGCACTTTCAGCCTGGGAGTAACCCCAGTGACTCCTGTGCGGCGGCTCCGGTATGGACAGCAAAGCATTGCCTCGGTGGGCCAGTTTTCCGAATTGAACCATGACGGTGTTCTAATCCAGGCAGCGGCGGCTGAGGCCTGCTAGCCGGGGTCCTATTTGCTCCCTCCGGTTTGTGCCAGGCTAGGGAGAGGGTGGAGGACCATTCATTTGCAGAGATCCAGGAGGGCTGAGTTCTCAGGCACCGAGTATTGACAGAATCAGTGGGAGCCAAGGATGCAAATCGGGCAAGTTATCACTGGCTCTTGTTTGTGCTTTGTTTTTTCCAATGATACCTGTACCCAAGACACTGGACTGCTGCTTTATTTTTGTAACTAGCACTGAAAACCCCCCCACCCTGGTGTCTCTCAAGGAGGGGGGGTTAATGCAGCTTTTTTTCCAGGAGGCCTAAAGTCCTTGTGCTGTGCAAAGGAGGATGATTGGCTTAGCACTGACTCTTGAAGGAGTGTTAATGAGCCATGATGGCAGAGATTTTATGATGCATGGGGGAGGGGATATAAAATAACAGAGGTGGAAGAGGGCTCGTAACGTTTCTGCAATGGCTGGAGCTCGGTTTGCTTTAGGGGTGACTGGGAGAATTCTCTGGTTTCCATTTTGGGGGGCTAATACTTATGGGAGCCTCTTTAGTCTGTCCCTGGCCTGGCCTGGAGGAATGCAGGTGTTTGCCCAGTCCTGGGGGTATCTGAATTTAAACTCCCTTCTGGCTTTACACAAAGGGACCGTTCCAGGGTCAAAATCACGTTGTGTCTGTCGAAGCTCACGCTGCCCTTTGGATCTCAGGGAGGCTCTCAGAGGCAGCTTCCTGCTGGGAGGGAATGGCATTGATTTGAAGGTGGCTGTGGTCGGAAGGCTGAGCTCCTCTTCCATCCTTATGAAAAGGAAGCAAAGCTGAAATGGGCTAGGGGGAGGCTAGATTTGCTCAGAGCAAGCGAGAGACATTTCTGGCAGCTGCGGGCAGCTCTGTGTGTCCCAAGCCAGTGCCGGCAGAGAGTGAGTTCCTCATTAATCTCTCCTATTCAAACCAGGGCCGTTTGGGAAGAGAAAAGCAGCTTTTTCAGCCGTCGCTCATGTGAACGAAAAAGCTGGTTTCCCTCTGTGTTCTTTTGCCCCTCTTCTGACTGACACGCCTGTTGAGAATCCATTTGGCACAGACACAAGAAGCGGAAAACAGTGAAGGATGCGAAATCTTTCACCACTGCCTGTCAATGCTGCAGGGGTCACAGCTCCATTCCACCAGCTTCACTGAAAGCAGAGCAGCCAACTCATGTTCGAGCCGAGGAAAAGTAGCACTTTTTGCTGCTCCCTTTTATGATTTCCATGTGTGATGGTATTTGGGCCTTTTTTTCTTTCTGTGCTAATGGAACAAAAGACCTTGGGAACAGCTCAGATGTTTCCCTATATGCTTGTGCACCAGTTGGGGAGACCAGCTTCATAAGCAGCTTGTAGGCATTTTCAGCGACAAAACATTGCTGGCAGGAACTAAACAGGGTAACATTTTCAATCAATGCTGACAGTTTCACACAGTATTTATTTTTCTGAATCTAGGTTTGGCGTAAATAACCAAGCAGGAAACAAAACCACTCATCAAAGGGTCGTCAGCAGATGGAATCGAACCTGTGACCTGAGGGACTAAAGACATGAGTTGCTACCTCATGAACTAAAAGCCAACTACTGTGCAGCAAAGGCTGGAGGGTGACCCACCTTCCCTCTGGGCTCAGTGGTATAAAAGCACTACCAGGACATTTATACTTAGGGGTGTGCATTGCTGTAGTCAGTACAACAATTGCTCCACAAATAAGACACAATACATCATGTGTCTCACAGAAAGAAATAGCCACAAACTTCCCAGGATAGCTGCTTTCCTCCTCCTGCCTTCCTATTTTCCCAATTTTTTCTTTTCTTCAGATTAAATAAAGAAGTGAATGTGATGGAAATGCTGAGTTCTGGTTTTAATGAAGATGGATTAGCATCACATCACTAAACAGTGTATGGAGCAGATGCCATGTGAAGAGACATTAAAAAGACTGGGACTTTTCAGGTTAGAATTTTGTGAGGGGGCTATGATAGAGGTCTACAAAAACATGATAGGTATGGAGAATGTGAATAAGGAAAAGGCAGCAGGTTTAAAACAAACAAAAGGAAGTTTTTCTGCACGCAGTGCACAGTTAACTGTGGAACTCCTTGCCACAGGATGCTGTGAAGACCAGGACTTTAACAGGGTTCAAAAAAGAATTAGCTGAATTCATGGAGGTTAAGTCCATCAATATGTATTGCTGGCCAGCCTGCAGGAGGAACGGAAAGGATGGAAGTTAAACGGGGTGGTTTTATTATCCATAGTGCCACAGAACCCACTGGTGATGAATGCAGGGCCCGCGGCTTGTGGCTAGCTCCTGTACGCCCCCAGAGAAAAGCCTGCCTCTGCCCCTGAAAGCCTGCAATCTATTATACGACAAAAGGGGAGCAGATGGTAAGAGGGAGACAGTTCTGATCCCTGCATTTAGCAGTGGTCTAGGTACATTGGCTTAGTGGCAGGAAGAGGCTGACCACTCCCATTTTCGACTGCACTCCAAGGGACGGGGAAAGGTGACTCATGTACCTTCCGGTGTGGAAAGCGGTGGATTTCAGGGGCTTTCTTTACCCTACTTAGTTCTCCCCGGATGATTTCTTATTGCTGACAACCGAAGAGGCTGCCAGGTGTCCTGATGGCATAGCTACTGCAAGTGGCAGTGAACGTGTCACGCTTTGCTGGTCGAGGACACACGAGCCAATCGCTGGGGACCGTCGCCAGTGATATGAAACCCTTCTCTTGGGTGAGAGGCGGTCCAGGGGGTAGAATGCAGGAAGGCGAGTCAGCAATTCTGGGGTCTCCTCCTCCAACCTGCCTCCTGGAGCTTTTGCTTCCTTGTGGGTTTCTGCTTAACGGCCAGTGGGCAGGGGCGTCCCCGTTGGCTGCAGAAGACGCGGGCAGCAAAGGTGCTGGGGAGGAATGAAGGGTTAAGGGGATTGTTGCTGCACACTGAGCTGGGCAGCAGTGGAGGGGGGCAGTCGGGGGCCCACGCTGGCACTAAACCCCCTCCAACCGCACCGCAGGGCAGGAGCACACAAAATCTACTAGCCCCCCCCCCCCCAGGCTCTGGTGTGCGAGGGGAATGTGGGGAGGGTCGTTCTCCTCAGTCGGGTGGGCCCGTCAGTGAGGGGTTGGGGGGTTTTGTTTTGCTTCTCACTTGTGTGCGGCCCCCGACTGGTTTTTCTGTGGGTCAGTGGCCCCTGACTCAAAAAAGGTTCCCTGCCCCTGCTTAGAGTGGCCTGGCCCCACAGAGCTTCCTGCACACTGCTGGGGAGCAACCTCTCTGGAGCGCTCCCCTCACAGCTTCCGGGGAACTCCACCCCCCCCATGGAGCTTCCCATGTGGCTTCTGGGGAACTACCCCCCCCTACAGAGCCCCCCTCACAGCTTCTGGGGAACTCCACCCCCCCCCATGGAGCTTCCCATGTGGCTTCTGGGGAACTACCCCCCCCTACAGAACCCCCCTCACAGCTTCTGGGGAACTCCACCCCCACATGGAGCTTCCCATGTGGCTTCTGGGGAACTACCCCCCCCCCCCACAGACCTCCCCTCACAGCTTCTGGGGAACTCCACCCCCCCATGGAGCTTCCCACGTGGCTTCTGGGGAACTCCACCCTCCCATGGAGCTTCCCACGTGGCTTCTGGGGAACTCCGCCCCCCATGGAGCTTCCCACGTGGCTTCTGGGGAACTCCGCCCCCTGAGCTCCCCATGTGGGTGCTGGGGAGCTCCATTTCCCCCCCCCCAGAGCTCTGGCTGCTGACCTGGTGCCCCATACCCTGCAACCCACTCGCCACCTTACGTTTGGGAGTCACTGTATTGAGGCATGCTCAGTTAATTGTGGGGGGAGGGGATGTCTGAGCCTCTCAAACATCCCAGACCCCATGTTATCTGGCCTAGCTCCATGGCCTTCTACAGAGCGACTGAAAACTGGTCCAGCAATGACGTGCTCAAGGTGGCAGATGGAGGGGCCAAGCATTTGTTTACTGTGAGTGAACGGGGAAGCGTCACCCACCGCCGGCCTGTGCCAGCAGCCGCAGCAGCAGATGGTAACCGAGAGCTCTTAAAAAGGATGGCGTTGGTTGAAGGCCATTAATATTTTATCTGCTGCCTGATTGCGGCATATAAAGAATTGCCATGTGGGCAGTGTTGTTCTGCCACCCAGCAGGGCGATGTTTGCTGAAGAGGATGAGGCCAGTGGAATACATTTTGTTCCATGCGCTGAGGCATGTGTGGATGTGCACCACTGATAGAAACACATGCTGCCAGCTGTGGGCACTCTGCTAAATAAGCTGGGAGGCACTTGACTCTCTCCTGGGCAGCCATCCTAGTGCTCATCTCTTTGGGTACAACCCTTGCCCAAGACGGCAGGACCACTTGTCGGCTTGCCCGGGTAAGGAATTGTTGTTGATTTCTTTATGAAGCTCCCCCCTTGAACCGGGATCCCTGCCTCACTGGTCTAGCTTATTCTACCAGGGTGAAATTCATCCCTTTGGCGATGGCCTAGGCCCCCCATACATCCCACCAGAGCCAGCTGCAAAAAAGCTTCAGTGGTATTCAGTGATGCATAGGGCATGGGCAGAGGACACATTGCATTCGCAAACCACAGAACTTTCTATTGAAGGGCCTGATGCTGCAAATGCCTAACAGCGGCACCAGGATCGGGTCTTTGCCGAGGTTGGTTTAATGTTAATCGGTGAACAAAACTCTGGTGATAGAGCCAAAAAGCTCCCCCAAAGCAACATGTTGCCTTCTCCCATCTGCATGTGTTCGCGCCTTTGAAAGCTGTCTCTCACATCTCACTGGGCTGACATCACCACGGCCCGCCGCTCTTGCTTAGAAAATAGCCTCTCCGCATCTGGCGGGGGAATGAAACACCAGCAGGACGGTGCTGCTGGACCCCTGAAAGGCTCAAATTATCTCTGATACATTCCCTGTTAACAGGCGTGCAATCCCACTTTCACTAGCTCTGCAAATTGTGCGCATCCACTGGCCCAGCCCCAATGCAACAATCTGCTCTGCACTGTAGGAGTAGGGAAAGTCACAGAATGGATACAGATGGAACATCAACATATGGCCTGGATTCCTGCAGGCTGCCCCTCATTGCCCATATACTCTAGGGCAGTGGTTTTCAAAGTGCGGGTTGTGACCCAGTCCTGGGGCGCAGAATGAAAGGGGCCAAGTCACTTTGCTCAGCACCCAGGGACTCTGGGGCCAGTGAAGGCTGGGTCACAGCCCACACTTTGAAAGACGGTGGCCAATCCCTTCCTTTTCTGACACCGGGCTGCATCCCGGGAGTGGCCAGTGGCAGGTCCATCTCCTAGGCAGCAGGGCCACGGGGCTCCCCACGCTGCCCCTGCCTTGAGCACCGGCTGCACGCTCTCATTGGCCAGACACCAGCCAATGGGAGCTGGGGAGGGTCAGGGCCTGCCGGTGAGAGCCGTGGGTAGCTGCTTGCACACCTCCACCTAGGAACTGTAGCTGTATGGGGGTCAGGGTTTGGTGGTGAGGAGGGGCTCAAGGCAGGGGGTATTGGAGGTGCAGGGATGACGGGGACCATGCTGGCTGGGCAGCGGCTACCCAGGGCTGGGCACCCACTGGCAGAGTGGTGGTTCCCTGGGGCTGGCCGCGGCGGGGGCTGCTCTGGCCAGATACTGGGCGGGAAGCTTACCTCCCCCTTCTGGCCCAAAGGGTTTATAGGTGTCCTAATCCCCATCTCTGGCCCCTTGCTGCCCCCCTGTGGTGAACAGACAGTGTAACTGTCCCTCCTTTACTGTATTATGAGAAACAATTGCATTCCAGGCACATCCTATTGTCCTAGTGCAACCAAACCCTTACCTTGTTTTAAATCACAGGTGGGCAAATATCAGCCCATGGGCTGGATCCAGTCTGCCAGGGTTAGTTCTAGGTGGACCCCGCTACTATATTTACCTGCATGACCACAGGTATTAGTGATAGCAGCTCCCATTGGCTGCAGATTGCCATTCCTGGCCAATGGGAGCTGTGGGAAGTGATGTTGCCAGTCCATGTCACTTCCCACCACTCCCATTGGCCAGGATTCACAGCCAATGGAAGCTGCAATCACCGGAACCTGTGGCCGTGCAGGTAAATATAATGGTGATACCGCCACCATGTTATTGCCCACCCCTGCTTTAAGTTATAATAAGAGGAAGCTGCATACCAAATTTGGGGGTCCTAGCTCTTGCTCTTTAGGAGGAGTTCTTGAACAAACAAACAGAGGGACAGACAAACAGACTTGCTCACTCACACAAACAAACTCTCAAATATATAGTAGGTATATATACAATCTGGACTGACTGCAAGTTACTGAGCTCAATGCAAGACACACTGGATGAAATTCTTTGGCTTGTGTTATGTAGCAGTTCAGCCCAGATGGTCGTAATAGACCCTGCTGGCTGTTAATATCTAATGAGGCCCACAGTGTATTTTTCCATGCAGAAAAAGGGAATGTGATGGAGTGCTGAGACAAAGAGACCGGGAGAGGTGTGATTGGTTCTGTTCCTGGCTCCGTCACTCTGTGACCTTGGCTCAATCATTTTAGCTGCTTGCTTCTTTGATGCCTCACCTTTTATAAAGACAGATAACACCTACCTCACAGAGCATGGCTTGGCCGAATGAAAGTAAGGTGCTTTGAGATCCTTCAGGAAAGGCCCAGGGAGGAGTACAAGAGATGGTTGCTATTATTGTTTGCATGCACCAAATCTCATGCAGAAATGCAAAAAAACCTTCTGCAATGGAGACTCAAATACCAGGTCCCATTTCTCCCCATGCGTCACCTCCAGCAGGCCCAAAGCTAAAAGGAAGAGGAAATTGCCTTCTTAAGTTAATACATTTCCCCTGAATTTCCCCTTAACTTCTGCCCTGCTGCTGGCCGATGCTGCCTTCAGAGCTGGGTAACAGGAGAGCAATGGTTGCAATGTTGACCATGTGCCCAGCTCTGAAGGCAGCACTTGCCAGCAGCAGGGCAGAAGTAAGGGTGATAATACCATACCCACGTCACCCTGACTTCTGTGCTGTTGCTGGTGTTGGCGGCTCTGCCTTCAGAACTGGATTCCTGGCCAGCAGCCGCTGCTCTCCAGCTGCCCAGGTCAGAAGACAGCACGGCTGCTAGCAGCTGTGCTGAAGTAACGGTAGCAGCACCGCAATCCCATCCCCATACAATAACCTTGCAGCTCACCTACAATTCCTTTTTGGGTCAAGACCCCTCCAATTACAGCACCGTGACATTTCAGATTTCAATAGCGGACATCATGACATTTCCCCCTTTTAAAATCCTATGACCATGAAACTGACCAAAAGGGACCATGCATTTGGTAGGGCCCTATGGATTAGGCTTGTCTTAATTTAGAGATTGCAGTGGGGACTGAGGTGGGGCATTGCAAGGAGCAGGACTAACATGGCCAGCAAGCAATCTAGAGGCCTGGGATTGAGATGAGGGAAGGGAAGACATTTGGAATGGATGTAAGACATAGCTTGTGCAAAGAAACCCATCTAGCAGGAAGAGAATACAGTATCTAGGGCCAATTTCTGTCTTTATATCTGTGCATGCAATTTCCATAGGAACTAGGAGTTGGGTATATGTGCTGTGCCCAAGAGGGTTAGAGTAATTGCGAGAAATGAGCTGAATTTCAGATGACAAATTCAGACTTGGCTGCAATTTGGCAAGGGTGGGTCTGAATGCTAAGCACTCCTGAACACAAAAGAAAAAAAATCCGAAACTGTTCTGCTTTTCATTTCCATGCATTTCCCTTCAATGCTGCCTATTTTTATAGCACTCAGAACTCAGTTGCATAGAGGGTCATGCCCCCTCTCCAGTTAGCATATGGATCATTGTTTGCCGAGAGACCGGTAAAGTGAAATCAGGATTTTTTGTAATAAACTATTATGGTTTTAGCCGAGGAAAAGATTTGTAGCTGAGCAGCATATGTGCCAATACAATACCCTGGGATAGTATTGCAACAGGATTTATTTTAGGTCTCTGAAATTTTTCATCAGATTCTCCTGAGGAGGGAAAAGTTAATTGGGTTTAAAATGCTGTCAGAGAAATATTCTACATTTGCACAATTGCTATACAAGTCACTTTCTCGTCAGCTGGGAAACAGCCTTACAGGGAAGGGCATCTGGGGAAAAAAATGGGCTACTAATTCACTCTCAAAGCCCCAAGAGCCATGTACAGCACCGGGTGAGGAATATTTCCAGAACATGGTTAAAAGCAAGGAGATGGAGATGCAGAGATGTAATGAAAAAGGTAGTGTGACAGACCCAGACCAGCCATCTGCTAGACACTGGTGGAGGGGGTACTTGCTGGAGCGTGGGGGAACAGCTTTCTCTTTCCTGAGTATAAAAAAAAAAAAAAAAAAAAAAAGCCCAAGCCTAAGAACAGCGTAATCAGGCAGGCACCTGGGGTCAATTAGAACTTGCTAGATGCTACAGGCTAATTAGACACCTGCAGCCAATTAAGGCCTGTGGCACTGCTTTAAAAGGGCTCCCCCAGGAAAGGAAGGGGGAGTGAGGGATAGGAAGTATGAAGTAGAGGAGCTAGATGGGTGCAAGCTGAGGGCTGATGAGTAGGTACTAAAGGAAAGGTGCTGGGGGATTGTTTGGGGGAAGTGGCCCAGGGAAAAACTGCCAGGGTGAGAGAGGCAGTAACTCTGCCTGTTGCTGCTGCCGTAGGGTCCCTGGGAGTAGCGAGCGGTTGGCCACGGGTTCCCCCAACCCTCACCATGACATCACAAAGGTCTACCCCTGACAAGGGAGGTCAGGACTCCAGAGAGGAGTTTACCCCTGAACTTACAAACTAGCCTGTGACGAGTATGGCTCAGCAGGCTGTGTCTCCTGCCTCTACTAAGGAGAAAGAGGCCTTGTGGAGGGCCACAGTGAGCCTCTGAGGCTAACAATATCCATCCAGTAGTGCGAGGCCCACGGGGAACAGCTGGAGCTTTGCCAGAGTAGGTAGATGGTTCTTGGGTTTAGGAAGTCAACTTATTTTTACAAAAGCATCTGCCTCTGGAAGATTGTATGCCTGTTATAGACTAAGGTGCCACAAGAAGTGGGTTTTGTCTTTCTGTCTGTGTCTGTGTTTGTGCAGAGAGCAACAATATCCATAAGTTTGAAAAGAATTAATACTAGAACTGGAAGGGACCTCAAGAGGGCAGCAAGACCAGTTCCCTGCCTTCACGGCAGGACCAAGCACTATCTAGAGCAAAGTGGCTGCTCACCGCTGCAGCTGCAGCAGAGAGAAAACCTATGGGGCCACTTTTTCTAGCTATGCACTCACTCTGCATGTGTGCATCTCCTCCCCCTCCCCCCCCCCCCACAGGCATTGTGTCTCTGTCATTGTAGCCATGTTTGCTTTGCATCCTATCAGAGTCTCTCCTTGCCTGTGTCTATTGGTGGCCTGTCCTGAACAGCAGAATTTATTTTGCTTGACAGCCTCAGAAATGTCTCTTAATTCAAAGTTGTGTGACCAACCGACATGGTTGCTTTTTCATGGTATGCTTAAATTGTTACTGATTTTTTTTTCATGAAAAAGAGAAACTACAAAAAAAAGTGAATAACTTGCAGCATGGGCAGTGGGTGAAGGTGGGGTGAGGCTGGGGGGCTTGCTTCCCCCAGCCCTTTCTGCCCTGGCCATGGTCCTGGGAACCACCGCCTCTGCCTCCAGCACCCCAGGGAGGGAGGAGGGTGCATGGTTCCCGTCTCCCTAGCTCTGGACCACAGGGAGGGAGGAGGAGATGTGGCCCCAACCTCCCAGGCTGGAGGGAGTGGGCGGGCCCAGGGCAGCAACACCCCACCCCCAATACACCTACAACAGGCATTCTGGGGGTGAAGTGTGTGTGGGGAACACGCCTGGTGGTTTGGGAAGGCAAAGCCTTCCCCCACCTATGATACTCGCCATCCCTGACTTACAGCTTGTATTTTTTTCTAAATGCTTCATGGTGTCCCCAATAGAATGATGTAGTTTTACAACTTCCCAAAACCTAAGACCGCACAATACAGAAGGCAAATTCT
The DNA here is from genome assembly GCA_032595735.1 of Pelochelys cantorii. NCBI lineage: Eukaryota > Metazoa > Chordata > Testudines > Trionychidae > Pelochelys > Pelochelys cantorii. The sequence continues at coordinate 31,116,470 of CM064343.1, read as the reverse complement.
ACACAGACATATGATTTTAGGGGAGGATTACAATAATAAAATAGAAATAGCTTACAGAAATGGGCAAAGGAGGAGAGGAGGGGGCCCGGAAGGGGAGGAAAAAGGAGAGAGTATTATGGGGAATGGAGGTTTAGTATTCTTTGAGTCATCTTAATGATTTTTTCCAATGCTACCCAGAAATGGGTCACATTTCTTTGGATGCATATAATGGCGTGGCTGCTACCTCAGACAAGATTGAATGCTATTGTGTGCTCTGGGCATAAGCCTCCCTTTCCGTTGTATTATTTATTGAAGAAGACGCTGATAGGAATTATGCTCGTCTCACAATAGTGTGTTCTCAGACAAGGTGCCAGAACCCATTCAAAGGGGATATTGGCTGTAGACAGCTCTGTTCCAAGGCCCAAAAGAGTCAATGGAAAAATTGCTATGGACCTCAGTGGGATTAGCCAGGGTGAAAGTAACTTTAGTTTCTTACAGGTACTATCATATCATCAATTCCTAGGCCCTCAGGGCAGGAAGTTGGGAGGGTGTATGACAGTACCTGTAAGAAATGTAAGTGTGGGGTGGAGTGTGTGGGGGCTCAGGGCAGGGCGTGGGGAGTGTCGTGTGGGGGTAGGGCTCAGGGCAGGGGGGATGTGAGGGCATGCAGGAGTCATGGCAGGGAGCTGTGGCTGTATGGGGTTGCAGGGGTCAGGATTGGGAAATGAGGAGGGGATTGGGGTGTGGGGGGGTGCAGGAGTCAGGGCTGGAGGGTGTGATGAAGGGCTCAGGGCATGAGGTGGGAGTGCAGGAGTCAGGACAGGGCTGGGAGGCTCAGGGCCATGTGTTTGTGTCTGAAGGTCCCCCCACCCCAGATTCCTACTGGGATGCTGATTGCTCTTCCCCTTCCTGTTCCTGTCGGCGAAAGTGCACAGCTCATCTCCCTCATGCACTCCCCAGTCAGAGGGAGAGGCATGCAGAAAACTGGGCACTTTCCCCTCGTTCCCTGGCAGTGATGAAGGGGACCAGCCATTAGCATCCCTCTATGAACCTCAGGGCATGGCAACGTTCAGCAGAGCCCTGCTAGGAGGGCATCTCCTTCTCCTGCAACTGAGTGCCCCAGCCCACGGGGTCCTTCTTGCTGGAGTGGTGCAGAGGGACACAGTGGCTGGCTTATACCTCTGGGCCAGGCTCTCAAAGGTCTTCCATTCCCCCGCAGGTACCTTAGTCCTGCCTGAGTTCTTCCTGCACTGAGCCATGGGTGCTGTCCAAGGTGCTGAGAGCATGAGAATGGCTCGAATACAGGTTGGTGCCTCTTTTCCTGTATTTAAATTGTGACATGGAAAGCAATGATTATTTATTGCTGTGAACTAAATTAGCATGAGCTGAACATATGTTTTTATTGTAAAACTGACTAAAACAAATAAAGCAAACAAAAAACCCACAGTGGGGTTTATTCTTTGTTGATGTCAGCAGAAATTGATTGGTGAGGTCACAGAACACCTTGCCAGAGGATGTGGTGAAGACCAGGACTTTAACAGGGTTCCAAAAAGAGCTATATAGATTCACGGAGGTTAGGTCCATCAATGGCTATTAGCCAGGATGGGTAGGAATGGTGTTCCTGGCTTCTGTTTGTTAGAGGCTGGGAATGGGTGACGGGGAGGGATGACCTGATTAACTGTTTCTGTTCATTCCCTCTGGATCACCTGGCATTGGTCACTGTCAGATGACAGGATGCTGGGCTAGATGGACTTTGGGTCTAATCTAGTATAACCATCCTTACATTCTTAGTGAGTCATCCAGTTATTTTGGCCTATTAGGGCAGGTCTACACTAGGAAACTATTTTGAAATAATTAAAATCTATTTAATAACTTCCAAAATAACAAAACTGAAATAGTGAGCCCACATTATGGGGAAGCTTCAAAATTAGTCTGAAGCAGGCTCTGTTAAGGTGGAGGCGCTACCTTGACTCAGAGCCCCAGGAAGCACTCAGGGGTAATTAGTTCAAATTACTCTGAGGAGTAGTTATTTCAAAATAACAGCACCAGAGCATTCACATGACCGCTATTTCAAACTAACTATTTTGAAATTAGCATCACTCCCCAAGAAAAGCAGGAGTACATGTTTCAAAATAAGTGGCCTGTTATTTCAAAATAATGGGCTTGGCAGTGTGATTGCCTGTTTATTAATTCGACCTAAGGGGGGTTATTTTGAAATAAAACCCTAGTGTAGACCAGGGTGTTGCGTGTTATGTCTCCTTTTTCACAAGATCTATTGAGACCATTAATAGGGAGGTAACCAAAGGCATGTCCACATTAGGAAATTATTTCAAAATAATTTATTTTGAAATAATAACTCCCAAAGTAACTATTTTGAAATAGTGTGTCCACACTACAGGGAAACCTCAAAATTAGTCCAAGGCAGGCTCTGTTATTGTGGACACACTACCTCAACTTAGGAAGCATTGGGGAGTAATTTATTTGAATGACTCTGGGGAGTAGTTATTTCTAAATAGCAGCAATGGAGCATCCATCTCCAAGTAACTATTTTGAAATAAGCGTTATGCCACAAGGAAAGCAGGAGTTATTTGGAAATTACAGGCTTGGTCATGTGGATGCTCTGCTTGTTATTTTGAAATAACTCCCTAGTATAGACCAGGGCCAACAGTGTTCTGGAGACATGATTCTTAAACCAAAAGAATTTGGTATAGGATGAGATCTATTCTATAGCTTCTCTATGAATACTCCCAGCTGTATTATTCTCTGTTTCATTCTGTAGGGTGGCTTCAGAGTTCTACAGATCATTTTGATTAATTTCCGTTGCACTTTATGAGAAAGTATGAAGAGATCCTTTTAGTTGTACCTCTGGGAGTCCTCAGTTCAGGCTACGTTATTTCCCATAATTATCCTGAAAGTCCAGTGAGAAAACAGTGACATTTGTTAGTCTGCTTCTCCTCTTCTTAGTTCCTGTTCCAGATGGCTGTATTAGGCTACGTCTACACTGCACACTTATTTTGGAATAAGCTATTCTGGAAGAATACACTACAGTGACACCTCAAAATTAGTTCGAGGTCAGCTCCCCTAATGTGGACATGCTACCTTGATTTAGAGCCCCAGGAAGCACAGGGGGTAATTACTTTGAACAGCCTGGAGGAAGAGCTATTTCGAAATAGCAGCCGTGGAGTGTCCACACTCTTCCTCCGACTTCCCTTACTCCTCGTGAAATAAGGGTTCCAGGAGTCGGAGTAAGAAGTCCTCCAGCTCGCCATTATGTCTAAATAACTGCTTATAGTGTAGACACAGACTGTTATTTCGGAATAACAACCGTTATTCTGAAAACGCTGCTGTGTAGATGTACCCTAACTGATGTGTGCTTATAGGATACCCCATGGAAATTCCCCATTGGTCTTGATCAGGGATGCCACTGGGATGTGCTAGGAAAATTCACAGAGGAGAAAAACCGATATTAACTCAGATACGTTAAAATGAATTCCATGCGGAATATCACCTACAACCAGGGAGGCGTCCTTCATCATTTCCAGGCTTTAATTCCATCTTTCAGATGAACTTTACCTTTTCCCTGTAAGCAAACAGAGGCAGGCACAGGCAGCGTGTAAATACAGGAGGAATAGGTAATTGAATTATGAAAACCTTTAGCCATATTAAGTAGTAATTGTATTGGCTTTAAATGCACTGGAGTGGAATTTTGAGGAGCAATCATGGTTTAATTTTCCTAAAAGGGTTATGCAACCCAAAGCTTTGCTATCTTAATGTGATCTGCTGCAACTAAATGACATAGAATGTACTGCCAGGGAAATGTAGAGGGACATTTTTTAGTGGAGCGACTTTTCTTTCTTCATTATCCCTCATATTCTGATCTCTGACTGCAGGTAAGTCATTCGTCAGCTGGAAATGCTTGAATATTTAATGCTGCCAGAAGAGGTCTCAAGACATGCGTTACTGAAATGGGCATACATTTCCTGAGTTCTCACTGTCACAAAAGGTGAAAATTGTCCTTAATATTCCACAAAACGCATGCACAATTCTTGCAGTAATCACAGGCAAAAATGATCAGCACTTTGGAAATTATTCTTATCAGCCACTTACAAAACCATTCTCTTCTGATCCACTATATATTTTAGAGGTTTGGTTTTTTTTGTTTGTCTGTTAGATCAAGAACCCTTCCTAAACAGTAAGAGCTAGAATGACCAAATCTGGTATACAGCTTTTTCTTATCATAACTTAATGCAACACAAAGGTTTGATTGTGTCAGGAAAATGGGATGTGCCTGGAATGAGATTGCTTCCCATAAAACCAGACAGAAAAGAGACTGACTCACCAGATCAGAAAGAGTCCTCACAATTGACATAACTGAGTGAATGTTGAAAGAAACTGAACTAAGAGGAGCCAGAAAAATAGGATGAACTTGGAACAGGATTTCTTCTTATAGAAAAGAAATAAATTGGAGAAATGTGGAGTTGTGCTGTTTTGGCACAGCTAAATCAAAGCATAAGGTTTGCAAACTAGAAGACAATGTTATTGGAAACCACATTGACTATAGCCTTTTTTTTTGGTTAAAACATAAGAATGGCCATACTGGGTCAGACCAAAGATCTATCTAGCCTAGTGTTCTGTCTGCTGACAATGGCCAATACAGATGCCCCAGAGGGAGGGAACACAACAGGGAATCATCACGTGATCCCTCTCCTGTCATCCATTTCCAGAGAAACAGAGGCTAGGGACACCATTCCTCCCATCCTGGCTAATAGCCATCAAAGGACCTAACCTCCATGAATCTATCTAGCTCTTTTTTGAACCCCGTTAAAGTCCTAGTCTTCACAACATCATGTGGCAAGGAGTTCCACAGGTTGACTGTGCACTGAGTGAAGACACTTCCGTTTGTTTGTTTTAACCCTGCTGCCATAGCAGATGATAAATACTTATAGGGATAAAGGAAAAATACACTTGATGGATTTCCCATTTAAAAAAAATCCTAAAAATGAAATGGAAAAAATTTAATAATCCCTTTTAAAGAAATCCAAAATAAAAATTAACTTCATCAAAATAACACTGTATTTTTAAAAAATACAATCATTTAAGTAAAGCATGTACATTTTCCTTTTATTGTTTTAAAATAAAAACCCTTAATTGCATTAAGGACTGTAGTAATGCCAGGTAAAGCTGCTGGTATTGCAATAATAATCTGCTTTATGATAGTCCTGTTAGCAATTGTCCAGGCACATACTCAGACAGTCCCTACCCTAAAGATGTTATAGGTCTGGGTCCTGAGAATATCTGGGGTTTTGTGACTATATCCCCCACCCCCAACAATTTTTTTCTTCCCTACCTTGAAATGGAGAAAAGATGGAAAAAGTAAGCACAGAAGCCAAAGAAAAGATACAACGCCCAGAATGTCAGTTTCTGGGTGTCATTCTATGGCCTGTGTTGTGTAGAAGGTCAGATTAGGTGATCACAATGGTTCATTCTAGCCAGGGGTGCTGCTGCCCTGCTCCCAGCACCTATGAACATCTATAAATTCTTTGAGGTCAATGAAGGTGAATACTCCCCCTGGCTCCAAAGAGAGACACTTCCTTGCCATAACGGGACCAATGCAGGGAGCAGAGTCACATCGGAGAGGGGCAAAACGAGGAAAAGGAACAAGCAGATGAATTACGTGATCTCACACAAGGCCACCACTGAGGATACTTCAGGCATAAATGCCCCTCTCTGGGTGTGTCTAGACTACAGGGATTTTTCAAAAAAGTGGCCTTTTTTAAAAAAATCTTTACCTGCATCTAGACTGCTGCCGCATTCTTTTGAAAGTAAATCGAAAGAACATGGCAGTTTTTTTGACCGCGGAAAACCTCGTTTTACGAGGAAGAACGTTTTTTTTCAGAAGTGCTCTTTCGAAAAAAGGCGCTAAGTAATGCAAACTGTGCTTTTTCAAATGAGAGCATCCAGACTGCCTGGGTGCTCTCTTTCGAAAAAGCGGCTCGCTTTTTCGAAAGAAGTGGTTGCAGTCTAGACGCTCTTTTTCGAAAGAGGCTTGTAGTCCAGACGTAGCCTCTGATCTACACGACACGGGTGAAATCCAGGCTCCACTGAAGTCAGTGAAAGTTTTGCCATTCACTTCAATGGGGGCAAGGTTTCACCCCGCCTCTTGGTTGCCTGTTTTGCCTCGGGTCTGGCTGTGGAACTCCTTTTGTCAACAGGAGATCCACCTGCTGAATATGGCATGGAATAGCAGATCAGAGCAGTGAAAGGATGGAGGAACAGGTCTTTGCCCCTGGCCCTCAGATATTGCCTGGGAGAACTTGGAAGATAATGAAATTATTGTTAGAGAGCTAAGGCTTGTCTTTCGGCAGGGTTTGGGTGGTTAAAGCCCTTCCTAAGCCTCCACAGAGAGAAGTGTCCTGAAAGCCCACAAACAACTGAATCGAGTATTAAAGCAATTTAGGTTATTTGAAAGTGTCCAACTCAATAGCTTTCCGTGTCTTCTCAGAGAAGAATAAGATGAAATTGTCACAATGGCCCCTGGAAACCGAAGTGTATCCACATTAATACAACTTGGTAAATCTATATCGCTTCCTCCTTGGCATGTCTGTGCTGCCTCTGTCAAGGCCTGAAAAATAATTTAGCTTCCAAGCTGGTTTCATCCTGGCTTGGATTCTCCTGAGGCAAAAGTAGGAAGGAATGGAACCCAAGAGAGGTCTGTGCAGCATAGAGGGAAAACACTGTGTTCACATTGTGACAGAATGTGGAAAAAGGCCAGGAGGTATTTTATGTCTTGCACTCCCTCAGACAGACACCTCATCATCATAATCCTCCTTCATTCTGCCTAGAAAGGTGTTCTCAATCTCAGTTCACAGGTCCAGTTTGGAAACTATTCAGTTGAAAGCAAAGGAAGGTGGATTAGGAAGAAAATGGAACATTTTCAAGAAATAGTAACTTAACAAAACCTGAGTCTTTTATTTGCTTTGGCCCAAGAACTTTTCGTTTTCTCTGCTGCCTGTGCTAGCTCTTCAGTGCTCTTTCATCCCCAGGAAATGGGGATTTGTTCTGTTTCTTGCAACTTTGTGGCGACTTTTGATGTGATTAGTCATAGTGATCACAGCTGTTTCAGCGCAAAGATGGCCAGGAGTTGAGAAGGAAAAGTTTCTGTGAAAATGTTTGAAATTTCAGAAATGTTTCTGGTTCAAACTGGGACAAAGAGCCAACATTTGGAAAGTTTTCAGGGGCGGAAAAATAAAATCAGTTCAGACCAACTGAAATGTTTCATTTCAATCCCTTGAAAACATTTCATTTTGACTTTTACCATGTAAAATAAAGGGTTAAAATTAGTTTGCTTCTCATGAATAATCACTTTGAACCTGAAAATAAACTTTTTTTTATTTAGAAAATGTTGAAACAGGGTGCTTTGAATTTTTTTCCAAATATTTTTTGAGTCAAGACATTTTACCAAAGCCAAGCCTTTCCCACATCAAGTTTAGTTTTGACAAATTGGTGTATTCCAGTGAAAAATGTTTAATCAGTACATTCCTGACCAGTTCTAGTGGATGTAGCTGGGTGAGGTTTTGGGTTCTGGAAGATTAAACAGAACACTGGGGTAATTTTCAAATTTGGAGTATCCTCATCTACCCTCAAGCTAGCCTCCAGCTCTGTACTTTTTGTACTTGGCATGCCGTACAAGGCTCTTGTTGCCTCATATCTGCTTTGTTTTGGTTTATTTAAAATAAGAGAACAATGACATGGAATGTTCATACAGAAAATGGCAGGGTAACGCATTTTTAAAACCCAGGGATGGAGCCTGGCCTTCAGTACGACTGCTTTGTATCAATTCAATTGAGCAAAAAGTGAGGATTCCTCCATCATGGGCATTGAACCTATAAAAGCCAAGGCCAGTTCAAGGCCCTTTTAAAACTCAAGATCATTTGGAACAAAACTGAGTATGCTCACTAACAGGCTGGTTACCCTGTACTAGCACACAAGGAGAGGGCTGGGCTGTGAGCCAATCACAAGTGGACTTGAGACAGTCAATCAGGGCTGAGCTGGGTCCTATAAGAAGGGCTCCTGAACAGGAGACGCTCACTCTTGCTCAGGCTATGGAGGGAGAGGGATTTAGTATCCTGCTAGCATGGGGTACTTTGGACAGAGCAGTTCTGGGGAAAGGCAGGGGCATTCAGGCCTGAATAAACCCCAGACCAAGGCCTAGGGACAGGGGCCCAGGGAGGTAATGGGGCTGCAGAGAAGCAGCCAGGGCAAGAATAGGCAGCAGGTCCAACCCCTCACCCCCTGCCGGAGATGAAGTGACTAGTTCAGTCTGCTGTTTGTCCTGAGGGAAGGAGCTAGATGATGAACGACAGTGGGTCATTGAGGCAAGTGGTGACTTAGGGGTAATTGGGCTCCCTTAAGGGTGGGGAGAACCCCAGAGTGTGGGTGTGGCAATACCCAGGAGAAGGGGCACTATGGTTTAGGAGGGACGTGGGGCCTGACGCGATGTGGGGAGGGAACAAGAGGGAAGACGAGTAACAACTGAGGAGACTCTGGCCAGAATAAGGACACTCCAAAGCTGGAAGTGCTAATTCCTGGACTGACCAGCAGGAGGTGCTATGGCAGTGAGGCCCAACCTCTTACACTCACACACACTGCAGTGACTGAGTGTTGGGCAGCAAACTTGACTGTTTACCTTTGAAATGGCTTCTTCTACCCACTGATATGGCAACAATGGGCAGAAGATTTTAAGTCATCATAGGAACGGGCCTGAAGGAAAATCTTTTAGGGATGTTGCAGGATGGTCCCACTACTTTCCCACTACCCACGCCTCCCCCTTCACTCCCATCTGGCTGATTCTCTGGTAATCTATATCCATGGGCGGTTGGTGCAGCTGGGGGTGGGGGAGGCAGGCCCTCAGCCCCACTTACAGCCCCGCCCCCTCTGCTGAGGCCCCGCCCCCATGGGGTGGGGAGGAAGTGGGGCAGTGTGCAGAGCAGGCCCCACCCCATGCGGAAGGGAAGAGATGGGAAGGGGCGAGCACTCCCCAGCCCCCGCACCAGGGAGGGAGGTGGGCATGCAGTGCGGCCCCAGCACCGGGGAGAGAGAAGGCTACGTAGCTCCAGCCTCCCTGGCCAGGAGCATGGGGAGGATGGGAGCTGGAGGCAGCACCATTGCTCCCCTCCAGAACGCCTACAGCAGGCATTCTGGGGAGGAATATGGGTGGGGCCCTGCCTGGCAAGTTTAGGAAGGCAAAGCCCTGGATGCCTATGTCTAGATCCCTTCACGTCTCCAGCCACTGGCCCAGCATCGCTGTTTTAAATGCATGTCACACAAAGCTCTGACATGCTGCCTCAAACAAAAAAAAAAAAAAAAAAGCTGGTTTTGTTGACTACATGGAAGCATAATGGGTGACTAAAGAGAGGGGGCAGGAAGGTTTCTGAGCCTGTTGACCCTCTCCGTGCTGACTTCTCAGACAATATATTTATATTTTAACTGGAGCCTTTAGATTGGGGCTAAAGGAGGGTCAGATAAAAGGATTAAAGGGACTCATACTCGTGAAGTGCATCACAGAAAGACACAAACAAAACCCACAAGCCTGTAAATATTCATTATGAAAAACACTTGTCTGTTCTCTGCTCCTTTGATTCCTTTTTTTTTTTTCCATTTCTGGCCTGCAACAAGCAATTGAAAGGGCTGCAGGCTCGGTATCTTCCCCTTTATGGCTGAGCTGCGGCAGTAATCAGATGTGAAAGCCTCAGATAGATTTTCTGAAACTATTTTCCTGTTGCAAATCTCTTCCAATAATCACCCTTGCTCTGCTGATTATGGGTGGCTGGTATACAGCAAATATTAGAAATCTACACTGTGATGGTTAGTTGCATAAGTCACATGCTGTTGTTTCAGATCTCTGCTGATCAGGGTTCCCTCTAATTGGTTCCATCCATGTGCAGAATAAATTTTGTTGTGTGCACTGAGGCATGCACTGATGTGCACCACCAGTAGAAACACATACTGGTGGCTGCTGCCGGCGGTGGGTGCTCTGCTAGTCAGCTGGTGGCATTTACATCTCTCCTGGGCAGCCACCCAAGTGCTCAGCTTAGGGGGAACACTGCTGTTAATGAGCCATTAATCAAGCCAACAGGATGACTTGTAAATTTTACCATCACTCAGACAATTCAAACTTTGCTTTGGCAAACATTTCAAGCTTAACATTTGCTGTCTCTGAACATTCCTGTTATTAAAACTCAGACACTTGGAATATAATGGAAAGTGAGCCCCCCGCTAGTTGCAAAAATGATCCAATCCACATTTACTTTTGAATTTTAACAAGTATTTCCAGATAATCTCTTCCTGGGTGGAGGGGGGAGCCCTGGAGATACCACTCTTGTCTGGAGTGGGACAACAGACTGAGATACACTCTACAGAGGGCACTGGGATGGGCCCCTCTTAAGCATATACCCCAGTAAGGATTTGTGATATACAGCATGTGACTCAGCCGGAGGGCTGACTTGCCGAAGATGCTTTTGGCTAACAAACTGAGGCAGTGCAGGAACCAGACTCGGCCAGACAGGAGTGCTCATAGGAGGTGAATGCCACCCTGTTACACATGTTGACATCAAAAAGGTTCCACTAGAAGAAATCTGCATCCATGTGTCCCATGAATTGCAAACGCAGGAGCAGCAAGTGAAGCTCACAGTCTCCCTCCCCTAACTGGGCACCCTTACCTCAGGGCGTTAATCTTCTAGTTCAACATATAGTCCACGCTGACTTCCCACATGGAGCTTTCCATGGTACTTCTGCTCTTGTAGCCTGCCAGCATCCTGGGCTTCACTGGTTCAGGGCTCCAGAGACACGGAGCCACTGCGGAGCAGTGCAGCTCCTTTTGTAGGCCTCCCTGGCCTCTGATTGGCTGGTTTCTTCTGTCCCCGCTCTAGCCTCCTGGAGGATTTCTCCATGACCCTTTCTGGGCTCAGGGCTTTGTCTGCTCCATTACAAAGAAACGGTGTGGCACTGGTTGCTTTGCTGTGGTATAGCCACTTAAAAATATCTTAGCAGTGCACCTATTGCAGGAATGCCTTTGAGTGCCTGGCAAAGCTACAGTTTGAAAGAAGGAGTTGCTAGTGAGCAACAGTAAAAGATGACTCAGCTGTGAGGCCTCTTCAATGGATCCTATGTCCAGACTCCAAGTAGATCTCCCACCAAAGTGAAGACCCTCTCTACAAATGTCTTTCAGAAGAATGAGCCCTGAAAAAAAAGACTTGGGTGACAACCCTGAGAGCCACTGGTTCTTTGGCGTTGCAGCTTCATAAGGTTTTGCTCTACTAGATGTCACAGAATTCCCTAAAGCCACAGGCTATGGCTACACTACAGAGTTTTTCCAGGATTCTGCCGCGTCCAGGGAATGTGTCTGCTCTTTTGAATTTTTTTCGGAAGAGCAGATGTGCTTTTTCGGCACCCCTATAAACCTTGTTTTACGAGGAAGAAGGGATGTTCCAAAACATTTTTTTTCCTGACATTTGGCCCAGTGCAGACGAGCCAAAAAAAAAAAAAAAAGCTACACAAATTGCGGTTCGCAATTTGCGTAGCTTTTTCTGGAAGAACAGTGTAGTGTAGACATAGCCACAGAGAAATTAACAATAGGGACCTAGCTAGACTGGGGAGGTGATGCCTGAGAAATCACCAGAGAATTCCTTCTGATGCACACCCCATCTCTTGAGGGTGGAACAAATACATAGAAATCAGTCTGCACACCATTCACTTAGAAATTCGTCTAGGTGGGAAAATGAATCTCCCCTCCCTGCTCTTCCCCTTCCCTCAAATGCTTTTTAAATATAAAAAATGTCCCTGCCCTGAACCGGGATGAAAAGTCAAAATCTCAAAAATTTTCATAAGTAACTTTTTTGTTTGGTTGGAGTCAATCAAAACATTTTGTTTCAACGTTGACCTTTTTTTTTTTCTAGACTTGGTTTACATTTCTAAACAGAAAGGCATTTCAAACCTGAGAACAGGAATTTGTCACTTTTCAAATATGCGTTGACTGTTTGGAAACATTTTTTTTCCAAAGCATTTTTGAGTTGCGACGTTCCTTGTGTCCCTCCCCTCCGACCCTTTCTCACATTGGATTTTTAACTAACTGGCATTTGTCCTAGGCAAAAAAGGTTTTGTTGAAAAATTCCTGACTAGCTCCAGAAGGGAAAGTCGCGTTCATGAGTAATGGATCCCTCGCCACAGGTGGGGAGCATGTATCTTTCCTTCTGCTTGTTTGTTGCTGATTTCTGAGCCTGCCATCTGGCTCGACCCATCTGAGTAGCAATAAGATACAAGGTCGGTGCATTCCTGGACACTGTAAGCAGACGTCAGCAGTGTGGTTCTGTATTTTCTTGAAGGCTGTTGGGAGCACTGCCCTGGTTCTGTCAGGAAATGTGGTCTTCATCTCCGCAGCCAAGATTAAATACTGTCCACTTCTTGCTGTGTCCTCAGCCTGGGAACTGCCCAACATTCCTCTGCCCAGAAAGTTGCCATTGATGCAGCCCGAAGGGGAACTTGCACATCATTCTGCTAGCTGGAAAGAGGGAGGAGGTGCAGGAAGAAGAATTTGTGAGAGATCCAAGTGGATGCAAGTGTGGGCAGGGCAGGATGCAGGAAGGTCTTGTGGTTAAGGCAAAGGGCGTTGGACAGAGAACCTCAGATTTCTGCCACATACCTCCTGTGTGACCGTGAGTGAATTGCATTAACCTTTGAGGTGCCTGATATTGTGTGTATATATATTCCCAAAACCGTGTGCCCTGATGTGTCCAGCCATTTCCTGGAATGCTCAGGGAAATAATAGAGGGTTCCTTTAAAGAGACAAAAGCACATTGCAGCATATTCACTTAACTGGGGTGAAGTTCAATGAGCTTGTTTTGAAAGGCCAGCAGACCTCATGCTGTTTTTCCTTTCTCGTGGACTTCCCATCCCTCTGCTGATTTTGATGTAAATGGAGCTTTCTTAGATTTTGGTCACTCCTTGCCTAAATTCATGGCAAGGTCAACACAGGAATCCTCTGGAACTATCTGATGGCTAGGGTGCTTTTCCAACAGGTCATCCCTTAAAAAAACCAAATATAAAGTCAAGCATGAGCCATCTTTCATGCCCAGTTTTGTCTCTGCTGATCTAAGGATCTGTTGGGAACTGGGCGATAGGTCTTGTGGTTAAGGCAAGGGGGTTGGACGGGGAGCCATGAGAATATATTCCCTAGTAACTTTGAGGTGCTCAGATGCTATGGTTACCATGAAGTTGGGTAAATAACTAGATAGATCATATGTAGACAGTCGTAAACTTAAAGTGATGGGGTTATATGGAGACAAGTGTCTGCTATAGACTTAGATCAAAGATGGGGAACTTTTCTGGGTCAGACCTACTGACCCACAGAAAAATCAGTCGGAGGCTGCACACAAATGAGAAACAAAAAAACCCACCCACCCTTCACCACTGTGGGCTCCCCAATGCTGGGGGGGCCCCCGAGGTTCAGAGGCTGGATCCAGGCAAGCTGGGGCTGCATCCAGCTCCTGGGCCTTAGGTTTCCCACCCCTGATTTAGACAAACAAAACTAAGACTTGGGTATTTTCAATGGGCTGAGTTTGCCAGATAGCATTAATCACTGACCATTGCTGTGGCCAGGAATTTTCTATAAGCTGCATCTCTGTGATGTGATGAATAACAGAGATTCCTCAGTTATGAATTGCCTGTAAGCAACACTCCTCCCCCCATCAGCAACATGAAATTGATGTTAGCAGAGCACTAGTACATCATGGCTAATGATATCCCACTCAAGCTGTGTCTGTATGAAACATCACTCCTGGCAGCTGTGAGAGAAATGGCACATTTGGGAACACAGCCCTTATGTAAACTTTATACTGATCAAGATGGAGGCCAGAAGCATTTAAAAGTAACTTTCCTCTCTCAAGCTAGTCTCTGACCTACAGCCCACTTGCAGAAAGACCCTTAGACTAGCAGAGACAAAACTGGGCATGATGGATGACTCGTATTTGAATTTATTTTTGGTTTTGTTGAGGGAGGGCTGTTGGGTGCCAGTTGAAAAAGAGCCCTAGATATCAAATATTTCCATAGGATTTGTGTGTTGATCTGGCCATGAAATTAAGCGAGGAGTAACCAAAATCTAAGGAAGCTCCATTTACTTCAAAATCAGCAGAGATGGGAAGCCCCAAGGAAGGAAGAACAGCATGAGGCCCTCCTGCCTTTTGAAACAAGCTCTTTGAACTTTAAAAGATATAAGCCAGGACAGAAGCCATCTTTGGCATCCTGTACTAGATAGGCATCGGGAACCAGAGCTCTTGCAAGATGAGAGAATCTAGATTCTGTGATTTTTTTCTCCGCTCAAGATCTGAAGAAGTGGGGTTTGCCCATGAAAGCTTATGATACAGATTGAACCTCTCTAGTCTGGCACCCTTGGGATCTGACTGGTTCTAAACGAGAGAATTTTCCGGACCACGGGAGGTCAATATTGTCTAGCATCATTACCAACACTTCTCCTGCTTACTGGGCTCTGAGAAGACGTTAAGGGGTCAATTAGAGCTAAATAACAGCATAGAACACTGAGAGCCAGGACTGGTGGCTATAAACAAATTTTATGGAACTGCAGGAAACTTGGCCACACCCAAGATAAGTGGACATCCAGCTAATTAAAATCATTCCAGACCACGGATGTTGCTGGACCAGAAAGTTCTGGACTAGAGAGGTTCAATCTGTACTATATATTTTTTTTGTTAGCCTCCAGGGGTACGTCTAGACGGCATGCCTTTTTCGACACAGCCTCTGTCGAAAAAGAGCACCTAGACTACAACCAGTTCTGTCGAAAAAGCAAGCCGCTTTTTCAAAAGAGAGTCTAGATGATCTCTTATGAAAAAGCAGAGTTTGGATGCAATAGTGCCTTTTTTTCAACAGAACTCTGTCGAAAAAAGGCGTTATTCCTCGTAAAACGAGGTTTATTGCCGTTGACAAAACTGCCATGTTCTGTCAACTTACTGTCGACAGAACATGGCGGTAGTCGTAGACGCAGGTATAGTTTTGTCGACAAAAGTCCACTTTTGTTGACAAAATCCTGTAGTCTAGACACACCCTAAGGGTGTATCTACACAGCATGGCTTACCTTGAAATAAGCTATGCAAATAGTGCTACGTCAATTGGGTATCTTATTTCAAAATAGCTTATTTCAAAATAGGGAGTGTCTACACAGCACTTATTTTGAAATAGAGCACTCTTCCTCCGACTTCCCTTATTCCTCGTACAATGAGGGTTACAGGAGTCAGATTAAGAAATCCTCCAACTTGACAGTATTTTGACACTATTTTGAAATAACTGCCTGCTGTGTAGATGCGGACTAAGTTATTTCAGAATAGCGCTAGTTATTTCAAAATAGCGTTGCAGTGTAGACATACCCCGAAGGTATGTCTACGCTGCAAAAGAAGATCGAAGCTGTGCTGTTGACCTTCCAGGGTTCAAATTAGTGGGTCTAGTTAAGACAGTTAATTCAAACTGAGGGGTGCTCCAGTCAATGCCAGTAGTCCTTCTTTCATTAGGAGTAAAGGAAGTCGAACGGAGGGTGTTCTCCCTTCAACTTCCTGCAGTGCAGACAGTGCCAAAAGTTGAGTTAAGGTACTTTGACTGCAGCTATGCAATTAACGTATCTTAATTTGCATATCTTGACTCTGTCCCGTAGTGTAGACATAAGGTGCCACGGGACTACGTGTTGTTTTTAAAGTTACAGACTAACACGGCTCCCCCTCTGAGACTTTTAAACCAAGGGGGGTGAAGTCCATGGGAATGGAAGATTGGTGAGGAAACGACCTTGAAAAAGATGGTAGCTTGTGAAGTTAGGTCTTAGCCAGTAGAGAGGATAGTTTTACTTATGTTGGCTTGTAATTCTTTTTGATTTTGTTCCTTCTTCTTGGTACCACTTATCTCTGTCCTTTTGATAACAAACTTTTTTTACAAGAAACCAACTGAGTGGGATGGTTGGAGGAAAGGGCGTTTTTATCCCAGTTAATAAGCTACAAAGTGCTTTTGACTCTTGAAAGGAACACACAACTCTTATTATTTCCCTGATTGTTCCAGAAAAGGGCTGGACACTTCAGGGCACACGGTTTTGGGAAAATTTGGGCCAGGGTGAATGTTGTAGTCTTGCGACCAGATATAAGCAGAGTGTGGCTGGAGGGGCGGGGTAACAAGCAAGCTGCTGGAATCAAAGCTGCTTAACCCACAGAAACTCAGTGCAAGTCTACGCTCTGGCTGGGAGCACCCAAACAAGAGAACCACAGCAGCAGAGCCTTTGGAAGCACGTAGTGTTACAGGGCAGGCATTGACGCCATCCCTCACTGATCTGGATTGCACCCCGGAATGTGACAGAGACACATCTGGATGATCCCATTGCTAAGGACAAGAAGCAATGGGCTTAAATTGCAGCAAGGGAGGTTTAGTTTGGACATTAGGAAAAACTTCCAGTCAGGGTGGTGTCAGCCGATGGTCAGGGCAGTGCATGTGTGTGTGTTACTGCTGAGACACAAGGCCCTGTCACAGTGGGCAGTCTAGGTGAGACTGACGGGCGCCCCGAGGAGTTTAATGTCCGTGTCTTTACCGCTAGGATCGGGATCCTTTCGCAGCGGGCAGCCAACAGGCCGACAGACGCCCCAGAGTTTACAGGGAGAGCTTATTACACCTCAGATTTTGACTGCTAGGATACACGATCCCTTCGCAGCGGGCAGCCTGGGGAGGCTGAGAGATGCCCCAACGGATCTGTCCCCTGGAAGCAACACGATCCAACGCTCAAGCTCTCCCTATATCTGTCCCTTATGACCGGCTGGAGTTCTTTTTAAAATTGTGCTTGGTTCTGTTACAGCAACTGAAGGAGTCAGGTCACAGCTTAAACAGTTACTATTTTATTGTTACAGGGTAAACTTAGCTGTTAAATGCTACTGCTGTGTTACAGATAACACAGCCACTACAAAGGACAGGACAGAAATTACACTAAGAAGTCACTTACAGGTACCATGAAACCCTTTTGGTTCTCTGAGCTCTTATTAAATGCATGCAAAATAGACACCTAGCAGGTATATATTCTCACCCCTGCGTTCCAGACTTGGCGTGGCCAGCGTCTTTCTCTCAATCTCTCGGGAAGAAGTAGGGCGAGGTTGGGCGTCCCACAGACCTCGGGAGTCAATCAATACCTGCCAGCAGGTGTAGATGATTGGAGCTCAAATGGGGTGGGCTACTAAACCCCTCTTTATACCCCTTGGGTCACGTAGGCTTCTTCCTGGTCTCAAGTGGCCAATTAGGAAAAATGGCTTTGAACGCCAAGTTTCCCACGAAGGGTGCAAAGCATAATTCACACCTGGGAAAATGCAGACAATGGGCACCTCTGGTATGTGATGGGCGAAGATTCCTCTTCTGGGACAGTGCAGGCGTGTCAATTACTGGTACTAGCCATCAGGGCGGCGGGAGGCCCGGGTCATCCGCTAGCCCATTTACTGTCTGGTTTCTGTTTATGGTAGAGTCAGGGACAGGCAGCACACCTGCGTTCCCAGGGCATCAAAGGCTGACTGCCTTTCTCTTGCTCTCTGGGGGGGGAAAACAAGATGGGGTTCATGTCTGGCTACAGGTGTTTAAACACTGGAATAAATTGCCTAGGGGGGTTGTGGAATCTCCATCTCTGGAGAGATTTAAGAGCAGGTTAGACAGATACCTGTCAGGGATGATCTAGATGGTTCTTGGTCCTGCCGTGAGGGCAGGGGACTGGACTTGATGACCTCTCGAGGTCTCTTCCAGTTCTAGTGTTCTATCATTCTATGACCCTGGCAAGTTACCTGCATCCACATGCAGCAGCAGAGGGAAGGCAAAAAATCCCCAAAGCCACTGCCCATTTGGTCTGGAGAAAAATCCTTCCCGACCTTACACAGGATGATCCGTTAAACTCCAAGAGCATGAACAAGAACCAGCCAGCCAAGTACCTGAGAGAGAGAGAGTGAGTGCTCAGTTTTACCTCCGAGCTCTGGCCGGCCCCTTCCAATGTTCCATCTCCAGCTCCCTTTGGAAGGGCAGCTCACGAGGGATTATTCCTTGCATTGACCTTCAGCAGAAGGGATGGAAAAGCACATCATGGGAGTCATGAGTCCATGTCGTTGCTCCTGATTTCCTGGAATCTGTGTACTTACATAAAACTAAAATAAAAGTAACCAAAGGGACTGGTCATCAGGGCTGTTTAGGGCCAGCTGCCAGAAATGCCCTCATTTTGCGGATACATTAAAAAGATCGAACTTTATTGGTGGTGCTTAATCACACGCTTTTCCTGCTGTGTCTTTCACTCTCTGGAGTTATTAAGCAATGCAAAAGGCCAGTGCACAGCGTGGTTGCTTTGGTTTGATTTTTTTTTGATGCTTTTCATTTTCTTTTTTGAAATCATGAGCTCTCGGGAATAAAGCCCTAAATCTATATACATACGTACACAGAGAGAGAACCGCCGAAGCTGTAGGGTAAGCTTGTAAAGTGACCAAAGTGAGCCAGGAGACTTGAGTACCTTTGTTCAGAATGTTATTGCTCAAGGACTGATGGGAAGGAATTCTGAGAAAGTGAACTGAATCCCAGAACAACTAGACCTGGAAGGGACCTTGAGAGGTCATCAGATCCAGTCCTCTACCCTCATGGCAGGACCAAGCATCAGATCATCCCTGGTAGATGTCTATCTAACCTGCTCTTAAATATCTCCAGTGATGGAGATTCCGCAACCTCCCTAGGCAATTTATTCCAGTGTTTCACCACCCTGACTGTTAGAAACTTTTTTTCTAATATCCAACCTGAACCTCCCTTGCTGCAGTTTAAACCCATTGCTTTTTGCCCTATCATCGGCTTCGGGACCCCCAAATTCCCTGCACTCAGAGCCGGCCCAAGGTATGGGCAAGGCGGGCTACCGCCTGGGGTGCCCCGTTGTAGGGGCGCTGTGAGGGGCTGCTGGGCCGGGCGGGAGCGGCACCATGCATGCTCTGCGTGCCCGCGGCGGGGCCACGCATGCGCCGGGTGCCAGGGGTGGGGCCGCACATGCGCCGGGGGTGGGGGGTGCCGCACGCCCGGGGGCGGGGCCACGCATGCGTCGCACTCCCGGGGGCAGCGCCGCACTCCCGGAGCCCGGGGCGCGCGAATGGCTCGGGCCGGCCCTGCCTGCACTGACTTGCAGCAGCTAACAATCCGGGGCCCACAAGGTGTCCTCCATTGCTTGGATTCCTCACAGTCAATGGGAAAATCTTCAGGAGTCTTTCCCCTCAAAACACAGCCCCGGTGAGTCATTCCATGTTTTCTAGTAATGATACTGTCCTGTGTGGGGTAAGATTGCTTAGCCAGCATCCCAACACAGAGCCGCTTAGCTGGCTTGCTGGGCCTCTGGGATTCTGCTGGCAAGTGCATGGCATTTGCAACGCTATCGGATAGCTGAATCTCACCATGCCAGTTTCCAGATGGGCTGCCTGGTGGGGCAAGAGCCCAGCTCGCTGAGAAGTTGGCTAGAGCTGGGCTGCCTGGTGTGGCAGGCAAGGGAGAGCAGGAACTGGCAGGGCAGCAGGGGGAGCCGGTCAGTGGCCAGTCCAGGTTGCGGGGGGCTGGTGGCAGGGGTGGCAGATATGACCACCCTGATCCAGCAAAATCCCTCCTCCAGGACTGGTCAGGTCCCGAGGGCACTGGACCAGGGAGATCCAACCTGTCATACGAAAATAAGAAGAGGTAATACCATGTATAAGGCTCCTGTAAATATGCTGGTTGTAAGCTCAGTAGAAATGCCTGTACACAATACATAATTACCATTATATTTTATACCTGACTTATCAGGTGGGTGTTATGGAATGAAAAATCTGAGTGGCTAATAAAAGTGGCAAATGCCTGACTCCCTGAGGTGCATAGGACTCCTTGTTTTTGCTGAAACAGACTAACACGGAGACCTTTCTGAAACTGGTCGCTGTATATGCTCCCATGCAACCCCCTGGGTCATGCTTCATTAGCTAATCATTATAAAAGTGCAACAAATATATTGCAAATAGCAATAGCTTCCTTCTAGAAACCCTGGGAGACTCAATTTGGTGAAACCTCACATTGTTCTCTCTCTTGCAATAAATTGCTCTGAGCTGTAGTGTGGGAAAGGCACTATATCAAAATAAATGGAAGCAAATAGATAACAGTCTTTCTTGGGGTAATTGAAATTACTTGGCATTTGACTTTGTGAAACACAACACCCCTGAGGCATTGTTTAACACCCCGTACGCCTGCTCAAAATGATACGCCTTGCTGATTATTGGCGACTAAACTTTGCTCTGATTCTTAATAGATATTGCAACTGAAATGTCTTTAGTTTCTGTCTGTATGTTTTATGGTGCTATGAAACTTTATAGATATAATATGTTTTTTATGTCAGGTTTCTGGCACCTTCCTCTTAATTAGCTGATATAAGCAGTTTCAAGACAGCGTACTAGACTAGAGAGACCATGGCTCTGATCCAGAGTTGCAGTTCCGACAGTCTGGGTGGATGTTGCATGTGTGTATAGCTATCTATGTCATTTGGCATGAATGATCTGTAGGCTTGGCCAAATATGATTTTAAATTTGTTTTGTATAATTTTGACAATTTTGACAGATAATAATGATAATTTTAAGCCTTTTTTAATTTTTACCCATTTAAAAATGTCACTGTGGCCCAAAGTTAAGATGATTAAACCTTCTTTCTTGATTTGATTGATTTACTTTTTCACAGTTGTGGGAATGTAAGGTGGGGGAAGAACAGAGAATGGGGTGGGGAGTTGTGAGCCAGTAATTATTTAATGACAATAAATGCTAAGATTCAAAAGCTTTACAACAATTAAAATGCAAATGGTCAGCATCACATGTCAAAGTATTCAGAGTTAATATCCTCAAATCAAACTATAATAGGATCTGAGTAGCATTTTTCTCATTTTGCCTATCTGTACATTTCAATTACATGGGTGGAAAAATCTTGTCCTTGGTTTGTGTGTGCATGGTGAAACCAACATTTACCAATATTCATTGATAAAAGTCTAATATTTTGAAACCTAATGACATGTAAAATAATTCAGTATATGAAGCCTTTTGGAATTCCAGGGTGAATTAAGACTCAGTTCTGAATTTCTTGGTTCTTTTGTGCTGTTAGAAGTTGTACTTTTCTCTTTGAATAAAACATTTGCTACTCTAACATCTTTAATTTCTATCCTGTTATCTTTCCTGCACACATGAAGCTATGCATTATTTAGAGATAAAGGGAAATTTTAAGATGTTAGAATTGTATCACTTAAATTTTGTACATTAGTGATAAGAATTATTACCAGCTCAGAAACTTAGTACTGAACAAAAGCTACAAACTAATTAAGTCATGATTAATATTCCAGTGTGTCAGTAATTGCAGTGCCTGTTCTTCTGATACAGATTTGTTTTAGGAAAATTGAATAAACAGAATGAATCAGGTCTGAAGAAAGACTGATATGTGGAAAGACTAAAGAATGGTATTAAATGCTGAGAATTCGTGGTTTATAGGCCTTACTACATAGAAATCAACTGCAGGGGGGTATAATTTAGTAATTAACAGGAAGCCAGGAATGATTTACGAGCAGCTGAACTTCACATAGAGCAGGGGTGGGGAACCTTTTTTGGGTCTGGGGCCACTGACCCACAGGAAAACCAGTTGGGGGCCACACACAAGTAAAAATCCCTCACTTTGGCCCCTGACTGAGAAGGAGAAAGACACCTCCCACATTCCCTTTACACACCCGAGCCTAGGGGGGGCCCAGGCTAGTAGACTTTGTGTGCTCCAGCCCCGCAGGGGGCAGGAAGGGAGCTGGAGCACCAGCATGGGCTCCCCAATGCTGGCGGGGGAGCCCTGAGTCTTGGGGACCAGACCTAGACAAGCTGGGGGCGGCATCAGGCCCCCAGGCCTGAGGTTCCCCACCCCTGACATAGAGTATTACCTAGCGCCTTCTCCCTCCAACATGCTATACAAATCCCACAGGGTTTGAAAATATTTACCAGCACTCTGTTCTGGAAGGCTCCGGCTGAATTTAAGCCCTGTTCAAGAGACCTGGGTTCTGTTCCATCTCTGCCGGCTGACCTGTAAAGTGTGGCACTTCCCCTCTTTGTGGTTCAGTTTTCCCCATCTGTAAAACGGGGTTCATGCTGGTGACCTGGTTTTGTGAGGTCTATTTAACTAATGGTTACACATCAGCTGGACGCCTTTGGATGAAAGATTCTGCGGCAGCGCCCAGGATTATTAATTTAAATGGAAGCCAAGGCTTTACAAACACAGCTCGTTAGGATCAGTGGCGCATTTCACCCTACTTCTACCCAGGCCTTCATAAAATTGAATCCAGCCCTTATGCGTCTTTAAACATGACCAGGTTGTGCTGCATAATGGGACTGGTTATGCTTTGCCTGGCATAACCTCCCTGTTCAATAGATGGGAGCACAATGCGGCTTTATTGTCTGTGGCATCTTGCACACAAAGGGGTCCCCGAAGCACTTTGCAGCGCTAAATGATATAGCTAGAGAATTAAATTATAGCAGCGGGAGGGATCGAGATAGACTAGAGATGTTTTCCGAGGAGATTTGAATAGAGCTGGAGAAGTGACGAGGCAAATGGCTATTGGGAGAGGATGCTGCCCTGGGGCTTAATCTGGCACAGAGCCAAGGGCCTAGAGCCCTTACTGAAATCACTGGCAGCCGAGAGCACTTGAAACTTCACAGGATGAAGCCTCCCATGAAGTTGTAAATGTCAATGGCGCAGATTTGTGGAATCTGTTTAACTGGCTGATCTATAAAGCTCCATGAAAACTGTGGAAAAGTGGGCGAGGTTGAAATGTGAAGGTCACATCATAGACGCCCCATCGGTATCGCCACCTTCCCGCGGGTGCCATATGAAGAGAGATGAAAAAGACTGGGCCTTTTCAGCTTAGAAAAGAGGAGACTAAGGGGGGATATGATAGAGGTCTATACAATCATGACAAGTATAAAGACAGTGAATACGTAAAAGTTATTTACTTATTTCCATAACATAAGAATTAGGGGTCACCAAATGAAATGAATAGGTAGCAGGTTTAAAACAAACAAAAGGAAGTTTTTCTTTACACAGCCTACAGTCAACCTGTGGAACTCCTTGCCACAGGATGTTGTGAAGACCAGGACATTAACAGGGTTCATTAACAGTGCTAGTCCCAGTTGAAGCATGGTTAAGTAGCAGTGGAAAGAGGTGATCTCAGAAACTGGGTAAAGGTGGATCTTGAGATGGTTTTATCTACGTCTTGGAAGGCAACACACAGCCAGTATCATAACACTCAGAATCTTGTCTCCCCTCTCTGGAGTCCGCAGCAGGTTATTTTTAATGACTCAAGGAAGCAGGCCAGCGATAGCAGATAGCTCCTCAAGGGAATTCATGAACTGAAATGGCCTTGGGCACTTGAGGCGCTGATGGGACTGCCCTTTTGCGGCACGCTGCTACAGATCTAGGACACGTGGCTTTAGCTGAGGGAAAGAGGTTGGAATAGAAACAATCTGCAAGCCGTTTGCTCCAAATGAATGTGATGCCTTTTGTCACTTTCTCACCACTGGGCAAATAATTAGGGCTGTGACTATGGGCTCGTTAGCTGATTCCTAGGGTGGGGATTAGTTGTGCTGACAGAAGCCTTTCCTGGCGGAAGCTCCAGCAGATAGTTTTGCAGACTCTCTCTCTCTATCTTCTCCTGCATTTCTTAACCCCTGGTTTCCTGTTTTCTCTTTTTTCCAGCTGTGCATTTGTCTCCCCTTTTCCTTCATTTGTATATTCTCCCCTCATGCCTTTCCAACCTTCCCTTATTGTTTCTTCTTCACTCTGCTGTCTCCCTTCTCCTTTCTCTCTGTCCTCCTCCCACTCCTCAGGGCATGTCTGCACCAGGAAACCATTTCAAAATTACTTAAATCGACTGAATAACCCCCGATTTAACAAAATCGAATCAGCGTGTCCTCACTACGGGGAAGCCTCAATTAGTCCGAGGAGGCTCCATTAATGTGGATGCGCTACCTCCACTTAGAGCCCCAGGAAGCACTGGGGAGGTAACTAGTTCGAATGACTCTGGGGAATAGTTATTTCGAAATAGCAGCACTGGAGCATCCACACGACCGCTATTTCGAAATAGCTACAGGGTGTCCCAGCTATAAGTCACCCCAGTATACGTTGATTCTGCACGAAAGTCGTTGATGCTTGTAGGAACTGATGGGTTATAAATCCTCCCATTTCCGCTCTTAAGCTGTGCAAAAAACCAAACAAACCCAATTTGTGCAAATGGAAGTCAGCCGCGGGGAACAAAATTCCCCGCTTTCAGTTGTTTCGCTATAAGTCCAAGTTTCTTGGAACGTACCCTGGATTTATAGCGAGGACGGCCTGTATTTCGAAATTAGCGTGATTCCTCAAGGAAAGCAGGCATACAGATTTCAAAATAAGTGGCCCATTTTGAAGTAAAGGGCTTGGGAGTGTGGACGCTCCACTTATACATTCGACCTGGGGTGTGTGTGATTATTTTAAAATAAAGTCCTAATATAGACCAGGGCTCAGTATCCTTCTGGTACCTGCTTCCAACCTATTGTGTCCCGCAGGAGTAGTTTGCCTGTATACAGTAGGGATGGAACTGATTAACCAATTACCCAGTAAACATCACTCTTATTGGGTGATGATTACTGGTACATGGTTAACAGGTGGCCTGGCTGGGCCAGAGGAGCCCACTGTCCACAGAATCCTGGTGAAGCAGTTAACCAGTTAAATGTAATGTTAACCAGTTAGCTGATTGGACGGGACATTACATCCCTAGGACGCAGGAACTCCAAGAAGGGAAAGAACATGGCTGCTCACCGATTCACCAAACTCACGGAGTCCAAGCAAGCCGATTAAGCCCGGAGCGCCAGACCGTGGGAGGCCATGAAAGCAGCCAAGCACCTCACCGGGCGAATGTGGGGACCTCATGTGGGTGCAGCTGACCCCATGAAGAACCATTTGGAAAGGTTGGCTAAGGACAGATCCAAGCAAGAGGCCAAAGCAGGCACGAAATAACAGACCTGCCGAAAGAGGCAAACCCTGGACAAAGACATCATTTGCTACCATGGGCTGCTGTCTGGCTGGGCCCCACGGAGTGGAAAAATTGGCCTTTCTCTAGGTGGCCATTTATTCCTTCATATGAAATATTCAGTGTTTCCAGCGTAGGGCAACCCAGAAATCAATCCCCAGAGGTGTTACTTCCATGTCCCGTTACTCCTGGGTGATGGACGTAAGGCAGAGGGCCTGCTTCTCCCCTCCCTGGGGGGCCCATACAGCGTGTCTCCCATAAATTCCACAGAGAATAACTGATGCAGACACCACAGGGGAGGAGAAAAACTCCCTGAGTTGCAATGCAGGTGCCCTGCTTAGCCCCAGGAAGTAGTTTGGGTATTTGGAAACTTGTGCGTATCCATAGTGCCCTGTATCCGAGCGGCATCCGCCAGGCTCAGCTCCTCATCCCATCTGTATTCCTTGCTCCGGATTTTACTTGTCTCCGCACAGCAAACCATCAACAGGGGAGGAGGGAAGGAGCGCAGATGAGTGAGGAGGAGGTAGCGTCATGCAGGGAAGGGGCAGGCAGCAGGGACTGGGGGTGAGGGGCAGCAGGGACCCAGGGCCGTGGCTCTGCAGGTCAGTGCTCACCAGGCGCGGGGGAAGGAGGGGCCAGGCAGGGCCCCTCCTGCAGGGAGATTTAGGATGGAGCCTGTTGCTTTCTTTCCCTGCTGAAAGTGCAGGAGCTTGCCCTGGTGCCTCCCCCTTCCCTCTGGTGCCCAGCTGGTGAGGGCGGGGAGCCCTGCATGGGTATTCGCTCCACTCTCTGTGGATATCCACAGATCTGACGTGGCGATCCATGGATACGCAAGCTTCTGTGTTTCAGGGCATTTAATATGGTGCTTGAATGCCAGCCTCCTGGGAGCTGGCTTGGACCTTTAGTTCCATGCAGTATCTTTGTTGTTACTCACGTAAAGGAAAGTGAAACCAGTGGTTTTTTTATCGTATTCAGCACATTATCGCAGTGCCACAACCTCCTAATGTGAGGGAAGTGGGCGGGAGAGCGGGCTGCTTACTTCTGAGGCTGAACGCTGAGCCCCAGCCTGCTCCTAGTGGCGCTAAATCCCGAGCAACTTCCTTGTTGACACAGGAGTGAATCCAGATTGGCCTTGCTATAGAAGAGATCAGTTACTAGCCTAATGGCTACCACTGGCCCGCTCTGAGGGAGTGAGAGGAGGGCCTGGCAGTGCAGGGGCTAAACAAGGCCTTTTTGTCCAACTAGCCCCACCCCATTTTACCTGCAGCCAATGCCAGGGCTGGAGGGAGAATAAAAGAGGAACCTGGCTCCATTAGGGGCTGACCAGTGAAGAGACAGGAGCTGGTTCTGCCATCTGCAGGACCTGAGCCAGAGCCGTCTACTGGGTCAGCCACAGGAGCACATAAGCCTCCAACCCCTGTCTCTGGTGCCAAGCAGGGAGAACCAGAAGGAACCCTCACCAAGGAGGGGGAAATTGGACTCTGGGGGCCACGCCCCAAACTTAAGAACCAGACTCGGATAAAAGGCCGGAATTCCTAGGCCTGGGGCCTCAGCAGCAGGGGCCTACACCCCGTGCCACCAGCTAACTCCAGGCCCTAACCACTAGGCCACCCCGCTGCCCAAGAGACCTGGCCACACCCTCCTATTCCTTTCTCTATCTGTAAGTCTACTAGTGCCACAGTGCTTTGGAAACGTGTTCCTCCTTTGTCTGCCATGCCCCTTTGGTTAGTAGCTCAGTTCTACCCATCGGCTCCTGCCTTCTCCCCTTACACCTCGATGGGCAGCCGAGTCGCTTTGCTTCATTCCTGCTCAGACCATAGGGCTATCCTGCTTTTGCCCGATTTCACTCACCCCACCCTTCACCTCCTCTGTTGTCCTCTTCTAGAGGTCAGGGAACCTGATGCTTGCTAAGGCCATGTCTACATTAGGAAACTATTTCGAAATTAGTAAATTCAGCTTAAGAACTCCCAATTTAACCAATTCAAAAGAGCATGTCCTCACTACAGGAATGCCTCGAAATTTGAGGCAGGCTCCGTGAATGTGGACACGCTACCTTGACGTAGGGTATGTCTACACTGCATTCCTCTTTCGAGAGAGGAATGCAAATGCAGACGAACAAAATTGCAAATGAAGCGTGGATTTGAATTTCCCATGCTTCATTTGCATAATTGCATCCGGGCACTATTTCGAAATACCCTATTTCGAAAAAAGAAACGCTGTGTAGACACGGTTATTTCGAAAGAAACCCCTTCTTTTGAAATAACCCTTACTCCTTATAAAACGAGGTATAAGGGTTATTTCGAAAGAAGGGGTTTCTTTCGAAATAACCGTGTCTACACAGTGTTTCTGTTTTCGAAATAGGGTATTTCGAAATTGCGCCTGGACGTGATTATGCAAATGAAGCACGGGAAATTCAAATCCGTGCTTCATTTGCAATTTTGTTCGTCTGCATTTGCATTCCTTTCTCGAAAGAGGAAGGCAGTGTAGACATATCCGTAGAGCCCCAGGAAGTACTGGGGAGTAATTAGTTCAAATTATTCTGGGGAGTAGTTATTTCGAAATAATGACACTGGAGGGTCCACACTACCGCTATTTCGAACTAACTATTTCAAAATTAGCGTTATTCCTTGAGGAAAGCAAGAGTACTGATTTCGAAATAAGCAGCTCGTTATTTCAAAAAAATGGGCTTGGTAGTGTGGACGCCCCGCTTATTAATTTGACCTAAGGAGGGCTATTTCAAAATAAAGCCCGAGTGTTGACCAGGGCAAAGACAGCTCTTGTGCTGGGTTTCTGGGGCAACAGAGTGTCTGTTATGAGGCAGTTTTTGAGCGCTCTTCGATAATTGATGGTAGTACCTTCCATGGTGGGAAAGTAGCATCCTTCCCTCCTAAATGGAAGATGTGGGACAGGAAGAGTCCTGCCCTTCTGATATATGTTATATCATAGAATGGTTTGCTTACATTGGGAAGGGACAATCGTTTGGTTCGGTTTGTACAGCACCGAGCACAAAGGCTCTGTGGTTCATGCAATATAAAGAAGTATAATGATGATAACACCATGTCAAGACTTTTGCTGCATCCTTGGTCATCCAAGGTGTTAGAAATTGAAATGGCTGCATCTTCCAGGATTAGCCGGCTTTTGTTTCTTTGGTTTTCAGCTTTGAAAAAAAAGAGAGAGAAATTAGGAAAGAGAATCATGAGGTGCCCTTCTAGATGCAACGTTTCATGTAGGCCTTGAACTGTGAAGTTTCTTATATGGAGAGAAACACGGACACCCACGTGCACCCCCACCCACCCCCACGTGCATGCACCCTCCCCCCTGCCATGTGCACACACGTGCATGTGCGTGCACACATACACCCCAATTCTGATTTAGGTTCCTCATGCTGAACGAGACGCTGGGGAGTCTGAGCTGCTCCAGTTGAATGTGGGATCCGTTTCTGAAGGAGGAGCACAGCATTTAGTCCAGGAGATTGGACAGCAAAGCCAGTCACATGGCTCTGCGAAGTAAAATGCTGGTTGCGGGTGCCTGCCCCATCTTTGCCGTTTGGTAGCTTGACAAGAATCTCCCATGCCCGTGTTCCCAGCCAAGGGTCATTTCTCTTCGAAGCTGGTTGTGTCATTCCTGGCTCAGTCGCTTCTCTGCGCGGAAAAAGAAGGAGAAGCAAAGCTGAGATCTTAAAGCAGAGCGTGGGGGGAACCTCTTTTTGCGTCAGGGCCACTGAGCCTCTGAGAAATCAGCTGGGGGCCGCACACAAGCCTTACACCTCATTGAGACATGGCCCCTGACTAAGAAGCAGAAAGACCCCCCCCACCATGTTCCCCTCACACCTGGGCTAGTACATTTTGTGGGGGAAAAGCCTCCAGGCAGTGCTTTACTGCACCAGCCGGGGGGGGAACAGGGGGGATAGCAGTGCATGGAGCCACTTCCTCCTCGCCCCCTCAGGCACAGCCCGTGGATTGGATCTGTATCTGACTCGGTGCTCCTCCCCCCTCAGGGTGCTGCGGGGGGGGGGGTGCTGGAGCACCAGAGTGGGCTCCCCAATAGTGGGAGGGGGAGCCCCAAGCCCCCAGGGCTGGATTCAGGCAAGCCAGAGAGGCTGGATCTGGCCCCTGGGCCTTAGGTTCCCCATGATCTTAAAGCTTTTTGTCATGGTGACTGTGGGCAGAATGTGGCATGATGTTTTAGACAAGGATAAGCATAAGTCTGATCATAGTGTTTGGCAGTCACCTGATTTCAGTTCCGCTCTTTTCTCTTCTGCCGGGTGTTCACAGGCAAGTCCTTGCCATTCTCTTGGCCTCAGTTTCCCCATCTGTAAAGTAGAGATGTGTTTCTCTACCTCCCAAGGATGCTGTGAAGCTAAACTCTTTGATGCATATGAAGTGCCAGATTCCATGGAGAGAAGCATCTAACAAATGCAGGAAGATAAATATTCAAATGCCAGCACCCTCCTCTGAGCCACTCGATAACATTTCCCAATTTATTCCCCTCAGCTCCACACTAATCAGGCTGATGCATGCACGGAAAGGGAGCTCACATTGACACTCGGATGAATGCATTTTGAACTCAGAACAAGGTCAGCCTCACTCACTTTTCCTCTGGTCACAAAGAAAAACCGTTGCAACGGTGGCCCAGAGCGACGCAAAGAATTATTTAAAGTTTAACACAAAGCTCCCACAAGCTTTGTGCTTATTTAAGAGCACTCTTGCAGATTCATTTCAGGATCTTTACATGAGATGGCAAGATTCATGCACTTTGGCCAGGATAGATAGTATACTCGTGTAGCAGACTGCAGTAACACAGCCAGCCTTGGTAGCAATTACAGGTAGGGATGGTCAAAATGTGGAGGGTTTTCTTTTCCCCATGAAGAAATGCCTTAAATCGATGAATTAAGCTTCATTTTGGTTAAAAAAATTCACTTTTTTCTGGTTTTTTTTGGATAAAAATAGAAACAAAATTTTTGTTTGGTTTCAAATATTTTCCTCCATTCCTTTTTAAAAACTTCCTTGCCATTTTTTTTCAAATGGAAAAAGGGGCAAAATACATTTAAGTAAAGTTTAAGAAGTGTGAGCATTCCACATTTACAGTGTTACAAAGGGCCAGAAAATATGCTCCTCCTTCCCACTTTCTTCAACTTTTCAATTTTCTTCCAATTTTTTTTCCTGTGGAAAAATGAAAATAAGTGTGTGTGAGAGAGTTTAGGTGCAGGAACGAGGGATGTGTGTGTGTGTGTGTGTGTGCTACAGCATCCCTGGGCTCCCTGCCTATCACCCACTGTCCCAGCTGCCTCCCTGTACATCAGGGACCCAAGGGCTCTCCTGCTGATTCCGCACCCAGGGTCCTGGCTGCTGCCCCGAACGCCCGGTGCTTTGCTTTGTCCCCATGCACTGAGGGCTCTATGGCCAGCTCCAGGCCATGGATCCTGACTGCTGGCCCCACACATCAAGGCTTTGCTCCCAGTCTCAGCTGGCAGGGGAGTGCAGGAGTACAGGGGTAAGTGGGGGTTGTCAGCACCCTCCCCTCTTAAGAATATTTCCATACCACCGGTTGTAGTGGGAAAAAAAGAGAATTATGAAGTTCTCCCAAACTTTTAAATGAAAAATGCTGACTTTTTTTTTCAATAAAATTAATTTCAATTTGGCTTTCAAAATAAAAAAGTCCCAAACCAGGAATGACTTTTAGAGGAAACCAAACCAGAAAGCTGTTGCATCCCTGTGATGGTTAGGAGGAATGCTGGCCTTTTCAGAACATCCCAGCATTCAGTGACTAAAGGGTTAAACTTAGGTAGCTAGGGGGTGTTGGTAGGGAGCCAGGAGAGCCAATGGGAGAAGGTGCTGAGATTTGAATGGGAAGACATATCTGCTTGCTGTTCTTTGTGTAAGTTTTTAAGACAGGAGTTGGGGGAACAAGATGAGCTGAACCAGGCAGAACTACCATGCCTACAAAGAATACTGGGCATGGAAATGGACGGGATGTTGAAGCACGGATCGTGAGTAGATAGGGAAATGTCTATTTAGACATGATCAGGTTATTTTCTTTGTTTGGTTTAACTTCTCTGTGCTAAGCCCCCCCATACGTTGTAACTTTAAGCTGTAACCCAAAGATGGAATTTTTCTGTGTTTTTAAATTGTTCTTTTCTCAGTTGCTTTAAAACACCTCGCAACCAAGTATGTTTATCAAGTATATCTTTTTGTTTTGTTAATAAATTCATCTTTTTTAAGGCGTTAATTTGATTAGTGTGTCCTGGAAGGTAATAGAAGGTCTGTGTATGCATGCCAAAGACTTGGAGGTCATCTATCAGGAAGTCCAAATGTTTTCTTCCTGGATTCAAGAAGAAAAGGGGATTTTCGTTTCACTTGGTGGTGGCAGCTACCTCCTAAGGCCAGGGAATCTGTGACTTTGGGGAGCTTTTAAGCCAAAGCCTATAGAGGCAAGGTATTTTTAAGGTCTCTTGGGGGCTCCCACCTTCTGCACTCAGAGTGCCAGAGTGGGGAACAACCATGACAATCCCAAACTAGCCCTCCTTGCTATATCTATACGAGTGAACACACTTCTTTGTTGGAGAGGAACCAGGAGGATAAGGGAAGAGAACCTATGCTTCCCAGGCAGGGGTTTTGTCAATGGATCTCAAGATGTGTACTAATTCTTGTCGGAAGGCAATCATACATACTCTATCCCCAGGAAATTATTCTGCACAGCAAGTAGCCTCCAGAATTGGTTAGCATTCCTTGTCTGAGACATCACTATTGACTAAGAGCCATCATGAAATTGTCAGGTACAGTGAAAAGCAAGTACAAAGCAGTACAAAGGAGCCTAAAATAAAAAGGCAAAATGATGACAAATTGGTTTTATTCCTCCTGGATAGGAGAGTTAACCAGTGAAGAAAATTGAGTCATCAATAATGCTGCTGGAGGTACGGCGATTAAGGGCCAACACAGTAACAGAGAGGTCTTTATTTTCCATTGTGACAATCAGAGAAGATCTGTAAATTACAAAGGATGAAAAATGCCTCTTCTATCCAAAATAAAGAGATAAGTAGGTGAAAAATACCCCCCAGTCTCTTCCCTTTAAGACTTTCTATTTAAACAAGACGGTATGACTGTTGAAATTGAAATGGACACTTAAAATATCTCTAGTTTGGAAAATGTGACAGACAACACCATACCTCAATATCACTCAGAGAAATTAGCGAGAAAAAAGCTGTGTCTCTTTTTTCCAGTTTATTCTCTTTCATAGCACTCTGTGTGAAGTTAGTTTCATTGTTTCCTGTCAAATCAGTAGGTTGGTTGCATCTGTTCTTTGTGGGGGTCTTTCACGCAATAAATGGAGAAGACAAAGACCTTTTAAAAGCAGGATGATGAGGTAGAAAATCCACAAAAGTTGGCAGAGGGACCGAGAAACAGGTGTCACACCTGCAATTACTTGGAAGCCATTGTTTCAAATTGACTAGATTTCAAAAAGCTCATTTTTTTTAACTTCTTGATCATG
Organism: Pelochelys cantorii; assembly: GCA_032595735.1. NCBI lineage: Eukaryota > Metazoa > Chordata > Testudines > Trionychidae > Pelochelys > Pelochelys cantorii. The sequence goes on along the minus strand of CM064343.1, from coordinate 31,083,886 downwards.
ACATCATCAGTGACAGTAAAAGTTGTTCATTATTAATTCAAAGAACATGTACATTACATTGACCATGCAGATTTTCCAGCACTTCCCCTTAAATATACTCAGGGCCACCCTTACTTGTATGCAGAATAGCCAGCTGCATAGGGCACCTGAAAATTTGGGGCACCGCTGGGTCTTAATGTCCACCCACCTGCCTCTTCCTATCCCTGTTCTAGGACTCTGCTTCCTCCAAAAGTTAACTTAAAAGTGATAGCCTGCCAGAGTTATTAGCAGAACACTGAACCTGTGACAATGCCATTCAAGTGGTAATGAAGTCATTTAACAGGTTTGCCAATCCCAGGTATATACCACCAGTTTCTGAATTTACTGTGTTAATCTACAGGACCTTAAAAAAGAAGCGGTCCTGTAGCACCTTAGACTACCTTCGTTTAACATTTGCTTTAAAACCTTTTTAGTGTGATGCTGAAGATTATAAATCACACCTCTAAAAATTGCCCCTCCCCCTGCTGCTGTCAGGCATAGAGGCACTGGTTTAATAGTAAAGTGTAGGGCTCCATAAATCTGAAGGACAGCCCTGAATATACTTGACTTTGAGAGGAACATCTTTAAATAGAAGAGGCTAACAGAGGGCAGGATTTTCTGAAGCCTTGAGCTCTCCAGTTGCCCACATGCAGCCCTCCAATTGCATGCCTACAGTAGCCTCATTTCCCCAAGTGATTGCAATACGGGCATTTACAGCTCCTTTTTGAAAATCTGGCCTTCCGTCTCCACGCATGTTCCAGGCCTAGCCTCTCTACAGAGGCTGCCCCCCTGGAAGGCACCTGCAGCGGTCACCTGCTGGTGAGAAAATAATCCAATGCCATCAACTCCTTTCCTGGGGGCTCTTGAACCGAGTAACCTAATGGCAGGAAGAATGAGCAAGACTGTTCAGGACACAGCGCGACACTCCACTTTTATTGTTTGTTTGTTCTCGCTATGGCTGGAATTGAGGCAGAACTCAATTAAAAATTGAACCTACGTGATGAAAATCAGCGGGGCCCCACTCCCGTCACAGGAGCTTTATCATTTCTCTGTAGCTACAGCGTTGACCTATGAAGTGTGACCGGCTGAATTGGGGAAGAGAAGAATCTGCTATGGTTAGAACATAAGAATGGCCATACTGGGTCAGACCAAAGGTCCATCCCGCCCAGTACCCTGTCTGCCGACAGTGGCCAATGCCAGGTGTCCCAGAGGAAGTGAACCGAACAGGTAATGATCAAGCGATCTCTCTCCTGCCATCCATCTCCATCCTCTGACAAACAGAGGCTAGGGACACCATTCCTTACCCATCCTGGCTAATAGTCATTAATGGACTTACCCTCCATGAATTTATCTAGTTTTCTTTTAAACCCTGTTATAGTCCCAGCCTTCACAACCTCCTCAGGCAAGGAGTTCCACAGGTTGACTGTGCGCTGTATGATGAACTTCCTTTTATTTGTTTAAAACCTCCTGCCCAGCTTGATTCATTGTGTATTTTTATTCCTATTAAGTGCTCTGGCGATGGGATGCCCTGAATATCCAGGCCCTGGCTAGAGGGCTGATGGGTAAATGAACGATAGATTCCTCAGTTTCAAGGCCAGAAGGGACAACTGGGATCACCCACTATGACGCTCTTCTCTCCCCCTGGCCGTGTAACACCTTTGACCTTTCTGCCATTAATTCTTGGTTGAACTGGAGCAGATATTTTTAGAAAACCGTCCAATTTTGATTTAAAAATTGCTGGTGGTGGAGAATTCATCTCGGCCCTTGGGGAAGTGTTCTCATGTTTAATTACCCTAATTGTTAAAGGTTACACCTCAATCTGAATTTATGTAGCTTGAGTTTCCTGGCACTGGATCATCTTGTACTTTTGTCTGCCAGGCTCAAGAGCCCATGATCATATTTTTGTTCCCCGTACAGGTATTTACAGATTGCAACTAAGTCGCTTCTTAATTTTCTCCATAGGTGCGAGAAGCAGGGGAGCTGCAGCAACCCCAAATTTTCCATCCATCTTCCCTGCACCCATGGAGCAGCCCCACCACTGGCTCTGCCAGCCCGAGGTCCTGGCCTTTGGATTACTCCAGCTTTGGCACCCCCAGGGTCCCGCCACCCACCTTCCCTTTGGGCTCTGCAGCTCGCCGTTCTCATGGGGCTTCACTGCCACTCAGAGTAAAGCCACCTCCAGCTGTGGCTAAGTTGCCAACTCTCTTGGACCAGATGTACCAGACATTATGTGCTGTAATGGAATCCAGTCTGAACGGGCCGGGAGAGTTGGCAACAATGTTCCCTCTAGTTTTCTCCACCCATGTGCGGAATACATTTTCTGATGTGCACCAAGGCTGGTGCAGATGTGCACCACCAAGAGAAACACATGCTGCCGGCTGTGGGTGCTTTGCTAATCATCTGAGCGGCATTTGAATCTTCCCTGGGTGGCTGCCTGAGCTCTCAGCTGACAGGGAACATGGGCTGGCAAGCCTGGGTGTGCACCGGTGAGGGGTGCAAACAAGGGTGGCGGGGGCACAACTCAGCACCTCACTCTAAAAATAGTTCCAGCACCCCCATACCTCCTCTGTGTTAAACAAAATGGGTTGCACTCCTTGAGTCAAACGGGGGGGTAATGTGCTGGCTGCGGGCTGCCTGAGGCCCAGCAGGGTTCTGTGGGTGGCCCAGGAGACAGGGGCATAGCAAGGGGGGGCAGGGAGGGCAGTTGCCCCCGGGCACCATGCTAGGGGGGTGCCAATTTAGTCCCCCTCCGCTCCTCCTGTCATCCCTTGGCTCGTCTGCTCCTCCTCCGCCCACCGCCACCCGCTGGAGCCTCCTCCCCGCCCCCAGCCTGACCTTCCTCATTCTCAGCAGGCAGCTTAGTGCATGTGGGCCTGGCCCCAAACTGGAGGGGGTGCAGGAAGACGCGGTACAAGCCCCCACCCCTACTCCCAGGGTCAGGCTCAGCCCTGCGCCATGTGCGGGGCACAAATTTTGCTTTTGCCCCCAGACACATAACACCCTCGCTACACCTCTGCCAGGAGACATCCTGTTTGCTGTTGCCCAGGTGCAGGGTTGCCAGATTCCGTTGGTTTCCGTCTGCGTAGGTTTTTTCCTACCTGTATTCCTAAAGTGACAGGCACCTAAAGCCGGGGCCTGTGTAGTGAGGTGTGTGCTCATTGCACACCACAGTGACTGTGAGAGCTGTGCACTCCCACTACGATGAAGAGAGGTTAAAACGACTGGGACTTTTCAGTTTAGAAAAGAGGAGACTGAGGGGGAATATGATAGAGGTATATAAAATCATGAGTGGTGTGGAGAGGGCGAATAAAGAAAAGTTATTTATTAGTTCCCATAATAGAAGAACTAGAGGACACCAAATGAAGTTAATGGGTAGCAGGTTCAAAACTAATAAAAGAAAGTTCTTCTTCACACAGCGTGTAGTCAACCTGTGGAACTCCTTGCCAGAGGAGGCTGTGAAGGCTAGGACTATAACAGAATTTAAAGAGAAGCTAGATAATTTCATGGAGGTTAGGTCCATAAAAGGCTATTAGCCAGGGGATAGAAATGGTGTCCCTGGCCTCTGTTTGTCAGAGGCTGGAGAGAGATGGCAGGAGACAAATCACTTGATCATTGTCTTTGGTCCACCCTCTCTGGGGCACCTGGTGCTGGCCACTGTTGGCAGACGGGCTACTGGGCTAGATGGACCTTTGGTCTGACCCAGTATGGCCGTTCTTATGTTCTTATGCATCCCATCACAGCTGCTGAGGTTCCTTGTCTGAAATTCTAGGTACACCAGCGCCGTGAGCAAAACTACCCCAGCCCAGGAGACCATCTTAGCTCCGACATTCTTGTGGCCCACTGAGAGGAAGGTGGCCACGCACACGGCCCGTTCACTAGCCTAGGTTCCTCATCACTGCTCTGTGGCCTGTTCTTCCATCCTTTCACTAGCCTCATAGCCCTCTCCCATTTGTCAGCATCCCTCTTTGAGTGCAGAACCAGACCTGGACCCCCTATTCCAGTGATGGTCACACCAGTGTCAAATACAGAGGTAAGAGCCTCTCTACTTGAGGTTCCTCCACTGAAGCATCCAACGGTTGCATTAGCGAAGAAGCATTCTGTCTAGATTATGGATGAGGGTATCCACTGTGCTGTGGATAACTTGGCTCTCTGCCTGGCTGTGTTCCCAGCTCCTATCTCCGAGAATTGTCATCCATCACCGTCCGACCTCTTCAGGAGCAACTGCGCAGTATTGAAAACCCATGCGAGCGACATCAAAGCACAGTGGTTCAGGAGTCTAGTTTTACTCAGTTGATCCTCTGGGGCGGTGAGGAGGAGAGAGGTGTGGGTGTGAATGTGGCCAAGGCAGCCATCCTCTCTATATTTCTTTCACGGCAAGCGACAACCTGCTTGTTCAAATTCATCAGCTCCGGAGCTGTGCTCCGGCTTCTTGCTCCTGCCTATCAGAAAGCTCCGTGCTCTGCTGGGCATATTAAAGAACACACTGTGGCGAGCTACCCATTTGAAATGGAGAATGGGAAGGAGAGGGAGTGCAGCACAATCCATCACTGAAAGCGGGGACCGGCAAGACGCCCCCTCATGACGAAGCACTTGGAGTGGCGTTTGTTAAAAGTTCACCAAGCACTTCGAAGATGGATGCGTTTCACACAAAGATCATTATCCCACAAGAGCGATTGCTTCTGGGAAGCATCAAGTGGAATTTCACTGAAGTCAGATGCAGGGGAGACAGGGACATAAAGAAAATGGGAAGCCCTTCTGCTTAGTGTAAACACCATCCGCAATTGAAGTGTGTTTCACACTGATGTTTGGCGGGTTGCAGGAAGCCCCCATTATTCTGAGAGCCCTTGAAAAGGAGACTCAGCCAGAGGGCCCTCCCCCTCCAAATTTGAACAGCCCAGCACTTTTGGGGGGTTGGATTGGGGGGCACTGGAGCAGGAGCCATTTTCTAGGGTTTGGATTCAGTTGAACCCAAACTGCCAGAAAGGGCCAATTCACATTTCTAAGGTTCCAAATGGTGTCAAGCCTTCTAGGTTTTGTATTCTGGTGGCTGGCGCTAGCACCGGCGAAGGGTCTTCGTGACGTCCTGCTGCTTAGCATGTGTGTTTGTGGGGGTCAGGCCAGCCAGAGACCCTCAGCAGAACTGCAAGGTAGACAGGGGGTGTGTCTACATAGCAGAATTATTTTGGAATAACGGCTGGCTTATTCCAAAAGTCCACAAGGAATAATGCCTATTCCAAAATAGCGATTTCAGAATAGCAGAAGTGTGGACGCTCCACTGCGGCTATTTTGAAATAGCTCCTCCCCAGGGCCATTCAAAGTAATTACTCCCCAGTGCCTTCTGGGGCTCTAATTCGAGGCAGCACATCCACATTAAGGGAGCCTGCCTTGGACTAATTTTGAGGCTTCCCTGTAGTGTATACATGCTATTCTGAAATAAGCTATTTCCAAGTATTTCTTCCAGAATCCCAGTGTAGACGTACCCAGGGAGAATGAAGGCAGAGACGCTACATTCCCCAATCCTAAATCCACCAGACTCTCTACTTTCCTCTTTAAAAAAACAGTAAAGTTCTAGCTTTCCTGGCTGTGAAGAATAGCCTGGGAAAATGACCCTAATATAACCAATGTAGTAGTGGCTGCCTGAGTCTGCAAAGAGTCTGAAACAATAGTTCTGAGAAATGTGAATTGCCCAGGCACCTCTGCAGGCTAGTGAATTTCACCCATTATATTGGTTGAACTAGAACTTATCTGTTAGCAAGACACCCGGCCTTGATTTAATGATTTCAACTGCTGGCAAATCCACCACATCCCTGAGCAATTTATTTCAATGGCAAATTGCCCCTCATGTTCAAGCAACACCCCTCATCTCCAGCTTGAATGTATCTCATTTCAATCTCTGGGTGTGGGTTCTTGACATGCCTTTTTATTTAGACACAAGATGCCCTTCTGTTACTCTTCTTCTGTTGCAGTTGATCTATTTATGACAAACGAGTGACATCTAGAATATTACAGAAAAAATGTGCCTTTTATGGTTATTTGGCCGGTTTCTTTAGATTAATTAATTGTCTAGGGGGTACGTCTACACAGCAACATAATTTCAAAATAACTAGTGTTATTTTGAAATAAACGTAGTCCGTGTCTACACAACAGGCAGTTATTTCAAAATAATGTCCAAATACTGTCAAGCTGGAGGACTTCTTACTCCGACTCCTGTAACCCTCATTGCACGAGGAGTAAGGGCAGTCGGGGGAAGAGGGCTCTATTTTGAAATAAGTGCTGTGTAGACGCTCCCAATTTCAAAATAAGCTATTTTGAAATAAGCTATGCAATTGACATAGCTCAATGTGCATAGCTTATTTTGAGTTAAGCCCTACTGTGTAGGGTGTGCACCCTAGGTGTGCACAGCAGAGCAAAGCTACGAAGCAGCTGGAAGTTGAAACTAGACACACTGGGACCGGAAAGAGGGCATACATTTTTAATACACTCGGTGTAATTAACCCTTGGAACAACTTACCATGGATCATGATGGAGTCTCTATCACTGACAATTTCTAAATCAAGATGGGATGTTTTTGTAAAAGATCTTCTCTGGGGATCATTTTGGGGACAGGACTCTGGCTTGTTTTATGCAGGAAGTCAGACTAGATGCTTGCAATACTTTCTTCTGGCCTTGGAATCTAAGAATCTCATCCTGTCTCCAGCACTTTGAGTTCCTCTTGACACCAAGGCTGGATAATTCTGTAGCCCTTCATGACACAGCTATGGTTACTGCAATGAGAAGAATGAAAGGAATGATTTTACCCGTTCCCTGGCAATTAAAAATGAGCACAACCTAACTGATTCAATATAACTCAACAAAGCCTTTCCTGCATTCCATTTGGATAATGCAGAGGCCTGCTATGATGAATAAAGACAAAGCTGATAAAAGTTGAACCTTCTAAATCTGGGACTCTCTGGTCCAGCAACATCCATGGCTCAGCAGGACCAAGGATGTTGCTGGACCAGAAAGTCCCGGCCCCCAGGTGTTCAAGCCGGGTTGGGAAGCCCCACCATCAGGACCAGTGAGCTTCATCTTTGGGGAGCCCCAGCCAGGCAGGGCAGCAGTGGGGCAAACACAGAGCCCCATCCCCTGGGAGCTCCTGCTGGGCAGGGCAGCAGCAAGGAAGCTGCGGAGCTCCATCCCTGGGAAGCCCCAGCAGGGCACAGCAGAATCAGGGCAGCTGGGAAGCCCCTTTCCTGGGGAGCCCCAGCTGGGCAGGACAGGAGTGGGGCCACGGCAGCTGGGGGGCTCAGTGGCAGTGGGGCTGGAGTGGAGTTAGCTGGAGGGAGGGGCAGTGTCCAGGGAGGCCAGTAGCAGGCCACCCCTAGTCTGGCAAATTCCCTCCTTTAGGACAGGTCAATTCCCAAGGGTGCTGGACCAGGGAGATCTAGTGATTTCACAATTCATGTTATTCTGATCATTATGGGCCAAATTCTGATACCCTCCCTTGACCATGAAGAATATCTTACTCCATGAGTGATGCTCTTCAGATCAACGGATCTGCGTGAGGATTAAGTACTAGACAGTCTAAGGCTATATCTACACTACAGAAGAAAGTCGACTTGAGCTAAGTCAACTACATGCATGTGATGAAGTGGCTCTTTGCCCACGAAAGCTTATTCTCCAATACATCTGTTAGTCTATAAGGTGCTACAGGACTCCTTGTCGCTTTTGCAGATCCAGACTAACACGGCTACCCCTCTGAGACTTGAGCTATGCATCTCCAGCTATGTTAATAACATGGCTAGAGTTGATGTACCTTAAGTCGAGTTACCGTGGGCTCTACACTGGGAGGGAAGGGGGGCTGAGGGGAGAGGCCAGGGCAGAGTAACAGGATTGATGGGAGAGTGATCTGAAATCGATTTGGCAGGTCTTCACTAGACTCTCTAAATCAACCGCCAGTGTATCAATCTCAGAGCATCTATCTGGGCTGTAGTGTTTATGTAGCCTAAAGGTGTGCCTTTCTGATGATATAATGATGTCAGAGATTAACAGCTGGTTGCTCTCTTAAAGGGAATGAGAAATTAAGAAATGAGACACCAGCGGTAGGTCCTTTACCCGGAACAAAAGTGCATCTTGCACTACTGCCTGTCTGTCTGGAGCAGCGTGAGAAGAGAGCAATTGTTCTCAGCCTACAGGAGAAGAGCCTGACATTGATGGAGCCAGCAGGATTTCTTCCTAGGTGTTTAAATGTAATATGATTTGGGACCAACGGAGATGCTGGCCCAAAACGCAACAGGTCTGTAACCAATAAGGCTCATGTTGCTCTCAAAGGTTTCATGATTAATACTAGGCATGAACATGTCAGGCATTCTGTCAGCATGGACTAGATCTGGCTTTCCCTTGTCACCGAGCAATAGGAAACGGCTCGTACAAAACCCTTGCTTAGACTGAGATGAAGATTATTCCATGAATAAAGCAATCAGTGAATTTTGTTGGTGGTGGTGAACACACTATTGCTAGCCCCAAGTTTTAGAACTGTATGAAAGAGGCCTTCTGGAAACAATACACTGGCTTACAATGATCAGATTATTTTTTCAAAAGAATACGGTTTGGGTTCTTTTGTTTGCCTTCTGGATTTTGAACTTCTAGGGGCACCTAGGTAACATTTTTATTTTTTCTCTGCCGCCACCTGGGCTAGAAACTTATTTTGTTTTTAACGAAAGTTGAGGTTTTCTCTAGACTAGAAAGTTTAAATCACAGCCATGCAGCATTTTAACGTGGCAGCGTGGCCATGGCAGGAGCGCTGGGAGAGAGCTTTCCTAGCGCTCTAGGTAAACCACCTCCATGCGGGAGAAGCTAACAGCACTGGGAGCCACTGTAAACTACAGTGGTGATTTACAGAGCGTGAAGTGTGTGTGTGTGGGGGGGGGTGGGAGGGGCGTTCACACCCCTGAGCCAGAAAGTTGCAGTGCTGTAAAATATAGACTTAGCAACCACATGACTCCAGCAGTGAGGGCTTTAAAAATGCTAAACATCTGAGACTGCAATGAAATCCAGAGAGCTGGCAACACTCTGAAAAAATTATTCATGAAATAATCCTTTGTATTTTCAACAAACGGGTTGAACATTGTGAATAAAGAACTTATTCACAGGCGAATGACAATACTCGGCAAATCAATTACTCATCAAATATCTTCTTTCATGATTTAATCAGCTCTGCGGGACAAAACTCATGTTCCTGAAGTCACTGGTCTGATGCATTCTGGGAGACCTCTGTCCAAGTGGGGATAGAGGAAGGCAGTAACTTTGGGGACTAGCTGCCAAGAAAAAAATATCAATATATGAAGCAGACAATCTGCTGAAATTGCCATGTGGCTTCACAAAGAAAGGAAACAAATTGTCAAAGCAGGCAAAAGAAATTAAAGTAACTGGTGATAATGGGATGTAATGAAGAAAAGAACAAAACAGATTAAGTACTAGAAAAAAAATATTGCAAACCGAGAGATTTTAGACTGTGGAATGGTTACTTCTGGGAACCTTGCCCTCACTTGAGACATTTAAAACTAGATTGGATAAGCGATGTGTAAGTGATCGTGCATGCAAATTTCTGTGCGGGAGCTGAGATGCCTTTTGAATGCAGAGGCCTAAAATCAGAGGGGAGCAAAACGAGCTGGTCATGTATTTCATCCATGATGCATCATGCTGATACATAAAACGTACAGGAAGCCGTCCAGTTTCAACAATGCATGTCAGATGTCTGTGTAAATGGGGCTGGAACAACTCATATCCTCTGTGGATCGCAGACTGGGACCTGTAACACACACTCTCCAGTGGCCGACCCAGCGGGGCCGACACCCACAGCGGACCTTATGGCAAAGTGTGTGTGTGTGGTGGGGGGGCTGGTTCTCTGCTCTTGGAAGGGATGGAGCCTCAAATGGAAGGGCGGGGCAGAGGACAGTCAGCTCGTAGTGTTGCCCACACTGCAGCATGCCTCCCCCGCAGCCCACAGAGCGACGCTCCAGTGGCAATTCAAAGGAGTCCAGGTTTCGGGCTGCTTGCCAAATCTCCAGGTCCCAGGGCAATTGTCCCTCCCCCGTTAGTGGGGCTGGGTTTACATACTGCCTCTCTACAAAGGAAGCTTGCCCCAAGCATCTGAGATCCAATCCCAGCTGAATCCCCCATTATGTGACAGACTCCGTGTTGGCTGACATACTGTGCATGAACCAGGGACCTTCCAAGCTAAAAAGCAACTGCGGCTTGAAGCTAAAGAGTTAATGTCAGGCACCTGGGGCCTGTAACCGGCCTTATCTTCCCTGGATCAGCCCAGAGAGGCAGCTGCAACATGCATCACACAACGATGCTTCTCACCAAGGGGCTTTGTTTTCGTGAGGCTTGAATTATATTTTGAAAAGCTTTTGTCTGAGGCGTGCGTTCAGTTCGCTCTGATAACAGAGAGTTTCTTAACATAATCGGAGTCAAAAAGCCTTTTTAATTTGTTTTTTTTTACACTCCCGCCACACTTTTCTGGGTCTCATCTGGCAACATGCGTTCCCTAAGGCAACGCCAACACTGCAGCGCTATTTTGGGATACCAGGGGTATCCTCCATTAATATCATAGAAGAGTACGGCCCTTGACTCCTTACAAATACTTGGAGTGCCCCCCCAACCCAAATTATTGCCCACTCCTGAGCTAGTTGATGAACGGCAGTGGGTCATTGAGGCAAGTGGTGGCTTTGGGGTGACTGGGCTCCCCAGGAGGGTGCTGCTGTGGGGTAGTACCCAGAATAAGGGGCACCATGGCTTGGGAGGGACGTGAGGCCTGATGTGAGATGGCGGAGAGCTGGGAAAAGACAGGTAATAGCACCAGAGATCCTGGCCAGAGGAGGGTGCTCCAGGAATGACCAGCAGGAGGCACCGTGCTGGTGAGCAACCCTGTCACAGATACAAATACATTTCTGGAATTATTAGACCTCATAGACAATCCCACAGTTCCACCTGTCTGTACTCCCTGGGGTCTTTCCCTCTGAGGGACCCACACAGTCCAATGCTAGCCGTACTCGGGAGCATCCAAGGCAAAAGGGACTGACATGCCAGCTGCATGCCACCATTGCTCGTCAGGGCCTTCCCCACGCTTCTAATTACTTCCCAGGGACTAGCTAGACCTTGGCTGGTGGTATTGTTATGGGGAGCCCCAGTGTAGGTGGTCTCCAGCTGTTACAGCCGTTTTTAACACCGTATCCATTAGAGCCGTGACGCTACAGGGCACGGTATTAAAAATGGTTGCCACGGGCTGAGTGGAATCTGTTTGTTCGTGTGGTGATAATATGCCTGAAGGACCCAGTCAAGAATCAGGGCCCCAGTGGGTTAAGGCAGCATTTCTCAAACTGTGGGTCGCGACCCCCGGGAGTCGCAGGGAGGTCGCAGCTGGATCCAGTTTTTTTCTTGAAAAAATTTGTGTCTCCCCACGGGCTCCATCCGGTAAAAAAAACCACGAAATACCGGACGGAAGCCTGGCGGGGACAATTTTCCCCTGCTGCGTCTGGCAGGGGTGGGGGAGTGAGGAGCGCCACAGAGTCTCGTGAAGGGGGGGCAGGAGGGGGCAGTTGTCGGGCGCCACGCTGGGGGGGGCGCCAGAGCGCGCGCTGCTCTGTCCAACGTGAGCAGCGGAGACCGGCAGCTGGCCACGTGATGCCTCCCTGACACGCTGTGAGCTGAGGTAGCCAGGCCGGGCGGCAGGAGCAGCCACTTTAAAAGTAAGAATTTCCTCCGTGCCTGGCTCTGTGGGGAGAGGGGGGAGATTTGATTGGAGCAGGCTCCCGAGGCTGAGGATGCCTGCCTCAGGGGGAGGGGGGAGTGCACTGGGATGGGGGGGGCACTAGGGGGGGTCTAGCTCTGAGGCAGGGGTTAGTGCATTGGGATGGGGAGACGGGGGGGGGCCTGGCTTAGGGGGAGGGGTGGGTGCAGTCCCAAACTGGACAAAGTGGTGCAACTTTTGATTAACAACTTTGGCTCCGCCCCCCTTTTTTTTGCTTAACAACTTTTGTGGGGGTGGGGAGGGGGGTCACACAAATTCATTTAGCATTTTAGGGGGGTCGCAGTATCACAAAGTTTAAGAACCCCTGGGCTAAGGTCTTGTACAGATGTGTAGTCCTTCCTGCCCAAAGGATGACAGTCATAGTGACGCTGTGAGAAATGCTTGAATCTTGTAAATGGGCTGGGGAGGAGGAAGAAGAGGAGGTGACAGTGAAACAAGCATGTTTTGTATGATAACTGTCATCTCAGCTCGCCACATGCCCAGCCGTGGCTAGCGGCCTGTGTGATGTAGGCACGAGTGCCGATATTTTCACAGCCTGCCTGAGGGACTCGGAAGTTCTACTCCCATTCACTGGACAGCCATGTCCCTTATGTGGTTCTCCAAGCCTCAGCCCAAGACAGAAGAGAGAACTGAGAATTGGAAGAGAAATCGTAGAGAGGTAGGAGTGGAAAGGACCCCAAGTCCAGCTATCGAGTCCAGTCCCCTGCCCTGAGGCAGGACTAAGCAGGATAATGTAGCAGTTTAATGGATTTTTTTGGGCAGAGAGTGAATTTTTCCCAGGTGCTTGATTACAAAGTCTGAGTTTTAAATTGGCAGAATCTCTTTGTACATAAAATTGTTGCTCATGGACACTGATATGTAATATGTATTGATCACTCATTATAAAATCCTGGTATTGTTATGTATCTTTTGTGGGTAACTTGAATATATTAATATTAATCAAAAGTCAAATATATACATTTGATTAACAGTCATTGTACAGAATAACCTGCAATAGCTGAGTTTACAACAACCTGACTGCTGCTACTAACTTTATTACCAATACACCTTTTACAAAAGGAGAGTACATGAAGCGGACGCTAATGGCTTTATCTATTATTTATTTTAGAGAGTTTGTCTGTCTGTCTGTCTGTTCAAGATCTCCTAAACAGTAAGAGCTAGGGCCACCAAATTTGACATACAGCTTTTTCTTATCATTCATATCTTAAAGCCAGGTCAGGCCAGGACAATGGGATGTGCCTGGAATGGGATTATGTCTCATAAAACCCTACAGAAAAGAGACAGACTCACCAGGCAGGTGAAAGGGGCTGCCTATAGGTGTACCCCACCATGGTGGACTGCTCCAGCCCTGGCCTCCCATCACCCAGGTGTCTTTTAGGGAGGGGGGCTGAATATCCCACCCCCCTCCACGTTCATACGGGGACATTGCTGGCTGTTTGCCTTCATCAGGGAAGAAGACGAAAGTGCAAAGTTTGCTGCATTCCTCACTCTGGCCAGGGAGTGCAGGAGGCAGACAAGCTGTGCTCTTTGCTATCGCTTCCTGAGAGGGACAGGAAGGGGAAGAGCAAGCAGCCCTTGTATGAGTTGGGGGGGGGGCTTTAGCCCCCACACTCCCTGGACACCTTCTCTATACACACACACACACATACCCCCCGAGTTCCCTTCCCGGAGCTCCTCCTCACCCCAACCATGACTCCTGCACCCCCACACCTGCAGCCCCTCGGTCTGAGTCCCCCATATCACCAAGCCCAGCTCCCTGCCCCAAGCTTCCTGAACCCCCCACATCCCTCTAGCCCCTTGCTCTGAACCTCCCACATCCCCAAGTCTCTCCTTTGACTCCTGCACCCCCCACATCCCCACCAGCTGCGCTGAGCACCCGCACACCCTGACACTCCCCAACCCCCCTGCCTTGAGCTCCGCCCCCTGCACTCCACCCCCACACTTAAATTTCTTACAGGTACTGTTGTATCACATCCCTCCCCAACCTCCTGCCCGAAGGGTCCCCTTGAGGGGTTGCAATATGACAATACCTGTAAGACGCTTAAATTACTTTCACCCTTGAACTGAACCAAGAAGAGCCAAAAAAATAGGATGAATTTGGAATAGGATTGTTTCTCAGTAAACCTTAAGAAATGAGATAAAGAGGAAAAATTTGGAGTAGCACTCTGCTTTGGCACAGCTAATTCAATGCTTCAAGCGCGAAGACTCCTAAACAGTAAGAACAAGGATCACCAACAGTGTTCCCTGTAAGCTGAGCACTTGGGCAGTCACCGAGGAAAGATTTATATGGTGTCGGGTTGATTAGCAGAGTGCCCACAGCTGGCAGCATGTGTTTGTACTGGTAGTAGGCATTTGCACATGCCTTAGTGCATTTAACAACATTTATTCTGCACATGGATTGAAAAAAAAATAGAGAGAACAGTGACCTCCACATTGGTATACAGCATCCTCTTATCATTACTTAAAGTAATGAAAGGGTGTTTGGTTATGCCAGAAAAATGGGATGCACCTGCAATGGGATTACTTATCATAAAACCAAACAGAAAAGAGGTCTCCAAACTTGACACAACTGAGCAAATGTTGAAAGAGACTGAAAGCCAGAAAAATCGGATGAACCTGCAATAGGATTGCTTCTCAATAAACCTTATAGAAAAGAGATAAAATGTGAAATTTGGAGTTATGCTCTGTTTTGGCAAGCTAAATCAATGCATAAGGTTTGAAAATTAGAAGAAAATGTTATTGCAGACCACGTTGATGATAGCCCTTTGTTAAAACATAGCTAATAAGAGTTTATAGGGATGAAGAAAAAAACATACTTGATGGAATTCCCACTTAAAAAAATTACTAATAAACAATTAAATGGAAATATTTTAACAATCTCTTTTTAAAAGAAATCCAAAATAAACATTAACTTCATAAAAATAACCCTGTATTTTTGAAAAACACAATCATTAAAATACAGCATGTATGTTTTCCTTTTATTAAAAAAATTCTTAACTAAGCTAAGGACCCAAGCAATGTCAGGTAATTACGCTAGTTTATTAATATTGCAGAGACTTTAACAGACAAAATCAGTGGAGGGGAAATCATCAAACTCCAGAGGGAATTTTAAAATGTCATAAATATGGAGCCAAAGTGAAACAATGTTATTTCTTCTGATTTTTATATCCTTGTGCCAGGCTGACAATATTAAAGTTGTAGGGCATTGTACTCTACCAATGCATGCCTTTTCTCCATAGCAACTTCATTATCCATGTGTGAAAGCAAGTCGAGAGCCTTCCCTTGTGACTATGCGGGGCTTAATAATACAGATATAGGTCGAACCTCTCTAGTTTGGCACACTCTAGTCTGGCAACATTCATGATCTAGCATGAATGATCCCTCTAAATTTTCCAACCATGGGTGGAATAAGTTTTGGTATGTGCACCAAGACGTGTGGATGTGCACCATCCGTGAAAAAAATGCTGCCGATTGTGGGCAGCTGTGAGTGCTGTGCCAATCAGCTGGGCAGCACCTGAATCTCTCCTGGGTGGCTGCCCTAGTGCTCAGCTTACAGGGAACACTGTCCGGCACAATTTTAGCTAGCCAGGAATCTGCTTATCATGGGTGTGGCCAAGTTTCCTGCAATCCCATGAAGTTTGTTTACCATCACCAGTCCTGGCTCTCCATGGTCTGTGCTGTTATTTAGCTCTAATTTGCCCCTAAATGTCTTCTAAGAGCCCAGTGAACAGTGGAAGTGTTGGTAATGCTACTAGACAATACTGACCTCCCATGGTCCGGCAAATTCTCTGGTTCGGCACCAGTCAGGTCCCGAGGGTGCCAGACTAGAGAGGTTCAGCCTTCACACATAGCCCTGATCCTGGTGGAAATGCAACCATCTTTCTACTAGCCCATCCTGTGCTCTCAATCTGGCGCAGAGATTGTAGCCTTTTGCACACTATTCCACCCAGTCCTAATGCTGCACCGTTGCTGAAACTACCACCTCCGGCTAGGATCCCAGACTAAGTTTCCTCCTTTATTGATGGAAATTTTTTTTCTGCTTCTTCTGAAAGTTAAGGGAGTTTTGCTTCACGTTCATTTTTTTCCCTCTTGGTCTGAAACTCCACTGCTCTCTCTCTATTTTGCCTAGCACAGCAGTTATTATTTTATCCCGTGCATTGGCCTAATTGGTTCCAGGACATTTTCAGTTCTCTGCAAGGGAGCGGAGAAGAAAGGACAAAGCAAAGGTTGCTATCAAACGACCCAGACCTGAAGCAGGCTTTTATTGAGTTACTTTTGTTGATCAGAATGAACTCCCACTAGGCTTGCATTCAGGTTATAGGAGCCCTTTCGCGATCAACCCAGAAGAATTGTGGGTCCAAAGGAGATGGATCCATTTTGCACTAGCTCACAGAGGAAAGCACACAACTTTACCTCGGATCCCTGGGAAGGGAAGAAATAGGGTCCCGCAGCAGCAATAACAATATTTTCGCTTGTGACTAAAACATGGCACAATCACACATCTGGCTCCATCCCTCGTTTTGGTATTTTGAAGGCACTTTTCAACATGGCGCCCCCTAGCTGTGCACTGTGCAGTTTGCCAGCTATGGGCTGGAGCTTCTCAGCCCCACTGCAGCCCTAATTCAGTAGCATATCCATAGGCAGCAGAGTGGCCCAACACCTGGTTAAATCCCTGTAACGGGGTGGCACTCACCTCTCACGAGTGCCCCCATCTGGCTGAATGCATGTGCCTGCCCACTGGCTGAGTCACAGCCTTGTGTGAAGTCACAACCCCTTCCGGGCTACACTTTGAATGGTGTCCATCCTGGTGCCCTCTGTGGAGTGTCTCTAAGGGTATGTCTACACTAGCCCCCTAGTTCGAACTAGGGGGGCTAATGTAGGCATTCGAACTTGCAAATGAAGCCCGGGATTTAAATATCCCGGGCTTCATTTGCATGTTCCCGGGCGGGCGCCATTTTTAAATCCCCCTAGTCCGAACTAACTTCCCGCGGCTACACGTGGCAGTTAAAAGTTAATTTGAACTTCCTAAGTGGAATGAGGTGTAACAGTTAATTCGAACTAAGGACTTAGTTCGAATTAACTTTTAACTGCCGCATGTAGCCGCGGGCAGTTAGTTCGGACTAGGGGGATTTAAAAATGGCACCCGCCCGGGAACATGCAAATGAAGCCCGGGATATTTAAATCCTGGGCTTCATTTGCAAGTTCGAATGCCTACATTAGCCTCCCTAGTTCGAACTAGGGGGCTAGTGTAGACATACCCTCAGTCTCTCAGTTTGTTTCCCCACTCAGAAGAGAGTGGTGCCTCCAGGGCTCCTTCTCCTGGAGATGGTTTCTTGCCCCTCGCTCAGGGCTTAGTCTCACACTAGCTCCCCGCACAGGACTCTGCCATGGTACTGCAGCTCCCTTAGCCAGCCAGCTAGCCACTCAGTCTTCCCCTCTTCAGGGCTCAGTCTTGCAGCTCCTTTTGTAGGCCTCGCTGGCCTCTGATTGGCTGGTTTCTTCTGGCCACTCTAGCCTCCTGGAGGACTTCTCTATGGCCCTTTCTGGGCTCAGGGGTTGGTCTGCCCCATTACAATCCCATTCCAGGTCTTTGATGGATTTCAGCATGGGTTTAAACTTTCTGCTGAATTCGGGCCAATGGGCCCAACTCAGCACCCACAGAAATCAGTGCTAATATGTCTGCTGATTTCAATGGCCGCAGCATCAGGACTCAAGTCCTTTTTCATGTCCCTCTTCATCATCTCATGGTATTTAAGGCCAGAAGGCATCAGATCATGAGCTCTGACTTCCTGCAATCACAAGCCACTACATTTCCCACGGCCACTCCTGTCTGGAGCCCAATCACTCACCGTAGGCTAAACAGCTGTGTGCCACCAGTATAGAACAGGAGAGATCAAGGTACCACCAGGCGGTTCTGAGGGAGCAGTCCCAGGAAAGTGAACACGTCTCGCTGCTTTGGCAGAATGCAGTGATTTCTCTACCTTGCAGTCCTTCGCATACAGCGATTTCCCCATAAATTGCCTAGGGAGGTTGTGGAATCTCGATCACGGGAGATATTTAAGAGCAGGTTAGACCAGTGTTTCTTAACCAGTAGTACAAGTACCCTTAGGGGTACTTGAGAGAAGTCTGGGGGGTACATCAACACAACTGAAATTTAGAGAAAATTGAATTTTTGTTTTAAGTTTTACAGCACCTTATTATTTTTGTACTTTTTATACCCAAAAATTTCATCGCCCGCCCAGCTACGATTAAATTGTTTAACCAAATATGTTGCAATGGTAGAATTTTTGTGTGCGTGTCTGAAAACTGTAGGTACTGGGGGTACTTATAATTTTTTTTAAAAAGGGGTACTTTATAAAAAAAGGTTGAGAAACACTGGGTTAGACAGACACCTGTCAGGGATGAGCTAGATGGTTCTTGGTCACGGATGAGCTAGATGAAGGCAGGAGACTGGACATGATGCTCTCTCGAGGTTCCTTCCAAGCTCTAGTGTTCTAGGATTCTATGCTCCCCCTGAAATGACTGACCTGGGGGGAAGACGGTTGGAACAGTAAACCCACCGCTGATCCATAGCAGCTTCCCTTTGAAACACACTTATTTGGAATCAGTCGGGATTCGTTCCCCTGGAACATTTCCTCAGCCCTGTTTGTTGGGGAGCAAACCGCTTTTCTGAGCAATATTCTAAACCATAGTGGGCAGGGCAGGCATTGTAAAACCGGAGCAGGGCCCTCTTTGAGAGGAAGCCACCGAAACCTAGTGATAATTACATGGGAAGGCTCTTGTAAGCCTTCCATCATCCCTGGCAAAAAAAAAAAAAGAAAAAAAAAAGACCGTCCCCTCAAATACTTCAAACCCTCCCTTTGCCTCCCCTCATCACTTGTATAATTTAATTTCACCTTCACTCAACATGCTGAAAGAACATCAAGTCTGCTGTACGTTCGTATCCATCTGTCTCTAGCTAAAGACACGCCTGCCAAAATCAATGCACTGCATTCCTGGGTGCGTTTCCCTTCCAAATGGGCAGCTTTTTGTGTAGCATCCGTCACTCTGCTGTACTAGGCAGACAACACGCCGAAATGCTGCTGGCACAGTCTGCAGTGCTACATCCCCCCCGTTTCAAACAGCCGATGGGAGGCTTGACAGGAAAAGGACTTTAGACAGTGCCCCCTAACTGGGAAAGAATGACAAGAGCTGCCTTTTCACACCTGGGTCTATAATGGGGCGTCTGTTTCTGTGGGCTTGAAGAAGATTGCTGCCAAAGGAACAAGGTTCGGAATCTTTGGTGTTCTGTGCTGGTGGGAGTTTTAGTGAACATGCTGCATTTTCACTTGCCGGGTGGGTTGCTTTTGGGTATAGCTCACAAGGGACCCTAGGGAGATGGCAGATCTAGTTCCCTTACATAACAATACGCTGTCCATAAAGCAATATGCGGCTGGTGGCTTAGAATTCTGTCCAGTTTTGTTTAGCTACTGATGGCATCAAAACATGCAGTGACTGTAACTGCTTGGCTTTTTATATTCATAGAATCCTAGGATTGGAAGAGACCTCAAGTGGTCATCGAGCCCAGCCCCCAGCTAAAAGCAGGACCAATTCCAACTAAATCATCCTAGCCAGGGCTTTGTCAAGCCAGGACTTAAAAACCTCCAGGTTACGTCTACACTACGAGTTTTCTCGGCAACAAATATGCTAATGAGGGACTCATTTGCATGAGTCGCGATCTCATTTGCATATGTTCTGCTGATCTGTTTTTGTGCTGGGGTTTTTGTGCAAAAACAAGCAGTGTGGACATTTTCTTTTTGCGCCAAAACCCCTTCTTCCACAAGATCATTATGCCCCAAAAAAGGAGGTATATCTTGCAGAAAAAGGGGTTTTTGTGCAAAAAGAAAACGTCCACACTGCTTGTTTTTGCGCAAAAACCCCAGCACAAAAACGGATTGGCAGAAAATATGCAAATGAGATCATGACTCATGCAAATGAATCCCTCATTAGCATATTTTTTGCCGAGAAAACTCGTAGTGTAGGCATAGCCCTAGGGATGGAGATTACACCATCTCCGTAGGGAACCCATTCCAGTGCTTCACCACCCTCCTAGTGAAATAGTTTTTCCTAATATCCAGCCTAGACCTCCCGCATTGCAACTTGAGACCATTGCTCCTCATTCTGTCATCTGTCACCACTGAGAACAGCCTCTCTCCATCCTCTCTGGAACCCCCTTTGAGGTAGTTGAAGGCTGCTATCTAATCTTCCCATCACTCTTCTCCTCTGTATGTTCCTAGTGCATATCATGGGGTGCATATCATGTTGCAGTCCATTCAGGACACTGGTCCCTAAAGTGCAGAATATCCCCTCTTTTTAAGGAACTTACCATCAGATCCCATTTTTAACATGAAGGAACAATTAGTGGTTGGACCCAGACAGCAGAGGCATCACTGATTTAGTGACCAACACTAACGTTGTACTATCAGTAAAGCGAGGTATGTCTGATTAGCTGGGCTGTGAAAAGGTTTGTGTCCCTCTCTAGGGGGAAAGAGGAACTAGAGGGAGAGATGATAGGTCTTGTGGGGACAACCCCTGGAAATATTAGGCTCTATTTTATGTTCAGTTATTTTAAAACTGAAGCTAAAAGAAACTGCAGGATGGGGTTGGGTTTTTGCCCACACCACCAGTTTGTGCAGGGAGGTATCTGGAAATCCCACTACTGGCACCAAATATGGTAGGCAGAGTGCCAACCCCACTCTCAACACAGAAGATACACAGAATCTTGAAATGGCAGACGGAGTAGCAGCCATAGACTAAAACTGGGCAGTTTTCTAGTTCACCCTCTGAGACGACGACAAGTATATTTAAGGACATCATTCTCCTGGAGCTGTATGGGGGTTCTCCCGATGCCAATGCTGAAGAAAAATTTCTCTGTGACACTGTATATGCAAAGGCCAGGCAAGATTCTTGGCTCCCATCATTGCCAAAGCTGCTGCCGGTGCCCTATTTCAGCAACACAAATGCGGGAGCTGTAGAACCGAAATCTCAGCAGAAATGCTCAGGAGGTCAGTGGCCAGAAGGCCCTGAGCATCCCAGCTGTCCAAACACAATGATCCATGGGATTAATAAAAACCAGTGAGCGGCAGCTTGCATGGAGACGTGTTTAGAATGCCAAGGCATTGGTTTGTTTTGCTTTTCATCTCCTCCAGCCATTTTCTGACAGGGACCCTGAGGACAGCATTTGTGTATTCAAAGAAAACATATCATTAGACATGCCTAAGCAATTCTGTCCGGCCGTGCTGAGAGGATCGATATGCCACACACGCACCGACTGATTGGAACGGAACATTGTCTGTCCTCATTTGGTGGCTCATTCCAGACTGCAGGTATTCTGCAAGGGGGTCATTCCTCTTTCCCCTCCGTAAACCTTTTGTGATGTCTGTGGTTGTGAGAGAAAAACAAAACAACACACAAAAGCTGCTTGCAGGTCTGTGTGATTTTATTTGATAGTGGGGTTGCAAAAGCAAAGTCAATTCGAGACCCCGATTAAAGATCAGCTCAAAAATAGTTCTGCACCGATAGCTGCCATCAAAGGACCATTCTCTAACTGTGAGCTGCTCAGCTGATAGATATGACTGTTGACTGAGTCTTTGCATTCCTTGCTGTTTTCCCCAGGAAATCAGAGAGATTTCAAACACTTCAAGGAAAACATATGGGGGCTAAAATGATTCACACCAGCCAAAAATCTGGTCAATTAACCTTCCCTATATATCTAGCACGATATTCTTGCTAAAAGGATTTGTAAATACATTTTAATACTCCTTTAATGTAACATTGCATCATGCTGCAGGTCACGTGTGGAAGAGTTATTTTGTAAAGCCAGAGTCTCTGAGGACTAGAGCTGAGGGAATAATTCATTTTCCAGTTTGGATGTCAAACCGAACAATGCAGAAAAAAAATCGATTCAGTTTGAATGGAAACTGAATTTTCTTCTTGCCAAAATGAAACAAATGAAAAATGTTTCCCTATGTTTTTGTTTTGTTTCAGGTCAGTTTTGGGTGTTTTTAAACCTTTTGTTTGTTTGAAATTCACTCCCTTTCTAAATGAAATGTATTAAAAATGCAGAATCCAGGAATTTAATTTTGAAACAGCTGAAATGAATCACTTGGATTTTTTTCCAATTTTTCCCCCCATTTTTTCTAGGTTGAAACAACATTTTTTCTTGGCTGAAACTATTCACCAAATTCAACTTGAATTGGAGAATAATTTTGGCACCCTGAAAAATATTGGTGAATTAACTATTTACCTAAAAATGTTGTCCTGGCTCTACTAAGGAGTTGCTAGGTAATTGTATCCTGCCCTGAAGATATGATCAGCCAAAAAAGATTTGTTGTAATGATATGCAGTGCCCTTACTGGATAAGAGGGTGTGTTACTTGGCTTTCTCTGGCCCAGCCATTCCTTTCTCTCCCTGAGGGAATGCGGGAGTTTCTGTGAGGCCAGTTGCTTCTCGAAGAAATTCCTGTGAGCGATGATGAACACAGGCATATCTTTGAGACTATTGTATCCACTTTGTTAATGTCACCTGCATTTCTCTGAGGCAGACCTTGGAACCTGAAAACACCAAAGATGATTCTGTTGAGATGTGCCAAATAATATGGGCTCTTAGAACATTTGTAGACCTTTGTATCAATATGTGTTATATATATTTTGGGCTCCTGGCTGTTGGTTTTCTGTGGTATCTGGAATCACGAAGAAACTATGTACGTGAAGTCCCACTGCTGGTTATGCAGACACCAAGCCTTTCACTCATCCTCAATGACTGGAAGGCCCTCATTTTGGACGAGACTCTTTGGCCAATGGTGTGTATGGAGCAAACCCTGCTGAAGGGGTTGAAAGACAGGATCCTGCCAGATTATCCAAAGGAAAGGTGTGGGACGTTTGGTAAGCTTCCGTGTGCATTTAGATCTTTGATTGTTTTATGATGTTTTCTCTGTAACGCTTTTGTCCTAAAATCAACGTCCTGTGCACTGTCTGGCATCTGGTAAACTACAGAATGGAACTACAAGATGTTAGCTAAGGTCAGCTCTGCTGGGATAATTAGAATGAATGACAAGTGGCTGCCGCCAAAACCCAGTTGGAGGGAGAGGGACTGCCAGAAGAATATGGTAGGTCCCTGGCCTAAGGACGTGATGGGCAAGCTAGGCGAGTGAGTGGGCCACATGTGTGGCCTCCTTCATCTCAGTGGGCTGCAAGATTGTTGTAAACAAGACGGTCTCCCAGGACAGGGTAGTTTTGCTTACTGCGCTGGCAGACCTAGAATTTGCAGGGTGGGCCGATGGAACCGCAGCAGCGCTTTGATTGGCTACAGAGGGAGTGCCCGGCTCTCGCAGTCAGTGTTGTGTGCAATCAGCAGTCAGTGTTGTGTGCAATCAGCATGCACCTCACTTCACATGCCCTGGCTTTATGTGCATGTCACTTTCTAAGACTGGTAGGGAAAAAAACCGGTGCAGATGGAAACCAGCGGAATCTGGCAATCCTGCTCATGGGCCACAGTAAACAAAATGTCTCGCAGGCGACACACAGAACCCCAATGGGCCGCACGTGGCCTGCGGGCTGCAAGTTGCCCACTACTAACCTAAGGAGTCATCCTTTGAGCAGGCCACAGAGTGGGTCAGGGACTCAGTTACCCCAATTCTGTTGGCAGCTTCTTCTGTTCTTGCTGAGCTAATGACATCCTGGTTGAATGTGCGTGTGTCATGTGCCATTCAAAAATTCCTTTCCCCTAGAGCTGAGTCAGGTCTTGTACTCGACCTACGAGCTCAAAGAGTTTAAAACCAGAAGGAGCTACTAAGGGTATGTCTACACTACGGCGTTATTTCGAAATAATGCGTCTACACACAAAATGCATTTCGAAACAGCTTTTTGCTATTTTGAAATAGCGCGTCCACACTCTGTGGACGCTGAATCGCTTTTAAGGCCGGCCAGAACCAGGTCCGGCAGGGCATCAGGTCAGGAGTTACTTTGTGTGGCTGCTGCCTGAGGCTATCTGAGGCCTGTGCTTAAAGGGACACCCCCCCCCCCCGGGACAGCCGGTTCTCAGGTTTCCCTGCTTGCTTGTCAACCTCGATGAGGGACAGCAAAGCATTTTGTCTCTGCGTGCTCTGGTTGCCCTCACTTGGGACACCACAGAACTCAGCAACATGGAGCCGGAGCTGCCCCTGGGCACTCTGGTGCTTCTTGTGGACGCATTGCTGTGAGCCTGGCTGCACTTTCTGCAGGCTGCCATCTGGGGGGGTCCATCGGGGGGCTGTCAGTATCCAGGAGGCCCTGCAGGAGAGCTTCCACCCTGAGGAGCACTAAGAGCCTCCCTGGTCTGCCCCACTGGGGGCTTGTGCCTTGTTCCTCCCTCACGTCCTTCCACTTACCCCTCCCTAACCCCCCTTCCTGATGTCAAATAAAATACATGTATTTTCATGAACACAAACTCTCTTTATTTAACAAAACTTGGCGGGTGGGGGGGAATGAAACTCTGGTGAGAATGGGGAAAGAAAGCGGGAGAGGTGAGAAGAGAGGGTGGGAGAAGGGAGGGGGAAACCTGGGAGGAGGGAGCTGGAGGGGGGAAGCCAGGGGAAGAAGGGGGAGCTCAGGGCTCAGGGTTGGGGGTCTCGCCGAACCAACTTGATTTTCATGCAAACCTGCTCCTGGGTTCACATGTGGCCTTTTGTGGCCAGGCTGGCAGCTATCCTGCCGTAGATAATTGCATTCCTCCGTCTAGTGCGGAGATCATGGATGTTGGGGGCATCCCCCCCAAATCTGAATAAATTCCATGATCTCCACCCTGGACCAGGAAGGCGCTCGCCTTCTCCAGGCCCTGGCAGGCTCTTGGGAGCTGGCAGACTGCTCCTGGGGAGCGGTGGAGGGCTGGCTGCCAGTGGCTTGCTGGCTCATGTTTTGGGGCCACTGGGTCAGGGCAGTGACTGCTGGCTCTGGCCTGGCAGGCTTGGAGCTGGCACAGGCACTGAGGCCAGAGTCAACCCCTTTAAGGGCTCCGGGGAGTGGGGAAGGAGAGGAGTGTTCTTGGTTGAGGCTGGAGTGGCCACCAGGGCACCCTGGGAAGGCTGGAGGCCCCCTATTTCGAAATAGCTGTTTTGAATTTGGCGTTATTCCTCATGGAATGAGGTTTACCAAATTCGAAATAAGCACTCTGCTATTTTGAATTAATTTCAAAATAGCGGTTTGCCTGTGTAGACGCTAGTAAAGTTATTTCAAAATAACGGCTGTTATTTTGAAATAACTTTGCTGTGTAGACATACCCTAAAATATCTAGTAGGGCCTCTTGTACATCGCAGGCCATTGACAGCCCCCAGCACCCTATGCTTAACCCAAAGTCCTCCTTACCCAAGCTGGGGCTCCAATTACCTCAGAGTGAATTGTTTCCCCCATCTCCCGCCATGGCCCCCCACATAGATCCTTCCCATTGATCCAGCAACGTTAGAAGTTCCTGAGACTTTTCACACAAACAGGGTCGAATGGGTGTTGCAAATGAAATATTGATACGCACGTCTGAAAATGTGCAGTGAGCATAACAAGGCCACGATCTATCCACCGTGTTGTCTCAGGAAACACCTACTGCTGAGAGAGATGAAAACCGCAGGAAGGAAAAGTCACACTGCACTCAGATAAAATTGGTCAGGAGGATCCTGAAGGACTGCCCGGGGAAAACAATCCTCTCCAGAAGTTAAAAACTCTTCCAACTGGAGTTTTAGTTGTTCTCCCCGAGAGAGCTGCCTGTTACCTTCAGAGAATGAAACACACCCCACAGACTAGCTGAATATCCAGCCCAAAGCCAAACAAACATGTGCTTTTAAAGAGTAACCTTGGGACAGACAAACTGATCTTGCAGAAGGAGAGGAGTTTAGAAGACAGCACCCAAATACGTGAGTCACAACCATGTGAGATTCAGTTACTCATAAAGGAACCAAATCTGAAGTTAACAAGGAAAGAAAAAAGTTGGAGCGGCAGATTTTAAATTTGTAACACCCATGGGGATGCAGGGTGGACAGCAAAATGAGTCAGACTTCTTGTTGGCTGAGTCTTAAGGTTCAAAGATGACTCATGGCCACAAGTAAAAGTCATAGAATAATAGAAGATTAGGGTTGGAAGAGACCTCAGAAAGACATGTCGTCCAACCCCCTGCTCAACCCAACTAAATCATCCCAGCCAGGGCTTTGTCAAGCCAGGCTTTACAAATTTCTAGGGATGGAAATTCCACCCCCTCCCTAGGTAATCCATTCCCAGGGCTTCACCACCCTCCTGGGGAAATAGTTTTTCCTAATATCCAACCTAGACCTCCACCACTGCAACTTGAGACCATTGCTCCTCGTTCTACCATCTGTCACCACTGAGAACAGCCTTTCTCCATCCTCTTTGGAACCCCCTTTCAGGTAGTTTGAAAGCTGCTATCAAATCCCCCCTCACTCTTCTCTTCTGCAGACTAAATAAGCTCAAATCCCTCAGCCGTTCTTCCAGAGTCCTGGGTCCCAGCCCTGTAATAATTTTTGTTGCCCTCAAATCTGCTTTTCTGAAGTCCAGGGTCTGTATGGTCACTGCTGCCCAGGTTGCCACCTTCCCCTACTAATTCTTCCCTGTTTGTGAGCAGCAGGTCAAGAGCTGCATGCCCCCTGGGTGGTTTCTCCAGGACTTGTACCAGGGAGTTGTCCTCTACACTCTCCAAAAGTTTTCTGGATTGTCTGTGCTCAACTGTATGGCTTTCCCAGCCGATGTCTGGGTGCTTGAAGTTCCCCAAAAGAACCAGATTCTGGAAACTCCTAGCTGTCTGAAGAAAGGCTCGTCTACCTCATCCTCCTGGTCTGGTGGTCCACAGCAGATGCCCACCATGACATTATTCTTGTTGCTCTCACCCCTAAACTTAACCCAAAGAGTCAAGAGGCTGTCACTCTGGTTACTTCCATCTCTCTTTGAGTGCATCACAATAAGAGTGCCATGTAATTCAGTACAGCCTGAACCTATCTAAACCAGGATTGGACCACAGATATTTCAGGACCAGAGAGTCCCCGTGGAGGACTGGTGGCTGGGAACCCTGTGAGCTGGCAGGGCAGCAAGCTGCCAGCAGGGTTGGGAGCCTGGCATGCTGCAGCGGGGCTGTCCAGTGCACTCTAGCTATGCTGCCTGGTGGGGCTGGCAGGGTGGAGGTGGGGGCTGGTGGTAGGTGGGGGAGCTAGCCAGGAGGCTGGCAGCTAGGCCATGGTTGGGGAGGCTGTAGTAGGGGGGCAGAAATGACTTCCCCTGGTGACAAAATCCCACATCTGGGGCTGATCAGGTGCCGGCCCAGGGAGATCCAACCTGTAATTGGTATTCTCTTCTGTGGAGACAGCTGGGATTAGAATACAAAATGGCGACTCTTTAGGGCTAAAGTGTTATGGCTGAGCTGTTTACTGAGCGTCATCCTACCGGTGCTATACCTTGCTCTAGTGCAGGGGTTTTCAGAATTCCTTCCTCGTGACCCAGCTGAAGGAAATTGTTGATGCCGCAACCCAAACTAATTTGACTGGAATGTGGGCTCCGGGGCGGGGCTGAGGAGGAGAACTTTGGATGTAGGAGGGGGCCTCAGCTTTGGAGGGGGGCAGAGTTGGGGCAGGAGGGGTTTATGTTGAGCAGCTCCTGGTCAGTGGTGCAGTGGGGGTTCTAAGGTAGCTGCCTCTCCTGGCACCTCAGACCACGCTGCACCCCAGAAGCAGTCAGGAACAGGTTTCCAGCCAATGGGAGGGTGGAGCTAGCGCTCAGGGTAGGGACATTGCACAGAGCCCTATGCACTCCCCCCCCTCACCAAGGAGCCAGGCCTGCTGCCGGCCACTTCTGGGGTGCAGCGCAGTCTGGGGTGCCAGAACAGGTAGGAAGCTGCCTGAGCATCCCCACTGCTCACCTGATCCCCCCGCAGCAAGACCCAGTGTCTGACACCCCATCCCCCAGTGCTGGGTCATGATCCATAGTATGAAAATGATTGGCATAGTGAAGTTTTATGGAATGGATCCCTCGCTCCACGGGTGCTAACACAACCAAACCTGATGTCTCAAACTAGCATGGTCTGGAACACGCAAGTTCAATCTGCCTTGTCTCCCTCTAGTGACAGATCCAGGGAGGATAATAGCCTACTACTTCTAGGGAGTTACTTTTTTATATCTGGTGATAGAAGTATTGAAAGTCCTTGGTTCACACCCAGCCGCTGGGAGTCAGGATGCTTAGGCAGGGGTATGGTATAAAATGCATTTGCCAGGTAAGTCGTGAGAACAGCAGGGAACTCAATCAGAGTTGGCTGCAGTTCTAAGTCCTGCAGAGACGTCTCCTCTGGGACAGGAATTAGCATTTGCAGCATCTCCGTGTGGCCCTTCTAGCCCCCCCTCCGCCCACCAACACAGCATGGATAAATGTATCAGTGCAACAATCTGTCTGAAATTCATTTGGCGCCTGTGCGGCTTCGCTCCTAAAACACCAGCACACTCAGATACCGAAAGGGCACGTGGCACAGGTAAGGTTATGCTCCTTGCATTAACCACAGCAGCTGGCAGCATTCACCAGCCATTCTTGTCACGTTTGCAGAACAGTTCGGGAATTGTAGAAGATCTTTGCAGCGTGGTCTGGAAATCCCTTTCCTCAGGCCATTGCTGCGGGTTAAATGCACCCCGTCAGGAAGGACTGTACAGGGGCAGAGAGAGGCTCAATATTTATGGCCCCCACTGTTGAATCTAAGCGATGGGAAATGGGTGCTGTTAGGCCGGGAGCACGTCTGGGTGTGAATTGGCCTAGAGCTGTGGTTCTCAAAGTTTGGGCTGCGAAACACTAGTGGTCCACCACGGGCTTGCAGGTGGGTTGCGGGCTCGAGGCTTCCCCCCGCCCGCACCAGGGAGCCTGCGCTGACATGCCAGGCCTGCAACCCCAGGCTTCCCACTGCGCGGGGCGTGGGGGGAGGCCTTGCGGGCTGGATGCAGCTTGTGAAGGAAGGAAGCGGCTCCATGCGCTGCCGCTCCTCCTCCACCTGGTTGGGGGAATGGCAGCACAGGAAACCACTTGCCTGGAGGCTTTCCCTGCTGCTCCCATTGGCTGGAATCACAGCCAATGGGAGCAGTGTGGGGCAATGCCTGGAGGTAGCAGGAGGCGTGGAGTGAGGTCAGTGCTCCCTCATGCTCCTCTTGCTGAGACCCTGTGCCCGTACCCCACTCCTGCACTCTCCCTCCCTCCCAGGCCCCCCCCTTCCTGCTCCTTCACTCTCCCTCTGATCCCCATGTCACGTTATTGGATTCTAAAGATCACTGTTGCACCCATGGGGGGGGGGGCGTGTGCCCAACAGTCTGTACAAAGGGGGCCATGTGAGGTGTCACACGAAGGCTTGTGTTCTACTGATTCTGTACATGCTATTCATGTACTTGTATGATATCTGTGTGTGGAGTTATAAATATGTACTCTGGGTTGATGCTGGAAAATTCTCTGTCTGAGGCAGAGCAATGGGCCAGGGATGTTTGCTCAATGGCTGTGCTGATGAGCGGGGCTCCAGGGACAATAGATCTCTAAATGCCTCATGAAACGAGGTTTACCTGAGCAGTTGACAAAGAGTTCCCTTGTCGACCGTGCCACGTCTAGACTACCACGCTGTGCTGGATCAGCTGATTGTTGGCACAGCGCGGTGGCCATTTTTATTTTAATGAAGCGGGGATTATTTAAATCCCCGCTTCATTGACTATGCCGAATAAACTATTTTACATGGCTCCATCGGCGGAGCCATGTAGTCTCGATGTACCCAAGGATAGGCCACTGACCATGTGACCTGCTACAGCTTGGAAGATGCCAGGAGAGGTATATAAGTGCCATGTGGCACCCTCCATCTTGTCTTGAATTCAGCTCCTGATCCCAGATGCAGCCTTGCAGGGAACAATGAGCCAGGGAGAACCGTGAGCCATCCTGACATAGGATGTACACCAGAGACTTCTAAGATACCAGTTTATAACATCTCTGTCAAGAGCCTGTATCGAGAACTGGGTGATTCGATGCATGTAATGTATTTTCTTCAACAACCTTACTCTCATGCTTTTCTTTCCTTTAGTAATAAACCTTCAGATTGTAGATTCTAAAGGATTGGCTCAGCGTGGTCTTGTGGGTAAGATCCAGAGTGTAAATTGACCTGGGAACTGTGGCTGGTTTCTTGGGATCAGAAGAACCCATTTGGGGTAGATGAGATTGGGTTCTATAACCCCTCACTTGTGTGTTCGGCCCGGGGCTGACTGGGGCACAGGAAGAGCTGGGGTGTCAAAGGGGTTTTGCTCGTGAGGCTTCTGGCTGGCCAGATTGGCAGCTGAAACGTTTGGTGTGACTGGTTTGTGGCCTATTTGGGAAGGTCTCCAGTCTGGGGCTGTAAAGAGCCCCGAGTTTGAGCAATTCGCCCTGAGTGGACGCCCTCAGCCATGCCCAGACCCGGTGCGGTCCATCACATCCCACTTCTACCCCACTCCTGCACCCCCCCTTTCACCCAGACTCCCCACTTCCTTTCCACCCACTCCCAGCCCGCTTCTGCACCCAACTTCCTGACCAGACCCCAGACTCCCATCCCCTCCTGCACGCATTTTGTTCTCATAGGTGGTTGGCTGGTAGTCTGGGGAAAGGTGTGTGTTGAGCAGGGTGAACCACAGGCCAAAACATTTACCCCCCCAGCCCCTCCTCCCGCATTGGCCTACAGGCAGGGAGAGAGACCATGATGCTGGGCCCCTCACAGAGAGATAGGAGCCCACTATGGGGCAGCCTACCTTGGGTTGCAGGACAAACTCCGCTGAACCCTAGGAAGGAAAGTGGTGGGAAATCGTGACTGTCCACGAGTATTACAGTGCGGTTCAGACTCATCCGATAGCCGAGAGTGTTTCTTACTGGCGTCTGGAGCAGCTGCAAACATTTCCAGCTGTGTCACATTGTACTGCTTGCTCTCAAGGGCTCTCCACTGCACAGTGCAGGGCTGGGCTCCTGCGTGGAGCGTGTACAGCTGCTAAGTCTGGCTTTTTAGAAACAGGGCTGAATAGAGCTCCAGCTGCCTGCTCCTGGCTTGGCGCAGTTTGGAGAGCCCTCCAAGCGCTTGGCTCCATTCTCCTACTCCTCGGGAGGCTTGGGCAGCTGCCAAGAGGAGCAACCTCGTCAGCAGGAAGAAAACAACCCTCTTGTGGAGGTGAATTAACTCACTTTCCCCCTCCCATCAACATGTAAAGAGATTTTCCAGTGCTGATATGAAACAGCCTTTACAAAGCTCTTCTCTTTCACTGGCTCTCATTGTTTGGTGGGACTGTTTTCCATCGCTGGCTTATGCCAGCGGTCTTTCAGTTCAACCATTTGGCCCGCCATCGTATGAAACTCAGTCATCCCTTTGCAACAGCTTAAACATGAGTTTTGGTTTCCCTCCGTGGGCTCTCATCACAGCTTAGCTAGAGTTTTGCTTTTCATGACAAACTAATGAACAAAATCTCACTGCAAAACTCAGTAGAAACCAGTGAGTCTACTTGGTAATACAGGTTGAACCTCTCTAGTCCGGCACTCTTGGTACCTGACCGGTGTTGAATGAGAGACTATGCCGGACCACAGGAGATCAATATGGTCTAGCAGCATCACCAACACTTCCACTGCTTACTGGGCTCTGAGAAGACATTGAGGGCATGTCTAAACTACATTCTTCTTTTGAAAGAGGAATGTAAATGAAACCGATTGAAAATGCAAATGAAGCATGGATTTACAAATCTCTCACTTCATTTGCATAATTGTGTGAGAGCACTTTTTCTAAAAAGATTTTTGAAAAAGAAACCACCGTCTAGATGGGGTTCTTTAAAAAAAAAAGAACCCTTTTTCGAAAGAACCCGTACACCTCATTTTTTCAGGAGTACGGATTCTTTCGAAAAAGGGGCTGGTTTTTTTTGAAAGAACCCTGTCTAGACTGTGATTTCTTTTTCGAAAATCCCTTTTTTGAAAAAGCGCTCTCACGTGATTATGCAAATGAAGTGTGAGGTTTGTAAATCCGTGCTTCATTTGCATTTTCGATCGACTTCATTTACATTCCTCTTTTGAAAGAGAAATGTAGTTTAGACATAGCCTGAGGGGTAAATTAGAGCTAAATAACAGCACAGAACACTGAGAGCCAGGACTGGTGGCTGTAAACAAACTTTATGGGACCACGGAAAACTTGGCCACACCCTTGATAAGTGGACACCTGGCGAACTAAAATCATGCCGGACCACGGATGTTGCCACACCAGAGAGTGCCGGACTAGAAAGGTTCAACCTGTAGTGGCTGTTAATATTTATTTCTATTATCCTCAGGACACCTGTGTGCAAACATGGAACAAAAAGAGGATTCTCTGGTCCCCACACCACATGGGAGCTGGGATTACAGTTTAGGCAGGTTACCTGCATTAGCTAAAAGCAACTGTGAAGATGTGGCAGCACAGACTACCTGGGCTCCAGATGGGCTTGTATATCTCATGCCATGATCCATGCTACTGCGACTTCCTGGCTATTTTTAGCTGCACTAGTTAGATTGATGAGACTACACCTATGCAAGCTGTGGTCATACCTCCAGGCCCAGTGTAGACATACCCTGAGACAAGCCAAAGCTGGAACCTGTTACTCTAAGTACCTTCAGTCCCTGATTTTGGAAGTCCAGCTACAGAGGAACTTGGGCTCCAAACCAAAGTTTAGCTTTGGGTCTCTGACCCCCAAATGTGATGATTTGGTTTTGGAAAACCACATTCCACTCGCCTGTGTTTGTCGCTAGTTTTAGGTGGAAAACATGAACTTCTCATGATTTTCCTAGGTCGAGCACTTATACTGAGCTGGTGCATGGCTGCAGGGTCTGTCACTAAATTTGTGTGATTTCATAACAAATGTTTCACACCACACGTTGGTCAGCTCCTACCTCGTTATGGTCGGTTTGAGAGGCCCCTGTCATTATATCAAAGTTCTGCATCATCTGCCCCTGATAACAGCTGGGATTCCAGTGAATTTGCTCTGTCCACACTGGAAAGGTTTGGCAACCAAAGTGCTGTCGTCATGCAAAAGTCGCCAAAAGTGAAAACTGGTCAAAATGGTTTTTCTGCCTCCCATTGTCAACATTTTGTGGCCACACTGCTATCTCCCTTCTCAACAGATAGAGAAAAGCATTGTGGGTAAGCATTTCACAGGGCAGTGTGGTGGGAAGGCAGAGCTGATCCCTGCACTTCTTGGGATTCCCTCATAGCTCTGTGAGCTCTCCGTGCTGAGGAATGTCACAGCAGCCTCTCCAGTCCTCCCCCTGCAGCAGCATCTGCCCGCCGCTGTGTTCCTAGCAGGGCAGAACAGGAGCATTCCAATGATTTGCTCTCTGTTTGTTCCTCAAACAGAGCAGCTCACTCAGCTGTCAGATACTTCCTACAGCTTTGAAAGGGGAGGGGCACCTGCCTGCAGGGCAGCAGAGATCACAAAACACTGAGCACAACCCTCAGGGCAAGCATTGTGGAACACTGGTGGAAGCCAGTTTTCTTGACAAAGCAAACAGCAGAGTCCACACTGGCTCTTTGTCAACAATAAAGGGAGGGGAAAGACAAAAGTCTCTCTCAGGGTTGGAAGTTTTGGTTGCCCAAACTGGGTGCTTTTCCGGACAAAGGTCTAATTGCAGTGTAAATGCTCTCACTGTTTTATCACCAAAAGGCCATTTTTGGTGATAAAAACGTATCAGTGTAGACAAGTCCATAGTCAGGGCTAAGGCTGGCTCTTTTTGCCTACATTCTCCGCTGAATAGCTGATGGGCGGAGAGCACATTAAAAATGGAGCCCTTTTGCTCTCCTCAAACACTCCCTCCTTTGAGATTCTGTTCTCTCTTCTCCTTGGAAGGATTTCACCTTCCATTTGCAATGCCATGTTAAAGCTCACTCTGCCCTGGCCTTGGGCATGTTGCCCCAGGATGTAACAACCCTATATCTGCCTTACCTTGTGTAACTCACCTACCACACTGGGGGTGGCACACTGTCCCAGCTCAGAGGCACTAAGACCACTTACAGAGAGACTCTTGAGTTTGTTCTACAGCCTTCACTGAGAGGCAGTTGGCTTTTAGCCCAGACTGGGGAGGTTCTCACACTATGCTCTAGAGGTCCCAGGTTCAGTTCTGCCTGTTGGCATTAGGTTTGCTCAGGCCAAGTTCTTAGAGTGCCTTTAGTGACACCCTGCTTCTCATGTGAAATGTTTCCAGGCTTGCGTGATAAGTTTTATAGGGGTGGGCAGGAGAGGAAAACAGTCTGTAATGGAAATCATATAGAATCTGAAAGACGGTGTTCACTGCCAGACATGTTGTGGTGTATTCCTGCCTTGCGGGACATAATTAACTCAGGTGTCAGCAGAAAGATCCACCAACAGAGGCAAGTAGGGAAGGGTAGCTCAGTGGCTTGAGCATTAGTGTGCTAAACCCAGGGTTATGAGTTCAATCCTTCAGGGATCCATTTGGGGACAAATCTGTCAGGGATGGTACTTGGTTCTGTTGTGAAGATGGGGGACTGGACTCCAGATCCCTCCCACTTCTTAGAGATAGGTGTATCTCCATTATATTTATTTAAGTAGCACATTTGACTGAGCTGAGGCTCTCCAAGTGCTAGTCAACTGACCTGACCGACTCATTCATTTATTTATGTTACAGCTGGGGCAAGTGAACCACAGAACAGTTACGTGGCTTGGTTGTGGTTTTGCCAGATTTGGGAAGAGAACCCAGGAGACCTGAATTCCCATCCTCTGTACTAACTACTACATCACACTGCCTCAGAGTCAAAATGGAATGAGGGCCTAGCAGTGGGGTGGGTTCTAGAGTATCTTAGGGAATAAGCTCAAGTCCTGCCCACCCTGGGAGCAGCCAGACAGCCAACATAGGCTGCTGCAAGGATGGAGCTGGCTATGTTGAAATGTCCTGCTTTCCCTATAGTAAACTCCACTGTTGCTGGTTTGTCTTTAGCTGATTTTTCTGCACTGCTATAATTTCATTACATATCCAGGTAACCTAGCAATGGCAAGTACAGATAACATCACAATGTGGAATCTGAAAAACAAACCCATAGCCAATGGTACAGTGCCTCGGCTTTTGACTTTCAAGGAAGGCATGGACTATACTTTGCGCCATAAAGCAGGTTGTTCTTGAAATGAGTATTTGGGTTAAATGGCACTTAATGTTAATTGTAGCAAAGCCAACCTGGAAGAATCAGCAGCTGATCTGCAAAGCTTCAGAGATTGTTGTACACCATGTCAATCAGTGTTTAGCGAGGGTGAGTGTGTACCACAATTCCGAAAATGTGACCCTGCTTGATGAAAGTTTCCTTCTCTTAGTAGGGAAGTTAAGTTCTTTTGGGGAGTTTCTGAGGGCTGCAGTTTAAATGTTACCTCTAAAAAGGAATTTGCTCCATCACTTAGAACCAGATCCTGCCACGTTCACACTGAGCAGTTCTGATATCGGAGTATTTCTTTTGAAATCAGATTGAGACGTAGCTCCGTAAGATGGTTCAAGTAGCAATATAATTCTCACTGTGAGTAAGTGGCCGAATCTGGCCTTTTGGTATTTACCCCTGGATTTACGTGCTCAGAAGTTATTTACAGGTGCAAATCTGCAGGCCTGCCAGTGGGAGGGGAGGGGGAAAAAGGGGTAGTTGCCCCAGGGCCTGGTGATTCAAAGGGGCCTGGAACTTCTGGATGCCACCACTGATACTGCAGCACCAGCAGTGGTCAGAGCACCAGGTCCTTTAAATCACCTCTGGAGTGTCATGCTGCATGCTCCGGGCAGTGCTAAGGGCTGGGAGGTGGGAGGTGCACTGCCTGGAGGCCAGTATGGTGTGCTCCCATGGCTATGAGGGCTGATTGCCCTGGCCCCACCCCTTCCGACTGAGGCCTCACCCCTTCTGGGAGTGGGAGTTGCTCCCCCCCACACCTTGTCCAGGGGCCTGCAGAGGCTATCAGTGCCCCTGCAAATCTGTGTAAAGACCATGCCTCTCACGTCCTAAAGATGGGAGCACACAGACATTGATGAACATGACTTGGGAACACTATGTAGTTCCCTGCCATGATGCCCCTCTACTGTGGACCTTAGCAGAGACAAGACAGACCTTCACATGTAGTGGACACACCCAACTCACTTCTAAAGGTCCAACTGGCTCTAGGAGTATCCCCATTGTAGGAATAAGGCATATTGCTGGAACGGGCACTAACTCTACAAGGCAGCTGATCTTGTAAAAATACGCCCACGTAAATGACAATTCAAAGACCAGGGTAGCTTTCCTGAAACAAACGATGTAACGGGGACATTTACTTTGTAAAACATCATAATCCGTGACCTCGTAATGCAAATCAATTAGAATGTCTGGAAAACAGATACTAGGAGAAAAATCCAGCATTCAAATCAGAAATGACAGACACCCATCTTAAAAGAGCAGTATATGATTAGGCTTTCTTTGACTATCCCTCCATGAGAGGATGATGTCTGCCAAGGGGGATTCATTGGTGGGTTTTTAAGTGGTCGAGGGGCCCAATTTGTGCCCTGCAGATTTTCCTACAGAAGTGAGAGGTGCAGTCTTGGAGGAGACAGGGTGGTTGGCTGAATGGATGTGCCCTTTCTTCCCTCCTTTGTCGCTTCTCTCTCTCATGAGCACGTCTGTTCTCCTTGGCTGTGTTCTGTTCTGCCCTGAGTCCTCCCAGTTTGTTGGGTTGGTGCCTCTCTTTTTAAGGGGTAGTTTCAGTATGTTTTTGAAGTGCTTCCATTGCTCTTCATGAGCCCTTCTTCCTTGACTTACCTGAGAGAAGAGCTCTTACTACAGGAGGCAAGTCTCAGACACAGGTACACGTGGCCAGCCCTGTGGAGTTGGTGGTTCAAGACCTGCAGTTCTATCCTGAGGATGTTTTGCAGAAAGAATGCTGGTGTTAGTGCGTTGGTCTTCCCAGCTGGTCCTGAGAATCCTCCTGAGCCACTCCAGCCTCGTGAAATGTTGTCTGTAGGTTACTGTGATGGGGAGGACCAAAGCCTTGAGGCCAAAAGAGGGCCATAGAGAAGTTCTCCAAGGAGGCTAGAGTGGCTGTGGAGGAACCAGCCAATCAGGAGCCAGAAAGGCCTATAAAAGGTGCTGCTGTTAGTCAGTTGCAGCCCAGATCTGAAGGAGTGGCTGGCTGAGGGAGTGATAGCACCATGGACAGCTCTGAGTGGGGAGCTGGTTAGAGATGGTGGACTATGGAGAGGCTATATGATGAACTGTGACAGAGCCCTGAGGTAAGGGTGAGGACACTGTTTCCAGGAGGGGTGGCCCTGAAGGTACCACTCTATCCAAGCGGAGAATAGACTGAGAGACTATTCAGAGGGGCACCGGGATGGGCTCCTGGTAAAGGTGTACCCCAGAAGGGGTGTTTGATTCACACAGGGCATGACTTGGCCGAGGGCTGAGTAGCTGTAAGGCTGTTAAAAGACTGAGAGTGCATGCACACACACTCGGCCAGACGGGGGCACTCTAACCATCTCTAACCAGAAGTTTGGACAATGAGGTATGGGAGGGAAGGCAGGTTTATTTGCCTCTTGTTTTTCTGACATTTAGTGATGCCATTAGAGAGATTTACACAGGAGCAACCATAACTTTACACAGGCCCTAACTGCCTACTGTGCCCTCCTCTTTTCATGTCCGAGGCTGGGTTTCCTGAAAAAATGAGGAAGAATGGCTCTTGCGCAAGAGGGGTTTTTGAGCAAAAAGGAGCCGTTTACACAGCTCCTTTTTGCGCAAAAGCCTCTTGTGCAAAAACAGCCCCTAATTAATTATGCAAATGAAGCATGGCAATTTGCTAATCCACGCTTCATTTGCATAGGCTTTTGTACAAGAGAGGTGCAGTGTAGATGTAGCCCTAGTGTGGTTCACTGTCCCGTGTAGTGGCACTTAGACTATGTACAGCACGAGATAAGCACAAGGGAGCTCTACAGCCTAAGCTGAGAGCCAGCTGGCTTTATAGCTCAAGCTGTACTGACTCCTACAGTAAGCTCCAGAAGGCCCAGGTTTGAATCTGGCTGGTGGTAGTTACACTTGGACAATGGGATATGCCTGGAGTGGAACTGTTTTCCATAACACGGAAAGGGAGGGGGCTGATAGGAGGGACAGTTAGTT
Organism: Pelochelys cantorii; assembly: GCA_032595735.1. NCBI lineage: Eukaryota > Metazoa > Chordata > Testudines > Trionychidae > Pelochelys > Pelochelys cantorii. The sequence continues at coordinate 31,045,911 of CM064343.1, read as the reverse complement.
ATACTGTAAAGTGACCACTGCAGGGGACAGCAGAGCGATCACAGGGGGGTAGCTGCACCAGGAAGAGTGGCCAGCTCTCCATGTTTCCAGCCACAGGCCCAGGTAAGTGGCCCCCATGCCTCAAACTCCTCAGTGCTGGATGGGAGGCAGCCAGCAGCCCCACTGTCCTCGAGCAGCACTTCCAGGGGCTGGGACTGGGCCACAGAGCCCCAACTCCCCCCACAGGCAGCACTGCCAGGGGCAGGGATGGGCCACGCAGGCCCGCCTCCCCCCAAGGAGTCCTGCAGCCTCGGTCCCCCGGCCCCCTAGGAGGACCCCTGCCACTGGCTGGGGTTGGGCATTGCAGCTTTGCCCCCCTGGGAGGACCCGGTGGCTGGAGCTGGGCTCTACAGCCCCACCCCACAGGAGGAGCCAGAGGGCGGCAGTTGCAGTGCTGGTGAACCTCCTGGTGAGCCCCCCCAAGTTGTCCCAGACCACTGCCCTGAGCCCCCCACTCCTTGCCCTGACTCCTGCACCCCCGCCCACACTGCCAGCTCCTGCCCTGAAGGATACGAGCAATATCAGGCAAGTCTTCTAGTTCATAAATCAAAGGTGGGGCAGGCTAAGAAAGAAATGATGGGCTGGTGAGTACATTGTGTTTCTCCTCTGTACTTTTAAACCCTAATCAATTCATTTCCTGCATTCCTTTGGTTTTGTGTGGGTGCATTGCCTACAACACAATAGAGTCCTTGCCTATGATGCTACCATCGAACAAAGAATAAACAATCACAATTAATAAGTCTCAGAGGGGTAGCCGTGTTAGTCTGGATCTGCAAAAGCGACAAGGAGTCCTGTAGCACCTTATAGACTAACAGATGTATTGGACGAAGCCATGCATCTGATGAAATGGGTCTTTGCCCACGAAAGCTTATGCTCCAATACATCTGTTAGTTTATAAGGTGCTGCAGGACTCCTTGTCACCATTAATAAGAAACATCATTTTACTCAGCACCGGGCAGCCTAGTTGTAGAGCGCTCTGCTGGGCTGTTGGACGCCTGGGTTCTATTTGTGGATCCCCCACTGGCCTCGTGGATGACCTTGTGCAAGTCTCCATGCCACAGCTTTCCTGAATGAAAAGGGAGATACTGATACTGGTCTCTGTGCTCCCCTGAGGGTAGGAGATAGGTGTCGACATTATATAGCAGTCCAGTCAGAGCGTAGAGGAAGGCCTCCCTGAACCCACTAGCTACCACAGGCCATCATGAAAGTGACTGTTCATTATTTAGGCCCGGCTGAAGCCCAGACTCCAGGAGAGCCTTCTCCTCCACTACACTAAAGATGCTGAGATGTGGCATGATGGCACCTTCCTTTAATTCAGTGAGGAAAACAGCAGCGTGGATGGCTGCTCAAATGAGTTATTAGAACCCTTCTCACCTCATCATTCATGTTGGTATAAGCTAAGCATTCATAAACCGCTGTTGTGATTTCTCCTCCAAGCTCTCCCAGCCGTGCATCTCTCTGGTTCCTTGGTGATATTAATGGGTTGAGTCCTATTAAATCATCCATAGCTACCAGACTCGCCCTCCCATAGCCTGGCCACTCTCACACAGGGCATGGTCTTCTACTGGGACTTGACAGAGGAAAATATGTGTAGGTCTATATATCCTTCCAAACCACCCTGCAGGTAAGGGATTGCACTCTTTTTACACCTCATGATTGACAGCAAGAGGCCAGGAGAACACCAAGGAGAGTGCAGCTTTGTAAGCTTTACAACGCCAACCTACAATAGGACTTTATTCCGAAATAACACCCCACCCGTGGTCGAATTTATAAGTGGCGCATCCATACTACCAAACCTGTTATTTCGAAATAACGGGCCGCTTATTTCAAAATCTAGACTCCTGCTTGTCATTGGGAGTAATGCTAATTCTGAAATAGTTATATTGAAATAACGGTCGTGTGGACATGCCAGCGCCGCTATTTTGAAATAACTACCCCCCCAGAGTAATTCAAACTCATTACTCCCTAGTGCTTAAATCTGAGGTAGTGCGTCCACATTAACAGAACCTGCCTCTGACTAATGTTGAGGCTTCCCCGTAGTGTGGACATGTTAGCTTGATTTTGTTAAATCGGGAGTTAAGTCAGATTTACTAATCATATATATAGTAGCCCAATGTCTGTGACTCTGTAACGCTGAAATGCTAGCTGTTCCCTCTGGGCGGCACTGTTGCCTCCCACCGTGGCACTCGGCTGACTTCTGCGCCGCTCAGCCGGGCCCCCGCATGGGAGCAAGCGGCGCAAGCGGCCGTTTGGGGTCCATGCTCCCCATGTAGCACAGGGTTGCTGCATGGGGAGTGCGGGGCCCAAACGACCGCTTGTGCTGCTTGCTCCTGTGTGGCGGCCCGGCTGAGCGGCGCAGAAATCAGCCGAGTGTCACGGTGGGAGGCGAAGGGGGCCAGGGTGATGGCATGTGGCATGACAGCGGCTCCAGGCCCCACCCCCTGGCTGTGAATGTCACTGTCCCGCCCCCCTTCACCTCCTGCCATGGTGCTCGGCTGACTTCTGCGCCGCTCAGCTGGGCCGCCGCGGGGGAGCCCAAACGGCCACTTGCTCTGCTTGCCCCCCGCAGCGGCCCGGCTGAGCGGTGCAGAAGTCAGCGGAGCATCATGGTGGGAGGCGAAGGGGGGCGGGGCGGTGACATGTGGCATGACAGCGGCTCCAGACCCCGCCCCCTGGCTGTGAACAGACCCTGGACAGGGGGAGGGCAGGGGAATGAGGGGGAGGGGGAGATAGAGGACAACTGGAAGGCTGCAGGATCAGTGCTGGGGTGAAGGGAAACGGTGCAGGGGGGTAGCTGGAGCTCATAGGCAGCCGCTCAGCTGGGCTGCCGCATGGGAGCAAGTGGCACAAACAGCTGTTTGGGCTCCCTGCTTCCCATACAGGAGGAGGAGAAGAGAGAATGAGAGGAAGGAGGGGGAGGAGAAGAGAAAGAGAGATGGAGAGAGAGGCAGGAGACGGAGGAGAGCTGAGGGAGAGAGAGGGGGAGGCAGTAGGAGGCGGGGAGAGAGAGAGAGACGGAGCGAGAGACTGGAGGCTCAGGAGAGGAGACCGACGTGGAGGAGAGACCTGAAAAACCCGTCTTAATGACGGGCTTATTGGCTAGTTTAGAAATAGTTTCCTAGTGTAGACAAGGCCTTTCCTTGTTTTCTCATTATTCCTGGCATTATTCTAGCCTCCCAGAAGGTTCATTAGCTATTAGCGGACTGAAGAGATGGCTAGACCAGATCTCAACCTTTCCCAATGACTGTACTTCTTTTCAGGAGGATGTGTTGTCGTGCCCACCCCATGTTTCACCTCAGTTAAAACGGCTTGCTTACAAAATCAGACATAAAAGAAAAAAGTGTCACAGCGCACCCTCACTGAAACATCACTCACTCTCTCATTTGTATCATATAATTATAAACTAAACCATTTGGCATATAAATCGTGCATTTGCATGTCAGTGTAGTACATGGAGCAGTATATACAAGTCAGTGTCGGTATGAAATTTTAGTTTGTCCTGTTTTCGCTAGGGCTTTGTGACGGGGTGTCTGCCCTGCACTGGCCTTTTAAGGGTTAAAACCCAGCCCTGGGAGAGGGCTGGGGCTGTGGCTGTGGCAGACATTAGCCAATTAGGGCCCAGCTGAGGGCAGTATAAATAAAGGCTCCTGGAGAGGAGGAGTGACTGACTTGTTCTTGCTCCAGCTGGGAAGCAGGAGGGACCAAGCTGCTGTGGATGCTGGAGGGCTGAGGAAAGGCAGGCAAAGCTGGGGAAGCTTTGGCCAGACAACGCTCCCAGGAGGCAGAGCCCGAAGCAAGGCCTGAGGGTACTAGGCAGCCAGGACAGCAGAAGGCAGCAGGTCCACACCCCCTTGCCAATGATGAGTGGCCCTGTCAGAGTGCAGTTTGCCCTGGGGGCAGGGGCTAGCTGATGACTGGCAGTGGGTTACTGAGGCAAGGTGGGCATATGGGGTTGGAGGTTCCCTGATGGGGAAGACCCCAGAATATGGGGACACTACAGCAGGCAGTACCCAGGGGAGAAGACTCCATGGTCTGGGAGGGATGTGGGTTCTAATATAAAGTGATGGAGCCAATACAAGGTAACAGCAGGCCTGACACCAGCCGAAAGGGGGCACTCCAGGGCTGAAGAGCTAATTCCCAGAGTGACCAGCAGGAGGCGCAGTGGCAGTGAGTCCTGCATGTTACAGGCTTGTTATGTAGCCTGTTGTAAAATGAGGGGAATATCTAGCTGTGTTGAGGTACCCCTGGTGAAGACCTTTGTGTAGGGAGACCCATAGGGCTCGACAGTAAGAACCGAGCCATAGAATCATGAGCCATATGTCAGTACGTAATATAAAATGAGAGGTGGATTGACACCAGACTCTTAACTATAACTCCCTTTACAACTGAAGGGGGAAGATGTGGAGTCAGACTTCCAGGACTATAAGGCTCTGTCTACACAGCAGCATTGTTTTGGAATAAGAAAGTCCACATCTACACACAAGCAGTTCTTTCGACATAATGTCGAGCTGGAGGACTGCTTACTCCGACTCCTGTCACCCTCATTGTACGAGGAATAAGGGATGTCAGGGGAAGACTGCTCTATCTTGAAATAACTGCTGTGTAGACAGCGCCAAAAGTTGAAATAAGCTATTTCAACTTACGCGACTCAATTAGCATAGCTCAAGTTCCATAGCTTATTTCGAGTTTAGCCCTGCTGTGTAGACATGCCCTAACTGACCCTAGGATTTTTGGTCTTGAAAGGGGGCTACCTCCATTCTCCGGTTCTCATGGAGTCAAGTTCTCATGTCAATAACTGATCCCATGAGATTTTGGCCTGACCAGTCAGAAAAATTACACAAATGATCCCAACGGAGGTTGACAGTTTGGCTAGGTTTTTTTTTTTTTAACATAACCTCCAATAACATTTTGGAGCTGTTGAATTTGAATCTTAGCATTGATTCAGACACAAACCAGAACCCTGGCCTAAGCCTTCCTCCATGGCTTATCAAAAGCCAGGCCATCCCAGGAACAGAACTCCCCCGTGAAGAAACTTGGCAAAGGCGCAGACTGAATGTGTAGTGTTATGAACACAAAGTATGAACTTTTTAGCTAGGCTCATCTTCCATACATTGTGTTGTCACTTTTTGCTCTTGCCTGGCTCTCATGGACTCTCAGACCCATTTTGTGCTGTGCTTCTAATTCTGGATATGTAACTCTACAGTGTATTGGCATTTGGAAGACAATCGATTGGAGACAATTGATTAGATTGGGGAAGGCAGTGAGCCCTTCACACTAGGCACCTTTGGAGAAATGCCAAAAATCGACTGCATGAAGATAGTTCCAGACCCTCATCCTGCAGTTGGTCCCATAAGTTCTGAGACATACACTGACAGTTGTAATATGTTGATCTAGTTACCTCCTGGTCTGTACTTGGTCTATGAATTAAGAGTGGTATTATTCTGGCAATTGGTTACAGGCTTCAGTCATGGATCCGAGCCATACTGTGCCTAAGTGTTTTTCAAACTATGGGTCGCAACCCAGTACTGGGAGGTGGGATGCGGGGTGCTGGGTCTTGTGGCTGCAGGGGGATCAGGTGAGCAGTGGGTGGGCTAAGGCAGCCCCCTGCCTGTCCTGGCACCGCAAACTGCGCTGCGCCCCAGAAGCAGCCGGCAACAGGCCAGCTCCTAGGTGGGGCGGGGTGGGGGAGGTAGCGCATAGGGCTCCATACACTGCCCCTGCCCTGAGTGCTAGCTCTGCACTCCCATTGGCTGGGAACCTGCTGCTGGCTGCTTCTGGGGGTAGCATGGCCTGCGATGGCAGGAAGCTGCCTTAGGATCCCCGCTGCACTGCTGACCGGGAGCCGCTCAAGGTAAGCCCCTCCTTCCCCAGCTCTGACCCCCTCCCCCAAAGCTGGAGCCCCCTCCTTTGCCCCCAAGTTTTCATCCTCAGCCCCTCCCCAGAGCCCACACTCTAGTCAAATTATGTTGGGTCGCAGCATCAATTGGGTCATGAGAAAAACTGCCAGCCTTGGTGCTTTACACATGTAATAAAGAGCTTCCAAAGTAAAGGGTATATATCTCCCTCAGCATTAAATTGCATAGGGTGCATCTTCACAGCATCCTAAACTCGAAATAAAATACACAATTTGTGCTATGCAAATTGCATATCCTATTTTGATTGAATTTCGAAATAGGCTATTTTGAAATTTGGTGCGTCTATGAAGGTTACCGGGATGCCGAAATAGCGTGCCTGTTATTTTGAAAAATATTTTGAAATAATAAGAAGTGGAATAGCTATTTTGGGATACCTCCTGTATCCTGAAATAATCATGCAGTGTCATCGTACCCGTAGGGACATGAAAAGTAACAGAGAGGTAGCCGTGTTAGTATGAACTTGGTAAAATAAAAAAAGCAGTCATGTAGCACTTTAAAGACTAACAAGATGGTTTATTAGGTGATGAGCTTTCCTGGGGCAGACCCACTTCTTCAAATTATATTCTGAAAGTGAAATGGCATGATCATTATATAACAGAGGGATACAATGAAGAAGTAAACAAATCAGCTACATAGAATAGGGCGACAAGAAAGAGACAAGGAAGGAGGAAATTGCTTATTGTAAGAGTCAATTAAGTGGCTAATCTGGAGTTACTATGAATATCAAAAGGTGGGGAGGCTGTCTTTGTAATGTGTAAGGTAATTATCATCTAAATTAAGGCCCATTCACAATGTGTCGAATTTTAGCATGAATAAAAGTTCTGAAGTCTCTCTCTGTAATCTGGTGTTAAAGTCTTACAGGGACAGGGAATGAACAAGACTGGCAGAGAGAAGGGATAGTTTTCTCCTGTATTTAAACTGTGAATTTTCTTGATATGTTTTATATCTCACCCTGGATTTCATTCTTCTTTGTGCTTCCCAGTCAACTGCACTAGCCCAATTGACCACAGATGAACTGCAAAGGGGTTTCTATCCCTTGCTTATAAGAATACTTTTCATCCCCAAAGTGTTTGCAAAATCAGCATGCAAATTCATGTAATGCCATGATTATCCTTGTTTTGCTTGTGGAGAAACTGAGGCATCAAGGCTACCGACCTGTCTCAAGCCACAGAGTCCATAACACACTCAGGACTAGATCTCCAAGCTTTCAAGGTAGTTCTCCATCCACTAGACCCTGCACCTTTTGCTCCTTGAATGGCCAGGAAGAAATTTCTGAAACTACACCCCACACGGTAGACATCAGCTGAGTTTGTCGTAGCCGAAATGGAATCCCTTGTGTAGCCTAAGAAACAATGCATCATATTTAAATAGAAATATTCCCATTGTCTTTTTCTTTTAAGCAGCAGATTAATGTTTTGCCATGTACCTGTCATCTTAATTATCTGTTCATATCTCAGCCATTATCTTGAAGTCTTTCGGAGCAGTGCCTGACAGGGATACCAGCTTGCTGCTGCTGGAGATGAAGGTGGTTGAAAGAAGAACAAGGAGGTGAAGAGTTCATGCCTACTGGGGTAACACCAGAGGAATGGGCCAACTCTCCAGTATCCCAGTTAGGCAGATTGATGGAGAAGCAGCTAAGAAAATGGGTGAAAAACAGATGTACTCAGGGGAAAATTAATAACGAGAGCGCTGAGCAGTCAATGATTTTGCCTTTATGTATGTTTGATTAGATTTCCTATACACACACACAAACACACACATTTGGACTATGGGGAATGAAAGGAATTGACCATTCTCCCCACTTTCCATTTGTGGAACAATATGAAAAGTTTGCAATGACTTGACAGCAAGTGAAATTTGCCAGGTTACGTTTCACAAATCTTTACCTGTCTAATACAGACGTGTATTTTTAGACTGCTCTACAGTATGGCACCTGGGCATCTTCATGTTGCCCCCCCCCCAAAAAAAAGCAAACACCATTCTGGGATGTATTAACAGGAGTGTTGTGAGTAAGATATGAGAAGTTATTCTTCTGCTCTGCTCTGCACTGATTAGGCCTGAGTTGGAGTATTGTGTCCAGTTCTGGGTACCACATTTCATGACAGATGTGGAGAAATTGGAGAAGGTCCAGAGGAGAGCAACAAGAATGATTAAATGTCTCGAAAACATTATCTATGAGGCAAGACTAAAGGATTTGGGTTTGTTTAGTTTAGAAAAGAGAAGACTGAGAGGGGACATAATAACAACTTTCAAGTGCCTAAAAGGGTGTTACAAGGAAGAAGGAGAAAAATTGCAGCAAGGGAGGTTTAGGTTGGACATTAGGAAAAACTTCCTCACTGTCAGGGTGATTAAACACTGGAATAAATTGCCTAGGGAAGTTGTGAAATATCCATCATTGGAGATATTTAAGAGCAGGTTAGACCAACAGCTATCAGTTATGGTCTACATCAGAGGTGGACAATAAGATGGTGGTGGTTCAATAGCGTTAGCCCCTGGTAGGTCACTGTTGCTATATTTACCCACCTCTCCACAGGTATGGGCGATTACAGCTCCCATTGGCCACAGATCACCCTTCCTGGCCAATGGGAGCTATGGGAAGTGGCGCAGATTGGGACACCACTTCCCACAGCTCCCATTGGCCAGGAAGGGTGATCTGTGGCCAATGGAAGCTGCATTCACTCATAACTGTGGAGGTGCAGGAAAATATACTGGTGGCGACCCAGGAAGGGCTAATCCTGGCAAACCAGGGCTGGCCCACTGGCTGATATTTGCCCAGCACTTCTTGATGGGGCTTGGTTCTGGCCATGAGGGCAGGGGACTGGACTTGATGACTTCTCGAGGTCCCCTCCAGTTCTAGTGTTCTATGATTCGGTGGCATCAGAAGGTAAGTCTTGGAAAGATTTGCTGATGTTAGTCAATACGGGCCCAAACTTCCCTCAAGTACCCCTAAGGGTTGAGACACACTGCTTTAGAGCAACCTCAGCATGGCTTTAAACCACACTAGCCATGGCCCCAAGAGGCGGAGGCCCTCTGGACCTCAGCAGTGTTCAGACTATGCCTTCTTTTCCCAAGCCCATGCCTGCGACCCTGGTGGTTGGAAAGGGGAACTCGGCCAGATGACCACTGATGATCCACAGGAGGGAAAAGCTCGGAGGAAAGACGGGAATGAGTGATCTTGTACCCTCCATCGCCCAATAACCAGGTGATGGAGACAAACCTGTGACTTCAGCTTGGGATCGGGTTCTGTCAGCCTGGGGAGAGGGGAGCTGGGTACAGTTAAGTAGGCAAATATCCTGCCTTGCTATTCTGCTCTTACATGGGCTGGCTAGACTCATGTCCCATTCGGTGGCACCAACACGCTTCCTCTTGACTTGAGCAGGTTGGCTCAGAATCAGGCCCGGGAAGGGATTATATTTCCCTCCTGCATCCCTCCTCCTCCTCCTCTCACCCTGTGCTCTTTGGGATCCCTGCAGAAAAGCCCTGTGCAGGTGTTAGCCTCTGGTTTTCTTATTCGTGTAACCAGCAGCCTGGGTCTGTTACCAGCCTGCCAGACCCTCAGAGGAGCAACAGCTGACAGGGGCTAGAGGGGGATTGATGGCAGGACCCTGAAGAAGCAGGAGGCACCAATAAAAAAGCCAGTCTCAAGGGCATGTGTGTTCTCACCACTGGGTTCATTGGCTGGAGATGAACAGGGGGAGGAGAGAGCTGCTGCTGCTGGAACCAGACCCCAATTGCGGCAGAGAGAGGATCAGGTGCCGCTAGGCGAGGTTGTAACCCAAACCCGCACTGGTGAGCGAATGAGTTTGCTCTCCAGCCAGGGCTGGGAACCTTCTCTGGGCCGGGGGGCTGCTGACCCACAGAAAAATCAGTTGGGGCCGCCAGTGAGAAGCCAAAAAACAAAACAAAACCTGGCTGTGACAGAAGGCGAAAATCCCTCCTCCCATCCCCCGCACACACCGGAGCCTGTGGGGCCGGGGTGGTAGATTGCGGGGGGGGGGGTAAGCCTCCAGGCAGCACTTTATTGTACTACTGGGGGGGGGGGGGAATAGCGGCAGCACACAGAGCCGATTCCTCCCCCTACTAGGCAGAGCCCAGGGGTGGCTCTGTCTTGCCCGACTCCAGTCGGTGAGGCTCAGGGCTCCTCCCCTCACAGAGGGGAGGTATTGGGCTGGGGTGGCAGCGCAGACTGCTCAGTGTTGGGGAGGGAGCTTGGAGCATGAGGAGCTGGACCAGGCAAGCCGGAGGGACAAATCTGGCCCCCCGACCTTCGTTTTCCCATCCCTGCTCTACAGCCTTAGCTGAGAGCTGGTTGGCTTCTCGCTGGCGCCTTAGAGGTTGCAGGTTCGGTTCCACCTACCGGTCTTACGCTGACCAGCGAGAGAAGGAGACGTGTTGTCCCTGGGTTGCCATCTCAGCTCCTGGCGTTTGTCTGTCGCTCCTATTGCACCCACTAGAGCAGGAACAATCTATTTGCACTCGCTCATTGGGGCGGGGGCAGTCACGGGGAAGGGAACTTCCACCCCCCCCAGCTCCTCTTTAATCCGCAGGTTGCTCCCGCTCAGGTGACACTGCTGCTCCCCTCCCCCCCCCCACGCAGTGTCCCATGGGAAGAGCAGGGCGGGATGAGGCTGGTCCCCAGTGATGCTGGTATAAGGGCAGGATGAGCTTTCGGCTCTGCCCTGCCCCTCCCCCTCTGGCTCTGAGGTCGCATCACCTGGCTCCTCGCTGCGCCCATCGCGGCTGTTTCTGTCCTTGTCGTCCCCCCCGCTCCCGCCCTCGCTGGCCTGAGGATCCCAGGACCGGACGTCGTCTCTCTGCCGCCCTCGGAGGGGAAGGGTCTGTCTGCCGCCTCCCGGCTGCTGCGGGTTGACTGCAGCATCCCTGCCTGCCCCTCGTTCAGCTGCATGACCGCAGCTCCCTGCGTGGGTCTAATCAAGGGAGAGGCCTCCCTTTGCGGCTCGGCGGCTCTCAGAGAAACCCCCAGCGGCTCGGGCGCCGCCTGGCCACCTCTCTGAGCACCCGCCTAGTGCTGCATTCGCTGCAGTGACAGGGCTAGCGGGCTGCCTCCTTGCAGCGCTTCTTGCTGTCTCCGCAGCCTCGCGCTGTTCTTGTCTCGCCCCATCAAGAGCCAGGCGCGCGGGGGGGGAGGGGGGAAGGAATTTTGGGTTGGGGGAGGCAAGCTGCAGGCCCCGCCCCTTCTGCCTCAGGCTCCGCCCCTGCCACACAGAGCCTCCCCTTCCCCCTCCCCCGCTCCACTGGAGGCCTGCGGCCCCTGCCTTCCCCGGACCTGGAAGCCCGGAGAGGGCAGGCAGCCTTCCCTGGAGCATAGGGAGGGTGGGCAGCCCATTTGGCCCGGGAGCATGGACGGTGCCTCATCCCAGCCTCCCTAGCTCCAGAGGGTTGGGGACAGGGCCCCAGCCTCAGTGAGGCAGGCAGCCCCAGGAGAGGGAGCAGTGCTGAATGGGGAGGGCTGGGGGCTGGGCAGGGCCAGCAAAGCGGTTTGGGAAGGCACTGCCTTCCCCTGCCTCTGATTCCTGCCGCCCATGACCATGGTGTCTTTGGGGTGATCTCTGTGCCAGGCACATGAAGAGCTAAGAGCCAGCTTTGTCCAAGGGGCCTGGGGCCAGAGCCACAAACATCTTCAGGTGCTTGACTCCGCTAATTGAAATGCCTGACGACTTTGGTGGAGCCTGGCCCAAGTGTGTAAAGATGGATCTGAGTCCTCATGGGATTTTCAGAAATGCCTCGGTGCCCAACTCCCTTTGGTTTCAATGGAAAATAGCTGCCCCTCTGCAGCTGTAGGGGCCTACATGCTCCCCCCCCTCCCAAAATTGGCTCTGACTGACTGAAAGTGAAATCACAAGGGCTCTTTTCAAAGGGCCGACACATTGCATGGAAGAGCGGCAGCAGCAGTGACTTTCATGCCCTGCCTCATTGTCCTAGACAGCTGGTTTGACCTATTGGTCATTGACAGCTGATTCCAGCCCAGGGGCCAAATTTGACTCCCAGATGCCACCGCATAAATTTCACTGGAGGGTGAATGGAGCCACCGAGAGCAGGCCAGGCCCCCATCTCTCTTACACTGTTGCAGCTACAGCTGGGGTTCAGGAATCGGGGCAAGTGTCAGCTGATTTCCCGCTACTCCGGCTCAAGGATCTGGCCCCCATCAGACATATATGTACCTATGACAGTGAGATGCTAATAACTCCAATTCCAAGCCAGGCAGAGTGTGGCAGTGTCTCATGGACAGCTGGGCTGTTGATGGCATGATGCCTCTTGCTGGTATTTGAGTCTCTCAGGTGCGGAAACTCACAGCCCATAGACCCTTACGCTGGCAGTCATGGGACTGGAAGAGCAGGCTGGATCAAAGCATTGCTTTCCCCAAATTGCCTACACTACTCAGCTGCCCGTGAGGGGCTGGGGCCATGCCGCATGGCAGCCTGGCTCCCCAGGAAGGCTGGGGCCGCAATGCACTGTGTCCTCAGCTGGAGTTGGGTGGGGCTTGGCTGGGGGGAAGGTTGTGAAGGGGCATGGTCTTGGGGAAGGGGCAGGGCTTTGGGCAGAAAGGGTGCGGCTTTGGCTGCCTTCCCCAGCTCTGCCTTCACCCGCCGGCCATAGCTTTTAGCACTGGCAGCAGAGGGGGTAAGCCCACGTCCTGCTTTGACCTTGCATGTCTTTGATGGCTGGGGGTTCCTTCACTCACTCTTCTGCAGGCAGCTGTGGAACAGAGGGAACGTGCTGTGTGTAGAGGGTGTCCGTGGCTTCCTTCTTCTTTCTGTTCTCTGATTCTGTTCTCTGCTTGACAGGGCCCTGGCTGGGTTGATTTGGTTGGGATTGGTCCTGCCTTGGGCAGGGGGCTGGACTGGATGACCTCCTGAGGTCTCTTCCAGCTCTGATTCTATGATTCCCCATCCGGTCCCTATGCTATGTGGTGCAGGCAATACCATGTGTAGTCTCACATATCACCCCCTGTGGAAACACCATAGATTTTTTCAGCAGTCTTCCACACTGCACAGTACAGTGGAACATGGGCTTTAACTGCAGCAAGGGAGGTTTAGGTTGGACATTGGGAAAAACTTCCTAACTGTCAGGGTGGTGAAACACTGGAATAAATTGCCTGGGGAGGTTGTGGAATCTCCATCACTGGAGCTATTTAAGAGCAGGTTGGATAGACATCTGTCAGGGATGATCTAGATGGGGTGGGGAACCTCAGGCCCGGCGGCCAAATGTGGCCCCCGGCATGCCTGGGCCTGGCTGCTGAGACTCAGCTCCCTCCCCCCCCCAGCACTGGGGAGCCCATGCTGGCACTCCAGCTCCCCCGCTACCCTCTGTGGGGCTGGAGCACACAAAGTCTACTAGCCTGGTCCCCCCAGGCTCTGGTGTGTGAGGGGAATGTGAGGAGTGTCTTTCTCAGTCAGGGGCCGCAGTGAGGGTTTTTTACTTGTGTGTGGCCCCTGACTGACCCCTGACCAGGGGTCCCTGACCCCTGACCCAAAAAAAGTTCCCCACCCCGGTCTAGAAGGTGTTTGGTCCTGCAGTGAGGGCAGAGGACTGGACTTGATGCTCTCTGGAGGTCCCTTCTGGTTCTAGTGTTTTGTGATGGCTATTGTGAGGGGCGCTGCCCAGGCAAGCCTTTCAACATTGGTGGGAGACAACATCACAAAGTACTGTCAGAGAAGAACTGTGTGTCCCTGCAGGCATCATGTGTGTGTGTGTGTGTGTGGGGGGGGGGGTGATACAAGCCTTGGAAAATATGCAGCCCAACCTGGATCTTCACCCATGTTTAGGACCAAACCTAATGAACCCCTCTGTCATGCTCTGTGGGTGCCATGTCTACTTCTCTAGTAAGTGTGTCTTTGCACTTCCCACCCTCTCGGTGACTCCCCAATGTACTGCCTCTCGCTGCAGGGGCTGTTTCCCAGGAATGCCTGCTCCCCAGAGATTCCTTGCTCAATCTGGCACACTCCAGCCGGGAAGGAGAGTCCCTATTAGCTTCAGAGACCAACCAGAGTGGGTGCTGGCTCCTCTGACTCAGGCTGGAACTTTGAAACCCCTAAAAGTTCACCCCCCCCATTGGAAACAACAATAGGAACACCCATCATTTGACAGCATGTGGGCCCAGCCACAAACTGAGCTGGCCCTTTAAGAGGATTAAGACTCTGTCTCGGCTGTGCCGGGGGTGCTTACCTCTGCAGGTGAAGAGAATGAAGCCAGAGAGCGTGTGACTCAGAACCAGGCCTGCTGGAAGCTATAAAAAGGCCGGATAAGCACAGCACTGGCAGCTCTCTGTGGAAGGGGAGGGTTGTGTGGGTCTGACTGCAGAGAGACTTCTTAGCTTGCAGGCAAAGAGCCAGGGGGTGCTAGGAAGGCTTTAAGAACCAGCCCAAGGAGGCTATGTGGGAAGTTCTTGTGGTGTTTAGAACTTTATGGTCCTCAGCCAAGCCCCTGAAGGGGTAGATTTATGGAGGAAACAGCTGCAGTATAGAGCTGATTTCCTAGGGAGGAAGGGGAAATGAGGCAGTAGGAGGGGTGCAAAGCCAAACTGAGTCAGCGCCAGTCTGGGCTCTGTCACATGCAACAGATTTCACTCGCTGGGCAGCCTGTGATACATTCCCACTGTTCCTCCCCTCATGAAGAGCAGGGCAAACCCAGCCATTGCGGAACTTGGATCTTGTTTATTTCAGGAGAGTCTCTAGGCCGTTGAAGGGACCAGTGGGAGGGATGTAATGACCCAGGGAGACAGGCCTCGGAAAAGCGGTGCTTCTGTTTATACGGCCACTTCTGCGGCGAGCGCTTTTGGTACTTCAGTCTCCCTTTTGATTGTTGTTCACTGCATTGTTCACTGCAGCCTACGCTGACAGATCTTTTCACAGAAGGAGGAAATCTATCCCCTTGTGTTACTGACTAGTAATGCAGCTTCTTTTAAGTGTGGACTGAGGAAGAGAAACCGGTTCTCTGTTCAGGCCATGCAGGGGACTATCAATCTGAATAAGAGAAGAAAAATTGAAATGCATAAATTTAAAATGATTCAGCCCTTTTCAATTTTGGTTCCATGTGGCAGGGGGAAGGAATTGAAAAGGAGGGGACTGGAAAAATAGCTATTTGAGAGTAGGATTGTTAACCTATGTGATAGTGTGGCCAAGGGGCTTTGTGTATTCTAGCTAATACAATTAAAAACATGACCCTGTTTTCAAAGATGTGTGTAACTCAGCTACAAAACCTGGCCAGGCAGGTTAACAGCAAGTTTACACATGGACACTTGCCTGCCTTTGTGTTTATACACAGTGCTCCATATGCCAATCTATATCCATACATCCCTGTACACAATAAATGTGTGCATCTGTACAAACATCAGACTGCATTACATTTAGCTCGATTTGTAAGCTTTTGGTTGTTGGCTTAAAAAGTGGCAGAGATGTGCTGGAGTGGATTTATGCCAGCAAAGAATCTGATGATATATTCCACTTAACGATAGAGGGAACTAGATGGGCTCTATTTTTTTTTTATGAATATAAAACTGTGTCAACATTTTAAAATGTTAACTGCATGAGTATTAAATATATTTTCCATCATTTTCCCAGAGGTTTATGCGCTTCAGGGTGAGCATCTTAACTGTACTTGCAACACATGAGAAGAAAGTTAGAGAGCATATCCGTCATATAAATATTCTGTATCCCATCAGGGTTTCCAAGTTGTATTTTATACAGGGTTCCCTTTCCTAATTATAGGTCTTGTAGGGAGACTGGAATTGTTTCAAAGCAGGTGTTTAAGCCTCTTGGATAAACAGAAAGCAAATGGATTTCCATGATGGAAACCACAGGAGACAATTTGGATTTTCTTAGTAATTTCAAAGTTTGTTTCCCCTTTTTTACTTCCATAAACATGTAGAATCAAAATAGATGAAAATAGTTACATTTAAACCAGTCAAAATAGTAAATCAGACTGACCAAAAGCTGACTGTCGAGCATCAGTAGCTACTGATCCATACCTCAAAATGACTGGAAAAGATGTGGGGGTTGTGGTGGACAATCAGCAGAACATGAACTCCCTGTGAGGTGATGTGGCCAAAAGCACTAATGAGATCGTGGGAAGTATAAGTGGGGGACACTCTAGTAGGAGCAGAGAAGTTAATAAAAGAGTTTGCTGCTTACCAGTATGTCTTCTGTTTAGTTAAGATCTGAGTATAAGAAAGGGAAGAGGCTTCAGGGGGCAGCTGAGTTAGTCTGTACAGGATAAACTTAAACAACAAATGGTCAGGTAGCACTTTATAGGCTAACAAAACATGTAAATGGTATCATGAGCTTTCCTGGGTGCATAGGGAAGGAAGTCAGCCAGAGACTGGAGTGGGGAAGAGAAGAGGCAAACAGCTTGGGAGGAGAACAATAAAAAAGTATCTGGAAAAAAGAGACAGCAAATAAAGAAACATCAGAAAGAAGCAAAGAGGAAAGGCAGGTGAGGAAAACGAAGACATAAAACAGAGACAAAAGAAGAGAGAAGTTGAATAAAAAAGAGATTCAGAGCTGTCAGGGCCGGCCCACAACATTTTGGCACCTGAGGCAGGGAGCTCAAATGACATCCCCATGCCCCCTCGCTTGGGCCCAAACTTTGAAAGGTCTCAGTTCTGCCTCCTTCCTGTTCTACTCCTCTCATGGCACTCCACCATCTCTGTGCATCTAGAGCAGAGAGGATACAGATGCACCAGCAGCAGACACAATTTTCTACACTCTGGGTCATAGGGGCGCCCCCCCGCACTCTGACCCCTGAGGCGGCCGCCTCAGTTCGCCTCATGGTAAGGCCAGCCCTGAGAACTGTGTATGGAGGATGTGCTGAGGAGAGGAGGTAAAAAGCATGCGTGGAGGTGGAGGACAGAGGGAGATGGGTGAGTGAACAGTAGATGAGGGATGGACCAGTGAGGTTATTTTACCTTTTGTATTAGGCACAGGTACAACGGCCGCTGGAATCCTGTGCCCACTCTGGTGCCCACTATTCAAGAAGGAGGTTGGCAGATTAGAGAGAGTTACTAGGAGACAGGAGAAGGATTCCCTGATTAGAAAGCCTGCCTTGCAGCGATAGACTGAAGGAGCTCACATTTTTTGGCTTAATAAAGAGAGGGCGAAGGGGTGACTTCCATCTGCAAGGATCTACATGCGGCATAAATACTTCATCAAGGGCTCTTCAGCCGAGGAGATGAAGCCATGACACAGTCCAGGGCTGGAAGCTGAAGCTAGACAAATTCAGACGGGAAATAGGATGCACATTTTTAACAGTGAGGGTCGATAGCCACTTGAACAATTTACCAAAGGTGGGGGTGAATTCTCCATCCCAGGCAACTTTTAAAATCAATATCAGGTGTTTTTTTAAAGATCTGCAGTAATTGAGGGACATCTTATGGTCTGTGTTGTACAAAAGTTCAGACCAGTTGGTTCCTTCTAGCCCTGGAATCTAGGGATCTAGGATAACAAAGCTTTAGCCACCAAATCATACAGCTTTGGTAGAGAGTAGCTGTCTACCTCTTCCATCTAGAGAGGAACTGAACCTAGCTAGAGTGAAGTAGAAAGTCCTAAACGGTTTCTATTCATGAGGGTGGGCAGTTTGCTGTTCCAGCAAACTTCTACTATGGGCAAAGTTGTTTACTGAATAAAATATGGATAATCCTTCCTCCGCCTTTGCAGGGTTAGTGTGAAGACCAAATCAGTTCATAACCATGAGCTGCTCCATTCCTAGAGTGATGAAGTCTGTGTTGGAATCTGTGCAGTTTGCGAGGCAAAAACTCTTGGTTCAGTTCCCTCCTTTGCCACTGACTTCCTATGTGAACATGGGTCAATCCCTTAATCACTCTAGGCCTTGGTTCCCAACTGTGATGTCTGGTCTTTCACACTTTGTCTTGCCTGTTTAGAATGCAATCTCTTCTGGGCAAGGATTGCCTTTTGCTAAGGGGTTTATACATTATGTGCCACCGATCTTGACTGGGGCCTTTGTATATTACAATAATACACATAAGAAATGATAAGACGCCTCATGGATACCAATCAGTTGACAGCATGGTGGAGATTATTTAGGGCCCAGTTCTGAACAGGCAGGGATATGCTTGTATAAAATCCCAAGGGCTGGCAGAAACCCCCTCAAGCTTGTGTACCATAGCAAGAAATGAGATAAAAATGGCCAGACTGGGTCAGACTAAAGGTCCATCTAGCCCAGTGTCCTGTCTGCCGACAGTGGCCAATGCCAGATGCCCCAGAGGGAGTGAACACAACAGGTCATCATCAAGTGATCCCTCCCCTCATCCATTCCCAGCCTCTGACAAACATCTTTGCTCATAAGTATTGATTGAATTTATCTAGTTCTTTTTGAGCCCTGTTAAAGTCCTGGCCTTCACAACCTCCTCTGGCAAGGAGTTCCACAGGTTGAGTGTGCGCTCCATGAAGAAAAAACTCCCTTTTGTTTGTTTTAAACCTGCTGCCTATTCATTTCATTTGGTGACCCTAGTTCTTAGGTTATGGGAACATGTGAATAACTTTTCCTTATAATAATGAGAGTTTGCTGCTTAGTGATATGTCTTTCATTTATTTAAGATCCGAGCGTAACAAAGGGAAGAGGAATCACCAGATACTAGGGGCTGAAAGAGACCAGGGTGGATGAGGAAGGAAGTCAGCCCAGAGAGTGGAGTGGGGAAGAGAGGAGGCAAACAGCTTGGACAGAAGACAGGGGAGGAGAACAATAAAATAGTGTCAGGAAAAAAAAGGCATAGCAAATAAAGAAACGTCAGAAACAAGTAAAGCAGGAAAGGTGGGAGAGAAAAGAGGAAGGGAGGTGAGGAAAATGAAGAAATAAAACAGACAAAAGAAGAGAGAAATGGAACAAAAAAGATCCAGAGCTGTGTATGGAGGATGTGCTGAGGAGAGGCGGTAAAAAGCATGCGTGGAGGTGGAGGGCTGTGGGAGATGGGTGAGTGAGGAGTAGGTGAGGGAAGGAAGGGGGCACAAACTATCAGAGTGCTCCTATTCTATAGCAAAAGACGGAGGTGGTGTTTGAATCCTGACTTTATTACACATCGGAAAGCAAAATCTGACCGGGGATAAAGGAATGAATCTTGGTAAATGATGCAAAATTAAATCTCAAACCATTGACACCACCATGTGCAGTTTCTCTATTGGCACTGGTAGAGCTATAGGCCATTTAAGAGGGGTTCTTGGTGTGTACAAAAATATGAGTAGGTCTCATTGAGAGATTTGGCTGAAAGGGATTAAGGGTTGCCACGAGGAGAGACTTTGATCCTCATTACACGAAAGGAGCAATTAAGCCCTATTATGTAATAACTACAGGGAATGGAGGTTCCTGCCCAAGGCACATGATAGGTCTGAGCTACGTCATGTGAGCCAAGGGGGGCACTTTGTGATTGCAAATCAGGTGATAGGACATTAGTTCTGGGGAAAGCCAGCAGAGGTCCTGGCAAAGTGGTAGTGGGCTTGATCCCAAGAGGAAGCAGAAAGACCGGGTTTTTTGGGCACAAAGTTCCCTGGCATGGCAGGCTTGAGGGGTTTTGAGCAAGCAACTTGCTGTGTGGTGCTTGTTTCTGCTGTGCTCAGGGCAACAAGAGTCTGATCACGGAGCTTTTGTAAATAAACAAGATCCCACCAACGACTTATGCTATGGATTTAAGATCTAACGGAAACAACCCAGCCAGGCCCAAGAGGCGGCTAATAGATGGGGCCGAAGGGGCATCAGCGAGAAGGGAGGGATGGAATGACTCCATCTAATAAAATGACTGCTTACAAGGGACGCCCAGTGTGCAGGGCCTGCTGTCACATGTTCACAGACCTTTTCACTGACTCCAGGGTCTCTTGGAAAACGTTGTCGTTCGACGTTCCGGATGCTCTCATGCTAGCTCCATGGGGGCAAGCGGGGGGCACGGCATACCGCGTGAGCCACTTTGTACAGGTCTCCTCATGTGCCACCTTCTTGTCCTGCTGCCCTGAGCTTCGTGCGTAATGCAGTTGTCAGCACCCTGGGATGCTTATGCAGAGCTCCTGGGAAGAAACGCTGCTATTGTTTTACCCTCCCGCCTGGGTGTGACTGAATCCTCAGCACTGTCCTTGGCCCGTACGGTACCCACATGGACATCATCTTCCACTCTCGGTAGGTTCTCACGTCCAGGCGATATCTAAATTTTGCTGATTCTTTCGGTGTAACAGCTTTCAGATACGGCCTTTCTTATCCATCTACACAGCTAAATCTCTCACCCAGGCCTTCCTCCTATCACAGCTTGATTACCATCTTACTCCCCCCTCTTGTCAAATGCAACCTTGTCCCACTCCTAGCCATCCAGAATTCTGCTGCAGAGATCGTTTTTCTAGCTCATCCTTTTGCTTAGCACTTGGCATCTCTCCACTGGTTCCTCCTCCTTTATCACTTCAGACCACAAACTATTTTGCCCTTCATAGCCCAGCCCTAGCCTGCCTACAATCCCTTATTTGCTATTGAGATTTCACCTCATGCCTCTAATCAGCACCATGATGCCTTTCTATATCGCCCAGTTTTCAAACAAGCACCTTTGTTCTTCCTATACTGCCCCTCACATTTTGGGAGGTGCTTTCCATAAACATCCATCAAACTAGCCCATCAGCTTGGAAAAAGAGATGATTAAAGGAGAAATAGAATAGAGGTTTATAAAATCTTGAAAGGTATGGAGAAAGTAAATAATGAAGTGTTATTTACTTCTCATAATAGAAGAACTAGAGGTCACTGAATGAAGTTAATAGGCAGCAGGTTGAAAACAAACTAAAGGTGGCATTTCCTCTCAAAATGTGCAGTTAACCTGTGGAACTCCTTGCTAGAGGATGTTGTAAAGCCTAGACTATAACAGGATTAAAAAAACTAGATGCCTTCATGGAGAATTGGCCCATCAATGGCTGTTAGCAAGGATGAGAAGGGATTGCGTCCGTATTTGCGAGAAGCTGGGAATTGGTGACAGGGGATGGATCACTTCATGATTCCCTGTTCTATGGTCTATGACTAGACCACCTAGATGCCAATAATTAATTGGTGAGCCATCAGAAATAAAGAATATTAGCAGTATAGTTTATTGTTAACCTAATTTCACTGAAATATAAATGATTTGGGAATTATAAGACGATGCAACACATTTTTACAACTGTGATGAGGACCTCAATCTTTTGCTGATTAAAATGAATGAGGGCTCTGATGTTGACTTCAGTGGAAGCAAGACTTCTAATTGGGGGCTTCTGTGGAATTTGTGTGTGGGCAGTGGCAAGATAATTTTTTGTGTGTGCGTCTATATTTGTATGAAGGTGAGCATTTACCAGTTGCTGGATGCATAAAGGGCCACACATGATGACAAATAATTGAATGTCATCCGTCCTCAATAGCAGGCAGTGCAAGCTGTTGCTAATTTGCACCCTGCACACACATTGCAGGTACCCATCATCCAAGAAGGACAGCTGAATTTTCTGACCTTTCCCTTAAACTGACGAGACACGCTCTGCATCGGTAATAAGCTGTCCTCTGTTGCTAGATAACTCCCTCGTATCTCCACGGGCAAAATGATTTCATGCCCTGTAAGATTAATTCTCTGGTTGCCTTGATGAAGAGTTCAGCAAGCTGTGCTAAATGTGTCAAAACAGCCAGGACACAGAGACATCTTCACCTCCCAAAAGCGCAGTCAAAAGAAGAGTATGTTACAGGTTGCTGCCTTTGTAAATTATAGGGGTTTGTGGAGCTGGTTTCTGCAAAAGTAACAAACCTCCCCTGTATTTGGGAATTCCATCTCCCATTTTAAAATCTATTTTGGTAACTGCCAGATCCTTTCGTTATTGGCAGCCAATTTTGATTGATTCACTACATACTTAGGAACGTTGTCTTCTCTGGGTAGTGTTTGTCTGGCCAAACACAGAACCCGGATGTTGGGATGGTGTTTTGATTATGCACTGAAGCACCTGTGATTTTGAGCAAGGTCTGATACCGACACCTGTAAAATTAAGGACCTGATTCTGCAAACACTCATTCAGTGACACTCTTGTCCCAGTACAGACTGCTCCTGGGATTAAAACTTTATACAGCCCGCTGCAAGAACATTGGTTTTTTCCCCCTGTTCCGATAGAGTTTCAAATCAAGTTCAAGGTCTCAGTCCTTATCTACAGTGGGACTAGGATATTTACAAGATAGTCTAAGGCTCTGGAGCGAAGAGTCTGGTTGATAGCTGTTCATCCCTGGCACAAAGGAGCTCTCAAAGATAAGAGTGAAACTCGTCTGTTCAGGACACTGACCCTTTTCTGGGCGTGGTAGCCTGAGACTGTGGAATGAATTTCCCCAAGAACAAAGGGCCAGAAGTACTGCATTGCTTTCTCCTCCAAAGCCAGGCATGTTTCTTTTGGCCTGCCTCCTCTAACATAAACGCAGAGCCATGGGAACATTAACACACCCCTACCCCAACAACCGCCACCCAAAGAAGACCCTCCTCCACTCATGCTTCTTCCTCCGGGGAGAGGAAGAGCGAACAAACTCCATGAGACAGCTGTGTGGGTATCTTGCTTACTGCATGGCTGGAAGGTGCTCGGACAGTACAGTCGTGAGCAGGGTCATCCTTCCCCAGATGCAGACTACGCAGCGGCGGAGGGCACCTGAAAATTTGAGGCACCGCTGGGTCTGCATGTCCATCCTCCCGCCCCTTCCCATCCATGGTGTGTGGCTCTGCTTCCTCCGGTGAAGATCTGGTTAATTTAAAAGTGACAAAGCCAGCCAGAGCTAAGAGCAGAGCCCATGACAGAGCCATTCCAGCGAGAATGAAGCCATTTAGCAGGCATTTGCCAGTCCCAGGTCTATGCTGTTAGTGTCTTGTAGTGTCCATCGACAGGCCTTGAGTGTAAAGTTTGCTTTCAAAATATTTCATTAGTGGTGTGCTGAAGATGATAAAATCACATCTCTAAAAATCATCACCCCCGCCCCCCGGGCTGCTATCAGAGGCACCAATTGAACAATGCTGCGTGGGGCCCTGTGACGTAGTGGGGGTGCTGTCTGCCTTGTTACCTGTTGTTCCCACCTGGCTGTGTTGCTGTGTGTGATTCCCAATGACTCACTCCACATGTGTATTGGCTCAGACACCTTAGATCAGTGGTCACCAACCAGTCGATCAGGATCTACTGGTAGATCTTGGAGCCTCTGACAGGTGATCCTGACTGCTTTGGCTACATGGCTATCAAATGCCAGCACTTCAGTTGCTCCTCCTCCCATTGCTGCACATCTCTGGCCCTTTTCCTTGGAGCTGTTCCCCCAGGAGCCTCCTGTTTGCTGTGCAGGGCAGGGAAGGGAGAGGATGGGTGCTGATGTCAAGGTGCTCCCTTCTCCCACTCTGTATCCTATCTCCATAGAGCAGAGAGAGGGCACAACAGGACTAGGGATAGAGCAAATTTGTTAGCTGCTTTTGGGAGTGGTGCAGGGCCAGGGCAGGGGTGAGCCTGCCTTAGTCTCACTGCACCATCACCCAAGAGCCACCTGAGCTAAGCGGTGCCCAGCTGGAGTCCACATCCTGAACCCCTATCCCAGTTATGAACCCCCTCCTGCACTCCAAGCCCCTGCCCTAGCCCTGAGCCTCCGTGCATCCAAACATCCTCCCAGAGCCTGCACCTAGAACCCCCTCCAGCACCACAGCTGCCTGCCCCAAGCTCAGTTCAGAGCCTCTCTCACACTCCAGATCCCTTAATCCAAGACCAGAGCCTGCACCCCAACCCACTGCCCCAGCCTGGTGAAAATGAATATTGGGCGGGAGGAAGATGAAGTGAGCAGGGGCGGGGCCACAGAGAGAAGTGGGGCAAAGGAGCACAAAGGAGGCGGGGCAAGGATATTTGAGTTTGAGGTAGATCTTGGAATGCACTTAAATTCAAAAAGTGATCTTGTGTGTAAAAAGGTTGGAGACCACTGCCTTAGATCCAGCCTGAGCAGATAACAAAGCTGTTCCCAGAGGGAGAGAGAAAAGAAGATAGGAGGGGACGGCCACCAGG
Organism: Pelochelys cantorii; assembly: GCA_032595735.1. NCBI lineage: Eukaryota > Metazoa > Chordata > Testudines > Trionychidae > Pelochelys > Pelochelys cantorii. Next base: position 31,021,943 of record CM064343.1, on the reverse strand, counting down.
CTGGGGGGTATGGCCTGGGAGTTGGGTTAGTCTCGGCGTACTAGGATGGGTGAAGATGTTTTAGACCAAAGAAGGGGGGTTCAGGGCCTGTGAGCCCTTCCCCCCAAGAGGAATAAGGTTGCCTACCCTGGCTCCTGTGTTAACATCGCTCTTATGCTACGCTGTATCTCTGAGAAGCAATAAAACCTTCTACTCTACTGGCGGGCTGAGAGTCACATCTGGCTGCAGATGGGGGTGCAGGGTTGGGGGCTCCCCGATGCACCATCACAGGTCCATAAATCCTCAGGACATTCCTGGTGATGAGGGCTGTGTAAGAACTTCCATCACGATTGTGGAGTCACCCACTAACATTGACATAAAAGGATCCAGACACTTGAGGTGAACACACACGAGAGGACAGCCAAATGTGAGAACCACAAGCATGGTTACATGTGGGACTGCCCACCCTGTCAATGACCATTGAGAGTAGTTGAATCCTTATGTGTAATGTTGACATTTAACTTTTCCCCATGCGCTGTTAATCCACCCTGCGTCACGTGGTTAATGGTAACGTAACAAATCTACCATCAGCTGAGTCTGTGTTGGCTGTTGCTTCCCAATTGGTAGGGCCAATCTGATCTGCTTTCAAATGTGCTTTCAGATTGTTTGTACTGACCACCATGAGAATGGCGACTTATTTTCACTGACCATAAAATGTAGCCTTGGGTATTCTCAGCTCAGCCACATGTCCAGACCAACACAGCTGAGCTGTCCTGAGCATACTTTGAATGCTAGACCTGAGACAATGATGATGGATTTTACTACTGGGAATCTTGTTCCCCCATTGGACTGTCCAAGCAGACAGGAGACGCTGCATAGGAAATTGATCCAGTTTCCAAATGTGGGGCCAATATCTTGTCCATGTCTCTCAACCATACAGAAGCATTGTGTGCATGTCTGCCAAAGGATGCTAATGACAGATTTATGCTCTTCCGCATGAACCTATAAAGAAGAGAATACGTAACCTTATCCTCAGTGGGGTTTTCCAGCATGCTTTATGGGGCAAACATCTGGGACTTTTACAAAGGAAGTCAAAACACATGTAGAAAACTCAGTTCAAGAACGTTCTTTTTACCAGGGTCTTAAATATTTGTGGTATAATTTTAGTGCCAAATCTATGTTATCTGAGAGTTTGGCAGTTAATGTGCAAACCAGTTTGTTAAACCATCAGAGAATCTGTAACCTGCCAGCCCTGATCTGAGGCCAATGTTGGATCAAATGGAAGTGGGTAGTGGTTGTCATCCATTCATTTCAATGAGTGCGGGAACGGGCCATCAGTGCTTTCATGGGGGGTGTGTGTGTGTGTGTGTGTGTGTGTGTGTGTGTGTGTGCAAGCAACGGCATGTACATGTGCGCTGGACTTTAACACACATGCCAGCATTTAATCACAGATGCATTTGTTTACAAGCATCGCCCATAAAAATGATTTCATCTTGCTGACACCATGGTGCTGGCATCTGTGTCTAGCGAGAGATAATTATAAATAGCGCGCATCAAACACTGTAGTTTGACACTGAACTTTCTACATCTGTCTACTGCCATTTGAATTCAAGGTTAGGTAAATATTCTATTAAGCTATTATCATGAAACCTTGTTCCTGAATTTTTCCCTCCAGAAAAAAATAGGAGGACATTGATCTAGAACCCATAAATACATTCAGTGAAATATGTATGGTAATTGGCAATCCCTGTCCGAAATCTTTACAGCATAAACAGGAAAAGTAGGAAGGGAAACTGAGTCACAGAGGGGAAAATGACACACCCAAGGTCACACAGCAGGTCAGTGGCAGAGGTGGGAACAGAATCCAGTTTTCCTGACTTAATCTGGCAGCCTAGTCACCGGAGCGCATCATCTCTCTCATCCATATCCACCAGGAGCGTCTTTCACTGTGGGCAAGGGGTTTGCTGTTCCCTCCAACTGTAGCTTTGATTCCATTGGTGTGTAAGGGGCTGAATGTTGGTGCCGGCCGTCAGGCCTGTTTAAACAGGGCCTTTGGTTTGAGACTTGGTGGGACTATGAGTGTCAGCCCCCAGCACGGTGGGGGACAGACTCACGGAGCAGGAATGGTGGGAAGTCCTCCCTGTTGCCACAGTGCCTCCACGTTCCGCAGCTGGCCACAGGCATGAGGAGGAGCACTAAAGCCTGGACCCATTCTCTGCACTGCACATGTGGGGAGCCCCTCTGATTTCAGTAGGAGGGTGGAAGGTCTGTTAAATGGAACGGCTTGCAGAAACTGGGCCAAAGGTATAGAAGGGGCATCCTTGTGGGTTTCTTCTGGGAGACAGTGTGGGTATGGAGGGTGTAGGGGCCAGGTGTTGGGGGGGAGGCTCCTTGATAGATTCAAGTTCCTCCAGCTGGCCTCCAAACAACTCGACAAACATGGTTTTGCTCCCGACTCTAAGCAACCAACCGCCTTTACTCAGCCCCCTGCCCGGCCACTAGTCTCAGCTCAAAAACCCACAGCAGCAGCGACAAAACAAACAGCGTTCACACCCTGTGCTTGCTGCATAAATTAACATCCCATGAATCTCTGATGCCTCCAAAGCATTAATCAGATTGGGAACGGGCAGAAAAAAGCCCAGCAGAATTCACAAGTGACTGTCTCGGAACCTCTTGCCTCCAGGAAGGCTTCCTGCTACACCGCCGCGGATACTGCTGCCCTGGCAGGTTTGGAAAATCTATCCATTAACAAGGAAAGGAATTGCCAGCCCATTATTTCCCTTGCACATTTGGTAATGCCCTGATTTTTGTGAGCCGCCCCTTCTGAGCTCTGCTGTTGAGTGCAGAGACCAGGAGTTGCTATTAAGCCTGAAATCATTATTATGTATATTATAGTATCCCTTTAGGCCTGGGGGGGGAACCTTTTTTGGGTCAGGGGCCGCTGACCCATAGAACAATCAGTTGGGGGATGCACATAAGTGAGAAGCAAAACAAACCAACCAACCCTCCCTGATGTGGCCCCCACCAGAGAAAGAGAAAGACACGCCGCACATAGAGAGCTTAGAGGGGCCCAGGCTAGTAGATTTTGTGTGCTCCAGTCCCACAGGGGGTGAGGGAGGGATTGAAGCATCATTGTGGGTTCCCCAATGCTGGGGGGAGCCCAGAGCCTCAGGGGCCACATCCAGGCAAGCTGGGGACCACATTCGGTCCCTGGGCCTTAGGTTCTCCACCCCTACTTTAGGCCCCAGGAGATCAGGGCCTCATGCTAACAGAGGGGACTGTAGAAACACATCACAAGAGACAGCACCAATGCCAAACAACATAGGCAAGACAAAGGATGGGAGAGATGGGCACCTGACCAAGATCAGGAGCAGAACCAGGCATGGAATCTGGGTTGTTCAGCTTCCTAGGAAAGAGTTGCCCAAACCACTTGCTCTCCCTGGTTTAGGACCAATGCAAAACTAAGGGCCCAATTCTGCACCCACCTCCCAAGATCCCAATCCTGCTAAAAGTGGCAGCCTGCCCCTCTCCCACAGCAGTGTCTCCTGCTGACGTCAGGTTGTAAGATGGTGCTCTCCGTTGTCGTGCAGTGTTGAAATGCCAAGTATCCAGGCATCAGCTGACCACTTGTTCTATGCCCTGGTCATGTCCAGGCCAGATTTTCTTTAGAGGGCACTTCTGTGCCTTTTGGGGGTTGCCGGAGGCAAGCCCAGCGAGTCATGTTTCAGCCCTGACACACATGTGCAAACGGGCGCCCTTGTCAGGCCGGTCCCAGATGTCCTGGGCTGTGTTGCGAAAACCTGGACGGGAATACAAATAATACTACCCCACTCCCCAAAACAAACAGCAGCAATGACAGTACCCCGTACACTACTTCCTCTTCGTTACGTTGCTTCAGGTGCTTGGGCACACTTATAGGGGTGGGCAATAATTTTTGCTGGGGGGAGGGGGGCACTTAATGAACTTTGCAGTGTGGTCACAGGCTGGCTCCACCCTCCCAGAAGGGGCGGGGCCTAGGCAGCAGGGGCGGGGCTGGAGACTAACTTCCTCCAGAGTTGTCTGGGGTAGAGGCTTTGAATTAAAAACACAGCAAAGGGCTCACTGCTCCTGGCCCCACTGCTACCTGTTGCCTGTCAATTGCCTGGGCTTGCTGTGGCTATTTAAAAGGCTCACAGATCTGGCCCCTGCCAGGATAGCGCTGCAACCGGGACCCATGAGCCATTTAAATAGGATCCGGCTTCCTGAGCCATCGCCTGGAAATGTGGTGGCCCAGGCAGCAGGATACAAATAGAAAGTTCCCAGATCCAGTCTGCAGGCTGGATCAGTGTTAGGAGGGCCGGATCCGGCCCCCGGGCCGCATCTTGCCCAGCCCTGGTACAGGACATGTATGAATTAGGAGGAAATCCTGCAGGGGAACATGTTTAAAAAAACCAAACCAGTTTTCATTTGAATTTAAAAAAAGAACCGGGGGGGGGGGCCCATTTCCGTGGGTCGGATGCTTTTCCCAGGCTTTCTTCTTTGCCGAATCCACACGCTGGGCCTCCCCCCTCTCCCCTCTCCCCTCCGGGGCGGGTAGCTGTTTTTCCAGCCCCTCTCCGACTCCGCTGTGTCCCTCCAAGGCGGCTGTGGCGGTCAGAGCCCCTGGTGCGGCTCCGTCTGGCCCGGAGCCCCGGCTCTCCGCACAGGGAGGGGGAGGCGGGCGGCTGGCATGCCTGGCCCACGGGAGCCCTGCCTCCCCCAAGTTTGCTGCGCTGTGCAGCGGGCGGAGAGGTGATGTCAGCGGCGTCGGGCTTGCAGGCTGGGCTGGGCAGTTCTACCCGCGAATTGCAGGGGGAGGGGAAAACCACCCCCCCCCCCAGGTGTGTTACACATGGGGAGAGAAATCCCAGCCCCGTTCTGCCAGCCAGTCGCTCTGCGCCGGGAGAGCTGAACGCAGACAGCCCTGCCCAGCCGCCGCGCTGCCCGGCTCCCCCCTCCTCAGGATCGCGTGGCTGGGGGGGGTGAGCTCCCTCCCCCCCCCCCCCAGTTGAAACCTCCCGCTCCAAACAGGATTCGGCGCCCCCCCCCGTTTTCAAACGCCGGCTCCTGCAGCCGCAGCCTGTGGCAGGCGGGGCGGGCTCGCGCGCGGTCGCGGTCGCTTTGCTCCGCCGCGGGATGGCGAGCAGGGAGCAGAGCGGCGCTGACGCCCGCGGGGGGAAGAGCCAGGCTCCCGGCAGGCGGTAAAGGCAAGTCCGCGCGTGGAGGTAAGGCGCCAGCCCGCGGCGTTTACTTCCCCTGCGCCAGGAGTCCGGCGGCGGGGTCCCTGGCACGCGGCGCCCGCCGGCAGGCGCAGCGCGGGGCTCGGGCAGCAATCCGCGGAGCCGCCCGGCAGCCGCTGGGAACGGGCACTGCAGACAGCGGAGATGTGGTGTGCGGCGGGCCGCCTCCCCTGCCCCGCTGCAGGGTCTGCGTCCCACCCGGGCGGCAGCAGCAAAGCCGGCAGGGCAGCAGGGATGCTGTGCGGGGTGCGTGTGTTGTGAGTGTGTGCGGTGTGTGTGTGTGTGTGTGTGTGTGTGTGGTGCGGGTGTGTGTGGTGTGCGTGTGTGGTGCGGGTGTGTGTGGTGTGCGTGTGTGTGTGTGTGGTGTGTGTGTGGTGTGCGGTGTGGTGCGGGTGTGTGTGTGTGGTGTGGGTGTGTGTGTGGTGTGCAGGTGTGTGTGGTGTGTGGTGTGCCTGTGGTGTGGGTGTGTGTGTGGTGTGTGGTGTGCCTGTGGTGTGGGTGTGTGTGTGGTGTGTGGTGTGTGTGTGTGTGCGTGTGTGTGTGTGCATGTGTGTGCCTGTGGTGTGTGTGGTGTGTGTGTGTGGTGTGTGTGTGTGTGTGTGTGTGTGTGCCTGTGGTGTGTGTGTGTGTGTGTGTGGTGTGCCTGTGATGTGTGTGTGTGTGGCGTGTGGTGTGTGTGTTTGTGAGTGTGCGCCTGCAGAGGAACTGACGCTGCACATAGATAGGGACCTGCAGCACCCCCAAATGAGTGCAATGCATGTATGTGCCTGCAAACATGCATGTGATGACTCTGCCTGTGCTCAGAGGTAGGGGTTTGGGGGTGCCTAACAATCTCCCTTGTCCTCCGGCTTTGCCCCAGGTGTGTGATTGTGGCTGGGCTAGCCAGTCCCTGCTTGTTATTCACCCCCTTCCCATTGCTGCTGTTTTGGTGACCCAGGTCTTTGGCCCAGGCGGGCCAGGTTCAGGATGGATTCTCTCTTCCCGGCCCATATTTTGGAAGACCCTGACCTGAGGAAACTGCTGAATGACTCCTCCATGTTCAACCTGAGCTTCCCCAGGAACTGGTTTAACAACGGCACCGGGGACAGCTTCCTGCCGCTGGGCATCAAGATCACCATTGTGGTGGTCTACTCCATCGTGTGCATCGTAGGCCTGGTGGGCAACTGCTCGGTCATGTATGTGATCATCAGGTAGGCAACGCTCACCTCCAGCCCCTGCCCCCTGCTCTTCTTCCCAAGCGGGAGGGGGGGGGGCTGAGTCCAGGGGGGTGGGGTGACCTTAGACGGCAAGTGGAAGCGAACAGAGTGGGAGAGACCCTGTTTGAAACTCGTGCGCCCTTCCAAGTGATTTCCTTTGCTCCTTAGCGAGGGAGCTTCTGCTCCTTCTCGGATGAGGAAGGTTTTCAGCCACTGCTCATATCAGACAACCCTCTGGTGCCTCCTAAAGGAAGCAGCCATAACCCAGAGAACAGAACCGAAGGGCAAAATGCATTTCCAAAGCCGGACTCTGCAAATTGTGTCAGGCGCTGCACTGGCTGTCAGCAGCAGGGAGCTAACTCACTGGCAGCTTGGGAAGGCCCCAGGGGTCTATGCCCCCTTTTCACACTGCAGTGACTGAGCCACATTAGGGTCTGCGCTGAGACTGGGGAGGGAGTCTAATTCCCTATGCAAAAGGCGGATGTCTTACTCGATGGCCTCCTCGCTCAGCTGGGTACAAATCTTAAAAGTTCCCCACCAGGGTCTCTGGTTGGGAAACTGCTGCATAGATTGAATGCAGCACAATGTTCCAGAGCTGAAGGCGGCATCTCGAGCTGCAGAGGAATGTCTGGCTCTAGCTAAATGGGGTGGATTATTATCTACTGCAGAAAGATGTTTGTGCAGGAGAGTAAAGCAACCAGCAGATCTCCCCTGCCCAGAGTCCATTTCCCAGCATTTAGTGACGTGTTTCTGGGCTTTAATATTAAGGTGCTGGCGGCTTTGGATGATTCTGTATGATGAAAAATTCCAAGGAGTCAAAACTCTCATTTTCTTCCGTGAGTTCAACCATCTCTATCCATGAATCCTCTCGGTGTCTAGAGCCAACGTGTCCCGTTTGACATAGGGCCCCTATTTTATTTAAGGCTGCATTATGACCCCTCTCTGTTGGGAATGGGGTAACTCGGGTGAGTAACGGCCTATGAATGTGACTGGCCTTGAGTTTGGAGTGCTACATTCTGGTGCTATTTTATCCTGGTCTGAGCCCATCAAAGTGGAAAATCCCCGGGCAAGTAAACAAAAGGGTTACATGATTCGATTTTCTTTACTCTCGGCCCGATGCTGCATCTTGTTCATGCAGAGAAGCCCTGACCCCTGGGAGTGATCCCAGTGGGACTCCTGGGACTAAGTCCTGCTCAGGAGGAGGAAGGGCTGCAGAATCTGGCCCCCAAATATCTCAGCCGGGTCTGCAACTTGGAGACAAGGGCAAAGACTTGCTGGTTTGAGCAGACACCTTCACAGGGCGGAGAAGTTTGTGGCTGAAAGGAGGAGATTGTGGTAGGACCCCCTGGATAGGGAGGGGCTGAGCCCAGAGAATGTGGAGATATGGGGCCATGATGCGGTAGCTGCACCATGTTTTCCTTGGTCTATTTCAAGGGAATCTGGGCTCAGTTCACTCTTGCCTTGTGGGTCCATTTCTGTGGTTATTAGCACTGTTGTTCTGTTTAGCACCAGAGCCGGGCGTGAGGCTTGTAGAGACCGAATCGGGCTGGGCCTTCTGCATCCCTCCCCACTCTTCTGGTGCAAGGCCCAGGATCGAGAAGCCTCTGCATTTGCAGGAGGAGCTGTGCCTCTCTTGGACCCAACCCACTCCAGTGGGTGCAGGGAGGAGCTAGGAGCTGTGGATCCCTTTCCACCCTGGCTCGTGGAGCTGTCCGGTGCGGAGAGGGGCACAGACTGGTGCATTTCAAAGCAATCTGTGCACTGAGAGAGACTGTGCCCCCCTTGGGGGTCGTTTGTCTGGGCATGTCATCCAGTGCACGCTGGTGGCTTCCTTGCACAACCTATCTGCAAGGGAAGAGACACATCCACTGAGACATTACGCACTGTCCATGACTGGGCGGAGGGTGCTGGGGGAGGCATTGATGGGTGGTAAAAATGGGAATGGGGCAAAGTGCTGGCAGCACTTTGGAAGTTAGAATGAGGGGAACCCTGTAACTCTAGGACTGTAATTTCAAAATGGGGTGCACGGGTGTTCTTTCCCACACAGCACACTCTGCCTTTTGCCTCTGCCTTTTCTCCTCCCTTAGCCTCCCTTGCTGGCTGCCAGGGGCCTTTTCTCCTCCTCCAGCCTCCCTTGCTGGCCGCCAGGGGCCTTTTCTCCTCCCCCAGCCTCCCTTGCTGGCCTCCAGCGGCCTTTTCTCCTCCCCCAGTCTCCCTTCCTGGCTGCCAGGGGCCTTTTCTCCTCCCCCAGCCTCCCTTGCTGGCCTCCAGCGGCCTTTTCTCCTCCCCCAGTCTCCCTTCCTGGCCGCCAAGGGCCTTTTCTCCTCCCCCAGTCTCCCTGACTGGCCGCCAGGGTCCTCTTCCCTTGTTCCAGCTCCCTTCCCTGCACCAGCCACTAGGGGTGTTTTACAAGGAGGAGGGAGAAAAATTGCTCCCCTTGGCCTCTGAGGATAGGACAAGAAGCAATGGACTTAAATTGCAGCAAGGGAGGTTTAGGTTGGACCTTAGGAAAAATTTCCTAACTGTCAGGGTGGTTAAACACTGGAATAAATTGCCCTGGGAGGTTGTGGAATCTCCATCACTGGGAGATATTCAAGAGCAGGTTGGATAGACATCTAGCAGGGATGGTCTAGATGATGCTGGGTCCTGCCATGAGGGCAGGGGACTGAACTTGATGATCTCTCAAGGTCCCTTCCAGTTCTAGTGTTCTATGATTCTCTCCCCACAGACCCCTGCTTCCCCCACTGGCCATCAGGGGCTGGGGTTGCAGCTGCCCCAAGGGGTATGGCTCAGAGGTGGGGCAGGTCTGGGCCATTGGATGTATCCTAATGCGCTTGGCGCTGCAGCCAATATTCCAGTCTAAGAGCAGGCACTGAAGGCGCCGGCAGGTTGTGGGGAGTGGATTCTGTCCCCGGGGGCCCCTGGAGTTCCCCACACACAGTCATTCTGTTGGTGACATTTGATCTTGGTAACATTCAGAAGGAGAAGTGTCTATAGAATCTCATGGTGTTCACATGGCGACAGCTATTTCGCACGACTCCAGCCTTGGGCCAAAGAGCTGGCGCAAAGGGAAGGAGGTGGTTTGAGACTTGTGTACTGCTCTAGGACTCTGACATTGGACAGCTGGCCACGTTTCGCCTACACAGCAGAGTCCTGGGCTGGAGAACAGTCCCATGTGGGTTCTGTCTCTGCCATGCTTTGCCCAGCTCTGCAAAGCACTTAGTTCCTTGGCCAAGCCAACTGCTGGATTGAAATGGCTGCCCAAGTGGCTTATTTGTGATTTGGTTTTCTTTTTTTTAGGCCACTGAAAGATGCATTCCTTCCCTGCAGAAATGGCACCTTGTCTCCTCCCTGCTTTAAGAACTGCCTGGGAAGTTCAAACCCGTCTCTCCCTCAGAAATATGCATTGGAATGTTTTATGACTCCAGATATTTCTGCTACACCAGGAGATGGGCCAGAACCCCAGCCCTGGCTCTGATCTCTAGGGAGTGAGGAAAGAGGTTTCCAAATCCCCAGTCAAAGAGCCCCGGGTTTGACAAATGCCAGCCCCAAACCCCAGATCTTAACACCTCCTCTTTTAAAGGTTCAGCATCCAGACCCAGCATTTTAGTCCAGCTTTCATGAAATCCTATGGGGTCCATCAGGGAAACCTGAAGTCCAGGATGGGGTGGGGAGGTTCTGTGTGTGGGGTGGGGTGAACTCAGGAGGAGTGAAACGGGTAAGCTGGCTGGCGAAGGTTGACACAAGTCGCGTGCCCCCAAGGAAGTGCAGATGGGAAGCTTTTATACATAAATGCCTCCAGCCCAGGCTACCACCTCGTTTTGTGCGAACGCTGGAGGAAAAATGTCCATAAAAGCAATTTTATCTGTGAAAAGTGGGGTTTTGGGTTACATAAAAAAATTCACATCAAATGTTTTCTTTCTTTCTTTCTTTCTTTCTTTCTTTCTTTCAGTACGAAAATGATAAAAACACTTTAGTTTTTGGTCCAAAAACTTCAGATTTTGGCAGCTGAGAATTGAAAATATTTTGGCCTCTAAATTTTTGAAAAACAAACAGCTGAAATGTTCAGCAGAATCCTTCCAAGCCCTACCATTTTGTCTCACCAGCTTTGGTTTGTACCACAGAAATGGCCTATTCCAGGACATCTTCACTTGGTTGCTTCCATTTCCTAATGGTCTTTTTATTTCTTCTTGGCTTTAAGATGCCTGCCTTTTCTAAAAAATAAGGAGCTTTTCTATAAGATTGATTAAAAATAAACATAGAAACACCCTGCCCCCCAAATATTGTGAGTTGTGACTAATCTGTAGAGTTCCTAGCACAATGGATCCCTTCTCCACGATTGGGGTTTGTAGGTGTTGCAGTGATGGAAATCATAAATAAGACTGTTTGAGTATCAAAAATTTCTAGGGGAAGATCTCATGCCAAAGGGTGTTAGGCAGAAGGATCCTTTTGCATCACATCTCTCTGCTTGCTCAGCTGGTCAGGCAAAGAAGGGCATCCAATTCAACGCCGGGGATGAGCTCGGCTTGGCATTTACTGACCCTGGAAGTGGGCCTCTTGCCTATGAAGAGTTACTGTGAGAAATTAGCTTATGTCAAAAGCAACGATGCCTCTGGTTTAGCTGCTTTGGAAAGCAGAGGTTTGGCTCTTGACCATTTACTAAGACAGCTCGTGGCTGTGATGACCCAGGAAAAGTGAAGCACCTTGGGATGGAAAAGAATGTCAATGCTTATTAGCTGCAGGACTCGGCTCTCGACTTTCAGTGCTCACATTCAAGCCACATTTTATGGTATTATTTTGCTTGCATTTCCGCCTTGCTTCTTCTGGTGCTAGAAGCGTCTCTCCTTTATCTTGTAACACACACCAGTGTTTCCTGGCATGAATATTGTGCATGACGTACACAGGGAAGGAGAGTTAAGCTGCGTGGGGGCAGCAGAATCACCCGGCAATGTCTAACAAAGTCAAGACAAACCGGCCACTCTGCCACAAGAAGCCGATAGATCAGCGATGGGCAGCTGAGGCTAGTGAGTGGGCCTCCTGCGTCTCGGCGGGCTGCAAGGTTGTTGTAACCAAGACGGTCTTCCCGGATAGGGTTGTTTTACCAACTGCGCTGCATACGTCGAATTTGCAGGCTGGGCCGATGGAACCACAGCAGCGCTGCAAGGGGAGGCGGAAGGAGCCCACGGCTCTCGCAGTCAATGTTGTGTGCAGTCAGCCTGCACCCCACTTTGTGGGCCCGCGTGTCATTTTAGAAATGCCAGTAGGAGACAAACGAAGCGGATGGAAACCCATGGAATCTGTTAATCCTGCATGCAGGCAACAGTAAAGAAAGTGTCTCACAGGCCCACATAGAACCCCGATGTGCCACTTGCAGCCTGAGATCTACAGGTTGCCCACCTTTGTCATAGATGGTGATGGCTTAGTTAGCAAAAGATCATGCCTGAAAAGGCATAACCTGAATGTTGGTCTCTGTTCATTGATGTCTCTCAGATAAGGCCATGGGAAAGAGCAGATAAAAAGTCAAATGTGTGGCCTAAGCCATAAGAGAACCTGTTTGCACATGGGCACCCTTTTCTTGTTACCGTCGATCCAATAACTGTTCCTCTGGAGAAACACCCCAGGAAAGTAATAGAAACTGCCACTCACCTTTTGTTCCCCTACTCGCTGTGCTTGTAGGCACCTCTTATTGTCCACTGCTCAGAGAGGAGTCTGCCTACACTTAGCTCTTTTGCCATTCTTGGGCAGTGTTCCCTCAAGTTTTTTTTCTATCCATGTGTGGAATAAATTTTGTTTTGTGCACTGAGTCATGTGTGTATGTGCACCACCAGTATAAACACATGCTGCCGACTATGGGCATTGTTGGTGCTCTGCTAATCAGCTGGGCAGCATTTGAATCTCTCATGGGTGGCTGCCCAAACACACAGCTTTCATGGAGCCCTGCTGTCAAACCATTGACTGCTTGAAAAGTGAGCACCTTATCTTGAGCATGGGATGAGAGAAGGCAGATGACAGAAGGGGGATTTGTACAAGCTCAATGACTCAAACTGTGTCAAACACCGATGCCTGTTTTTGGTGCAATGCTTGGCCCTTAATGTAGCACTTTTCACCCCTGGACAAGAGAGAGGCTAAATAACATTAGCTACATATAAAGGAAACTGAGGTGCTGACAGATGAAGTGACTTGACCAAGGTCACACAGGAAGTCTGTGGCAGAGCTGGGAATAGAACCCAGGTGTGCTGCTTCTCAATTTGATAATTGTCCTACTGGGTCCAAGGGACCATTCTTAATGATGCACAGTAGATCATGTAGTACCTGAAGAATATTCCAGGGGGTTAGCCACAAAACCCTGGCTGCTCCACATCTCCCATAAAAGGGGCCCAGATTTTCTGTACCACGGATCAGAGAATGCTCCTGGCCCATTTTTCGTGAAACACAGTGATGCTAACATTCACACTGTAGCAAGGTTGAGGCTTCAAGCAGGTTTGCTGTGCCTCTCTTTAGGGGGGTAAGGATGAATGGACTGAGATACAGAGGAGAATAAATGTCAAAAATCACCCAGAGCCATTTAAAAAACAATCCCAATGTTTCCTCTGGGTTGAACATCCGTTGTAAGGCCCAGCCTACATCTCTATTCCGGGTGGGGTGACTGACAAGGTGAAGTGATTAATTTGCTGGTACTGTAATCAGGTGAGTGTCAAAGCCACTTCTACCGCTGAGCAGCACTAATTGGAGCGGGCTGGAAAGGGCTCTCCACAGGAGCTCCATTTCCTTGACAGCAAAGGGCTGTTGGTTTAATTTGGCCGCCGCCCGCTGCGGTCATATTACTGGCCATTCTTTGAGTTTCCTGCAAAGTCCGATAATTGCTCCCTCTCCGCCCCTTCGTCTCCTTGGGGCCCTCGTGGTGTTTCTGATGCACGTGTTCCCTCTGCAGGGTTCGATGCATTTGAAGCGGGTAGTTGGGCAGCATAGGGAAAGGGTTACGGGGGGAAGGGAAAAGACTCCTCTAGTGAGGGCCTGAATTCTGTATTTCCCAGCAATTTGATTAAAAATCTGTTCCCCAAGAGGCCTCCGAAGCAAGCAGATTCAGAGACAACATTCAGCATCCAAGGAGCTCCTATTGCCTGTCACTCCAGGACGTCCAGCGGCGTGTGGGTAGCCCACTGGTGGCTGTTATGAAGCTCACTACAAGTTGTAACAGTTTTAGCTCTGGAGGTCCCCAGCTTATGTTTTGGCTGTCACACGTGTCTCCTTAGCCATGGGGTTTTAGGCACAAGTTCCTATGCAATTTTTTATTCCCACAATTTCAGCATTATTCACATGAGTCAATACACGTAGCCAGGAATGTGACTTTTCTTCCAGGGCTCTTTTCTTTCCATGCAGTTCCTGTTGCTAGTTTTTTGGCATTGTGTTTCACAGGGACTTACTCCAGCAATGGGCAACTGTGGTTAGTGAGTGGGCCGCATGCGTGGCCCTCCTTTTTCTCAGTGAGCCGCAAGGTCGTCATAACTAAGACGGTCTCCCAGGACAGGGCAGTTTTGCTCACTGCGCTGGTGTACCTAGAATGTGTGGGGTGGGCTGATGGAACCGGAGCAGTGCTGGGATTGGGTGTAGAGGGCGCGCTTGGCTTTCCCAGCCAGGCTACGTCTAGACTGCAAAGTTTTTGTGCAAAAACTCGTGGAGGGTCCACACCTCAAGTATTTGCGCAAGTAAATTGACAGAACGGAGGGGCTTTTGCACAAGAGTTCTTCCTCTTTCTATGAGGAATAACTCCTTTTCGCGCACGAGCTCTTGTGCCAAAAGGTGTGTGTGGATGGGGAACGTCCACTTTTTGCACAAAAAAACCCTATAGAAAAAAGCACAGGTGCCCTGGTGGCCATTCTGTGAATACCTATCAGTGCTTTCTTGCGAGAGAGCATCCATGCAGTCTGGACTCTCTTCCACAAAAGCGCATTGCTTTTTCAATGCACTTTTGCAGTCTGGATGCTCTCTTGCGCAAGAAGTTTTAGCAGAAGATCTCTTACATAGCTTCAGTATGGTGGGCAATTGGTCCCCAACTCATGTCACATGCTCTTGTTTTATTAATATCAGTAGAAAAAAAAACCTGCACGGAAACTAGAGGAATCTGGCAACTCTGAATGTTGGCAACAGTACACAAAATGTTTTGTGGGCCACCTATTAACCCCGATGGGCCACATGTGGCCCTCAGGCCGCAGCTTGCCCACCACTGACTCACCCTCCGAGTAAAAACATTTGATCAAACTCCCTGAATTCTTCTACCAGTTTACAGCCAGGCTTTCTCTTCCCCAGCCCTCGAGTCTGGTAATTGGTCTCTTATGCTCTTTCTTCTACGGTAAAGTGGACTCTCTTGCAGCTCAGTCAACTCAATAGCGCATTCATGGCCTTTCAATTCTCTATACTTATTAAGGTTGTCTCAAGGAGAGCTTTTAAAAAGCACTTCGGACCCTAAAATCCACATAGGCATTTACTTGTAGCTGCACTTTGGGATACCAAAACACCTTTAAAAATCTGTCCCGCAGTCCCTGGCTCAGGATCAGAGACACCCATTGTGGGAAGCGACATTTCAGTGACGTGACATCCGACGAGAAGGCTCCCTAATGGGAATGGTTTAACCATCTGCACTTTTTAGAGATGGAACAGGCGCTGGAGCAGAATGGAACACAAATCCAGTGGACAGGAATGAACCCTTTGAGACCACGTGGACAGTCACATGGTCTCCGTGGCCTTTGCCTGCCTTTTTCCTTAACAAGAGACAATTGGTGCAGAATGGATAGAAATGAAATTAATATTGAGTGATCTGTGCTGTGTGGAGTAATCAAAAGTTATTATACTATAAAGAGTGCAGAAGAACCAGAAATACAAATGATACAGCTGGATGGAATGTGACGTCTTTCGGTTATTGCTGTGGTGGGATGATAAAAGGGAACTTGATTTTCCCAAGATCAAGCCTGAAACATGCCAGCTTGCAACACACAGTTTGCATGTGCATAGACCTCTGCGGCTAATGTGTACCCCTCCAGTGGCTGGTCCATGGTGAATATAATAGCCCAGCACTGCTGTCAGTTGAAAGATTCAGTCTTTAACTCAAGTGGTAGAGGCCTGTGCTTTTGCAATGGAAGGATTCTATGCAGGGGTGGGGAGCCCAGCTTGTGTGGATCCAGCCCCTGAGGCTTGGGGCTTCCCCCAACAAAGAGCCCCAGCAACTTTGCAATCGCTCTATGCTGGCTTGTGATGCGTTTGGACTCACCACCCATCTAAAGAACACAATGCTGATGGTGCTAGAAGATGGGCAAAGTAATGCTGTGTGGGATCAACTCTACTGGAGACCTTCTCTCTAGATGAGGAGCTAAATTCTTGCATTGGGAAAGCAGCCACCACGTTGGGTCAACTGACCAAACACGCAGGAGAGGACAGGAAACTAACACTGAACGTGAAGCTATGGGTCTGCTGGGGGGTCTGAACATGCCTCTGCAGAGTGGTGAGACTTGGACTGCCTCAAGGAGATGAAACACTTTCCACACTCACTGTCTTTGCTGTACGTTAAACATAGACCACACTTCGGGTACGTCTAGACTACATGCCTCTGGCGACAGAGGCATACCTGAGAGACAAACATCATGGAGGCTGATCCCTGGGTATGGCTACAGTGTGGGGGGGTTTTCTGAAGAAGGTATGTAAATTGCGCTCGCATTTGCATATCTTCCGATTTTTTTTCTGGAAGAGGATTTTCCGATATTTGGTCCGTCTACACGGGGTCAAATGTCAGAAAGAAACCCTCTTTTGGAAGCCCCCTTATTCCTTGTAAAACAAGGTGTACAGGGGGCTTCCGAAAGAGGGTTTTTTTCTGACATTTGGCCCCATGTAGATGGACCAAATATCGGAAAATCCTCTTCCAGGAAAAAAATTTGGAAGAAGATATGCAAATACGAGTGCAATTTGCATACCTTCTTTGGAACCCTCCCCCTCCCTCCCCCCACAGTGTAGCTGTACCCTCAGAGACATCTGAGTTGGCTTGGTCATTTGCGATCGATGGACAATGGGTGCATTCGAATGCAGTTCCTGTATTGTGGCTGCTCCAAGGCTACTGGGCCAACCGTGGCCCAGGTTCATGAGAACAGCCCTACAGGGTCAGGCCAAAGATCCATCTAGCCCAGTATCCTGTCTGCTGACAGTGGCCAATACCAGATGCCCCAGAGGGAGGGAATACAACAGGGAATCATCACACGATCCCTCTCCTGTCATCCATTTCCAGACAGAGGCTGGGGACACCATTCCTACCCATCCTGGCTAATACTCATCGATGAACCTAACCTCTATGAATCTGTCTAGCTCTTTTTTGAACCTTGTTAAAGTCCTAGTCTTTACCACATCCTCTGGCAAGGAGTTCCACAGGTTGACTGTGTACTGCATGAAGAAAAACTTCCTTTTGTTTGTTTTAAACCTGCTGCCTATTAATTTCATTGGGTGTCCCCTAGTTCTTATGTTGGGGGAATAAGTAACTAACTTTCCCTTATTCACTTTTTCCATACCAGTCATGATTTTATAGACCTCTATCCTATCCCCCCCTTAGTCTCCTCTTTTCTAAGCTGAAAAGTCCAAGTCTTTTTAATCTCTCTTCCTATGGGACCCGTTCCAAACCCCTCATCATTTCTGTTGTCTTTTTCGGAACCTTTTCCAATGCCACGGCCATTTGCAAGAAAGGAATTGTTGAACATTTTCAACATGGC
The DNA here is from genome assembly GCA_032595735.1 of Pelochelys cantorii. Classification (NCBI taxonomy): domain Eukaryota; kingdom Metazoa; phylum Chordata; order Testudines; family Trionychidae; genus Pelochelys; species Pelochelys cantorii. Next base: position 31,004,765 of record CM064343.1, on the reverse strand, counting down.
CATGGCAAGCTGGAAAGATGGAGCTAGCAACAGACTACAGTGGCGGGCTGCACTGTACCAAATTGGCTGAGAGAGAGGAAAGCAAAGAGAGTGAACACCATTGGTGCGCTGGCTTTCTCCGCTTGCCCTGTCCTTTGTGCCTGCATTATCTAGTGCTTGGGAATTAAATATTTTACCCACTTGGGGCTGCATTTAGTTCTTGAATTGTCTTCTGAGAGAAACAGCTGCCATACAGTAACAACTGGTGGGTAGCGGGGATGAAACCAATGTTAGAGAGGGCATATGGCTGGGATAATCATAATGCTGATGGTGCGTGTAGAGCCCTGCAAATCTGCAGATATCTGCATTGCAGCAAGTGGTATCTGCGCTTGCTGATGCGGATGCAAATATCCATGCCTCATTTTCGTGGCTGTGGATACACATTTTGAATCTAGACCCCTGCAAACTTGCAAGGATCTGCTTTATACCCACGAGTATCCGAGGCGGCTCTGCATGGCTCCGTTCGCCCACTACTGTGCTCATGCCAAAGCTTTAATTTTCCACCGGGGAGGAAATTAAGATCAGGTATCAGGCTCATGGGTGGGGCTTGCCTCTCTCCCAGTCTCAGCTCTCTGAAGAAGAAGCCAAGTGCATTCACCTACAGCTCTGCCTTGGCCCCCTGCAGCAAGCAAGTCCAGAGCAATGTTAGACCCAAGTGAGCGCCCCGGGTGGACCCAGGGATGTGCCGCTTGCATAGGGGTAGGCTGCGAGGGAAGATGGAAATGTTCCTTCCTCCACCGGTACTTTGAGATGGTACCACCGCTCACAGAGCTGCAGAGTGGGGCGCACTAGCAAAACGTTGCCAAACGTACCTTGTGAAGGCCCAGCTGCTACACCAGACTCCGGGCCCATGGCGTTAGAGAGCAGCTCTCTGTCACTGCACCAGCCGCCAGGCTGCAAAAAGGAGAGTCCTGGACAGATTGTTCGCTGACATCACAGTCACAAACGGAATACAAATGCCGGGGAGGGGGAAGGGCCAGTCTGGAGCCCTAGCCAAACGGTAACGCTGATTCTCTTGATTAGGTTATACCTAATCTCATCTCACTGAGACTCAGACCATGCCATCCATCTGCATACAGCTTGTATGCATTCCTTCCCCCGCTAGACCTCTGCAGCCATTATGGAGCACTTCAGTCTGTGACAGGAGAGAAAGCATAGCACCGCAGCTCGCCTCTGGAATGACCAGGGATGTGGAACAGACAGTAAAAGGTTGCTGCTCTTTCCCATCCATCAGGCTGTGTGGTCCAGCGATCTAAAGCAGATCGGCGTTGAAATCAGCACTCCATTGAAATCACCCAAGGGACTGGCTGGTCTTTTTGATCAGCTGCTGCAAATCCCATCGCATGCCTAGTGCCCTGTGTGGATGCAAATTGGTATCCGCATCTGCCTTCGCAAAAATGATCTGAGGCTGTCTGCCCCCAATACCCACGGATATAAAGCACATTCCTGCAAACTGCAGGGTTCTACAGGTTGAACCTCTCTAATCCGGCATCCTCAAGGCCTGACTGGAGCCGAACCAGAGGATTTGCTGAGTCACGGGAGGTCAATATTGTCTAGCACAGAGGTGGGCAATAATTTTTGGCCGGGGGCCACTTCAAAAATTTTTGAAGTGACCCCAGGCCACCCCAGAAGGGGCGGGGCGAAGATGCTTCTGGGCTTCCCCATCCCCGGACCATGACTGGTTTGGGGGTGGGGGAGCCCCTTTGTCTGCCCTTCCCACTAGGCACCCATGCCCCTGGCAGGGTGGGAGGAGGCTTTGCACGCTCCCCCCACTCCCAGACCCTGTGCTTTGAAGTGCCGCGTGCTCCTCGCAGGGTGGGGGAGGGCGGAGGAAACTTTGCGCAGCTCACCCGCCCCCAGGCCAATCAGGGCTTGGGGGCGGGGGAGCGTGTGACGTCCTCCTCCTTCAAAGCACCGCATGCTCCTGGCAGGACAGGAGGAAGCTTTGCACGCTCCCCTGCCCCCAGGCCCTAATTGGCCTGGGGACGGGGGAGCTGCAGGGCCTCCGTGGGCTGGATTAACCCACTTGGCAGGCCAGATCTGGCCCACAGAGGCCCTTTTGCCCACCCCTGGTCTAGCAGCATTACCAGCACTTCTTACTGGGCTCTTATAAGGCATTTAGGGGTAAATTAGAGCTAAACAACAGCACAGAACACTGAGAGCCAGGACTGGTGGCTGCAAACAAACTTTATGGGACCACAGGAACGTTGGCCACACCCACAATAAGTGTCCATCCAGCTTACTAAAATCATGCCGGAGCATGGATGTCGCAGGACCAGAGAGTGCCGGACTAGAGAGGTTCAACCTGTAGATTCCAATTTTGTATCCACATCCTCATCCATATCTGCAAAAATGAGGCATGGATATCTGCATCCATGTGTGTGGATTTGCAGGGCTCTACACATGCCAGCAGCATTGTGATTATCCCAGCCATCCACCTTCAGTAATATCGGTTTCATCCCCGCTACCCACTGGTTGTTATTGTATGGCAGCTGTCTGTCTCAGAAGATAGTGGTTTAAATGCCAGAGCAGTTTGGGTACTACAGTGTTTTAGCGCATATAACCTGTGGGTTATATAAAGTTTTACAAACCCCGCAACCCTCCCCTCCCCCGCGGGGTATACATGTCCGCGGGGTATACACGTTTATTTTTACTTGCCTGGGCGTGAACGCGGTTCCCCTTCTGCAGGCCGGCCAGCTCGCCTGCGCTCTCTGTTCCCCCCTCCCGGAGGAGGGTGGGTTGCACCTGGCTGCACAGATCCTGGGCGCGAGTGCGGCTCCCCTCCTGCAAACCGGCCAGCAATTACGAGGTACCTTAAAGTAGCGTATATAACCCATGGGCTATACACATGCGTGGGTTATCTTAGACTTTTTTTACACATTTAGGAAAAACCGCGGGTTATGCACGGGTGCAGGTTATGCACGGGTGCAGGTTATACACGAGTGCGGGTTATATCCGCTAATTTACGGCAAGTATCATGCTACAGCCACAGGTGGGTAAAATAAAGGCAAAAAAGAGGCTGAAAAATAAGGCAAAGAGGGAGAATAAAGGCAAGAAGAGGCTGAAAAGGGACAGAGAGCATAGCAAAAAATAGTGGACAAAGAGACCAAGCAAGGAGCTGAGAGAAGAAGAAATCAAAGAGAAAAAGGGATAGTTGATATACTGTACCCTGGGCTGCCTCGAAATCAGTTGGGCTCCTGAGGGGCTCTTACTCAGAGCACAGCTTCCTCTCCTTAGGAACAGAATGACTGCTAAAACAAAATTGCAGGAAGAAAAAGATTGGCAAGCTCAGACCCAGCTTCTGATTGAATCGTCTGTTCAGGTCCTTGTGTCAGCCTGCGTACTGTAGTGTCCCAGTAGTGCATTAACAGATGTGTTGGGACTGTGTCCCTCTCTCCCCTCATGGATAAACTGTCGTGTGTGAGGTTTTTTTTAAATCCACTCTTGCATATGCACACAGTGCTGTGTGTTATCAAAGGAAAAGTTGAAAAACTGCCATTGGACTAAATGGTGGGTGTTTCATGTACTGTGTGTTGGATAAAAACCCCAGAGGACTTCATACTCGTGCAACTAGACTGGCTCTTTATTAAGACAGTAATTTACTGAGGTGCAATTTTTTTTGTTATTGAGGGTTTGATAAATGCTTAACAATTTTTCCTTTAAATAGAGAGAGGGGCCTAAATTAGGGATCTGACCAAGGTTAACCTTTGGGGGATTTTGGATCTATCTGTCTCAAAGTTATGGGCTGGGATCCCAGCTAACTTTAGTAACTATGTTAACTACTATATATTTGAGAGACTTTGTGTGTGTCTTTCTGAATGTGAACCTGTTTGTTCAAGATCTCCTCCTAAATGGTAAGAGGTAGGGTCACCAATTTTGGCATGCAGCTTCCTCTTATCCTAACCTAAAACAAGATCAGGGTTTGGTTGTGCCAGGACAATAGGATGTGCTGGGAATGTGACTGTTTCTCATAAAATGAAAAGGGAGGGGTCTGCTAGAAGGGACAGTTATACAGTATAATGGCCACAGGGGGGCAGCAAGAGGCCAGAGATGGGGACCAGTAGGAGCTGTAACCGCATTGGGGCAGATGGGGGCAGGAGTGGAGAAAGGGACAGCTATCTACTGTATACTGGAGTGAGTTTGTCTGTGTATCTGTCTGTCCCCCAGGTGGAGAACATGCACCCGTTCCCCGTTGTGTTCATTGCAGCAGCCATGGACAGGCACTTCTCACTTGTCTCCAAGTTGTGGGGGTGATAAAGGGCTGGGGTAACTCTCTGACCACGGCAACAAGCATACTGTATCCCTCATCCCCAACTCCACCCCAGAGCACTGATTCGAATGAAGAAAGATAAAACTCATTTCATTTAAGGACCTGAGCAATGCTGGGTAAATGCTCTAGTAATGATAATAGTTGTTATCTGTATTACTGTACCATGAAGGAGGCCAGTCACGAGCAAGGGACCTACTGTGCTAGGTGCTGTACAAAACAACCTCTCCCCCTTTTCACACTCAGCTGGGGTCATGTCAGAGGATCAGTGTTTTCCAGGCTTCCCGATCCAATGCTCCTCTATAGCTACTCTGTCCTACCCTGAACAGTCCATCCATAAAAACAATCCAGGCAGGGGGACTCACCTTCTTGCTGGGACTGCCATTGAGATTAGAAATGAATTCTTGTCTTCTAGGCTGAGATTGCTTGCTTATTTCACATGGACCATGTAACGGTTGGACAGAGGATGGCGATTTTTGGTTACTGCTGACCTCGGGCTGCTCTGAGTCATTGATCTTTGCAGCCATTTTCAAATTCAGCCTGGTTTCCAAATGTGATTAGTTTCAAAATGCATGCCAACACAAAAAATAAATCATACCTACCCATAGATCTGACTGGCCCCAGATTGGACGGTGTTCTGAGAGCCTTCTTTAAATAGACTTGCTCTGAAGCAGAATGGCTCCAAATTGCATAGGGCCGCCTAGCCTTCTAGGCATGCTGGTTTAACAAGTTTATATGTTTCCCTGTCAAGAGAGAAAAGAAACCAGTATCTTTCCCCAACAGATTTAAATAATACTGGTCTGTCTGAGGTGAGCTAGAATCTTGAGAATCCACCTTCTCTCTTGGTGTTTCTGTTTCTAGACAAAGGGTGGGCGATAACACAGTGATGGTTCACCAAGGTTAGCACCTGGTGGGCTGCTGCCACTATATTTACCTGCACAGCCACAGCTACTGGTGATTGCAGCTCCTGTTGGCTATGGATCACTGTTCCTGTCCAATGGGAGTGGCAGGAAGTGGCACAGACCTGGACACCACTTCCGACTGCTCCCATTGGCCAGGAACAGTGATCCACAGCCAATGGGAGATGCAATCCCAGTACCTGCGGCCATACAGGTAAATAGAGCCATGAAGACCCACCAGGAGCTAACCTTGGCAGATCGTATCTGGCCTGTGGGCCGGTATTTGCCCACTCCTGTTCTAGACCAACAAGGGATTTGCGCTTACCATTTCCCAATGCATCCATCCATATTTTCCTTGGCAGGTTCCTTTGATAAGCAAAAAAGCTGATAGTTTTTTGCTTTTTAAAGTCAAAGACCTTTTCCCATGTTCAACTGCATTTCTATTGGAGGAAGAATCACCTAGGTATCATTTTCAAGCATCTGCTGTCTCTGAAGGTCTGACATCTAATATATACTCTGTTAAGCCCTCCCCCTTGCCAAAAAAAAAAAAGATTTGGCTTTCTGGAGTGGGCAAATGCCGGCCGACTGTAGCTGAGACCAGTGTAGTACAGCCACAATCCTCCAGGAGGCCGTCCGGGCAGTCACACTGCCTTTCTGTACACTGAATTTCTGTAGACAAGAAAACAGACAGCGAGAGCCCCAGGACTGGAAGAGGAGGCAGGAACATTTCAGGGGCAGGACATTTCCCTTGGCAGCAGAGCTATCACCCATTAAAATGAACTCAGTCAGTTAATGCACCGACTTTCCCCCTCTGGCCACCTGGTTGGAAAACATGTTCCGGTCGCAAGGGAAAACGACAGCAGTGGTGTCGGTTCCGTCTCTGGGAGCCAGACACCCGGCAATATCTCTCTGGGTTGATGCACGTCACAATTAAGAAGCGTTACCAGAATTTGTCGGGTGAAGTTCTTCTGCAGGCAGCATCATCAGCGCCTTGATTTCCACCAGCATTACGCGTGTCAGATGGCCGCCTTTCCCTGGTCACTTCCCTCAGTGGAGAGTGGAGGAAGAGGGAGCGGGGTCCAGGCCTGCCCACTACCCCAGGTCCCAACTCAGGGCAGCCATGTACTGCCCCTTCTCCAGCTCCCCTATCTATATCCCTCGGCCATGTCCCCACAACAGCCCATGGCCTCTCTTCTGCCCTTGCGTCAAAGCCGCAGCCTGGCTATCATTAGCCTAGGGCAGTGGTCACCAACCAGTTGGTCGGGATCTACCGGTGATCCTGACTGGTTTGGCCAAGGCTATCAAGTGCTGGCACTTCAGCTGCCCCTCCCCCTACTGCTGCACATCTCCTGCCCTTTGGCTTGGAGCTGCCTCCCCTGACCCCCGGGAGCCTCTTGCTTCCTGGGCAGGGCAGGAGAGGGAGAGGAGCTGATGTCAGGGTGCCACCTCTCCTACCCTGTATCCTATCTCCACAGAGTAGGGCGGGGGGCACAACAGGACGTGGGATGGAGTTTGCTGGCTGCTTTAGGGAGTGGTTTAGGGCCAGGGCAGGGATGAGCCTGCCTTAGCCCCACTGCACCAGCAGCCAGGAGCTACCTGAGGGAAGCAGTGCCCAGTCAGAGCCCACATCCTGAAACCCTGCTCCAGTCACAAACCCCCTCCTGCACTACAAGTTCCTGCCCTAGCCCCGAGCACCCCTGAATCCAAACACCCTCCCAGAGCCTGTACCTAGAACCCCCTCCGGCACCCCAACTGCCTGCCTCAAGCCCCTCTCACACTCCAAATCCCTTAATCCAAGACCAGAGCCTGCACCCCAACCCGCTGCCCCTGCCTGGTGAATGTGAGGGAGGATGGAGTGAACAGGAGCGGGACCTCAGAGAAGGAGCACAAAGGAGGCGGGGCAAGGGTATTTGGGCTTGAGGTAGATCTTGGATTGCACTTAAATTCAAAGTGATCTCATGCTTAAAAAGTTTGGAGACCACTGGCCTACAGCTTCCCCTCACTCCTCTGTCCAGGGTTCTGGAAGTTTCCTCAGCCCTTCAGGGACCTAAAGTTTCAGAGGGGGAGCCGTGTTAGTCTGTAACAGGAAAAACTTAAAAATCAACAAAGTCTTGCAGCATGTTAGAGACTAACAAAAAATGCAGATGGTATCATGAGCTTTCATGGGCACAACCCGATTCTTCAGTTTCTTCAGGGACCTAGTCCTTCTTCCCTGAGCTCCTAAGAGAGCTGACTCCTCTGCCCTGCAGCCCTTTTTATATATGGGCGTCCTCTGCCCTGATAGGCTGCTTCTTGCAGCCCTTCTCTGATTGGCTGTCTACTGCACAACCTCCCCAGGGCTCCTTTTAACTCTTTCTCCACCAGTATGGGGCAGACGCCCCCTCAGGGCTAACCCTCAGGGCTGCAGTATGTGTATACAGATTCAACATGCACACTTTAGTTCAGGACCAGTTCCTCCAAAATTGGAGGTTTTGTTCAAATGTCAACATTAACTTTTAGATCAGCTGAATTCTTATGTTAATTATTTCACTATTGACCAAGGGCCTGATCCAAAGGCCACTGAAGTCAATAAGAAGGTTGCGACTGAACTCTGTGCTTTGAATCAAGCCCCTAATATACAAGAATCCCTGGAGAATTTATCCAGAACATCATGAATGGAACCAAAGGACAATGTATTTCAACCCCTCTCCAATTTCAAGTGTCACTCCTCATGTGTAGGAGAAAGTCCTGGCCATTCAGCCTTGCTTAGTGTTGTCAGATCGGTCTCAGAAATGCAGCCATGGCATAGCACTACTCAGTGCCATGTGGCTGACTTTCAGGCCATATCTGTACTTACATGGAAGTATGAATTAAGATACACAACTCCAGCTACATTAATTGCATAGCAGGAGTTGATGTACCTTAATTCGAACTTCATTGCTGTCTCTAGAGTAGGAGGTCGATGGGAGCAAACGCTCCCATTGGCTTCCCTTACTCCTCATGATTCAAGGAGTACCAGCATTGCCAGGGGCACCCTCAGCATTCAATTTAGCGGGTCTTTACTAGACCCACTAAATCAAACTCCGGAAGGTTGGTCACTGCAGCATTGAACTTCTGGGAAGTGAATACGTGGCCTAAGTCTGCAGAAAGAATGGCTCTGTGGGGGGAAAGAAAGCTGCCTTTGTGATAAATGATTAGAGCCTGCCTTTTGTTTACCAGGGAGCTAATGAAGTGCAGCTAGAAATAATAATAGGCTTTGTTTAGTTATTTCTGTTCTGCTACTGGCTGAGCAAGGTGCTGTCTTCTGAGCTGTTTGCTGCCTTGCAGATAGCTCATCAGGTACGACTCAGAGCAATGTTATCCCACCTGGGCAATGTGCACTAAAATCCTGGTGTAGACCAGTTTTTCAAAAGCTGTAATTTGCGCCTTCTCAGTTGGTAATGGCCCAATTTGCCACTGTCCTGGACACGCTTGCTGAATCCGTACATTGTGTGACATGCTGGTGACATTCAGGACCAGTCCCTCCAAAATTGGAGATTTTGTTCATACACCAACATTAACTTTTAGATCAACTGAATTCTCCCTTCTAGCTTTCTGGTTGTGTGTGTGTTGTTCATGGAATTCCCCTGGCTCATGTGTTATGGAGCATGGTAGGGGGTTAAGTCAGCTGGTTGTCAAATCTCCACCCTAGCAATGAATACATTGCCCATTGGGATAGCGGGGATATCCACCATAAATATATTAGCATGATAATCAGTGACCATAGTTTTCAATGATTGAAAAAATCCCAAATTCTCCAATAAAAACATAAAAATCCCCATTTTCCCACCGTTAAAATTAAATCTGACAGCCCCCGTCATCCCTCCCACCCCCTGCCTAGAGTCCTGGAGTCTACAACCTGAGACCCTCCGCCTGCGGCTGAAGTATCGATTTCCCATAATCCTTTGTGTGCACTGGTGGTGCAGGGTTCTACTGGAGAGGGCTTTATTTTTTTCACAAAATGTAGAACTTAAAGATTCTTTGTAAAAAAGCAAAACGTGTGGTTCTGTGTGGCCAGTGGCTTCCTAGGGCCCGCGGGGGTGATCCCCAAAGCCAAAGAATATCTGCGTCAGCTGTGAGATATGGCACCCCCTGAGATGACACGCTCAATATTTCCAGCCCACTTTGGCAAACTCAGGTAGTGCTGAGTCGGTCAGATGAGAGCTGCATTGGTGGGGGGGTCTTACCCAAATGGAGTCTGTGATGTAGTGTCAGTACCTTGCTGGTCGCTGTGCTTGGGCTGTGGATGACCCCTACTGGCCTCTGTCTGTAAGCACTGCCCAGCAGGGGGCACCTTGAGGGCCCCCATAACAGTGACCGAACTGGTGCTACCGGTTAGGGGAAGAGATGGAACAAGGGAAGTGAGTGTTGGGGGAAGGGTCAGTTGCTGGCTGGAAAACATGAAGGGAACAACCTAAGCGGAGGACTGGGGGTCTAAAGGGGGGCGATGGACCCCCTAACCGCAGGGGTCTGAGGCATCCTGGCCTTGACTCCTGTAACCACATCACGTCTATGCTGTGCTGTATCCTGGAGAAGCAATAAACCCTCTCTAATCTACTGGTTGGCGGAGTCTGTTCTTGCTGCTACGGGGGTGCAGGATCAAGGGGAACCCCGACTCGCCGTCACAGAGTCCCACAAATTGTTCGAAACTCCCCTGTGACTGACTCTTAAGATCAGCCCCTTCTTAACACCATGAAAGATTAATTTAATCCATTTTTAGGTGGAGGATGACTTATTTGACAGGTAGTATCCATGTGGGTTTCTCCCTCTATCATTGCGGGGCATAAACTAGAAAAGCTGATAAGGTTCCAACCAAAATTGCTTTGATGATGGGAGAATATTAATTCATAAGAACATAAGATTGGCCATACTGGGTTAGACCAAAGATCCATCTAGCCCAGTATCCTGTTTTCCAACAGTGGCCAATGCCAGATGCCTGAGAGGGGAGTGAACAAAACAGGAATCAAGTGATTCCTCCCCTGTCATCCATTTTCAGCCTTTGACAAACAGAGTCTAGGGATACCATTCCTACCCATTCTGGCTAATAGCCATTGATGGACCTAACCTCCATGAATTATCTATTTCTTTTTTGAACCTTGTTAAAGTCCTGGTCTTCACAACATCCTCTGGCAAGGAGTTCCACAGGTTGACTGTGCGCTGTGTGAAGAAAAACTTCCTTGTGTTTGTTTAAAACCTGCTACCTATTAATTTTATTTGATGACCCCTAGTTCATATGTTATGGGAATTAGAGGCTCATTTCACTGGAGTTCAAAACACTATTTTAAAATTTTGTCTTAATGATTATGATTATTGTTGCTTTTATAATAGTCAAAAATGAAAAAGCCATAGCCTTTTGGGGCATTTCAACTTTTCTGAGCTATCAGACAGTGTAATTAGTCCCATAGGAATGATCTGAAAGAAGTTTGAAGCAGAAATAAATACCAAAACTCTGTTTTCTTTTTGCTTTTTCTGATACTTGAGGTTCTACAAGTGACATTCCTCTCATGGAAATCTGTTTGTTACTACAAATTACTGGAACATGTTCCTGCTTTTAGAACACTTTATTTATGTCATTACACCCAACGGTTACATTTTTTTCTAAATAAAAAGACTTCGTATAACCTCTTTTGCAGTGTTCTGGCGCAGCGTCAGTAATTTAGATGCATGCACAGGTTCCTATTAAATAACCCACTAAATAATGAGGAGTTGATCAGGGAGCAGTTGAGCTTGAAGAACCAATTATGTCCTATTTGAGGTTGGCAAGGGTTGCACATCTCCCAGCATTTTCCAATTAATGTTTACAGCCAGAAAAAAAAGCCATATAAGTTATTTTTCATGCCCCTTGCAAGTGTTCAAAGCCTTCACATTCTGTCGATCAATATTGGTGAAAGATATACAGCTGTGGCTTTTTAATGTCCCCTTCACTGGAGCAAAAAAGTCTCAGCGGGGTTGTCGTGTTAGCCTATAACTTTAAAAACGCATGGTCCCATGGCCCTTTGGAGACCAACCAAAATATACAGAATTATGAGCTTTCAAGTGGACAGATGTACGTCCCCATGAATTTGTTGATCTCTTAGACCATCCTCTGAAGAACTCAAAATTCTACTTTTTAGTGCAAGATCAGCGGGCGCAAGAAGCCGTTGGCTCCTGATTGTGGTGTAACGTGCACCTCCGTGTACTTGCCCTGGTCTGGAAGGAGGCCAAGTGGCTTCACTACACTGGAAACAGACGGGTTAGCAGTCCAGCCCAGTCCTGCTTCAGGGCAGGCCCACCATAGTTCAGGCCAAACAACAGTCAAGATGCCCAGGCCTGGGAGCAGGCTCGGACCTATATTCCAGCCGAGTAGCAGCCAGTCCACCAAGGCCCTAGCCCAGGGCAGGCAATAAAGAGTTTTGGAGCTCGGGTCAATGCTCTAGCCAAGCAGCAATCAGTCCACCCTGGGCCTAGCTCAGGGCGGTGTGGCAAACCGTGTAAGGAAACTCCAGCCGGGTCTCTGGCTGAGCAGTAGTTCTCAGGGCCAGGCAGCAAGCAGTTTAAGGAGCTCAGACCTGTTCTCAGGCTGAGTGGTGGTTGGGTCTCCTTGCTCTGGCAGAGAGCCGACAAGTGTAGGGGTTTTGCCCCAAACAGGGGGAACCTGCCACCCGGGGAGTGGAGTGCCAGGTGGATGCAAACCCACCTGCTCCACTGTGTCCCAGCCTACGGCCCTACCATTGACAGCTCTGGCTGACACTGGATTTGCGGGGATCCTGGCCACACCCTGCTGCCCAGTTCACCTCTATTTCCTCAGCTGGACATGGATTGACTACCCTGGGCTACTTCCCGTTTCCCCCTGTGGGCCTACCTGGTTTGTTCCCTACTCCTCCAGGTCTGCAGGGAACAAAGACTATGGCAGGGTTTCCCTCAGCTCAGGGTCTGGGATATCGGTGGTCCTAGCCAGCCTTCCAGGCCTGCTAGTGGTTCTAACAGTCCTGGCCAGTCTTCTAGGTCTGCCAGCAGTCCCGATGGTCCTGGCCAACGCTGTGGGTCTACCAGCAGTCCTGGCATTCCTGACCAGTCTTCCGAGTCTGCCAGTAGTCCTGGCGGTATTGACCAGCCTTCTGGGCTTGCTAGTGGTCCTGGTGGCCCAGGCCAGTTCTCCTCTCCTTGGCGGTATGGCTGACCCTCCCCCCTTGGGAGTTTGAACATGGCATCTGGCTTCTTCTATGACTGGGCCCCAACTGAGCTCCTAGCTCCTAGCGTTATACTTCTGGCCTCTACCCTCTGTTTCCTGTGGGCGAGGCTGGGTTGCTTTGGCCCTGCCTACCAGGGTGTCTTGGGGAGTTCTTCTCCTTCCAGGCCGACCTGCCTCACTACGCTCCTAATCAAATATCCCGTGACACAATCCGTCAGTGAGACATCATAAGACAGTCTGAACGAGGCATGGTCACGTGCTAACGGCATGTGCACAGATACAGATAGATGTGTATAAAAGTAGGACATTCAGCTGTGTAGACTAACACCATCAAGATTCGGAGCCTCCAAGGCAATGATCAACTGGAGATCATTTTGATCAATGATCAAACAGAGACCTCAGAGCCTCTAGAGACAGGCAAATCCAAAGACCTCATTTCTAGTATTTCCTGAGATTTGTGGATGACTGAGGTTGTGCGGGATTGTACCTATGCTTTGCGAACACCGAAGTGTGTTGGCAGGTGAATAGCTGACTCCACAATGAAGAATGAATGAAAATACAATGTACTTGACTTCTAACTTCATATGCTTTGCTGTATACATTCCTCTAACCCCCTCATCAGCATAGTCTGGTAGCTTTCCAATAGTGCCTCAGGTATGTCTAGAATGCATCCCTCTGTCAGCAGAGGGATACAGATTAGGCAGGCTGACATTGCAAATGAGGCAGGGATTTAAATATCCTGCGCCTAATTTGCATAAAAACGGCCACCGCGTTTTGCTGACTCAGCACTTTGTCGGCAAAAAGTGGCAGACTACAGGGGGATCTGTCGAGAAAGAAAGCCTTTTTCAACAGATCCCTTATGCCTCCTGCAAGGAGGTGTACAGGATCTGTCAAAAAAGGCTTTCTTTCTCAACAGATCCCCCTCTAGATTGCTGCTTTTTGCGGACAAAGTGCTGAGTTGGCAAAACACGGCGGCCGTTTTTTATTTAAATGAGGCACAGGATATTTAAATCCCTGCCTCATTTGCAATGTCGACCTGCCTAATCTGCATCCCTCTGCCAACAGAGGGATGCAGTCTAGAAGTACCCTAAGAGACATTACTGTCAGCTGTGGTTCATTTTCTTGCTCATTTTCTCCCCAGGTGGAGAATCATGTTAGCAGCGTAGTATGATGGGAGGCTATTTGGTTTTTAATTTGTCGGTCCCTGCTTCTCCATGTGTGTTTGAGGGAAAGCAGGTCACAGACGTTATACCATGCACACATAGAGGCACCGCGAGGTTTGTGCCAGTCCTTGGGTTCCTGTGGGAGTTGGTTCTATAGTCTCAGAGGAGCTTCACCTTTCATCAAGGTGTCAGCCACCATCACTGTCTTGGTGCTTTAGGCCCCAATCAGTCCAAGTCAATAGTAACTGGGGGTACGTCTACATTGCGGAGCTATTTTGGGATCCTGCAAGTATCCTGAAATAGCTATTCTGCCTCTATTGAAGCAGCCTGTTATTTCGAAATAGATTTTGAAATAACGATGGCTTATTCCGACGTCCTGGTAACCCTCGTTCCCCGAGGGTTAAGGGGCATTTCAGAATAGTGAGTTATTTCAAAATTTGGTGCTAATTAGACAGCGCCAAATGACGAAATAAGCTGTTTCAAAATAACTCGAAATAAGCTACACAAATTGCGCAAATTGTGTAGCTTATTTCAAGCGAAGAGTGCTTTGTAGATGCCCCCTAAGTGACTGATGACTGCCTCTGTGAAATGGGGGGTGGACTCAGCGCCATGGGCAGAGTCCACTTTGTAGTTGATGTTAACTGATACCTCTATGGGCAGTGAAGACTTAATGGCTGTCTCCCCGCCCCACACTACAGCTGACATTCTAGCTTTCTCACTGTCCCCATAGCTAATCAGGGAGGTGCCAATGGCAGCCCCACAGTTATGATTAATTTTCACGTAACGCAGAAGGAGTCCCCCTGTCCTTATAGATGAAAAAGAAAAACCATTTATCCACCTCAAAATTACAGCGCTTGCTCTTTAACAGATCTAAACATGCTCCAGAATAAAAAGAAAAAAAATCCCTATGCCTTTCAAAACCAATTTCCATTAGAGCTGCTACTGTCCCAGTTTGCCCCAGATTGTCCCTTTTTAGGGGGAAGCTGTCCTGGGAAATCCTGTAAGTCTTCCCAGGACTTTTAAAGCACCATAAATGGGAAGATCAGAGGACCACGACAACCCTATTTTTAAATGTGGGAGGGCCATGCCTCCCATTTTTAACCAATAAAAGCGTAAGCACAGAATTCATGTCCGCCGCAGATTTTTTCCCCTGCAGAATAATAGATTCTGTCCGTGAGGTACTGCAATTACACCTTTTGCCCACTGGTGATTACTGTGGAACTGCAAGAGAGGGCAGATGGCTCACCACTGGGGCAGTCAGATGCAGAGAGGGAGGGGTCAGACTGGCCTTGCCCTTCTCCCCAGTTCTACAGCTGTTCCAGCATCCTTGCTTAAAAGTCCTGGGTTTTGTTAGTTATATGATCTCTGGCTTCTCCGCTCCCAACTGATCACAGCAAATGAACAGTTGAAGGCTTGGTGATTTCTGATTTCCACAACATTAAAAAAACCCAGAAAAACCAGTGCTGTGAATACTGTGTGCACGCGCGTGCACATGCACACACAGAGCTAATAAGAATTAGCAGCACTAATTTCCAAAATTCTCCACATATTCATATTCTTCTCTTTCTAGAAGAGGTTGCCAAGGTTTTTACTTTCTTTTTAATTCCTCTGTCAAGTTTTAAATGCCAACAGATGAGAGAGGTTTATTTCCAGAATATCATCTGCTTTAAAAAGACCTCCATAGTCATAAACATGATTAGACATTGATGAGTAGAAAATGCAAACATAAAGCCAACATCTGACAATTTGATGTTTGTGTCTGGTAACAAACTGTCCACAGACCACACTTATGCCAAGTAGGGTATTCGTAGGCTATTAAACCACAAGTAAGCAGTATTTTGAGTTATTATCTTTCATAGTTGGTATGCATTGAATAGAGTGTTTGGAGATGTCAAACGAGTCCAAAATTGCTAAAGAAATCAAAAGCTCAGATAGTTACAATTAAAAGTGTACAGAAGAAGATGCCTCTTATTGGGGCAACCTTCTGTCTTGAGAGATTGCTTTCAAAATATCCACAAACATGTTAAGCACAATTTACTGCACCTTCACTAGGAAGCCATCTTTATGAAACAATTGATTTTCACGGGTCCTTAGCTAGTTGTGACTCACTGTTACTTCAGCCCTGAGTACATTTTTACAGAGAAATCCTACATTTGAAAAGAGATTGAAAATGGAGCTGTTGAACGCAACACATTATGGCCATGTCTACATTACACTGTTCTTTCGGAAAAAGCTACGCAATTTGCGTCACTTTTTCAGCTTCTTTTTTCGGAAGAGGCTTTTCCGACATTTGGCCTGTCTACACTGGGCCAAATGTCAGAAAAAAACCCTTTTTCGGAACATCCCTTCTTTCTCGTAAAATGAAGTTTGCAGGGATGCTGAAAAAGCACATCTGCTCTTTCGGTAGAGCATATGCATTCCCTGGATGTGGCAGAATTTTTCTGGAATACCTCTGGTATCACAGAAAAACTCAATAGTGTAGACATAGCCTATGTGCCCGGGTTCAAACATTTTTAGGCCTGATTTCGCTTTTCCATGAAGTTCATGGAAATTTGGGCATTGTCTTCAGTAATCAATATTTGCTTGCTCAATCCCCAACAAAGCACATTTCTTCACTACTTCCAATACTAATTCCTTAGATAAGGAAAATGGATTTTTGAAAATGTTATTGACTTTGATCTTTTATATTTATACATTTTGCACTACATTTAGCCAGGGGAGACAATGCAAATAGACAGGTCAATTTCATCCCTAGGTTCTCTTGTCCTAAAACAATGGCATCCTTGGCTTGCAAACATGGCCGGAACATATGTCTTCTCCTTTCGATCCGATGTTGTACTGAAATTGAAAAATCTAGAAGTGTGTTCCTTTCTGCTTGGGAGTAGCCATCAGACCTTAGGGAGGGCTGGGAAGGATGCAAGAAGGGAATCATGTGTTTTTTGGGAAGAAAAAAAGGTTAATTTAAAACCTCTTTTCAAAACTCCCACTACCTCCTGCTGAGTTCTTTGGGCTGCACGTTGGAAAGGAGGCTTTAGGTATGTCTTGATCGTAGGGTAGATCTAAATGGGCAGTCCCGCTGACACCAGCTGGAATCCAAACAAGCACAGGGCTCTGCCTATGTGGACTTTATTGCAGGATGCAGGTCACAATTTATAAATGGCCTTGTGTTGCTTCTGGAAGAAAGGTGCCATGTAAGTGTCCCTGACTGCTAGTGCTAGTCCTATCACAACCAGTGGGACTGGGAATCACGTGGAATTGTGTCTATTAATCTTTTCTTTGTTTTAGATTCACCAAGATGAAGACAGCCACCAACATTTACATCTTTAATCTTGCCCTGGCCGATACCCTGTGCCTGATTACCTTGCCCTTCCAGGGTACGGACACATTCCTTGGGTTCTGGCCCTTTGGAAATGTCCTCTGCAAGATCGCCATCTCCATTGACTACTACAACATGTTCACCAGCACTTTCACCCTGACGATGATGAGCGTGGATCGCTACATTGCCATCTGCCACCCCATCAAAGCGCTGGATATCCGCACCCCGCACAAAGCCAAAGTGGTCAACATCTGCATTTGGGCCCTGGCTTCAGTCTTTGGGATCCCAGCTATGGTGATGGGCTCAGCTGAGAATGAAAATAATGGTCAGTAAAAATGAACTACCAGGGGATAGTCTCCAAAGCAGATTCTGCATCCATGCAATACATGTACAGGGTTCCAATGCCACTAGCCCATTAAGTCTGCTGATGTGACATTCCTTCCATCATGGGCTTGCAAGCAGGTTTTGAACCATAACCTTCATCTCCACAATATAGATTTTTGTTCATTGAGATAAAGCAGTAGGTCCACTGGCTGGTTGCTATAGTAGGCTTTTATCCTCTGGTGATGAGAACGCTGCACGTGGATAGAGAAAATCATCTTTCTTACCCTAGTTTGCAATCTGAAGCATGAGATTTGATTGCCCCAATGTCTATTAATCAGTTCATATGCATGTGTTATCCTCATGCGTGCAAGAGTCCCTCATACAATTTTACAGTGAGAGTCCTTTTAAAAAAAGTGTTAATTATGTATGGATACACTATGGTCCCATTAATTCACTGGCAACTCAGCTGTTGGATCCTGAAAAATCAAAAAATGTAACCACCATCTCAAAGTAATCACTGCTGATAGAGACTCCAGCCATGTGTACACTACTGGCTAAATTGGCACTGCTGCGATTGATGCACTGGTGTCGATTAAATGGGTCTGGTGAAGACCCACTAAGTCGATGGAAGAGCACGTTCCTGTCAAAGTTTGTAATCCATCTTCTGGGAGAAGCAGAAGCTATGTTGACGGAAGTGTGTGAACACTGCTGTAAATCGACCTAAATTATGTTAATTTCAGTTGTGTAACTTGTGTAATGGAACTAGTGCAACTTAGATCGACTTACAGCATCAGTGTAGATCAGGCCTCAGAAATGTAGCACCTTTAGCTCTGTCTTCCTGGCCAATTTCTTTAGAATCTTTCCTTTTTTGGAAATTCTGAAAATCCTGCTGGTTCCTCCCATCTTAAACCCTCTTTCCCTGCAAGCTGTTCTATCCCAGCTCCTAATTTTCTAGTAGAAGAGGGCTGTGGGATCCAGGATCCCTTCAAAGCCCATTGACTTTGCTAGTCAGTATTCACAAAAGCACTCAACCTTTGAAAAATCTTAGCAGCCAGCAGTGGTCATGTCCACATTGTTGAAGCCATAACAATTCCTGAGCCAGGGAAGTTAATCCCAATCTTGGCACCCAGAATAGGTTTTTTTTTCTATAAACAGAGAAATAAAACCATTAATCTGGCCCTTGCCTAGTCCCGTTTCAAGTAGTCTGATAACAGCGACAAGAGCATGATCTTCAGCCTGTTCTCTCAAATTTGCCTACAAGCCTCAAGGGACCAATGAGCTTTTCTGACTGCTCGCCAAGCTCGACATGAGACTGAGTACACTTGAGCGGCCATGGTTTTAACTTTCACTTAATACCACGCTTAGCATGCAACACAATGTATCAGCACAATTTTTGGAATTAAGATGACGAATGTGCCATTAAGTGCCATGAATCATATTTCATGACCTTCTGGCGGATGAAGCCGGACCCATTTCATGACCTTGAATGGTCCCTTTAGAATGTGTGTCCATGGCTTATGCTCAACTATCGAGTCAATCTTTTATCTGTCTGTGATGCTGTGAGAACCTTTCCCAGACCTGAAGAAGAGTTCTGTGTAGCTCCAAGCTTGTCCCTAACACTGGGCTAATTTGGCTACAACAAATCAGGAAAGACATCTTGGAGTTATCGTGAATAGTTCTCTGAAAACTTCCACACAGTGTGCAGTGGCAGTCAAAAAGGCAAATAAGATGTTAGGAATTATTAAGAAAGGGATAGAAAATAAGACACAGAATATCTTACTGCCCCTCTATAAAACTATGGTACGCCCACATCTTGAATACTGTGTACAGATGTGGTCTCCTCACCTCAAAAAAGATATTTTGGCCTTAGAAAAGGTTCAGAAAAGGGCAACTAAAATGATTAGGGGTTTGGAACGGGTCCCATATGAAGAGAGGTTAAAGCGACTGGGACTTTTCAGTTTAGAAAAGAGGAGACTAAGGGGGGATATGATAGAGGTATAAAATCATGAGTGGTGTGGAGAGGGTGAATAAAGAAGTGTTATTTATTAGTTCCCATAATAGAAGAACTAGAGGACACCAAATGAAGTTAATGGGTAGCAGGTTTAAAACTAATAAAAGAAAGTTCTTCTTCACACAGCGTGTAGTCAACCTGTGGAACTCCTTGCCAGAGGAGGCTGTGAAGGCTAGGACTATAACAGAGTTTAAAGAGAAGCTAGATAATTTCATGGAGGTTAGGTCCATAAAAGGCTATTAGCCAGGGGATAGAAATGGTGTCCCTGGCCTCTGTTTATCAGAGGCTGGAGAAGGATGGCAGGAGAAAAATCGCTCAATCACTGTCTTCGGTCCACCCCCTCTGGGGCACCTGGTGCTGGCCACTGTCGGCAGACAGGCTGCTGGGCTAGATGGACCTTTGGTCTGACCCAGTACGGCCATTCTTATGTTCTTATGTTCAGTGCCACTTGGGCCAATAAAACATTATCTCCTATAAAGGGGGTAAGGTCATAGATGATCCCTTGGGTTTATTCCCCAGTGTGCTGATCATGCCACTACTCTGCTCACTGCACCACCTCATGCCGTTCCCCAATTTGCGTCTCTACCTTTCATCCACGTACTTTGTACATTTTTTCCTAACCCTTTGTCCTAATTTGTGGCTCCACAAGAAGCAGAACACGAAGGCAAGATGCCTAGAACTGTTAACTGTCCTTACGCTTTCACAAATTTGGTGGAAGGGTCTCTTCCGTAACATGGCATACCTCTTTTTTTGAAGATCCTGTGGGACAGCAACGGTTGCATCAGCTACATGGGCGTTTATGCTCAGTATAACATGGAAAGATTTAGCCCAAAGGGTTTCAACCTTTAGACAGGGTTTTGTTAATTAGTAACACTCTGCGGCCATGTCTACACTAGGAGTTTATTTCGAATTTACTAAATTTGATGTCTGGACTCCCGATTTAACAAATTTGAACTTGCGTGTCCTCACTATGGGGAAGAATCGAACGTGGTCTGAGGCAGGCTCTGTTAATGTGGACACATTACCTTGGACTCGGGGTTGCAATAAGCACTCTGGGAAGCTGCGGAAAGCCTCCCGGAAGCCAATTAGTTCACATTAGCAGCACCAGAGCTTCCACACTCACATTATTTCAGATTTACAAGTCTGGAATTAGCGCTACTCCTCATTAAAAGCAGGAATACAGAGTTCGAATTCCGTGGTCTCTTATTCTGAAATAACAGGCTTGGTAGTGGGGACGCACCGCTTACTAATTTGAACATGGGGGTGTTATTTCAGACTAAGGTCCTAGTGTAGACCAGGCCTGAGTGTCTTTACATTCTCTAGGAATACTGATATTTCCAGTTTAAAGACACTAAGGGGTGTGTCTAGACTACAGGCTTTTTTCAAAAAAAGTAGCCTTTTTTCGAAAAAACTTCACTTGGGTCTAGACTGCAGCCGCGTTCTTTTGAAAGTAAATTGAAAGAACGTGGCAGTTTTTTTTATCGTGGTAAACCTCATTTTACAAGGAATAACGTCTTTTTTCGAAAGTACTTTTTCGAAAAAAGGCGCTATTGAATGCAAACTGTGCTTTTTCGAAAGAGAGAGTCCAGACTCATTCGAAAAAGTGGCTCGCTTTTTCAAAAAATCTGCTTGTAGTCTAGACGCTCTTTTTCGAAAGAGGCTTCTTCGAAAGTATCTTTCGAAAAAGCCTCTTTTGAAAGAGGCTTGTAGTCTAGACGTACCCTTACAGTGAGGCAACAGGGCACTGGAAGAGAAAAGTAATGAAGACTTCCTGTTGGGCAAATCACTTACTGATCTCTCTGTGCGTAGTCAGCCCATAGAAAGCACCATACTCTAGTGAGTAGGTCTCTTGACTGAGACTCCAGAGACTCGGGTTTTATTCCCAGCTCTGAAACTCATGGCTGTGTGCCCTTGGGCAAATTACTTAACTCCACCTCTGTTTTCCCTCCCATCTTTTGTCTGCTTAGATTGTAAACTCATGGGGCAGAGCTGACTCCTACTCTGTGTTTTGTACAGTGCCGAGCAGGCTCTGAGCTCTGTTGAGTACTGACGAAATAAAGGAAATAAACCACAAGTGTGATTGCAAGCGAATTATCGGATGTGCAGATGGTTCCAAGGTTCTCAATACACGTGTTTATTTGTTGTTTATTTCTTTTCTTTGCAGAGATTGATTGCCTAATTAAGCTGCCTACACCTGTGGATTACTGGGATCCAGTCTTTGGCGTTTGTGTCTTTCTCTTCTCCTTCATGATCCCTGTGTTGATCATCACCATTTGCTACAGCCTCATGATCCGGCGTCTTAAGAATGTCCGCGTCCTCTCAGGCTCCAAGGAGAAGGATCGGAACCTGCGCCGCATCACTCGAATGGTCTTGGTGGTGGTTGCTGTCTTCATTATTTGCTGGACCCCCATTCAGATTTTTGTGCTAGTCCAGTGCCTGGGTGCCAAGGCTGAAAGCGAGCTCGAGTTAGCCATCTCCTGCTTCTGCACTGCCCTTGGCTACGCCAACAGCAGCTTGAACCCTGTCCTCTATGCCTTCTTGGATGAGAACTTCAAGACATGCTTCAGAAAGTTCTGCTTCCCCACCGCCTTCAGAACAGAGCTCCAGATGTCCAACCGGATGTGCAGCATCGCAAAGGACGTGGTTTATGCCTGCAAGAACTCAGAGGGGACTAACAATCCTGCATGACTAGGCATGGAACTGCCCATGGTGCCTGTCAGCCAGCAAAGCCCAACCACCCCCACTTCGGAGCTAACTCAGATCACAGCTGTTTAACAGGAGCTTTCTGACCCAGCATTGGAGACTGGACTCCTCGGAGGCCATCTGGGGTCTGGGCAAATTAAAGAACTGCAAGAGCATGCAGAAAAGTGAGCCATTTGACACCTTTCTAATTACACCATTCTCATGGTTAAGTACTATATTTTAACTTAACCCCCCCTGAAGTCCTATGAGCCACTAATGTCATGCACTTTGCATACGGTTCTAAAGAATTCAGGCATTCAAGAGTCAAACTCAGACTTCGCTCTTGAGGGTTCTTTTGCCATCGAGGCTGGAAAGCAGACAGAATGCTAAATAACTTTCCTTGCTTGAGTTATTTCAGTGGATCATCAAATACTATGGGTTGCCGAGCACTGGGGTATGAATTTTATTCCAGCCGCGTCTCTCAGAAATGAGGCTTCACTGACGCCAAGGGGAGGAAAAGCAGTGAAACAAAACAAAGATCATTTCCAGAATTACTTATGATGGGTTGTTTGTGTGTGGGGGGGTGGGGAGAGTTTAGACACTCCAACCAGAGAAGAAAGAAGATTAGACAGCGACACTACATGGCTGGATAGCTCAACTCGCAGCCACTGCAGGAGAAGTGGGCAGTTTGCACTGAAGGAACGCACAAAATCAAACCCTGCTCTGCAGAGGTGAGGGGCAGGACATGTTGAGGGCTGTGAAGGGACTAAAAAATGACAACCAGCTTGGAAGGGTGAAAGGTGAGACAAATCAAACAAATGTCAATTTGGAGGAAAGAGCTGTAATTGCTTTTTCTATATTTTCATTATAACAATGGATTGCACTTTGTGTGTGGGTGTTTGTGTAGGTGTGTCTATGCTCTCATATCAATATAAATATAGAATTAATATTTCAACTTGCCAGACATTTCCCAGAGACATTTCCCGATGGAGTCGAGATGAAAGGTTACATTGGTGGAGCGGCTTCAGACGAGAAGACGTTTCAAGTTATTTATTATGATGGCTGTCCTGAAGAAAGCCCTGCTATTTTGATAGCAAGGCAGCTGAAAATGCACCAGGTTCTTCTGTTCTCCTCCCTCCTGCTCTCTGTAGTATGGACAAACAGTTCTATAAGCCGACTGGCTGAATGGGGCTGCAGACTGAATTCCGGAAGATGAAGTCTTCTGGGTATACTCCTTCAATCAGTTAATGGGTCCCACTGCCCAGCTGTGCGTCGATTTTGTATCACAGCAGACAGGTGACCTCAAGTGAAATCATCTGCCCTGTTGTGTCATTCAAAAATGAAAGTGTTTATGAGGAATAAACCACTCGGCTCTCCCTCCACGGTGCCTGTGAAAATGGAATCTTTTCCTTCTGCAGCACTAGAGATCAGAAGACTCTTGGGAGTGGCAGAGAGAAAGCCAAAAGCTTCCTGACTGGCTGAAAGCAACGGGGCTTTTTTAAAAAGTTTGAGGTGGGGGGTGGTAGGCTCCAAAGGAAAGAGGCAGCAACTCTTGCACTTCGTCCTGATTGTACAAATTTCCGTGTGCTCTGTTCTGCAAAATGATGTATTTTTAATGTATTGATATGCTGACATTTTGATGCTGCGCTGTTCTTTATATATGCTGGATGAGAACACAGTGTTATCTTTCTATGTAAAATGTTTCTCTCTTGGCAAGGCTTGGAGTACAATTAAAATTCCTAAGTCACGCACCTAGAAACCAGACCAGTTGTAAACTATGCTAAATTGTGCACGGGCTAGGATCCAGAAGGAATCTCTAGCATTTGTCATGGGATGTAAAGAGATTCAGTAGAAAACTTGAAGTTATTATTTTCTATTAAGAATTGAGGGGGAAAAACGACAGGCCCAGAAAGTATTTTGCAATGCTACTCCCCAGACAATTGCACTAGCAATGAGGGTTGATGTGATTACCCAGGATAAAATATGAAGCATGCGGAGGAGTAACACATGAAAACAACATAGCTTAAAGCCTTTGCTGGCAATTTACATTCATATCTTTGGAAGATAAAAGTAAGTTTTCTTTTGTGTTGTCTTTTTAATGCATGTAATAACAATAATACTATTCACTGAGGAATCTTGACTTTTCGTAACCATTGGCCATCACCTCCGTTGACATGGTCACGACATGTACACAACGTGTAAAGAGATTGAAATGGATGCACAATCGGAAGTGTTATGCAAGGACCTAGCCAAAGGCGATTTTTGACAGCAGAGGGTTCAGTTAGTGCCTGATCAAAGGGTCCCAATGAACTCCTTTTATAGTTCTTGGTGGGATTATTAATTATTTTTACAGAGCTTTTTAAAGAACAACTCTGTGGTTCCTTCGATCGTTTAAGATGACACACGCAGATGTATGTATTTGTTAAAAGTTAGGTGGCTTTTTTAAATAGAAATGCATTTGTTATCTTAGCCGATGTGCAACAATCCTATGGAAACAACGTACTCAGTAAGTGTCTGCCTACTTAGCTTTTGGATGATTTGTGGCCTTTGCCGTGAGTGTGTTATGCGTTCTGATTGATGCTTGATGGAATTTACTCAAAGAAGAGCAACTCTGATGACTTTAGAAGCTTTATGGTACGGTGCCTCTGGGAGGAAAGGACTGGCTGAAATGCAAGCTTGTTAGTTGTCTTCTGAAATGGTTGTGCTGGTATAATTGAGCTTATGACTATTGCAATATAAATGGCAATTTCCTATGTGGTTACTCATGCTTTAATAAAGGAAAATAAACTCCTGGACTTGGAACAATGTAGAATGTGATGGCTTAATTCTGCGACCTGCCTGGTTGATGCCACAGTTAAACTACTGCACTATTTGCACTTTAACACATCAGTTTATTTATAGGACAGTAGCCATTTGTGAGTCAATCACAGTCAGTAGTATTAACGCCCATGGAAGTCAACGGGAGTTTTTTGATGCTGTCTTCACTTGACGCAAGGCAACCTAAGAACAGCTAAAATAGAAATGATCGAAAATAGGCAGCAAGATGCCTATTGCATTTGTTCCTTAAATTCATCAGGAAGAGACTGATCCAAAACCTGTTGAAGCCAACGGAAAGGATTACGTGGACCGGGATCTAGCCCATAATGGGCAATTAGGGAAAGGATCCACCACTGCTGATCAGTCATTAGAGACAAAACCGGATGGCCATGTTTTACGCCAAATAATCCCAGCTACTAAAATTTAGCCAATTTCTTCTGGCTCTTGTGCTGTTAAAAGTAGCCCTATTGTCACTGTTCTAGCTGCAGGAGGGAAGGTTAATATTTTGGAGGTGGGAAAGAAGGATCATTTGGCACGACATGAAATAGAGTGAAGTGTCTGCTCTCAGCAATCTGATCAATATTCTTCTCAAGCCAAGGAAATGCTACAATTGGGGGGTTTTCCCTACAAGCAGAATGAAAGCCAGTGTGTAAGCCTGTATTCCCCTCCTACAATGTGCTTAATTTTAAGCACTCAGAGAGCTGATCTTTTGGCATTTCCATAGGACCAACTACTTTCCCCAGAAGAAGATTACAGTTATAATTCCTCTGGGGCTACGGGACTGGTTAATGATTCTTAGAGCTCTCCCTGCCACAGATGGGAAGGACAAAGAATAGTTCGGCTTGGACTGAGCCTTCATTCCTCGTGGCCAAGCCCGCTGATGAGGAGCGGGATGGGAAGGGGGCAATTGCCCCAAGGCCCAGTGATTCTAAAGGGCTCCCAGCTGCTGCTGTTGCTACCGCAGCAACAGCTAGAGCCCGGGCCTTTTAGAATGGCTGCCGGAGTGCACATGGCACACTGCAGAGCCCCGCACCACATGCTCTATTCGGCTCTGAAGGCTGGCAAAGGGGTGGGGGGCATTGCATCCTCTGGGTGGTGCTGGGGTCTGGCTGCCCCAGCCCCGCCCTTTTCACCCAATGCCCTGCCCCTTCCGGGCACCGGAGCCACCCCCCACATAGCCCAGAGGCCTGCCAATCCTGTCAGCTCCCTTGCTCATGGCCCTCCCTTTAGGTCAGGATGCAGGCACAGTTCAATGATATTCTGAGGGGGACCCTCTGCTGCTTCCCTGGTGGTCACTGCTATGTGAATAAGAGAATATTTTCCCCTGCAGAGTTCTCATCCTGCCACCTCGGACCAGCACTAGACCAACAATTGAAAAACTAGAAATGAGGTGAACATTTTTAACTGAGAGGGTAATTAAGCCTTGGGGAAGCAGTAGCTTCTCCCACTCTTCCCGGCTTTAAGTTTGTAAGTTCGTAATCTACTTTGCTCTGCCTGTTCTCACTTAGTACCACTTAAATCCTACTGCCTGTACTTAATAAAATCACTTTTAGTTTCTATCAAGCCCAGTGTAAACAATTGTTACCTGGGGGAGCAACCAGAGTGTATGTTCCCCCTTTCATTGTTAAAGGGGGCTTGCCTAAATAATTCATTTAGGGTTCTGATCCCATTTGGGGAGTGGTATCCCAGGAAGTTGGGCCCCAAACTGCATTTTCCTTGGACCTGAAGAGTTTCGGTGTCTGTACTGCTTCTCGAGGGGGACAGCGATCTTAGCTCTGCGTCTTGGCTGGCCCAGCAGGACGGAGTGGTGAGAAGCCCCAGAGAGCAGGAAGGCGAGTGGCAGTGACTTTGTCTGCACTCCAGCAGGCACCCCCAAGGGGTCGTGTGTGACCGCCCCCGTCACACTGATATTGAGGATTTATCTCAGGCAGCTATTTATGAAAACCTGAAGTTTAGATAGCCATGTCCTAATACGTCTCCATGTTTCGGCATCATATAGTAAAAATGACTTTACATTGGTGTTAAACATTTGGGCTGCATCTAGACTGGCATGATTTTGCGGAAATACTTTTAACGGAAAAGTTTTTCCGTTAAAAGTATTTCCGCAAAAGAGCGTCTAGATTGGCATGGATGCTTTTGTGCAAAAAGTGCTTTTGCGCAAAAGCATCCATGCCCAGTATAGACGCACTTTTGCACAAGAAAGCTCCGATGGCCATTTTAGCCATCGGGCTTTCTTGCGCAAAAAATTAAGGTGCCTTTCTACACTGGCCCTCTTGTGCAAGAGGGCTTATCCCTGAGCAGGAGCGTCAAAGTATTTGCACAAGAAGCACTGATTTTGTACATTACAAAGTCAGTGCTCTTGCGCAAATTCAAGCAGCCAGTGTAGACAGCTGGCAAGTTTTTGCGCAAAAGCAACCGCTTTTGCGCAAAATCTTGCCAGTCTAGATGCACCCTTGAAGTTTCGTTTGGAGGACAAGATTTCTGTTTCTCAGTATAGTCTTGGGAGTTATATAGTTGCCTGTCACTGTTCTGGCTTTCATGTCTTTAATCCGTTTCAGGTGTTGTACTTAAAAGGCTGCCAAGATATGTGAAATATCAGACTTCTTCTGCGTCAGTCCCAGAAAGCATTACTGACATTCCTGGTTGTGTGTTGATTCTTAAGATGATGGGATAAGATGACAGGAGATGGATCACTCGGTGATTACCTGTTCTGGTCATTCTCTTTGAAGCATCTGGCACCCGCCACTGTCAGAAGACAGGATACTTGGCTAGATGGACCATTAGTCTGACCCAGTATGGCCATTCTTAGGTGCTTATTTGCTAGTGTATTTCTAAACTCCTGTTGTGCTATTTGTTTTGGCTTTCCAGTATTATTATATGGGCATCTCTGTTCAGATCTTTTCTTTGTTCTTCTTTTTGTTCTCCATTGAGCTACATAACTGGTACATAATCGGGGTTCCCACATCTGCCCTGTCCTGCTGAAAATATCTTCTACGTTTACATCTCCTGCTATTTCTGAAGCGATTTATTAAACGAGATCCTTGTTATTCAGAAAAGGAGTTTTCCCTTTCCCTGCACCTCGAATGGAAACTCTACGGGTACATCTACGCTGCACAGTTATTTTGGAATAAGCTATTCCGGAATAGTTATTTTGAAATAGCACGTCTACACTGCAGGGAAGCCTCAAAATTAGCCTGAGGCAGGCTTCCCTAATGTAAACGTGCTATCTTGATTTAGAGCACGAGGAGAAATAACTTAGAATGGCCCTGGTGAGGGGTTATTTCAAAATAGCGGAAGTGGAGTGTCTACACACGCCTGATTTCGAAATAGCTATTTCGGAATAGGCGTTATTCTTTGTAGAATGAGGTTTACAGAAGTTGGAATAAGCTGTCCGTTATTTCAAAATTATTTCAAAATAACGGAATTTCTGTGTAGACGCTCGCACCGTTATTTCGGAATAACAGCCGTTATTCTGAAATAACTTTGCTGTGTAGGCACACACTAATGGAATATTCCTGACTGCATGCTGTGTTGCCATGCATATGCTGAGGATCCCATAGCTTCATCATTATGACTTTGCACATGACATTAATTTCTCATTCCCCCCACGCAATTTACAGTGTTAGCCTCATCTTCAAAACCAGAACTGGAGTCTACCCGACGCAGGGGGGCTGACAGATTGCCAGGCCTCTGGGCAAGGTGTGGGGGGCCTGACTCTGTGCTCCTGGAAGGGGCGTGGCCTCTGGTGGAAGGGGTGGGGCTGGGGTCAGCCAGCCCTTAGCACTGTCTGGAGCGTGCTGCACTGAGACCCCCTCACAGGCAGCCCTCAGCCATTCTGAGCATGCCATCTGGTATCCAGCAGTGATTTAAAGGACCCGGACTGGTGTCTGAGAGCCCCAGACCCTTTTGAATCACTGGACCCCAGGGCAATACTTCCCTTTGCTTCCCCCATCAGTGGGCCAGATGCGAGGCACCACCTCTCTCTCTGTACCACTCCATGAATACTGTATCCAGCAATGACAGAGTGACTGGCTGTAGAACTGAATAGGCAGGAACTGGACGATTATTCCATCTGCTGAAGGCATCAGAGCGGGAGGTTCTTGCACCAGCAGCTGCAAGAATTGGAGAGCGTTGGAGAGTGGCAGGATGGCTCAGTGGTGAGGGCATGAATCTAGCACACCCGGGTTCATTTCCTTGTCCTACGCAAACATCTCGTCTGATCTTGTGCATTCAGCTTCTCCGTTCCTCCATGCCCCCTCTCTAAACTGGGACTCGCAGCACTTCCCTAGCGCCCAGGAATGGTGTGAGGAGAAATACATTAATGCTTGGGAGGTCACGAGGTCTACTGATGAAAAGTGCTCCGTAGAGCTGGGTATCACTGTAAGTGCTACAAAAGGAGAAAGAGGGGAGACAGGTGGCGAGCGAGACGAGGCCCTTGAGGTGGGCTGAGGGGAGGCTGTGAAGAGCATTATCAAGAAAGCAAGTGCCTGGAATGACCGAGATGCCAGTGGGGTGGGTGGGAGATAGGGGTGGTCCCATCATGCCTCTCTCCAGATGAGAACCGGGGCAGTGTCGATCTGTTTACAGTGAAGTCTGGAAGCAGGGTCATCCTTAGGCAGATGTAGCAATGCTCCAGATTTAGTAGTGTCCTTCGCTGCGTATGCCTAGGGCCACCACTGGTTGTGGGCAGTCTGGTTCTGGCAGCCTCAACCCCCCAGCTCCTCACCCTTCGCCTCGTCTCCCAGCCCTATTGGCCCCAATCTCCCAGCCTCCTGCTTTACCTCCTGAATCTGTTGGCCCCAGTCCTCCAGCCCCCTGCTCTGCCTCCCAGTCCAGTCAGCCTCAGTCTCCTACCCCTCCCCCTGTGCCAGTGTTCCCGGTAAGCTGAGCGCATGGACAGCTGCCCAGGAGAGATTCAAATGCCGCCCAGCTGATTAGCAGAGCGCCTTCAGCAGCAGTGTGTGTTTCTACTGGTGGTGCACATCTGCACATGCCTTGGCGCACACAACAAAATTTATTCTGCACATGGATGAAAAAATAGAAGGAACATTGCCCTCCCTGGCCTCCTGATCCACCTTCCAGCCCCGTTGGACCCAATCCCCTGGCCTCCCTGTCCTAATCCTCTGTCCCCCTACTCTACCTGCCAGCCCACACTTCTGATAGGCTACTCCACTCCCTCTTCTGCCCGTTCCACCTCCCAGAATGCAGCTCCAGCCGGCTCTGCTACTCAGTCTGCTTAAACCCCCACCAGCCTCCCTACCCTCCTCCTGCCTCCCCACTCACAGCTCCTGCCCCTACAGCCCTGAGCACAGCCCCACCCCATGGAGTGGTGCCCTGCCCCCAGCAGGGGATAAAGGGTGCAGGTGCTCAGGCTGGTTAGGGCATCAAACATCATAGGGACAGCCCTGTCTGGAAGCTGGTGAAACCATGGAGAAGGGAGAGAGATTGGGCTACGGGTCAGGAGAAGAAGTCATGGATGTGGACTTCAGCAGGGGGATTAGAAGGCCTGTTCTAAACCAGTCAGTAACAAGAGGACACACAACTGTGGGAGGAGAGCTCAGTGTCCGGATAAAGGGAGGAGTTGGACTGTCAGGCAGGAAATCCTTAGCTCAAACCAAATGCTTTGGGAATCCAGCAAAATGGAGAAACCAATACCTCTAAGCATGCATCATACAGCCACCCTGTGAAAGTGCATTCCAAGGATTCCCAGTGTGCACAGGTCGCTATTCAGACTGACGTTTGAAGGGCCAGGCAGTCAGATGTGCATGTGCACAAATGTGTGTCTAACAATGGGTGCACGATTGTGCACCTCACTGGCACTCCAAGTGACTGGGAAGCCATGAGTGATGGTGGACGGCGAGGCAGGCAAACGAGCAGTTAGATGTCTGGGTGGACCCTTGCAAATGCAAATGGGAATGTGCCAAGAGGCTTTCAGCAGCGGGCACAATTGTGAGGCTAAAGAAAACAATGATGCCTCATATTAGCTAGATAGTTGCCATGTCGTAAGAACATAAGAACGGCCACGCTGGGTCAGACCAAAGGTCCATGTAGCCAGTATCCTGTCTGCCGACAGTGGCCAATGCCAGGTGCCCCAGAGGGAATGAACAGAACAGGGAATCACCAAGTGATCCCTCCCCTGTCACCCATTCCCAGAGGTTAGGGACATAGAATCATAGAGCTGGAAGAGACCTCAGGAGGTCATTGAGTCCAGTCCCCTGCCCAAGGCAGGACCAACCCCAGCTAAATCAACCCAGCCAGGGCATGGTCAAGCCAGGACTTAAAAACCTCTAGGGATGGAGATTCCACCACGTCCCTAGGGAACCCATCCCAGTGCTCCGCCACCCTCCCAGGGAAATAGTTTTTCCTAATATCCAACCTAGTCTTCCCCCACTGCGACTTGAGACCATTGCTCCTCATTCTGCCATCTGTCACCACTGAGAACAGCCTCTCTCCTGACTCTTTGGTAGTCCTCATAGGTCATGTGCTCCAGCCCCCTAGTCATTTTCATTGCCCTCTGCCAAATAAAGGGGAATAATCACTTCTCTAGGGGTACATCTACACCAGTGGTGCTCAACTTTTTCATTCGTGACCCCTGGATCTGGGAAAATTTTTGCCAGTCCACTCCCCTGCCACTCCCCCCGACCCCGTGTATGTTGGGCGCCGAGCCGGGAAAACACAATGCCGCCCAGCCCGGATCATACACTGCGAGCCCCCAGGAAGACGGCCACGATCCCCAAGGGTCTACACAGCAGGACTAACGTTGAACTAAGCTACTCAACTTCAGCTACATCAATTGCATAACAAGTCAAAATGGCTTAATTCGGAAGTCGAAGGAAGAACTCTCTTCCTTCGAATTCCCTTACTCCTCATGAAATGAGGGTTACCATGAGTCAGAGTAAGAAGTCCTCCAGCTCGACATTATTTTGATAAAAGGCTTGTAGTGTAGATGTGCACTATGTTATTTCGGAATAACACCAATTATTCCGAAATAATGCTGCTGTGTAGACATACTCTAGGTCTGCTGGCAATGCTCCTCTTAATGCACACTAATATGTCATTAGCCTTCTTGGCTACAAGGGCACACTGATGACTTTTTCTGACTAACTGCTGCTTAGCCAGTCGGTCCCCAGCCTGTAGCAGTGCTTGGGATTCTTCTGTCCCAAGTGCAGGACTTTGCACTTATCCTTGTTGAACCTCATCAGATTTCTTTTGGCCCAATCCTCCAATTTGTCTAGGTCACTCTGGACACTGTCCCTGCCCTCCAATGTATCTACTTCATCCCCCTAGCTTAGTGTCACCTGTGAACTTGCTGAGGGTGCAATCCATCCCCTCCTCCAGGTCATTAATAAAGATGTTGAACAAAACTGGCCCCAGAACCAACCCTTGGGGCACTCCACTTGAACTCACCACCAACCTGACATGGAGCCGTTGATCACTACCCATTGAGCCCAACAATCTAGCCAGCTTTCTATCCACCTTACAGTCCATTTATCCAATCCATACTTCCTTAACTTGCTGGCAAGAATTATGTGGAAGACTCTCTCAAAAGCTTTGATGGGCCTAACCTCCATGAATTTATCTACTTCTTTTATGAACCCTGTTCAAGTCCTGATCTTCTCAGTTTTACCAAATAACTGGATTCTGGGGTAGGTTGCATAGTAGACATGAAATAGTTAATACAGAAATCGCATCAAAAGGTGTTACCAATCTTAGCAATGAGATTAATTAATGACCTTTATAAATCCACCGTGACGCATCTTTAACCCCAAAAAAAGAGTAGATCCTGGATAGCAGTGTAAAAACTGGCCGCGATTCTGTCTGCAGGGGAATACAGATGGCCTTTTCACACCCTTCTGTGGAGCAATTATTTCCCCTCCAATGGCAAAACACTGAGCTGCTTCAGCACCATGGAAACTCTAAACACGCCCTGGACTAGAAAGCATCCCGCAATATCAGCAACAAACCCCCGTCATATTCACCTCGCCTGTGTTCTGCTTCTTGGGTTGTCATATTTACAGCGTTGGGCGCGTCACCTTGCTCTAGTGCTCACAGCGCTCAGCACCAGACATCCACCCACTCCTTCCGGCAGACTATTCCTCTCCGAGCTGGCGCACAATTCCACCCAGGCCACCATTGGGTAGGCTGGAGTAGCAGGCAGGCCGGGAATTGCTCCCTGATGACAAGGGCTTTCTGCACATTTTTACAATCTAACCCTCAGGCTGGAAGGAATTGTTTTTACACTGATAGGAACTGCCAGCTTATTCATGTTGGTGTAAGGCAGAGGTGGGGAACCTAAGGCCCCGGGGACTGGATGTGGCCCTCGGCTTGCCTGGATCCGGCCCCCAAGACTCAAGGCTCCCCCCAGCATTGGGGAGCCCGTGCTGGCCCTCCAGCCCTTCCGCCACCCCACTGTGGGGCTGGAGCACACAAAATCTTCTAGCCTTCCCCCCTCCTCCCACAGGCTCTGTTATGTGAGGGGAATGTGAGTAGTGCCTTCCTCCTTCTCAGTCAGTGAGGTTTATTTATTTTGCATCTCACTTGATTTTTCACTCTTGTCATGCTGATTTTTCTGTGGGTCAGGGGCCCCTACCCCAAAAACGGTTTCCCACCCCTGGCGTAAGGACTGCCCCCCAGCCCTGCCAGGGAAGGGGACTGCTGAAATCTGCTCGCTTTGCAGTGTGACAAGGGGTGTGTGTGTGAGAGAGAATATCTTTAACCAGACCAAGTGCAGCTCAGGAGGGAGCCAAGCCGAAGAAGAGCCCCATGTGGCTTGACAGCTTGCGTCTCTCGCCAACTGAGGTATCATTTCCCCGCCTTGTTGCTCTAAACTCCTGGGACCAACACAGCCACAGCAGTGCTGCCTACGCACTTAGTAGCGTGTCATGAGCCAAGGCGCGATTGCTCGGCAAGCCGGTCATGGAACCCTCTCACGTGGCCTCTCCCATGGAGGGGCCCTGTGATGGACCCCCCCCCCCATGCTTTGTGAACTGGACTCATGGACAGTCACATGAATATACATAACTCAAAGGTGGTTTGAGCGAATTATTTCATGTAACCCATCGATCTTCATGTCATGATTTGCTAGTTCTGTTTATCTTACTCTGTTGTATGTATCATTTGTGTGTGTAAAATTAGACACAGGGAGTGGGGAATAATGTGTGAGTTTCCAATGTGTGAATGGGAGACATGGAGGGTGTTTCCTTCAACTTCTAGATGAGCCACTGTAAAGCAATCTTTTATCCTTAAGTCTGAGCAGTGGTTGGTAGGGAGTGGCCTCATCTCCTTAACAAAAGGAATAGAAAATCAGAGGCCTGGGTCTTTTGGCTGGGCTGCACCTGAAGGAAGGAGCTTAGACCCCAGGGTGGGGAGGAGAGCCCTGGTTTGGAGTGGCAGCTGGAAAAGAGGTTTTAGGGTGAGTTTGATTAAGTTTGCACTGAGGTTTCAATGTAGAATTAGCTAAGTGGTTTTGTTTCTTTTGATTTGTAACCTACTTTGCTTTGCCTGCTTTCTCTTATTACTACTTAAATCCTACCGCTTCAACTTAATAAAACCCTTTTTATTTTCTATCAACCCCAGTGTAAGCGATTGTTACCTGGGGGGCGGGGGGGAGGACAATCAGTGTGCACATTCCCCCTTTCATTGCTAAAGGGGGCTTACCTAATTCTTTGGGGTCTGATCCCATCCGGGGAGTGCTCTCTCAGGAGGCTGGGCCCTAAACTGCACTCTCCTTGGACCTGAAGAGGTTCAGTGTCTGTGCTGCTTCTCGGTGGGGCCGGGGACCTCAGCTCAGGGCCTGGGCTGGGGGAGACCAGCGGAGCTGGCCCAGCAGGACCGGGCAGTGAGGAGCCCCAGAGAGCCGGAAGGCAAGTGGCAGTGACCGTGTCAGCACCCTGGGAGGCACCCCCAAGGGGTCGTGTGTGACCGCACCCCATCACAAGCCCATCCTGTCCTTTGTGACCAGCAAGAACCCAGGGATTTGGGGAGCGAGTCACCAGGGGCCTTCCCAGGCTGTGGGGAAGGGGTGTCCATACCCACAGCCCTGACTGCCCCAGGACTGCTAGGGCCTCTCTGCTCCATTTGCACAGCTGCGTCTCTGAGTGGTTGCTGGTCCCCCCCAGTCCTGCCCTCTCCCCAGCCTCACCTCTCAAGTCCTCCTAGAGCTGGATTCCACAGAGGATCCAGGCTATTCCCCAGGGGCAGCAGGTAACAGAGGCAGGGGAAGACAATGGCTTCCCAACCTGCCCCACCTGCCCTGCCCATGTTCCTCCCTCAGGCATCCCCATTCAGCGTGGCTCCCCCATCTCCTGGGGCTGCCTGGGCCCTGCCGAGGCTGGGGCCGTGCCTCCAACCCTCCTGGGGCAGGGGAGGCTGAGACCAGGTCCCACCCTCACTTCGGGGCCACAGAAGCTGCCACCCTCCCCGTGCTGGAGGGAAGGCTGGGCCCACAAGCTGCCTGTCCTCTCCCTGCTCCTGGAGCCAGGGAAGGCTGGAGCTGCAAGCCTCCTGTGCGGGGGTGGGGTGGGGGAGCTTTGTTCCTACTGGGGCCTGGGGGGGCTTGGACAGAAGGGGCCGGGCTGAGGACTTGTCTCCCCCAGCCCTAACTTCTCCCACCGCCCTTGCTCTTCACACAGCTGCAGCAGATCATTTACATCACTGGAAATCTTCCCATGAGCAATAAGCCCTGCCTGTCAGTACTGGACAATGTTCCAGACCTTGCTGGTCCAGTGGTTAGGGCGCTGGCTGTGGAGCTGGGAGATCTGGGTCCAGATCCCTGCTCCACATGAGCTTCCTGTGTGTGACCTTGGGGAAATCACAGCCTCTCTGTGCCTCAGTTTCCCCCGTGTGCAATGGGATAATAGCACTACCGTGCCTCACGGGGAAGCTGTGAGGATAAATGCACTCAAGATTGTATTGCACTTTGGGAAAGGTAAGAAATAGGCTTTATTATCCCTGGCCTCAGGAAGCTCAGGAGACAGCCCAACAGAAAATCAAAGATGCTCAGCTCCTGGTGCAAGATCCAAAAGGCCAGTGACCAGTGTGAGCGCAGGACTGAAAAGGCCAGGACACAGTCCAAGAGTGCAGCAACAAGCTTACGGGTTAGCAAACAGTTAACGCCAAACCTTCTCTGCAAGGTGCATGCACAGATCCAAACAGGAAGCCCCCTCTTTTCAAATGTCTGCAAAACCATGAAGCAATCTGGGAAAGGGTTTGTTTGTTACAATTGCTCTGCAATTTCATAAAAAAAATGAAATCCTCCCCAAACTTCCAGAAGAAAACATATCTATTCTGCAAGCCAGGGGGTTGGGCAAGCCATGAACCAGGGAGTGTGGCTTCAGAGTCTCCCCAGGGTCCATAAGCCAGGAAGCCTGGGATGGGATGGACTTGAGACGTGCTCGTGGTTCTATCAAACCAGCAGTTTCCAGTGGAAAACTGGCCCATCGCTTTGATTTTTGACCTGCTCTCCCCAGTTTATAATGCCCTGCTTTTGATCCCTTCTCTTTCCCCCAGCTCCAGACTCCATCCTCCATGAGGAGTTTTGTAGAGAGAGAGATTGCCCCAAACAGACTCACTGATGGGTTCTGTGCTGCAGAGCAATGCCACTGCGACATAAGGGTGCTTACTGGCTTTTCAGCTTACTCAATCCGGTGTGGTGATTTTGCTATTAAATGTTGGTTGAACAGGAAGCACTAAAAGTGCCCCACTGCATTTTAATGACATGCCTTTGTAGGGTATTTTGGATTTGTTCTAATCTCGCTGTTTCAGTATATTGGCTGGGCTTCCTGCGGAGAGGATTCTGAGAGGTAATCCCCCTCCTCAAAGGAATAAGCCCAAGAAAGCAGAAAACGAGCCTGACCCCAAACGAGGTTGGTTTTGTTGCCTCATCTCTTCCTGGAGAACATAGGAAGTTGGGAATGGACATTGTAATGACAAGAGATCCTCTGTCTTTTGCTTCAGCTGATGGGCTATGGCTTAGCTCGAATGTGCTTTGCTGGAAAACCACCTCTTGACTTGGTATGGCTTCGGGAAGGAACGGAGCCCTTTTGCCTTATAGTGGTTTTTCAGCTCACAATCAGACTTGGGATCATCACAAACTAATGAGGGGCACCTCACAGCCACCTCAGAGCATTGCATTAAGGACACCGAGGCCAAATCAATGTAAATTCTACCTGTGCTTTACCTCAGTTCACAGGGTGGCGTGCAAATAGGAAAGCTGGCAGTGCACACAAGTGTGAGGGGAGAGGAGTGAGCTGTCAATTGATACGTCAGGCTCACAGGAGCCTGTGAAATGAAGGCACTACAAAGCCTTGCACGAGGATGCTAAGGCAGTGATGGGCAACTTGCAGCCTGAGGGCCACATGAGGACTAGCGGGGTTCTACGTGTGGCCCGTACGCCATTTTGTTTGCTGTTGCCCACATGCAAGGTTGCCGGATTCTGCTGGCTTCTGTGTTGTTTTTTTTCCAACTTGTGTTCCTAGAGTGACATGCACGGAAATCCAGGGCAGGTGAAGTGAGGTGTGTGCTGATTGCACACAATATTGACTGCAAAATCCATGCACTCCCTCTGCATCCAATCAAAGCCCTGCTATGGTGCAATCAGCACATCCCACAAATTCTAGTTACACAAGCGCCGTGAGCTAAACTACCCTATCCCGAGAGACCATCTTAGAATCCTAGAATCACATGACTGTAATAAACCTCAGGAGGTCATTGAGTCCAATTTCCTGCTCAAAGCAGGACCAACCAGTGTGTTGACATCCTTTCTGTAATGGGGGGCCCAGAATTGGACGCAATACTCCAGTTGTGGCCTCACACCAGAGCCGAATAAAGGGGAATAATCACTTCCCTAGATCTACACCTATATGCTTCTCCTAATGTGCCATTAGACTTCTTGGCTACAAGGGCACCCTGTTGACTCATATTAAGCTTCTCATTCACTATCATCCCCAGGTCCTTTTCTGCACAACTGCTGTTTAACCAGTCAGTCCCCAGCCTGTAGCAGTGCTTGGGATTCTTCCGTCCCAAGTGCAGGACTCTGCACTTGTCCTTGTTGAACCTCATCAGATTTCTTTTGGCCTAATCCTCCAATTTATCTAGGTCACTCTGGACCCTATCCCAACCTTCCAGTGTATCTACCTCACCCCCTACCTTAGTGTCATCTGCGAACTTGCTGAGGGTACAATCCAGCCCTTCATCCAGATCATTAATGAAGATGTTGAACAAAACCAGCCCTAGAACTGACCCTTGGGGCACACTGCTTGACACTGACCACCAGCCAGACATCAAGCCATTAATCACTACCCGTTGGGCCCCACAGTCTAGCCAGCTTTCTATCCACCTTACAGTTCATTTATCTAATCCATACTTCCTTAACTTGCTGGAAAGAATACTGTCTTGGTTATGACCATCTTGCAGCCCACTGAGATGAAGGAGGGTCACTCATACAGCCTACTCACTAGCCGAGGTTTTCCACTACTGCACTAAGGCCTTGTCTTGATGAGGGAAAAACGGTATTTTATCTTGTGTTAATTAACATGAGGTAAACTTCTTCAGAAGACAAGGCTGGGTTTAGTTTTCATATCATTTCGCTAGTCAAGGCAAACCCTAGGTTCCTCCATAATTTATCTTGACCTGCTAATGTGAAAAATGCAAACTGCCTCATCTTGAGTGGATTTTACTTCAGGTTAGTTACTTCATGTGAGTCAACACTAGCTGACAACACACCTTGTTTTCCAAGAGAGGATGCTGCCCCTAATGGCCGGGGCATGATGGTGATAGCCAGAGGTTTCTACTGGTGACAGGTGAGCTCTCATCTGCAGCATGACTCCATTGATTTGACTCTGAGATTGGCAGCAAATTTGACATTATTTGAATGGGTCTGAGGAGGGACTGAGAATGGCTCTCTTATTACAATAAGTAGTTTTCCCCTTTAGGTAGTCTCACCTTCTTATCCACATCCACCCTGACTGAATTAGCTCTGATGTAACACTCCCATCTCTAAAAGCAACAAGAAGTCCTGTGGCACCTTATAGACTAACAGATGTATTGGAGTATAAGCTTTCATGGGCAAAGACCCACTTCGTCAGATGCATGGAGTGGAAATTTCCAGAGTCAGGTATAAATATGCAGGCAAGAATCAGGCTAGAGATAACGAGGTAAATTCAGTCAGGGAGGATGAGGCCCACTTCTAGCAGCTGATCTGGAGGTGTGAATTCCAAGAGAGGAGAAGCTGCTTTTGTAGTTAGCGAGCCATTCACAGTCTTTGTTTAATCCTGAGTTGATGGTGTCAAATTTGCAGATGAACTGTAGCTCAGCATCAGAGGGGTAGCCGTGTTAGTCTGAATCTGCAAAAGCGGCGAGGAGTCCTGTGGCACCTTATAGACTAACTGAAGTGTTGGAGCATAAGCTTTCGTGGGCAAAGACCCACTTCGTCAGATGCATGTAGTGGAAATTTCCAGAGGCAGGTATAAATATGCAGGCCAGAATCAGGCTAGAGATGACAAGGTGGATCCAATCAGGGAGGATGAGGCCTACTTCTAGTAGCTGATCTGGAGGTGTGAATTCCAAGAGAGGAGAAGCTGCTTTTGTAGTTAGCGAGCCATTCGCAGTCTTTGTTTAATCCTGAGTTGATTGTGTCAAACTTGAAGATGAACTGTAGCTCAGCAGTTTCTCTTTGAAGTCTGGTCCTGAAGTTTTTTTGCTGCAGGATGGCTACCTTTAGATCTGCAATTGTGTGTCCAGGGAGATTGAAGTGTTCCCCTACAGGTTTTTGTATGTTGCCATTCCTAATATCTGATTTGTGTCCATTGATTCTTTTACGTAGGGACTGTCCAGTTTGGCCGATGTATATAGCAGTGGGGCATTGTTGGCACATGATGGCATATATTACGTTAGTAGATGTGCAGGAGAATGAACCAGTGACAGTATGGCTGATCTGGTTAGGTCCTGTGATGGTGGTGCTGGTGTATATATGTGGGCAGAGTTGGCACCGAGGTTTGTTGCATGGATTGGTTCCTGAGTTAGAGTTATTATGGTGCGGTGTGTAGTTGCTGGTTAGAATATGCTAGTGTAGGTAGAGAAGGGGCGTAAGTGGATGAGAGCTGAGGAAGCGTTGTTCCAGGTCAGCCATAAAAATGTGGAAAAATGCCATAAAAATGATGGAATATAAGCTGTCAGGAACAGTATCTCTGATGATGCCACAGCACAACTGGTGGCTGAACTCTGTGAATTTATCCTCACACACAACTATTTCAGATTTGGTGACAATATATACCTCCAGACCAGTGGCACTGCTAAAGGGCACCTGCATGGCCCCACAATTCGCCAACATTTTTATGGCTGACCTGGAACAACGCTTCCTCAGCTCTCGTCCACTTACGCCCCTTCTCTACCTACATTACATTGATGACATCTTCATCATCTGGACCCATGGGAAGGAGACTCTGGAAGGATTTCACCATGATTTCAACAGCTTCCACCCCACCCTCAACCTCAGCATGGACCAGTCTACACAGGAGGTCCATTTCCTGGACACCACTGTGCAAATAAGTGACGGTCACATCAATACCACCCTATACCGAAAGCCTACCGACCGCTATACTTACCTGCATGCCTCCAGCTTCCATCCTGGACAGACCACACGATCCATTGTTTACAGCCAAGCACTGAGGTACAACCGCATATGCTCCAACCCCTCAGACAGAGACCTCCACCTACAAGATCTTCAACAAGCATTCTGTAAACTATGATACCCACACGAGGAAGTGAGGAGACAGATTGACAGAGCCAGACATGTACCCAGAAGCCTCCTGCTACGGGACAAGCCCAAGAAAGAAACCAACAGAATGCCACTGGCCATCACCTACAGTCCTCAGCTAAAACCTCTCCAACGCATCATTAGTGATCTACAACCCATCCTGGACAATGATCCCTCGCTTTCACAGGCCTTGGGAGGCAGGCCAGTCCTTGCCCACAGACAACCTGCCAACCTGAAGCATATTCTAACCAGCAACTACACACCGCACCATAATAACTCTAACTCAGGAACCAATCCATGCAACAAACCTCGGTGCCAACTCTGCCCACATATATACACCAGCACCACCATCACAGGACCTAACCAGATCAGCCATACTGTCACTGGTTCATTCTCCTGCACATCTACTAACGTAATATATGCCATCATGTGCCAACAATGCCCCACTGCTATATACATCGGCCAAACTGGACAGTCCCTACGTAAAAGAATCAATGGACACAAATCAGATATTAGGAATGGCAACATACAAAAACCTGTAGGGGAACACTTCAATCTCCCTGGACACACAATTGCAGATCTGAAGGTAGCTATCCTGCAGCAAAAAAACTTCAGGACCAGACTTCAAAGAGAAACTGCTGAGCTACAGTTCATCTTCAAGTTTGACACAATCAACTCAGGATTAAACAAAGACTGCGAATGGCTTGCTAACTACAAAAGCAGCTTCTCCTCTCTTGGAATTCACACCTCCAGATCAGCTGCTAGAAGTGGGCCTCATTCTCCCTGACTGGATCCACCTCGTCATCTCCAGCCTGATTCTGGCCTGCATATTTATACCTGCCTCTGGAAATTTCCACTACATGCATCTGACGAAGTGGGTCTTTGCCCACGAAAGCTTATGCTCCAACACTTCAGTTAGTCTATAAGGTGCCACAGGACTCCTCGCTGCTTTTGTAGCTCAGCAGTTTCTCCCTGAAGTCTGATCCTGAAGTTTTTTTGCTGCAGGATGGCTACCTTTAAATCTACTACTGTGTGTCCAGGGAGATTGAAGTGTTCCCCTACAGGTTTTTGTATGTTGCCATTCCTAATATCTGATTTGTGTCCATCTCTGCAACCTTACTATCTTCTCCCTTTTCTTTCACTTCTTGCCTCTGATGCAGTGAGTTGCAACTCACAAAAGCTTATACCCTAATAAAATGGTTCATCTTCAAGGAGCCACCAGATGCCTCGTTGTTTTATTCAGCATCGAACAGGATTCAGAGCTAAGGGTGATGAATCTGTGATGAAATGGCTGCTTAATAGGTAAGCTCCCAGGAACAAGGACTGTTGTCTTGTTCTGTGTTTGCCCAGTGCTTAATGCAAAACATCGGGGTCCTGGTCTCATCCTGTGCTTCTAGGTGCTGTGTTAATCTAACAAATTAATAATAAGCCCTTCTGCTGTGTGGTACGTATGGCAGGTTTCCCTGGAGGGGATGTAGCCACCCCACAGTGCACAGAAATCTCTGGAAGATGTTAAAAGCATTATATGAAATCAGTGGGAACTGAGGCCTACCACATTTCTGAGTCAAATACAGGAGTATGTGAGATAGCGATCCAGGGTGAAGACATATGCTGCTGTCAGTGAAGAAAACATTGTCTGTCAAGGGGGAGAGGATGAACATGTTATGTCAGCTCAGAGAAGCTGCAAAGTGCATTTGTTTTACAGCAATTTGCTCCATTCCACCCCAGCTTTCCTGCCATTTGCTGGTTGGTGGAGTCTCTGCTACCCCTTGCATCTGCGGGCACTAGGGGGCATGGTCCTATCAGTTTCGTGTTTTGGAATGAGACTAATGATAAAGCAGATATTTGTTTCATGCTCCAGATGGTGCAGACAAACCTTGAACTGGATCAGATCAGGAACCTTTGGTGTCCCAAATATTTTTACTTTTGTCTTTGTTTGATTTTCATCGGTGTTATTTTGCCACTTGGAGTCATTCATGTGGACGCAATGGGTACGTCTAGACTACAGGGTTTTGTCGACAGAGGCTTTGTCGACAAAGTTTCTGTTGACAAAGAGCGTCTAGACTACATCCAGTTCTGTTGACAAAGCAAGCCACTTTGTCGACATGAGAGTGTAGACGCAAAGGACAGTGTAGATGCAATAACGCCTTCTGTCGACAGAACTCTGTCGACAAAAGGCGTTATTCTTTGTAGAATGAGGTTTACTGCCGTCGACAAAACTGCCGAGTTCTGTCGACATTATGTCGACAGAACTCGGTGGTAGTGTAGACGCAGGTATAGTTTTGTCGACAAAAGGCCACTTTTATCGACAAAACCCTGTAGTCTAGACACACCCAATAATATGACACATGGCATACAGACAGCAAAGTTACATAAAACCATTAATGGTCTTGCTGGAAGGCTGCAACGTAACATGACTTTATTTCTTAGAATCCATAAAAATAACACACAAGAACCCCCAAAACAGAGATAGACAAAGCAGGCTGCTCCCTAAAAACGAGAGGCACAACTTACCCCACATTACTCAAAACCGTCTGTCTGTGGGTAGGTCCAGATCTCGGGCTTCCCCTCAGAACCTCCTACTCTGCAAACTGGACTACAAAACCACAGAGATTTAAAGTGATCACATATAATTTTAACACAGTTTTCAATACACCACAGTCTGTCTCCTCTCAGAATTTTAACCTACCGGGAGATCAAAACTCACATCATTTCCGCACCACAAATCTCTCTCTCTCCAGGTCCAAGGGAATCAGATGGGAACAGAATGTGCAGCTCAGAGAAGCCAGTGGCATGAAGGAGAGTATTGTCTGAATTGCATTGATAAGAAGTGAAATTTAATTAACTACCCGTACCATTTACATAAATACAAAGCAGCAGTGGACCCAGTCTTTGGAGACCATTTTCATTACACTGCAATCTGATTTTATTAATTATCAATCTCTGATTCTTTAGAGGTAATTAAACAAAAAAAAATTCCATATCATCCAATCCCGCTGTCTGTGTTTTGGTTATTAGATTTGTCCACCGTTTATCTTTGTGAAATGCAGACTGTTGTGTCTTAGGTCACTGGTGGCTTCTTACAATAGCACAGAGAGCTGATATATCACTTTGGGTGAGAGAAATTGTAGCTGCACTAAGTATTCAGACAACATTGACTAACTTCCAGAGTCCTGCCCATTAGTCTTCCTGGTCCCTGTAGAGCGTAGGATGAATCTGCAGTAAGCAATGTCTTAAGAACATAGGAACCATGGGTGGTGGGTACTGTAGGCAAGGGAAGGCATTGCCTTTCCAAAACTGCCTCCAATGCTCAGCTGACTTGGAGGGACTGGGGCCATATCGTGTTGCTCCCTGGTGGCCAGGGAAGG
The DNA here is from genome assembly GCA_032595735.1 of Pelochelys cantorii. Taxonomy (NCBI): domain Eukaryota; kingdom Metazoa; phylum Chordata; order Testudines; family Trionychidae; genus Pelochelys; species Pelochelys cantorii. The sequence goes on along the minus strand of CM064343.1, from coordinate 30,960,936 downwards.
CTGGGGCTACTCTGCATGGTTCCCCGGCTGCCAGGGAAGGTTGGGGCTGCACCACGTGGCAGCCCTGGATCTCAGCTGGGGTTGGGTGGGGGGAACAAAGGTTGTGAAAGGGCATGGTGTGGGGGAAGGGTTGTGGCTTTGCATGGAAGGGGCGTGGCATTGGCTGCCTTCCCCAGCTGGGCCTTCATCCACCACCCATGATAAGAATAACCATAATGGGTCAGATCGAAGGTCCATTGAGTCCAGTATCCTGCCTTCTGACAGGTGCCCCAGAAGGAATGAACAAAACAGGGAATCATAAAGTGGTCCCTCCCCTGTCACCCACACCCAGCTTCTGACACAGGCTAGGGACACCCTTCCTGCCCATCCTGGTGAATATCCATTGCTAGACCTAACCTCCAAGAAGGTTTCTAGCTCCTTTTTAAACCCTAACCTGAAACCTTCTTTGGTTGGTTCAAAGAGCCCGTCAGGAACCCAGAGGGGACATCAGACATTACAGGGATTTTTGGAGCTGCAATACAAAGTTACTTACTAGCAATCATCTTTAGTATTTGTAGATTACAATGCTGGGTAAAAGCCCCAGTCAGCATCTGAGTTCTAGTCTGTTCAGGCACCCGGTGAGAGACAATTCCTAGCCTATTGTAAATAGACCAAACAGAGAAACAGTGGGAGGAGAAGCAGAGGTTTAGGGAGGGGAAGTGGCCCAACCACATACCAGTTGGAGGTAAGAGGCAGTCAAGAATAGCACAAGAGCCCGATCAACTCCCCCAGCTATCTTCTCTAGGGGTACGGCTACACTAGCTCGTTAGTTCGAGCTAGGTAGGGTAATGAGGGCAAGCGGAGTTGCAAATGAAGCCCGGGATTTAAATATCCCGGGCTTCATTTGCATGTTCCTGGGCGCTGCCATTTTTAAATCCCCCTTAGTCCTAACTCCGTGCCCGCGGCTACACATGGCACGGACTAGGTAGTTGGAATTAAAGATCTTAATTCGAACTACCGTTACTCTACTACCCGTACCCTAGTTGAAGCCCAGTGTTCAAACCTCTGATCCTGCACATACAATGGCTGCATTGGCACCTCCTCCCTCCCCCATGGAGGTCAATTAGTAAAAGGCAAGTGATATTTTCTGCTGGAATGTACAGCTAGCCATGTGGGAACCAATGTTAAAGCAGAGAATCAGGCTTTGCCTCTGTGGGTATGTCTACGCTACAGAGTTTTTTTGGGAAAATGGCCATTTTTCCAAAAAAAACTTCAATTACGTCCACACTGCAATTGCGTTCTTTGGAAAGAAAATAGAAAGAACAGAGGGTTTTTTTCAGCATTGGTAATCCTCATTCTATGAGGAAGAAGCCTTTTTCCAAAAGAGCTCTTTTGGAAAAAGGCGTGTGTGGACGGGGAAGAGGGAGTTCTTTCGGAAGAAGAGGAAAGAGGAAAAAGCACAGGTGCCCTGGTGGCCACTCCGTCCATTGCAATCACAGCTTAAATGCAAGAGAGCATCCATTCAGTGTGGACTCTATCTGTCGAAAAAGCAGATGGCTTTTTCGATGTGCTTTGGCAGTATGGACACTCTCTTTCAGAAGAAGTTTTTTTGGAAGATCTCTTCCGGAAAAGCTTCTTCCGAAAGAAGCCTGCAGTCTAGACATAACCCGCATGAAAGGACAGTTGGATTCAAGGCTTATGGCTTTTTCATTGCAGCACTGCTCTGTTCCCGGTGTTGTGTGGATTTAAAAATTTGCTCCCTGGCACCTTTGAAAAATAAAACCAAGGCCATGCTCAAATGAGCAGAATAATTGACAGTAACAAACCACCGGCGTATAGTACATGGAAATGGTTTGGCACAAAATGTACCTCACGAGAAAAAAGGAAAGAAAACTCTTCCCAAATGGAGGGGGAAAAAAATCTACGAAAGCTTCACTGATTTCAGAGACCTAAATTAGCAGGCCGTTAATGCGAATTAGTATTGGATTGCTAACAGACTGCTCTTCGGACTCCGGTGGAGAAGCGTGGGAGGTGCTCGTGCACACCAAGCCTTGTGAGGTTTGGTGTTTTTTTTCATGCCTGGGCATCATTGTGACCAGGCGAACTGCACCTCTGACTCCTCCTGCTGTCCTTGAGTGCACCTCCACTCAGGCCTGGGGCTGTCACCTTTCCTGGTGTCATGGAGCCGCAGATATTCCCACTCTCAGACGGGGCCTCGGGCAGGGTTCCCTCTAAGCTGAGCGCTTGTGCGGGCGCCCAGGAGAGGTTCACATGCCGCCCAGCTGATTAGCAGAGCGCCCACAGTGCCCAGAGGCAGCAGCGAGTGTTTCTACTGGTGGTGCACATCTGCACATACCTTGGTGCACATACAATTTATTCTGCACATGGATGGAAAAGCTTAGAGGGAACACCGGCCTTGGGTCCTCTGTGCCAGCTGTGATTACCTCAGAGGGCCCAGTTCAGGTGCCCGGTGCAAAGTCATTTCACTCGAGAAGCATAGGCAGTGAGTTATATGGGCCCACAAAGCCTCAGCACCAGGAATATTTCTGGTCTGGGGCTGGGCTCCAGCAAAACTCACCGCCTGCCACCCCTGCATTCCCTACCCCCTGCCTTCCTGGCCCCCCGCCGTCCCTGGACGACTTAAAACACCACACTCCCCCGCTCCTACTGGCAGTGCAGGGAGGCTAGAGCAGTGTCCTGTTGCCTGCTTCTCTCTGCTGCCAGCCAGTGCGTCCCTGCAGCCTGGGGAGGGACGTGGTGTCTTTATGCCACATGCTGCTCCACCCCAGAGCCTGTACCTCAGATTCCCATCTGCACCCAAGCCCCACTCCCGCCTCAGAGCCCCACTACTCACCCCTCATGTGCTCAAACTCCCTCCCAGAGCTTGCACCCCTTCTGCCCTTGAATCCCCTGCTCCCAAACTCTCCCCCTCCCCCACAACTCACATCCTTCCCCTACCCAAACTCCCCCTCAGAGCCTTAGGCAGGTGTGTGTGTGTGTGTGTGTGTGGGGGGGGGGGGTTCAATGGGGCAGGGGTGTGGGCTCGGGACATTCTGGGCACCACCAACATTTCTGCTAACCTGCTGCCTCTGTCTAGGAGAAGCACCAGTGGTATCTGGAGACCACCAGGGCCGGGGGAAGTGTTATGCTAATTATTAATTGGTATCATTCAGCATTTGGTACATGATCTATAATATATCATACATGGATCTAATGTATAGCACGATCCTTGGTATTATTCAGCATGTATTAATTATTTAGTTATTTTACGGTGGAAGTATTACTGCTGTAGCCTTGTCTGAGAGGACAAGGTCTTAAGATGATACACAGCCTCTTCACATATTTGTCTTTCCTTAAGGCTTTCCAGTCTCCAGAAACTGGGAGAGGTCCTACCTCCTTGAGACAGCCCCATCTTTCCTATTCATTCTCACGAGAACAGCTCCTTGACCATTCCCACGTCTCTCTCTTTAGAGAGGCTCTGTAACTATTCAGTGTCCTTTGGGCCCCTAATGCTTAGCCTCGGCAAAACAGCCGCGGAACCTGAAAATGGCCTCTTCCCCACTTGTAGCTCAGACGTATCCTAATTACACCCAGTTTTTTTGGTGCAGCTGCTACCACAGAGTCAGTGAATTGCCTTCCTGATTGCTTTCTGGATAGCCTCCCTATTATGGAGATGAATAGATTCATAGCTCAGGAACCCAATATAACTCTACAGTGGATATCTGTGCTGTCCGGCAGTTGTATGATCATCTGAGCATTTCACATTCATTTGTTTTGAAAGTAAGAACCATGCCATAACAGTTGTGGAGAAAAGCTTGAATTACAGGGAAGCTTAAAGCAGTGGTTCTCAACCAGGGATACATGTATCCCTGGGGTTACACAGAGGTCTCCCAGGGGCACCTCCACTCATCGAGATAATTATCTAGTTTTACAATGGGCAACATAAAAAGCACTACTGAATCACAGAATCATAGAACTGGAAGGGACCTTGGGTGATCAAATCCAGTCCTCTGCCCTCACAGCAGGACCAAGCACCATCTCTAGACCATCCCTAATAGATGTTTGTCGAAGATGCTCTTAAATATCTCCAATGATGGAGATTCCACAACCTCCCTAGGCAATTTATTCCAGTGTTTAACCACCCTGACAGTTAGGAAGTTTTTCCTAATGTCCAACCTAAACCTCCCTTGCTGCAGTTTAAGCCCATTGCTTCTTGTTCTATCATCAGAGGCCAAGGAGAACAATTTTTCTCCCTTCTCCTTGTAACACCCTTTTATGTACTTGAAAGCTCCTGTCATGTCCCCTCTCAGTCTTCTCTTTTCCTGACTTCTCTGAAGTCAGTAGAAACTAAAATTTCATACAGACTATAGACTGCACACTGAATTGAAAGTACAATATTTATATTCTCATAGATTTATTTCATAATTATATAGAAAAATAGCAAAAGAAAGTAAATTTTCGGTGCTAGTATGCAGCAACGCTTGTATTTTTATGTCTGATTTTGTAAGCAAGTCATTCTGAAGTGAAGTGAAACTTGGAGATACACAAAACAAATCAGATTCCTGACAGCAGTATCTGGAAAGTTGGCTCAAAAACCTGAAAGAAGAGTGCCCCTTAGTGGAATGATAAGTGAAATGCAGGACATTTCTACATGCTGTCACTCAGCTAGAAGCTGCAAGCATGACGAAGGAATTACTGGGGGAAATTTTCTGGTATGCGTCCTGCAGGAAGTCAGATGAAATTATCATAAAAATATCCCTTCTGACTTTAAAATCTACCAGTCTATGAAAATAGTGACACCTAAAAAATAAGGAAACAAACTAACAATAAAGTCTCTTTTGGCATTTTTTTTTATTTAGAAAAATATACAAGAGTGACCATAACTGCACAAATTCACATGTTTGATGAGCACTCTGTTGTCCGGGGTCTGGCAAATTGTACAGTTTTTCTGAAGGCAGCAGAAATGAGAATCTCAACTTCTGTTTTTAAAAAAAAGTCTGATTACAGGCCACATGGCTGCAGAGAAACACCTTGGAAATGTGACTCAGGTGGATTCTAAAGGTGTGGAAACAAAGAAATCAACCTCCCCCCCACTTTAAGTTGTTATTTTTTTAAAAAAGAATTCATGATTTTTACAGCAATCTCTTGATATTGGGTTTCATGACTTTCGAATATCAGGTGGTCAATGCTGTGACCAAGTTATTCAGATTAGACTGCAACTTGATTACGGATCATGGACTGCTTGTTTTCAGATATGTGTGCTGGCGCTCTTGCTATGATTTTGCAACATTTAATTTTAAAGCAGCAGTAAGTTCAGATGTTGTTTAATCAAAGGCATTTCATGCTTAGTTCAGAGTACCTTCATTTAGATTATGGTATTCAGTGTCTGTGTAACACCAGCAGGCAGAACCCAACCTGAGACCTCTGGAGCTCAGTGCATGAGTCTCTACCGCTTGAGCTAAAAACTACCTCTCAGATAAGGCTGGAGGGCAGACTCATTCTTTCTCTCTGTAAGTGGTCTAAATGAATTCCCAGTACCAGAGCTGTCCCATATTCGAAGCAGGGATTGGGGTGAGGGCTCAAGTGTGGGCCCATAGATACGGTGTTTGGGGTACAGGAGGATACTCTGGGCTAGGACCAAGGTGGGAGGCTCAGGCAGGGGAGAGGGGTGAGGTGCAGGCTCTGGGTGGCGCTTACCTCAAGCATCTCCTGGGAGCAGTGGCATGTCCGGCTCCTACATGAAGGTACTGCCAGGAGTCTTTGTGCCCTTTCCCACCCACAGGCACCAACCCTGCAGTTCCCATTGGTCATGGTTCCCAGCCAATGGGAGCTGTGTGTGTGTGTGTGTGTGTGTGTGTGTGTGAGGCCCTTGAGGCAGGGGCAGTGCACAGTGTTATTTGGCTGGAGGGAGAGAAGTTGGAGGGAGGATACACTATTGCTTCTGGGAGCTGTGTAGAGCAGGGCAAGCCCCAGACACCACTCCCCAGAAGGAGTTCAAGGGCCGGATTAAAATGGCTGACAGGCTGGATGCAGCCAATAGGCCGTAGTTTGCACACCTCTGCTCTAAGAGAATGAACAGAATGTTGAAGTCCTCTGCCTTCTGGCAGGAGGACAAGCGTCCGAAGCCAACGTTTTCGAGCTGTATCAGGCCCAAGACTCCTAGATTGGAGCTTCTTGCCTAGTCTAAATGGATTCTAATCGCTCACCTCTTTGTTATGCCAGGCCGGCTCCCAGCTGCAGTATTTTCCCTTTGACTTTGTTATGCCAGGCCGGCTCCCAGCTGCAGTTGACTTTGTTATGCCAGGCCGGCTCCCAGCTGCAGTATTTTCCCTTTGAAAAGTCATTCTGAATGGTGTGTCATGCACACGTTTAAAATACATGTCAATATTGGGGTTTAGTCAACAATAATTGCTGAGACACTCAATTAGCCTCATTCGCACCAGTACTACAATTGACAAGTTTTTTTCTCTCCCTCTCTCCCTTCTTTTTCTGTTATAAATTGGGACGTTTTCCCTTTTTTCTATACTCCCATCTGAAGAAGGGGGTTTTGCCCATGAAAGCTCATGATCCCATCTATATATTTTTTTGTTAGTCTCTAAGGGTATGTCTACACTGCCACCCTAGTTCAAACTAGGGTGGCTAATGTAGGCATTCGAACTTGCAAATGAAGCCCGGGATTTAAATATCCCGGGCTTTATTTGCATGTTCCCAGGTGCCGCCATTTTTAAATGCCCCATAGTTCGAACTCCCTGCCCAGGGCTACACACGGCACGGACTAGGTAGTTCGAATTAAAGCTCCTAATTCGAACTACCGTTACTTCTCCTGCAATGAGGAGTAATGGTAGTTCGAGTTAGGATCTTTAATTCGAACTACCTAGTCCGTGCCGTGTGTAGCCGTGGGCAGGGAGTTCGAACTACGGGGCATTTAAAAATGGCGGCGCCCGGGAACATGCAAATAAAGCCCAGGATATTTAAATCCCAGGCTTCATTTGCAAGTTCGAATGCCTATGTTAGCCACCCTAGTTCGAACTAGGGTGGCAGTGTAGACATACCCTAAGGTACTACAGGACTGCTTGTTTTTTTCAAACACAGTATGTTACCTAACATGTAACGATAACACCCTGGGCTAGGCCCACTGTCTGACTGGACTTCCACTCATGCTTTTTGACTCTCGTGTCCCTGTAGGACCAATAGTGCTTGTACATTTAGTTAAAGCCAGTGAAAGGCCAACATCCCATTTAAACCCTTTTGGAAGTGACAGTACTTGAATTCTGTTTGCGACACACTGGTTGAGTCTTTTGGAGAGCACATCTCAAAGAGCAGACAGTGGAACTGGAAAAGATTCAGCGAAGGGCAGGGACCTGGCACTGGGGGTCTAGAGAGGCTCTCAGAGATTAACTGTTTAAATAATTATCAATGAACTGGATGAAAATATGGAATCCCTGCTGGTTCCATGTGAGGGTGACAAAATTCCAGCCAAGTAGGAAACAAGGCTGAGGCCAGGGCAGTGACGTAGAGCGAGCTGGGTCCCTTAGGAAGCTGGGCCCATGTGAACAAAACAGGTTTTCACAGAGCCAAATGCAGGGTCCTACCCTAGCCCCAAAGCCTGCAGGCCACACCCCTGGGGGGGGGGGAGAACTGTCCCCAGGCAAGCAGGGATTCAGAAGGATTTAGGGTCATGCTGGGCAAACCGCTCAACAGAATCCCCCAGGGTAATGCTGTGGTGAATACGGCTACAGCCATCCCTAGTCACACGAGCAGAGGAGGGAGCAGGGCAGGCAGGTGACACAGCATCCATGAGACTGACACTGGACACTGCAGCCTGCTCTAGGGGACACATTTTAAAAAGAGGTTGAAAAATTGGAGATGGGGCAGCAAAGAGCCCAGTGTCTGAGGGCTGAGGAAAAACTCCTTCTTGTGAGCTATCGAGTGGAGCCCCGTCTGTTTAGCTTCTACAAAGGGAGGCTGAGAGGTGACTTCATTGAAGTGTCTAAGTGCCTTCCCAGAGAGAAAATGTCGTGTTAAAGGGCTGTGTAATGTTGCAGAAAAAGGCAGCACAAGGCCAGTGGTTGGAAGGTGAAAACAGACACATACATATTGGAAATAAGGCACAAATATTTCACAGTGAGAGTGACAGATTCTCCATTTCTTGATGGCTTCCAATAAAGACGAGATGTCTCTCTGGTGTGTGCTTGGATCAAAACTTAGCTACTATGATCTACAGGAAGGCTGGGATGTGAAGGGGTCCGATTTCATGCTCTAATGGTCCCTTCTGGCCTTAAAGTCTACTAGTTAATGAAAAACTTAGTGTGGCCTAGGGAACAGACTCTGGAGTTTTAGGGTACAGCTACACAGCAGCTAACTAACGTGATTCCGAAATAACAGAGTGAGTATCTACACTGCAAGTCTTTATTTCAAAATAATGTTGAACTGGAGCACAACTTACTCCAACTCCCGGTAACCCTAATTTTACAAGGAGTAAGGGAAGTCGGAGGAAGAGTGCTCTTCCTTCGACTTCCTGCTGTGTAGACAGCACCAAAAGCCGAGTTAAGCTGGTTCGACTTAAGCTACGCAACTGACGTAGCTGCAGTTGTGTAGCTTAATTCGACTTCAGCCCTGCTGTGTCGACGTGCCCTTACTGTGCAGCCAGCTTGATCCCCAGGCTCAGCTGTCGTGAAGTGGGATGATCCCGGGAGGCTGCTCAAACATCCAGAGAGGCGGGCCAGGGTCAGGACACCAGCTTTCCAGGGAGGGGTGGGTGTGGCAGTGACATCACAAAGGCCTGTTGCAGAACCTCAGCCGATTGGAGGACAGCGGTGGGGAAGTGGTGACCTCACAGAGAGACCCTGACATCAGCCAGGCAGGAGAGAGGTGCCAGGCAGGGGCAACCTCAGAGACTCCCGTGGCTTTGCAGCAGGAAGGGTCCTTCTCAGGGTGTCTTCTTGGGGACTGAGAGAGAAATAGTATGAAGAGCAACCTCATTGGGGTTTTATCCTCCTTTCCTACTACTGGTTTTGTAGTTCCTGTTTAGAAGGTAAGAGCCTCAGAACCTATCCCATCTGGTCCACCTGCTGCCAGCTGAATTCTAGGCATAGAAAACACTAGAGTAAAGTGATTTGATTTCTACCTAGAACTTTGTCCCATAGAATTACCGGGGGCATTGGGGGTTTGTCCGTTTAGATTTCCCTTTTCCTCCTTCCATCCCTCTTTCTCTTCTTCTCTGGATTCTTTTCTCCCTTTTCCATTCTTCCCTGCCTCCACCAAGGAGAGGTGTGTGTATCAAGGGCGGGGCGGGGGGGGGGGGTTTGCTGTCACTGTGGGAGGCCTTCACAAAGAGGTGGAAGAGTACTCAGAGCCTGGAACCTGGGCCATCTTTTTGGACTTCTGCTGAGACTTCCCCACCTCCCAGTTCTCAGAATCTTGATGTTGATTGGCCGAGCAGTCATTACTAACAGGGAAGACTCAGGTCCTTTTGTTCTCTTTAAGACCAAGCAATCACTTTAAGTCACAAACGATCACGCATTTGATCGTGCTGCTTCCCTGCCGTTATTGTCTGTGGGCAGTTGCTGATTCTCTCTATTGTTCCCGTTCTTCTCCAATACTTGCTGAATATTGACTATGAGCAATTGTTGGTCTGTAGCTCATCTGAGAGCACTTTATTCCGATGAGTCAGTGAGTCCCAAGGGGCTGGCTAAGGGCAGGACATCAGCCTTGTAGCAGAAGGGGTGGGTGTGGCAGTGACATCACAAAGGCCTGTTACAGGACCACAGCCTATTGGGGGACAGTGGTGGGGAGGTGATGACCTCACAGAGACCCTGACATCAGCCAGGCAGGAGAGAGGTGCCAGGCAGGGGCGACTTCAGAGATACCCCTTATGGCTTTGTAGGAGGCCGTCCCAAATAGGTGGGGTGGAAGTGCTCTGAGACTGATCCCCTCTAGTGGTGATCTGGGCCATCCTTTTGGACATCTGCTGAGACCTCTTAGCCTCCCAGTTCTCAGAGTCTTGATGCTGATTGGCCAAGCAGGGGGCTTTTAACAGGAATAAGAAGTTTTCCCAACTTCCCAACTGTGAGCCATGGCTGTCCCTGCCTTTGGAGGCTCTGCACAAGGTCTTGTCTGACCTCAGGCAGGCTAGACTGGGGCACCTACTGGCTGAGTCCCCAGACACAGGCAGACTCCGCTACATCTTGGAGGTAAGCATGGTCAGGAGGGGCAGGGGCAGTTTTACCTCAGTGCTGGGTGGGGGGAACTGGAAAGGGGAGACTGGAAATCAGTTTTCTAGTCTGTCCTTCTAGCCTGCACCCCAGTGGACCAGCCTTGGTCAGGGCCATCAGGGTGTGTAGGGCCCTTTTTCTTCAGGAACAGAGGAAGGAGATGGAACTTCAGGCCCTGGCTGGCTTGGGGAGTGAGAGTCTCAAATCCCCTGCCCCCTGCCCAACCTTCCCCGCTCCCGCCATGGGGTCCAGGAGATGAAGACTCCTTCCAAGAGAACCAGGGGGGGCCGAAGGGAATCAGCTCTTCTACCAGCACTGAGACTTGCGGGGAGGATGGGGATTATCCTCACAGTCACTCCCTTCTTCTGACCAAGGGCTTTCGAGCCAGCAACGGGCAAGGGGTCTGTCTACATCCTGATGAGCTTTCCCTGCTGAGCCCCCCCCTTCCCTTCCATTAGAGCTCAGCACCGTTCCCCAAACTAGGGAGCTCGGTGGCTTAGCTGCAACTATCCATCAATGACCCAGCCATGGACACCGGCTGGCAGGGAGGGGATTTACTGGCTCTACAAATGGCTGCTCTGCCAGAGGTAAGGAAACCCCATTGGGACATGGGCCCCAATAGAACAGTGACACTGACAGAAGCCAGGCAATGGGACCACAGAAGAAACGATCCACCTCCCCTCAGAGACTGTCCCCCACTGGGTGATGGGAGCCCTCTTGAAACTCGCCAAGTCCTCTGAGATTGGCCCCAGCTGGAGGATGAGTCTGTCTCTCTCCTTCTCCCCCTGCTCCATTTAGGATCAGCTCCCCTCCGCAGGCACCAAGGACACGCCACCCACCCTAGGGAGCCCTGCTACTCTGTGGGGCCAGGGATGCACCCCAATGGGAGTGGAAGAACACGGCCACCAACACCAGACCGAGCAATTGGATAGCGAGAAGCTGGTAAGGAACAGGTGTCATTGGGAGATGGAGGCAGCGGCTCCTCCTACAGTGGGGTGGGGTAGGGAGGGTCTGGCACTGGTGGTCACTAGAGAGGAAGATGAATCCATCCCAGGGTGCCAGTTGCCTTTAATCCTCCCTGGTTCCTGGGGGCATCCAAGTCTCTGACCTGCCCTTGTTCTCTTGAGACAGGAGGACATCAGGGCCCCAGTGATGCGCCAGCTCCACTCCATCTCATCCTGTCACCAGGTGCCTGAGGCTCTGCAGGGGCTGCCCCTTTTAGGGTGCCTCTGGTGTGATGTAGAACCCCCCCACTGGGCCAGGAGGGGTTAGGAAGCAGGCCTGCGCTACGGGGATCCTGCATCCTGCCCCACTGCCCCTGCAGAACCTGCTCTAGCTGGAGGAAGAGTTTCAAAGGAAGCCTGCCATGGGGTGTACATGTCCACACGCTAGCTCAGAAACCAAAGGGTTAATCCAGGCACTGCCAGCTACTGCTGATTGGCCGGCTAACCACAGCGGGGTGGACCAAAGGGCTGGGAATCCGACTGGCAGGGCTGCGGAAGAGGGGTGAGCAGGCAGGAGAAAGGAACTCTGGTCAGCAGCCTGCTAGAGAGCTATCCCGGAACAGACCCCAGCAAGGGGCGAAGAGGCCAACAGACCAGCCCCCTGACCGGCCTAAGTGCACCGTGGTTCTCCAGACTCCTGGGCACGAGGAGCGGACTGACAGCCCCACTGAGCTGAGTGAGCCGGAGTCAAGTCCTCCCCTTTTTGGCCGGGGGCTGCCCCATTGCACTGACACCCCACCCCGCTGAGCCAGACAGCTCCGAACGGGGAGAGACAACAGAAAACCAGAGACTGTGCTGGAGAAGGTGCAGCAGGGGTCCTGGCTGCAGGAGAGATTGTTCCAGCAGCAGCTGCCCCAGGCTGAGAGCAGGGCCGGCCTTTGCCTAAGAGTATGGACCCCTTTGTTCTGACAGCTGGAGGATCCTGGGGGAGGCACATGCCCAGTGGAGAGGGAGGGCCCAGGCTCTTACACTAACCACCCATTTCATGGGGGGAGCCAGACCCCTTTCCCCTCCATTGGGGAGGAGGAGCGGGCAGAGACGTGATAAGCCCTGAGCCATTCACAGGAACCAGAGGGGGCTGCAGGCCCTTTTTTGCGGGGACACTGGACGGCACATTGTGTTGCACTCTGTGAACCTGCAACTCAATTGGTGGACCAGCCAGAGGGCCAAGGCCTCAGATCCCCATCATTCAGCCTGGTTTATCCCTTGCCGCCCCTTTTCCCCATTCTATGAAATGCAGCCCCACAGGAGCCTCGATCTCCTCTGCAAGGCATGGGAGGAGCCAGGTCCCCAGGAACAACCAGCATGGTGCAGTCCAAGTCCTGTCAGAGGGAAAATGTGGAGTCCCCGTAGGTTTTGTTGCGGGAGAACATGCTGACAACTCAGAACCAGGAACAGGCTGACAACAAGGGGCCAGACTGTAAAACTTGAAGCCCGGGGAAAGGGTTGGTCGATGCTGCCAACCTTGAAGTCAAAACTGCTGGCCAAGGGGCGAGGACCATTCAAGGCTATCAACAGGGCAAGAGCAGTTGATGATGAAATCCACCATGCAGGGAAAAGAGACAAGACATAGGCAATCGCACTTGAAAAGACCAAGAAGGCCTCCTCCTCGTGCTTTTTTCACCAGCGCTTGAGCTGCTGGCACCCTTAATCCATGCTGCTGGAAAGAACAGGAACAGCACATGAAGTGGATTGAAGACCTCCCCTTGCTGTTCGTAGCGTGGCCAGAACATTCAAAGGAGTCTACCATCAAGTGCAGACCATTGTGGGGAAAAAGGTCCATGAGAATCTGACGAGGGCCCTATCAATTTCACAACTGTGAAAAATGTGAAATCTGCCCTGCATCGTAAAATCTGATCTGCCCATACTGCGAGGAGCCTTGGGCACCCAGCTGCTAGTCTGGCCAGGCTGGGGAGAAACAGGAGTTGTCCTTCCCCTACACAGTCACTCTTGGTGGGGAGATCAGTGAGAGGCAGTGTAGAAATGAGGGTGGAACCTACTCTACGCCTGTCCTGAGGGCTGCACAGAAGCAAAGGTGGCATTCTTGGGACCCCCTTTGCAAAACAACTTTGCAAACTCCTCCTCCCCACTGCGCACAATCCTGTTTTGGATTACAGTCCACATGGTTAGAACATCATGACATTTCTGATGCACACATCTGAAATTGTGGAGTTGTCCAATCTGGAACATCTCTGGCGGGGAAACTGATGAGAATGCATGATGAATTTGGTAGGGCCCTACCTACTGAGTGGAAATCGTGGGAAATAGTTTACCAGAAACTTTTGGCTATGTTGGACCTCAGGGTCATTGGGGAGTCCCCAAGTGCAGCTTTTCTCCATCTGCGGGCTCCCAACTCAGAAAGGGGTCACAAGGTGAGTGTAGGGAGGTCATGACTAGGATCACTAGCTGCCCAGGTTTTCCCAGTCATGACCTCTTTTTTGGTCTTCAAATCTTCCTCTGGGCAGATTTTGGAAATATTAAAAAAAATCTGTGATTTTTCTGGCGTTCCAAACTGGATGGCTGAAAGAGGTCACATCCAGGAAAACCCAGATGCATGGTATATGCCTGTCAAACATCAGCATTCTCACAAAGAAACCTAAACCTGTTACTTACCCAGGGACAAAAATATTGTGTCTACATGCCACTTGTGTCAACCAGAATGTATACAACCTTCTGCTAACTCTGTAACCTCCTGCCACCTGCTGCCTCCTCCTTAATTTCCTGGAATAACAAAAATGAAACTTAGTCTCCCAGCAATGCTATGTCAATGCAAAATTCTTTGTCCTGGGAACACGGCCAACCTCAGGTGCACCAGCATCAGGAGCCAAATAAAAAAAATCACGAGACTGGCTTAAAATAATGAGTTGAAAGAGAAATACATAATTTATTTTTGGGTCTTTTATGTGTCTTTGCTTTCTGAGCCTAGAGGATGCACTCAGGTCATGTTTTTAGCTCTTTCTCTGCAAAACTGAGGACCTGAAATGCTTTTCACATGAAAGGTGAGGGTACATCTTCACTCCAGAGACTATATTGACACAGCTGTGACAGCATAGTCCTCTAGCTTAGATGCAACCCACACACAAAGTCATTTTTCTGTTGGCATAACAACACAACCTCCCCAAACAAAGCCCTCTTAGACTCATAGCTTGAGCAGTCATGCCTAGCAGTCAGAGCAGTGGCAGTGCAAGAACAGGAGATGGGTTACTTCACCGGACCTCATCCATCCACTCCTGTAACAGACACACAGTTTCTAACTGAGTTGAAACCAGCAAGTGACCCATGCTCCAGGCTTCAGAAGAAGGCAACCTGGCCCACCCAACCCCCAAGGCCTCTGCAAATCTGACCCATCGAAAATTCCTTCCCGATCCCAAACGTGGGGTCTGTCAGACCATGAGTATTTTGGCAAAACCCACCAGCCAGTCACCTGGGAAAGAATTCTCTGCTCTCTAATGATTCATTCCTAGCACAACACTTAGTTATCTTGGATTAAGGTTTGAGCCCTTTCCTGCAATTAGTGCAGCATGAAGATCAGCTCAGCTAAGGATTCAACATCTATTTTGTGACAACTTGCTAATTAGAGCTGGTCACCACTGGAAAGGTGTTGAAATTGACATTTTGCACAGAAAAAATGTTGTGTTGGACATTTTTTTTCAGTTTCCTGCCTGTAAGAACTAAGAACTGAAATGACAAATGTCACTAACACATCAAATCATTTTGTTTTGATGGCAATGTCTCCATTTTCTGTTTCAGTATCTGATTTAAAACCTTTTCGAATTTTTCAGTTTGCACATTTTTTTTTTTGTCATCTCAACTTTTCATTCCCATGCAAAATGGAATCTGGTTTGGGAATGTGGAAATTTCCCACAAAATGTCATTTTTCTGCCACCAGAGCTAGGAGTTAGAGTGGGATTGTTAGCAATGCTGTGCACCAACCCCAAACCACGGTACTCTGCACTTAAATACTGCCTTCCATACAGGGGAAGGAAAATAGAGATGTGCAGGCTGAACCTCTCTAGTCTGGCACCCTCGGGACCTGACTGGTGCCGAATCACAGAATTTGCCAGATCAAAGGAGGACAATATTGTCTAGCAACATTACCAACACTTCCACTGCTTACTGGGCTCTTAGAAGACATTATGGGCACATTACAGCTAAATAACAGCACAGAACACTAAGAGCCAGGACTGGTGGCTGTAAACAAACTTTACTGGACTGCAGGAAACTTGGCCACACCCGTGTGAAGTGGACATCCCGCCAGCTAAAATCATGCCAGACCATGGATGTTGCTGGACCAGAGAGTGCTGGACTAGAGAGGTTCAACATATAAGAACAGCAATCATGGGTCAGACCAAAGGTCCATCCAGCCCAGTATCCTGTCTGCCAACAGTGCCCAATACCAGATTCCCCAGAGGGAGGGAACACAACAGTTAAACCTCACACGATCCCTCTCCTGTCACAGAGGCTAGGGACACCATTCCTACCCATCCTGTGTAATAGCCATTGATGGACCTAACCTCCATGAATCTATCTAGCTCTTTTTTGAGCCCTGTTAAAGCCCTAGTCTTCACCACATCCTCTGGCAAGGAGTTCCACAGGTTGACTGTGCACTGAGTGAATAATGAAAGGTGTAGAGAACCAACAGGTATCCCAACTGAGCCAATCCCATGACACCAGCACAAGGGAAAACTCAATGAAACTGATCAGCAACAGATTTTTCTCACTGGGCTTTCTTAAGCTATGCCGATGCTTGCGCTGCAGTGTGGAAAGGCTCTGCTCGGGGGAGGCAGCCGGGAAAGGATCCGGCCATGGCAGCAGGATGCCACACTGCTAAAAATAACCATGTCGCTATGGGAGGCATAGTGTAGGGCACATAAAGTGGGTTCAGGGGTATGCTGGGCACTCTGCTTGTCTAAGCAATGCTTCTCTGTCTACACTGCTGCTCCTATCCGTGCCAGCTGGCCATGCTGTGTTCACGTCTGCATGCCCACATAAGGGTAGACCTATACAGCATCCTAGTGTCACGCTCACAGGCAGAACCAAACCTGGGCTCTCTGGAGCTTTGCGCATGAGCTTCTACAGCATGAGCTAAAAGCCAGCTGTAGAGCAGACTCATTCTCTCTCTCTGTCTCTCCGTAAGTGGTCTAGGTGCCACTGCATGGGACAGTGAACCATGCCCAGCAGGTGTGTGGGTTACACTAGCACTAAAACACGCTCGAGTTATGTTGCTCTTGGCTTCTGATTGCCTCCTGGACTGCATCAGGGCACCTCATAAGGGGGACTGCGGAAAGGTTCTAATAACCACACTTCATCCACAGAGCTCCGAGCACTTTACTTGGGTGCTTAAGTAATACCAGCCTGGTTTTAGAGTGGGAAGCTCTTTTACTGGTACTTCTTTTACTACCTGAAATCGATCTTCCTCTCTCCCTGGGATATTGATGATAGTGCCTACCACAGCAGGGCTGTGGCTCATGACAAGGACTCCTAAGCGTTACAATGATACAAATAATAAATATTAATATTAACAGCTCAACTCACCTGTTTCAAGTTAAGCATTTGCTGGGTGCAATGAAGGTCTCTCTGTGACACTTTTTCTAGGGCTGTTCTTGTGATGTGTAACATGTCTTTGCTCTGTTATAAGAAACAATGCAGGGTTATAAGTCAGGTGACATGAAATTTACATGGCAGCGATGATTGGGACGAGTAAGGTAACCATGTTTCCAAAAAATGTTGCTTCTAGTAGAAAGGCCAGACACTTTTTCAAGGGCATTTATTTCATCACACACTTTAATGTAGATTATCTTTCTAAACATTAAAAAAGAAAAGAAACTTCTTGGCATTGCTACGACACAAATTATCACCACAATATTTGTATATTGTTTAGTTCGGATACTGCAACTTTCAGACACTTCTTTTTACTTTGATTTCAGAGGAGAGTCCGTTTTCCCCCAAGATTTTGCCTTACCTCAGCTGCTCACGTGAAACCAAATTATGTCCAAGACACACACACACACACACACATAGGGATGCAGGTTTCTTCATAAGCAACATTTTATCTCATCATTAAAGTCCATTTTTATAATGTGGAAATGTATCTGGCAACTCCTTCTACTGCATTATAACAATTTGGCCTACAGCAGGTAGATTAATAACAAAAAGTTAAGCACATCTTTAAAAGGCTGATCTTTTTAGCATGATAGCTTCAGACCTTTGAGCGACCCCGTTCTTCTGCGATTGTACAGCAGGTGGCAACACAAGACCGTGAGATGGCAAGAGTACATTTTCTAAAAAGGTTTCCTTCAGTATTTCAGGATGTGCCCCCTAAACAGGACAACCCCCCCCCCCACATACACTTTGATTGCGAGAGTCATATAAAGAACATGAAACTTTATTATTAGTTATGAAAATGCAAAAGAAACAGCACAGACATACATAGTCATTCAACAAAAAGCCTAATGAAACAGAAGACATATAGCTTGTCTATTTTTCAGCCAGACACGGAAAAGTTTGCGAGGTCGCCCCTGAAAAGCCACGAGAGGGAAGGGAACAGAGCGGCACGGCCCATCTTTTAAGCCGCTCTGCATTCCAGCATCTTTCTAAAACTTTTCCGGAAACTGTCATCCAGGAAAGCGTACAAGAAAGGATTCAAGCATGAATTGGCATAGCTCAAACTGGTGATGAAGTAGGAGATCCCAATGACCAGGGAGGTCTGGGCTAAGTCAGTGGTCAAAGCCACGATGGTGGCCAGGTGGAAGGGGGTCCAGCAGAAGAGGCACACGGCCAGGACGATGAAGACCATGATGGTGACCTTTTTCTTGGCTTTGTCCAGGGCTTTCGCATTTGAATTCAAGTGCATATTCCTCAGTTTGTACAGCATCATGGTGTACAGAATGCAGATGGTGGACACAGGAATGGCAAAGCCAAGGATGAGGGTGTAGATCCTGCTGGATTTGAACCAAAACCTCTCGGGTTTGGGGAAGTTTAGACCACAGCTCTTGATCTGTAGGTCATCTACATAGACGTTGGCAAAGATGATGAAAGGGAAAACGATGATAGTAACCAAGGCCCAGATGCAAAGGCTGACAATTCGTGCTGCGCGGTAGGTGCGATGGGGCATCCTCTTGGATCGGACGGTGGCCAAGACCACTAGGTACCTGTCTATGCTCATCACTGTGAGGAAATAGATGCTGGAGAAGATGTTGTAGTGGTCTATGGACAGGATGATCTTGCAGAGGATTTCTCCAAAGGGCCAGTAGTGCAAAAGGTGCTCAGCAATGTTAATGGGCAGGACCAAAGTGAACAAGTCATCGGCTATCGCTAGGTTCAGAATGAACATGTTGGTGACGGTCTTCATCTTCGGGGCCTTGAGGATCACGTAGATGACGGCGGTGTTGCCCGTGAGCCCCACGGCACAGATCACAGAGTACATGACGGGGAGGACAACATAAAAATCAGTAGGCTGGTCGTGGAAGGTGAAGTTGGACCTCGTGCCATTGTCCAAATCGCTGCAGTCACTCGTGTCATTGCAGGGGCTGGTCAGATTGCTTGCCCAAGAGTGATTTCCCATGCCTGCGTCCTCGGATCAGGAGCGGCGTTCTGGTTTCATTGCAGAGCTTGGCAGGGAGAGCTCCTTGTTGCTGGGGAGAGAGGTTCACATTTCATCGGGAGAGCAGGGATTTTCTGAAGGAAGGCGGGAACCTGCTAGGAATTGCGCGTCTAGTCGCCTTGTAAAACTTGCAATGTTTAGCTCAGCCGTGGGGGGGGGGGACGGACGACAAAACACCATTAAAAGAAGTCCTGCTGGTGAAATTGAGCTTCCTCACACCAAGCAAGCGAGGGAAATAAAAAACCCACAAAAGCTCTTCAGTCTTGCGCACCTCAGTCTGAGGGGTTGCTGGGTGGTGCTCAAGAAGTCTGGCTGTTCAGGATGAATCAGCTGGAGCAAAGATCCCTCTTGGGTGGGAGGGAAGCCAACCCAGGAAAGCTTTGTGCCCTGCAAACGGTTTACGAGCGGGGGATTCACGGGAAGTCTGCTGCCGTTACTTACGCCACTGCCGCTTGCTTCTCTGCCCCAGCCAGTGGGAACACTTTCGTGTTTAGTGCGTCTGTTCCTCCGGGTCAAGGGGATTCCACAATCTTTTTACCACCAGTGAATGGGGATTCTGCTTTCCAGCCCATTCCAGTGGGAATCTGGCCACTTCAGGCAACCCGGTCGCTTCCTAAAGCCCTGCAAAAAGGAAAAAACAAAACAAAAAAATAAGAGCTGTGATTGAATGGGCATGTCTGAAAAGGAAAAGAACTCTCAAGTGCAGCTAACTTTAGCCCCAGACCTTATTCAGTAGCAAGAACATCCCTAAGTCAATAAAAGTGTGATAGTATGTGAGACTCGGCACACACACACAGATGCATCTGGTCCCCAAAGTTCGATATTTATACAGAAAAAAAGGAGGAAAAGATGCTCCTGCAGACAAACACGGCATAGAATCACCATGGGAGCAGTTCCCATATATTTACATCTTTCTGTCTGATGCTTTCTTTGTGGCTATTATTTTCCCCAGGCATTTTCCAAAATTCCTCTGCAGGGAAACAAATCCACGAAGGGCAAAGGTTCCCCAACTCCTCTGCAGGCTTTGCAAAGGGAAAAAAAAAGTCCAAGACACCAGCAGCGTTTTGCCAGTACACAACAATAATTAAAGGCATACCCAAGCTACAATCTTTCACACACAAAGCTAAAGCTGTCTGTTCCTCTTACCTGCAGAAGCCGGGGGGAGCTTGTTGTGTTCTCCAGCACTTTGCTGCCTTCCGCTGTTCAGTCTCTTCTCTTGTTAATCCGAGCTGGAGGGAGGGTCTCAAGCTACACTGACGTTACCAGTCCTGACAATCGGATCTATCTGCCGCTGTTGGTGTTGGTGAAGATCTGATCAGAAACCAAGCACCACTTTGGAAAATCAAGGTGATAGCTGCACTTCGCTATTTCAATAGCAAACAATCTTCATGCTGAAAAAACAACATCAGATGAGACAACAGGGCACTTCAGGAATGAAGGGGACGTTGAAATGCACAAGCAGCACCAGAGCTGTCAGGCTGAGACTGTTCAAATGTGGAAGCTTTTCACTCAGGTGGAAGCTGTCACTTGGCTGTTCTAACTGGTGTAAGGCGTCCAGATGTGAGCGCAAAAGACAATGGTACAGATTGTTCAGTGAGACACTTTGCCTGACAGTCAGCTGCTAAGACGGGACATCAATGGATCTTAGCGGATTGACAGCCCTTAGAGATCTGGCCCTGGCATGAAACACAGCAAAAGCCTTTGTCAGAGACAAAAGACAGGACTATGCAGCACTTTAAAGACTAACAAGATGGTTTATTAGGTGATGAGCTCACCTAATAAACCATCTTGTTAGTCTTTAAAGTGCTGCATAGTCCTGTCTTTTGTTTCAGCTAGACCAGACTAACACAGCTGCATCTCTATCACTTTGTCAGAGACAGATGCTGTCCAATGCAAAATGAAGGAGACTCATTTAGGAGGAACAAAACTCATCACAACTATCCCCCCCCCAATGTAAACATATTTGCCCTCTTTACTTGCACAGGTCTGTGTAAAAAGCAATGATGGGACTCACTCTCCTTCGATTGATTTTATTCTGGTGTAACACTGTTAATGTGCATGCCATTGCCTCGGATTTACACTACCAAGAGTGAAAAAGGTCTCTAGTCTATTAAAAATGGACCAGCTAGGCCCAAATTGCCTGCCTTTTTGTTCTGATGCCAGTTAAAGAGTATTTTAATCACCAGTCAAAATACCATTTGATTCTCCAAGGCAAGGTGTTTGCTAATATTGTTGGGCAGTGGGATGAAACCACTGTTTCTTGCAGAATGGGGTTCAAATCAGCGTTTCCTGTAAGCTGTGTGATTGCACGGCTGCTCAGGAGACATTAAAATGCTGCCCAGCTGACTAGCAGAGTGCCCACAGCTAGGTTTTGTGTTTTCTATTGATCATGCACATTTGCGCATGCCTCAGTGCACATAAAAAATGTATTCTGCACATGGATGACAATAATCCACACATGGATGAAAAGGATTAGAGGGAACATTGGTTCACACCAATGTCGTGTATGTTAACATGAGCTAGGAACTGCCCCACATATCCGAGAGCAGGTTTGATCCCAATCAGGAGGCTATTTGGGGGGCATGTTTCTGATATTTGTATTTTCCTGGACACAACAAAGTTTGGATGCATTCCAGTAATTGAGCAGGAATGGAGTCACGCCTGTGCATAGCAGTGTTTTATTGCGGACATGAAGGTAACATCTTAAGGTCATGCAGGGTAATTGGCTTTGTGGTGGATATTGGAGTCCCATTCACCGTATAGAAATCCTGAAGGTAACTTCGTATTTCTCTGCTGAACACAGATGCTCTCTGTCATGAAGAAAAGAATAAAGAGTACACTGAGGGGAGAGATGATTCTTTTCTGACAGCCATCTAGGCAGCTGCCGAGACTGAATTAAATGGGGGAGGGTTCAGAGAAGAATCATGAGAATGATTAAAGTCTTGAAAACATGCCTTCCAATAAGACTCCAGAAAGTCAGTCTATTTAGTTTCTCGAAAAGGAGGTTAAGGATGCTGGATCACAGTCTATAAGGGCACGTCTACAATGCAGGACAAAAGTCAAATTAAAATATGTAACTTCAGCTATGTCAGTTGAGTAGCTGAAGTCCAAATAGCTTAATTCGGCTTTTGGCACTGTCTACACAGGAATAAGTTGAAGGAAGAAAACTCTTCCTTCAACGTCCCTTACTCCTCATGAAACAAGGGTTACAGAAGCCGGAGTAAGAAGTCCTCCATCTTGACATTATTTCGAACTAACGGCTTGCTGCGTAGATTCACACTATGTTATTTCAAAATTATGTCAGTTATTCCGAAATAACACTGCTGTGTAGATGTACCCTAAGAGCATACATGGGGAATAGAAATTTAATAACAGAGGGCTCATGATTTATCTACACTGGTGCAAATGTGCTTAACATAGACAGGATTGGGTATAATGGGCTTGGAGTGGCCACATGAAACATCTACCTCCAAATGAGTGCTCTGTGTAAATCACAAGCTTGACTAGTCAGTGGGCAGTTAAACATCCTGCGATTAGGAAGATCATCGGAATTCCCTGGAAAAACGTCATAAGAAGAAATTGACCATCCCAGCCCCAAGGAAGAGAAGTGGGCAAGAAGATCATGTTGATTTATTTTTTTGGTTTACAATAGTACCTAGGAGCTCCCAGACATGGAGCAGGAACCTACTGTGCTAGGCATGGTCCAAACACAGACTAAAATCTTGATTCCTGCCCCAACTAAACCATCTTGAGGTTTTCAAGTGGTAGAAAAAGGAAGAGAAAGGGAGTCTTGAGACCCGATTCTCCTCTCAGAATTTGTGTACACAGGGAAAGATAATATGAATTAACCAAAAGTGCGACTTTGAAGTGAATTAGTTAAATCACATTAAATTCTGTTATTGAGAATTAGTGGCCTTAATTAGATTTATCTTATTTCACTTTGGAAGAGAATTAAAGTGAACTGAATTAATGCCTCTTCAATTCTGAATGAGGGTATTGACATGTAGGTTTAAGTCAGTTCAACTAATCCACTTCAAATTCACATATTTGGTTAATTTGGATTAACTTTCCAAAGTGTTCCTGTGTAGACAAGACCTCATTCACACCAATGTGATTCCATTCACTTCAGTGGAGTCACTCAGTTTATTTACAAAATGAGAGCTCAAAAATCAGGAACCACTTAATCAGGGCTCCTTAGTTCCTATCTCCTCTTCTTCCATTTATGTGATTTCCCCTTTCTTTCCCCCTCCCTCAGTTAAAATGTAGACAAAAATGTACAATAGTTACTTGCAAAACTATGAAAATAATATTAGGTATAGCATTCACTATCTGCAGCGGTGTTCATTTTCGGCAACAGACTTGCCATCCACAGTCCAGTTAGAAACATGGGCTTGGATTCCAGCAATATATTATGTGATTCAAATGACACAGTGAAAATGCAGAATTTGGGAACTATTTTCTAGAGCTGACCTAGAGAAACAGAAATGGAGCATAAGGCATATTTCAGAAATATACCACTGAATTTACTATTCAAAGGGTCAGTCTCCTATGGGAAAAAAAACCATATCTAAGGAGTGGTGAAATGTGAATAGCCAAGATAAACCTCCAAAATCCGAACTTTGCACATGCAAGTGGACAACAGTAATGCATACCAGTACTTTTGCACACAGCTTCCTGACTATAGGGACAACAGATCTGCACACAAATTTTTCAGCAGCAATTTAGACTCACACGCTTAAAAAAAATTAATCGATTTGGCTATATTTATCCTTAGCGTCGCTTCACTAACCTGAATGGAAAGCCACCAAGGATGAATTTGGATCCCTGTCCAAATGACACATCTCTCTGTCTCATCATGGAAGTTGACTTCATGCCCTTGGAATTAGTCTTCTGTCCTGGTCCATGTGACAGGATCATGTTATTTTCTGGGGCTATGGATAGACGTTGAATTCTTGAAGCTTCTCCAGTCTGGCTCATATCTCTGTCTTCTCTCCAGATACATGTGCCCTATCAGTGAAGGCAGTAGAGAACCAGACTGGCTGTTTCTGAAAGTCAGAGGAGAGTCTGAAGGCTGATGGGTAAAGAGTTCGCTGCGGGCGACCACAGTCTGAGCTGTCCGTGGCCATTTTGAATTGGTGTCCTGTGATGCTGGTGCCTTCGTCACAGAGGAAAACAGTCTGCCTAAGAGGCGCCTGAAGCGTACCCGGCCCTGCTGTTTTATCAAAGAAGGACTGTCTAAGTCTTCCTGCGTGAGCCGCTTAAATGTTCTTTCTCGTTGCGTGTCTGCAAAGACGGGCGGGCAGCGTGTGGTGAAGCACTGGGGAGGCAGATACTTCTCGTGTGTGCGTTCTGCACTTGTTCTGCCTCCTCCCCGATCACTGGAGAGCGCTGCATTAACGCGAGCTCTCCCTTTCCTAAGGACTCGTTTGCTCTAGGGCAGTGGTCAGGGCCGGCCCACAACATGTGGCACCTGAGGCGGGGAGCTCAAATGACGCCCTCAGGCCCCCTCGCTTGGGCCAAAAATTTGAAAGGTCTCAATTCCGCCTTCTTGCTGTTCTGCTCCTCTCATGGGACTGCTCTGCTACCTACCCCAACAAAGGAGAACTAACAACTTAAAATGCCTTGTTCAAAAATTGTAAGTAACACTTAACTCTGGGTCTTAGTGGCACCCCCCCCCCCACACACACAGTCTGGCACCTGAGGCAGTCGCCTCAGTTCGCCTCATGGGAAGGCCAGCCCCGGCAGTGGTCACTAACCAGTCGATCGGGATCTACCGGTAGATCTTGGAGCCTCTGACAGATGATCCTGACTGGTTTGGCCACGAGGCGATCAAGCACAGCACTTCAGCTGCCCCTCCCCCTACTGCTGCACACCTCCTGCCCTTTGCCTTGGAGCTGCTTCCCCCCCCCCAGAAGCCTCCTGCTTGAGGTACAGAGTAGGGAAGGGAGAGGAGAAGGGGGCTGATGTCAGGGTGCCCCCCTCCCACCCTGTATTCTATCTACACAGAATGGAAGGGGGGGGGGCACAACAGGGCTTGGGATGGAAGGAGTTTGCTGGCTGCTTTTGGGAGAGGTGCAGGGCCAGGGCGGGGGTGATCCTGCCTTAGCCCCACTGCACCACCACCCCAAAGCCCCCTGAGGTAAGCAGTGCCCAGCTAGAGCCAGCTCCAAACCCCTGCCCCAGTCACGTACCCCCTCCTACACCTCAAGCCCCTGCCCCAGCCCTGAGCCCCCTGGACCCAAACTCCCTTACAGAGCCTGTACCCTGCATGCCAACTCCCTTCCCTAGGCTCAGCTCAGAGCCTCCCTCACACTCCAGATCCCTTAACCCAAAACCAGAGCCTGTGGCCCAACCTGCTGCCCCTGCCTGGTGAAAAGGAGGGAGGCTGGGGGAGAGAGGGAGGATGGAGTGAGCAGCAGCAGGGTCTCAGAGAAGAGGCACGGAAGAGGCAGGGCAGGGGTATTTGGGTTTGAGGGAGAACCTGGGTTGCATTTAAATTCAAAAAGTGCTCTTGTGCTTCAAAAGGTTGGGGACCACTGCTCTAACGACACAGAGCGCTATAGGGACCATGGATGTTGCTCGTTGCCCCTGAGGGCCTGGGACAGCACTATCGATAGTAGCACTGCACCGAAAAGCCCTCCGGCCTATCCCTACCCTGTAGGCACCACCATGCTGAGTCCAGGTATAGAAACGAAATGCTCCTGTTTACCCATTGTCCTGTGTCCACCCTTCGGCTCAGACGGACGCCCCGGCAGATTGGATGGCACCGAGTCAGAGAAGATAACGGATGGAAGAGACCCCCAGGAGGTCGTCTAGGCCATCGGTTTTCAAACATTTTTTCTCATGACCCAGTTGAAGGAAATGGCTGATGTCATGACCCACCATCCTGTGACTGGAGTGTGGGCTCTGGGGAAGGGCTGAGGAGGAGAGCTTTGGAGTGTAGGAGGGGGGGCCAACTTTGGGGGGGGGGCTCAGGGCTGGGGCAGGAGGGGCTTACCTTGAGCGGCTCCCAGACAGTGGTGCAGCAGGGATGCTAAAGCAGCTTCCTGCCTGTCCTGGCACCACAGACCATGCTGCCCCCAGAAGCAGCCAGTGGCAGGTTCCCAGCCAATGGGAGTGCGGAGCTAGTGCGCGGAGCAGGGGCAGTGCATGGTGCCCCATCCCCCACGTAGGAGCCAGGCCTGCTGTTGGCCGCTTATGGGGCACAGCACAGTCTGCGCTGCCAAGACAGGCAGAGAGCTGCCTTAGGACCCTCCCCGCCCCACTGGTCACCTGATCCCCCTGCATCAAGGAGACCCAGCACCCGACATCCCACCACCCAGTACAGGGTAGAGACCTGTAGTCTGAAAACAGCTGAAGTCCCATCTGCTGTTCATACAAGGACCAATCCCAACTAAACCATCCCAGCCAGGGCTTTGTCAAGCCAGGACTTGAAAACTTCTAAGGATGGAGATTCTACCCCCCAGGCCTGCTAACCAGGAGGGGAGGCAAAGGGTGAAATTGCCCTGAGACCCAGCAATTCAGCAGGCCCAGCAGCTGGAAGCCCAGGCCTATTAAATCGCAGCTGGAGTGCCAAAAAGTGCACTCCAGGCAGCTGTGAGGGTTGTCAGCAGGGGGCGCACGCCAAGCAGTGTTGAGGGCTGGCTACCTCCAGCCCCACCCCTCTGACCCAAGGCCCCACCCCTCCCAGGAGTGTGAAACTGCCTTCCCACCTTATCTGGAGCCCAGTCCTGCTGTTATCCCCTCCCTAGGGAACCCATTCCAGTGCTTCACCACCTTCCTAGGGAAATAGTTTTTCCTAATATTCAACTTAGACCTCCCCCCACTGCAACTTGAGACCATTGCTCTGCGTTCTTCCATCTCTCACCACTGAGAACAGCCTCTCTCCATCCTCTTTGGAACCCCCCCTTCAGGGAGTTGAAGGCTGCTCTCAAATCCCCCCTCACTCTTCTCTTCTGAAGACTAAATAAGTCCAGTTGCCTCTGCCTCTGCTCAGAAATCATGTCACTGAAATTAAATGTCTAAATCTAGACTAAACCTTGGGCAGCTTCAATTTGCCCTTCTTGTACGTGTGCATTATGACACAGGCGTTGATCACATGATCCTGGTTTTTTGCACTGAGCCCAGACCTGATTGGGTGCCGAAAGTGGACCTGCTCTAGGGAAGAATCCGCAGTGTCTCGTGAAGGAGGCTTTGTACAGATTGTTTTTTATTTTAAGGGATTTAACACTGTTCTGACCCATTGTTTAGAATGCCTCAGATCACCGTTGTGACACAAGTTACAATAAAAGTTTGACACAAGTTTTATCCCAGGGAAATCCTTTGTCAGAGCCAGGTTTTATTTCCAGCAACCCACACTAGTCCAGCCTGGCTTTATTCAGGTTAAGGAACAAAACTGAATTGTTTAAGGAAGAGGAAAGACATTCACATGCTAAAATCAATTGCATTTTGTCACCTTCAAACCCCTGGCGTTTGCTATTGACGCCCATCGAGCACTCCAGTCCAGACAGACAGACAGACACAAAGAGTTCTGCTTGCAGTGCTGGTTGGCAAGGAGACAGTCTGACACTGAGACAGACGGTCAGACATGAGCTCCACAGCAATAACACAGACATCATTAGAGCAGAGAGATTGGTGTGCACAGGAAGGGTTAAGATTTCATTAGAAAGGGAGGTTTGCAAACTTTCTCCGGGGACTTCAGCCCTGCTTTGGGGGAATTCATTAACTGATTTATCCTTCCCATCAAGGGGGTGAGAAACTACACGATGAACCTCTCCAGTCCGACACTCTCTGATCTGGCAACATCTGTGGTCCGGAATGATTGTAGTTAGCTGGATGTCCACTTAGCATGGGTGTGGCCACTTTTCCTGCAGTTCCATAACATATGTTTACATCCACCAATCCTGGCTCTCACTTCTCTGTGCTGTTATATAGCACTAATGGACCCCCTAAATGTCTTCTCAGAGCCCAGCAAGCAGTGGAAGGGTTGGTAACGCTGCTAGACAGTATTGACCTCCTGTGGTTTGGCAAATTCTCTGGTTCAGCACCGGTCAGGCCCCAAGGATGCTGGACTTGAGAGATTCAACCTGTCACTAGTTCTGATGGTGTTGTCCTGTAAACGTGAGGTTTATTCAAAATCAAAACTCATTGCCAAGCTTTGGAGCTGCAAGTCCCACACAGGTCAAAAACAAAGGAAATGTTTGCAAGCCCCCCTGGGACTTGAGACCATCAGTGTCTACTCGGCTCCCCTGCCAGTCAACAGCTCAGGGAAAGATGGAGTTTTTGAAGGGCTACGATTTCCAAAGACTGAGCCGGGAACAAGCCGCACCTGCCCACAGGACAAAGGGTTTTATTCTAGCAAAATCGATTGTCAGCACAAACGAGTGTCTGGCTTGTGCTTGCAGTTTAAGTTGGCAGAGGCACAATTCATCTGATTGGTGCCTGCATTTAAACGGTGTGCGGAAATTGTATTGGAAATAGGCAGAATGTAGAAAATTGCAGTTCCATTCACTGCTCCTTTTTTTACTGTCCTTTTACTCTCTCTCTCTCTCTCTCCCGCTCCCCATTTTCCTCTCCTTTCAACCTCTGTTTCCTTCCCCCTGCCTTCTTTCAGCTAATGGGAATTATTCTTTGACAGGCCTGGCAGGGCACTAGCTCTTGTGATTGGTGGCAACACAGGCATGTCACTAAAAGTCGGGCAGTGCAGCTGCTGTTTTTCAGCTCTTTTGCTGACAAAATACTTCCACCCTCAACAAACGGCATTCCCATAGTCAGCAGGAGAGCACTCCTGCGCACCACACACTGATCACACTGGTACCTGCCACCGCAAAACTTTTGTCTTGGGA
The DNA here is from genome assembly GCA_032595735.1 of Pelochelys cantorii. NCBI lineage: Eukaryota > Metazoa > Chordata > Testudines > Trionychidae > Pelochelys > Pelochelys cantorii. The sequence goes on along the minus strand of CM064343.1, from coordinate 30,932,291 downwards.
GGTGAGGCGTAACATCTCTGAAGGACATAAACTGTGTCGTTCAGTGGCCAGTGTAGACACAGCCAAGCCTGCCAACAGACAACTCAGCTGCAGCAGCCTGAAAATTGCAGCTTTTCAGAACCGCATGTGCACGCTCTGACAATAACAGAATCAAATGCACCTGAGCCATCACTGGGCCAATTTACGCCCAGTATTTAGACAAATGTCTTCAGTGTATAGTTAAAGACGCTACTACAGTATCCTAGCCAGATCTGGGGACAACTATCTATTATCAGTGTGCATCTATGGTTAATCCACTGGGTGTTCCAAAGGAACAGGCAGACTCACAATGATGCTAAATTAACATAGGACTTCTTTGACTTACTATCGTTATAAAGGAAGGTGGAATGTGTCTTCCGGACTGTATTGGGAAGAGTCACCAGAACTGGGTACTATTAATGACACTCATGTAATTTACGGAAAAACCACAAGAAGCTTACAGCAAGCTGATAAATGATATTTGTACCAGTACTGGGAAATGAAGAATGCATTTGACAACAGTTTTAGTTGCATTTAGTACTAAAAATTTCACTGCTGGTCATTTCACAGAGAGCACCAAGCAAGTAATCACTTCAGATGAATACTGTGTCAAGGAAGAATACAAAGGAAGAGTTGCCCAACCTTCCTCCAACCTGCACTGTTAGAGTACGTCTAAACTACGGTGTTTTTTCGAAAGAAGATATGCAAATTCTTTGGGAATTTGCATAGCTTCTTCCGATCGCTTTTTCGAAAGCGGGTCTTTCAAAAGCAAAAGTAGTCTGGATGCAGTTATTCTGGAAAAAAACCCTTTTCCGAAAAACCACATAAACCTCCTTTTTTTTTAGGAAAGTGGGGGGGGGGGTTCCAAAAAAAAGTGTCCAGACTACTTTCACTTTCGAAATACCCACTTTCAAAAAAATGATCGGAGGAAGATATGCAAATTCCCACGGAATTTGCATATCCTCTTTTGAAAAAAACCCTGTATTTTAGATGTACCCGTAGCGTTACTGTTAGAAGCACAACCAGCAGCTTCTCATTTCTGGTTCAAAATCAGACAACTTTCCCCTCATCCCAGCACTCTTGTTAAAGCTAAGAGTAACACAGACATGCATATTTCAGATGGACCGGGGCTTTGCTTTCTGCAATATTGAAGACTGTTTAGATTTTCTGTATTCCACTGCTTATGATTACTACTGCAAATCTCTTTTTCCTTCCATTTTTAAAGATTCTTTTATTTTGTACAAATATGGGAGAACAAAGTCGAATATCAAGTGTATTAAGCATACCACGAAGAGCTGTAAAAACCCTACATTTTAGTCTTCAAGGACAGTTCAAAACAGGGTGATTCCATTTCTAAATCCCAAAACTAGAGCTGTAGTAAAACAGCTCCCAAAAGGTTATTTTGTGGGCATCTGTTCTTTTTTTAAAAGAAGAGTAAATATTTATTCACCTACCTGTGTTCTCACTATTGCTGATTTACCACTGTGTGAGAGCAGAATCAGTCACACTCGAGACTGAAGAAATGCTGATTTTCCTCTCACTTTATCTGATTCTGTCTTTTCTACCCCTACCCCTGTGTTTGAGCTACAAAGACCCAGCCCCAGAGCAGTTGCCCACCTGCCACGTGGCCACTGCCTGAAGCCCCAGGCAGCAACCCTCCCATTGCCTCAACCCCCAGTGGCAGCACCCTGCTCACCCATAGCCCCAAACCTCAGCAGAGGCCACCCGTGCACCCTCCTGCAGCCCCAAACCCCAGCAGCAGCCACCTGCCCACAGCCCAAACCTCAGCAGCAGAAACCCACTGGCCCGCCACGTGGCTGCAAACCCCAGCGGCAGCCGGAACAGCCATCCCCCAACACAGCCCCAGCCACCAGAGTAGAGGCCCCCGGCCCCGCCTGCCATGCAGTCCCAGCTGTGGGAGCAGCCATGCCACTCATCTTCCAGAGCCAGCAGGAAGGTGAGTGCTTCTGTGTGGCTGTGTGAAGGAGGTGGGTGGACTTAGACATTTTTGTGCGCGGCTGCTCAGGCACGCACTTCAGAGGGCACACTGGTGGGGAAGCTTGAATGGCTGCTCCTCACTGCTCTGTCCTGTGATGGACGAGAAGTATCGGTCCCACGCCTTTCACCCGGACCTAAGGACAAAACAATCCTACAGCCACGCCTGGCATGATTTTGTGGCTGGCACAATGGGGGGAGGGAGAGCTCAGTGGTTTGCACATTGGCTTGCTAAACCCAGGATTGAGAGTTCAATCTTTGAGGGGGCCACTTAGGGATCTGGGGCAAATCTGTCAGGGATGGTACTTAGTCCTACCATGAGGGCAGTGGACTAGACTTGATGACCTTTCAAGGTCCCTTCCAGTTCCATGATATAGGTACATCCCCATATATTATTATTATATTTATCTTAGGGCTTCCTATCTCCTGTCAATGTAACTTGTCACTTTCACCTGGAGAGGCAACGGGCCGTGATGCAGGACAGTAAATGGGTACCATTCTCATTACCAGACACCTAAAGCATGCTGTGTGGGGCACCTGGCTCTAATGCAGTGTGTGCAGACAACAGAATGCCCTGTGACACATAGCTCCTGCCTCACTGCACATCCACCAGGTGTCCCTTCATTTTATCACAAGCAGGGGTGTGATGGGATGGACTAGGCCCAAAGCCCCCTGCTGGAGGCTGGTGGCTTTGCCACACTCCACTCCAGGGAAGAGAGCAGAGGAGAGGTCCTCCAGGCAAGCTAGAGTGGCTGCTTTTGCAGCAGCCAATCAGTGCCCAGTAAGCCAGTAAAAAGAAGTTACTGGGCTAGGCTCCGGCAGTTCCTCTTTGGAGCTCAAGTCGGACAGACTGGGAAGCAGTGGCCCCTTGGATAGTTCCGAATGTGGGCTGGATTGCAGACCTGGCTGAAGGTCCAGTGGCTGAAGACCAGCTGTGGTGGACTATAGAAAATTGCAGAACCCTGGACAGGGTGATGTCAGGCCTTTCTCTCAAAGCCCTGAAAGAGAGGGTGGATGGAGCAGCTTCTTGAAGGAGTGGCCCAGGGGGCGAGTAATGACTCTTAGTGGACAACTGTTATTTACAGGGTCCGTGGGCCGAGACCCAGAGGAGTGGGCAGGCCTGGGTCCCGCCCCCCATATCCCAGTAGCTGCACAAGGGGGTAAGAAGAACCCTGTTCCCAGACAACCAAGAAGAAAGGGCATCTGGGATACCTCCCCTCCCAGAGCCAGTTGGAGCAGAGGAGCTTGTGGACACGTGTCCTCGGCACCAAGGGGGCACTCAAGAGTGGATGAGCTCTTCACGGGGGGAAGGGAGGGGCACACTGTACTTCGAAGCAGCTAGTAAGCAAAAGCCAGCAGAAGCTGAGATACACTCACCAATGGTAATGAGTCAGATTGTTAAAGGGAAAACAGAAAAATCAGTAATCAGCTAGCTCCATGCCGCTTGGCAATGTAGCAGGGAAATGCCAGCATGGAGCTGCAGGAAGCAAGTGGGGATTTAATAGCTCCCCCACGTATTCTCCCCTTTAAGTGGTAACAAGCCATCCTCCAGTTCCCCCTGAGTGGCTCCTCATTACAGAGCTCATCAGGGTTTTCTCTGTCAGTGGAATAGTGTAGCGTTCGAAGGACAGGCTCTGTCAGGGGAAAGAACGACAGGCAGGCTCCACAGAGCCGCCAGTCTCTGCTCTTCAAAGTGCTTGTTCCCCACTTGAGAGAGAGAGGTGTCTTTTTGCCTTCCTCCAGGCACTAATGAGATGCCCCAAAAAGTGTCAAAGAAAGCAATGTGGCTGCGGCTCCCTCTCTGACGAAGGGGTCGGTACCAGAGAGCCCGTCTCCTTTTGGAGCTAGCTGTGGAGAGAGGAGCAGACTGGTTTTCTGCCAAAGGATTTGGCAGTCGTAATTTTGTCGTGCCACACCCCCGCTTTTCCATGTTCGGTTTCGCTCTTTGGGGCGTGTGTGTGAGCACCGCTTGGCTCTTCCTCAGAGCAGCGCTTCTGATTTCGGAGCAGATCGGAGGGGGTGGGGGGGAGACACCCCACTTCCCAGGAGGGCCAGTTTGTCAGGAAAGCAGGCACTAATCAGAGCTGCATGACAGTAAGGCATGGTTGCATGGTGGTGTTCTGTGTAATCACACATAGTCCACATATCAGAGGCCTCTCTAGGCCCTTGGGCTGCTTCTTTCTCTCCTGGATTATACGCAGAGGCTCCGTCTACACTGCAGGGTTTTTGCGCAAGAAGCCTTTTGTGGAAGAGTTCTTCCGCAAAAACTTCTTACACAAAAGCGCTTCCAGACCTCAAAGTGCATTGCAAAAGTGATGTGCTCTTGCGCAAGAGAGTGTCCACACTGCATGGACGCTCTTGTGCAAGAAAGCTCTGATGGCCATTCTGTGAATGGCCATCAGAGCACCTGTGCTTTTTCCCATAGGGGTTTCTTGCACAAGAAACCCCTGCGGAGCATTCTCACCTGCCTTTTTGCACAAGAACTCTTGCGCAAAAATGAGTTATTCCTCGTGGGAAGAGGAATAACTGTACCGCCAAAACCCTTCTCTTCTGCCGATTTACTTGCGCAAAAGCACACTTGAGGTGTGGGCACTCCACCGGTTTTTGAGCAAAAAGGGCCAGTTTTGTGCAAAAACCTTGTAGTGTAAATGTAGCCAGAGAGTTTAACCTTGGAGACATGATGCATTATAAGATTCCCCTCCTGCTTTGTTCCCCCAGTCTTGGAGGAAGACACGTGCAGTTCCCAAGACTAGGGAGTCAACTCCACTCTCTCAGCCAATCTAAGCACTCCCAGCCCCAAATAAGTCCATGTCACTGGTCCAATCCATGATTTGGAAGTCCAAGTGTTAGTCAGAAAGGGAGATTTGCAACTGGCTGCTCTTTGACGAGTGCGGCGTGGACACAAACATCCTGCAGGTAATGAACAGGAGGGAGAATCCTAGCATATTTGGCTGTTATTGACGTCAAAGAGCAGAGCTCATTTCAAGCCACGCAATCAACACACACTTCTCCCTGGACATAATGTACCTCCAGGGCTCTTCTGGCATCACAATTTATTTCTAGATGTCCAGGCTTGTCAATAGCCACCTTTATGTGGAGTGTTTAATGTCCAGAACTGAGCAAATGGACTGAAAATGTTACCGCCTGAAAAACTGAATAAAAGGTCCCAGTCTGGCTGGTAAAGCCATTCGCTCTTCATTAGCAATGTAGCCCCTGCTTTAGTGAGTGATTTATTCCTGGACCAGCGCTGGTTCCTGTCTGTGGATTTAGAAGCACTTGCCAAAAGTTTCACCCGAACCTTTGGTTTGTGTTTTGGCCGTCAGATGTGGCCCCGGCTTGCCTGGATCCAGCCCCCTGAGGCTCAGTGTTCTCCCCTCCCTCCACAACAGGGAGCCATTGCTGGAACTCTGGCCCTGTGCCGCCCACTCCCCCCCCCCATAAGACTGGAGCACCAGCGCTGGCTCCCCACTGAAGTGGGAGGGGGAAGAGCCCCGAACCTTGTGGGCTGGAGTCAGGCAAGCTTGGGGCTGGATCTGACTCATGGGCTCTGCCTGGCTGGGGAAGAAGTGAAGCCATGCACTGCTGCACCTTCTCCCCCTCTCCAGCGAGAGGCTTTCCCCCCACCACTCTGATTGGGTGCAATTGAGACCAATAGGAGCAGCAGGGGGCGGTGCCTGGGAGCAGCATAGGACACAGAGCCATGTGCACACCTGGGGAACAGCACCAGATAAGCACCCTCCCCGCCCCAGATGCTCCTGCACCCCCAGGCCATTCCTGCACCCTACCACCATCCCAAACCCCATAGCCCTCTTCCTGGCAGCCGCCTCCCACACAGTGAACTCCTCATTTTTGTGCCCCACCCCAGAGCCTGAGGTCCCCTAAGCTCTGATGTGTGAGGGGAATGTGGGGAGGGTCTTTGTGTGGCCCCTGACTGATTTTTCTGTGGGTGAGCAGCACCCCAAAAAGCTCAAAACCCCCAAAAGTTTCCCCATCCCTGCGATATGCCCTACGGTGGATAGGGATTAGCTGTTTGGATTTAGCCATGGAGCTGTCTTATAATCTTACCGCCAGGTGAAGGGAAGAGAGAGGAGATGAAAGGCAAGAGGGGGCTTATCATACATGGGTTTGATCGAAACAGGGTTTATACCCACCCTCTGCAGAGCCCCACCTTCTCTGGGCCCAGTTTGCTCCCTGTGTGGGCCCATGTCCTGCCTGCTCCCCATAGGGAAATGCACAAGTGGGAGGAGCTTCTCTCCCCCGCACAGCCTCACTGGGCCCCAAGCTGTGAGAGGAAAGAGCCAGTGCCTCTGGCCATGAGAAGAAGGGGTGGTGGAGGAAAGCCAGCTCTCCCAGCGGCGGTGGGGATGGGAGGAGGAAAAAGCTAGCTTCATCGGCCATGGCAGGGGAGGAGGCGGTGGTGGAGAGCCAGCTTCTCCAGCCATGGGGGGGGGCATAGAAAAGCTCTTCCAAAAATGGCCACATTTTGATTCCTGTGCATGCCCTTGCCTGCGTGCATTTCCTGCTCACAGCTGCACTGCTTGTGGTTTGGGAGGGAAAGCCTAGCTCCATGCAGTAGCTGTTACCCAAAGGAGGCGGTGCTGTGACAGACCCCACCCACCCTTTTTTGACCAATGAAGATGGCTAGGAGCAAGGGGCTGCTTGTTTCCTTAGTGGCTCTTGAAAGTCATAGGTTTTCCTGGGGCACGTGCCTACCACAGCTTTCCGCGGGGCTCTTTGTTTCTACATCGCTGTAGCATATTGGGAATTAAACCCAGCAAGAACAAAACGCTGCTAGATCACACACTATTTCAAGAGAGGATTTTGGCTTCATGCTTAATGCAGCCACTGATGAACAATCCCCGGTGGGTGAAAAAAAATGCTTCCAGATGGAAAAGTTGTGTGTTATGGACTAGCAGCTCATAACACAATCAATCATTCTGTATTGAAATCCCCTGCTGATGTGGACAAGGCTGGGATTGGAGGCGCTTTAAAGGAATGCAGAAACATTGAGTATACACATTTCTCCGTAGCCATGGCTGGGGGAAAGTTTTCAGACAACACTGCTTTTTTTTGTGCCCTCTCCCCCTCTAAAATGCAGATTCTGGTAGAAGGAAACATTTCCTGAAATTGCATGAAACTTGCAGAACTGTTTTGGTTAAAAAAAAAAATTAGACCAAGTGGAAACATTTCATTTGTGAAACAATTTTTTTTGCCTTTTCACGGTGAAGTGACTTCTTCATTTTTAACTTAGTTTTGGTTGTATTTTAAACAAAGGTACAAAAAAGTCCTCCGAAGTGAAATGTAACTCGTCTTTTCACGCCAAACAGAATATTTCATTTGCTCCAAATCTATTGTTTGAAAACTTGTTTCATTTGTCAAAATATGTGTAACAATTTTGTTTCAGGTGGATGCAAAATGATGGAGTTGATTGATCTTATACTTCGGGCACTGACCTGAAAAATTGGTTAGTTGCACTGTGATGAATCCCCCAGGCTGCAACCTCCAACTGGGATACCACTGAGGTCTCTGACTTCTCAACCTCAGTTCCCTCTTGCACTCTGCTGCTATTATAACTCACATACGGGGGCTACGTCTATACTGCTGGCTGAGTGTCCTGAGAGGTACCTTGCTCTGTCAAATGTTGATTACCATTCAGCTGCCTGTACAAGCTCCCTCTGTGCACTGCCTCAGCACAGCAAACTCTGAGAGAACCAAAACGGCCACAAAATCAGATAAGATACAAAGGCCAAACGCAGCACAGTCTCCAGCTCCCTGAATCCGATGTCTGCAGCACTGCTAGTATGTGAGTGCCCCCAGTAATGGACCAGCTCAGTCATTGTCAGCAATTTCCACACCCCCAGGCTGGACAGAGATAGCCCCTCGCAGCTACATCTTTATACACATAAGTTACGCATCACTCCTGTTGTACCTGGGCAGGGCTGACCCGAGCCATTTGTGCACCCTGGGCCCCGGGAGCGCGGCACCACCCCGGGGAGCACGGCACATGTGTGGCCCCACCCCCGGGACACTGGTGCATGTGCAGCCCCGCCCCCGCCCGGTCCGGCAGCCCTGCGTGGCACCCCCTACAATGGGGTGCCTACCCGGTTAGCCCGTAGCTTGGGCCGGCTCTGTACCTGGGTGCCACCCAGTACCTTCTACATGCTGGTTTGATCAAAACATGCCTATCCACCCTGCTGTCATGCTGACCTTACCCTGAAGATGGGTCATTATGTTCTTGTTCTCTATGGGGAGTGTGCTTGTACCAAGAGCTTTCCTAACAGGGTTTTCGGGTGCTATTGTATCTGCCAGCAGGTGCATTTGAACCTGGGACCTCTCGAGTTTAGTGTCAGAGCCTTTACAGCTTGAGATATAAAATCAACTGGCTCCCAGCTTGGGCTGTAGAGCTCCTTTGTTCTTAGCTCTCACTGTAAGTGGTCTAAGTGCCACAACGTGGGACAGTGAACCCCACTGGGTGTGTGGGTTACACTGTCCTGGAATGTGTTTACATGATTTGTGCCTAGTACCTTAAGATGTGTTTCTGAAATATCAGCCCTAGACTGGCCAGATTCTGTGAGCAGGGCCTGCCTCCTGCTCACAGCTCAGCTTCGCTTGATATTAGCTTGACTACTTTTGCTTAGGCCTCAGGCCTCACAGTAGGCCTGTGACACATGGGCTTGTGTTTCAGGCCCTCTTCTTACGACAACTTCCACCAGCATTCACACAGGCATGAACACAGCCTGCTGCACTTACGTGCAGACTCTGGCCAGCCACTGCATGAACCAGCAGTAGAGAAGCTGCAGCCCAAAATATATCCAGTTCCAGTGTTCCCTGTCAGCTGGGCACTCATGTGGCTGCTCAGAAGAAATTCAAATGCCGCCCAGCTGATTAGCAGAGTGCCCATAGCCCGGTTTTCTTGTTTCTATTGGTGGTGCACGTTCATCCATGCCTTGATGTGTGTAAAAATTATTCCACACACAAATGGAAAAAATCTGCACATGGATGGAAAAGATTAGAGGGAACACTGCCCAGCTCCCCAGCCTAGGGCCTTGGAGTGGTACCATCCTGCCCTGGTCAAAAGCCTGAACAGTATGAATTTATTATCCCGAGTGCCACTTCTCCAAAGGAAAGCAGACATGTGCCAACTCTTGTTCCTCAGCTGATTTTTCCTTTTGCACTTCAAACCACACAGTGTTTTAGGTAAAATATAAAATAGATTTATTGACTACAGAGAGAGAGAGATTTTAAGTAATTACAAGTGATGGCAAACAGATCAAAGCAGATTACCTAGCAAATAAAAATGCAAACCACGCCCAATGTACTAGATCAGGGATGGGTAACTATGGCCTGTGGGCCACATCCTTGTCCATCAGACCTTTTCATCTGGTCCTCGAGCCCTCGCTGGGAAACACTACTGGAGGATTGCCCTGCTCCAGCCAGAGACCAGGGTCAGCCATTTGCCCTACTGCAACCTTGTGCCCTGCTAGAACACCGGGGTGGGGAACAGAGCTGATGGGGGCATTTTTCTGGAAGCTCATGGGCTAATCTGTCACTGGGAGAAGGTCAGGTCAGTGAACACGTATGGCCTGCGATACAGTTTGCCTACTCAGATATGACGGACGGCCAAACAGTTTTCTGCCCCTGTACTAGATAGATAGGGCTTGAACTAGCAATATCTCACCTTGACTGATTATCCAAGCAAGTTAGCTTTTGCAAATACAGGCAGGCTTGCTTCTTTCCTCTGTGGGACCAGCACGTCCCCATTTTATATTTTCCTCCAACTTTCTGGAAGTGATCTGGGTCACACACTCCCCATTGTGCCATGCTATCTCTGAGAGGTTTCTATTTCCCCCAGTGGGGTGCGTTTCCTCCCTAGGCTGTCAACATTGGCCTTTGTATTGCTATCACCAAAGGGCTGCTTGTGAGTGTTCGCAACCTCACAACACGTTTTGGTAGCACTTATACAACTTCACAACTGCTTAGGGTATGTCTACACTTGCATCCTATTTTGAAATAGGGATGCAAATGAAGACATTTGAAATTGCGAATGAAGTCGGGATTTAAATATCCTGCACTTCATTTGCATATTGCATTCTGGCGCTATTTCGAAATAAAACGTGCCATGTAGACGCGTTATTTCGAGAGAAAATCCTTCTCTCAAAATAACTGTTAACCCTTATTCCTCATAAAATGAGGTTTATTTCGAGAGAAGGGATTTCTCTTGAAATAACGCATCTACACAGTGTTTTATTTCGAAATAGCGCTATTTCGAAATAGCGCCATAACACAAATATGCAAATGAAGAGTGGGATATTTAAATCCCGGCTTCATTTGCAATTTCAAATGTCTTCATTGCATCCCTATTTCGAAATAGGGTGCAAGTGTAGACATACCCTTAGTCCATGAGAGCCCTCGCAACTGAACAGGACATGCATGTTCAACAGATTCCAACTCTAAGTGATAGCTCATAAGGCCAGCTTTGTACAAAACACGTAATTACATCACCACACTAAATATGGGGTGCTAGGCTGTGGTTTAAGGCACAGAGTGTCACATACATGCAACTCGCTTCGTGCATGAGTCAAACAGATGATTCTGCCAGAGCAGACCTCTTTGCCTGCTGCAAACAAACAATGAGAAGAACTGCTGTCTTTCTCTCTGGTCTGTATTTCGGACCAGCAATGTTTGAAAATAAGTTACAGTGAAACCTGTGTTATCCGGCATGCTCGGGGATTAGGGCATTTTGGTTATCTAAAAATTCCAGTTATCTGAGGGTCCCGTCAACCTAGGAAAAACCAAGGGACAATAATAGTAAAACTCAAGTTTTTAATATTGGTAGTTTTGTAGTGTGAGGCAGTTGGTCTCACATTTCTATTTTGAGTTAAAGATGATTAGTATTTCTTAAATAAAAAATTGTTAAGCCAATCATGGTACACCAAGCCAGGCCTGCGCGCCTGAAGATGTGACAGTATAGTGGCTGGGGGCAATGCTGGTTAACAAAGTTTTCTGGTTAACACAGTGCTGGATAACAAAGCTTTCACTGTATATACGCAAGTATAGCTAGTTGGCTGGCTATGTTTGCTTTTTCTTTTGATACAAACACCTCTGCATCCAATATTGTGACTCGATTGAGACAGGACAGACTCCTATCTATTTGCACTCTTCAAAGAGCTGCACCCTCCATGTCGTTCTTTTGAGAAAGCGACGTGTTTATTGATATCACCAGAAACAGATTCCTTTGTTTATTCTGTTTCATTTAGCTGCAGCACAATCCATCCAAGACCTGGAAGGGCTTGATAATGACATGTGCAGCAAAGAGATGGGCTTTGAATTCTATAGGGCGTCCCTGGGATTAAAGGGGAATAGCTAATCATAATGATGCTATATCATTTTTCTAATCCTGGGTCCAGCATTTGTCAGGCAGAAATCTAGACTCAATAATGCTGGGTATTCCACTTCATTCAGTTGCTATTAGAAGCCATCTGGAGCTCAACGACGAAGGAGTGTTGTCAGAAATATTTCACGTCAAGCAGAAAATGTTGTTGTTAATTAATTGAGCTCCGTAAATGTACCTAGTAATTTACATAAAAGACATGGTCTTTACTGCAAAGAGTTGCCAATCTAGGTACAGTCTAAAAATATACTTACGTTTAAAAGGGTGCAGTCAAAAATATGCTTTTCATAGTTCTTCAGACAACCACCTGGAAGAAGTCAATTAAACTCCATTTCCTTTCTGACGTGTATTCTGCCCTGCTTTTTTCATGCTCACACCCAAAGCTCTTTATAAATATAAAGGGACCAGAAGGGAGGCAGTGTAGTCTAATGGATAAAGCACTGGGCTGGGCAGAGAGCTGGTTTTTCTAGCTCTGCCACTGATCTGTTGTTTGGCCTCAAGCAAGTCACTTCACCCTCCTGTGCTTCTGTTTCCCTTCTCACCTGAAACTGTCAGGTCTATTTAGATTGCAGGGACTTTCTCTCACTAAGTGTTTGTACAGTACCGAGCACAACGGGACCTCATCACCGAGGCGTCTCAATGCTACTGCAAAGTCATTCTGAAATTGCCATGGCGGTGACTCAGTCTGGTTTTAGAGCCTTTAAGATTTCACTTTAAAAAGTGTGTTTCTAGCCCTGAGGGTTTAGACATTAATCTTGCACACAATTGTGTCCCTGGTGACTGACAAGAGGCAGGAGTCAGTTGCAGCAAACAACTAGAGTGTTTTATTTCGCATGCTGGGTACAAGTAATGTGTGTTGACAGTGTTCCCACACCAGCTCTGCTTAAATCTTGGCCTGGATTACTCACTCATGGAATGGGTTGAAGTCCACAGTTCACAAATGTGACATGAATAACTGTATTGACATGAATAACTAGTCCTAAACATTCAAAAATCATGTGTCAGGCTCCCAGATAACCCAAGCCTGGCTTCAAAATCTTGAGATTTTAGAAATGAATGTGTCTATCTGTGTCTCTTTGTATTCGGCTTCTGGTTTTTGAACTTTTGTGGATCACACTTTAAAGACTTTTCTTGTAACCACAAGGGTCAGAAGCACAACTTTAAAGAAAGAAGTTGAGGTTCACCTATAAATACATGAATCCAGGAGCTGGGACTATAAGAAAAACTCTTATATGATTCTATTATTCTTCTCTGGATGACTGACTTGCTTGAGGCTTCAAGCAATAGCTCGGTGTGCTGTTAACTCTGAAACCTAATGATTCCACTACCAACTAGTTCACTGCCTCTTGACTGTGATTGGATGAAGTTACAAATGAAAGAGAGGAAGTTTGATGAACAGAATTCAAATAGGATTCCCACTCACACACCAAATTCTTATTGAATTTGCTTATAACCCCAAGGATAGACACACTATCTATTATTAAAGGGTTGTCTGTGACTGTTGGGTGCCCACACTGGCAATACTACTGTTGCTCATGAGTACTGGGTTTCTCATGTGGGTTACAACCAATAGAATTTTTTTTCACAAGGGGTCATTTTATAGCCTGGATTGACTTGTTTTGAACAATATAGAGAGTTTGCAAGCAACTACATCGGAATAGACTAAATAGGCCCCCTGATAAACAGCACACAGAGTTCCTGGGAGGACTGCCAGGGAACAGATTCAACACAATATATTTAAATGTCTCTAAGCAACAGATAAATGGATAGAATCATAGAATACTAGGACTGGAAGGGACCTCGAGAGGTCATCGAGTCTAGTCCCCTGCCCTCATGGCAGGACCAAATACTGTCTAGACCATCCCTGATAGACATTTATCTAATCTACTCTTAAATATCTCCAGAGATGGAGATTCCACAACCTCCCTGGGCAATTTATTCCACTGTTTGACTACCCTGACAGTTAGGAACTTTTTCCTAATGTGCAACCTAAACCTCCCTTGTTGCAGTTTAAGCCCATTGCTTCTTGTTCTATCCTCAGAGGCCAAGATGAACAAGTTTTCTCCCTCCTCCTTATGACACCCTTTTAGATACCTGAAAACTGCTATCATGTCCCCTCTCAATCTTCTCTTTTCTAAACTAAACAAACCCAATTCTTTCAGCCTTCCTTCATGGGTCATGTTCTCTAGACCTTTAATCATTCTTGTTGCTCTTCTCTGGACCCTCTCCAATTTCTCCACATCCTTCTTGAAATGCGGTGCCCAGAACTGGACACAATACTCCAACTGAGGCCTAACTAGCGCAGAGTAGAGCGGAAGAATGACTTCTTGTGTCTTGCTCACAGGATCACCTAGCCTGTTTAAGTGGCACTAGTGGGGTGGTACATAAGCCTTATAATCATGGCAGGGTAAGGTAAGTGTGAATTGCTTAATGAATTTGCCAGTTTGATATACTTTATTCACTCCGGATTCTTCCTGGCTCTGTTATGACAACCAGATGACTCACATTTGCCTTAAGTACCTGTTTTAGAAAATGTTTTAATACTTAGAATTGTAGAAATGTCAGGTGGGAGGGGACCCCGAGTGATCACCAAGTCAAACGTCTTGTGCTGCGGCAGGACTGAGGAAATCTAGCCCAATCCTTAAAGAGATTGGTCCAGTCTTTTTTCTTAAAAGCCTCCAGTGATGGGGATTTGAACCTACATCTCCTTTACTGCCAATGAAGCCCATGACTTCTACTTTCAGTGAAGAGGGACAAGAGCCCTTAATACAGCTGAAGACGGTTCTCAAGTCCTTCCTCAGTCTTCTTTTCTCAAGACACAGTGGATGCGTCTCCACAGTGGCGCGTACCTCGAAATAATGCGATGTAATTTGAGCCGCACACATTGCGGAGCTTATTTCACAATAGCTTACTTTGAAGTTTGGTGCCATCTACACAGCGCTAATTTTGAAATACAGCGCTATTCCGGCATCTTCCTTAATCCTCATGCAATGAGGATTACAGGAAGCTGGAAGAAGAAGCCCGTTGTTTCGAATGTATTTTGAAATAATGGGTGTGCTGTTAAGATGCTCAGGACGCTATTTCAGGATAACGGACGTTATCCCGAAATAGTGCCGCTGTGTAGATGTACCCGGTGTGGCCAGTTTTTTTTAAACCTTTCCGTATAGGTCAAGTGTTCTCAGCCTGACGTAGCATGTTTGTAGCTCTCCTCTGGACTCTTTCCAGTTTGGCGACATTTTGCCCAAAGCGTTGACCCCAGAACCGGACACAGGACTCCATCTGACGCCTCACCAGCCCTGAGGAGAGAAACCTCTTGTGTCTGACGTAAGATACTCCTGTGACTATTTCCCAGGAAGATATTAGCCTTTTCTGCAGCAACTGCATGACAGACCGTTGCAACGTTCCCTGTTAAAGAAACTTGTCAAAATCTGTCTCCTGCTGCAATGGATTCTGGGAGCAGTAAGCAGGATCATCAGCTTCTTGGCATGTTCTTCATGCCAATGGGGACAGCTGATTAGGACAATTGTGTGGTACAGAAGAAAGAATTGGACTCGGTCAAGTATTGGATTAACCAAGCCTGACCGCGTAGCGTTCCAACAGAATACGTGTATTACAGCTCATGCTTGGAACCCAGGCCTGCCAAAACCGTGGGCCAAAGAACTTCTGTTTGGTGAATCCTCATAGAGCCACAGTGTCCATGTTCTAGTTCTGAGTATAGAGCAATGGGGCAAACCATGGATGCACATTGAAACACAAGGCAATGTGGCAGAAAAGGCCTGTATTGCACATGAGGCTGCGTACTCTGAGTCATCAGCTCTCTCTTCACATGGCAAAGGACACGGGGAATACACAGCTCTGAGCATCTATACAAGGCAAGGAATTCGGTGTGAGCCACAGGGAATGACTGAGGGGCTCTGTCTAGACTACAGAGTTTTTTCGAAAAAAGTGGCCTTCTTTTCTAAAAAAGCTTCGCCTGCGTCTAGACTGCCATCACGTTCTTTCGAAATTAAATTGAAAGAACGCGGCAGTTTTTTCGACAGCGGTAAACCTCATTTTACGAGGAAGAGCGCCTTTTTTCGAAAAAGCTCTTTCGAAAAAAGGTGTTCTTGACCGCAAACAGGCTTTTTTCAAAGAGAGCGTCCAGATTGCCTTGGTGCTCTCTTTCGAAAAAGTGAATCGCTTTTTCGAAAGCCTTGTGGCTGTCTAGATCAGTGGTCCCCAACCTTTTTGTGTGGCGGGCGCCGCACCGGTGGGTGACATCATCCCGCTGCATCGCCCAGCCAGCTGGCCTATGCCAACTGCACCTGCGCCAGTGCCAGACCCCCCACCGTGGCCATTTCACCGCTCCAGGCCAGCCTCCCTGCTCCCACAGTTTCCCCGCCGCGTCCCCTGGCAGGTTCTCCTGCCGCCGGCGGTTCCCCACGCCCTGTCACGGTGCGAGTTCGGCCCCACGGCATGTGCGGCCCGTCCTCCCCTGGCCATCCCACATCGTGACCCTGACTAGGTGGGCGCACATAAATGCCCCAGAGGGCATCATGGCACCCGCGGGCACCGCGTTGGGGACCACTGGTCTAGATGATCTCTTTCGAAAGAGGCTTTTTTGAAAGAGCTCTTTTGAAAAAGCCTGTTTTGAAAGAGATGTGTAGTCTAGATGTACCCAGGGGTAGGAGAACTAGATTTACTAGGAAAGACGACAGGCCCAATTGCTTCTGCAGGCATCCGTTGCAAAACTCCCATTCAGCAGAGCACAGTCAAACCTTAGGAGAGCAGAACAGATGGGGAAATAACTAACGGTGTTGGAGTCGCTGGTTGCTGTTTTCAAAGGCACCAACCAAGTGGGGTCCCTGACCACCGTAAACTTGGTTGGACATCCCAGCCACTGTGTATTAATATCCAAAGGGTGTAAACAACCAGGGTGGGGAGGAGGCGTTCCAAGAGCAGAAATTGAATGAATGGGAGGGAAGCAAGGGAAAAGAAAGCGTAGGCTGCCTATCAGGTAACCTAGACTTACCAGCCTGTGCAAGAGCCTCCAATCAGGTGTCTAATTTCTACGAGGAAGACAAATCTGGAGCCAATGTAGCGCATGGAGAAAACCTGCCTCGTGTTGAAGGGCCAGGATATGATGAACTATTCCTTTGCGTCTCTATTGTCAGAGATTCTAAGTATGATAATGGAATGCCATTTTATCAGTCGGAAACACACTTGGCGTCTCGGCGAAGAATTCTATGTCTGCATGTTTTTCAATTTCAGCAGGTGGGGGATGAGCATAATTTTCTTGTAAGTGGCCTACTTCGACAGAGCTCTGCGAAGGCTGCTGGAGGCTCTGTGCCAAGAAGCCGATTTTGATAACGGGAATTATTGCTTTCTCCTTGTAAGTGCTGTGCAATTGGTTTCTCTTCCTTGGATGCCGCACATGACCGAAGCATAAATGGCACCGTCATGCTCTCTACCTGGGTTGATAAGCCTTTCGTTTTCCTCGGTAAAGTACCCCGAAATTGCGGCCTAGTTACACGTCCCTGCAAGTTACTTGGCAGTTAATTACACACAGAGCCACAAATAATCACAATGTCATTTCGAGGATAGGTGTAATCAACTCCTTACCCTGCAGTTAGGCATTCGGGGTACTCATGCTGTGAGTCCCGTCACTGTCCAGGGTGAACCAAATTATTAAGCATTGACAATCGGGACACATGCCAGCTGTCAGGATGAGGGCAATGGAAAACGCTGTAGCAGAACCACAAGGTGCTTGATGCTGCGTATCAGAGCTTGCGTGTCAGGGCAAAAACACAATGTGACATGAGACCACCTGATCAGTGGTAACTAGCATGTATCTCTCGAGCCCATGTATCCATGGATATCTGCTTCATACTGTGGCGATCCAAGGATACTGGGGGGATACCTGCACTGGGCTCTCCTCTCTACACGGCCGCCAGGTGGAGGGGGGAAGGGGCACCAGGGTAGGCCCCTGCACTGCTAGCAAGGAAAAGGTGCATCAAGCTCCATCCTAAATCTCCCTGCAGGAGGGTCCAAATGTCGGCCCTGCCCAGCCCCCCCTCCCCTCTCACCTGGTGAGCACTGACCTGCGGAGCCCTGGCCCCCGGTCCCTGCTTTCTTACTGCCTGCCTCTTCCCTGCATGACCCTGCCCCCTCCTCACCCCTGTGTGCTCCCCCCCCCCCCCACAGATGGTTTGTTGTGTGGATGCAAGTAAAACCTGGATTGTGGATCGGATGTTGAGTTGAGCTAGGCAGTTGCAGCTCCACATTTTTGTATCCATGCACGGCTCTGTGTATCTCCCTGGCTCGCCTCTACCAAGAGCCACGGACACAGGGTATGGACTCGGGGTGGCTCCGCTCTCCCACCATTTTCTCTGCTGCAGCAACACTGTATTGTTAGGGCACTAAGCGAAGGTAGATGCCCTCAGGCTTCCGTCTACACCTGCAGCTTGACACAGTGACACACCCCACGCTCCTTTACCCCCATTGCGGAGTTAGTTCACACGCTTCCCTGGGGGCTGCCCTCGTCCCTGCTCCCATCCACACACAAAACTCTCTGGTTGGAGTTAAGTGGTGCTTGCCTGCCTGGGAGTGGGGGGGGGAGAACTCAGGGTTCCACTTTCACTTGGGCTGGTTCCCCTCCCCAACACTTTGTGGTGGGCCCCTACTCCATGCCTCTGGAAGGGGTGGGGCCTCGGAAGAAGGGGTGGGGCCTTGGGAGGAAGGGGCGGGGCTGAAGCGAGACAGCTCTCAGCACTGCCCGGAGAGCACTGCACCTCCCCCAGGCTGCCTGGAGTGCACTGGACAACACTCCAGCAGCTATTTAAAGGGCCCGATGCTTTGGCCACAGCCACTGCCCCAGTAGCAGCGGCGGCGACCAGGAGTTTGGAATAGCTGAGTCTGGGGCAGTTACCCCTTTGCCCCCCCCCCATGTGGGTGGGTCTCATTCCATGCGATAACTGTGGAAGGTTCAAAATCTTTCAGTCTGCATTGGAGTAAAACCAGAACCACGCCCAAAACCAGCATTGTGTTGAAAGAAGCCTCCATTTTCATTTCGGGAAGAGGTGTAAAAATGTCAGCAAGGTCTTCAGTGTCATCCCGCCATTCTGCCAGGGTGCCCCAGCAGGCAGGCAAACTCTCCTACAATTCCCTGCCAGTCAGAGAGTAGCCCCACTAACTGCAGGGCGAATCACCGGGGCACATGCCTCCCAAAGTCCTCGTGACACACGCAGGGGACCGAAGCCCTAGTGAGTGCACAAGTACTTAAGTAGTGCTTTGCAGGGTGGCTGCTCCCACCACAACTAGGTTACCCAGGATGCTGGGCACCTGTGCTAACTTTGCAGTGAAGATACTAGCGCCTTAACCTTCTGGAAGATGAGGTTCTGCTACATTGCATATGCCTAGAGCCCCGTGCGGATAAAAATTGGTATCTTCATCTGCAAAAATGACACAGATTATATGATGATGGTTAATGATTATACCTGTGGGGATATCTGGAAATTTGCAAGGTTCTATATGCAAAATTTGTATCTGCATCCATGCCCATATCTGCAAAAATGAGCCACAGATACCCACGGATATAAGTGGATAGCCGTGGATTTGCAGGTCTCAACATATGTCTTCTCCCAGCATTGATCATTTGGAAGTCTCATGCACAAAAGATCAAGGGACCTTTTGCATATTTATTAGTGGGACTATTGTGATTGTCTATTTCCAGGTGTCCCTGGGAATTCACTCAGCTACAGAACAAGGGGGAATAAGTGATGTTTAAAATATCCCAGAGAGCTGGAGACAATCCAGGCCCCTCTGAAGTCAATAATAGTCTTGCCATTGATTTCGGGGGGTCCTGGGGTCAGCCTTTGTGTTCATGGATTGTAATTTCCCACTTGATTTTCTCCCCATTGTGAAGTGGTTTCTGTCTGACCTCCACATTCACTTGGGAACTTTATGGAGAGAAGGATTTTCATGTCCAAGCAATTGACCTGTTTTGAGCAAAAATAACACAAGCACAATGGAGACACACTATTAGCAGGCCCACCTAGCCAGGATCTCATCCAGCTAGTGGAACATAGGATGAACATAATGGGGTGAGTAAGAGAACAGCTGGAAAACTGAGCATTTTCATTCTTATGGATGCCACAGTAACTCAGCAGGATTAATTGACCTAACCCACGCAGTGCATAGAAAGAAACTAACTCCTTAGAAAGCTCCTCAAAATTTGTCCTGTTGTTTCCCTCCCTGCCTCGCTCTGCAGTTTCTTAGCATTTTGAATCTTTCAAGCTGCCCAGTATCCTTCAGGCAACACAGTCCCAACCAAGTGAGGAAAAAAAAGAAGAAGTTAGAATAGCGACATATACTTGCTAGTTGATTACAGGCTACTCCAATACACACAAAGTTTCAGGTGGCAGTCAAGAAGATGGGATTTTCTGAATGATTATTCTTCACTTTTCATAGTCAGAGGCCAGGAAGAAGAAAAATCAGTGTTCTTCTGTCTTTATGCATTTCAAACAGTACTCAGAAGCAGGGTCTGGCATAGCTCTCCGTGGCTTGGTCTACACTACAGCAGAAGGTCGACTTAAAATATGCAACTCCTGCTACGTTAATTATGTAGCTGGAGTGGATGTATCTTAAGTTGTGTTTCCACGCCATCTACACTATGGGAGGTCTCTTTTTCTCCTCATGAGGAGCAGGAGTACCGGTGCCAACAGGGGTACCCTCTGAGTTTGATTTAGCAGGCCTTCACTAGACCAGCTAAATCAAACCCCTGAAGATCAATGCAGCAGCATTGATCTTCTGCATAATGTAGACATGGCCTGTGTGTTCTCAAGGTTCTTTCTGCTTGGCAGAGTGTGGGACATTTGGAGGTTGGGAGGTTAGTGGGTAGAAATGAGTTGCACGTGTAATTGTAACTTTATAGCATGAGCAGAGCGTGGCCCAGTAATCATAAAGAGAGGATTGCAAGGGAGCAGGCGATAGAAGATGAGTAGACATCTACTTGACTGCCACATTGCTACAGAAAACAGAAATACGTTTGGAGTATACACAAAACAGGGATGATATACAAAACCAAATACCAGTCCTCAGCTAATGTAAACTGGCATAGCTCCATTGCCTCTAATGGAGCCACGGTAATTTAGACCATCTGGCCATCGGAGCCATTATACCTGCCTTTTCCTGTGTGTAAATGGATTCTGTTACAGCCAACTGTGACTCGGAGGATGTTATTTATGTTTCAATTTCACAGCCAATTCTTAGGAATCTGGCTGGTCTTTTGAACTCCATTGATCATTCCTTGCTATCATGTAAGTTAGGCTGACGTTTCAATGATTGATGTGTGCATTTTGCCTATAGCTGATTTTGGTTTACACTTGTCTTTTTACTCCCATCCTGTTGGTCGGCAACAGAACTATTTACTGTCTGCACTGCAGCCACTACGAGCACATTTCATGATGTGTCTACGCTGTGATAAAACCTGGCAGCCCCAACTCTTATAGCCTGGCTCAGCTGGTGTAGAGCAAAAAAAAAAAAAGGTAGCATAGACATTCCTACACGGGCTCTGAGACCCACTTCCCTTGCCAGGTTTCAGATCCCAAGCTCCATCCAGAACAGAAATGTCTACACTGCTCTTTGGATCCCCGTAGCATGAGCCAAGTCAGCTGAACCAGTCTCTGAGATTTGCGGCCCCAGGTTTTTATGGAAATGTAGAAGTAGTCTGATTCAGAGGCAGGTAGATTAATCCAAATAGAATACTCCAGTGGCTAGAGTCATGGGCTGCGACTTGGAAGAATGGGGTCTTTTCCTGGCTCCCCTTGACTATGATGGAACTAATCCAAAGTCCAGTGTAAACAGTAGAAAAGTTCCAAATGACATAAACTAGCTTTAGATTAGGCCCTATGTGGTTATCCTATTTACACGCATCGGCAGCCATTTACATGCGCAAGTAGGCAGGCAAATGGGCGTTTACCCAAAATGCGTTCTTCAAAAGGCCACCTGGCAACAGAAAATGTAAATCCAACCATGCTGCTTAGAAAGAATTCAGAGGAAAATGTCTTCCATCTCTTCCTTTCTCCTCATAAATCGGGGGCCTCTTCCGATTCAATTCCACCGGCAGGAAATCAATTGTAAAAAGGAGTTGCCGTAGGAGGACTATGCTTTATGAGATTTACTCTGGGACGGGGAGAGAGGCCAGTTGGGGAGTTGTAAATCAGACCTCAGTGTTCCTCATCTCAGGTGGTTTAATCATTTGCAATGACGTCCCAAGCAGCGATAAACAGGGAATTGGATCATTCACTTTGCTACACAGCGCAGCATTTTATTAGATATTCTAAAGCCCACATTGGAAATGTCTTCAGTTTCATATTCCTTCTTTATGGGCACGTTCACCACAGTCAGTAGAAAAGTTCCCACTGGCTTCCAGGGGCTTCAGCTCAGTTCCTGTGCTAAAGAGCTGGAAACAAAATGCTCCATGGAATTACCCAGTTTGTGGCAAACAAGTATCCTGCCAACTTCCAAAGGCAGCTAGGACAAAACAGCTCCTTCTTGATCTGCCCTCCCCATCATATAGCTCATCCCATGCCCTCAGTGATAGGCGGTAGCAGCATTGCTGTGCTGGCATTATGGCTTTCTAGGGTGGTGAAACAATGGTTCTTAGTGAGTCCATGTCTCCACTTACTGGAGGAGTGACACTCCGGTGATTGATGCTCTGGGGTTTGATTTACAGGGTCTTTACAAGACCTGCTAACTCGAATGCTGAGGGCACCTCGGTTGGTACAGGTATTCCTCACTGTCGTGAAGAGCAAGGGAAGTCAACAGCAGAAATGCTCCCATCAACCTCCTGCTGTGGGGCCGCCACAGAAAATCAATGCAAGGTACATGGACTCCAGCTATGCAATTCACATAGCTGGAGTTGTGTGTCTTGCATGAATTTTTGTCTGTTTGTGTAGACCATTGAGTTTGGGGAAATGTCTAGACTATCTGAGACGATACCATGTAGTTTGTTGTTGCTGAAGTTTTACTTGGTGCTTATTAAAGGAGATGGGTTAGCAGCTGGAAGGACTGATGTCTTCTCTTTACCCAGCAAGTTGTATTGTCTCTGTACCAGGATTAGGTGAATCCCAGATCATCCACATACTGCCCCAGGCAACTACAAGCTGACACTGCTGCATATGAAGCAGATATATGTTATTTTCTTGTCAGAGATTCACCAATTTCAAGACCAGCAGGGGCCATTATGATCATCCAGTCCAATCTTCTGCAAAACACAGACCAAGGCAATTCACCCAGCAGTTCCTGCATCAGACCCATCAGCAGAGGTATGGACAATTTTCCAACAAACAAAAGTTTTTCAGACATGGGGGCAGAGAAAAAGCTGATTTTGAGGAATCTCCTGCTTCTAAAGAATTTGGGAAAACAAGTTTTGAAATTATCCAAATGACCAGCTTGAACATTTTCATTTGTTTTTACGTTTTTTGGTTCAAAATAATGTTCTTTTTGAAATGTTAGTTAATTTATACAAAAGAATGGTTCTAAAAGGGCATCAACAGAAAGCAAGCATTTTGAAAAGATCAAACTGAAACAATTTTAGGTTAGGTTGGACATTAGGAAAAACTTCCTAACTGTCAGGGTGGTTAAACGCTTGAATAAATTGCCTAGGGAGGTTGTGGAATCTCTATCATTGGAGATATTTAAGAGCAGATTGGATAGACATCTGTCAAGGATGATCTGACAGTGTTTGGTCCTACCGTGAGGGCAGGGGACTGGACTCAATGATCTCTCAAGGTCCCTTCCAGTTCTAGTGTTCTATGATTCTATGAATTTTGAAGGACCCAGAATGCTGGGGGTTTTCTGACTTTGGCTTTTCAATTGTGAAGATTGTTGAAATATTGACTTTTCATCATGTTCAGGATGAGAACATTTTTCAGAATCATAGATCTCAGCCATTTCCTGCCTATCTCTACCCATCATTTCTTGCACAACTATTATTAGGCATCTTCTCCTTCTCTGATCTTTTATTCACAGCTGATGGGTTTCATTTTCATGTTGCCATTCAAATGTTTTGGCTGGAAAGAGGGTGTTTTTTTTTTTGACTGAACAGCAATTTTCATAGAAAATAAGGTCACTTCTTTTAAAAAAATCCATCATGTTGGTGTTGAAAACCCTAAAACTTCGTATAGAATAAACTGTCAGCAACCAAAAAAAAGTTTTCCAAATTAACCCCCCCAAAAATTGTGAAGACAAATGTTTCTGGTAAAAACAATATTGTTGTCTAAAATTTTCCCTGGTGT
Organism: Pelochelys cantorii; assembly: GCA_032595735.1. Classification (NCBI taxonomy): domain Eukaryota; kingdom Metazoa; phylum Chordata; order Testudines; family Trionychidae; genus Pelochelys; species Pelochelys cantorii. The sequence goes on along the minus strand of CM064343.1, from coordinate 30,908,609 downwards.
GTGTGTGTATGCATGTGTGAGAGTGAGAGAGAGAGAGTGCGTGCTGTGCTGGCATTTTGGCTCTCTAGGGTAGTGAAACAATTGTTTCTGAACCAGCCCTAGAAATGAATCCCTAAAACTTTTCCTGGACTTATTCTTAGTTGTTATAGCAGATTGGAACATGCAGTGGAGCTGGTTTTGCAGCAGCCATATGTCTGTTGGGGAAACAGCCTGGAAGAAAAGGGGGTGATCTAGCACCCCCGTTATCTGCTAATATTATGGGACCCACACAGCCCAACTACACTGATCTTCATCCGATCATCTCTCTTATCTTTGCTTCCCAAGATGCCTCATGTATGGTGACTAAAGCGTAACAAACCAGGAGGCTGTCAAAGTCACCTAAGAAACAGTCCACCTCTTGCTTTTCTCCTGTAAAACAGGCCCATCTTTAAATCACAAGAATGGAGAACAAGCAGTTCTTAGCTGTTCTGCTTTTACAAGATGCCCAGTTGAAATTCCACATTTAAAGGCATCTTCTTCCAACTCTTTCTGCACAATAAGGAATTTTGCTCCAATCCTTTGAAAGGGCAAGAGAGAGAGAGAGAAAAGAATTTCACATTCTCCAAAACAAGTTTTGCCAAACACTTCAAAATACTAAGGAGAAATCAAGACAATAAAAACAATGATCATATTAAAAAAATAGAGATAAGGTTAAAAATGATGGTAGTTTTGGTAGCATTCTTCTTTGGAAATGTTTCTCTTTCAAACTGATTGTAACAGGGCAACAGCTATTCATTCATTCTTCATCTCCACTCAAACAATAATTTATAGATTCCCTATGCCCTTCTTGGTGTATATCTTTGCTATTGATCTGAATCTAGTAGGGTATCCAAAGGATCTAGGTCCTTCTCCTCACCTTGTTTCATCCACACTTATGTATTGGCAGCTGGGAATGGAACACTTGGCTTGACTCTTGGGCTATGTCTACACTGGCGGGTTATTGTGCAAGAACGGCCGTTCTTCCGCAGAGCGTCCACACTGCCCACCCACTCTTGTGCAAGAAGCTCTACAGTACGGCGTGGTAAGAGAGGGCTTTGTGTACAAGAGCTACGCTCTTTTCTAACAGATGTAAGCTCTCTTGTGCAAGAGCTCTTGCGCAAGAGGGCGGTATGGATGCGTGGCAGGGGTTTCTTGCGCAAAAAAGCTCTATGGCTAAAATGGCCATCAGAGCTTTCTTGCGCAAGAGAGCATCCACACTGCCATGGATTTTCTTGCGCAAAAGCACAGCTCGCACATGACAAGTGTGGATGTGTTCTTGTGCAAGACTTCTTGCACAAGAACCCTTGCGCAAGATGTTCTTGCGCAAGAAGCCGCCAGTGTAGACATAGCCTTGGGGTTTTGGGATATCTCTAGATTTTATTAAATTTGCTTTTTGTTCCAGGCTCTGCCAGATATACTTATCCCTAGATATAACCATAATTTCTGAGGGCAAGTTGACCTACCACATATTTTCCTAATACAAGTTGAACCTCTCTAGTCTGGCACTTTTAGGACTTGACTGGTGCTGAGCCAGAGAATTTGCTGAACCATGGGACATTAATATTGTATAGCAGCATTACCATCACGTCCACTGCTTACTGGGCTCTTAGGCTGCATCTGCACAGCACCATAAGGTGAAACAAGATACACAATTTGAGTGACACAAATTGCATATCTTATTTTGATGCTACTTCAAAATAGCTTATTTTGTCATTTGGCACTGTCAACACAGCACCAAATTTCAAAATAAAGTGCTCTTCCAAAATGTCCCTTACTCCTCGTAGAATGAGGTTTTCAGGGACATTGGAATAGCGAGTCTGAAATAACGAGTTTGCTGGGAAGACTCGGGATACTCCGGTATGCCGAAATAGCGTTTCAGTATAGACATAGCCTTAGAAAACATTTAGGGCTAAATTAGAGCTAAATAACAGCACAGAACACTGAGAGCCAGGAGTGGTGGCTTTAAACAAACTTTATGGGACTATGGGAAACTTGGTCACACCCATGATCAGTGGACATCTGGCTAAATAAACTTATGCTGGACCATGTACAGTGCCTGACCAGAGAGTTTCAACCTGTATATATAAAACAGTGCTGGACAAAGATTAAACAACCTTGTTGAAAGAAAGTTCTTGCTCTATTGCTGGGAATTAAAATCAAATACCATGCAGCAGCCCAGGTCTTGAGATTTCTGAAAGCTGAAACAAACTTGAACCTCAAATATTTTTGACCTGAGCTCTAATTCTTAGAGCATCTGATTGTTGACTGGGTTCTCAGCTTGGCAAGTTATTCCATCCCTACCTTTGGGGCTTGCTGCGACTGATTTTCTTTAGTTTATTGGACAGTTTATCATATGCCAGGTAGTCCCAGATCCACAAAAGTATTTAGATACCTAATTCCCATTGGAATGAGAGGGAGCTAGACACCTAAACACCTCTGAAGCAGTGGGTCGTAGTGAATCAGGAACAGATCCCTCTTCCCTCCGTTATAACCATATGACTTCTACAGTGCTAAGTTGGAGTCATGCCAGCTGTTGACCTTCTCCATCATTAATGTGCTTCACATGCACAGAGAACGGGAGTTAAATCAGAAAGCTTTCAGTGAACAGTATTATGAATACACATATGCTACCACGATGGAGAGATTAATTTAGATGTTCTTGAGAGGAAGAAAATAAATGCAGATTCACACCTAATGGATTGTAGACAGCTGACTTACTATCAGGCTTCTTAGAAATCCAGCTGTCCAAACCACAATGAGCAAATCCTGCCTTTTGTTCCCGGCATTGCCCAGAAGAAGATACAAGTGGGCTTTCAATTAGGTGCTATCTGTAACTGAAAAGGGAGAGCGGAGGCTGTATACCTATATACATCAGGGAGATTGGCAGGCGCGGAATCTCTCTGTCAATATGTGAGAGATGGCAGGACAGCACTCGAATATCATAACCCCTTGCCTCCAGAGTTGTTTGTGCTAACAGATCTCGGAGAGTTAATCAATAGACGGGGACATTTTCCTATGCTGGGAGACATTTGTCACTTCTGCGCTACACTGGAGTGCCAGTAATGAACATAAGTACGATGTAAGGAAGTTATTGATTTTGTTTTATAACAGCACTGCTTTCAAGTCACATTGTGCTAGGAGCTGTATATATATAGAGAGAGACAGTTCCCTTCCCCATGGAGTGTACAGTCCTCTCACAAAGACAGACAAAATCTGTGGGATCAAAAGGATCTACTCTATATTTCAGAGAGTTTTCTGTTTGTCTGTCTGTTTGGTCAAGAACTCCTCCTAAACGGTAAGAGCTAGGACCACCAAATTTGGCATACAGCTTCCTCTTATCACAACTTAAAACAAGGTCAGGGGTCGGCTGGGCCAGGAAAATGGGATGTGCCTGAAATGGAATTGCTTTTCATAAAACCAAACAGAAAAGAGACAGAATTTCCAAATCAAGCACAGTCCTCAAAATTGACATGACATAGAGCGAACATTGAAAGAGGCGGAACCAAGATGAGCCAGAAAAATAGGATGAAGCTGGAATAGGATTGCTTCTCAATAAACGTTACAGAAAAGAGATAAAAGAGAATTTTGGAGCTGTGCTCTGTTTTGGTACAGCTAAATCACTGCAGGCGGTTTGAAAGCTAGAAGAAAATGCTATTGGACGCCAAATTGACTATAGCCCTATTTTGTTAAAACATAGCAAATGATAAGAGTTCATAGGGATGAAGAAAAAAATATACTTGATGGAATTCCCATTTAAAACATTTATTTAAAAAATTCAGTTGAAAAAAATTAACAATCCCTTTTTTAATAAAGCCAAAATAAAAAATAAACTTAATAAAAATAACACTGTATTTTTGAAAAATGCAATCATTTAAATGCAGCATGTACATTTTCCTTTTATTTAAAAAAACCTCCAACCACCCTTAATTCAGTTAGGGTATGTCTACACTAGCCCCCTAGATCGATCTAGGGAGGCTAATGAGGGCAACCGAAATTGCATATGAAGCGCAGGATTTAAATATCCCGCGCTTGATTTGCATGTTCCCGGCCGGTCCCCATTTTAGAAATTGACTAGCCCGAAGTAACTGCCGGTGTCTACACGCGGCTGTGAAACGGGATTCCGAAATAAAGCCCTAACTCGAATTAGCTGGTATTCTTCCTGCAATGAGGTTACACAGCACTTATTTCAAAATAGTAATTTTGAAATTGGCGCTATTCCTCATGGAATGAGGTTTACCACTTTCGAAACAAGCCCTCCGCTATTTCGAATTAATTTCGAAATAGCAGTTGGCTTGTGTAGATGCTAGGAAAGTTATTTCAAAATAACGGCTGTTATTTCAAAATAACTTTGCTGTGTAGACATATCTTAAGGACCCAAGCAATGCCAGGTAAATCTGCTACATAGACATATCTGCTACATAGACATATCAGGAAAGAATATAGGAGCTTGCATAACAGAACATAAATGTGAAAGGGGCATTTCTTGAAAGGGTGGCTGGCATTGAGGTTTGCTGTCAATGGGAGAGCATATTTGAATAGGTGGAGTGATGCGTATTTAAGCATTTCAACCTTCTTGGTGCCTATGCATAGACTTTGAAGTCCCAAATCCTTGTGGGTTACACAAACTCTCCTTTGCTGCACAGAAAGAGAGCTGAAGGAGTCAATAGACATTAGCATGTTGCCTGGTGGATGATTTAACTCCTGAAGATAAAACAAGGATGAATGTATGCAAATACAGGTTGAACCTCTCTAGTCCAGAACCCTCTGACCAGTGCTGAACCAGAGAATTTGGCCAACCACAGGAGGTCAATATTATCTAGCAGCATTACCAACACTTCCACTGCATACTGGGCTCTGAGAAGACATTTCAGGGTCAATTAGAGCTAAATAACAGCACAGGACACTGAGAGCTAGGACTGGTGGCTGTAAACAAACTTTATGGGACTGCAGGAAACTTGGTGACACCCATGATAAGTGGACATCCAGCTAACTAAAATCCTGCTGGACCACAGATGTTGCTGGGTCAGAGAATGCCAGACTAGAGAGGATCAACTTGTATATACAAGCAGCTAGGGAGAAAAATCTATTTCTAGGTATGCAAGTTGGTTATAAAAGAAAGCATTTGGTGGGGATGAGGAAACGAGAGCTAAAAATATCAGCGAGAGCATCAGCTACAGTAAACTGATGTCACTTCATTGACCTCAATGGCATGCTGCAAATGCACCGTGGCGGAGACTCTGACCTGGTGTTTAGTGGAATTATAGACCATAGACATGAGGTTCTTTGCATACTTACCCACCCGTCTGATTACCTTCCTTTGCTCCAGACCACGTGGATGGTTTTCCAATGTGGCATCCTGCTTCCTCTTCTCGTGGATGAGAACATTAATTCTCACTGCTAGGCAATGCTCCAGGTATGACAGTCAGCTCAGCTACTCACTTAGCCTCTGCTTCTGTCTTTTTTGAACTCTCCATCAGTTTGCCAACATGCCTCATGGCCAGGTTTAACACTTGCTGATTTTTCGAGCAGCTGACTGCAGTTCATAAACCAAGCACCCCTCCTTCCCCCCATCATGCTAGCTAGGCTCCTGTTGTGTCTTCCCTCATCTGATCGCTTTAAATATGACTGTGTCAGGGATAAGTGTAAATGAACACAATTGGCTCATTTGCACCCTGGCTCCATTTGGAGAAGATTGATTAGTCAGTCACTTCCTAGCTGTTCCTCTTTATGCTCTGAAACAAGGCAAAATGTGAAAGTCAATTGGTGATTCAACCTTTCTATAGGGTAGGAAAATGGACTTTTATTTATATTTCCCAAATGATTTACCATGAAAACGTGTGTTCCTCAGTAAGAGCAGTGATTGAAGCACAAAGTCTAGGGAGCATCAATGACACATTTGTGGAGACATCTCAAGAGGTGGAAATAGATTGCTTGTGATAGTTCCTCCTATTTGCACTTGTAAATTAGCTTTTGCATGTGCAAAACAGGTAGCTGTGTGGCTAAGTCTCAGTCTGCATCTACCTGATTTGTACATCCTGTTGAAGGATTTTGCAAGTGCCAAGGATGTATGTCTTTTGCAGATGCATCCATTTTACCCACAATGGACATCAAGTCCTTCCTTAATGGAAAAGAACAAATGAAAAGAAACAAGAGCAGGAAGAAAAGTGGAATAAAAAACTAATGCTAGATCTCAGTTAATTACCACTGAGAGAAGGGCTTTAATTAACCACTGCCAAAACAATGCCATCAAGTGCAGGTGGGCATCTACATAAGAATGGCCATACTGGGTCAGACCAAAGGTCCATCTAGCCCAGTATCCTGTCTGCTGACAGTGGCCAATGCCACATGCCCCAAAAGGAATGAACACAACAGGTAATCATCATGTGATCCCTCTCCTGTCATCCATTTCCAGACAAACAGAGCCTAAGGACACCATTCCTACCCATCCTGGCTAATAGCCGTTGATGGACCTAACCTCCATGAATCCATCAAATTCTTTTTTGAACCCTGTTAAAGTCCTCGTCTTCACCACTTCCTCTGGCAAGGAGTTCCACAGGTTGACTGTGCGCTGCGTGAAAAAAACCTTCCTTTTGTTGGTTTATCTAATTTGTTGCAAAATCTGGCCTTGAACTTCTTGTTGGAGTAATTTTAGTGGCAATATCTCCAAGGTCGTGCTCCATTACCAGTCAGTCAGATAGATGTGCAAGACATAAGCTATGGAGACCTAACAATGGGAGACAGGTGGCCACCTATGAGGCATGCCACGTTTGCCTGATAGTCAAGACCACAGATGGGAGCTGGGGGCTTTAGGGCTGAGTCTTAGGGCGAGCAGGGGGAGGGAGGGCATTTTGATTCTCTGGCACAGTGCACAGCTCACTGAAGTTGCTTGCATTGCTCCTGTTTCTAAGTTCTGTTAAACAACACTACAAATAGGCATCAAAGTGTTTGCTTAGTCATGGTTTGTCACCAGTTGAAATCACAGAAATCAGCTGTTTCAACGTTCCCTCGATCATTCCCTGCACTTTGAACACATGCGCAAGGGGGAATGTGATTGAGTGAGGAAGCAGACTTCCTCATTAATTGATGCTCAGGTAGCTTTGCTTAGTGTGTCTCTGAGACAGTATAAAGCCAGCTGTGTTACCACTAACAAAATGTGAGCCCTTTCCACTCTACCTGGACAAGGCAAAATGGTCTAATTTTTAAACACACTTACACGAAGGGAAGCGGAAAATGTTCCACCGGGGTTTTTTCGATTATTGCAACTGCCCTGGGTGATATGCTTAGGATTCTGCCTGCAATCATGCATGTAATTTTGAACATGTCTTTGAATGCACAGACATTTTGCACGTGCAGTTCAGGGCACACTGCACATCTTTCTACACATCCATCTTTTCATTTTGAAAAGGCAGATTTTCAAGCTTCAGCCCATTCCCCTGGTGCACACAGTGTCACCAGTGTACAAACCGGTGGGTGCTGTTGCGCGCACTATCACTCATCCGTGCAAGAGACAGACTGCGTGTGTGCACCAATCCTTTTGGAGAAATAGATTTTTGTGCATGAAAATTCTGTCATTTGCAGACACAAGAGCTAGACGTTTCAAGCTGTGAAGAGTGATAGTGAATGTGCAGTGTATAGGTTGAACCTCTCTAGTCCGGCACTGGTGGCTGTAAACAAACTTCATAGAACCGCAGGAAACTTGTGCCCATGATAAGCGGACCTCTGGCTAACTAAAATCATGTCTGACCGCAGATGTTGCCACACCAAAGAGTGCAAGGTTAGAGAGGTTCAACCTATGTAGACAACTGGAGACTCCATTGAGGCTTCACAAATAGCAGGCTGGTATTTGCTATTATTAGTCTCTGTCTGTGGTGCTGAAATACACGTGGTACCTGTGGCTATATTCTGATATCCAGTACCCTGGTTTCACTGGTTTCAAAACTCCACTGAACTCTGTAGGTTTGCTCCTGGCTTAAACTTCTGAGAAATCACAATTAGAAATCCATTTAGAGAGGTGCATTGTTGAAGAGAACAGTGCCCCCAAAGATGTGTGAGGATGAATTTGAAGTCAAGGCATCGTCTTGTTACAAATTTGGTAGAGCCGTGCGCAGCTACAAAATTTGTGTCTGCCTCCGCATCTGTCCGCACAACAATGAGCTGCAGATATCCGCATTGACATTTGCAGATGTGGATACCCGGGGATGTGAAGCAGATATCTGCAAATTTGCAGGGAACAAAATGTGTAACGACATCTACATCCCCAGCTGCAAAAGTGAGCTGCAGATATCCGTGGGATTTGCAGGGCTCTAGGCATCTGATCCATAATTCGCAAATATGATTTGCAGATATCTGCGCAGATAAAGTGGGTATTGGTAGATCTACAGGGCTCTAGAGATAAAATTTAGATCTGCATTCATCCATGACCTGCAAACATAGTCCACAGATGTCCACATCCGGATCTGCATATCTATCTCACATACGCAGGGCTTTACAGATTGGAACTAATGGTGCATTTTAAAAAATGTCCTAATTTACACGAGGCTCACTTGGAGAAAACTAATTTTTCTGTGAATCAAAGTGTTGGGTAAAGTTTTAGACATTCAGAAATGGATCTGCAAGTGACGCAGCCCAGAAAATAAACATTAAATCCCTGTGAAATCCAGGCTGGGAAGCTTTTAAGTGCAGGCAGTGGTGTCACTTTTAATTGATGGCAACTGTGACTTACACTTTTTCTTGGATAGATTTTTGAACAGCCTACACCCTTTTTATTAATCAATATTCCTAAACAAGATCATTTGTAGATCAGAGGTTACGAATCAATTGTCATTTATTCTATCGCTCTGCGCCTGTCTCTCTAATTCTTTGTTTTTAAGCTGTTTCTCTTAGATATGTTAACAGGATAAAAGGAGCAATAGCTATTGAGCTGTTTCCTTGGGGACGTATGACGCTCTGCAAGAAACCTTGAATTCTGATAACTCTTGAGCTCTTCCATGAAATTCTTCCAAGATCATTGATTGCTCTTCCTAAAGATTGTTTGACAGTTGGAGGAGCCTACTTCTGGTCAGCAAAATATCTGCATGGACAAAGCCATCTATCAGGGCATTGACACTTCTGGTAGGTCCTAGCAATGAGACCATAGAAAGGAGCTGAAAGGTGTTCAAAGAGTCTCTATTATTATTTGTAGGTCAATAGCACCCAGGAGTCCCAGTCAGGGAGCAGGATCACAATTGCCGGGTGCTGTACAAACACATCACAAAAATATACAACAGGGCTGATAGATTCCTTCATTTTGAGTCCCAATTCAGAGACAACCACACCAATCAAGAATGGAAATAAGGGGGAGACATTTGTGTAGCAACAGGTACCATTTTATTGTCATAGGCTTATAATATGCTATTTGTGTCCTGTAATTAGAGATCACCAGAAACTTGTGTTGCTCTCCTTACAACCTGCCCCAGCTGGCAAGCAGAAGAGCTAATTTTCAGTGATTGATAGACACTGACCGATATGGCTCAGTACACCTGGCAACACAAACAGCAATCATTACTGGGTAGAAATAAGAACCCAAATCTGCAAAAGCATTCACATTTCCCACTGAGTTACTACCATCCAGGAAATATGGTGCATCACATACAAAAAAAGGAGGGAGGTTTTCTCAGTCCTACAGTGGCTCTGCAGCATTTTATATTCTAAAGAAGCAAACTTTTTCTGGTCTCACACTGGCAGGTAAATACACAAGTACATTGAAAAGCTCGAAGGCTGGCTACCCAAGGGAGAAACTCAGCTTTTCAAGAGTGTCAAGCAATAGGAAAATGTCAGGAGTAGAATTTTTCCTTCCTTCTTGCTGGATCCTTTTTTCCTAAATTTTTTCCAAAATTTTCAGATTCATAATTTTTAAGGCCAAACAATATTCTTTGGATCCTCTAGTCTGTCTCTGGCATAACACTAGCTCAAAAAACTCACCCAGTAATATCAAACCTGAAAAAGCAGGGGGAGTCTACTAAATTGTGTCTGAATAGTCAGATTTAAAAAAGGCTCAGTTCCCAGGTACAAACCTAAATATACTACAGGTTGGACCTCCCTGGTCCGGAACCCTTGGGACCTGACTGGTCCTGGATGAGGGATTTTGCTGGACCAGGGAGGTCATTTCTGGCCCCTCTGCTGCTGCCTCCCCATCCTGCTACCCCCTTTCCCTGCCTCCCCTGCAGCCCCCACACACTGGCTCCCGGACCCATCCCCAATCTAGCTGAGGCATGTGCCAGCTTCCAGACCACCCCACCCAGCTCAGGTAAGCCACATGCCAGCTCCTAGACCTCCCCCTCAACCCAGATGAGCTGTGCACTGGGCTTCCCAGCTCCTCCCCCCCAGCCCAGATGAGCTGTGCAAGGCCCCCTCCCATTGCACCAGACTCCAGGCCTCCCCGCCCCTCACAGTGTGCTGGGACTATCTGATCCTGGAACATCCGTGGTCCTGCCAGACCACGTATGTTGCCGGACCAGAGAGTTCCGGTTTATAGAGGTGCAACTGGGAGCTTGACACAGAGCAGCTTCCATTGAGAACAGCAGAGACTCCTCACCTGGAGAACACTGGGTCCTGAGTTGAATTGAAAATCAGTCTCCCAAATATTGAATCCACTTGGTCAGACTCTGATCCAAGTTGCATCGCTGTAAGCCCGTTGATTTCAGTGGGTGGGCTGGGTCTAAGAGAGAGCGCAGCTTAGTTGACTGGAGTTGCAGGAATGTGACCGGGAGCCCATAGCTGTCCACCTTGCAGGATTTGCTGATACGGAGTCCGCAGCAGAAATGACCCAGTGGAGACGAAGATACCCCCAGCTGCCAGATGAGACGGTTACAGAATTCTTCTTTGTCATTTGATTCCTCTGTGCTGCCTTCTCACAATACCCTGTGTTTGGAAAGAGTAAATAGAATTTTGTATCTCTGGGGATGGATGGCAAAAATGCTACATTTGAACCATCTGCAAGCCAAGGGAAGGGTAGGCCATACCCATAATCCAGGGCATCAGCAGGACTCAAGTAAGACGGTCTCTTTTACAGCATTATACAACTGTACAGATGCATTATAGGGATTTTTATCTTTCTCCGAAGCCTGAATATATTGGACACTGCCAAGGCAGGCTGAATACTGGACTTGATAGACCAGTAGTCTGCTCCAAGTCCTGTTTTCATGTATTGTGGGGAAGTTTAAGAAATCTTGGGTGTTGTGAGCAAGACATGAGAAGTCATTCTTCCATTCTACTCTGCGCTGATTAGGCCTCAGCTGGAGTATTGTGTCCAGTTCTGGGCACTGCATTTCAAGAAAGATGTGGAAAAACTGGAGAAGGTCCAGAGAAGAGCAACAAAAATGATTAAAGATCTAGAAAAATATAACCTCTGAGGGAAGACTGAGAGAACTGAGGTTGTTTAGCTTGGAAAAGAGAAGACTGAAAGGGGACTTGATAGCAGTTTTCAAGTACCTAAAAGGGCATTACAAAGAGGAAGGAGAAAAATTGTTTTCCTTGTCCTCTGATCATAGGACAAGAGGCAATGGGCTTAAACTGCAGCAAGGGAGGTTTAGGTTGGACATTAGGAAAAAATTCCTACCTGTCAGGGTGATTAAACACTGGAATAAATTGCCTAGGGAGGTTGTGGAATCTCCATCATTGGAGATATTTAAGAGCAGGTTAAGACCCCTTGCATTTAACATGCGGGGGGTCAAATACACCCCTTGTGGAACTTTGCTGAGTCAATGCTGCAGCTGTGGGGATAAATTTGGCCTGGGGCTTCTACTCCTATTAAACTTGTTGGGCCAAATCCTTAGCTGGTGTAAATCTGCATAGCTCCACTGGGTTGCCCTGCATTGGTCTGGCAGTGACCTTGAGGTATTTTGCTGCCTTCTGCAGTTTGGGGCATGAATCGACTGCCTGGATCAGCTGGGTGATTCTCACTTAATCAGCCCTTTGTCCTCCTTTTCTCTGCCTGTGGCACATATCTCACCTCCTGCGGGTTGCAGTGGTTTAGTTGTTAGGGCTAGCGTGCTGGTAGTGGGCAAAGCTGGTGGCCTGGGATATACAGAAGGTCAGACTAGGCCAGGTCTACACTACTGGAGAAAGTCGACCTATGGTATGCAGCTCCAGCTACGAGAATAGTGTTGCTAGAGTCGACATTTCTTAACTCGAATTTCTGCAGCATTCCCTTGGTGGGAAATCGATGGGAGACACTCTCCCACCAACTTCCTTTACTCCTTGCGACCCAGTGCAGCCCCAGGGTTGACAGGAGTGCCATCAATTTAGCAGGTTCTTATTAGACCCGCTAAATGGAATCCCGGAAGATTAGTCTCCGGAGCGTCAATCCTGGGTAAGTGCAGACCTGGCCTAGATGAGCTGGCCATCTCTTCCAGCTTTTGATTAATTCTGGCCCCTTTTTCTCTTTCTTTCCGTGAATTCTTTCTCTCAGGATATGTCTAGACTACATTGTTTTTTCGAAAAAACTTCACCTACGTCTACACTGCAATCACGTTCTTTCTAAATTAAATCAAAAGAACGCAGGGGTTTTTTGATATTGATAAACCTCAAATTACAAGGAAGTATGCCTTTTTCGAAAGAGCTCTTTCGAAAAAAGACACGTGTGGACGCAAAACAGGGATATTTTTTGAAAGAAGAGGCAATCAAAAAAAGCACACGTGCCCTGATGGCCATTCTGTGAATAGCAATCAGGGCTTTCTTTCGAGAGAGCATCCATGCAGTCAGTATGCTCTCTTTCAAAAAAGCAGATCGCTTTTTCGATCCAGTTTTGAGGCGTGGGCGCTCTCTTTCGAAAGACGCTTGCAGTCTAGGTGCACCCTCAATGGTGTGGAGGCAGGAAAAAGGGAATAAGGGAATTTGTGTGCAGCCATCTTAGTCTTCTTAGCAAGAGAGCAAGAGTCAGGCTAATTCTGACTCTTATCAATGCGAGAGCTGTAATAAGACGCTACCTTCACCTCTCGCCTCCGTACAGAGATAAGGATGGAATGCTGACTCCAGTGAGAACCTTGAAGATACGTAGCATCTGGGAGGAACTAAGAGATAATTGTCTAGCCATTGTTGCATAGTATATAAGCTGCTTCATAACTGTTTGTATTCGAAGATCTGCCTAAGGGGGGGGGGCTTCCCCCCCCCTCCGCCCCCGTCCGAATCAGGCTTCCCTTGCAATATTGCTCGAATAAACTGCCTCTGGCTACTTGTTGCTTACAAATGCAGAGTGAAGGCTTGTTTTCTTCCACAATGGGTAGGGGGGCGGAGGACTTAATTCCTTTGTGTTCTGTGTGGAACTGCTATGTGCCCTGGGCTCATCTCAGTGCTATTATAAAAGCTTGGCTGCTCTCTGCCCTTTTCCCAGGCTGCTCTCCCTCCCTAGTGGAAGTGGGTCCCGTATGAGATTTCCTCTAATTAAAAATGCTTTGCATCTGAAATCAACACACTGACTTTTACAATCAGGCCCGAGTACAGCAGAGTGCAGGAAATAACACTCCAAGTGCCAATTAGCCAAAGGTCAACAGAGCTGAGTCCAGCCTCTCACACCGCTTGGGAAGGCAAAGAAAAGTCTAATCCAGGCAGCTGTTCCTTGGCAAAAGCAGCCCATACAAAGAAGGAGGTTATTAATGTTCCTCATCTTGTGTAGGAGTGGGCTGTTAACCTTAATAACACCGAGTCCACTTTGTCCAGCCACTCGTCAAGGAAATCAAGATTCCAGAGTAGGGCTAAAAGGGCACTGCAGGGCAATGAAAGCTTAAATAAATGAGTCCCCCGTTAAAGGGAGCTGACACTGTATTTGAGGCAAGGACAGGGTGCGCGCGAGAGAAATGAATCACTTAGGAACACAAAGGATTGTCCACAAACTGACGTAACCTCTGCTCCTTCCACTGTGTTTCCACCTGTCAGACCGCTGTTCCCCCTGAAATCCCACATTAGACAGGAGTAAAATATGTGTGTTGCAGCAGAATCTAGAAGCTCCAGCTGAGAGCCGGTCCCCCTTGTGCTAGGAGCTGACCGGACCGACATAGTCAGAGATGGTCCCTTCCTCAAACAACTGACAACCTGAGCAGACAAGGCAGATGAAGGGTGGGAGGAGGCACAGGACGCAGGACTGGGTGCGGGTGGTTCGGTGGCCTGGAATGTGCAGGAGGTCAGAACAGATGAGCATGGTTATCCCTGGTCACTTGAGGCTCATCTACACATCAGGGCAAAAGTTGAGTTAAGCTCTGCAACTTCAGCTATGTCAATTGAGTCGCTTAAGTCGAAATAGCTTAACTCAGCGTGTGGCGCTGTCTACACAGGAGGAAGTTGAAGGAAGAGCGCTCCTCCTCTGACTTCCCTTCCTCCTCGTGAAATGAGGGTTACAGGAGTCGGAGTAAGAAGTCCTCCAGCTAGCCATTTTTTCGAAATAAAGGCTTGTAGTGTAGACGTGCACTATGTTATTCCGAAATAACGCTGCTCTGTAGATGTACCCTTAAAGATTATGTGTCTACAAAAGCAGCATCAGAGCATTGCTTATGGTCACATGTGAGTCTGTGCAGTCTGTCTCCCTAGATTCCCAGTCCTGTGTTTTAACTAGATCAGATTTCTCTGCCAGTTTCATGAGGACTTTTTCTTTAACCAGATCCTTCCAGGAAAGAACTCATAACAACTCAGCAGGCTCTCTTGGGTGGGATCCTCTCTCCCAAGTGGCTTGTTTATCAGGGGACACAAGCAGCACTGCCCACTCTGGTGATTTTACTGGGAATCATCTGATGTATTTTGGGTTCTCTTCAAGCCCTGCGCTCCTGGAGTCAAGTGCTTCGGTGAGAAACCACAAAGCAAAGAAAAAGAACCCACTACAGGTTGAACCTCTCTAGTCCAGCACTCTTGGGACCTGACTGGGTGTTGAACCAGAGAATTTGCCAAGCCATGGGAGGTCAATATTGTCTAGCAGCAATATCAACACTTCCACTGCTTATTGGGCTCTTGAAAAACATTTAGGGGTCAACTAAAGCTAAATACTAAGAGCCGGGACTGGTGGCTGTAAACAAACTTTATGGGACCGCGAGAAACTTGGCCACGCCCATGATGAATGGACATCTGGCGGACTAAAATCATGCCAGACCATGGATGTTGCCGGACCAGAGAGTGCTGGACTAGAGAGGTTCAACCTGTTTTGGGGATAAGGAGACTCTCTGGGGAATGCAGAGCTGATGTCACTCGAAGTCCCATGCCCTGACCCTAATGGAAACAGCCGTGCTGACAAAAGAGCAAGTTACAGCTAACTCTGATCACCATAACACCCACTTGGGGCCATTAGCCAATAGCCATAATCTACAGCAGCATGGGGGCAGCTACTCTAAATTGCATTTGTCTTCAAGATTGTTCAATGCAGATTTCTCATCAAGCCACCTTGCCTCCTGTTTACAACCACCAGTCCTGGTTCTCTGTGTTCTGTGCTGTGATTTAACTTAATTGACCCTTAAAGGCCTTCCAAGATCATGTCTTCACTCCAGGAAGATTGATGCTGCCGCGATCGATCTTCCAGATTATGATTTTGCAGGTCTAGTTAAGACCTGCTAAATCAAACTCAGAGGGCATCCCCATCAGTGGCTGGTCTTCCTGCTCCTGTGAGGAGTAAGGGAAGCCAATGAGAGTATTTGCTTTCATCAGCCTCCCACTGTGGAGATAGTGGGGAAACGCGAATCAATGTATGTCAATTCCAGCTATGTAATTAATGTAGCTGGGATTGTGTATCTTGATTCGACCTTCCCCTTTTGAGTAGACCTGGCCTAAAAGCCCAGTAAGCCATGGATGTGTTGATAATGCTGCTAGACAGTATTGACCTCCCATGGTCCAGCAAACTCTAGTTTGGCATTGGCCAGGTCCAGAGGATGCCAGACAAGAGAGGTTCAACCGGTAGGTCTCTTCCACCTCAAACGGTTCCGGTCCTATAACGATCATGCTCTAAAGTGGAGTAGCTAAAACATTAGCTTGTTTTGACTTAGTGAGATTCTTTCTAGGCTCAGGTACAGAAAGGGCCAGTATAAAATTAAATCAGTTTCTCTTCATTTTGCAGGGATTTGTGTTGTGACATTTTGCAACATTTCACTTTTCTGCTGATGAATGGAAACACCTTTTCAATAGCAGGAAGCCCTAATGAACTGGAAATAATTTATATCTGTTTAGTCTTTTTATGAAAATTAGCCCACCAGTCACCACTGGCTGTTTTAGCATGTTGGGGCTGATCAATACCATTGACTTGAATGGCTTTGAGGAGAGTCCCTGATTCAGAACACTTACTTACAATTTTTGGCCTGGCTCAGATAGAGTTTCTGGTCCTCTTGAGGTCTGAATCAGAAAGAAAATATCTCAGATACTTTATTAGTGGTGCTGGCATTGTGGTAGTGCTTAGGTTGCCTGTGTGGATCCAGACCAGACCTATCCCAAAGAGACTAGGACACATGGGCTGTGTCTAGACTGGCGCGATCTTGCGCCAGAGCTAAGCAAATGATTATTTTCAGGCATAACGGCTTTGCGCAAGAGGGTTTTTCTTGCGCAAGACAGGGCAGGGTAGACAGCTCCGTCTTGCGCAAGAGCCTCTTCCGCAAAAATGGCGGCTCATTAGTTATGCAAATGAGGCTCGGCGATATTCCACGCTGAGCCTCATTTGCATAGCTCTGGCACAAGATCGCGCCAGTCTAGACACAGCCATGCAGTATTGTGCTTTAAGAAAAAGTTTTCCAAATGCTAATCAAGCTTTTGAAATAAAAAAAATAGCAAAATACCCAATTAAGAATGTCTCCTGGGCGTGCATTGTTACTGTCAAGAAAAGGCAGTAATTGCAACAACTGTCATGATGACAACATGACAGAGACAAAGAAATAAAGTATTTCATTTCCCCGGAGCTTTTTGTCGACTCCCTGCAAGTTTTAGATCTTTCATATGCTAAATTGAAATTTGTTTTATGTCCTTTTCATGAAACTACATGCTTGGCTAGAAAGCCCGTTTATTCTGGAGGAGAGAGAGTAATTTGATTCCGTGTATAGCTTCAATGCAGAAGAAATAAACAAAGAGGCCTAAACCTCAGAATGACTGAGAAAGAACTGAGAGATTATGGAAAGGATAAGAATATCATAATGACCTTGGCTTGTACTGGTGTTTGAATACAAAGGATCTAAATATTCAGGTTTTCTTGAATGAAGTGAACATCAGCGTCATTTTATGAATGAGGGTACGTCTACACTGCAAGCTTATTTCGGAAAAAGCTATTCCAGAAGATAGCTTCCGGAATAGCTTATTTCTAAATAGAGCATCCACACTACAGGGAAGCCTCAAAATTAGTCCGAGGCCGGCTCCCCTAATATGGATGCGCTATCTTCGATTTAGAGCCCCAGGAGGCACTGGGGAGAAATAACTTTAGAATGGCTCTCGGGAAGAGCTATTTCGACATAGCACCACGGAGCGCCCACACACACCCTCTTCCGAAAGAGCTTTTTCAGAAGAGGTGTTATTCCTCATGGTATGAGGTTTACCAACGTTGGAAAAAGCCCTCCATTATTTTTATATGTGTTCACTTTTTTTTGATTGTATCACTTTGGTATGTATGGTTGTGCCAATTTTCTTCCACATATTGATCTGAGGAAGTGGGTCTGGCCCATGAAAGCTCATCACCTAATAAACCATCTTGTTAGTCTTTAAAGTGCTGCATAGTTCTGTCTTTTGTTTCAGCTAGACCAGACTAACACGGCTGCATCTCTATCACTATTCTCCATTATTTTGATTTTCTTTTGAAATAAGGCAATTACTGTGTGGACGCTAGTATTGTTTTTCCGGAATAACGGCCGTTATTCTTGAATAACGGTGCTGTGTAGATGCACCCTGAGATGTGACTAAAGGATCGGGAAGTAGTCTAGCCTGGAAGTCAGGACATTGGACCGGAAACTTGGGATTCTAAATTCTAAATTCTGTTCCTGGATGAGCTGTTAGTTGACTTTGGGGCAGGTCAACACTTCTACCAAGTGACATTTTGTTTTTAATCTTCAGCTTCCCCTTCAGCAGCTGAATGTATTCCAGAGCCAGAAAGAAAAAAATGGACAAAAGGATTTGTGTCCTATACATTTAAAAATACTCTAAGTGCAGAACTCTTACAGCTCAGTGTGTTGATCATCTTATTCCACACTGCAGAACCCTGGCAGCTTTCCTTGTGGTGATTACCACCTTTTGTTGCCACTCTTGTTCTCACATAAAAAGAAGCCAAAATGGAAGCTCAGCCCCAAGCAAAGAGACTTTTGAGGTGAGTGCGAAGGATGTGGGATAGTCAAGTACACAATGTCTCCCTAGGCACAATGTCTAATCAGTGTGAGAGCCCAGAAGAAATTAATTAAAAACAACAGAGGCTTTCAAAGAGAGGAGAACGAAGGCCACAAGGAATAAATGGCTCAGACTATAAATCTGGTGCCTTCAGAGTCATGTTTGATTTAATATTAAAATCTGGAGGAGGGCAAATCTGGACCCAAGTTTCATGACTTTGTCCAATCTCCTTTTAGAAATATGTGAAGCGTACAGAGGCCTGTGAGGATGAGAAATGCCAAAGATGTAAACCGCCAGGTGGCAACTGTAAATGGGAGCATAAGGATCCCTTGTCCTACCTCAAATTGTCTCATAATCTGAACCCCCCCCCCAACCCCGCTACATGCTGAATAATGCTGCAGAGAGGGGTTCCATGCTGATCCACCTTCAAGATGCTTTGAGTAACCAGGCCTACCAGTTTAACATGTCAGCTTCCGATATGGGTGGTACTTATGCCACTCCCCAAAAGTTGTGTGACGGACAGCTGGCTAAGCAGAGCTCTGCCACTACAGCCTGGCTGAAAAGGCCAATTACAGCCAGCTGAGCAAGCCCAGGCCTGAAGGGCTAATGGAAGCAGCTATGGGCCTCATTAGCCTGAGGGGAAGTGAAGCGGGAGGAGCCAGGGTGCTTCCAAGACAGAAGGAGAGGCTGGCTGAGTTTGCTGTGAACAAAAGCTCTGTAAATAGAAGGTGGTGGGAAATGCAGAGACAATAAAAGACACCAGAAAGGGTCTCCGGTTGATTGGTGACCTAAGAAGGGGTCCCAAGGCGAGAGGCCTGGGCAAGGACCTTGCCACAGTTGTCATAGCATCCAGAAGGGAGGGTGGGAAAACACCACCATTATCATTTGTCCATGAGTGGCATGGTGTCAGATCATGTCTCATCATCTCCTTGAGCATTCCTCTTCCCCATGAAAGGTCTGAACATGGAGGGTGATGCTTCTCCAGCTAGGACGTCCCTCAGCAAATGAAAGTCAAGAGGGACTGTGCTTGGATGGGCTTCTTCTTGCTGCATTTTGATAGGCTATCATGGGTTTTAAAACAGAGGGGGAGCTGCTGGAGGAGCAGGTGCTTTTGAAGATGTCTTCAAACTACCGTAAGAAGTTCCCTGTGGCTTGGGAGAATAGCAGCAGCCTCCATTAAATCTCTCCTGCCTTCCCACAAAATTTGGCAGGCTTGTGCAACATCTTTCTTAAAGGGTATGAAAACCGTGGTGGGTAGGCTCTGCCCTCTACCCAGGGATAAATTTCACCCCCAACAGCCCATCATAGATCAAGGTGGTTTTGGGAAATGCGAAGAGCACGTGCAACCTTGAGATTAGAATCTATATTCATTGGTGAAGGAAGACTTAGCAGCCAAGCCAGCTGTTTGCAATTGAATTGCGGGTGGGGCTGGGGCTAGCCCTGACTGTATCCCACATCTATTTAGCTTGTGTTTGATAATATTATTTGCAAGTCTGATTGTGAGCAATGCCTCCAACCATTATATAGGTTGAACCTCTGTAGCCCAGCACCCTCGGACCTGATGGGTGCCGAACCAGGGAAATTGCCAAACCACGGGAGGTCAGTAATATAGTGAGTATTTTTTTTTTAATTTCGCTGAAGTGAATAAACAGAACAATGCTTGCAATGCTGCTGAATAATACATGACTGTACTGATGCACCCTGGATAAGCCTACACCTACCCAAGGCTGATCAGCTCTCTTCATAACAAAATGTTAGCATTGTTACACAGTTTTACTGTATTGGCACAAGGATATAAGTAGACAAAACATAAAAACCATGCGTATGCTTTGTAGCCTTATCAACACTTCCACAGCTTGCTGGGCTCTTCAACGACGTTGAGGGGTCAGTTAGAGCTAAAGAACAGGACAGAACACTGAGAGCCGGGTCTGGTGGCTGTAAACAGACTTTATGGGAACCTGGGAAACTTGGTCACATCCATGAGAAGCAGACATCTGGCTAACTCAACTCCTGCTGGACCACGGGTGTTGCCAGCCCAGAGAGTGCCGGACTAGAGAGGTTCAAACTATAGAGGTGCGTCTTGACTGGCAAGATTTTGTGCAAAAGCAGTTGCTTTTGCGCAAAAACTTGCCAGCTGTCTACACTGGCCACTTGAATTTGCGCAAGAACACTGACGATCTAATGTAAGATTGTCAGTGTTCTTGCGCAAATACTATGATGCTTCCGCTCAGGGATAAGTCCTCTTGCACAAGAATATTTGTGCAAGAGGGCCAGTGTAGACAGGGAAGAACTGTTTTGCACAAAAAAGCCCCGATGGTGAAAATGGCCATCGGGGCTTTCTTGCACAAAATCGCGTCTAGATCGGGCACGGATGCTTTTGCGCAAAAGCACTGTTTGTGCAAAGGCACCCGTGCCAATCTAGACGCTCTTTTGCGGAAATGCTTTTAACGGAAAAACTTTTCTGTTAAAAGCATTTCCGCAAAATAATGCCAGTCTAGACGCAGCCTCTATATCTCCAAGGCCGAATAAGCCTCAGGATAAATAGAAAAAAGCAGCAACATTTCTTTTCCTAAGGGAAAAAAAGGGTCTTCCTTTGCAGTCAGCTCCATTTCCTTCTGCCACCAACTAATTACAACACTTGGAACCTGTGGATGTCCCGAGTTACACAAGTGCCAGCCACTGCTGGTTTGACTATCCATTTCTCTGCAGTCCAGCTCCGACCGTTGACCCCAAAGTGGTACAGGGCATCTATAGGAGGAGAGTGAACAATATCCTGCTCTAAATGAACCAGTTAGGAACGTTAGACAATCCAACTGCAGGCTGGAGGTAGCAGGCCCTTGGTTGAAATGGGCAGGGTTGCCAAGGTGGTTTGAACAGCGAACCATTTGAGAAGACTAAAACGGTGAGAGTTCCAACTGCGCTTGCTTTTGAGACCAGTGCTGGAGAGACAGGGCGCCTTTTCCCAAAGCATGAGAAGGAAAAGAACAACAAACCACAACGACGAAACCGACTGCAGAGGTGGAGCATTCTGATCCCATATGGGAGAAATGGAAAGGTGTGCATGGGGGGGATCCTGCAGGCTCTTTGTTGCCATTGAGAGAGGATCGGGGGTGGATGGAAACAGACATGCTGCCAGCCAGGAGTGTCGATGTGTACACACCCGTCACTAATGCCAAACAAAGTGCTGCTTTGTTCAGAAGCCAGGGGAAGGCTCTTTGACAGTGTGTCTCAGATGCCTACGATGCTGCTTTACACAGAAATCACAGGAAAAGAAGGCACACAAACACACATGCCCGTACATAGGCAGATGCCAAATCAAACAAGCCAAAGTTGTTGGGGGCCTCTGGATTCAACGAGTGGGTGCGGAGCTTTTAAAATGGCTTGCGGGTGGCGGGTTGTATTGATTTGTCCTGCAGCCCTTCAGTTATACTGAGGCATTCTTGGGGATGCATTTCAAAGGTGCCCAGATTATTTGTGTAGAAGCGCTTTAGAATTTGTATAAATCCAAATCAATGTATGCAGCAGGCAACGTTACCCAACATGGAGCCTATCCCATATGCTATAGTCTATTACATCTAGACTAACACCTGAAACAAATTAAGGTCTCTATCAACCTGCATGCCTCTTTCAGGCTACGTCAACACTGCAGGTATTTGTCGTCAGAGCGTATGCTAATGAAGCGTTCATTAGCATTTGTCACGCTGTCATTTGCATATTTCTGCTGATGCTTTTTGTGCAAGAGATTTTGCGCAAAAACAAGCAGCGTAGACGGGTCCGTTTTGTGCAAAACCCCCTTTTGCACAAGATCCTGTATACCTCCTTTTCTGAGGTGCAAAAAGCATTGGCAGAGAGATGCAAATGACAGTGCGACAAATGCTAATGAGTGTTTCATTAGCATACTCTCTGCCAACAAATACCTGCAGTGTAGATGTAGCCTCAGAGACTGAGGTGCTCTTAGCCACACACGTTGCTAGATTTGGGGTGAATAGTGGGAAGTATAAGTGTTTAATATACCAGCCAGGGTTTTCTAACTGTGATTGGTAGAAATGATAGAACCAGAGAGCCGTTCAAATTTTATCCCCAAATCTGGATTTCAGGCACCCGTTGTTTGAGGGCGCTTAGACCCAGGGCTAAGGATAAGGGGCATTTAATACATTTTGGTTTTGGAATCTGATCCATATTTGATTTGGTTGTGTTAGACCCCTTCTAACATCATGCTTGTCACTGCAGGAGCTGAGCATTTTCCACAGTGCGTTAAGAAGCATTGACTGACGTTGGGGTTGTTCTCTCCTCCTCTCGCCAAGGGAGAGCAGTTTGGGCTGGGGAATGTTTTGTTTGGGATTTTTAACAACAATGTGCATGTATAAACCCTCACCCACAGACCCCCCGGCTATATGCTGATGTGGGAAGGCGAGTTCAAAAGAAATGGTCTTTGCAGGCCATGTGGAAAGTGGTAATTGCGATTGTCCTTAGTTCCTCTGGGAGTTCATTCCCCAGTCTTAGGGCCTGTCTATGCTGGCCCGTGTTGTCACCAAAACCGGCCTTTTGGCAACAAAACAGTGAGAGCGTTTACACTGCCATGTGACTTTTGTCGGGAAAAACACCTAACAAAAAATACCTCCAGTCCCGGTGAAAGACTTTTGTCTTTTCCCCTCCTTTTGTAGTTGACAAAGAGTCAGTGTGCACCGGGTTCCCTCTAAGCCGCGCACCTGTGCGGCCACGCACAACAAATTTTAGGCCCACACACCTCGCCTGCAGGGCTGCACAGCTGCACTCCCCACCCTCACTTTTCTGCTGGACAGGAAGGGGAAGGGTGGCGGTGGCAGTCTGGCAAGGCTGTGTGATGGCAGGCAGGCTGCCCTGGCTTGTTCGCTCCAGCTGGAGCTGGGGTGCAATGAGGCTGTCCCTGGGGCAGGCTCACTAGTTCCGGTTCCAGCTATGGCGAGCGGGATGTCGTGACCCAGCTGGCGGGGCCACGTGGCTGGGACGACTAAGTGGGTGGCGCCAGAGGAGGATGTTTTGTGATTTCTACTGCCCTTTAGGCAGGCGTGCGCCCCCTCCCCTTTCAAAGCTCCGGGAAGTATCTGACAGCTGAGTGAGCTGCTCCGTTTGGGGAACAAACAAAGAGCAAATCATTGGAATGCTCCTGTTCTGCCCTGCTAGGAACACAGCGGCGGGCAGGCTGCTCCTGCAGGGGGAGGGCTGGAGAGGCTGCTGTGCTGCTTTGACATTCCTCAGCACGGAGAGCTCCCAGAGCTATGGGGGAATCTCAAGAAGCACGGGGATCAGCTCTGCCTTCCCCCCACACTGCCTTGTGGGATGCTTCCCACAATGCTTTGCTCTATCTGTCGACAGGGTGCTCGCAACGTGGCCATGAAACGTCGACAATGGGAGGCAAAAAAACAGTTTGATCGGTTATCACTTTTGGCAACTTTTGCATTTCCGCTGCACTTTCGTCACCAAACCTTCCTGGTGTAGACATAGCCACAGACTGGCCCCCAAGAAATTTGTGTCTCCTGCATAGACATGCTTTATCCTTAAAAGTGGACGTTCCATTGTGCTAGAGAAGCAAAGTTCTCAACCCCTCTTCTCATCCCAGAAGGATGGAATTTGAGAATCGGCCAACTTTTCCAGTGGGCTATCTGAAAGCTGAGTTAACTAGCTGACTGAGGACTGCCCCTTGATTGGGGATGTGTGAGAGTGCTCAGGAACTGCTACTTCCAGTCAATCCCAGAAGCCATTGCCAGCTGTTTCAAATTATAACAGCCCTGAGGTTGTTCTGAGTGGGACCCGGTTAGTGCCTGCACATGGTGAGAGTCATAGAATCATAGAATACCAGAACTGGAAGGGACCTTGAAAGATCATCAAGTCCAGTCCCCTCCCATTACGGCAAAACCAAGCACCATCAAGATCCTTTCTGATAGATGTCTATCCAACCTGCTCTTAAATATCTCCAGTGACGGAGATTCCACAACCTCCCTAGGCAATTTATTCCAGTGTTTAACCACCCTGACAGGTAGGAAGTTTTTCCTAATGTCCAACCTAAACCTCCCTTGCTGCAATTTAAGCCCATTGCTTCTTGTTCTATTACCAGAAGCCAAGGAGAACAAGTCTTCTCAGTCTTCTCTTTTCCAAAATAAACAAACCCAATTCTTTCAGTCTTCCCTCCTAGGCCATGTTTTCTAGACCTTTAATCATTTTTGTTGCTCTTCTCTGGACCTTCTCCAATTTCTTCGTATCTTTTGCCTTTTTTTGTTTGTTTGTTTGGTTTTTTTTGTTTTTGTTTTTGTTTTTAATCCTTTTTCCAGGACAGCAGGGATGGATGGTGATAGGTCTGCTGTTGTTACCTGCACAGCGTGTGCCATGTTTGTCTTCCTCCCAGAAGAAAGAACGGATTTCATCTGCACGAGGTGCAAGCTGGTCGCCATTTTGGAAGAGAAAATTAGAGGACTGGAGGCCCAAGTGTCGACCCTACACTCGATCAGAGAGGATGAAGACTTCCTCGATAGAAGGCAGTGGTTAATCCTACAAGCACGGCAGGCGGAAGAGCCAGAGAGGGCAGTACGGGACCAGGAAGAGAACTGGCAGCATGTAACTTCTAGAAGGGGAAAAAGGCCAGCATGGGAATCCCTCAATTCTATAGAGGTAAGTAATCGCTTTCAGGCTCTTTCCACAGGCTCTGCGGTGGTGAATGTTTTGGAAGGGACCTCACAAGGAAGAAACCGCAAGGGAACACCATCTACCGGAAGGCATGGGATTCGTAGTCCTAGGGATGGGGGTTCCAGGACCACCACCCCCAAAAGAAGACGACAGGTGGTGGTGGTCGGGGACTCCCTCCTAACTGAGCCATCCATCTGCCGTCCGGACCTGGAATCTCGAGAGGTGTGCTGCTTACCGGGAGCTCAAATTCAGGACGTGACTGAGAGGCTTACCAAGCTGATCAAACCTTCGGATCGCTACCCCTTCCTGCTTCTCCACGTGGGAACTAACGATACGGCCAAGAATGACCTTGAGTGGGTTACTGCGGATTATGTACTGCTGGGAAGAAGGACCCAAGAATTTGGAGTGCAAGTGGTGTTCTCGTCCATCCTCCCTGTTGAAAGAAAAGGACTGGGCAGGGATCATCGAATTGAGGAAGTAAATGCGTGGTTGCGCAGGTGGTGTCGCAGAGAGGGCTTTGGTTTCTTCGACCATGGGACTCTGTTCCGGGCACAAGGATTGTTAGGAAGAGATGGGATCCACCTAACAAAGAGAGGAAGGAGCATCTTTGCGGGCAGGCTTGCAAACCTAGTGAGGAGGGCTTTAAACTAGGTTCGTCGGGGGAGTGGGAAAGTCGGACACCGGGAAGGAATGCAAAGAGGAACAAGCAAGAAAGGAGGACCCCTGATTCGAATGGAGAAGATGGGGCGATCAACTGGTTATCTGAGGTGTTTGTACACTAATGCGAGAAGCCTGGGCAACAAACAGGAAGAACTGGAGGCCCTGGCCCAGTCCAAGAAATATGATTTAATTGGGATAACAGAGACTTGGTGGGATGACTCGCATGACTGGAGTGCTGTCATGGAAGGGTATAGACTGTTCAGGACGAACAGGCAGGGGAGAAAAGGAGGAGGAGTTGCACTATACGTAAGAGAGCACTATGATTGCTCTGAACTCCAGTATATAGAGGGAGAAAAACCTGCTGAGTGTCTATGGGTTAAGTTTAGAGGTGCAAACAACAGCAGTGATGTTGTGGTTGGTGTCTACTGTAGGCCACCGAATCAGGTGGATGAGGTAGATGAGGCTTTCTTCGGACAACTGAGTGAAGCTTCCACATCGCAGGCCCTGGTTTTTGTAGGGGACTTTAATCACCCTGACATCTGTTGGGAAACCAATACGGCAGTACACAGGCAATCCAGGAAGTTTCTGGAGAATGTTGGGGATAACTTCTTGGTACAAGTGATGAAGGATCTGACCAGGGGCCGTGCGCAGCTTGACCTTCTGTTCACAAACAGGGAGGAACTAATAGGGGAAGTAGAGGTGGGTGACAACCTGGGAAGCAGTGATCATGAGATGGTACATTTCAGGATCCTGACCAAAGGAAGAAAAGAGAGTAGTAAAATACACACCTTGGACTTCAGAAAAGCAGATTTTGACTCCCTCAGAGACCTGATGGGCAGAATCCCCTGGGATGCTAACATGAAGGGGAAAGGAGTCCAGGACAGCTGGAAGTATTTTAAAGAAGCCTTATTGAAGGCACAGAAAGAAACCATCCCGACGCATAGCAAGAGAGGCAAACATGGTAGGAGACCGGATTGGCTTACAGGGGAAATCCTTGGTGAACTTAAGCACAAAAAGGAAGCTTACAAAAAGTGGAAACTTGGACAAATGACCAGGGAGGGGTTTAAATGTATAGCTCGAGAATGTCGGGGGGGTTATCAGGAAGGCGAAAGCGCAAATGGAATTGCGACTGGCTAAGGATGTGAAGGATAACAAGAAAGGTTTCTACAGGCATGTTAACAAGAAAAAGGTGATCAGAGAGGGTGTGCGGCCACTACTGGATGAAGGAGGTAACCTAGTGACAGATGATGTGGGGAAAGCTGAAGTACTCAATGCTTTCTTTGCCTCTGTATTCACAGACAAGGTGGGCTCCCGGACTAATGCGCTAAGTGATGAAAGATGGGATGAAGATGGACAGCCCTTAGTGGGTAAAGAACAGGTTCGGAACTATTTAGAAAAACTAGACATACACAAATCCATGGGTCCGGACTTAATGCATCCGAGGGTACTGAGGGAGTTGGCAAATGTCATTGAGGAGCCTTTGGCCATTATCTTTGAAAAGTCATGGAGATCGGGAGAGATCCCAGATGATTGGAAAAAGGCAAATGTAGTGTCCATCTTCAAAAAAGGCAAGAAGGACGATACAGGGAACTATAGGCCGGTCAGTCTTACCTCGGTTCCTGGAAAAATCATGGAAGGGATCCTTAAGGAATCCATTTTGAGGCACTTGGAGGAGAGGAAAGTGATTAGGAATAGTCAGCATGGATTCACAAAGGGCAAGTCGTGCCTGACCAATCTGATTAGCTTCTGTGATGAGGTCACTGGCTCTGTGGACGTGGAAAAGTCAGTAGATGTGATATAACGACTTTAGCAAGACTTTTGATACGGTCTCCCACAATATTCTTGCCAGCAAGTTAAGGGAATATGGATTGGATAAATGGACAGTAAGATGGATAGAAAGCTGGCTAGAAGGCTGGGCCCAGCAGGTAGTGATCAACGGCTCGATGTCAGGATGGCGGTCGGTTTCTAACGGAGTGCCCCAAGGTTCGGTTCTGGGACCAGTTTTTTTCAATATCTTTATTAATGACCTGGATGAGAGGATGGATTGCACCCTCAGCAAGTTCGCAGATGACACTAAGCTAGGGGGAGAGGTAGATACGCTGGAGGGCAGGGATAGAGTCCAGAGTGACTTAGACAAATTGGAGGATTGGGCCACAAGAAATCTGATGAGGTTCAACAAGGACAAGTGCAGAGTCCTGCACTTGGGACGGAAGAATCCCAAGCATTGTTACAGGCTGGGGACCAACCAGCTAAGTAGTAGTTCTGCAGAAAAGGACCTGGGGGTTACAGTGGATGAGAAGCTGGATATGAGTCAACAGTGTGCCCTTGTAGCCAAGAAGGCTAATGGCATATTAGGATGCATTAAGAGGAGCATTGCCAGCAGAGCCAGAGATGTCATTATTCCCCTTTATTCGGCTCTGGTGAGGCCACATCTGGAGTATTGTGTCCAGTTCTGGGCCCCGCACTACAAAAAGGATGTGGACGCATTGGAGAGGGTCCAGCGGAGGGCAACTAAAATGATTAGGGATCTGGAGCATATGACCTATGAGGAGAGGCTGAGGGAGTTGGGTCTGTTTAGTCTGCAGAAGCGAAGAGTGAGGGGGGATTTGATAGCAGCCTTCAACTTCCTGAAGGGAGGTTCCAAAGAGGATGGAGAGAGGCTGTTCTCAGTAGTGACAGATGGCAGAACAAGGAGTAATGGTCTTAAGTTGTGGTGGGAGAGGTCCAGGTTGGATATTAGGAAAAACTATTTCACTAGGAGAGTGGTGAAACACTGGAATGGGTTACCTAGGGAAGTAGTGGAGTCTCCATCCCTAGAGGTATTTAAGTCTCGGCTTGACAAAGCCCTGACTGGGTTGATCTAATTGGGATTGGTCCTGCCTGGAGCAGGGGACTGGACTTGATGACCTCCTGAGGTCTCTTTCAGCTCTATGGTTCTATGATTCTATGATCTTTCCTGAAATGTGGTGCCCTCCAATGAGGCCTAATCAGCGCAGAGTAGAGTGGAAGAATGACTTCTCATGCCTTGCTCACAACACTCCTGTTAAAACATCCGAGAATCATTTTTGCTTTTTTTGTAGCAGTGTCACATTATTGACTCATATTTAGCTTGTGGTCCACTATGATCTCTTTCTGCAGGACTCCTTCCTAGATAGTCACTTCCCATTCTGTATGTGTGAAACGGATTGTTCCTTCCTAAGTGTAGTACTTCGCATTTGTCCTTATTAAATTTCATCCTATTTACCTCAGACCATTTCTCCAGTTTGTTTAGATAATTTTGAATTATGACCCTATCCTCCAAAGCACTTGCAACCCCTCTCTGCTTGGTATCATCTGCAAACTTAATAATTGTACTCTCTATGCCAATATCTAAATCTTTGATGAAGATATTGAACAGAAGCACTCCCAAAGCAGACTGTGGAATCCCACTTGTTATGCCCTTCCATTATGACTGTGAATCATTAATAACTACTCTCTGAAAATGGTTATCCAGGCAGTTATGCATTCACTTTATAGTAGCCCCATCTAGGTTGTATTTCCCTAGATTATTGATAAGGTCATGAGAGACCATATCAAATGCTTTACTAAACTTTAGGTATACCACATCCACCACTTCTCCTTATCCACAAGACTTGTTATCCTACCAAAGAAAGCTATCAGGTTGGTTTGACATCATTTGTTCTTTACAATCCATGCTGGCTGTTACCTATCACCTTATTATCTTCCAGATATTTGCAGATGTATTCCTTAATTACTTGCTACATTATCTTCCCTGGCACAGAAGTTACACTGACTGGTCTGTAGTTTCCTGGGTTGTTCTTATTTCCCTTTTTATAGATGGGCACTAGATTTGCCCTTTTCCAGTCTTCTGGAATCTCTCCTGACTTCCATGACTTTTCAAAGATGATAGCTAGCGGTGTAGATACCTCTTCTATCAGTTCCTCGAGTATTCTAGGAAGCATTTCATCATGCCCTGGTGACTTGCGGACATCTAACTTTTCTAAGTGATTGTTAACTTGTTCTTTTTTTATTTTAAGAGATCTTCCGGAAAAACTTCTTTCGAAAGAGAGCATCTACACAGCAAAAGTGCAACGAAAAACTACGTGCTTTTTCGAAAGATAGCATACACATTTAAGCTGGGTATGTCTACACTTGCACCCTCTTTTGATAGAGGGATGCAAATGAAGACATTCGAAATTGCAAATCAAGCTAGGATTTAAATATCCTGTGCTTCATTTGCATATTTGCGTTACGGTGCTATTTTGAAATAGAGCTATTTCGAAATAACAGATGCTGTTAAGACGTGGATATTTCAAGAGAAAACCTTTCTCTTGAAATAACTGGTAAACCTCATTGTATGAGAAATAAGGGCTATTTCGAGAGAAGGGTTTTCTCTCGAAATAACCGCGTCTTAACAGCGTCTGTTATTTTGAAATAGTGCTATTTCGAAATAGCGCCATAACACGAATATGCAAATGAAGTGTGGGATATTTAAATCCCGGCTTCATTTGCAATTTCAAATGTCTTCATTTGCATCCCTCTATCGAAAGAGGGTGCAAGTGTAGACATACCCGTTGTGATTACTGTGGATGGAGTTGCCACCAGGGAATCTGTGCTTTTTCCTGGAGGCCTCTTATTTTGAAAAAACTCCCTCTTCTGTGTCCACACACACCTTTTTGCCAAAAAAAGCTTTTTCAGAAAAAGGCTTCTTCTTCGCAGAAAGAAGTTTACCGCTGTTGGAAAAACCCCTCCATTCTTTCGACTTTCTGTTGAAAGAACGCAATAGCAGTGTGGATGTCAGTATGGTTTTTCTGGAAAAACTATGTAGTGTGGACATACTCCCAGAGACATGTAGGTAGTTTAAAGTCACCTCAGAGCCAACCTGCTTCCAATGAGCACTGGGCACCAAAAGGCTAGTCCAGAGGTTCTGGTCATTCAACTGCATTGCCTCGCTGCCCATTTCTATGGAATGGAACCATCAGCAGATTATGAATCCAGCCTGGACTCTGAATTTAATTAGGGTTACAGCAGTGATTCTCAAAGTGTGGTCCATGGACTGTCTGGCAGGTGGGCTGTGGGCTCAGGGCTCCTGCAGCGGGGAGCCTACACTGGTACTCCAGCCTCACGTCCCTACCTCATGTGGTAGGATTGCCAGCACTGGAGGGGGAGCCCAAGCCTCGTGTGCTCACAGCGGGAAGAAGTTGCTCTGTGCGCTGCCACTCTCCCTCCCCACAACTGGGAGAATGGTAGCACAAGACACTGCTCCGCTGGAGGCTTTCCCCACTGCACCCATTGGCCAGAATCATGACCAATGGGAGCACTAGGGTGCTGCCTGGGGATGGCAGGAGGCATAGAGAGAGGTAAGTGCCTTCCCCCATCCTCCTCATGCTCAGACCTCCACACTCCCATCCCCCTCACATGCCAAGACCCCCCCACCCTCACCCTGCTCCTGCACCCTCCCTCCCAGACACCCCACCCCCAACCCCACTCTGCTCCTGCACCCTCCCTCCCGGACGCCCCACCCCCAACCCCACCCTGCTCCTGCACCCTCCCTCCCAGACTCCCCACCCCACTCCTGCATCCTCCCTTCCAGACTCCCCACCCCCACCCTGCTCCTGCATCATCCCTCCCAGACCCCCCGCCCCGAGCCCATTCCTGCACTCTATCTCCCACCCAGCCCTCTCACTTCAGCCCACTCCTGTACCCTACCTCACGGCTAGACCCCGCACCTCCACCTCCTCCTGCACCCATTTTGTCATCGTGGGTTGTCGGCTGGCGGTCTGTGCAAAGGTCTGCATTGAGTGGGGTGGGCTGTGGGCCTAAAAGGTTGAGACCCACTGTGCTAGAGGAGAGAGCTGCAATGATACTAATCCAAACCTCGAACAGTACCACTCTTCACTCGCATGGAGCGCAACGCCACTCTTGTCCCCATGTGCACCTCCTCCAAAGACACATGACGAGTGCAACTATTGCCAACCCCGTGTTGACAGATAGGAGCTATTTTTGCCTTGCATTGAAGACTCCCAGCTTTTGAAGCTCCTGTTGATTATAGGAGTGGGTGGCGCATTGTGTGAGAAGACTCATTCTGTCCATGGAAGAATGCTTCTGTTTTCTAGTGACTTTCTTATCCAGTAAATACACATTTGTGCACTGCCTTTTTCGTGTGTGTGTGTGTGTGTGTGTGTGTGTGTGTGTGTGTGTGTGTAACCTTTGTATTACTCAGATTCCTGTGAGCTGGTTACTGCAGATCTTCACAGACTAAAGGATTTCCAGTAGAATGCATGAGAGCCTTCCTGAACATATGGTCAATGATCCACATGGATATGGCAGAATGGCTCAGTTAATGCCAGCTTCTTGAATGCTGGGCATCTCAACTTGCATTACAGAGTAACAGAGTAACAGGGGGCTGTGCCCCCCCCCCCCGCTTGCAACTCTTGCTAACCCTCCTCTCTCTGGGGGTAGGTGTCTGGCCAGGGGGGAGGGGGCAGGAGTGGGCTAGAGGTGCAGGGTCTCAGTGGAAGGGGTAAGTGAGCAGGGCTAAGGGTGCGGGGTCTTGGCAGGCCGGGCCACCCCAGCTTCCCTCCCACTCACCAGAAAGGGCCTGGGTCACCCTGACTCACCCTGGCTCTCCCTCTGATGACTGGGGACAGTTTTGCCCTGGCTCTCCCCCACCTCTGGCCAGCCCCAGCTCTTCCCCCCTTCCTCCAGCCATCCCTGGCTCTCCCCCACCCCTGGCCAGCCCCAGCTCTTCCCCCTTCCTCCGGCCGTTCCTGGCTCTTCCCTCCCCCCTGGCTAGCCCCAGATCTTTCCCCCTTCCTCCGGCCGTCCCTGGCTCTTTCCTCCCCCCTGGCTAGCCCCAGCTGTTCCCTCCATCCCACTTCTGGGCAGGGCCAGGCCGAGGCCGTGGCAGCTATGGCTCTCCTCCCAGCCACTGGGGAAGGGAGGGCTGGGCCGCAGGAACTCCAGACTGGGAGTGGGAGAGGCTTGGCTCCTATGGACGCAACGTGACATGATGACATCATTCTGTCATCCTACAGGAATTTTTTTTTATCTATATATAGAGAGAGATTGGATGCCAGTCCTGGGGTGAGCATGGAGAGGAATCCGGCCATTATCTTGCGCTCCTTAGGTCTCCTGAATGTTGGGACAATGGAGTCAGCTTTGTGCAAGGTGACAAGCAAGAAGTTTCTGGTGAGACAGGATTCAAACTCTGGGTTCTATTGCTCCCCACAACAATGTCAGCACTGTCACCCCCAAGCATGGCAGCCA
This sequence comes from Pelochelys cantorii, assembly GCA_032595735.1. Classification (NCBI taxonomy): domain Eukaryota; kingdom Metazoa; phylum Chordata; order Testudines; family Trionychidae; genus Pelochelys; species Pelochelys cantorii. Next base: position 30,875,702 of record CM064343.1, on the reverse strand, counting down.
GTGTTCGCAACATCTCTGTGAATGGGGAAGTGACAACAACTGAAATGAAAACTAGCCTCAGCGCGAGAACCTTCACTCACAGCTCTGGATTCAATCCACAGAGGGTCGCAAATATTCAGATCATGTTTCTGCTCCCTCCCCCCCCCAATTGTTATTACTTTGCTTATTTTGTATGCCTCTGAGCTTCCTGAGTCTGGCTGGGGCTAGCCAAAGGAGTGCTGAAGCTTCCGGGGTCCCACAGCCCACTTCTTCAGATGACTGGAGTTATGAGTTTAGGATGTGCAGACCCCAAAAAAATAGGGGAGAAGGGAAGGGGGGAAGGAAAAAAAAGGAAGGGGGTGGGAAACAAGGAGCAAAGGGTATGAAAATATCAAAGGGAAAAACAAGTAGGCAGAACTGGTAATCTATAAGCACCTAAAGATTGGATAGTTAGAAAGAAGCAGATAAGGATCAAAGGATAGCAGTTAGATAGGAAGGGTACTAACGCAAGACTCTACACTGACAAAGAGCTGTCTATAAAGTGCTACCAGACCATTTGTTGTTTTCAAAGGAGTGCTGTTAGCCAGGGCACAGTTGTGGGGAGGGGATGGTATTTTCAGCTCCAGAACTGTGGAATACAGGGCATTTGAAGCGGAGGACCCTGTCTGTGAGGAAGCTGTGTCAAACAATTCAGCACTCCACAAAGCCCAGGCCTGCACTCAGGTGTCAGCATTAAAACCAAATGTGTGGAGGTAGGAGTGATACACACAGACTTCTGTTGTACTGACAACGCCTGCTGGAAAACATTCTTGTATGGTAGGCGGGATATGGTGCACAATTCTGATCACCCATTTTCAGCAAAGGTGAATTCATATGGGGGGAAAATGCAGGGATAGGGATGAGCAGGGGAATGGAGAACCTCTTTTACGGGAGGAGACGCAAAGAGGTTGACTTGTTTAGCCTAGCAAAAGGCAGGCTGAGAGGGGACGTGATCGACCCTAGGAGAAGGAGAGGGGGAGGGGGATAAATACTAGGGAAGGAGAAGAGCTATTTAAGCTAAAGGAGCATTGTGGCACAAGAACAAATGGACATAAATTGACCATGAATAAGTTTAACCTGAACTCAGAGGAGTAAGACTCTGGAACAGGTTCCCCGTAGGAGTAGGAAGGGCACATAGTTTCACACTAGTGTTAAAATGAAGCTCGATGAATTTATGAACCAGATTATATGACGGGGTTGTCTATAATACAGGTTGAACCTCTCTAGTCTGGCACTATCTGGGCTGGTAACATCCATCCACTTAGCATGGCCAAGTTTCCCGCGGTCCCATAAAGTTTGTTTCCAGACACCAGTCTTGGCTTTCAATGTTCTGTGCTGTTATTTAGCTCTAATTGACCCCTCCGTGTCTTCTAAGAGCCCAGCAAGCAGTGGACGTGTTGGTAATGCTGCTAGACAGTATTGACCTCCCGTGGTTCAGCAAATTCTCCCATCTGGCACCGGTCAGGTCCCAAGGGTGACAGACTAGAGAGGTTCAGCCTGAAGCAGGGCACTGGATTTGATGGCTCAAGAGGTCACTTGCAGTCCTGTAGCCTATGTAACAGAGACTCACACTCTCAATGGTTCTATGTCCAGGCATGCCCCGATCTTCCTTAGGTATGAGAGATCCCTGGTGATTCATGGCCGCACCCAGTTCATCGTCTTTTCTGTTTGACTTCTTTGCCGAATAACTGAAAGGGAATTAAGTTCTTTGCATGCAAGCTGTTCCAAATATGAATATAATTAACATTCACTGAGGTGTATTGATACATTATTTATTATCGCGAAAAGGTTACAATGCATCTCAAAGCCCTTTCCCACGCTTTCTATGTAGCCTCACAGAGGTCATTCCATTACACTGTGGAAAGTTCCCTCACAGTAGGCAATAATTCATATTCACCAATGAAGCCATAAGCTGACCTCTAATTAATCAGGGTTGGGAAGAAACTTTCCCTATAGGCAGGTTATTCCATAATTGCCTTCTGCATGTTTCCTTTGAAGCAGCTGGTGCCACTGAGACTGGCTATTGGATTAATTTGACTGTGATCTGAGTTGGTATACGATTTTCCCATTCCTCTATAGTCTGGTAGCATGGGAACATCTTCTATGTGATCGTGCCATTATAGACACTGGGACTGAGATCTGCTTCTGGGCCCTGGTAGCACTTTCCTCATCCTCTTTGTGCTAGACCTAGCAACAGCTCTGCTTAACTCTGCCGGGCCTCTGCAATGTATATTTCTTCAGAGCTGCACTGGCCCTTCTCAAGCCGTTATTGGAGGCAGGATGCATGGGCCTCCAGGAGAGCTTGTCAAAAATGTGTCCATTCATGAGCCCAAAAAGTCATAATCTACTAAATATTTTAGAGAGTTTGTGCATCTGTTTGTCCATGTTTCCCCCTGTCCATCTGTGAGTCCATTTGTTAAAGAACTCGTAGAATCCTAGGGTTGGAAGAGACCTCAGGGGGCCATCAAATGTACCCCCCTGTGAAAAGCAGGGCCAATCCCAATTAAATCATCCCAGCCAGGGCATTGTCAAGCCAGGACTTAAAAACCTCTAGGGATGGAGATTCCACCACTTCCCTAGGGAGCCCATCCCAGTGCTCCACCTCCCTCCTAGGGAAACAGTTTTTCCTAATATCCAACCTGGACCTCCCCCACTGCAATTTGAGAACATTGATTCTCCTTCTGTCATCTGCCACCACTGAGAACAGCCTCTCTCCATCCTGTTTGGAATCCGCCTTCAGGTAGCTGAAGGCGGCTATCAAATCCCCCCTCATTCTTCTATTCTGTAGACAAAATATGCCCGAATCCCTCAGCCTCGCCTCTTAAGTCCTGTGCTCCAACCCCCTAATCATTTTTGTTGCCCACTGCTGGACTTTCTCCAATACATCCACATCCTTTCTGTAACATGGGGCCCAGAATTAGATGCCTACTCCAGATGTGGCCTCACCAGTGCCAAATAAAGGGGACTAGTCACTTCCCTAGATCTGTGTACAATGCTCCTCCTAATGCAACCTAATATGCCATTAGCCTTCTTGGCTACAAGGGCACCCTGTTGACTCATAGCCAGCTTCTCATTCACTGTAATCCCCAGGTCTTTTTCTGCTGAACTGCTGCTTAGCCAATCAGTCCCCAGCCTGTAGCAGTGCTTGGGATTCTTCCTTCCCAAGTGCAAGACTCTGCACTTGTCCTTGTTGAACCTCATCAGATTTCTTTTGGCCCCTCCAATTTGTCTAGTTCACTCTGGACCCTATCCCCACCCTCCAGTCTAATACGTCCTAAATGGTAAGAGCTAGCCCACCAAATTTAATATGTAGCTTCCTCTGATCATAATTTAAAGCAAGGTCAGAGTTTGGTTGTGCCAGGACAATGGGATGTTCCTGAATGGGATTGTTTCTCATAAAATGGAAAGGGAGAGGTGTGAGAGTAGAGACAGTTATACTCACAAATGACCACAGGGGGCAGCAAGCATGACTAGGGGGAACAGCAAGAGCCCCAGCCCTGGCAAGCAGCCACCCATCATGCCATGCAGCCCTGCCACTCTGGGCCAGCCCTGGGGATCAGCCAAGAGCAGTTGCCCACCATGCCATGTGGCCCCTGCTCCCCCAGGGAGGCCCTGGGAAGCAGCCGACTGGTAGGCTGCAATGGCCCCCACTCCCCCAGAATGGCCCTGGACCCAGGCAATGCCGGGTAAAACTTCTAGTAAAAAAATAAAAACAAAAATCCCAAACCACACTAATTTCAAGCCCCCTTGCGTTTGAGCCCCTAGCCCCTGAAATTGATTATAATCTTGTAGCTTTTGGTCTCTCACAATGGCATTCTGCCTCCCACACATCCTCCACTCAGACCAACCAATTTTACAGAGAAAGGCTTATATAGTTCAAGGTAGACAAGAAGCACAACTTAATGTGTAATGCTAACAAGAAGCAAGGGTTGTTGGCAGGGTGAAACAGAGAAGCATACAGAATCGATAAGCTATTCACTGTATAGAACTTATTACCATTACCTATATTCCTATACCAACACTAAAATACCACATGTCGGCTACAGAGCACACTAATGGCCCTCACTTAGCATGCGTCAATTAGTAATCAGGTTTATACTTTATATTTTTAACTTCAAATACAGGAGTGATGCATCCAAATCAGATAAACACATTATAAGCTTTCCAATGATGCCTTATACGAATTATTTTGGATAAAACATATTTGAAGCATGCATATTCATCAGCATATTTCCATAAAGAACATGAAATACACCATCACAACTCTCTTCCCATTGACATTCATTTTCATATCCCTGTGTCTCAGTTTTTTCGTTAATGGAGCTTCCCAAGGGATGCTCCCAAATACAAGCAATTGGATGGCATTCTGTGGTCTGTTCTATTCAGGTCAGACCACACAATCTACTGGCTCCTTCTGCCCTTCAAATCTCTGACTCAACACTATCTTCTATTAATCACTATCTGAAATTTCTAGGGCAAAATGGTCAAAATCTGTACTCCCGAGCACAGATCAGGAGTAACAGTAATTCCGAAGTAGTTATTTCAAAATAGCGATAGTGTGGATGCTCCGGTGCTGCTATTTTAAAATAATTATTTCCCAGTGCTTACTGGGGTGCTAAGTCCAGGGTAGCATGTCCACATTAATGAAGCCTGCCTCAGACTAATTTTGAGTCCGTTGTGTGGACACGCCAGTTTGAATTTGTTAAATCAGGAATTATGAAGTTGAATTTACTAATTTTGAAATAATTTCCTAGCGTAGACACGGCCAAACAGACTAATTTCCGTTAGTCTAATCACCAGTGAGAGTTATTCGATGAATGCAGATAGTGTCTGCAAACAAGTTTCTTCTTTTGAGCTGTTTGTTTTGACTCTGGAGAGAGAAAAAGAGCCGTGGCCAACTCAGAAGAACTGAATTCCAAGAGGAAATTGAAGCCAGCTCAGAACTCATTTCCTAATCTAAGCTGCTGTGTCACTGAGCCACAGCGAAGTCAGAGGGTGGAAACACCCCTTGATCATCAGTTCCTAGTCCAGCACTAATGCAACTCCCGGTTTGGCTGCTAAATCCAGTTGCACAAGGAAATATTTTTCTCATTATTTTGAGCATTGAAGGGTTCGGTTATTAGCATCACGACGGACTATTGTGAATACAGAGCAGGAGCATCATCCTCGAACTTGAACTGTCACTAGGGCTGTCTTTAGGGGGGTGACAGGCCCAGGGCAACTCCTCCCTCAGTGCCCCAGGTACGTGGCTTAGGACAACACTACCGCTGCAAGCTCCACCCCTGCCCTGCCTCTGCTCCGCCCCTGCCCCACTCCACCCCTTTCCCCAAGCCCTGCCCCTGCTCCGCCCCTTTCCCCAAGCCCTGCCCCTGCTCCGCCCCTGCCCCACTCCACCCCTTTCCCCAAGCCCTGCCCCTGCTCCGCCCCTGCCCCACTCCACCCCTTTCCCCAAGCCCTGCCTCTGCTCCGCCCTGCCCACTCCACCCCTTTCCCCAAGCCCTGCCCCTGCTCCACCCCTGCCCCACTCCACCCCTTTCCCCAAGCCCTGCCCCTGCTCCGCCCCGCCCTGCCTCTGCTCCGCCCCTGTCCCACTCCACCCCTTTCCCCAAGCCCTGCCCCTGCTCCACCCCTGCCCCACTCCACCCCTTTCCCCAAGCCCTGCCCCTGCTCCGCCCCTGCCCCACTCCACCCCTTTCCCCAAGCCCTGCCTCTGCTCCGCCCCTGCCCCACTCCACCCCTTTCCCCAAGCCCTGCCCTGCTCCCCCCGCCCACTCCACCCCTTTCCCCAAGCCCTGCCCCTGCTCCCCCCCCCTGCCTCTGCTCCGCCCCTGCCCACTCCACCCCTTTCCCCAAGCCCTGCCCTGCTCCCCCTGCCCCACTCCACCCCTTTCCCCAAGCCCTCCTGCTCCCCCCTGCCCCACTCCACCCCTTTCCCCAAGCCCTGCCCTGCTCCCCCCTGCCCCACTCCACCCCTTTCCCCAAGCCCTGCCCTGCTCCGCCCCTGCCCCACTCCACCCCTTTCCCCAGCCTGCCCTGCCCCCCCCTCCCCCTCCTGCTCCGCCCCTGCCCACTCCACCCCTTTCCCCAAGCCCTGCCCCTGCTCCGCCCCGCCCTGCCTCTGCTCCGCCCTGTCCCACTCCACCCCTTTCCCCAAGCCCTGCCCCTGCTCCGCCCCCCCCTGCCTCTGCTCCGCCCCTGCCCCACTCCACCCCTTTCCCCAAGCCCTGCCCCTGCTCCGCCCCACCCTGCCTCTGCTCCGCCCTTGCCCCACTCCACCCCTTTCCCCAAGCCCTGCCCCTGCTCCTGCCCCGCCCTGCCTCTGCTCCGCCCCTGCCCCACTCCACCCCTTTCCCCAAGCCCTGCCCCTGCTCCGCCCCACCCTGCCTCTGCTCCGCCCTGCCCCACTCCACCCCTTTCCCCAAGCCCTGCCTCTGCTCCGCCCCTGCCCCACTCCACCCTTTCCCCAAGCCCTCCCCTGCTCCGCCCCTGCCCCACTCCACCCCTTTCCCCAAGCCCTGCCTCTGCTCCGCCCCTGCCCCACTCCACCCCTTTCCCCAAGCCCTGCCCCTGCTCCGCCCCGCCCTGCCTCTGCTCCGCCCCTGCCCACTCCACCCCTTTCCCCAAGCCCTGCCCCTGCTCCACCCCTGCCCCACTCCACCCCTTTCCCCAAGCCCTGCCCCTGCTCCGCCCCTGCCCCACTCCACCCCTTTCCCCAAGCCCTGCCTCTGCTCCGCCCCTGCCCCACTCCACCCCTTTCCCCAAGCCCTGCTCTGCTCCGCCCCTGCCCACTCCACCCCTTTCCCCAAGCCCTGCCCCTGCTCCGCCCCGCCCTCCCTGCTCCGCCCCTGCCCCACTCCACCCCTTTCCCCAAGCCCTGCCCCTGCTCCGCCCCGCCCTGCCTCTGCTCCGCCCTGTCCCACTCCACCCCTTTCCCCAAGCCCTGCCCCTGCTCCGCCCCCCTCCTGCCTCTGCTCCGCCCCTGCCCCACTCCACCCCTTTCCCCAAGCCCTGCCCCTGCTCCGCCCCACCCTGCCTCTGCTCCGCCTTTGCCCCACTCCACCCCTTTCCCCAAGCCCTGCCCCTGCTCTGCCCCGCCCTGCCTCTGCTCCGCCCCTGCCCCACTCCACCCCTTTCCCCAAGCCCTGCCCCTGCTCCGCCCCACCCTGCCTCTGCTCCGCCCCTGCCCCACTCCACCCCTTTCCCCAAGCCCTGCCTCTGCTCCGCCCCTGCCCCACTCCACCCCTTTCCCCAAGCCCTGCCCCTGCTCCGCCCCCCTCCTGCCTCCATTGCCTCCCTTCCCCCAAACTCCCTCCCTAGGCAACATGAGCTGGGGGATTACCAGGGGCCCTGGTGCAGGGCAACAGCAAGGATTGCCCCCGCCTACACTCGCCACAGCAGCGGGAGCTGAAGCTACCTGGCACCCTGCTCCTCCACCTCTCGCAGCCCTAGGTGTTTTGCTTCATTGTGGTGGAGGGAAGCAGAGGGCTCCAGCCCTGTCCGTGGCCTAAGAGTGATGCAGGGCTTAGGACTGTGGGCCAGGGCTGGGGCATGCCAGCTGCCATCGCCATGGTGAGGGTGGGGGAACCAGGACCCTGCTACTGGCCCACACCAGCCCCCAGGTAATCCCTTAGGTCACCCTGGGCCCTGTGGCTCACATGGGGGACCATCCCATCCACAAGACAGTTGAGGCAACCACCACAGGATCCCTGAAGCACAGGACCTGGGGCAGCTGCCTCAAACCATCCTATGGACAGGACGGCTCTGACCGTCATGTGGACCCTGCCAGCTGTTCACTCCTGACGTTCCATTCCGGCAGCCTCCTCTTCCCAGGAGTGCCAGGAATGGCTAGTGGCGGCTGATAATTGAAACCGACTGGCTGATCTCCTGAATGATACCAACTATTTGTACTGTCAGGCAGTGGTGGGGGAGAAATGTTTAGAAAATCAGATGAGCAGGAACATGGCAATTAAAAATCTATAGCTATTTTAGGCCACCTGTTACGTCTTCATTTTCATGTTTTAAAAACATTTGTATTCTCCTTAGAGAATAGGTGTCCCCCGGGCCCAGTGGCTCACTGCTGAAAATACCAGATTCAGGGCCAGCTGCTGAGAAAGAGGGCACACCTACCCCCAAACTGGTGGTTATTGTACCACTGGATATACCAAGCCAATAATAAAAGTGAACTACTGTCTCAGCACACTGGTTAATAAGAAGTCAAGGATGCAGTTTCCTTAAGCATCCCTGCTCTTATTTCACCCTCCAGACACTAGACTTTATGATGAGCAGTTATTGAAAACTATTTAATCAAAGGGTTCTTCTGATCTCAAGAGATCAACCACGCAACCAGGTCAATATAGAACTCAGTTCTTGCCCAATAAACATGTAGTTGCCAGTCCCCTAATAGCTGCAATATAAAGATTTATGATTAAAATAAAAGAGCGTGCTAAAATAGTTAAAGAAGTCATCTAGGTGCAAACATGGCAAAGTTCTTGTGTCAGACTTGACGCTGTCCTGGATTAAACTGCTAGTCTGCAAAAAGCCTCTCTCGAAATTACCTGAGGGTAATTAGTCCATGTTCAGAGCTTCCTTGTTAGAAATCCAGAGAAATAAAGCAGGAAATAAAGACAAAAGTGGAAGTGTTTCCATGGTCTTTTCTTCCCTCTTCCATAGGGATGGAATTTTACTGTCCCCAAAAAAGCCCCCAGCACAGTTTGTGGAAAAGTAAAGGGACAAGATGGAGTCCAGGGTCAGATGCAAAAATGACACAAGCGTATAAACAGGATAATCACACTCAGTCAATTATAACTTTTCCACTGATGTCTTACATGGCATACTTTCCACAAGATGTGTTGCAACACTCTGTCAGTGCAAAATTAATGACATATGTGGTGTCATATTTCAGTCATACAGCCTCACAGGAGCATATCGTTTTTCTTCTTTTATATATTTCTGACCAGAATGAAACCCTCTCTCTGAAATATCTCCCGTAACATGGAACTATAGAAATGTAGGACTAGAAGAGACTTCAAGGAATTGTTTATCCATCCCCCTGGGTTGAGGCAGGATTAAGGACCATTCCTTACAGGTGGTTGTGTAACCTGTTTTTAAAAACCTCTAATTGCACTCCACTACCCCTCCAGTTAATCTGTTCCAGTGCTTGGAGAAATTGGAGAGGGTCCAGAGAAGAGCAACAGGAATGATTAAAGGTCTAGAGAACACGACCTATGAAGGAAGGCTGAAAGAATTGGGTTTGTTTAGTTTAGAAAAGAGAAGATTGAGGAGGGACATGATAGCAGTGTTCAGGTATCTAAAAGGGTGTCATAAGGAGGAGGGAGAAAACTTGTTCATCTTGGCTTCTGAGGATAGAACAAGAAGCAATGGGCTTAAACTGCAGCAAGGGAGGTTTAGGCTGGACATTAGGAAAAAGTTCCTAACTGTCAGGGTGGTTAAACACTGGAATAAATTGCCCAGGGAGGTTGTGGAATCTCCATCTGTGGAGATATTTAAGAGTAGATTAGATAAATGTCTATCAGGGATGGTCTAGACAGTACTTGGTCCTGCCATGAGGGCAGGGGACTGGACTCGATGACCTCTCGAGGTCCCTTCCAGGCCTACTATTCTATGATTCTATGATTGACTATCCTTATACAGTAGTTGGAAAGTTTTTCCCACTATCTAACCCAAACCATCCTTGATGAAAACTAAACTGATTTCTTCTTGTTCTACCTTCAGAGGACAATTGGTCCCCATCCTCTTTATAACAACCTCTTTGCGAACATGTCATTTGTGTACACCTACCCAGTTTGCTACTTCATTTTTTAACACAGCTCAGAATACCACTCTTTTGGATTTAATGGCATACCAGGTGCTACTGCAGAAGTTGTTAGACAAAGCCGAGAGCTAAAACTGAACCCATTTTATGGGCTGGGTAGGATCAAGTGAGAATATTTTTTCCAGTCCAAGATGATACTTTTGACAACCAGTTTTGACATGAACTTCAGTGCCAAGGAAGAGGAGACATTTTGATCCTGTTAGTGTCTTGTTTGTTATGAAGCATCCACACATGAGGTGTGTCTAGACTACAGGGTTTTGTCGACAAAAGTGGACTTTTGTCGACAAAACTATACCTGTGTCTACACTACCACCGAGTTCTGTCAACATAATGTTGACAGAACTCAGCAGTTTTGTCGACGGCGGTAAACCTCATTCTACGAGGAATAATGCCTTTTGTCGACAGAGCTCTGTCGACAGAAGGCATTAGTGCATCTACACAGTCCTTTGCTTCTACACTCTCATGTCGACAAAGTGGCTTGCTTTGTCGACAGAACTGGATATAGTCTAGATGCTCTTTGTCTACAGAAGCTTTGTCGACAGTATCTGTCGACAAAAGCCTGTAGTCTAGACATACCCATGATGTCTAATTTAAAGGCTGAGCAGGAGGGAGGTAAAGGAAGGCAATGCACAAATACAACACACCCTTATCGATGAACAAAGCTTCACAAATAATCTTAGAGGAGCTATCTGAAAATGGTGATGATAAAGGAAACAGTAGAGCTGGCTGGATCCAGCTAATGGCTGCAATGTTATACAAAAGCCACATCATATACCTAAGCCCTGCAATATGCATCAATGAGGAATTGCAGCATAACTTGGCACAGTCCTAATATTCATTCCCTGTAGAAAGAAGCTTTGATTTGCTTTCTACCAGCGGCTAGGGATGCGTATTAGCTGGCGGCTAGGGACACGTATTTCTGAAATGCTCCCCACCTAGCCAGCCTGTCTCATCTTCCTTTGAAATACAATGTGTAACGTTGAACTTGTAACACTCTGGAAGTTCTGCACCTCTTTGTGCAATCACGCTGAATTCAGATCTAAGTCCTGTGACCAATGTTCATTTCTGGTAATCAGCAGTAAAACCTTCATCAGACCCCAGCCAGTTTATTGGCTGTGTCAGAGAGTGGTTCCAGTCGCTAGCTGTCTGAAAGCCTTCACCACTGTGAATTCAGTTACAACTGAGCCTCCGACCATCATGTATCATAACAGATTCATTTTGCTTGTGTTGTCAGCTTAGAAAAGAGGAGACTATGGGAAAATATGACAGAGGTCTATAAAATCATGACTGGCATGGAAAAAGTGAATAAGGAAAAGTTATTTACTTATCCCCACAATATAAGAACTAGGGGTCACCAAATTAAATTAATAGGCAGCAAGTTTAAAACAAACAAAAGGAAATTTTTCTGCACTCAGTGCACAGTCAACCTGTGGAACTCCTTGCCACAGGATGTTGTGAGGACTAGGACTTTAACAGGGTTCAAAAAAGAGCTAGATAGATTCATGGAGGTTAGGTCCATCAATGGCTACTAGCCAGGATGGATAGGAATGGAGTCCCTAGCCTCTGTTTTTCTGGAAACGGATGACAGGAGAGGGATCATGTGATGATTACCTATTGTGTTCATTCCCTCAGGGGTATCTAGTATTGGCCACTGTCGGCAGACAGGACACTGGGCTAGATGGACCTTTCATCTGACCCAGTATGGTTTTTCTTATGTTCTTATGTTTTTTCGCAATTTTCTGGAACTCAGGAAAAACTAGGGCCACCCTAAGGTATTATTTTTACTTTAGTGCATAAGGCTGGTCTGAGGGAGGGGGTTGCTGGTTTACAAGAATATTTCCTCTTTTGTTTAAGGCTTGTTTTTTAAATATCTCTCCTCCTGACACAGAAAAACGGATATTTCTGTGTCAATTGTTAAGCAACCCTCACGGAGATTCACACTTCTTCATAGATTTTTCCCTTGGATTTTAATATTTAACAATGTGTTTCTTTAAAAACAATGAGCAGTCCTGTGGCACCATAGGCCGTCTCTACACTACAGAGAAGATCAACCCTCCAGATGTTGATCTTTTGGCATTTGATTTAGTGGGTCTAGTGTAGCCTCCCCAGATCAAATGCTAAGGGCAGCCCTTGGCCTCTTGTACTCCTCATTCTGCGAGGAGTAAGGGGAGCCGAGCATGTGTTCCCATCCTCCTCCCACAGTGTAAACACTGCAGTGGTTCAGCCTAAGGTAAGCCAAATCCAGCTATGCATTTTGTGTAGCTGGATGCCATACCTTAAGCTGACCTACCCGGATTATTTTAGACCAGGCCATGGAGACTAACAAACATATCATGAGCTTTTGTGGATAAAACTCACTTCATCACATAAATTACAGCTAAGCACCTACCCAGCCAGTCTCATCTACCTTTGAAATCTGATGTGTGCCGCTGAACTTGAAACATTACGAAAGTGTTGGAATGAAAGTGTTTCTTGTAAAAGGTGATAGTCTCAGAAAAATACATGCCATGCAGCACAGGAAAACTAAGAGCAAAAGGGTTTTCAACACATCTGGATTCCAGTGGGACAGCAAACAACTCAAACACCTCTCCAGCAATTGCTAGGAATGAGCAAACCTGTCTGGATAAATTCAAATCTAACCCACAAGGGTTAATGCAAGGTTAGATTGCAGCATTGCAATCTGTAGAAGAGCAGAGACAGAACCATAATGCAGACTATAGGTACTCCAGCTACCACCTCCTTGCTCTGGGAAGCAGAGGAGAAAGTTACTTCACCCCTTTCCATAAGCAGTTTTCCCCTAGCTAAGGTCTGCATCTGACTTCCATTACTGCCATATCAGAACACCTCACAAGATTTAATGTGTTTATCCTTCCCGCCCACCCCCCTTTCCGGCGTGGCAGAGGAATGCTGTTGTCTCTGTGAGACTGATGCAGAACTGAGATGCAGCGTAACCGTGACTTGCTGGGGGTCACACAGGAAATGTATGGTTGGAAGGGAATTGGACCCAGTGTGCTAGAGTCCCAGGCTGAACCATTCTTCCTCCCCTGTGCCCATCAATGCTGTTCAGGTGGACTCCTTCCTCCTCGCAGACTTTCTTCCACCCCTGCTATTTGCTCGGGAAGGCGAGAATTGGGGTTGTAGCTGCAGGGCTATCCTTAGGATTTATGGGGTCTCTAAAGGGGGCTCACCCTTTTGTCAGTGCTCCATTGTGGCTGAGGGCATGTGTCCTTGAGCTCCTCCACTCTGCCTGGCTCTGGAAGTGGAGGTGTCCTCAGTGTTTTTTCTGGGCAGTTTTATGGGACCAGCCTTCTTCTTACCCCCTTTTTGTAGTGGTTGGGGGGGAGGGGACCCAGACCTGCCCTCTCCTCTGGGACCCAGCCCAGGGACCCTGTAAGTAGCAGTTGCCCCTGTGACAAACTGCTGGCTAAGCCAGAGCTCTGCCATTGTAGCTTGGCTAAAGAGGCCGAGGGGAAACAACTGAACAAGCCCAGGCCTGAAGGGCTATTAGAAGCAGCTGTGGGCCTCACTGGGTGAGGGCTATATAGGGAAGAGGGGGGGAGGAAGGAAGCTGGGGGGGGGGGGCAAGGAGGAAGTGTGTGTGTGTGTGTGTGTGTGTGTGTGTGTGTGTGTGTGTGTGTGCGCGCGCGCGCGCGCGTGCGTGCGTGCGTGTGTGTGTGCGCGCGAGCGCCCAGGCAGCTGGAGGAGCTGGCTGAATTGACTGTAAGCTTTGTACAAAGAAGGTGGTGGGAGCTAACAATAAAAGCATGGGTGACTGCACCAGAAGTGTCTCTGGCTGATTTGTGGACCAGAAGGTGTCCCAGATCAAGGCGTCTGAGTGGGGACCCCACCACACATGGTACCAGGAGCGGGGTACAGTGCCAGCAAATGTGGTTGGTGGCCCAGAAATGGAGGAGACCCTGCAGTGGCTGGTCAAGCAGCCAGAGCAAGTGCCAGCAGGCCCTGCAAAGCTTCCAGCAGTCCCACCAGGTGGAGAAGCAGGCTTTGCTAACTGGGCAGGCAGAGCAGCAGCAAAGCCTGCAGGAATTTATAAAAGAGCAGAGCAAGGTGCAGCAGCAGCTCCTGAAAAAATTGGTGAGTCCTGGGGAAGGGGATGGTACCTGACTGCCAGGCCTGGGACTCTATAAAATGGGGTCAGCTGATGACCTGGATGCATTTTTGAGGACATCTGAGTGGGCAGCCATGGGTGCTGGATGGGACAGGGCTACCTGGGCCCTGTGTTTGGCTCCCTACCTGGCAGGAGAGGTTCAAGCAGCCTACATGGCTTTGGGGGATGATCAAGACCACACCTAGGAGGCGGTGAGAGTGGCCATTTTGGACCAGATGGGTCTGTCCACAGAAAAGTACTGGCAGAAGTTTCAGTCAGCTTGATGGACAGCAGCAGAGAGGCCCCGGGCATTTGCCCAAAAGTGAATAGACTAGGCAACACATTGGCTGAGGCCAGAGGCACGGACAAAGCAAGAAATACTGGACTTGCTCGTACTTGAGCAGTTGCTTCAAGCCCTTCCAGAAAATATCTGTGTGACAGTGGATGCAGCAGTCAGGCTGGCAAAGGGGTATATCAAGGCGGAGGTTCCCCAGAGAGAAGGCGACCCTACAGGGACAAGGAACCAGGGCAGAAGCCGGAGGAGCCCCTTTCTGGAAGGAGGAAGGAGCACCTGTGGGGGCTGGCACAATGACTTGCTGGCAATGCGGAAGGGCAGGCATAGGAAGTGAGACTTCCCAGACAATATGGATTGCGGACATGTGGGGTTCTGCGGGTTGACTCTTGTGGGAGGACCTGACAGGAGGCCGAGTCTGCCCACCGTCCAGATACGGGTGGGGAGAAAGGCCTGGTGAGGGCTAATGGACTTTGCATCGGCCCACTCGCTCATGCAGAAGGAGCTGGTGAGGCCACACTGGATGCTCCCTGGAGCAAAGGTGATGCTAGGATGTGTCCATGGGGACAAGAGATCCTGCCCAGGTGCTGCTGGAAGTGAGAAGCCAGTTCCGGTGGAAGCAGGTGGGGTTAATGGACCGGTTACCATACTCTATGGTGGTAGGTCGGGACTGGGACCAACTTGCCACAGAGAGTAAGAGGGGAGCCTCAAGGAAAGGCAAGAGATCCCCCCCCCCAAAGGAGACAGAAGTGTAGCCATCAGTGCTACGAGTGTGGGGAACAAGGGCACGTAGCAGGGTGGTGTTCTAACCCCGTGGGGACAGACAGATGGGAAGTGTGTCTGGGGGTAATGGGGTAGCCCTAGCCCCTCCCAAGGAGAAGAGGCACAGTTGGATCGCTCCCCAGAAAAGGAGACATCAACCCTGATTGGGGAGATGAGGGAAACTGAGGCACAGATGATCCCACATAAAGTGGGGTGGGACCTTGCCCCCCTCCTCCCCCGGTGCAGGTGGAAGCGGTATCGGAGAAAGGGCCCCAATGGGGGTGTGTTGTGTGAGGACCTACAGGCAAAGACTGAATTTTACAGCCCAGGCCCCTACCAATGTAATTTTTGAAGGGAGGGAGTAAAAGAGCCTCCTGAAAAAGCCCTGAGGGAGTGTTTAGGCACAAGTGGGGATTTGCCCTGAAGAGATTCCCTTAGCAAGGGCCAGAGTGGCCCTGAGAGTGTGGAACCCAAGAGCAAGGGACAGCTCCCCAAGGAGGACCCCAAGAAAAAAGGGGAAAAGACACCCCCAGGAGCAGAGTTAAGGAGTGGCAGGCCCAAATAGGACACTTGATAAGGGGGGAGGAGTGTGACAGACTGCTGGCTAAGCCAGAGCTCTGCTGCTGTAGCCTGGCTGAAGAGGCTGAGGGGAAACAGCTGAGCAAGCCCAGGCCTGAAGGGCTATTAGAAGCAGCTGTGGGCCTCACTGGGTGAGGACTACATAAGGCAGAGGAAGGAAGCCAGGAGAAGCAAGGGGTAGGGTGTGCTCTCAGGTGGAAGGGAAGCTGAGCTGAGCTGAGCTGAGCTGAGCTGAGCTGAGCTGAGCTGAGCTGAGCTGAGCTGAGCTGAGCTGAGCTCAACACAACACAACACAACACAACACTAAGGACTCTGACAATAAAGGCAGGGGTGACCGCACCAAGAGAGGGTCTCTGATTTGTGGAGCAGAAGGCATCCCAAGGTGAGGGGCCTGTGTGGGGACCTTGCCACACCCCTTAAGTCTCTCTACTGTCCACTGCTATTTGCTCCCTGGGCCTCTTCCCCAAGAAGTAGTTCCATCCAGCCTTCTCCCTCAGGGCACTGAGGACAAGTTCTCACCACACCCTGTTCCAGGTTCTGCATCCATGACACATTGATCACGGCTGGTCTTCAGCCACCGGACCTCGGTTTCAGCCAGGTCTCAGCTCCAGCTCACGCTCGGAGCTGTCCAAGGTGCCGCTGTCTTCCCAGCCTATCCCTGGGTCTGACTGGGTTGAGCTCCAGCAAGGAACTGCCAGGTCCTGGCCCAGCAGCTTCTTTTAAGGCCAGCTTGGCAAAAACCTACTCCACAGCTTCATTACCACTGGAGTGGCTCTTTCACAGGGCCAGAGTTCTGCTCAGAGCTCCAGCAGGCTTTTAGGTTAACTAGATCCTCTGCAGAGGAAGCAGAGCCACAGGACAGGGGTAGGAAAAGGTGGGTGGGTGGCATTAGGACCCAGCGGTGCCCCAAATTTTCAGGCACCCTACACAACTGTGTATTGTGCACATTGGTAAGGATGGCCCTGTGTAACTGCTGTTCTGCCCCTCATGGCTGCATTCCCAGTCTAAGGGCAAAGTGGTGTTCTAGGTATTGTAAGTGAAGGAATAACATGAAAGGAGTCCGCGCTTACGAAACTAACCTGGCTTTTTATTAAGAGGCTGATACAGAGCTCCTGCAAAGGGAGCTGGTGTTTTAGCCATGTGCTCACATACTGATCATCCTCCTACAGCCAGTGCTCCTCCCGCCAGATTCCAGGCAGGTTGCTACAGGAAAGCCAAAGGGGGGAACTACTCCTTATGCCCCTGCATGACTGAGCAACCATAGGCACAAGAAATAGGGGCGTAGGAGATGCTGCAACACCCCTGGATTTTGCACCCAGCTTCCCCCTGCCCAGGGGCCAGCCCTACTGCTGACCTGGTGCTGGCTCCCACCAGCCCCAGGTCCTACCATCAGGGTGGCTCCTCTGGCATCCTGCTGGTTTTGCCAGCCCCCTGGAAGCCCCCCTGCTGCCCACCATCCCTGCAAGCCCTGCAGCCTGCTGTCTCCAGAGCCCAGGCCACGGGGCCTGAGGTTCTACTGATGTTTGGGGTCGTGCTGCCTGACCAAGACTCCACAGCTGCCTCCAGCTGTGGCTGGGTGGCCAACTCCTCTAGGCTGGATAAATGGCAACGGTGTCCAGTCCAGGAGAGCTAGCAACTGTAGGTGTGAGCCAGTGAGGGGCACACACAGGTGTAGGGGGGCACAGCTCAGCACCCCCACCCTAACCATCGCTTCTGCATTCAACCCTGTAAACAGATCCGTCCGTTTCCAAATGCTGTTCCATCTATGTCTTTCTCTGCTTTGCAGCTCGTTGGGTCGCAGAGTCAGCATGACACCATGCAGCCGCACCACTCCATTCGTCAGTCTGAATGGAAATTGCATTTTGGGGAGACAAATTTGATCTGCCTTGTGCTCATGCAAGCAGTACACCAAGAAAGCAAATCCCACTCCATTTATCCCCCGGCTAGCTAATCCCTAGCGATCTACAAATCTCATTTCACAGGAAAGAGATTTGGAACAATGACAGAGATTTTCAACACCCCCCCCCCAACACTTGGATGCATAGCTCACTAGTCAATTTCACCTTACTCTAGCCTGCAGGCATTTGCTAGGAGTGCTTCCTGCTCTTGGCCTCCACTCGAATCACTCCCAACCCTTTGGGACTGGATGAACAACTCAAACTTTGATTTATTTCTCCCGAGTCCCTTTTGCAGATGGCGTGGAGAGAGTCCATTTCACACGGGCGTCCCCTCTTCTGCATTATCCTTCCAGCTTATTGAGAGGGAACACTCAGCCTGACACCTTTTTTTGTAACCAGATCGCTGTCTCCCAGAAACCAGAAAACTAAACAGGCGAAACCCATCTGCAACAATCTGGCACATATTGGCACCTGCGCTAATTGAAGAAAAAATGGCAGATGCTGTCTTTGCTTAACAACGCTTCTAGAGCGCAACTTTATTTAGGTGTCCTAACAACAGGGAATTGAAGGCACAAAGCTGGACAAATTCCTTTCCCCTTCAGCAAATATGAAAAAAAAACAGATGAGGTACAGATCCCAAAAGTGATGTACCTAATCTCATGTCTTGTCTGAACATAAGGTCTGTTCTTAGCTGGTGTAATGACTCCAATGGCACTTTGAAAATTTATGACAGCTGAGAAGCTGGCCCAGGAAACTGAGCGTGGAAACTAAAAATTCCTCCCCATTTGCTGGCAGCTCAACACACTGACCTGTTATTTCTTTTACTTGGGTGTACAGGTGCATTCAGAGACCCCATACATCATGTACCATTGACATTTGTGGTTTAATCACTTGGGTCATGAATTAAAGTTTGAATGCACGCATGTATTTGGCTTTAAAATTAGACCACTGGTAACTAGTACCACATTTAAGAAGCATTCGCAACAGGCTGAATCTCTCTAGTCTGGCACTCTCTGGTTCGGCAACTGCTGTAGTCTAGCAAGATTTTAGTTAGCTGGTTGTCCACTTATCATGGGTGTGGCTACATTTCCTGCAGTTCCATAGTTTGTTTATAGCCACGAGTCCTGGCTCTCAGTGTTCTGTGCTGTGTTTGCTCTAATTTACTCCTAAATGTCTTCTAAGAGCCCAGTAAGCAGTGGAAGTGTTGGTAAGGCTGATAGACAATATTGACCTCCCATGGTTCGGCAAAAGCTCTGGTTTGGCACCAGACAGGTCCCAAGGGTGCTGGACTAGAGAGGTTCAACCTTCGGTTTAGAAGCAGTGGCATGAGGTTTCAGCTGGCGTTATGCTCACTTTGGGGAATGCAGATTTTGTGTTTGCATATTTCAGGAGTTGTTTACTGTCTATCACTGTATATCGCAGGATGGGATCTACCATCCCATGGGATATGTGAAATCAAAATCTTGCCGTTTCTCTCAAGGGGGTTAGATAACTATTAAAGACCCCATTGATCTTTTTTCTGGGCATTATAGTAGCTACTACCCTGCCCTGTAAAGTCATCACAGCACCCATACTGACATCATGACTTAAACGTGAAAAGGGTGTGCCCTCTAGACTATTCTGCTAGAATGATATTTACCAGTTGCATCATTATGAAGCCTTAGAATAGCCAGTCAGAACAGCACCCCCATTGTGTCAAACAATAAGCGAGTTTTATTCTGCAAGTTGAATTTCCATGTGTTGTTGAGTTATCATCCCCTGAGCTTTTGAGAGGCTGAGACTCCTCTCACTGGCCTTGTGGTCACCCGGTTTCCAATGTGCTATGCCGGCTGTGTCCTACGACAAAAACAAAGTGGATGAATAGTCTCTTGCCTATAAATATAATTGTTCCAAGTGGTTAGAATTTGAAGACCCATCTAAGAAGAGAGAGAGACTTTGGGCCATGTTTTCAGCTGGCTTGTGATTTTGCGTACTTCATTTTGTGCACACACACAACTTCATGGACCGCCAAAGTAGGCTTGCATGCTTCAATTGCACATGCAAATTATCTCATCAGTTACGCAAGGGTGAGATTTGCACATACAACACAGGTACATAGCCCTCTCCAGGCAGAAATAGAAGCTAGTCTTGAAAATGTGGGGCTCAATGTTTCATATACCATTGCTGAGTCATTTGAGGGGCAGATTTTTAAGATTAGGTGTGTTCTTCTTTCCAAGTCAACCAGCGCCAGGGAAGCTCCCCTGCTATTTCCACTTACTTTGACGCCGGTGCGTGAAGACCCTGTGTGCCCCGGCAGACCAAGTATCTGTTTATTACATGCGGGGGGCAGATGCAGTATGATCCTAAATGGCCATGGATGGCAGACTGCTACTCGCAAACAGCCCAGCTGCATTGACTTCCATTGGGCTAGGCTCACCTACATGAGCTGAGGTTCTGACTTTATGGGTGTAAATGCTTGAGTTTTGCACACATACTAGGTGTTTCTTCATCGAGTTCATCACCTATCTAGCCTTGCAAATCTTGCTCTTTGTCCCTAAACTATATACAGGAGCTGTCTACTTGCAAAAAAGATCATCTTCGTTAGCCCACAATGATTCTTCGGATAAAGTCTGCATGGAGGCAAGTCATCTGGGAACTGGTTCAGTTTCCCGTTATGGAAATTTCCCTCGTGCCTGTCGCAAGCTAACTGTGGCCTGCAGTCTCGTAGATCCTTGTTATCAAGCGTTCTCATGACCCTCGATGGGACTTCAGTCTTCTTTAGGATCATGCACCAGAGTTCCGATTTATGGCTGCATGCCTGGGCTTGCTATCTTGCTTCATCTTCTCCTCTGTCTTGCACGCCGGGCCAGCCTGTGGATTTACGGAGCTCTACGCAGTACTATTAAACCTGTGCCGGATGGCAGCCTGGGAGTTCAGGGGATGCTAATTTTTTTAGAGCTGTGATTTTATACTCTTCAGCAACACATTAA
Source organism: Pelochelys cantorii (assembly GCA_032595735.1). NCBI lineage: Eukaryota > Metazoa > Chordata > Testudines > Trionychidae > Pelochelys > Pelochelys cantorii. The sequence continues at coordinate 30,855,247 of CM064343.1, read as the reverse complement.
TGAAATATTCTTAAAACAAATTTTAAACTAAGTTCCTGTCGATTAACACAGTAAATTCAGACCTGAGGTTGGCAAATGCCTATTAAACGGCTTCACTCCCACTGGAATGGCTCTTTCAAAGGGTCAGGGTTCTGCTCATAGCTCTGGCCGGCTTTCTCACTTTTAAGTTAACTAGATCTTCTGTGGAGGAAGCAGAGTCACCAAGCAGGGATAGGAAGAGGTGGGTGGGGGGCATGAAGACCCAGTGGTGCCCCAAATTTTCAGGTCCTCCACGCAACTGCATATTCTGCAGATGGGTAAGGATGTCCTTGCTTGCAAAAGCCAGTTGTTTCAGTAACATTTGCTCTCTTCCATTCCAGATGGTTGCAGAAGTTGACAAGTGTGCACAAAGAGCTGTACATTGGGCAAATTGTCTTCCAGTTGGCACTCATGAAAATACCTGCCTATAAAACACAACAGTCCTCTGGCAGCTGCAGAGTGTCAAGCTGTCAGAAACAGCATCTCTTCTAGCATCGTTCATAGGGTCGGGCCATTATTTTCATGGCACAATGTCAATATAACAGGACCGGACTGTGCTTTACTAAAAAAATGTGCCCTGTATTGTACATCCATAGATCAGAAGCAGAAGCAGTTTAGTTTCTCCATAAACATCTGCTGTCATGAGGTCTGCCCATGTGATATGGTCAATTGACTTTATGCCTAATTAGAACTAGTTTGATTATTTTCCTGGTTATAAAGTCACTGAGGTCAGTGGGAGTTTTGCTGTATGTGACTTACATCTGTGCTACCCTGATATGTAGAAAAGCTATTTTGTAATAAACATTGGATTCTTTCTTTCTTTCTTTCTTTCTCCAATTATTAAATAGATAAACCAGAGCTGTAAAACTACACATGTTCAATTTCATCCTAGAATATTGTCAGTATCTTAAGAATCGTCAGGTTTTATGATCAATAACCTCATCTCAGAGTTTGGGTACTCCTGGCCTTTAGTACCAAAATATTTGAATCTACCCCTGGAGGTTTGCAAACACGGATTTTTAAAGTGTCACCATCCTAATATATGTAGGGTTGCCAGTTTTGGTTGGAGGTTTTCCTGGGGGCTTCGCTAATTAAAAACTAAATTTTAATTCCAGCAGACTCCAAGGCCATCCTGGAGAGTTGGCAACCATAATAGATAAGCAATTTTAAATGGCCTCAGCAGGATCTAGAATTTAACTGCTGTCGATAATAAAAACATAAAAGAAATAATCCCCCTTAAGAGGATAAACAATAAAACTTTTCTGCAGCCCTTTCAGTAAAGCACGTGAAGATTTTGATTACAAGGCTATCAATAAAAGGATTCTGCAACTTCTTATCTTGGAAACCATAGATACATATAAAAACACATTATAGGGCTGCTGATGATCTGATATGATGTGATTTTAGCACTATGGAAAGTGACAAAAAGAGATTGTTTAATCCCCATGTGTATGCCTCTTGAAGGCAGAGTTCTTAGCAATAGATGCAATTTGCCTGTTAGATACAGACATAAATAGAATCTTTTCCAGCCTGAGATGTTAGGTGTGTCAGATTAGCTGTACATTATCGGCTATTCAGCCGAACCAAGGAAAGCACCATGTGTTTGTTTATTTGTTAAGAAGATGCAAAATCTCTCTACCCGCCTCTCTGTCTATGGGTTGGATTCAGCTGGCCTTTTCCTGTATGCTCTCCGGACCACTGGAGCTGTAGAAAGCTCTTGGGCCTCATCATTGTGGAAACTAATTAGGATAGTTAGTGGTAAATGAAACCTATTCTTCTTCTTCGGCACCTGTGCACTGCACGTTAATAACATACAGGAAGAGACTGTCCTTTTAAAAAGTGTTCTGTAGCAACTTGGCTTCCCATGTAGCATGGGATGAAAAAATAGCAATCCCAACAATTTTCTAATCAGTGCAGCTCAGTCATTTGGGACCATCAGCATAATGAAGTCCTGCCTTTGCCACTCATTAATAATGCTGCGATCTCCAGCTTATGTGGCAATAGAACGAAGAGAGCAACACATTTTACAGGAACACTGCTGCTGCCACAGCAGCGCTGCGAGGATGGGCCCTGCCTCAGAGTGCTGAATAGCTAGGGGATGTGCCAGAGCCCTATTAGACTACAGAGCTAGCAGGAAAGCCCGCCCCTACTTCCTGTGCCAGCTCTTATTTGATTGGAGGATGAGACTGCCATTTGAGAATGGACGGGAGAGGGCATGCAGTGCTGCTGTTGACTCAGGAGGCACACAGCAGAGCAGATGTGGGGTTTTTACTCAGGGTTGGAGCCAGCCTGTTTGTAGCATGTGAAAAAATTAGAGCCCAGAAGGAAGGAAGAGCTCTGGCTGGAGGAAAGATGCTGCGGAGGCAAAGGGTTGGGGTGGGGGGGCACTCGCACTATTCATTTTCTGGTCATGCTCATTGTTTGTTACAATGATTTCTGGAGGAATCTCTGCCTCCGCCCAAAACGTAGGAGGTCTCCACCTGTGTTCCCTGTAAGATGTGTGCTTGTGAAGGTGCTCAGGAGAGATTCCAATGCTGCTGATTAACAAAGCATCCCCAGCTAGGTTTTTCGTTTCTACTAGTGGTGCACATTTTCACTTGCCTCCGTGCACACAGCAAAATTTATTCCACACATGGATGGGAACCGTTCGCCCATAGATGGAAAAAACAAGAGGGAACATTGGTCTGCAGTCCTAGCTTGGAACTAATCAGCAGCAAAGGGGGCCCCTGTCACATGAATGCAGACTGTGCTCAGCTATGCCTATGTAGTCTAAGGCTTGATTTTAATACCTAGATTCTCTGGACCACCAGCCTGGACACAACTTTTAAGGCAGGTGATGTGAATACCATACTGCATCTGAGCCTTAACTGCTCTGCATGCCTGCTACAGGTACCACCAAAGCACTCTTCATATGTGTATTGGGGTCTCTGGCTAAAATATCACTTCCTTCTTACCTCTGCTGTTATCTAGTTGTCTGTCTAGTGGCTACACACCACTACAGAGATGGCTGCATATTTATAGAGAATGGAGTCATTCATATATTTTGTAAAATATTTTAGGGTGCATTTGGATGAACGGTGGAACATTAATATTGGACCATATTATTAGTACCTGTCACACATGTGAAGAAGATGTCTTTTGATCCACTGTGTTTGTACTAAACCTCAATGAATCCCTGAGGTATAATTCTAAGTCATAATATAGAAATCTCAAAGTTACAAAAATCCATAAAGAGCAAAGACAGGCATTCTGGTGCAGGTACTTCAAAGGCAAGGTTCCTATTTATAACCCATCCCTACCTCATACTCACCATCAATGTCCCTTCTATAATGGAAAGGTGCACAGACTTGTCAATAACCCAATTTGTTTCTATTTAGCATGAGCTCTCTTGAATTTCAGACACTGTACAGAGCATGCACTTTATGAGGGCTTTCTTGTGAAAGGCTTGATTCTGCACTGATTCCCATACTTTCTGTCGGCTAGTATGTCCATGATCTGAATTTGTTTTTCTCATTTTTTTTAACCTCCATTCTTTCCAGATGTTTGGAACAATACATTTTTATTGACTGTTATTACTTAGTGCTTGCTCTTTCTTTTCTCCCTTAATTGTCCAAGGCAATTTTCTATTTCTTCTCTGACTGTCACTTCTTAGCTATATGCATACTAACTCCCTCTGAACCTTTGTACTGATTAGGCTTCAGCTGGCATATTGTGTCCAGATCTGGGCACCATGTTCCAGGAAAGATGTGGATACAGTGAAAAAAGTCCAGAGAAGAGCATCAAAACTGATGAAAGGTTTAGAAAACACGACCTATGAGGCAAGATTTTTCAAAAAATGAGTTTGTTTAGTCTGAAAAAAAGTAAAGATGATCACTGTTTTCAAGTACATAATAGGTTGTTATAAGAAGGAGAAAGAAAAAATTGTTCTCCTTCACCTCTGAGGATAGGACAAGAAGCAATGGGCTTAAATTGCAGCATGGGAAGTTAAGGTTAGGCATTAGGAAAAACTTTCCGTCAGGGTAGTTAAACACTGGAATAAATTGCCTAGGGAGGTTGTGGAATCTCCAATATTGGAGATTTCTAAAAGCAAGTTAGACAAACCCTGTCAGGAATGGTCTAAATCAGGGCTACTTAGCACACAGCCCGTGGGCCACATGCGGCCTGCGGCCCATTTGTTTGCAGCCCACGGGTGGGAGCCAAAACAAAAAAGTAGTCAATATAATGGTCTTCTGTTGATATGGTTTTTAGTAGTTAAGTTCCTGGACTGTCATTGCTCATTAAAAGTGCTGTGATATGGGTGGAAATCGAGTAACTATTGCATTTTATTAATATCAGCAGAACTGACTTAAATGGGGCCTGCGTGTTGTGTAGTCTTGCCTTAATCTTTGTATTCATGCCCGTCAGTGTGAAAGAAGCTATTTGCATATATTTGCATGTATATTTGCATGTATATGCAACCACACTTAAGTTGCGGCCCTCGACATGTGCTGTGAGTATCAATGTGGCCCCTGGAGGTTCCAAAGTTGCGTAGCCCTGGTCTAAATGATGCTTAATCCTGCCGTGAGGGCAGGGGACTGGACATGATGACCTCTCAAGGTCCCTTCCAGTTCTAGTGTTCTAGGATTCTATATAGGTCTCAGTCGCTGTTCTCAATGAAGCTTCAGGATGGACTAGGTCCATCTAACCTAACTTCAGTAGCCCACTCCCTGGACATGCCTACTTCCATGCACAGCTGTGCAGAGATGAAGCTTTGGTGTTGAGGACATGGTCATTATTAGAGAAGAACAGGTGATCCACAGACGGGTGGAGTAGACAAGCTTCTTTATTGCAGCTACTCATTCCGCCTTGGACCCCCTAAAACAGTTCTGCCTCCTGACCTAACAGAGGCCTGCCTTCCTCTCGTGGGGTACCTCTGTAGTACATTGAGGAGTGTTGGGGGAAACCCAGGCCTACTCTCTATCCTGTATTCTAGCCCAGGGACCCCGGTAGCAGCATCTATAATCATCTTTCCCTTCACTACCAGAGCTGCTACACTTCCCTGGGCCACTTCTCTTTGGCCTGTCTCCCTCTCCCTCAATGCCTCTTTTATCCTTACCTCAGGGCTCCCTTTCCTGCAGTGAGCTGGTGTTTTCTTATCCAGTCCTTCCGCAGAACTTTCACTCTTCTCTCTGAGACTGACGGAAGGGAACACGTTTAAACAGCATGGGTGGGGCCTTAACTGGAGTCTGGTGGCCACAGTAGCCTGGAATAGCCTTTGTTCTGGTTATTCACAGAACAGAAAACTGGCTTGTATATCTGCCTTCCTCTTGGCGCGGTTCATGCCTGTTCCCAACATTTGCCCCTTCTGTGGCGTGAGGGAGACCCTGGTGCATGTTTATCTTGAGTGCGCCAGGTTACAGCCGCTCTTTCGGCTCCTCTTCCCTCACCTATTAATTTTCGCACACCCCATCTGTGACCCCACAAAGACAAGAGACCTCCTCCTGTCTGTGGCCATAATGGCCATTTATAAGACCGAGGAGCAGAGGTTGGCTGAAGGAGGGGCCTGTGACAATGGGGCATGTTTGTGCTCCTGTATCCGTTCACACATCCAGGCACAGTTCCACTGGGAGGTGTCTGCTGGCTCTCTGCTTTGTGTTCCCATCCACTTCCCTCGTTTTAACCCTTTGACCTCCACCTCCATCCCTGTTTTTTCTTTAATTTGTCCCCCATAATTACTTGGCGTTATGGACTCTGTGGATCCTCCCCGTAGGCTGGTGGGGTGGTCCTTTAGATGTAGGCAGGCATAAGCCTGCCCACCCCCTGAGCTCCAGTAGGACTACTCTGCTGTACCCAACTGGCCTGGGTCTGTCACCAAGGGTAGAAGAGGACACCACTTCAATCAGTATTTGAGATGAGACTGTAACAAGAGGAGAAATGCTATCCTCCCTTCATCCTTACGTTACGCCTTCACGACTGAGGTGTGAAGCACTACCACCCTGGAAATGTACCTCAGCCCTCTCCAAGAACAATCAAGAAGATGCCTTTGTAGGACACATGGAAGGTCATGAGATTCAGGCTGTTTCACACCAAGGTGGAAGAGCAAGTTCCAAAGTCCAGGGATCCTCCCAGAATGTGTCCTAGCAGTTCCCCGCCTCTCTTTTATAGGGAAGGAAATTCAGCTCCCGTGCCTCTGCTGACCACAACAACGGCAGTGCCTCTTGGGGGGCCCCCAGCTATAAAACTAAAAAGGAAATCCAGGGAGATGTGGCTAGCAAAGAGGTCCTGGAAAAGTGAAAAAAGCCTCCACAACTTGAAAAAGAAGCCTGACTGTGATATCTGCATCTTTGTCTTAATGACAGTAATGATGAAATTGCAAAGCCAGTGTGGAGAAGAGTCATAGCCTTATCCTTTCATCAGCTCTGAATATTGCTGATGATTTAACGAAGAAAGCATAGGAAAGCCGTCCCTCCTCCTATCTTTCTAATAAACCACCAATTGTCATGTGGTGCTTTTGTTTCAGATAGCTTATTTGCATCTGGCTGACCTTGATTCCCCATCAGACCCCTGCAGATGAAGACAATGGAAAGCAAGGGTCACATTCTAGTTTTGCAGATGGTTAAGAAAATCAGAGAAAGTGGAATATAGGTGGGGTGGGACCGGGATGGGGAAACCCTCACTATACACGTCTTCGGAAATGAACTTAAAAAGCCTGATGGGCTGAGTTGAATTGTTCTAGTGCTTGTTATTAGGAAAAGGAAATTAAAATGCCCTTTCAAAATGAGTTACAATGAAGGGTTTAGCTAACTTTAGCCGATGTAGTGTCGTGTAAATCCTTTAAATCGGCTTCCATACCTAATGACTGGAAGGTAGCCAACGTGACACCAATATTTAAAAAGGGCTCTAGAGGCGATCCTGGCAATTACAGACTGGTAAGTCTAACTTCAGTACCAGGCAAATTAGTCGAAACAATAGTAAGGCATGTGTGAGGCACGTAGAAGAACATAATTTGTTGGACAAAAGTCAACATAGTTTCTATAAAGGGAAGTCATGTCTTACTAATCTATTAGAGTTCTTTGAAGGGGTTAAAAAACATGCAGACAAGGGGGATCCAGTAGATATAGTATACTTAGATTTTCAGAAAGCCTTTGGCAAGGTCCCTCACCAAAGGCTCTTGTGTAAATTACATTGTCATGGGATAAGAGGGAAGGTCCTTTCTTGGACTGAGAACTGGTTAAAAGACAGGAAACAAAGGGTAGGAATAAATGGTAAATTTTCAGAATGGAGAGGGGTAACTAGTGGTGTCCCCCAAGAGTCAGTCCTGGGACCAATCCTTTTCAACTTATTCATAAATGATCTGGAGAAAGGGGTAAGCAGTGAGGTGGTAAAGTTTGCGGATGATACCAAACTGTTTAGGATAGTCAAGACAGAAGCAGACTGTGAGGGACTCCAAAAAGATCTCACCAAACTGAGTGATTGGGCAATAAAATGGCAAATGAAATTTAATGTGGATAAGTGTAAAGCAATGCACATTGGGAAAAATAACCCCAACTATACGTATAGTATGATGCGGGCTAATTTGGCTACGACAAATCAGGAAAGAGATCTTGGAGTTACTGTGGATAGTTCTCTGAAAACTTCCACACAGTGTGCAGCAGCGGTCAAAAAGGCAAATAGGATGCTAGGAATTATTAAGAAAGGGATAGAAAATAAGACCCAGAATGTCTTACTGCCCCTATATAAACCTATGGTACGCCCACATCTTGAATACTGTGTACAGATGTGGTCTACTCACCTCAAAAAAGATATTTTGGCCTTGGAAAGGGTTCAGAAAAGGGCAACTAAAATGATTAGGGGTTTGGAACGGGTCCCATATGAAGAGAGGTTAAAGCAACTGGGACTTTTCAGTTTAGAAAAGAGGAGACTAAGGGGGGATATGATAGAGGTATATAAAATCACGAGTGGTTTGGAGAGGGTGAATAAAGAAAAGTTATTTATTAGTTCCCATAATAGAAGAACTAGAGGACACCAAATGAAATTAATGGGTAGCAGGTTTAAAACTAATAAAAGAAAGTTCTTCTTCACACAGCGTGTAGTCAACCTGTGGAACTCCTTGCCAGAGGAGGCTGTGAAGGCTAGGACTATAACAGAGTTTAAAGAGAAGCTAGATAATTTCATGGAGGTTAGGTCCATAAAAGGCTATTAGCCAGGGGACAGAAATGGTGTCCCTGGCCTCTGTTTGTCGGAAGCTGGAGAAGGATGGCAGGAGACAAATTGCTTGATCATTGTCTTCGGTCCATCCCCTCCGGGGTACCTGGTGTTGGCTGCTGTTGGCAGACAGGCTACTGGGCTAGATGGACCTTTGGTCTGACCCAGTACGGCCGTTTTTATGTTCTTATGTGTAGTTTCTAAAGAGATTCTGAATGTGTTAAACACAAGATAACCATAGAATCAGAGAAATGTAGGGTTGAAAAGGATTTTGCTAGGTCATCTAATCTATCCCTCTGCACCGAGACAGCGAGAAGCACGATTAATTGTACTTAGATTATGCACATGTACAATCCTTCTATTCCTCTCTATCAGTAAATGAAATGTGGAAAAAAATTGTTAAAAAATGAAATTCAGAGAAATCTTTCACCATCTCATAAACCCTAGTGCAGGTGCAAATTTTGCCCACAAAATGGAAGTCCTGGTCAACACCTTTTTAATAACATTTCCCCCCATGTATGTCAGAAGTTACACAGCACTCCTTCGTATTATTGAGTGGGGACCATACATGAATGGGTGGGTGAAGTGGCCTGTTTTGGATTCCTGATCATTTTTATTCTGATGATCAGATCAGATTTTGAAACAAGGGTAGGCTGAATTGACAGGAGCATCTTCTCCAATAATTCCAGCACATGTTAGATAGTGTTCCCCAGCTCATCCAACCCTGAATTCAGTGCTTGACTAAGGGCTGTCTATACTGCACTGAAGCTCACACTATGGGGACATAAATAGTAATGCGCACCAAAGTGCCACAGTATAACCCCACCCCTCGGATGCTGTGAGTGTAAACTAAAAGGTTCCTAGTTGGCATTAATGTAGTCCTCTTCCAACAGGTACCAAATGAACTGGCGCTATGTAAAAGTGAGTTCCAATCAGAACCTTCAATTTGAATGGCTCTGAGGTTTGTGAGAGTTTGGGGATGGAGCAGAGCTTTCTGGCCATGTCTGACACTTTCTAGAGTCTCCTGTAAAATGCATCAATGACCTGTAAATCCTATAGTTTCCAGATATTCTCTTCTCTGTAAATGAGGTTATAGATTGCACTGATGGAGTCACTGACCCTGTTGGCATGTGGGCTGACTCCATTACCATCAACGACCTTCTGCACACTCCATTGGCTCCCGGATAGGAAGATAAACAAGCCAGTGTGTTTTTGTCGTCTTTGCATTTCAGTGGGTGAGGTGGGTAATGGAGTTTTGGCATGAACTGATAAGTCTAACAAGAGGGGGAGTTCCCTCAGGAGGGCTGGGAGAGCAGTTATTTAAGTTTGTAAGTGACTGTAAAATTTCTGAGTGTGAGGCAAGCCTGGAACAAGATGGTAAGTGACGTGTCTATTATACACCATTATCCGACACAGAAAATGATTTCATCTCAATGGAAGATTTGTCTCTCTTCCTTGAAGAGAAGATATATTAAAAAAAGGGGGAGAGGAAGAGTAATAATTAAGAAATTTGTCTTGTAAGTGCAGTCCAGCATGAGCGGAGACCCTTGCTACAACCCAAGTACGAGCCGTCATGTTCTGGTGGATTATGCTGTGAATTCTGAGCAACTGCTCTGAAAGTCTCCAGGGGACCAGCTGTGTGAGTTGATGGTGAAGCAGGAACGTGGCAAACATGCCAAGGAGTATATTGCACAGAGAACATGCTTCCCACCTATTGCCTCCTGGGCACAACTGAGATGCAATTAACTGGCTAACATCGAAAGGAGTGAAAAAGCTGATGGGACGCAGGCAAAGCCTTTTATTGGGAGTGCAGCATAAATGCCAATGTAAAACCAATAAAACCACATTTAACCCATTGATCAATGTCAATTTAAAAGCGTCTTGATTTACACCAGTGGTCCACAAAATGTGGCCCGCGGGCCACTAGCCGTCTTGCCAGTGGGCCATGGTTGGCGCACCACCTGCCCGCTACTACAGGGGGAGCCCAGAGACTTGCAGGACGAATCCATCTTGCTAAGGGAGGAAGAAGGTCCATGCACTGCCACTCCCCCTCTCCACGGCCGGGAGAATGGCAGCGCAATAAACTGCTCACCTGAAGGCTTTCCCCGCTTCAACCATTGGCCAGAATCATGACCAATGGGAGCAGCAGGGAGTGGGCAGTACCTGGGAGCAGCGGGAAGCATGGAGCCAGGTAAGTGCCTCCCACCCCCACTATGTTCAGACTGTTCACTCCCATCCCCCTTATGTATCTTCCCATTTGCTGAGATACTCCCCCTGACTCCTGCACCCTCCTTCCCAGACCTCCCATCCCAATCCACTCCTGCATTCTACCTCCCATCCAGACCCCCACTCATATCCTGCACCCTACCTTCCGGCCAGACGCCACACCTCCACCTCCTTCTGCACCCATTTTGTTATTGTGGATGATTGGCTGGAAGGTCTGCATTGAGTGGGGTGGGCCGTGGGCCAAAAAATTTGAGAACCATTGATTTAAACCAAATTCTACTAGCCTCACCTGCCTCTACAAATAGCCCCAGTAAATAAATGCCACTGGGTTTAAGACCCATTGGTTGAGGAAGGTACAATTTGCAGACTGTATGCTTCTGCACTAGAAAGTACTGCGGTCTGCAGGAAGGATTCACTGCTGATGTTTTCGGCTGGTCATAACCTCACCTGTGACTAGGTCTGTGTGAAATTATTTTTAGCCAAAAATGCAGATTTGGTTTGAGCTAAATATTTTGCCACGTCTAACTTGCCTGATTGTTGTAGCTGAAAAATAAATCAGGCAATGCCTAAGATTCTAAATGTGTCAATATTTCAGTTCAAAACTTTTCCTTTTGAAATTGACACTTTTTTTTACATAAAATGTGTAAAAAATAACTTGAAAACAAAGCAAAAGAATGCATTTTGGGTTCTGAGTTTTTAGTTCAGGGAAACATTTGAATTTTTTTGTGTTGATCTAACACATTTGTTTTTCAGAATGGCCAGCAAACTGCAAAATCATCCACACTGCTCTCCCCATTTTGGACCTTCCATTATGGGGTCTCTTTGCCTGGCTGATTTTACATTGGTGGAAGCCTGCATAGTCCCCTGTAATCAACATGGCACTCCACGTTTTGTGAAATGCTCTGGGATCTTCAGATGAAAGATATTCACCACTCCTCCCTCAGAGCAACTCCTTACTGAGATATAAGTCCCATTAAAATGAATGGTACTGTAGTGTTTGAACTGTAGGACTTCACTACCAAAGCACAGACCTCTAGCACTTGACCTAAAAAAGATGCTCCACAAGGTGACAACTGTAATAGGCAATTATCCTGCAGTAGACCGGGGCAATTGCACTCATGTGAGTAGTTTCCAAGAGAGTTATCAAAGGCCAGATCTACACTTACTCCAATATCAGTGCTCTGAAGATTGATCTTACAGAGTTTGATTTAGCGAGTCTAGCAAGCACCCTCTAAATCGACTGCTGATGACAGTCAACCCCAGTACTCCACAGGGTTGAAAGGAGTAAGGGAAGTCAATGGGAGAGTTTCTCCCATGGACCTCCCACAGTGGGGACACCACAGAAATTCAACTTAAGCAACACTATTCTCGTAGCTGGAATTGAGTATCTTAGGTCGATTTTCTCGTGTAGTGTAAACCTGGCCTCGATGAGGACTAAAGTCTGCAGAAGATTTTGAGACCCACAAATCCTGAATAGGTTTTGAACCATGTAGTTATGTCACTTCCTATGGAGTCATTGCTTTTGGATACGTGTCTGAATGTTAGGCAGGCATTCTTTCTTCTAGAGCAGAAATAAACTTTATAAGCTATATTGAAAAAAACTTTTTTTTTTAGTGTGAAATTCCATAGCTGGAAGAAGACTAATAAGCTGAAATGGCTACTGAATGTGTAGTGTCAATGAAGCAATTATATTTTGCCCATACACCGCTTGAAGAAGCTGTTAATTAATGACCGAACGAGGAGAATTTCAAACAGCCCATTGCTCTACTGAGACCTAATTTTTCTGTCACTCTGTACATTGCATTATTAATTTATTTTGCAAAGCTGGAAGAGTTTGATAATTGGCTATGCACGTGCATGCACACACGCCCTCCATCTTGTTTAGCTTGTGAACATGCAGAGCGCTGTTTAGTGAATGCGCCCACATGTGCACACCCACATGGAGCATCTTGTGAAGAGTGTGTTTGTGCAGACACCAAGTTTTGTTCAATGCACACACACACATACACACATAGATTGTGGTGATTACTGTGCATATAAATAAAAACCAAACACGTACATGCTGTCTCGTTGTCTAGGACATTTTAGAAAAGTTTAGCTCGCCTACCAACTGATGTGCTATGATCAAGGTTTCAACTGGAACCCCACTTCTACAGGAGCCGAGCTGAAAGCTTGCTGGATAAAGGAAAAGAATTTCCTCCATTCTGGAGAGTATGTTGAGCAAATCTAAAGATTTTAATACCAATTGAACCTCTCTAGTTCGGCACCTTCAGGACTTGACCGGATCCGAACCAGAGAATTTTCTGGAGCTCAGGAGGTCAATATTGTCTAGCAGCATTTCCAACACTTGCACTGCTTACCAGGCTCTTAGGGTGTCCCTAGAAAGCACCCTTACCTCGGAATAAGCTATATTTTGTGTAGCTTATTTTGTATGTATTTTGAAATAGCTTATCTCAAAATTTGGCACTGTCTACACAGCACCAAATTTCAAAATAATGCACTATTTTGAGACTTCCCTTAACCTTGTGGAACAAAGGTTACAGGGATGCCGGAATAACGCACCCGTTATTTTGAGATCTATTTCAAAATAACAGGCACGTGTAAAAGAAGTAGGTATCCCAAAATAGCTCTGCTGTCTAGACATACCCTTAGAAGACTTTTAGAGCTAAATAAAAGCATAGAACACTGACAACCAGGATTGGTGGCTTGTAAACAAACTTTATGGGACCACAGAAAACTTGGTCATGAAAAGTGGACATTCGGCTCACTAAAATAATTCTGGATGATTGATGTTTCTGGACCCGAGAGTTCTGGACAAGAGAGGTTCAACCTGGAATTAGAAATTCTGCCTATCCCTAACTTTTTCTCATACATACATTATTGTAGTCCGCATTATGGACAGTCAGATGGAAACATTTTGTGCCATAACACCAAAGCAGACTATAATTGAAAGGTCTTTGTGTGACCAACAGTGAACAATATTGAAAGAGGCAGGAAGAAGTTGCAAGTTTTACTTCTCAAACCTTAGAGGATTTTTTTGGTGGGGGAAGGAGGGGGATTGTTTCTGTTGCCTATTTCTGGTGAAATCCCCACATTTCAAAGTAATTTCCTTCGTGGCTGGAGTAAGAATGCCTTTTCATCATCTCCACAGACACTACTCAGTCTAATGGCCAGAGGATCTCAGGAGATGTGATGGGAAATGAGAGGAAGCTTCCTACATCACTAACAGTGTTGCAATTTCTTCAGGTACTATCAAGCCCAAGAAGCCACAAAAGGCAATGGGGCAGGAGGGCGTGCGTGCGAGAGGCTTATGTGAGGTGACAAACAGGGAGGGGCACCACCCCACATAAGCCTTGGAACCCTCATTCCCTGCTTAGCTCTCCCATTCTGTTCACTGCACGCAGCCTTCTGCATCCATGGTAACCAGAATCTTGCAAGCAGCCTGAGGCCTGGCAAATTGAGGCTGGTCATTAAATTACCCCGTCGCAGCGTGTTAAGCAGGGCTTTTTAAGGGACACTAACGTGTCAGGGTAGGGGGGAGAACTGTCAGCAGCAGGATGGGAGAGTGAAGAGAGGCTGAGGTTATGTCTATATCAGCGGTTTCAAACTATGGGTCGCAACCCAGCTCTGGGTGGTGGGATGTTGGGCGCTGGGTCTCCTTGCTGCAGGGGGATCAGGTGAGCAGTGGGGGTGCTAAGGCAGCTACCTGCCTGTTCTGGCACCACAGACTATGCTGTGCCCCAGAAGCAGGCAGCAGCAGGTTCCCAGCCAATGGGAGTGTGGAGCTAATGCTCAGGGTAGGGGCAGTGCATGGAGCCCTGTGTGCCCCATCCCCCACATAGGAGCCAGGCCTGCTGCCGGCTGCTTCCGGGATGCAGCACAGTCTGCGGAGCCAGGACAGGCAGGTCACTGCCTTAGCCCCCCCACTGGGCACCTGATTCCCTTACAGCAATGCGACCCAGTGCCCAACATTCCACCACCCTGTACTTGGTCGCAACCCGTAGTTTAAAAACCACTAGGCTAGTCCATGCCTAAATGTTGCACGTAAGTGCTGTGCTTGTGCAAACTCTCTGGGCAGAACTGCAGGCACAAATGGGTTGTGGCCGTCGTCTCGGGGCCTAATTGCCTGAGTTGCTTGAACACCGACAGGCACTGTATGCACAAACTAGGCAGGCACTTGTGTACTTCATTTGCTTAACAGATTCGTCTGACATCCATCCATGGGATCCTTGGTTATATCCGACTGTGGAGTCTGCGGAACCAAGTTCTTTAGGAACTTGACCAGATCAGCTGCTTGTGCTCCCTCCAGAGGGACCAGCCCCCAGTGTTCAAGCACAGTTCTCGTTCTCGAGAGCTTTATAATCACGGTCCTTATCATATTCAGCATGCGTCTTAAGAAAAGATATTTTCTCCACTGTAATTGGACCCTTACTTTTATGTGAAAGGCACAGCACACTTCTTAACCAATCTATATTATAACAACAGTCCATTCACATTTCTTCTGGGATGTCATTCTCCTGGGCAGACAGGAAGCAGGTTTCGTTGAATGAGGCATCAAAAATTGGTGACCTCCATTCAAGCCTGGAAGGAGCTCTGGCAGTAAAACAACCTCCCCATCAAATAGACCATGCACAAATCCTCCGCTCCAAACAACTCTAGCCTCCAAAGCAGGTAGGAAGTTCTTTTCATGGATTGTTTCATTTCCATTTCAGTTTTTTATTTCCATTTACCATTTGTCGAGCACTACATTATCAGCAGACTATGGGCGTCTGAGCAGATCAATCTGAATTTGAAGAGTGGCATCAAAGGAGACTTTAAAACAACAGGATGCCAAAATAATTGAAAGAACAGTAAATAAGGACAGCCCAGCCTTAGGTAAAAAACTCTCCTTCCAGCTCCTTCATGTCATTCTAAATCCTTAGGAAACAAACCACCTCCTGCTTTCTTTTAATGTTTTAAACAATATAAAAATACAATTTTGTTTTCTTGAGGGGTGCGTCTACACAGCACCCTAAACTCGAAATAAGATACACAATTTGCAAATAGTGCAAATTGCGTCTTTTATTTCAATTGGACTTCAAAATAGCTGATTTTGAAATTTGGCATGTCTATACAGCGCCATATTTTGAAATAATGTGCTATGTCAACTCATCCCTTAACCCTTGTGGAGTGAGAATACAGGGTTGCCGAAATAGTGCACCCGTTATTTCGAAAACGGGTGTGTTTAAAAGACGTGGGGTAGCTATTTCAGTGGGGTAGCTATTTCAGGATACCTCTGGTATCTTGAAATAGCCCCGCTGTCTAGACATGCCCTTAATGATCAGGTGAGAAAGTGGATTGACAGAAGTAGCTGGAAAGTGGTTTTGTTAGAGCTGTTCTAAGGATGTTTGTGTATTTAACATTCAAATGGTTAGACAGAATGCTTCAGGGAGCGTTTGCTTGTTAATAACAGTGTAGGAGCTGCCCCAGAATTGGAGAGAAACAAAATTAGTCAAATAATAAGGCAATTCCAGCTAGTTTGGCAGAAGGGCTAGTTTCTCCTTGCAAGACTTTACAATACTCGGCAAGTTGCTGTGTGTTTCTGGTTGTCATCAGTGCGTGTGCAGTGCAGTATCATGGGTCCGCAAGCAGGGGACTCAGAAATACTTGGGGAATTGAAAGTCAGGACCAAACTGGTGGAGCAAAAGGGCAGAACTGGCGCAGTGGTAGGTTCCGCAGTTCATGAAAAGTTGCAGTGGAAGGATACAGCCTTTTTCTGTAGCCTAAGGCCTTCGCCTGCAGCCAGGTGAACAGAGCAGCAGCCAGTCGCGGAAAAGCAGGGAATCACACACTTGCAGTCCATCTACATGGCATTAAAAATAATGTAATGCCAGGCTGTTACGAAGGAGACCCTGTCCTAAAAGCCCCCACTGTCACTAGAGGAGGCAACAGATCTCAAGGTGGTTCAAGAAAACTTTGTGAGATAATTTGTCTGGCAAGAAACTACCGAGCGATAGTTTGTGGTTGTGAAACCTTCATCCATTTATTCAGTCACTAGCAGACTAACCCAGCCTTGGCCGGGTCTTTCAGGGCAGGGAGTTGGCAGTGTGGGAAGAGCAGGGCAGGGCCTTGGGGATGTGGGGCAAGTGCTGGGGGCAGGGTATGTGTGTGATAGTGAGGGTTGGGGGGTGAGGAGGGGCTCAGGTTGGGCACAGGGCTTTTCTTATCCCCATCCCCAGCCACCAGGGGCATTTTCTCTCCTCCCAGTCCCCCCACCCCACCCGCTCGCAGCCAGTGGCCTTTTTCTACCTCCCCTCAATTCCCCCAGCCACCAGGGGACTTCCCCTCCTCCCCAGTGCTGTGGCCAAGGGCTGGGAGTGGGGGGAAAGGGTTTGGGGCAGAGGGGCTACTTACCTCTGTACTGTCAGGCAAGTTGGCAGAGCCCCAGCCCTGCCGGCCATTCCTTTGTGGTCTGGCTGCCCCTCCCTCCCCCAAATGGACCTTCTGCAGAATAGCTCGCCCCTGCGGATCTGCTGCCTCCAGTGGCCGCTCTCAGTAGCACATTCCTCTGAACAGCAGCCCCTCCCTTTGCATGTTATGGAAAACAGCCTTTTCCCAGGGCTTCCGGTTGTCCTGGCACAACCAATCCCCGACACTGCATTAAGTTAGGAGAAGAGGAAGCTGTCTACCAAATTTGGTGGCCCTAGCTTTTACCATTTAGGAGGAGTTCTTGAACAAATGGACTCACAGCCAGATACACAGACACACTCTAAAAGATAGATAGATAGATAGATAGTCTATTGTTCATCTGTATGAGCTCTGTCAGGTTTTTAATTGTTTCTGTCTGCTGTATAATTATTTTTGCTAGGTGTAAATCAAGTAAGGTGGGGGGTATGTTTGGTTAGTACAATTTTAGTAAAATCATTGGTTAAGGTTGAGCTGGACTTAGGTTTCACTCTATACACTGGGGTCCAAAAGGAAGTTCTTTGGGATCCAACTCCAGGACACAGCTCTAAGATCAGACTTGCCAGACCTCTGTCCTGTGTCAATGACACTGAGCAGAAACTGGAGTCCCCCAGATGGACCTCATCCTGACTGGCCATAAAAACAAGTTCATCTATCTCATTGGGAGTGGTGAATATTGTATATGTAGTGTGTGCATTGTGTTGTTGGTGACTGTTAATAAATAGAGAGTATGTAAGATATCACTGTATAAGACTCTTTCATTGGTAAAAGACTCCACAAATCCACAGAGTGTAAGTTTACGCCTGAGCGCTAGAAATGGGCAGGGGTGGGTGCCCCTAGAGTGTGTGAATGACATAATTTTGTGTGGATAACACAGTGACAGAGCTGCGTGAGGGTAAATAGCGCAGAACTTGCCCACCCTCAGAAGATGCTGCTTCCTCCTTTATTTTCGTGGCCACTAAATTCATTCCGAAAACAGACAAAGCTCAACATTTCCAGGAACATGGCTTGGTTGCAGCTAACGAAGGGTTTTTCCACCCCCATCACCTCATTAGTTGCTTCTCTTGAACAGACAAATGTACTATCAAGCCTGAATGTGAGGCAGACCCAATGGCTAGAATACGTGGGAAGGATGAGTAACCTTATAACCAACAGCAGCACTGGAGAAGCTGGAAGCTCATGTGGCAGGGAATAAGTTAAGGTAAGGGATTGCAACACAGCAACAGACTCAAAGAGTTTACTCTATTTAGCGTAACAAAGAGACGATTGAAGAGGTGACTTGATTACAGACTATAAATAGCTACACCAGGAGCAAACCTTTAATAATGGGCTTTTAAGGCCAGCCAAGAATGATAGAATGTGGTCCCCTGGTTGGAAGTTGAAGAGAGACAAATTCAGACTGGCAATAAGGCATATATTTTTAATGGAGAGAGTAATTAATCATTGGAACCATTACCTAGAATCGTGATGGGCTCCATCACTGACCATTTTTAAATCACAACGGGATGTTTTTCTAAAAGACCTGAGCTAGGAATTATTTCGGGGATGTTTTCTGGCCTTTGCCATTCAGGACATCAGACTAGCTGATGGCTATGGCCGCTTCTGGCCTTGGAGTTTGTGGATATGGCTATGTATACACTACAGGGTTTTTGTGCAAAAACCCACAGAGCATCCACACATCAAGCGCGTTTTTGCTAAAAAAAAATGTACAGTGAATTGACACAACAGAGGCGTTTTTGCGGTGTAGATATTCCTCTTTCTACGAGAAATAACTCCTTTTTGCGCAAGAGCTCTTGCGTAAAAAGGTGTGCGTGGACAGGAAACGGGTTTTTTTGCACAAAAACAACCTATCACAAAAAGCACAGGTGCCCTGGTGGCCATTCTGCTAATGGCAATCAGAACTTCCTTGCGAGAGAGCGTCCATGCAGTCTGGACGCTCTTTTGCACAAAAGCGCTTTGCTTTTCCGATGTGCTTGTGCACCGTGGATGTGCTCTTGCGCAATAAGTTTTTGTAGAAGATCTCATCCGTTAAAAAGCTTCTTGCACAAGAAGCCTGCAGAGTAGCCATAGCCTGTATGAAGCATAGGCCCCAGGAAGGAATTTCTGACAGGTCCCTCAGTAGAGCATTGCACAATTGAATAGATGCTGATGATTCTATATGTTCAGGCTTTTTCAGGTGCAAATTGTGCCCACAGTGAAGAACAATGCCCTGCTGCAAGTGTATCCTGCCATGGGAGGAAGGATGATCTTTGCATGGGGCCTGGATTACGCAGGGTAGGTCAACACGCCCAAGTTCTGCTGACAAAACTTATGTTGACACCCAAAAGTTGACACAGCAAAAATCATCAGAGGGGGTTCACACTTGCTCCCTCTGTCGGCAGATCATATTCACAGTGGGGGCACCACCATGGACAGTGTGAGCAATCAGCCAGAGGCAGTTCACCAGGGTTAGCCCCTGGTGGACCTCTAGCACATCCAGCTCCTTCTGGCCGCAGATCACCGTTCCCAGCCAATGGGAGCTGCGAGAAGTGGTGTCCCAGTCTGTGATACTTCCCTCAGCTCCCATTGGCCAGAAAGGGCAAGTTGTGACCAATAGGAACTGCAAGGGCCGTACCTGCAGACATGCAGGGAAGTAAAGTGCCAGCAGCCTGCTGGGGACTAACCCTGGTGAAATCCCTATTGCCCACTCTTGATTAAAACTGACTCAGAGCCTTCTCTCTGGTTCAGCAAACAGGGAGGACCTTCTGTGCAAGGGGGTCCCGACCTTTGGAAAGACTTTGGCCTGCTAGGACCCCACAAGACCTCTGGTCAGCTTGTAGCAGGCATATCGGAACTTTTGTTGTTTTGACCAGTTTTCTCTGTAATGCTTTTACCTTCACAAATGTACTTGCTTAGAAAGAGCTGTGTGGTAACTTGGAACGACAGGTGAGATGCTGACCAAAGCCTTTGGAAAGCAAAGCACAGGCGCCGGCCTCCAGGTGGGCTGACTTGCTGGGGCTATTGCGGTGTAAGGCAAGGTACGATGCAGCTGTAAAACCTCTGGAGAGGAAGGCAAGGGAGCCAGAAAGCTGATGTGGGTGTCCTCGAGGGTCCACAGAAGGGGAATACAGGGGCAGTTATCCTGGAACTGTGACAGCTGCAACAACCCTCAGATTTGAATACGGCGAAGATCACTGTTCTCCTTCCATACAGGGGCACAGGGAGGCTCAGAGACATTTAATAGCCCTGTTAGTCAAGATTAGCATTGTCAAGCCCATTTGTGAGGGTGAGGGCTTGTGTCAACACAGCAGATGGGTTGTGCGCACCTACACTGACCCACACTGCCTTGTGTTGTATAAAACTGTGTCTACACTCCCAGGTTATTTTGAATTAAGTTATTTCGAAATATTAACTTCCGAAATAACTATTTTGAAACAAGCTTATATTCCCCAAGGAAAGCAGGAGTACAGATTTCAGAATAGCCAGCCCGTTATTTCAAAATATCAGGCTCGGTAGTATGGGCGCTCGCCGTGTTATTTCAGAATAAGGGGAGTTATTTCGAAATAACTCCTCAGTGTAGACATGCCCTAAGCATGCAGTCTATATCAATACCACCTGCTCAGCGCCAGCTCTCTCCACCTCTTCCTCGCATTGACACACGCTCCTCTGAAGAAGAGGGAATCCACAGATGCTATCCAGGTCAATTCTTTCTCCTTCCCACTCTTCCCCTCTCGCTCACCTGACTCCCCTTGAGGAGATCCTTATGAGCAGAGAGACGGGTGCTACTGAGTTGGCCTTTGATGTGACGGGCAGCGGATTTCTGCCCTCAACATGCCAATCTGGAAACAGCTGTTGTATTACAAATCAAAAGTCAGGGAGGGTCTCAGGGAAGAAAAACAAAAGAGAAAAATGTTTGTGTTATAAAGCGTCATTGCAAGACTGAGAAGGCTGGAGGTTGGATGCCAGGCTGCCTCCTGAGATGAAAAAATCCGTGCGGTGAGCTGAGCAAATTAGGGAGCATATGCCTGTACTGATAAGCACGCTGATACCATAGTGACAGCATGTGATGTGCACTGTGGACCAGTCTGGGAATCATTTCTACTAGCAAGCAGCCATGGTCCCACTAATCTTTTCCAGCCGTGTGTGGCTTTTTTTCCAGCCATGTGCGGAATAATTTTCTGTGCACCGAGGCATGAGCAAATGTGCACCACCAGGAGAAAGACAAACCACACTGAGAGCTCTGCTAATCATCTGGGCAGCTTTGGAGTTCCTCCTGCCTGGCCGCACAAGTGCCTGGCTTACAGGGAACACTGAGGAGCAGCTACGCTCCTAAGCAGAGCCAGTGACTTCCAAGGAACTGTTCATGGGAGCAACTGTTCACTAATGTAAGGGGTTCAGAGTCCGACCCAAGTTTAAATTAGAGCAGGCTGAAGGAACAGAATCTGGATACTGCATGTGAAGCAAGCAGGAGAGTTTATTACACACACAGTGGAGTGTCACTTGCTAAGCTCAGTGAACACTGCCAAACAATAGGTTACAACTAATTATATAGGCTGCCCAATGGGCAGATCAAAGTGATGCGGGGGGGAAGTAAGGTCCTGGACCCCTGGATAGGTGCTAATAAGAGTAATAATATAAAGTTACATAGTGTTTCCTTTAAACAAAGCAAAATTCAGTGTTTCCAGTAAACAAGTATTTACACAAATCAGACATCAATTATCCATTATCAGGTAAGTGGTGATATGTCTGTCAGCTTCAAGAAGGTATCTCTGCAGGATGTGGTCCATTTGGGAATGCCTGTGATTCACCTGGGGGTTAAAGTAGAGACATTAGCATTATTGAATATGTCTTGTCCTGCCTCCCATCCTGAGTGATGGCTTTCCGTTGATGGGCTAGACCGGTGGGGAAGGGGAATAACCATGTACTGTGTTTATGTGCCATTCCCAGAGTCTGAATTTAGATTGGGGTTCTTAACAGAATATCATAGCCTGCCTCAGAAATTTTCACCCTACAAGGCCAAGTGATACTTGGCGATGTGCTTGTTTGGTCGATTTTCTGGTATCTCCAGAAGGTGCTGGAGCAAGTACACTGGGCATGACTCTGTCTACTCTGGGATAGCTGTGCTGCCTGGAGTCCATGGCATGGCCACACCCAGGTGTATCCCCTTTAAGGTCTGTAGCCCTGGTTAGCCACATACCCCCCCTTGTACCCAGTAGCATAAGCAGCCGCGTTATGACTATTGTCTGCATGGATTTTCTATTGGGTAAAAGATTTCCATATGGCCCATCCTCTTTCCTTCACAGCACCTAGGTTAGCCTTAATAGAGCCTTAATAGACCCCACAGTGTATAATCAGCCTGCAGACTCACCACTGTAAGAGCTTTCAGAGGCTGTGCTGTGGCCAAGGAAAAGGAAGAGACAAGGAACATCGGTATTTGTGCACATCCAGAACTACTCCCCCGCAGTTTCGGGCTGCTGGGTCCATATTCTCCCTGTGTCCCTTTCTGGTGTGGTGTGAAGGGGTGAAAAGGCATCTGGGAAGTTTGCCCACACAGCCTGTCTGGGACTGTCCCAAATCTGAGCACAGGACGGTTTAGAATGGGGGGCCTTGGACATGCCATTGTGGGTTTGGGGACCGCCCCTTTATGGGCTGAGCATCCCTAAGAGAGAGTCCAGGAAGAGTGCTGTAGAACTTGCGCTGTGAGACACAGCCAGCTATGACTGGCCAGAGAAGAAAAAGAAGCTCTTCTAAGCTGCGTTAGCACAATGTGAACACTGAACACCACATCTCTAGGGAGCAGAGCCCTCCCCCTATTTTCCTTGTCCCCCAAATTCCAGTGTGTCGAGGAATTAGTTCATATCCCGTCATATCCCGTCCCCTCCCTGGCTACTCTTGCAGAAGCCACCAAAACCTACTACAACAGCAGTGTACCCATGTAGCCAGGTCTTGTATGTTTCTGCACAGTTATCACTGGGTATAGTCATTACCGTTGTCGGGAACCCAACTGTGTCAGTGTGTTTCCTCCTGTTCTTAATGGGGAGTAAAGAACGAAGTAAAAAACCCAGCATAACCGAATGGCAGCAAGGCAGGGCCACAAAATCCTAAGGGATATGTACGGGGTGGGGGGTGGGGGGTCAGGATTAATATTTTCCAGTTTGCTTTTGGTTGTAAAACAGCCGGCGCTGAGACAACTCTCAGAAAACCAACAGATCCACGGATAGACTCATAATGCACCCGCTTCCTAGAGACACATTTTCTGCATTTCCTTGCTCTTCCCTCCATGGACAACTGTAATTTCTTCCTCATCACATGCAGCCATGCCAGCCTGTGGTTTCCGTGTGCTGTTTGCAGGAAAACCTGGGCATTGGAGTAACAGATTTTTTTAATGGATGAAAGAAAATGCTTCATTAAATATAAAATACTCGTGTTCCTTGCAGCTCTCTTCAACCCCCCTACCCGAACAAGGAGGCATCAGAGAAACACAAATACCCATAATTCTAGGTGAGCTCACTCCCCTTAATGAAGTCATTATGTTGGGGTTTTGTCAAGTTGAAGCCAGGACTCCTGGGTTCTCTTCCTGGCTCCGGTGCTCACTGTGAGACACCAGACAAGTCACTGGTGTGTACTTTCTGTTTATACCTCATTAATTAGCAGGGAGAACAGAGTCTGGAATTAGAATTCTGCTGGGGATCCATGGGAAGGGATACAAAACAACTTGTTCTTTTGCTGTTTTTAACTCTGTGGTGTTTTTAGCTACACCGGAAACTGGCTTTGTCAGTGTACAAGGGAGTTATGCCCTGCAAAACACCCAGGAACTGTTTCATAATAAAGTGCCATTTTATGCAGAATCTGAGCGTCCTCAATGAGTAGTCCTGTGGCACCTTAGAGACGAACAAAAATATATTTAGTATCACGAGCTTTCGTGGGCAAAACCCATTTCCTCAGATGTTGAGTTGGAGAGGAAAAAGAGAAACCAAGTATTTTATAACAGAAAAAAGGTACCTGTCATTTGTAGGACCAGTGCTAAGGAAGCTAATTAAGTGGGCTGGAAGTGTCCCCTACTTAGCTTTTGATGTAAAAATGAGGTGTTAAGGGCAGGGGAGACTGGCTTTATAATGCGACATCCAGTTAATGTCTTTGTTCAAGCCCAGAGAAAGTGTCAAATGTGCAGATGAATGCCAGTTCTGCTTTCTCTCTCTCTGGGTGTGTCTAGACTACACCTCTCTGTTGACAGAGAGATGTAGATTAGGTACATCGAAATTGCTAATGAAACAGAGATTTAAATATCCCCCGCTTCATTAGCATAAACATGGCCACTGCTTTTTTTCGAAACAGAGTTTTTTCGGAAAAAAAAGGCAGTCTAGATGCGGATCTGTCAAAAATAAACCCTTTTTCAACAGATCTTGCAAACCTCATTTTTTGAGGAATACAGGCTCTGTCGAAAAAGGATTTATTTTCGACAGATCCGCGTCTAGACTGTCTTTTTTTCGAAAAACTCCGTTTCAAAAAAAAGTGGCAACCATGTTTATGCAAATAAAGTGCGGGATATTTAAATCCCTGCTTCATTAGCAATTTCGATGTGCTTGATTTGCATCCCTCTGTCAACAGAGGGATGCAGTCTAGACGTAGCCTCTGAGGCTTTGTCTACACTGCAGAGTTTTTGCGCAAGAAGCTTTTTGTGGAAGAGATCTTCTGCAAAAACTTCTTGCGCAAAATCACGTCCACACCTCAAAAGCACATCACAAAAGCAATGTGCTTTTGCACAAGAGAGCAAGATACTCTTGTGCAAGGAAGTTCTGATTGACATTCATAGAATGGCCATCAGAGCACCTGTGCTTTTTGTGCTAGGCTCTTTTTGCGCAAGAAACCCCTGCTGAGTGTCCACACACATCTTTTTGCACAAGAACTCTTGTGCAAAAAGGAGTTATGCCTCGTAGAAGGAGGAATACCTACACCGCAAAAAGCCCTCTGTTCTGTCAATTGGCTGTAGATTTTCTTGCACAAAAACGCGCTGGAGGTGTGGACGCTCCGCAGGTTTTTGTGCAAAAATGGCTGTTTTGTGCAAAAACCCTGTAGTGTAGACGTAGCCTGATTGGCTGGTGAAACTGGCTGAGCAGAATCACCTTTGATGCTCCCAGCACATGGATTTCACTGAGTTTCACATGCCCCTCAAAATAAGCTCTCCGGAATCCTGTAAATTAGGATTATGTTGCCACAGTGATAGCGGGTTGGTGTCCCCATTATCAGCTGATGGAGAGACAAACAAACATGCCATGAATGCAGTGACTTTCCTGTAGGCCTTTGTGTCCTTTAGTGGCACATTATTTCTAAGACCGCGAGATATTGCCCTTGGCTGTTTTTTTGGTTCTGTTCTGTCCATTGCACTCTGGCAATATATCCTTTGTGCTGGTGTAAATCAGGAATGATGCCGGTGGTGTGTAAAGCTGACGTGAGAGGAGTTTTAGCCCCCGGAGTCATATCACGCTCTGACAGTGACATGTTCTGAGACCGCTCTAAGCAAGAACAACGTGGACCGGGCCTAAGTTGCAGGGTTTCTAATGGGGCTGGCAAACCCCTAGTTGGTCCTCTTCCCACTGAATCTGAAGTAACCATCACCCTGTGGAGCAGGCCTGCACAACTCGGAAAGCGGCAAGGGCCATATTACTCCAAAGAAAACAGCTGCGCGCCGCAAGGGTAGGTTGGGTGGGGAGGTGATACTTTATTAAGAATTTTTCAATTAAATCAAATAAATAATTTTTTAAATTGTTTTTATTTAATTATTTTAACTTTATTAAGAATTTTTCAATTACATCACAAGTTATTTTTTAATTATTTTAATTTTTATTTATGAATACAGAGTGCCCATCCCCTCCCCTTGCCTGCGGCCTCGCCGCCGGGGGAAACATGAGAGGATCAAGGGGTAGCGTTAGGAAAAGGGGGTGCCCCCTCCCCAATTCCTCCACCTCAGCTCCAGGCGGCGGGGACTTTTACCTGTATTTTGTCCTTTCCCTGCCTGGGCTGATACTTTTCACTGGGAAGTGCCTGTTGCTAGGATGGGGATGACAAATAGTCCCTTAGCATAAGACCTAGGGGTCACCAAATGAAATGAATAGGCAGCAGGTTTAAAACAAACAAAAGGACGTTTTTCTTCACACCACGCACAGTGAACCTGGGGAACTCCTTGCCACAGGCTATTGTAAAAACTAGGGATGTTAGTTATTGTGTAATACAATAGTTGTGTAACCACAACACATTTTAATGGTTAAATGACTATTGGATAGTCCCCGGGGGCTGGGCCGGCAGCCCCTGGGGAGCCCCTTGCCACCCTGCACCACTGCCTCTGTATCAGAGATAGCAGCACAGGGTGAAAGGCGGAGCCAGTCCGCGAGAGGAACCAGTTTAAAAACCCAGCTCCCGTGCAGACCAGTTGCCACCTGATACAGAGGCAGCAGCGCAGGGGGGCAGCAGCCCGTGTCCATGGTGGATCCGAGCTCGCCGCAGACAGAGTCTGCTCTGCGGCAGTAGCCCCTGTCCATGGGGAGCTCAGATTCCCCACGGACAGGGTCTGTTGCCGTGGAACAGACTGTCGACGGTGGACCCAGGCTCACCGTGGACAGAGGCTGCTCCGTGGAATGCCGGAGCAGATTGTCTGCGGGGAGCTTGGCCCTCCTGCAGACACATGCTACTGCCGCGGAGCAGCCTCTTTCTGCAGTGAGCCTGGGCTGCCACGGACAGAGGCTGCTTTGCAACAGACTTCCCTGCCCCACCCTTGTGTGTGTGTTTGGGGGGCAGGTGGTACTGTAAGGCTGGTGCTGCAGGGAACCAGCTTTTAAGCCAGCTCCCCCCATCACGGGCTCCTGCCTTCCTCCCCCACCCCCGCTGCCTCTGAAGGAGGTAGCAGAGGGGGAACAGGCAGGTCTGCGGAGCCGGCACACGCAGGGAGCCTGCTTGAAAGCCAGCTCCCCACACATATTGGCTTCCACCTGTCCCCCTCACCCTCCACACTGCTGCCTCTCTATCAGAGGCAGCAGTGTGGAGGGTGGGGGGGGGCAGATGGATTTGGTGCTCATGGGGAGTCAGCTTTCATTGTTTTACATGCACCAAGGCATGGAAGAATGTGCACCCCCAATAGAAAGAAATAACCGAGCTGCAGGCACTCTGCTAATCAGCTGGGCAGCATCTGACTCTCTCCTGAGTAGCCACATAACTGCACTGCTTACAGAGAATACTGATCAGAATCCCTTATCAATTTCCCTGCCTCTCTATCAATTTTTCTCTTATCATTGCTTCATGAAAGGCAGTTCTAACTCTTTAGCAAATGTATTCAAAGGTTCATAGGATCCAGATACAGCTTCTTTTACACTTCTATCTGCATGGGAACATTTTTCTATCCCTGAAAATCTCTATTTAAAGATGATGATTATTTTTTGCTGGGGACGAAATATTCTTTGAGTTGCCAGTATTGCAAATCTTGGACATGCTTTCCGTAATCCACTTGGAAATCAAATGGAGTTTCATTTTTAATATGTGTCTGTCTGCATAAATGCATGCTTTCCACCAATATTCAGAGTTCCCTTTTGTTAACCTAGAATAGAATTCCTAATTTTCATGTGCTGGCGGTCGAGGAGGTGGCAATGGATTTTGTTTCTCTGAAGTCAAATCCTGTATATTTCTGAATGCAAGCGTAGAATGAAAGAACATTGACGAATGCAACAGAAATAGTGGAGAGAAGCTACATTTTTGAGATCTTCAGCTTTGTCACACCCTTGTGCATTGGATCATCTGAGAGCGGCCATGAGAAACATTCATGCTGATGTCCCAAAGGAGAAGGACTTACCGAGAGTCTGCTTAAAAACACAGCTACTCTTGTTACCTAAATAGGACCTTACTTCTCACAATGCACCCTGTGGGACTATGTATGGAGTAAAATCTTGTTCCATCTGAGCAGGCATATCCTTAGGATTTATGGGGCTTTATGCAGTACTAGCAACCTGGTGCCCATGTGCCTGATGGTAGCCCAGGGGAAGGGATGATGATTTTTAGATATGTGATTTTATAATCTGCAGCAACACACTAATTAAACATTTTAAAACCAATTTTAAACTCAGCTCCTGTAGCTTAACCCAGTACAGTCAGAAACTGACAGAATAGACCTGGGGGGTTGGCACATGCCTGTTCAGTGGCTTCATTACCATTGGCGGGGCTCTTTCACAGGTTTGACGTTCTGCTCATAGCGCCAGCAGGCGTGGTCACTTTTAAACTCACTAGATCAGTGG
The DNA here is from genome assembly GCA_032595735.1 of Pelochelys cantorii. NCBI lineage: Eukaryota > Metazoa > Chordata > Testudines > Trionychidae > Pelochelys > Pelochelys cantorii. The sequence goes on along the minus strand of CM064343.1, from coordinate 30,827,120 downwards.
TCCCCAACCTTTTGGGGCTGCCGGGCACCCGGGGCGGGGCCGTGCATGCGCCAGGTGCCCGGGGATGGGGGCTGTGCCTGCGCCGTGCGCCCGGGGTGCAAGAATGGCTCGGGCCAGCCCTGGTCACTTGGCGGGCGCACATAAATGACACGGTGGGTGCCATGGAACCCACGGGCACCGCGTTGGCGACCACTGCACTAGATTCTCTCTGGAGGAAGCAGAGCCACGGACCAGCGTGTGACGGCATGTCGGGGAGCTCCCAACCCTGCACCCCCATCCACAGCCAAATGTGATTCTCAGCTGGCAGGTAGAACAGAAGGTTTATTGGTTCATAGACACACAGCGGAGCTTAGGATCGATGTTAGCACAGGAGCCGGGGTAGGCAGCCTTATTCCTCTTGAGGGAAAGGGCTCACGGGCCTTGCCCCCCTCTTTCCTGCTCTGTCTGCTTTCCTCATCCTACCCAGCCAAGACTAACTCGCACTCCCAGCAACTGGTCCCTCAGCCCCCAGGCGGCCACACTGCTTGCTTTGTTCAGATTCCTCCACCTAGCCCAGGTGTCAGGCGGCTGGGCCATTTCCAATGTGCCTCACCTCAGGGACCCATCCCCTGCTGGGCACTTCCCACAGAGTCCCTGGAGACCAGCACAGGGCAATAGGGGTCACATACAGCACAGCCGAGCAACCAGTGAATGCAAAACCAGAGTGGATCCAGGGCCACGAGAGTGGACAGCACCCCCACTAAGTCACACAGGGACAGGAAGAGGTGGGTGGGTGGGTGGACATTTAGATCCTGGGGTGCCCCAAATTTTCAGGTGCCCTACACAGCTGCCTATTCTGCATGTGAGTAAGGATGGCCCTGATAACTCAGAACTATTGAACTTCTTTCCCAGCCCTGTTTTGAATTCCTTTTGGCTATTCCCTGATGAACAGGGGAGAGGGAGATGTCTGGCCGCAGGAGCAGCGAATGGAGGCCTACCACAGGGCCCTTAGGACCTCGGGGTAAGATCCCTCACTCCTCCAAAAGGGGAGACTCAAACAAACCAACCGGAGGCCTGGAGACATATAGGCTATGTCTACACTCGCGGCTTCTTGTGTCAGAAGTATGCAAATGCGGCTAAGCGTGGAATATCGCCGAGCCTCATTTGCATACTTAATGAGCCGCCATTTTTACAGAAGAGGTTCTTGCGCCAGAAGGAGCTGTCTACACTGCCCCTTCTTGCGCAAGAAAAACCCTCTTGCGCAATGCCAGTACGCCGATTATTTTCAGGAAGAACGGCAATACGCAAGAGGGGTTTTCTTGCACAAGAAGGGACAGTGTAGACAGCTCCTTCTGGCATAAGAGCCTCTTCCGCAAAAATGGCAGCTCATTAGGTATGCAAATGAGGTTCGGTGATATTCCACGCTTAGCCTCATTTGCATATTTCTCACGCAAGAAGCCGCGAGTGTAGACATAGCCATAGAGAGGCCAAGCTGTATAGGAAATACTTCTGAACCAGTTCAACAAAGGGAAACTGAGGCAAGGTGATCCTATCAAATGTTCAGCAGGGTTGGCACATGCCTGTTCAGTGGCTTCATTACCACTGGAATGGCTCTTTCACAGGGTCAGGGTTCTGCTCAGAGCTCCGGCAGGCGTGGTCACTTTGAAGCTCACTACATCCTCTCTGGAGGAAGCAGAGCCATGGAACAGGGATAGGAAGAGGCGGGTGGGTGGACATTAAGACCCAGTGGTGCCCCAAATTTTTGGGTGCCCTACGCAGCTGTGTATTCTGCATATCGGTTAGGATGGACCTGCATCTGAGCAAGTGGGATAGAAATGCATCTGATGATTGCTGCTAAGGGGGTAAAACAGGGGTGGGGAAACTTCTTTGGGTTGGGGGTCACTGACCCACAGAAAAATCAGTCGGGGGCTGCACACAGGTGAGATGGTGTGTGTGTGTGGAGGGGGGAGGAGGAGTCCTGAGCCTCAGGGGCCAGATCCAGGCAAGCGAGGGGCTACATCCAGGCCCTGGGCCTTAGGTTCCCCATCCCTGGGGGTAATACGTGGCCAGGTATCTTGTCCCTTTATTTGCTACAGCTGATGAACATAGAGGACAGCACCATAGGAAATAAAATGGCGCGGGGGAGGTATTTGTTTGAACCCCTGTGACCAGGCCCTATCGGGTGCGTTATTGCTTGTATCAACAAGAACTCTCATTGGTCCCTCGACCTAGCCACTTCTCCCCTTTTAGTCTTATTTATGAAGTTCTCGCATCAGTTTCGCCCGAGCTAGCTCACTCTATCGGCAATTACCACAGCCCGAGAACGTCAGTTCGTGATTCCCAGTTGCCAGTGTACTGACGCTTCTGGCGGTGGGGAGAGGGGGGCCCGGACCCATCCTCACTCACGGGCCCCAGCCCAGGGCCCTAAGGATGGAGACTGTTTCTGGTCCTGTCCAGCTGACGGGGCTCCTTGCCGAAACACGTCAGCCCGCAGGCATTAAACAGTTGCCCTGCCCTGAGCTGCTTCCTCTCCCCACTCTCTCGGTCTCTCGGCGTCACGCTGTCCACCCAGAGACATTGGCGGCAGTGCTCCCGCCAAGTTGAGACTCTCCCTTTCCTTCCCAACACCCGCCATACTATCTTCTCCTCTCCTCGCCTCTCACCCCTTCCTCCTCCCCTGTGCCACCGCTCCTGCTTGCTTTTGAACCACCCGCTCCCGTTTCTCCTGACGTCACTCTGCACCATACCTTTGGGTCCCTCCCGTCGCCCCTACATCACTTCCGGCGTGGCTGCGTTACACTGCGCGCCTTCAGCCCCATCCCTCCTTCTGCCCACTTTGGCTCGTGCTCGCTGCTGTCCTAGTGGCGTGAGGCTGCTTTGCCATGTTCGCAGCATGAGGGGTCGAGTATCGGCCCTGCATGGGGTGCTCGCGTGGTGCAGACGCCGAGGGGTTTGGAGTGTGGGGCGGCTGTGCCCCGTCACACACCTCTCCCTCTAGGTTCCCTTTTACCCTTTGTCCTTTGTCCTCCTCTTGGTCGTCCAGCCTTGAAAAAAAGTCAGCGTTTCCGTGGGCCTTACCAGATCAGCGGACCACTTCAAACGAATATGGCGGCAAGGCTAGATACCAGCTCATAATGTGAGCATTCGAGTCCTTCATAGTTTGCAGCCATCGTAGCAGGGTATGGTCGGTGACTACGCAAAATCAGTTCCCTAGAAGATAATATCGGAACATATCAATGGCCCGTCTCATGGCTAAAGCCTCTTTCTCTATAGTAGAGTACTTGCATTCACGAGGGAATAATTTACAACTTATGTATACGATCGGGTGCTCTTCCCCCCCTTTTCCTGGGACAACTCAGCCCCTAACCCACTCTCTGAGGCGTCTGTTTGCAAAATAAAAGATTTGTCGAAGTCAGGTTGTGCCAACACCGGAGCATGGGTCAGCCGTTCTTTTAACGTTCTGAATGCCTGATCACATTCCGCCATCCAATGTACACTCTTGGGTAGCAAATTCCTGGTCAGGTCCATCAGAGGGGTGGCCAAGGTCACGAAGTGGGGTACAAAGCATTGATAGTATCCAGCAAGCCCTAAAAATTGATGGACCTGCTTCTTGGTCATTGACTAGGTGCAATCCTTGAGGGCCCCCACTTTATTGACTAGGGGTTTCAGCTGGCCCCTCTGCACGGTATAAGAGACCTCCCACTCTCCAAAATGGCACTTACTAGGGTTTGCGGTGAGGCCTGCCTCTTGTAATGATCTCAGGACCGCTCCTACCTTTTGTAGATGTTCGGCCCAGGAGGTACTATAAATCACTATATCGTCTATGTAAGCAGCCACGTATCGGCCATGGTCCCGTAACACCTTATCCATTAGCTGTTGGAAGGTAGCAGCAGCCCCATGTAGTCCGAAGGGCATTCGTACAAATTGATATAATCTGAATGGTGTCGAGAATGCCGTCTTCTCCCTAGATGTTGGGGTGAGGGGAATCTGCCAATATCCCTTGGTTAAGTCAATGGTAGATATATATTGTGCCCTCCCAAGCCGGTCTAGTAATTCATCCACCTGGGGCATTGGGTAGGCATCAAACCTGGATAGGCTACTGACTTTGCAAAAATCAATACAGAAGCATATTGACCTGTCGGGTTTTGCGACCAGGACTATCGGGCTCCTCCAATCACTGTGTGATTCCTCCACTACGCCCCACCATAACATTCGTTGTAGTTCCTCCCTGACTGTCTCCACATCTTTTGCGGAAGGGGGCGAATGGGGTCCCGCACCTTCTTACCGTGTTCTGTCACGATATGATGGTATGCTAGGGTAGTATGTCCTGGTTGGTCATTCAAGATGCAGGGGAATCTTCGTAACAGGTTGTTTAGCTCCACCTTCTGTATTGAGGTTAGTTCCCGTCTGATCTGCAAGGAAGAGGGCATGTTTCTTCCCCGCACCCCATCACGGTCCCAGATCTAGGTCAGGTGCTACGGGGTTGATCATCAGGCCTTCCTGGTCCTTCCACTCTTTTAGGAGGTTGACATGGTAAATCTTTGTATCTTTCCTGCTCCCTGTCACTCAGACCTCGTAATCGACTTCCCCCACCCTCCTAACTATTTCAAAGGGGCCCTGCCATTTAGCAAGTAGCTTGGAATCTTGCGTTGGGAGTAACAGCAAGACCCTGTCCCCAGGCTCAAAGGTTCTTAGTCGGGTCCCCCTATCGTAGTACCGGGTTTGTTTCGCCTGGGCTGATTTCAAGTTGGATCGAGCGAACTCTCCTAAGGTGTGCAGCTTTTGTCGCAAGTTCAATATATATTGTACTGACCCCCGTACCTGAGTCTCTTGCGCCTCCCAGTTTTCTTTAACAATGTCTAATATCCCTCGGGGTTGGCAGCCGTATAACAGTTCAAAGGGCGAGAACCCCATGGATGCTTGGGGAACTTCCCGCATCTCAAACAACAGGGTGGGCAAGAGTCTATCCCACTCCTTAGGGTCTTGCTCTACAAATTTTCTCAGCATGCCTTTCAGTGTTCGATTAAACTTTTCTACAAGGCCATCTGTTTGCGGATAAACCGATGTTTTCAACGTCTTGACTCAGAGCAGCTGTCATAGCTCCCCCATCAATCTTGAAGTAACATTTGTACCTTGGTCCATAAGGATCTCTTTGGGTACCCCGACCCGGGAGATCATTTTTACTAATTCAGCTGCCAGCTTCGAGGCAGTAGTATTCCGTAATGGAATGGCCTTGGGGTACCTGGTAGCATAATCTATTACCACCAACACATACTGGTACCCTGCCTGCGTCTTTTCCAGAGGTCCCACTAGGTCCAGGGCAATTCTTTCAAAGGGAACCCCTATTAATGGTAACGAGACTAACGGTGCTCTCGGTACCCCTTTGGGGCCCGCCTTTTGGCATTCTGGGCAGGATGTACAGAAGTCCTTCACTTCATGATATACCCCTGGCCAAAATAACTGCTGTAAAACCCTTCTTACCATCTTTTCGTACCCTAAATGTCCAGAGCAGGGTTTTGCATGCGCCAGTTCTAGGAGTTGGTGGCGGTACCTCTTCAGGACTAACAGTTGGCGGAGAGTGCCATAATCTTCCACCCCCTCCGTGACCCGATACAAGCGATCATGGCATACCTCGAAATGGGGTCCGGTTATTCACCTTTCGGTCTCCATTCCTGGTTCCTTGCATTCCCTGGCCTCTGCCCAGGCGTCTTGTAGCGCCAGGGTCATCCCTCTGTTCCTGTAGAAAATCCCCATCCCATAACCCGGAGGGGATTAGTGGACCCATGGCATCCGCTCCTTCAAGAGGTTGGGGTGGGCCGTGGGCATGAGGTGCATCCTTGGTGGGTCCTCCTGGCATTCACTGGGGCTCTTTGCCTCTCCCAGCATCCCCTCATGGTCTCCCTGGCCTTCCCGTTGCCTCCACTCATCCATCACCCTTCTAAATCCTTCCCAGTCATGCCCTAGTAGGATGGGATATACCAGCTTCGGGGCCATAACCACATAGCACCAGCTGTCATGAGGGCCATCTGTAATTTGCACCCATGCCATGGGGTATTGGTGGACATCTCCATGCATGCATTGTACATGAACCAGTGGTCCCCTCTGTCCTCCTCCTTCCAGTGTGTCCGCCCTTACTATGGTCTGGCTACATCCAGAATCAACTAAGGCCTCCACCAGGAATTTCCCCACTTCAACCTTTCTCAGGATTTTACCTTCTTCCTGTTCCTCCTGAGTCCCTTCACCTGTAAGGGCCTGCGTGTACGTGCAGTCCATGTAAGGGCAGTCCTTTTGGAAGTGCCCTTCCTGCCCACATCTAAAACACACCCCTTTCGGGGGTCCGGGTCTCCCTTGGCTTCATCCCCCTTCTGTCGACCGGAGAGGGCCTTCTCCTGCGGTACGCTTTTTAAGGGGGTTGTCCATGCTGCGGCCAGTCTCCTTGCTTCCCCCCTCCAACCCTTGTATTCAGCCACCTTCTAGAGCTTCTCTCAGCCACGTTACCCTGGGGCTTCGATCTTCGGGGGAAGGCTTCCCCTAGCTGGCCTTCCCAACCCCTCCACAGCTTTGGTGGCTTCATAGTCACCCATCAAGGCAACCGCCTCATCCAGGGTGGAGGGGTGGTGTCACCGTACCCACCGCTGCCCCCCATTGGGCAGGATGGTTAGAAATTGTTCTAGTATTACCCTCTCAGCTGCTTGGGGCCCAGTGTGTTGGTCCAGTTCTAGCCAGCGCCATCCGGCCTTCCTCAACCTCTGGGTCACTGCTCGTGGTCTTGCCTCTTGTGGGTTCCGCTCTTGCCTAAATTTCTGCCTCTATGCCTCTGGCGTGATCCCCATCTGGTCTAAAATCGCTTCCTTAACTTTACGATAATGTAAAGCGTCCATGGTGTTCAGGCTACGATAGGCCAGCTGGGCCTGTCCCATTAAAGAAGGGGCTAATAAGGTGGCCCAGTTGTCTTCTGGCAACCACTCTGCAGTGGCCATCCTTTCAAATGTTGTTAAGAAGGCCTGAGGGTCGTCGGCCGGGCCCATTTTACTTAGACAGATTGGCAACTGCTGCGTCCCGCCCGCTTCGTTTTCACTACTCACGAGTGTCCCGGCACTCCTTCTGTTCGGCAGTCCATACTGCTGCATCCATCTCTCCGGCTGAGCTTGATATTGCTCGGATAGCTCTCTCACCAGTTGTCTCTGCTGCTCCTGGTGTTGTGAGGAAAGTTGTTGGATTAAGAGGGTCTGCTGCTGCTGGTGTTGCCTTTGGCTTTCAGCCATCCATTCAAGCATTTTCGCCAGCTCTGTATCCCTCTTCCACTGCTTCTGACAATCAACAAGAAAAAACCGACTGGCCCCGCTGGGAGCCCAGTAGAGGGGCTGTTAGCCTCTTAACTCATGAGTGGTTGTCTCTTTTACTCCCCTTACTTCAAGGGAGGTAACTCTATACCTACATTCTCCACCAGATGTGACCAGGCCCTATTGGGTGCATTTATTGCTTGTATCAACAAGAACGCTCGTTGGTCCCTTGACCTAGCCACTTCTCCCCTTTTAGTCTTATTTATGAAGTTCTCGCATCAGTTTCGCCCGAGCTAGCTCACTCTATCAGCAATTACCACAGCCCGAGAACATCAGTTCGTGATTCCCAGTTGCCAGTATACTGCTGCTTCTGGCAGTGGGGAGAGGGGGGCCCGGACCCATCCTCACTCATGGGCCCCAGCCCAGGGCCCTAAGGACAGAGACTGTTTCCGGTCCTGTCCAGCTGACGGGGCTCCTTGCCGAAACACGTCAGCCCGCAGGCATTAAACAGTTGCCCTGCCCTGAGCTGCTTCCTCTCCCCACTCTCTCGGCGTCACTCTGCCCACCCAGAGACATTGGCGGCAGTGCTCCCGCCAAGTTGAGACTCTCCCTTTCCTTCCCAACACCCGCTGTACTATCTTCTCCTCTCCTCACCTCTCACCCCTTCCTCCTCCCCTGTGCCGCCGCTCCTGCTTGCTTTTGAACCACCCGCTCCCGTTTCTCCTGATATCACTCCGCACCGTACCTTTGGGTCCCTCCCATCACCCCTACATCACTTCCGGCGTGGCTGCGTTACACTGCGCGCCTTCAGCCCCATCCCCCCTTCTGCCCACTTTGGCTCGTGCTCGCCGATACTCGACCCCTCGTGCTGCGAACATGGCAGACGCCGAGGGGTTTGGAGTGCAGGGTGGCCGTGTCCCGTCACAACCCCCCAGAGCACAGAGCATCATCAGTTCCTTCTCAGATCCTCTTTCCTTAGAATATGGTGAGCAGAGGTCTCCCTAAGTGAAGCAGCTACTCCGGATGCTTCCTGAAAAAGATTTCTCCCTATCCATCAGAATGGAAACTACCTCCCACTCACAATTCTCTGTAGGATGGCTCGAGCCACATGAGTAGCAACTCCCTTCTCCATTGAGTTGAATTTTTGTCATGGAAATTCAGGCTATATTCATTTTATTGGAGTCGGGAGACTATTTTTTGCAAGCAACACAAATATCCAGAGGTGCCTTTCTCTCTTTATTCACATGCTGCATGATCTTTAATATTTAAAGACAATACAAACAGACACATTCAGGCTTCACTGCCTAGAAAATTAACCAAACCCCAGCCCACCAATGAGACATAAAAGAAAAAAAAAGCCATATGGCAACCCTTATTGAATGCTTATTTGTTTGGGCCAAAATCTAAATAAACGAATTGCCTCCACGGAGCATCAGGGAAACCAAACAAACCCAGCAATGGAGATGATTCTGTTGTAATGGATTTGTGAGCTGCATAAATATAGACCCTCAAGCTGGAGAGAAAAAAAATACCTTTGGGATGGACTTTTGGAACATAACACAGACCAGGGGCTGGATCCGGGCCACCTTACACTTTGATCTGGCCTATGGACTGCAGCTGGTCGCTTTCTATTTATATCCTGCTGCCCTTGCCATCAAATTTCCAGGCGGTGGCTCAGGCAGCAGGATCCTATTTAAATGACTCATGGCTCCTGGTATTGGCACTACCAGTTTGTTTAAAACAAACAAAAGGAAGTTTTTCTTCACGCAGCGCGCAGTCAACCTGTGGAACTCCTTGCCAGAGGATGTGGTGAAGGCTAGGACTTTAACAGGGTTCAAAAAAGAGCTAGATAGATTAATGGAGGTTAGGTCCATCAATGGCTATTAACCAGGATGGGTAGGAATGGTGTTCCTGGCCTCTGTTTCTCTGAAAGTGGGTAACAGGGGAGGGATCATGTGAGTATTACCTGTTGTATTCTCTCCCTCTGGGGCATCTGGTATTGGCCACTGTCGGCAGACAGGATATCTAGCTGGATGGACCTTTGGCCTGTCCCAGTACAGCCATTCTTATGTTCTTACCCTGGCAGAGACTGGAGCTGTGAGCCTTTTAAATAGCTGCAGTAACTCTAGGTGGCTGCCAGGCAATGTAGTAGCAGTGGAGCCGTGAGCCCTGTGCTGTGTTTTTAATTCAAAGTCTCTGGCCCCAAACCACTCTGGGGCAAGGCTAGTCCTCAGCCCCACCCCTTCGCCACAGGTCCCGCCCCTTCTGGGGGTGGAGCCAGCCCATGACAACATACAAAAATTCATTAAGTGGCCCCCCTGCAAAAATTATTGCCCCCCCCCGACACAGACCCACATCAGTTTATAATGGCTTTCCATCCAGGAGTACTTTTAGGGGTTCACCCAGCCCGCAGAGTCCTTTAGAAAATCTTTCACCTCTTCTGGGAGCTGAGCTCTTTCGTGGCCTTAATTATTTACAGACATATTTATGGCATTATCAACAGCCTTGCCTGCACGTCGCTTGGATCTCTAGCCAGTATTATTTCCAGGAACTATCGCCAGTGTACTGTACTGTTCAACCCCACAGACTGCCAGCTGGCCCTTTCCTTCATTCATCAGCAGGGGGTTGAATTTTCAAAAGGGGCTGCCTCCTCTTTGCAGGGGTAAGGGGTAGGGTGGTCATTGCGTGAACCTACATGCAGCCTCTTCTACTTCTTGGTTGAGGGCACAAGTTAGGTGGGCAGACGAGAGGGTGAATACTGGGAGAAACAACCCACCGTTCATTTTGAAGGCACAAAAATATGGATGGGAATTGTACTGGTAGCAAGTGAGTCGCTGCACAGGAGGCTGGGATCCTAGTCATGCTGATCGTTTCAGCGGCAGGTTGCAGTTGATTGGTGCAGGGTTTTCATCTGAGTCCCAAGGACCCATTCTCTAAGTTCTCTGATAGTCCAGCTGTCCGGGATTCCATTTACATTTACAAGCAATCCGGACAATGGTTTGCTACCAAGCTGCTTTCCTATCTATCCACGCTGCTCTGTGTGGTGCAGTCATCTGTGGCATGTCACCTGTCTCTTATCTGCCACCCTTCCATTGCTTATCAATTTTCTGTCTTTTCCCGTTTTTCTAACCTTACCTATGAGTTCTCTACATTTGTTCAGGTCTGTTGTTTTTTGTTTTCTTTGTTTTGTTTTTTGTTTTGTTTTGTTTTTTGTTTCTTTTTGGTTTGTTTTGGGTTTTTTTCTTTTTCTTTTGTTTTTGTTTTCTGTTTTGTTTTTTGTTTTGTTTTCATTTTGGTTTGGTTTGTTTTTTTGTTTTGCTTTTCTTATCTTTTTTGTGTTGTTTTTGGTTTTGTTTTCTTTTGCTTTTGTTTTGTTTTTATTTTGTTTTGTGTTTTGGTTTTGTGTTGTTTTTGTTTTGTTTTCTTTTTGGTTTTGTTTTGGAAATCCATTGTCCTCACACTGCTGCTTTCACTCCTTCCTTTCTTTAGAATAATAAAATCTACTATTTCACAATTGCTTCCACATAAATTGCCTTCAGACTTCTGGTTTGCAACCTTTTCTTTCCTGTTAGCCAGCCTATGGGGCTGTCAGCTCCACTGGCTACCCCAGGAGCCTATCATGCTGTAACCAAGCCACCCACCACAATAGGAATTACAGGATAGATCATATGTCAGTTTTCAAAGCAAATGGAGCATTTAAAAGCAGCCTCTAGCATGTGTTCTCTCCTCATTACTTACCTGCTGGAGTCAGGTAGGAGTCTCAGAGCAAGCCCAGGATGGGTACAGAGTGAAGAGAGGAGGGAAGGATCCTTGTTCCTCTCCCCTCCCCCACCCCAGCTGTAGTTCTACATCCCTTCTACCATGGGTAGCACCATGCCATGTGGGTGGGATTCCATATTGACCCTTTTCAAAGGGGAGGCAGTGGCTCTAGTTTCTGGGGTCCATGGAGGCACCGTGAGTGCCTGGCCTGGGAAGACTCTGTGCTGTGCCACTTTGGACCATATTTCCTCTGCTCACAGTCCTTTAGTCTGCCTGAGCCATGGAGCTTTGGGGAATTCCCTCTAGGGCGATGTGCCCCCTCTGCCCCCTACTGATGGAAAAGTGAGGGGGGATTTGAGAGCCTTCAGCTACCTGAAGAGGGGGCTCTAAAGAGGATAGAGAGAGACTGTTCTCAGGGGTGACAGATGACAGAACGAGGAGCAATGGTCTCAAGTTGCAGTGGGGGTGGACTAGTTTGGCTATTAGGAAAAATGATTTCATTAGTAGGGTGGTGAAGCAGTGGAATGGGTTTCCTAGGCAGCTGGTGGGATCTCTATCTTAGAGGATTTTAAGGCCTGGATTGAGAGAGCCTGGCTGGGATGCTCCTGCTTTTAGCAGGGGGTTGGACTCGATGACCTCCTGAGGTCTCTTCCCACGGTAGGAGTCTAAGCTTCTACGATTGTACCACCATAGCGTAGCCCTAACTAACTCCTGCTACGCCAGGGAGTTGAGCTTTTCAATCGGGATGCTTATCTAATGGGAAATACAGATGTGGAGACAGAGCCTCAGGCTGGATTCCCTGTCTCGTGTCACTGCAGTGGGGAAACGGAGACGCAAAGCAAAGTTAGCCATGTGTGCAGGGAGTTAATGAGGGCGGACTATAATGAGCATAAAAGGAATTGACTAAACCCCACCATACACATTACCGCAGACAATTTTAGCGACAAGGAGTCCTGTGGCACCTTATAGACTAACAGATGTATTGGAGCATCAGCTTTCATCTGCAAATTTGACACCATCAACTCAGGATTAAACAAAGACAGCGAATGGCTAGCCAATTACAAAAGCAGTTTCTCCTCTCTTGGTGTTCACACCTCCAGATCAGCTACTAGAAGTGGGTCTCATCCTCCCTGAATTTACCTCGTTATCTCTAGCCTGATTCTTGCCTGCATATTTATACCTGCCTCTGGAAATTTCCACTACATGCATCTGACGAAGCGGGTCTTTGCCCACGAAAGCTTATGCTCCAATACATCTGTTAGTCTATAAGGTGGTACAGAACTCCTTGTCGCTTTTGCAGATCCAGACTAACACGGCTACACCTCTGATACTAGACAATTTTAGGGCATTCAGAATAGCAGCACACTCAGGCTGGAGTGGTATGGATAAGGAAAGTCTTCTCCCCTGTCTAAAGTAAGCTACCCCCAAAGAATGATAAGCCAAGTGTAGCAAGGGTCAGGAGAGGTAGGTTATGGTGCTTGCCTTTTTCGCTGGTTTATACCTCCGTGCTGTCATAGATTTATAGCTCTTGTCTTTGTGTGGATCAAATCGCTTTAAGCTCTGAATAGCTGTGCTATCAGAAGTCTGTATTCTGATGTGAAGCGACTGACTGCCAAGCAGGATGGAACAATTCTAGAAACCAAACTGCTGTCACTTGTTGATGAATGAGCTAGCAGTGAATTTTGACTTTGCAGCACATTCCCAGATCGGGAGATTCACATGGCTGTAGCGTTTGTGAGGTTTCATTCAACCCATAACAAAATGGATGAATACGTAAACTGAAAATCCCCATGTCTGTCACCAAGAAATAAAAGAGCAAGGTAGCCAGCAAGCCAATATCTGCTGGAGGACTTAAAACAGGTGCATTTCTGCCCCCCTCTACTGACTTGACTGCAAGAGTTCACTTCTAAAGCTTATATCCAGAACTGTACTGATGTCGGTCATGATTCTAGTATAGGAATGCTACCCTGATTTCCAGAACAAAGCAAAGACATTGATTCAGTAACTTTAATTAAAAGGATGGGGGAAGTCTGCCAGATGGAAAAAGAAGAAATATTTCAGCACAGAAATGATTCTGCACTCAAAACAGGGCATGAGTGAGACTTAAGTGAGGTATGGCGCTTGTGTTAACCCCTTGACATCTGTCACTGTTTGACTGTGGGTCTGGAAATATTTTTCTCTAGCTCCTGAAGTCCTGTGATTACATAGGAATCTCAGATTTTGTGAAATAACTTTCCTAGTCCTCCTGGCTGCATAGAAAAACTTGGAATGTGACTCAGACACTAATAGGCAAATCAATAGGGCCCCAAATGCATTATTTTTCCTGTCTTAGGGCCTGAGTCATTATTTTTGGGGTGTGCAATCCAAAATGTGCAGGTTCAGGTAGAATTTGCTGATTGGTTTTGGTTGGGAAAAATAGGAAAAACATGACTCATGCAAGACTGTAACAAAAGCCTTACTGCAGGTTAGCTATACCACATCTACAGCTTCTGCCCTATCCTAAAAGCTCTTGGCCGCCACTGTGGCCGGCAGAGTCCTGGGCCCTTTAAACTGCTGCAAGAGCACCACACAGTTCAATGCAGGTGGCTTTGAAGGCTGTCTGCCTCTGGCCCCGCCCCTTCCACCTGACGCCCCCACCTTTCCCAGGGGCCTACACAGGCAGTCAGCTCCCCTGGTCCCCACCAATCAGTCTATGTGGGTGTTGGGGAGGGTGGCACATTGAGCACCTACATAAGCTTTAACCTCCCTGCCTTTAGAAGTGTCTGTCGAACTCTTATCAGCTGGTTCTTGGTGGGTTTTTCCCAGCTGACTCCCCCAGGTGCCTCATTTTGAGCTATCGCTGATGCCAGAAGCTGCCCCTGATACCAGTGATGTGTCAGAACTGAGCTCAGGTCTCAGCCAGGGTTCTTCAGAGATGCATCATTCACTGTTGACTCAGATAATCTTGAGTGGGGCTCCTGCTGAGAAGGGCTTTCTGAGCAACGCACCCCTCCCTCCAGCAGAAATTGCACAAGCCGTTCCCCTGAATTCTCAGTCTCAGGTGAGGAAATCTTGAGGCTGACCCCCCGGGATGTCGGCCATCTTGAACAGGGCCAGACAGGATGTGAAATCAGCTCTTCCTATGAGTTTGTGGAGAGCCTTGGCTGCACCAGAACCATTTACACTTCCTGAACTACCCCAGACCCAAAACCCTTGATGGGGAGAATTCTGGATCTGGGGATTTGGAGACAATCTCCAAATCCTGAGTGAGGTGGATCTCTGAGTATTACACCCATTTTCCAGATACAAACGGGGTTTGGACCAGACTGTAGTACCTTTATACATGCTTCCAGTGGGACTACTGGGGGAGTAAAGTGGTTCTCAGTGGGAGTAGGACGCTGCACATTGGCCTTTTGTTACTGACCCAAGAGGGTCACTGGCAGAAGTGGGAAGGGCGTCCTGCCTCCATGATGGTTGCTCTAACCACTAGACCACACACTAGCTGTCTTGCTGTAGCTAAGAGGTTATTACTACCAGCTATCTGCTTGACAGTACAGGGGAAGTATGTCACTGCCTGTGTAATTAGCACCATTGAGTATCCAAAGGGCTGTGTAAATGAACCCAGTATATGGAGATGGTAGACTCCCAGCAGCAAATACTAAGGACAGAGCTTCCTGGGGCCAGAAAGGTATGTCTGATATGTTGATGGGTACATCAGGGTGAGCTCCACGGTTTACAGAGACTGAAAATAACCCAATTACTCAGCCAAGCCAAGCACAACTGGGAGCTGGGCGGAGAAGCAGATATGCTGGAGGGTAGGAATAGGATACAAATTGACCTAGACAAATTGGAGGATTGGGCCAAAAGAAATCCGATGAGGTTCAATAAGGAAAATTGGGACGAAAGAATCCCAAGCACTGCTATAGGCTGGGGACCAACTGCCTAAGCAGCAGTTTGGCAGAAAAAGATCTGGGGATGGCAGTAGATGGGAAGCTGGCTATGAGTCAGCAGGGTGCCCTGATAGCCAAGAAGGCTAACGGCATATTAGGGTGCATTAGTAGGATCATTGCCAGCAGATCTAGAGAAGTGATTATTCCCCTCTAGTCAGCACTGGTGAGGCCACATCTGGAGTACTGTGTCCAGTTCTGAGCCCCTCATTACAGAAAGGATGTGGACGCATTGGAGAGGGTCCAGCGGAGGGTGACCAAAACGATGAGGGGGCTGGAGCACATGACCTACGAGGAGAGGCTGAGGAATTTGGGCTTGTTTAGTCTGCAGAAGAGCAGAGTCAGGGGGGATTTGATAGCAGCCTCCAACTCCCTGAAGGGGGGGGGGCGGTCCAAAGAGGGTGGAGAGAGGCTGTTCTCAGTGGTGACAGATGACAGAACAAGGAGCAATGGTCTCAAGTTACAGTGGGGGAGGTCTAGGTTGGATATTAGGAAAAACTATTTCCCGAGGAGGGTGCGGAAGCACTGGGATGGGTTCCCTAGGGAGGTGGTGGAATCTCCATCCCTAGACGTTTTTAAGTCTCAGCTTGACAAGGGCCTGGCTGGGATGAATTAGTTGGGGTTGGTCCTACATTGGTCAGGGGGCTGGACTCCCTCCTAAGGTCTCTTCCAGCCCTAGGATTCTATGAGTTGGGGCTTTGAGGAACTGTGAAAATAAATCAAGCGGTTTTGCAAGTTTGCACGAACGCTGATTCCCCAAGCAGAGGCCTGTAGGTATTGTTGTTTGACCTTCCCTGGTGGGTGACTGTAACCCTGGCTGATGACGGAGAGGAAGCTTCGCCAGGGAAGGGTTCAGCAGCAGGAATAGAAGGAAATGCATAAGACTTGGGCGGTGGTTTTGAAAGAGCTGGCAAGCTCTTTTCTTTGCCGTGCAACTTCCTTTGATTCCCAGCAGCCAGAGGGCGGCCAGAATATGAATGATCTCCCTCCATGTCTTGTTTCCAAAGGGCCTGAAGGAGGTTTTATTGTACCATTGCGGAAAGGGGCAGTGTCCACAGCAGGTTTGTGAGCCTTTTCTTCTTCCCTCTCGGGGAGAAAAGAAGCCACCAAGCCCCCGGAGCCTGGCTCCCTCCCTCCTTCCCCGGGCAAGCATGAATTAACCAGGAATGTTCGAGAATTATGCCTGAATAATTCATGAACCTGAATTAATCATGCATTTGCATGAATTATTCATGAATAACTCATGGAAATGCAAGGTTTATTCATGCTCCAAAAAACCCAAAGGCTCCCCCCCCCCCCCCTCGCCTTGGCTGCTCACTCTTCCCATAAGAAGCAGACTGACACCGGCTAAAGAAAAGAGAGAGGGGTGTCTTTATTTTACAGGGGGGGCTCCTTATCCAGACAAAGGAAACCTGGCAAGGAATGGTGGTGAGGGGCAACACGAGGCAAACGAATTGTCCGGGCACCTTCTCTTCTGCAGCAAGCAGCTGAGGGCTGGATAGACAGGAGACATTTTGCAAGACTCTGCAAGTGAAGCAGTGCTAACCAGGCAAGGACTGAGATGTGTTGATGTCAGGATTTGATCTCTCTGCCTCTCTCTCTCCCTCTTTCTCTCTCTCACTTCCTCTCTCTGTCTATGTGGATTGTGCGTTTAGTTGCCGTCTTAAAAAAAAAAAGAAAGAAAGAAAAATGAGGAGAGCAAATGGGAGCGGGCGGGGAGAAAAGCCACTTCTGAAGATTAGGGGGAAAGAAAACAGCTATGAAAAGTTCCTATTTTAGGCTGGAGTTGGGAGCTGCTTGCTTCATTATTTGTTGTAAAACAGATCTGGAAACCTAGTCATTCAAAGGAGGGTGGAATCGCAGCTGTGCATTTGTCCCAGCCAGGAGCTTAGTCTCTGTGTAACCTTTTGTGCTCCAAAGATCAGGGTTATCTGCAGCCCTGAGCTGGAAAGCACTAAGACTGGGCAGCCACAGCAGATGGGGTTTGGAGGCGAGCCAATTAACACAAGATAAAATATTCTATCCGATTAAAAACTCATTGACGTGTCCTAGCTGAGGGGGAGAGCACATCAGGGGATAGTATTCGCTAGCCAGGCAGCTATTTTACACAGGGCTTGGCAGGTTTGTGGAAAGTTAGTTGCTTTTGCAAGCAAGCTCCTTTTTCAGCATGGGTGGGAGATGAAAAAAAATTCTCCAAGAGTGATTCAGAGCCCAGAGTGAATGGAATCAATATGGAGGGGGTGCAGAAAACACCAAGTCTTTAATCTTGGAAAGGAGGGGAGAGAATAGGGGGATATGAAAGCGGAGGAAACCAGTTTGGATTGGGTGAGGTTGCTTTGACCTACGCATTTTGTTCGCTCCCTTCTCCTTCTTGTTCTGTGGTGTAATATGTCTCTGCTCCCGTGTGTTATCTGGCTCCAGCAAACCTGTCTGGTGCCCGGCATAGACTCAGCACCAGATTCACACACCCATACGCATAAAGGGCTTCCTCCCCAATTGCTCCTGTTCAAATGAAGGCGTGTATTTCTGGAGGATAGTACAGGTTGAACCTCTCTAGTCCAGAACTCTGTGGTCTAGAAATATCCATGGTCCGGCATGAGTTTAGTGAGTCAGATGTTCACTTTTCATGGGTGTGGCCAAGTTTCCAATGGTCCCATAGTGTATTTACAGCCAGCAGTCCTAACTTTCCATGGTCTGTGCTGTTATTTAACTCTAATTCAGTGGTGCTCAACCTTTTTTAATTCATGACCCCCAGAGCCAGGAGAAATTTTTGTTGAGCAAAAAAAAGGCACCAACACAATATTTTGTTGCAGCCCCTTTAATTTAAAGCACCAGTCCGCTCTCTGCCACTCTCCCCGCACCTGCTGTGTGTATGTCAGGCGCCGAGCCGGGAAAACAAAATGGCGGCCATCAGGGTGCTGCGACCCCCCCCAGGAAGACAGCCGTGACCCCCTTGCGCATGGATTGTGCACTGCTGCTCTAATTGACCCCTACATGTCTTCTAAGAACCCAGCAAGCAGTGGAAGTGTGGGTAACGCTGCTAGACCATACTGACCTCCCGTGGTCCGGAAAATTCTCTCGTTCGGAACTGGCCAGGTCCCGAGGGTGCCAGACTAGAGAGGTTCAACCTGTACTGCCAATTGTCAGGGTTTTGGGGAGCTTGTAAAAGGCTTTCTTTTCCCATGGACCATGCAATGCAATGATGCTTGGCATGAAACCACCCCCATTTTCCATTTCAGGGCTTCATCCAGACTCCCCTCCCATTCCATTTTTCTGGAGTTACTAGCAAGGCCTTGGACTCACCTCCTGTTTGCTGCAGTGTTCTGAAAACTCCCATTTGGCGCATGGACACAGGCCAGCTGTTCAACACAGCTGCTTCGGTGCTGCACATGGCCCAGCCAGCTCCTCCCCTTGTGCCGGGTATTCCGGGGGCACCTCTTACAGCAACTGAAGCCAGAGTACCACATCCCAGCAGTGGGTGGCATGAGAGTAATGCTGTTCATAGTTCTAACACTGGAGAGGAAGGATGACTGTGAGGTTAAGGGGCTGACCTGGGACTCGGGAAGTGTGGCTTCAAACCCCTGCTTCACCATACACTTCCTACTGACCAAGGGCAAGCCACTTAATCTTGCTTTGGTTCTTGCACTCAGCTGTAAAATCACAGAAGTGTAGGACGGCAAGTACAGGACTCGGTAGTTCATCTAGTCCAGCCCACTGCACTCAAGGCAGGAGTATGCAAGATCCAGACCATTCCTGAGAGCAGGAGTGGCCTGAGGCTGGCTGCGGCAGCTGGTGCCCCAGGCAGAAGGCGCGATCGGCGCCCCTGCCTGCACGGCCGTCAATGGCCGTAAGGTAATCACGGGGTGCCCTGGCGCCCCGTGACATCATCATCGGGCACCCAGGATGGTGGCACCCCAGGCAACTGCCTAGTTTGCCTAGCCTCACGGGCCACCCCTGCCTGACAGGTGTGTGACGAACCCATTCTTAAAAACCTCCAACAAAGAAGATTCCACAGTCTCCCGGGGCAATTTGCTCAAGGAGCCCAATCTAAACCTCCCTTGCTGCAATTTAAACCCATTGCTTCCTGCGCTACCATCAGAGGTTAACAAGAACAATTTCCACCCTCCACCTTGTTACCTATTACGTGCTGGCAAATTGTTACCATACCAGCCTTCAGTCTTCTCGTCTCCAGCCTAAACAAACTCAGTTTTGTCGGTATTTCTCCAGAGATCACATTTTCTAGACCTTAAATCATTTTTTGATGACTCCCCTGGACTTTTTGCATTTTGGCCATGTCTTTCCTTAAATGTGGCACTCAGAACTGGACACAAGACTCCAGCTGAGGCCTAATCAGTGCAGAGTAGAGCAGAAGAATGATTTCTCGTATCTAGTCTGCAACACTCTTGCCACTACATCCCAGCGGGATATTTGCTTTTTTTTTTTTTGGACAACAGTGTTACATTTCTGACTCATATTTAATTCGTGAGCTGCGGAAGATCCATTTCCTCTGTCCTCTTTCCTTGGCAGTCTTTTCCCATTTTTACATGTGCACTTGATGGTTCCTTCCTAAGTAGAGTAATTTGCAAAAGAGCATCTTGGTCTGTCTTGTCAGTTTTGCTTGTAAGCTCTTCAGAGCAGGGACTAAATCATCTAAGGTATTTGTACAGCACCTAGCACAGCGGGGCCCTGATTCAAACCTCTAGGGCCATGTCTACACTATGAAACTATTTCAAAATTACTGAATTAGACTTAATAACTCCAGAAACAACAAAATCGAAATAGCATGTCCTCACTACAGGGAAACCTCAAAATTAGTCTGAGGCAGGCTCCATTAATGTGGACGTGCTACCTCGACTTAGAGGGAGCACTGGGAAGTAATTAGTCTGAATTATTCTGGGGACTAGTTATTTCAAAAAAGTGGCACCGAAACATCCACACACTACCGCTATTTTGGAATAAGCGCTATTCTTCGAGGAAAGCAGCAGTACAGATTTTGAAATAAGCAGTCCATTATTTCAAAATAACGGGCTTGGTAGTGTGGACGCTCCACTTATTAATTCAGCCTAAGTGGGGGTTATTTTGAAATAAAGCCCTAGTGTAGATCAGGGCTAGAGGTGCTACTGTAATACAAATAATAGTACCAATGGATGGAGCTGTCCACATACACTAGAACAGCTGTGGCCAACCTGCGGCTCGTGAGCCACATGCGGCTCTTGCCCCCCAAAAGTGTGGCTTGCGAAGCTGCTCCTTGCGCCCCCCCCCAATGGCCCCCGCCACCAGCCGGTTCCCTTCCCGTCCCTGGGCTTCCTTGTGCTTACTGGGTCAGAGCTGCGGGGTTTTAAAAATGGCGCCCATCTTAAAGGGGCAGCCTCCTTTAAAAAAAATTAATTTTTTTTTTTTTTGCTTGACAATTCTGGTGAGGCTCTTCGCATTTTTTCCACTGCTGTTTTGGCTCTCTGTTAAATGGGTTGGCCACCCCTGCACTAGAAACTAATTTGTGAGGTTCCAGTTGCAAAGGAAAGGCTAGATAACAATTTAACAGGGAATATTCTAAGCAAATTTAAGAGAAAACGGTGGCCTGTTTTAAATAGCAGTCAGTGTAGAATGACACTGCGGTTCTAGTAACATGAAGTGTGTAGTACTTTGGCAGAAAGAAGTTTAGCATAATTCCTGCTTTGTGCACAGATGATCGAATTTGCATGCCAAAAATGTGGAACAAAGGTTTGGGGCCTATAAATTCTCTCTCTCTGCGAGTTTTAACGTGTTCAGCCCTTTCCCCTCTGCTTTTGCAGGGTGTGAAGGAGTGACGTGCTCGCTCCCCCTTCTCTTCGCCCAGTATGACATGTCGACCGCTCATCGTCGGGCGGTACATGGTCGCCCCGGGCTTTATCACTGCCCAGGCGATCCTAGATCATTGCTTATCATTCTACTTACATGGCTAAACCCCCTTTAGGGTAGCCCACAAATGGCAGGGGGGAGGGTTAGGGGGCCCCGGACACACCCTCCCTCACGGGCCCCAGCCCAGGGCCCTCAGGACAGATTCCGCTAGGGTCCTGTCTGACTGGTGGGGCTTCCAGCCGTCACTCACCAGTCCATGGGCTACCTTCAGGGAAGCGCCACCCTGAGCTACTTCCTACCCCCTCTCAGGGTTGATGAAGGATAGTTCTCCTCCTCTCCCCCCGTTTCCTCTAATCTACTCCTTCTGGCCCTCCGACCTCCTTACTTCTTCATGCCTCTTCCCCTCTGGCCCTCCGACCTTCTTCCTCTTTTAAACATGGCACCAGCCCACGTCAGCACCCCTGCCCCTGACGTTGGGGACGCATGTTCCCCGAGGGCACGCCCCTCCCGTGAATGCCATCTCCCTGGGCACTTTCCCAGACGTGGCACTCGTGGCTCACTGGCACTCATGCCGCTCAGCCAAGCCATGGCTTGGGAGCAAGCTGCGCAAGCGGCGGCTTCAACTCCGCACTCCCCGTGCAGCACGGGGCTCGGCGCAGTCCTAGTGCGGGGCAGGTCGACACTGCTGCCGTGGAGTGATGCCGCCCTGTCACATAGGGGTTTATACTGAGTTGGTCCTACCAAAACTTTCTTTATCGAAAGGCCATCACCAAATTTTTCGCCAGCATGCTTAAAAAAGTATCAGGTCATGTAATAGTACTACAGGTTGAACCTCTCTGGTCCAGCAACATCCGTGGTCCGGCATGATTTCAGTGAGCCAGATGTCCACTTACCATGGGTGTCCCCAAGTTTCCCACAGTCCCATAAAGTTTGTTTACCAGTCCTGGTTGTCAGTGTTCTGTGCTGTTAGTTAGCTCTAATTGACCCCTAAATATCTTCTAAGAGTAAGCAGTGCAAGTGTGGGTAATGTTGCTAGACAATATTGACCTCCTGTGATTCAGCAAATTCTCTGGTTCGGCACTGGTCAGGCCCTGAGGGTGCTGAACTACAGAGGTTCCACCTGTACTACTCTTATAGGGAGGTTTTCATTCATGCATCTGAGAGTGCTTTACAACAGAGGGCAGTGCCATTAATTCTATTCAACAGAGGGGGAAACTGAGGTACAGAGATGGGAAATGACTTATTCAAGCTCATTCAGCATGCTGGTACAGAACTCAAGTTTCCGATCTCCTAGTTTGTGACTAGCCACTGGGCCACATGGTCACCCCACTGAGCCCCTAGGCTTGCTGACCACAGGAGAACTTATTTGAGGGGTGTGTGAGTAGGGCTGTCTGCTGAAAGTGTGCTGAGCGCTGGGTAAAAGAAATGAGCACTTTCTGTAGACGGCTATTGCCACGTATGCAAGTGAGAGTGGTCACAAATGTGTATGCATTTCCCTGAAAAATCTGGGTTTAAAGGAATTAATAATCTGCCTTTTTTCCTCTCCAAAAGCTTAGCTTTCAAATGTTGCTTGCAGTTCTGCTCTCATGTGGCGGGTGTGCACCAGGCTTTCAGAGCGTCATATTCTCATTCCTAGAATACTTTGTTTTACTCCTAATGGTCTCTTCGTTTTTGGCTAAAACACATAGAGTTCCATTTTGCTTTTATCTTTTGCGCTTTTATCTTCATGCATTGTGGGCATGACTCTCAGCTGACAGGAAATGGCCACGTTCCCCTGAAGTCAATGCAGAGTATTTTATAGAGCGTCCGGTAAATAGCTCCCACTGCTCTGGCCAGCCCCGGGAGCCTGAGACGATACATGTAATGGTTGGAAGTGCGCTTTCTCTTGGGGGGGGGGGGGCAAACACCACCACCCCTGCAGGCGGGGCCCTATAGAAGCTCCAGGGAGCTCACCAGGAGAGCACTGGTAGAGTTCCGTTCAAACAGATCCGGGGATGAGAGGGACAGCAGAAAGGAGGGAGGGGAGTTGGTTGCAGGGACAAGTTGCTTCTTTGCTGTTCCTGGTCATGGTGGGCAGTTTTTTGGGCTCTTTCTGTATTCCAAGGCGATCCCAGCATTGCCAGGTTACCAATACCAGTGCAAAAACGCTCGCTCCTGTCAGGAAGGGGAGACTGGTTGCAAATACCCAGGCTGGGTTATTTTTGTAATCCTAGTGATTTGTGGGCATCGCGAGAATGCTCACCACTAGTACAGCCGAGCGCTCAGTTAATCTGATTGTTTCCAGGATGTTCATGTCCTTTGTATTATTTTTGCCCTCAATCAAGTCCTTGAATAGATGCACGATATCTGACTTTAGTTCTTCTAACGCAGGGGTTCTTCTTTTTTGGGTCGGGGGCCACTGACCAGAAAAAAATCAGTCAGAGGCCACACACAAGTGAGAAGCAGGGGGACTGGAGCACCAGTGCAGCCTCCCCAATGCTATAGGAGGGACCCTGAGCCTCAGGAGCCGGAATCAGGCAAGCTGGGGGCCGCACTCCTGTTCTAATGAATGGTCAGAGCCGCTCAGAAGTTGCTGATAAATCTGCCGCATTCATCAGCCATTAGCAAGGCAGCATAATAACACTGTAAGCCAGTGTTTCCTGATTTTATTTGCCACAGAACCCTTTAACAAAAAATGCCGGGGGAAACAGATAGACAAAAAAAGATGGTAAAACTGTCAAGCAAAAAAAAAAAAAAAACACCCCCGGCCTGCTCCTAAGACCGCAGCAGCCAGTGGCCCCTTGAAAATGGTGGCCCCGGGCAACTGCCCAGCTTGCCCGCCCCTAAGACCAGCGCGGGGGGAGGAGGGGAGTGATCGGGTTCTTGCGGAACCCTTACTTTCACTTTGCGGAACGCCGGGGTTCTGCGGAGCACTCTTTGGGAAACACTGCTGTAAGCAGTCCGTGGGCCCCTAAGAATCTCACCATTTTCACTCAAGCTGAACGTGCTAGTCGCAGAGAGTAACAGACAAGATTTCCAAAGATGGATGTTTAAAGCCAGGTTCCTAAGCCCATAATTAGGCACCAAAAGCAGAGGCATGGTCTTCAAAAGTTCTGACCAATGGGGTGTTCCCTCTGCACCCCTGATAACTGAAGTGGGTACGGTCAGGCCCATAGCTCCAGCAAGGGTGCCACACACCTCGCATGGCTTCTAGTTCCTTCTCGTCTCTTCTAGGCAGTGCTGGTCGAAATGGCTGCCAAGCTTTATGTTTTAATCAACTGGCCCGATGGCAGCCGCGTGATCAACATTGAAAACATCAAAGAACCCCGGAAGCCATTTCATCTCTACACAGTCGGGGAGCAGGTACTTGCTCGCTGCCCCGGCTTTAGTGGTCTGTACTGGGGGGTCGTGGAAGGCATAAGTGGTAAGTGATAATTTCTCCATCCAAGGTCTTCTGATCGGGTGCATCCTCCAGCAAGAAAATGAACGTTGAAAATCCTTTTCTTCCAACAGAGCAGAAAGATATCTTAGAGAAAAGGCTGCAGGGAGATAGACAAGTCTTTGAGAAGCTAAGTAAGTATGGACTTTTGCACTGGAGGATTCATACACCACGGGCAGGGTTGTGCTGGAGGAAAGTTCCTATATACATGTGACGGGCTGGATCACAGGAGTCCCGTGGGGGTTGTCACCCGGTGTGCTGATCCTGCCACTGAGCCCACCACCCTGTCCCAGTGGGCCCGAAGCTCTTGTCTCCTCCAGCCAAAGCCCAGAGATGGGGTAACAAAGCCACAGTATCACTGAACCGGCTCAGCTCTGGAAGGGCTCAGCTATAGGGCCCTGACAGCACCCAGGAACCCAACCCCCAAAATGGACCGAAACCCCCAATAACTCTCTCTTACCCCGTATAAAAGTTTTACATGGAGAAAGCTCATAATGATGTTCACCCCCTTTATCGATGAAAGAGAGAGAGATGCGCTGCAGTTGCTTCCCCCTGCTCCGCCCCGAGTAACAGCTATTTACATTGGGTTTGATAAGAAAGAAAAGTGTTTTCATGAAGTATAAAAAGTAGGATTTAATTCAGGGGTTGGCAATAACAGGGCGGTGGTTCACTAGGGTTAGGCCCTGGTGGGCCATCACTGTATTTACCTGCAAGGCTGCAGGTACTGGCAAAACAGCTCTCATTGGCCACGGATTGCTGCTCCTGGCCAATGGGAGTGGCAGGAAGTGGCGCAGACTTGGGATACCACTTCCCACAGCTCCCATTGGCCAGGAGCGGTGATCTGTGGCCAACAGGAGCTGCGATCACCCATACCTGGGGTTGTGACGGTAAATAAAGTGGTGGCAGCCTAACAGGAGCTAACCTGGCGGACCGGATCTGACCCATGGGCTGGTATTTGCCCAGCCCTGATTTAAGTGATTGCAAGTGATAACAGATCAAAGTAAGTTACTAAGCTGAAATAAACAAAACATGCCAATTAAGCCCAATACATTAAGAGAAATCATTCCAGAACATAATTCTCATCCTAGTTCTAATCCCAGGTGAAATCCTTCAAGACTGAAATGCTCTTTCCTCTCTGGCTTGGGTCTACAACTCCTTATGCCCTTAGAGTTCATTGTTTTCAGTTTTCCTCATGTGTATCCTCAGGGTGGAGGGGTCATTTCAAAGGCCAGCTGAAGACAACTGTTGATTGCTACCCATCCTTAAATAGAGTTTCCCCAGAGCAGGAATCCTTTGTTTTATCTCCGCATCCCCATGGAAAAATACCACATTCAAGATGGATTTCAGCACCAGATGGCATGGTGCTGGGATCCATCTTGGATCTGGTATCTATTCTAGGAACAACCACAGTTTGGGCTTACATGAAAAACAAAGCCATTTACAGATTGGTACCTTGAGCACCGGGCCATTAAGTCCCTTAGTACCACTAATGACTTTCACTAGAAGACTTTTAATAATAAAACAAGTATCTAACTTCACATACAAGAATGATAAGTGCACAGGAATAGAATATACACAATCAGCAAATTGCAACTTTAAAAATGAAATGTCACATGATGCATTTTGTCTAAAGCATCTTCGAGTTATGCATATCCATAAGCCAATTTTCATAAAATATGGGGGCATGACAATATAGTAACCTTATAGCCCAATGTGTGTTTAAATGGATAAATCATAAATATGCACATCCCTTGTGAGTTGTATGACAGCATCCATGTAGTACAGGGTTGGGCAGTAACATGGTGGCAGTTTGCTAGGGTTAGCCCCTCGTGGGCCACCATCGCTATATTTACCTGCACGACCCGAGGAAATGACGATCACAGCTCCTGTTGCCCATGGATTGCTGTTCCTGATCAATGGGAGCCAAGTAAATGGCACGGACCATGACATCACTTCTCGCAGCTCCCATTGGCCGGGAATGGTGCTTTGCAGCCAACAGGAGCTATGATTGCCCGTAGCTATGGCCCTGCAGGTAAATATAGTGGTGGGGGCCTGCCAGGGGCTAACTCTGGCAGACAGGATCTGGCCCGCGGGCTGGTATTTCCTTACCGCAATGTAGCAAGAGTGAGAACACTGCTGTGAGAAGCAGGGCTTTAGGTGTGGAATGCTGCAATATGTGTCATTGTTGTGTCGCTTTCAGAAGAACCAGCAATGCATAGTGGCCTGCCATCCCAGCCGAAGAAATCCAGGAAGACATTTCCAAAATGGATGCCAGGAAGCTCCCCTCGCAAATACAACGATGACCGGAGCTTCTCTGCCAAACCGCTGGGAGAGGATGAAGACGCGGGTCTCCAGTGTGATGCTGCCATCTCCTCTCTCTTAAAGGAGAGGCACATCCTGAGTAGCACGACCAGATCCCCCTGCACCATGTCAGCACCTCATCCCTCGTCCACTGCCTTCAAAACACCATCTCCATTCCTGACCCTGGCTGTGCCGGTAACATCCCGAAATGAAGCAGCAAGGCCTGGCGCAGCCAGCAGAGGTGAACCAGCTGGGATTATCGTGTGTGAATGAGTCCAATGTTGTATTTTATTCCACTCCCCTCTATTTTTTTTTAATTTTAACATCAGTGTTAATGAAAAAGTGAGGGAAGGGCCCAAGTTCCTGTTTCTTTGCAACAGGGGTTGCAGGCCAATGCACATCTACATTCCCTGGATGTGAAAACTACTCTGGGGAGAGTTCGGTCTTCTCCATCCTTGGGGGTGTCTTCTCCAGGGGGGCTGCTTAACCAGGTGATGACCTTGTGTAGAGGCTTTTGTGTGATCCAAAGCATGCTGAGCTCCCCGGCTCTTTTCTCAGAGGCTCACAATTCTTTCTACACAAGTGAATGAAGAACACTCCTACTATAACAAAAAACAGGACTATGTAGCACTTTAAAGACTAACAAGATGGTTTATTAGGTGATGAGCTTTCGTGGGCCAGACCCGCTTCCTCAGATCAAATAGTGGAAGAAAATTGTCACAATTTTCTTCCACTATTTGATCTGAGGAAGTGGGTCTGGCCCACGAAAGCTCATCACCTAATAAACCATCTTGTTAGTCTTTAAAGTGCTACATAGTCCTGTTTTTTGTTTCAGCTACACCAGACTAACACGGCTACATTTCTATCACTCCTACTATAATGCACTTGTTCAATGAATTATAAAGGACTCCAGTGTGCTGACCTGAACAGCTGACCTCTTTCAGGTTTGTTTATCAACTGATAGCATGTCCATTCATACACACATACTAAAACTCCATGGCCTGGTCTACACTAGACCAGGAAGCTTGGTTTAAGGAACTCAACTCCAGCTACACAAAATGCATAGGTGGAGTCAGCTTACCTTAAGCCGAGCCTTGGCGACGTCCACACTGTGGGAAGCTGATGGGAGCTCTGATCAGCTTTGCGTACTGCTCGTGAAAGGAGGAGTATTGGATGCTTGTGAGAGCTGCCCTCGGTGTTTGATTTATGGGTCTGTACTAGACCTGCTAAATCGAATGCCAGAAGATCGATCTCTAGAGCGTTGATCTTCCAATAAGTATAGATGTGCCCTGTGAAAGTAACAATCTTGTTTTCTGTGTATTTGTTGATGACTACACTAGTGACCATACACTTTTTCATTTTCATGATTCAAAAAATTGGGTTTGTGTAGTATGTAAGGGTATGTCTACACTTGCAGCCTAATTCGAACTAAGGCTGCAAATGTAGGCATTCGGAATTGCAAATCAAGCCTGGGATTTAAATATCCCGTGCTTGATTTGCATGTTCCCGGCCGGTTGCCATTTTTTGAAACTTACAAGCCCGAACTAACTGCCCGCGTCTACACGTGGCAGGGAAACGGGCATTCGAAATAAAGCCTTATTCTGAACTACCTGTTATTCCTCCTGCAATGAGGTTTAACAGGTAGTTCAGAATAAGGCTTTATTTCGAATGCTCATTTCCCTGCCGCGTGTAGACGCGGGCAGTTAGTTCGGGCTTGTAAGTTTCAAAAAATGGCGACCGGCCGGGAACATGCAAATCAAGCACGGGATATTTAAATCCCGGGCTTGATTTGCAATTCCGAATGCCTACATTTGCAGCCTTAGTTTGAATTAGGCTGCAAGTGTAGACATACCCTAAACGGGAAGACTAAGAGGGAACATGATGACAGTTTTCAAATACCTAAAAGTATGTTACTAGGAGGAGGGAGAAGAACTGATCTCAACCTTTGAGGATAGGACAAGAAACAATGGGCTTAAATTGCATCAAGGGTGGTTTAGGCTGGCCAAACTGGACAGTCTCTATGGGAATGAATTAATGGACACAAATTAGATATCCAAAAATGCAACACACAAAAACCGGTTGGAGAACACTTTAACCAGCCTGGGCACTCATTAATGGATCTCAAAGTCACCATGTTGTTTCAGGCCAATTCCCCAAGCGAAATACACAGGGAAGGGTTGGAACTTAACCAACTGAAAAAAGGGCACTTAGAGAAGGTGCAAATTGTTCTTATCAGCTTCTTGTAACTTGAACACTCTAATTCACATTGAACACTAATTCACATTTTTCTCCCTTTCTCCCCCCCCCCCTTCCCTTATTTATTCTTGGATCTGGACTTTTAATGCTCCATTCATCTGAAGAAGTAGGTTGTACCCATGAAACCTCATGATAAATTACCTAGGGAGGTTGTGGAATCTCCATCATAGGAGATTCTTAAGAGCAGGTGAGACAAACTCCTGTCAGGGATGATCTAGATGGTGCTTGGTCCTGCCATGAATGCAGGCAATTGGACCAGATGACCTCTTGAGGTCCCTTCCACTCTTAATTCTATAATACATGCTCCCTTTCCCCAGTTTCTTTACTGATGGACACCATGCCTTGCTATAAATATTGCGGTTGAATTACAACTATATATGGTGACTAAGGTTTTTCTTTCTGCCTGTAAGAAATATTCCAACAGTTCAAGCCAAAGACAGCATGTTTGGTTCATTCTGTTGATAGCTTGGGAACATCAAGTAGAAGTTCTTAGATGAAGATGCTCTGAAGACCAATGGATCCAGGGGATGTCAATTTCACATCTGTCTTTTGCTTCTTGCTCCAACTCTCTTTCTAGATTACATCACCCGGCCAGTGAAAAGGAAGTCAGAAGGCATTCTAGCTCAGTGTCAGCAGCACATCTATACTAACAGGTAGTATTCCCACAACAAGGACACTGAAAATTTCAAATCGCCTCTCTTAGACTCCACTTGTGGTTCAGTAGTTGTGTTTCCATTTCCTGATGCTGTTTGCTTCATAGGGTACATCTACACTGCACGGCTATTTCAGGATCCCGAAGGGATCCTGAAATAGCTACCCCACATCTACACAAGCCAACCGTTATTTTGAAATATTTTTTGAAATAACCGGCGCGTTATTTCACCATCCTCGTATAAACCTTGTTGCACGAGAGATAAGGGATGGCCCGAAATAGTGCGTTATTTAGAAATTTGGTGCTGTGTAGACGTGCCAAATTTCAAAATAAGCTATTTTGAAATAGATTTGAAATAAGATATGCAATTTGCATAGTACAAATTGCGTATCTTATTTCGAGTTTAGGGTGCTGTGCAGACGCACCCATATAGATTGGTTTGTCCTGGCTTCTTGACAAAATTTTGAGGACAAGGAGGAGTCCCGGAGGACAGCTGCCTATTCCAAACCCCAAAGGATTCATGAAAGACAAAGCAGAAATGAGGGGAGCTTTTCCTACCTCCCACATACACAGAACCAGAAACGGCCCGTAATTACACCAGCGAAAATCCAGAATAACTCAACTGAAGCCACGGTTAGGGCCTGAATTTCCACTTCCCTGCACCCATCATTTAAGCGTGAACCAAATCATGCATCCTCTTTGCATCTGTGTTGTAAAAGACTACACACAGTAATCTAGTGGGGAATCAAGCTCATAATATGTAACGTATTTAAACATTCAATATTTTCCATGGAAAACCCAGGGTGTGACAATTCTGAAATTCATGCCCACTGATATCTACCTTGTTTACTTGGGATTCCACATGAAACTGGATGTGATTGGATTTTCACAGAACGTTGTTGTTCACTTTAGACCACAGAGCAGTTGCCAAATATGAAGCATCTTTTCCCATTGCTTGTTGGTCTTTTGTTTCTTTTTTTTTTTCCTAGCTTTGATGAACCAAAGACTGAAGGTTCCCCAGAAACAGGTGATTTTGAGGTAGCCCAGAAAGATTTTGGCTCTGGTGAAATGGAAAGGTAATTAATGAAAGATGAAATTACAGGTACTCACACATAGACACATTTTCCTCAGTACTCTGAAAACAGAGGCATTCATAGTCAGTGTTCTCCCATTCTTTTCCATCCATCTATGGAATACATTTTATATGTGCACCAAGACATGTATGGATGTGTACCACCCGTAGAAACACAAACCTAACTGAGGGTGCTCTGCTAATCAGCTGGGCAGCATTTGAATCTCTCCTGAGCAGCTGGACAAACACATGGCTTACAGGGAACACAGATTCAGATTAATGCTGCTCAATAACATTTAACAATTGCTAGACCCCCACTCACATTGTAAGAATCAAGTCGAAGCCTCTTTCAGATCTTAAGGTTTATAAGCTGGTATCATGATGAGTTGGCTTCAGAATATTGCAGCATTGTCTATAT
Organism: Pelochelys cantorii; assembly: GCA_032595735.1. NCBI lineage: Eukaryota > Metazoa > Chordata > Testudines > Trionychidae > Pelochelys > Pelochelys cantorii. The sequence goes on along the minus strand of CM064343.1, from coordinate 30,796,218 downwards.
CAGCTCTTCATGTTGTGAACACCAGGACTTTAACAGGGTTCAAAAAAGATCTAGATAAATTCATGAGGGACAGGTCAATCAACACTTATTAACCAGGATGGGCAGGGATGGTGTCACTAGCCTCTGTTTGTCAGAGGCTGGGAATGGGTGACAGGGGAGGGATCACTTGATGATTTTCTGTTATGTTCACTCCCTCTGGGGCACCTGGCATTGGTCACTGTCAGCAGACAGGACACTGGCCTAGATGGACCTTTGGGATGACCCAGTCTGGCTTGTCTTATGTTCATCATTTCAACTTCATTTTGACCTCTGTCACACCCAAACATTGTGCTATCTCACTGTTATTATTTTTTCTTGCATCAGAAATGTGGGACCATGAAACTGACCCCATAAGCCATTTTATTCTAAAGCTCTGAATCTCTTGTTGTGTCCTCTTTCCTGCACTGCTCTTCTCTGCACTCCCATCACTGGGGGGGAGGGTTTTATTTCACTCTGTGATAACCTGCCCACTAGAACATTGAGAGTCGGACCAAATAGCCTGGCATCTCTACCTCAAACTTCATCCGAAGCTTAAAGCAAAGCAAAATGGAAGGTCAAATCATTAGGTGCTCACCCAGGCAAACTCCGATTGGCTTAACTAGTATTATGAGAAAGCATGTGCTTCCCAGCCCAGTTTTACAGACGCAGGTTGCTTGGGTATTCAACGGGCAATGACATCACACCCATTGCTAACTGATGGAGAATGGTGCTTTGAGCCAAGCTTGCCTGTTCTATGCTTTATTTTGTTGTCTAGGACTGAGAAGATTGAGCAACTGGAGAGACTCATATTAGACCTCCAGCGAGAGGTCATCTCCCTGAAACGCAAGGTGCAGCGGCTGGAGTCTCTGTCGTTCCAGGAAGAACCCTACAGGCAGCCATGCGAGGTGGTGGAACTGTTTAACGGCTACACAAAAGAGCAGTTGAAAGAGGCCATCCGATTCGACCAGAAAATCAGCACGGCTTGCAAAACACTCCTCTACAAGCTGTTCACGTCCGACTACATACAGAGCCACTCCATCACGGGCAGGAGGGGGAACACCTTTCGGGAGGCTAAGCCCATGATGGATGAGCGGTGCATCAAAATCATTCGGGTGTTGCTGAAGCAGAAGTTTGGGGACCACTTGAGTGACACCGTCATCACCGAGAAAATCCAAAATGTGCAGAAAGCCCTGAGGCAGAAATTTAAAACTGAATGTCTCTGAGAAGCAGGTGATTTGATTGCTCATTTCCGAGGTAACGCTGTGCTCTAGAATACAGTGCACCGAGCGGTCTTTACAAATTTGCTTTCCCTCTGTTGATTTGCTGATTCGGCCTCTGGGATTCACCGGGAAAGCTCGGTGAAATATCTTCTGGAAAACAGCACAACATCGTTGCAGCTGAAAAGTCGGTTTGTGTTCACACAGCGGGGGCTTTTTACTCGGCATTTTCCAAGTTTGACGTCATTTTACAAAACCCCTCTGGTTTGCAAATCAGGCCAAAGTGTTGCTATTTTGGTTCCGTGTGTGATGAACAATTTTGGAGAGAAGCAAGACTTGGGGGGTTTCAACTGAAGAAGCCCCCAGAAATTTGGATGGGTAATTCAGTCTGATTCCTCTATTTGAACACCTCGGGTGTGAAAAATGATGCTGAAAATCTCACAAGAAGTATATTTCAAACCTGAAAACTTTAGGATGTGTATTCCAGACTGAAGGGCTCAGCCTTAAGATAAACCATTACCACTACCTATCACACACAGAGACAGATAGTATTCCAAATTCAGCTCAAATGAAGCTATAACCTCTGTGTGGACTTACAAACACCACCTGTAACCTTTTCACTAGTCTCTGTTTCCTCACTTTCTCGCGGATTACTTTGGCAGTAAACAAGGCAGAGAGGAAGGGTCAAAGGGGGAAACACACCACCAAACACTGAAAAGGGCTGGGAGAGACATTTTCTAAATCTCTCTTTCATAACACACAAGGCAGTAGGCTGTCAATGCCACCTGAAGCCTTGTACCCGAAGACCTCACCATTCATGGCGATGCATTCTTGAGATCACTGCAAATGGCAAAATCTGCAAACACGGGGGGCGGGGAGGTGTTCCCAACATAAAACAAACACATTTTTCCCACCCACTACTGGTTTCTGGCAGTGATCACATACAATAGTGATGAATTGTGATTCTCATGCTATTTATGTGTCATATTCCCAGTGAAATTTCTGGGTAGCGTAGGGCTCAGGTATTAGAGTGCACTGAAAAAGTGTCCTCACACTGGGTCATGTGGTTGGGCGGGTGCAGCGCAGGGCGCCCTGAATATGCAAAACCGCAGGCACCAAAGCTCTGAATGGTGAGGGCTTCCTGTTGTCGATGGAACAAAAAATGTCACCGCGCAGGGCAATGAGTGTAACCTGAATCAAAGCAGCCTGTGTGAATTGTCCATGGAACTTAACGGGCTCTGAGCTCACCTGATCTTCACGGGGAATTTACATCCCTCTCCTCTACTCCTGTCAGCTGCAGGCCCCAGCTTCTGCCATGGCTAGAACAAAATAAATCCCTTTGCTGCCACGAGTGTGTCTGGGAATTTCCTGTGGCAATAGCATGGAAGGCCTCAGTTAAACGTTAAGGCCGTGTCTTCACTACATGGAAGATCGACATTGCCACAATCGATCTTGCGGAGTGTGATTTAGCAAGTCTAGGTAAATCTCTAGGGGGTGATGCATGTGTTTCTGGCCTCCAAAGGCCCTTGTAACAAGTCAATCCCCATCTACTTCGACGACAAACAGATGTGTTCTGGGACCTTTCCGGGCGACAGGTCATGTGGTCAATCCCTTTGCAGGAAACGGCACCATCTGACATATTCCCTGAGGTACAGCAAACGTGCACAGGAAATGGCCGCCGTGACGCCACGCTGGTTTCAGCCTCCTCCCATCTCGGCAGGGCCAGCCAAGGCACTAATGAGAGAGGGGTCACATGGTTCCCTGTAGGCAAATGAAAGGCGTCCTTATCCCCTCTCCGTCCTTTGAAAAATGGTTCCCGGTGCAGAGTGGAGAAGGAAGACACGGGTGGCATTTAGTTACTGCCAGGTCACTTGCAGGGTATTATCAAAGGAAGTCAGGATTGCTGAGAAGCTCCCAGGCGTGAACCTACAGGTGGAGCACAGCATAGGATCAAAAATGCCGTTAGGAAACCGGAAGTCTCACCATTGGGTACTAAAGCTTCTCGATACCTTGTCAGAGACCTGAGGTCAAAGGAAGGTGGTGCGCCCCGGTGCAGCGCTCTGGCAAGCAACTGGCCGGCAGGGGCACTTAGATGCAAGGGGTAGGGTGGGGGGCTCCCAGCTCCCTGGGCTTCCTGCAGGCTGCCCCGCTAGAAGCAGGCAGCCTGGCAGGTTAGAGGGGCTGGCTGCTGGGGGAGGGGGAGGGTCTGGGACTGCCCCAGCCCAGAGCTCCCTGCTCTCCTGCCGCCATTTCAGGGTAGGGGGCTGCAGCCCCATTTAACCCTGGTCGCCGAGTGGTTTTTTTCTTTTTGTTGGCAAGGGGAATGAGGCAAAGTGCACACCCACTCAGTGTGGGGTAAGTGCTGCAGGAGTCCCCCTCCCCCCCCACATAACCCAACACCCTGCCCTGAGCCCCCTCCTAATACCCTCCTGCTCTGAGCCCCTCATGCCCCCAGCCTTTACTCTTGCATTCCTGTCCCCAGCTCTAAGTCTTTCACCCCCCACACTCCACCCCCGTCATGAGTCCCCTCCTCATGCCCCCGCCCTAAACCCCTCGTGCATTCCAACCTTGACTCCTGCACCCCCCCACCTCCCAGCCCTCTGCCTTGAGCCCCTCCTACACCCCAACCTCGACTCCTGCATTCCCATTTCCAGCCCTAACTCCTGGACCCCCCGAGCCCTCTGCCCTGATCTTCCTGTACTCCACCCCACACTTAAATTTCTTACAGGTACTGTGGTATGGCCATCCCCCTCCCCCCCCCCCGCATTTAGCCAACCCCCCAGGGGGGCATGTTTTGATAGGACAGTATCAGTACAAAAAGTAAGTTACTTTCACCCCTGCAGAGAACATCACCTCATGCCAAGTGGTATCATCTTTCAGTGCTTTAAGGGTTAGGAGGATGCTGTATGTCAATGAGGGATGTTCAAAGCCTGCCCCTCCCCACTTCTCAAAAGCCTTCACCTTCCAGTCCTGGACAGGACTTCTGCTAAATACACAGGGTATTTTAATTCATAATCTCAGACAAGACATAACTGCTTAACCAAGAGATCTTAGCTACTCTGGGCTCAGAAAAGTTAGCTTTGTAGTGCCAGGGAAAGGCCAAATGCAGAATGGATTTCAGTGAGTTTTGCCATTCACTGTGAAGCAAGGAGGCGGGGGCCCTTCCTCCTTATTAGGGCTGGGAGAAGTTATGTGGCCCAAACTTTTTCAGTGAAAAATGCAGATTTGGATTGACCAAACCAAATGGTTTCGGATCAGGAAAAGAAAAAAAAAAAAATCAGGAAAAAAAATCCAAACCCATTTTTGACATTTAAAAATGAAACATGTCATACTTTTGATTAGTTTTTGGTTTTGAAATTTCTTTCCATTTTATTTACAAGTTTTTTTTTCAACAGCTCAAAAGAGAAACAGAATTAATTTTTTTTCTTTACTTTTCAGTTCACTGAAACATTCTGATATTTTTTAAGTAGGGCTAAACAGACAACTGTTCACACTGCTTTGCTCCTCATGCAACCCCCAGAATTACACCCACACCTCAAATTCTTCCTCTTCCTCTTCCCCTTGAGAAACAGGAGGTAAATCCAATGTCTGCCGAGGTCAAACCTTATTAAACTTCATCCTCTGTACCTTAAATGTTGAAAGGCTAAAATAAAGATTTTAAAAGGACATACACCATTAAACCAGGTGCTAACAGCTCTATGAGTGGTATCCTTCCTGTCTTAGGAATCTATCTATTGACTTTGATTTTTATCTGCTTAGATTTTAAGTACCCATTGTCTAGATACTTAATGATGCTCTGTCTTCCACCCCCCTTCCTTATTCTTTCTCTCCCCCCTCCCCTTCCCTTCTCCTATTTATTTCGAGTTTTCATATCCCAAACTCATAACTCTGGTCATCTGAAGAAGTGGGCTGTGCCCACGAAAGCTCATGATACCATCTTACATGTTTTGTTAGTCTATAAAGTGCTACCAGACCATTTGTTTTTTTTTTTCTGTGACAGACTAACTTGGCTACCCCCTGAAGCTTATTAAACCAGTGATCACTTGCTGTTTTCTTATGTGAGCAGCTGTTCATAGGCAGGAGAGAAAAAAACCCAATGTGTTCAAAGACACCTTTCTCCTTTGGCCCATTACTTGTCCTCGCTTTTTGAGAGGCCGTTTTCGTGGTCCTAGGGGAAAACAAGGGGAAGGGAAGCATGAAAGGGAAACAAATTTGCAGAGAAATGATGCATCAAACCTATCAAGGGTCCTGGTAATTGTCAGAAAGTGCCTATCATCCAAAAAAACACCACCGGGTCACAGCTCCAGAACACCAGGGCTTCTAATCAAATCCACCTCAGCGTTTTACAGCTGGAATTGGAACTTTAGCAGATATAAGCACTCCATTTCCAGCTAGGCTCAGAGATAACTGGCAATAACCCCACCTCCAGGCTGACTTGGTTTGACCTCGGCAGACATTGGATTTACCTCTTGTTTCTCAAAGGGAGGAGGAAGATGAAGAATTTGAGGCACCGGTTGTGAGCAAGACACGGGAAGTCATTCTTCCGCTGTACTCTGCGCTGATTAGGTCTCAGTTGGAGTATTGTGTCCAGTTCTGGGCACCACATTTCAAGAAAGATGTGGAAAAATGGGAGAAGGTTCATAGAAAAACAACAAAAATGATTAAAGGTCTAGAAAACATGAGCTATGAGGAAAGACTGAAAGAACTGGGTTTGTCACCTTTTTTAAAAGAGAAGACTGAGGCTATGTCTAGACTGCAGGCTTCTTTCAGAAGAAGCTTTTCCAGAAGAGCTCTTCCAATAAAACTTCTTCTGAGAGAGCGCATCTACACAGCAAAAATGCATCGAAAAAGAGAGGATGCTCTCTTGCATTTAAGCTGTCAGTACTATGGATGAAATGGCCACCAGAGCACCTGTGCTTTTTCCTCTTTCCTCTTCTTTTGAAAGAACTACCTCTTCCCCATCCATACATGCCTTATTCCGAAAGAGCTCTTTCAGAAAAAGGCTTCTCCCTCATAGAAAGAGGTTTACCAATGTTGGAAAAAATACCCTGTTCTTTTTATTTTATTTTTTTGGAAAGAACGAGATTGCAGTGTGGATGTAAGTGAAGTTTTCCATTTTTCCGAAAAACCTCTGCAATGCAGACATACCCTGAGAGGGGACAGGACAGCAGCTTTCAAGTACCTAAAAGGGTGTTACAAGGAGGGAGAAAAATTGTTCTCCTTGACCTCTGATGACCGGACAAGAAGCAATGGGCTTCAATAGCAGCAAGGGAAGTTTAGGTTGGACATTAGGAAAAACTTCCTAACTGTCAGGGTGGTAAACATTGGAATAAATTAGCTATGGAGGTTGTGGAATCTCCATCACTGGAGATATTTAAGAGCAGGTTAGATGAATATCAGGGATGATCTAGATGAGGGTGCTTGGTCCTGCCATGAAGGCAGGGGACTGGACTTGATGACCTCTCGAGGTCCCTTCCACTTCTATGATTCTAAGCCTTTTAACATTTTATAATTTTAGACTTAGTTTTATTTTTTCGTCTCATAATACCTTTTAGGGTTTTGTGCATTGGTCTAAGACTAAGTTGCTGCTAATATACTTCGCTTTGCTTCTTCCCTGCCAGTTTAGGAAATATAATTTATATAAGCACAATCTCTAAAACTGGGACTAACTACTAGTGGGGAGGGAGTTTCGATCACAGTAATGCTATTAGTTAGATATGATATCTGGAACAGAATGAGAGCCTCTTTCTAGCCTGAAATGTTCTTGTGTGTTTCCGATTTTCGGGAATGGCACAACACTAGACAGCTCTGATCTCTTGTTCAATGCCATTTTAAGGCCCACATGCCCAAAGCAGAGCAAGCCTAATGTAGGGGCCATGGCATTTGACTCAGGGTCCAGAAACCTGGGCACACTTTCCAACTCTGCCACTGACCTACTGAGAGACCTTGGGTGAGTCACTGTCCCATACCATATCTCTGATTCAAATCCCATCCTTTGTCTGCCTAGAACAGGGATGGGGAACCTACGGCCCGTGAGCCAGATCCAACCCTGGCTTACTTTGATCTGGCTTGCAGCAAGTCTCCACAGGATGGGCCAGAAGCCCTGAACTTTAGAACATGAGCTCTTTGGGCCAGGGACCATCTAGTATGGTGCATTTGTGCAGCCCTTCCCACTGGGGCCCTCACGCCTGGTCCCTGGGCACTCTGATAAGAAAAATACTAATATAATAATAAACCAAACCTCTGTGGGGATTGCTTTGAGCAGCAGCCTGTGTCGTTGTGGTGCTCCACAAGGCCATGCCAGATGGCCGCAGAGCTTAGACCATGCAACATCCATTGGTCTTGGAGCCCGGGAATTTTTTAGTTGTAGCCTGGTTACAGGTTTCCAGAGACTCCTTTGATTTAAGAAAACGAGCAAAGCCCAAGTATGCACCCGCCTTGGCTGGCTGGTCTCTTTCCCTTGCCCTGCGCACTTCTGGTGTACATTCAGCTGTAATCAGACAAGGCTAAAAGTGATGGCAAAGCAAACACACAGAAGGGCTGGATCACGGGTGAAAGTAACATATTTCTTACAGAATAGTGATAGAGATGCAGCCGTGTTAGTCTGGTCTAGCTGCCCCCCCTCCTCGTCCCCGGGGCGGCTCAGGGCAGAGGGCTGGTGGAGTGTGATATGGTGGTATGAAACTGAAGTGTGGGGAGGAGTGTAGGGGTGTCAAGGCTGGGTGTGAGGAGGAGCACAGGGCTGGGGGCAGTGCAGGAGTCAGGGCAGGGGGGCGGACAGTTTATGGAGAGTGTAGGGGTGGGGCAAGGGTACCCATTAGGGAGGACAGGGGGCTGAAATAGCCCCCCCCCATTCCTACCAACGTTACCTGTTGCTCCCTGACGGTGACAAGAAGGGGAAGAGCAAGCAAGAGGGATGCTCACAACATGGGTCACTCCCTCCTCTGCCCCCTACCTGCACCAGCCAGAAGGGAAAGGAATTGAGGGATGCTGTGTGTTGTCCTCTCGCTCCCTGAGAGGGACAGAAGGGGAGGAGCAAGCAACAAGCAGTGTTGGTAGGAATTGGGGGAGGCTTCAACCTCCCTCCCCCCAAAGGGTGCGGGTGGGGGTTGGGCTTGGGCTTGGACAGTCCCAGAGCAGCTCACCAGGACACGCTGCCTTACTGTCCCCTCAGAGCTGGATCACATGACAGATGCATCTAGAAAAGTTAGAAAAGTGGGGACCACTGGCAAGAAGTGAGGGAATGGGGGGAGAGGGGCACAAAGACTCCACAGGGAGAGAAATGAAACTTACAAAATAAGAGGGAAGCACCCAAGCACTAAATCCAATTTGGCTGCCTGAAGGAGTCACACTGACCAAACTCGTGGAGGAAGTATAAAAACAAACCCTTTAGTCTCCCCCAAAGAAAAGGCAGGTGAAGGACTGAGAGGGGAGATGTCGAAGAATGACTCTCGAGGTTTCACAATAGTGAACAGTCTGAGAATCACAATCGCACAGTAATCACGCAAACCCAACAGCATCCAAACAGGTTTGGAAAGCCCGCTGGAGTTTCTGCCCTCTGTTTAAGGAGGACTTTATTTCCCCACCTCTAACAAACATTTAGCAAGTTTCAGTGGGGTCACCGTGTTAGTCTGGCATGCTGCTTTAATGAAATCCTTCAAAATGTTGCTTAGGCTCTTCCCCGCTTGTTTATCCAGCCAGTGAAATTAGGCTGCTTTTATGCAAATCTCATGAAACTGATGAATCCTTCAACTGATACAAGTGGCTAAAGGCTTTTTCACAAGCCTCAGCTATGGCACAACTAAAGGCACAACAGACAGCTAAAGTAGCGCAAGCTGTCAACACAGCACTTCTCTGTTATGAAATTCTGCACTTTCCCCTCCATCTCCCATCTGGATTCTTTTTCTTTCTTTAGTCTTAGCTCAACTTCAGTGAGAATGAAATATTAATAGGCTCTGTCTTGGACACTCTGAGATGGAAGCGTCTTTTATCGGTTCATTGTATTCACTATACAGAGGTTGGCAAAATCTTTATTTGATGCCTCTAATGATTTCTTTGTTCTCTTACAGCCCTAGGATTCTATGATTAAATCTCTCTCAGAACAATGTAGAATATTGAATACCAGTGTAAGAAAGTGAGAACCATTCTACACATCCTGTGACAGCCCCAGACCAATTGGCTGTAGGAGTCTGGTAGAAAGTAAAAACACTGCCCATTGGATGAATAGTTTTCTTTTTCCTAAAGGTGGGGGCTGCTGCAGAGCAATCAGGAACATTCTAGAACCAAGTAAGTCGGGCGGACACCATAAGACACCTAGCGCCAATTAAGAACTTGCTAGAAGCAATTAAGAGAGACAGGCTAATCAGAACAGCTGCAGCCCATCAAGAGCCTGTGGGTACTAGTTTAAAAGGCTTTTGTGACCATGTTTTGGCTACTCTTATTATTCAGAAACATTTTAAATAAATATATGTATGTTATTCGTGTTGGCAATATCTGTCTATTTATGCATCCTTCCATCCAGAGAGGAAAGTAGGATCGGGAGCAACAAAAATACATGCATTGTAGACATTAAATTAAATATTGAGCTAGCTCTCTCTCTGCTGAACACCCTAAGGAATAAAAGGCATTTTGACCTTTAATACAGTCTGATACGAATGGTCTGATAATGGCTATATGAAATATAATTACACCCAGACGAGTGCATATAAAATGAGAAAAATGAATTCTATTGTAGAACAACTGTTCTCTTTCCCCTATTCAGCAACCTATCCCAACACGTCATAAAGGTTTCAGAAGCAGATGGCATACTTTGATGGAAACTGGAGCTTTCTATGTTTCCTGTGCAAGCAGGAATAGTTAAACAGCATAGGTATAAGCATATTCGCACACTATGGGTAAAATTCTGTCACTACTGAAATTAAGGGAAATTTTGTCATTGACTTCTCTGGGGGTCAGGATTTTACTCCATAGGTTCCCTCTGTATCCTGCTGTAACTCTGCTGTAAGCCAGTGGAAAGGCATCAGAAATGAATTTGGTCCCATGGCCCAGATCTGGATTCCTTCCCTAGTAAGCATTCCCATAGCCCTCCATGGGGATTTGAGGAATGTAACGAATCTAGGGGAAGGCCCAATAGAGAGAGTCAAAAAAAAGTTTAGTATTAGTAGCATGAGAATGAAATCAGGTGTGTTTAATGGGAAGAAACCCTGCTGATTTGGGACCCTATTCATCAAGACACCTAAACATGCACCTAGCTACAAATATTGATTTTTAGTGGAACGACTAATATGCTTAAAATTAAGCATGTGCTTAAGTGCATAGTTGAGTCAGAACTTTATACAGGCCATCATCAACAAGTGCTAATAAAACTGTTATAACGTTTTTAAGCCATCTCTTAAGTTCTGTACACGTCACATATGAGTCAGGCTAAGTTTTTGTCACGGGTATTTTTAGTAAAAATCAGGGGCAGGTCACGGGCAGTAAAAAAAATACACAGGAGCTGGTGGGACTTCCGGGTTTCTGACACTGTGGGGAGTGGAAGCTCCAGGGTCCACCTGCCTGAAGGGACTGGGATGCCACAGGGTCCTCTTAGCCCCTTTGGGGTGACGGGGGTGGGGTCCCCTGCCACAGTTGAGAACTGCAGGCTCCCTCTATAAAAGTGGGGGCTGGGAGCTTCAGCCCTAGGCAGAAAATGTCCTGGGCCTGGTCTATACTAGGACCTTACTCTGAAATAACCTCCAGCCCCACAAGGTTGAATGTGTAAGCGATGCGTCCACACTACCAAGCCCGTTATTCTGGAATAAGGGGCCACAGAATTCGATCTCTGTAGTCCTGCTTTTCATGAAGAATGGCACTATTCCCGAACTGGTAAATCTGAAATAACGTTAGTGTGGACGCTCCGGTGCTGCTAATTCATATTAATTGGCCTCCAGCAGGCCTCCTGCAGCTCCCCAGAGTGCATCCTGGGACTCTGAGTCTGAGGTAACGCGTCCACATTAACGGAGCCTGCCTCGGACTACATTCAATTCTTTCCCATAGTGATGACGCGGACGTTTGAATTTGTAAAATCGGGTGCCCAGAAATCGAACTTAGTAAATATGAAATAATCGCCTAGTGTAAACATGGCTATGGAGCTCAAAGGAAAGCATGGATTGTGTAACTTCTGTGACCTTGGTGACAGAATTGTAGCCTTACATATGATAAATTATGCTGGGACTAGTCACAACTGCACAGTTAAGGTTGCATGTTATCTCCGTGTGCATATAGATGTACGTGTGTGTGTGTGTGTGTGTGTGTGTGTGTGTGTGTACAACTTCTTCATTTACCCCCCCTTTTGGCTCCAATGTGTGATGGGAGACAAAAGTTAATTGGTAACATGGTATCATTTTTTCTCTCTTTCTAACATCTCCCATGTTCCTCTCTAAGCAGTACACCACCAGTCATGTCTGCACATCGCTTCGCTTGTCTCGAAATGTCGTCTCTTGTTTTGTTCACGTCAGAATCACTTGATTTTCATAACATTTTATGGGGTAATTTTTTTGTTGAGGACTGGGAATTAGCTGCAATAATGAGAGCTGCATGCCTGATTTAATATCTAGGAAATTAGCCCCCCACAAAGCCACAAAGGATATTACTGCATGATGCTTAGTTACTTATTGTTTTTCTTAAAGATAAACAGTGTTGTTGACGGCTATTACTCATTCAGGAAAAGAGAGGGTGTCAGATATACAAAAAAAGAAACTACAGCAGAATTGAGAGAATATAACGAGAGGTTATACTCAGGATATACTATTACATCATGCAAGAGCTAAGTATTAATAGATAATAATAAATTAATTGTAGTATCATACTCAAAAGGCACCCCACAAAACATATACTCAATAAGTTAAGTAAATGAAAAAATAACCCCAACTATAGATACAATATGATGGGGGCTAATTTAGCTACAACTAATCAGGAAAGAGATCTTGGAGTCATCGTGGACAGTTCTCTGAAGACATCCACGCAATGTGCAGTGGCAGTCAAAAAAGCAAACAGGATGTTAGAAATCATTAAAAAAGGGATAGAGAATAAGACGGAGAATATTTTATTGCCCTTAGGCTGTGTCTACACTAGCCCCCTAGTCCGAACTAGGGAGGCTAATGTAGGCATTCGAAGTTGCAAATGAAGCCCGGGATTTAAATATCCTGGGCTTGATTTGCATCTTCCCGTGCGGGTGCCATTTTTAAATCCCCCTTAGTCCAAACTGACTGCCCGCGGCTACACGCGGCAGTCAAAAGTTAACTCGAACTAAGCCCTTAGTTCGAGTTAACTGTTACACCTCGTTACACTAAGGGCTTAGTTCGAGTTAACTTTTGACTGCCGCGTGTAGCCGCGGGCAGTCAGTTCGGACTAAGAGGGATTTAAAAATGGCGCCCACATGGGAAGATGCAAATCAAGCCCGGGATATTTAAATCCCAGGCTTCATTTGCAACTTCGAATGCCTACATTAGCCTCCCTAGTTCGGACTCGGGGGCTAGTGTAGAAATACCCTTATATAAATCCATGGTACGCCCACATCTTGAATACTGCGTACAGATGTGGTCTCCTCATCTCAAAAAAGATATACTGGCACTAGAAAAAGTTCAGAAAAGGGCAACTAAAATGATTAGGGATTTGGAACGGGTCCCATATGAAGAGAGATTAAAGGGACTAGGACTTTTCAGCGTGGACAAGAGGAGACTATGGGTATGTCTACACTTGCTCCCTATCTTGAGAGAGGGATGCAAATGTAGCCAACTGAAATTGCTAATGAAGCGGGGATTTAAATATCTCATGCTTCATTAGCATAATCTCGCCCACGCGCTATTCCAATCACCAGCTGATTCGAACCAGGAAGTGCGCTCCGGGCCACATTAGTTCAAATCAAACCCCTTGATTAGAACTAACGTTACTCCTCATTTTTTGAATGTTATCTGTGTGTGTGTGTACAACTTCTTCCTCATTTACCTCCCCTTTTGGCGGCAATGTGGGATGGGAGACAAAAGTTAATTGGTAACTTGGCATCATTTTTTCTCTCTTTCTAACATCTCCAGTATTCCTCTCTAAGCAGTACACCACCAGCTATATCTGCACATCGCTTCGCTCGTCTCAAAATGTCATCTCTCGTTTTGTTCACGTCAGAATCACTTGATTTTCATAATGTTTTATGGGGTAATATTTTTGTTGAGGACTGGGAATTAGCTGCAATAATGAGCGCTTCATGCCTGATTTAATATGTAGGAAATTAGCCCCCCCACAAAGCATATTACTGCATGATGCTTAGTTACTTATTGTTTCTCTTAAAGATAAACAGGGTTGTTGATGGCTATTTTTTGAGGAGTAACGTTAGTTCGAACCAAGGGGTTTGATTCAAACTAACGCATCCTGGAGCACACTTCCTGGTTTGAATCAGCTAGCGAGTGGAATAGAGCGGGCAAGATTATGTTAATGAAGCGCGGGATATTTAAATCCTCGCTTCATTAGCAATTTCGGTCGGCTGCATTTGCATCCCTATCTCGAGATAGGGAGCAAGTGTAGATGTACCCTAAGGGGGGATATGATAGAGGTATATAAAATCATGAGTGGTGTGGAGAAAGTGAATAAGGAAAAGTTATTTACTAGTTCCCATAATATAAGAACTAGGATCCACCAAATGAAAGTAATGGGCAGCAGGTTTAAAACAAATACGAGGAAGTTCTTCTTCACACAGCACATAGTCAACCTGTGGAACTCCTTGCCTGAGTAGGTTCTGAAGGCTAGGACTATAACAGGGTTTAAAAGAGAACTAGATAAATTCATGGAGGTTAAGTCCATTAATGGCTATTAGCCAGGATGGGTAAGGAATGGTGTCCCTAGCCTCTGTTTGTCAGATGGTGGAGATAGATGGCAGGAAAGAGATCGCTTGATTGTTACCTGTTCGGTGCACTCCCTCTGGGGCATCTGGCATTAGCCACTGTTGGCAGACAGGGTACTGGGCTGGATGGACCTTTGGTCTGACCCAATCTGGCCGTTCTTATGTTCTTAAGTTCCCACTTCCCCCAGTGAACTTATTATCTACAGATCACAATTCTAAAAATTAGCCTGTGTGATGGATAGGCGTGCTTGCCAGTATTCGGTGACTAAAGAGTTAAACTCAGGTAGCTAGGGGGTGTTGGCAGGGAGAGAAGGTCTTGAAATTTGAGCTGGAAGGTATACCTGCCTGCTGTTTTCCTTTGTGTGAGTTTTAAGCTAGGAGTCGGGGGAAACAAGATGAATTGAACCAGGCAGAGCTACCTTGCCTATAAAGAATAGTGGGCATGGAAATGGACCGGACCTTGAAGCCTGGATCTATCAGTAGATAGAGGAATGTCTATTTAGATGCAATCAGGTTATTTTCGTTGTTTTGTTGTTTAGTTAAACTTCTCTGTGCTAAGTCCATGTACCCCCCTCCCCAAACACTGTACTTTAAGCTGTATCCCAGGGATGGAATTTCTCTGTGTTTTTAAATTGTTCTTTTCTCAGTTGCTTTATAATGCCTAGCAACCTTGTGGTGAAAGAGCTTGAGGGTACTCCTCTGGAAGAAGTCCAAGTACTTTCTTCCTGGGTTCAAGAAGAAAGGGGTATTTGTCTCAATTGGTGGTGGCAGCTACCTCGCAAGGCCAGGGAATTTGTGATCTTGGGGAGCTTTTAAGCCAAAGCCTATAGAGGCAAGGTATTTTTAAGGTCTCTTGCGGGCCCCCACCTTCTGCACTCGGAGTGCCACAGTGGAGAACAGCCTTGACAGCCTGTAAATGAGAGTCACAATAATTTCTTAGTCACCAAGATGCGGGAAAAAGCATAGGACTCTTTGGGCAGGCTACATTCCAGATATAATTCCCTACCTTCCTTGAAATTACACTGGGGATAAATTTGACCAGTTGTCCATTATGATTGAAATAAGGAGTTGAACGGCCATCTTCAGTGGGAAGAAGTGAGCATATTAACACATACCAGGGGCCCTTTCTTTATGAAACCCATTTTCACTTTAAAATACTGTACATTGGCACAGATAAGGAGCTCATTGAGCCTGAACTCTGGCATGTTCTCACACCACTAAGTCAGGAACAGTTGGAAATCGTAGCAAAAGCAAGAGAAACAGCTGGTAGGGAGTCTTACATCCCTTCCAATGGAGGGGGGAAAAGATTTGCAGCCATCTATTTTTCTTGATCCTGGAGTTTTCTCCAACATTGTAAATCACGATCTATGGTGTGTACAAATGGTGCTGTCTCAGTGTTTGAAGGAAGTACCGTGGAATAGAGAAATCTTGCCAATACTGATCCGAATGGGCTGTATTCAGTGCTCACTGAAGTCATTAGACCAGTGTTCCCTGTAAGCTGTGCACTTGTGCTGCTGCTCAGGAGAGAGTCCCATGCCACCCAGTTGATTAGCAGTGCGCCCACAGCTAGGTTTTTTGTTTCTACTGGTGGTGCACATTTGCACGTGCCTCGGTGTACATAAAAGTTATTCTACACATAGTTGGAAAAAAATCCGCATATGGATGTAAAAGATTAGAGGGAGCATTGCATTACACCCACTGTCTTTAATAGGCGTTTTACCAATAATTGAAAGACCCAATATTCCAATAGCAACCATTTTATTTCTTGACTTTGAACTTTTTTACGATTGGTTCAAAGGTGCTGCTTTATAACTCCGCCTGCTATAGCACCCCCCTTTAAGAACTAGAACACTATTTAACTCCCTGAAAGGTAAGTAGCAAAACTAACTTGAAAACACTCAGCAAGAGAGCTTGCAAAACCTTTCCTCCACAACGAATTTCCTTTTTTTTTCTACTGAGCACAACAAAGGAAGAAGTAGGCTTATTTCTCACTGTTCGCTCTTTGCACTGTCCCTTTCTTCATTCCCTCTTGAATGAAACCAAAGGGATATTGGAGATTCTGTCTTTCACTTCAGCTATTCAGTGCTGTTTTCTGTGTTGACTTGATAGTGACATTTGTATCTTCAGTTGACAGTTGTCTAATGTGAACCCTAGCTTTTGGGGGGGAAATAAATCAATCATTTCATTGGAACTTGTTTTGAAAGAACAGGCCTTGTTCTTAAACCCATTCATTCATATTCTCATAATACACACTATCGATTTATTTCATACTGTGCTGCTTGGTTTAAGAGCGTCTCTTTTCTGGGAAGAAAACTTCCCAGTAATAGCCAGCAACAGCAGGGAATTAAGTAGTGCCAGTTTCTGATGGCTGATGCAGGCTCCAAAGACACGGGTTTTACTGAATGCTTTTTGGGACACAACCTGTTTTCTGCATGTGTGTAAAAGCTCCTAGAGACAGATTTACAGAAGGATTTAGGTGCCTTAAAATCAGACAGGCACCTTGGAGGGATTTTCAGAAGTGCTAAAGCAGCTTACGCATCTCACTCTCATTGCTGTCCATGGTCCCTAGAGCAGTTCAATCATAACAGTAATTAATACTATGGTGCAATTCCTGAACGTCCAATTTGCCCCATTGTTTTAGGGATGACACTGGTCAGATCGGCCCTGGGACCCCCTGTGTGCAACCAGGGGAGCCAATAGGATCTCTGGGCCCCTAGGCAATGTGTGGGAGGACAGCTCCGCACTCCCAGAAGGGGCGGAGTCCCAGGAGGAAGGGGTGGGGTTGGAGCAGCCAGCCCCTGGTGTCACCCAGATGGCGCAGTGTCTCCCCCCCCACCACACACACCACCTGCCGGCCCTCAGAGCCAGCTGGAGCATGGGACGTGGGGCTCTGGAACGCAGTGCCCGGTGCTCCGAGCGACAATGCTAAAGTACAGTAACTGATGGCTGGCTATGAAAATGGAAGGAGGAATAATTTTCTATGCACGACTCCTTTTCACCCATCCTTAAAGGAACAGTATTAAAGCAACACACTGAATTTTCTGAGATGCATCGGTCAGAGATCTGAAACCACATGCTGGTTTCAGTTCTATCCTCTGGGCCTTGTCTCATTTTAGCCTCCCTGGACATTCAATAATGGATTTAAAAGTGGCCAGCCTTCTACAAAAGAGTTTTATTACTCGATTACAGAGGCAGACTGCCGAACTGGAGTTCACTGACAAATTCAACATAATCAACTTGGGCTTGAAGAAAGACATTAACTGGTTAGCCCACTACAAAGGCAGTTTCCCCTGCCTTTGATATTTACATTTACACATCAAAAGCTATGAATGGGATGCATCCAGCATGACTCAATTAGCATCATTAACACTAGTCCTACAATTGACAAGTGACTGCTTTTGCTGTTATATACACTCTGGATTCTGTGTTTCCACTCCAACTCATCTGATGAAGTAGATTTTCCACACGACCGCTCATGATATAATATATTTGTTAGTCTCTAAGGTGCCATAGGACTGTTTGTTGTTTTTACATCAAACTCAGAAACTGACCGTATAGACCTGGGGTAGACAAATGCCTGTTAAATGGCTTCATTACCAATTGAATGGCTCTTTCAAGTTTGATCAGGTTTGATGTTTTGCTAATAGACCTGGCAGGCTTTTTCACTGTTAAGTTCACTAGATCCTCTCTGGAGGAAGCAGAGCCACAGAACAGGGACAGGAAGAGGTGGGTGGGCGGACATTAAGACCCAGTGGTGCCCCAAATTTTTGCGTGCCCTACACAGCTGCCTATTCTGCATGTGAGTAAGGATGGCCCTGATAACTCAAAACTATTGAACTTCTTTCCCAGCCCTGTTTTGAATTCCTTTTGGCTATTCCCTGATGAACAGGGGACAGGGAGATGTCTGGCCTCAGGAGCAGCAAATGGAGGCCTACCACAGGGCCCTTAGGACCTAGGAGTAAGACCCCTCACTCCTCCAAAAGGGAAAGTAATGATTCTTACCAACAACCACAGGACATACCACATTAATACCAACCCTGGAACTTTCCCTTGCAACAAACCCCATTGCCAGCTTTGTTCACATATTCACTCTGTTGATACCATTATTGGACCTAACCAATTCAGTTATAAGATCAAGAACACATATTCCTGCGCATCCAGAAATATAATTTATGCTATCATGTGCCGACAGTGTCCGTCTGCTATGTACATTGGACAAACGTCTCAGACATTTCGCCAAAGAATCAATGCACACAAAACAGATATTAGACAGGATCACAAAGAAAAAACAGTTTCTTGCCATTTCAACCAGAAAGGGCATTGTCTCAAGGACTTAACTACCTGCATCCTGCTTCAAAGACATTTTAACACCAGACTTGAAAGAGAATCCTCTGAACTGTCATTCATGCTTAAAATTTGACACTTTACACCTAGGTCTCAACAAAAACGCTAATTATCTTACCCATTACAAAGATAGCTTCCCCAATTATCACCTCTAATATCATTAGCTCACAGACATTTACCTCCTCCCCTCATCCCCCCTCTGCTCTGAAATTTGATTTGTCCTTTTCATATGTGTTCATTTTTTTGATTGTATCCTTTGGTATATATGGTCATGCCAATTTTCTTCCACTATTTGATCTGAGGAAGTGGGTCTGGCCCACGAAAGCTCATCACCTAATAAACCATCTTGTTAGTCTTTAAAGTGCTACATAGTCCTGTTTTTTGTTGGATGCGGAAGGTAGTGTGCGAGCCAGCTGATATCTCTGTTCATTCCAATCTGATAAGAATTAAACTTTTAAATGAAGTCAAGTTCCAACCCTTCCCTGTGGAGTTGGCTTGTGGAATTGGCCTGAAACAACTCGGTGACTGGGAGATCCATTAATGAGTGTTCAGGCAGATTAAAGTGTTCTCCAACAGGTTTCTGTGTGAGTTCTGGTTTGCAGACAAATAGAGGGGTTTGTGCAAAGCAGGATCATTCACTCAGGGCCGGCTTTAGGAAGTGCGGGGCCCAATTTGAACAGTTTTGGCGGGGCCCCACCACCCAGGATTTTTTGTTGAGCCAAAAAAAAAAAAACCATACAACCATCCACGCCCCCACAACCACACACAAATATCACATCAGAAGTAGATCTGATCAAAATGTATATCAATATAGTTGAACATTTTCAAAAAAATGCCATCCTTTATGTAAAATTTTACACAAAATTAAATCAGTTGCCTTAAGTGCAGGTCAAATATTTTCAATTGCAAACTATCCAATCTTTTTAATAAAGTTTAAAGTTTGATTTTTAAAAAGTTACCAGAGAGCGTTGCAGTTTTCTGTTACATTGATTTACTTTTTAAATAGCAAAAATGGAGTCTTTGTTAAGAAAGTGTTGGTTCTGTGGTCAAATTCCAGTCCTTAGTGATTTCAGCACCAATGATTTTACTAGGTAATATGGTACCTCCCCACCATTGCCTCCTTTGCACTGCCCTTCCACACATTGCCTGCATGTTGAGTCCAAGGTCAGTCTACACAAGATTTTATCAATGATTTTTGCTCAAACGATCACTGACACAAGACAAGGACTCTCAATTGATTCTAGTCAGCTCTGCCTTTAAACACTTTAAAGTGTCAGATATAATTGAGGACTCCCAAATAGACTCTACAGCACTAGAAATAAAACCTGTTTCCATCTTCTGTGACTCACTATCCTCTGCTTAGTGTTCAAGTTATGGTAGACCCTAAGCCAGATCATATGAAGTTCAAGTCTTTTACCTTTTAATCATACAATATGGATAACAACATTTCATTTTCCCAGCTCCAAGTCTTAAGTGAATTTCAACCCAAAAGAGCCAAAATTGATCACCTTGACACAGCAAGTGTGTCTAATGATCTCTGTGGCAAAGTAGGTTGTCTATATAAATAAGGTCTGCTCCTGAAGCCTTTTCCTACAGTTGATTAACAGATGGCAGTAGATAGCTCATTCAGACCACTGGCTGATAAGTTAGTCACCCTGACCAGTCATTAACCATAGTCATGGACTCACCCTACTCTCCATTGTCTCTATGATTCTCTGATGACCTGTGACAAAAAAGGAGGATGGAAAGGGAAACTGAAGGGAGAGACCTCTCTAAATTCACCAATCAAAGAGCAGTATTGCCAACCCAAAAATCACAAGGAACGCCTACACAAAGTTATGAGGATGGTCTGCAAATCATAAGATTTTTTTAAAAATAAAACGTTGGATTTTTATTGGCCTTTTGTTTCTTGAGTATTTAGGGTTCATGTTTTAAAGCTTTCCTGCTTAGCTGTAAGGCCCAGAAGTATAGAGAACCTTTTTTAAATGAAAGCTGAGATTCCTACATAATCAATTGACTCCAGGCCTTTAAAAAACACCAAATGTTTTGAGACTCATGGTAAAACAGTGGAGAAATTCTTGTGAGCCCATGTTTTGCCCACAGTATAAATAAAAAAACCCAATATCTTCTCCACTAAACATCCTAATGAGATACTGCAAATGGTGAACTGAATTCAACAGCTCCTGATATGAACAGGTATCAACCTAGTTTTTCATATTTGAGATGGGTTACCAGGAATCATACATGACAATATGAAATCTTTCCACTCTCAAGTCAGCATATTCACAAAGCACCTATAATTTTGATCCATGCATTTATTGGATAGTGAAAGAGAAAGGAGGGGAATTAGTGTAGATAAATGTTCAAATTAAAAAAAAAAAAAAAGCCTGAAGGAATTAGGACTGGACTCCTACATCTCACGTTCAGAACTGACTAGGACACTTATGACCAGATTTTCAAAGGTGTGTAAAGATCAGATAGATGTCTTTGAAGATCCGAGTTGGCAACTGTCTCTTTAGGAGCTTAATTACCTTCGAAAATCTGAGCTTAGTTTTCCAAGTCCAATTTTCAAAAGTGACTTTAGTCACTCAAGTGCTTTTGAAAATTTTAACTGGGGGCCTAAAGAGACAAAAATAGACAAAAGGCAGGAGATATGGCATTCCTTTTAAAAACGCGTGACATCTATTTTTAAGTAAATTTTATATTATTTTTCTCCCGGGGCAACTGACTATGCCACGGCCCCTCCTCCTGCAGAGCTATCATCTTATGCATGTGCAAGATCTGTGAGAGCCGTCCCATGAATCTGCAGTTAGTGTCTGTGGCGCCTGCTTCTGGGTGGTGTCTCAATGCTGCCACATTCACCTCCAAAGAGGGGGCTTCCCAAAGCAGGCCCTTGCTGCTGACCCCCAAGGCATCCACAGGTCCAATCTCCTTTCAATGGGCCCACTTCCCAGGGCTCATTGATCTTGGATCTGGCTTCCATCCCCTCTCCAACCTTTGCAACTGCCCAGAGGTGCTCACCTTCTGCCTTATCCATTCCCACCTCATTCACCCCACAGGGACAGTCTCTGCCTCACTTGTCCTAGGGACTGTTCTACCAAGCCGTAATACAAAGTTTCGATGTAAAAGGACTCAATACAAAGCTAAAAACTTCAATGACAGAATGATTAATACAGAGACGTGTCTACATCTGCTGCAGGGAGACACCTCTGCCTGCCTCCACCCCTCTCCCCCCAGAGTCTACAGCCCCATTGCAAAGCAGGGGAGGGGAAGAAAAGAGGCTGAGGCCCATCCAGTGGGACTGAAGCAGTCATGAGCAAGCCATGCCCAGGAGCCATTCTCCTATCCATTGCTGGTGCAGTGTTGCTTCAGGCACGCTGAAATGCAGTCACCTCTAGGGTGGGCTGGACAGCTGTTTAACACCTGCACAAGGTTTCAGGCAGGGGGCAGTGCGGGCTGCCTTCCTGCAGAGCCCCCATCAGAACTACTGTCCCCTCCTGGCTTAGGAAAAGAATAAACAGGAGGCTTGGAAATTAATCCGCCCAGTCTCACGTCCCCTAGGCAGGGAATGAGCCATCTACATTAGGCCCCAGCTGGAGTATCATGTCCAGTTCTGGGCGCCACATTTCAGGAAACGTGGAGAAACTGGAGAAAGTCCAGAGAAGATCAACACAAATGATGAAAGGTCTAGAGAACATGAGGTATGAGGCAAGGCTGAAGGAATTGGCCTTGTTTACCTTGGAAAAGAGAAGACCGAAAAGGGACATGAGAGCAGCTTTCAAGTATCTAAAAGAGTATCATAAAGAGGAGGAAGAAAAATTGTTCTGCTTGGCCTCTGAGGTTAGGATGAGAAGCAATGGGCTTAAATTGCAGCAAGGGAGGTCTAGGTTGGACATTACGAAAAACTTCCTGCCTGTCAGGGTGGTTAAACACTGGAATAAATTGCCTAGGGAGATTGTGGAATCTCCATCATTGGAGATATATAAGACCAGGTTAATAGACACCTGTCAGGGTTGAGCTAGGGCAACTCAACTTTGGAAGCCCCAGGAACCACACTGATACTTACAGAACATGCTGAGGGCCTCAACTTAAGTGTGGTTGCATATGCAAGCAAATATATACAAATAGCTTCTCTCACACTGACAGGCATGAATACAAAGATTAAGGCAAGACTACACAACACACAGGCCCCATTTAAGTCAGTTCTGCTGATATTAATAAAATGCAACAGCTACCTGATTTCTACCCATGTGACAGCACTTTTCATGAGCAATGACAGTCCAAGAATTTAACTACTAAAACGCATCTCAACAGAAGATCATTACACTGACTACTTTTTTGTTTTGGATCCCACTCGCTGGCCACGTGTTGATCCCCACATAAACCCAAACTGCACCGCAGGGCGCAAACAAACTGGCCGTGGGCAGCATACCAAGTTATTAATAAATATTTTTAAACCTTTACCTTTTCTCTCTGCTGCCATGTCTCCTCTCCTTGCTCCATCATTTCCCCTGGTGCCTGCTGCCCCCCAACTCCTCACCCTCCTCTGCTGTCCTGACTCCTGCCCTTCTCACTGCCCTCAGCCCTCCTGCGACCTCCCCCCCCTCCACCAGCCCTTCACTCCCCCCTTTGCCCACTCCTCCAGTAGCCCCACTCTGATCAAGTGAGCTACCCCTCCTCATCCCCTCTTCCAACACCTCCGTCTACCCACCTGCCCTGCCTCTCTCCTCTGGTGCTGATCCCTTCCCTGCAGGTGTCTGCGCCCTTCTGCTTCACCCCAGAATCTCCTGGCACCTGCACCTTCCCTTAGCCCTGAACCCTCCTGGTGCCTCCCCCTTCCCTTACTGCCTCTGCCCCCTTTTTCCCTGATGCCCACCCCCTCACCACTCTCTGCCCCATTCCCCTCCTGCCCCTATGCCCTCACACATGACTTGCTCCATCCTCACCTTTCTCATGCCTACCCCTTCTTTCAAGCCTTCTCCCAGCACCTCCCCCTCCCCCTCTAGCCTCCAATGCCCTTCCCCTCTCCTCTCCCAGCATCACCCTGTCCCCCCTCCCACTAACACCTCCCCTCCTGCCTTGTCCCTCATTGTCTGCACTTGGCCCCCTGCCATTTGTCTCTTGCGCCTTCCCCTTTCTTCCCCTCTCCCTCCCCCCAAATCCCTCCCCCTCCCCCGCTGCACAAGCCCCTTCCCCTTCCCCTCCCCAAAAGCCCCTTCCCCACCTTCTGCCTTCCACGTTGCGGGGCCGGAGTCTGCGCTCAGGCTCTGGAGTCCAAACACAGAGGCAACCACGCAACATGCCTCCGAGGAGTTTTAAAATCCTGGGCCCAGACCCCGCCCACCTGCAACTCCGCACATGGCAGCAGCAGGCGGTGAGGGGGAGCCGCGCTCAGTATGGACGGTCCGGGGCCGAGGGGGATGCTTTGGGGGCGGGGTGGGGGAACGTGGGGGCGGTCCAGGGCCCACTCCAGGCAGAGCCGGGGGAGAGACCCAGCTCCACATATTGGTGGAGCAGGGCCCCCGGCTCTGAACTGTAACGCCGGCCAGCCGGCACTTCCGGGTTCAGGGGCGCGGGGCCCCCTTAGGCGCGGGGCCCGATTCAACTGAATCAGTCAAAATCGGCCTAAGGCCGGCCCTGCATTCACTAGACATCCTGGGAAGGGATGCCTGTGCTCCGACATGCTCATGAATTGCAAATAAGAGATCAAGGCATGTCCAGGCTGAAGCAACCCTTTGGAATTGGAATACAATGTTCATGCACGTGATTTTTGCTGTATCTGGCCAGCTCTACTTCGCATCAAGCTAACCCGAAGCCTAATGAAAGTCCTGGGGCTGGAAGAGACCTCAGGAGGTCATCGAGTCCAGCCCCCTGCCCAAAGCAGGACCATGCAAACCAGGGCTTTGTCAAGCCGGGACTTAAAGACCTCAAGGGATGGAGATTCCACCAATCAAAGTCAATAGGCTTTAGATCAGGCTCATCATCTTAGAGCCACTCTCTCGCTCTCTCCCAAGCCTTAGCTCTATATATTCCTAATTTTGCTCACAGCCAACCAAGTCTAAAATAACAATCAAGCTCTGGAAACTCCGTGTGGGATCTTCAAAAGCACTCATCCCATTGGCTTGCGCATGGACTTTAGAGTAAGCCAGGTCTGGGCAAAATACAGCCCGCAGGCTGAATCCGGCCGGCCAAGTCACCAGATCCGGCTCACGGAGGCAGTGGGAAGCCTCAGGCAGGCTCCCCCTCAGCCCCGCCCGCCGGGCAGAAACACAGCTGCAGGGCTCCATTTCTCTTTTAAAACTGGAGGGGAGGGGGGGAGTTTTAGGAGCTGCCCTGCCCCCAGCACATTCCTATTGGCCTGTTTCTGGCATAAACCGGCCAATGGGAGCTGCTTGTTAGAATAACAGGCAGCTAAGAAGACTCACGCCCCCTCTCCTGGGCTCAGTTATTCATGAAGCACATGGCACCCCAGCCCTTTCCTGCCCCAACTCTCTGTCCCCCTCCCCAACATACCCAAACCCTCTGTCCCCCTCTTACACCCATATCCCCTCCCAGATCTGGCACCCCAATCTCCTGCCCCAAGTCACAAGCCCCTCCTAACCTAGGTCACATGCCAACCCGTGCACTCCAGTCCCCTGCCCGAGGTCACATCCACCTGCTTCAGCCCAACTCCCTCCCAGACTCCAGTCTCCCTCCTGCACCCCAATCCCTTACCCCAAGCTCCCCTCTGCACCCAACCTCCATCCCAGACCCCGCAGCTCCATTAATATCATGGAGGAGTGCAGCCCTCGACCACTTTCCAAAAATTTTGGCGTGCCCCCCCCCCCCATCAAAAATTATTGCTTACCCCTGGCCTAAGCCCAGTTAGTCCATTGACTTCAGTGACAGCAACCTGAGGCTACCAGGAAGCACTTTTTTGGAAATCCCACCCTCTGAATCATTAGGCCCTGGAGCAGTTGCTCCCATTCCCCTCTGGCTGCTGACGACAAAGGGGTCTGAGGCTCCCAGCTACTGCTATGGCAGCAGCGGCGGCGGCAGCAGCGGCGGCGGTAGCCGCCGGAGCCCTGAGCCCTGTAAATTGCCACCGGAGCACCACGCTGGCCACTCCATGTGGCTATGAGGGCTGGCGAGGGTGGGGGTGGGGTACACGGTGCAAAGTGCTAGCTGTGCCTGGTCCCACCCCTTCCGCCAATGCCCTGCCCCCCGGTGGGGGGGCATGGAACCAGGGTTTACCATATACCTTACCCCCAGGTCCTGTGGCCGCTGGTAGTCAGTATTTTACTTCTTCAGCTACTAGAACATCCTCAAAGGGCAACTGAAAGACACATCAGCCAGCTGCTCCTCCCTCTGCAAAAACACAAAGGAACTTGCCGTAGAAATGCAAACTAGTACTCCATGACAAATGACCTGCCAAGAGGGACAATACCTCCATCATGCTTATTTTTGGAGGGGGTGGGGGGCGAGGGAGAGAAAAAGTAGTTAATTCAGTTTAGAAAAAGCTGTGCACCAGAGGAGCTTCCAGGCACAAGGAGATTATCCTGACACTTCCCATTAAAATGCAATGCCGATTCACAGCTCCAGAGGATTAGCTACAAAACAACATATGCGTCACTGTATTGCTTTGTCTCTTTCAAAGTTTCTGGCACCCAGGCCCTACAAACGCAAGTTCAGCCCTCAACTCATGCCCTGTTTGAGGTTAGGTTGCCTGATTGTGAAGAATAAGAAACAGCTCTCAGCATGGCATTGGTAGGGCAGGGGACATCCCTATAATTTCTCCCACTCTTCTACTGCTAATTACACTAAGAACCTGCTTAGGCTAGAATGGCTGATTGAAATTTACAAAGTGACTGAAAATGGGTTCCATGCTCCATCCTGGACTCCTCCCCCTCCCCTCCCAGTTAGCCCACCGTAGGTACAAACAGAGTCTAGTCCAGGGTCATAGAAATCCATGTGAGTTTTGTAGTGATTGTCAATGGATGCACGCTCAGGCTTGCAAGCACCTCCAAACAATCAAAAGACCCCACTGAGATTGCATTTTTCTGACAATATATTTTCCAAGTGGAAAACCCATGATATGAAAAACAATCTACAGCTTTCCAGCTGGCAAAATAAAAAGAGCCCCGTGGAATGTTTCGGCATCCATCACTCAAATTAAAAAAACATTAGCTTGCCATGTTTGTGTGCTGCAGTTACAGGGGTGTGACCTTCCTACTTTTGCAATTGTCTTCTCCAAATAACCTGCTGTGCATCCCATGGAAAATATTGGCCTTCAGGTTTTTTTCTGCTTTGTGATTCTCCTGATTTAGTGATGTACACAGAGGCTATGTCAAGACTGCCGCTTTTTTTCGGCAAAAGGTATGCAAATTGCGCTCTGCAATTTGTGTACCTTTTTCCGATAGTTTTGTTGGAAGAGGCTTTTCTGAAATTTGGCCCATCTACACTGCACCAAATTTCGGAAAAACCTCTTTTGGAAGAGCCCTACTTCTTCGTGGCATGAGGAAGACAGGATTTCTGAAAGAGCACATCTGCTCTTCCACAAAAAATGTCGGGAGAGCAGACACGTTCCCTGGACACGGCGGAGTTTTTCCAGGATACCTCCGGTATCTGGAAAAAATCCATAGTCTAGAGATAGCCAGAGAAAAAAAAGTCAGGGAAGTTTTCACTTCTCCCCCATACCCAAATAGTCCTTCTCTTGTGATAAGGCATAATAACGTGTCATGATGGATTCCCCCCCCCCCACAGGCTATTGCTTCTGATAATTGCTTTGGCGCGTTAAGGCTGTCACTCACCGGAGGCATTAGCAGCTTTCTGTACCCCAGCGAAATAAAAGCCATCTTGAAATCTTTATTCTAATCTGAATCCTTTTTTGGATCATGGCCCCTAGTTCTCAGCAGAGGGCGTTTGACTCAGCTCACCGAAGATGGGATGGGTTTTCTTTGATGTTGTCCAGCATGTGGCATGCAGTTTCGTAAATCTCCCCCTCCATTAGAAAGATCACCCCCTTCAAGTTTAAAACAGTCACAGCCAGCTGAAGAAGGAGCCATTAGAGCTTTTTAAAGTCTCTTGCAGAGCCAGACATTAAGCCATAGCCATTACTAAACCTGCAAAAGTACATGCTTACACCGCTGTTTGAGTGATTGCATCCCAAAGAATTTTGCAGAATCCACACCAGTGTTTGAATGGCAATTCTGATAGGTGAAACAGTGCAGCAGACAACACAGAGAATGTAGTTTCATCAGAGTAATTTGATTGCATGTTGTATTCCCTGCATCTGCATCTCTTTGGGTATGTCTACACAGCAGCGTTATTTTGGAATAACTGCACGTCTACACTACAAGCCTTTATTTTGAAATAATGTCAAGCTGGAGGACGTCTTACTCCGACTCTTGGTAACTCTTATTTCACAAGGAGTAAGGGAAGTCGAAGGAAGAGTGTTCTTCCTTTGATTTCCTGCTGTGTAGACAGTGCCACAAGCCAAATTAAACTATTTCAACCTCAGCAACGCAATTGACGTAGCCGAAGTTGCGTAGCTTAATTGGACTTTAGCCCTCCTGTGTAGATGTACCCTTTGTGTCCTTAATAATTATGATACAATACCTAGCTTTTATATCCTGATTTTCATCTCAGATCTCAAAGCTAACTGAGATTGTGAGTGGTGCTGCATGAATTTTCCAACCCAAACCTTCTTCCGTGAAAAACATTCAGTAATACTCAAATGTTTTGCAAATTTGTGCCAATTTCACCAGAGCACTTCAGCAACCCACCCAAAATGCCATTGCAAGCCCCTCCCCCATTTTTATTTTGACATGTTCTAAATATAACACTTTGACTGTTCAAGTTGAATCGACTTTTATTTTGAAGTTTCCTGTAACTCATTACACTAAAACTAAGAAAATCTCAGCCTGGAAAAGAAACATTATATTTGATCCAAACCAAAGTGGTTTTCAACTTTCCAGTTCACCAGGCATTCTTTAAAAAGTTCCTTTTTTGACTCAAAACATTTTTTAAAAAACCAAACTTGCCCGGGAACCAAAAAATCCATTATTCACCCAGTTCTAAGTGTCAGCCCGTCAATGCAGGGATGGTCTCCATATTGCTACAGAATCTAGCACACTGGGGCATCAGGCCTGAGTCTAAACGTATATAGCTATATGAGCAATAAAGCAGTTTTTCCTATGGGGCCTTCATAAGGGTTACGAGCTATGGAGCTCTGTTTTAATTCACTAGAACTACACCAATTTAAGCTTGGCTCTCTTTGGGTACGTCTACACTACAGTTTTGTTGGAAAAACGATTGTTTTTCCGATAAAACTTGAGGAATATCCACACTGCAATTACGTTCGTCTGCAAGAAAATCGAAAGAACCAAGGCTTTTTCCTGGCATTGGTAATTCTCATTCTATGAGGAAGAAGCCTTTTTCCGAAAGTGCTCTTTCACAAAAAGGCATGTATGGATGAGGAAGAGGGAGTTCTTTCGGAAGAAGAGGGAAGAGGAAAAAGCACAGGTGCCCTGGTGGCCATTCCATCCATAGTACTCACAGCTTACATGCGAGAGAGCATCCATTCAGTCTGGACGCTCTCTTTCGAAAAAGCGGATTACTTTTTCAATGCATTTTTGCAGTATGGACGCTCTCTTTTGGAAGACATTTTCCGGAAGATCTCTTCTGAAAAAAGCTTCTTCCAAAAGAAGCCTAGAGTCTAGATGTAGCCTGTGTGTGCCTTATCTTACCTCTATCACGTGTGGTCCCAAGGTAATGTGCCTTCTTCTATGTATTGGCTGGAAAAAATATTCAGGAATATTTGGCTATTTGTTAATTGAATTTCCTCCCCCCCTCCCCGACTATGTTCTCAGGCAGCAGCTGGGTTTGAAAGGAAGCCTCCTCCTTACATGGCCACATGGCACCTTAATTCTGACAAACAGCACAGTACGTAGGTGCGCTGAATGCCGTATCAAGGCTTTGAAGTGTTGGGAGCGGCAAAAAGGCGATAAGGAGAAGCCGCAGGTCTTTCATGCTGCTGCCATTTAAGCAACTTTGCAAGATTCTGATAATTACCTCATATTCATTTTACAGTAGAGCCCACACGCTCCTCTCAGGATTGAAGCTTCCCTATGGTAGGAACATATTTAGAGAAGCGGGCCCTGAGCCTTAAATCTCTTCAGGCTCCTCACTCCCAAATCAAGGGGGATGAAGCCCATTAAATTCCTCTAGGGCCTTGGATCTATCTAGTGTAAGACGTCAGAGGACCCCTGCACTTGGGGATCTTTTCTAAAGCATAGCACTTCCCCCTGAAAAATGGCTAGATCTGTTCTGGTTAGCAAATGCCTGTAACACTTGGCTCAAAGTGAGTGATCATTTGAACTGTTCCTGTAAACGCTGGATGGCTGATCTCAGTTAGGAGGTGCATCTCCCCGGTGGACTGGAGGGGACAGAGAGATGTGGAAATGACTGACTTTGTCCACCTGTTTTTACCAGTGCCTGGCTGACGTGAGACTGTCATCAGAGCTGAGAAATCTACCCATTGGATATTATTGATTCATAATTGGGACAGTCTATACCAGGGGTTGGCAACCTTTCAGAAGTGATGTGCCAAGATTCAATGTATTCACTTCAATTCACAATCTGCATGCCATTCGATAATAGTCCTACTTACATGTTAGCAGCTTCATTAATTGCTCTCGGTAGCCCTTTTAGATACTTAAAAACTGCTATCGTGTCCCCTCTCAGTCCTCTCTTTTCCAAATGAAACAAGCCCAATTCTTCTAGTCTTCTCTCGTAGCTCATGTTCTCTAGACCTTTAATCTTTTTTGTTGCTCTTCTCTGGACCCTCTCCAATTTCTCCACATCTTTCCTGAAATGTGGTGCCCAGAACTGGACACAATACTCCAACTGAGACCTAATCAGAGTAGAGTAGAGTGGAAGAATGACTTCTCGTGTCTTCCTCACAACACTCCTGTTAATGCATCCCAGAATCATGGGGGTTTTTGTGTTTGTTTTTTTTTTCAACAGTGTCTCATTGTTGACTCATAGTTAGCTCGCGGTCCACTATCACCCCTAGATCCCTTTCTGCAGTACTCCTTCCCAGACAGCCCCTTCCCATGCTGTATGTGTGAAACGGATTGTTCCTTCCTTAGTGGAGCACTTTGCATTTGTCCTTCTTAAATTTCATCCCTCATGCCTTGTCACGTTCTTTGCTGAAATGATGGACTTTCTATGCGCTTGTAATGCTCAGAAGGGTGCTGAGTGTACAAGATGCACATTTCTGGGGAACAAAGCTAGGACTAGGGATTTGCTAGAGTTGCACTGTATGTATTCATGAGTGGCTGGCCATTGCATTCATGGGTTCAGCTGGGCGTGACTGCATGCTAAAGGTGATGTGAGTAGACTAGGAGTGGATGCTCTGACAGCAAAGCAATGTAAGAAGCATGTAGGGTTATAATACTAAGGGAACACAGCTGTTGAATGTCCCTGATTGTACCCTGCATAATGTCACAATATTATACATCCCTTCCCCTCCCATTTTCTTCATGGAGTTTTCAGAGTACAATTCCTTCCTGACTACTCTGAAAGTGTCCCCTGAAGCATGAGAGTGGATGAGCAGGATCTTAACTTCTATAAAGATAGCCTAGTGCTCACTTATGCCAGTGACTGGGACCACAGACGTAACAAGATTCAGGTAGTGTTGCTCAAAAAAAAAAATTAACGAGCCCAGCCTAGTGTTTGAATTTACCACACTCTAGGGGACAACAATGGGTGGGTGGGGAATGGAAAGACAGTGAAATGCATGGATGAGAAGGCCATGGATCTTATTGAACTGTAAATAACCTCGCCATTCACCATCGGTGAAATAAAACAAGTACTTGTTAAGCTAGGAAATAACACACGGAAACGCCTCCACACTTGTTGACTGACACTGCACAGGCACTTAAGAGGGAGAAGGATTTACAAACACATGGAGAGGTTCTGATGACATCAAGGTAACCATGAAAGCCCAGCTCAAGTGTTTTGTGTGGCTCTCAGCATCTGGAGAGGTCTAGTTTGTTGTTGTGTTTTTCCCACGGTGTTGTGGATTTATTTTTTTTCCTAAATAAGAAAAAATAAATTGCTAGGAGAAATCATAAAAGGATAAGAGTATACCCCTGCCCCGCCCCACACACCTCATGTTAAAATCTGCAAGCCTTGACAATGTCATATGCATTTAGAATCAAACACCACAGCATGTCTTTGGCTAGCACAACATATTTACAAGGCTGGTGGCATCCAAAGCAAAAGCTAAATGACTCTCTTTGATGTACCTTATAATTTGTGTGCATGTCACAGAACAAACCTCTGCTTCCACCACGACAGCCTGCAAAAGGGACATATTTTGTACGCTGGTGAGGTAACCCCAGTACTTGCATGACAATGGTGTGGATCCATTCTCTGGAGACAATGAAGGGGTGGGGCTTTTTCCTTCACATGCATGTCAAGATAGCAAGTTATATTGACTCCCCAACACCCCTTACTAGACCCACTAAATCAAACCCCGAGAGATTGATCTCCACAGTGCCAATCTCGGTAAGCGGAGACCAGACCAATATCTGCAGTGTTCAAGCTTCCTATAGGAGGCCTCATTTCACTTTTGATGATGTTGTGTTGAGCCCTGCATGGATGCAAAATTGGTATCTGCATCTGCAAAAATGAGCCGCGGATACCCACAGATCCAAAGCGTTTAGCCGCGGACTTCCAGGGCTCTGCTGATTTCTCTGTAGTGCCCAGAAAACCCTGGCATTAACTGCAGCGACAAGCCATGGCACATTCTGGCTCCATGATCAAAGTGGGTTGGCGAGAGACAGGTAAGTATGGAGGGGCCTGAATCAGAGCATTCAGATTGGACTCAGATTTTCTAAACAAACCCACCATCAGTATTCAGAAATGTTCCAATCCAGTCACCTGGTGCAAAAGCCATTGGAGCCAATAGGA
Source organism: Pelochelys cantorii (assembly GCA_032595735.1). Lineage (NCBI taxonomy): Eukaryota > Metazoa > Chordata > Testudines > Trionychidae > Pelochelys > Pelochelys cantorii. The sequence continues at coordinate 30,763,809 of CM064343.1, read as the reverse complement.
ACGTAGCCTTTGATTTTAATGGCCTGTTTTAGAGAAAAGCAAATTTCAAACAGTTTGGACCCAAGGTTTTCATCTGAGGGTCTCTTTGCTGATCACAGACACCTCTCTTGCATTTCCATGGCAGGACCAGGCTCTGTAAACTGTACTCCATATATGTATGGATTTTAGTACACAGTATTCTAAGTTCCCTGTTATCTTCTGCAAGAGTCTTGTCCTATTTTTTTCAGCATCGTCTATTTGAAACCTGGTCTTTGTTTCTGAGGGGTCAGCTTCTCCTTATGAGTTCTGTGAAAAGTTCTAACCATGTTTTACAGAGACATATTTTGGAGAGCAGTTGCCGAGAGCTCTGTCATATAGGGTATGCTGTAGGTTACATATTATTAAGTCGCTATAGGAAAAGGTGGATCATTGTCATATAAATCAAAGGAATTTCAAGATGAAGAAGGGCATGTACCTATTTCAGGGACATATTGCGAAGCCACCATGGGTAATCTAAGTGAGCAGCTAATGGGCTGCTGGTCAGGAAATCAATGAAAAGATATTATTATGTAATAGGATAAGGAAAACCTCGAACTATAACTTTCTTAAATAGGATTAGGAACCCCTGTGCAATGTGGACTGTCATGGAGATTCAAGGACAGAGGGAAGAAATAAATACCCCTGAATTAATTGATGTAGGTGGGACACGGGCAGGAACCATTTGAGTCTTACTCAAGAATCAAGGCCCTAAAGCTAATAAAATGCCTCTGATACATTAGAGCAACAAAGGAGGGATAGGTTTACTATCATCTGGCAAGTGGAACCACATAAAATCAAAATAAAAACATGTCACTCCAGGTCAGCTAACTTTGAAAGAGAAGCAATGCTCGTGAAGGAGTTGCATCTCTCTCTATGTCTAGACTGCAGGCTTCTTTCGGAAGAGATCTGCCAGAAAACCTTACTCCAAAAGAGAGCATCCACACACTGCAAAAGCACATTAAAAAAGCGAACTGCTTTTTCAAAAGATGGCATCCACATTGAATGGACGCAATCTCGCATTTCAGCTGTGATTACTATGGATTGAGTGGCCACCAGGGCACCTGTGCTTTTTCCTCTTTCCTATTCTTTCTAAAGAACTCCCTCTTCCCCATCCACACACGCCTTTTTCCAAAAGAGCTCTTTGAAAAAAGGCTTCTTCCTCGCAGAATGAGGATTACCAATGTCGGAAAAACCCCTCCTTTTGATTTTCTTTTGGAATAATGCGATTGCAGTGTGGACGTAATTGAAGTTTTTTCAGAAAAATGGCCATTTTTCTGAAAAAAAATCTGTAGTGTAGACATACCCTATGGGAAGTAACAGGGTTTCCCTGAGAAACTGAAGTTTAAGAAACTCATTTTTCTTTTCCTACAGGCTAAAAACAAAGCTGCCTAAAATCTTCTAACAGTGATAATTCCCAAATCACCCTCTCTGCCTTCATGTCTCCCCTCCTACCCAGTCTTGCATTTTCTAGCAAAGCTAACAACTTTGTATGAGCAAATCAAACCTACACTTTTGGGGGGTCAGATCTTCATTTGCCTTTCTGTGCTGCTGAGGTGGTGGTGGATGCAATGACAACTTTAACTTCCCTTTGTGTGCCCTGAATGCTAGGTCAACCAGGGACCATTTTGGTCCCCAGAGAAATTTGGAGCATGAAGCTGCTCTAAATTATGCCTGGCTGCAACAGCAGACAGGGATTACGGGGACACACGTGTGACAACATGTCCTAACCCTCTTCTGCAACCCTAATAGCATGGCTGGAAAGGTATGAGGGGACATGGAACTGCCTCACTGGCTCCATGCCACCTGAGGACACATCTATGGTAAGGGAATCAGCATAAAGCCAGGTAAGCTGACATGAAGGCAGGTTTTGTGACTAAAGCTGATGCATGAAATTAGAGGTGAGACAGGCCGTAGTGGTCACTTGTAAATAGGGCTGTCCAGCCCGAATTGAGAGGAAAAGTCAAAATCTTAAAAAACAACAACAACAACAACAAAAAACCCACTTTTTCATACCACAACAAAGCCAGCCCCAAAACCAAACATCATTTTGGGTCAGCTGAAACACTTTGTTTTCATTTTAACCTTTTGTTCCCTTTTGTAAGGTAAATTTACTAATGTTTCAAAAACCAAATGATGACATTTTGACTACAAAAAAAACCAACTCCTCCTCTCCAGTTCAATGCTCTCAAAACTTATTTTTTAAACCCACAGTTGTTCAAGCCAGGTGTTTTGTTTAGCCTGATTCTGTGTCATGCACAGCTTAAAATCAGTATCATTTGGGAAAAATTGTTGCATCGCAAAAATGCCTGACCTTTAAAACGCCCATCCAACCATCACTAGGAAAAGGTTTGCATGCCCTGAGAAAGAGCCAGGCCTGCCATTGGGGGCAGACGTGGGGCCCAGTGGTGGCATCTAGAGCGCCAGGCCCTTTCAATCCCTGCTCCCTGCCCCTCCCCTTCTGCTTGAGGATTGTGAAGACACTCGGGAGCCCAACAAGGCTGTTGTTCCCGATGGAAAGAGATCAGACTCCCACCCCCGCTGCTGCAGACCTCCCTCCCCCACACACTGGGCAGTAAACAGCAGGTGTGAGCACAGAGCTCTGGCAAGCGATACTCAGGACAGTTGTGCAAGCCAAGCCATGGCAACCAAAACAAAGGTGATGTCTTCTGATTGAGACGTGGCAGCTCAGATATTTCTGTCTCGGGTCATGTTTAGCAAGGGCCCAAGCCATTGTCCATTTGAAATCAATGGAAAGATTCCTACCAACTTTATAGGACCTACGAGACCTACGGGAACACTTCATGGGTGATGTAAGTAGAATCTGAGGGTCATCAATTCCTAGCCCTGTCCTACACCATTCCTGCTCTTCAGGCCAAACTAACTGGCCTATGACACTTAGGGTGCGTCTACAATGTGAGCGTCCACACAGCAACTGCATTATTTCGAAAGAAAATCGAAATAACGGACGGCTTTTTCTGATGTTGGTAAACCTCATTCCATGAGGAATAAGGCCTCTTCCAAAAAAGCTCTTTCGGAAGAGGGTGTGTGTGAATGCTCCACTGCTGCTACATTGAAATAGCTCCTCCCCAGGGCCATTCTAAAGTTATTCCTCCCCAGTGATTCCTGGGGCTCTACATCGAGATAGCACGTCCACATTAGGGGAGCCTGCCTCAGAGTAATTTTGAGACTTCCCTGTAGTGTGGATGCTCTATTTCGAAATAAGATAGCTTCTGGAATAGCTTTTTCTAAACTACGCTTGCCGTGTAGATGTACCCGCAGAAGTATACTCAACTCCAGCCTTATCTAGTCTTGTTTCTGATTTGAAACCTGCTGGCATTTGCAGGCAGTGGGGCAATAAGGAGGCTGGATGGACACTTCATTTATTGGGTAGGCATCTGAAGCCACTGTTTGTGCTATGAGATTTTTCACAGGGAAGCAACAAATTGAACAGACTGGCCACTCTCCTACTGCACTGAAAGCCTCCCCGATTGTTCAGGAACGTTGCTGCAATCCTCTTCCCCCAATAAAAACCAGTGTGTCTCCCAACGCTCTTCTCTTTCATCTTGCCCAAGCACAGCAGCTTTTGACAGAGCTGGGCCAAGCTTCATTTCATAGAAACAATTTCACTTCTTCTTTCATCTCTGTACACACAGGCTTTTGTTTTCTTTTCTTGTTTTCTCTTCCTTTTTTTTCTCTTCCCCCACCCCCTTCCTGGTGGCACTTATGCTCCAGTCTGCTCAACTCTGACAAACAGGAATTTGGAAACTCTATATATTAATAGCGTGAATCACTTAAGTGAGGTACATTATGTTTTCAATTTCCACACGGCTTTCAATTGTAGGCAACTTATCAAGGGTTGGCATCCAATTCATTGTAACAATCCTGAGCATTAGATCCGGGTTGTTTCACCGAGAGATGTAGTTCTTTCATTGAGGGAGCTAATACCCCCCATTATTATATCTGACATTTCAACCCAGTGCATTATTCTTCATCTCGCAAATGAGAGCAACTACCCACTCTTTGCATGAACAAAGCTCGAGGTGGGTACATTTAAGATAGCTGTACACATACACAAGTGTCATCCTAACAACCTCATTACAGAAAATAACAGAAGCCAATTTAATAAATGAATGTGATGGAGGATATGAAAAATGAAGGTCTCTGTGGTATTTAAACATGCAAAGAAAAGAGCCAATATTGTTGAATTTTGGGGTGCAGCCATGCTGCACCAACTACCAAGTCAATTTGGAGGCTATGTTCCCCCGGTCAGGGTTTAGCTGGAAGTACCCTTCACACAAATGTGCCACCAAGAAAGAACATTGCAAAACCCAGCTTCTGTACGCACATTTTCTTCCACATGCAACATAAGGGTACATCTAGACTATAGGCTTTTGTTGACAGAGGCTTTGTCAACAGATACTGTCAACAAAGCTTCTGTCGAAAAAGAGCGTCTAGACTACATCCAGTTCTGTCAACAAAGCAAGACGCTTTGTCGACATGAGAGTGTAGATGCAAAGGACAGTGTAGATGCAATAATGCCTTCTGTCGACAGAACTCTGTCAACAAAAGGCGTTATTCCTTGTAGAATGAGGTGAGGTGTACCGCCGTCGACAAAACTGCTGAGTTCTGTCAATGTTATATCGACAGAATTCGGCAGTAGTGTAGACACAGGTATCGTTTGGTCGACAAAAGGCTACTTTTGTCGACAAAACCCTGTAGTCTAGACACACCCTAAGTGGTTCCTTTGATAATTTGGCCCAACAAATTTCCAGTAGGGTCAAATGGCCCTGGGCAGGGACCTTCACTCAAGTTGAGTTGTCCTTCGCTCCATAACTGGTCCTGGTCAAGGCAATGGACCTATGCACGGAGCAGGATGCTGTTCAGTATAAGGCTGTTAGAATCTGGCCTCAAGAGGACTGGTCATATCTTCAAAGAAAAAAAGAAAACCTGCCCTGGATTTCAGTGGTGTCTGGGAATAACCAGTATTCCCGGGACAAGCAAGTGGATGAAGTCTTTCCAAAGGCCTCCGAGGGGGCCATATTTTGAAGTTTCAATAAGCAACACGCTTTAACACATAAACAGGCAATCCCAATTAAAACTCCATGAGGGGCAGCGACCATTTGCTACCCTTCTTCGTGTGGGCGAGTTCTCGTCTTTTTCCAACGTTTCTTTATATCAATGTGCACTCAAGGAGTTTTGCGGAAGTTGATGCTACACCTAAGCAGCACTTCAGTGTTACAAAGACAGAGTTCAGCTTGGAAAAGATCCATGCTCACCAGCAACTCTGCCCACATAAACGATACTGCTGAGCTGACTACAGCATGTGAACTCCACATTTATCACCTTTCTGCTTTCTCCCTTTGTGTATCGTTCATCTTTCCTATGAATAGTCAGGTTATAGAGGTGATTCATCAGAGGAATTCACTGATGCAAGATCTCATTAAGACCAAGAGCTAAACAGGAAGATAATGAAGACTGAACATTTCTACTTAAATTGTAAACGTCTTGGGGGAAAGGTTTGCCTTTTAGTTGTGCTTGTATAACATCTAGCAAAGTAGGGCCCTGCCTGGGCGTTCCAGCTGCTACCATAACACAAATCAATAAGGATGGTATAATACACAGGAAACCCTTGATATTTGTGGTGGATGGGTTCCCGGCACCACCACGAAGGGTGAAATTCATTAATATTGGGAGCTGCGGCTCCCTGCCCCTGTAGTGAGCTCCCCACAGCTCCCGAACTCACCGCAGGGCCAGAGAACTCACCATGGCTCTGGGCAGCTGTGAGGAACCCACCACAGGGGCTAGGAACTGCAGTGAGTTCCCCACGGCTTCTGGCCCCTGCTGCTGCTTTCCCCCCCCGCCCCAGGCCAGGCCAGGAGACCCCCATGAATACAGGTTGGACTTCCCTGGTACAGCAAACTTGGGACATGACCAGTCCCGGGTGAGGGATTTTGCCAGACCAGGGGAGATCATGTCTGTCCCCCGTTACCGGCCTCTCCAGCCCTGGACTGGCCACTGGCTGGCTACCCAGTCCTGCTGCTGCCAGCCCCACTGCCCTGCCAGTACCCCCTCTTTCCCTGCTAAGCCAGGCAGCCCAGCTCCAACCCAGTTCCCTGCGTACTGGGCTCCTGGCTATGCTGGGCAGCCCCACTGGGTTGTACCTAGCCCTCCAGCTGTGGGGAGCTCGGCAACCCAGCTCCAGAGAGCCCAGCCGCCAGCCTTCCACCAGGACTCTGGTCCTGGAACATCCATGGTCCTGCTGGACCACGGATGTTGCCGGACCAGGGAGTCCCGGTTAACAAAGGTTCAACCTGTACATGGAACTGCAAACAGTGATTCTGCAAATTGTGAGACTCTCCGGTACAGCTGACCCGTGTTATATTAGTGAGGCTTTTAAAAAGTTTGGGATAAACCCATCCTGCTTCAGGGCATAAGCCAATCTCTGATTGATGGGAGCTAGGAAAAAACTTCCCAGGATGGGATAGATTATCCCAGAACTGCCCAATATACATTTTCTTGCATTTTTCTCTGGCTAGTGTCAGAGGCAGGATAAGGGTACAGACAGGGCCTGACCTGTTTCACCCAGGCAATTCCTAGGATCCAAGGTTCCTCTCATGTTTTTAAAGGCATGAAGCATATCCTCACATCTTCTCCATTCTTTTTGGTTGTGGTCTTCATTTCTTCTGTTTCAGCCAGCATTGGGTTTGGAGCGTAGCTGCTTCAGTGCGATAGCAAAAGGTTTCCGCAAAGACATAAAGCTCACACAATGCAGTGGAGTGAAAGGGAAGGGCTGGGCGTGAGTGGACACTGATACATGAGGGGCAGAGAGCTATTAGAATTAAATTACCAACAATTTATCAAGAAGACAGTGCATTAGTCACTATCAAAAAGTTCCCAAATTTCAACCTTGAAAGACTGCCCCCCCCCTTACATTCTGCTTCATCATACCTCATTTATGCATTTCCGTCTTTGATTTGTGTTCATGGTAGTCTCATAAAAGGTCTTATATTCTCCTCTCCTTTGGTGTTTTATATTATTTCAGCACACTTCCACTCTGGAGGAGATGTGGGAGGGGGTGGAAGGAGAGTGGGGGAGAACAGTGGTGACTATCTGCTCCCATTGAATGCAATGAATTGAAATAAATATATACCTATATCTGTGATGGGTTAAACATGCTAGTAACTAACAAGAAACAAATAGGTCATTTTAATTTTCCAGCATCTCTCAGCACTGCATGGAGAAAAGCAGGAATGTCATAGGACCAGATTCTGATAGTTTTACTCCCTTCAGCCTGGTCTATATTAGACCAGGAAGGTCGGCGTAAGGTAAAATGCATAGCTGGAGTCGGCTTACCTTAAGCTGAGCTTTGGCGGGGCCTACACTGTGGGAGGCCGACTGGAGCTTCCCTTACTCCTTGCAGAAGGAGGAGTACTGGACGCCAGTGGGAGCTACCCTCAGTGTTTGATTTAGCGGGTCTACACTAGACCCTCTAAATCAAATGCCAGAAGATTGATCTCCGGAGCGTCGCTCTTTCCGTAAGTATAGACATGACCTTAGAGAAGTGACTTACTCATCAAGTAGATTCATTTGCTGGCAGTAGGATACTGGAAGTGAGGGTTTCTACTACCTCCCAGTGTGAGTAAAGGTCTGAATGGAACCTTGAAATTTTTCCTATGGAGCAGTTTTCCATCAGAGTGCTGTGAGTTATTTCCCAAGTACTTGGGAAAAACAATGAGAATGCATGAATGTATTTACATACCATGTAAGGAGATCCATTCGGTTAACAAGGCATGAAGGCAAACTTCACTCTAATAAAGGGTAGAGACAGCATGGTGTTTACAACCAGCGGGTGAGAGCAGCTTGGTCTGGGCTTTAGTTTTCAAAAAAATGTCACAAAGGGTCACTGGTCTAGAAAGATTGGTGGTGGGTACGGGGGGAAGGGCGCTGAACTTCAAGTGATAAGCAATTGAATCCAGTGATTGCAAATAATATCACTGTTTAATAAACGTGTATCGAGCGAGGCCTTTTCTGAATGAGCGGTGATTAGTATTGCTGTGAAATGTATGTATGAATGTTATATGTTGTGTCATGGGGAAGTATGGACACTTAATGATAGCATGTTTTGAAGTGTGTGCCAAAGAGACAGAAGCTGTTTCCCTCACAGACAGGAAGCCCTATTCAGGAGCTAAGGGGACGTCATCTTCCCTCATGAAGCAAGGCAGCGGCTCTCAAACTTCATTACACTCTGACCCCCGTCTGACGACAAACATTACTACACGATCTCAGGAGGGGGGACCGAAGCTTGAGCAGGCCCACCAACAAGGGGAAGGGGTGCATAGGGGGTGGTTGCTCAAGTCCCAGTGATTCTAAAGGGCCCGGGACTCTGGCAGCTGCCAGCACCCTGAAGTCCTGGCCCTTTAGAATTGTTGCCAAAGCGCTGGATGGTGCATTCCAGAGCCACACACCCCAAATGGCTCTGAGGGCCAACGGGAGGGGCACTGTGCAGTCTGGGGGGTGCTGAGGGCTAACTGCCCCAGGGCCACTCCTTCCTCCTAAGGCCCCACCCCTTCCAGGAGTGTGGAGATAGGCCCTCCCTCCACATTGCTCAGGGAATCAGCAATCCAGTCAGCCCCTCTGAGCCTGAATCTGACCAAGTCCCACTGCCCCACATGGAAGGGCCAAAGCCCAAGGGTTTCTGCCCCAGGCAGGGGGCCTCTAATGTAAGCCTTGCTATCTAAGGCTGAAGCCCTCTGGATTTGGCTTTACCCCCAGGGTGTAGGACCCTGTGCCACCATAAGTCTAAGCCAATTCTGGCAACCCCATTAACATGAGGTCATGCCCCACTTTGGGGACCTGACCAATGGGCCCTCCAATTTTTCCCATCCATGTGCGAAATAAATTTTGCTCTGTAGAAACACATGCTACGAGCTGTGGGTGCTCTGCTATGAGCCGAGTGGCATTTGGATCTCTCCAAGCGCTCAGCTTCCAGGGAACACTGGTCCCGACCCCCCGTTTGAGAACTGCTGAAATAAACTCACTGAACTTCTGAAGATACATGCAAGGACAGACGATGCCTTTGGCATCCATCCTAGACAGACACAAAGGAACAGAGCTTGCAAGCTGAGAACGAAGCGGGGAGGATGGGTGTGACGACTTTGGAATTGAATATGAGTGAGAAAACTGGGTAGGCTTCCTCCCATCAGAAGAAAAGGAAAGTCAGCGCCTTGAGCTTTTTTGTGGTAGGCCCTGATTGAGGTAAAGTCAGCCATGGATGCAGAGGCGTAGTGAGGGTGTTATGCAACATGGGGCAAAGGCAAAATTTGTGCTGCCCCCCCCCCCCGCCGCCGCCGCCGCACAGTGGGACCCTGAACCTGGCGCGCGGCTGAGCCTGACCCTGGGAGAAGGGGGTGGAAGCTTGTACTGCATCTTCTCCACCCCCTCCAGTTTGGGGCCGGGCCCCTGCACGCACTAACCCACCAGTGGAGATGGAGGAGGGCTGGGATGGAGGCGGGGAGGAGGCTCCAACCGCCAGCGACAGGCGGAGGAGGAGCAGGCGAGCTGAGGGATAACAGGGGGAGCGAAGGGGGACGAAATTGGCGCCCCCCTAGCGTGGCACCCGGGGGCAACTGCTCCCCCCCCCCCGGTCCCCTCGCTACGCTACTGCATGGCTGGGAAGAACAACCCATGAGAGAAACCACCATGAACGAAGCCCATGTCTTGCTAGATTATTTTTTTGAACTTTTGCAGCACATTATGTTTTACTTGTAACTCTTTCTGTCCTCTTTCCTTATACTTTCACTCACCTAAAACCTTATAATCTTTTGTTAACAATTTTGTTTTACTATTAACCTAAACCACCAGCTGTATTTAAAGGGAAGGGCGCATTTACCCCAGTTAACATTCTGTGTTGTAGTTTTGTCTCTTGATGAGAACAACAAACCACCTTATTTCTCCGAGCTGGGCCCGGTGGGTATCTACCCCCAGTACAAAGTGCTGTGCAGCGATGCAAGAACTACTGGCGAGGATGCACTCTGCCCACACAATGAGCGTGATGCTGAAATGCAAAACTGACTCGCTTCATTTGGAAGCTCCATGTCGACTTAACTGTGGAGCATAGATATGGCTTAGGAGAGGGCTAGACACTTCCTGGCTAGTGTTCCCTGTAGGCTGGGCGCTTGTGCAGCCACTTGGGAGAAATTCAAATGCTGCCCAGCTATTAGCAGAGTGCCCACAGCTAGGTTTTGTGTTTCTATTGATGGTGCACACTCACATGTGCCTTGGTGCACATCAAATTTATTCCGCACGTGAGTGGAACAGATTAGAGGGAACATTGTTCACTACACTTGTTTTTAGGGAACTTTAGGAGTGCAGCTGTGCTGAGGTTACCTTGCTGGCTCTAACCAAGCTTGGTGGAAGTCAGACTATGACACGTATTTCAGCATCCCTGGACCAGGGCTGGAGCTCTCTACAGACACTCAGGGTGTGAGGTGCACGCTGGTTGGGAGCAGCTCAAGTTGGACTCTACAGCATCAAAGCATTGTGAGCCCCCAGGATTATAGGACAGACAGTGACACAAGCACTCCCCTTGTCTGGATTGTACTCCAAGCCAAAAGGCCATCACATACAAATAGATGCTGTTTATTAGTTGTGCTGCCTTTCTGATGTGACACACTTGTTAAATATGTCATGTCACCCTTTAGAAGCTAGTTCACAGAAAGGGTAAAGAAAGCTTTACTACTGGTAGGAGTTATTGGCGTTCCGCATTTAGTTCAAGGTGGGGGCAACTGGGCTTTTGTTTTTGATGACTGCTGGTTCAAACCCCGCTGAGGCACTTTGTTGGCATTTACAAAGGAATTTCACTAACCAATTACAGAGAGAGAGACTGCACAACTAGAATTCATCTATAAATTTGACACCAGGATTGAATAAAGACATTAACCGGTTAACTCATTATAAAGCCAATTTCCCCTGCCTTTAACATCCACATTTTCACATCAAAAGCTATGCATGGGACACATCTATCCTACTTAATTAGCCTCATTAACCTGGGTCCTACAATTGACAGGTACTCCTGATGTTATTTCCACTACAACTCACCTGAGGAAGTGAGTTTTACCCACAAAAGCTCATGATTCCATATATTTTTGTTAGTCTCTAAGGGTATGTCTACACTACAACATTAATTTGAATTCGTTAATTCGAATTAAGCAAATTCAAATTAACGCATCCATACACAAAAACTAAATCAAATTAGCCTTTTGCTAATTCGAAATAGCATGTCCACACCGTGTGGACCCTGAACGGAAGTTAAGGTTGGCCGGAACCAGTGCTGGCAGGGCATCAGGTTAGGACTTAGAGTGTGGAGCTGCTGCCTGAGGCTAACTGAGCTCTGTGCTTAAAGGGACCCTGCCCCCACCCCGGACAGACAGTTCTCAAGGTTCCCCGCTTGCTTGTCTACCTCGATGAGGAACAGCAAAGCAGTCCTGTCTTGGAGTGCCCGCACTCAGCACATCACAGCACTCGGCCATCAGCCTGGCTGTACTTGCCGCAGGCTACTATCCGGGGGGGGCCAATGGAGGGGCTGTCAGGATCCAGGAGGCCCTGCAGGAGAGCTTCCACCCCAAGGAGCCTGCAGAACCCCCCCAGTCCTCCCCATCGGGTGCTCGTGCCCCACTCCTCCCTCACCTCCTTCCATTTACTCCTCCCTAGCCCCCCTTCCTGATGTAAAAAATAAAGGGCATGTGTGTTCAAAAATAGAAACTCTCTTTATTTAACAAAACTGGGGGGGAGGGATTAACCTCTGGGGAGACTGGGAAAAGGAGGTGGGAGAGGGGAAGAGAGAGGGCGGGAGAGGGGAGGGGGAAACCTGGGAGGAGGGAGCTGGAAGGGGGAAGCCAGGGGAAGAAGGAGAAGGGGAAATATAAAACTATGGTACGCCCACATCTTGAGTATTTTGTACAGATGTGGTCTCCTCACCTCAAAAAAGATATTTTGGGCTTGGAAAGGGTTCAGAAAAGGGCAACTAAAATGATTAGGGGTTTGGAACAGGTCTCATATGAAGAGAGGCTATAGCGACTGGGACTTTTCAGTTTGGAAAAGAGGAGACTGAGGGGGGATATGATAGAGGTCTATAAAATCATGAGTGGTGTGGAGAGGGTGAATAAAGAAAAGTTCTTCATTAGTTCCCATATTATAAGGACTAGAGGACACCAAATGAAAGTAATGGGTAGCAGGTTTAAAACTAAGCAGCGAAAGTTCTTCTTCACACAGCTCATAGTCAACCTGTGGAACTCCTTGCCACAGGAGGCTGTGAAGGCTAGAACTATAACAGAGTTTAAAGAGAAGTTAGATAAATTCATGGAGGTTGGGTCCATGGAGTGCTATTAGCCAGGGGGTAGGAATGGTGTCCCTGGCCTTTGTTTGTGGAAGGCTGGAGATGGATGGCACGAGACAAATCACTTGGTCATTGTCTTCGGTCCACCCCCTCTGGGGTACCTGGTGCTGGCCGCTGTCGGCAGACAGGCTACTGGGCTAGATGGACCTTTGGTCTGACCCAGTACGGCCATTCTTATGTTCTAAGGTCAGGGTCGGGGGTCTCACTGGCTCAACTTGATTTTCATGCAAACCTGCTCCTGGGTCCGCATGTGGCTTCTGGTGGCCAGGCTGGGAGCCATGCGGCTGTAGACGGCCGCGTTCCTGTGCCTAGTGTGGAGATCGTGGACGTTGGAGGCCTCCTCCCAAACCTCGATGAGGTCCACGATCTCCGCACTAGACCAGGCGGGCGACCACCTCTTGCAGCCCCAGGCAGGCTCCTGTGAGCCGCCAGCCTGGTCCTGGGAAGAGGTGGAGGGCTGGGTGGCAGCGGGTAGCTGGCTCATGGCATGCCAGGTGCAGGGTCTGCTGGCTGGGTGCTCGCAGGCTTGCAACTGGCACGGGCACCATAGCCCTTTAAGGGCTCCGGGGCCGGGAGGGGGGCAGAAGAGTTTCCCTGGTTTGGCACAGAGCGGCCCCCAGGGCAACCTGGGAAGGGCTAGCCTCCAGCTAGGTTGAATTAAGGGCTGTGTAGCTGCACAGCCCTTAACTCGAACTACTTAATTCGAACTAGGCGTTACTCCTCGTAGAATGAGGTTTACCTAGTTTGAATTAAGCGCTCTGCTATTTCGAATTAAATTCGAAATAGCGGTGTGCATGTGTAGCCCCTAGTAAAGTTAATTCGAACTAACGGCTGTTAGTTCGAATTAACTTTGTAGTGTAGACATACCCTAATGGTGCCAAAGGACTACTCTTTGTTTGCCTTTCTAGGCTTGCAATTTTATTTGTAGTATCATGTAGTTGTGGAGCAGGTGTGCTAGGTGCTGTACAAGCCCAGAACAAGCAGACCGCCCCAGCCCCAAAGAGCTTAAAGTCTCAGTTGTTTCAACACCACCCTTGAAGCGCTCCAGAGTGTTGTTTAAAACTCTGATTCAGGAACATTTTGAATCTTTTTCTCTAAGTGTTGCTGTGGCCTTCTGCTGAGAACATTAACAGAAAATGCCCCCGTCTACTCAGCTTTGATTTGAAGGCTCTGATTCATGCTTTCATAACATCCAGCTTTGATTATTGCCTCTCTCATCTCATTTGACTCCTGGATAAATCAATATAGAGGTTCTGCTCAGGGAGAGAAAAAACCATAGCTGCAAGGAATCTAACAAGGAGGGAAGTGTCTTGCCAACATGTTACTCAGTGAGTCGTCCCTGCATGAGATGCTGAAAGAACATCTAAGTGATTATGAATTTTTTTTCTGGTGGGAATGTAGTCGTATTGGTCCCAGGCTAAGAGAGAGACAAGGTGGGTGAAGTAATGTGTTTTATTGGGCCTGCATCTGCTTGGGAAAGAGACAAGCTTTCGAGCTGCACAAAGCTCTTTGGGAAAAGTAATCAGTGTCACAGGGTGTCAATTGCCCACTTCATTTTGAATGGTGTGTCTGCAACACAATCCCACATGGCCATCTGTTAAGCAAGCAAACAAAGAGCAACTATTAATGCAATGATGCCAGAGTGGAGGGAGCTCTTAAGTGTGGCTCCAAGGGATCGATATTGTTTAATACCTTTATTAATTACCTGGATGTAGGAGAGAGCGCACACGGGTCACATTTGCACATGACACAAAGCTGGTGTGGGGAAGGAGAGCGTTGGCCACACTTTGGAAGAGAGAGCTCAAATTCCAAAGGACCCTGATAAATTGGAGAACCGGGTTATAAATAACAAAATGAAACTCGACAAAGACAAATGTGACATGCTACAGGTAGGGCCACGTTGTTATTTGCTGCGCTGGAGAGGGCTCTTTTGGCATTCGATTTAATGGGTCTAGTTAAGGCCCACTAAATTGAATGCTGATTGGCCCCGGTCAGCACCCATATTCTTCACAGTCCTGAGGAGTAAGGGAAGCCATGGGGCGGGTTTGCTTCCAACAGCCTCCCTCTGTGAAGATGGCGCCAAGCTCAGCTTAAAGTAAAATACTATGCTAGAGTCCCTTAACCCAATCTTCCGTGTCTAGTGTAGACCTGGTCTCAGGGAAGAAAAACCAAATGCACAAACACAAAGGAGGGGCTAGCTGGCTTGGCAGCAGCACTGCTGAGAAGGAGCTGGGAGATGTGGTTGATCCCAACCTCTACGTGAATCAGCAATGTGATGCAGTTACAAAAAAAACAAATGCAATTTTAAGTTGCTGTAATATGGTGCAGTCTAGGGACATAAGCGACTAATCAATTAGTCGACTATCCGATAAGCAAAAGCCAGTTCCCTCCAGCTCCAGCTCCGTGGGAGGGGCAAGGGCGCAGCAGCGGTGTTCCAACTTTGAAATGTACAAGAGTCCCCCCCCAGGGGCTCTTGTACATTTCAAAGCGGAAGCGCCACAAGGAACCTGGGGCCAGTGGGGGCCTCAGACTCCATGTAGCGCTTCCTCTTTGAAATGTACATTTCAAAGGCGGAATGCTGTGCTAGTCCTCATCGAGTAGTCGCTGGAAATCCCATCAACTATTTGATAGTTAATTAATCAAAATGTAACATCCCTAGTGCAGTCACTTCTTGCAAGCGCTCCCTGGCCAAGTGCACATGCCTGAACTCACTCACTCTCTCTGGTGGCCCTCTGATGACTCAGCCTTCCGGCTGAGACGCACACAGTCTGTAAGTGAAGGAAAGCAAACTCCTTCTGGCATACAAGTTCCACAGGGAACTCTCAGTGCTCTCTACTGCCTTTCAGTTTGTCCCCCTGCTCTGGACTAGAGCAGGGCCCCAGGGCTCCTTCCCTGGAGGCCATGTCTTAGCCCTCATAGGGCCTTTCTGGCCACAGCTCAGTCATTGGGATGCTATAGTTCTGCGTGCCTTTCGCAGTGCCTCAAAGATCAGGGCCCTTCCCCTTTGGTGGCTAATGAGAAGTTGGTGGGGACCTGGGCCGTGCACGGGACAGGCAGCGCACTGGGATCTGCGTGCGCCCGGGTCAGTCCCGCTACCCGCCAGCCGATTCTCTCCCCCTGCTTTCCTCCCTGGCCAGCCCCACTCCCACTCCCCCCAACCCCCTCCCAGCCAGTCCTGCTTCCCACCGGCCAGTCCCGCCCTCCCCCCGATCTCCCCTGGCCAGCCCCACTCCCCCCGCCCCCCTTCCAGCCAGCTCTGCTTCCCGCCAGCCAGTCCCGCCCTCCCCCCAATCTTCCCTGGCCAGCTCCGCTCCCCCCGACCCCCTTCCAGCCAGCCCTGCTTCCCGCTGGCCGGTTTCCCCCACCTCCTCCCAGCCAGCCCCACTCCTCTCACAGCCAATCTCCCCCCTCCATCTGAGATCAAGTGTGTCCGATATTTTTTTTGAAGCCACCTGGTAACCCTAATTCTGCGTCCCAGCCAAAGGACTCTGTAGATAGCAGCTGTCTGGCATGTCCCTTTAAATAATTGCATTGCTGCTATGATTCCTTGGGCTGCTTTCCCAAGGCCCCCTCATCTTCTTCACTCTTACCTCAGGGCTTTGTCCCAGTGGAGTCCCAGCAGCCAGCCCAGTGCACCAACTGCTCTCCTCTAGCTCTAGCAGGGACCTACTTTACTTTGACCCAGTAGCTCTTCTTATACTGACCTGCTGGGCCCTGATTCGTTGCTTCCTACACAGCCACTCTAAGCAGCTTGGAAGACCTCTCAACTATACTTTTTTAGGATGGGATAGCAGGACCACAAGGCCTCCAGCAGGGGCCATGGAGCCTAGTCCAGCCTATCTCAGTTGTATTACCAGAGGCATAGCATGGATGTCAGGGGAGGTGATAATATGGCTTTACTCAGTGCTGGTTAGGCTTCAGCTGGGGGGCTGTATCCAGTTTTGGTCATCAATGTAAAGAGAGGATTAAAGAAACTGGAAAGGATCCGGAGGCAAGTGACAAAGATGATCAAAGGGATGGGATGGGATGGGATGGGATGCAGGCCATATGAGAAAAGGCTGAAAGAACTGGATATGTTTAGCTTAGAAAAGGGGAACTTAAAGGGGGGCATGATAGCAGTCTTCAGATACTTGAAAGGCTGCCATAAACAAGATGGAGAAAGGTCGTTCTGTCTTGCCACAGAGGCCAGGAGAAAAGGCTTTGGGTTCAAACTACAGCACAGCAGATTGAGATTAAGTCTCAGGAGAAACTTCCTGTAACCACCTTTTTCCTCCCTGAGTTACTCAGGAGCAGGTCACACTCACAGGTGTGCCGGGGCACCTGATGGTCTTGAGATAAAAGGAGATCCCGAGTACCCCAGTGGTGATGGTGTTTGGTTGGGGAAAACCTATCCACCCCCTTCCTGCAGTCCCTTGCTCATAAAGAATGTACAATGGCAGTGCCTCCACCTGGCTGGCCTTGTACACACTTACTGGTGTGCCTTGAGAGCCTCCAGGAATAAACTCATTCCAGCAATAATCTGGATCTAATTCCAGAACAACAACTACAAATCATATACATCTAATAGATTACATTAAAATAAACAATCTTTACTTAACTTAAATAAACAGGGTTTAACAGATTAACAATGAATAGCATTAACAAAGTGCACAACAATAATTGGAACTTATATATCTAGCATTTGCACTGCCAATATGGATCCCACCCCAGAGTGTGCACACCCCTGGACTCAGAGTCCCAGACTCTTGCTTGCGTGGGCGCGCTTGAAGAACTGCAGCTGTAATGGAGCTTCTCTGCAGGCAGTGTGTATGAGGGTCCAAGCTAGGCAGCAGCTCTGCCCCAGGCAGCACTTTCCCAAAAATGCCCAATTACTCACAGTCTCATGCTGTGCCTATCAGAAGCAGCCTGCTAGATCCCAGTTCCAAAGGCATCTAGTCCCAGTCTGTAGCTGCACTCTAACAGCCCCTGGACTGGATCAAACTCCTCCACAGCAGCCTGGCTCCCCTCTGTTCCAAAATCCAAGGGCAGAGTCTGACACTGCTAAGCCTCTCTTCCCATGCAGTGGAGAGACTCTGATCTCCCACACAAGAGTCACTTCCTTCCTGTTTTTCCCAAGGGCTCATGGGAATTGTAGTCTGTGAGGCTAGATTGCGGCACACAGGGTCGTCCCAGAAAATAAGCAGAGGCACCTTTAGTAAGGGGACTACACTCCTAACTGTAAGAACAGTCAGACAAGTGACCACACTGCTTCAGGAGATTGTGGAAGCTCCTTCACGAGTGGTTTGTAAGAGAAGCCTGTGTGTATAGTCATGTCTTGGATGTCTTAGACACAACAAATCCTGCCTCTTGATGGGGGTTAGACAAGATGACCCCTCTAACCCTATGATTCTACAGTTCTAACACACGTTAGCTCCTTATGCTTACCAATCTGTTCCACCTTGTAATTACTTCACACAGTGCACAGTCAACCTGTGGAACTCCTTGCCAGAGGATGTTGTGAAGACCAGGACTTTAACAGGGTTCAAAAAAGCACTAGATAAATTCATAGAGGTTAGGTCGATCAAAACTTATTATCCAGGATGGGCAGGAATGGTGTCCCTTGCCTCTGTTTGTCAGAGGCTGGAAATGGATGACAGGGGAGGGATCACTTGATGATTCCCTGTTCTGTTCATTCCCTATGGAGCATCTGGCATTGGCCACTGTTGGAAGACAGGATAGTAGGCTGGATGGACCTTTGGTCTGACCCAGTATGGCCATTCGTATGTTCTTATGTACTTGCGATACTCTGAGTGCCTCTCCCAGACCTGAAAAAGAGCTCCGTGCATCTCAAAAATGCATCCCTCTCACCATCAAAAGTTGGTCTAATAAAAGATGGGACTTCCCCCACTTATCTCTCAGTGTTTACCAATGGTATTTTAGTCCCATTGCTCATAATAGCCTTTTAATTCCTTGGCATCTCATGAAAACACTGTTAACTGTTTGTTTCATATGAATCACCTTCGAGGATTTGGGGTCTTTTTCATGTGGTGTAATTTGGCAACTGGATGATTTGCTTTTCATTACTAGAAAAGATGCTTCCTTTAGAGCAGTTCTATTCCCAGAAAGTCTATCCAGGCCTGCTTCATATACTTCCATGGGCCCCTGGGCAAGCGGGAGGAGGGGGCATTCCTTGCTCCCAGAAAGTGGGGGGCCTTGGGAAGAAGAGGCAAGACCAGGGCCCTGAGCCTTCCGGTCACCCGCAGCACAGTGCATTCCCCCTCCTCAGCCCTCAGAGCTGACCAGAGTACATAGCACGACGCTCTAGGCAGAAATTTAAAGGGCCCAGGGCTCTGGCTGACACCACTACTACAGTAGCAGCGTCAGTGGTTGGGAGCTCTGGGCCCCTTTGAATCACTGCATTATGGGGCAACTGCCCTCTTTCCCCCCATTGGTGGACTAGCTTCCTGCTAACGTAAACATTTCCATTTCTACTGCAACGTATCCCCAAAAGTGTTAACCCTAACTCAGTCAGGTTTCATTTAATTCAATAAAATGAACTGGGGATTTTATAGAATAGTGGCATTCTATCACAATGACAACTTGATTCCTGGAAGTATAAAGGAATGAGAAACAGTTACAATATGTCATGTAAATGCCATCAAGCATGTAGAAAAATGTTTTATTTGATTATTCCATCTGAAAAATATATATGCTCATCCATATGTGTGACCTGGCAGGGTCAGAGTTAAGGCTGAAGGGTGTCCCAGAAGGTGGACTTTCTTCACTTCTGTGTGCTCATTTGCACCTCAAAGGTCACTTAATATAGTTTCTTGTACTGAATGATCATCATTGTCATCTCCAAAAAAGGTTCAGAGCCATGAAACTCCCTGCAACCCCTCTAAGCCACCACAACATATTGCAGTGAGAAAAAATATTCTCAACTATTTCATATGCAGTTAATAAATAATAATCATAATTAACAATAATGCAATATGAGGCATAATGGTCTTCCCAAATGCACATAATCAGGCTGTGATTCCATCAAATAATCTTAATGGTACTATAAAGAATCAAAGAAGAGGCAGAGAAACCAGAGTTTCATGCTGGAATTATACCTTCATTGGTATACAGTCTGGGGGTATTGTATTTGACACAATGGAATGATATCAAAGACCAGTATGTCCTTAGATTGTGTCTCTCCCCCATTCTACCTCTGATATCCCTTTCTTGTGACTTTTGTCCTTCTTTTCCATCACAATACTATTGGCTATTATGCTTACTTCCACCTTTGTATGTTGAATTTCCAAAGTATGTCTGTGCTGAAAGGCAAAGAATGAGAGTTTTGTGGTACGTTCTCAGATACCACACTCTTCTGCCGGAGGACACGAAAGGCCAGACTTTTCGGAACGTAACACACTTGTACTTGGGTGTCTGGGCAAATCTAGTAACCCAAGACTGTAGCTTGGACTGAGGACAGAGGTACATTCATTTTCAGTTAAGGATGCAAACACTTGTTTTATGTGATGTCCCTGCTCTGATTTTTGCACCTCGGATGGCGGAAGCGTGACAGGCACTGGTGCTCATTTCAAGTCGCTGGGACAGGTCTTTAGGAACTTATTGTGGAGGTGCAGAGCTGCCTGCTGACTCAGCTAGATCAGGTGAGTCTCATTAGCTCCAAGTCAAGAAGATAAATAGCTGATGGTTGGTCGCCTGTGAGAGACACTGAACAGGACTAAGAGTTTCTCTAGGGACAAAAGCCGTGGGACCAGCCTGCTTAGGAAAAGACTAGAGGCTAAGGTTTATGTTAGTCCTGTCTCCAGGATTTCCTCTTTTAGTTTAACTAGGGGGCTGCGTCCCCTGCTCGCTATGCTTGTCAACTCCCCCCAGCCACTGGGGAGGGCCGGACTGAGGCGGCGTCAGACCCACCCCCCCACCTGAGGCTACACCAGCCCCGGCTCTTCCCCCCCCAGGCCGAGGCCATGCCAGCCCCGCCCCCCTGCGCTGAGGCCTAACCCTAACCTCCCCATCTCCCTCCACTGCCCAGCCGAGGCCATGGTCTGACAGCCCCCGCTCTCCATGTGGCCACCAGAGAGGCCCAGGCTGGCAAGTGGGTGGGGCTTGGCTCCAGGGACAGGGCCTTAGTTGGAAGGGGCGGGGCTGGGGGCGGGGCTTTACCCCCCTATGCCTACCCTCAGCCTGTGGCCACTGTGGCATGATGACATCACTCTATCAGTAATCTCTCTCTCTCTCTATATATATATATAAAAATGTCCTGCAGGATGACAGAGTGACCAGGTGCCCCTTTTTAAAGGGACAGTCCCATATTTAAGCCCTCCTGTAGGTGTCCCTACTTTTCTTTAAAAATAATGGGCCACGTATTCTATATTTTCTGTCTCTCGCCTCCCATCAACACGGGTGTGTCCTGTGCTGGCCAGATCCTTGCTCTCATGCTGCCCACCCACCAGTGGGGAATGGGAGTGGGGGGTCCGCTGCTGCAGTGTGGAGGGGCCAGTGACTCTACCTGCTGGGCCACCAGTGCAGACCATGCTGTGCACCTCCTCTTGGCCAGGAGAGCCCCTTTACCTCCGTCCTGTTTCCAGCCAGCACTGGATCCTTGCTGTGGTGGTTGGTGAGCGTGGGCTGGTGGGGCTGCTTTCATGTCATCTCTGCTGCCTCCCATTGGCCCTTTCCCTGGCTTCCCCTCTCACTGTCCTCTCCCTGCTGTGCCCCTTCACCACTCCAGCCCTGCTGCTCCTCCATTCTTCCCCCCGCCAGTGGAATGCTTTCCACTCCCGGTGCTGTGCAGAGAACCAGCCCCTGGTCAGATCATTCTGCTCACCAACAGCCTGGCTGGCCAGCTCCTTCCTTCCCCCGCTACCTCTGGCGGAGCTGGCACCAGGCAACACTCAAGCCCTGTGGCCCGGGACGCTGGCCAGGAGGCACCCAGCCATGCATGTGCCACAGCCCCACCCAGCGCTGGCCCGGGGAAGCTTCTCCACCCCTCAGTGAGGCTCTGCAGTGGGGGAAGGAAGCTATTTCCAGCCAGTTTGTGCCCCAACCCTGCATACTCCACAGCAGCCCACCAGGCAAGAGCACAGCACCCTATTCACACACTGTCCCGACCCTAGGTACTGCCCCGAGGGTGTGTGGGGCTGCTCTGTCCCCAGGCCACCTCTCCTCCCGAGCTTCCTGCCTGGCCAGGTTGGCTGAAGCCCCTGCCGTCAGGGGCTCTGTCTACCCTGGGAAGGTCTGGTGATGAAAGTGCTGTCGACATGCAAAAGTTGCCAAAAGTGAAACTGCCTCCTCCCCCCCCCCCCCCCCGTTGTCGACATGTCATAGCCATCTGGCTAGCCCTCAGTGACAGACAGAGCAAAGCATTGTGGGTAAGCATCACACAGGGCAGTGTTGTGGGAAGGCAGAGCTGGCCCTGTGCGCTCTCCGTGCTGAATGTCAAAGCAGCGCAGCCATTCTCCCCGGGCCTCCCCCCGCAGCAAGATCTGCCTGACACTGTGTTCTTAGCAGGGCAGAACAGGCAGAAGCAGTGGCACAGAAGGACGGGAGGCAATACCACACCATGCCACCCTTGCTTGTGCACTGCCACCGGCCACCGCACTGACTGTATCTACGCCCAGCCTGAAAATAGAGCCGCCGGCAGCAATGGCGAAGAAGGAGGAGCAGCAGTGCTATACAGTGCCAACCTTCCTTCTGTGCTGCTGCTGGCCCTGGCACTGCCTTCTGAGGTAGGCCCCTGGCACCCGCTTTCTGGCCACCCTCCACGGCAGGTGGAGTGTCCTTGGTGCCCGGGGAGGGGGGTTAATTCTAAAGCAAGTCAAGGGAGAAGGAGAGAGACAGACTCATCCTCCAGACGGGGCCAATCTCAGAGGATGTGGTAAGTTACGACAGGGCTCCATGGGAGACAGTCTCCGCTGGGAGGTGGGTGCACCATTTCTTCTGGGGTCCGGTTGCCTGGTTTCTGTCTGTGTCATTTTTCTATTGGGTCTTGCAACAGGCCTTTGTGATTGTGACGTAGTGGGGTACCTTGCTGGTTGCTATGCTGGGCAGTGGGTTGTCAGTGACCTCCACTGGCTGCTGGCTGCAGCACGGCCCAGCAGGGCAGGGGATGAGTCACTATGTAAGGGGGCTTCGAAACTCCCATGGAGGGGAACAATGGAAAGGAAGGGGGCAAGGCCAGCCCTGGCTGGGGGCAGGGCTGGAAGGAAGAGTTAGTTTTCTGTCTGGGATCATGGAGGAGACAGCCTAGGCCCAGAGGGGCTGGAATTTAGGGGCCCAGCATCCCCCATCTCAAGGGGGGCTGAGGCATCCTAGGCCCGGTTCCTGTAACCAGATGACATCTGTGCTGTGCTGTATCCTGGAGAAGCAATAAAATCCCTCTATTCTACTGGCTGGTGGAGTCTGTCCGTGCCATTACGGGGGTGCAGGAGTCGGGGGACCCCGACGCGCCGCCACAGTGGTGTCAGGAGCGGGATCCGCTGCACCCCATGGATGGAGCTTCCAGCAGCGAGTGACAAGGCACAGTAGCAGCAAGGGCCTTCGAGCCAGGCGTGCTGGAGACAGAGCGAAGCGGTTCCTGAGAATCGTGGGGCGCAGCAGCACTAGACTGGTGAGTCTGCACTGAGGGGACCAGCAGGGAGATGGCCTACACCCAACTTCTGAAGGCAGAGCTGGTGAAGCTGTGCAGAGAGAGGGGCTTGCCTGTGCGGAACGCAACCAAGGCCCAGCTGATTGCCCGGCTGGAAGAGAATGACCAGCCACAGGGCTGGGATCCTGTCCCAGTGGGGAGCAGCGAGACCCCCTCTGGGAGCGTGTCAGGCTCCGAGGGTGGACGGATCAGTGGAACCCACAGGAGAGACGGGACAGCCTCCAAGGGGAACCCTGCAAGCCGTAGTCCACCCAGGGGAGGGTCCAACCCAGTGGAGCTGCGGCGGCTGGAGATCCAGCTGCAGATGAAGGAATTGGAAGTCCAGGACCGCAGAGAGCAGCGACAGCATGAGCTGGCCATGGCAGAGTGGAGAAGCGTTAGGGCCCTGGCTGTGCCAAGTGCGGACGGGCCCCAAGGGCCCCCGGCTGCCAGACGCTTGGAGAAGCTCATGGTGGCCCAACTGAAGGACATGGGTGACATAGACGGGTTCCTCAGCTCCTTTGAGAGGGCCTGTGGACTGCAAAGCGTCCCCCCAGCTGACTGGCTACAGTAGCTCATCCCCGCACTGAACCAGGAGGCTGACGGGGTGCTCAATCAGCTGGAGGACCTACAGCCAGGGGATTATAACCGAGTCAAAGAGGCCCTGATGCACAAGTTTGAGCTGACCCCCGAAATGTACAGGAAGAAGTTCCGGGGGGTACAGAGGGGGCCACGGGAGACCTATGTGGATCTGGCCTCCCGCCTGGCGCAATACTGCCGCAAATGGGTGTCTGGAGTCGGAGCCCAGACCGCAGAGGACCTGCTCAAGCTGATCATGATGGAGCAGTTCTATGAAGCATGCACACCCAGCCTGAGGCTGTGGCTCAAGGACCGAAGTCCGGAGAACCCCCAGGAAGCTGGGAGGCTGGCGGATGAGTTCACGGAGAGCCGGTCCGGGTGTGAACGGGAGTCCCGGAGAGAAAGGGAATCGCGTAGAGACTGGTTCTCGGCTGAGCGACGGAGAGAGGCACCTCCAAGGCGAGCCCCAGGGACCAGGACCAGTCAACGGTGCCCCAGAAAACCAGCCAGGGCCCGGGCAGAGCCGACCCAAAAGGCCCCATAGAACCTAACCTGCCATCGCTGTGGGCAACGAGGCCATAAGAGAGCTCATTGCACCAGGCACAAGAACAGGTCCCATGACCTGGGACTTTCCAGGGTTAATTGGCTGGGGCTGGAGGAAGAGCAGGCTGCCCCAGAGGCAGGGGCTGGCAGGCAAACCTCAGCTCAGAGTGGGGGGAAGGATGCTCAGTGCACCTCCCATGGGAGATCTAACCCTCGGGAGGTGGATTTCTCTGTGTACCGGGTGGGGGCAGGGCGGCCCCTGCGGAGCAAGTGCCTCGTACCCCTGGAGGTGGATGGTAGGGAGGTGACGGGTTTCTGGGACACGGGGGCGGAGGTGACACTGGCCCGGCCCGACCCGACATAGTGGCCCCGACCGTATGCTACCCAACACTCAGCTGACCCTGAGGGGCATAGACGGGACCCCATTTAAGGTACCCCTAGCCAGGGTGCATCTGAAATGGGAGTCCAAGGAGGGCCCCAAGGAAGTGGGGGTGCACCCGCACTTGCCCACGGAGGTGCTGATGGGGGGTGACCTAGAGGAGTGGCCAGACGGACCACACAGGACTCTGGTCACCACCCGTAGCCAGAGCCAGCGAGAGGCTGGCCCCCCAGAACTCGAGGAGGTTCCCCAACAGGGGGCCCAGGGCCCCATCCCAGCAGACATGGAGTCGGACCGAGGCAGTGGGGGGGAACACGCCCCTGTCCCAGCACCAGCTGCTGAATTCCAGGCGGAGGTGCGGGCAGATCCCTCCTTGCAGGCCCTGAGGTACCGGGCCGACCTGGGCGCAGCTCAACCCCTGGGGGGAGATTGCCAGGAGAAGTTCCGGTGGGAGAGGGGATTTCGGGAAGGTAGGGGAGTGGGGGCTCCAGCAGCAGCTGGTGGTCCCCCAAAGGTATCGCCGTAAGCTGCTATACCTGGCCCATGACATCCCGTTCTCGGGACACCAGGGGATCCGACGCACGCGGCTGAGGCTGCTCCAGAACTTCTACTGGCCGGGAATATTTGCAGCTGTGCAGCGGTACTGCCGGTCCTGCGACTCCTGCCAGCGGGTGGGGAAGGCCCAAGACAGGAGGAAAGCTGCTTGGGGGGCCCTACCCCGTATAGAGGACCCCCTGGGCTTGCTGAGAGAGTTATGGGAGGGGAAGACCTCCCTGGATGGAGCGTTGGGGGTGGAAGACATCCTGGCTTTCCGGGAAAAGCTCGCTGGGCTCATGGGCCCAGCCAGAGAGACCCGGGCCAGAGATCAAGGGCAGTGGAAGGGCTGGTATAGCCACTGAAGACAGGCCTGTACCGGCCCCCCCGGAGCTGTGCAGCAACGGGGCAGGGGAAAGCTGGCCCCAGCAGGGCATCGCCATGGCCGGCCCATGTCAAGGGGAGCACCCATGCCCCAGGGTGGGTTCCCACACAGAGGACCCGAACTTCCCTAGGTCACGAGTGGAGTGACCCTGCTCAGTTCGCTCTCGGAGGGGGGAGAACTGTGACGTAGTAGGGGTACCTTGCTGGTTGCTATGCTGGGCAGTGGGTTGTCAGTGACCTCCACTGGCTGCTGGCTGCTGGCTGCAGCACGGCCCAGCAGGGCAGGGGATGAGTCACTATGCAAGGGGGCTTCGAAACTCGTGGGACAGGTACCTCCCATGGAGCAGAACAATGGAAAGGAAGGGGGCAAGGCCAGACCTGGCTGGGGGCAGGGCTGGAAGGAAGAGTTAGTTTTCTGTCTGGGATCATGGAGAGACAGCCTAGGCCCAGAGGGGCTGGAATTTAGGGGCCCAGCATCCCCCATCTCAAGGGGGGCTGAGGCATCCTAGGCCCAGTTCCTGTAACCAGATGACATCTGTGCTGTGCTGTATCCTGGAGAAGCAATAAACTCCCTCTATTCTACTGGCTGGTGGAGTCTGTCCGTGCCTTACGGGGGTGCAGGAGTCGGGGGACCCCGACGCGCCGCCACAGTGATGTCACTGCCACACCCACCCCTCCACTGCAAGGCTGAAGTCCTGCCCCTCACCAGCCCCTTGGGACTCACTGGCTGATCAGAATAAAGTGCTCTTACATGAGCTACAGACCAACAATTGCTCATTATCAAAAGGGCCTGAGTCTTCTCTGTCAACAACCACCTGCTCGGCCAACCATCATTGAGACTCAGAGCTGGGAGGAGGAGCTGTCTAGGCAGAAGTCCAAAGGGATGGCCCAAGTCACCTCCATAGGGGATCGGTCTCTGAGCACTCTTCCAGACTCACCTCTTTGTGAGGCTTCTCACAGTGACAGCAAATCCCTGACACACACACACACCCTCACCCTCCTTGGTGGAGGCAGGGAGCAATGGAAAAGGGGGAAAACAAGCAAGAGAAAGAGAGAGAGAGAAGGATGGAAGGGGAAACCTAAAAGGACAAACCCCCAGTGATTCTATGGGGCAAAATCCTTGGTAGGAAATTAAATCATCTTTAACCTGGTGATTTCTATATCTAGAATTCATCTGGTACCAGGTGGATCAGACTGAACAGGTTCCAAATCTCTCTGAGGCTCTTACTGTCTAAACAGAGGCCACAAAATCAGTAAGGGTATGTCTACACTACAAAGTTAATTCGAACTAACAGCTGTTAGTTCAAATTAACCTTCATAGGCGCTACACACACAAACCGCTAGTTTGAACTTAATTCGAACTAGCGGAGCGCTTAATTCGAACTAGGTAAACCTCATTCTACGAGGACTAACGCCTAGTTCGAATTAAGTAGTTCGAATTAAGGGCTGTGTAGCCACTTAATTCGAACTAGTGGGAGGCTAGCCCTTCCCAGGTTGCCCTGGTGGCCACTCTGGGCCAAGCCAGGGAAACTCGTCTGTCCCCCTCCCGGCCCCGGAGCCCTTAAAGGGCCACAGTCTGGCTATGGTGCCCGTGCCAGGTGCAAGCCTGCCAGCACCCAGCCAGCAGACCCTGTACCTGGCACAGCACGAGCCAGCCACCCACTGCCACCCAGCCCTCCCCCTCTTCCCAGGACAAGGCTGGCGGCTCCCAGGAGCCTTCCCAGGGCCGCAAGAGGCGGACGCCCGCCTGGTCTAGTGCAGAGATCGTGAGCCTCATCCAGGTTTGGGGGGAGGCCTCCAACGTCCACAATCTCCGCACTAGGCACAGGAAAGTGGCCGTCTAGGGCAGGATAGCTGCCAGCCTGGCCACCAAAGGCCACATGCGAACCCAGGAGCAGGGTTGCATGAAAATCAAGTTGGTCCAGTGAGACCCCCGACCCTGAGCTTAGAACGTAAGAACATAAGAACGGCCATACTGGGTCAGACCAAAGGTCCATCTCGCCCAGTAGCCTGTCTGCCAACAGCGGCCAACACCAGGTACCCCGGAGGGGATGGACCAAAGACAATGGCCAAGCCATTTGTCTCGTGCCATCCATCTCCAGCCTTCCAAAACAGAGGCCAGGGACACCATTCCTACCCCCTGGCTAATAGCACTCCATGGACTCAACCTCCATGACTTTATCTAACTTCTCTTTAAACTCTGTTCTAGTTCTTACCTTCACAGCCTCCTGTGGCAAGGAGTTCCACAGGTTGACTATTTGCTTTGTGAAGAAGAACTTTCTTTTATTAGTTTGAAGCCTGCTACCCATTCATTTCATTTGGTGTCCCCTAGTCCTTCTATTATGGGAACTAATGAAGAACTTTTCTTTATGCACCCTCTCCACACCACTCATGATTTTATAGACCTCTATCATATCCCCCCTCATTCTCCTTTTTTCTAAGCTGAAAAGTCCCAGCCTCTTTAGCCTCTCTTCATATGGGACCAGGTCCAAACCCCTAATCATTTTAGTTGCCCTTTTCTGAACCCTTTCCAAGGCCAAAATATCTTTTTTGAGGTGAGGAGACCCCATCTTTACACAATACTGAAGATATGGTGTACCATAGTTTTAGACTTCCCCTCCTCCTTCTTCCCCTGGCTTCCCCCTTCCAGCTCCCTCCTCGCAGGTTTCCACCTCCCCTCTCCCACCTCCTTTTCCCAGTCTCCCCAGAGGTTAATCCCCCCCCTCAGTTTTGTTAAATAAAGAGAGTTTCTATTTTTGAACACACGTGTCCTTTATTTTTTACATCAGGAAGGGGGGCTAGGGAAGGGTAAGTGGAAGGAGGTGAGGGAGGAATGGGTCACGAGCCCCCAATGGGGAGGACTGGGGTGGCTCTGTGGGCTCCTCGGGGTGGAAGCTCTCCTGCAGGGCCTCCTGGATCCTGACAGCCCCCCGAATGACACCCCCCCCCAGATGGCAGCCTGCGGCAAGTGCAGCCGGGCTGATGGCCGAGTGCTGTGATGTGGGCACTCAGGGCACTCCAAGATAGGACTGCTTTGCTGTCCCTCATCGAGGTAGACAAGCAAGCGGGGATCCCTGAGAACTGTCTGTCCGGGGTGGGGGTCGGGTCCCTTTAAGCACAGCCCTCGGCTAGCCTGAGGCAGCAGCTCCACGCTCTAAGTCCTAAGCTGATGCCCTGCTGGCAACTGGTTCCGGCCAGCCTTAACTTCGGTTCAGGATCCACTCGATGTGGACGTGCAAAACGCTAATTCGAACTAGTTTTTAAGTCTATATGCGCTAATTCGAATTAGCTTAGTTCGAATTAACTAAGTTAGTTCGAATTAGTGCTGTAGGGTAGACATACCCTAACTGAGTAGGAGAAAACTCCCGCGAGTTTCCTCCTCATGCTCACGTACGTTAATCCTAATTATCTTTCAGTCCCCAAGGTGAGGCCTCGAGAAGGAGCCTTCCTGCTGCAGAGCCATGGGAGTCTCTGGGGTTGCCCCTGCCTGGCACCTCTCTCCTGCCTGGCTGATGTCAGGGTCTCTCTGTGAGGTCACCAACGCCCCATTGCCATCCCCCAATCGGCTGAGGTTCTGCAACAGGCCTTTGTGATGTCACTGCCACACCCACCCCTCCCTTGGAAAGCTGGTGTCCTGACCCTGGCCCGCCTCTCCGGATGTTTGAGCGGCCTCCCGGGATCATCCCACTTCACGACAGCTGAGCCTGGGGATCAAGCTGGCTGCACAGTAACACCCCCGAGGCTGTTCCCTAGGCCACACTCAGTTTTTCATTAATTAGTGGACTTTCAGGCCAGAAGGGACCATTAGAGCATTAAATCTGACCCCTGCATATCCCAGCCCTCCTGTATATCATAGCAGCTGAGTTTTGATCCAAGCACACTCCAGAAAGGCATCTCGTCTTCATTAGAAGACATCAAGAAATGGAGAATCTTAATTGCTTTGGTAGTTTGTTCCAATGGTGAATCATCATCACTATGAAATATTTGTGCCTTATTTCTAATATCAATGTGTCTGTTTTCATCTTTTAGCCACTGATCTTATTCTGCCTTTTTCTGCAACATTAAACAGCCCTTTAATGCCTGACATTTTCTCTCCGGGAAGGCACTTGCACACATCAATGAAGTCACCTCTCAGCCTCCTGTGGTAGAGGCTAAACAGACTGGGCTCCTTCCGAAAGCTCACAAGAAGGTGTTTTTCTTCAGCCTGCAAAACATAGTCCCTCATCTCCAATTTTTCAACCTTTTTTTAAAATGTAGCCCCTAGAGCAGGCTGCGGTGTCCAGTGTCAATCTCACGGATGCTGTGTCACCTGCCTGCTCTGCTCCCTCCTCTGCTTGTGTGACTAGTGATGGCTGTAGCCGTATTCACCACAGCATCACCTGGGGGAACCTGTTGAGCGGCTTGCCCAGCATGTCCCTAAATCTTTCTCAGAGTCCCTGCTTGCCTGGGGAGTGCGGCCTGCAGGTTTTGGGGCTAGGGTGGACCTTGTGCATCTCGCTCTGTGAAAACCTGTTTTGTTCGCATGGGCCCAGCTTCCCAAGGGACCCAGCTCGCTCCACGTCACTGCCCTGGCCTCAGCTTTATTTCCCACTCGGTTCGAATTTTGTCACCCACACATGTAACCAGCAGGGATTCCATATTTTCTTCCAGTTCATCGATAAGTCTTTAAACATTTCTGGAGAGCCACTTTAGACCCTTAAGTAGCAAGTCCCTGCCCTTCTTTGAATCTTTTCCAGTTCCCCAGTCTGTTTTTTGAGATCTGAAACCCAAAAGTGGACAGGAAAGATTCAAATGCCACCCAGTTGATTAGCAAACACCCACAGCTATTAGCAGCTGGCTGCATATATTTCTATTGGTGGTGCACATTCACACATGCTTTGGTGCATATAACAAAATTTATTCCATACAAGGGTGGAGAAACATAGAGGAAACTTTGCACAGGACTTTTTAGTAATTTTGAGTGAGGACAAAATCTGGATTGAGTCCCATCTGTGTGTCCCTCCCAACAAATGAACCTCCAGTGTTCAATCACTCGAGGTGGCTGGAAACTCTCTAAGGGAATTTGGGGGGGGAGTGATAAAATGACCAGGGCTCGACAAATCCACTTATCTACTCGCCCGTGGCGAGTAGATTTCAGCCGGTTGCCCCGTTCACTGGCGGTGTGCGCATGCGCAGTGCGGGGCTAGTGAGTGGGTTTTCACTGAGGTCATCGAGCTCTGAAAATGACATTATTCACAAATAGCTTCTGCTGCCTTTGGAAAATGTTGACTTTTCCTCAAACAAATGAAAAGCTAATTGATCCGGGATGGTGGGGTGGGAATAAAGGAACAGGGAGACATTATTCCCTTGTTTGGTAGCTGCTCGCAATTTTTTTCTACACTCCTGATGGCATTGATATGACATATGGTAACTGTTTCTCATTCCTTTATACTTCCATTCATTGAGTTGTCTTGTGAGAGAATGAAACGATCTTCAATATCCCTAATAAGAAACATAAAAAAGACCCCCAGGTTTGGGAACCAGAGGATCAGGGCATTATAGGAATGGGCAGGGGAGCCGACAGCCTCCTGGGCAAGGTGACGGCAGTCGGGTCTGCAGGCGTGGGAACGGGCAGTGGTATCAAATGAAAACAGCATAACAGAGCAGAGTGCTTGGGTTTAAACACGGTTGGCAGAAACCCAAACATCACCAGCAGAGCTCAGCCACGGCCTTTGAGAGCACCTAGCCCCTTTATGATCTTTGTTTTGTTCTCAAAGCAGGGCCTCTGCAAGCTTTGGCTGGAGGGTGTCCAGTGGAAGGAGAACTCTGAAAGGAGTGTCTCGAGAAAGCTGCCGCCATTTTGCCCAGCACAACATTCCATCTACTGATGTGGCTGCAGTCCCTTTTCACAACCCAGCAACTGCAGCAGGAATTTGGAAAAGAACCCAACTAAAATGGGCCACCAGGGGAGAGTGACCTGGGCGAAGTGGGAATGCGGTGTCAGAAGAGATGCCTTATTGCCCACCTGGTTTTATGACTGCTTGAAGCTCCTTGTTGCGTTGTGCTAACCTTGGGGAAGCAGTGCCAAGTAAAAAGAGATGCTCCCACAGCAATTATCTGAGCAAATGCAGGAGCCTACATGTTGACAAAATAATGGCGAGAAAGTGGATGTGTTTAAATGCGTAAAAAGCAAATAATCAGTCACTAAATTACTAGGAAAAACTATTTCACTGGGGGGGGGGGGAAAGCACTGGAATGGGTTACCTAGGGAGGTGGTGGAATCTCCAACCCTAGCAGTTTTTAAGTCCCGGCTTGACAAAGCCCTGGCTGGGATGATTTAGTTGAGCTTGGTCCTGCTTTTAGCAGGAGGTCAGATTCTATGACCTCCTGCGGTCTCTTCCAACCATAGGATTCGATGAATGCTCTGCCTGTTTTAATGGGAAGTGCAGCAGGCATCATAGTCAGGTGCAAACCCGAGAGAAGATAATGAGTCAAAAAAATAAATCATCAGCCTCCCCATTGATTTCCTAGCTACCTTTGTTGAATAACGTGGTCTAAATCCAGATTCTTAACAAGGCTCTGAGATGCTACCTGTTATCAAAGAATGACATGAAATCAGATGCACGTCAAGAATACTAAGGGCCAGATTCAACTCTCAGCAATTCTCTACGTATAAGCGTGCACCAGTTCATTAAGGTTTATAGCCCTCGGTGGACACACTTCAGCTTGGTCTATATTAAAAAGACAGGCCTGTATAGCTATGCCAACAGTGCTTCCCAATGTAGATGCAGCTTATACAAGCAAAAGCGCCTTTGACCATAGAGCTTATACCAGTTCAGAAAGTAAAATATACAATCTTGGCAAAAGCCGGTTTAACTGTCTACATTGGAACTTTTGCCAGTATTGAAATGTCACATAAAAATCACACCCTTGCCACTATTGCTAGATGGGCACTAGTTTCTAATATAGACTTGAGCTTCGGTTTGAGTGGCTTACTTTGGTTTATTTTAAACCTGTTCCTAATCAATTTAACCTAAGCCAAAATAAACCTGGTGTCAATCAACTGAAATAGAAATGTCCACACAGCCTTTTACATGTGTTTAACAATCTCTTTACAATCAAACTTGAATTAAACTGATGTGACTCTACATGCAAACAACCCGTAAGTAACTCTGCTGTAAGTCTGGACCCCCTTATTTCCAGGGGTGTTGTTCCAGATGAATAGTTATATAAGTCTATGTATCTGACTTGGTTCAAACTGAGAATCCTCAATGCAAAAAAAAAAAAAAAAAAAATCCTGAAATAACCATCATGAATCTGCTGCCCATGGGATTTTTGTGCCAGGGGAAGCAGACAGCTATGGTGATGAGGGACAGTCTGCTATCTTTCATTAGCACCCATGTGGTCTCTTTGTTGATTACTTTTCATTGATTACTTTTCATTAGCACCCATGTGGTCTCTTTGTTGATTACTATATTTCTTCTTGTTCGGGTGCACAGTTAATTGTGTCTGATGTCCAGACTGATGTAACACTTCTCTCTTCTGAACCCATAATATGGACCAATTTATGATTATTTGGTGAGACACTCACCCTGCTCAAAGATTCCCGTAGCCCAGAACTGGACAAAACACTCTAGTTGAGGCTTAATTAGTGTGGAGGAGAGAGGAAAAATTACTTTCATTTCTTACTTACAACTCTCTTGTTAATGCATCCCAGAAT
Source organism: Pelochelys cantorii (assembly GCA_032595735.1). Lineage (NCBI taxonomy): Eukaryota > Metazoa > Chordata > Testudines > Trionychidae > Pelochelys > Pelochelys cantorii. The sequence continues at coordinate 30,730,661 of CM064343.1, read as the reverse complement.
GATGTTCGCTTTTGTTGCAACAGTGTCACACTGTTGACTCATATTTAGCTTGTGGTCCACTATGACCCCTAGATCTCTTTCCTCAGTACTCCTTCCTAGATAGTCACTTCCCATTTTGTATGTGTGCAACTGATTGTTCCTTCCTAAGTGGAGTACTTTGCATTTGTCCTTATTGAATTTTATCCTATTTACCTCAGACCATTTCTCCAATTTGTCCAGATCATTCTGAATTATGACCCTATCCTCCAAAGCACTTGCAACCCCTCCCAGCTTGGTATCATCTGCAAACTTGATAAGTGTGCCCTCATGGTATTATCTAAATTTTTGATGAAGGCATTGAACAGAACTGGACCCTGAACTGACCCTGGAGAATCTCCACTCTTTATGCCCTTCACGCATGACTAAACCATTGACAACTACACTCTGGGAATGGTTATCAAACCAGTTATGCACCCACATTATAGTAACTCCTAGGTTGCATTTCCCTACTTTGATAATGAAAAGGTCATGTGAAGCTACATCAAAAACCTTACTAAAGTCTAGATAGATATACCACATCTACTGCTTCCCTCCATCCACAACGCTGGTTACCCTGTCAAAGAAAGTTATCCATTTGGTTTGACATGATTTGTTCTTGACATATCCATGCTGACTATTTATTTATCACCTTATTATCTTCTAGATGGAGCAAATAATAAAGGAATCAATTTGCAAACACTAACTTTCCTGGCACAGAAGTTAAGCTGACTGGTCTGTAATTCCCCGAGTTGTCTTTTTTCCCCTTTTTAAAGATGGGTACTATATTTGCCCTTTTCTAGTCTTCTGGAATCTCTCATGTCTTCCATGACTTTTCAAAGATAATTAATGGCCCAGATGTGTTCCTCAGTCCACTCTTTGAGTATTCTAGGATGTATTTCATCAGACCCTGCTGACTTGAAGACTTCCAAGTTGTCTTAGTAATATTTAATTTGTTCTTCCCCTATTTTAGCTACTCCATTTTCCTACTCCATTTTCACTGGCATTCCATTACGTGTCCAATCACCACCAACATTCTTGGTGAAAACCAAAACAAAGAAATCATTAAGCACCTCTGCTATTTCTACATATTATTTTTTCCCTCTTATTTGACTAACAGTCTTACCTTGACTGTGCTCTTCCTCTTGCTTCTAATGTATTTGTAGGATGTTTTCTCGTTACTCTTTATGTCTCTAGCTCATTTTGTACCTTGGCCTTTCTAATTTTGCCCCTACAAACTTGTGTTATTTGTTTATATTCATCTTTTGTAATTTGACCTAGTTTCTGTTTTTTGTAGGACTCTTTTTTGATTTTTAGATCATTCAAGATCTCCTAAATAAGCCAGGATGGTCTCTTACCATACTTTCTATCTTTCTTACACAGTACACATTGGAATAGTTTGCTTTAGTGCCCTTAATAATGTCTCTTTGAAAAACTGCCAACTGTCTTCAATTGTTTATATTCTTAGCCCTGCTTCCCATGGGATTTTACCTACCAACTCCCTGAGTTTGATAAAGTCTGCCTTCTTGAAATCCATTGTCTTTATTTTGCTGTTCTCCCTTAAACCATTCCTTCAAATTATTAACTTTATCATTTCACAATCATTTTCATGTAAGCTGCCTTCCACTTTCTTAGGCCTTGTCTATACTCACCCACCATCGATCAAATCTATGTCACTTCAGCTACATAAATAGCTGAAGTCGACATACTTACTGCAGTGTCTCATTTGTGGTAAGGTCAGCGGGGCTGCTCTCCCCCAGTGATGCCAACTACTCTTCTCATCCTGTTGGAGTACCAATGTCAATGGGAGAGCACTTAGAGATCAATTTATCATGTCTAAGCAGGTGTGATCAATTGATGGTTGGTTTATCAATTGCTGCAGTGGCAATCCCTAGAGTAGTGAAGACCATCCCTAAGACTCAACCAGTTCCTCCCTATTTGTCAAAATCACTTCTAGCACAGTCTCCCCCAATAGCTTTCTGCACCTTCTGAAATAAAAAATTGGCTTCAATATATTCCAAAAATGTATTGGATAATCTGTGCCCTGATGTTTTACTTTGCCAATAGATTTCTTGGAAGTTGAAATCTCCCATCACCACCAGTGCCAGAGAAAGTCAGTCTCGTGCCTCTGTGAATCAGGACATGCAGGCCCTGGGTTTCACACCAACAGGAGATATGGATTTTGATTCACTGAGGTCAGACTAGTTTAAGGAAAGACCGTGAAGGGCATTAAGTGAGTGGAAGGATGTGATTCAGGCCACAGTGTTCTCAATAAATGATGAATCTGGAAACGTTGGTGTAGTGGGGCGGATTGGCCGCCCACAGAGCCGGAGGCGGAGGAACCCCTCAGGGAGCCATTTTGGGCCCAGCCTAGACCCTCCCAGTCACCTGGACAGAAGGCAAGGGGCGGGGCGAGGACTATAAAAAGCCAGGCTGAGAGCTCAGCCAGGAGCCAGCCTTGGTGGGAGACAGAGGCCTGCCCAGAGCTCCCTGCCTTAGAGGCCGAGACCGGGTTTGGGCCTCCAACGGCCTCTGTCCCAGAGGCTTACCCCCAGCTCCCAGACTGGGAGGCAGAGACCTGGCTAGGCCCGCCAACAGGCCCGTCCCCAGACCCTGAGGGACCTGAGGCCTGTCCAGGCTGATCCGGAGGACCTGATTGACCTGCGGGACCTGCCTGAACCCCGGTGCCAGCCTGCACCCCAGAACCGTGAGAGCCTGCTAGAGCGGCCGGACAAGCCACACCCCGAGGGCTAGCCCAAACACCCCCGCCTGCTGCCACCAGCCTACCAGTTGGAGCTGGAGGACCTGGAAGGGGCTGCGGCTTGGAGCGGGCCACCGAGACTCCTGCCGGAGGAGACCCTCCTCGACTCCCCGAGCGACCTGCCGGAGACACAGGTACCTGCTGAGGGGGAGATCGGAAGTGGCCCAGGGAATAGTATGGGCTGCTAAAAGCCCTAGGCCAGCGTGCTGCGGGCGGGAGCCCCCGCTGAGCCAGCAGTAGCTGTCCTGGGGCCCTGGGCCGGGGCGCAGTGGAGTGGGTGGGCCTGCGCCCCCCCCCCCCACCTACCGGGTGGCAGTCTCCCCCTCACCACCGCTGCAGGTGCGCTACCTGCCCTCCTCCTGAACAGGGAGCTCGCCACGCCTGTGTGTCTACCACCACGCCCTGAACCAGGGCCTGGCCCCCTCTCTTTGAACTGCTACTGTGTTTACTGTTGCCCGCCTGGGACCGGGCCTGGGCCTCGAAAAGTGTGTTTGGTGCCCCGCCCTGCCTGAGGGCCTGGGCTCATTTACTGGGTCAATCGCCCCCGCCTGTGACAGGCCCGGGGTCTCCGAACTGATATACTGCATTTGGCTACTACCCCGCCTGGAACCAGGACGGGCCTCTTAAAGGGGCAGGACTGTTGCTGCTGCCCTGCCCAGAACTGTGGGTCTAGAGACTTGGGACTCTATTGAGCTTCTTCCCCAGTGGCCCAGACCTGAAGGCTGGGCACTTAACTACTTGATTTCCAACCTGCCCTGAAGCAAGGCCAGGTTGTGGACTGGTGGTTGGAGGACTAATTTAAGCGGTTGTGCAGTGGGGCGGACTGGCCGCCCACTGACCCCGAGGTGGAGGACCCGCTCTGGGAGGTCTTACCAGCCTACAGTTGGTTTCCAGATTGCAAGGAGCCCTTGGGCTATGTGAACACATTCAGGTAACAGTGGCTGCTCTGTCTGAGAGGAGAGTAATCACCATGATGATCTGGCAAATAAGCTCAGGATGATGGCAACTGAATTCAGCCGTATGAGAATTGCGGGAATATGCAACAACATTTTTTAAAGTGATGTAAATATTTCATTTTTGTCTTCATGGTTCAAGAGCCTTACGTGCTGAAGATTACACCTCGGTTCTCTTAGTGCCTCTGAGAGTTTTATTTATAATGAGAATGTAAAACACGGCCGTAAGTTGTGCATGGCTTATTCGGCCAAGTTAAGCATTCGGGTTTGAATGGGATACTAATGGGATACATCTCCCCATTAGTGTGCCTTATTAAGAAGGAAATAGACTAGACACCAAAATAGCAGATTGAAATCTGGCTTCAGAGGACTGGTGAGGAACGGAAAAGACTTTTACCTTTCTACCATTTCCCCACTTACAACGTTTAAAAGTTTCAGAATATTGTGGAATTCTCTCCTCCCCCACCCAACAAGCACACATCCTTTGAATTTTGGGGAAGTTCAGCTCTGCACCTGTTTCTGGAGTTTCCTCTAGCACTTGCCCAAGCCTGTACTCTGGTTCTAAACACCTCCAAAAGTTTGTGAAAGTTCCAATTCAGGTCAAACTTGCCTGTGAACTTCTCAGCTTCAGTCTATCTCTAGCACAAAAGGAAATACTGTACTGGATGTTTAGTGGAGCAAAACTACCTCTTGTCAGTGCTTTCCCATGACATATTTTAAATGTCAGGATTTTTTAAAGTGAAGCAGCCACCCAATGAGCTTGCGAGATTGTTCTTGCACATTTTCTATTCCATAGCCTCTCTGATCTTTCTACCCATGCTCCTGTGATCTGCTCCATTGTGTCTTAAATTGTGATTATATATTGAAAGAATTTCTAACGAATTCCTGGTAGATCTGACCTTTTGTTAAACATGGCTGATCTTACAGACAAATCATAGCTTTTTCTTACATTGCAAGTGAAATCTTTCAATGAACCATGGATGGCCCAGTAATTAAATGTAAAGTCTGCTTGTGCAATTCTGTGTTACTGGTCTCTACAGTTGCAGGGTACTGGGAAATTGCCTGGTCAGCATCCACGGGACAGCCCATATATAGATCGGAATATATGTGTGGTGCACTTAGGGTATGTCTAGACTACATCCCTTTGTTGCCAGAAGGATGTAAATTAGACATACCAAAATTGCTAATGAAGTGGGGATTTAAATATCCCGCACTTCATTAGAATAAAAATGGCCGCCGCTTTTTGCCGCCGCGGCAATTTGCCGGCAAAAAGCGGCAGTCTAGACAGGGATCGGTTGGCAAGAAAAGCCTTTTCCGACCGATCCTGTAACCGTCGTTGCACGAGGCATAAGGGATCGGTTGGAAAAGGCTTTCCTTGTCAACCGATCCCCATCTAGACTGCCGCTTTTTGCCGGCAAATTGCCGCTTCGGCAAAAAGCGGTGGCCATTTTTATTCTAATGAAGTGCGTGATATTTAAATCCCCGCTTCAGTAGCAATTTCGGTATGTCTAATTTACGTCCCTCTGGCAACAGAGGGATGTAGTCTAGACATACCCTATGTGTCTGCATGTGTGAGTCTGCTCAGTCTGTTTTGCCTGCCCATATGTTCACACTGTTCATGTGTGAACATGAGATGTTTGCATATTTGAGCCTGCAGGGGTGGGGAACCTAGGGGTCAGGGGCCGGATGCGGCTTGGATCCAGCCCCCAAGGCTCAGGGCTTCTCCGCCCCCCAGCAGCATCCGGCCCCTGACCCCTAGTTCCCCACCCCTGCAGGCTCAAATATGATTCTATGCCCTGCAGCCCCCATTACCTAGATCCCAGACCCCCACTTCACTCCTGCATCCTCCCTCCTGCCCAGACCCACAAACCCCCCACCCACTCCTGCACCCTCCCCCCCGCCCAAACCCCATACGCCAAGCCTGCTTCCTGGTAACCCCCTCCCACACATTGAACCCTTCACTTTTGGCCCCAACCCAGCACCTAGGGAATGTGGGGAGTGTCTTTTTGTTTCTCAGTTGGCAGCCTCATCAGGTTGGGGGTTTTTTTCCTCATGCTTTTATGTGGCCCCTGACTGATTTTTTTTGTGGGTCAATGGCCCTCAACCCAAAAAAGGTTCCTCACCCCTGGGGGATTCTAAAGAAACCTGCAAATGGCTGTCATGTTGGAGGCATGGCTCGCTGCAGGTACACACTGAGTACTGGGTACTGTTTCATCAGTGGGAGAAAATATATAAAACAGCATTCCTCATCAGAATGCTCTTCATTTAAAAAGTGTGGCACAAATTTGGGCAAAGCCAGGACTCAGACAGTAGTCTGAGGAAAGTGAATTTAATATCTTTTACAGCTCTCTTGGCCTTTCTGCGTCCATCGTATCTAATTTTTTCACACTTTCATCCAGATAATTACGTCTCTTTTTTATTACAGACGGAATTCTTTTCCCCCAAGCAGTATTGAGCTAGAAAGAACCTGGCAAGCCAAAGCAGGGGAGTTTTCACAGAAGCTGGAGCCATTAATGACTTTTGTGCATGGCTGGCAGCCTCTGAGACCTCCTGTTCAGCTTGTCATTATGCAGATTAACAGGCGGTAGATACATCATGTGCTGATTATTTGCACTGTGCAGAGAAATGAGGTTTGGTCAGCTGCAAGCGCACACTGCATTCCCAATGCCTGGCACCTCCTAATGGTGTCAAAGGTATGAGCTCCAGGCAGTGTTCTCTGCAAGGTGTGCGCTTGTGTGGCCACTCAGGAGAAATTCAAATGCTGGCCAGCTGATGAGCAGAGCACCCACAGCTAGGTTTGTGTTTCTCCTGGTGGTGCACATTCACACATTCCTTGGTGCATGTAAAATTTATTCCACACATGGGTGAAAAAACATATCACATGGAAGGAAAATGATTAGAGGAAACATTGGCTCCAGGGAGTGTTGAAAACAAAGGCTGCTTCCAGAATGAAGCTTTACAATCGCTCCATTAACATGTATGACTAGCAAATAATTAGCAATGTGAATGGATTGACGAAGATCAGGTACACCACAAAGTGTCATCTATTTTTAGAACATGAATCAAATCTTTCTTACATGAAGATTCTGAGTTATTTCCATAGAGTTTTCTTTCCTTTCTTGTTTCCAGATGGGAACAAAGCCAAGCACCCACCCAGAACTGGAGTCCTGAGAAAGTCCTTGTCTCTTGGGACTTCTGGTAAGAACTGTAGTCTCATAAGGAAGCCTCTTCTTTTGAGATTTCCAAACCCATTCCATAGACCCAAGAAGTTAAGAGCAACTTTTGAAATACTATTTAGCTGAACTCTAAACAAAAAGTTTGGGAATTGGAATTTTTCCCATTTTAACTCCAAGGAAAAGCAGATATTGATGGACTCTCATTGCCTGACCCAGAGTTAAAACACAGATCTCAAACCCCTTACAAAGGAAAGTTTCATTATCTCCATAGGGAAACAGTGGCACAAGTGCCTTTGTCTAATGTCACCAGCAGGTCAGCTGCAGAGCTGGGACCAGAACTCAGGTCTACATTACTTCCATGGAAGCTAGCTCAGATGGAGATGCAGCGTTGTCTAGTGGATAGAGCATGGGGCTCAGGTGAGCAAGGTTCATTTTCAGCTTCTTTGGCTGGTCTTCAGGATGACCTTGGGCAAATCACTATGCTGTGTGTCGCCATTTCCCCACCCCAAAATGGAGACTGTGATGCTTACCCCCTTTGTAAATCGTTTGGCGATCCACTGTGCACAAGCAATGGATAAAAGCTATAATTATTGTATGATTATCACACTAGTGTAAAGACAGGTTGAGAGAGAACTGATATTGGATCTGATTATTATCAAGGAAACTATAGTAAAGAATTGAATTAAGGTTTACACTAGAGGAAGTCCAGAATCAGAACTGAAGCCCAAATTCCTCCTGAATTTGGTGCATGATTCAGTTCTGGTATTCTAGATAAGTTTTAACTTCTCATTACACTTGGCTATACTTAGTGATATAGCTCTTAATCAGACAAACTTTCCAGAGATGTCTCAGGTGGCCATGCAATGTTGTCAAGTAAGCATTAAACTCTAGGCAGCCTTAAAGAGATTATTCCATTACTTGTAATTAACACTCAAGGTGGTTAACGCTAATCCCATTCATTGGCGGATCAAAGGGCTGATTGATTTTCTTCCCCAGTGTAATGAGATCCAAAAATGGAAGTCTTCACGCCTGGAAAGCAGTTGGATTAATCTGCCAATCATTTATTTCAGACAATATCACTATCTTTCTGAATACTTTGCACATGGGTAAACACTGGTTTTCATTCTCGCCACACTGAGCAGGTCAATCAGGCATAAATCTGATCACATTGCTAATAGCAGTGGTAAGCCAATATCCCCCATGTGATGAGTGTCCTGAAAACCCATTTCAGCTGTCACTCCCTGGTGTTGCATTTAGGCAGTTTTCATAAAGATGTGTTAAAATGCTTCTCTGTTTCTATATTTAGATAGAAGTCTTTTAACCTCTGTTGGTAATCTGGTTTGGTAGGAAACTTGAGCTGCCATTGTCTACACTGTGCCAGCTCATAAGAACATAAGAATGACCATTCTGGGTCAGAGCAAAGATCCATCTATTCCAGTATCCTGTCTTCCAACAGTGGCCAATGCACAGTGTCTCAGAAGGAGTGAACAGAACACATAATCATCACATCATGACAAACAGAGGCTAGGGACACCATTCTCATCCCCTCTTGGCTAATAAGTATTGATGGACCTAACCTCCATGAATTTATCTAGCTCTTTTTTGAACCCCTGTTAAAGTCCTTGACTTTACCACCTCCTCTGGTAAGGAGTTCCACAAGTTGACTGTGCCATATGTGAAGAAATACTTCCTTTTTGTTTGTTTTAAACCTCCTACCTCTTAGTTCTTATGTTATGGGAACAAGTAAATAACTTTTCCTTATTCACTTTCTCCACACCAGCCATGATTTTATAGACCTCTATCATATCTCCCCTTAGTCTCCTCTTTTCTAAGCTGAAAAGCCCCAGTCTTTTTAATCTCTCTACATATGGTACCCACTCCAAACTCTTAATAATTTTTGTTGCCCTTTTCTGAACCTTTTCTGAGGCCCATATTTCGTTTTTGAAATTAGGCAAGCACATCCATATGCAGTAATCAGGATGTGGGTGTACCATGGATTTATATAGAGGCAATTAGGGTACGTCTAGACTACATGCCTCTGGCGACAGAGGCATGTAGATTAGGCTACCCGGCATAGGAAAATGAAGCGGCAATTTAAATAATCACCACTTCATTTAAATTTAAATGGCTGCCGCGCTGAGCCGATCAGCTGTTTGTCAGCTCAGCGCGGTAGTCTGCACACTCTGCAGTCGACATCAAAGGCACTTGTCGACCTCCCAGGTATGCCTCCTGGGATGAGGTTTACCGGGGCGGTCGACAAATGCCTTTGATGTCGACTGCGGAGCGTCCAGACTACCACGCTGAGCCAACAAACAGCTGATCGGCTCAGCGCGGCAGCCATTTAAATTTAAATGAAGCGTGATTATTTAAATCGCCGCTTCATTTTCCTATGCCGGGTAGCCTAATCTACATGCCTCTGTCGCCAGAGGCATGTAGGCTAGACGTACCCTACAATGTTTTCTGTCTTATTCTCTATCCCCTTTTTCCCAGGGGAAAATGGTCTGAGTATTGGCCTGCTAAATCCAGGGTTGTTAGTTCAATCCTTGAAGGGGCCATTTAGGAATTGGGGCAAATCTGTCAGGGCTGGTACTTGATCCTGCTGTGAAGGCAGGGGAGTGGATTTGATGACCTCTCAAGGTCCCTTCCAGTTCTATGAGATGGTATATCTCCATATTTAAGATAGAGAACTTTGGTTTAAAATGCTATTAAATTGGTACCTTACTCCTTATTCAAAATATGCACGTGCCCACTTAGCAGATATAATATTTGCTAATTTTAATTTGTTTTGTGGTAACATCTAGAAGCCCCAATCAAGGATTGTGTTAGGCCCTGCACAAACACAGAATAGGTGGGCTGTGCCCCAAAGAGCTTGCAATCTATGTAGAATAGTCACTTTTGCTGCTAAATTGGGCAAGAAATTTGGAGGCTGGTTTGAGGACATTTTAAATCAGGGGTGGGCAATAATTTTTGATGTGAGGCCACTCCGAGGTTTTGAAAAGTGGTCGAGGGCTGCACTCTTCCAATAAATTAATGGAGGAGGTGCGGGGTCTGGGATGGAGGCTGAGTGCAGAAGGGAACTTGGCGTAAAGGACTGGGATGCAGGAGGGAGTGTGGTAACTGGGAGGGGGTTTGGAGGACCTGGGGCACTGGACTGGGGTGCAGGAGTTGGGTTCTGACAGAGGGCAGGAGGAGATTGTGACCTAGTTCAAGGGATTGGGGTACAGGGGGTTGGGTTGTGGGCAGGAAGAGATTGTGATCTGGGCAGGGGATTGAGGTCCCAGATCTGGGAGGGGATAGGGGTGCAGGAGGGGGGCAAAGGGTTTGAGTATGTGGAGTAGGGGGGCAGGAATGGGGGGCTGAGGGTTATGGAAAGGAGGGGCTGGGGTGCCAGAGGTAGGCACTGGCCAGGAGACTTACCTGGATGATTCCCAGCCAGCAGCCCAGCACATTTCTGAAGCAGCCTCCCTGCCTGGCCCACCCCCATACAGGATGCAGGGCCATGTGCATCTGTGAATAACTCTGAGCTGGAGGGCATGGTGCTTCATGGCTGCCTGTTATTCAAACAGGCAGCTCCCATTGGCCGGTTTCTGGCCAGAAACTGGCCAATGGGATTGTGCTGGGGGCGGGGGCAGCGCCTGAAGCTTTCCCCCCACCCTCCCCTCCATGCTCACAGTTTTGAAAGAGAAACAGCCTGGCAGCTGCTTTTCTGAGCAGCATGTGGGTGTGGTGAGGCAATCAGGGAGCCTGCCGAGGGCTCCCCACTGTGTCTGTGGGCTGGATCCGGTGGCTTGGCGGACCAGATCCAGCCCGTGGGCTGTATTTTGCCCAGGCCTGTTTTGAATAAACCTATTTATAGTTCTAAGTCCATATGCTATCTAACTTGTCTGTCTTTTGATTGGTTCACCAGCTCCGATAACAGAAACAAAATGCTAGAAAACATTCCAGTTATGGAAAAGACAGCAATCGTTTAGCTCCATTTACATTGCTGTCATATTTCAAGGCTTCTCTTTCCTTTCCTATAACCGAATGGGAATATTTACCTGATATCTGGTGCTGATCCAAATGAGAAAAGGGTCAGGTGGGCTCTTCTGACTCACTCAGACAGGTTGCTCATTACTTTCACCTCAATATAAGGGAGATCGGAGGATCCTGCTGGAGAGTGAAGATCTAGGATGTGGGCTGAGCAGTCTGGAATGAGTAGCCCTAAGAGCAGCCTAACCTGGGGAGAAGATTTGAGGTGATGAAGCCAAATCTCAGGAAGAGCTGGAAAGGGGACATTTTTCACTGAACACAGAGAACTGAGAATTTAGAGCAGGTTGGAAAAGGGGCCTCCTCAAATCTCTGTATCTAAGTAGAGATATTGTAGGGAAGGGGGCATCATTGTGCCATTTTTAGACTTCGGTACATGGCAGCTTCCAAGCACTAAACACCGTGAATATTCACGTCTTCCCCCGTAGATGTTGGCAGGTGATTATAAATTTGCATGGAGATGGAAAAAATGCCTTAGTGGAAAGGCACGCAGCAGACGTTGTGAATATTAGAATTGTGAAATGTTTCAGAGACCATCAAAAAAACAGCTATCATTTTGAATTAAATTGAGAAGTAGGTGGGCTAATTTAAGAAGACTGCCAGGTACTTTTTATGGATTGCAATTTCTCTTTTATTCTTTAAATGGCTGCATTTTTTTTTACAGTAAATATATTCTTGGAAACTTGAAGATAACATGTATCACCCTGTATATTTATCCTGTTCGGCTAAGAAATTGCAAAACTGACCTGCATCAAAGCCTAGAGACATTGTGGTTCCAGAAAGAGTGGTCAAAAGAGGCTAGATCTTCAGGTCCCTGATCAGGATTCCAGTCTGTCCTTTCAATGATTAACCCACATAAGAGGGAGGAAATTACCGACTTTTCCTGTTTATTGTTCCTTTGGATGTTTGTCTCAAAGGAAGATGAAGAAGAGACTTCATTAACACCAATCATGGAATAACCTGCCCATACTGGAAGTTTTTTCCCTAACCCCTGACATTTTGTTGCTTGCTCATGCCCTGAATCATAAGGCTTTATATAGCAGGTTTTTCATGTCTAGCCACCTACATAATTTCACCAACACCCTCGGCCTCCCATTTACACAACTAGAGAAAGGCTGCACCCCTATGAATTCTGTAGGCACTTGGGTGACTAAATACAAGGGAAGCCAACACAGTAGTGAGTAGGAGTGATCTGAGAAGGTGGCAATTCAGATTTGCTTTAAAAAAAATCTTCAGATATGGGCTCAACCCAAGGAACGAACCACACTCTGCTGACGCATTTTTTTTCATATAATCACACAACATCCATTTGTCAGTCCGAAGTGCTCAAGAGCACACATGCCAACCTCAGGGCAGATTGTTACAAGGCATGGCCCAGGATTGTGAGTTCCATCCTTAGATTCCAATAACCAAACATCAAGGCTACGTCTACACAGCTTTCCTCTTCCACAAAAGCCTATGCAAATGAAGCACGGATTAGCATATTGCCATGCTTCATTTGCATAATTAATTAGGAGCCGTTTTTGCGCAAGAGGTTTTTGCGCAAAAAGGCACCGTCTACACAGCTTTTTGCGCAAACCCCCCCTCTTGCGCAAGAGCCATTCTTCCTGAAAAAATGAGGAAGAATGGCTCTTGAGCAAGAGGGGGTTTTTGCGCAAAAACCTCTTGTGCACAAACGGCTCCTAATTAATTATGCAAATGAAGCACGGCAATACGCTAATCTGCACTTCATTTGCATAGGCTTTTGCAGAGGAGGGAAGCTGTGTAAACGTAGCCCAAGGGTGAACCCCTCAAGCATCATGAAAGCCTTCGCACTAGGGATGTAACATCCCATTTAATCAGTTCACCAGTTAAACATACCTGATTAAAGGTTTATGTTTAACTGATTTAAACAGGAGTCTGTAGGGGGCCACTCAAGCCAGCCCCCCACCATGGGCAGGGGCTGCTCTGGCTGGACTGGAGCACCCCCACCCGCAGCATGGCGGGCTGCTTCAGCCGAGCTGGGGACCCAACGTGGGCCGGGGGGGTCTGCTCCAGCTCAGCTGGGCCACCACTAAAGTCTTAACCATTGATATCCCTACTTGTTGGGATTCCAGTCTACGTGCACCTAGGGGTGCTTGCCTTTGTGAGAGATGGTCCCCTACACCCAAAATCACAGCAATATTCAGGTTACTCCCAGGCCTAAAGAATCATTCACTTACCCCAGCTTAACTGAACCTTAGATTTCACACACACACACACACACACACACACACGAATTACAGCAAAAGCTTCTGTAATAAGCATGCTCTATCTCTCCTTGAGGGCTAACCCAGACCAAGGCCGGCGGCGGGACTGGGGAATATTTCGTATATTGTGACAAAGGCAAACCAGAGGGCTACAAGAGAGTGGGAAAAGGCGGCCCTAGAAGAGTAAAATGCCAAGTCCCCTGTTAATTAGAAGTGGGTTACTGCAGGTCAGGCAGGAGCAGCTGACGGGGTTATCTCAGGCAGATTAGGATTAGCTGAGACAGGGCTATCTTGGCCCAGTTGGGGGGGTTCCACTCCCGGCCTGCCTGAGACCTTTTAAAGCCTCCCCTGTTGAGTGGAGGGAGAGGAAAGACAGGAACACCAACAGCTACTGAGCTAAGAAAGAGCAGGGCAGTGAGGAGCTCCAAAAGGAGCTGTCTACCTCAGGGAAAGACTACAAACCCAGCCCCCAACTCAGGGTAAGGCTGACTGCCCAGACACAGAAGATAGGGGGTTGTTTTACCTGAGGCCTTCCCTCCAAGAAAGTGCAGAGGCTGGCAAGGGAAAGATGAGCCTTGTCACAATATGTTTAACGACCCTTAACCCTCAGAGTCCCAGCAGTTTACAGATACCATATTTTCTTGTCTGGGCATTTTATTCCCTTCCCCCAGAGCTCAAGCTGATGGGAGATGTCTATGTATCCTCCTTGGGGAGGGGAGGACAAGGAAGAACCGGACTGGGCAGGCCCAGCCAAAGAGTTTGCGGGGCCCAAGGCAGCATGTTGTGGTGGGCTGCACTACGTGGCTGGGCGGCTCCCAACCAGCGCAGCGAGCAAGCAGCCGGGCGCAGGGCAGCGCAGGGCCCTGAAGGCAATCACCTTGCTCGCCTTGCCCTAAGGCCAGGCCTGGGACTGAGGGTAAGGGAAGCCATCTACAAAGTCTTTTGTCCTCTGATGTTCCACAATGGCCTACTGAAATGAAATGAGCTTTCCTGTGGTCAGAATCGACCACTTTCTGCAACAAGTGGGGCAGAGGAGTTGCCAACAACAGGCCCTAAAGAGTGTCTGTCTCGTGCACTAAATGACGCAGGGGCCCTGTGGGGAAAGAAAATATGTTATCATCATAGTTTGTATAAGTAATAAGTTACTTATTACGAGGAACAGAAGTTCAAAATGACCAATTTATCAAGTGCACTTCACATCGATAAACATCAATCATTTACTCCAGCAAAATGGTTCTCACTGAGAAAACATCCATCCAGGACTCCTCTTCGGTAATCACCAACATCATCAGCCAAGTTCTATTTTTCATCATGAAAAATCTCATCAAGCCTATTTCCATTGTAAATGCGTTGCTAGTTGAGTTCAGACTGGCAGCGTCAGGAAATGGAGTGGCAATCAGCCCTCTGCAAATAATAAAAGAGGCCCATTGCAACAAAGGAAAGATGTTTATCTGTTTGGGGAGCATTACTTGGGGGAACGAAGGGGGATAATTGTGTGGCAACTCTTAATAGGAAAAGACAGGAAACATCACTAGGCTACAAATAACACATTCTATCAACAGCAGCGGCTGCTTTTTCCGGTTATGTCAAAATTAAGGCAGCCAAAGAAACAAAAGAAGACAACTAATCATGCGCCTCTTGTGTTCACTGAGGCAGTCAATTAAGGTACTGCAGAAAGTCGGTACTCTGATGATTTAATTCAATTTCAATTTCTAGAGTCTGTCAGAACCAAGGGCATTCTGCAATCGGATGCACTTGCACTGAGAAATGAAACCAGAGACTGCTGCAAACCCACCTGGATCCTTTCCCTCAGATCCCATTCATGGGTCATGCTCACAGCTTGGATGGCATGATACCCCAAGGCAGTACGCTTAACCATGGGTGTCTGGTAACATAGGCAGGGGAAGGCGTTGCCTTCCCAAAATGCCAGCTTGTCCCCACCCACACTCTGCCCCCAGAACACCTGCTGCAGACATTCCGGGGGGGGGGGGGAGTGTTGCTGCCCCTAGCGCCCGCCCTCCGTGTGCTCTGTGGCCGGGGAGGCTGAGGCCTTGTGCCCTCCTCCCTCCCTAGGGTCCGGGGCTGAGGAGGCTGGGGCGCATGCCCACACCTGCCCATCTCTTCTCCCCATGGTGGTGGGCACACATGTGTGGTGCACTGCCCCATCTCCCCATGGTGGGGGTAGGGAGGCACCTTGGCTCCCATGGGGGGCAGAGCTTCTGCAGAAAGGGTGGGGCTGTGGTGGGGCTGGGGGCTTGCCTCCCCCAGCCCTACCTTCATTGACTGCCCATGCGCTTAACTGAAATGTGTAACAAAGTATTGGATACCCAGCCAGCTGTGAGTTGCTGACAAATGGAGGGCCAGAATCTCAGAGGAGGACATTTTGTTCTGTACCAGTGATATGGTTTGGCTGCAAAATCTGCGTGTATAGCTCAGGGAAAATGGGTGATCCCAGATGGAGCGCTGTATAGGGACTTGGACCTTGGGCATCACACACCATCCTTGCTGCTGGCATAGTGTGGAAAGTGGGAAAATCTTTGGGATGCCCCGATCCTGGACTAGGTTGTGTCTTCTTGTGGGTTTGGTGTGGCCCGTGTATCTTCAAGCAGTGGAAAGCAAGTTGTAATGGATTGGGCACAAGACCAGTAGTCTGGCTTCTGTTCCTGCCACTTACCCTTGGTCTCTCGTGTCCATTTACAAGGTAAGCTCTTTGAGGAGGGACTATCTGTATGTGTTTTGTGCAGCTCCTAGCACAATGAGGCCTGGACATTATGGAGGCCTCTAGGCACTACCATGGTATTAATGACAGGGAACATAGGCTACATATTCAGAACAGGTTGCAACCTGCTTTTAGAGCAAAGTGAATAGGCAGTGAATGATTTTATTCAGTGAATTTGGCCTCCCTTTTTGTTTGTGACTTATCTGTGAGCAGCATACAATAGTCTCAAAATTTTTTTTCTATGTGACATTGGTCTCTGAATAGCTTCTAGAAGATAAATTCTTCATTGATAGACTGTTCCTGGTTACTTACTACCTGATATTCAGAATTCAAAGTGTGTTGATGACGTTTCACTGTATGCATGGCTCATGGATTGCTTTGATTCCTGGACCGGATGAACATAACCTGTCGGGTAAGGTTTCCCATGCACATAAATGGCCAGTTCAACACTTCCTTTTAGTCAATTTATTATTATTAAACAATTATCTTGTCGCAGCACCTAAAGGAAACAAAAGGATGGGATCTGAGGATGTTGTACAAACATTAAATGTCACTGCTTAAAGGAATGTATAGTCATAAGACATAACAGGGGGATGTGACAAAAAATAAGTTTCAGATGGATGGGAAAGATGGGGTAAAGGTTGGCAAACAGGAGAAGTTTCCATAGGAAATTGTAATGAAGATGAGAAAAATGATCATTTTTGTTAAAATTTTCAGCATAAAATTGATCTTTCATGGAAAAACCAGAACTTGAACATTTTTGGCTGAGATTTTTCAAATAATTTTTGTTAATTTTCAATTTTCTAATGAAAAATTATTTTAGAAGACTGCAGATATTTACTGCTAAAAATTTCATGTAGTTGAAACCCCAATTTTCCTGTTGAGGTGGCGGGTGAAGTAACAGCAGGCCTGGTAACAAATAAATGAAATTGAATGTAGCTGTGTTTAGCCAGTCACTAGAAGTGATGAATGTATGCTGATATTAATTTCTGGCACCATCTTTTCAGAAGATTAGTTCTCTATTTGCATTTAGAGTTGCACATGCATAGATTAGCCACAGTAATATTTTATTCTTATCAGCTCCATAGGAACAGCAGTACTCTAAGGGTACGTCTACACAGCAGGGCAAAAGTCAGATTAAGATACGCAACTTCAACTACGTCAATTTCGTAGCTGAAGTCGAAATACCTTAATTCGGCTTCCCTTACTCCTTGTGAAATGAGGATTACAGGATTCGGAGATCAAAGTCCTCCAGCGCTACATTATTTTGAAATAGCGGCTTGCTGTGTCAGTTATTCCGAAATAATGCTGCTATGTAGATGTACCCTCAGAGACAGAACTGGACTTTTTTCTCGGTTGTGCATTACTTGTGGAATTGTTAATTGTGTTTCAATTGCAATCCAATTTTTTTAAAGGTATGCCATGTTCTATCAGTGAAATTTTATGACTTCCCTTTAGGGAATATGATTTTTTCCTAACTTCCTTGGTCCCAATCCTGCATTTAAGCGCATGTGTCATTTTACATGAGTAGTCCCATTGATTTCAGTGGGCAATCAATATTCACTACTAGCAAGGAGTGCATTTATGTGTTTAAATGTATTCAGGGTCAGGGCTTTTGTCTGTACATCTACATCACAGCATCAATATGACTATGTAGTACTCTGGACCTTATTGGGTAAACTGCCTTTGCTCTACAGAAGTGTACGGAGTTAGGGAAATCTATACTAGCTAAAGATCTGCCCGCTGTATTTTAGAGGACTGTTAATGACGGGCTAGGAAAGCATTTTTTGTAGCACTGTGGTCTTTTTCTTACTTATTGGCACTGCAGAAATTAGGGGCATGGTTTTCTCTAATTTTCCTTTTGCATACTGGTGGGTTGTTTGTTTAAAAACCCTTGGGAATGTGGAGAAAAATTATTCTAGTGGTCAAATATGTGATGCCCTTCTTTTAAATCAAAGCATTATTTTACAGTGTGTTCACCCAGCAATGCTCAGTAAGTGGAGATTAAAATTCAAAGACAGTCCAAGAAAATATAAAGAGCTATCTAACTCGTCTTAATTTCTTTTGCCTACCTGGGGGTTAGTATCACTGCAATATAAAGACACATTTGGGTAACAGCGTGGAGAGTTCCAATGCAAAAATCAGCATGCATGAACACAGCACTGTTATTTAATCATGCTGGAGTAATTTACTGAGTAATGGAAGATGACAAAAACATCTCAGTTTGATAAAAAGCAAAACATTATGCTCTAGAAAATGTCTCTTCTCCACTGAAATGCGTGTAGAGCCAATGCACCCTGGTCAGTGAAAGGAGGGATGGAATCTGCAGCCTTAGGGGCTAAAGCCATAGGCCTCTACTGTATGAGCTAAAAACTAGCTAAGGCTGTGAGCAGACTTGGTGCTCCCTTATCAGTTGTCTCAGTGCCTCCAAGTTATCTATGCAATGCAGGAAATCATGTCCAGCTGTTTGGGGCTTGCCTGTGCCTCTGTGCAGAGGGCAACAATTCTGTTTGGCCTGGGGGATGGGGAGCTGAGAGCCACGTGGAGGGAACAGCCTGACATTTCAAACAGTCTGGGGATGCAGCAAGCAAGGAGCCCAGCCTGCCTTGGGGGTGCTGCAGGGCTGCTGGCTTAGGTAAGCACCTCCCAGCCAGAGCCTGCTCCTCCTGTACCCCAACTCTCTCCCCCAGGGCACCATGCAAACCCTCTGCACTCCCCTGTCCCAGGTCACAACTCCCTCCCAGACCCTGTGCCCCCTTCTACACCCCTCCCCCAGGCCAGAATCCTCTCCTGAACCCAAACACCCTCCCAGACCCTGCACCCTATTACCTTGTTCCAGGTCACCACCAAAACCCTCTGCAGTCTGTTCCCCCTTCTCCCAGGTCACAATTCTCTCCCAGACTTTGCACCCCCTCCCAGAGCCCCTCCCCCAGGCCAAAATCCTCTCTTGCACCCATACTCCCTCCCAGACCCTGCACCTCAATCCCCAGACCCAGGTCACAACCCCCTCATTCACCCAAACTCCCCCTCAGACTTCACACCATCTCCTGCACCCTAATCCCTTACCTCATGTGCCCTTCTGCACCCAACCTCCATCCTAGACCCCACATCTCCTCCACAGAAAAGTGCAGCCCTTGACTACTTTCCAGAATCTTGGACTAGCCCCCCCCCCCACACACACACCAAAAATTATTGATCACTCGGACCTACATTCATGCTGTTTGTAAAATATACAACATATACTTGTGACATGAAAGAACCAACTACCTAAATTTCAGTAATTGGAAACAGCAATTTTATTGCAAAGATCAACTTTTCCCTTCACCCCTCAGATCAGACAATGGTGCCCAGAGGTCAAGACTGGCAGGGAAAGTGTTAACCTTCTCCCTCTGTCTGGTGGATGTACCACAGCTGCCTGGCCTGAAAGAAAGGAGAGGAGGGAGAACCACAAGACTGGGAACAGCTGTGTAAGGAATTAATTAATGTACCCCTCCCTTCCCCTCACACTCTATTAAGAAAGAGGAGGAGGGAGCTGCTAGACCTGACTCTGGACTGTAAATTAGAGAGAGGTTCTTTAGGAAGGCAGGTTGGGAAGAGGAGTTTGGGATGAAATGAGCCACATTTTCCAATATTTCCTTAGGTTTTTGTCTGCAGGCAGCCACACTCAATGCCTTTTGTCAGTAACAACTGCTAATAGGTGCATTGTATGGTATTCAAAGCAGCAAAACATAGTTTTCCAGGAATTTTTGTGGGTGGGTTTTTTTTTTTGTTTTTTTTTTTTGCTGATGCTTCCACTAATAATGGGAGGCCGGCCCTTTATCGGTGTAAGGTTCAGGCTAGGACATAGAAGCCTCCAGCATCTGACAATTGATGCAAATCTCTTTTAGTCTGGAAATATGAACCCTCCACCTTTGGGGAGGGGGCAGCAAACAAAACAACAACAAAAGAGCGTGTAAGAATCCTATGCCTTGATGTGCTCAAAAAATCTGCAGAAATAATCTTGCCTGTGTTACCTTCTGCATCTCTTTCCTATCAAACCCGGGGCGGGGGGAGGTCTCTGTACAAAATGCTTCTATTGTTGGGGGAAAATAGACTCATCTTCGATAATAGGTAGCTTTGAAAATGGTATGTTCTTACACTTCTGAGAATTTTGCATTAACGCACACTACGGAGAGCGGAGCACGTCCACGCGGAAACAGTGAAAGCTTTCAGATGAAAATTCAGTAGTTTTCCCATATCTCTAATGGTGTTAATATTTTGCCTTCAAACCTCAAACATACTGGGCTTGAGTTGAGTTCAAACTCAGGAAGAAGAATGCTCCTGCTAGCTAGTTTATCTGAATGCCCATTTCTTGCCGGTTTCAGATTTATTTAGGCAAGGAACCCTGCATTTTTTTTACCCCCCCATCACGTGACCTAGGCGAGGCTCACCATCTTTAAATGATCCAAGTCTCTTGAAATGTTCCAGCAACATGCTGTGATTATCTGTAAGAGTAAGCAGCGCTTTTGGAAGATTGGGCACTACTTTTCCTTTGGTGCAGAGAGCAAGCTGGCTATTATGGACTTACAGCTATTTCTGTAAACTGCACCTTCCCAACATCCAGGTGAAAAGGGGATGCAATGTTCTTCTGATCCAACCATTTTGCTTCTTACGAGCCAGCTCTATAGGAAAGACTGCAGTGGGTCTAATGTTCAGATTCTAATGTAAAGAATCAAATCAAGTGGCCTTAGTGCCGATGAGAATTAAGTCCCCACGTGAAGCGATGCCTCGTGGACCGAGATGCGCATGTGTGTCTGGGTGACACACTCATTGCTTGGGATGCAGGGTCCTCTCACAAGTCAATATGTCATTTAAAAAAAAATTACATTCATGAATGAAGTTGCTGATCTCAGTGTAGGAGATACTAGCAGATGTAGCTATCATTCCTCGGGTCTTTAACTGAATCACGTAATTTTGGGCGGGGGGGAGGTGTGGAATAATTGGAAAAATGTACGTGCTTTAGTTCAATGATTGTATTTTTTAAAAAACAAGAGAAAATGAAAGCTGGAGTGAGTTTGGGGGTGAAGAGGAGGGTAGGTGGCTCAGGGCAGAAGGTTGGAAGGTGTGGGGGCGGGGGGGCTCAGGGCAGGGGGAGGGGTGCAGAAGTCAAGACAGGTGGGAGGTGCAGGACTGAGGGCAGAGAGCTCAGGCCAGGGGATTGGGAGGTAGTGGAGGGCTTACTGAAGCACTGCTCTGTCAGCAACTCTTCCCAGGAGGCTGAGGCAGCATGCCCCTGCCTGTGGGGTCCCCCCATTTGTCCCCTTCCCCCGCATCCTGCAAGCTGTCTGGGGGAGGGCGAGCCTCTGGGAGCTGCTCCCTTCTGCAATGCCCCCCATGGCCTGCCTCCCTCCAGTGATGCCCCCTGCAACCGGCAGGCTGTCGGGGGGGAGGGGGGAAGCGGGGGGAGGCCTCTGAGCTTCTAGAGGATGACTGGTTGATTAATTATGCACAAAGCCCTTCATTTTCTATTTCTATTTCCTGAGCCACCTGCCCTGAGTCCTGCACCTCATACCTGCCTTGATTTCTGCACCTTCCCCCCACATCTCCCACATCCTTCCCTCTTCCCTGAGCCCCACAGCCCCTGCCTTGAGCCCCCATACCTTCCATTCCTTTGCCTTCAGCCACCCACCCCCTTCCCTTCCTCACCCCTGAACTTCCACTCCGGCAATCATTTTCCTTCATTTCTGAAAAATACAATAACTGAAATACAGCATGTACATTTTTCATTTATTTTTTTTAATTACTTCAGTTGAAGACGTGAGCAACGCTGGGTACATCTGCTAGTTTTGTATGTTTTACATTAGCAACGGCTCTCCAGAGGCATTGACTGCTGTCTGGTCTTGTAGTTGCTTTTATAGGGCTTTCCTGGCCCCTCATTGGCCACGTCTCCTGAAGCTACTTGGAGGAGTTCTCTGAGGCTTCTTTTCTGGGGCGGGATGTGGCAAGACCACAAGCCTCCAGCAGGGGGCTTCAGGGCCTGGTCCACCCCATCACATCTCTCTCCCCTCAGACAAACAGTTTGGGCATCTCCGCAAAACAGTGTCAAGTCTCCCTTTCATCAGGCTTCTCTCTCCTGACCTTACTCACCCAAGACATTTTAACGGTGTTCACCTCGGTTTCCCTGGGTTTCCTATCAGGCTCCTCAGCCTGCACAGCTCTTTTAGTCTCATTTTATAGGCTCTCCCCTGTCTTTCCAGGGTTCCCTGCCAGGCCTCTGCACCTGCAGAGAATTGGTAATCTCTTATCCCCTCTACCTTTAGTAGTCCTAATTCTAGTCTCCACTATGTCTGGGATGTCATGGTAGCCTTCTTAGTTCCTAGGTTGATTCCCCTTTCAGCCTGGGTTCCCCCGATAGCCCTCTCAGCTTCCGGGTTGGTTCTGCTTTCAGTCTTGTTCCTGCTGTACTCTCTTGGCTCCCAAGTTGGTTCCTTCTCCAAGGCTTTGGGGCCCCACTGTAGCCTTCTTGGCTCCTGGGTGGGTTCCCCTTCCTCTCCGGGTCCCCATTGTAGCCCTCTTGACTTCTGGACGGGTTCCCTTATTTACCTGGGGCTTCCCTGCCCCTGGATCTCTCTCTCTGGGGCTCCCAGTCTTTACCACCCCTTCCTTTGGGCAGTCTCAGATTCAGCACAGCCTGTTGGACCCCCCTCTCCCTGTCTCTGAAGGCAATGCCTTCTTATATAGCCCTTGCTGTGGCAGTGGAAACACCTCCTGAGCCTTCCCTGGCCATGGCCCTCCCACAGTTTGGCAGGTTCCATTGGATCACTCCCCTTTTTAGGTACCTGGGCTCCTCACAGGCCCAACATATGCAAGGTCCCCCTTTTACCTTCACAAGAGGGGCTCTCCCAGTGTTCTCATTGTTTGGGTGGAGCTTCCATACTCCATGCCAGTAGGGGCACTCCCTTCCGAAGTGTCCCTTATCACCCACAGGTGTAATAAATCCCTCGCTTCGGCACTGGCCTCTTGCCCTTGGTGTCTGGCCTCCCCTGAGGTCCATGTGCTCACCCCTGTAGCAGCTGGAATAGCTGCTATGTAAGCTGGGTGACTTAGGCCCTCCAGTAGTGTCCATTTTAATTTTGGTTGCTAAGGCAACAATTTATCAGCGTCAGTGTTTCCGAGTGAGGGAAGGTTTTGTTTTGCTTATGAAATTAGTTCACTCCTTCAAATGTCATTTCCTCCAGTGGAAAATTCCCGCTGTACTTTACCATCACCTCTTAGAACATCCCCAGAGAAAGATCACATACCTCACAGCTTCAATCCCATTCAGAATTCTGAGTCTATGGGTATTCATTGGATTGATTTTCATTTTCATTTTTTTAAAATGCCTTTCCTTAAGTCTATGTGACCTGACAATTATTTAGTGATCAGCACAGGAACATGTCCCTAGCAAATGTAAAAGCCAGACATTTTGCAAAATGTGCTGAACCAATCAGCAATTTTGGGCCCAATCCAAAACCCACTGACATCACTCTGGAAAATCAGGCCCACAGAAATAGCCCCACTGCCTGCTATCAAAACCCCATCCAGAGTTCCTTTCTGCACCAGCTCCAGAACTTTATTTCAGAAGGTGGAGAAAGAGAGAAGCCGGGGGGCTGTTTTAAATTTTGATTTTGATGAACAGGGAGGAAATGGCTGGGAATTTAAAAATGGAAGGCAGTTTGGGTGAAAGTGATCATGAAATGGTAGAGTCCATGATTCTAAGGAATGTAGGAGGTGAGAGGGCACAATAAAGTCAATGACGTTTGAGAAGGAAGATGTTAGCAAACTCAGGCTAGATCTATATTACACCCAGAAGGTCAGCTTAAGGCACGTAACTCCAGTTACGTAAATAACACAGCTGGAGTTGACATACCTTAAGCCAAGCTTGGTGCGGTTTTCATGGTGGAAGGCTGACAGTAGCAAACACTCCCATCGGCTACCCTTACTCCTCATGAACTACAAGGAATACCAGCATTGACCAGGGGTTCCCTCAGCATTTGATTTAGTGTGTCTTTACTAAACTCACTAAATCAAATGCCAGAAGATCTATCTCTGGCACGGGGAGCATAGATGTGGCCTCTAGGAGTTGGTAGGTAAGATCTCCTGGGAAGCAAATTGAAGAGGAAAAATAATTGAAGACAGTTGTCAGTTTTTCCAAGAGACATTTTAAGGGCACAAAAGCCAACTAGTCCAGTGCGCAGGAAAGATAAGAAGTACGGCAAGAGACCACTCTGAGTTAAGCAGGAGCTCTTCAGTGATCTGAAATGCCAAAAAGACTCCTACAGAAAGTGGAAACTAGGTCATTTTACAAAGAATGTGTATAAATAAATGCCACAAGTATGTAGGGACGTAATTGGAAAGGTTAGGGCACAAAACAAGATCAAACTAGCTGGAGGGAAAAGGGCAACAAGATAACATTCTGCAAATACAATAGAAGGGAATACCAGAAAATGTGTAAATGGCAGAAATGTTAAATTATGTTTTTTGATTCGGTTTCACCAAAGAGTTAGTTATAGGGTGTCTAACATAATGAATGCCAGTGAAAATGAGGTAGGCTCAGAGGCTAATATGAGGAAAGAACAAGTTTTAAATTACTTAGACAAGTTAGATGTCTTCAAGTGAAGCACATCCTCTAACAGTCAAGGAGCAGACTGTAGAGATATCTGAGTCATTAATGATTACGTTTGAAGAAGCATGGAGTACGAGAGAGATTGCAGAAGACTGGAAAAGGGCAAATATAGAGCTAATGTATAAAAAGGGAAATAAGAACAACCTGGGGGATTACAGACCAGCCAGCTTAGCTTCACTACCCAGAAAGATGATTGAAAAAATAATTAATCAATCAGCTTGTAAATATCTTGATGATAAACTGCTATGTTCAGGGCCATCCTTAGGAATACACAGAATACACAGATGCCTTGGGCACACAAATTTAGGGCCCAAGGTACCCCAAATTCAGTGGTGCCCAAGGCAGCTGCATGCTGCATATACCTAGGACTGGGACACAGGCAGTGCTGGCTCCAGCGGCCAGCCCCATCCCTGAGCCCACTCCCCCTCCTGCACCCAGATGCTGCTCACCCACTCCACCTTTCTGGGGTTAGGAGCAGGGCCATGTCTGTGGGAGGTGGGGACCCCAATAGGGCTGTGGGCCAATGCTGAGGGCAGGCACACAGGGGCACCTTTTCAGATTTTGGTAAGAGGGCAACTTGTGCATGCCGCAATGGGAGGCAGAATTAGAGCATGGGGGGCCAGACTGAGGACAGTGGCTTCAGCAGTGTTACTGAGCATGCTCAGTACAAGCTAAGGAGCAAATGGGGGGGGGGGAGATCGACGCCCATCTGCCCTCCCCTCTCACACATCACCTTTCTCCAGGGGCTACTAAGGCACTTGAAAACTCTGTTTTTTTGGCAGATGACCTAGCAATTAGCTGGCAGATACAGTGCTCCTAATTCCTATATAAAAGAAAGAAAATTAAGTATCAGGCCCACTCATCTCTAACACTAACATATTCTTTCATCTTGTGGCAAGTCATGTAAGGGACTCTGGTTAGGCTTAAAATGTTAATGTATATTCGTACTTCATTACTAACTCTGCAGCAGAGAGAGAGACAGACACACACAGAGACAGAGAGACACACAGAGAGAGACAGAGAGAGAGAGAGAGAGAGAGAGAGAGAGATTGACTGTTAGGACTCCGGGGCGCTCTCTCAGCTCTGGGAGTCAAGGGAGTCTAGTGGTTTACAGCATATGGCAGATATATCTGGGTTCTATATAAGAACATCAGAATGGACATACTGGGCATCAGAATGGACATACTGACCAATGGTCCCTCTGTTTTCCAACAGTGGCTAATTCCAGGTGCTTCAGAAGGAATGAACAGAAGAGGCAATTATCAAATGATCCACTCCCCTGTAGCCCATTCAGAGTTTCTGGCAAACAGAAGCTAAGGACATCATCCCTGTCCATTCTGGCTAGTAGCTATTGATGGAGCTATCCTCCTACAACTTATTTCCTTCTTAATGGAACCCTGATGTAGTTTGGCCTTTCCACCATCCCCCAGCAAAAAGTTCCACTGGTTAACTGTGAAGAAATAATTTATTTTGCTTGTTTTAAATCTGCTGCCTATAAATGTATTGGATGACCGTCTTCTTTTATGCTAGTGATGGAGTGAATAATACTTCCTTAATTAATTAATTTTTCCTCCCCATTCATGATTTTTTTTATACCTCTAACATATATTCCCTAACCTTTAGTCCTTTCTTTTCCAAGTGGAAAAGTTCCTGTCTTGTTAATCTCTCCTCATATGGAAGCTATTCCTTACCTCTAATTATTTTTGTTGCCTTTTTTCTCTATCTATTCCAAATCCAAAATTTTTTTGGGGGTGGTGGTGGCGAGGAACCAGATATGCATGCAGTATTTAAGATATGGGCATACCATGACTTTATATGGAGTCAATATGATGTTTTCTGTCTTATTATCTATTCCTAATGATTCCCAGTATTTTGTTAGAATTTTAGATTTCCACTGCACATTGAGCAGAAGTTTTCAGGGAACTATCCGCAATGATTCTAAGATCTTTCTTCAGTGGTAACAGCTAATTTAGACTGATCGTTTTGTATATATAGTTGGGATTATATTTTCTATGTGCGTTTCTTTGTATTTATCACCAGTGAATTCCATCTGCCATTGTGTTGCCCAATCATCCAGTTTTGTGAGATCCCCTTTGTAACTCTTTGCAGTCCACTTTGGACTTAACTATTTTGAGTAATTTTATATCATCTGCGAATTTGCCACCCCACTGTTTACCCCTTTTCCAAGATTATTTATGAATAAATTGAACAGTACTTGTCCCAATGCAAATTACTTCCCCCCCCCTATATTTAAGTGGAGTACCTGGCAATGTTTTCATGATTATCTAAAGATCCTTCAATTAGTGAATGCCCAGCCTTTTGTTATTTTAAACATCCTGCCTCCCTCTGTTTATAAGCAAACTCCCTGGCCCAAAGGCAAAGATGTTGCAGTTAAGAGCTGCATCTGGGGCTAGGGCATGTGCTTTTAGCAGACCTCAGGAAATATAAGGGGTTCAGACTTCAAGGGGAGCTATAGCCCTCCCTCCTTAACCCTACTAAATAGCATGCCTGCAGGCGTGGGGCTGGGACCATAGGCGTGGGGCTGGGACCATAGGCATGGGGCTGGCAGCAGCTGGAAACCCATGTAAAATAAAGGGATGTAAAATACAGGGGTCTGCACCCACCCACCCTCAATTCCCATGCCTATGCCTCCTTGCCCTGCTTCTGCCTCCACAGCTCTGAGTGCAGCCTCCACTCATGGAACAGCTGCTCCTCTGTGTCTTTCCCCCCACCTCTGCATCCGGCACCATAAACCCTGCAGGCTGCCCTGGCTAATGTGACAGTAGCATGGATTTGTGAAGAACAACTTGTTTGTTAAAGCAACATCGGTAGCTTTCTTTGATGGGGAGAAGCAGTAGACGGGGTATATCTTGACGTTAGTAAGGCTTTTGATATTGTCATACACGATCTTCTCATAAACAAACTAGGAAAATACAATTTAGATGGGGCTACTACAAGGAGGATACGAAACTGGGTGGAAAACCATTTCCAGCGAATAATTAATGGTGTTTCATAGACAAGCTGGAAGGGCATATCAAGTGGAGTCCCATAGGGATCCATTCTGGGTCCAGTGCCTTCAAATATCTCCATCCAGGATTAAGATAATGGCATCAAGAGCACACTTATTACGTTTGGAGGTTATACCAAGCTAGGAGGGGGTTGCAAATGCTTTGGAAGATAGCATTATCATTCAAAACAATCTGGACAAACTGGAGAAATGGTCTAAAGAAACAGGATGACATTCCATAAGAACACATGCAAAGTACTTCCCTTAGGAAGGAACAATCAGGTGCCCACATAGGCAATGCATGGGGGGGAGGCATGAGGGGTCACACACCCTCAAACACTCCCACTGTGTGGGAGGGGCTGACCAGCAGCCAGTGGGGGGAGTCTGCCCCCCCCCCCCGGCACTCACCAGCAGCAGCAGAGGATGTGCAGCAAGGCAGCCCCATTGCTCTGCTCCCCAGACACGCCACCCCCAGGGAGGGGGCGGGACTGCCCCCGCACTGCCTGATGGGAAGTGGAATGACACAGCAGCCCAGGGAACAAAGCAGCAGGGTCGCCTTGCTCTGCTGCTGGTGGTTAGTGCCGGGGGAGGCGGGCCTCTGTTGCTGGCCCCACAAGTCCCCCGGGCTGCCTCGGTTGGCAGAAGAGGCAGGGTCTGAGAGAAGCAAGGTCAGGGGCAGAACAAGGGTGGGGAGTGGTGGGGCAGGAGTGGGTAGAGATGGGCCTTGGGTGTAGGGAAGTTGTCTCAATCCTTCCCTGGAAGCATCGTGTGGCCGGCAGCCTCCTCCCCCAGTTTTCCCCAACCAGCCACCTCTGGTTGCAGACACACAAAACGGAAAATGACTGCTGAGGGAGGAGTACTGCAGAAACAGATCTGGCAGTCATCGTGGATCATAAGCTACATATGAATCAACAGAGTAACATAGTTGCAAAAAACCCCCAAAAAACCCAACATTATTCTTGGCTATTAGCAGGAGTGTTGTCAGCAAAACACAAGCAGTGATTCTTCTGCTCTACTCCATGCTGATTAGGCCTCAACTGAAGTATTGTCTCCCGTTCTGGGTGCCACATTTCAGGAAAGATGTGAACAAACTGGAGAAAGTCCAGAGAAGAGCAACAAAAAATGATTAAAGGTCTAGAAAACATGACCTAAGAGGGAAGGATTGAAAGAATTGGATTTGTTTAATCTGGAGAAGAGAAGGTTGAGCGATAACAATCTTCAAATACATAAACGTTTGTTACAAGAAGGAGAGTGAAAATTGTTCTTGTTAACCTCTGAGGACAGGACAAGAAGCAATGGGCTCACATTGCATCAAGGGAGGTTAAAGTTGGACATTAGGAAAAACCTGCTAACTCTGAGGTTTAGTTAAACACTGAAATAAATTGCTTAGGGAGATTGTGCAAGCTCCATCACTGGAGATTTTTATGAGTAGGTCAGACAAACACTTGTCAGGGATGGTCTAGATAAAACTTATTCCTGCCATGAGTGTGGGGGACTGGATTTGTTGACCTATCAAGGTCCCTTCCAGTCCTATAACTCTGTGATTCGGTGACAGGAATGTTGTTTACCTTTTTGCCTGAATGTAGTGCACAGTCTGCCAGATAGAGGAAAAGGAAATTATCTGTTTCCTGTAAAATGCTACTAATATGTTATGTCAAGAAGAAGAAATAAGAAAATCTAGCATTTATCTTGTCAGTCTTCTTCACCCACCTACCCTCCCACACACCCCTCAGTGAATGGCATTGTGCACAATTAAAAGCTCTATATCGTCTTGAAGCAGCCACGGGCAATTCCATGTGGGATTTTGTCTCCCGTCATCTTCTTTTTTATTGAGGAGCCTTCCAATGATGTTCAACAGAATGTTGAGAGTCAGAGATCCAGGGAAGTCGAGAAGTTGTCCATGATACAAACCCAAACCACCAGAGGTTTTCCAGTGGACCATGGCTCACTGGGGCTCACCACTGCAGCTCCAGGCAGGAAGGAGGGAGTGCTTCCCACAGGGCTTCAGCCCTGCCAGAGGCACAGTGGGACTTGAGGCTGAAGCCCCACTGGAAGCGTGTTTAGACTGGGAGGAGCTGAGACCTGTCCTCCATACAGCTCCCCAGAGATCCTGAGTTGGGCGGGGGAGGTAGAAACAGAGAGACCTGCCCCTGCTGGAGTTCTCCAGAGACCCTGAACCAGGACAGCAAAGATCCTTACTTCCCCAGAGACCCTAATTTGATAGCTATGTGCATCATACACACACCTCTTCCTAGTATTGTTCATAACCACTTTGTTTTCCACTGCAGGGCAAAAGTCTCCAACAGTTCCCCGTTACAGGAACAACCTAGATCAAGGGTGGGCAATAATTTTTGCAAGGGGGAGGTACTTAATGAATTTTAGTATGTGGTCATGGGCTGGTTCCACCCCGGAAGGGGCAGAGCCTGGGGAGGAAAGGGCAGGGCTGGGGACTAGCCTCCCCCCAGAGTTGTCTGTGGCCAGAGGCTTTGAATTAAAAACAGAGTAAAGGGCTAATGGCTCCCAGCCCTGCCGCTACTGCGTTGCCTAACAGACGCCCAGATTAACTGTGGCTATTTAAGGGGTTTGTGGCTCCATCCCCTACCACGGTAGCATCACAACTGTGAGCCTTTTATATAGGATCCTGCTGCCTGAGCCACCCCCTGGAAATTCGATGACACTGGCAACTAGGGTTGCCAGGTGTCCGGTTTTGAACTGGATAGTCCAGTATTTGAGCTTTCTGTTCAGGAAACAAATTGAGAAAATAGAAATGAGAAAATAGAAATGTCTGGTATTTTCTAAATCAGATGTAATATAGATTGCGATGTAATGTCAAGTGTGTCTGGTATTTTTGTTGAAACCATCTGGCACCCTACTGGCAACAGGAGAATTAGTAAGTGGCCAGATGCAGTCTGTGGGCCAGATCAAAGCATTAGCTGGGCCAGATCTGGACCCTGGGCCGCATCTTGCCCAGCCCTGTCCTAGGTCAAGGATGGTCTATAAGGAAACCACATGTCAAATCCTGACCATCAGGTGTTTTTGAATGGGCACCAAAAATTGTTATACTAATTTATTATCAATGGCGGGTTTGATGATGATGATTATTTTCTCTGGACTCTGAACCTTAACTATACCTTAGAAGAAATTTGGACCTGGACAAAAAATAATTGATGACACCAATCTAAGTGAAAAGCAACATGGCCTTTTAAATGTGCGATAGGGACTCTGGACATTATGAGTTCTAATCTGTCACTCTGTGATTTGGGGCAGGTCAATTAACATCTCTGTGTGATCTGTAAAGCAAGGTTAATGAGTCTGACCTACCACACAGGGGTATTAAGGATCTTGTTTATAAAGTACTTTAAAGAATGGACATTTTATATTAGTGCTAAAGTGCTATTCTGATTTAGTTTGACTGTTCATGTCTATCTGAGGTATCATCTTTGACAGTTTAAAAAAAGATGTGGGGAACCTTTTGGGGTTGACCCACAGTAAAATCAGTCGGGGGCCACACACAAGCGAGAAGCAAAATATAAACAAACAAACAAACCCCTCACTGACGTGGCTCCCGACTTAGCAGGAGAAAGACACTTCCCACACATTCCCCTCACACACCAGAGCCTATGGGGGCCCAGGCTAGTAGATTTTGTGTGCTCCAACCCCCTTGGTGAGGTAGCAGAGGGACTAGTGCACCAATAGGCGTTCTCCAATGCTGAGGGGGGAGCCCTGAATCTTGGAGGCTGGATCCAGGCAGGCCAGGGGCCAAATCCAGCTCCCAGGCCTGAGGTTCCCAAGGTTGATGTAGCATCAAAGTAAAAATCGGAGTTGGTCAAAATTTTCCCAAACTTTTTTGTGGTAATTTTGTCAAAAACAAATGGAAGGCATTTTTCCTATACAAAAATGTTTATGGACAATTTGTCCTGTTTTCCAATTATCTATCAAGCTAGCCAATATGTTTAAAATATTTTGATATTAATTGAAAAAAAAGTTATGAAATTTTCTTAAAATTTCCCCCATATTATGACCAGCTCCTTTAAAAAAAAAAAAAAAGAGGAGGTGAAGGTCTTCTTCTAAGATACAGATTGGTCTTCTTGTGTTTTGTTCTTGCCTCATGTATTACTCTGCAGTTTAACATAAACACCGAAGCTCAATTCAGACTTGTAGCCCCAAAATCCAGTCCCAGGGACCTCAGCAGAAGTTGCATTTGCTTTCCTCGGGGCTGAATCGAGATAAATTCTGTTTGCTTGAGTGATCATTGGCAGCTCCTGCTTCTTCTGCACCTGAGTCAGAATTAATTTTGCAGCTTTCCAAGGCCAGTCATGGCTGTGAAATGAAGCCCTCTGGGCACTAAGGAGTATCACAAACTTCCTCACCTTTCACTCCAAGTGCAATTGGCATGTCTTTGATTTTGCCTTCCCTGGCATGAATACAGAGCAAGATGTATATTAAAAAACCCAGACTTCACTGAACACATTTCATCCCCTACGGAGAAGAGAGAGAATGAACAGCACCTGCTTGAGGTATAGTCACTTTGCCTACTGCACTCCTGGAGGGTCCTGAGATATTATGGTGATGAGAACAGTATAAGAACCGACACAAAACAATAGAAAACATTGCTTCCTTATAGCACAGGAGTGGGTAATAACTGGCCCGCAGGCTGGACACAGTTCACCAGGGTATGCTGCTGGTGGGCTGCCAGCAGATTAGTTAGCTGTGCCTCCGCAGGTACAGCCAGTTGAGCCTCCTATTTGCTGTGGATCGCCGTTCCTGGCCAATGGGAGCTGCAGGAAGCACCACGGACTGAGACGCTGCTTCCTGCAGCTCCCATTGGCCAGAAACAGTGCTCTGTGGCCAATGGGAGCTACAAGCAGTCACACTTGTGGAGGAGTGGGTAAATAAAGCATTGGAGGCCTGCTAGGGGCTAACCCTGGTGAGCTATGTCTGTCTTATTGTCCATCTCTGTTATAGTATGTTAGTGTGATGTGATGTATTAGGGTACCATGCAAGAAATAAACTACAGCAGTCGGGACCAGGTTGATTTCAATGGGAGCTATCTGCCTAACCTGCTTAGATTCTTCTGGAAATGTCAGTAAACTCCTATTAGCATCTTTAGCATCCTACATCCCTCTGAAAATCCGACCCTATTTGCTGAAAACAATCACATTTTCAGCCTAATGCCCTTTGCAATAAAAAGGAGACGAAATTCAGAAAATGTATGACGTGCAAATAGGTTTCAGCCTGAATGCTCTCTCCTTCTAAGTTTTATCCAACACATAAGCTTTTGTTAATGTGGCTCAGTGTTGTTTGCATGATCCTTGATTACTTGAGCTGTATGTGGTGAGGACTGATTTCACTCATGAGGTACCTTCGCAGCAGCATGGCCAGAAAAGTTACTAAGCCATTTGCTTTGGCAGGACTTGGAGCAGTAACTCATTTTGCAGGTGAATTAGAAAGCCCTTGCAATTTTCAGGAAAGTTTTAAC
Source organism: Pelochelys cantorii (assembly GCA_032595735.1). Taxonomy (NCBI): domain Eukaryota; kingdom Metazoa; phylum Chordata; order Testudines; family Trionychidae; genus Pelochelys; species Pelochelys cantorii. The sequence goes on along the minus strand of CM064343.1, from coordinate 30,697,650 downwards.
CGTGAACATTCCTGAATGGAATTGTGGCTGCCTACAGCTGACAACCAATAGACAATACATGATAAAATCCTGCCACCTTATGGCCAGTTCTCCTCATTGCTGTCAAGAACAAGCTTTAAAGACACTTGTTCTGAAATTTCAACCACCGGAGCAACTTTGAATCAGTCAGGATAGTGTATTTGCAGCAATAATTTGCTGTGTGATGGAAATGTGACTTCATTGTTCCCATGAAGGTCTTACAATTACGAAGTTCAGGAGGGGATGATAAAAGTAGACCAATACTAGCCAACTGTCCTTTCCTTAAAGTGATGGGCCTCTATTTGACTTAAAAAAAAAATCAACTTCCGCATTGTATGTTACCAGGAGGTGGAATTTGTTTTTTAAATGTTATTTCAAATGTCTTTGTAATGTGTTATGAGGCTTTATGATTATTTTTGCTGATATGAGTCAGGGAAAGGGGATTGTAAACTATAAAAATATCCTAACAGGGTATCCGGCATGCTAACGTTAGTCAGAGAAGAGGGAAATATTTATTCATTTGCAACTAGGGGGGAAAAAAGCCTCTGGTTGAAAAACAGGAAGATTGACGTATTTCCTTCTCCATCCGTCTCCCCTCCCCCATTTTTCTTCACATTTTGGATTAAGAAAAAATTCAGCGAGTTCAAACAACCAACCAACCAAAGAAGAGTTTTGAGAGATTTAAGGTGCCCATTAGGTCAGTTCCCCGTGTTTAATTTCCACATTATCTAAAGTAGGAATCATTCTACTGATCACCTTTCTAAAGCACTTAGAGATCTCCTGATGAAAGGTGCCAGGCACAAGGTAGGTATTTGTTTTGTATTATCTTCTCTCTCTAGCACGTAAAATTAAAAGGGTGAGAGCAACGTTTTGCAAACTGGCTATAGATATCTGCTTTATAGCTGGGCACCGGTGTGAATTCAGCCTGATTTTTTTAAAGGTTCTGTCTGAGCACCCACATAAATCAGTGAAGGAAATGGATGGTGAATACCCCTGAAAGTCAGGCTGTAGTACACAGACGCCGCCTAACCACAGATTTAGATGCCTGATTGTTAGACTTCAAATCTGAAATCTTTCACCAGCTGTATTCAGCATTTGTCAGATCATTTACCTGAACCATCCTCTTAAGCTTTGCTACCATGGCTGAGCGTCGGTGTCTTGCCATATTGCTTTTGGAGAATCTCAATGATCGCCTTCCAGTTTCCAGTGCTGGTTTTCAGCATGCTCTGTTTGTCTGCCCTCTTGTGTGGTTTTGTGTGGCCAAGAAAATGTCAGACGTGCTCAAAAAGCCAGAGAGGCCTCATGCTTTGACACTTTTTTCGTTCTTCCCTGGTTTCTCCTTGGCAGTGTCTGAACGTCACGGTACAGTCGTGACTCATTAATTCCCCTGGGGGAATCTTTCCCGTGAGCATCACTAGAGAGAAAGAACTGCATGTGGTGCAGACCTTGCAGGGCTGTTGGAAGATTGAGGCCTAGTCATGAGGCCTTGGTCTGGCAAAACTCCCAATGAAGTCAATAGCACTCAACAGCCATTTGGTCGGAGCAGTAAGGACTTAACCCCACTGCACTGCTGACCAGAATTCTAGTGGATCCACTTGGTGGTGCTGACCAGAGCAGCCAGGATCACTTTTTGACCAAGCGTTCTGGTTGAAAGGCCTGGCCACCCGACCTGGAAAGCCTTTATTTTTCAAGTCATCACCCCAACTCCTTGCTGAGGATCCCCCCTCCTTCACCTTGGCTCCAGAAGCCCCCTGCCATGTCCACCCCCCATCAAGATCAGGCAGGATAGATACCCTTTGGAGTGCAACTCCTGAACAGGACTCAAACTCCTTCCCAGATCCCGCAGCCTCTCCCACACTCCCAACCCCACAGGCCCAGCCTAGAGCCCCCTCTTGTACCCTAAGCCCCTCACCCCAGAGCCCACAAGCCCAGCCAAAGCCTGCACTCCCCTCCTGCACCCTACCTCCAGCCAGATGGAATGAGGGGACAGGACCTTGGGGAAGGAGCAGTGTACGGGGTAGGGCAAAGGTGTTCGGTTTTGTGCCATTAGAAAGCTGGCAATCCTATTTCCCAGTGGAGGGTTCCAGTCTCATCTCAGTACCCCAGAGCTCTCGCTTTATGTTCACAATGGCGAGTCAATGAGGAGAGGTGAAATTCTGGCTCTTTTCAGGACGTGTGTTTTGCCATTGTCTTCACTGGGGCTGGGATTCCACCCACAGCATTTTCACAGGCCTCCTAACCCTGGAAGTTACCTCTTGGAAGTAACCTGATGTTCTTGTTGCCCATTTAGGATTGTGTCTCAGGTTGCAGAGTTCTGGGAATAAAATCTGGCTCCCCCTCCTGGTGGCAGAATCGCCTACGGTTTAGCTGGCTATGTAGGGTTTGCTTGGGGATAAGTGCTGCTGAGATTCCTTTCTCTTGGGCAGAAGAAATGTGCTGGAGATGCCTCTGTGGTGCTAGCGTGGCTGGGCTTGTTTTAGAAGGGGAGCTGGTCTAAGGTCGGTAAGCCTGGCTGTGTGTACACAATGGCCGGTGTGACAGAGCTTCTCCTCAGCCTTGGTGGGTGCTGCGCTTTCAGGCGGATGACTTGCCTCAGACGCTCACAGCAGCCCTCAGTTTAGACACCAGCCTATTGTTTGTTGAGCTCCTTTCATCATTGGTCAGAATGGGGAAAAGAGGGGAAACCAGACTTCATAGTCTCTGTGGCCCCGCCCAGCGGTACACGTCAGAACAAACCACTGTACCAAAGCCAGTTTTTTCCTATGCTGAAATGGGGAATTGGTGGGCAGGGGGAACCCGGGCCTGCCTGCTCCTCCAGGTTCCAGTCTTGTGATAGCAGCTGTCTGTAATGTCTCTGGTATCATCTGCATGACAGTTACAACTCCCTGGGCCACTTCCCCACAGCCTTCCCCAGTATCTTCCTTACCGAGGTTCTTCCTCCTAGTACCTGCTTGCACTTTCTCCTCCCAGACACTACACTTTCTTTCCTCAGCTTCTTCCTCACGCTGAGCTAACAGGAGGGAAGCCTTTTAAAACCAGTCCCATATGGTTCTTAACTGGCTCCTAGGTGTTCTGATTAACCTAGCTTCCTTGAGTCTGGAAGCCTCCTAATTGACTCCAGGTGTGTTAATTGGTCTGATTGCTCTAATTGATTCTAGCAGGTTCCTGATGGTTCTGGATCAAATTTTGTAAGTCTACCCTGGGAATAGAGACCTTTTTAATCTAGGGCTACTATAGTTCCCTTCTATCACTCTCCTGTAGCCCTGTGGCCTAACCCTGTCACACCAGGTACTAGGGAAGGGTCTTGGTCCAGCAATTTATCCTTTTATAAATCCAAATGCAGATCAACAGTCCCACCAATGGGGGGAGGGTTAAGGGGGAAATTTCCCCAGGACCCAATGATTCAAAAGGTCCCAGTGCTCCCAGCCATCCCTGCTGCTGTCATAATAGCAGTGATGGCCGGAGCGCCGGGCCACTTTGAATTGCCACGCAAGTGCCACGCTGCATGCTCCAGAGCTCTGGGTGGTGCATTACAGCCAGCTCTGAGGGTTGGTGAGGGGAGGGAGTGGACACCATGCCATCTGGGTGGTACTGGGGGCTGGCTGCCCCAGACCAGTCCTTTCTTCCTGAGGTCCTGCCCCCCCGGGGAAGGGAGGGAGCATGGAGCCAGGCCCTTCCACATTGCCCAGGGACCCGGCAATCATGTTGGCTTCCCTGCAGATAAATAAATAACTTTTGCAAGAGGCCAAAACATCAGCCAGCTCCAGTACCACAGATGGCATAAACCCCCCTTGGCCTCCACCTCTGGTCCTGCATCACATGTCGGTCAACTGGACTTTTCTTCCCCACCTCTCCCTTTTGTTTTCTTTCATCTGTTACAGCCTGACAATGTGGGACTCAAAGCAGAATGAAGCAGCCAAGGTGGAGGCAGAGCTGGGAGGAACCAAGGAGAGGAGCACCCCTTTTCTCAGGGGATGCCCTCCTCCATCCTACATACATGGATCTTGATTTACCAACGTCCTGAGCACCGGCATCTCCTGTGGCCCCTTTGCAAATGATTAAGTTACAGCTGAAGTTCAGGTTCTAGGGTTTTTTACAACCAGTTGCTCATTGCTTAGGTGAGCAAAGCGAGGGTCTACACTGAATGCGGTGGCATTTCTCTGTCCAGCTTTGTCTTTTGGGGACATGCAGCGCCCCTGGCACAATGGTAGCAGATCTAGCAGCTTCGATCATGTCTGCATTTGTCTACAGATCAAAGAACCGGTTGATGGCTGGGAACAGCTTCCATTATATTACTGGCTTGGCTCTTCCCATTGGTCCGATGTAATTTAAATATGTTGACACCTTGACTGACGTCTCTCCTAGAGAAAGAGGAAAGAGTCTCTGGTGTGAATGGATGGAGGAAAATGATCTGAGGAGAGGGGGACTTGGAAGGACACACAGGCTATGTCTACACTGGCGGGTTCTTGCGCAAGAACATCGTGCACAAGGGTTCCTGAGCAAGAACTCTTGTGCAAGAACTCTTCCACACTGCCGTGTGCTTTTGCGCAAGAGTGTCCATGGCAGTGTGGACGCTCTCTTGCACAAGAAAGCTCTGATGGCCATTTTAGCCATAGGGTTTTCTTGCACAAGAAACCCCTGCCGTGCATCCACACTGCCTTCTTGGGGCTTACACTTGTTAGAAAAGAGCGTAGCTCTTGCTCAAGAAGCCCCGTCTTCCAATGCTGTACTGTAAATCTTCTTGCGCAAGAGTGGGGCGGTAGCGTGGATGCTCTGCGGGTTCTTGGGCAAGAACCTGCCATTGTAGACATAGCCCCAGACCTCCTGAAGGCACATTGAGGAGGACACAGCACCATAATGACGTGGAATAAGATTATGAGGGGAGAAGGGAGAACACTGATCCAGTGGCATGAGGGGGTGCAGGCTTGTAAGGAGACCCTGAAATAGCAGGAGAAGGGGGCATGGAACTCAGAGAGCAGGGAATGGAGGGATACGAGGAGCCCCTAGTGTGTGCTACACACTCTTGGCCTATAGAAACAACAACGTGTGTTACGTTTTCATCCAGGATACTAGAAGCCAGTTCGAGACCCTCAGTTTTAAGTGCCGCTGCTTCCCTTTCAGCCAGGAAGTAGCCTTTTCACAGAACAACTCTGCCACCATGTGGCACTTTCACAGGAACATGAAAAACTCTTCCATTCAGTCCCTGTTCAGTGCCCCCCGCCCCTTGCTGTAAAAGAGAGCTGCTATCTTTTGATAGCATTGGAGATGGGCTTAAGCAACCCTCTCTGGATCTGAATCCAATCTCATTTGGAGCACTGTGAATCTGGGGGGCTGATTTAGGTCTGTCCCCAGTTAGCTTTAGCCTTACAGTGGAGAAAATTGGGAACCCTTGTTCAGAAAGGAAGAGAGCTAATGAGACAGGTATAAGCCATTAGGTAACCTTCCATGACCTGGTGTTATTTTGTTGCAGTTGGCTATCAGTAGACTTCCTAAGGTGGTGGTCTTCAAACTTTTTTTTCTCATGACCCAGTTGAAGAAAATGGTTGGTGCCCATGACTCAGCATCATGGGACTGGAGTGTGTGCTCCAGGGTGGGGCTGAGGAGAGAGCTTTGGGATATAGAAGGGGGCTCCAGTTTTGGGGGAGAGGCAGGAGGGGCTTACCCTGAGCAGCTCCCAGGCAGCAGTGCAGCAGGGATGCTAAGGCAGCTTCCTGCCTCTCCTGGCACCACAGACCATGCTGCCCCCAGAAGTAGCCAGCAGCAGGTTCCCAGACAACGGGAGGGCAGAGCTAGTGCTTGGGACAGGGGCAGTGCGCCGAGTTCTGTGCACGCTTCCCCCTCCCCCCCCCCACCTAGGAGCTGAGCCTGTTGCCAACTGCTTTTGGGGTGCAGCGCACTCTGTAGTAATTGCCCCCTTTGCCCCTCCCCCCATTGGCAGGCCTGAGTACAGCACACCCAGAAGGTGTGTGGGTTACACAAACATAAAGCAGGGCAAACTTTGTCACCTTGATCAGCATCTTTAGTGAAGCAACTGAACACCGGCGCAGTGTCCCATCCCAACTGACAAGGGGCCCAGCAGGGCTGGGACTCCGAACCCAGGCAGTGCGGGGGGAACAGGTCCCTGTCCCTTCCCCAGCTGCTGAATTCCAGGCCAAGGTGCAGGCAGACCCCTCCTTACAGACATTGAGGGACCAGGCTGGGCCATGGTGCAGCTCAGCCCCGGGGGAGAGACTGCCAGGAGAAATTCCTGTGGGAGAGGGGATTCCTGTACTGGGAATGGCTCCTCCCAAGAAAAGTGGGGTTGGGGGGGGTCCAGCGGCAGCTGGTGGTTCCCCAAAAGTATCACCCCAGGCTGCTGTACCTGGCTAATGACGTCCCATTCTTGGGGCACTAGGGGATCCAGCGCACCCAGCTGAGGCTGCTTCATAACTTTTATTGGCTGGGGATATTTGCAGCCATGCATTTGTGCTTGACTACCCTGGGGTCTAACCCACATTCAGGGCCAGTTTGGCCACACGTGGCATCAGCAAGGAGTGTGGTTGTAGCATGGAAAAGTCCCAGTGAAGACAGCACATTTCTTAGGCAGCTTGCTCTTTGCTTGAATGTCATTTTCTCGCATGTTAACTTGATACAGCTATTTTTTTAGCCTTTGCAGAAGATTTCTGAAATGTTAGTCATTGCTTCAGAATCATTTTCTTTCATCTCATTTCAATACTTTTGTTAAGTTCAATATGCAATATTGGGGAAAACGGTGAATAGCATAAAAGTGGGGGGCATCTCTCTCCACCAGCTTTACATCAGAGTGACTCCATAGACTTTACTCCAGATTGACTCTGGTTTAAGTAAAAACAGAATCACATCCTTCTGTTGGGAAAGTCTCTTTTATTTTAGTTTAGGCGGCTGCTATCATTTTATTGTCCACCAGAGCCTGCTGTTGTAGGACAAACTCAAACATACACTTACAGTTGTGGGTAATCTGTGTGTGAAATCCTGGCCCTCTTCCATTTATTGAGGGTTTTGACATTGGCCACAAGGGAATCTGGATTTCCATTCCCACCTAAAAACTTTAACTTGCAGTTAGATTGTGTTTCCTTTACCAACCTATATACAAACCACAGAATGGGATTATAACAGTGGAAAAAAAGAAGAAAACCCACAAAAGCCTTTACTCCACATGGAAAAATACCAAAATATTGTGACACACACAAGAAATGGTTCTAAACGCTTTTGACTTTATACTACTACACAGTAAGTCAGTTTTCAGCTCTGCATGATAACCGATCAAGTTACCATTAGTCACTTCATCACCCAAAAAAACTGTTTTCAGATCAAGCTGTAACTTTAATATTCCAGCTGGTCAATGTGTTCAGAACGTCAACATTTCAACAAACTTTTGGGCTAAATTTCAAATTTTGATGAAAAAAAAAAAAAAAAGGACAACATGGCTGCTACCACAAAAATCTCATCCCTTTTTGACCACTATACAACCAGATTACAAGATTTCAAAATTCAATTTTTGTTATTAAAACTTTGAATTTCAACAGAGAAGAACATTTCATGTGAAATTCAGTGAATGTTCCTTCCTACTTCTGACTACCTCTTTATACATATAGTCTCCTGTTCCTGTTTTGTGGGAGGGAGATCTTTATATGTTAAACATGGCTACACTGCCACTTTTTTGCGGAAGAGGATATGTAAATCGTGCTCGCATTTGCATATCTTCTTCCGATTCTTTCTGCGGAAGAGGTTTTGCCGATAAAAAGCCCCATGTAGACGGGACCATTTGTTGGGAAAAAACTCTCTTTTGCAAGATCCCTTATTCCTCAAAAATGGAGGTTTACGGGATCTTGCAAAACGGATTTTTTTTTCCGATAAATGGCCCCATCTACATGGGGCTTTTTACCATCAAAACCTCTTCTACAAAAAGAATCGGAAGAAGATATGCAACTGAGAGCACGATTTGCATACCTCCTGCCGCAAAAAAGCAGCAGTGTAGCTGTAGCACAGGGGATAAATTCTCCCATTAACTCCTCATGACAGTTTCTAATCACATCAGAACTTGGTCCAGTTTCTTTAAGTAAACATGCTGGAGGAGTCTGATAGAATTTCACTTTATACATTACTAGCAGACTAACCTGGTGTTACCTGGGTCCTTCAGGGCAGCGGGCTAGTGGTGTGGGGGTGAAGGGCTTTGTGGGTGGAGTGGGAGTGCATGAGGCTGGGGGCAGAGGCGTGTGAGAGAGAGGGCTGGGGGACGAGGAGGAGAGCAAGGTGGGGGGGAGGGAGGGGTCCCATCCATCACGGGCCTTTTTTCTCCCCCGCAGTCCCTTTGGGTCATTGGGGCATTTTCTGTCCCCTGAGCCCCATCCCCTGGCTGCAGGAGTGGCTGCCAGGGGCCTTTTTTCTCCCTCCAGCCCCCTCCCCAACCACCAGGGGCCTTTTTCTCTCCTCCTCCCCCCAGTGCTGTGGCCAAGGGCTGGGGGCGTTGGTGGGGGGCTACTTATCAGTGTATGGGCAGGCTAGATGGCAGAGCCCCAGCCCTGCTGGCTGCTCCCTTGGTGCTACAGCTACCCCCAGTGACCACTCTCATATTGCACCCCTCTGAACAGCAGCCCCTCCCTTTCCACGTTATGGAAAACAGTGCTTTCCCCAGGGCTTCCGGTTGTCCTGGCACAACCAAACCCAGACCTGGCTTTAAGGTAGGAGAAGAGGAAGCTCCATATCAAATTTGGTGGCCCTAGCTCTTACCGTTTAGGAGGAGTTCTCGAACAAATGGACTCGCAGACTCACAAACAGATGCATTCTAAAATATATTGCAAGATTGTACAATATAAAAATACCATAAGCAGAGGTAAGTATACCCTAAATCTAGTATATAACATTTATAAGCTTGTGTTAATGTGAATTAAACACCCCATCACATACACACTGGCCAAAGTCAACAGGAAGTACATGAGCCCAGGGCACATGTTTGAAAAGTGATTGCAAAATGCTGCAACATATAAAATTCAATAGCACCACAAAGAAAAGAGGAAAACAGGTCTTGAGCCAAGGGAGGAAGAGGCAGAACAGGTGCGGACTGCTGCCAACAAAGAATAGCTGTGTCTGAAACTCTGTTGGCCATCTGGCTCATTTCCAGATTGAGGTAAATGGATCTTTTTGGAGGGAACTTCCAATGTCATCATTTAACATGCTGGCTGATCTTTGCCGTGGTGTGATACCCCCAGCGCATGCTAAGTCCAACCCACCTGTAACTCTGTGACAGGATGCTTAGCTGCACTCAGAGATGCAGTATGTTAGCTCCTGGACTGGTCCTTTTTAAAATTTAATTTCAGCCTGAGCAGGCAGCTGAGGCTTGTTCTAATTGCCACCCCATCAAACTCATTCGGACTCTGTTCCAGCAAATAATGCCGGTTCGCCTGTTGCTGCATTCTGCTTCAATGCAGTTGGAAGTGTCCCATCTAATCAGTCTTTGGATAATAGTTGAAGGTGTGTGGAGAAAGGAGCTGTTGTGAAAGGTACCAGGCCATGGAGGACAGCAACAAATGGTCTGGGCTCTGAACAGCTGTAACCTATACACCCAGGGTATGTCTCCACTGCAATGCTATTTCAGGATACCAGAGTATCCTGAAATAGCTATCCCGTGTCTTCACAGCAAGCCCATTATTTTGGGCTCGCTATTTTGACATTCCTGTAAACCTCATTCTACGAAGAGAAAGGGACATTTCGGATTAACGCTTTATTTCGAAATTTGGCACTGGGTAGACAGCACCAAATGACGAAATAAGCTATTTTGAAATAGCATTGAAATAAAATACCCTATTAGCCAGGATGGGTAGGAATAGTGTCCCTAGCCTCTGTTTGTCTGGAAAAGGATGACAGGGGAGGGATCACATGATCATTACCTGTTGTGTTCTCACCCTCTGGGGCATCTGGTATTGGCCACTGTCAGCAGATAGGATACTGGGCTAGATGGACTGTTGGGCTATGTCTACACTTGCAACTTCTTGTGCCAGAAATATGCAAGTGAGCCTAAGCGTGGAATATCGCCGAGCCTCCTTTGCATACCTAATGAGCCGCCATTTTTGCAGAAGAGGCACCGATTACTTTTCAGGAAGAACGGCATTGTGCAAGAGGGTTTTTATTGCACAAGAAGGGGCAGTGTAGACAGCTCCTTCTGGTGCAAGAGCCTCTTCTGAAAAAATGGTGGCTCATTAGGTATGCAAATGAGGCTCAGCGATATTTCACGCTTAGCCTCATTTGCATATTTTTGGCACAAGAAGCCACGAGTGTAGACATAGCCTTGGTCTCACCCAGTATGGCTGTTCTTATACATTGCTAACTGTTCTTTTTTTTTTTTCCTTCCAGAGATGGGAAAGCTTTAATACAGTGATGTCTGGGTGTCAAAGATCTTGTGATGCTGGGAAGAAACCAACACATCCGAGTACAGGAATCCCCAGCCCTGAAGAAAATGGTTTCTGCGATTGCACTGACAACAGCGGAACAGGGCTGGGGCGGGGGTGAAGGAGGGGAAAGAAGGAGGAGAGCGTTGGTCACCCTCACATCTGGAGGAAGATGCTGTGTGGCCTCTTTGTGTCCTTCAATAGAGCAGGGCTTGTTAAGGCCCTGGGCTTGAGATGAAGGAATGGAAAAGGAAGTAACGCGGAGCGTGTTCAAAACTGGAGCGCTGACAAAGAGTTCATTGTGCAAGCAAGGTGGCTGAAGTGATATAATCTTGCATGTGTTTCAAGGCCTTTTCGTAGAAGTTAGAAGCTCTTTTGAATTTTATAGAGAATAAGAGCTGGGGAGTCGCTGAAAGACGAGTGACCTCATTTCCCCCATCACTTGTGCATGCACACACACACACAACCTGGCTGCTGTATTAATATAAAATATTAGCACTCCCATGTGTAACAAATGTCCCACAGATGAACTGCATAAGTGATCAAGAGGAGTTTGCTCACGTATTCTGAAAATCAAGCCGGGCCATTTAAATAAGCCGAGATTTAGATGATCTTTTTAGTCTCCCACCACTGCTGGTGTCTTCGTGTACATCTATGCCATAACATTGTTTTAAAATCTCTAGCGTTATTTCGAAATAGCTTAGTCTGCATCTACACAGCCAGCAGTCATTTTTGGAATAATGTTGAAGTGCTGTCAAGCTGGAGGACGTCTTACTCGGACACCTGGAACCCTCTTTGTACGAGGAGTAAGGGAAGTTGGAGGAAGAGCGTTCTGCTTTGAAGTAAGTGCTGTGTAGACACTCCCAATTTTGAAATAAGCTATTTTGAAATAACCTACGCAACTGACGTAGTGCAATTTGCGGCGCTTATTTTGAGTTAAGCCCTGCTGTGTAGATGCACCCTTCGTGGGAATGGATATTGAAATATCCCTCGGAAGGGAATCTGTTCAAAAATCATTTGATGCAATACATGACTCACCACCATGGCATCTCCTGATGGTCACTCCAGGAATTAGCCCTCTTCTGGTCGCTGTCTCACCTGCTATCACCTCTTGTCCCTTCTCCACCAACGTGTATCAGGAAACGTGTCCCTCCCAGACCAGAGTGCCCTTCCCTCAGGCTACTGCCCCATGGCAGGGCCCCCACACTCTGGGGTCCTTCCCCTCAGGGAACCCCAATCCCCTATACTCAACTTACTTCAGTGACCCATTTCCAGTCATCATCTAGCTCTTGCCTCAGGGGCAAACTGCGGTCTGAAATGGCCACTCATCACAGGCAAGGGAATAGGGACCTGCTGCCTTCTCCTGCCCTGGCTGCCTCCCTGAAGCTTTAATACACCTCAGGCCCCTGTTGCTGGGCCTCAGTCTGGGACTACTCAGGCCCAAGTTCCCATGGCTCACCTTGCCTTTCCCCAGCACTGCTCTGTCCATGGTACCTTACTAGCAGGCAGCTAGGTCCTTCTCCCTCCAGAACTGGAGCAAGAGTACGTGCTCCTCTTCTCCAGGAGCTCTTCTTATAGGACATAGCCATGCCCTGATTGGCTGACTCTAACCAACCTCTGATTCGCTCTTGGGACAGCCCTCTCCCAAGGCTGTTTTTGATCCTTTTTATCCTGGAGCAGTGTGACTGCCCTGCTACAATACCCCAGCCATCTTATTGTTGTCATGTGCTATAAATATTTTTCAAGGAAGAGAAAAACAAGTAGAAGATGAGCTCATCTCTTTTTTTTTTGTTTGTTACCTGTTATTCCTACATGATTTTTAGGCATTGATCATGTCATCAAAGCATGTATCATCATATAAAAAACAATGTGGAGTCCTGTAGCACCTTAAAGATGTATAATGTAGTTACATAAAAGGGCAGAGTTAAGGTTGCATGGGCATCCTTAATTCAAATATTTCTGAACCTTGAAATGCTTGGCTTTGCGACTCTAAAAGTGTTCTTTCAATTTTTTTATATGTAATTCTTACATGTGCTGCTCCACACCCAGAAATTCATTACAATATGTTCTCGCCTGACATGTATGATCTGCTCCTTTTTATTGATAAAGCTATAGATATGGCAAAAATGTACCATTGCACAGAAAACTGGCACAAGGCCTATTCAACAGCTAAGCTTTAAAATAGGACTTAAATGATGCCTCACTATTCCCAAGGCCAAAGGTGCACAGAATTGATTTCCAGTGAGATTAGATCACAAGATCTCTCAACCTTCATCCTTTTCCCTTCCTCTCCTCCTGAGAAAGATCCAAACAATGACTAAGAAGGTTTCAGAACAGAAAGGTTCTCTCAGCTTCAAAGCTATCAGCCAGCACTGTAATATAGTTGCATTAGGCTATAATCTTCACAGCTCACATCACTTTCACCTAGAAGTGGAAAAGGGTTAAAAGGGCAAAGAAGAACCCATTTGGGTTTTGTACAATGACGACTTTCAGAATTCCAGTACAGAATCATTAACAGGCACATCACTAAGTGTAATCAGATCTGATCAGGGAAACCAGTGCCTAGCTGTTGGACGCTTACTAGCCTTCACTGCCAGGGTGGCAGAAATGAGCCTGCTATTATCCAGCTCTGAGAGAATTCGAGTGAGGCGAGGGAAAAGTGATTATCAGAAATGTCCTTACCCATATGCAGAATACACAGCTGCATAGGGCACCTGAAAATGTGGGGCACCACTGGGTCTTAATGTCCACCCACCTGCTTCTTCCTACTCCTGTTCTGTGACTGTTGCAGCTTAGGGAGTAACTCTGGAGAGAATTTAAAAGTGAGAAAGCCTGCCAGTCCTATTAGCAGAACACTGACCCTGTGAAAGAACCACTCAAGTGGTCATGAAGACATGTAACAGGCATTTGCCAACCCCAGGTATATTCTGTCAGTTTCTGAATGTAGCATGTTAATCGACAGGACCTTAGTTTAAAATTTGCTTTTAAACTACTTCATTAGCGTGTTGCTGAAGATTATAAAATCATCTCTAAACAATCAGTGTGTGACCCCTGCACCGCCATCAAGCACAGAAGCACCAATTAATAGTATTGTGCAGGGCCCCATAAATCCTCAATATGGCCCTGGTGATAATTCTGGCAAACTGGGTGCTGAAATCCAAAACGTGGCAATAATTCCAAACATGCGCATGCAAAGAGTCAGCCTTTTGTACCTATGCAAACTCAAATGCATGTGCATAGAATTATAGCGTCGAGTGAAATTTTTCAACCACAACGTGTTCTAGTGTAAAATTCAGACTCAATGTTTTTGAAAAGTTTTGAGAATTGGCATTGATTTCACTGAATTGTTTCAGTCAATAAATAACTAAAGGGATGCTAATAAAATTACCTATCTTAAATAGGAGGCATTTGTTAAAGAAAATAGTTATAACTGCAGGCAGAGGTTTCCACATGACATAAGTCCCAACTGTGTCTCCCTTATTTACCAGGGAGCGCACCTTACTTGGAACTCTTCATAGCACATAGTGCCATCTAGTGGCTAAATGGTATATTGCAAGCAAAAATAATAAGATTAACTATCAATGGGTATGTCTACACTACAAAGTTAATTTGAACTAACAGACATTAGTTCGGATTAACTTTCATAGCGTCTATACATACAAACCGCTAGTTCGAACTTAATTCGAACTAGCGGAGCGCTTAATTCGAACTAGGTAAACTTCATTCTACGAGGACTAACGCCTAGTTCGAATTAAGTAGTTTGAATTAAGGGCTGTGTAGCCACTTAATTCAAACAAGTTGGAGGCTAGCCCTTCCCAGCTTGCCCTGGTGGCCACTCTGGGCCAAACCAGGGAAATTCTTCTGCCCCCCCCTCCCGGCCCCGGAGCCCTTAAAGGGGCACGGTCTGGCTACAGTGCTTGTGCCAGTTGCAAGCCTGCCAGCGCCCAGCCAGCAGACCCTGCACCTGGCACTCCATGAGCCAGCCACCCGCTGCCACCCAGCCCTCCGCCTCTTCCCAGGACCAGGCTGGTGGCTCCCAGGACCCTGCCCGGGGCCGCAAGAGGCGGGTGCCCACCTGGTCTAGTTTGGAGATCATGGACCTCATCGAGGTTTGGGGGGAGGCCTCCAACATCCACAACCTCCGCACTAGGCACAGAAATGCGGCCGTCTAGGGCAGGATAGCTGCCAGCCTGGCCACCAAAGGCCACATGCGGACCCAGGAGCAGGTTTGCATGAAAATCAAGTTGGTCCAGTGAGACCCCCGACCCTGAGCCCTGAGCTTAGAACATAAGAACATAAGAACGGCCATACTGGGTCAGACCAAAGGTCCATCTAGCCCAGTAGCCTGTCTGCCGACAGCAGCCAGCACCAGGTACCCCAGAGGGGGTGGACCGAAGACAATGACCAAGTGATTTGTCTCATGCCATCCATCTCCAGCCTTCCACAAACAAAGGCCAGGGACACCATTCCTACCCCCTGGCTAATAGCACTCCATGGACCCAACCTCCATGAATTTATCTAACTTCTCTTTAAACTCTGTTATAGTTCTAGCCTTCACAGCCTCCTGTGGCAAGGAGTTCCACAGGTTGACTATGTGCTGTGTGAAGAAGAACTTTCGCTTATTAGTTTTAAACCTGCTGTCCATTCATTTCATTTGGTGTCCTCTAGTCCTTCTATTATGGGAACTAATGAATAACTTTTCTTTATTCACCCTGTCCACACCACTCATGCTTTTATAGACCTCTATCATATCCCCCCTCAGTCTCCTCTTTTCTAAGCTGAAAAGTCCCAGTCTCTTTAGCCTCCCTTCATATGGGACCTGTTCCAAACCCCTAATCATTGTAGTTGCCCTTTTCTGAACCCTTTCCAAGGCCAAAATATCTTTTTTGAGGTGAGGAGACCACATCTGTACACAGTACTGAAGATATGGTGTACCATAGTTTTAGACTTCCCCTCCTCCTTCTTTCCCTGGCTTCCCCCTTCCAGCTCCCTCCTCCCAGGTTTCCCCCTCCCCTTTCCCACCCTCTCTCTTCCCCTCTCCCACCTCCTTTTCCCAGTCTCCCAAGAGGTTAATCCCGCCCCCCAGTTTTGTTAAAGAGAGTTTCTATTTTTGAACACGTGTGTCCTTTATTTTTTACATCAGGAAGGGGGCTGGGGAGGGGTAAGTGGAAGGAGGTGAGGGAGGAATGGGGCACGAGCCCCCGATGGGGAGGACTGGGGTGGCTCTGCGGGCTCCTCGGGGTAGAAGCTCTCCTGTAGGGCCCCCTGGATCCTGACAGCCCCCTGATTGACACCCCCGGATGGCAGCCTGTGGCAAGTGCAGCCGGACTGATGGCCGAGTGCTGTGATGTGCCAAGTGTGGGCACTCAGGGCACTCCAAGACAGGACTGCTTTGCTGTCCCTCATCGAGGTAGACAAGCAAGCGGGGAACCCTGAGAACTGTCTGTCCGGGGTGGGGGTTGGGTCCCTTTAAACACAGCCCTCGGCTAGCCTGAGGCAGCAGCTCCACACTCTAAGTCCTAACCTGATGCCCTGCCGGCACTGGTTCCGGCCAGCCTTAACTTCGGTTCAGGGTCCACTCAATGTGGACATGCTAGTTCGAATTAGCAAAACGCTAATTCGAATTAGTTTTTAGGTCTAGATGCACTAATCCAAATTAGTTTAGTTCGAATTAGTCCTAAATTAGTTCGAATTAGTGCTGTAGTGCAGACATACCCAATGTGTTTTAACCAGGACCTAGCTAATTACGGCCATAAGGGAAGAAGAAGAAGCTGGTATGTTTTCCACACTGACCTAAAGTCAAGAAAGTTTGGGTTCATTTCAGGAGATGGACAAAGGTTCAGGCAGGCAACTCTTATTTCTTCAAACTGTTTCACAATGACAATTTCACAGGAAATAATGGCAAAATGATGATGCTGTGAAAATGGAGAAAACTGGACTTTACCATCAACTTCAGTTATGCCATATGCTCTCCTTGAAGATGGGCCTGTCAATTTATATATTTAATCTGCTGGCACCTCTGTAAGAAAATCCTTTCCACCTCCCGGGCTCTGTCATGTTCTTGAGAAAAGATTATTCTGCTGCTTAGAGGAAGTATCAGCTTGATGCTCTTTGCTGTTTTTATGAGTTTGGTTTGGTTTCATTCCAGCTTTGCTTCAGTGGCCGAACACCTGTGAAGTCCTGCCTCATGATTCCAGCTACTCAAGCTGCCAAGGAGACATGGAAGACTCCAAGACTAGAGTGGTGATATAAATATTATTGGTTTTTATCCTGGGGTTTCCTGGCAAAGGTATCCCATGAATGAGGAATATGCTTGTGAATGAGATTAGAATGTCCACATTCTTCCAGATCTTCGACTCTCTAGAAAGCTCACTTCTCATGTCCTGTTAGTTTTTCCACAGTAAGGATGGTATAATTCTAACTGGTGGGAGAGAAACAAAGTAGCCAATGGAATGTTTAATATTTAATCATTATAGTTGCTCAGCTACCATGGTGATAGTTGTGGTATATTGGCATATCTCTAAGGTGGGGTGAGAGATTTCTCATTCTGGAGAACAGAAAACTAAATGGTGAGAGGGAAGACAGAGGAGGAAGGGGGTAAATTATTCTCCTTGGCCTCTGAGGATAGGACAAGAAGCAATGGGATTAAATTGCAGAAAGGGAGGTTAAGTTGCACATTAAGAAAAACTTCCTAACTGTCAGGGTGGTTAAGCACTGGAACAAATTGCCTAGGGAGGTTGTGGAATCTCCACCACTGGAGATATTTAAGAGCAGGCTAGATAGACATCTGTCAGGGATGAAACAGACAGTGCTTGGTCCTGCCACGGGGGCAGGGACCTGGACTTGATGACCTCTCAAGGTCCCTTCCAGTTCTAGTGTTCTAGGATTTTATGATTCTAAATGTACTATATTAAGGACAGAGATGGTTATAGGAGGCAATTAGCAATAAAAACATCACATCAGAATTATTGGAAATGGCTATTTAAAACACACTTCCGAACATAGGACATGTTCCTATGATCTGGACTATTGGTGGACAAGGGTATTGCTCAGTAAAGGTGATAGACTAAGTACATACCGGGGTTACAGAACTGCAAAGCAACCTGGTTTCTGAGTAATTGTCCTCCAGCATTGGTGAAACAAAGGAGTTTTGTGTAGAAATGAGTTCATCTCCAGAGATGTGGTTCGCATGCAGGCTGAAAAGTTTGGCTGTGCCTCTGAAAATTATAGTGCTGCACACGCCAGCTGGAGCGCTCACAAGAACTGTATTCCTGGCAAGGTTCTGCATAGCTGTTCCTCCTGGCAAGGAGGCAATACTATCGAATCTGCCTTTCCAGTGTTATTTTGGTCCTCCCGCCTCCAGAAGCCGAGAAATGGGAAGTTATTCTCAAAGGTTAACTCCTTCAAAGTACAAAACAGGATTCCACTCAAATTCGGGGCAGGGACAAGTTTGCACCTCCCTGCTTCTGAGGTCTGAGCAATTTAACAGATTCTACGGGGCAGATTAGGGTGGCTTTAACTCTCTCTCTTGGGTTGCCATTAAAACGATTCCTCTTACAGGCAGCCCTGTATAACTGGGATCAGCAGATGGCAGCAACTTCAAAGAGAGATTACAAGGGCTTTCAAACTGTCTTTTCCTTTTTGAAGGCATCACTGAACGTTAGATGGCAGCAGAGAACTGGATTCTCACGTTTCTTTATGAATCCTGTGCTGACACAATTTTTTTATGTTTGGCTGGTAATGGCCGCTGTCTAAGTGAGGCCTGCCGCAGCGGTGAAACACAGCTGTTTGTTAGAGGTAGACAACACTGTGCCATCCTTAAAACCCATTCCCACCTGAAAGCCCTAACCACATGATCTGCTTTAAAGACAAGCTGTAAGAAAAGCCCCGTGGTATGTTCCATGTGTGAAAAGTCCTGTGAATGTGTGCGCACATGCACAAGGGGAATGTGTCATCGTGTGCTGTGTGATAAGCGGAAGTCACAGCTTCACACTGATTTCTGTGTCAAAGCAACCCAAGAATTCATTTAGAATGTAGCACAGGGTGAGGGAAATCGGAATTAATAGGGGAAGCAGATGTGGGTGGCAACCTGGGCAGCAGTGGCCATGAGATGGTCAAGTTCAGGATCCTGAGTAAAGGCAGAAAGAAGAGCAGCAAAATACACACCCTGGCCTTCAGAAAAGCAGACTTTGACTCCCTAAGCGTAAGGGAACTGATGGGCAAGATTCCCTGGGATGCTTGTTTATTTATTCCCACAATATAAGAACTAGGGGTCACCAAATGAAATTAACAGGCATCAGGTTTAAAACAAACAAAAGGAAGTTTTTCTTCACTCAGTGCACAGTCAACCTGTGGAACTCCTTGCCAGAGGATGTGGTGAAGGCTAGGACTTTAACAGGGTTCAAAAAAGAGCTAGATAGATTCATGGAGGTTAGGCCCATCAATGGCTATTAGCCAGGATGGGTAGGAATGGTGTCCCTAGCCTCTGTTTGTCTGTTCCTGGGTGATAGGAGAGGGATCACATGAGGATTACCTGTTGTGTTCCCTCCCTCTGGAGCATCTGGTATTGGCCACTGTCAGCAGACAGGATACCGGGCTGGATGGACCTTTGGTCTGACCCAGTATGGTCGTTCTTATGTTCTTATGATGCTAACATGAGGGGGAAAAGAGTCCAGGAGAGCTGGCAGCATTTTAAAGAAACCTTACTGAAGGCACAGGAACAAAACATTCCAATGTGTAGTAAGAAAAACAAATGTAGTAGGTGACCAGCTTGGCTTAACAGTGAAATCTCTGGTGAATTTAAACACAAAAAGGAAGCTTCCAAGAAGTGGAAACTTGGATAGATGACTAGGGAAGAGTATTGCTCGACCCGGCCTGGAGGTTTTTAAGTCCCAGCTTGACAAAGCCCTGGCTGGGATGATTTAGTTGGGGTTAGTCCTGCTTTGGGCAAGGGGCTGGACTCAATGACTCCCGAGGTCTCTTCCAACCCTATGATTCTATGATTCTAAATAAATGACACCAAAAGGAGAATTATGAGTCACAATGCAGAAGCTCCTTTGGGTGCTGCCAAGGTTGGTCTACTTGTTATGGACCTCAGTTGCTGGATAATGAAAGAAGGGCTGGTTCTCCATGGCAGCCTACTGGATGTAATAGTCTGGGATTATATTTTTTGGAGCTGCCTAACTGTTTTGGATACCCAGATCCCAATAAAATTAATGGGAATTTAGCAACCAAATGCCCTAGGTAACATAAGAAATCCTAGCCCTATAAAGTATGGATGGAGAAGAATGACATAGCATGAGATAGGTATGGTGTAACTAGGGATGAGAGAATTAAGAAAAATCAAACTTTAAGACTACGTCTCCACTTGCCGCACTGGAGATAGATCTTCTGGTGTTTGATTTAGCGGGTCTAGTAAAGACCCGCTAAAGCAAACGCTGAGGGCAACCCTGGTTGGCACCAGTATTCCTCGAGTTGTGATTAGCAAGGGATCCTAACAGAAGTGTTTGCTCCCATCGACTTCCCACTATGAAGACAACACCAAACTCGGCCTAAGGGATGTCAACTCCATCTATGTTATTTACATAGCTGGAGTTGTGCACCTTAAGCCACCCTTCCAAGTCTAGTATAAGATGTATGGCAGGAAACTTTTATTGAAAGTGAGAGCTAGTTGATGGTGGAATCATCTCCCAAGTATGTGGTAGAATCCCCATTACTTTGAATATTTAATATGAGACTATGCAAAGTCCTGTAAATTATACAGGGAATTATAATGCACAGTCAGGAGAACAGACTAGCTGATGTGGCAGGGTGTTGCCCTGCACTGGCCCTTTAAGGGGCTGAGACCTGGAGTCAGGGGGAAGCCCAGCTGAGACAAATAAGGAGGGCCCAGCTGAGGACTATAAGAGGCGTCCCTGCGAGGAGGAGAGGGACCTGCCTGCCTGCCTGCAGTGAGAGAGGCTTCGGCCTAGCAAACCCAGACTACCGGGCCTGCGGCCCTAGGGGCTGCAAGGAGGCAGTCATGGAGGGCAGGGCTCACATAGAGGCAGCCCTAAAAGGCAGGGCTGCAAGGAGGCAGCTGCGGTAGGCTGGGGGAGTTCGAGCTAGGGAAGCCCCAGGCCATAAGTCCGCAAGGCAGGGTTGCAGGAGGCAACCGGGCAGGCAGAGTGGGAGAAGAACTGGGGGTCCTAGGGAGTAGGGAGGACTCTGGAGAAGGAGTGGAGGAAGAACGATGACTCTCCCCCCCCCTCCCCGGAAGGGGGCGCAGACCAAGATCGGATTGGTCATTGCCGGAGGGCAGTGCCCTGAAGAGAACACCTCACCCAAAGGGGGCGTGTTGGCGTTGGAGCGGCCAGCTACTTCCCCAAAGCTACTTTCCGAGGGAAGAAGCCGTGCGGAAAGTGAGTGAAACCGCTACACTGATCAGATTGGTTTCCGCACCCTATCCAGAGCTTCTATGAGTCTAATTCTGTCAGCAATCAAGTGACAAGATAATAGTCTAAATCCAAAGCCATCTGCAATGCCCGGGGAAGTCATGGTCAGCCCCTCTTTGCATTTGGCCCCATGAGCAGGTGTAATCCACCAGAGGCCCTAACACCATGAAGCCGAACACTTCTCCCACACAAGCAGTGACCAGCTAAGAACTGCAGCTCTCAAGCTATGCGACTGCTTTTCATAATATTATGTAGGGTCGGGAAGGCCTCCAAAGCAGGTGTGTTAGAATCTGTGTCTCAAATTGCAAAGTCATAAGTAGAGGAAATAATAAGGGGGGCGGGGTGAATGGCATCAGTGAATCTCAGACAAGTAAAGTTGGATTGAAAGTTTATGCCAATTAGAATTTTATCCAAGCTGGTTTCCCCTACACTGTTACCATCAACAACACACCCACAAAGTCTCCTCTGATACTCAGCTGTGTTTACACAGCTCATTAAAAAAAAACCCACACAAAAGGCCTTCTCTTCACTTCATTCCTCATCATTTAGAATCAGCTGCTGGGACCTGCTAGGGAATAAGAGTTTGATTCCTGTTGTCAGGCTCTTACTGGTGATTGTAAAGGGTGATCAGTGAAGCAGCCTGAGTCTCATTTGCAGCATGAATGTCCACATTTCCATGCAAGCGACACCATCACAGGTCCTAACCACATAAGCCACCACATCAAGGACTCATACAACTGCACATCCTCTATGCCATCAAGTGCCAGCAATGCCCCTCTGCCATGTATATTGGCCAAACCAGATAGTCTCTTTGATAAAGGATAAATGGACACAAATCAGACATCAGCAATGGCAACACACAGAAACCGGTAGGAGAACATTTTAACCTCCTGGGCCATTCTATAATGGATTTAAAAGTAGCCAGTCTTCTACAAAGAAGTTTCACCACTCAATTACAGAGAGAGACTGCAGAACTAGAGTTGATTTGCATGTTTGACACTGTCTCCCTGGGCTTGAATAAAGATATGAATTGGTTAACACACTACAAAGTAAATTTCCCCTGCCTTTAACATTCACATTTCACATCTACAACTATGAATGTTAGGTACATCAATGGCTATTAGCCAGGATGGGTAGGAATGGTGTCCCTAGCCTCTGTTTCTTTGGAAGTGGGTGACAGGGGAGGGATCACATGAGGATTACCAGTTATGTTCCCTCCCTCTGGGGCATCTGGCATTGGCCACTGTCGGCAGACAGGACACTGGGTTAGATGGACCTTTGGTCTGACCCAGTCTGGCCGTTCTTATATTCTTATGTTTTGATGAATAGGACACATCCAGCTCACTTAATTAGCTTCATTAACGAGAGTCCTACACTTGACAGGTAACTGTTTTTGCTGTTATATATGTATATATAACTTGGATTCTGTACTTTTACTCCAACTCATCTGATGAAGTGGGTTTTACTCACAAAAGCTCGTGATCCTACACTTTTTTTAGTCTCTAAGGGTATGTCTAGACTACATGCCTCTGCCGCATGTAAATTAGACATACCGCCATAGTCAATGAAGCGGGGATTTAAATATCGCCTGCTTCATTAGAATAAAAATGGCCTCTGGGTTGTGCCAGCTCAGCTGTTTGTCGACACAAAGCGGCAGTCAAGATGGGGATCGGTCGGCAAGGAAAGCCTTTGCTGACCAATCCCTTATGCCTCATGCAACAAGGTTTACAGGATTGGTCGCCAAAGGCTTTCCTTGCCGACCGATCCCCATCTTGACTACCGTTTTGTGCTGACAAACAGCTGAGCTGGCACAACGTGGTGGCCATTTTTATTCTAATGAAGCTGGGGATATTTAAATCCCCGCTTCATTGACTACGTCGGTATGTCTAATTTACATGCCTCTGTCGGCAGAGGTACGTAGTCTAGACATACCCCAAGATGCCACCGGACTCCTTGTTTTTAAAATTACAAACTAACACTCCTACCCCTCTGAGATTTCGTTCTCAGCATGGTGAGCCATTCCAGGGATTCTAGAGACCATTTCCTTGGAGTAAGGAAAAGAGGCAACCACAAATCTGAAGCCTTATTTGCCCTCCAGCTATGGGATCCCCCTCTCAAGGTCTGATTTCTCAGAAGTGACGACTGGAGGTAGTCGGAAGAAATCCAGCGAAACATTCTTTCAGTGGCATGTTCCCAGTTGTTGACATCAAGCCTCCTCCTCCGAAAAGAAAAAGAAAATTCAATTTTGACTATGTTCTGACAGAACCCTGCCTCCCAGACTGGTTTTAAAACATCCCCAGTTTCCTGATAGCTCATCCACTGGTAGGCTGAAACAGAGCCAAGAGCTTCGAAGCTTTGGCTTTGGGGCTGGCAGATTTCACCTTCCCCCCCAATCTGGGCTCCAAGATTTTCTAGGATCCCTCGCTGGAATGCAGAGGGGGGAGTCTCTCCAGGCAGGCTGCCCAGAGCCGAGGTTCTGTTCCATTTGGTGGAGAATTTCAAGAGTTTTTGGTTTTCATTCCAAATTGGAATGAAATTCAGTTTTGAAAATATCTGAATTCTCCATGAAACAGAATGAATTACCTTTCTCCACGCCGTTCTAGGTCTGTGCTACCCACAGCTCCCTTTGACTTCAGGAGCTTCTGCAAATCGGCCGTACTTCTATTCTTGCAGGTATTTGGGCATGATCTGGCCTTAGAAGTTTCCACGCCGTAAGCCCTATTTATTGCAAAATGTTACTATGATCCAAAGGGAGAATATTCCGTTATTTCCGTCAGTCCATCACATCACATCCTTCCTTCCTTTCTCCCTTCTTCTTCCCACCCAGGCCCTGCCCTTTACTCTCCCAGTTCCCCCACCACACTCAGCATGCTATAAACTAGTGGGCACCCACCTGTCCCAGCTGGCTGGTAACCAGGACAGAGGGGAACTGAGTGCTGAAATATGAATTCCGGGCCTGCCCTTTTTTCCTTCTCTTAGAGGTGAACAGTCGGGTTGAGGAGACTTCTTTGGAGTGAGTCTCACAGATTTTTCTTCCCAGCCTCAGGGATTCCACTTCCTCTACCCCGCTGCTGCTTGATCTTATAGTCCTATTGTAGAAATGTGCATCCATTTGTCTGTCTGCCCGTCCATCTCTTTGTGAGTTTGTTTGTTCAAGAACTCTTCCTGAACGGTCAGAGCTAGGACCACCACATCTGGTAAGCAGCTTCCTCTTACCCTAATTTAATGCAAGGTCAGAGTTTTGTTGTGCCAGGACAATGGGATGAGCATGGAATGCAATTGTTTCGCAGCAAATGGAAAGGGAGGGGTGTGATAGCAGGGACAGTTATACTCCAGAATGACCACGGGGGGCGGCAAGTACCCCAGTCCCACAGAGCAGCTGCTGGCCGGCAGCACAGCCCCTGCCACCCTGGGCTATATCAGGGAGAAGCTGCCTGTCACCATGTGGTCTATGCTACCCCAGGTAACTGTGTCACCTGGCCCTCGCCCCTGGACCATCCCCCAGGGAAAAGCCAGGCTACTGCTGTCCCTGGGCTGTCCCTCGGGGAGAAGCCAGTGGGTGGCCTTAGGGTCTTCGTCCAGCCCCTGGCAATGCTGGGTAAGTCTTCTGGTGAGCCATATAAACAGAGCCATATAGTTGAAATATTTTATATATTGATGATCTCCCCCCTGCCCATTATGCTAATTTCCTAGTAGGGGGCACTATAGCGTGGTTATGTCTAGGCACTTGGATATCTCAACTAGATCAGTGCACTATATTTGGAGGAAGGAATGAAGACTGAATGTTGCATACGTCTTGGCTCTCTGTCTCTGTGATAACACACACACATAACACCACTGGCTTCACCACATGAAATCTGCATATCCTCATCCTGGCATGAATTCTGGGTTCCTAACAGAACCACTCTAAAGTGTGACGTTGGCATGGATTGTCCAACCCTGATCAAGAAGTCCCATAGCAATGCCTCCGGCAAGCCTCAGGCTCAGGAGCAACTGTGCTTTCAAGGGCCAATGTTTTGGCAATTTCCGTAATAAAACTCGGAAGTTTATCCTTCCCTTGTTTCTTAAAAAACTAAATAAATCCTCAGTTATCCACTGGATGGTACAGCATGTTCACAGGGGAAAAAAGGACAAGAGACGGAAGTAGGGAAGGGGAAAAAACTCATCCATCCTGATGCCTTTGAGTCACTCAGACAAAGTTCATTTCTCCTTGTCTGTACAAGGCTGGACTTTTTGCATTTTCATGGTAAATTTGTTTACCGAGCCGTTGTTGAAATTCTGGAAGCAGAGAAAATGCATTTGCTCCATAACCTTTCCGGATCTGACAAGTCCTATAAAATCTATTAAAGCCTTTAATGAAATCCCCGCTCAGAGCCAGCTCCCGTGAATGACTGCGGAATCGGAATTTAAATTAAAATGTTGTTTTTGTAATAGGGGTGCTTTTGCCCAGGCAGGAATTAAAGGGACAGCTCCTGAGTTTGGTTTTCCTTGGGGTTGGTGTTCACCACAATGTTACAACCCCCGGTGGGGAGATCTGCATTTCTTTTCCTCCACTGCCCTCAGTTAGAATGTAGCTAGGTTTCCTGGCCGACTGGTAGGATTGAGGCACAAGCACAAAATCCTGTAGGTCAAATCATTTCAATTACGAAAATAAAAATCTGCTAATTGTCAGCATGGACCATGAAATTGGATGCAGAGCCCTTGTTAGCGAATGGAGGACGTATTATGTCCAATTTCCCATTTTTACACTGTAAGTGCATGAGGTTTATGAGGTGTAATTTGCACTAGCTCCCAGAGTTGGCTGGCTGCACTAGGCAGAAAGTAACCAACCCTCGGTGAAGTAGCCTGTGGACTCGGGGTCTCAGGAAAGCACCCTGAATGCTGTTCAGGGCTTCCCCTGAGACAGAAGACCACTGCGCTACAGCCAGCACAGGACAGCGGTTTCCAGTGTGGCTGGGCCCAGAGCTATTAGAACGACTGGAGTAAGTCCACCAGTGGTGAGCAAGACATGAAGAGTCATTCCTCCACTCTACTCTGTGCTGATTAGGCCTCAGTGGGAGTATTGTGTCCAGTTCTGGGCACCACATTTCAGGAAAGATGTGGAGAAATTGGAGAAGGTCCAGAGAAGAACAAAAAGTATTAATGATCTAGAAAACATGAGCTCTGAGGGAAGACTGAAAGAATTGGATTTGTTTAGTTTGGAAAAGAGAAAATGGAGCGAGGCCATGATAGCAGCTTTCAAGTACCTAAAAGGATGTTACAAGGAGGAGGGAGAAAAATTGTTCTCCTTAACTACGGAGGCTAGGACAAGAAGCAATGGGCTTAAATTGAAGCAAGGAAAGTTTAGGTTGGACATTAGGAAAAACTTCCTACCTATCAGAGTGATTAAACACTGGAATAAATTGCCTAGGGAGGTTGTGGAATCTCCATCTCTGGAGATATTTAAGAGCAGGTTAGATAGACATCTGTCAGGGATGATCAAACGCATTTCCTGTCGTGAGGGCAGGGGATTGGACTTTATGATCTCTCAAGGTCCCTTCCAGTTCTAGGATTCTGTCATAAAGAGCCTGATTCAAGTCCCCTTGGAGTGAAGAGCAGCCTTTCCATTGTCCTCCAATGGGTTTCCAAAGAATACAGAGAAAACAGTGTGCATTGGCACACACAATAGGGGAAAATCACAACAGGGCAGAAAAAGAAGCCCTTGAACATCACCCTTGTTGGCGCTCCAAGGATAAATGGATAGCATAGTCCAAAAGAAAAGGCCTTACTTTTCTCCATGATTGTGTCTTGCCCTATTTGGAGCAATCAACTTTTCCAGCATTTGTCTCAGTGTGGCACAGGGGAAGAGGTGATGCTTTAAGACAGGATCTCTTGTATAAAAGGCACTAGCTCTCCATCTCTGTAACAGGTTCAAGTCCTAATCAAATGGCCATCAGTAGCAGTAATGTATCTTAGACCCTGCTCATGGCTTTATTAAGGTTGTTATTTGGAACTTGGGGAACTCATCTGATTATTAAAAATTAGATCAAGTAGGAAATTTGCTGTCTTTTTTTTACATAAATGCCTCTTCGACTAATAGAAAACCTTTCTTCTTCATCAAAACTGCCCGTGTTTTTATTGATAAACTGAAAAAAAATCTGTTTGGGCTTTTTAAATATGAAACCATGAAAAATCCCATGAAAAATTAAGTGCATGGAAAAGAAAGTGTATTTTTGCACTAGCTCTATTAAAATATAAAGCCTTGTGTTAAGTAGTATATTTTCCACCTTCATTTGTGTTCAAACTAGTGCATCTTTTCATAGCACTCACCCCTATTAAACAGGGTTCATCAGCTTCTCATTTTAGAGAGTAGGAAACAGAGACAGAGAAGTTAAATGACTCATCCAAAGGCTGTGAAGAACTCACTGTCAAAGCTGAGATTATACAGAAGTGTCTGGACACAGACATGAGGGGTGTTGTAGGAATACAAATATTTTATTATTGGAAAAGTGTTGCTACCTGTTACAACTGTGATCTGCTCACTGGTCTATGCCTATCTGTAATATACACTAGCTAAGCTCTTAAAGTTACCCTGATTTGTTAATTATTGTTATTATCAATTTGTATTATCGATTTGTATTATGATAGCATCTAGGAGTCCCAACTGAAATTGAGTCCCCATGATACTAGGCACAGGATAAACACATAATAAGAGAAGTTCCTTCCCTGATGACTTTACAATCAAAGTCCAGGAGGGGAAACTTTTTTAGGGCTGGGGGCTGCTGACCCACAGAAAATCAGTCGGGGGCCACATAAAAGCGAGAAGCAAAAAACAAAACAAAAAACCCCCACCCTCACTGGTGTGGCCCCTGACTGAGAAGGAGAAAGACACTTCCCATATTTTCCTCACCTACCAGAGCCTAGGGGGTACCAGCTAGTAAATTTTGTGGGGCCTAAAAATGAGGAGTTAAGTGTGTGGGAGGAGGCTTCTGGGAAGCAGCAGGAAGGAGGCTTTGGTGTGGGGTCTGAGCAGGAGGGAGAGCACAGGAGGGCAGCCCCCCAAACCTCAGGAGCCTGACCCAAGCAAGCGGGGGGCTACATCTGACCCCTTGGCCTTATGTTCCCCACCCCTGATCTAAGCAGATTGCATTGGTTCTAAACTCTGATCCCACCGAAAAATGCATTTGTGAATCAACATATCGGAAATATGGGCTCATCATTTCTGCCCACAGCATTTATGTGTGCTCCTGTTGTACAATCAAATTATGTGGTTCTGATTGCAGTTTGGGTAATTATTACACAGGAAAATGCATATGTATGGCCCTGGAGTAGCAAAGTGCTTTCAGCACATATGTAACTTCAAGCACGAGTCATCCCATTGACTTCAGTCGGATGACTCATGCCTGAAGGTTGAGTTTTCTTATCCCCTAGTCATAACTCCGGTCATCTGAAGAAGTGGGCTATGCCCACGAAAGCTCATGATACCATCTACATGTTTTGTTAGTCTATAAAGTGCTACCAGACCATTTGCTTGCTAGGGTTTTTTTTTTGTAACAGACTAACTTGGCTACCCCCTGAAGCTCCTGCATATGCATGGGAGACTTACTGGCCTTAGACCTACATGAGAAAAAAAAGTGTATATGTAGATGTGAATGCAGGATGTGTGGGCATGGTGAGTGTGCACACACCTGAATGTTTGTTCGTTTATTGGTTTGTTTCAAACCAAAACAGGCCCCCAAGATGAAACACAAGGATTTGAACCACTAAAGGAAAAAAGGCCAACTTGGTGGGCCCCAGATGCAAGCACAAGTGTAACATCTCCTACTCTCTCTTGGTCTCTCCTGCTGGCTCCATTCTTCTCCACACTTAGCGGGTTGGAATTGAAAAGATTCCTGTTCTATGAGGGAATCTTGTCTGTTTCTGCCCCCTGTTGGCTCAGGAGCACAGAGGAGGAAGGAAAATCGGTGGCAGGACATGATCCAATAGCTGCTATTGTTTTCCATCCAGTTAGAGAGCAGGGGTTTCAGCACAAAATTGGGGTACCATCTGAATAAGAGGGTTAGGGTTACAAATGCGGCTTTGCTATCTGCATTCCTTCAGACTGAATTTGCACGTGCAACAGGCCTGGGGACCCATTTTGCACACTCAGCGGTGGGGCTTTGAGCATAAGTTTCCTGAGATCCCTTGATAATGTAAACTCCCCAGTAGATCAGTCTTCACTAAGGCTATGTCTAAACTTCACTGTACAATCGAAAGAGGCTATTTTGAAATTTGGCGTGTTTACATGGTGCCAAACTCTGAAATAAAGGGCTCTTTCGAGCCATCCCTTATTCCTTGTAGAACAAGGTTTACAGGGATGGCGAAAGAGCACGTCCGCTATTTTGAAAATTTTTCCAAAATAGCGGACGCGTTCCTTGGACGCGGCATTGCTGTTTCGAGATACTTTTGGTATCCCGACATAGCAATGCAGTCTAGACGTACCCTTAGACTGTCAACTCTCTGGGCCAGGGATCATCCTTTTGTTCTGGGTCAGTACAGCACCTAGCAAGGTCCATGACTGGGACTTCTAGGGGCTATGGTAATAATAATAATAATAATAATAATTAATAATACGTTGGTTAATTAATCATAACTGATAATGATGATGAAAATGGCACCCTCCTATTAGTGAGCATAAGCTGTATCTACATTTTTGAGCCTGCAATTCAGCCACATGGCCAAATCAGAGCATTAGTGTTTCCTCTCTGTTTGTATTGGAAACCAATGTAAAGGCTGCTGTTGACTCCAGTCTTTATCATAGAATCTTTATCATAGAATCATAGAACACTAGAATTGGAAGGGACCTCGAGGAGTCATCAAGTCCAGTCCCAAGCACCATCTAGATCGTCCCTGACAGGTGTCTGTCCAATCTGCTCTTAAATATCTCCAGTGATGGAGATTCCACAACCCCCCTAGGCAATTTATTCCAGTATTTCACCACCCTGACACTTAGGAAGTTTTTTCTAATGTCCAACCTAAAACTCCTTTGCCGCAGTTTAAGCCCATTGCTTCTTGTCCTATCCTCAGAAGTTAAGGTTTTCTTCCTCCTCTTTGTAACACCCTTTTAGGCACATGAAAGCTGCTATCACGTCCCCTCTCAGGGCACGTCTAGACTACATGGCTCCGTCGACGGAGCCATGTAGATTAGGGTTGTAGGCAAAGGGAAATGAAGCTAATTTAATTTAAATGAAAATGGTTGCCGCGCTGTGCCGATCAGCTGTTTGTCGGCACAGCGCTGTAGTCTGGACGCTCCGCGGTCGACATCAAAGGCATTTATCGACCTCCCCGGTATGCCTCGTGGGATGAGGTTTACCGGGGCGGTCGACAAATGCCTTTGATGTCAACTGCGGAGCGTCCAGACTACAGCGCTGTGCCGACAAACAGCTGATCGGCACAGTGCGGCAGCCATTTTAATTTAAATGAAGCGGCGATTATTTAAATCGCCGCTTCATTTCCCTTTGCCTAGTAAACAAATCTACATGGCTCCGTCGACGGAGCCATGTAGTCTAGACGTGCCCTTAGTCTTCTCTTTTCCAAACTAAACAAATCCAATCCCTTCATCGGTCGTGTTTTCTAGACCTTTAATCATTTTTGTTGCTCTTCTCTGGGCCCTCTCCAGTTTCTCCACCTCTTTTGAATATTTGAAGTTTGCACAGATGCTCTTTAGAGGGAGGGGAGGGTCCACAACTGCACATGCCAACAAATATAGAGCCCACTCTGACTCCCGGTAATTTCATGGTAACACTCCCATGTAGGCAGGCAAGGGCCCTTGGAGACACAGCTAAGAAGGCCGATGGGGACTGTGGTTCTTATCAGCCTTCTGATAAGAGCTGGGCAGGAATTAGCCAGCCAAGTCCTACTAAAATTCATGGGTGATCTGAGGGCAAAGCCCGGGCAACTCTTCCCATGGATGGGTTCAGTGGAAGTTGTACAGCAATGACGGCTGCTCAACGGAGAGGCATTTATGCCAAGCAACTGCAAAGCAGCCGTGTCCTCAGAGGGCAGCCAGGTGGGTCTCGTCTTTCATGGCAGCTCACCTGGCCATGGAATCCTGACTCCACCAGCCCCAAGTGGTGAGGTGCATGGGTGGTCTCTACCGCTGCATGCCCTTCACCCACACTACAAAGGCCTACCATGCAATTCAATGGCTTTTTGAAGGATTGGCCATCAAGAGAGGCCAGAGGCTGGGAAAGCAGGGACTGGTGCAGGTCAGGAGTAAAGTCTGAGGGAGTTTGAGGGAAGTTCCCTGCAGACTGGACCACTGAAGGCCTACCTCGAGTCCGGGTTGTTCACCCCTCCGGTCACCCACAAAGGGTGGTTTCATGGCCACCACACACCTCTGCCTCCTGGCCCAGCCTTTGGGCAAAGTGAGCGAGGTGGTTGCCTTGGACCCAGCATATTCAGGGCCCCGCACTGCCTAGCTCCCGGCCCCGCCCACCCAGCCACTCACTCGCTGTCCTGACCGGGAGCCGCATGACCGTGCAACTCAGCCAAACACAGCGTGCTGCCTTGGGCCCCACTAACTCTTTGGCCGGGCTTGTCTGCCTCTCCCCTATGTCCTCTTCCTCTCTGTTCCATTCAAAATGTGCCGTCTGGTTAAAACGTTAATGAAATCCAACCCTTGCCTGCATTAAGCACGGGTGCCCGTTCACCATCCACGTGAAGGACTCGCCACAGATGGGAAAGGCGAGCTAATAACAGGTTCTGCTCTGCCAGGGTTGACGGCAGCATCATGACCCATAGTCTTACAGCCGGAGGGGCCCTTGCACAGGGCTACTGAAAAAGTTATGCGTGGCCTTTCACATTTTGCAACGTGATTATCTGCCTCCTTCCATCAGCGCAGGCAGGACAGGAGTTTGGCAGCCCCCTGTCCTGTTCTCTGGGCCATATGGCATGAGGCTAATCTGCCAAGCGCCTGTTCGAGCAGGGTGACTCCTTTAATTAGATCAGCTTAGAGAGAACCAGGCCTGTTCTTTAGCTACAGCCCTTTGCATGTTAATGCCAGACTGAGGCCGCTTATCGGCCCTGGCCGGAGGGGTTGGTGTCACTGTACTGGCTGTGTGGAGGAGGTTTGCGCTCCAGAGTGTCTGAGAGAGTAATGAGAAGTGATTCTAATGAGACAGAGGGACCATTCCAAATTCCCTTTTAAAAGAGATACAAGGGTCTTTAGTTCAGCTCCTGAGGCAGTTTTTAACGTGACTGGGCCTTGGCGGAGTTAAAAAAGGAGCCCCTAAAAGGGATGATTTGGTGTTGTTTTCCCAGTCACTTCTCACTGTGCAGAGCTGGCCCAAGCTACAAGCTGACTGGGCTACCACCCAGAGCGCCCCATTATAGGGGGTGCCGCACGGGGCTGCTGGGCCAGGTGGGGGCAGGACCGCGTATGTGCCGTGTGCCCGGGGGTGGGGCCACGCATGCGCCGGGTGCCCGGGGGTGACGCCGTGCTCCCAGGGCCCGGGGCGCATGAATGGCTCGGTCCAGCCCTGTCGCTATGGGAGATAGTCCCTGGCTACCTTAGCCCCTTGGTCCTCTTAGAGAGATTTTATTATGAAACCCTTTGCAAGTCATTAGCAATCTCTCCTGACCCACCTGCAGAGCCACCTTTGGGAGGTTTCCTGTGTTGTTTCTCATTGGAGGTGGGATCCTGGTGGCGCACCCAGCTCCGTGTGCGCAACAGAAATGGTCGCAGGCCTCAGATGTTACTTATTCACGCACATTCAAAAGACTCCTTTAAAGTTCCATATTTTCTTCAGGAGATGGGTTGGCTCCTTGGGCTTAAGCAATGGGGATGTTCTCTTACAACGTCTGTCTGTCTCAGAAAGAGCCTCGGAGGAGCCGGGGGGCTCTTTGAAGAGGAGAGTGTGTGCATGTTCTAAACCACAGCAAATGCCGGCATCTGGGATTTGAATCAAACTAAGTGAAACGGCCCAAGTATCCCAGGAGACCTACTTCTGCCATGTGGCCAACCTCACAGGCTCAGAACTCATGGGCCAGGTGGCAGGAAAGCATGAGTCTGGCTTGGAAAGCAAGCACTTCTTCAAATTACAAACACAGTTTGAACCTTCCCTATGCGGCACTCTCTGGTCCAGCAACATACGTGGGCCGGCATGATTTTAGTTCTCCAGATGTCCACTTAGCATAGGTGTGGCTAAGTGTCCCGTGGTCCCATAAAGTTTGTTTACAGCCACCAGACCTGGCTCTCAGAGTTCTGTGCTGTTATTTAGCTCTAGTTGACCCCTAAATGTCTTCCAAGAGCCTAGTAAGAATGGAAGTGTTGATGTTGCTGCTAGACAATATCGACCTCCCATGGCTTGGCAAATGCTCTGGTTCGACACCAGTCAGGTCCCGAGAGTGCTGGACTAGAGAGGTTCAACCGGTAGCGGGCTCTTTTCCTTTTCTTTGTGGCTTCTCGCCAAAGCACTTGGCTCCAGGAGCGCAGGGTTTGAAGAGAACCCAAAATACATTGGATGAGTCCCAATAAAATCACCTGCGCGGGCGGTGCTGCTCGTGTCCCCTGATAACCAAGCCGCCTGGGAGAGAAGATCCCACCTGAGAGAGCCTGTTGGGTTGTTAGAGTTCTTTCCTGGAAGGACTAGCTCTGGATCTAAGCAATGGTGGGAATCAGAGGTGATGGGTGAAGAGCTGGGGGGCACAGGGAGCCACCAACCATGTGAAACACCCCCAGCCTGGGGAAGGGCTGGGACAACCCCCTTCCATCTCAGGCCCTGCCTCCTCCCTCCCTTGCTCCGCCCCCCCCCTCCCTTGCTCCACCCTCTCCCTGCCTCCTCCCCTCCCCTGAACGATGCAGCTCAGGTGGCTGACAAGGCTGGAGACTGATGCCAGCAGCCAGGGTCTGCCTCCCGCCTCTGCACTCACTGGCAGTGGCAGGGGGAAGTGGAGCCGCAGCTCGAGCTTGCTGCACTCCTCCAGCCGCGTTGTCCCGCTTCCCGTGGGTGAGTGCGGGGCGGTGCTGCTCCCTGCCCTGAGCGATGCGACCGGACGAGCACAGGGAGATGGGGCCGTCGTGCCGCTTGCCCCACCACTGCCGGTGAGTGTGGGGAGAGCCGGACCCCTGCTGCAGCCAGCAGCCCCTTTCCCATGCTAATCCCACCACCAGCTGCTGGCCGGGCCCTTCTGCCCACGGGAGTGGGGGCACATAAGGACGGCCAGACTGGGTCAGACCAACGGTCCATCTAGCCCAGGGTCCTGTCTGCTGACAGTGGCCAATGCCAGATGCCCCAGAGGGAGGGAACACAACAGGTGATCCTCAAGTGATCCCTCCCGTCACCCACCTCCAGAGAAACAGAGGCCCGTGACCCTTCAAGTCCCCCAGGCATCGCCTATGGTGGGAATAGTGGGGAAATGCCTGGCAGGGCCGGCAGGGTGGTAACCATTGTTGAGAGCTGCCTGTACTGCGCAGCACACCAGGAGACATTCCCAGTGTACTACAAGAGGCTTTACTGGGCTCCCGATCCCCAGGAACGATGGTGCATATTCCTGAACCCTAGATTCTTGCACACTTGATCTCTTACTTATTCACCTTGACGGTGCACAGACCCATCTCTTTTACCAAGTGCTCTTGTTGCAGGCTGCTTGGCCAACCCACACGAGCCTTTTCAAAAATCCAGGTTCAAAAGCACCAACAATTACTGCACCTCTTTGCCCTGGCCCTCCAAAAAGCCACTCCCTCGTCCACACGAGTGCAGCTCCTAACACACCACTTCTCCATTCATTTCTCCGACTGCCTGGCATTAAGCCCTCGTCTACACTCGGGCTTTATTTCGGAATAACCTCCCTTAGGTCGAATTAGTAAGTGGAGCGTCCACACTACCAAGCCCGTTATTTCAGGCCGTTTATTTAGAAATCTGGACTCCTGCTTTAGCGGGGAATAACGCTAATTCCGAAATAGTTATTTCGAAATCACGGTAATGTGGATGCTCTGGCACCGCTATTTCGAAATAACTGCTCCCCAGAGTCATTCAAAGTAATTACTCCCCAGTGCTTCCTGGGGCTCTAAGTCCGAGATAGCACATCGGTTTTAATGGAGCCTGCCTCGGACTAATTTCGAGGCTTCCCCATAGTGTGGACACGCTATTTCGATTTTGTTATTTCAGGAGTTACTAAATCGATCTTCGTTGTTTCAAAATAGTTTCCTAGTGTGGACCTGCCCTACCTGGGTTTACCCGAACCCTTGCCCAGCTGGAAAAGAGGAGCATAGCAGGAATAGCAACTATCAGGAGAAAGGAAGGAGGCATAGATTAAAACAGGAGATGATCATAGAATCATAGAGTTATAGAACATTAGAAGTGGAAGGGTCCTCGAGAGGTCATCAAGTCTAGCCCCCTGCCCTCATGGCAGGACCAAGTACCAATGATACGCTATTTCAGTGATGTGCTACTAGGAAATGGCAAAACATTACACCCCATAGACATCGCAACGTGACAGTGTTATCTACACTTGGTGGCAGCTGGAGGCTTGTTGTGGTTTCCTGAATGCCAGATCCAGCTAAGTTTCCTGCAGTTTTAGGACACAGCAAATAACTCTGGATTGGGCCTTCTTACAGCTCAACACATGAACTTGTTACACTTGTGAATAATAGCTCCCTGCAGGAAACGGAGCCCGTAACTTTTTTGAGCCGCTCAATGTTAGAGGCCTTCTCAGGACATAGAGAGGGGCCAAAAGTTTCCCCAACATGATACAATACTTCCAGGAAAACCCTGGTCTGCTAATGAAAAATCCAGTCACCTTAACCTTCTCTTCAGCTACGGCTGGAGGTCATGGGAGGCTGCACGTTCATATGAAAGATGAATGCTGGGCACCCCAAAGAATTGCCTCCTTTTCTCATAGGAGATGCAAGGAAAAAGGGGCCACATGAAGTCACTCTTAGACTTCCCAGCCCCACCCAGCCTGCCAAGCAGCCAGTCCAGAAAGTCCCACAGCTGTTTGCAAATGTTGCTCATCGATACAGCCGGATAACTCTGCTGCACCCTTGCTTAAGAATAAGCTATGTTCGCTCCAGGGCTAGAATACTTATGTTACTCGGCAGTCCCAAGACGATGCCTTGTGACCTCAATTGACCCGTACAGTGGAATACCAGGCTGAACTGTGACTTCTGTCATTGCAGCGTGGAAAAAGGAAGTGTCACACTCACAACTGTGCACAGTTGGAGGAGATGCAGCACACGCACATGCACACACACACACACACACACAAAACAAACAAAAAACAAAACCCCAACCCTGATCATCTCAATGCCGGTTGATGCCGATGCAAACAGGAGCTCATTTTCATTTGTGGAAGGGGCCTTTATTGCAGTCACATGTAAATTAGGAGCCTATTTAATGCCCTCATTACCACTCCTGTAGGCTGAAATTCCTTGGTTTTCTGTAAAGTGGAATGTAAAATCAGAATCTTGCCCAGGATCTTTTTGTTACTTATTTCACAAGGCGTCTTTTATTCCATGATCTCCGAGAACTTAAGTAATCAACCCTCACAAAATTGGGTATTATCCCCATTTTGCAGATTGGCAAAACTGAGGCATGGAGCAGCTGCTGATCACATGCAATAGCAGCCAATGCACTGTCAGTCCACCGTCGACATGGCCACACAGCGAAGCAGAGTCACTCACAGAAAGTAGGACTCCTGATGGTGGTCCCTTGATCTAAACACTACACCCACATGCCTCACAGATTCCTTCCACAGATGATGATTATTTATTTGGGGGGTACTGTGGCAGCGCATAGGAGCCTCCGTCATGGATCAAGATCCCATTGTGCTAGGTGCTGTAGAAATGTTAGAACAAAAATATGGTCCCTACTTGTATTTTACAGTCTAAGTAAAGTTATTTTAAATCAGAGCTGGCCAAGATGTGGCCCAGGGGCCAGATCCGGCCCACCTAACTCTTTGATCCGGCCTGCAGACTGCATCTGGCCACTTTCTATTTATATCCTGCTGCCCTGGCCACTGAATTTCCAGGCAGTGGCTCAGGAAGCCGGATCCTATTTAAATGGCTCCTAGTCGTGGCGCTACCCCAGCAGCGTTCAGAGCCGCGAGCCTTTAAATAGGCACAGCAAACCCGAGGTGGCTGCCAGGCAATGTGGTAGTGGCACAGCCAGGAGCCCTTTGCTGTGTTTTTCATTCAAAGCCTCCGACCCGAGACCACTCTGGGAGGAGGCTAGTCCCCAGCCCTGCCCCTTCCTCCCAGGCCCCGCCCCTTCCGGGAGTGGAACCAGCCCGTGACCTTGTTCCAAAAATCATTAAGTGGCCCCCCTGCGAAAATTATTGCCCATCCCTGTATTCAATAGGTATTGGTAGGTCCAGAAGATTTCATGTCTTGAAACTGTCAGAAGCACATAGCTTTGTTTCCCAGATCTCTCCTCCTGAGAGCACAGTAAACGACAGCCTTGTTCTGTGGAGGGCAGCCACGACGCATCAGCCACGATGTCCAAGAATCATCGAATTCACAAGGTTTTTTGACAGACTGTGGTTTGAATACAATTTCTGTGCGAAGCTTATTGCTGGAACTGGCCAGAAAACCAATAAACATTGTGATTTTTTTTTAAACTGTCATTTTGTTTTTAATTTTTAGAATCCTCATTTTTTCAAAGCTAAAAACAAATCTACAAGAAGTATGGTGTGGTCAGAGAAATAAAAATGAAATGGACTCTGGTTTTGTCAAGCTGGTTTTTTTTCCTATGTAAAATTCAAATTCTTGATCAAAAATTAAGGGGAAAAATGTAAAATTTGAAAACCGTTGCCCACTTCTAGCTATCTATATCTTTTAGGGAGTCTGGGCAGCTGTCTGTCTGCCCATGAGTCTGTCTGTCTGTGAGTCTGTTTGTTCAAGAACTACTCCTAAAGGGTAAGAGCTAGGACCATCACATTTGATAAGCAAGTTCCTCTTATCCTAACTTAAAACAAGGTCAGGGTCTGGGTGTTCCAAGAAAACAGGATGTGCCTGGAATCCAATTGTTTTCCAGAACATAGAAAGGGAGGGGAATGAGAGCAGAAACAGTTATGCTCTGCAATGACCACTGAGGACCTCAGGGGACAGTTATATTGCAGAGTGACCACAGGGGGTAAGCTACACCAGGAAGTGGGTGGCCAGCTGGGGCCTGGGCCCTCCATATTGCCGGTGTCCCTCTCTGGCCCCAAACTCCTCTCCCCTGCCCCCCCCCACCAGGAGCACTGCAAAGTTTGACCAGAGCAGTCCTGCACCCCCTCTAAGAAGCTTCAGGGCCAGGAAGTACAGCCCTGGCCCTCCTCACCATAGGGCCTGCCAGGGCCAGGGCCAGCACTGGAACCAGGACCAGGGCTGAGGGCCATGCAGCCCCATCCCCACCCCATGCCCTGAGGGCCTGCTGGCACTGGGGCCAGGGCTGGGCACCACAGCCCCATCCCTTCCCTGGAGGAGCCAGGGGTGGGGGGCAGCAGCTGCAGTTCCATCCTCCCTGTCATGGGCAGCCCCGGTTAACCCCCTGAGACCTCCCAGCTCCCTTCCCCTGAGCCCTCTGGCCTGAGTTTGTCTGTCTGTTTGTCCAAGAACTCCTAAACAGTAAGAGCTAGGACCACCAAATTCGGTAGGCAGCCTCCTCTTATCATATCTTAGAGTTAGGCCGAGGTTTGGTTGTGCCAGGAGAATGGGCTGTGCCTGGAATGGGATTGCTTCTCATAAAACCAGACAGACTCACCAGGCAGGTGAAAAGGGCTGGCTAGGAGTGTGCCTGCTTCCCCCCCGCCCCACCCCGCCCTGCCCCGCCCCGCCCCGGTTCAGGGAATCTCGCAGCCCCAAGCCTCCCACCTCCCAGGCATCTTTTAGGGAGGGTGGGAGGGGGCTGAAGGTTCTCCCCCCCCACCTCCCAGTTCATACAGAAATATTGCTTTGTTGTTCCCCTTCGTCAGGGAACGAGGGGAAAGTGCACAGTTTGCTGCATTCCTCACTCTGGCTAGGCAGCACAGGGGGCAGACAAAACTGGACATGCCCAGGCCAGCGGGACATGCACCCCTTTCCCTGTAAGCTCCCCAGACCTGAAGAAAGGATCCGTGGAGCTCAAAAGCATCTCTCTTTCTCCAATAGACGCTGGTCCAATCACCCGCCTTGCCATTTTGAAATCTTTGTTCCTCGGGCGACTGAATGTCCTTAATAAAAGCCCATTAGGGACTCTTAACACCCATCTCCTAGAGACATGAACTTCCTTTGATTAAGATGGCCGTTCAACTCTGCACTTTGGGCAGATTCCCCCCACCCCTTAGTCTGTCTCTGTCCCTCACAACCTCAATCAAAGGCTGTCAAATTATTCCACCTACTCTGAATCTTCCTTTCCACCCTGCTGACTTCCTGAGGGCATCTCCTTTAGAGCTTCCTCCTCATGTGATTTCTAAATACATATTAAGAAGAAGTGGTTTCAGGGGCATGAGGAAGGGGTAAAGTTCCACCACAAAACATTTGTTTATCAAAATTTTAAGTGACTTGGAAAGTTTTAAAAAAACTATTCTCAGGTCAAATCAAATGTTTTATCTGATAGAAACTGAAATTCTTTGGTTTGATTTCAGGCATTTTTAAAAGTTTTTAATTTTTAGTAAAATGAAAGGGGAATTTGAAATGAAAAGTCATTTTGAACGAGAAAATTTTTTAAAAAATGTTGAAAAGACACATTTTGATTTTTTCTGATTTTTTTTTCATCGAAACAAACAGGCAAAGCCAGCACAAACTCACAAAATGGTTCAGAACTGCTGAATCTGCATTTGTCATTAAAAAAAAAAGTTTGGACCAAAAAAATGTGCCCCGCTTAAGTGCATGCACTTGTTTTTCTCAAAGTATCCAGTTATCACCATGAGCTTAGCCAATACTGCATTTTATAAAAAAGTAACATCAGCAACACCCAGGATTACCAACAGTTATGTTGGTATCTTAAGTCACATGATATGTGTCATCTTCCTTTATCACTTCAGCTCCTGGAGTCAAGTGTTTTTTAGTGAATTTCCACTTTTATGTGGAAAAAAGGAAATTTCTCACCCTCGTGGTTGAAAAGAAAAGCTCTAAAATGTCACCCAATTGTAGAGTGACCAGAAACCCTGATTTTACAGGGACAATCCCAAAATTTGGGGCATTGTCGTATATGGACGCCTATTACTACCCTCCCTCTGTCCTGATTTTTCACCCTTGCTCTCTGCTCACCCTATCCAAACGTACCCCAGAAGATCAGACACTGGGAGGCAAATCAAAAGACCCCAAAATGATTTTTAAAACCTCTCAGAGCTGGCCACACTGACGCCGTGCAAACCCTTTGCATGCTGAAGTGAGACCTTGGCTGTCAGGGGGTGAGACCAATAAAATAACCACTGCCCAACTGTGCGAATGACCAGCTCACTTCTATGTCACACCTGCGCTTGAAAACTTTTCTTTACTCGGGTCTGTTTGTAGATTCTCCCCCCCACACACACCGTTGTGCCACCCCCACAAGGCCTTCTGAGAAAGAATGGAAGAAAGAAAGCCCCTCTGTTTTTAATCAGCCTAATTAGTGGATCTTTAATGCCATTAGAGAGAAATTTTACTGTATCCACCCACCCCCCATTCAATTAAAGGCCCACTGTGGTGGGGTAAATTTCTAATCCATTTAGAGCTGACCCTTCCTGCATTCCCTCCCTTTTCCTCCTCCTCCCTGGCAGAGGGTTGCTTCCTTCTCCATTTTCTTTAGGAGTCTGTTCAAACAGCACATTGTGAAGAGTAAATAAATTACTCTCTGCCCTCTTGCCCTCTTTTCTATAGCAGCCGGCCCTGTTCCAAGCAGCTGCCTTTATTGTACCCTCAGACGGGGAGGGGAGGGAGGGAGACAAAGGCCCATGCTGCAGGCTTGCACGCTCCCAGGTCAAGATGGGTCATGCTGCACATTCTTCCTTTCTTCTTTCCCTCTCTGCCGTCCTTCCCTGCCATCGTTGGTTGCTTCTCGTACCTTGGCACTGCCCTGCATTTATGTATGTGTTCGACTCATGGCGACGGCCTATGAGCCTTGTTCTTCATTGTCCTGCTGCCCCAGATCAGTGGTAACATGTCCCGCTCCCTTCGCACTGCTGTGTGGGACAGCACATGGCTCAAGGAATCCACTCCCAGGTCTGGTTCCTTGCCAACTTTCTTTCCCCTGTGGTCCCTCGCCGGCTAATGGCTCTAGACTTCTCTCATAAGGACATAAGAACGGCCACACTGGGCCTGACCAAAGGTCCATCTAGCCCAGTATCCTGTCTTCTGTCAGTGGCCAATGCCAGATGTCCCAGGGGGAGTGAGCAGAACAGGGAATCATCAAGTGATCCCTCTCCTGTCTTCCATTTCCAGCCTCTGACAGAGGCTAGCGACGCCCTTCCTACCCATCCTGGCTAATAAGTATGGATGGACTGAACCTCCATGAATTTATCTAGTAAAATGACTCTGGTGGGACTCTCTGTGTATCCAAAACTTCAGCACATACCTGGAGCGGTGGCTAGTCTGTGCAAGATGAGGAGTGGGCTGCCAAGGCGATGACTTACAGCATTCGCTAGCTACTGTGCCATGCGTTCACCTTGATGGACAAAGTGATTTTTCCTGCAGAAATGCCACAGGTTGGAGAATTTGTGCAGGTCCATGAAACTGGGCAAAGTCGGACAAGATGTGTTTTTTCTCAATTCCATAAACTTTTTCAGGGTTGTCTCCCTAGCGGGATATTTCACCTGTCATAGATTTTATAGCCAAAAAGGACCATTGTGAACATCTGGTTTGATCTCCTGCAGACCTCAGGCTAGAGGGTTTCATTCAGGGATTCCTTCATTGAGCCTAATAACTTCTGGCTGAATTAAAGCACATTTACTTGTACCCTCCTGAGATGAATCTAGTTCTCTAGCCTTCATGTCCTGTGGGCTATCCAAAGCTTTTATCTTTGCCTCCCAGCTGATGCATTATTACACAGCGCACAATCCTGTGCCCATTAAATTGGATGACAAGAGTGGGTGCAGAATGGGACCCAGAATTCAGGGGTCCCACCAGCTCACGGGATGCCAGAGGGCAGGGCCGGCTTTAGGCCGATTTGACCGATTCCCCTGAATCGGGCCCCATGCCTAAGAGGGCCCCGCACCCTAAAGTCGGAAGTGTGCTGGTGTGCCGGGCGCGCTGCGGGAGGGAGCGTCGGTCCCGGAGGAGGAGCGCGGCAGCTTCCCTGTGCCACAGGAGGGGGGAGTCGAGCACAGGGGTTTCCTTGCACAGCGGGAGGGGGGGAGGTCGGCCCCAGAGTTTGGCGGGAAGGCAGGACATGACTCTGCCCTGTAGCTGGGGATTTAAAAGGGCTGTGACTCTTTTTTGTGTGTGTGGTGGTTTTTTTTTATTGCTCAACAAAAAATCCTGGCTGCCGGGACCCCATCAAAACTGTTTGAATTGGGCCCCGCACTTCCTAAAGCCGGCCCTGCCAGAGGGAAAGATAGAATTTGTGACATGATCAAGGCTGGGGGGGGGGGCAGGGTCTAGGCATCTCAAGTTTAATGCTAGCAGGGACAGAAAGGTATCATTTGAATCAGATCTGAACTGAAAAAAACCCAAACAAACAGATCACAACCCCTCCCCCCAACTTTCCTGAGCTGAACGTCCTGGCTCGACTCCCTCTCTTGCTTTGCTAAGAGGCAGTGTTTGGCATTTGCTGGGTAGTTGCTGAGCAGGGGAAAGAAACGAGCCGGCAATCAGCGAGGAAGGACCCTCACCTTTTGAAATAGGCTAACATAGCCAATAAGGTACACACAGGAAGCCAAGCCAACAGCAGGGAGATGCAGCAGCTGGGGCCGTTCAATCAACCGGAGCACCTGAGCTAACATGGAGAGACACGATGGCAGGTGAAGCTGGAGGCCAGTTCACCTGTTGGCTGACAAGCTCATTGGCAGGAAAGGAAAGGGACTGGAAACAGAGGCCTGGTTGGTGGGTTTTCTTTTATCCTTCTGCAGGTGTGACAGGGCTTGTTTGTACAGGCAATGGCAAACAAAGGGGAGCTCGGGACTGAAGTGTGGGTGACAGGTGGCGGAGACATACCAGACGGAGAAATAAGAGTAACCAGGGAGAGCAGGTGAGTCAAAGCTCACAACGTTGTCCCGCAACCACTTCACCCTCCAGTGCAAACACAATTAGATTTGTCGCTGCTTTCTCTAGGTAGGCAGGCAGGATTTTCACATCTCCGATCTCCCAGCCTGGCACACAACTGCAAGGCCCCTTCCCTCATGGATCACTGAGCTCCTGCACTTTCTTAATGAACCTGTGTTTAACGCTTGACTTCTCCGTGTCCTGTTTAATTATGGCAGCTGTAACTTTCTCGTCGCTCAGCTTGAAATAATATCTAAGTGCTTCTGTGCTTCGGAGACTCACTGTTCTTTTTTTTCTCTCTCTCTAATTACGGTTTTCTTCAGGCTGGTGTGAGCGCCTCCATAAACAATAATGTGGCTCGTTCCTGCGCATTTGCCCCAGCGCCTCAAATTTCGAGCAGATTGTACATGGGGAAAAAGATCTCGACACTACTCTGCATCGGAAACAACACAAATCAAATACGTGTCAGGGAGGGTACGCTAGAACGCCACCTGCTGTACATGGGTGTTGGCAGGGCTCTGCTGATTTACACCCGCTTTGGGTCTGGCCCATCGTTTTTGTATGAAAAATTAAAATAACACTGAGAATAATTTGCTTTGGTGAGTCCACCCAAAACTTGGCAGCCCTGGTTAGGCCAAAGAAATGAAACAGGTAAACATGATACACAAGAACCTCCATACCGCGGATGTCCCTAATCCTGTGTAACCCCTCCTGTTCACTAGCCCAGTGTGAGGTTATTTAGCAAAGGGAACGCCTTGTGACTTCTTACACAAGTGTGGTAGACGAGGCCTCAGGCTCCTTAAACAGTGCCACAGGTAAACATGATACATATGAACCTCTGTACTCTGGGAGTCCCTGATCCTGGAACACCCGTGGTACGGACCCTGGCAGGTGGAAGAGGAAGCAGCTCTGTGTGCTGCCATTTCCCTTCCCCCCAAAGTGGGAGAACAGCAGCCCAGCAATACGCTTCCCCTGAGGATATTCCCTGCTGTTCCCATAGAGGCAATGGTGCCTGGGAGCATCGGGGAGCATGGAGCCATGTGTGCCCTCAGAATTGCCCTTTCTCATCAAGCCCAGACCCTGCTGCACCCTGCCTAGCCCAGCCAATTCTTTAATCCAGCATTCCTTGGGTACGTCTAGACTACACCTCTCCGTCGACAGAGAGCTGTAGATTAGGCACGTCGAAATTGCTAATGAAACAGGGATTTAAATATCCCGTGCTTCATTAGCATAAACATGGCAGCCGCTTTTTTTTGAAACGGCGCTTTTTCGAAAAAAAAAAAAAAAAAAAAAAAAAAAAAACCCAAAAAAACCCCAGCAGTCTAGATGCGGATCTGTCGAAAAATAAACCCTTTTTCGAAAGATCCTGTAAACCTCATTTTTTGAGAAATACAGGATCTTTCGAAAAAGGGATTATTTTTCGACAGATCCACATCTAGACTGCTGGGTTTTTTTCGAAAAAGCTCCTTTTCGAAAAAAAGCGTCTGCCATGTTTATGCTAATAA
Organism: Pelochelys cantorii; assembly: GCA_032595735.1. NCBI lineage: Eukaryota > Metazoa > Chordata > Testudines > Trionychidae > Pelochelys > Pelochelys cantorii. The sequence continues at coordinate 30,653,189 of CM064343.1, read as the reverse complement.
AGCATGGGATATTTAAATCCCTGTTTCATTAGTAATTTCGATGCGCCTAATCTACATCTCTCTGTCAACAGAGCGGTGTAGTCTAGACACAGCCCCTGTCTCCCAGGGTTGCTGGACTGAAGCGGTTCGAGTGTATAAAGGTTATTAGAGAGCCTATAACATCACTGCAGTTACCCAGATCCAGTGGCAATGAACTTCATGTTGTGACGTGATCGTCCAACACAGTTCAAGGTCTTCATCCAGGACACTCTTGGCAGCATGGACTCCACAGCTGGAGCACACCCTTGCAGCATGAGGGACCTTCACAAATCCACCAACGCTCTGCCAGGGCATCCCCTTCAAAAACATCGTGCTACAGACCCCACGGGGACTGTGCATGTGTCTTAAGTGGGTGGGTGGGTGGGTGATAGCCACATCCATGCAATTCAGGAGTAGAGGGAAGAGAAAAGAGTTTTCTAATATTCTGAAATAAGCACAAAATACAAATGCCTCCAGAATTGGGGATCATGACAACAATGCCCGAATATTATGTATGTATGTATTTATTTATTTGTTCAAACTTGGGTATATACAGAGGAGAGGTTATGACATTAACCCTGCATTCTCAGAATCAGGTGCTCATATTTGCACAGGACAAAATCTCCGTGTTTCTGTGGGCAAGCCAAGGCATGGGTGTATTTACTCTGATTCCACACGCACCATTGTTGTCAGTGCACATGCTGGTGATCAGCCGAATGTGTAAGCTGTCCTTTGTCCATGTGCTTACAGTGACTTCTTCATGCACAACTGAGAATGCATGCTCTTGCTTTGTTATCATTAGAAAGGGTGCAACTTCTTCTCTTTGGGTGTGTCTACACTGCACCGTTATTTCGAGATAACTAGCATTATTCCAAAATAACAATGTGAGTGTCTACACAGCCATTCCGTTATTTCAAAATAATTTTGAAATAATGGACTGCTTATTCCGAAATCTGTCAACTTCATTCCACAAGGAATAACGCCTCTTCTGAAATAGCTATTTAGAAATCAGGCGTGTGTAGACGCTCCACTTCTGCTATTTCGAAATAGCCCCTCACCAGGGCCGTTCTAAATTATTCTTTCCTAGTGCCTCCTGGGGCTCTAAATTGAGATAGCATGTCTACATTAGGGAGACCTGCCTCGGGCTAATATTGAGGCTAATATTGAAATCGCAGTGTAGACGTGCGATTTCAAAATAAGCTATTTTGAAATAACTATTCTGGAACAGCATATTTCAAAATAAGCGTGCAGTGTAGATGTATTCTTGGTGCCATGGGCCTTGCTCTCCTTGAAGCCAATCAGAACTGAGACCCAACCGGATACAGTGTCTCTAAGGCTGAAGTGCTGATTCATCAAAGTTGCAAACTTCAGAGCCAGAAAAAGATGTAGGAAAATGTGGAACTTGCCAGATTGGCTCTAGGCCTGAGGTCCATCAAATTCAGCATCCTGGCTCCAACAAGCAAATCCCAGATGCTTTGGAGGAAGAGCTGAGAAACCATGCAATAGGTCGTTATGGGATATCTGGCTGCCCATGAAAGTCTGACCTCTAATAAAGACGGAGCCATTTCATCCCTGAAACATGAGGGTTTATAACCCTGTAAAACACTTTCTATTTGTAAGCATTAGCTATTATAACGGGGGCCTCCTGCCAGCTATATAAACAGGCAATCCTTTTTTAGGGTCTTGCTGAGTTCTTGGCCTCCCCAGCATCCAATGGCAGCATGTCCCAGAATCTGGCCACACGCTGTGTGAAAAAGAATTTTCTTTCTGCAGTGTGGAACGCATCACTTTTGACTCTCCCTGATCTGCCAGTCTCCTGGTGCCAGTAGCCATCATGGGCACTCTGAAGGCCTGCCCCCCTGGAATATTCGACTGACTGGTTGGAAACACACACGGGTTTGTAATGAGAACAATTTTTAAAACTTGATTTGATCCCTGGGCCGCCCCGAGAAGAGGCCCAACTCACCAGCCAACTTTTCAGACAAACAGGCTTTTATGTTTTTGCCAGCTTCTGAGAGAAGGGGGCTTTGAGATGGCAGAGATCAAGCCACTTGTAAAAGCAAAAACACTTTCAGCCTCAGCACATCTGCACTCCCAAAAGGAGGAGACGCAAATGTGCCCCTCTTTTCAGCCTACCTCCTTTTTTTTTTTTTTTTGCTTTTAAATAGAGATTTTGTTCTGGTGAAAGTGGAGACAGGGGTATCTCTTTCTTAACTGAAGTTTAGCTAACTACATAACCAAGGAAACTGCTGTCTGAAGGAAGTGGAGGGGACCCAGAAGCACCCTCCCCTTTCCCCACAACACCCTGCCCGCCCCACAACACCCTGCCCACCTCTCCTCCAGTGGGGAGGGATACAAGTCCTCTCTCTGTGTGGGACGCTGCCACTGCTGGACCCGGTGTATGCATGGCACAGAGGGAAGCCGAGCTGCCCCGTCATTCCCCCTCCCCTCCTGCCCACAGGCTCCTCACCTGGCTGGCACGTTCCCATGCCTGCTTGACCCCAGGGCATGGGGGTAATGAGGCTCCTGCTTGGGACATCTGTGTCCCTGCAGGAGAGGGCCCAGTGTCCAGGCCTCAGATGGCCTTGCTGGAAGCACATCCCCTTCATCTGACCTTTCAGTGTTGGCTCAGAGATGAGGGCTGGCTTCATGAGCAGTATCTCCTGGGGTGCCTGCCCTTCTCTTTGTTCTCCACAGCTGGACCAGCTGTGAGTGAAGTGCAAGCCACATGTCCTGCACCATCCTCCTGACCCTTTGTGACCCGCAGGCAAAGACATGCCCTGGAAGACCTGCAGCGGGAGCACATCGCCTGCCTGTGTGCCCTGCAGTGCTCCCGGGACTGGCAGGACTGCGGACTGGAGGTGGACCTGGAACTGCACTGAAGCACCGGGCAGGAGCTGCTGCAGCAGGGCCAGCTCTGCTCGGGCTTTGTACATTTCAAAAGCAGGGAGCATGGGCCAGCGGGGGACTGCTTGAGTCCCCTGCTGGCCGTGCTCCCCGTGGCGCTTCCACCTTTGAAATGTAGCAAGAGCTGGTAGGGCTCTTGCTACATTTCAAAGGCAGCAGCACCCTTATCGACAAATCGAATAGTCAATGCAAATTCCATCGACTTTTCAATTCGGTGATTAATCTAAATTGAACATCCTTAGTTCCACACCACCCAGGTTGATGACCCTGTGAAGCAGGACAGTGTTGATGGCCCTCACCCCCTGTAGAAAGAGACAAACAAAGAGAGAATGACAGGGTTGCCAGAGCCCTTGGGAGGTCCCCGAACCCACAAACACACACACACACACACACACAAACACACATCCCCACACACCAGGAGCAACCCCTACTTACCCCATCCCCTGGCATGGTTTTGTGAAGGCAGGACTAAAAAACCTCCTGGGGAGGGGACTTCCACTACCGCCACCTCCTCCTTCCCTAGGGAACCCCATTCCAGCCGTTCACTGACCCCTGGGACAATAGCCCGAGATTGCCATACCTGCATGAGCACAGCCCCGATGGTTGATCTCCCCACGCTGAACTCGTTCCTTGCAGAGTGGTAGCTGTCCAGCGTGAGTAGCTTCCAGATAGCAATGGCAACCTACTTCTGGAAGGGGATGGAGGGTTGCATGGGGGGGTGTCCCGTCGCCTGAGGGTAGGGGCGAGCTGCTCACACTGCTCCAGGAAGGTATCCTTCCACATGCAGAAATTCTGGCGCCACTGCTGGTCCTCCCACCGCTCCAGGATGATCCGGTCCCACCAGTTGGAACTGGCGTCCAGACACCACAAGCGGTGGTCCACGGTGCACAGTGCGCAAGGGAGCCCAGGAGGGGTCGAGTTGCATGAGCAGCGCCTGGAGAGAGGTGAGGAATTGCCCCGCAATGAGCTGGCAGCCCTCCTCCTGCAGAGCCACGAGGGCAGCCTGCAGAAACTGCAGCAGGAGGTGCAGCCTGAGACGTAAGAGCTGTCGATGACTCGGAGGCAGGTCCGGCTCCGCGGCAGGAGTGCTGAGGTGTCTTCTGAGGAACCAGAGCAGGCAGCGAAAAGGCTTTGCTGTCCCTCTAGGAGGTAGGCAAAGGAGAGGAGCCTGAGACCCAACTGTACAGGGGGGTCCCATTAAGCATGAGCCTCAGATTGCCTCAGGCAGCAGCTATGGGAAGTGACTGCTGTCCTGGTGCCCTGCCTGAGGTACTTCCAGGTGGCCTTACATGCGATTCAGCGTACAATGAGTGTGGACGCTCTATTTCAACATAGATCAGCTCTATTCCAAGGGGCATTTGCTCTGTAGATGCGCTATTTTGAAAGAAGCTATTTCGGAATCGAAATTTTGAAATAGCTTATTTTGAAATAAGCGTGCAGTGTAGACCAGGGCTAGGAGTAAAAAATCATCCAATGTAACTCTGAAGCATAGCCTTTGATCTCTAGGAACAACTGCTGTTGTTCTCAGCTTTGAAATTCTGGGGGGAGGGGATTAGGGGGTGCTTTTAAATATTGGGCTTTTTCTCCCTACCTCTGAAAATATTTTAACTTAATTTTTCCATGAGTACTGAAGAGGCAGCAAAGAGAGAGAACCTACGGTGTGTGTAGGTAATTCCCAGCTATTATTGTGCAAGGGGAGCTCTCGGGTGATTTTAGTAAACTCATTCTCTTCAGCCCTTTCTGATTTTCTACAAGATGAGTCTTTGCACTCTGACAAAGCCGTTCTCTGCATAATAACAGCACGTCATCGGAGGACCTATCAGAAACATCAGATATAAGGTTAAAAAAGGGGGGAAATCAGATACAAGGTAAAAACAGAGGAAATCAGGGTGGTTAAGCACTGGAATAAATTGTTTAGGGAGACTGTGGAATCTCCTAAAGAACAAGTTAGACAAATATCTATTGGGCATGATCTAGATGGTGCTTGGCCATGCCATGCCATGAGGGCAGGAGATTGGAATCGAGGTCCCTTCCAGTTCTAGTATTCAATTATTTTTTTTAATCACGCACACTGCCCTCATAGGGTCTGAGTATCAGACAACAAAGGCATAAATCAGATGGAAGCCATATGTTATAAGAGACATCATACCAATGAGGGTTGACTACTTATCAACTCAATCAACTGTGAACAAATCTAAGATTCCCTGGACTAGCGGGCTTTACTGCAGATTGTTATTTTTGAGGGCTTAACTGTGGTCCAGCCATGAGCCCCCATGGCTCATACTAACTTTCTCTTCTCTTCAGGTATCTGAAAGGGTGTCATGAGGAGAAGGGAGAAAACGTGTTCATCTTGGCCTTGGAGAATAGAATCATAGAACACTAGAACTGGAAGGGACCTCGAGAGATCATCGAGTCCAGTCCCCTGCCCTCACGGCAGGACCAAACACCGTCCAAATCATCCCTGACAGGTTTCGTCTAACCTGCTCTTAAATATCTCCACAGATGGAGATTCCACAACCTCCCTGGGCAATTTATTCCTGTGTTTCACCACCCTGACAGTTAGGAAGTTTTTCCTCAATGTCCAACCTCAACCTCCCTTGCTGCAATTTAAGCCCATTGCTTCTTGTCCTATCCTCAGAGGCCAAGAAGAACCATTTTTCTCCCTCCTCCTTGTAACACCACTTTGGATACTTGAAAACAACTATCATGTCCCCTCTCCGTTTTCTCCTTTCTAAACTCAACAAACCCAGTTCTTTCAGTCTTCCCTCATAGCTCATTTTTTCTAGACCTTTAATCATTTTTGTTGCTCTTCTCTGGACCTTCCCCAAGTTCTCCACATCTTTCCTGAAATGTGGTGCCCAGAACTGGAAACAATACTCCAATTGAGTCCTAATCAGCACAGAGTAGAGTGGAAGAATGACTTCTCACGTTTTGCTCACCACACTCCTGTTAGTGCAGCCCAGAATCATGTTTGCTTTTTTTGCAACAGTGTCACACTGTTAGCTCATATTCAGCTTGTGGTCCACTGTGACCCCTAGATCCCTCTCTGCTGTACTGCTTCCTAGACAGCCGCTTCCCATTCTAATAGGATGGGGATCTATGGCATGCCATGTTCCATGTGTGCTTGCCCCCAAATTCAACCCCTGGAGAATAAAAAGTAAGCAGACACTCAGGGCCAGAACCTATCAAGAGCCCAGCCAATGTACACCCAGCATGCACTCCTGAGCTGTTTTAAAAATCTGGCCTCATTTGTGCAGGGGAGCTGGAACAATTTGTGTAGCAGAAGTGCTAAGCACCATTTGACCGCAAGGGGTGCCCTGTTTATGATGGATCCACTTGAAAATTGGGCTCTCCACACATCGATGTTTGGTCCCTGATTCCCCCTCTCCCCAAGAAGACAAGAGTTGGCTTTGTCTTGTGACTAACTTAGTCCTACTCTATTCTTTCCTCCTTTTAAGAAATGAGCAATGATAGACTATTAGAAAGCTGGGTAACTTTGGTCCTAACCCTCCAAATGAAGAAGGGAAAACTGGGGAGGGAGGGAGGGAGGGAGGGAGAAGGAAAGAAAGAAAGAAAGAAAGAAAGGGTACATCTAGACCACAGGGTTTTTTCGGAAAAAGGGCTGTTTTTCCGAAAAAACTTCACTTACGTCCACACTGCTATTGCGTTCTTCCACAAGAAAATTGAACGAACAGAGGGGTTTTTCTGGCATTGGTAACCCTCATTCTACAAGGAAGAAGACTTTTTGCGAAAGAGCTCTTTCACAAAAAGGCATGTGTGGACGGGGAAGAGGGAGTTCTTTTGGAAAAGCAGGGAAGAAGAAAAAGCACAGGTGCCCTGGTGGCCATTCCATTCAGTCTGGATGCTCTCTTTCGAAAAAGCAGATCGCTTTTTCAATGCGCTTTTGCACTGTGGACGCTCTTTTTCGGAAGAAGTTTTTTCAGACGATCTCTTCCGGAAAAGCGTCTTCTGAAAGAAGCCTGCAGTCTAGGCATGCAGATAGACATGCAGAGAGACAGAGAGACAGAAAGAAAGAAAGACCATGGCTCCTTAAAATTCAGTGGTCTCAAATGACAGGTCCTGCCCTGTAAAACCAGTCAATGAGACCATAGGAGATAATTATAAATACATGGAGGGGAGAGGGTGTTAAGCATGGATGAAATAAACAAGCCTCTGCTGCACCTCCATAGTAACTCCACCTTCCATGGGGCTCCAGAAGAGAACCTGTCTCTTTACAAGAGCGTAGAAATAAAACTTCTGCATAGTGTTAAGAGGCCTTTCTCCTGTGAAGGGAAGCTGGCAGGCACTGGAAATCTCTGAATTGCAGTTGGAAGCCGTTTATAGCCCAGTCAATCCTAATTCATTATTAGCTGTAATTGTTTCAAAGAAAGTGTCCACTGTTATGTAAAACATGGTCCCAGATGCTCCTAATGGTTCAGGCTCTCTGATTGCTATAATTTGCAAAGCGTTTCCTTTTTTCCCCCTGTAGTTATGTTGTGCCTTTTACAAGAGGGCGCGAGAGAAAAGCACGCCATTAGAGGGAAATAATAATGCTGTACCTGAAAGTCCATTAGAGAGGCATATATAAAAGTCTGCATCTGGTCTTTGCTGAACCCAACGTGCTAGTCCTGATTCACACACAAACGCACATGGCCGGGGGGGGGGGGGAGGGAACACACACACACATGCATGCATGGCCAATGCTACCAAGAGAGAAGAATGGTGCACATTTTGCTGAGGTTAAAAAAAAAACTGAGCTGCATAATAAGAAATGGCAATAAACCAGTCTGGCCACTGGGAAATATAAATAACCAATGCCTTTAACAAAGATACGTGGTCTCCATGGCACTAGGAAATGAACCATCAGCTGGTGTGTAATCATTTGTACCAAATTTGACAGGATAATGATTTTATTGTGGTCGAGGTTTTGGGGGCAGTTTGTTTTTCTTTCTTTCTGTTGTCACCAAAAAAAAAAAAAAATCCATCTCCCTTCTGCCTTGCTAGTATTTCCCCCTGTTTTTGTACAACGCAACTGTATTGCATGCCCATCACACACGTCTGAACTGCATTTGCAATGCTCAGGATACAGAAAACGGGACTGGAAGGTGCTGATCCTTGCAAAGAGTTCACTGTTGTCTTTGTGGCTCTTTTTTAATGTAACAGGCTCACGCTTGGAGCAGTTGCCACGGGGACAGGTTCTAGTGACTCTGAAGGTTGACCTGACCATCGCTCAAGTCAGAGCACCCACAGGGCAGCTCTAATTTACACTAGTGGAAATGATCCCTGGATGACTACTCTCCCAATCCAGAAACACACCTTCCTGCCTCCCCCGATGCCACGTCCCTCCCACTGAGGGTGTGTCTAGACTACATCTCTTTTTTGAGAAAGGACTGTAAATTAGGCATGTTGATATTGCAAATGAAGCCGGGATTTGAATTTCCCGTGCTTCATCTGCATAATGGCGGCCGCCACTTTTTTTCAAAATGGGGCTTTTTCGAAAACCCCCCAGCAGTTTAGATGGGGATCTTTCAAAAATAAAACCCTTTTTCGAAAGATCCTGTACTCCTCAAAAAATGAGGTTTACAGGATCTTTCGAAAAAGGGATGTAGTCTAGACACACCCTGAATGTTATTGTACTGGGAGGTGAAGAAGAAAAGGTCAGATAGCTTTGCCTCCCCAAACAGACTGCATTGCTAGTGTAACCACAAATGGGCAGATTTGAACCTAGAACTTCTGGAGCTTAGTGTAGGCAGGGCCAGATTAAGGGGGGGGAGGCTAGCCAGGCAGCTGCCCAGGGCGCCAACCTATGGGGGGCACCTGATTGAAGTGGTAAGGGGCGCCGCGCGCCTGGGGGCAGGGCCGCGCATACACCACGTGTGGGTGCACGGCGCCCCTTACCACTTCAATCAGGCACCCCCATAGGTTGGCGCCCGGGGGCAGGGTCGCACATGCACCGCGGGCCCGGGGGCGCAGCGCCCATTACCATGTCAATCAGGGGCCGTGCGCCCAGGGGCGGGGCCACGCATGCAACGTGCGCCCGCTGCCCGGGGCGGAAGTATGGCTTGGTCCATCACTGAGTGTAGGAGCTTATAGCGTTGGAGCTAAAAGCCAGCTGGCTCTTAACCCATGCTGTAGAGGTCTCTTGTTCTTATCTGTTGCTGTGGTCTAGGTGCCACTGCATGGGACCTAGGTATGTGGGTTACACTAGCATTGCACAAAGAAGATTGAAGCCATGCTGAGGATCTGGTCCAATATTTCTATTACATTAGTGCCCAGAGGCCCCATTTGTGGTTAGGATGCCATTGTGCAAGGAGCTAATACATACGTAGACGTGGCCTCTGCCCCACAGAGCATATAGGGGACAGAGTGTTTAGTCTGGCTGAGCTCTGCTGGAGCTAGGGCCAGGAATGGGAGGGGACGAGGAAGCCGGGTTTACCTCACTTGCCTTCCTTCCTGCTCCTGGGGAAAGAACAGAGCTCAGAACCCCTGGAAATCAGACAAAAGATGGGTGAATCACTGTTGTGTTTGCAAGAGCATTCGGGGTTTTAAGTGCTCCTTTGCGCCCCTCCGTCCTTTTCATCCAGAGTACAGATGCCAGAAAGGGGATGAGGATCTTACCCAAGCTATCAAATTTTGGGCCCACGGAACTTACAGGCCTGCAAAATTAGTTACTATTATGGACACTTTAAGTCAGGGCTACTCAACATGAGGCACGCGGCCCATTTGTTTGCGGCCCGTGGTGCAGTTTGGGTTTACGCAGGACTCAACACGCGGACCACAGGTGGGAGCCAAAATAAAAAAGCAGTCGTCATAATGGTCGTCTGTTGATATACGTTTTAGTAGTTCAATTCCTGGACTGTCATTGCTCATTAAAAGTGCTGTCATGTGGGTAGAAATCGGGTAACTATTGCATTTTATTAATATCAGCAGAACTGACTTAAATGGGGCCTGCGTATTGTATAGTCTTGCCTTAATCTTTGTATTCATGCTTGTCAGTGTGAAAGAATCTATTTGCATATATTTGCATGTATATGCAACCATACTTAAGGTGCAGCCCTCAGCATGTGTGTGAGTATCATTGTGGCCCCCGGGGCTTTCAAAGTTGAGTAGCCCCGCTTTAAGTGTTAACGATCACATGGGAGGAGTGGGGCGGATGTGGGGAAAACAGTCAGCCCAGGGAACAATATTGCTTTTTTACCCCATTGCATATGCAGAAAGATCGTTTATTTCTTTGGTAGGCTCCTAGCTCCCTGCTATAGAACTCTCCAAAAAAAGCCATTAATTGTCCTCTTCTCCTTTCTGTCCCCTGGGATGCCTCATTATACACGCAATGGCCTTAATCATCACTTCTGGGCAAATGAAGATTGGGACTTAACGCTGGATCTGCTGTCAGTGATGTTTTGATACTTGGACTTATTTCCCATTTCTCTCTCTGTCGTGAATTTCAGTTTCTAGCTTCTCCTCCAAATAGAGACTATGTCAAGGACTAACACCTCCCTTTAATCTCCTGCCTTTGGCTTTCTCCCTCTTTTTATGACCTTGATCTTAACTCTAAGACCTCCTGTCACAGGGCTGGGAGTTCTCCTTACCTTTGACTCGTCTGCCCTAGTCCCGGAGCTTCTGTTTTAGGAGTCTACAACCACCTGAAAATCACTAGAATACACTTTAACCTCAAATCTCCTTCTGCCCCACACCCACCAGTGAATCACTTCCCATGTATGGAAGGAAAATTAGCTAGATGACCTCACTGGGGACTGCATGGGGTGGGTGGGGGAATGGTCACCATAATTATTTCCAGCTGTGACTTAAGGGAGCAAAGATGAAGTCCTATGAGGTTTGAACATATTTCTCCAGGCCAGGGAGGGCGACAGAATTGCCAGGCCCCTGGGCAAGGTCTGGGGGCACCTCTGCATTCCCAGGAGAGGGGCCTTTGGCAGAAGGGGTGGGGCTTTGGGCAGAAGGGGCAGGGCTAAAGCTAGCCTCCCCCCACCAGTCCTGTGGCACCACCTGGAGTGTGCCACCTGGTGCTCTGGCAGCGATTTAGAGAGACTGGGGTTTCGGCAGCTGCAGTAGCAGCAGTCAAGAGCCCCAGGCCTTTTTGAATCAACAGGCCTGGGGCAGCTGCCCCCTTTGTGCCCCACATCAGCGGGCCTGCGCCAGGTCAAGTTTCCATTAGCATGATGGTGTCTGAAGTGGTTGCTTTCTGACAGCTATCGGATGTGTAATAGCTTCCGACCCGTTCCTGCTGGATAAGGGTTTACATTGCAAAAACTGCCACCGCAGCTGGTCCCTTTGGTCCAAGCAGGGAGATCCGGGATTGCAAGGAAATTGGGACTGACTGCTCCTTGTCCCAAGGGAAGTATAGGGTTAAATGGTAAGCATCACCCTTACCCAGCCTGGCTGCCTGGAGCAGGCCCCCCACCCGTGGTGCAAGGTGGTGCACTCAGCCTGGCCCAAACAGCCCCCAGCTGCAGTGTGGCAGGCTCAGCCCAGCCTGGCCGGAGCAGCCTATGTCGCACCGCAGACAGGGGGGCTGCTCCCAGCCGGGCCCACTACGATGAACGGGGAGAGCCACTCCATCCCAACGGGGCTGGAGCAGCCCTCTGCCCATGGGGTCTGTTAACCGGTTAAACATAACGTGGAACTGGTTAGCTTTTTAAATGGGATGGTACGTCCCTACTCCCCAAAGGTGATCCTCATTTCTCTGCCCCCGTCGTGCCCCCGTCACACCCCACACCGGCAGGCCTGCTCCTAGCCAAGTTGGCATGAAGACAAGAGTGACTAAAGTTGTTGCCCTTGTTGGTAGAGTCAGATAGGACTGTAGGAAGTCAGGCAGAGTGACACAGGAACACTTGCTCTGATTTGCTTTGTGCCTGGCTTATGGCTGAACTGAGAACTTCAGTCTCCAGGACTGTTTAGCCTGGCACCTTCTACGAGTCCCTTTTGAAAGGTCTAATCGTTGGCATTTCCCTTCCTCGAAATATCTTAAAACCCGTAAATCGAGGGAAAGAAAAGTCTGTAACACGCTGGATTCTCCAAACGCTGAGAATCAATGCACCCTCCACTCTGTCTGGCAGCTGTACCCGTCCAGACGTTGCCCTCGTGTGAACTATTCTCCTATTCATTGCTCTGGGATCCTTTTTTAAAGGAGGACCCAGTCAAGGAGGAACAAAACTGAAACAAAGACCAATGTCAAGCGCGAGTCGGAAGTAGGGAAGGGGCTCCATGAATCAAGCATTTCCCTTTCACCTCTGCTCTCCTAGTTCAAGTACAAAGTTAGCTCTGGAGTCGTACACAGGAAAGAGGGCAGTGATTTCGGCAGAGACCCCGCTTCCTGCCCAGCCCACCTCAGAGTTAGAACCTTTAGGGATGGGGAAGGTTCTTTGTCCTGCAAAGTCTGAGGGGAATGATTTAGCAGTAGAGTTGACTTTCCTTTCACCTTCAGGCAGGGTGGTCCTAACAGGTCACGGTTGGGGTCCTCAGACGAGCAGAATGGGACATTACTGGGTGTTTAGAAATCTCAGGAGTGGCTTTTAAATGGAAAAAAAGGCAAGCCAAAGTTGGTTTGGAAGGTCATATCTGCTGGGCTTCTCTCCCTGAGGTAGTGGTTTGAAATCTGCTCACTTCCCTGCTCATGGTGGAAGAAAGGCATGTCCACATCTTAGCAAGCGTTCTCTAATAGCGATTCGAGCAGGAGGCAGGGCACGAGGTATTCTGGGTTCTAACGGTAGCTTTACCGACAACTCACTTGGGAGCATCACTTAAATTCTCTGGACCGCCACGTATGCCTTGTTAAAATTGGCCTAACATTATTCATCCTAGTTCCTGCGGTGTTGTATATGAACGAATGGGTATAAAATACTTGGCAATCATAGGACAAAATACACTGTAGAGTGAAAGCCGCATAGACACGATCATAAGAGTATCCCTTCAGGACTTGCAGTAACAGACCTTTCTCCATTCAAGAGTCACCCCACAGGATCATGAGGACATGAGGAGCCAGGATGGTGCCTCTGTGTTGTCTGGACGACCTCATGTGAGTGATATTGAGGCATATCTCCGTGCAGTCCACAGACCTCTTACGTTGTGACACCACAACGTGGATGCCCTGGAAAGGGTGACATTGAACATCAGATGCAGATGGCAGAAGGGTTGTGGCAGGGGAGGGGATGACCTGCAGATTTTCGTTACTGTGCAAGGAGATGCAAGAAGCAATTGTCCAGCTCTGGAGTGTAGGAAGCTCAGAACCCTACCCAACCCCGTGACGATCTCATAAAAACCAAGCTACGTTCCTTGTCTGATTTTTTTTTCCAATTAACAATCTTCATTCTTTCCTCCCAGAAATTGTTCATGCTGTTAACAAACGGGACACATTTACAATGGTTTTTAGCACAAACTATGCTGCTCAGCTTACAGAACTTCAAGGGGGTGTTCCCTGCGGCCACTTCTTCCCTGTCCCCTGTGTCTGCAGAATAACATGAAAGTGGGTGACTCTGACTGCAAGGAGAACCTAAAATCACAAATAAAAGATAAGCTGGCATCCTACTGTTTCCCATTGGCATCCATGACCATGGGAAAAGAGAGGAGGGGACTGCTTTTAAGAAACATTGAATCAGAGGCTCTCGTGCAACAAAAAGAGAAAAATTATTACATCTGTTTAGACAGTCTGAGGCACTATTTGAGCAAGACCATCCTGAGGGGGGTGCGAGGCCTAACCCCCCCAAATGTCCCAAGCATGGGGCTTGAGGCAACTTCCCCACTGCAGGCCCCGTCCCGCCTCCACCCCTGCCTCACCCCTTCTTCAAGGGGTTATGTTATGCCCATTGTTCTCATAGAATCCTAGAATACTAGAACTGAAAGTCATCAAATCCAGTCCCCTGCTCTCACGGCAGGACCAAGCACCATCTGGACCATCCCCGATAGATGTCTATTCAACTTGCTCTTAAATATCTCCAGTGATGGAGATTCCACAACCTCCCCCGGCAATTTATTCCAGTGTTTCACCACCCTGACAGTTAGGAAGTTTTTCCTCAATGTCCAACTTCAACCTTTCTTGCTGCAATTTAAGCCCATTGCTTCTTGTCCTATCCTCAGAGGTTAAGGAAAACAATTTTTCTCCTTCCTCCTTAGAACAACTCAAGTGCAGGAAGAGATTCTGAAGGACATGTATGATCTCGGAGCCAGGTGGGCTCCTTCAAAGGAGCAGCTGGACCTGAATCAAAACCCGGGATCCCATCCAATCTAAAAAACGTTATGCAAGCCAGGAAACCCACCCGGATTTAGATCCAAATTTCACAGTCAGCCCTTACAACCAACTCCAGGTATTGTCTTCTCCTCATCTCTAGCATTTTGCAACTCAGAATCTCTCCAAGCACTGAACAATTTATGCCTCACAGCTCCCCACTGGGGTCGGTAGTTGCCTGTTTTGTAGAGGAAGAAACTACCTCGCCAAGGGGTTGAGTGACTTGCCCCAGATCAGTCACAAGCAAGAGCACAATCTGGATCTACCACGTCCTGGCTCAGACCTCTAACCTGCTTTCTTCTCCCCAGAGGCCAGTGGCTGGGCCCACCAGAATCAGGACCCTGTGGCAGGGGATCGCACTTGGCTTTTCCGCTACACCTCTCAGCACGGGGAGGTCTCCGACTCACAGCACTTGCTGGTGCAGAATGGGATGGAGAGAACCAGGTTGCAACCTTCCCATCCCTGCCCAGGCTGGGGAAACAGAGCAGCTGTCCTGCGGGTTCTCTGGCAAACTGTGAACAAAGTGCTTTCCCCTAGCCCTGCTCCCCCACCCCCCAGCCCGGGCAGCATGTGATTTGCATACAGATGCTTAGGAAATGCTCCCCATCAGGGCTTGGGGGAGCTTTGGTATGAGAATGGCGGCGGGGCTGGGGGGGGGGGGGCAGAAAGGCGGTGAGGCTGGCCAATGAGTGACCACCTAAAATCTCTGTCTAGTAGTCGCGAGCCAGTCTGCTGCCTCCCACAGCCCAGGTGGCCGCACAATGGCCATCCAGAAAGGGCTATTATTGTCCCCGGCGTTTTCGTCTCCCCCTTCCCGCAGCCTCCTGGCTTCAAGAGCAGAGCCCGGGCTGAGCCCTGCAGGACCACATGGCGGAGCATTCACTGCGAGCTGCCCTTGAGCGCTCGCCTTGTTATTTTTTGGCAGGAGCGGGGAGGGGAAGCCGGAGTTTTTGTCTGAGTGTTTAACCCTGCTCCCAGTTAAATGGGTGGGCTTTTCCTTTCTTCGGGTGTGAGGACGAAGGGTTGGATTTGATCCCGTTCAAAGCCATGGACAGCCTGTCTACTTTCCCCCCTCCTCTCCCACAGCTTTCATCCTCCTCTTTGTCCTCTTCTCTCTCTTCTTCCCTCACGCTTACCCGCTCGCTCTCTTCTCTCTCTTCTTCACTGTCCTGCTTTTCCACCCCGCAGCCTTTCTTCCCTCCGCTTGTCATCTTTCCCTCCTTGTCTCTTGCTCCATTCCGCTCGGCTGTTCTCAAAGAGCTGGAGATGGCTTTAAGATAACTTTTTGATCATCTGCACAAACCATGCCAAAGCAGTGAAGGCCGTGCCCTACCAATGCCTGTGGGGCTGGGTGAATGTATCTGGCTGATGTCCGTACCCAAATGACAGAAGCTCTGTTCTTTCCCATCCTCACACCTGATCTGTACGCTGCCCTACAGAGCTCATGTTCCCCAACACGAGCTGGGCAAAAATGTCAAGACAAAATATACGTGAACTGTCATTTGAATTTTTAAACTAACTCCACTATTCCATCCCTTTTTTCTCATTTGTCTTCAATGAGTATTTCTTCAACTGCGTTTCATGCTCAAAAGCGGGGGGGAGCTGAGGGGGGAGGAATGATGCAATCTGAGGCCAGATTATAAAATTCACATGCACAAATATCCATCTCCAGGGGGGTTGCATGCTCATCCCATCAGCAAACTGAAAAAAAAAATATGACACCACTTAACAGGCAAGCTCAAATTTTGACGCCCAGCCATCAATGTAGAGAGTAAAAAATATTGGAAAAAGTATCCATTAAATATGCTTGTATAATGAATAAATAAAGGGAAATGATGCTCGGCTAATGGCTATGCCTTGAGTAGGAGAAGAGGATAAATTTGTCAAATGTATTATTTGCACAGCTGTACCCCTGAGCATTTTGCAGCATTAAGGAAACTGATCTCCTGTATGCATGAAACAAGAGAGAGACTCAATTCATCACATTCTTTGAATCCCAGTTGTATTGGCTTATCTTTGCTGCTGGAATTAAAACCCCAGTTGGCATGGGGGAAATGCACATGCACTGGGATTGACTCCGCTCGTTTGAAAAGGCGTCCAGAGAGGTAAAACGAACCACAAACATTCTGTGCTCATTAAGAGCTCGGCACAGCCCAGCCAGGTGTAGTTAACAAAAACAACAGCGCGTCCCTGGAAAGGACTTGGCTCCTGCAGTGTCCTTGAAGTTGCTGTGATGGGTATTGTTATCAAATATCAGGAATGATACCCGAAATGTGTTGCTTTGGCAAACAGAAAATTGAATTCCTTTGTCACGTGGACGCTTAAGAGGTGCTTGCCATGCAGATAGCCTTGGCATAAATTAATTGACTATGCCATGCAATTGTTACACTGTTCCATGGGCTCTTCAGAGTTGACCCATTCAACAGCTGTTTATTTGCACCCATTTCCCTTTTGCGAGTGTAATGAGGGGCTCCTTACATCTCAGATGTGCTCGGAGTAGGTTGTTTCTCACCTCTTTCAATCGAGGTGTATTGCTTCCTCCTCCAAGAACTCACTGTTACCGGAGGGGCGGATCCAGGCAGAATGCTAACTGTTTCAGAAAACCCTTCCATGTTTCCAGTCCTCATTTAGATAATCTGTGGCATACTTCGAGCCTTAAGGGAAGCAATTGCTTTCCTCTAAATGTAGCTTTTAATGTTAAGCTTGAGAAGATCTGCACTCGAAAAAAAACAACCCACTGAATGAGATGGGATATCTAAAAGAGACTTTCTAGCAGGAACTTTTTGTTTTGTCTCCTACTCAAAATGCTTCTTCGGCAACCTGGATAGGATCACAAGGACTCACAATGTCCAAAACTATATCTTTTGGACTCCTTTTCCCCTCATGTTAGCATCCCAGGGGATTCTGCCCCATCAGTTCCCTGTCGGAGGCAAAGTCTGCTTTTCCACTCACCTTTTTTGCTGCTCTCCTTTCTTCCTTTGGCCAGGATCCTGAACTTAACCATCACATGATCACTCCTGCCCAGGTTGCCACACACAGCTACTTCCCTTCCAAATTCCTCCCTGTTTGTGAGCAGCAGGTGGAGCTGAGCATGGCCCCTGGTTAGTTCCTTCAGCACTTGCAACAGGTGGTTGTCCCCAATAATCTCCAAAAACTTCCTAGATTGCCTGTGCTCAGCTATATGGGTCTCCCAACAGATGTCAAGGGGATTGAAGTTCCCCATGTGAACCTGTGATTTGGAAGCTTCTGTTAGTTGAAGGAGAGTTCCACCTCCAAAGTCAGCTGTTCTTTGGCTTGTGAATTGTCTGGTACACAATACAAGGCTTTACTTATCTATCATGACTCCAATACAACGGCGTTGACGCATTTTATAAACATCAGTGAATTACAAATGATGACGCACAGTCCTTTTGTGAGATAATAATAGCTCCATTTTACAGATGAGCACACTGACACAGAGTGATTAAATTGCATGCCCAAAGGTTATATAGGAAGTTAGTGGCATAGCTGGCAACTGAAAGATGATCTACGAGGTCAGAGACCTCCCTGATGCTGATCTACTGGGTCAGTTTCTAGACCATGGATCCTAGACCATTCGTATGTGTGTGTATCTGTGATCATGTGCATGGATATGAAGGAAAGGACCACTCTATGATTACATATGACATCCATGTTAGTAACGTGCATACCCTACCTCTCAACCAGGCACAATCCAAACACAGGGACAATAGGTGACCAAAATGCGTGACGTTCCAAAATCATTCAGGCTGGATGCTCAAAAATATTATGGGATTCACGCTGTTAGCATGACCAGTTCTTTTCGTAAGCTCATTTTCACAATTCTTCATTTCTGCTGTAAAAAATTATCAGTGATGAAAGGAAGAAAAGTCCTGCTCCTCCTCCCCCCCCAAAATGACTCAATTTTAGAACAAAAGGAGTGGCATCTCTCAAAACAAAGGGATGGTTGGAAGGGCTGGTGTGTATACCTGTGGGTCTGCTACATCAGTAGACTTGACGCTAGACGAAAAAAGAGCGGGGCGAGTTCTACAGGGACTGTGAATTCTAGAAGCCCAGAAGCTCTAAAAGGTTCTAGAACCCGTCTTCGCTATTGGTTTGCAACATGAATAAATTTAAAACAAAAAGTGAAACAAACGATCTTTCCCCAGATACCTGGTAGAGACGTAAGGGGGGAAAAATTACAAATGTTACTGAAGCCAAGAAATCCTTGGGTGCTGAGGGAAGGATTTATTGGTGGGACAGGGATGGATGGGGAGGAGGAAGAATTGAAAAACTCAACAGCTGAGCATATTTATTCTTGTCAGATGTGACTTTTTTTTTTCTTTAAATTCCATTTCTTCTGTGGCTAGGAGGCAGAGAGAGGCTCCAACTTCAGAGAAGCTTGCTCTGATCCTTGCTTCCCTCCACCCCCTTCAGCTTCGCCATTTACACACAAAACCTCCAAGCGTGCAGGATGCCAGGAGGTGTGGGGTCGCCTCTTCCGTCTGACCAAAGTCCAAAGAATGACCCACTTGGGGTCCTAAATTCTTGACCTCCCACTTCTCCGGCCCTTTTTCTTTAAGGAATTTCTATGTATTCATGACAGCAATTGATTTTTGTGTCACCCGCCCCCGCCACACCTCCTCCTCTTTCCTACTTTTTGGGATTTATACCCCACACAATCACCACTGCGGGTTCATTTGCTTTTGTTTCCTATTAATTGCTCACTACTTTGCTCCTCCCCCTTTTGAAAATAAATTTTAAAAAGAGAAAGACGCCAAGAGAATGCTTGGGCCCGCTGTCAGTTTTGACATTCACCCCAGTGACAGCTGGACCATGCAAGACCCGGGCCTGTACCACACAAAGCCTATTAGCTGTGGCCACTCACTTAATGAGGGCTAAAGCCTGGAAGGAAAATCTCTGCCTAGAAGTGTGGCAGGGTCTTTTGTTATTCTAAGCAGGCTGCTGTTTGTGGAGTGCTGCCCTCTTCTCTCTCCTCCTGCCAGCTATGTCTCTCTATTTACTCAGGAAACAAAAGGCGGGCCATGTCATCAGGCAGCCAAGAAAATGCACACAGATACTTGGACTCAGATGCCCACAGATACCTACCAATGGAGCCCTCTTTCATGCACCCACACTTGCATGCACAAACAAGACCCTGCATAGTTTTTAGTCAATAAAAACACATGCTCATGGAAGCATTGTCTAGTGGTTAAAGCAAAGGACTTGCATTCAGGGGATCTTGGTTCTGTTCTTGGCTTTACTTTGCTTTTTTTTTCAGCGAAAAACTCAGATTCAGGAACACCCAAATGCATTGCAAATTCCTGCTGGCTTAGCTGAATGATTGTGGGGCTACGTCTACACTGCAGTGTTATTGTGAGACACCGGAGGTATCCCAAAATAGCTATTCTGCGTCTTTTGAGTGCACTCATTATTTCAGAATATAACGGGCTCACTATTCCGATGTTCCTATAAACCTCATTCCACAAGGAGTATGACACGTTTTGGAAGAGCGATTTATTTTGAAATAAGTGCTGTGTAGACAGCACCAAATTTCGAAACAAGCTACTGTATTTCGAAATTGACTCAAAATAAGCTACGCAATTTGCCTAGTTCAAATTGCATAGCTTATGTCAAGCTACGGGTGCAGTGTAGATGCACTCTGACTGAAGAAGCAAACATATTCCAAGAAGATTAAAATGTTTCAACTTTTCAGGCCAAAACAACTTTTCCTTCAGTTCAATTTTCAAAAACACAGAAACATTAAAAAAAAACACACCTCTGTTCCAAAATTAAAAATTTGCATTTCAGGTTGAATGAAAAGTTTTGTTAGACCCAAAACACTTTTTTTGCCAGTGTTTCAATTTGCCACATTTTTGACAAATATCATTTTGGGGTTTACCCAAAACAAATTTGTTCAAAGGAAAATTGGAACTACCAGTGGGCCAAGAAAATTCATTATTTGCTCAGCTCTGATTGTGCATCTGTAAAATGGGAATTATAACCCTTCCAAAAAAGCCAAATTCACTAGCCTTCATAAAACTTTGTGAGATCCCAAGAAAGATGGTAGTACAGAAGTGAAACTTCAATTCCATGCTTTTCTTGAGTGCCAGCAACACATATGCACAGACCAAGGAGGGGAGAAATGGCTTCTGTTTGTTTTGTGAGCAGTTACAGGCAAAAACTGATATTTTCACTAAGGAAGAACAAACTGACTATGATTTAAAAAAAAAAAAGACAGAACCAGAGCGGGAGGAAAATTTTTCTGACAACATTTTCCCATCAGAATCAAAACTTTCCACAGAAGGTGTCAGTTGCAGTGAAATTTTGTTTTAAAAAATCAAAATTAAACATGTTGATGATATCAAAACATTCTGTTTTCACATTATCGGAATGGAACATTTAGAGTTTTTTGTTTTGAAGGGATTTTTTGTGTTGAATTTATATCTTGTTATATCTAAATTATAGTATAACAAAGCCCAAATGTAAATGAAACATTTCTTTTAACGCCAAAGTCATGTTCTTAATTGTATATTGTGGGATATTTTGGAATTCTTTGGGCTTATTTCAATTTTCCAAATAAATTTCAAAATCATGGAATTTCCCACAGCGAGAGAGAAGAGTGTGTTACAACAAAGTTCATTTCTTCGTGAGCCCAAGATTAATTCTGCTCCCATTTCCCCCCGTGTGTTTTGTGATTGAAATCCCTCTCTCAGAACTTTATTTTCACCACATTCTAAAACTGTTTGTGGGTAGATCCATTCTTAGATGATCCCCACGATATCCAGAAGGTAGGAAATCAGAGGTTTCAAATGGGTTATTTAATAACAAAAGGAGGACAAAGTCCTGATTCTACTCTGTCTTTTAGAGTTTTCTTTATTCCAGTCCCATGTTTCTAAAGGGCCTGTATACTCTGCAAATGAGAAGACAGAACCCTGTCTTTCTTGAGAAATACATGGTGATATTTAATCATGAAGGCACACTGTAAGCTCATCCTGTCCACCCCTGCAGCTTCTGTTGTCGACTCTATATCACAAGAAGCAGAATATCAGGAAACCTGCACCTGTCCAAGTTCTTCTTATGTCTTTGTTTCTCTTAGCCTTCTGCCCTGGCTTCTGGTGAAGGTACATGCCGAGGGGGAGTCAGGCAGAAGAGAAAGTGATGTCGATACGATGTTGCCAAGTGCTCGCCTTCATGTCAATGACAATACTCCTTTTGACCCGTTTGACTTTCAGGCCATTACAAGGGAGGATGGAGGGAGAGATTGACCTTTCTAGTTGGCTTTGTTTTAACTACTTGGAGAGTTAAGACTTTGTTTGAGCTCCCTCATGCACTGTCAAAACTTTTGTTTGCGAGAGAGAAGACCACCTGTTTTACAAGAGTCCAGACCGCCTTGCGGCGGATGGTGATCATGTCTCTTTCAGAACTCAACGTTCCCCCGGTGCAAGGGTGGCTCCAGCTTTGGCAAATGTGTTGGCAAGACAGCTTGGCGGTAAGAGTAGCGGTACCATGGCAATGATTGGGGTTGTTATGTGCATGGTGCCAACCTTAGGTGCTTTGTAGACCACCCTAAAGAGCTTACCATCTAGAACAGGGCTACTCAACACGTGGCCCACAGGCTACATGCGGCCCATGGACCATTTGTTTGTGGCCCGCGGTGCAGTTTGGGTTTACGCGGGGCTCAACACGCAGCCCGCAGGTGGGAGCCAAAACAAAAAATAGTCAATATAATCGTCTTCTGTTGAGATGCATTTTAGTAGTTAAATTCCTGGACTGTCATTGCTCATTTAAAGTGCTGTCATATGGGTGGGAATGGGGTAACTATTGAATTTTATTAATATCAGCAGAACTGATGTAAATGGGGCCTGCGTGTTGTGTAGTCTTGCTTTAATCTTTGTATTCATGCCTGTCCGTGTGAAAGAAGCTATTTGCATATATTTGCATACATATTTGCACGTATATGCAACCACACTTAAGTTGCAGCCCTTGGCATGTGCTGTGAGTATCAGTGTGGGCCCTGGGGCTTGCAAAGTTGATTAGCCCTGATCTAGAATGAGAGCTTCCTCCCTAAAACATCATACCCATGAAAACCAGTCAGCCACATTCGGATGCCATTTGCTAACATTCTCCCGAAAGCCAATCATTGGGCCTACTGAAGCCAATGGAGAACCTTGCCCCTAAATGTCACGGCTTTTGGATAAGGCCCATTTTGGGGAAAGAAGAGCCTGGCCTCTTTGCCTTGGTCAACTGGAGTTCTGGGAAGATTTTGGACTTGATAGAACTGAGTCTTCCTTGCATGTAAATGTCTCCCTTTGAAAGTGGATTGGGACATTGCCAAGGAAATCTGTGAGGAAGTTGTGTTTTTTCTCTGATAAGTGACACTGGGGCAGGAAGGAAGGGCTGGAGGATTCCTCAGTTGCTGTGGCCTCTTCATTTCAGTGTGCGTCTAATATCTGCAAATTGGATTTCCAGTTATAGACTCTTTTAGTGCTGTAAAGTTAATTCTTCAGAAGTAGGGCTGGGCAAACAGTTCAGTGAAGCAGTGCAAACTAGTGGCTCCCGTAGCAAACTACCAAAGAGCCAGGAGCCTGAAAGCAAGGGGAACACTGAGAGCATTGGCTAGAAAGCAGGGGTCACCAAATGAAATGAATAGGTAGCAGGTTTAAAACAAACAAAAGGACGTTTTTCTTCACACAGTGTACAGTTAATCTGTGGAACTCCTTGCCAGAAGATATCATGAAACCAGGACTTTAACAGGGTTCAAAAAAGAACTAGATACATTCATGGAGGTTAGGTCCATCCATACTCATTAGCCAGGAAGGGTAGGAACGGTGTCCCTAGCTTCTGGTTGTCAGGTGCTGGAAATGGGTGACAGGAGAGGGATCACTTAATGAGTACCAGTTCTGTTCACTCCCACTGGGGCATCTGGCATTGGCCACTGTTGGCAGACAGGATACTGGGCTAGATGGACCTTTGCTCTGAGCTAGTATGGCTGTTCTTATGTTCTTCTAACAGATAGATTGCCATAAAATCTTTCAGTGTGGATGGATCCACATAGCCCATTGGAAATTACCCAGCAGCTCTAGTTCACAGGCCAACTAGACCCAGATTAGAGGCAGAAAGTTAGCCCTCTAAATGTATAGTTAAAAAAACTCTGGCTACTTATTCAAGTGTCTAAGGGTATGTCTAGACTACATGCCTCTGCCGACATAGGCATGTAAATTAGACTACCCGACATAATCAATGAAGCAGGGTTTAAATATCCCCCACTTCATTAAAATAAAAATGGCTGCCGCGCTGTGCCGGCTCAGCTGATCGCCGGCACAGCGTGGCAGTCAAGACACGGATCGGTCGACAGGGGAAGCCTTTGTCGACCACTCCCTTATGCCTCAAGGTTTACAGGGGCGGTTGACAAAGGCATTTCCTGTCAACTGATCTGAGTCTTGACTGTCGCGCTGTGCTGACGATCAGCTGAGCCGGCACAGCACAGCAGCCATTTTTATTTTAATGAAGCGGAGGATATTTAAATCCCCGCTTCATTGACTATGTCAGGTAGTCTAATTTACATGCCTCTATTGGCAGAGGCATGTAATCTAGACGCACCCTAAGTGCTGAACAACTAATTACTCCTGCCAAAGTTGAGGGGAGCTGCTCAGCCCATGTGAAATTAGGCCCCTTACTTAGGTGCCTGACGATGATTTTGGTATCTAAATTGCACCTACCATTTTGGAAGTGGGATTGCTTAGACCGTAGGTTTTCAAAGGACGGGTTGTTAGCCTGCACTGGGTGGTGGGATGCACTAGCTCTGCACTCCCATGAGCTGGGAGCCTGCTGCTGGTTGCTTCTGGGGGTAGCATGGTCTGTGGGTCCAGGAGAGGCTGGAAGCTGCCTTAGCACCCCCGCTGCACTTCTGACCGGGAGCTGCTGCCCCAGCCTTCCTGCCCCAGACCTGACCCCCCCAAGACGGAGCCTCCTCCTACACCCCAAAGGTCCTCCTCAGCCCCACTCTGGAGCCCACATTCTAGTCCCATGATGTTGGGTCACGGGAATCAACCATTTTCTTCAACTTGGTCGCGAGAAAAAAAAGTTTGAAACCCGCTGGCCTAGGCTGAGGCAGATCCCTGGTGCCTCCCTCTTGTTTCCAGGAAGATTATTCGGTGACAGTGTCCTGAGTGATTCATTCATCTATGCAGAGGACGTGGGGCTCGGTGAGTTTTGTAGCTAATGTCATGACTGAAAACCTCTCCAGTGCAGCAATGCCAAGTGGGCTTTTTGGATGCACGAGCCGTGCAAGAGTTTCCTCTTGTGCAGGAAGAACCTATTTGCATCACACGGGAAATAACAGTCGCAAAATTGACATCACAAGTAAAGAAAAAAAATCGGTTGTGAAACTAAATGTAGCACGAGGCTCTGTACCCTCCCTTTGGTCATCAAAGTTAAGTCCATTGTCACGCCACATGGCTTGTCCAGCTGCACATCACATTTCCCATCTTCTGGATCCTCTTACGTGGTTCTAAATCTGCTAGGCATGGGATTGCCGCATCTCTTTGGAAAACAGAATGTCAGCCATGCTGATGCAATAGTAGAGCTGGTCAGGAAATTATTTTTCCTCTGCAAAAATGTAACGAAAATAAACAGTTGTGGTTTGGGGGAACCTTTTTCCTCGACATTTGGTGGGGGGAGGGACAGGGTGGGTTGCCAGCAACAAACAAGTGGGTTTTCAATTTTCTAACAAAGCCTTCCAGGGGTGGTGGTGGTTGTTTTCAACAAAACTGGATTTGTGTTGAGGAAAATAATGTTTGTTTAATTAAAAAGCCATTCCTCATTAAAAAAAATGCAAAGTTTTGATGGGGAAAAATGCCAGCGAGCTTTATTTAACAGATGGTGCTCTGTGGCTGATACGGGACTGTTCAGTCAGCACACAGACGGTGGTATGGTTTGGATGGGCAATGAAATCTTAAAAGAAAGGACACTGATCTCTTTGCACTACCTCCACTAACCGTAAAACCCCAAAGGTTCCTTTTCCCCCAGTTTCTCTTCCTGCTGCGGTCTCTCCCGTGTCATGATGTTAGTAACCTTTTGAGGCATCACTTATGTTTCTACTATAATGAGAGCGGTCCAGTAGAGATATGTATATGGAATTCTGAGCTCTGAAATGGAACTCACAATGCATCTGGATGCAGGGGGATATCACAGGGGTACAACTCCCATTGCATCAATGAGTCTAAAATCCTTATTAATATTCATTATTTAAATAATAGTCCTGCTCCAGGACACCAATCAGGATCAGAGCTCTACTGGGCTCGGTCTCATGCCAAAATAAAGGAAGACAAAGTCCCTGCCATCGTGTATAGCTGTGTGTTCAGGATTTGATCACATATGAGGAGAAGATGCTTTATCCTTTATGAGCCAATAAATTCCAGTTTATTAAGTACTCTTGTTATGGTTTCTATGCCATCAGGAACACTAGCGTGTGGCGTATTCCTGGAAACACCTCACGCTCTGCGTTAAAAAGTCCTGCCACTTAAACTCCTCCGAGGCTGCTGTTAATAGGTTAATGAGACCCTCGTCTGACTGAGTTAGAGTGCCTGGCTTTCTAAGATAAAACTATCCAGTGACATTGGGAGGCTGGGCCTCTTTATGACTGAGCGCCATTCATCTGCGTACACAAGAGCTCGCAAATTTAATAAGCAGAATCCATTTCAGCCCTCTGGCCTGCCATGGCAACAGGAGAGAGGGGGCTCCAGCCTCCATTGCTCAGGCATCATTATCTCCCAGGGCCATCTGCTCTGCCGAAGCACAATCCCAAACTCATTTAAATAGAGCCAGCCTGAAATATGACGCCTTTTCCCCCATCTCTCCCCTCTCCCCTACCCCATTTGCACCCGCACCCCCACACAAACACACACACACCAAATAAGAGGTGACATTCAAAGGCGGGGGGGGTGGGAAAAAAGAGAGTGGAGATTACAAATAGGACGAATGGGGAGGGGGAAGGGAATCCCTCCTTTAGCTGCCATTCCCAAGGGGGTGTACATAAATATATTTTTTCTATTCCTCTTCCTGGAAGAAATATTTCCTAGACAGTGATTCATCACCTCCTCAGAAATCAGCCTGCCGGGGACAAGGAGGTGGGGGAAAAAAATTCACCTCTTTCCTTGTTTTCTGAGGGATAGCCCACAGAGGAGATGCTGAATAGATGATCTTGCGTCTCCAGGTATAGTAACTATTTACCCACAGACAGGCTGTGTAGCGGGTTCAACTCACTCGCAGCATGGCTTCTTCCCGCCCGGTGGCTTTTGGGGAAGTAGCTGGCTGCTCCGACGCGCCCCCTTTGGGCGTGGTATCTTCAGAGCACTGCCCTCCGGCAGTGACCACTCCGGTCTTGGTCCGTGCCCCCTTCCAGGGGGAGGAGTCATTGTTCTTCCTTCAGTCCAGGGTCCTTCCTGCTCCCTGTCAGCCGGTGGTCAGGGCAGTGCATGTGTGTATGTTACACCCGAGTCTTCAACTGCTGAGACACAAGGCCCCGTCGCAGTGGGCAGTCTAGGTGAGACTGACGGGTGCCCCAAGGAGTTTAACGTCCGCATCTTTACCGCTAGGATCGGGATCCTTTCCCGGCAGGCAGCCAACAGGCCAACAGACGCCCCAGAGTTTACAGGGAGAGCTTATTACACCTCAGATTCTGACTGCTAGGATACACGATCCCTTCGCAGCGGGCAGCCTGGGGAGGCTGAGAGATGCCCCAATGGATCTGTCCCCTGGAAGCAACACGATCCAACGCTCAAGCTCTCCCTATATCTGTCCCTTATGACCGGCTGGAGTTCTTTTTAAAATTGTGCTTGGTTCTGTTACAGCAACTGAAGGAGTCAGGTCACAGCTTAAACAGTTACTATTTTATTGTTACAGGGTAAACTTAGCTGTTAAATGCTACTGCTGTGTTACAGATAACATAGCCACTACAAAGGACAGGACAAAAATTACACTAAGAAGTCACTTACAGGTACCATGAAACCCTTTTGGTTCTCTGAGCTCTTATTAAATGCATGCAAAATAGACACCTAGCAGGTATATATTCTCACCCCTGCGTTCCAGACTTGGCGTGGCCAGCGTCTTTCTCTCAATCCCTCGGGAAGAAGTAGGGTGAGGTTGGGCATCCCACAGATCTCGGGAGATGACCAATACCTGCCAGCAGGTGTAGATGATTGGAGCTCAAATGGGGTGGGCTACTAAACCCCTCTTTATACCCCTTGGGTCACATAGGCTTCTTCCTGGTCTCAAGTGGCCAATTAGGAAAAATGGCTTTGAATGCCAAGTTTCCCACGAAGGGTGCAAAGCATAATTCACACCTGGGAAAATGCAGACAATAGGCACCTCTGGTATGTGATGGGCAAAGATACCTCTCCTGGGACAGTGCAGGCGTGTCAATTACTGGTACTAGCCATCAGGGCAGCGGGAGGCCCCGAGTCGTCAGCTAGCCCATTTACTGTCTAGTTTCTGTTTATGGTAGAGTCAGGGACAGGCAGCACACCTGCGTTCCCAGGGCATCAAAGGCTGACTGCCCTTCTCTTGCTCTCTGGGGGGGAGGAAACAAGATGAGGTTCATGTCTGGCTACAGGCCCCCAGTTCTTCTTCCCGGGAACACCAAGCTCCCTCCAGGAACACAGTTCCTCAGCACCCTCCAGGCCTCAGTGGCCCACTGCCAGTCCCTCTCTAGCCCTGTCTCCGAGCAGACTGGAGTCTCTCCTGGCCATTCCTTCCTGGCCAAAGCGCGCCTCTGCCTGCCTCCTGCAACCCTGCCTTGTGGTCTTATGGCCTGGGGCTTCCCTGGCTCGAATTCCCGCAGCCTACCGCAGCTGCCTCCTTACAGAACTGCGGCTGCCTCCTTGCAGCCCAGCTTTTTACGGCTGCCTCCGTGTGAGCCCCGCCCTCCATGACTGCCTCCTTGCAGCCATGGGCCTCAGGCCGGGTAGCCTGGGTTTGCTAGGCTGAAGCCTCTCTCATTGCAGGCAGACAGGCAGGTCTTCCTCCTCCTTCCAGGGGTTGCTCTATATGGCCTCCAGCTGGGTCCTAGTTAGCTGCCTCAGCTGGGCTTCCCTCCTTCACTCCAGCTCCCAGCCCCTTAAAGGGCCAGTGCAGGGCAACGCCCTGCCACAGCTGGCTGAGGCTTATTGCAGAAAACCGAGACTTCCGTGAGGGTTTGGGGGAAGGTCCTCTGCTCCTCTGAGTGATCATAGCTCCAAGGAAGTCCATGACCACGTTGCAATGTACATCAGGAGAAGACCTGCCCTTCTGTGCACTATTATCGCATATTGTGTGTGCCAAAGTTGTTTTGGGCACCTCCCAGGGCAGAGGTAGACAAGGCCTGTGCCCTGAAAAGTTTCCAGGTTAGCGTTAGATGTGACCTATCCAGGGAAGATGAGAGGGAAATAACAAGGTTGGGGAGGAGAGGCTGCACAAGGGGACATCAGTGTGCACATCTAATGAACTCCCTCCTAAGCCGTAAATGTTCATATAAAATGCAGTGCACTCTTTGGAGGCTCCGTAGAGGCTGCGTGTTTTCAGCAGAGGCTGGATTCAGGGAGAGAGACAATGCGAATGGTTGTGTGAGTAGTAGCCCAAT
Source organism: Pelochelys cantorii (assembly GCA_032595735.1). Taxonomy (NCBI): domain Eukaryota; kingdom Metazoa; phylum Chordata; order Testudines; family Trionychidae; genus Pelochelys; species Pelochelys cantorii. The sequence goes on along the minus strand of CM064343.1, from coordinate 30,624,405 downwards.
GTTCAGAAAGTCCATGAAGCAATGTAGGCTATGAATGTGAGATGATAATAAGTGACGTTGCAGCCTCAGGAAGATGGCTCTCCATCCTGAATCTGAGCTAATCTGAGAGACAAGTGGGCGAGGTAATCTCTTTTATTTGATGCTGCCTCATGTTGCTTCGATACAGCAAAGCCAACAGCCTCTGTGGGCCCCTGGAGAACATGGGGGAGGGTGGCTCTGTGCTTCCAGAAGGGGCGGGGCCAAGGGTGGAAGGGGCGGGGCCAAAGGCAGCCAGCCTTCTGCGCTGCCTGGAGTGTGATGACCCCCCCCCCCCCCCACAGCCCTTAGTGCGGCTTGGAGCATGTGGCCTGGGACTCTGGTGGCGATTTAAAGGGCCTGGAGCTCTGGCCACCTCCATTGCTACTGTAGCATCAGCAGTGGCCAGAGCCCTGGGCCCTATTGAATTGCTCGGTCCCAGACCACTTGCCCTCTTTCCCTCCTCCCAGTCTGTGGGCCTGATCCAGTAGAAAATATTACCTCCTTGTTTCTCTTATATACTAGGACCAACTCAGCTACAACATTTCCAATACCCTCATCCGCTAAGCAGAGATTTCACGCAGAAGGAGCAGCTAACACAATGAGGGAGATTTACAATCATATTTATGGCTGACAATGCAGGGTAGACGTCTTGCAAAACTTTTTCAGCGTTCAGAAACTTTGCCCATCGTAAATCAGGATGAAAAGTCAGACATGCTTGTGAATGGAATTTTTTTTTTAAAGGTTCAAATCAATCACAGGGTTTCATTTCTGTTTGGATCTTTTTTTTTTTTTTTACAATGACTCGCTTAAATTTCAAAACAAAATATCATTTTGAATCAGGAAAGCATATTTCTCCTTTAAAAATGGCCAGAATGCTTTGTTTTAACAATTTTCCCACAAAAAGTGTTCAGCTTGATAAGTTGGAGTTTTCTGACTGAAAAAGAAAAAAAAATGTTGACCAATCCCTGACCAGCGCGAGTAGCTCGTTGGGGGGAGGAATACAGTAAGAGTGTTTGAAAACTAATTATTTCTCGTTTACGGTTTAATTTTTCTGATCATCTCCAGTCCTGTCACGTGAGTAAATATTGACCCTCGCTCAACATTAGTCCCACTTCCCAGGGTAGAGCCAGCATCTTGATAGTGCAAAGTATCTGAGACTTTTTAAAGGACACCAGGTGAAAGTGGCAAGTAGGGTTAGACTTAATCTTTGTCTGTAAAGTTGATTCTATCTCTACTTACATCGCTGCAGTTCTTCATGGTCCCAGGACCATGTCCAGTTCCCAAACGTACACAGCAGTGTCCAAGACGCGTACAGAACAGAAAAGATCAGCTCTTTTCGCTTGCAGGGCACGCTGCAATGTGACATACGACTTTCCCAGTTCATGCATATTCAAACAGCACATCGGTCCCTTTCGCCTGCAGCTCCGACCTGCCAAGTTTCATGGTTTCGCTGTGAGACATGCAGCGCTCATGTGGATTACACACAGTTAGTCTGCAATGAGTCGATGAGATCAAACTAAAGACGAGCAGTGTGGCTGGGGAGAAAGAGAATAATATGCACTCATTACATTTATCTAGTGGCTCTAAGGCTCCTGGCACCTTTAACGAACTGTACATGCAGGGAGCATTCACCTACAACTGATAGGCAGCCACCTCTGGGAGAGAGTATGGCAGCGAGCCAGGAAATCTGTGTAACAGTGTTTAGGGAGGGAAGGGAAGAATAGCTGTGAACTGATACAGGTCTTTGCTCAGAACCCCAGGGGCATTTTATTCCGGCAGAATGTAATTACTCATCTTGGAATTTGGACCCTGGGGTTACCCACTCCTTCAGTGCCTTGGGATCTTTTACAGGCTGATTTTTTACCCCTTACCCACACTGCATATCACTCACATATGCAGGCAGTCTCTTTGAGTTCAATAGACTATTTAGTTGCATTATTTATGATTTCCATTACATTAGCACCTGGAAGTCCCAATCAGAGAGCAGGGCTCCATTCATGCCAAGCATTGCACCACCCATCACCAAAAAGACACTTCCTGTCCCAAAGCGCTGACAGTTTCACTATCTGGTGACACAAGCCTTCATGAATGTTTTTCAGGCAGGTCTTTAGTAACCATGAGTGGTGATGAGGGGGCTGGAGCACATGACCCACAAGGAGAGGCTGAGGGATTTGGGTTTGTTTAGTCTGCAGAAAAGAAGAGCGAGGGGGGATTTGATAGCAGCCTTCAACTTCCTGAAGGGGCGTTCCAAAGAGGATGGAGAGAGGCTGTTCTCAGTAGCGAGGTATGGCAGAACAAGGAGCAATGGGGGAGTACTAGGTTGAATATTAGGAAAAACTATTTCACTAGGAGAGTGGTGAAGTACTGGAATGGATTACCTAGGGAGGTGGTGGAATCTCCATCCCTAGAGGTTTTTAAGTCTTGGCTTGACAAAGCCCTGGCTGGGATGGTTTAATTGGGATTGGTCCTGCTTTGGGCAGGGAGCAAATTCATGCCAATCAAAAAAGGGAGCTGCCAGTCTGAAAATGTGCCCCCTATCTTAATGAGATTGATGAAGTTCCGAATAGAAAGTATCTTCAGCTCCACAGGACTTGAGATCACCAGTTTTTAACTCACCTAGGGTAATGAATTCCTTTGAGTGGAGATACTTGGGGATTGAAAACCAATCAGTTTCTTGAGAAGACAGATAATTATTTTTATGAGAAAGGAACGATGGGGTTATTGGATGCAAGAGCATCTGTCCTTAAACTGTTTCTCCATTAGGAATAGAGAATAAGAATGAAAGCTAAGCAGCCATGTAAAAAAAGATCTAATTCTATTCAGAGGTGCCAGTGACTTTCTGTCTACTGTGATGTCACCTGGGGGGAATTTCCTGGTACTGGATGAGATTGCTGCAGATTTGTTATCTTCTTTTAAAGCATTCTCGGTATGTTTCTATTGGAATTGCTTTCTGTTTGCATTCTGTATTCCCTAAACAGTCATGGTAGCAGTTATAGCATGTTATGTTGATGGGGCTATGACTGTATGATACCAATCCAGTCGACACAAAACATCTCTTTTTAAATCTCATCTGGAAACCTGTTTTTTCTCCCATGCTGGAATCTCTCCATCTCAAGCTCCTGTTAGTATTCTTTTTCCATAGAATACTAGAACTGGAAGGGACCTGGAGAGGTCATCAAGTCCAGTCCCCTGCCCTCACGGCAGGACCAAGCACCATCTAGATCATCCCTGATAGATGTCTATCTAATCTTTTCTTAAATATCTCCAATGATGGAGATTCCACAACCTCCCTAGGCAATTTATTCCAGTGCTTAACCACCCTGACAGTTAGGAAGTTTTTGCTAATGTCCCAATCTAACCCACCCTTGCTGTAATTTAAGCCCATTGCTTCTCGTTCTATCATTTAACAATGTCATTGTAAGAAATTTGATATGCAATAATTAAGAAGCTACTGTTGGCAAGAAGAGTGCATTCCTTCAATGTACGGAGTGCCCTCAACTCCCATACTGCCTGAAGTCGCCACCTGCAGAACAGTCGCTATTGACGAGTTAGCATTACCAACACAATGCAGCTGAGAAACTGTCATCGTTCCTCATACTTGAAATCAGGTGACTATGGGGTGGGTGTGTCTGTATTACCAATGCATGACTTGTTAATGGCAGCCAGTGAATGAAAAACAGAGTATGCCTAATGAGTGGAAAAAACACATTTTATTCAGTTGCAGAGCAGGGTAACATTTGTCAGAATTTTTTTTCCTGAAAAAGGCAGACTTGGATTGACTAAAACATTTTGTGAATTTGTGCCACAATCACCACAATTGTTTTGATACAAAGGAATAATCTTCTGAAATATCCAAAACACTTTGTTTTGACATTTTCTAAAAATGAAAAAATGTTTTTCTTAGAAAATGTTATAGCTTAGAAGGCTCTGTCAAATTCCACACTGGTGAGAAGTCAAGTGAGCAAAGAGGAGTAGAGCAGTTGGAAGATGGGAGACATGGGAAACACTGAAAAACAAATATCCATGACTCAGTTATCATGAGTCAAGGCAAAATCTGAACCGGTGAACATGAAACAAATCTGGAAGCCCAGGTCTATACTAGGACCTTACTCTGAAAGAACATAAGAACATAAGAATGGCCATACTGGGTCAGACCAAAGGTCCATCCAGCCCAGTACGCTGTCTGCCAACAGTGGCCAATGCTGGGTGTCCCAGAGGGAGTGAATTGAACAGATAATGATCAAGCGATCTCTCTCCTGCCATCCATCTCCACCCTCTGACAAACAGAGGCTAGGGACACCATTCCTTACCCATACTGGCTAATAGCCATTAATGGACTTAACCTCCATGAATTTATCTAGTTCTCTTTTAAACCCTGTTATAGTCCCAGCCTTCACAATCTCCTCAGGCAAGGAGTTCCGCAGATTAACTATGCACTGTGTGAAGAAGAACTTCCTTTTATTTGTTTTAAACCTGCTGCCCATTAGTTTCATTTGATGGCCCCTAGTTCTTATATTATTGGAACAAGTAAATAGCTTTTCCTTATTCACTTTCTCCACACCACTCATGATTTTATAGACCTCTATCATATCCCCCCTTAGTCTCCTCTTTTCCAAGCTGAAAAGTCCCAGTCTCTTTAATCTCTCCTCATATGGGACCTGTTCCAAACCCCTAATCATTTTAGTTGCCCTTCTCTGAACCTTTTCTAGTGCTAGTATATCTTTTTTGAGATGAGGAGACCACATCTGTACGCAGTATTCAAGATGTGGTCGTACCATGGATTTATATAAGGGCAATAAGATATTCTCTGTCTTATTCTCTATCCCTTTTTTAATGATTCCTAACATCCTGTTTGCTTTTTTAACTGCCGCTGCACACTGCATGGATGTCTTCAGAGAACTATCCACGATGACTCCAAAATCTCTTTCCTAATTAGTTGTAGCTAAATTAGCCCCCATCATATTATATGTATAGTTGGGGTTATTTTTTCCAATGTGCATTACTTTACGTTTATCCATATGAAATTTCATTTGCCATTTTGTTGCCCAATCACTTAGTTCAAATTAGTAAGCGGTACATCCACACAACCAAGCCCATTACTTCAGAATAATGAGCCACAGAATTTGAACTCTGTCCTCCTACTTTTCGTCAGGAATAATGTAAATTACAAACTTGTGAGTTTAAAATAACATGAGGGTGGATGCTCCAGTGCTTCTAATTCAAATTAATTGGCCTCTGGGAAGCCTCCCAGAGCTCCCCAGAATGCTTCCTATGGCTCTGAGTCTGAGGTAGTACGTCGACATTAATGGAGCCTGACTCAGACTGCATTCGATTCTTCCCCGCAGTGAGGACACACAAGCTCGAATTTCTTAAATCAGGAGTTATTAAGTCGAATTAAGTAATTTTGAAATAATTTCCTGATATAGGCATGACCAAACTGACAAATCAGGTACTGAAGGAAGTTTCCTTTGCTGATACAAAAGATTATGTAGATGGTTTCTTCATACATCTAAGGTCTCAAGCTGCCTGGTTTCTTTTGAGATACTGGTTGCAGATCATTCCTAAGCCCATTAGTTCCAAGGGAAGGGGGATCCCACACAGTATAGTTTTCAATAAAACATTTTTCTTCCATCTCCACAGCATCCAAATGGCAGAGGAGTGCTTTTCCTAGCATGTATTCTAGACTGTCCCTCCCATGCCCTAACTAAGGCTACATCTACACCAGTGTTTCTCAACCAGTGGTACAAGTACCCTTAGGGGTACTTGGGGGAAGTCTAGGGGATACATCAGCACAACTGAAATTTGGAGAAAACTGATTTTTTGTTTTAAGTTTTACAGCGCTTTATTATTTTTGTACTTTTTACACCCAAAAATTTCATCACTCACCTGGCTACAATTAAGTTGTTTAAACAAATGTGTTGCAAAGGCAGAAAACAATTGTGTGTGTCTGAAAACTGTAGGTACTGGGGGTACTTATAATTTTTTTTTTGAAAAAGGGGTACTTTATAAAAAAAGGTTGAGAAACACTGATCTATACTATAGCAGAAAGTCAACTTAAGCTATGCAACTCCAGCTATGTGGGTAACGTAGCTGGAGTCTACGTACCTTAAGTCAAGTTACCGTGGGGCCTACACCACGGCGGGTCAATGGGAGACACTCTCTCAGTGACTTCCCTTACTCTTCTCATTCAGGGGAGAGTAACAGGGTCAACCGAAGATTGATCTGAAATCAATTTGACAGGTCTTCACTAGACCTGCTAAATTGACCACTGGTGTATCAATCTCAGAACCTCTACCAGAGTTGTAGTGTAAAGGTAGGCAAATATAGAGAGCAGCCTATCTGCTAAGACTACCCATTGAGATCAGGCAGAAACCTCTTCTTCCCATATTCCCCCACACCTGCATTCTAAAGCAATTCTCTTTCAGGTTTTTATTATTTTTCTTACGCCTCATCTGCTTGCATTTCATCCCCTGATTTCACAAGCCCTCCTCTTATCAGTGTATTAATTATCTTCTGGCTGCTGGGACTAGTAATTATCCCTCCCCAGTGCTTTATGGGCTTCCCAGCGCAGAGTGCAGCAAGGAAGGAGTGAAATGGCTCTGCTAGTAGACTGGGCAAAAATGAAACGCTTTTTTTTAATTGATGATAATTATTCTGCTCTAGAGAAGATGGAATTGGGGAAAAGGGAAAATAATGTTTCTTTAGGGAGATGTTTGTGTGGCTGTATGAAGCCTGCGTTGTCGTAGGGCACGTGGCAGGAAATACTTTAAAAGGGAATCCAAATGCTTGTTTACTTGAGAAGACGTGTGGTTCTCCATTTCTCATGCAGTGATGGAGGAGATCTATATCCACTATCAGCGTGTGGGGAGCTGTTTGCCTTGTATTGTTTCAGATAAATGCAAAGTGATCAGTTCTTGCAGGGCAAGGGGAGGCAAATGCACACTGTTGTAGGCACGCATGGGAAGAGGAAGCTGTTCACTGAGGCTTTCTTTCGTGCATTTGCATGTACTATAAGCACCAGTGTTTCAAATGAGCCTTTAAGAATGGCTCCTACAGATGTGCCCCCACTTCAGTGCACCAGCCCTGGAGTTGAATAACTAAGTAGGCCTTTGCCCATACAAACCTAGAAACTGCCCGTGCTTTTTGTGGCCAATGCGTTTTTGCACACATAGGTCAGGATTTGCAGAGTCTGCTGGGTGTGTGCTGTTTTGGAGGCCAAGGTAGAAAATCATAGAGCTGGATTCACCACTGCATTACTCCAGCTTTCTGCCAACATGCCATTGCTTTCAGTGGGAAAGGGAAGTAACTCATTCATAGAATCATTGGGTTGGAAGAGACCTCAGGAGTCCAACCCCCTGCCCAAAGCAGGATCAACCCCAACTAAATCATCCCAGCCAGAGCTCTGTCAAGCTGGGGCTTAAAAACCTCTAGGGATGGAGATTCCACCACTTCCCAGGGAACCCATCCCAGGGCTTCCCCACCCGCCTAGGGAAATAGGTTCTCCTAATATCCAACCTAGACCTCCCTCACTGCAACTTGAGACCATTGCTCATCATTCCACAGGAGCGGCCTGAGGCCAGCTGTGGCAGCTGGCGCCCCAGGCGGAAGGCGCAATCGGCACCCCCGCCTGCACGGCCGTCAATGGCCGTGATGTCATCACCGGGCGCCCGGTCGCCCTGTGACGTCATCATCAGGCACCCCAGGCCAGCGGCGCCCTAAGCAACCACCAAGTCTGCCTAGGCTCACGGGCCGCCCCTGTCATTCTGACATCTGTCACCACTGAGAACAGCCTCTCTCCACCCTCTTTGGAACCCCCCTTCAGGAAGCTGAAGGCTGCTCTCAAATCCCCCCTCACTCTGCTCTCCTGCAGACTAAACCACCCCAAATCCCTCAGCCTCTCCTCGTAGGTCATGTGCTCCAGCCCCCTCATCATTTTGGTTGCCTTCCGCAGAAGGTGGCCAGTAGCTACCGAGCCAACACTCATTTCCTTCCCATGACTCGGGCCCCGACCTTGCAAAGCCTTAGGCAAGCAACCCTTATTCACATGAGTTTAAGATCCCACAGGCCTGATTCTGCAAATTGTCTTGTTTGTTCAAAAACGTGCTAAGGCAACCTAGTGGCTTAATTGTAGTGGTCTGCAGAGCCATTTGGGAATCGTCCATTTGTCTCCTGATCACTGTCTCATATTGCACAAGGGCCACCGGGGACTGAATGTGCAGCAGAGGCAGCATAACGAGCCCCTGTGGTTGGGGAAATGTTGCAATGCTCCACATCGGCCCCCCTCTGACCAGTTAAGGTGGGCTGAGTCCTCAGTTGGGGCTCTGATGCCAGCCCTCAGGGATAGGGGCTGTAAGGAAGAGGAGAAATGGAAGTAATCATAAAGTTTCTCCCGCGGATGCAGATAAACCCATGTGGGCTGGGAGCAAATGATCATCGTGGTTTTCAACATTAAAAAATTCCCAGGTAGCAAAATGCACAAGAGAACCTCCCTCTGGGTGCCCACAATGGGGCCGTCACTTTCAGTGGCCATACAAAAGCTCTGTTTGATCATGACAGGAGGGGAATATGTTTGTGACCGGGTGTTGTTTGGGTTTCACCAAATAAAGATGTCAGCTCGGGACGCGGGGGTGTTTGTGTGCAGATGTGGGTGTTTGAAGGACACTGGTATAAGAACATTGTGTGTGTAACAGGAACATCTGAAGGTGGATGCTGAATCACAGCTGGCACTGGATCTGCACTAAACCGACTAAATAATATTAGTCAACTAATGTCCAGGATTTTAATAGACAGTTTTATACAGATTTTATGCCTCATTGTGTACCCCATTTAAGGAGCCAGCTGAATGCTTCAGAAAGAAAGTCACAGCCATTTATTTGACCAATGTCACTGACCCTTTTAAATACTATATTAGATGAATATTTTTTTCTCTTACCATCGTGTGGGCCTTGTCTTTGTTCCATTTCTGGGCAAAAGATGCAAAATTGCAAATCAGCCTACTAGTATTTGCCTTCTTAGCAATGCTTGCCATGCTAATCCTCAGGCATGTCTTTGGTCTGTGCACAGGTTGGAGCTCCGAACCTCTGGAATGAAGATGAAACCGCGGGGAATGGTGGGATGTGCAGTCAATCCTAACAAGCCAACTCTTGCTTGCAGCTGTTGCGTGCCAGGGTTTTTCTATAAGCTGAGCCATGACATGAATCTTCATAAAATTCTTCACAAGGGCCATGTCTACACTAAGAACCTATTTGGAAATGACTAAATTCGACTTAAGAACTCCCGGTTTCACAAATTCAAACATGCGTGTCCTCACTACGGGGAAGCATTGGAATGAGTCCGAGGGAAGCTCCGTTAATGCGGACGCGCTACCTTGGACTTAGAGCCCCCGGAAGCGCTCTGTGGAGCTGCAGGAAGCCTGGAGGCGAATTAGTTCAAATTAGTGGTGTCCACATGTTATTTTGAATGTACCAGTTTGGAATTCGCATTCTTCCTCATGAAAGGCAGGAATACAGAGTTCAAATTCCACAGCCCCTCATTCCGAAATAGAGGCCTTGGTGTGTGGACGCACCTGCTTAACTAATTCGAACATGGGGAGTTATTTCGGACTAAGGTCCTAGTGCAGACCAGTGCAGTGCTGAAAATGCATTGTCTGTCTACTTGTTAGGCAAGGGGCTACTACATTTCTTATCGCCTTTTAAAATATGTTAGGAGTCATTGAGTGAATTTTTGTGTCCATAAAGGTGAAGGATTTATAGCTCCTGATAAAACCAGCTCTATATGTAAGTGGGGGGAAGGAGGGACCGGTCCCGCTATTGAGGGGAACTTTCCTGGCGTCCACACTACCTCAGGGAAATGGGCCAGTGAAAGGATCTGAGTCCTCGCTCCCACTTCCTTTACCCAGAGGCCTCCCTGACTTCCAGGGATCCCCTTCCACTCCCCCGTGTGGCACAGTCATGGTAACCCCAGCAAGGCTGGGCCCAGGATTCCTGGGGGGCTCGACTCCCACCTTTTATGTGCTCCCCTAGGGCAGGGGCTAAAGCACCTCCACTCTGGGGGGCTCTCTCTGCACTGGATGCTGGCCTGACCCATTGATCATTGTGTTGAGTTCAAAGCAAATACAATTTATTAAGCAGCAATTGATATAAAAAAAAGAATAAGGAAACATGGGAATGGTTAATGGAAAACCCATCCCTCTGCTCTGTGGCGGGGGGCCTCACACGCACTGTCTGGACAGTTCACGGTCTGTTTCTTGTAGATTTCAGGCCTCCTTCTCAGGCCCTGGCTTGCTGCAGGGAGGCTGTAGGTCAGACACTTGTTCTGGGTGGCAGGACCCGTCTCCCCAGCATCAGCCTCTCCCCAGACTGGTCTGCCAGGCCTCTTGCCTGGTGAAGTCTCCCTGCACTGGGCCTGTACCCAGGGTCCCCACCCTGCTCTTCCCCCGCATCCGGCTCCAGCTCCTAGCTCCACTCCCGGCTGCTCTGCCTCCAGTTCCCAGGTGGTTTCTCTGGCCCAGCTCAGATTTGCTCTCTGTGCTCTGTCTTGGGATCTTTGTCTGCAGCTCCCTCCCTAGCATGGATCTGCTCTCTGGGCTGTCTCTGCCTCTCTCTGGATGGCCTGGCTCTGCTCCCCAGCTCTCTGCTCTCACCATTACTCAGCCCTACTCTGTCTAACCTGGAGAAATCCAGCTACATGGAAGACCAGATCCCCCGGCCTCCTGACTCCCTCGTTGGCCTGCCCGCCCTGTCAATCAAACCGACCTGGCGTTGGCTTCTCCCCATTGTTCCTGAGCACTGTCCACCTCAGGGTCCTGATTTCTCATCGACTCTTCCCCTTCCTTTTGATACTGGGGCTAGCCTACCAGAAACCCCCACTGGCTGTGTCTAGACTGGCCAGTTTTTCCGGAAAATCAGCCGCTTTTCCGGAAAAACTTGCCAGCTGTCTACACTGGCCACTTGAATTTCCACAAGAACACTGACGATCTCATGTAAGATCGTCAGCGTTCTTGCGGAAATACTATGCTGCTCCCGTTCGGGCAAAAGTCCTTTTTGCGCAAAGCTTTTGCGCAAAAGGGCCAGTGTAGACAGCGTGGTATTGTTTTGCGCAAAAAAGCCCCGATGGCTAAAATGGCGATCAGGGCTTTCTTGCGCAAAAGCGCGTCTAGATTGGCCAGGGACACTTTTCCGCAAAAAGTGCTTTTGCGGAAAAGCATCCATGCCAATCTAGATGCTCTTTTCCGCAAATGCTTTTAATGGAAAACTTTTCCGTTAAAAGCATTTCCGGAAAATCATGCCAATCTAGACACAGCCACTGAGTTTTAGGAAGGGGCTAACCGTCCTCTCACACATAGAACAGCCAAGCAAGTCACAAGATTTCTCCATGGAAATCTGCTAATGTACCCCAACACAGAACTGACTCTCCTCTACTGTATGAGCCGGGGGCTGCTGACACGCACCATCCTGACCAGCTATTCTGGTTCTGAGCTTCCAGTCCAAGATCAAGACCCGTCCAATTGTCCCTCCCTGGGTGCTGCTTTTGTGAGATGGATAAATACTCACTGGAGACCAGATTGGCAACACCCAACACATTTTACCTGTGACCTACAGCTACCTATGCTGCGTTTGTACAGCACCTGGCACAGTGAGGTCCTCGTCCTGGATTGCAGCTTCTAGGAGCCAGGGTAATTTAAGCCATAAAAGTCACACTGGGATCCAGAATACCCAAAGTTAAAGATCAAGACGAGGATTGTCATACTTTTTCATAGGGTCAGCCAGATCTGGAAAGAGTGACTGTCTCACAGATCCCCCTCCCCTCGCCAGTCTGAGATCATATGGGCCATTCCCCTCCCATTCTCAATCGCAGAAAAGTCTGTGGCCAGCAGGAAGCATTTGCACACTCACAGCTCCCAGAACATAAGAACATAAGAACAGCCAGACTGGGTCAGACCAAAAGTCCATCTAGCCCAGTATCCTGTCTGCCGACAGTGGCCAATACCAGAGGCCCGAGAGGGAGGGATCACAACAGGTAATCCTCACGTGATCCCTCCACTATCACCCACCTCCAGAGAAACAGGCTAGGGACACCATTCCTACCCATCCTGGCTAATAGCCATTGATGGGCCTAACCTCCATGAACCTATCTAGCTCTTTTTTGAGCCCTGTTAAAGTTCTAGCCTTCGCCGCATCCTCTGGCAAGGAGTTCCACAGGTTAACTGTGCACCGAGTGAAGAAAAACTTCCTTTTGTTTGTTATAAACCTGCTGCCTATTGGTGACCCTGAGTTCTTTTATTGTGGGAATAAGTAAATAACTTTTCCTTATTCACTTTTTCTACACCAGTCATGATTTTATAGACCTCTATCCTATCCCACTGTTCAATGAGTATTAAGCTGACATGTCTCTGCAGTCAGCTGAACCAGGTCAGTTTTCAGGCCTGACTCACTGCTAGAAGTATTGCTTCCTCAGTCATTGGTCCTTTGCCTGTGATATCACCACCACCAGCTGCAGTCTGTGAGCGTGTCACTGTTTACAGAGACAGGCTGCACTTTTGTAAATGTCATCCTGCCATTAACCAAGTCACAAGCTGGCTCCCGCTCGCCTCGGTTCCATCAGCGACGCTTCCTGGGGCACCCTCATGCTTGGTTGCCCTACTTGCCATTTCTCTTCCCTCGTCGTGTCCCTGATCTTGTAACCCCACCACCAACAGCGCGAGGGAGCAGAGGCACGTGGAATGCACAGGATCCCTGCTTGCGTGCCCTTGTAAAATGGGATAGCCGTGTACTTGGGGATTTGTTCCATGGTGGATTTGTATCTCTGCTGCCAGCAATGGGCAGTGTTTTGTGCTGCAAATCCACCCACCTGACAAAGCTGTGAAATTTTTTTTTTTTTAGGCAAGATGACAAACTTCTGCCAGGAATAGCAGCCTTTCATTTCAGCGGTGGAGGGAGGGGGGGAAGAAGGGGAGAGGGAATGGAGCTAAAAATTAAAGAAATGTCACTTTTTTCCCCTTGAATCTGGTGGTGAAAGCTTTGCTTCCTGGTTTCCACAGCAGTGATGAGTGTCATTAGTGCCTTGAGATGCCAACCAAAATCAGGGACTCATTGTGTTAGGCAGCGCACATAAAAGAAGCAAGAGAAAGCCCAGGCCCCAGACACCTGAATACTCTAAATTGGCAAGACAGAAGGTGTGTCTACACTGCAGGGTTTTTCCGGAAAAACAGCCGTTTTTCTGGAAAAACTACACTTATGTCCACACTGCAATTGCATTCTTTCAACAGAAAGTCGAAAGAATGGAGAGGTTTTTCTGACAGCGGCAAACCTCTTTCTATGAGGAAGAAGCCTTTTTCTGAAAAAGCTTTTTCGGAAAAAGGCGTGTGTGGATGCGGAAGAGAGTGTTTTTTCGAAAGAAGAGGCTCCAGGAAAAAGCACAGGTGTCCTGGTGGCCACTCAGTAGGCAGTAATCACAACTGACATGCGAGATAGCACGCACACTGATTGGACGCTATCTTTCAAAAGAGCAGATCACTTTTTCGATACATTTTGGCAGTGTGGACGCTCTCTTTCGGAGGAAGATTTTCTGGAAGATCTCTTCCGGAAAAGCTTCTTCCGAAAGAAGCCTGCAGTCTAGACATAGCCAGAGAGGGCAGGAGGGATACACACACACACACACACACACACTTCTAGAACTTTCTACAGTGTTGCCTAGACTTTCTCTGCTTTCTGGGTGTTTGCTCCAGCTCTCTCCCTCCTCTGCCCTCCAAATCTCATCAGCTTTGCTTTATACCCTCTTTCTTACCCTCTATGCACCCTGCCCGCCTCGCTCCCTTTTCTTGAGTGTATCCTGCCCTTCTCTTTTCTTTCCCGTTCAGCTGAACCTGTCCTAATTCCACCCACCCCAGAATAAGCTGTTGAAGTACCATGATGTCTGCTTGCCTCTATCACACTATTCACTCTGATGGTGCGGTCTACTCCATCCTCCACTGCCTGTCTCATTGGATTATCTTGTGAGCTTTCTAGAGCAGGGACTGTCTGCTCCTCTGTTTGTACAGCACCCCAGCACAACAGGGCCCCATTCTTAGTCAGTCCTGGGGCACAACCATAATAAACGTGATGAACAAGAAGAACAAGGTGCAGCAATTTCCCAAAGGTCACATGCCCAGTCAGTAGCAGAGCCAAGCATGGAATCTGGGTCTCCCGGCCCTCAGCTCCCTGCTTTCTCATTAGACTCTACCTACACTATTTTTGTCACAGGCCTCTAGAAGGAGAGGTGAGCTCTCTGGTTTCAAACCTGAGTTTTAAAACTTTGAACAGGGCAATGATTTTTACATGTCACACTGCATTGAATGTTTCGTGCAATATCAAGCAGAAATAAATGGACCGGAGGCTATAAAGTCCAGATTTTTACACCTGCAAACCTAATCAGCGCACATCTTTTCTGTGGCTATTAATATAATCGCCATGGTAATACATGCAGCCACAGTAACAGTTATATGCAAATGATGAAGTTGATACCTAACTAGCTCTTTGCATAAATGTGGGTGAAAACTGTGTGTGCAATTACAGTCACAGAATCAAGAATCTGCAGGTGTAAGATCCAAATTTCCCAGGCTTTAAATTTTCATGTGCAGATTACAGAGGTGTGTGTAAGGCATAGAATCATAGAGCACTAGAACTGGAAGGGATCTTGAGAGGTCTTCAAGTCCAGTCCCCTGCCCTCACAGCAGGACCAAGCACCATCTAGCTCATCCCTGATAGATGTTTGTCTAAGCTGCTCTTAAATATCTCCAGTGTTGGAGATTCCACAACCTCCCGAGGCAATTTATTCCTGTGTTTAACCACCCTGACATTTAGGAAGTTTTTCCTAATGTTCAATCGAAACCTTCCTTGCTACAATTTAAAATAATTGTTTCTTGTCATATCATCAGAGGCCAAGGAGAACAATTTTTTTCTCTCCTCCTTGTAACACTCTTTTAGGTACTTGAAAACCGCTGTCATGTCCTTTCTCAATCTTCTTTTTTCGAAACTAAACAAACCCGATTCTTTCAGTCTTCCCTCAGAGGTCATGTTTTCTAGAGCTATGCATGAGTACGCATAGCTCAGATAATCTTTGCAAAGTGATTAATCCACACAAATAGACTGTACATCCAAAACCTTAGGCTGATTTTGCAAACTCCTAATAGATTTTATTTACAGGTGCAAGTAATGGGGCCTCCAGAATTCTTATTACCAGGTTAGAGGCTATTTTTGAACATTTGACCTAAAATATATCTTTTCAAAGTGACCTTTTGCTCCTCCCACTGTATGAATGTCAACAGTGCCTTGGTCACAAATTGATTCTCGTCCTCATTTCTTGGTTTCCAATCAGAAAGAAAAGATGTTCTTTTGTACTGGGACTCAGGAGATTGGCTTTCAGTCCCCAGATCTGCCATGGGACCTTAGGCCACTTACTTAACCATGGTGTGCCTCAGTTTCCCCATCTGTAAAATGATGGAGCTAAAATACTTCCTTTCTCCTGCCCATAGTCTGTGTTGCCTATTTAAATTGTAAGCTCTTCCAGAAAGGGAATGTACAGCGCCTAGCACAAAGAGGCATCTTCATCTTGCCACCACTGTAACTTGATATAAACTACAGCTAACATACAGGTGAATGGCTCTGACACCATTTAAAGACTGAGGCTGCCTCGGAGTCAAATAGTGCCCCCCCATCCTCAGTTCTTCTACTTATTTGGGGCATGAACTATCCCCACACAAGCGGCCACCATTCGATGATGAAACTTTGCTCATCCTCTGAGTTCCCGGCATCCCAGTGTTGGAAGCAGATTGTTCCTGGGCGTAGAAAATCCCTTGGAAACTGAACCTTGTCAGCTATCAGGCAAATATTTGACGACAAAGCGTTCGTAGCAGCAGAACTTGATTTCAGGGTCAAACCTTTTTTGCAGCAAATTGTTCGCCAGCTACAATGTTTATTGTCACCACACTCTGGCAGTTTTGACAATGCCCATCAAGCGGAGCTTGACAATCTATGCGTGCCGCAGCTCCCTCTTTGTGCTGGGAAAGTGGGGCGCCATGGGATGGGGTAAGTGACTTCCTATAGAGGCAAACAGTCCAGAGATAACTGGAGAGCTCCCCATCTTAGAGGAGGGGCCATGCCTGTTGGAAATTGCTTAGAATTGCTTCCCTCTCCACTATTCCCTACGGGTTGGAGGGGGAGGCTGTGTGTCTTCTTCCCTCCCCGCTATCCCGGGGATGCTGGAGCACACATGTGCTCTTTCCGTCCCCATGGTGGGGGCAGGGGGCACATGCACATGGCCTCCTCCCCCCACTGCTCCCAGGAGTGGGGGGTTGGAGCTGTGTGTCCTTTTCCCTCCCTACTGTTCTGGGGATTCTGGGGCATGTGTGTGCTCTTCCCCTCCCCATGGTGGGGGGGGCACATGGTTGGTGTGCTGCTCTTCCTCCCCTCCCTGTGGTGGGGGCGGGGCCTCAGCAGAAGGGGTGGGGCTGTAGGCAGGGTTGGGGGCCTGCCTCCCCCTAGAAATTTCTCAAGTCTTCTCAAATGTTCTCTGTGACAGACGACATGACGGACACCTCTCCTTTTAGAAGAGTATAGACTTACTGCTATTATATGTCATTATTCATTTGTCTTCCCATAGCACGCCACAATCAGTGTTCCCTGTAAGTGAAGCGCTTGGACCCAAGAGAGATTCCAGTGCTGCTCCACTGCTTAGCAGAGTGCCCACAGCCAGCAGCATGTGTTTCTAGTGGTGGTGCACATCCACACAGACCTCAGTGCACCTAACAAAATGTACTCTGCACATGGCTGGAAAAAATTAAAGGGAACATTGCCCAGGACTCAATTGTGCTAAGTGTTGTATAGACATCGAAAAGATGATGGCCCCTGCCAGCAAGGAACTTACAATCTAAGCACAAAACAAGAGACAACAGAGGCATGCAGACAGAAGGAATAGCACAGGGAGAAAATACTGTCCAGCAGACTAAGCAGTAGTCTCTGCAGACCAGCAACCAAACCATTGCCAAATTTTCCATAGGCATCATGGAAAAGCAGAGTTTTAAGGAGGGGTTTGAAGGGAACAGTGAAGTGGCTTTGCAGATATTTACCGGCAGCCCTGCCCTTGCGTTAGAAACAACATGGGAGAAAGCACAAAGGTACATGTCTGAAAATGTGACCAGGAGGCAATAGAGTCTGATAGCCCCAGCGGATCGGAGGTGGAAGTAGGTCTCTTGCTATTGAAGGAGAGATGACAGGAACTGCGGGCTAAGGTGATGAAGGGGGGGTCTTTGGAAGGGAAGACAAGTAACTCATTTCTAGTGTGACAGAGAACAGGAAGTCAGGGGAGGATGCAAAGAGAAGAAAGACGCTACTTCCTATGAGTCCCAATCTGTGTCTTGACTCTTGACTATACCCAACTAGAGTTGACACCAAATCTTGTCTTAGTTGTGTTCCTCTAGGACTAATGTTGGTCTTTTAGGTTATTTTAGTTGCTGATAAAACTGCACGATAAAACTGCACTTCAGCGGGATGTAAAACTGAGCCCTGAGGTCACAGTGACGCTCATAATGCATTGATATTTATTTTCAGGAGTTTTGATATTTCTCTTGACTCATCTTGGTATAATTCTCAGGTGCAAGTCATCCAGGCTTACTGCTGTATGTGTGTATATACATAATTACACCCCAGGCATGAATGTAATAAATCCGTGATCAAAGTAAAAAAGAATGAAAGTTTGGAATTGTTTCACGACACTGACGTGTTGCAAGGTGCTGGCTGAAATTCCATGTATTGCAAGTAGCTGCTTCTTTTCATATTGTGCTGTGAAACAAATCCAGACCAGGCTGCACTCTCTACAATGTGAAGGTTGGATGAAATTTGCCACTGAAATTTCTTCCAGATCTTGCATTTCAACAAAAAGCAGCCATATAAAAATGAATTTTTCACTGAGTTTTCCCTCTGACTAGTTCCATTCATCGGCAAGGTGGCCTCCCCAAACATGTCACAGAAATGTTTCTGGACTACGCATGTGAGAGATTCTCTGTTGCTTTGTGTTCATCCATCACTTGCCAGGCAACATTCTGCAGTCTGTGATATTTTACTGTCAGAAGTCAAGAGCAGAGACAGTAAGATCTGGCCCATGAAGTCTCCAGATATGCTTAAGTAAATGTGGCAATGTTTGGTCCAACAACTCTCCAGTTTATTTCTGCTTTAAGCTTACTACTTATCTGTGCAATACAAGCCATTTTGGAGTGCTCCTGTACTTGTTTATGGGCCTTAGATCGCAAATATTTAAAAAAACCCTGATTCATCTCTTGTGTTTCTCCTGACATACATCAATTTGAACTCTCCTCCATGCATGAAATGCAGGCATTAAGTGAAGGGAAGTGACCTTGGTGAATCTCTGGCCACTGCAGCTGCCTGGGGAGCGAGATGGAGAAGGAGGAAGGCACTTTGCTGTCTGCCATTAAAGCCCCAGGAGGCTGAAGATGAGAGAAGGACAAAAGTTTCAAATTGCCAGGCCATAATTGTGAAAGTCATTTTGCAAGAGCCGAGCCTTTCACAAAGGCACTGCTCATCTGCCAAAGTGGGGCTGGAAAGACAATAAAAGGACAGGATGTTCAGCACCGAGGAAGCCACCAACATAAAGAAAAGTGGTTGTAGTAGATTAAAGAGGACGGCTTCTTTTTCTCCCCATTCGGATACATTAATAGCATTTGTCCAGTTGGAATTTATTTGAGGTCCGGTTCTACCACCCTTACTTATGCTGAGCCATGTTAGCTTTTCAGGAAGTCTCCTTGCAACGCAAACTGCCCCTTCTGCAGTTAGATATGACTCAGATGGAGTACGGGTGGCAGAACTGGGCCAGCTGTTGGACTTTGGTTTTACATGTAATCTCCATTTTCTGATTCAAGTCACTGATGACTTTATTTCTTAACCCCCCGAGGCTAATGGAGGATCATGGAAGCAACAGTGCACTTAAAGACTCCAAAGAGGGGGGCGGGGGTGGAGGGAATCTGCAAAGCTTTTTCCCTCCAACCTTCCCCCGCCAATGAAATCTGGATTAAGAAACTGAGCTTCTTTAAACAAAGGGATCAGCGAAAAATCTTGGCCAAAGAGGACATTAGTCTCTTGTTTGTTATTCTTTGATAACCTTTATGCCATCCCCACTGCTCCAATAATAAAAACAAAAATAATAATAACTCCCCCCTCCTCACAGTTGCGTCCTGCTGGGATAAATTGCCTTAAACTCCCCTTCAGTGAATATCAGCTTTGTCCCTGCTCCTTATTACTGTTGCCACCTGTCCCTCAAACTGCGAGTTTCCCCCTTCCATTTCCCAAATTACCCAAGATGTGAAGAGAGGGGCTTGAGTGTGTGTGTGGGGGTGCCCTCTCCCTCTGCTTACTTCCCTGCTCCCAGGGCTTCCAATTCTCTCCCTTGCTCCCGAGGGTCTGCGGGTATGGTTTGCCTCCTGACAATTGGGCTTTGTGTTGCAGGGCAGCCCCTCCTCGCTTTTGGAGAGAGCCAAGTGGTCCACCAGACAAAACACTCAAGACCAAGAAGAAAGGGTCACCTGCTTTCCATGTCGGCATGCTGGGCAATGGGTCACCTGGCCCGCAGAAAGTCCAACCCAACTGGGCCATAAAAGTTCACCGCTGCCCTACATAAACACACCCCTGTTTTATCTTTAGGAGTTAGTGGTAACTCAGTTCTTCCCCCCCTCCTCCCCTCCATCTGGGAGGCCCAGGAAAGGGCTCCTCCCTGGCCTTTAGCCAGTTTTCCCCAGCTGGGATCAGTTACAGCAAGACCATCTGTCCCTTACAGGCAGGACTGCCCTTTACAGTTTGGATACAGACAAGATCCCCTGGCCTACATACACACACACCATCCACATACCCTGTACTTTACCAAAGTATAACATGCACTACCCAGTGACAGAAAAGCCAGGACAGACCCACAGAGACAGGATTAAAGAACCCAAATCTGAAACGAAATGTCTGTGTCAAAGACCCCCAGCGGGCCAGGTGGATCTGTTTCAACAATGGGTGCATTGGCAGCAGGCGCGTAAACTTCCGCATTGGCGGAGAGGGCCATGTATCTCCAGCGCCCACCTTCACATCCTAATCTACATGTTTTGTTTGTCTTTAAAGTGCTACCAGACTATTTGTTGTTTTTTAAAGTTTACCCTATGCAGACTAACTGGGCTACCCCCTGAAGCTTCTAAGACTGGTGTCACTTTGGAGAGCCCCCTTGATTCGATCAGGCTGATGCCTCTATACCAATTGTGCCTTTAAAGCAGAAATGCCACCGGGACGCTTAGAGGAGAGGGCAGGGGACACACACACACACATATACAGCAGCAGGCTTTGCTTAGGAACATGGGGGTGCAAATCTACAGCGTGTGGCTGCTTGCACGGGGCACCGCTGCGCTCCACCCGAAAGGCTCCCTTGGTGGAGAGTTTGCACTTGGTTAGCAAGAACACGCTGCGCCCCCGGCGCGCATGCTCAGCCCGGGGCGGCAACTTCCCATTGTCTCCAGCCTGAAGAGCCATTGTGCCCTCTTCAGTCCTGGGATTGGCCGCCGCGGACGCAGCATGCATTTGTAATTAGCAGCCCGGCGAGCTCCCATTGGCCAGGCTGCCTCTCTCTGTGGGCCTCTCAAGCACATAAGTTTTTGCTCTGGAGTGTAACTTTTTGCAGGGATGAAGTAACTTCTGACTTGAGCTGTTGTGTTTTGGGGTTTTTTTTTTCCTGGAGGGGAGGCGGTGGCTAATTCGCTAGCAAGGATGAAGCTGTGTGGAACTTTCCTTGGTTCGTAAAAGCCTGTCTCAACTTTTCTTGCCTTCTATGACTTTTGGTTTGTTTTGTTTTCCTTCCTCGCAGCTTCTTAGCCGGTCTCTTCCGCGTCTATGTTACATGTCAATTTCAATGCTCCAAGCAAAGAGGGGGTGTGTGAAAATGACTAACTTCAAAGCGTGCCTCCAATTTAATCTTTTTTTTTTTTTTTAATGTATGTGGCTCAGAAAAGAAAATGTCGGGGGGCCAGGAACAAGCCCTTAAAAAAAAAATCCCTCTCTGTCCTCTCCTCCTCTTTTGAGGACGTGTCCGCAGAGATGCTCCTGAATACGTTTCTATTTTAAAAGTAAAGCTTCACTTCTAGCGTTTGCATTTAGCAAGTGCGAATCTGATTTTAAAAAATCTCGTTGTCAAAAAACTGACATGCGCTAAACTCGATTTCAGCTGCAACAGCTTTTAGATCTAAAAACACGCTCCCAAAATAGGAGAAAATGGGTGTGACTCTTACCTTTGCTTGCTGAAAGTGGACTCCTATCTATCTATCTATCTATCTATCTATATATTTGTTACCAGTTCTTCGGTGTATTGCCAAAAAAGGGGGCGAGTAAGAGCTCTTTCTCTGTTGATTTCTCGGGTTGTTTGAATACAGCTTTGGCCAGCAGTCTCAGCTTTTGCGTATTAGGAGATAAATGGGGGAGGGGAGTAGGTCAAATATAAAGCTGACTGAAGCCTGCTAGATGTTGAAGTGGTGTGCCAGTTATGGTTTCTAAATGCCATGTCGAAAAAGCAAGGTTGTTATGGCAAAAAAATTAATGAGACTGATAAGGAAGCTGATGCTTTCAAAAAATTAGTAGTAGGTTTGTTTGGTTCTTTTTTTTTTTTTTTTTTTTTTTTTTTTTTTTTAAAGCTTCCGACTGCAAACTGAGACAAAGACGTTTTCTAGAAACCGCCGGCTCTGAAAAGTTTTTGTGCGTGTGTAGTGGTGTTCCATCTGCCAGGGGCCTATAGTGGGCAGGGCTTTCTTTCCCCAACCCTTCAGCTGTCCTATATACAATATTAATGCTGGCCACTTCTATTCGGCAAACAGCGCTAATTGTAGTCTGAGGCATTAAGGCAGCCGGCCCATCTGCAATCGAAGCTTTCAGAAAGAAACAAGAAAAATCTTTCACCCCCCAGCTGGCCACCGTAGAAATTGGTGCCAATTATAAATGCACCAAGTTGGAGACCCGAAGTACTTGGAAAGAGGTTCTAGGAAGCAGTAAATTGCAGCTTAGCATTTTGCTATGTGGATGTACACAAACAATTACATTTGGATCTTAAACAGCCTTAGACCTTTAATTCGGGTTTTAAATGACTCGTGATCCAGCTTTTAAATGAAAGGATAAATATAATCCATTCTGTGTGTTTTTTTTTTTAAATCTTTCCATTTTGTAAGAGCCCCAAAATGAAACGTGTCAGTTTCAGTTTGCAGCCTCTAAGATTCTAATGTTTCCCACTATCCATTCTGTTTCAAAGGAAAAGAACCGTATTTAAAATACTGCGCACGCCAACTTTCCTCTGTCCAAGTGGCTACTGAAAAATCAGAAATTACATTTACAGTCTAAAAACCCAACGTATTGGCATTCTATGCTTCTTGGTGTGACGTGTGTCGATTAAAAGAAAACAAAGACCGTCGCCTTCGCAACAGCTTTGCTTCGCTGTGATCGTGACGTTGGGCGCTTTCACGAGGGCGGGTGTTTCTAACTAATGGATAGCAGCAATTACCCAGAAAAAGGGACAGGAGCTGTCCATTTCACTAGTGCTGATTGTCCAGTGGGTGCCTGCATTTGCTTCCATTTTTCTCGCTTTCCGGCGGCTTTTAAAAGTTAAACTTCGTCTTAAGTCGCCCGACCCATTATGTGTGGTGCCGGGTGTTTTAACGATACATAAATTAAGCATGTAAGCAATTTATCTTCGTTTTAGAAAACAGTGTTAGGTTTAAAAGAACAATAACAACCTCCATGTTTTGTGTCACGTTAACAACAATAATTTAGTGGTGATAACTATACATTTTAGCCTTACGCTGTCTAAATCTAGGTGGCCTGGTTTGGGATTTACAAGTTTGGAAACTGCAAAAACTCGGCAGGGGAGGGAAGAAAAACAACGGAATTGCATAGACTTTGGAGTTCAGGATACATTTTAGAAGTACACTTTGAGGTTGGGTGCGTGGCGTGTGCATAAACTACACAAACGCCCTTTTTCTCTTGTTTTCCCGTACTATCTGCTTTGCTTTTGTTTCCCAACTTTTAGCGTGAGGTGTGGGAATGAAATAGCATTCAAGAGTCGCATCCAGCATTGTTAACAGAATGAAGCTGATCCCGCCTGATTCCTCCCTTTGATTCTATCTTGAATGCCGAACAATGAAGATGTAGTGTAGCACCAGGCCTGCTGCCTGGAGATAAGAGTTTAATAGAATTTCTGAATGCCAAAGGTTTAGGATGTAAAAGATCCCCGTCCTCGCAGCATGTCCAAAGGAGATAGAAAATGTCTTTTCAGGAATACTCTCAGCTGAATTCGTCCTTTTATGTTAATGGCTTAGGAGCTCAGGAGAGAGCCACTAGCTGGGCCTGCATCATGGAAAAGGGCATTGTAAGAGTTCTCACTCCTTTTCCCCCCCCCCCCCTCTCAACGTTCTATGGTTAGAATGTTATTACAACCCCTGCATTTTAAATCGGTAAATTCATTAAAAACAATAGCGGATAGTCCAAATAAGTAAATAAGGACATGAGCTTTGCTCGAATAGTAGGGGGGAGGGGGGGGTAGATTATTCCGCTGGGGCTCCTAGTAGTACCCAGGGCGATCAAAGCCATTGGGCGTGGATGGGGATAGGATGTGGGCCCATGATGACACGTCCAGGCTTAATGACGGATTCTGCCCTGATATTTTCCTCTTAGTAACTGACACTTATTTTGACTTCCTCTCGCGCGCGCATACACACAGGTGCCATAAGATGGGCACAGGCGAGATGTTCCTTTCTGCAGCGTGCTGAGGAGGGGAGGGGGCAGAGAATAAATGATTGAGGGGAGTGTTTGACTATGCTGAGGTTGCAACTTTTGTCTGTCTGCTCTTGGCTTTTCTGACCTCATGGCGCTGAACTAGGGTATCGCTTTGGCTCGGCAGAGTCGCGTGAGGGGTAGGGATGGGGGGGGACTATAATCCCCCCCCCCCACACACACACACACTTTGGTCGCCCCAGCTCTGCAACCGAACCCTGACCCGCGGAAGGCTCTTAGGGATTTCTAGTCCCTTGGTGTGCTGAAGCATGTCTTCAACCATCTCCATTAAGATGACAGGCGAGAGGGTAGGAAAGGCAGTTCTGATCCGTTCCCCCAGCGCTCACCTCTTCTTGCAGTAGGCTCCACTTTCCGCCACGCTCTTCGAAAATGCCAGTCGACGCCTACGAAAAGTGCCAATGCCCCCGCCCCACAAAGGGGAGAAGGGCTAAGATTTGTCCTTCCCTGCCCACGTGGGCTCTCTGACAAGAGCCGGTCTCCTCAGCATGTCAGTTTCATGCCACTCCTCCTCACCTTCTCCCCAGGCTGCCACCTTGCTAGGAACCCAACAGCCTGAAGCCAGGGTGGGGAAAAAACAATCTGATGAGCGGAGGGGTGTGTGTGTGGGGGGGAGGAATCTATTTCCAGGAAGGCTTCAAAGAAGAACTGATCCCGATCTTCTCTTCTCCCCCCTCCCCCTTTCACTTCTGGGATGGGGACTGGGGACTTTCTGGGAACACGGTGTGGTGCTTTTAAGAAAGAAATGTCCATATTTTAACTGGCCCTTGAATATGTACACCGGTAACAGGCAGCACTTCCTGTTTCCTAGAGGCGATAAATTTCCCAGTCTCTTCTTTATGATGATAGGTCATCTTCCTAACCACCAATAAATATTGTAAAGTACTATCGCTGTAGCTATGCTAACCTAGGGCATCTGTCATTCCCTGGTTGTTGCTATTAGGAATTATTGGACTGTACCATCAGCAGAGAATACACGGGGGGAGGGCAGGATGGCAGCTGGAGTATTTGCAGCCCTTCTGTGTGCGTGGCGTAAAAGAAGCCCCAACTACTCTGCATATTAATTATGAATCATCTGGGGCCAAATCGGGCACTTTCTGTTGGCTCTGGCAGGGGAAGGGGAGGGAGGCGGCGGGTGGAAAGCAGCGCCCAGTTCTCTCTTCCGTCCCAAAAGTCAGCAGTTCCATCTTTTTTCCCTCTCTCTATGCTCTCCTGTAAATTTATTTCACCTCGGAGAGTAAACAGATATATTGCAACCCCAAGGGTTCATGGGTAGTGTATTTACAAAGGGAAGGCGCACCAAGCCCCCTCTGTGCCATCTCCATTAATGAGAGCGGTCATTAAGTAAATGAGACATCGCCTGTAGCAGGCTTAAGAGTTCACACACTAAGGAGTATCCGCGATTTAATTGAAACCAACAAACCATCTTACACGCGTGTTACTGGTGTAGGCAAGCGGGCAATCCTCCAACAACTCTTCTCTTCTTCTCTCTCTCCCCCCCTCCTCACCTCAACCTCCTCCCCCCCCCCCCATGTAAATTTCATGATTGCTTTCCGTGATGTCATGTTGAAAAGGGCCAGACAATAGCTGAGGGGAAAAGGTAAGTCAATATTATGTTCTTTCGCTGACAAAGGCAGATAATGCTGGCGTTTTTCACCTTGGATGGGGACCGAGGAGAGGGCTCTCGGAGAACGCGGTGGATGTCCACAGAGGCAGGCTTTGCTCCGGGAGGCAGGGTTGGTGGGTTTAAAATTACGCTGGAGAACAGAGGGGTCTTGCTAAGATGACGATTCCCCTCTTTTTCTCTCGCCTTCCGAGACTCGCGTGGACATGTTTTTGCTTCTGACTGAAGAGCGCTTTAAGGGGGGGTGGAGGTGGGGGCAGCGCCTAGCGTCTCTTTGAGCTGCGAAAGTTTGCGACTATTTCTGGAAGAGGGGAAAGCAGCAATGCTCGTGGACCTAGGGATCTGTGGATGCCCCCCAGGCGGAATCACTATGTCTTTATCAGAAGAAGCTGTTTAAAGGGAGAGGAAAACAAGGCAAGCTTCCTGGTTTCTTGCTCGGGGATCACTTGCGTGGTAACCTCCAGTCCAAGGTACTGAAAAGGAAAAGATGCTGAGACTACTGGTTCTTTCTGGGGTTGTGAGCGCTCTGGTTTTATTTTCTTTTTTTCCCTCCCCCCCCCCCCTTCAAACTACTGAAGGTAATGGGGGGACCTCTTACCTATTTCGTTCTTGTTTGCTTTGTACGAAGGATGCAAGCCAATGTCTTAGGTCTACTCTTAAGTCATTCATGAGCTTTGCTCTCCTCCCCCTCCCCCCCATCCCCTAAACTAAGTGAAGAGAACTAGTTTTAAAAAATAGGAACGAGCCTGTGGGGAAAATGGCAGGTGTTTAAAAGCAACTTTGGTGTGCGGTGTTAAAAGCTCCTGGGTGGCTTGTTTGGAGGAGCAGGGTGGTTGTGGGGTTTTTTTTTTTTTCCTGACTACTTTCCACTTCTCTATGAATAGCGATGAGACAGGAGGCAAATGTGCCATGTTTGTTTTTGTGCTCTCTGTTTACCCCGAGCAATCGAAGGTTTGTTCCTAGCTAGCTTGGATCAGAGGCTGTGCTCGCAGGGTCCCTTTTTAAATAATGTCACCCAGGAGGAAAAGTTTTTAAAACCCCCGCAAAACGTTGGCACAGCAAGTGAAAACGGTTCCTTAGCCCAGTTTGCTGAGTGGCAGGGGATGTTTCTCCAGTCCTCTCCCTATCCCCAGAACAATCTCTCGGGGAAATTTAGAAAGCAAAACCGCGTGCACGTTCAAGGGGCTTTCGCTCGAAGTGACCTGCCCCAACAAAAGAGCAGTCACAATAAGATGGACATGAACCATTGAGCAGAACGGATACCTAGAGGCAGGAGGCCTTTGTATTGTGACTCATCAGGATATTAGCTTTGAAATCATCCCTCCCCCCCGGTTCTGAAGCGAAGGGTTCGCTTCGAGCTTGGAACCAGGACCTGCCTGGCTGTGGGCTCTCCCCTACTTTTCTCTTTGACTTCCTGAGCACTAGTCTGTAGTTGTAGAGGACCGCCATTGCCACATCCTGGAGGGGAGGCCAGAGCACGATCTAACCGTGCCACAAGACAGCCCCCATCGCTGTGTTCATCGTCCGCCCATTGTTGGCTCCTCTTTGCTTGTCTTCTAATCCTTCCCCCAGGAAAGGCAATTTCAGGCAAAGTACCCCCATCCCCATATCCCTCTGCCGGTTCTTTTATTTCTCGTCCCCCCCCCCTTCCCCCTCGTTGGTTCATCTGCTGTTTATTATCAGCTTTTTCCATATGGTCACTTTAATTAATGGCAGACAAAAGGGGGAGGGGGAGAGAGAAATCCAGGAATTAGAGTTTATAGTGGTTGTCGCCGAGGCTGTCATAGAAACCATCAGCGGAGAGGCCGCCTGTACACGTCTTTGTATGATGCTGCTTATTGTTCCAGGGGCAGCGCGCATTGCAGCGGGGGGGGAGGATCGAACCACGGGTCGCGGCGGTGGTTGGTTGTGAGCTCTAGAATCCTAGGGAAGTTGGTAGTTAAGTTAGGACTGTCACACGGTTTGCCTGTGCCTGGTGGAGGCCGGGAATAGATGTTTGGTGGTTCTTGGGGGTTTTTTTGGGGGGAGGGGGTGTGTGAATTGAAATCTAAAGGATGCACAACAGCGGAGAAAAGAGGGGCGCTGGGAAGCGCTAATCCCTTCTTAGGGGAACTCTGGAAAGTTTGATGAACGTGCAACTCATCACAAACCAGCCCAGGCTTGCTAATTAACGAGAGAGCCCAGTGCGCTCTAGAAATAGCCCAAAGTAGCATATTGTGCTGGTGGGTCAGGTATGCTCTTACGCAAGCAAGCAGCCCTGATCTTGCGGAATGGGCGTGGGAGGCTTCGCCATGGCTGGCTGTACTCTTGGAAGGAGCCAGGGGCTCGACTCCCTTGCTTAAACTTAGCCCAAAGTGCACGCACTGCCGCTCCTCTTACGGGCTCCCTGGCGTCTCTTATGGGATTCCTTTGAATGGGGGGTATTAATAAATATTAGTCACACTGGGGATAACGTGTCAAGACAACACGGATGTTGATCACAGTAGTTCTGCAGCCCTTGTGTCCCTCCCAGCACAACTGGCTTGCGCGGGGAGGGGGCTTATAAGCGACCCTTTGCGCTGAGTCTGGGATGTTTCTACCGCGCACGTGTCAATGGACCCGCTTTAACCAAGCGCGTTGTAGACGCACGCGTTCATGGTAAAGAGAAAAGCTTCTGCTCTGCCCTTTCCCCTACGCAACTGGACCGGCAGGCATCAGAAATGCAGCTCCGGCGAGGCCCTACAAGGTAGAGGCGAGTCTGGTCTGACTCCTCTTTCACATCCACACGGGTTCCCTAAGGCCCCAGACCCTGTCCAGTCTCCGGTTCATTGGGGGGTGTGTGTGTGACATTTACTCCTCTGGAGGAAAACCAGCTAAGATGCGTCGCTTAAGTCACTTGTGCTGCTGCTCTAAACAGGGGTGAATTTCCCCCCTTTTGGATAACAAGGTCCCAAAGTGTTGGGTTTTCTCACGGTTTCTTCCACTCCCCCTTGTGCAAAATCCCTCTCAATAACGCCATCGCGGGGGTGCATTTTGAGCTTCACAAAACAGTGCCTTGCTGTGGTCCTCTAGAACTATTTGTATCTTCCCCCCCCATTACAGCCGTCTTCTTCCCCCCCCACCCCCCCGCAACACACACACAAGACCTCCCCTTTACTCCAGTGTTTTGGGTGTCTGTCTACAACTGAAGTGTGTGTGTGTGTGTGTGTGTGTGTGTGTGTGTTTGGGGGCGGGGCTGGAGCGCTAATGGGCGTGACACTCATCAAGGTCAGGTCGCAGTGGGACTATCTCGGGGGCGCTGCGGGGGGTGGCTGGAGCGCCAGTGGGCTGCTGCTGTCCGGCCTGGTTCCATGCGTCAGGCTGCCTCTGGTTTCCCCTTTGCCCGGCTGTGCTTTCTGCCTGGCTGGCGTTTTCTGCTGCGCTCGGGTTTGTTGGTGTGAAGGCTGCTGGCCAAATGCTGACTCCGTGCGGCTCATCCCGCGGTGGGGAGGGCAGGTGCCTTCAAACCGGGGAGCGGAGGAGCAGAATGATCCCTGAGAAGAGACCAGCTGGGTCGAGCTGTTCTCTCGTAGGGACTGGATCAAAGCGGGGCAGGGGCAGGAGCCACGCGCGGGCGGGCAGCGGGAGGCGGCCTCCGAAGGGGACTAGCAGCCGAAGCTGAAAATCCAGAACATGCCGGTGGGGCTCGCTGGCTAAGTGCCTGCTTCGGTTTCTAGAGGCGAGGGAGGCACGTGTGGAGCCGCCCCAGGTGGCTTCCCAAAAAGCAGCCCGCGTCCTGTCGCTGGCAAAGCGGGGAGACCAGCTTGGGGTCCCAACGAAGGCCCAGAGCGGCTCCAAACACCCCGGCCTAGCTCTTATCTCCCCTCCCTTTCTCCCCCGACGCTGGAGTGACTCCAGACCTGAAAGCGGAGACAAACCTGGGGCCACGTACTTCCAACCTGGGCACACGTACTTCTAATCCCCCCGCCCAGTGGATTCGCCCTTGGCGGCGGGGAGGGGCAGGTGCCTTGAAGGTGTCAGCCCACCCCCCTCCCTAGCTCTCCAGCCTGTCCGGTTGGATCTCTGCGTTCCGGGGTGGGAGTGTGGGCCGCCCTCCCCAGCTTTAGAGCCGTGCCCTTGTTGACGCTACCCTTGGCGCAGTTGTCAAAGAATAAAACCCAACCCCTTCAAGCCCGCGACTTTTTTAAGGTTCTTTAGGGCTGGCGGATGGCCGCCGTCCAGCGCTGAGAAGCTGCCTGCCGCGGTGTGTGGGTTCACCTCCCTGTAACCAGAGCGCACGGCCTTGCCGGAAGGAGCCAGAGAAAGCTTTTGAATTATTACTGGAAGTCAGATGATCCTCCCTCCCCCCAGCTGAGCTGCGTGTGCGGAACGTCAGCGCAGCTGCCATTTTACTCTCAGACATTTTGGAAACACTTAACCCTGTGCGCCAGGGAGCGCAGTCCGCCTGCGCCCTGCTTGGGCTCTTTCGTAGCGCACTCCTCCCGGGGGGGGGGAGTGTCTTTCAAAGCTCTTTGCTTCACGTGATTAGAAGCAATTTCTCCCCCCCCCCGCCCCTTTTCTCCCGCTGTATGACACACAGGCTGTGATCTAGTGCAGAGAGAGCGAACTTGGTTTTCTGCCTGCGGCTCCTTGCGCGCGCGCTGCGCCCAGAAATGGAGAGGTTGGGTTCCCTCTCCCGCGAGCAGAGGAACAGCAGGGGGGTGACTATAGCCCGGGCGCGCTTCCAGGAACGGTCGGAAATGGCTTCCTCTGGGGTGAACTCATCCCATGAGACTGCCGCGTTTCCCAGAAAGCAGCAAGGCAGCCGGCGGAAAGGGGGCAGCGCAGCGTGTGCCCCGGGCTGCGGTGAAGTCAGATGTTTGGGTGTGACTGGCAAAGACAAGGGGCGGGCGCCGGGTCTGCCCCTCGGCCAGTGCGTCTCCAAAGAGCGCACGGACTCGCTCCTGAAAGTCGGAAAGTATGGGCGGAAATTGGCGTCTCGCTCTGGCTGCGAGGGCACCTCGGGGAATGAGTCTTTCTAGGACAGGTGGACAGAAATCACGGGAAGGAAACTGGCCTGTTTCTAGTGGTGCGCTCTGTGTATTCCCCTAGACAGACGCCACTTGCATCTGTCAGTGGTAACCAGCCCCTTTTCCTTGCTCGTTTCTATAGGCAGCAGCGCGAATCCACTGTAAACCTCACAGAGGAGGAGGGCACGCATGAAGAATAGGTTGCGCCTGGCCAAGGATTTCAAAAGCCAACAAAATGGTATTTCTGCGCCTGTCGAAGCACAGAAAAGTTCGATACTGGGCGTAGGATCTAAGTCCTCTCCATCAATTCACCCAGCATCCAGAGGTAGCCACCTCTGGGGTGGATTGGGGCAGGCTTTGAAGCATGGAATTGCTAAATATCAGTTTAGAAAGAATTCTGTGTCTACTTGCACATTATTTAACTCATTGATTTTTTTTTTCCAATGAGTTTTAGTAGCTGGGAAGTGGTGGTGGTGGTGGTATTACTATGAATAAAGAATCCAGGCTTTAAATGCAAACTAATATACCTTTTTGGAGAGCTGCTCCTAAAGTAATAATGCAAGTTTGGGGACATCACCCTTCCCCTGGGACTCTTAAATATAACTGAAGAATAGAGGCCACGCTTATCCCTTAGTTACACTTTTTTAATGGCAAAAAGAAAACCCCAGTCCTTTGTCAGAATAACTTTATAGGGGGGTGAATGAAAGGCAGGTGGGGGTGCATGCGACAGAGAAGAGGATGCCAATGTGTCCTCTCGCTGGAATGATTCCATGGGAAATAGTTGCAACCCATCCTATAGTCCAGACGTCCTTCAGCCTTTCCCAGGCGGTGTCGTTCTCCCCCCTTCCTTTGCTTCTGAAGCTGCTCTGCTTTTGAGGTTGTGAGGGCATGACTAGGAAGAAACTGCTCTCCCAGGCATCAGCCTCTCCCAGAATTCACTGGATTTCCAATTCACAGCATAAGCCGTTTTCAGAACTATCTTCTGACGCTGCTTGTAGTTGGAACCAATGGTGGACTTGAGATGGGCAGGGGGCTTCTGGCAAGCCCAGACAGAGACTCTCTCTGCCATGGGATAATAGGGTGGGCAGAGAGATGTCTAAGGGAATGTCGTCGGAGAAAAACAGTTCTGTCCTAAAGTATCACTTCAGCCCTCTGGGAAGAGTCAGAGACAGGTAGGATTCACATGGGGGACCAGGACTCTGCCTCTGACAGACAGGCCCTTGACACACACGTGCACGTCACCTTGGCTGGATGAGTCCTGGAACTCCCGGCATTGTCCCAATGTTCCAGTTTTGCCGGTGGCTTCGTGGAGTCCAGGATTTTAACCTGGATCCCAGGGGGCTACACACAGATGCCCCCTTCCTCAAACTCCAGTGTGGCTTGTTCAGCGCAAAGCACTGGTGGGGGAACTGAAGGACTAAGCCCGGGTTCCTTGCTTGTCTGCCTGGTTGCCCCTGATGGGCTTGACCTGTTCTCCCAGCATCTGGGAGAGCTTTATGTAACCACCTGGTGGGCTGGGGCCTAAGGCAGCTGGACAGCAGGGTTCCACCCCTCAGAGGAGTGTGAGATACGCAGGATGCCTGAGGCTCCCAAAGCTAGGAGCTAGTGCACTAGTCAGACCCAGGCAGTTTAGAGCCCCATGCAGGCATGGGGAGGGGTAAGGGGGGCAATTGCCCCAGGGCTTGGCAATTCAACAGGGCTGGGGGCTCTGGCTGCTGATGCTGGCCCTTTAAATTGGCGCTGGAACACTGTGCAGTGCGTTCCAGGGGTCTCTAAGGGTGGGCGGGGGGGAGCATGGCATGATCTAGCCCAGTGGTCCCCAGTGCGGTGCCCGTGGGCTCCATGGCACCCACCGGGGCATTTATGTACGCCCGCCTAGTGACCAGGGCCGGCCCGAGCCATTCTTGCGCCCCAGGTGCCCGGCGCATGCGCGGCCCAGCCGCCCGGCAGCCCCAAAAGGTTGGGGACCACTGCTCTAGCCAGTACTGAGGGCTGGCGGTCCTGGCACTGCCCCTTCTGGGAGCACAGAGCTCCCCCCACCCACACACACACCCACCTTGTCCAGGGGTCCACGCAGGCTGTTGGCTTCTCTGGGAGAATAGCCCCAGCTCCTGGGTCTGTTTACAACAAAGTGGTGCCTGTCCAAAGAAGATTGGTCCAGTGTTTTACCTTTGGTTCCCAGTCCTGTGCTCATTCCAGTGATTCACCCCTAGAATACTAATTTCCAGTCCCCCCGTGCACTGCCTTTGTGTGCTGGTAAACTTCGGCAGAACAGCTGAAGCAAGGGGGAACTGTGACTTTGAAAGCCTCTATAGTGAAGGTCTTGGCAAAGGTCCAGTGTCATGTGGAAAGGATGGCAGAAAGACAAACTGGGGTTCTGCGAACACTGGAGCCCACTTTTTATTGATACATGGCAAGTTGGAAGAGAATGAAATCAGTGTCTCTGCGGTTAGACTATTTCAAGCATTTGTTGGGTCTTTAAAGTAAGTGACATGTTGCTCTAATGCTACCCTTTATCTTTTTTTTTTTAAACAAAAATGGAAATATAATCATTTTCACCTGAATTTAAATGCCTTTGATCTTTGTCTTTCATTGAACTTTTTGCTTCAGAGAGAATAGATTAATAAACACTTTCAAATGGAAAAATATAGCTTGAAAAGGTCCCCTTTTTATCTTTAACAGAAAGCTTTAGTGCCAACCTGTATATAGGTTCCAACTTTTTTTATTTTTTCTTCCTTTTTTATGTTAATAGCAATAAGTTTGCTTTTATTGTAATCACATTGGCCTTTCCTGGTCACTTCTTCAGTCTTTCTTTTCAATTTTGAAGTCGGCACATTTTTTAAAAAAAATGTAATGTTATTTTAATCAGACCGAATGAAAGAGCAAATCAGAGAGAGAATTTTAATCTGCCCCAAGCAAAACTGCCTTGTACATCTGTCATGTTTGGGATTAGTGGAACTCTTTAAAGAAGCTGAAGACTTTTAAAACAAAGTATTAAACATTTGTGACCTGATTTCCATTCTGACAATATTCTCATTAATAAGAGTGCAGGCTGAGAGACATCTGTTAAACCCTGGTTGTTTTAAATATATCAGAGGTTTTTTTTTTTTAAGTAATCTAAATGCAGCAGTTAGGGCCAAAATCTTGTCAGTTTTAAAAGTGACTAGTCCAAGTGAAGATGGCTAAAAGGGATTCCACATTCTCTGAAAATTCGACCTCTTTGTGTGCAGCTACACTGCACCGTTATTTCGAGAGAACCAGCTTTCTTGCAAAATAACAGTGAGAGCAACTACACAGCCATTCTGTAATTTCAAAATCTGTAAACCTTGTTCTATGAGGAATAAAGCGTATTCCAAAATAGCTATTTTGAAATCAGGCGTGTGTAGACGCTTCACTGCTGCTATTTTGAAATAGTCCCTCACCAGGGCCATTCTAAGTTATTCCTCCCCAGTACCTCCTGGGGCTCTAAATCAAGATAGCACATCCACACCACAGGGAAGCCTCAAAATTAGTCTGAGGGTATGTCTACACTTGCAGCCTATTTCGGAATAGGGCTGCAAATGTAGGCATTTGGAATTGCAAATCAAGCCCGGGATTTAATATCCCACGCTTGATTTGCATCTTCCCGGCCAGGTGCCATTTTTTTTTTTTTTTTTTTGAAATTTACAAGCCCGGAATAACTGCCCGTGTCTACACGCGGCAGTGAAACAGGCGTTCAAAATAAAGCCCTATTTAGAACTACCTGTTATTCCTTCTGCAATGAGGTTTAACAGGTAGTTCTAAAGAGGGCTTTATTTTGAACGCCCGTTTCACTGCTGCGTGTAGATGTGGGCAGTTATTCTGGGCTCGTAAATTTCAGAAATGGCGCCAGGCCGGGAAGATGCAAATCAAGCATGGGATATTTAAATCCCGGGCTTGATTTGCAATTCCAAATGCCTACATTTGCAGCCCTATTCCGAAATAGGCTGCAAGTGTAGACATACCCTGAGGCAGGATTCCCTAATGTAGACATGCTATTTCAAAATAAGCTATTTCCATATAACTATTCTGGAATAGCTTATTTCAAAATAAGTGTGCAGTGTAGAAGTACCCTTTTAAATTGTTTTAAGATATGCACATAAAATCACTGATTACTTTGATAGTTTAGCCCTTCAGTCCTTAATCGGGATAAACTTCCCACCAAAGTCCAATGAGACTTTTACCTAAGTAGAGAATGCATGTTCTTGCCCTTGAATTTGACTTGCCTCCCCATGTATATGCTACACAGGAAAAGGATGGGGCAGGAGGGGAGAATTTACCTTTGACCTCCAATGGAAGTTGGTAAGAAATCAATTTCTTATGTTGGAAATGCTTTACTAGAGTTGCCAACTGCTACTTTCCAAGTGGATAAATGCCTAACATACAGCAAGTAGCAGGCAGACGAAAGCAGGCCTCTAAGGAGCTTTCAGAAGAGCAGACTGAAGCTGGGAAATGCTTAGCATTCTCAGCTTACATTGATTTCAGTAGTAGATAATGGCTCACAGTTTCTTGCAGGGCAAAGTCCTATCAAAGTAAAAACCAAGGAGGGAGACCTCCTTAGACACACATGGCCTATTTGAACATCCCCACTATTGCTATTGATCACAATAAGGCAGACTAAAAAGAAAGTCCTTGTGGGGTTTGCTCCCTGTGTTTTGTCTGCTAACACAAACAGCTAAGTTTAGAGACCAAGGGGGGGGGGGTGTGTTCAGTAACCCACTTGCTGAAAGAATTGTTTAATATTAAAGGCAGATACCTGCATTTAATATTGAGGTTGCTGTCGAAAGCAGAGTCTGCATCCTGTTTATGCTTGCTGGGTTAAATATTAACTAAGCATCTGAACAAAAAGTTCTGATGCGAAAGGATAGCAGCAGGGGAGAGCCATATGGATGGTGCCAGCATGCTCACAAAGTACCAAACGTTTCTTTTTTGCACGAGACTGAAAATGCTACTTCCCATACATAATATATGAGTTCACGCCTTTGATGACTAATGTTTAGAGTACAAGTTGTAAAGGCAACTCCTTGAAAAAGATGCAACTGAGGGGCATGTTATTTTTTTCCCCCTTCTTCCTCTACATAAATCCGTCTTGAGCCGTTAAGATACAGATATCCAATAGGCTGTAAGACAATATGTTTCCAAAATGAATGCATCAGCTGCCTTTGTTCCAATTAAATGTGACTAACTGCAGAAGGACTTAGGCAAAAGAGGAAACCTGCCAGCTTGAAACCATTTGGAACTGCAGTAGATGCATCTAGGGTAGGGATGGGAATCTTTTTGGAGTCTGGGGCTGCTGGCCCACAGAAAAATCAGTCAAGGGCCACACAAAGGTGAGAAGCAACACCCACACGTGCACGCACACACACCCACACACACACACACATTCCCCTTGCAAACTAGAGCCTGGCCAGGCTAGTAGATTTTTCTCCCCTATGCTCTCAGGTGGGGTGAAAAATGAGTTCAGTGCATGGAAAGGGGCTGCTGGGAAGCAGGCTTGGAGTGTGGCGTCTGGGAGGGAGGTAGGGTCAGAAGCAGAGTGAGGGTGCAGAGTCTGAGCAGGAAGGGGGCCACAGGGCTGGAGCTCCCCAATGCTGGGGGGGAGAGCCCTGAGACTTGGGGGTCAGATTCAGGCAAGCCAGGAGCTGGATCTGGCCCTGGGTCATAGGTTCTCCACCCCTGGTCTAGGGCTAGCTTCCTACCCAACTTGCAGCCTTTTCAACTGTGTCCATGCTCACTCTAGTGGGTTTGCTCAGACAGCCGGGAGTTCAGAGCCCCTCTGAAAGTAAAAGATTTGGGGAGGAGAGGGAAGGAAAGTTGTCTCTTCCAGCAGTTTCTCAGACTTTTTTACCCAAGTGCTCTCTGCCAGCCTAAGAGTCAGGTGTTATTCAGCAGACGCGAATTCAAAACCCACTTTACAGAGTTCCCACAGTGAGCGTTATTACAAGGTACGTGAGAGGACTCTGAGGGAGGCTTCATATATACACTATTTAAAGCCCAAGGTAGCATGGGTTAATCTGCAGGTAACCAAGGCTGTGTGGTTGATCTGAATTAAAAAAAAAAAAATCTCAAAGGCAACAATTTGACATTGAATGGCTATACTGTGCACTTGTCCTCAGGATTTCTGTGCTAAGCCTGCTGCTGAGTTTTACTAGCCAAACTACGCTTACATAGAAATGCCTCTACGTTGCATATAAAATTAAATAGACTTTTACCAATTGCTTTGAGGGGGGGTTGACGGGCCTAAAATCTGAATCGGCCATCTTTCCTGCACCTGCAACTCTTCATTTTTTCTTGACCTTGAGGAGGGGTGTTCTGCCTGGGAAAAGGAGTGGCTTACCTACCAGGAACGCATTTGAAGCACAATTTCCAAATAACCGGAAATCCAGATCTTGCAGCTGAGTGTCCCTTGGAAGAGATCCAAATGGCAACAGCGCTCCCATTTAGGCACTCGCATTTCAAACTTGTGCTTCGCTGTGTCACCTGGAGAAAGGCCACTCCAAGGACTTGCGCTGGTTAGGCCCCAGTTGGAGTATTGTGTTCGGTTCTGGGCACCACATTTCAAGAAAGATGTGCAGAAATTGGAGACAGTCCAGCAAAGAGCAACAAAAATGACCAAAAGGTCTAGAAAACATGGCCTAGGAGGGAAGATTGAAAGAATTGGGTTTGTTTAGTTTGGAAAAGAGAAGAGTGAGAGGGGACATGATAGCAGCTTTCAAATATCTAAAAGGATGTTACAAGAAGGAGGGAGAACAAATTGTTCTCCTTGGGCTCTGAGGATAGGACAAGAAGCAATGGGCTTAAACTGCAGCAAGGGAAGTTTAGGTTGGACATTAGGAAAAACGTCTTAACTGTCAGGGTGGTTAAACACTGGAATAAGTTACCTAGAGAGGTTGTGGAATCTCCATCTCTGGAGATATTTAAGAGCAGGTTGGACAGACACCTGTCAGGGATGGTCTAGTCAGCTTGGTCCTGCCGTGAGGGCAGGGGACTGGACTCGATGACCTCTCAAGGTCCCTCCCAGTTCTAGTGTTCTAGGATTCTATGACTTGCACGCTCATGGTAACTAAACGCTAGAGAAGTGCCACAAAACTGTGGCCCCGATCCAAAATTTCTCCATGCTCAATGGGGAGTGTGGAGCAGAGGTTTGGTCTAGCTCATTTGTACATGCATGCACCCAGCTGTGCAGTTGCCTACAATGGCATATGGCCCATCCATGACTCCTAGTAGCAACTATCCCCAACAATGGGAGAGAGACACAAAACGGGAGGGCTCTGATTACTTCCGACAATGTTTTCCCAGGCATCTGGCTGGAAGGTCTCATGTACATGCTCAGGGTATGACAAGACCCCATATTTGGGCTCAGGAAAGAATTATCTCCTAGCTCAGATTGGCAGAGATTTTCACCATCCTCTGCCGCATGGGGCCTGGGTCACTCACGGGTTTGAACTAGAGTAAAGGGTTGACCCTGAAGGCTTTAAATACAGATTTGAGGGCTACAGTGTATCGCCAGAGATTCTGGGCCTATTGCAGGTGAAGTTCTGTGGCCTGAGATGTGCAGGAGGTCAGATTTAGATGATCATGATGGTTCCTTCTAGCCTCAGTGCCGATGGGGCAGATTCTGATGCTTGGAGCAGCCCAGTTGGGATGGGAGACTAGGGGAGGGGGTGCGTTGTGAAGGAAAGCGTAGGAGCTTGTTTTGTCAGTTCCACACTCGCTGGAGACTCGCCTAGGGTGAGGGTTTTCCGAGCAATGGTGTTGGGGGAGCTTTCAGCTCCCCTGCTCTGCCTTAATGATGCAAAGGGAGCTGGTTTGGGGCCAAAAATCTTGCACTGCACGTAGAACCAGCTCCTAGCAGTTCCTTACTTGTGATTGTGCTGATGGAGAGTCTGGGCTCTGATTGATCTCTGTAACATGATGGCTTCTAACGACTCCTGTAGGACCTGGCCCAAACACTCAAAAGCAAATCTGCTAAGCAGGCCTTGGCCGCGAGCTCTGTTAAGAATTCTGGTGATGTTGCTATTAACAATCTGCATTCTCCTTATTACAAGAAACCTACTGACTTGTCAGTGGGAGCCCAGAAAAGAGCAAGGAAATTTATCAGAGGACTGAAGGGATTAATTTATGAGGAAAGAGGCCATTGGAAAATGCATGTAGCTTTGCTAAAGAGTGACTTATGTCTACTACAGACCTCTAGGCCCTGCCTAAAGCTACATCTACACAACAGCAGAAAGGTGACTTATGCTACACGACCATGCAACCACAGGGGAGGGGTTGATGGGAGAAACTATCTCCTGCTGACTTCTCTTACTCTTCTTGTCTGGGGTAGAGTAACAGTTTCGACCAGAGAGTGATCTGCAGTTGATTTAGCAGGTCTTCACTAGACCTGCTAAATCAATTGCCAGTGGATCGATCTCATGGTGTTAATCCAGGCTGTAGTGCAGTCTGTCAAGATTGTGAAAAGGTGTGATTTGTGATAGAGTGGTATGTCTGAAGAGTCTGGAGGGGGGGAATTTTCTGAGGTACGCAAGGTGTGTAACTGGGAGTAATGGGATGAAATTAAGAGACGAACAATGTAGGCTGAAATATTAACCTTTGTTGATTGGGGGGAAATGGTCTATCATGTGAACTAGCCCCCCAAGGGAAGAACATTTTTGATTGTGATGGTAACAAATGAGGATCTCCTCCAAATATAGGAAATACCATGGAGGACTCTGCAAAAGGCAATGCTCATCCCTTAGGGGTCTCAAGTGACATCCCAGACTACTACTCCTCTAGCTTTCATGGTTCCCAGTCCTCAATCTCTTGCATGTATTTACATAAGGTAACTCTCCAACTCCACCCTTGCTTTCCATTTGCTATGTATCTGTTTAATCACCATTCTGCAGGACTGCTTATGCAGTCACAGTAGTACAAGTGCCTCTCCATAGAATGAATAATGCTTCCGAGGCGGGGAGCACATCTCAGGTGGGGTTCTGAAAGGCAGGCAGCATTGGTTTAACTCTGCTTTTGTTAGCTGTCCGCAAGACTCCCAGTCCGTTTCAGAGGGAGCTGTGCGTGTGTAGTAACTGCAGAACCTGGCCTTTTATTTTCAGTCCTCAGAAACTTAGTGGGTCCAGTTTACTCTGGTTTTTTCACTGGCTGATTACAGGAGACTGGCATCGGTATAAAACTGCTCGCCTAGTGGTGACTCAGACCTTGTCCCTGTTCTAGTCACAAGCAAAGAAACTACAAGCATGGGTAGGGTGACCAGATGTCCTGATTTTTTGTAGGAACAGTTCTGATATTCAGAGCTTTGTCTTGAATATGTAACTCCTCCCCCTCCCCCACCGCACCCCCCACTCCAAATTTTTCTTGCTTTCTATTTGGTCACTCTAAGTACAAGGGAGAGAGGATCAACTGCCTGGCAAATACATAAGTGTTACTGATTTGATGAGAGTGGAGTGTCTTAGGGGGTGTAGGTGTGTTTGTGTGTATTTTTTTTCCAAAAGTTAGCATCTCCTAAGGCATTAATATATACATCTGGCTGGAATGTAAGCTCCTGCTGATGTCTAGTGAGAGACGCTGTAGTTATATTGTCTACTGGATAGTAGCAGTTCTACAGTCTTAAATTCTACAGTGGATAATATCCGCTCTCCACAATTTTGAAGCTCCGTGTCTGACTAGCTTTGGGCATATGGGTTTAAAGTTTGTGGGCCCAATGTGTTTCGTTTTAGTGAGTCAGTGAGCAACTAGCTGCTTTGCCTAGAGAGAAATGCTTTGTCCAATAACAAAAGTGACGGGCGAGGATTAGTAGCCCTATAAATAAAGCTGTGTGGTTAAAAAGTGACTGGAAGCTGTGTAGTTACTTTAAAGCAGTGGTCTCCAACCTTTTTAAGCACAAGATCACTTTTTGAATTTAAGTGCAATCAAAGATCTACCTCACACCCAAATATCCTTGCCCTGCCTTCTTTGTGCCCTTTTTCTGAGGTCTCCTGTACCTGCGCACTCCATTCTTCCTCCCCCATCCTCCCTCATTTTCACCAGGCTGGGGCTGAGGGTTGGGGTGTAGACTCCGGTCTTGGATTAAGGGATCTGGAGTATGAGAGAAGTGCTGAGCTTGGGGCAGGCAGTTGGGGTGCCTGGAGGGGGTTTTAGGAGCAGGTGGTTGGATGCAGGGGTGCTTGGGGAGGGTGGGCTCTAGGGAGGGTGCTTGGATGCAGGGGTGCTCAGGACTGGGGCAGGGGATTAGGGTGCAGGAGGGGGTTCATGACTGGGGTAGGTTTTCAGGATGTGGGCTCCGACTGGGCCCTGCTGACTTCAGGTGGATCCTGGGTGGTGGTGCAGTGGGGCTTAGGCAGGCTCGCCCTGGCTCTGGCCTTGCACCACTCCCAAAAGCAGCCAGCAAACTCCCTCCCACGTCCTATTGTGTCCCCTCTCTGCTCTGTGGAGATAGGATACAGGCTGTGGGGGGGCACCCTGACATCAGCAGCCTCCTCTCCCTCCCCTGCCCAGCAAGCAGGAGGCTCCTGAGGGGACAGTTCCAAGGCAGAGGGCAGGAGCTGCACAGCAGTGGGGAGAAGGGCAGCTGAAGTGCTGGCACTTGAAAGCCTCTTGGCCAAAACGGTCAGGATCACCTGTCAGAGGCTCCAAGATTGACCAGTAGATCCCGATCGACTGTTTGGTGACCACTGCTTTAAAGAGAAAAATGACAGGCTGAGTTGTTAACTTTGCCTCCAGTGTCTTCGAGCAGCCCACGATGAGTTGTCGTCTCCTTTCATGCATCCCTTGGAAACTTTCAGCTTCATGTTGTTGAGAATGGGGCTTTCTGACTGGTAGAAAAATAGATTGCTGTTGGTGTGGCAGAATACCCTTGCCTGTTCACTCCATCCATCACTTACTTTGCAGGACTCTAAACAGGACGGGGTGGAGATTTGTTTTGATATATATTTGGATAACAGGAATATCTAGTGATAGTAAGGGAGTGGGTGGGGATTTGTTTTGAGAGATCCAACCTTCTGGCCGCTTCAGAGCTTTGCGGAGAGCAGGCCTCTGGCAACTGCTCCTGGTGCCATACACGTTCCCCCTTCCCAGCCGTGAATGCTGAGTCGTTACCCAATTCATTCAACTTCCGACTTAAAAGAACGGCCGTGGCGTCTAGAGAGCCCAGCACGGTAGACGTGAAAGTATCCCTCCTCCCTCTGTCAGTGCAGTTTAAGTGCGAGCCCTGCGAATGGCACTGCGAGATGTGACATGAACACAGTTGGCGGTTCCTCTTGCTTTTAAATCAGCTGGGCACAGCAGAAGCCCTGCTTAGTGTGTGGTGATGCTGGCAAACTGGTCCTTTGTGTTTGAGGCTACCTTTTGAGTTCTACGCTGGCCTCCCTCTCTGCTGCCACTGTGTCTAACGGGTTCATAACTGACTACGTGTGCCTAAAACCGAAGCATACTTTGACAGCCGTACCAAGTGTGGCACGGGGAAGAGGGGTGCTGTGGAGAAATGACTGACCCTCTTGAAGGCCAGGGTGCTGAGCAGTGGTATGTGTCACCCCAAGAGAGTGATTATTTCATCATGATCTCACCTCCTATTATGCCTTATTGCTTCTGTCTGTTTGACTTGATGACACACTGATGTGTCAAGTTTTCACTCCTTATGTGACAGGCGAGAGAAAAGGCTGAATATTGCAGCGACAAGCTGGCATTTTGGAAGTCGCCCGCTTAGTCATCGAACTTTACGTCAGTGGCACAAACACAGCCGGGCTGTTTGCTGGCTGCTCAGCAGCCTGCCTTAAAGACAGTCTCTCCGCTCCCTTACCCTTTCAATAACCAGCGTGGCATCCAACAGTATTAAAAAAAACAACTATGGACTGCGATTCTTATTTATGGAACCTGGCCAGTGAGACTCAGAGTGAAATTTTCCACCATTCCTTGAACGTGGGTATTTGAGAGGAGCAAAAAATGGCAGAAATCTGCCTGAAATCTTTTCTTTTCTTTTTTTTATTTAATTTTTTAAACTTTTTTTTATTTTGACTAAAGAGGAATGGTTCAGATTTAGGAAGCAACGAATCTCTCTCTGTGATGTGTTTGCATGATAGGGTCAGCATTTCAGACAGTATGATTGGCAGAGGCCTGTTGGTTTCAGTGATGACATGCTGAGTTACATGATCTGAAGACCTGCCTGTGACTTTTTTTATCAATCACCCTGGTTTTGGTGGTTGGTGATGGTGTTATTTTTTTAGACTACACTAAAGCCATCTGAAGTCATGCTTGTTTTTGTTTGTTTTGTTTCTGGGTTTTTTTGAAAAACTGGACTCTCTTGGGTGTCCATAAGAATGTAAGGAACTGTGCAGAACATATTGTTGTATGTGTCTGTCTGTCTGGTAGTGTAACCCACAGACCTTCTGGGGGTGATCCACTGTCCCCATGTAGTGGCACAAAGACCACTAGGGCATGGCTACACTGGGGAGTTATTTCAAAATAACAAGCAGAGTGTCCACGCTACCAAGCCTGTTGTTTCAAAATCAGGGGCTGGTTATTTCAGAATAACGCCTTTTTCCCCGGGGGATAAGCTTATTTTGGGAGTTATTTTGAAATGAAAAAATCTCATTGTGCAGACCTAGCTTTACAGGGTGTGTCCAGACTACAGGGTTTTTTCGAAAAAAGTGGCCTTTTTTCACAAAGGCTTCCCCTGCATCTAGACGACTGCCACGTTCTTTCGAAAATAAATCAAAAGAACACAGCAGTTTCTTCGACCACGGAAAACCTCGCTTTACGAGGAAGAACGCCTTTTTTTTGAAAGTGCTCTTTGGAAAAAAAGGTGCTATGTAATGCAAACTGTGCTTTTTCGAAAGAGAGCATCCAGACTGCCTGGGTGCTCTCTTTTGGAAAAAGCGGCTTGCTTTTTTGAAAGAACTGGTTGTAGTCTAGATGCTCTTTTTCGAAAAAGGCTTGCAGTCTAGACCGAGCCACAGAGAGAATGAGTCTGTTCCACAGCCTGAGCTGAGAACCAGCTGGCTTTTCACTCATGCCATAGAGCAGTGGTTCCCAAACTTTTTGGCATCACGCCCCCTTTTCGATTTTTGAAAAAACCCTCACGCCCGCCTCCCCTGCAAAATAGCAAAACTTGTTGAGCAAAAAAAAAAAAAAAGAACTTGATGGGAGGGGGCTGGGTCGCCTTGCACCCCCCTGGAATTTCTTCACGCCCCCCCCCCCCATTTGGGAACCCATGCCATAGGTGTTCACATGCTTAGCTCCAGAGGTCTCAGGTTTGGTCCTGCCTGCAGACAAATGGGACATTACGCTAGGAAAATGTGGGTTGTTGAGGTCACTGACAGTCTTACTACAGTCAGCACTGATAAGGGGTGAGACTTTCATCCCCTATTGCAGCTCCTGCATGTGGGACAGTAGGGGCAGAATGGTGTAAAGAGACACTGGTCTGGCAGGGGAGGACTTCCCCTTGCAGGAGCTGCAGAGCTCAGCCATAAATTGGCCTTTTGAGACATTCCCCGCCCCCCCCATCCACCAGAAGCCTTCAC
The DNA here is from genome assembly GCA_032595735.1 of Pelochelys cantorii. Lineage (NCBI taxonomy): Eukaryota > Metazoa > Chordata > Testudines > Trionychidae > Pelochelys > Pelochelys cantorii. Next base: position 30,580,403 of record CM064343.1, on the reverse strand, counting down.
ATAGGAGATGTGCTGGCTAGTGTAGGGGTGGGGTGGGCATAGAAATACATCACACAGTGCTATGGAGATTCTGGAACACACAGGCCACTTTAGATATAGTTAAGGTCTTTCTGACTGTGTTAGGTTCCTTCCACTCCCACATGTATGAATTATATTCCTCCCACATCACCTGCAAGTTTAGCTCACTCAGCCTCAGGGAGTCTGTGGCACAACGAATATGCCAACGAGAAGGTGTAACTTACACAAGCTTTGGGGGGGGACGCGACTTGATCCTTCACTCGCGCGCTGGTTTTACATGGGCGTAGCTCCTCTGATTTCACTGGAGTTGCTTCCCGTTTCCACCGGTCGATCAGAGCAAAGCACAGTGACTCAGCTGAGAATTTGGCACCGCATCTCTGAGCTGTCAATGTAAGAGCCAGGCAGAAAGGAACAGAGGGGCCGTGGTGATCATCGGGAGTGTGTGTTCTGTGCTGAGAGGGAAACCACACAAGGAGCCTAGCATAATAAATGAAAATCCCAAACACACTCGGGAGAGTGAAGAAAGTCTGTGGCTTGTAAGCAAAACTACTGTATGTTCAACTGGGGTCAAGTGGTATATCTGACGTGTCAGGGGAAGGTGTAAGCTGCCTCCCTCTCAACTTAGCCCACTCTTCGAAGGGAAGAGGGAAAGAAGAATTTGCTGGATGTTTTGAATCGGCATGAGGTTTTTTTGATGTTTCGAGTCGGGGGATCCTTCCCTTAAGAAAGAGACACCGCTGGAAGTGTGTTAATGCCACAATCAACATGACCTCTGCGACCCCATCCCTCACCACCTTTTTCTTTGCATTCTCCCTCGACCCCAGTTTTCTGACTTAGGCTCAGGTAGCCATGCCTGCCTTTGTTAATGCCACATTTCCTGAGGCCTGACTAGGCCACAGCAGAAGCAACGTCCTGTGTGCTTGGCCCTATTTGATACGGATGTAATATGTCCATCTTCCATCTCTCTCTTCACCCTCTTCTTGTTTTGTTCTTTCCCTTCTCCTCTTCTCTTGTGCTCTCTGTCCCTCCCTAGGTCTCTGTCCCTTCCCGCCTGCTATTTAAGAACATAAGAACAGTCATCCTGGGTGCCACCAAAGGTTCCTCTAGCCCAGTACTGGCCAAAAGCTTCAACGGGCATTCAACAGGCAGCCCTGGAGTGATCTATCCCCCATTGTCCAGTCCCAATTTCTGGCACTGAGGAACCTCACGTCTGTCTTTTTGTCCGTTCTCTACCCCATGCTATGGTCTATCATGCCTCACGAGCTTCTCCCTTCATGGCTCCCCCCCTCACTGCCCCCTCCCCCTCACTAATATTTATGGTGTGTATTACCACAGTATCTCAGAGGCCTACTCCTAGACAGGGGCTCATTGTGCTTGGGGCTGTACAAACATAGCCCACATGTGGAGGTGGCTTTTCACACTTTCTGATTCCCCAACTAAGGTGTGGATGGCCCCTTCACATGATACCCAGCCCTGTGGGGTCCGCCCCTTTCTCTGCGCTGTGTTTCCAGCTGAGTGGGGAATGCAGCAGCAAGCAGCGCTGGCCAGGGAGGTTAAAATGTTCCCCTACAGGTTTGTGTGTGTGACCATTCCAGATGTCAGATCTGTGCCCATTAATCCTTTGTGCTGGCCACCACCCTGACTGCCAGGCTCCCTGCCCACGCCTGCAGCTGGGCTGCACAGCTGGTTGGCTCTGGCCCCAGCTGGGCTGTGCTGCCAGCTCTGGCCCTGGCTACCCCTCCTGGGCAGACTCCACTGCTGCGTCTGGCCCTGGCTACCAGGCAGACTCTGCACCCCAGCTGGATTCCGCTGCCAGGTCTGGCCATGGCCACCGGGCTCCACGCTGCTGGCTCTGGTTCCGCTGCTGGCCCCATCACTGGGATCTGGGCTTCTCTGTCCAGGGCTTTCTGGTCCTGCCAGACCAGAGACTCCCAGGCCACAGAGGTTCAACCTGTATATTAGGCGTGGGGGGCCGCTGACCCACAGAAAAATCAGTCAGGGGCCACACACAGAAAGATCCTCCCCCTTGTTCCCTTGGCACACCAGACCCTACTAGATTGTGTGGTGGGGAAGCTGGAGCACCAGCGCGAGCTCCCCAATGCTGGTGGGGGGGCCCTCACTCTCAGGGGCTGGATCCAGGCAAGCCAGGGACCGCATCTGACCCCCAGGCCTTAGGTTCCCCACCCCTGCTGTATATGGTGCTTTCCACTGAGCCATTGGCTTCATACTTCAAGAAGCACAATCTCATGGTGCTGGCCACGTCCCCAGCAGTCCACCACAGGGTGGTCGTCTTGAATGATCCCTAAAAATCTTCCGGCAGGGAATTCGCCTGCTACGTCGACACATTGGCTCCACGGGGTCTTTTGATGTGGGTTGAAAAGTCATTATTATTGTGGTGCTGTTTACCAGTTGTTTTTTCACTATGCGGGTGAGGTTAAAAGAAATAATAATATAAGAGAGACTCATCCAGAGGAACTGCCTGCAACATGCTATTTGCATTTTTAAAGAAATGCTTCTTTGAGACAGCTTGGGTGAAAGGTCAATATTTGCATATAAATAGAAAGAAAGTGTATGAGGCTGGAAGTTACAGCTATATTATTTTCTCAGCGGTGTGCTGCTGTTTGGGAGATTAAGGGACAGGGTTTGTATTTGGCTTTTATTGAATAGAAAAGTTATCAGGAAAGCGAAATTATGCTTGTACGCTTACCTCGTTATGTTCTAAAAAGCAACATCCCATTCCTCCCTTCCCAGACACATTGGTGTGCAAATAAGTGTGTAACACATCATCACACATACAGAGGTAATGTACAAAAATGCCCTGGCAAACACCAAGAGGAACTACACATATAAAGGGACTTTGGAGGGCAAAGCAGGTTACAAGTAAGGACTGTTATGTTTTTCCTGTACATGGCAGTAGAAGAGATATTGTGAATAAGTTTGGAAATAAGCCAGTAGTTTGACTTTTGTTCATGCTCAGATCTGTTCCATTGGTAATTATCCATGTGCTTATAAGGTTTACCCATCTGTTCTTTTGACCACAATCTAAGCCGCTTTTTGTTGCTCCCAGGTAGAGATCCCTGTGCAGCAGGGCTAGGTGTAACCTAGAAAGCAGTGAAAGGTTGAAACCCAGGGTCTCCATTGTTGATCTCTTGTCCCACAGGACATAAAGAAGGTCTCTAGGGATGGTGGGGGGGAGGGGAATTACTGGTAAGTTTAATATTCCTTCTTTGTACTCTTCATCTAAGCAGCCCTCTCCCATGACAGCAGTAATGACATTTGGGCCATGCTTATTTAGAAACCTTTTTAAATGGAGGTGATGGTGGAGAAATCATAACAGAAATACACTGTTTTGGAAAGCACTTTTAAACAGGGCAGCCAGTTAATTTGTCTCTCTGGTTATGTTAGATATTTCCACTTTAAGTCCCTAATTTAGCAGGTACTTTAATATATGCATAACTCTTACCTACAGCATTCGATGTGGCTACTCTTATGAATAAAATTAAACACGTGTTCAAACTCTTTGCAAGATTGAGAGATAACTTAGCCAAACGCAGTAGCATTCGTTGTCTAATGATAGGTTTGCTCTTTCTGACCCCACACCTGAAACTCCTGTAACTTTATATTTTCCTGTTCTTTGACTCTTCGCCCCTCCTTCCCTTCCACCCACCCCTCCACCCTGAAGGTAGAAAAACAGCTTCCCAGTTTGAGAACAACAGAACAAAGAGCTGGAAAAAAAATGCTGAAACACTGAAATTATTTTCCGTGGACAAAACTGTCTTTATTTTAAATCCTATTTTACAGAACGGCACACAAACAAAACTGCTGCTGTGTGCCAGAAACATTTCCCCCTTCTTGAAGAATGTATGAGTAACATGAACATCAGGGAACGGCAGGAAAAAGATGTTGTTTTGTAACCTTATATAGCCTCTTCTAGCCTATTTCTGTCACACTCAGTACAAGGCATTGTCTAGTTAACTGTTCAAGAACACTGGGCCCTCGATATCCTTTTTAATGAGCCCAGTCTATTGTTTTATATTGTGGGAGTGCTTAGCACCCTGTTCTGTCAGGTGTTGTCGAAACACAGGACAAAAAACGGCCCCTGCCCTGAAAAGCTGACATCTGAAGTGGAAGAGACAACAGGTCTCTACAGCCGGCCAAGAGGAGGACAAGGCCACAGTGAGATAATATTTGTCAGCGTAACTGGCACTGACCAAAACGTACCCATGGCCTATTCGTTGTCAAGGGTTTTTTGTTCACCTCATGGCAGGGGCGATAGATTTTTCCTGAAGGGGGGCACACTCTTTCTGGGCCCCTCCCCTACACCAGGCTGGAAGCTGGAGCAGGGCTGGGGAGCTCAGGCCTCTCCAGTTGCCTGGGGTAGGAGGACCTGAGAGCAGCCCCCAGCTCATGTCCCTGCCCCCCAGGTCCACCAACCAGGGCAGCAGGGTCCGTGGCTCCCCACAACCGCCCCTGTGGCTCCTACCCTGACCCTGCTCTAGTGGGATCTGGTTTGGGGGCTGACAAGCCACCACAGCTATGGGGAGCTGCAGACCCTCTGGCTGCCCTGAGTGGGAAGCCCGAGGGGGTGGGAAGATGGGCTGGGGGCTGCTTTTGCCCCCCGCCTCCCACACACATTCTGGGCAGGCGGAGAAGCCAGGGTTCCCCACAGCTGCCAGCCTGCCTGGGCCTGGCTCCAGCTTCTGGCCTGGCAGGGAGGGAGGGCCTTGAGGGGGAAGAGGCAGAGTGAGGAGCAGGCCCTGTGGCAAAATGTGGGCCTGTCGAATTTCAAAAATGGGAGGGTCATGGCCCCATGCCCCCATCCCCACTCCAGTGCAGTGCCCCTGCATCATGGCAAAGGAGGAGAGGGACGTATATGGGGAGCTCCTCATAAGTGTGAGGCACAGAACAGGAGAAAGTAGGTGCTTGACTGAAAACTTAGCCAGCGGGCTATGAGGGCGGATTCCCTCGTCTGACCGGAGAGCGGTGTGGCCATCTCAGCTGTGAATGATGAGGAGCAGAGTGAGGAGACAAGTAGCTTTAGGTTTGCGGTGGAGAAGGGGGAGCCCACGGAAGGAGATCCAGGAAGAGGCGAGGTGGCCACAGTGGCAAGCTGGGAGAACAATCTTGCATCCATTGAAAAGGAAGCTGCCGAGTGGAGAGAGCTTGCGTTTGTCAAGGCTGGAGAGAGGGCCATTGCAGTAGCTGAGAGATGTCTTTGCTAGGTGGATGGCTAAGAGAGGCTACATCTCACAGGTGTCACAACAGAGAGATGTGGCCTAGAAGTCCGGGTCTGAGAGTGCTGAGTAGAAGTTGATGCACTGACATGGAAGAGGGGGTTTAAGCCTTGGTTGTGGCCATGCTGAATTGATGGTGAGGGCTTGGCCCTCGTGACTGAACGGAGGGCAACAGCGGAGTGATGCTTCTGAGGAGGCCAAGGAAACAGCTGTGTCCTATTCTCTGTCCCTTGGTCCAGCCAGCTAGAAGCTCTTGTGTTCCTCGCACCCTACTGCCTGCAGAGCTGAACGGGATTATGCCCTGCAATGAACGCCTTGGACACGTACTTCTGCTGAGTGGGTTGTTAGCAATGCAAGTGGCTCTGGGGGCATCCATCCAACAGGCAGAGCAAAAAGTTCTGATCCTCCTGAAATTGCAAACCGTTCTTTCCTGGGGGAAGGAGGTAAAATACAACCGTGCGCTTCACCGATCGTTTCAGCTTGGAAGCCCCAGAAAAGTATGAGCATGAGGGTGGGGGGGTTAGGCTCAAAACGTAATGCCCTCAATGAAAAGAGTTTTTGTCTGACCTTGGTCCTTCGTGGGTATTTGACTATGCCACCATTCTGCATAATTCGAAGGCTCAGAAGATAGCTGGGTAGGAAGTAGTGGGGAATAAAAGGGAGAGGGCTTGGATGCACTGGCAAACTCCATAGGGTTGCCAAGTGTCCGGTTTTTGCCCGGATAGTCTGGTAATTGCGTCTTCTGTCCGGTAAAAAAATTTAAAGGCGCAGTTGACCTTTTTTTTGTTTGTTTTTTGTTTAACAAGTTTGGTCTCCGGTGTTTTGTTTTGTTTTTTTGCTCAACCAACTTTTTTTTACCCACCGTGATCGGGATTTTTTTATGGAGGTATCTGGCAACCCTAAAACTCCATAAAGTCCCAGGCCACAAGATGTCAGATCAGACGTAATGTACATTGACCAAGTCGCAGGAAAAGGAACCATAGAAGAGTCATTGTCCAGAATGGAGATGCTGGGACGAGGAATTTTGTCCCATGTCCTCTGAACTATTGTAAACGGTGCCTGCATTTCTTGTCAACTGGAAGGGCATAGGGATTTGCTTAACTGCTTTAAATCAGATGGACTGTTGTTGTTTTTTAAAGTGCCTGGGGGTGTGGTTCAAACACTGTGTGCAGAGGAGAGGAGCTGGGGATCTAAATGTCTGTTGTGCATTGTGGAGAAGTGCCCAGACCCATGGCTGTCCACTAGTATCCTGAGGAGCCCCAGGGCAAGGGCCTTCCGAGAAGCACCCACGTTTCCTGTCGGTCCTCCCATCAGCACTTCTAATGCTAACACTTGGTTCACAGGCCAGGCTAGAGGGGAATCTTAGTGCCCAGACCAATCACCTCTTAGTCCCAATAAACCTGAACATCTGGGTTTGAGTTGTGCTTCATGACACAACCCACAGCATGGTGGGGGGACCTGAGTTCTGGGAGAGTAGGGCACTGCCTAGTTAGGGGAGAGTTCAGGCCCCAATTGGGACTTGCATTTACTTAGACATCTTCTGGTTCATCCCCCACCGGCCCACTGGGTAGGCAAATGCTCCCCCGTGGCCTCCTGGTTCTCCAAACATAAGGAACGGAATGAATCCAACCTATTACCCCTGCCCCTGGGTTTGGAGATGTTGGTTCTGTGGAGTTTGGAGAAAGGGGCAGTACCTCCCTCACAGAGCTGAAGGATGGGCCCCACAGTGAGGGCTCTAGTCTGCATCCAATGCCCAGCTCAGCTACAGACTCTTTGTGTGACCTTAAGCTAACCACATGATCTCCCTGTGCCTCAGTCCCTCAATCTATAAAATGGGGATAATAATTCCTTCCTTTCTCCCACCCATTTTCTGTCTTGTCCAGGCCTGCCGATGGGTGGGGGGAGTGAAGGAGACAGTAGCCATGGAGCTTGGGGCTCCTAGATGCTGCTGCTGCTGCTACTGCTCAAGGTCCTGCCCCTTCCAGGAGTGCAGAGCTGCCCCCATCCCCTGCCCAGGGGTCCACAGAGGCTGTCAGCTCCCCGGCCTCATCTATTTAGACTGCCAGCTCCATATGCTTTTCCCAGGTTTTGGAGTGTACCAAGAACTGCCAAGACCAAGGGTGGGCAATAATTTTTGCAGGGGGGCCACTTAATGAATTTTTGTATATTGTCATGGGCTGGCTCCACCCCTGGAAGGGGTGGGACCTGTGGTGGAAGGGGTGGGGCTGGGGACCAGCCTTCCCACCCCAGAGTGGGCTGGGACCGGAGGCTTTGAATTAAAAACACCGCACAGGGCTCACTGCTCCACTGCTACTGCATTGCCCGGCAGCTGCCCGGGGTTACTGTGGCTATTTAAAGGGTTCACAGCTCTGACCTCTGCTGGGGTAGTGCCAGAACCATGAGCCATTTAAATAGGATCCTGCTGCCTGAGCCACCACCTGGAAATTCGGTGGCATGGACAGCAGGCTATAAATAGAAAGCGACCAGCTGGAGTCTGCAGGCCGGATCAAAGTGATAGGCAGGCTGGGTGTGGCCCCTGGGCCGCATCTTGACCAGCTCTGAGCAAGATTCTGAGCTTTTTCCTAAACAACCGACTAAGTTCCTCTAAGTTCCTCCCGACACAGGCCAAAGAAGGTGAACAAATGGAAATGGAAGAGTCCCTAGAGATCTAGAAGCACTAGCACTTCCATCGATACACCACATTCTAATCTATTTCTTCAATCCTATTCACTGATAGAGTATGTGATCTGTATCTATTACACGGCTGTTTTACGTCAACTAATGTTTTAATAAGTGGTCGTTAACCATGCAATATATAGTTAGCGTCCTGTGTCAAATCTTAAATGAAATGCATGTTTGGGACGTTCAGTTCCAAGCACTGGACACCGCTTTCCTGCAGTACCTTGGATAATATTCACCTTGGGTAGGAAACATTGAAGAGCCACGAAAGGAGGCTTAACCCCACATTTGCTGAGCCAGGAATGGGAAGAATGGCTAAGTTCGCTTGGATCAGCCATGTCTGTTTGTTTTGCCATCAGCAGCGGTTTTAATGCAGCTCCCTTGAGAAAGCACCTTGAGGCATCGCTGTGACGCTGCCGCGTTCGTGAAGGCTAAATGGATACCTACGCTCGCAGCGTATCAATTCAAGCAAATCTCTGTTCCCTGCGTGTGGGGATTAAGCGGGAGCATGGAAATTAGTCACAATTCAGCCTGGGTTTCATTTAACTACATCCCTGGCTGCTGGATGAGAGGGACTCTGTTGTGCAGTTAGGATCCAACGGACAGGAGCCTGGAATCAGAGATGGAAGGATTATTAGCGGCACCTCCAGGAAAAAAAGCCCTCCTCGCCCTACCGTGACTTTGACCACACAGTAAAACAAATTCTGGTTGTTAATGTTCTCCACATAGCTGGATATTACCCTGCTGAGAACCAGCCTTTTCCGGGTGGGGAAGGGCTTTGAATGCTTTCCTTTGTGGCAATTTTTTCACAACGTTTAACACCTCTCCTTTTCTTATACAATATCAGGAAGGTGAATTAATAACCAGAGGGGGGAGGGGAGGGAGGAGGATTTGAAAGAAAACCCCCAGAACTGCTGTTAATCAACCCTTGCATTCACACAGTGCGTGTGGATGTAGTTGATCACCCAAATAAAGGACTCGTCCACTTCTGTTATGCAGCTGCTGCTGGGGTGGAATACAATAGTGGTTGGGGTGGCTTAAAGTTTTTTGTTTAACGGTGCAGAGCGCCCCTCCCCCCATGTCTGCACAAAATTGCTGGGGGGATTGGCGTAAGGCCACGGTAATTAAACGCAGAATGATTCTCGTGCCTGTCTGCCCATTACCAAAGAATAGTGTCCGGAGCACATGTGTGGCAGACTCGGAGAACCCTTGTCACATGGTTCCTTCCACGAAGGGCTGGAAGGCTGCAAGTACAAAGAGGGCCTAATCCAAAACCCATTGAGATTAAAGGAAAGGCTCCTGTTGAGGTCAGGGGCCTCTGGATCAGGCTTTGAATCAAGGGTGGGCAAGATTTGGCCCAAGAGCTGGATACGGCCCACCTAGCTGTTTGATCCTGCCTGCAGCCCTCCCTGCCGCTCCCCTGCCCCCACGCCAATCCAGACCTGGGGGGGAAGAGGAGAGTGCACGAAGTCATTCATTATTCAAAATGGCTGGCAGTTTCCTCTAGGTGCTACACGCCCCTGGCAGGGCAGGAATGAGGGGCGAGAGATTTTATGCGCCACCCTGCCCCTAGGCTCCAATTGGCCTGGGAGGGGGATGGGGACCGTGCGAAGTCTCCTCCCCCAGTCCCGGGCACATGGTGCCTAGAGGGAACCACCCCTTCCGGGGACCAGAGAGAGCCTGCCATCATGCACTAGCATGCATGAAGTGGTCCCCCTGCAAAAATTATTGCCCACCCCTGCTCTGAGTGCAGCAAACAAAAGTAAGGAGCCATGTAGAGAGCTTTGCACATGCAGCGAGGTTCCAGCCCTGTCTAGCTTACCTCTAGTTTTCGCACTCCATATAGTCGCCTTCGCAGTGCTTCGCGAGGAGCTTTGGGAAGGAGACATAGTTCTCCTCACTCCCGCTTCTGATCTTGACCCAGGCCTCTGTGTGTGTGTGGTACCCAGATTGGGGTGTGAATGGCTTGGCCGATGCCTTGCATTCCTCCTCACCGTGTTCCAAGCCATGCACATGTAGATTTCTCTTTGCCACGGGAGCATCCTTGAGTGGCAGTGAGGGAAACTCTCATCCTCTTCCTTCCTTTGACTTTTTTCTGGAGTCTGTGTGAATAAAAGAAGCTTGGTCATCCCCCCCACTCCTTCTGCCCATTTTTAAGGTAACCTGGTACCAAAACTGTGATACTATGAATCCTAGAATTGGAAGGGACTCTAGAGGTCATCAGGTCCACACTCCTGCACTCATGGCAGGACCAAGCACCATTTAGACCATCTCTGACTGGTGTCTGTCTAACCTGCTCTTAAATATCTCCAGTGATGGAGATTCCACAACCTCCCTAAGCAATTTATTCCAGTGTTTTAACCACCCTGATAGGTAGGAAGTTTTTCCTAATGCCTCTGTGGCTGCTGTTTAAACCTATTGCTCCTTGTCTGATCCTCAGAAGTGAAGGAGAATCATTTTTCGGCCTCCTCCTTGTAACAAACTTTTAGGTACTAATGGGGTATTTTTCTAAAATCCCATGACTTTAAAACCAGTTACATGATTATTGTGGGATGAGAGAGGCTGGCTGATGTTTTCATGTTTGGGGTTGGCAACGCTGAGATGATGAAAATGTTGTGGAGAAGTAGCATTAACACTGCACCTTTAAGAATATTGTCTTAAACTTTCAATCATTTATTAAACCACCAGACACACTTAGCCCATGGCCACAGACTTAAAACCATGTCTTGAAAAAGGGCTATAATGTAATTTTGTTTTATAACTGTGCCTTACAACATTTTCCCCTCAAGAATGTATTACGAATGGCTTTTTATAACATCCTTAAAAGGAAGCTCAGTTTCCAGATGGGCTGCTACTTGTATTTGGTAGTAAAACCTTTCATTTTGATGGACACTTCTGAACCTGTATATGACGGGGTGAGGTCACAGAAGACCCCTTGGGGGTGCTGCCAGGGTGCTGACAAGACCACTGCCACTTGCCTTCCCGCTCTCTGGGGCTCCTCACCACCTGGTTTTGCTGGGCCAGCTCTGCTGGCCTCCCCCAGCCGAGGCCCCGGGCTGAGAATCCCCCCCACTCCCCCCCAACCCTGAGAAGTAGTAAAGACATTGAACTTCTTCTAGGGTTGCCAGATGGTTTCAACAAAAATACTGGACACACTTGACATTACATCACAATCTACATTCCATCTGATTTAGAAAATACCGGACATTTCTATTGTCTCATTTCTATTTTCTCAATTTGTTTCCCAAACAGAAAGCTCAAATATTGGACTGTCCAGTTCAAAACCGGACACCTGGCAACCCTAACTTCTTCAGGTCCAAGGAGAGTGCAGTTTTGGGCCCAGCCTCCTGGGATACCACTCCCCAAATGGGATCAAAACCCCCAGTGAATTACCTGGGTAAGCTCCCTTTAGCAATGAAAGGAGGAATATACACACTGGTTGCCCCCCCAGGTTGTAATTATTTACCCTGGGTTTGATAGAAAATAAAAGTGATTTAATTAGGTACAAGCAGTAGGATTTAAGTGGTAATACGTGAGAACAGGCAGAGCCAAGTAGGTTACAAATCAAAAGAAAGAAAAACGCTTGGCTAATTCTACACTGAAACCTCAGTACAAACTTTTCAAACTCACTCTAAAACTTCTTTTCCAGCTGCTCCTCCAAACCAGGGCTGTCTCTCCACCCTGGGGTCTTCAGCTTCTTTCTTCAGGTGCAGCCCAGCCAAAAGACCCAGGCTCCTGCTTCCCTATTCTTTTTTAAAGGATTGAGGCCAGTTCCTACCAACCACTGCTCCAATTTAAAGACAAAAGAGATTGTTTAATAGTTGCTCATCAAGACATGGAGGGTAACCCCTTCCATGTCTCTCCTTCAGACATTTAAAACCCACACAGTATTCCCCACTCCATGTCTAATTTTACACACAAAAACGATACATACATCAAAGTAAGATAAGCAGAACCAGTGGATCATGACATAAAGATTGATGGGTTACATGACATAATTTGCTGAAAGCAGCTTGGAGTTACGCACATTCATGAGCATAAGTCCATTTCGTAAAGCATGGTGGTTGGAGGTCCATCACAATGTATAGGGTGATCATCACCTTGTTTTTTTAAAAACAAAGCAAAAAAAAAAAAGCATGATATAATTTGTGACCCAAGCAACATAGAAAGTCCATGGCCTGTATGGGATCCCACATTAGATTCCATCTTGCTTGATTAGTCTAACAAGCGTGAACTACGTCACTGTGGAATAATCCAACCTTTTTTTTGGTTTTGTTTTTAAAGATGAAAACTTTTTAATGCTTTTTGTACCCATGTGCCCGATATACAGAGGGGGAAATGGGACAAGTACTCTGCCCTATGCATCCAGGCGAGGAGCAGAGAGGATTCTGGAGCTCTCCCTTGAGGGCCTGTGCCCCTATGTAAATGTAGAGCAATTCCATTGCAGTGGGTGGCGTTAGGCTGGTATAGACACAGCGTGCAGTCTTGCCAACTCTTGTGACTTTTAATCGGGAGACTCATCTTGGCTTTTTGCAAAGCCTCAGTTCCTGGAGTCATGTGAACACATGACAATCTCGATTTTTGTTTTAAGAAAATAGTACGTGTCTCCACCTTGTGGTTGTAGAGAAAAGGTTGGAAATGCAACTAGAGTCTGCTCCAGAACTTCACCAGCCAGATGGAAAATAAGAAGCAAGCAGCTCATGTTTTATTCTTTGGTTTAAAAATTCCAGTCTCCTAAGTCTGGGCGAGGGATGTTAAAACGTGTGTATTTATGTGAATGTTGCCTTGCGCTCCTCTTCCCGCACTCCATGGAGCCACCTTGCCCTGCCCTGCGCTGCTGTCTGTGTAACAGAGGCAGAAGCAGGGGAGGGGGCAGGCAAGAGCTGGTGTTTGGTGGAGGGCAGGCAGCTCCATGGGAGCCGGTACGTGTGTGTAGACGGCTCAAAAGCCGGCTCCCTGTGTGCACTGGCTCCTGCCTGCCCCTCACGCTGCTGCCTCTGATACAGAGGCAGCAGCGTGGGGGAGGGTGAGCCTGCATGTAACCGTGAAGGTTAACCCATGAGCCCAGACTCATCAGTTAACTGTGTACACTATCATGTTCCTATGCTGGGAAGCACTGGACTAGCATTTGTGAATGCTTAGGACTGAGCTGAGTACCAGTGAATGGTGCAACAGGCCTTTGTCATGGCAGGGATGCACAGTCCCCCAAGGTGCACTGCACACTGGACTCAGTCACAGCACCTCTGCTTCTGAAAGCCTGAGCGGCACCCTATAGGAATAGGTATACAGCCTTTGGGAGTATACTTTGCTACCCCAGTGATGTATGGGGAAGAGGCAGAGTCATGCACTACCAGTTCCTACCTCTTCTCAGTGTGGCATGTGCTGGAATAGGCTGACGAACTTACTACGCTGCATGTGGGCACCTGAATTTTGCAGAGTTTGGACCAGACCCTCCGTATTTACTCAGGTTCCTTCCAAAGATTCCCAGCTGTTTCCATAAATCTGGGACGCATTTTGACTCTTTGAGGATGCCCCGACCCAGGCAAGGTTTGCTGAATTTAGTTTCCCATGCAAACGTGTTACACGGCTCAAAACTGGGTTGGCCAGGTGCTGCAAATTCAAGACCTACAAACCCATGATGCCTGGTTTGTTCTTTCAGCTTGTCTCCTTTGCAGGGCTTCAGTCGATCCGGGAAGAGCTAGAGAGTCTGGGCGGAAAGTTGGAGCCACGATGCCACAGCAAAACCAAAGTGGTTTTTGGCACAATGCAGCACCTTGCTGTGATTGGTGTATGTAATTTTATATCTTAGGGTGTGTCTATACTACAGGGTTTTTTTGAAAAAAGTGGCCTTTTTTCAAAAAAACTTCCCCTGCGTCTAGACTGCTGCCGCACTCTTTTGAAAGTCAATCGAAAGAACGCGGCAGTTTTTCGACCGTGGAAAACCTCATTTTACGAGGAAGAAAGCCTTTTTTCAAAAGTGCTCTTTCGAAAAAAGGCGTTATTGAAAGTGAACTGTGCTTTTTCGAAAGAGTGCATCCAGGCTGCCTGGGTGCTCTCTTTTGAAAAAGCAGCTCACTTTTTTGAAAGTACTGGCTGTAGTCTAGACGCTCTCTTTTGAAAGAGGTTTTTTGAAAGATTCTTTCGGAAAAAGGCCACTTTTTTTAAAAAAAACCCTGTAGTCCAGACGTACCCCTAGAGAGGAGCCCACACTGTGAAATTGGGGGTGGGTCAAGATCTGGACTCCATCAATGTCTTTTGAAGTGCCAAGATCTAGGGTTTGGAAATGAGCCCATCCTGGGAGGAAAAAGCAAATTGTGGTGATGCATGCTGCTCCCAAGGAGAGCCCAGCCCTACTCAGTGCTAGAGGACCTAAGGGGGCACGAAGCAGGATGGGAAAACTAGTTCTGTGTGTTGCAGATAAAAATCTGCCTGGTTCCAGCCCCCCTGATTCTAAGCATCAAAGGAGCTGCTGATTTTATCTGGAATTGTGTGAGCTCTGCAGATCAGGTCATAAATGATGAGGGTAACTTGTCAGTGGGCAGTTGCATACGTCACAGAATCTCCTTGCCACTTGGCAACTAACTTCTTCAGCTCAGCATTTCCCGTCTTCCCAGGGAGATGTCAGGTATAAAAATCAACCCCGTCTTAGTGCACTTCGGAGGGTTGCACCCCGGAGTAGACTCTGCGCAACTTTTCAGCATGTTTGGCTCACTGCAGTCTAGACCGTTTGCTTATTCTACATTTTTTCTAAAATCTGGGGCAAAACCAAATACCTTCTTGTGCCTTTCAAAGGGGGAGTGCTGCTGTTTTAGCTTTTGAGGACATTTCAGAGAATTGGATTAGCTGATGAATTCCTGGACAATGCTTCATCTGTATTTAATTTTTTTTAAAATTTGATGGCCACGGTTCAAAATACAGTAGACCAAATTCTGCCCTGGGATTTGCAGATGCAACACTGCCAATTAAACACCAAGCAGGGTCACAGGAATGGCTTACATCAGGGCTGGGGAACCTTCTTTTGGCTCAGGGGCCATTGACTCACAGAAAAATCAGTTGGGGGCCACACCCAGGTAAGATGAAAAAAAAAGTAACCCTCACTAATGTGGCCCCTGCCTGAGAAGGAGAACGACACTCTTCCCCTCCCCGATTTCCCTCACACACCAGAGCCTATGGAGGCCCGGGCTAGTAGATTTTGTGTGCTCCATCCTCACAGGGAGACAGCGGGGGGCAGGAACAGACAAGCCAGGGACCACATCCTACCCCTGGGCCTTGGGTTCCCCACCCCATCTTAGAGCCTGATGCAACAGAGTTGGTTGGTTGGTTGGTTGGTTTGTTTATAAACACAAGGGTGTCTTGGAAATGTACTAGGCATAGAAAGAACCTCGCTCCACACCTTGCAACTGTAACCACCTGAGCTGTTGCAAGGGTTAGGGGATGAGGTATCCAAAAGGGTGTCACAAGGAGGAGGGAGAAAAATTGTTCTCCTTGGCCTGTGAGCATAGGACAAGAAGCAATGGGCTTAAGCTGCAGCGAGGGAGGTTTAGGTTGGACATTAGGAAAAACTTCCTACCTGTCGGGGTGATGAAACACTGGAATAAATTGCCAAGGGAGGTTATGGAATCTCCATCACTAGAGATATTTAAGAGCAAGTTACACAGACATCTATCAGGGATGGTCTAGATGGTACTGGGTCCTGCCATGAGGGCAGGGGACTGGACTTGATGACCTTTCGAGGTTCATCCCAGTTCTAGTGTTCTATGATTCTATGAGGGAGGGTACAAGCTGCTGCTCTCTGGGGAGTAGGCCTGTGAGCAGCAGAGATAAAGGAAATATGATTCCTGTGTTAACAAAGTTGTCCTGGCTAACTAGATTCAGGATGGGGACACTTGGGCTGTCAGGGTGTCTGTTTCTACTGACACCTAGTCCCTAGTCCCTCCCCTGCTACTGCTCCATCGCATGACATGACCCAAAGTACGAGTAGGTGGGGATAGTGTCACCTGTGAGCATCAATAACTGGCCAGTGGACCAGGAATTGTGGCATCAGGGGGTCAGGTTCACCAAGGCAGTCACCTAGGGTGACAGTTGTCATTTCTACCCTACAACTTGGCCACCTAGGAGCAAATCAGGCCCCCGTGGGGTGGGAGCTATGTGTTTTCCTCCTTACGGATGTCTCAAAGGGTATGTCTACACTACAGAGGGTTTTTTTTAAAAAATGGTGGTTTTTCCAAAAAAATGTCAATTACATCCTTGCTGCAATCATGTTCTTTTGACACAAAAATCAAAAGAACAGAGTGGTTTTTCCAGCATTGGTAATCCTCGTTCTATGAGAAGAAAGCCTTTTTCCGAAAGAGCTCTTTTGCAAAAAGGTGTGTGTGGATGGGGAAGAGGGAGTTCTTTTGGAAGAAGAGGAAAAGCCACAGGTGCCCTGGTGGCCACTCCATCCATAGTAATCACAGCTTACATGCAAGAGAGCGTCCATTCAGTGTGGATGCTATCTGTCGAAAAAGCAGATTGCTTTTTCAATGCGCTTTCGCAGTGTGGATGCTCTGTTTTGAAAGAAGTTTTATTGGAAGGTCTCTTCTGGGAAAGCTTCTTCCAAAAGAAACCTGCAGTCTAGACATAGACCATCTCTGAGCTTTTGCAAACCCCGCCTCACACTGCATAGAGGACTTGCAATGGCGGTTTGAGTCCGTGAACCTTTCTTCTGTACCTTAAAGCCCCTTTTCCCCAAAGTGGGTCTGTTAGTTTAAAACACATGCTCATAGTTAAAGAACAGTCAGCATGAGGTGGAGACAGACGCATGCTACCCCTTCACGAGAGGCTGGAACATGTGGGTGCCCTATAGATAGTGTCTGACTTGCATTTAGTTTTCATTGAACTTTTGCCTTTGATTTTTTGTTTATATCTTTCCCTCTCCCTTCACTGTCCCACTGTGGGTTTTTCTGCTTTCTGCTCCATGTTTACCCTACTTGTGCCATCTCTCTCTTTCTCTGCTCCTCTCCTCTTGGATTCTGCAAAGCAGGCCGGGGGCTTAATAACACCTCCAATAATAGAAATGACCAGGCTCAGAAAATGTGGCAATAACAAATACAACATGTCCCATTAGTTCTTCCCCAGCCATAAACACCTAGGCCTGGCCTACAAGAAAGGGGAAAGTCGACTTATGATGCACAACTCCAGCTACGTTAATTACATGGCTGGAGTTGAAGTATCTTAAATTGCATTTTGGTGCTGTCCATGCAGCGGCAGATTGAGAGGTGCACACGCTCCTGTTGACTTCCCTTTCTCCTCCTGAGGAGCAGGACTACCAGCACCACGGGGAGCACCCTCTCAGCCCAAATGAGTGTCGATCTTCGCCGTAGCGTAGACAAGCCCTTAAAAATGCCTCAACTCAAGTAGAAGTGGAGGGTTTCCCCATGTGGTACATTTCCTCCTTTTATTCTACAGGCTTCTTCTTTTCTTGGAGGTAAAAGATAACTGGAGCAATGCCTGGAGGCAGGGCAGTAAATGATTCAGCATGAAATACCATAGGGAACCACAGTTAAAGATTCAAGGGGAAGGATGCTAGCAGAATTGCCCACAGCAACCACAGTTTGACAAGGCGACAGGGACGTTCAGGACCCTGAGGCCAAAATCTGGGGGTGCCCCTCTTGATCTGATTGTGACGAGGTAGAACTTACTGCAGGGAAAGGAAGGCAGTCTCATACCAATGCTGCAGCTTGCACATAGAAGCATCTGATCCCGTGGTGCAAATGGGCTTGATTTCAATGGAGCAGTTTCAAGTTACGCCAGCTGAGGTCATAGCCCACAGAGCCTATGGCCAGATCCACATTTCAGGCTGGAGAGAGAAACTGAGCTAGAGGTGTGATCTTGCGAGAGGGCTAAACATGGAGTGGGGGAGGAGCTAGCTGCCCCATATGGTAGGTACCGGAGATGACTAGCCCTTCATTTCCCCCCAAAAATCTCTCATCCTGCTGCAGCTACGCTCTGGTTTTAGTGCTCTCGCTTGGTCAGAGCTAGTGCAGGTATGTCTCCTTGTGCTGATATCTCCCTTTCCAGCTCAACGGGTAGCCACACCCTGTCCTCAAAGTTAGAATACACGAAGGGAAAACACCCAGGAGATCATCCCTCACACTCAGGTTTCAGGTACCCGTGGTATTTTTTCCAAGTTAAAATGCATAGAGCAGTACTAACTAGTCCTTACATTGCACTTTTCACCCATAGGCCTGCAGGAAGAAGAAGTGATGACCCCCATTTAATAGAGGAGGGAACTGTGGTGCCCCTGGTCATGTAGCAGAGCCACGCATGGAACCGAGAACAAATACTTCCCCGTCCCATTCATGGGGCTACCCTGCCTTTCATCAGAAGAACATAAGAACAACCAGACTGGGTCAGACCAAAGGTCCATCTAGTCCACTATCCTGTTTGCTGACAGTGGCCAATCCCAGGTGCCCCAGAAGAAATGAACAGAAAAGGGAATCATCAAGTGATCGATCTCCTGTCACCCATTCCCAGTGCCTGACAAACAGAGGCTAAGGCCACCACCCCACCCAACCTGGCTAATAGCCGTTGAGGGACCTCTCCTCCATGAATTTCTCTAGTTCTTTTTTGAACCCTCTTAGTTCTTTTTTAAACACTGCACTGTCACTCAAAATAAGAGATGCAATTTGAGCTACGCAAATTGCATTTATTTCAATGTTATTTTGACATAGCTTAGTTTGTCATTTGATGCTGCCTACACAGCATCAAATTCTGAAATAACCTGCTATTCTGAAACATCCCTTACTCCTCATAGAATGAGGTTTACAGGGACACAGGAATAGCGAGCCCGATATAACAGGCTTGCTGTTAAGACACAGGATAGCTATTTCAGGATACTCTGGTATTGCAGTGTAGATGTACCCTTAGAGTCCTGGTCTTCACAACATCCTCTGGCAAGGAGTTCCACAGGTTGACTCTGCATTGTTTGAAGAGAAATGTCCTTTAGCTTGCTTTTAAACCTGCTACCTATTAATTCCATTTGGTGACCCTTAGTCCTGATGTTATGGCAACAAGTAAATAACTTTTCCTTATTTACGCTCTCCACACCAGTCATGATTTTATAGACCTCTATCATATCCCCCCTTCCTCTCCTCTCTTCTAAGCTGAAAAGTCCCAGAAGGGCACAGATCACAGTCCTTCAAGTTCAGAAACCCACAGGTGTGCAAAGCAAATGTAACGGATCCTGGTGAAATGCCTTTTGTGTTTGTTCTTTGTGTCGGGGAAGGGCAGATGAAGGGTTGTTTCCCTAGGTTTATTACAGCATGACAAAAAAAACAAAACAACAAAAACACTTTGCTGCTGTCGACAAAAAGGAAGTTAAATTCTGCTGTCTGTAGCATAGAGGTTGTTGTGCATTTGATCCTTGCTTATATCATCATCTTTGATATGGGGTGTGCTGGAATAATTACATGCTCCCTTTTCCCAATGGACTTGATGGTGCTAATAGCATGTTTCAATCGCTGCCTTCCTGTCCAATCCAGCCTGGGCTACGAGATCACTCTTGATGGCATGGCAGGTGCTGGTGATGACTCCAATAGCTGCAGCTTGGGGCAGAGAAGAACTGGGAATGACTATTCTAGGACCAGAGAAGTCAAGAGATAGCAGGTCCCTAGTGAGGTTCTGTGGCAGAGTTGTGAGAGGGACCTCAGCCAAGAATGGAATATTATGGGTGCAGCAAGCATGAACTTGGGAGATGTTGTGTTGGCACAGCAGTGTGAGAGGAAGGCGGAAACGTGCTGTCCCTGTCTAGTCCATGTTGTGAGTCCCTCCTAAGAAACAAAGCTGCTCTACACTGAGGCCAAAACAAAGAGGAAGCCCAGGCACTAAGCTAAATGAAAACGGTGGCCCAGATGATGGCTCTGCTCCAACACAGGCAGGCAGGCTGACGAATGGCTCTAGTGCTAACAGACGGGGGATGTCATGCACCAACCTGAGCTTTTTGAGTAAAGGGTGGGGAGAGGGGGAGCACCAGCTTGGGTGTGGATGGGTAAGCGAGGCATCAGGTGGCAGGGAGAAAGGGTGAAACAGAAGGCAGGGCCATGGTTCAGGTGCAGATGGACCCCCTGCCCCAAATTTTAGGGGAGTGTCTGGTGCTCCTGGGTGCACGTATGCCAGCAGGCATGAGGTCATGGGTTCTCCTCTTCCAGCGCACCAGTAAGGGCCAGGAGGCTGACGCTAGGTGGGTGCGCAAAGCCATCTCTCTTCCAAAGGTGACACAAGGGTCAGAGGTGAGCCTGGGCCTTCCCTATTCAAGCAGGAGGCTGCTGGCCTTCCTCTTTTCAGATGGTGAGCTCTGTCCTCCCTCCCTCCAAAGTGGCTGTGTCTGCAGGAAGCTTCCCCTTGAAAGCCCTGGGTTGTGTGTGTTTAGCGTGGGTTGGTTTAACGACCCGCTCCCGAAAGGCTGGTCTTGTAAAAGATAGTTGTCATGGAAACCTGTGGTGAGAATAGGGACGCCACAGGGCTCTTCACAATGTCCAGCTGATGGGCTTGTCCTCTGCTCAGAGGTGCAAATATAGGAGCAGGATGAAAAATTCAATGGGATCTGTGTCAGGCAGAAGGGGCTCAAAGACCAGAGAGGTATTCAGACTTTCTTCCGTACCACAGACCGTTTGGTGCATGGTGTCCACAGTCTCACCATAAAAGGCATCGCTACATCTCCCAGCCTGATGTAGGATGCATCCTCTCCACGTACCATCTCCCAGTCCTGAAAGCTCGTCTCCACATGTGGAATTCACTACTGAAAAGATTAGCAGGAGTAGAGTGCTCTCTGCCCAATGTACTTAGGTGAGACAATCTCTGGGGGCAGAAACCGACTTTTTGTTCTCTTTGTTCAGAACCTAGCACAATAGGCTTCTCCAGGACTGGGGCCTCCGGATGCTACTGCAATAGAAATAATAGCATAGCTATCTCCCCACTGAGGGGTGAACCTCAAATGCTCAGACTTGGGACTGAATTTAAGACCTTTCCCTCAAGAGTGCTCATCTCTAGGCGGAGGCGGCCTCTCATGAAATTGGTTTTTCTCACGTGGTTTCTAGCAGTACCGGTTGAAAACTTCTAACTTTTGAATGTTTTCCCCACAATCAGGGTCAATGTTTTTGCAAAACTTTGGCCAAAACCATTCTTAATTTCAGCCCTGCCCTACTTTTGGTCAGTTGAAATGCTGTGAGAATGTTCCCCTGGAGTTGGGTGGGTCAGTACCTACTTGAAAGTTACGGAAGAAAGGTACCAAAACACCCTAGAAACCCAAGGGCTGAATTTTGGAACAGTCAAAGTTTAGTCCAAGTTTGTCTTCAGGTTCAGGGCTAGGAGCTCTTATATTTCTGGACCTGATGGATCATCCTTAGGACCACATCTTGATGGCCTTATTTGGTCTTTATTCATGCAAAACTCCCTTTGACTTCCACGAGAATTTTACCGGAGTGAGAAGCAGTGTTCCCTTGTAATATTTCCCATCCCGGAGCAGAATGAATTTTGTTGTCACACATCAACTCCACATTAGTCCGTGTGACCCCTTCATATTTGTGCACATAACCCAATTCCTGTGGTGGGGGCAGGGGAGGGGGCAAAGGAGTTCTGAGTGTGGAAGGGGGCTCAGAAAAGGGGCAGGGGGATAGGGTGTGGGGGTGTGAGGGCTCTGGCTGGGGGGCGGGGTGCTCTGGGATGGGGCCTGGGATGAGGGCTTCAGGGCTGGGACAGAGGGCTAGCTCTGGAAAGGAAAGGTTTGGGGTGCAGGAGGGAGCTCCAGGCTGGTGGGTGGGGTGAAGGGATTTGGAATACAGGAGGGGGCTGACAATTGAGGTCGGGTGTTGTGGTGCATGAGGCAGTGAGGACTCTGGGGTAGGCCCAGGGGAGTTTGGGATGTGAGACTGGGCTCCAGGTTTGGGGAGGGGCTCAGGACTGGGGGTTGGGGTACAGGAGGGGATGCAATCTCTGCACTGGCCGGATGGGCTTCAGGGTGGGGCTGGGGACGAGAGGTTTGGGGCACAGGAGGTGGCTTTGGGTTCAAGCTTACCTGGGCAGCTCCTGATGAGCAGCTCTAAGGCAGGCTGCCTGCCTGTCCTGGAGCACCTGAGAGGGGCAGGAGACTCTGGTATGTGGAGCCGGATCTGTTGCGCTGGCCACATCCCTGCTGAGGACTGGGAGGAGCCGCCTCTCCCAGCTGGCCCCAGCACAGGGGCCCCTCTCCCCACAGCGGCCCTGAACCCCCGCGGGGGGCTTAATGGGAAGCTGTGCAGCCACGCGGTTTAGCAGGAACTTCGGTGAGAAGGCAGGGCTGGTCTCCCCTTTGCGGGAGGGAATGGTGGGCTCTGGGCCAGGAAATCCTGATAAGAAGCCTCTTGCAGAGTACCCACTCTGCTGCCCCCACTGGGGGATGGGTTGCCCCTAGACCTACCCACAAGCCCCATGGCTCTTCCAGTATCCTTAGAAATCAAGGCCATCAGCACTGCTGATTACCGCCCCCTGGGGCTGGATCCCAGTGGTGGCAGGCTCGGTGGTGAGGATCAGACACTTCCGGGTGACGTTATCTCTTCTGACAAAGCTCCACAGAGCCATCTGTATCCAGCTGGACTCCACCCTTCCCCTGGCACAGGTACCAGGCCCACCTCTCTTTCCATTCAGGGTGGGGCCAATCCATGTGCCCGGGGGCCCCTCCACGACAGGACCGCTCTCCTCCCAAGGGGAGAACTCAGGGGCCGACTCTTAACCATCAACCACAATGCTTTGGAGGAGGATAAATGCTCCATCCAAACTTTTACTAACGCTGAGCCATTGACCACAACGCACCTTCAAGTCACTCAGAGGTGGCTCTAATGCGTATAATGAAATGGGTGTGACCAGGCGAAAGCAGCATGTAAAATACCATTTCCCACCTCATCTTTGCCCACCATCCCATCACAAGAAAATTAATTTTTTTTTGGTGGGCAGGTAAAACACATTACTTTTTTTCATCCTGTCATTGTGCATGGGTGGTGAAATTCTGAGGCAATTGTAGCAGGCTGGCCTACAGTTCTTTAGCTATTCGGTTTTCTCCCTCTGCCAGGTGTTTCTGACCAAGCTGTAGTCACAGGGTTGGAAGTCCTCCTTGGCCAGTTCTGGGATGATGTTCCGATTGACGAGTACCGAAAGGATACATTAGGGCTATGTCTACACTGGTGGGTTATTGCGCAAGAACGGCCGTTCTTCCGCAGAGCGTCCACACTGCCCACTCACTCTTGCGCAAGTAAAGTGTGGGAAGAGAGGGCTTCTTGCACAAGAGCTACGCTCTTTTCTAACAGGTGTAAGCTCTCTTGCGCAAGAGGGCAGTGTGGACGCGCGGCAGGGGTTTCTTGCGCAAGAAAGCCCTCTGGCTAAAATGGCCACCAGAGCTTTCTTGTTCAAGAGAGCGTCCACACTGCCATGGATGCTCTTGCGCAAAAGCACAGCTCGCACATGGCAGTGTGGACGTGTTCTTGTGCAAGAGTTCTTGCACAAGAACCCTTGTGCAAGATGTTCTTGTGCAAGAAGCCGCCAGTGTAGATATAGCCATAGTGTCTTGGTGCTAGAAGCCAGTAGCATAAGCCCTTAAAGGCAGGAGCCATCTTTATGTTCTGTGTATGTACCACACCTAGCACAGTGGGCTCCTGGACGCTCCTGCTGTACAAATAATCATTAGACTTCCTCTTGCTTAGTCCTGATGGCGCTGCTAAAGTGATGTGGCCTGTGGCTACAGGACTTTGTTTTGTTCCCTGACACTGTATTTCTCTTAACCCTTCAGAAAATGAGTTCCGGGGCAAGCTGCTGAATCAAAGGTGGACCTGTGGAGAAAAGCTCAGCAGTTGTGAGACAGCAAAAAGCCTACACAGCAGACACAACAAGGTGAGCAGGCAGGGTAACCTTGCCAGGGCCTCGCAGGGAAGGAAGCTGCCTAGAAGTCTTACCCCCTGTTTTGGACTGTAGACAGCACAGTTAGCGAATCCTATTACCTGCCTTTCCCTGCCCTATAAAAAGATGAAATCCACATGGCTAGCGGGAATTAGCAGAAGTGCCTGGTCATCATGAATCCCAGACACCGCATATAAAAGTAGAGACTGCCTCCAGCTGTAAAATTTGGATCCAGATCCATGTCCTTCCTTTAAATCCTTTCTTTCCTCACGACCCTTTGTTGGGGGATGCTTGGGTCTGGGGAGCTGGGTGAAGCCCATCTCTGGTTTAAAAGGCTCTTTCTCTAAGATGCAGGCTCAGTAGAAGAAGCCCCTTGTGCACCAGGTGAAACCTCAAAGCTTTGGAAGGAGATAAATGAGGCATTCATTCCTGAACCCGGCCTGTTAGATGGCTCAGGGAGAGGAAAGCAACTCTGTTCTCAACACAGCAACTCTTTTAGGGAAACCGGTCGCAGCTGTGGCCCTGTGAAAGGGGTAAAGCCAACACTGTCAAAACTCACGGCCGATTTGGAGGCTTGAATTCGGCGTAACACAGGGGCTGCTCACTATGCAAATGACATTTCCGGCTTTCTTTTTGGCCCTTTCAAGGATTGTCTTGATAAAAAAAACCTCGCCATGCGATGGCCGACCAGCCCATTTGAATAGCCGAGAGATCGCCCCATAACTGATGTTAATTTACTTCCCCCAAACCTCAAATTAAACCTCAAACCTAGCTGCGGAAAAGCCTTCTTTGCTTAGCAAATTGTGATCTATATGCAAGTGCTGTCAGGAGCGTTCGTGCCCTGAGAGAGCAGTATAAGCAGCTGTTCCTAATTTAAAATGGGTTCATTAGGACTTTGATATTGGACATGCCAGATAAGCACTTCCTTTGGATTTAATAGGACAGGGGTATGTGACTAAAACAAGGATTTTAAAAACATAATATTCCTAATAATACTTAGCACTCAGCATTTGCTAAGCAGAGTCGCCGATTCTCACACCACCCTAGTTGTCGTGGGTGATTTTTATCCCTGTTTTGCCAGTGGGGAAAGCGAGGCAGGAAGGGGAAGGGATTGGCCTGTGGCCTCAGGATAAGTCTTAGGCATTTGATTGGGGACTGACAGCTGGTCGATATCTAAAAATAGAGCCCCACTGCTTCAAAAAACTCACATGCAAGTCAGGGAGTGGTCATGGTAGGGTCCTAGTAGGTAGGTCATGGTCATGGTAGGGCTAATGGAGTTACTCAGGCCATGTCTGCACTAGGAAACTATTTCAAAATTAGTAAATTCGACTTAACTCCTGATTTAATACATGCGAACTAGCGTGCCCACACTATGGGAAAGCCTCAAAATTCGTCCGAGGGAGGCTCTGTTAATGTGGATGTGCTACCTCGACTTAGAGCCCCAGAAGTAATTACTTTGAATGACTCTGCAGAGTAATTATTTCGAAATAGCGGCACCAGAGCATCCTCACTGCTGCTATTTTGAAATAACTATTTCAGAATTAGCGGTACTCCTGATGAAAAGTGGGAGTACAGATTTCGAATGATTTTGAAATATCGGGCTTGGTGGTGTGGACGCTCCGCTTATACATTTGACCTTGGGGAGGGGGGCGTTATTCAAAATAAAGTCCTAGTGTAGACCAGGGCTCAGAGTATTAAGGCCTATGCAATCATTTGCCACTCCTCCCACGCTTCCTACTTAGTCAGTAGGAGTCTGAGCGCCCTCCCCTACCCCCCAGAGTCTGAGGGTACGTCTAGACTACAGGCTTTTGTCGACAGGCTTCTGTCAACAAAGCATGTCTAGACTACATCCAGTTCTGTCAACAAAGCAAGCCGCTTTGTCGATATGAAAGTGTAGATGCGAAGGACAGTGTAGATGCAATAACACCTTCTGTCGACAGAACTCTGTCGACAAAAGGCGTTATTCCTCATAGAATGAGGTTTACCGCTGTCGACAAAACTGCCGCGTTAATAACGTCGACAGAACTCGGCAGTAGTGTAGACGCAGGTATAGTTTTGTCGACAAATGGTCACTTTTGTCGACAAAACCCTGTAGTCTAGACACACCCTGACTGTGAAATAAAGCAGCAAGTTTCCAGCTTGCAATCCTGAAAGTGGACATATTTTTTGTTGTATGGAGCATTCCCTTTGAGGACTATATGCGCTCACCTGTCCATGGTCATGAACGCTCACGTTGTGTGTGTGTGTGCAGAGGTTGGGCCTGGACACACATGTGCATACGCTTGTGCTCTACTCATGTGATCAGTCCTTGCGGTGGTATGGATGACTGAGCAATAGTTTGAAAGTTCTGATTCTGTCCGATAAAAGCTAAGCTAACCTTTATGATTGGAAGGGCCAGATTTTTCAAACCCTTTCCCCAATGGCGCACACATCCAGGTCCATTTAGACACACTTTTAAAGATGTACATTTGCAATGAAGTATCCATTGACTGTTAAACACTCCTATGCAGGCCTTACGGAAACCCAGCAGGAGATGACAGCTCGGATCAAGTGTGAGACTTCATGTGTATGTTTAATGCCCATGCAGAAAATATAAACATCTCCTTTGTAGGAGCTCTGGCTGCAATTTGTAGTCCGCCGAGCAGTGCGGCGGAGCGGGACAATGTGGCGGGGGGTTGTGCATACAAAGAAACAAAGGCTCAGGTGTGAAACGAGAGAGCAGTCCAGTGATGGGTAGAGTGAGTCTTTACACTTCCAGCTGAGTCCATCAGTCTGGAAACCTCCGTTCATCAGTCTCCTGGGGCCTGCCACTGCATGGGGGGAAGAATCTCTCTCCTTTCCTCCACCCCACTGCTTAATTCTTTTACGCTCTTGAATGCCGGTTGATCAGCAGAAAGTTGGGGTTGATGAAGGCTGGTAGAGATTACATCAACTGCACAGCTACAGTTCATCTGCAAATTTGATACTATCACCTTGGGATTGAACAAAGACTGTGAATGGCTAGCCAACTACAAAAGCAGTTTCTCCTCTCTTGGTGTTCACACCTCCACATCAGCTGCTAGAAGTGGGCCTCATCCTCCCTGACTGAATTGACCTTGTTATCTCTAACCTTACTCTCGATTGGTACTCTTTTCTTATGCCTGTATATTTATACTGGCCTCTGGAATTTCCACTCCATGCATCTGACGAAGTGGGTCTTTGCCCATGAAGGCTTATACTCCAATACATCTGTTAGTCTCTAAGGTGCCACAGGACTCCTTGTTGTTTTTGCAGATTCAGACTAACATGGCTACCCCTCTGATATTTATCAGGAGTGGGGAACCCCAGGCCTGGGGGCCAGATGCTGCTCCCCCCACTTGCCTGGATCCAGCCCCCGAGGCTCAGGGCTTCCCCCCAGCACTGGGGAGCCCACACTGATGTGCCAGCCCCCCCCCCCCACCACTCCCACTGTGGGGCTGGAGCACACTGTGGGCCCCTGTAGGCTCTGGTGTGCGAGGGGAATGTGGGGACTGTTTTTTTTTTTCCTTCTCAGTCGGGGGCCACATCAGTGAGGGTTTGTTGGTTGGTTTGTTCTTTGCTTCTCACTTGTGTGCGGGCCCCTGATGGATTTTTCTGTGACTCAGCGGCCCCCAGGCCCCCGAAAAACGTTCCCCACCCCTGGAGTACATGAAGAGGCCCAACAGAAACCATGTTTGGCATAACCTTCTGGCGCTGATGTTGGTGGCCAATTGGTCACAGGGTTGCTGTATGCCCCTACCCTATTTCCTGAGATGGTACCACACGGGGCGGGGGGTGGGGAGACTTTATGAAAATGCCTGATTATTACAGAGCTTGAAAACAATGGTGTGGAGGAACTGCAGCAGGCCCGTAAGCAGGAATTTCTCTGTGTGTGGGGGGGGGGGGGTCAGGGGTGGATGATAATTTTGCGGGGCCCAGGGAGGCACAATTTCGCGCATGCGCCTCGGCAGCAGCCGTCCTGAAGTAGCGTGCGCGGGGTGCGTGCGCGGGGCCTATTGAAGTGCGGGGCCCAGGGCAGCCGCCCCGCTCGCCCTGCCCTATATCCGCTGCTGGAGGGGGGTGCTTTTTCTGTAAATGTGGACCACAAGGGTGTGAATGAACCCCCCTCCATGATCCCCCAATAAAGCAGGGAAATCAGCCCCAGCTTTCCCCCGGATGGCCAGAGCATGGGGGAGGGAGGCTCCAGCAGTGTGCTGTTCCTGCCTTCCCCTGGCCGGCCAGAGCATGCTTACTTGGGGCACCACAGGGGGGTGCTTTCACACCCTTCGCACCCCACCTCCCCCGCGTATGGGCCTGTGCAGGTTCCCCCCTTCTTCAAGGACAAAAGAACTGTTTGTTCATCCTAACCCCCGCAGGTCCCTCTGAGGATGAAGTGTTAGGATTGCATGTTGTAGCGCTATCAGTAGGAAACGCTATGTAAACCTAAGCTACCGCCTAAGACATTACCTTGGCCTAGTGCCTGAATGTCAGCCCCGTGCATCCAGATGTTCTAGCTGTGGCTGTGTGTCAGCTGTGATGCTGCGTAGCAGCTTTTCTGGTCTGTTTCCCCCATGCGCTGTTCTTGCTACAAAGCATTAGCACTTAGTAAATGTTTCATTTTGGGCCGTGAGTTTTAGCAAATGAAAAGTGACAGTCCGGCTTCATTAGGACGTTGGTTATCCAGCTGTAATTTTTAATTTGGGGGTTGGGATGAGCTGCAATCTTCCACATAAAGATGTCAAGGAGAAATCCTCCCCAGACTTGACGCTGGAGAACACCAGGCGGGGTGTCCTTGCTCTACAGCAGCGAGGGAGCAAAAAGCAACCGCTAGTTTATTCAGCTGCGAAGGGGACTCACAATGGGTGGAATGTCAGGAGGATTTAAATCAAGCAGCAGGGAGGACCCTAAAGCGGAACAAGGGGGAGGGGAAAACCCAACCTCTGAGCATGCTTACAAAATAACAGCTGGCAGCCAGAGGACTGATGTGCAGGCTTGGAGATGCATTCTGCTTTTTAAAAGGAGAGGGGGCTTTAGGCTAAAGGCAAATTTCCTCCCCCTCTTTTTTTCCTTTTAATTAACAGCTATAGCAGGCCTGTAGTGCCAAAGTCATTCTTATTTCATGGAATGTTTGATGGAAAAATACATGAGAGAAGGGTGGGTCTTAGAGTTTGAGTCTGAACTTGAACGTGTGGCTGCTCTCATGCTGTCGGGCCGCATTCTGATCTCACTTGGCTCACCTCTGAAGCTGAGGTAAACTGTACAGGGCTGAGATAAATCAAAGGCGTGATCCCTGGTAGAAGGGAGAGGGAGTGAAAATAAATCCAACTCGGGTCCCTTGCACTGTATCCTGGTGGTGGCACGCTTGCTCCGAGGCACGTTGTTAAACTCCAGTCATCAGACAGCCAGAGGGCAGGGAACTGAAATTCTAGCCAATTGACTCTCACGGTCCAAAGGTGGAAACTAAGGGTACGTCTATAGTTGCTCCCTAGTTCGAGCTAGCGATGCAAATGTAGCCGACCAAAATTGCTAATGAAGAAGGGATTTAAATATCCTGTGCTTCATTAGCATAATCTTGCCCACACGTTATTCCACTCAAAAGCTGATTCGAACCAGGAAGTGCGCTCCGGGATACGTTAGTTCGAATCAAACCCCTTGGTTCGAACTAACGTTACTCCTCATTTTTTTGAGGTAAACTGCTCACTTTTTGAGGAGTAGCATTAGTTTGAACCAAGGGGTTTGATTCGAACTAACGTGTCCCGCAGCGCACTTCCCGGTTGGAATCAGCTGTTGAGCAGAATAGCGCGCGGGCGAGATTATGCTAAAGAAGCGCGGGATATTTAAATCCCTGCTTCATTAGCAATTTCGGTCGGCTACATTTGCATCGCAGCGCGAACTAGGGAGCAAGTGTAGACGTACTGTAAGGGCGTGATGGTGCCTGGGGCTGAGCCGCTCCCGAGAGATGCCGGAAGACCGTTGCTCCCGCTGGCCTTTCACCGTAGACCCAGGGAGGTGCGCTCTCCCCTGGTGGTCGGTGCAGTGTGAGTTAGCGACCTGCACAACCCAGCATGGTTCCCTCCGTTCGACCTGATTCCAGGGACAGGCCCTGATCGTCAAATGAGTAGGACCCTGTATGGATGTAAAAACGTGGACCCGCAGCCGATCCGCGTCGGCCGGGCTCAATCCATGATCCAACCCCTGATCCAGATTTTACTTGCCTCTGCACAGCAAACCATCTGGAGGGGAGGGGGAAGGAGCATGGATGAGCAAGGAGGGGGCAGGGTCGTGCAGGGAAGAGCAGGCATCATGAATGCAGGGACTGGGGATAAGGGTCAGCAGAGACCCAGGGCCAGGGCTGTACAGGTCAGTGCTCACCAGGCTAAGGGAGAGAGGAGCCAGGCAGGGCCAGCATTCGGTCCCTCCTGCAGGGAGACTGAGGGTGGTACTTGTTGCATCCTTTCCCTGCCATCAGTGCTGGGTAGAGGGGGTGTGGTAGAGCCCTGTGCAGGTATCCACTCCATTCTCCTTGGCTTAGGCTTGCCAGATGCTTTCAACAAAAATCCCAAACATGGCAAACTTGGTTGAGGAAAAAAAAAGGGAGGGGGGGGGACCAAAGTTGTTGAGCAAAAAGGTTCCTGCACCTTTAAATGGCCCTATGCTGCTCACTCCCCCGCCCCCGCCAGATGCGGCAGGGGAAAACTGTCCCTGCCGGGCTTCCATCCAAGGGAAACGGGGAATACCGAACATTTCAAATGTCCGGTATTTTTGGGGTTTTTTTACTCGACAGGGGAGCCAAATACCGAACAGTCCAGGCGAAAACCAAACACCTGGCAACCCTACCTTGGCTATCTGTGAATATGTAGAGCTCTGCAAATGGGCATAGGCCTGCTATCCCCCTGGTAGCAACATCTTGCAACTAATAAACTATCTTCCCACAATTGTAATGACATCAGGAATTTAAAAGTGTCAGTCAATTAGCCACTTGGGTGGGACGAGCCGTGCTCCTGTCTTCTCCTGGTGGACGTGGCGCTTAGTTGGGAAAGTGACATGGCTCTCTCCTTCCTAAACAGGATCGGCATGGGCTTATTGAGGGCTGGCTTGGCCCCAGGATGGAGTGCCAGGCAAACTGCATCACCCTGGGAGGAGCTGTGCCTGGAGGCACTCCCTCCGGTGAAGCACAGCTCCTGCGGAGTGAGGACATGGGAAATGGTTAGACAGACACCTGTCAAGGATGGTCTAGAAGGTGCTTGGTCCTGCCGGGAAGGCGGGGGGCTGGACTAGGTGACCCTTCCAGTTCTACTGTTCTGTGATTCTATGAAATGCTGGGTCACTCCCTCCAGGCCATTCCACTGCTTAGTCTTGGGGAGAGAAGGAACTTGCCCGCCCCCCCCCAGCTGCACGCCGGGAGGCCCCATGGTGAGCAGCAGCTGCACTAGAGTTGGTTGCACTGAAGACCTGAAATATGTAATGACCAATAGGGTGGGGCTGTTTTCTCCCCCTTGCTCCCCTCCACGGTGGAGTTAAAGTTCTGTCTGCCAAGTGCCCACTCCCCATCTCTCTGTTTCTTTTATTGTCTCTGTCTCCTGTATAATTAATTTTGCAGGGTGTGAACCAATGAAGGTGGTGGGATGTAATCGGTCAAGTAATCATGCTACAATATGTTAGGACTGGTCGTTAAATTTCAGTAGAATGATTGGTTAAGATATATCTGAAAATACTACTGTATATATTAGGGACAAACAGGAAGCGAGGGGGGGAAAGCAAAGGAACAGGGAGGAAGAAAGAAAAAGAAGCTGGAGTCCTGCTTGCTGGAAGCTAACCCTAATAAACCTCGAATTGTTTGCATCTCTGGACTTTGGGTATTGCTGTTCTGTTCACCTGCGAAGGACCAGGAGGGTGGGAGGGTAAAGGGATAAGTCCTCTGACAGTAATTATTACTGCTTCCTCTTTGAGGGCGCTGCCAAATGGTAGGGACGGGGGAAGGACTGAAAACCCCAGGCCGAGAATTATTGCTCAGTCCCTTTTGCTGGAGCAACATGATGTTCCATGCACATCTATCTTTGTGCATTCTTACTGCTGCGAGGCAGGTTTCAGTTACTTCAAAAAGTTGTAGTGTAAATGTGTTTTCTGCCTGTAGAGGAGACCTAGCTTCTTGTACACAAATCCCATTGATGCCTACAAATGAACAGGAATGGCAACTTCGTTTTGCTCTTTCTTTCAATGGAAAATACAAATTCCACTCGGAAGCCTCCACCCCTCTTTGTTGGAACGAATGCTTTCTAAATAGGTTTGTTTCTTCCAGGCTCTGTAGCGCTCTTGAATATACATAACATATTACCGCTGACCTTGGGGAATTTCAGCACAGCCCGTAATGATATATTTGCATAGAGCTGTCAAAACGACAAGACAGGCTCCACCTCCAGGGTGGCTGAGAGGTGCACAAAGGCAGTCACCCGTGGGTGTCCTAAGGAACAAGAGCTGGAGCACGAGCTTAAACAAATTGACATTGTGTTTTATACTGTGGTTGGCACCTACAAACCTTTGTGCCCAATTTCTATCACATTAAGCTTCAGATGTATATTGTATTGTAACACTGAAGTTGTGTTTTAATTATTATACTCATATTGTGTGTGTGTGTGTGTGTGTGTGTGTGTGTGTCAGTTTTGATTCAGACCTTACTTAAGCAAAACTTCCACAGAAGTTTATCTTAAGACCTCGTGATTTGGCTCTGTAGCAAGGGTGGGCAACAATTTTTGCAGGGAGGTGGGGGGGAGAGGAACTTAATGAATTTTGCTACATGGGTGGGGCGGAGTTGGGAACTAGACTCCCCTCAGAGTTGTCTGGGGCTGGAGGCTTTGAATTAAAAACACAGAAAAGGGCTTGTGGCTCATGGCTCTGCCACTACCGAGTTGCCTTGCAGGTACCTGGGTTGCTACCTCTATTTAAAGGGCTCATAGCTCTGGCCCCTGCCAGGGTAGCACCATGCCTGGGAGCCGGGAGCCATTTAAATGGGATCCTGCTGCCGGAGCCACCACCTAGAAATTCGGTGGCACCGGCAGCAGAATATAAATAGAAAGCAGCCAGATGCATAGTACAGGACAGTTCATACCTCTCAGAGTTTGCAGACTAAACAGACAACAGGATGGAAGGAGAAACACAAGTAAAGTGACTTACTTAAGGTTAAACAGCCAGTCGGTGGCGGAGTCTGGAATAGTACGGCCTAGTGATTAGTGGGACTGGATGTCGAAGAAACCTGGGCTCTGTCACCTAGCACTGGAATAGTGAATCCATGAGGGACTTTGCTAGGGGTGCTGATTTTACACGGAAGTTGTATACAGTGGTAACAGGCGGCCCTATAAAATTGCAAGGTAGCTAGCTAGTTGTATGCTATCCTTGTAATATTATGAATACACTACTGAGCTAAATAGGGTTAGCATTCTGTAGTTCTTTAGTTCAGTATCCAGAGCATCAGAGCAGCATTGCATCTTTTCAGAGATCAAGAATAAAAGATTGTTACAGTACAGAGAAATGCTCAGAGGTTTTCACTGAGGGGCAAGGGAGCTGGTTCTTTTTTTTTCTTTTCCCAGTCAGTGTTAAAATAATAGTAACACAAACCTGGGTAGCTTTCCAACTGGGCCATTATGCACACTGGTGTGAGACCCTATGGAATACCCTGTCAGTCTCCTGGACTGCCAACATGCACTCTGTGACCTGAAATTTCATGTTAAAGCGATCTGTCTAGTTTTTGCCTCATCAGTGAGAAGTCTTCTAAAGGCTGGCGGTTTCGTATAAGCCTCCTGCACAGGAGGCTGACAACACTGACTCTTAGGATGTTCGCTGTTGGCAGTGTCAGCTTCATCCACCGGAGAAAAGTAGACGGGGGCTCAGAGGAGAACACCTCCGTCTAGTTGTGCACCTTGCTGGGAAATGTTGCCCAAGAAGAAAAGGTTTATTTTCTAGTCTAATGATTAAAAAACAACAACAAACCCTGACGGTTGTTGTGTTCACATGAGTCTCAATCCACACTGCTTTAGGGGTGCTGGGGGCAGCACTTTGTTTCATACAGGCCCACAGTTTCAAAAGTTCATGTTTGGGTGTGTGTGCACGCACACATCTTCTAAAACGATTAGCCTCTGTCTGAGCATGCTATTGGAAATCCATCAGATTAGGAGGGCAGTGTGCCATATAGAGTGTTTCTCCTTTCAACGCTCTGCCAACAGGCCCCCTTATAATTCAGTAGCAGTTTAAAGGGGCTTTCAGGGGCTCGAGGGGAAGGGACATGACCTACAGCGACATCTCCTTCCCTCTCGTGCATTAAATCCCACTTGTGGTGCATCCCCGCTGTCAAACAGAGGAATGCCTCACGTTCATGCTTGCAAACCAGGAGATGTTGTTTTTATCTGACTTGAGCAGGGAAAAACCAGAGATCCAAAAATACTGGTGATTTCTATAGCTGGAGAAGCGAGCGAGTGAATTCTCTTTCAAAGCCAATGCTAGTGCTGACGAAAGTGAGGTGAAATTTTTAAGCCATCTTATTGTCACTGAAAAATGCATATGCACAGGGACCAAAACATTTCACTGAGTTGCCTTTTTGTTTCGGCTAAAAAAGAGGAGGGGGGGGATTAAAAATCATAGAGTTGAAATGTTTCATTTTGACCATTTCTAAAGGAGATGGTTTGATATTTGGATTCCAACTGCCCTTTTTGTTTTGAATTTTGCATCCTTTGAAAGTAAAAACCCTCCAACGAAATGCTTCATTTTCAATGGGATCTTTTGTTGGAATTTTTTTTTTTTTTTTTTTTGCAAAACGACATAGGCCTTGTGCATTGACCCACCGTTACATTTTACTAGGTTATTTTTGGTGCAGCTACTGCCCTGAAAAATCTGTTAGCACAATTCTGGGGCTCTCCTAGGAGTTGAAAACACATAACTCCACAACAGTATGTGTCTAACGTGAAAGAGGCAGCTGGAATATACTGTGCTTGGAAAGTTTTAACTCTGGCAAAACGCGTTAAATAGGTAGGGAGTCGAAATAGGGGATTGTTAATGCAAGCCAGGCACTACCTCATTACCATCTCCAAAGCCCACAGCAAAGCTCATGAAAGTGCTCAAAAAGCCAATTTACCATATTTTGATGGGTTCCCCGGTGCTGTAACCATGTGATGCTCTGATCAGGAATTAGAGGGCCTTATCCATGTGAAAAGGATACATTGCAAAGCCAACTGATCCAGCCAGACAATTTAACACTGCCACTTTCCAGTATCGGCAACACCAGCAGATCAAACTGTCAGTATCCCTTGGCCTCTTCCACTTCTGTTCATATGACGATCTTTCTGCAGCTGTGTCTTGTAGTAGTTGTAAAAAAGCAGCGGGGTGGTGCCAATGATGCTGACCTATATGTGGGGGGGCGGGAGTTGGGTGGCTTGCCCACTATCTCTTCAAACTCCCAGTGGGATGCGTTTGCACCCAGACACTTTGTGCATGCTCCAGTCCTGGCCGTTCAGAGTTCTGGCCTAATTTTCATCTTGTGTAAACGACGAATGTGTTTCCTTTGAGGACCAATGCCTCTCTGTGTGTGCAAAATAGCAAAGACCCATAAGTTCCCTCCTCTACTTTAGTCAAAAGATTGTACGAAAATGTGAGCCTCCCTCTATATTTCTTCCATTTCAAAGGGAGGCGAGGTAGTCCAGTCTCCATGGTGACTTCTTTCATGGCCTCTCTTCTGCATTTGCTAACAAGAATGGATTAACTGGGGACAGGCTTTCTGAAGGATTAGGAGCATAAATATGTTCAAGAAAGATGTGGAGAAATTGGAGAAGGTCCAGATGAGCAACAAGAATGATTAAAGGTCTAGAGAACATGACCTATGAAGGAAGACTGAAAGAACTGGACTTGTTGAGTATGGAAAAGAGAAGACAGAGGGGACATGCTAGCAGCTTTCAAGTATCTAAAAGGGTGTTACAAGGAAAAGGGAGAAAAATTGTTCTCCTTGGCCTCTGAGGATAGGACAAGAAGCAATGGGCTTAAACTGCAGCAAGGGAGGTTTAGGTTGGACATTAGGAAAATCTTCCTACCTGTCAGGATGGTGAAACACTGGAATAAATTGCCTAAGGAGGTTGTGGAATCTCCATCTCTGGA
This sequence comes from Pelochelys cantorii, assembly GCA_032595735.1. Classification (NCBI taxonomy): domain Eukaryota; kingdom Metazoa; phylum Chordata; order Testudines; family Trionychidae; genus Pelochelys; species Pelochelys cantorii. Next base: position 30,544,437 of record CM064343.1, on the reverse strand, counting down.
GATATTTAAGAGCAGGTTAGACAGACATCTATCAGGGATGGTCTAGACGGTGCTTGGTCCTGCCGTGAGGGCAAGGGACTGGACTCGATCTCTCCCTTCCAGTTCTAATGTTCTATGATTCTATGTTGCACATCCTGTCTATGAGGGCACCAACTTCTGGGCACTAAGGATATATCTGCACTAAGAAACTCTTTTGAAATTACTTAAATGGACGTCACTCCCAATTTAACAAAATGGAAATAGTGTGTCCTCATTACAGGGCAGCATTGAAATGAGTCCGAGGTGGGCTTTGTGATTGTGGACGTGCTACCTCAACTTAGAGCCCCAGGAAGCACTGGAGAGTAATTAGTCTGAATTACCCTGGGGAGGAGCTATTTCGAAATAGCGGCACCAGAGTGTCCACACGGCCGCTATTTCGAAATAACTACTTTGAAGTTAGAATTATTCCCCAAGGAAAGCAGGAGTACAGATTTCTAAATAAGCAGCCTGTTATTTCAAAATATCAGGATTGGTCATGTGGGCGCTCTGCTTATTAATTCGACCAGGGCCAGCTCGAGCCATTCCTGCGCCCCGGGCAGCAGGCGGGCGACGTCTGCGTGGCTCCGCCCCGGGCGCACGGCGCATGCGCGGCCCCACCCCCTGGCGCACTGCGCACCTTACAGCTGCAATCGGATGCGTGGCGCCTGATTGCAGCTCTAAGGGGTGCCACGCAGCCCCCGGCTCCAGGCACACGGTGCCTGATTGCAGCTCTAAGGGGCACCACGTGGCCCCCAGCCCCAGGCGCGTGGCACCTTATTGCACCTGTAAGGGGTGCCGCACAGCCGGGCACGCAGCACCCCTTATAGCTGCCATCAGGCGCTCCCCATAGGTTGGCGCCCCGGGCAGCTGCCCGGCTAACCCCCCCCTTAATCCAGCCCTGAATTTGACCTAAGGAGGGTTATTCCAAAATAAAGCCCTAGTGTAGACCAGGGCTAACAGTGCTTAACTTGGTCATAATTGTGCCAGTTATCTAGGCTCGGTGCTCACTTTCCAGACTACCTTCTCCAAAGGGCAGGATTAGGACCTGAATTGTCACCCCTCTGTATTTTATCCCCTTTCAGTTGAAGCTCTTCACACCAAAGCGAAGGAGTACTTCCTGTTGGCCTTTAAAAACAAAACCAACCAACCAAACAAAAAAAGGTCGATCAATTGCAAATGGCAAGGTGCTTTGGGGAAATGAATACCACAGCTGTTTGCTCCATCAGTAGGAGTTCGCAGTTTGCAAGCAGTGCCCATTATGCTTTCTGCAACCCTCTCTATTCTCTGCTTTTTGAATAATTTATCTGCAGGAAATCCAAATTGCCAGGGCACCAACAGAATGCTTGCCAATTTCCCTGGGAAAACTGACAAAAAACACCCGCTCTAGATTTCATTTCAGCAGAGCATAGCCGCCTAGCAATCAAACATATTAGTTCTATTGTACAGCACACATCGGAAGGCATTAGCGAGCTCGCTCCGAGCAAGGCACATTTGAAAGGCTCATAAATGTAATGAAGTCCCGTTGACACCTGCTCCTCTCCACACTTTAAATGTGAGCCATTGGTCCATGGGGAACCAGGGCTTTAAAAATAGAAATTACAGTAATTGTCTTCTGGGTTATTGGGAAGGTTGTAATAAACGTGGTGCATAACGCTCCAGCAGCACGAGACTCGAGCTGACAGGGCGCATAAATTACCCCAGGTTTTGATTTTTCCGGCCCCCCTAACAAATGACATAAATCACTGTATGCCAGTGCTGCATTACCGGGGGGGGCGAAAGGGAGGGCGACGTGGGGAAATTTCATCTTGCTGATTTGAGGCACTTTCTTCAGCGGGGGCACTTTGAAGGAGCTTTGTCATCTCCTGGCTTTTTAGAAAGGAAAATAAACACCTTTCGTATGGAGAGAGACAGGTGCAAATCACACTCGGGGCCCATTTAGTTCTTGTGGTGAAGAAATGGGCCCGCGCGGCGATTTTTTTTTTTTTTTTTTTTTTTTTTGGTGAGGGTTTGTTCAAGAACAGAAGCGGAATTAAAGGCGGCATTTTGAGTCGCATATTTAAATACAGCCTCTCCGGCTCCTCATTGAAGAACAGATCACGTGGTCGGTAGCTGGCTCTTGCGCTGGGCTTCGTTCCAACGAGAAGCCAGCATGCTTTGTTTTGATTATACGCTATGCCGGCGGAGCAACAGCAGAGGAAAGCCATGCCATAGAGTTCATTATGTCGCATGAGCCAGCTGCACTTTCCAGCTCTCTTCTCTTCTCTTCGCCTTTTGAACGTGTTGCACGGATGCCAGGATCCTATCCACACGCACTCTGTTTCCAGGGTGGGTTTCGTTGTTAGAGCCACGTCATTTTGCTACAGTCCAGAAGCGCATCACATGATGCCCAGCAGGACTTTGTGGAGATGAAAACGTTTCGTCGGGGACATTCTGTGCAGAAGGCCATTCTTCCGTACTGGGCAAATCTGGTTTGAGTTTTCTTGTTCTCTCTCCAAACCAGACATGGGATGAGAGACCCCCAAGACAATATACTATCTTCTCCCTCCTCCCCCATGCTACCCCTTTAAAATCACACTGGCATCCCAATGGTCTGCACCCAGCAGTGGCGGGTATTATAAGCAGGGGAAGGCATTGCCTTCCCAAACTGCCAGGCAATGGCCCCACCTATAGGCGTACTGGGGGCAGTGTTGTTGCCCTGCCAGCGCCCGCCCTCCCCATGCTCTGGAACCAGGGAGGTGGGGCCACGCGCTGAGCGCCCTCCCCAGTGCTGCAGGGCTGAGCAGGCTGGGGCCACGCATCTTCCTCCTTTCCCATGGTGCTGGGGGTGGGGCCTGGGCAGAAGGGGCGGGGTTGTGTCCCCAGCCCTAGCTTCACCCACTGCCCATGTCTGCACCACTTCGATAGCACTAAATATGTGTGGGTAGGCAGCTGCAAGGCATTGTAACCAAAGCACAGCTGTGCCGTGCCTGTGGCAGGGGAGAGACTGGCAACTCAGCGGTAAGACAAAGTCCAGAAAGCAGGAGTTCCCCTGCTCAGGAATCCACTGGAACTCATAATAAACACTTACACCCATGTTTGAAAACAACGTATTTGGTTCTTGCTCTGCTTGTTTCCATGGGGACAGATCCCTCCCTCTAGATCAGCGGTTCCCAACCTTTTCCAGGTGGGAACCCATTCTGACAATTCAGGAAGACTTGGTGACCCAAGGCAATTCAAAAACGGGGAGAAGAAGGGAGACAGAGCCACCTGGGGAGACACTTGGCGACCCTTTTGAAATGTAATGGTGAGCCATATTTGGGTCCTGACCCATAGGTTGGGAAACCCTGCTCTAGATCCCTTACTAGATCTAGATCTAAGCTGAAGTCTGTTGGGATCTTGCTTCTGGTTACTTCTTGATACAGGTTGAATCTAACCCATAAGAATGGCCACGCCGGGTCAGACCAAAGGTCCACCTAGCTCAGTATCCTGTCTGCCGACAGCATCCAAGGAACAGAACAGGGAATCAAGTGACCCCTCTCCGTCACCCATTCCCAGCTTCTGGCAAAAACCTCTCTAGTGCTGCAGCCTCAAGACATGATGGGTGCTGAACCAGAGAATGTGCCAAACCTCGGGAGGTCAATATGATCGTGAGTGGGTCTCTCTTTATTTTGCCAAGGTGAATAAATGGGACAATTTTTGCAGTGCTGCTTAATAATATATGGCTGTACTGTTCCAGCCTACATAAGCCTATGCCTAGCTGAGGCTTATCAGCTCTCTGCATAACAAAGTATTATTGTTGCTGCACAGTTTTACTGTATTGGCCCAAGGATATAAGTAGAGAAAGCATAAAAAAATATCACCAGCCCTTTCACAGATTGCTGGGCTCCAAGAAAACAGTTAGGGTTAATTTAGAGAGAAATAACAGCACAGAACACTGAGAGCCAGGACTGTGGCGGTAAACAAACTTTATGGGACAGTGGGAAACTTGGCCACACCCACAATGAGTAGACTTCTGGCTAAGTAAGACCATGCCAGACTTCAGATGTTGCTGGACCAGAGAGTTGCCAGATTAGAGAGTTTCAACCCGTAAATCTGAATTGGAGCAGGGCATAGTCCTGCCGATAGAAAAAGTTTATAACATCATCCATCTCTTGAACCATCTTTAGGATGAGGCATAGAACTGATTCCCTGAACACTTTGGAAGGGGCACTGATTTTCATCGGGGACTGCAGGCAATGTTCCCTCTAACTTCTTCCACCCTTGTGAGAAATAAATTGTGTTATGTGCACCCAGGCATGTGCAGGTGTGCACCAAACGTAGAAACACATACTGCTGGCTGTGGGCACTGGGAGCGCTCTGCTAATCAGGTGGGCAGCATTTGAATCTCTCCTGGAGGCTGTCCACGCACGAAGTTGTTGCGTGGTGCTCTCTGTTCAACAGATGCCATCTTCCACCCCAGAGGTGGCTGCATGGCAGCCTTTCACTACTTCACAGTTTGTTGTGATGCTTAATTAATTAATGCTGAGCACTTTTGAAGTCCTAAGCATTATTTATTCATGTTGTTATTCCCTATTGAGCATAACGTTTGATGTCCACGATCTAGAGGTTATCTGGCTGCCTCCTTCCATCTGTGTAAAATTTCTCTGAGTATAGGAAGAGGAGAGCTGTCAATGCTCCAAGGAAAAGGCTACACAGAAGAAGTTATTTACCGTGCTCAACAACAACTTTATTGAACATGCAGACCTGCGAAGAACACAACATGCCCTGTACTCTCATGCCAATAGAGGGTGATTTTTATAGACACTAATGCTCTGCAAAAGTGAAGGTGCCGCGTTCATGGTCTAGACATCTCATAATAGATGAGAATTCAGTCAAGGCTGCACAGAGCAGTCTCCAGAGACTGTGGTTTTGGACAAAAAGGCGATCTGTCCCATATCTTACTGCTCACCCGAGCCCTGCTCGCAGTCTGCCAACAACACAAGCCTGGAGCACCTGCTTTTACCACAAGCATCTCTGTGCTGTCTCCCACAAGGCCCCAGTGGGTAAGAAGAAGTTCCCCATGGAAATACAGCCACCATCTTATCCTCCTTCGAAACCCTCCTCGGAACTCACCTCTGTTGCAATGCATGCAGAAAGCTGCTGTCTGCCAGAGTTGCTGTGACAGGTGAGGCAGTGTAGCTTAGCAGACAGTGCACTGGACGGGGCATTGGGAGACCTAGGTTTTATTTCTGGCTCTGCCATTGGCCTGATGGATGACCTGAGACAAGTCGTTTCACTGCTCAGTGCCTCAGTTTCCCCATTTGGGGTAATGGGATAAGGACTTCCCTCCTGTGAGGTTTACTGATGGAAAGTGTGATGAGAGTTAGGTGGTGTTATTGTAACTGCTACTGATTGTCTGACAGCTGCACCCAGAGCTATGCTGCGCTAAAACATCCCATTGCAGTTGTTACCCATCTTCCTCCGTACTTTTTAAGTCTTGTCTGCCTGATATGTCTAACCTTGAAGCATGTAAGCGATTAAAAATACAGAGTGTCATTTTGCTGCATGTTTGTACAGCCCCTAGCTCAGTGGGGCACTGACCTTCTAGATGCTACACCGATATAAATGATAAAAATGCCTGTGCAGATTCCAGTGATCTATGAACTTTTTGCTACATGTACTTTTTAAGTTGTATTATTTAACATTCAGGGAAAGAGTTGCACGGCACCTCAATTTTTTTTTTCAGACATGAGGCCAGGTATATCTACTGCGGTGCGGGAAGGGTCACATGACTCGGGGAGGGGGTGTGAAATGCCAAAAATGTGGAGGCTGCATTTAGATAAAGTTTTGAAGGTTTGGGTGTGATTCAGAACCACATCCAAAACCTGCCGAGGCGCTCTTTGCAGCTGTGCAAAGTCATGGGACGGAGGAATGGGGTGGGAGTGTCAGACACTCATTGATCAGTGGTAGTAGACAGTGAGATTCCAAAAGTTAAAGCTTTATAACCATTAAAACACAAGTTGCCAACATCACATGTGGAAATACAGAAAGTAAATATCTTGAAATCAAACTCCAAGTTCTCCAGCAGCATTTTTCTTACTTTGCCTGTCTGTGAATTTCACTGATCATCAATAGGAAATATTTTGTCATTGGATGTGTGTGTGATAAAATCGACATTTCCCAGTAAAAATCCAATTCTCCTGAGCTGAGGTATCCAGGTCAGGCAACGTTGTCACTGTAGTGACCCTGGAATGTATGACATTTTTCTGGAGTTTAATAAATTACAAGCAATTCAGCTAAGGATTGATCTGAGTTTGGGGGAAAAGTATGGGCTAGTTCTGATGTTCCCTAGTCGCCTGTTAATAGAGCATGATTGTCGTTTGTGTGCTGGGAAAATGTCTTTGTACCTTAGTCCAACAGTAACAGCAGTAGGTGGCGTTTTGAAGACCTCCGGGTAACTTTTCCCCTATGGAGAGGACCAACACAAGCCCTCTTAAGTCTCATTAAAACGCCTTACAATGGGATTGAATGATACTTCCAGAGTACATAGACCTGGAGCAGGGCCTGTGCCGTGAAGAGAATTTCACCCACTATGATTTTACTCCTTTCTAAAGTTCATCTGCTCATGTTGAAGTTCATTTGGCCCCTCCAGGCTGTAGCTATTTTCCATCATGCATACAGCTGGGCAGAGGAGTCGGTAGAGTTTTGGATACTGATTTAGGGCCTCCTCTTCTGTCACCCTCCACTCTTGTTACCTAAAATGGTTCCTGAGGTGCTGAGTCCTTTGCAGGCCTGGACCCCTTTGAACAAAAGAAAAAGCTGCATCGCGTCAAGCTGGGCTCATATCAGTCATCTCTGCTCATTGGAGCAGCTTGCAGTAACATAGTGGGAAATCATTGCTCACACAAGTAAAACTTTGCAGGGTCTGGCTTCAAAACTGTGTCCTTAGAAAGTCCCTTCCCATCTTCCCAGGATGGAAATGTGCAAATTGCTTTATACTCGAAGGGGCAAATCATCCAGTGCTGCAAGTCCAAAGAAGTCACCAGAACAATAACATTTCCCACCAGCAGTGCTCAGCGCCTACAAAGCAATGTTTAAAAAACAAAGCCAGCTGTTTACTTGGTGGGACACGATATCACTTCCACTCTCCCACCGAGTAATACCTCTCTCAGACGTCCCATTGACCTCAGTGGGATCACTCGTGGTTTAAAATACTATCCAATGATCATTGGGGTATCAAAAACTAACCATATAGAGTGAAATTCTGAACCTATCAAAATTAATGGTCAAATTCTCACTGACTTCAAGAAAGGCCCCCATATTTTCAGTGGTTTGGTCCATAAAGCAAGCGAAACATTATGTTCCTATTGTGAGAAGTCTTTATATTACAGGGAAAATAAAAATCAGGGTTCTTCCCCTTAGAGCCAACCCAGCAAAGCTAGTTTGGCCTTAATTTTAAAAGCAATACAACCAGTATCTTTCTCCAGAAGACAATCCAGCTTCCCGGTCCTGGGGATATATATTGGGTAACTGTTTCTAATACATTCTATGCGATTGAAGTGGGTTTTTTTTTTGAAATGCTAATTTTGTCACTGTTTGATTGCAGATGAGTTTAGAAAATGATGATAAGAGAGCACGCACACGATCAAAGTCGATCCGAGGTGAGCCGTTTATTCTCCTCCTGTGTGGAATTACATTCATTGCTTAAATCTAGGGTTAATGGGCTCTGGTTTTTCCAAGCAGGCCTCTCATTTCAAAACCAGCATCTCAGTCTTTCAAGTTTTTAACCACTGCTTCACCACAACCCAGGAGGTCTGGTCACCAAACCAGCTCCAGCAACACTTACAGCCCCGCATAGTATCTAACCTTCACTTCTTCCCCCACCCCCTCAGAAATCTGTTACATGCTTGGTTCCATAGGAATCATGATAACCTCAGCTCAGTTCCAGAGGCTTTCATCATGTATGCTTTGCTAGAGGCTTTGAAGTTGAACATCTGAGAGTGCCTGGCAGAGGCTGTACATGCCTCAGAAGCAAACAAGCCATCTCATGGCAGGGACTTGAGGACAAATGATTTGTTAATTCAAAGCCTGATTGTTATTTATTCCCCAGCTTTCCAAAAGAATGTATATTTCATCCTCTCGATGCCTTTTTCCCCCCCACAAAGGTGCTGTAATCTATATTTCAGGGTGTAAACTCATATCCAGATCTCTGATAGCCTCGGTGATGATTTACAGTGACAGATTCACCTCTGAATGTATTTGTTCTCTTTTCTGTGTCTGTGGATTTGATGCATTTCAAAGGTCACTGAAAGGGAGGGCCTAATAGCACTGGCTAAAATGCAAGGTAATGTGTGAAAGTAATGTATTAGCGTCAGCCGCGTAGCCAGGCCATTGTACCTCACTGCCCACTGACCCTACATCATTCTCCTCCTAGGCATCTGCATCATTCAGGAACCAGATACAGCTGTTTGTGCTGTATTGTGCCACCTTATGTGGTAGATCTTGTAATCGATGTAGTGCTCACTAAGGATTATAACGAGACCAGCCTGATTCTGCTTGTTTTCTCACCTTAAACCTGCCTTGAACACACTGAAACCTGCCTCCTGCTATGCAAAGATAATTTCTTGGCTATACCATGCTGCTCACTGTTGCCGCTAGTTTGCTGGAGTTTGTGAGTCACTCCATTGAGATTTGGATCCCCCAGAAACCCAATGAGCTCAAACAAATTGAGCAGCTGTTATGCCTTTTAGCCTGTGCTGTATAGCAAGCTTCTTTTTTTATTTCTTTTTTCCTGTTTTTTGTTGTTGTTGTTGTTGTTTCCTGCCTGTTTTGATTCCTGATTGGACATGAGGTTTTCAGTAAAGATTACGTGATGTCATCTGTACTATTCAGAAATGAAGACACACCCCTACAAATCTGGGGCCTGAGCTATTGTTACAAAAGGGATTACAATGAGAAATGAGAAGAAGGCCAATGTAGAAAACTGTCTGAAATGCAGATGAACTGCCAAAAACCTGAAGAGATATGAGACAATTCAGTCAGTTCCCTTACATCAGCGGTGCCCAACCTTTTCCAGATGGGGACCCGTTTTGACAATTCAGGAAGACTTGGTGACCCAAGGCAATTCAAACACGGGAGGGGGGGGCAGAGCCACCTGGGGAGACACTTGGTGACCCTTTTAAAATGTAATGGTGACCCATATTTGGGTCCCGAACCATAGCTTGGGAAACCCTGCCTTACATGTAAGTGTCCAGATCCTGAAGTGCTTTAAATTAGTGTAGCTCTATTGACTTCAATATTGCCATGCTGGTTTACACTAAGAGTTCGTCTTGGGGGGGAAAGTGTTTCTGTGTCTGTCTATGTAGAGATGTAGGCCCCTCCCCTGGAAACACAACATGCTTAATTGTAACAAGAGTTAAGCATGCGTGGAAGCATTAGCAGGCTGCAGAGCATTTATGCTTTTCTGTTCACTCTGTAGACTGGCCCATTTTATGACCTAGGATGACTTAGCTCAGTGGTGGAGGAGGAATCTGTGTTTTTGCTGACGACTTTGTGTTTGTTTCCCCTCTTGTTTGCTGCCCCCTTGCTCAGTGCCCACGGAACTCATCGGACAGGAGGTGAGGTAAGAAAAGTTTCTTCTTGACCCTATCACGTGGGGAGGGACGGGGATTCTGGCATATCCCTTAGGGCAATAAAAGTGTTAGGCGGGGCAAACCTATTACTTGGCCCCACCCTAACTCTTACTGCAGCCCCTTCTTCCACCCCTCCGATTTGGCAAGACCCATTTTGTGGCGATAGACAAGGGTAAGAAAAACAAGCAGGACTTTAGCTGTGTTACCACTTCCCGCACATCTTGTGGCCAGACTCTCAGGGCTGGACCCTATGCCCTGGGTAAGTCCCCGTTGCTCCAACCCAGAGGGCAAAGGGGACTCTTGAAGATCCTTTAGGTTCTAGCAGCTGAAAACAGAAAGGGGGAGTTCTCATTGAACCAGATTGAGGGGCAATGTGGGAGCACTGCTTACCCACACCAGGCTGGGGGGGGGGGCTGCCCTCTGCCCTTCCCCATTCCCACTTACTTTAATGGCCGGGAATCCCCAACGGAATTAAATTGACCCATCTAGTGTTTACCATCCATGACATCCCGCCCCCCTCCCCCCACATCAGGTACAGTGTACAGAGGGCTGAGGCCAGGAGGAAGCCCTGATACGGATAAGCAGGAGCCCTCTCTGTGTAGCAGGGAAGCCCCCAGAGGACTAGTAGAGCAGCCCTGTGACTGCCATATTGCTAGGCCCTGTTCCAGCCCATCACCAGTTCCAGAAGCAGAGGAGGCGAAACGATGCCCTGGGTCTCCTCTCTCGGGGTGGAACCAAGGGCGAGCTCAGCCGAGGAGCCAGCTCTCACAGGGAATGGCAGCCTTAAATAATGGCATTTGAAAAAGTAGCCTCATGTATAATGCAAATGCCATGCCTACCTATTAGCCAGGATGGGTAGGGATGGTGTCAGCTCAGTCAGAAGCTGGGAATGGGTGACAGGGGATGGATCACTGGATGATTCCCTGTTCTGTTCAGTCCCTCTGGGGCATGTGGCATTGGCCACTGTTAGGAGACAGACTACTAGGCTAGATGGACCTTTGGTATGACCCAGTATGGCCGTTCTTATGCCCCTTTCTGTCTCTTGTGTCCTTCCCCTGCTCCCATTCCTGGATCATTCTCTGGTTCCCTCCCCGTCTCATCACTCCTGTCCTCCCCATCCATGTCCCTGGTCTTTCTCTCTCCTTCTGTCCTCTCCCCCGCCCCCCAGAATGGATTTTAAAATTATTGAGCCCAACAGCTATTGGATAAGATGTTCCATTGGTACAGACCTTATGCCCACACCCCCAGGCAGCCTGGCTGTCCCCTAGCCAGATGACTGAGGTGTCCAGGGCGTGGTCTTGTTCATTTTGCCATAGCTTACAGCCTAGCACCCGCAAGAGACCAACCTGGAGCAAACCTCTGCAGCCTTACAAAGCTTTTTATTATAACTCCCAGGCGCCTGCACCTCTCAGATCTCTGCAAAGCTGACACAAGTCCTTTTACAAGAGGAGGATTCCCTAACCTGGCCACACGCTGCGTTTCCATGCGGACTCTCTTAGAGAGCTTTCCATGTCAAAAGAGTAATTGGACCTTAACTGTCACCATTTCCTAGTGTTTCTGCTCCTACGCTCCGCTATGACTCCTGGGAGACCAGCCGGGGGAACGCTGGGCATTCCGCTTCCCTAACTTTTATTGCTGAGCACTTGAGCGGAGGTGGTAATTGAAGCAGGTGACATATTTCAGGGGCAGCCCAGAGAGCGCCGCACTGCCATCTCTGCAGCTGTCCCCTAATTGCCTGATTAACTGGGCGATTAATCGACTAATTGGGAGCGAGGCAGCGTCTGCATGACAATAAGGAGGCTTTTGTGAAAGTATTAATGCTTTTGAGAAGGAGCGCGGGAGAGAGAAATGGGTGAATGTTGCAAAGAAGGGGAGCCATTAACAAACCACAGAGCCCTGTGCCACTCACGACTCCTGACCCACTGTAAGAAATTTCCTCTCAAGGTCTTAGGCCCAGATAAAATGACCCGGCATTCCAGAAAGCACTGAGCGCCCCTTCTCTGGCTCTTGGACATCTCTGAAGTTGTCAAAAGCTAAGCACTAAAAACGGAGATATAAGAAATCACCAGTCACTTCAGATGCATTTGGCTCAGAGCCTTTGGGTGATTATTTTTTTTTAACCACAGGCTGTAATTCACTGCCTTAAGAGGGACTCAGCCTTAATGGATTCAGCAGAGTTTAGAAATGCCCGTAACGTCTTCATGAGAGCGGCTCTTGTTGCACACTAAATTCGCCTTTTCTTGTCCCAGGCAGGTCATTGCTAGCCTAAACACTGCTCCCTGTCTCTGGGTGCAGTCACTTTATCTGGGGCAGGTCAGACAGAGTGATCGCAGTCATGACTGAAGGCAATTAAAATTAAAAAGACCTTCAGCTCATCAGTAAAGGGGGTGGGGGGAACGCTCGTCCAATTATGCACATTAGCCTGGAGAGATCTTCTTATGAATGACCTCGAGCATGTCACTTGGAAGAGTCCTCTGAGTTGCCACTTCCCCTCATAGGAAGAACCCTGGGAAAGGCGCAGTTTGCATGGAGTGTACACGCTGTCAAAAGCCAGGGGGCAAAAGAGGACACGGCGCGTCCTCCCAGTTGATCGCGTGAGGTAAAGGAGGACTGTGATCTCTGCTCTAAAGCAGGTCACAAGTGAGTTTATTGCACAATGCAGCCCCGGGGTTTCAGCGTCACAAGGACAGGTAGCAGGGCCAGCAGGGTTTGGAGACGAGAAAGCTCTAGGCCTATGACCCAAGGATCACATGTGGCCCATTGGGGTTCTGTGTGGCCCACATGAGACATTTTGTTTACTGTTGCCCATGGGCAGGGTTGCCATATTCTGCTGGCTTCCGTCAGCATAGGGGTTCCCCCCTCCAACTGGTATTTCTAAAGCAACACAGCACAGACCTCCCTTGACATGCCCTTGCTGTGAGCACACACAACACTGACTGTGAGAGCCGGGCGCTCCCTCTGCAACTAAGCCAAGCGCTGCTACAGTACTCCACCTAGTCTGCACATCTTAGGTACGCCAGCGCTGTGAGCAATGCTGCCCTGTCCTGGGAGATGGTCTTGGTTACAACAATCGGGTGGCCCACTGAGATGGAGAGCCATTCATGCGGCCCACTCGCTAGCCTAGGTTGCCCCTCACTAGTCTGGGCTCTTGCTGGTAGTTCAGTGCTGGTGTTCTCCTAGGCCCTGAATTTTGGTCAGCAAAGCCCTACACCTCATCAGCTTCCATCTGGATGTTGGCCAGGAGTCAACCATAGTAACTGCAGTTGACTGCCTGGCTCAGCCGGGCTAGTTCATAGGAACACCCATGGGTAGGAGGGAGGGCAGGATCCTGAAGATTTGCTGCAGTTTCAGCAGCCAGCAGGTGGCGAGGGCCTGGCACAGGGCACACTGCACATGAGCAGCAGGACACGGGTGTCACCGGCCGTTTGCTCCCTGCCGCGACAGCTGCTAGTTATGAGATTGCTGTGCATGCGGCTGCACTTCCATGTGGGAAAAGCCCCTGGAAATTGCATCTTGGGGCCGGAAATGGGCAAGAAAGTTGAGAAACCCGCCAGGCCCATCTGAAAGTGGGTGGCCAGCCTGGGTCTGCAGCCTAGGACAGTCGCCAAAGCCGCATGTACGTCCATCAGGCAAACTGTCCGAGGCTGCTTTTCAGCATCTGGACCCCCACTAATTCCTGGAGACTGGGCTCTTTGCAGTGGGTTACCAATGCAGAGGAGCTTTGCAACACAGCATATACCACTTCAGTCTGTGTTAAGGGCTGTAAAGGTCATGAGTAGTGCCTAGGGCTTCTCGAGGCCCTTTGCACTGAGGTTGGCTGGTCCACTGAGAAGAAGCCAGGGCAGGGGAGCAAATGAGTTTTGCCTTACATGCTCTGGCTCCTAGCATCAAAGGCAGGCTTCCCACATCCACTGCTCAACCTGGCCTTCTCAGTAGGCCCCCTCCATCCTCAGCATCCTCAACCAATGCTCATCCGACAAGCCATATAAAGAAATAAAAAAGCCATGATTTATTTTCTGCCCTAGTAAAACAATCCAACCAACCAACTGAACAATCCTAAACCGGGGCTGTGGGAGGCAGGGTACAGTCGTTGTCTGTTGTTTAAAGGCTTGCTTTTACACATGCAAATCTTTAATTAAACATACTCATAAAACTATAATGAACCGTTCATTTAATTAAATGGGGTGAGTCATTTCATTAATTTTTAGCAAACTGCAAAGCTGCCATCCTGCCCTCCTTGCTTGGAATTCAAAGGGATGAAATGAACTGTTTAAAGGAAATTATCTTCCCGTTTGCGGGTTTTGTTCCTTCTGCTCAGATTCTTTTTAACTCTCTACAGTTTACATGCTTTAATTAAAATGCATTCTCCAAGTCATCACCATTCTTGTTGATTGGTTGTTTCCCCCTTCAAGCTGCCCTACTCCGGGATGTAATGGCTCAGGACACATCCGTGGGAAGTATGCAAGACACAGAAGGTAAGATTTGGTCTGGAGGATTTCCAGTCTGAGGATCCTGAATGCCAGTGGTAGACAGAGATGTAAGACTCAAGACAGACTGATCTATTAGCACCTGATCCAGTTCCATTGACTGCAAGGGGAGTTGAATCAGGTCCTAAACAAGTTTTAACATCATGACTGATGCAGAAAGGAGGAGGCTGTGTTGCTAGAGTGTATTAATTCTGCTGAGATGTCTTCAGGATGAGTACTTGGTCTGCTTAGCAGGGAGAGATGGGGGGAGAGGAAGGGAAATAACATTTTGCTGGCTGCCTGGAGTCCATTTTTTTTGCTAACAGATTTTTCATCCATTCATTATACTATACAGATCTGGACTCTTGGTGCCCATGAGTTAAAAATGCCACAATGGCTGGGCATCTAGTTTTACAGCTACCAGCAACCAACAGTGCCCAGGTTGGAAACAACCGGTGCGGAAAAAGTAAATAAAGAAGAGTTATTTACTCCTTCCCATAACACAAGAACTACAAGTCACCACATGAAATTAATAGGTAGCATGTTTAAAATAAACAAAAGGGAGTACTTTTTCAGTCAACCTGCGGAACTCCTTGTCAGAGGATGTTGTGAAGGCCAAGACTATAACAGGGTTAAAAAAAGAGCTAGCTAAATCCATGGAGGTTAGGTCCATCAATGGCTATTAGTCAGAATAAGTAGGAATGGTGCTTATAGCCTTTGTATGTAACAAGCTGAGAATGGGTGACAGGGGATGGATCACTTAATGATTCCCTGTTCTGTTCGCTCCCTCTGGGGTGTCTGGCATTGGCCATTGTTGGAAGACAGGATACTGGGCTAGAAGGACCTTTGGTCTGACCCAGTGTGGCCGTTCTTATGTTCTTAAATATAAGATGCCATCAGACTAAATGTTTTTACCGAGTCAGGCAAACTCCCAATGACCTCTGAGCAAAGAAGTAGGTGCTGGCCTATTAATAGGTGTGTTTCTTTAGAGAAGAGTGAAAAAGAATGACCTCAGTCAACAGCATTATGAGACTGTAACCCAGCTGCAGGTACAGCCCTCTCTATGCTTTCCCCAAAGTTAGCCCGTTTCTCTTCAGTCCTTAAAGGACTTTTTTTTAACCTCTTGCTTCAATGAATAAAATAGCCATTTGTGAGGGTCTCTCTCAGACGTACCTGCCTCATCTTGCAATAAGTCATCTTTTCCTCTAGCTTACAAAGCTGCCCTCTAGCCAAGAAGAGGAAACTTCAGGATGCTGAGGCCGAGCACCTGGTGTCCAAGAGAAAATCCCACCCCCTCAAGCTGGCCCTTGACGAAGGCTACAACGTTGACAGCGATGGGAGTGAGGAGACGGAGGTGAAGGAGGAATCTGTCAGCGATGAATCAGAGGGGACTTTGGAGGAGGAAGAAGCAGAAACAATAGAGCAGGAGGAGACCCACAGCCCTCAGCCAGCAGAAGGTGCTTTATGATTATTGATTACACAGCTTCTTTTACCGATGGATAAAGGGCAGAGAGGGTTAATAATGAAGAGTTATAGTGCCTCTAAATTACATCTAGGAAGGGTTTTTCCATTGTAATATTCCATGGAAGAATAGCAGAAGAGCCCTGTTTAACCTGAGAAGGGCTGTTCCTGGCTATGTTGTTCACAGTTTCTCCAATTTTTTAAAAAATAAGAGTTTTTCCCTCTGTGATCATTTCTTGGACAGAAACTATGTCAAGTTCAAAAGGCCCTCTCTGTGTGGCTCCATAAGCAAAGCAATTGGAAAGGCAGCCTGGAGTCTTAGGGTATGTCTACACTACCACCCTAGTTCGAACTAGGGTAGCTAATGTAGGCATTCGAAGTTGCAAATGAAGCCCGGGATTTAAATATCCCGGGCTTCATTTGCATCTTGCCAGGTGGGCGCCATTTTTAAATCCCCTTAGGTCGAACTCCTTGCCCGCGGCTACACACGGCACGGAGTAGGTAGTTTGAATTAGGATCTCTAATTCCACGAGGTGTACCGGTAGTTTGAATTAGAGATCCTAATTCGAACTACCTACTCCGTGCCGCATGTAGCCGCAGGCACGGAGTTCGACCTAAGGGGATTTAAAAATGGCACCCGCCTGGCAAGATGCAAATGAAGCCCGGGATATTTAAATCCCGGGCTTCATTTGCAACTTCGAATGCCTACATTAGCCACCCTAGTTCAAACTAGGGTGGTAGTGTAGACATACCCTTAGAGCCTTATTCAGTGACACGTTGGGTATGTCTAGACTACATGCCTCTGCCGATGGAGGCATGTAAATTAGACATACGAACATAGTCAATGAAGTGGGGATTTAAATATCCCCCGCTTCATTAGAATAAAAATGGCTGCCACGTTGTGCAGGCTCAGCTGTTTGTCGACACAAACCGGCAGTCAAGACGGGGATCGGTCAACGAGGAAAGCCTTTGCCAACCAATCCTGTAAACCTTGTTTCACGAGGCATAAGGGATCGGTCGGTATGATTGATTATGTCGGTATGTCTAATTTACATGCTTCCGTCGGCAGAGGCATGTAGTCTAGACATACCCGTTGTGAGCTTTTCTGCCATCTTCATGCCACGGAACCCCTTCCAGGGGATGCTGTGAAGGCCAAAACTGTAACAGGGTTCCAAAAGAACTAGATATGTTCATGGAACAGATATCCATCAGCGCCTATTAGCCAGGATGGGCAGGGATTCAGTACGATGCTCTGAGTGTCCCTGGCCTCTGCCAGAAGACGGAATGGATCATTTGATGATTCTGTTCACGCCCTCTGAAGCACCTGGTCTTGTTCACTGTTGGAAGACAGGATACTGGGTTGAAGGACCACTGATCCAGTATGACCTGTTCTTAAGCTCAGTGGTCAGAGTAAGGCCTCTAGACCCAAATTCATGCCATTCTCCTTGGCTTTGGGAGGAGGTGTATATATGCACTAAGGCAGCATTTTGGCCCTAGGACCTTAGCCTTCTCATTTATCTCTTCCCTTGCAAATGTATCTGTGTATCATGGACCCCTCTTTGCTGAGGCAGTTTGCATCAGTCTCCACTGGGATGCTCTTTAGCATGAAAACATCACCTTGGGCTAGGGCAGACAAGGAGCAAAAATGTGCAGTGGATGGTTTTGGGTGGCCCAGGGGAGAAAATAGGTATCTGCAGGTGCTGCTCCTGTTATCAGATGGAATAATTTTAAAATACAAATCCACTTTTCTAGCTGCAATTAGTAAGTGCAATAAATCAGGCTACCCCCCAGATGTATAGCAAGACCCGGGGTTCAATTAAGCTCAAAGGACACAAAGAGCTGTTTCTGAATCATAGAACACTAGAACTGGAAGGGACCTTGAGAGATCATCGAATCCAGTCCCCTGCCCTCATGGCAGGACCTAGTACCATCTAGACCACCCCTGATAGATGTCTATCCAACCTGCTCTTAAATATCTCCAGAGATGGAGATTCCACAACCTCCCTGGGCAATTTATTCCAGTGTTTAACCACCCTGACAGTTAGGAAGGTTTTCCTGATGTACAACCTAAACTTCCCTTGCTGCAGTTTAAGCCCATTGCGTCTCATCCTATCCTCAGAGGCCAAGAAGAACAATTTTTCTCCTTCCTCTTGTGACACCCTTTTAGATACCTGAAAACCACTATCATGTCCCCCCTCGGTCATCTCCTTTCCAAACTAAACAAGCCCAATTCTGAGCTTATAATTTTTTCCTTCTTTCTCTTTGCAGTAAGAAGCCCAGCAAAATCATCACACTACGGACATAATGCAGCCACCGGTACACCTGGCCCTAGCAAGGCCAATTACAGCAGCTATCAAGAAATCATTGCCAACTCTCTCCTAAATCTCGGCCAAATAGCAGAAGAAACCCTTGCAATAGAGGGGCAGCTGCCTGAAAATGAGCTGCAGGTCTCCAAGCCTCCAGTTAATGTTGTGCACCTGGTCCATGAAGGGGTAGAAGAAGAGGTGGTCGAGGAGGCATGTGACAAGGAGATTATCATCCAAACCGAGGATGCGGAGGAGGTCATCGAGGTCGCTAGTGAACGGAGCAGTGAATTGTGTCCAGAGCATCAGGATGACATGAGCTGTGAGGAGTCCTGCAAGTTGGAAAAGGGCATTCAGGCAGAAGCAGAAGAGGAGGAGGAGGAAGAGGAGGATGAGGAGGAGGAGGAGGAAGAAGAAGAGGACGAAGACGAGGAGGATGAGGATGAGGAAGAGGAAGAAGAGGAGGAGATGGCACCTGAAGTGATCTGTGAAGAAACTCCTCAGACGTCTCAGGACTCCCACAAAACCCACTGTGAAGGGCGGTTCAGCCCCAAACCTGAGTACTCGGTCATCGTGGAGGTCAGGTCAGATGATGACAAAGATGACGATGCTCGCTCCCAGAAATCCACCGTGACCGATGAGTCCGAAATGTATGACATGATGACCAGAGGGAACCTGGGGCTGCTGGAGCAGGCCATTGCCCTCAAAGCCGAGCAGGTGAAGATCACGCGGGAGCCCAGCCGCCTGCCAGGGGAGCACACAAAGCATTTCCAGGGGGACGAGAAACAAAACAAACCTTTGGACACCATCAGAAAAAACTACTACAGCAAAGGTGGAGTATCTGAACAAGCTTCCATGTATCCTCTTCTTCCTCAACAGCTTTGTGCTGTGAAAGTATCTGAGCTTCACTGCTAAGTGTCCCATGGAAACTAGATGGTTGTGGATTTTCAAGCTCAGCTAGAACATAGAGCCATGCCATTCCTATTATTCTCAGGGGAATTAATTGGCTAGTCCACTAGCTGGCTTTGAAAATCTGAATCTGTACCACTAAGAAAGAAATAGCAAAAACAATGCAGAGTGGATAATCCAGAAGTCTACAGGTTGAACCTCACTGGTTTGGCACACTCTGGTCCGGCAACATCCATGTTGGATTTTAGTTAGCCCAATGTTCACTTATCATGGGTGTGGCCAAGTTTCCCATGGTCCCATCACGTTTGTTTACAGCCCCCAGACCTGACTCTAGGTGTTCTGTGCTTGTTGTTTAGCTCTAATTTACCCCTAAATGTCTTCTGAGAGCCCAGCAAGCAGTGGACGGGTTGGCAATGATGCTAGACAATATTGACCTCCCATGGTTGAGCAAATTCTCTGATTTAGCACCCGTCAGGTCCTGAGTGTGCCAGACTAGAGAAGTTCAACCTGTATTTTTATTCATTTAATTTCATTCCATTTATTAAAATGTTCCCACCCAGTCTTTTGCCTATATAATCTGTCCAGTGACAATTAAGACCAAAATCCACAAGCAAGGGCCCTCCAAAATAAACTCAGACCAAAACCTTTCTTGCCAATGCCACCCTTCTGCTCATTCCTCCCAGTCTAGAAAAAGTCTGAGAAACCAGATACTATGGACCTTCGAGCCTGATATTAATGTCTTTTGGGCATTGGTGCCATATTTTATTTGAGTAATAGATAGGTAGAAGCCTTCTCTATGCGGCCATGATGTGCATGATGAATAACCACATGGAGAAAGTTCCGTCAATATCCTCAGTTTCATGAGACTCTCTGATCAGTACCCGTTTACTTTTAAATAAATGTTTTACCTAAAACAAAAAAAGAAAAGCAGTAACCCAAAACCATTTGGTTCCATGTGCCCCTCTTCTCCTGAGAGTTTGTCATCCTCTTTCCTAGCACAGGGCAGGTTTTTTCTTTTTAAAAGGGTGAGGTATATTTGCAAATGTTTCTCCGTTTTTCATTTTTGAAATTAAAAATTGTAACTGTTTTTGAAATTGAAACCCAAACAAACGCACTGGTTCTATCCATTTCCATATGAAAATGGACTGAAAACATTCATAAAGAATTTCATTTAACATGTTCCCAATGTTGAAATTCATTGGTTAATTTTCAAATGTCAAAAGTATTACATTTGGGAAAAAATGTCAACCCCTGCTGCGTAGGACTTGGATGAGACTGTCAAGCTGAAAACGAATGCACTTTACACAGTTTTTACCGAGTCTTACTGGAGTCTGCTTTCTGCAGGAAGTGCTAGCCAGGAAGTGGGCAGGCCTATAGAAACTGAAACCTGGCCTAAAATCAGTAACTTGGTTTAGCGTGGCTCTATCCATGATTGAAGATGAGCCAATGGGATGATCCTGGCATAATTCTTAGATGACCTCACTGGCCTGATATTGCACAGTTAGGGATACGGTTTCAGTCACACTAAGCATGGCTTCCCTTTTGTATCCACCTGGCAAAACTGCACCTAGGGTTGCCAGGTGTCCGGTATTGACCCGGACAGTTCAGTATTTTTGCCTCCTGTCCAGTAAAAAAATTCAGAAAATACCAGACACCTAAAATGTCCAGTATTTTCTGATTTTTTTTTCCCAGACAGGAGGCAAAAATCCCGGGCTATCCAGCTCAGTACGGAGGCAGCCTGGAAACCCTAGTGCTTACCAGGGAGCTGTCCGGCCCAGCGCAGGGAGGCAAAAAGCCTCACCACGCATTTCTTAATGGGGCCACGCTGGGTTTTTTTGTTTGTTTGGTTTTTTGCTTAACAACTCTCGGGGTCCTTTTTTTTTTTTTTTTTTGTTCAGTATTTTTTCTGAAACCATCTGGCAACCCTAACTGCACCTCTACTTTTAAACCCACAAAAATGTAATTGGGTGTGCAAATCAGATCTTTGCATCTGTGGCTACCTGATTTGCACCAATAATAAGTGTGAATATTCAACCTCGGTCTCTCACTCGGACAGGAGCAAACATGCCCGGAAATGTTGACAATAAACTCTTTCACAGTAGGGCTGTACAATAGCCCCTTTTCTTTACTCCGGTTACTCATTATTTGTACCCAGTTGCTGCCCTTTTCATGGGTCATATTTTTCCCACTTCCCCTCCCCATGTTTCCTAGATCCCTCAAGACCTGAGAAGCGAGAGATCAAATGCCCAACTCCAGGTTGTGATGGCACCGGTCATGTCACAGGGCTCTACCCTCACCACCGCAGTCTGTCTGGTTGCCCACACAAAGACAGGATCCCGCCAGAGAGTGAGTATGCCGTAGGGAATTCCACACTGCAGAAAAAGGGCTGCCGAAAGTGGGGTGCTCAGGCACTGAGCTGACTTGTATCGTGTGGCACTTCTGCATTGCAGCATTGAATGTGAATGGTAGCTTGTCTAGAGGTAGCCACACTAGATGTACTCTACCTAGTCCGCCCCAAGTAGAAGTGAGGACACAGTGGCAGGGGCTTCAGTGCTGGCTGCACAAGCAAGTGTGTCCCCATGCGGGGGGGCAGGCAGATTTGTGCAGCTCACCATACTTTCGTGGGCTAGCTAGAGTACAGCTAATGCAGGTCCATCCGCACAGGTTGCCATTTCCATTCTTCGGTGTACTATAGACCAGAGGTTTTCAAACTACAGGTCGCGACCCAGCACTGGGTGGTGGGATGTCAGGCAGTGGGTCTCATTGCTGCAGGGGGATCAGGTGACCAGTGGGGGCGCTAAGGCAGCTACTTGCCTGTCCTGGCACCGCAGACTGCGCTGTGCCCCAGAAGTGGCTGGCAGCAGGCCCCGCTCATACGTGGGGGGAGAGCGCACAGGGCTCCATGCACTGACCACTAGCTCTGCACTCCCATTGGCTGGGAACCTACTGCTGGCGGGGGTGCCATCTGCTGCTTCTGGGGCGCAACATGGTCTGTGGTGCCAGGAGAGCAGCCTTAGGACCCCCGCTGCACCGCTGACTGGGAGCTGCTCAACGTAAGCCCCTCCTGTCCCAGCCCAGAGCCCCTTCCTAGATCCCAAAATTCTCATCCTCAGCCTCACTCCGGAGCCCACACTTTAGTCAAATTCTGTTGGGTCGCGGACATCAACAATTTTCTTCAACTGGGTCATGAGGAAAAAAAGTTTGAAAACCCCTGATATAGATGCACCCTTAGGCCAGGTCTACACTAGGGGACAAAGTCAAACTACGATACAACAACTCCAGCAACAAGACTAGTGTAGATGGAGTCAACATATCCTAGTTCAAATTTTTCAGTGTCCCCACTGTGGGAGGTCGATGGAAGAAACTCTTCCATTGACTTGCCTTACTTCTCATGACCTGGTGGAGTACCAGAGTCAATGGGGGCATGATCAGCAGTCGATTTAGCAGGTCCTTACGAGTGTGTCTACACAGCAAAGTTATTTCAGAATAACGGCTGTTATTTGGAAATAACTATGCGAGCATCTACATAGCAATTCCGTTATTTGGAAATAATTTCGAAATAACAGACAGCTTATGCCCGCTTCTGTTAACCTCATTCTATGAAGAATAACGCCTATTCCGAAATAGCTATTTTGAAATAAGGCGTGTGTAGATTCTCCACTGCTGCTGTTTCAAAACAGCCCCTGCTCCTGGGGCTCTAAATCGAAATAGCACGTCTACATTAGGAAAGCCTGCCTCGGACTAATTTTGAGGCTTCTTTGCAGTATAGACGTGCTATTTCAAAATAAGCTCTTTCAGAATAACTATTCTGGAATAGCTTATTCCAAAATAACTGTGCAGTGTAGACATAGCCTACTAGACCCACTAAATCAAACCCCGGGAGATTGATCTCCGTAGCATCGATCTCCCAGCAAATAGAGACAAGGCTTTAGAGAGAAATTCACCCATGTGCGGAAGAGCCTATCACAAGGCTAGAACGCACTGAAGTTGCACTTAAGCTCTCCAGTTACAAATTCAATCATAGTCATATGCTGCCCTTTTGCTTTGGGGTAACTTTTACCTTAAGAGCATTGTTTAATTTCTGGTGTTGTGTGATGCACTTACATATTCTTGGTTGTGTTAGCAAGGAGTACCCTTATGATGATAAAAGTTATAGGTACCCTTACACGAACATTAATCGAAAATAATAACCTTTTTATAGAGCTTTAGATCCATCCCATACAGATCTCCATGCTATAGAATTCTGTGGGCTGGTTTAAAAAATGCAACCTTTAGAAAGGATCTCATGGTCTGTTAACTTCTCTAGATTCTGTCACTAATTTCTATAGAACGCTACTAATCTTCTGTCGAACCTTGGTTGTTTGGTCCTTATATTGAATTCCAGATTTTTTTCCCCATATGGAATAGCTTGTTGGGAAGAGGGAAAGAAAGATGTAAAAAAGAAATCTCTACAGCAATATTTATTTTTTTATTCTACAGCAAAAAAAGCATAACCATTTGATATGCGTGCTATAGTCAAATCTTTTTTTAATCACCCATCACCCTGACAGTTGCAACATATCATACAAAGACTCATCTATTCTGCAGAAAATGTTTATCATTATGCCACTGCCTTTTTTTAAATAGAGATTTTATTTCTATTTGTACCAACATCCTAAATAGAATTCTCTGTACATATAAATAAAGTTCAGTATTGTGGGCTCATGATAATGGAATAATGGCCAAAAAACCCACAACTGCTGCCTTATCTGTAATTTCAAAGGTTGCAGACCTGCCATAAACACAGAACTGCAGGAGACAAGGAGAAAGTAACAGTTATCTTCACACAAGCGTGGATACAAAAAAAAAAAAAAAAAAGCAAGCTGTGTGCTTTCTTAAAGGCTTGCAAAGCAAATTATTTTCTTTACTTTTAAGGTCAGTGCTGCAGGGAGTAATAATCCTGAAGATTAAAATTTAAAAAAAAAATCAGACAAAGACTAGTCCTGAGGATAAAAGCACAGCTACAACTCCAATCACTTAAAACTACCTGAAATGGGCAGGCATGGCTCTAGAACAAAGGGGGAGGGGGAAAAATGGATTGCAATCAGCTAACAAGGGAAAAAAGACCAAGCTGGCCAGTGCAGAAATGCTAGTCTAGTGCTGACCTGAGCACTGTTGGCTTGTAACTCTTCTGTAGGCAGACAATTTAAAACTGCACTGTTTCATATTTGCTGATTTCTAGGAAGCTAGCGTCAAGCCATGACTACTTGTATTTTTTTTTTACTCTGTTTTTATAAAGTTGTTTTTACTTCCCTCCCCTCTTCCCTTCCTCTCCTCGCAACAAAGTCTTGGCCATGCACGAGAATGTGTTGAAATGCCCAACACCAGGCTGCACAGGACAGGGTCATGTGAACAGCAATCGCAACACACACAGAAGGTACTTACTTCAAGTTCTAATCAATAACAGCAGGGGCTGAAACGTCAAGGCAAATGGCAAAAATTGCATTGGTTTTATTTGTGCATAATGAACTTCACACTGAGATATGGGGGAACTAAACCAGATTAATGATGGAGGGCAATAAAACAAAAAAACCCCACAAAAAACCCAACAACAACAAAAGCAAGTCAGTCAGAATATCAGGTATGAAATGGCAATGCGCAATAAGGCAGACCAGTTTCTTGGTTTGGGTGCTGGTGTTTAGTAGAATGAAGTCAAAAAGGTGGTATTCAGCTCTAGAGGAAGTGGTTCTAGTCCAAATGAAGCACAGAACACTCGTGAGGATTCTTGGTTCATAGAAATGTCCTACGATCAGCTATTTTCTCAAGGAATTCTGCCTTCTCAGCATAAATATTGTCTGTAGCTCCGACTGGAAGTAAAAATAGCCCCCTTCTAGTTCTGTATCTTGTGCAGATCCTAATCTATAGAAATTGGTTCAGACTTGGAGATCCAGAATTGAACCTCAAGTTCCAGTTTTGCCCTTGCTCTTGTTTAAGAGAAGGTTATTGGTGGATGAAAATTCTGAGTCGTCCCCAGAACATATTTCCCTAGTCAAGGAGGGCTTCTAAGAAGCTTGTGGTGCAAAGAAATGTCCGTGGTGGAGAACATAGGCTGTATAGCTAAGTGCTAGGGTTATGAAACTCCAAGCTTAGGACTGTCTTGGTCAAATAATTTGACTTTAATAGATATAGATAGATTGACAGAATCATAAATATTACATTCGTTTGCAGGTGCTAGGTGAGTTTGCTTAATTATTTATTCATACGTTGTGGGGAAGTCATGGAATAAATTGATCTGATGAATGCCTCCTCACGGCCAGAGAGGCCAGAAGAAAACGAGCGAAATGTTCTCACTTAATTGAGAGGACCTATCTGTCTTGCATGCTAAGTAGCAGCGGAAGCATCCACCATTACTGCAGATGCGCCTGGGTAGCAATTGGCCCAGAAAAGAGCAGCACCTTTAAAATGCAGCAAGAGATGGGAGAGAAGTTCATTTTCAGGTCAGCCCAGTGTTAAAACCCAGGGGCTTTCAGCTGTGTTCAGTCTGATGGTAGGTGCTCCGCCTAGGGGAACAGGGGGTTGAGAGTTGGGTTCGTGAACTAGATTTGAGACTAGTGGTCTGAATTTAAACCCTGATTTGGGTGGCAGGTGATAATGAGCCCCAGGGCCTTAGTCAACATCACAAAACTGCCATGTAACCTCTGCTCCATAGGTGTCCATGACTGGAATAGCAGGGATGACCCGGGCCAGAACTAAGGTTCAGATGCAGAGCTCTCTAGGGGAAGATCGTGGAGGACTTCCTATAGGATGCCTGCTCAAGCCAGCCCTAGCAGCATCTCTCCTAAATGGATGCTGAATTCCCAAAAGTCAATAGGCATTTTCAGGGGCGGATGAGAGTTTTGCGGGGCCTATTGAAGCGCGGGGCCGGGGCAGCACAATTTCGCACATGCGCCACGGCCACAGCCAACAGGTAATAGCGCATGCACGAGGCCTATTGAATTGCGGGGCCCGGGACAGCTGCCCCGCTCGCCCTGCCCTATATCCGCCACTGGGCATTTTGTCTGACTCAGGACTGAGTAACCATAGAGGGCCTGGAGCCCGTCGCCATGGGAATAAGCCACCCCACACATAAGTCCAGTCAGATCCTTGCACAAGGAGGGGAGCAGGGTTACTTCATTTGATAAGCTGAGGTTCCATGCCTCTCAAAGCCATGAAACCCCAGAGACCATGACAAAGGGTCTCTGTACGGAGGTTGCTAGTGGCTCCCTCGGCATTCACTACTTCAGAGCCATTCTTTAGGTAGCGGGGGATGTGTTCCAAGCCCTTGCGAAGGGAATGAACCTAAGTTTCTACAGACTCTCCCCACAGGAAATTCCACCAGGTGTGAAGGGGAAAGTCAAGTGTCAACCCCCAGGCTGCCAACTCCATGCCCTATCCCTCAACTGTGCTTGCCCTGCTATCTCCACATCCCTGGGGATTGAACCTTGCAGACCTCTGACAGACGAGAGTCCACAGTGGGAACAGAAAATGGGAGCTTGACATGGAGGTGGCCGAGAACTTCCCAGCAGCCCCCTTCCCAAGCCAGGATAGGAAGGGGCAGCTCCCCCCCCCCCCCCCACACACACATCTGAAGAGAGGGACATTGTGTGGAAATTATGGCCTGGAGGATCCAACTCTGCTACCATTGGAGTCTTCTGCTGTAATTCTGCTCAAGATCTAGATGGCCTAGGCTCTGAATGGCTCCTGTTCAGCCTTGCCAGGGCAGAGAGGGGAGTAAGTAGCTTCTCCTCCTCACCCCTTGCATGGCTGTCCAAAACAGCACTCCCTGAACGGTGCAGAGCACAGGGTCAGCGGGTCCTGTTCACCTACAGAGGGTCCTGGCTCCAAAGGTAGGGGAGGTGGCGTGGGCTCATGGAGCAGGGCCCAGGGGATTGTGCTTTTCTGTCATGGGGCAGGACTCTCTGCTGCAGCGCCTCCTGCTGGTAGCGCCGGGGCATTAGTCCTTTTGTCAGCAGGGCACCTCCTTCAGGCTGATGTCTCCCCCCCATCCATGCTCCACGCTCCTAGTCTGGATCCGCGATACTCCCTGATTGCAGTGTCCTCTCCGGGATACTGCCCTCCAGCAGCACCCACTTGAATGGTCTCTCACTCCCTTCCAGGGGTTATTAGCAGCCCTTTGTCTAGCACCTGCCACCAGGGCCAGCTGCAACCTTTGTCTTGCCCCTCACTTCAGGGGCAAGCCACAGTCTGTACTGGCCACATCTTGCTTTGAGAATGGTGGAAAAGTGTGGTGCAAGGGGGGAAGGGAGGGGACCCATGCCCGCCTGCTACTCTGGGTCCTGAACCAGGGACCCTGTGGTGGCAGCCTTGTCCTGCCCACCTCTACTCCCCTTCACTACCTTTAGTTCCTTGGGCCACTTTCCCACGATCCTTTGCACCCTCTTGGCCCTTGTAGCAAGGCTGCAGTCTGCCAGGTATCAGGCTGGAATCTCCCTCTCTAGCTCCCCTGAGCCTACCCAGCATTGCTCTCCCAATGGTGCTTCTCTGAGATCCAGGTTCTGCACCTTCCCTTGTCGGTGCCTAACTAACTCTCTCTGCTGAGCAGCTCCTTTTATACAAGGCTGCTCCAGCAAGCTACATCCTGATTGGCTCCTTAAAAGCCTCTCCCTGATTGGCCGGGACTCTGCGCAGGCTCCCGCCTGACTGCTTTAACCCCTTCCAGCCAGTGTGGGGCAGCGGCCCCAATGTACATTCTCAAAGGAAAATTTTATCAGGGCTCCTTTGGGGCAAGGCAGCACCACACCACAGCCTATGGACAGCTGTGACTTAAAGCCACCCATGTAGGGCCTGGCACTTTTGTGTAAAAGCCACACTCAAGCCCCTTAAGGCAAGTAGCTGTTGGCACAACTGCATGTCTACAAAACACATTTTCCAAGCCACCCCTGGAAATGTTTGCTTGAAATAGGAGAAGGAAGGAACCAGAACAAGTAGGGTTGCCAGGTGTCCGGTATCCTACCGGGCAGTCCGGTATTTGAGCCCTCTGCCTGGTAAAAAAAATCAGACAATACTGGACACGTGCAGTGTCCGGTATTCTCTGATTTTTCCGGCTGGGCACCGGACGGAACCCTGATGTCCCTGCCAGGCTTCTGCACAATTACAGGCTCCCAGCGGCATTTGCGGCCCCACCTCCCAGCTGGGAGGCGGGGCCGCAATCGCCGTTGGGTGCCTCTGGTCGCGTCAGAAGCCTGGTGGGGGCGGGAGGAGTCCCAGTCACTGCGCAGTCACAGGCTCCCAGCGGCGTTCACGGGAGTCCCAGCTGGGAGGCGGGGTTGTGATCACCGCTTATCCCGTGTTCCTTTTGCTTGACTAAAAAATACCGGGTGTCTGGTATTTTTTGGGAGACCATCTGGCAACCCTAAGAACAAGTGAGGAGAAGGAATTCCATTTATTCATTACAACTTCTCCAAATGAAATACCGCCCCCCCTTCCCGTCATTCTCCCTTTGGGGAACGTGGCCCCATGTACTGATATTTTTTATCCATATCCAAACTCTTTGGTTCTTTAATGCTTCTGAACTGCTGTCTGAGCAATATCACGCTGCCTGCCCGAATGCTTTACAGCTTGCCAAAAACAGAGAGGTTTTCTCATGAGCTCAGTGCCGATCTGGGTCTGTAAAGCTTATGGAGATCTTCATCCCAGGCTCTTGTGCTTAGCTCGCCTTTCTTTCTGTTTTAATTCCATGCAGTTTATCTGGGTGCCCCATTGCCGCTGCTGAAAAATTAGCCAAATCTCATGAAAAGCAACAACCGCAAGCCAGTGACCCCTCTAAAAGTAGCTCCAATTCTGACCGGATACTCAGGTACGTGAGATTTTAAAACAGGATTTGCTGCAACATTTCCTCCAACTCCCCCACCCCCCGCTGAATAAAATAAAATCTGTTGCAAAAAGAATTCTGACACAATCCAGCCCCAGACAGCTGCATCTTGGTACTGCTGATGCCTGTTATTATGAGCATAGGTGTCTCCAAGGTGCAGGGTTATTTAATGGATGATCCCATGGAGGGCATCCAGGACAATGAATTGCTTCTATAGCATCAATTAATGCTGAGGCTACAGGCCAAAGGGTTTTAACAATGCAGCAGAAGGCACTTGTGCTGATTACACTACAGTGCAAACTGCCTGAGAATTATGGCTATTATATTAGCATTCTAAGTAGGAAGCCTTTTTTAAGGCCATGTACCAATTAGTCCGTCACAGTTGTGTTTTAAGTAAACTTGTCTTTCTTTGACTCCGTGGCTTGCAGGAGAGGGATCCTGTGGGTTAGAAGAGAGGCTAATCATTGTCAAATGATTTGATTGATTTTGCTTTGTGTTTATCTGATCTGCCTGGGATGGGGATTGGCCAGCCCTAAGAATGTCACTGATTGATTCCTTGCCTACACAGTGTTGTGATTCATGATGCTGCACATGGATTATAATACGATGAGTTAGTTTACAATGAGAGCACTAAGGCACAAACCTTTCTAAATGTTGATGTGCTCCAGCCCAGTGAAGCATGAAACTCTGATGGGTTCCCCCTCCACCCAGAACAGCTGAAAACACAAGTCAGTTGGAGCTGAGAGTACTCAGCATCTTTTGGGGCGGGGGGAGGAGGAGATGACTGGGATTATTGCTTGATATATTTATTTATGGTATGTGCCAGGCACTTTCCAAACGTATAACAAGGACATTCCACACTCCAAGGAGCGCACAGTGTAAGGAATAACCAGTGGGAAAAGGTCAGGGGGAAGGTGAATAACAAAAGGCAATTTATGTACAATTTATATGCAAGTCAAATTGATTCACGATGGGCCACACAGCAGAAGTGGGCCTTTAAAAGGGACTCTGCAGAGAGGGTGGAGGCCTTCCTTTACAGTGTGTTCATATTCACGGCGGAGTTAAAGCTACAGTGTGACTGGAACAGAACTCTACTTGCTTTTGTAATGTTTCATGCCATTTCTTTTCAGCTCTCCCAAAGGAAAGCACTACCCACAAGATTTTATTTCTTCTGGCAATGCTCAAACAAAGCCATAGTGCCCCACAGTAAAATGTTGCACTGTGGTTTATGTAATTGACATCACTGGGTCTGGTGCGAGAATTAGGAATGTGTAATTCCCAGCCCTATGCTTTACAAGCTTACGCTCAGATTCTGATCTCTTCCTTTGGTGTAAATCTGGAGGAAATGCAACCAGAGTAGCACAGTATTTTGTAAGGAAAATCTGAGAAACCCACAAACAGAGTTATGAAGAAATGATCCTGCTTTGTTTTGAGTGTAATATTTGTAAACCAACCTCTGGAGAAAAGAAATAACTTGGCGCTATCACTGTAAATGCCTCACATTTGAAGGAAAAGAAAGAGAAGTATTGTTGGTTTTTGGTTCTTTCTTTTTTTTTATCTGCAGACCTATGTGCTTTGTGAAGCAGCTAGAGATTCCTCAGTATGGAAGCTACAGGCCCAACATGGTTCCAGCAACCCCTAGGGCCAACCTGGCCAAGGAGCTGGAGAAGTACTCCAAGGTCACCTTCGATTATGCAAGTTTTGATGCTCAGGTTTTTGGCAAACGCATGCTTGCCCCAAAGATTCAGACTAGCGAAACCTCACCGAAAGCCTTTAAATGTAAGTTGGGACGAGGGAGGGGTTTGGTGCTGAGTGCTTTGTGCTTTATCCTCAAATATCACTGGCCAGAAAACACTGAGGGTGTGTCTTCACTATGCGATGCATCGATCCGGCAGCAATCGATCCACTGGCAGTCGATTTATCGCATCTGCTTAGACGCGATAAATCAATCTCCGAGCGCTCTCCCATCCACTCCGTTACTCCACCAGGACAAGAAGAGTAGCTGGAGTTGACGGGAGAGCAGCTCCTGCCAACCTTACCGCACAGAAGACACCGCGGTAAGTACGTCGACTTCAGCTACGCTATTTGAGTAGCTGAAGTTGCGTAGATTAGATCGGATTGGGCAGTTTAGTGTAGACAAGCCATGAGGCTCTTGGGAGGACATGTTTGAGTGAAGGGGACGGAGCAAGCAAGAAGAGCTATCTATGGAGTGTTTTTCCCAAAGGACAGAATCTTTGGCTTCAATTTTGGGGAGAACTGCATCCAGTTTTGGGTACAACCCAAATATTCCTCTGAACAATATTCCTAAGTGTGATAAGTTACACAGTAGCCTCCAGTTTGTCCATAGTATCTTACAGTTCTCATATACTCCTTCATTCATCCATCTTTTTCTATTCTAGCTAGCTGGCTTATATTTTATCTTTTTTTAAATCTAATATCGAACTAAGATATTCTAACTATTTGTCTCACATGTTATATTGTGTTAACCATACACCTTCTATTTATCAGTTATCTAATACCTTCTCTATCTTATCTACTTACCACTCTTATCTATCATGACTTGGCAGAGCCCTTGAGAAAAGGAAGCCTCCAATTAGATGCCTGCGTAAAATGAAATGACCAAATAACCCCCCTGAGGAGGGATCTGTGGGTGTAGAAATTGAGATGGACATGGGGGACTAAAACTAGCAAGC
This sequence comes from Pelochelys cantorii, assembly GCA_032595735.1. NCBI lineage: Eukaryota > Metazoa > Chordata > Testudines > Trionychidae > Pelochelys > Pelochelys cantorii. The sequence goes on along the minus strand of CM064343.1, from coordinate 30,513,147 downwards.
ATGTTACACCACTGCAGAGACTGGCCAGTGCAAAATCATGCATTTACCATTTACCATTTCATGTTCCTACTCCATTAGCTTCCATGCATGCATGCTGAATCCATCTTTTAAATCATAAAAAAAAAAAAGATTTAGGAAACCAGTTTGCAGAAGTCAGTGGCCTCAAGGGGGCTTTCTCTTTGTAGCTAATCCCACTTTCGGAGTCCTGTTTAATCCTGATGCAGCTGCTCTCTCAAAAGTGCTCATGCTTGAAAGCTTCCCGGTTGTTGCACGACAATGGACGCTCCCCTTTATTACAGTACTAAATCTGTAAAGGATCAGACAATGAAATTGGATGGAGGCCAGAGAGCCCAACTGCCACTGTCATCCTGGGTTAGGGCTGATGGAAAAGTAATTTGTTTCCCAGCACAAGTGATTCTCCTGCTGAATAGATTGTGTTATTTGCAATATTTGCAGAGAATTTTCCGGGTAATTGTACTGACAAAAATAATTCTAGCAGCCCCACCAGGATAATCCTTCCTATTTTTTCTCATCACTCATTTTTACTAATTTGCTGATTGCAAGTCCATTAGTGCTAGCAATACTTAGGAAATGGAAAAGCATCGCTGAGTGTACAGTGTGAAATTGAAATTGGCATCTCACCATTCTGGATGTTGTCAGCTTGTGCTTGCAAATACCCCCATCCTACCAAAAGACATGGGTTAAACTGGACCAAAATAAAAATAAAGCAATGCACAAGGATAACCATTTGGGTGAGACTCCCATGGGTTAGTCAGAGCGACAAGATTAATATGATTGCCAATCACAGCAGGCAAATCTGTTCCTTTCATTAAGGACTTACTTTAAAGAGATCTTCATGCCGAGGGATGTGTGTGCATAACTCCGATTAATGTCAATAAGCATTCTGCGCGTGTGCGTGCATGCATGCATGCGCGCACGCACACACGCACACACGCGCACGCACACACGCACACGCGCACACACACACACACACACACAACGAGAGGGGAAGCAGTCCTCAAAAAGATTAGCAGTTTACATTGTCTTATTTTTAGAGTTCATAATGGGAATAATAAAATTATTTTGCTTTGCTCTGGCACCTTCATCTGAGTTTGTCAAGCTGCTTTGCAAACATAGGCCAAATCTAACAGGCCTTTCTCAGGCAAAACTCCCACTGAAGTTAATGGAGTTTTGGTTGGGTAAGGGCAAAAGAAAAATTGATCAAAACCACCAGAGTCTGGCATGTATATTTGGAACTACAGAGCCCATCCTGCAGCTGGATTCATGTGAGAAGACCCTTCCACCTGCATGGAGACATTGACTTCCATGGGGCTCTATGTGGATCCTTCCACAAGGATTGGCCTGTGAGATTGGGGCCATAATTTATATTGACTTAATTCTGTTCACCTCCCACTAGCTTCAATAGGAGTCACAGGTGCTGAGCTCCTTGCAGGCCCAGTGTATATTGTACAGGGCAGTATAGTTTTGGACAGTATGAATGTATTCCAGGAGATTTAATACTGTAACACCATATTACACTGGTATCATCGTCAGAAAGTCAATTTTTATAGCTGTGACTGGTGTGGTTTTGCTGTTAAAATATGGTTTTAAAAAAGATATATGTTTGTGTAACTATAAGACGTAAAATGAGTATAGAGAATGCAGAGTTAAAAAGCAGTTGTAGATTCACTATTGTTTCCCCTTTGGAAGCCTTCAGGGTAGTACAGGCTACAGTATTCTGGGAATTTGATGGTGCAGTCAGATAATGCAGTAACCTTACATCTTAGCACGCCTGGGTGTGAGTTTCTGGCTACTGAAAGCTTCAGTGCTAGGAGCACTGAGTTAGCTGACGGCTTTATAATAAGTACAGGGTTGCCACTGCAGGATGCATATCCACTGAACTCAGTAGCATGGGATTGATATGCCTGTGATGTTAATGTGTAAGTTTATATATCAGCCCTGTGTTGTTCCCTTTTTGCAGCTAAACCTTTTCCAAAGGCCTCTTCCCCCAGCCACAGCCCTTCCAGCAGTTATGTGAAGAGCACTTCATCTTCCTCTACAGGCTTCGACTACTCTCACGATGCCGAGGCCGCACACATGGCTGCCACCGCCATCTTAAATCTCTCCACCCGCTGCTGGGAAATGCCAGAAAATCTCAGTACCAAGCAGCAGGATTTTCCCAGCAAGGTGAGCGTGGCTGCAAGGAAATGCAGGGGGCTGAGTGTAAAATCCACAGCAGCAAAGAAGACCATGTAAATGGGAAGCGGTTGAAAAACGGTTTTCAGATCGTTAATTTCGATGTGCTTAAAAGTAGAGCTGGCTGATTTCTGACCTGAGGGAAATGTTGATATTTTCACATCCATTTGCATCCTGAATCAGAGTGAAATGTCAAAACTTTACATACAACAGAAAGACTCTGAAAAGTTTTGATTTCCAAAATGGCGAAGGAGAGACCTTGGTGCATGATGGGAGATGTAGTTCTAGTCAAGAAGCCTGACCAAGGGGGGAGAAAAAGGTCATGAGGCATCTGTACCATAACTCCCATGAGGCACTGCATCAGCTCAAGTGAATGCAGGTTATTGTCAAACTGACCTTGATGAAATGTTTCATTTTGATTTTTCCCAATGGAAAATCAGGGTGTTTTGTTTTGCTTTGTTTTGTTTTCAAAATGAAAAATGTCAAGTTTGAGGAAGCCACATTTTCTGTGGAAAAAAGATTGAGACAGAAAATCCCTGTCCAGCTGTACCTGAAGCCTAGAGAGCAATCAGGCCTGCCAACGGGGCGGGGCACAGGACAAATGGGGTCATTGCCCCAGTCCCTTTAAATTGCTGTCGGAGCAGTGGGCCGTGCACTCTGAGGCAGCGTTAAGAGCTGGTGGGGCAGGGGAGCGCTGTGCTCTCAGCAGTCCTGAGGCAGCAACCCTTGGCCCCAGTTCTTCTGCCCTCTGGCCAACCCATTCTGGGAGCATGGAGCCATCCCCCTCCCTTCCCACATTACCCAGGGGCCGGTGGAGGCTGTTGACCCCATTAAGGGTGCTAGTACTATCGGAGCTTCGCTTCACAAGACCCTGCCAGTGTAGGGAGCTGAGCATTTCCTTAGTAGTAATGCATGCTTGTACCTCAAGCAACAAAAGGCACTTAGCCCCATTGAAAGGCACTCATCACCATGCAAGATGAGGCCTCAACTTAAACATTGGGAGTAACATGCTGGGATGATAAAATCACAAGGGCCTGTGCTGAGCGCCGTTACCATTTGTGCTGCACATTGTACATCTTTTGCATGTTAAGCATGTCCTGTTTTGAAGAAAAAGGTCCTTGAGTCTTCATTTGGAAAACAGTCCAGTATCCCCAATAATGTCTGTACAAGTTGGTGTGGAGACATGTAACTCTACAAAATACCTGTCTGAGACAACAAGTCCTGTGGCACCTTAAAGAATAATAGACTTATTCGGGCAGTAAGCTTTCATAGGCAAAGACCTTTTCATCAGATGCATCTTACTCGAAAAAGCTGATGCCCCAATAAATCTGTTGGTCTCTAAGATGCCACAGGACTCCTTGTTGTTTTGGCAGATATGGACTAACACAGCTACCCCTCTGAGGCTTGTCTGAGAGAAGCATCCCTTCCAGATAGACGCTGCATTCACTGCCGGGACATATTCCCATGGGACATTTCTGAAAGCAGAGGAAATCCCATTCTGCTCCATTCCATCCCCTTGACCGTCAGAGTTTGAAGAAAGAGGGTAGCATGCTCCATATTGCTTCAGGTCCCGGGGGGTGCTCTGTGCACCAAACAGTACGCTCAGGAAACTGACTGCAGGCCCTCATTTAGAATGTTGTCCCCCATCTTTCAGTCTATGGACATTGAGGTGGATGAAAATGGGACTCTGGATTTAAGCATGAACAAGCACCGCAAACGGGAGAGCGCCTTCCCCAGCAGCAGCAGCTGCAGCAGCAGTCCCAGTGTGAAGTCCCCCGATGTGTCCCAACGCCAAAATAGCACGAGTGCCACTAGCAGCACCATGACCTCACCCCAGTCCAGCCAGACCTCCCGTCAGGATGAATGGGACGGCCCTATTGACTACACCAAACCAAATCGTCAGCGGGAGGAGGAGCCAGAGGAGGTAAGCAGCGATGGGACCTTGTACGTCGGTCTCTTTCCCACCGGGAAGCAGGGAGTAATATGTTCCCACTCTAAAGACCAGTGACTTCTGACTTCCTTGGACACTTTACTGTCATTGACTTCAGTGGCAGCAGAGTTAGGCTAGTGCTGAGTCCTTTGAAAAATCTCACCTGTGCATGGGTGGTTGGTGAAGTTAGGGCTGGGGGAAGTGAGCCCCCAGCCCCACCTCTTCTACTGAGGCCCTGTCCATGATGGGAGCCAAACTGCCTCTCTGCACCCCCCCAACACACACACCATGGGGAGGGAAGGAAGGCAGGCGGATGGGCACACAGCCCCAGCCTCCCTGGCCCTGAAGCACGGGGAGGGCAGGTGCTGGGAGCAGCAAAACTCTGCCTCCAGAATGCCCATGGGCCAAATGTGGACTGGGCCAGGCTGGCGGTTTGGGAAAGCAATGCCTTCCCCCATCTAGCATACCCACCGCCCATGCACCCATGCTATACTGTGGTTAGTTTTACATTCTTTCTCTTCCTCTCTCTCGGCCTCTCTGCTGCTTTTTCAACCTCTGTGTTCACTTCTCACTGGGCCCACTTCATTCTCCAATTCTTCTTTTTCTGTCAGTTATTTTCTCCCTCTCTGTTCCTTTTCTCACCATCTCTCCTGAGTTGAATGTAGGCAGGGATAGGGTTGGAGTTGCATTCACATTTTAAACCCTCTAGCCTAGATCCTTGGGTCGAATCAGCTTGCAGCTAGCACAGGACGCAGGGTGAAAGGGGCAACAGCTTTATACCACCTTTCTGTCACCCTGGTTCAGGGGCTGAATCAGCCACCCAGTATCATTTAGAGCAATCTAGCAGCAGCTCTAAATTATGCAATCTGGAGTAATCCCTTAGCGACTGCTCCCCCAGCCAGGGATCACCACAGTACAACATGCTTAGACCATGCCCCCGCTTACCCCAGCCTGCCAGGGAATGCCCCTCCTCAGTGGTTGGCATACAGCTGGCTACATCTGCTTTGCATCACCTGGGAATTGCTTGACATCACATTAGGCCAGGTCTCCTCCTTCTTTATGTCGCCGGAGTGGGGAGGAGAGGCTGGTGCGCTGACTCACAGGTGCACGTGGCGGCAAGGTCGGGCACAGTGAGGTTCCCCGCTCCTGACGGAGAGGTGCCTCGTGCATTGATGATCCAAGCGGAGGGGAGAAATCATCAATTACTTTTTGTTACACTGTAAACCCTGCAGCTTCCTTCTCGTGTCAGTCACATCAGGGCAAATCAGCAGTAACTCCAGTGAAATTACACTGGCAAACAACCCCTGGAAGCAAGACCCGAACCAGGCCCTCGATGTTCACAATTCCTGACAGGAAAGATGATCCGGGGGTAGGGTGCTAGCATGCACCTTGGGCCATGCCGGGTCAATTCCCTGCTCCGCCACAGGCTTCCTGTGTGACCTTAAACTCACTGCTTAACTACTCTGTGCCTCAGTTTCCCATTTGTAAAAGAGGGACAATAGCATGGCCCTCCCTCCCAGAGTGGTTGGAAGGATAAATGTACTGAGGATTGTGAGGTACTCTCACAATGGGGGCCATAGAAAGGCTGAAAAATGGCTAGATGGACTCTCTTGATCCCTCAGCGCTGCTATGTTCACAGCTTGTGGATCAATAAAGATATTATTCCTGCTGGTTTCTTACAGTCAGAGCCCGCAGCCCGTTCTTTTGCCTCCTCTGAAGCAGACGAGCAGGAAGCATCAGAGGAGAACTTTGAAGAACGGAAATACCCAGGGGAGGTTACCTTAACCAACTTCAAGCTTAAATTCCTTCCCAAGGACATCAAGAAGGAGCTCCTCACGTAAGTCCTGCCTTTTTGATAGGGGAGCCGAAGTGAAATGTATAAAGTGCTCCGGACAGCCAGGAAGGGTGGCGAGGCGGGAATCCATTAACCAAAAATCCCCACGCAACTAAACCGTTCCGCATTGGTTCCAACTGCAATGGTCTTATTTAATCCAAACACTTCAAACCAAAATCTTCAAGAGAAATCGCACCCTCTGATTAGCAAGATGAAGTGTTATCCCAGATGGTCTTCCTAGAACCGTGTGATGATTAAAGGAACCTCCTCGAAAGCACTGTCATCCTAGGATTCAGAACAGTGCCTGTAAAAAAGCATAATTTCAGAGAGCATTTCCCGTATATATTTCCCCTTAAAATTAACACTCGTGCAGTGGTGGAGGGAAAGAGTTTGCCCACTTCCCTCCCTCCTTAGCTAGGAGATCCTAGACCATTCCCTGAAGTCAATGGTGGCCAAGGGAGTCCAGTAACTTGCAAGTGGCACTGAGGATCCAATACCATCCAGCGCATAGCGGGGGAGGCAGGTAGACAGGCAGCCTTGCAGCCATCTCAGCCACTGGAATAACATTTTATGGTAACATAGAGCAGTTAGTATAATCCCCTGGAAGAAAGCGATAAAGACCCCACAATGAATATTATTAAAACAGCACAGCTATACACCCTTGTGGTATATGCTACATCTGAGGGGGCCCTGGACCAAACACCAGACCTGAACGCCCATAGAAACTTGGGGGAGGTTTGAATCCAGAACTCTGCCGCTGGATCCCTCCCCTGGCGATAAGATCAACAATCCTGGATCACTCATAGAAGTCAGATCCTGACCCAAGATTTGCAGCTTGAGCCCAGCTCTGATCTAAAGAAACATTGGGGTAAGCTGTTTAGATCAGGGGAGGGCAAAAGGGTCTTTGTGGGCCGGATACAGTCCGCCAAGTGAGTTGATCTGGCCCATGGAGGCCCTGCTGCGCACCTGCCCCCAATTAGGGCCTGGAGGCGGGGGGAGCATGCAAAGTCTCCTCCTGCCCTGCCCCCACCTTGCAAGGAGTGCACGGCAAGCTCCTGGAAGGGCGGAGGAGGCTTTGTGCGCTTCCCCCACCCCCAAGCCCTGTGAAGGGTGTGGCACTTCTAAGTACCGCACACTCCTTGCAGGATGGGGGCAGAGTGGGAGGAGACTTCATGCTCCCCCGGGCCAATCACAGCTTGGGGCGGTGGGAGCGCATGAAGTCTCCTCCCGCTTTGCAAGGGGCTTAACACTTAAAGTCAACCGACAGCTGCTGCTCAGCTGGCTGTTGACTCTAAGGGTGGAGCTCCCTTGGGGGGTGGAGGCAGGGAGTGGTAGACTTCCTGTGCTCCCCCTCCCCAGGCTTTGGGGCAGCAGGAGGAGCATGCAAAGTTTCCTCCCACCGCCACGGGGCACAGGTACCTAGAGGGAACCGCCAGCCGTTCTGGACAGCTGGTAGTTCTCCTTGGGGGTGGCAAAGACTTCACAGCTCCCCTGTCCCCAGACCAATCAGGATCTGTGGGTGGGGAAGCATGGAAATGACCTGACCCTGCCCCTTCTGCCTATGGCCCGCCCCTTTTGAAAATTTCAAAAATGTCTGAAGTGGCTGGTGGTCAAAAATTATTGCCCACCTGTGGCAGGCTGATCCCCAAACTCAAGTCAACTTTTCAATTGAGCTATTAGTCCTGGGCTTATTTCCAGAGCAACTCTGACCTTTGTACATACAAGGTAGGAAGGGCTCAGCAAGGCTTCATTTCACTGACCTCTCTGTCTTGCTCCTCATTTAGCTATGCAAGCGGGAGGTTTGAAGGGGAGTATGTTATGCTGGGAGGAAACAGGGAATATGTGAAGTCCCAGGTGAACAGAGGAAGACAAGATAGAATGCTCCCTACATGAGCAAGACCAATACTAGCACCCATATGCAATGCTTTACATGTTTGTGTTTTTTTTCCCGAGTATGAGTCTCAGTTTCTGGGGTAAGCCAAATATTCAGAGGGAGACTGTTTCATGGTGATGAACAGCTCTAGAAAGGAATCTTCCTGGCGTTCGAAGCATCTCTAAGCTTCCTTTCCACACCAGGCACACCCACCCTCTTTGATCCTTCTGACGTCATCTTGAATCGCGGTGCCCCGGGGCGTAGCCCGTTCATGAGCAAACTCACTTGCCTCAGATTTGAGTTTTCATGTCCACGTGGTCCCTGGGCCTTCTCAGGGTGCTGGTGGCAAGTGTTTGGGGAAGGGTTGTCCACTTCCGTCTTGTCTGTGGCCACCCAAACCATCCAAGACTCTAACGCCATGTGACAATGTATATTGTTGGTTGAGCAAGCTAAGGGTAGTTCCAGTGATTATATTTTCTGTTATTGCAAGAGGGACTTAGGGTTGATATATTTTTTTCCTTTCTGTATCTTGGTGTGAGTAACCTTTGCATGTGCCCCTTGTCCCATAATGCAGAGGGAGTGGAGGCACCAACAACAGAGGGTATAAAACAAGTTGTTTTGTGGGGCATCAGAAACGGGAGTCCCAGGATCATCATCATGGACAAACTATGAGGTAGTTGTCCTGCCCTAGGACCAAGAATCTCTCCAGTTCCTGTGCACTGTGTTGATGTGGGTTGCTTCTTTATGTTTTCAGCGTACAGCCCTCTCCTTGCTCCCCCAACCCATTCTTGGGATTTCTACTCTCCATTACCCTCAAAGGTGCCATGTTTTATAGCTGCCTTGGACCAGCTCCTGTCATGATTGCTCTGTGCACCTACCATGGTTGCTCCAGGCTGATACAAGACACTCCCTCCCCATATGGGTTGCGGGTACTGTCTTTGCAGGACCCCCCCAATCCCTTCAGTTTGGGCAGCTCGGGATAGGATCAGCCTCCAACTTGGGCAACATGAATAATAGAGTCCAACTCTACCATGAAGCCACTGGGCTTGTCTCTTTGTAGAGGGCTGTCCCGAGAGTGGGCAACGTGTGTGATGGACGGGCCGGGAGGGACCCCGTATTACTGCACCACAGAGGCAGACACCACGCCTGGGGCGCTGCGGTGGGAATTTATGGAGGAGCAGACCTTGTGCCTCTCTTTGGAGGTTAGCTTGTGCTCCGGTGGCCTCTTCCAGCAGCCAGGGAAGGGAAGCAAACTCCATGCAAGGTCTGCAGAAGTCCCTTTCCTCAGGGCGCTTTTTAGTGTTGACCACAATAGTCGGACAACAGAATACAGCCGGTCCCCAAGTTACGAACGTATCAATTTACGACCGTTCATATTTATGACCAACCTCCTATACAGCCGGAACCCGAGTTACGAACAAAATCCGCACTTACGAACAGCGCAGCTGTATGTCAGTGAATGTAATCCAACTTACGAACACATCGAGTTACAACCAAGTGCTTGGAATGTAACTCGTTCATAATTTGGGGATTGGCTGTAAAACCACCAGCCGGAATACCCAAAGGCCTCAAAAGACCTTCCCCTATCGTTCCCCTGGACCCAACTTCTCCTTCCTTACAGACTCCATCCAACTACGCGACAGGCAGGGATTTCTCAACTCTTTCCAAGTTGCTGCTTTGACCTCATCCCATGGCCTCATTCCACTAGCCACCGCTGAAGGGGAATGGGGTCATGGCCATGTCCTGCCCTATTTGGCACGTCGACCACTGCTGGTGGCATGTCTTGGTCCTTATGGAGCACGAGGGATAGAGGAAGATTGATCCTTACAACCCCCACCCTACTTTGGATACTCATGATGCGGGAGCCAGAACCCCAGCCCACAGTATTTCATTAGCACTAGTTCCCAGGTACAGTCCTGAAGCCAGGAATCCATATTTAAAGATGGTTTGGCTACACAGGAGAGTAAGCCCCACCATATGCAAATAGAGCTGTTGAGTCATACACAGCATTACGGATTTTATTTCCTGACTATCACAAAGCCACTGCACCTATCTCATTGGCTATAAGATTCATTGGGAAGCAGTGGGGAGGTAGAGAGAGATCAAATAAAGCCAGGATAACCCATCTGTTGGCAGTATGGCCGGCTCCAAGCGCTTAAGGACTATGAGTAAAGCCCCAGATAGCGTGAGATTTTATTTTAAACTGGGCTCCTTTAATTTGCCTGCAAGTGATGGAACATTTAGGATCCATGCTTTCAAGCTTTTCTCTTCTGCAGCCTTGAGTGCAATTTTTCCTCTAATTTTTTCCCATCCCGGTGTGGAATAAATTTTGTTATGTGCACTGAGGCATATGCAGATGGGCACCCAGGGAAGCCAACAGCCTTCACAGGCCCCTGGACAAGACGTGGGGGGAAGAACCAGCTCTGCACTCCTGGAAGGGGTGGGGTTTTGGGTGGAAGGGGTAAGGCTGGGGCTATCAGCCCTCCATGCCACCTCGAATTTGGCACACATGCCCCTCAGCCGTCAGTGCTGCCTGGAGAATGTAGCGCCGTGTTCTGGTGGCAATTTAAAGGTCCTGAGGCTCTGGCAATCACCCTGGACTCCTTTGAATCTCCAGGCCCTGGGGCAACTCCCCCCTTTGCCCTCCTCTGTCAGCAGGCCTGTATGTACCACCAGTAGAAACACATACTAGTGGCTGTGGACCCTCTGCTAATCAGCTGAGTGGCATTTGAATCTCTGCTTGGGGCTTGCCCACGTGCTCAGCTTACAGGGAACCCTGCTTGAGGGCTAGAAACTGAAAGGAAGCAAGCAAACAGCAATAGCTAAACCATCACCTGTCCCCAATAGTCTAGTTATTTAATTTAGTCCTGCCTTGAGTGCAGGAGACTGGACTAGATGTCCTATTGAGGTCCCTTGCAGTCCTACACTTTTATAATTCTGTGAATGCTGAGTTTCGCAGATTCCAGCAGCTGGGAGTCCTCGCCAAATGTCACAAGATTGTGCTAAAAACCATGAGAACTGGCCATAGTGGATCTGTAAAGCTGCTTTTCCATTTTAGTTCCTTTTTTTAAAAACAGCAAACAAAGTTCCCCAAACAAGCAGTCTTTTTCCTCGGTTTTCATATTTCGCCATAAATTCCTGGAAAGGGGCCCATGGCCTTTTGGGAACACAGGGAAAGAACAGGCCAAAAAGGAAGCATTTGGCTTATCTGTACAGATTTCTAGCTAGCTGCTAACACAATAAGTCAATACCAAGGCCAACACCAAGTTGTGCTAACAAATTCCAGAACACATACCAGTATTTCACCAACCCAAAGAGCCCTAGCCCACGCACCTATCATTTTTTTTTTAAATTTTTTCAACCAAAGAAGCCTTCTTCCCTGTTTTTACCCATGCATGAATCTTTCAATGAATTCATTTCTTTTTGGCACTTACACTTTTTATTATTTTTGTTCAGTTGCCCTACCCCAGGCTGTGATGGCAGCGGACACATCACGGGAAACTATGCCTCTCACCGCAGGTTTGTTGACCTTCTGTTTCAGGTTCTGGCTCTACATAATTTTTTTTTAATCGTGTGGATGGTTTGGTTCTGTTTCCTTCTCCCCTTCTTTCGCCCTTCCCCTCTTTTTCCTAATTTATTTTGGGCTTATCCAGATATTCCATCTCTTCTCTTTCAGCCTTTCTGGTTGTCCTCTTGCTGACAAGAGCCTCAGAAACCTCATGGCTGCCCACTCTGCTGACCTCAAGTATGTTTGCGCTGAACTCAAATCTCCTTTTTTTTCCCCCTTGTGCTATGCTCTTGCTTTCACCTTACCCCTCATCTTTAGAAAACCCAATCAAAATCTGCCTGCAAGGATCTCCAATGTGTGAGCCAAACATCTTCCCATGGCTAGGGGAAGAAGAAGAAGAAGAAAGGTTAAGATGGGATCTTGGCCCATGACTTGGGCTCTTTGGTGCTATGGTACTCCAAACAATACATTAGAATAATATTAATAATAAGATAAGAGCATCAATGCTCAGGAAGTTTCATTCTGAAAGATGGAACTCCACGAAGATGATCAGATATATGATTTTAACCCCGGGCAGATTTTTGTTGGCCGCAGTAGAGATGTGCTATTTTCTTTTCACTTGGTATTCCTTCTGAGTGCCTGTTTCTATGTAACATTATTATCTTTATCCTAAAACATTTTATATAGATTAATACAAACCCAGGTAAAGGCACATTCCTTACTGATGTCCCCGACAGAATTGCTGCTGGTAAAATCCTTGTTACCCATCAGTATCAGAAAGAAGCTAGTTCTTTGCAAGCAACCCGGCACCCCAAAATTTGGCACATCACTTAGGTTGCTGCCCATTACCAAAAAGGGAGATATTTCTATTCCGCTCAATGGGAACTTGATTTGAGAGAGACAGACCAGAAGCACAATCATTCATAGGGCCAGATTCGCAGCTGCTGTGGATAGGCCCAGTTGCATCAAAGCCAATTAACTGGCCCAAAACCTTTCTTTAGAATTCAGATTTGCACTGTTTCTGGACATGATCCTGAATCAAGAAATCCATATTTGAGTCCTGCATGCAACTCTACTCTACAGATGGCTTCACCCCTCCCAAATCCTGATTAACCTTGATGGAGCCAGACTGAGTTTACACCAGCTGATGAAGCGGCTCATAAGGCTTACAGGAGAGTTTGTCAGAGTTTGTTGCAAGTTCCCTCCCCTAGAAAAAAGCCAGGCCAAGCTGCTAGACTTTTTTTTCAAAGGTGCAGCAGGATACTTAATATCCCCCCCCCCAAAAACATAGAAAACAAAGTGTTGTGAATCATTTTTCTATCTATATTAGATGGAGCCATTTGCTTTCTTGTTGGTTGATTTTCATTTTGCATTCAACAAAGCTTTCAACAGAGTAGTTGGTGGCTATTATTAGTAATTGAATTTGTAGGATAGTAGCACACATCAGCTAAGAGAGGGAGGGCTCTTTGTGCTTGGCTTTGCACAGACACATAGCTAAAGCCTGTCTTTGCCCAGCAGAACTTACCATCTAAATAGACAAGGCAGAGGGGGTAGGAGGGAAAAGAGAGGAATGGGCAAATCACTTCAGTTTTCAGAGGTCACATAGACCATGGGTAGCAAAGCAGAGACTCGAACCCAGGTCTCCCGTCTATTACACTGGCCCCCAAGAGACCAGTCAGGAGGGCTAACTGACATTTGCACATTTAGATTGTTTCTCTGTGGGAAATGGTGTTTTCAATGAACAGAAATTGTAAAAAGTTCAACTCTTCCTTGAGAAACCAATATCCAACGTCTTCACTTTTTCAGTGAAAATTCAGTATTTCCCACAAAGGAAAAAAAAATCTAATTTCCAACCAAATCTGCCACTCAGCCTTATCTGAGGACATTTCTAAGTTGTGATGGCCATGTCTATAACAGGGGTCAAAAAAGAACTAGATAAATTCATGGAGGTTAGGTCCATCAATGGCTGTTAGGCAGGATGGGTAGGAAGGGTGTCCCCTAGCCTCTGTTTGTCAGAGGCTGGAAATGGGTGACGGGATGGATCACTTGACGCTTCCCTGTTCTGTTCACTCCCTCTGGGGCACCTGGCATTGCCCATTGTCCGAAGGCTAGATGGATCTTTGGTCTGACCTAGTATGGCTGTCTTTATGTTTGACACATGAGCACATGCAAACTGGTCAGTTGCATATAAGCATGGGCGTCTGGTAGCCTACACGGAGGAAGGCTTTGCCTCCCCAAACCGCCAGGCATGGCCCTGCCCACACTCCGCCCTTAGAGCACCTGCTGTAGGCGTACTTGTGGATGGAGTGTTGCTGCCCCTGAGCGTCTGCACTCCCCGTGCTCCAGGGACAGGGGGTGTTGGGGCCGCACTGCCTCCTCCCTCCCCCATGCTCTGGGGTGCCGGGCAGGTGGGGAGCCACATGGCCTCCTCCCTCCCCGGTGCTCCGGGCACCAGGCAGGCTGGGGCACATGAGCACACTTGCCCCTCCCATCTCTTCCCCTCCCTGTGGGGGGGGGACACACACACTTGGCGTGCTGCCCCGCCTCCTCCCCTCCCCATGTTGGGAGGCAGGGCCTTAGCAGAGGGGGAGGGGCTGTAGGTGGGGCTAGGAGCCTGCCTGTCCCCCCATGCATATAAGCAACCATTGTATCCACAAATACTATAAATACTTGCAAACAGTTTTATAGGTGGTACTTGAGGCTTACGTGCTAAAAATGAAATTCATTACAACAGGGGGGATTTTTTTCATAGCCAGACTAGTGTAATTCCTTTCTGTTTGCATTTTTCCTCATGTCTGTGCAGCTTTGGGGGCCTCTTCCAGAAGTGCCAAGTTAAAAATAGGGATATAGCTTTTAACTGTACTGAACTACTTTGGGCCAGGAATGCTTAATGAAAGGATGGGAGGGGAAAATGGTAAATATTTTATTCAAAAGCCTAGAGCCTGTCCTACCTAATTAGGGATGTTAGTAAAGCAGCTACAGCTGTACATAGTTAGCCTGGTATTAAAACCTATTCCATCCCCTTAACAACAAAAAAATCTCTGTGATATTTTAATATTACCCTTTATAGCAATGCCACCTGTGAATCATGAATCTGCAATTTGTTTCCTGGTAGAAATGTTTTTTCCTTCACAAGGGAGGGCCAGGTAAAAGCAGTTTGGATAAAATAAGAACTGAGCTGAAGCATTGAACTAACTCAATTTCAAGCCTTTTCTGAGATTTGAGAAGGTTTTGTTTGTGGCGTTTTCTTGGTTTTTGTTTGTTTGGGGTTTTTTTACATATGCTTCTCAGTCCTGACAGTTGCCTCTGACATTTTCCTGTTAGTTTTGGGTAGTTATGCAAATGGCAATACCCATATAAAAGCGGGGGTGGGGGGGGGGGACCGCTAACTACCTCACATAACTAGGAGCTGGAATTAGTTAATGTTAAATATACACTGTTATGGAGCTGGAAAGCATGGTATCTAATGGTCAGCACTGAGTACAATACAGGAAATATTTTTAAAAGAACACTTTGGGGCATCTTTATTTAAGCAATATTCCTCCATGCTTTACATAGTAGCCCAAAGAATGTCCACTAGATTATTTCACCACTGCTAAGAAGCATTACATTCTATTAGCAACCTTGGCCATATTCGCTGTGGATCAGCAAAAAGATATTGATTGCGAGGTTTTTCTGAAACTATAATTTATTCAGAAAATTTGTTAGTCAATAGACACCTCAAACTGACGTTTTTCACCTGAACACATTCATGGTCTGGTGCTTACATCAACCTGTGCTACAAACCAGAGGCATCCTGCTTAGTGCTAAATCTCCAAAGCTTACACTATTATTTGTCTTTGCTTCTGTGCTGGTTTAGCACATTTATAAAAGGGAGAAATAGATGCCAAAGATATTATTGATATTATAGTGTCACCTTTTTCACAGTTCAAGATAAAACTATGTCAGCACCATTATAAATTCTGTTTCAGGGGTTAATCTCTCAGATATAAAAAATTAGCTGCAGGCCAAAACATCCAATACAAGAATGATTTCTTTGAAGATAATTAAAAATAAAATCCATATAATTCTCCTCACCTCTTGAAAGGTATTGAAAGGGAAGATGGAATTAGAAGTTAGCGATATATATCTAAAACAATCCTAGAATGACAAAGAAATAGCTCTACTTTCAGATGTAGAAACATGTAATATCCTGGTGTCCTGTAGTCTCCAAGGCCTGTATTTTGAAAGTTGTCCAGAGAATTTGGACATTCAAATCCCATATCACAGCTGGTGGTAAAAGGTCAAATTTTAAAAATTTCCGACAAAAAACAGGGATAAAATTTCCACACAAAGCTTTTCTATTTTCCAACCAGCTCTAGTGTGAATGCTTAGGCAGCCTGGTCTGGGCACCTGTGGAAAAGGTAAAAAGGGGGGGAGCATTACTTGTATTTATTTTAGGCTTATGCAGCTTTCTTAAGATACAGTAGGGGAGGTCTAGGTTGGATATTAGGAAAAACTATGTCACTAGGAGGGTGGGGAAGCACTGGGATGGGTTCCCTAGGGAGGTGGTGGAAACTCCATCCCTAGAGGTGTTTAAGTCTCGGCTTGACCAGGCCCTGGCTGCGTTGATTTAGTTGGGATTGGTGCTGCCTTGGGCAGGGGGCTGGACTTGATGACCTCCTGAGGTCTCTTCCAGCCCTATGATTCTATGATTAGTCATGGTAGATTCTATGCTGACACCCAAATGCCAGTAAACCAGAGACGTGCATCATATTACCTCAGTCGCCAGAAAAATCATGGAGGGGAGCCTCAAGGAATCCATTTTGAAGCACTTGGAAGAGGGGAAAGTGATCAGGAATAGTCCACATGGATTCACGAAGGGCAAGTCATACCTGACAAATCTGATTAGCTTCTATGATGAGGTAACTGGCTCTGTGGATATGGGAAAGTCAGTGGATGTGATATACCTTGAGTTTAGGAAAGCTTTGGATACGGTCTCCTACAATATTCTTGCCAGCAAGTTAAGGGAATATGGATTGGATAAATGGACTGTAAGATGGATAGAAAGCTGGCTAGACTGTGGGGCCCAATGGGCAGTGATCAACATGATTCTGGGATGCATTAACAGGTGTGTTGTGAGCAAGACACGACAAGTCATTCTTCCGCTCTACTCTGCGCTAGTTAGACCTCAGTTGGAGTATTGTGCCCAGTTCTGGGCACCACATTTCAAGAAGGATGTGGAGAAATTGGAGAGGGTCCAGAGAAGAGCAACGAGAATGATTAAAGGTCTAGAGAACATGACCTATGAAGGAAGGCTGAAAGAATTGGGTTTGTTTAGTTTACAAAAGAGAAGATTGAGGGGGGACAGGATAGCAGTTTTCAGGTATCTAAAAGGGTGTCATAAGGAGGAGGGAGAAAACTTGTTCATCTTGGCCTCTGAGGACAGAACAAGAAGCAATGGGCTTAAACTGCAACAAGGGAGGTTTAGGTTGGACATTAGGAAAAAGTTCCTAACTGTCAGGGTAGTCAAACAGTGGAATAAATTGCCCAGGGAGGTTGTGGAATCTCCATCTCTGGAGATATTTAAGAGCTGGTTAGATAAATGTCTATCAGGGATGGTCTAGACAGTATTTCATCCTACCATGAGGGCAGGGGGCTGGACTCGATGACCTCTCAAGGTCCCTTCCAGTCCCAGTATTCTATGATTCTATGATAACGGCTCGATGTCAGGTTGGTGGTCGGTTTCTAGCGGAGTGCCCCAAGGAACTGTTCTAGGACCGGTTTTGTCCAACATCTATATTAATGAACTGGATGAGGGGATGGATTTCACCCTCAGCAAGTTCGCAGATGACACTAAGCTAGGGGGAGTGGTAGATACACTGGAGGGCAGGGATAGGGTCCAGAGTGACCTGGACAGATTAGAAGATTAGGCCAAAAGAAATCTGATGAGGTTCAACAAGGACAAGTGCAGAGTCTTGCACTTGGGACAGAAGATTCCCAAGCATTGTTACACGCTGGGGACCGAGTGGCTAAGTAGCAGTTCAGCAAAAAAGGATCTGGGGATTACAGTGGATGAGAAGCTGGATATGAGTCAACAGTGTGCCCTTGTAGTCAAGAGGGCTAATGGCATATTAGGGTTCATTAGGAGGAGCATTGCCAGCAGATCCAGAGAAGTGATTATTCCCCTTTATTCGGCTCTGGTGAGGCCACATCTGGAGTATTGTGTCCAGTTCTGGACCCCCCACTATAGAAAGGATGTGGACCCATTAGAGAGGGTTCAGTGGAGGGCTACCAAAATGATTAGGGGGCTGGAGTGCATGACCCATGAGGAGAGACTGAGGGATTTGAGTTTGTTTAGTCTGCAGAAGAGAAGAGTGAGGGGGGATTTGATAGCAGCCTTCAACTTCCTGAAGGGAGGTTCCAAAGAGGATGGAGAAAGGCTGTTCACAGTAGTGATGGATGGCAGAACAAGGAGCAACGGTCTCAAATTGCAGTGGGGGAGGTCTAGGTTGGATATTAGGAAAAACTATTTCAGTAGGAGAGTGGTGAAGCATTGAAATGGGTTACCTAGGGAGGTGGTGGAATCTCTATCCATAGAGGTTTTTAAGTCTCGGCTTGACAAAGCCCTGGCTGGGTTGATTTAGTTGGGGTTGGTCTTGCCTTGGGCAGTGGGCTGGATTTGATGACCTCCTGAGGTCTCTTCCAGCTCTATGGTTCTATGATTCTATGATTAGTAGGCAAAAACTAAATTGATGACTATGAGACTCTGTGAGATGTGACTATATAGCTGTGTCCATAGTAGATGGGGCTTAGGGGCTACATACATGTAACCTGTTTGAGCATTTTTAATAGGTACATTTTAGAGATATTTAAATAACTGGACATTTAGGGATGAATTCTAGTTCCTATGAAGCCAGTGGGAAAAAACTCCCATTGGCTTTAGTCACGCAGGGTCAGGCCCTTACACCTTAAAAAGAATGGACAAAGAAAGTGTCCAATCAGTGTAGCAAGGTTCACTCAGAAGGAGTAAAGCCATGTCTCCACTTGCCAGAGGAGCGAGGCTCTGGCAATCAATCCTCCAGGGTTCAATTTAATGGGTCTAGTAAAGACCTGCTAAATAGAACACTGAGGGCATCCTAGTCGGCACTGGTACTTCTTGCTGTCACGAGAAGTAAGGGAAGTTGATGGGAGCATTTTCCCCATCGACCTCCCGCTGTAGGGCAGCCCCAGAAAATCGGTGCAAGGTACATCAACTCCAGCTACGCAATTCACAAAAATCTTGCATCGATTTTTCTCCACCAGTGCAGACCTGGGGTAAGTGGCAGGAAGATTTCACAGTCTAAGGGTTTGTCTGCCCTGGGGATGTGATCAAATCACAGGCACTCGGTTAACCTGAGCTGGTGCACATGTAGTGGAAACAGGCAAAGCCACTATAAGTTGTAATTTTGAACTGCAATTTACCTGACTGCTAGGCAGGGAAAGCTGCATTAGTGTAAATTATGGCTTATCGTACTCTGCCTGTCTACACTAGCAGAAGTGTCTACACCTGTAGTTAAATACCAATGAGCGTGTTCTCTAGTGTAGATGTGTCTAAGCTGAGGCTGAATCTTCCAAAATAAATTCTTTTTTTCTCTCTGATGTTCAAAATCCCATTGAAATGAATGGCAAACCTCCAATTCAGTTCATATATCCCCAGTGTGTTCTCATTCAGCTACTGAAATTTGACTAAAATCTTTTGCTAGCTCATTTGCAGACTGGCATGCAGGTAAAGCTACTCACATCTTTTGTGTGTCCCCATGACAACTTTTATTTCTGCAGCATTACCCACCACATTCACAGCAGAGCTCTCTGCTCATCATCGTTCATATTCCAGCACTTTTCACTGCTTTCATGGCCTTAATTACTTACTGTCTGACTGACTCAATTATCTCCTGCTTGGTAACAGGTTAAGCCAAAGCCAGCTTTCATGCCATTTTAAATGATCCCAGAAAAGTTGGAAAATCAGCCGCATTGATGCGCTCTTATTCCCCCCCACCCCTTTTCATGGTTTAATTTCAGTTCTGGTTTTGAATGTTGGATGCTGTAACTTCAGACGAAGCACAGTTGGCAAAAGCTGAAGTTAAAAGAACAGCCAATCATTTCTTTATAGGAAGAACGTGCAGTTTTGTAATGTTAAAAAGAAATAAAACACTCCAGATGCCCCGTGTGAAGTGATTTAGGCTGCAGTTTGGTTCGACGTGACTAATGTCACTCAGCGGTGTGAATAAGTCACCCCCTGAGTGACTCTAGTTACACTGACTGAAGCACCAGTATGGACAATGCTGTTCTGCCAACATAGCTACTGCTGTGTGGTAGGAGAGGATTCATTCATTTGACGGGAGAAAACTCTCAGTTGGCTTAGAGTCGGACATTCTCACACTGTGGTCCGCGAGCTCCATTCAGCTGGTCCACGGATAGGTCCCTCAAAGGTGTCCACCTGGGCAGCAGCAAATGAGAAAATGAAGGGCTGCCTGCCTAATTAGGGGCTCACAGGCGTGGCTCCATTAAGTAGGGGTCTGGACCTTCACAAGTAAGGTGAGGAGGTGGCCTTAGAGAGGGCTAGATGGGAGGAGGCAGTGAGGTGAGGTGGGGGGAAAAGGAGGCAGGTGGGGAGCCAGTGGGGGTGAGAAGAGGGGGTGTGGAGAATTTGAAGCATGAAGGGCTGTGGTGGACTGAGAGAGAAGCGACTTTCTCCAGCTCCAGGGCTGAAGCTGCTGAGGTAGGGGAGAGTCCCCCAGCGATATTGAAATATGAGTTGTGTGTTTTTATTTGTAGAACAAAAATGTTAATTATTATTAAGGGGGTTTTATAGCACTTTCATCCAAAGCACTTTACAATAGATCACTCAAGGTACAAACAACGGTCCACCAAGGTTAGCTCCTGATAGGTCCCCACCACTATATTTACCTGCACAGCCGCAGGTACCAGTGATCACAGCTCTCGTTGGTCATGAATCACCGTTCCCAGCCAATTGGAGCGGTGGGAAGCGGTGTTCCGGTGTGTGCCACTTCCTGCCGCTCCCATTGGCCAGGAATGGTGATCTGTGGCCAACAGGAGCTGCGATTGCTGGTACCTGCGGCTGTGCAGGTAAACGTAGCGGCGGCCTGCCAGGGGCTAACCTGGATGAACTGCTGCCGTGTTATTGTCTACCCCTTGGTTAGAACATCCGCACGGGCTGCACTACAATTGCACGGTTGCATCGGTGCAGCTGTGACACTGTAAAGTCTCTAGTGTAGTCATAGCCTTGGTGGTCTTAGTGTCAGCTCCTATGGAGAAGGGTTCCACAGACCAAAGCACCCAGGACACTGACTGGCAGGATTACCAGAGAAGAAAAGAACTAGCTTGGTCTAGCCTTTCACCCGTAGATAAGGTCCTGTCAGTTCAGCAATACAGTTGCAATCAGATGGTCTTGTGGTTAAGTCATGGGACTGGGATTTAGGAGGTCTGGATTCCTGACTCTTCCACAGAATAACTATGGGCAAATCACTTGACTTCTCTGTGCCTCAGTTCCCCATTGGTAGAATGGGGTAAATCATATTTCCCTGCCTCTTGGTGGCACTATGACACTAAATCCCTTGGCGGTTGTGACGTGCTCAGGTACTATGGTGATGAGGGCATACAAATGATAATGAATACACTGGAGAGAAAGTTCAATTAACATAACAGGATGTTGCACCGTGGCAGCCCTCACTTTACCTGGTCTGTAAACTTCAGTCTACAGCACTGTCAATCCTAAGCTGAGACGCACTTATCAAACCTCCCCCGGCACTGGCCAAGATGCTCACCTACCAATCCATGAGAAGTGACTATAGGACCTGCTCCCATTCCCTCATCTTTGCGTGTCCTCTGGGTGGCCTTTGCTGGTTTCTTGGGCTCTTTCGCTGTGACGTGGGCACAGTCTGGGGCCCTCTGCTTAGAGTCCCCATTCAATAGCCTCATGCTGAACCTTGTTATCATTTGTGGTCCCATGGAATCAACTCTTTCCTGGGCTCAAGGGCCCATAATTCACTCAGAGGGTGGGCTTTTGTCCTAAGTATGCTCAGGGGCATCCTCAATGCATTCCTGTAGGCCTGAGCTGAGAATGTCTTAGGAGGATAGGGTCATAATTCAAAATGATCTGGACAAACTGGAGAAATGGTCTGAGGCAAATAGGATGAAGTTTAATGCAGACAAATGCAAAGTACTCCACTTAGGAAAGAACAATCAGTTTGGGAAGTGACTGTCTAGGAAGGAGTCCTGCAAAAAGGGATCTAGGGGTCATAGTGGACCACAAGCTAAATATGAGTCAACAGTGTGACACTGTTGCAAAAAAAGCAAACATGATTCTGGGATGCATTAACAGGAGAGTTGTGAGCAAGACATGAGAAGTCATTCTTCTGCTTTACTCTGAACTGATTAGGCCTCAGTTGGAATATTGTGTCCAGTTCTTGGCACCACATTTCAAGAAAGATGTGGAGAAATTGGAGACAGTCCAGAGAAGAGCAACAAGAATGATTAAAGGTCTAGAGAATATGAGCTATGAGGGAAGACTGAAAGAATTGGGCTTGTTTAGTTTAGAAAGTAGAAGACTGAGAGGGGACACGATAGTAGTTTTCAAGTATCTAAAAGGATGTTACAAGGAGGAGGGAGGAAAAATTGTTCTCCTTGACCTCTGATGAGAGGAAAAGAATCAATGGGCTTAAATTGCAGCAAGGGAGGTGTAGGCTGGACATTAGGGAAAACTTCCTAACTGTCAGGGTGGTTAAACACTGGAATCAATTGCCGAGGGAAGTGTGGAATCTCCATCACTGGAGATATTTGAGAGCAGGTTAGATAGACTTCTGCCAGGGATGGTCTAGGTGGTGCTTGGTCCTGCCATGAGGGCAGGGGACTGGACTCGATGACCTCTCTAGGTCCTTTCCAGTTCTAGTGTTCTATGATTCTATATCTTGCCATCTACCAATCAAGGAGGGAAGCTTAATTGGGAAGTTCTATGTGGTGATGAGATGTGTTTCTAGTCCTTTGGACATGGAGAGTTACTCTAGGTGGTGGCCACTAATTCCTGGGGTCAGTAATGGGCCACCTTCGGCTCATGCAGCCCATCAGTGTTCTATGTGTGGTCCGCAAGACATTTTGCAACATGCAGGGTTGCTAGATTTCCACTGGTTTCCAGCTGTATAGATTTTTTTTTTCCCTGCTGATATTATTAAAGTGCATGGACTGAAGGCCTGAATGGGGAAGGCAAGCCAAAGCCCTGGCTCTTCTGCCCAAAGCCACACCCCTTTCCCTGAGGCCATGCCCCTTCAACAAGCTGCCCCCCAGCCAAGCCCCGCCCAACCCCAGCCAAAGGTCAAGGCTGCCACGCCACGGTCCCAGCCCTCCCCAGGTGGCTGGACAGTGTAGGCAATTTTGGGAATGCAATTTGCCTTTCCTTGCCTACATTACCTGCTGCCCATGCTAAAGTGACACGCACATAAAGCCAGAACACATGAAGTGAGGGGCGTGCTGAGTGCACACAGCACTGACTGTGAGAGCCGTGCAAGGGTGCCATTTTGGGAGAGCAGGAGGGTCAGCAGCCGTGTGTACCGAAACGCAGCTTGCTTTTTTTCCCATTCCCCTGACTATCAGGGAACAAGGGGAAAGTACTTGTATTCCGTGAATCACACCTCTCTCCCCTCCCTTCACCAGCCAGAAGTGAGAGGCGTGCATGGAAGCCATGTACTTTCCCCTCACTCCCTGACAGTCAGGGGAATGGGAAGAAAAAACAAGCTGTGTCCCGGTACGCACTGCTGCTCCCCCTCCCCTGACCTCCCGAAACGGTGCCCTTGGAGCTGCGTGCTCCCTTTGCATCCAATCCAAGTGCTGCTACGGTTCAGTCAGCACAGCCTGCAAATTCTAGGTACGTCAGCACAGGGAACAAAACTGCCCTGTCTCAGGAGATCGTCTTGGTTAGAACAATCTTGCAGCCCACTGAGATGAAGGAAGGCCACTCACTAGCCAAGGTTGCCCACCACTTGCTTGGGTTCTGTCTTAGAGCAGTGAGTATTGTCCAAGGTTCTCTGCTTGCCTTCTGCTTCCCTTATTTTCCCCCATGACCTGCATCTCTGCCCCTCACTCAGTGGATATCTGGATTCTGTTCCTACCCCTAAAGAGACAGGCTTTCTGCTGTGTTTGGTTCCACCCACCGATCCCAGTCATTCAATAAGTCTGAACCTTCCACTTCATTTCTCTTTAAACCATATACTGCTATCTACCAGTTTTCAAAGGGTTTCCATTTGGCTTTGTGGTGTGAACAATATGGACTCGGCCTGATTCTGAGCTATCTGAGGGGTGGGATGCTGACGGGAAGAAAAGCGAGAGATGCATCCAGTTTGATGCTTTGCATCTTTTCCTTTCAAACGAGCTATCCAAATATTTCATTCAGTCAGTCTGCCAGCCCCAGCTCCTTGCTAATTGTGGTTTCCCATTCTTCCACAGGTGCCCAACTCCTGGATGTGATGGTTCTGGTCACATAACAGGAAATTATGCATCACATAGGAGGTAAGATTTTCACTAAAATTATTTTTGTTCCACGGCCTCTTTTTATTTTTTTTCCCTCTGCAATGGGCAGAGTTGTAAAGTTCTGAATAAAACATTAACGCTACTGACAACCGAAGCCTATTTTCGTCTCTTTAATCTGACTTTTTTTTTGATGTTTCCAGCATTTGATTAGCTGCTCTCTTCAGCAGAATAAAAGACAAAGGGTCAGATTTTAGCTGATGCAATGTTCCTGTTAATAATGCTGCCTATTTATGACTTCTATTTTGACTTTAGAACATTAATAGAAGAGATCTAAGCCTTCTGTTTCAACAATTCCATTCAACATTGCAGTCTGTTAGCAGATATCTTCTTATCTAGACACCATTAATTACTAGCCATCTCCCTCAAAATGTGCTTTTCTTTTCCTCCTCACTTCTCCTCATGATGGGAGGCTCTGAAATAAGTGAGATCAAAACACTATGGTAAATTCAAGGGAAAGATGAGTGAGGCAGGGGAGTATTAGAAGCGGTAATTCTGCCAATGAGACGGGCCTTTCTTCTCTTTTTAAACATAGTCTGTCAGGCTGCCCCCGTGCCAAGAAAAGTGGCATCAAGATAACCCCCACGAAAGATGACAAAGAAGACCCGGAGCTGATGAAGTAAGTCCCGAGGCAGTTCCTGAGTAGATCCTTTCAGGATCTGGAAACTGAACAATTTCATTAAGTCATGCAGCATTACATAGATTTACTGATGCGTGTAACTTTACACCATCCATTGATGTCAATGCTAATTCTCTCTGTGCCTAATATTAAGCATGTGCATAAGTCTTTGCATGATCAGGACCTTAATTTGAAGAGGGGAGGAGAGGGGCAGAAAATGTAAAGTATTTTCCATTTTTCCCTTGATTATTCTTCCCCATGATTCAAAATGCTCTTGAAATTTGAAGAATTTTGGCTAATTTAGAGCTGGCAAAAAAAGGGGGGGGGGTGAATTTGTGCTCAATTTTGTGCTTGATTTTTCCCACTTATTGTCCCGATTTGAAGTGCGTTAAATTTTTCACCAGCTCAATTTATTAATTTCCTGCCACTCATTCTCTTAATGCATTGGGAAAATGTGGCTGTTGTTATAACTGACTGGGCAAAGACTCTAAGGCTATGTCTACACATCAGCATTATTTTGGAATAACTGACATTACTCCAAAATAACACAGTCCGTGGCTACACACAAGCAGTTCTTTCAACTTAATGTCGAAATAATGTCAAGCTGGAGGAGTGCTTACTCTGACTCCAGTAACCCTTATTGTACGAAGAGTAAGGGAAGCAGGGGAAAGAGTGATCTGTCTTGAAATAACTGCAAAATAGACAGCGCCAAAAGTCAAAATAAGCAATTTCAACTTAAGCTATGCAATTAGCATCACTCAAGCTGCGTAGCTTAGTTCAGGTTTAGCTCTGCTGTGTAGACATGCCCTAAGTGTTCTAGACTTCCCCCGTGGCAATGAGCAATCCACTGGTGATGCTGAGTTTCCTCAATTCCCACTGATGATCATGGGAATTGAGGGCTGGCACCATCTCATAGGATCAGGCCCGTGACAATATTTACCCAGACTTAATGCTACCCGTGCAGCCGTAAGGATCTCACGTGGTTCTGCAGCTCTGTGCTGATTGAGCCACAAGTGGCCTGTGAGCCACGAATTGAGAAGCACTGCCATAGAGTCTCTGGCTGAGATTTTCAAAGCACGTAGGGGACTGAAGAATGGAGATTCGAAATCCCTTAGGCCACTTTGGAAAATCTCATTGACCATGACGTACCTTGTATTAGTTTGTAATAAATATGTGACACACAGGAGTAGTGGAAAAACTGAGAGTTATTTCCTAGCCTCAGTCACCTGACATGGGCTACAGAAAGTTACACCTCTGTCATGTGACAAGAGTCAGATACTTCAAGAGACAAATCTTTGTACCAGAACGACCACAAAAGCCAGCTGTTTCAGAAATCCAAAATCCTTCTGTGGGAACCAGGAAGTGCAGAGGAAAGTGAAAATAATAATGAGGCATGTAATGATGATCAAAACTTTTCAAACGTCCAAACAAGTTTTTTAGAAAATTCATATGTTGCCAACTGTCTTGATTTTTATCATTGTGCGTATGACATTTGGAGGGTGTTTTGTTGTTGTTTTTTAAGATTCAAATCCAGGATTTATTTGACAGAGACAAACTCAGTTTTAGTTTTTTAAAAGTAAGTTTCTAACCTTTGTGGTTGCAGAAAAGTTTCAAAACATAATTCAAGTGTACACTAAGATCTCAAAAACTGGAAGACAAATTAAAAGCATCCCAAATTTTTTTCAAATTAAAAAAAATCTCATGATTTTTAAGACAATCTCATGGTTTGGAGAGAGGCCCAAGTCATGATTTTTAAATGCATGGGATTGGTAATACTGTATTTTAGCCAAACCCATTTATTCAACTCTAAGCACACAAAATGGGCATATTTTCTGTGGGGCTGAGTTCTGGTTTGCCTTTTTGAGGGCATAAAGTTTGTCCTTGCAACATGAACTGCAGGTGGGTAAATCTGAGTATTTGTGCCTCGATATTTCCAATGTCTGCCTTCAGTCAGGTTCATAAAATAGTAATTTGTGCTCCCTCTTCAGGAGCAGGTGCAAAAATGTGAATGCACCTTAAGTGCGGCACAATGTTCTAGCACGAACGGGGAAAATGCCATGATGTTATTCACCAGTGGGTGTTCACTGTAAATAGAGATGCAACAACTGATAGAAAGGATGCTTCAAAACTAAATGATATGTCAGCCATCTGCTCTGTTTAGTCTTCAATCCACAGGAAGAAACTTATTTGGTTACCTGAGCAGTGTGATAATGACCAGGAATTTATTAAAAATTAAGCAACCTATTCTAGAATCTTCAAAAAAATCCTTTTTGACATAAATGTTCTAAATTGCTAGGGGGAAAAAAATCCATAATCTGATTCCATTAACCAATGGCATGGAGAGGGGAGTGAAAATCAAAAGACTTCACTGGCAGAGGGCTGACTGTCTCCATTTTTAGCCCTGTAAGCACAACCGGCAATCAGCTAGGCTGTGTGTTCCAGTTAGTTTAAATGTTGGCTTTCTCTGAGTTAGCCCCATGAGATGTAAAATAGGGTTGAAGCTGCATGAGTGAAGACACAGGAAATTCAAATAAAGGCCAAATTGGAAGCAAAGCATGCACAGGAAACACAGTATAAAGGATTCCATGGGAAGCTCCAATCTATGCATATGAAATTTACATTCATCCACAAATATATATACACAGAATAGATCACACATCAGTAAAAAAGAGAAAGAGGTCCTTTGATGGACTATTGCATCATTTTGCAGTTGCTGTTCAGGTGTGCATGCACATTCATATGTGTGCGCACGCACTCACATGTGTGCGCACACCAATATACAATTTATCAGAGCTAAAATAATGTGTATAGCAGAGTCCCTTGGAAACTAGAATTTCTGTCATTTTGACATTTTGCAAAAAAAAAATTGTTCTGAACTAGAACAAAACCCCGAAATTTTAAAATATCCCACAACATGAATATTAAAAAAAAAATCAATTCAGGGTCATTGACACATTTTGTTTTGATAATGTTTGACACATTCCATTCAGATAAAGTCAAATCTTTTCATTTCCATAAGTTAAAAATGTGTCATTTCGGTAATGTTGAAACATTTTGTCCAGATTTTATCACGTTGGTTCATTTTGTTTAGACTTTTATATGAAAATTATTGACTATAATCTATTCTACCTCTCTATATAACCTACTGTATGCAATATTGTAGTTAATATTTTAATATACTATAAAAGACTAACCAAATCAAACCCATAAAGTAGAAACAAAAGGTTGTGCCATTCCCAAGATGAGCCAGTTGGGTGGTAACAGCACAAGCAGGTTGAAATGATTCAGTTGGGCTTTTCTCCTTTACACATTTCATTGAAATGGGAATCTTTCAGTTTTGACAAAGCTGTGCTTTTCGATGGAAATGTTGTTTGACTGGGTCTTTCATTTAGCACTTTGCAGGTTAGAACCTCAGCTGAAAGAAGCTCCATGCAGCCCTGGGCATAAAAAAGGGCTTTGTGCTGTCCATATCATGGGGCCAGCAGACTGCTTTATTCCAGCTGTCAATGGCCCCCAGGAGCCATTAGTACAGCAGTGCCATGGTCACAAGCCCTGCATTGCACCGGTTCCCTGTGGAGGGGTTTGTAATAGGAGTTGTTATACCAGCCTTATGCGACCTATATATTCTCCCCATGTGGAGGAGGCACAGATCTGCCAGCTGTATGGTGCATTGCAGCACTAAAAATAGTACCAAGTAGCCTCACTTGGCCCAAATATCTGGCCCTTTAGGGTGTGTCTAGACTACAGGGTTTTTTCGAAAAAAGCTTCCCCTGAGTCTAGACTGCTGCCGCGTTCTTTCAAAAGTAAATCGAAAGAATGCAGCAGTTTTTTCGACCACGGAAAACCTCGTTTTATGAGGAAGAATTCCTTTTTTCGAAGGTGCTCTTTTGAAAAAAGGCGCTATGTAATGCAAACTGCTTTTTTGAAAGAGAGCATCCGGACCGCCTGGGTGCTCTCTTTCGAAAAAGTGGCTTGCTTTTTCAAAAGTAGTGGTTGTAGTCTAGACACTCTTTTTCGAAAGAGGCTTGCAGTCTAGACGAAGCCTTATAGTCAAGGTGCTTTACAGACTTCTCCTAATGAATCCTCCTGAAAGCCCTCTGCCACAAGAGAGTAAGGCCTGGTCTACGCTAAAAGATGAGTTCAAATTAAGATACTCAACTTCAGCTACATTAACTGTGTAGCTTAAGTTGAAGTATCTTAACTTGAATTTTGGTGCCATCCACACCACAGGAAGTCTACAGGAACACACTTTCTCTTCAACTTCCCTTACTCCTTGTAGAAGCAGGACTACCAGCACCGAGGGGAGCACCCTCTCAGTTTGTATTAGCATGTCTTCACTAGACCTGCTAATTCAGGCCCTAGAAGATCGACTGCAGCTGCTTAGATCTTATCTGTAGTGTAAACATGGATCAAGAGTATTACACCCCTTTTAGGTAAGGAAACTGAGGCAGGGGAGTTAAGGAACTTACAGAACGAGCTAGGATTTTCTGACTCCCAGCCACACGTGCTGGATAAAACACTATACCCAAATGGAACGACGCGGGGAGACTTAGAACTTTGTCCCCCAGACTGGCATAACCCTTCTGCCCACAATCTGATCATAGAATCATAGACTAGAAGAACTGGAAGGGACCTGGAGAGGTCATTGAGTCCAGTCCCCTTTCCTCACGGCAGGACCAAGCACCGTCTAGACCAGTGTTTCTGAAAATGCTCTGCAAAACGAGTTTGAGAAACACATTAACTGGCCGCCCCAGTTTGTTTATTTACTGGCGCCGTGGCCACAGAGCCTCGCAGTGCCCATTGGCTCCATTTTGTCTTTTGCAGCCAATGGGAGTTGTGGGAAGTGGTCTAACCTGCTCTTAAATATCTCCAGAGATGGAGATTCCACAACCTCCCTCGGCAATTGATTCCAGTGTTTAACCACCCTGACAGTTAGGAAGTTTTTCCTAATATCCAGCCTACACCTCTCTTGCTGCTATTTAAGCCCATTGATTCTTGTCCTGTCATCAGAGGCCAAGAAGAACAATTTTTCCCCCCTCCTCCTTTTACCATCCTGTTAGATACTGGAAAACTGCTATGATGTTCCCTCTCAGTCTTCCCCTTTCCAAACTAAACAAGACCAATTCTTTTGGTCTTCCCTCATAGCTCATGTTCTCTAGACCTTTGATCATTTTTGTTGCTCTTCTCTGGACCCTCTCCAATTTCTCCACATCTTTCTTGAAATGCAGCACCCAGAACTGGACACAATACTCCAATTGTGGCCTAATCAGTGCAGAGTAGAGTGGAAGAATGTCTTCTCGTGTCTTGCTCACAACACTCCTGTTAATGCCTCCCAGAATCATGTTTGCTTTTTTTGCAACAGTGTCACACTGTTGACTCGTATGTAGCTTGTGGTCCACTTATAACCCCTAGATCCCTTTCTGCAGTACTCCCACCTAGACACTTTCCATTCTGTATGTGTGAAGCGGATTGTTCCTTCCTAAGTGGAGCACTTTGCATTTGTCCTTCTTAAACTTCATTCTTCATTTGCTCATGTGCATTTGCAAATATGGCCTCCTGTGTACGGGTAACACATTTGTGCACTTGACTCCCCCAGGGCTCCTTCCTCCTCCCCATTGCTCTAGGCAGTGCCAATTACTGCATAGTATCTCCCCTGGTTGTTGGCGGACAGAGCTAAGCCACACCCCCACCCTACCCCATTCCATGCCCCTCCCTTGCTTGTCAAGGGGCATATCAAGCATACATACCTGGGGCCCTACAGGGCTGTAAAGGGAAGTGGCATTCCCTTTATACAACTCTGTGGGCTTCAATATCTGTCCCTCAGTTATTAACACAAGGGACTGGCAATCAGAATTTAGGGAACCCATCAGAGATGACTTGGGGGCAAAGCAGCAATAAGAGGAAATGATTCCTTTGTTCCCGAGACACCCTAGTCCTTGGGAAGTTAGCATTTTGTCTTCTCTAACAAGGTACGCTCTGGGGAAGGTCCCAGCAGGTTTGCATTAAAGAGGCTTAGCTGTAATTCCATTACTCCATCTGTGTACCAAAAGGCACTTGGAACAGATCCGAGTTTTGCACATTGCCACCGAGGAGAAAGTAATTTAGTCCCTGTTGTTTTGTTGCTCATCCTTCATGTAATTTACTACAGATGTGATTGAACGGATCACCTCAACCTTCAGCCTGGCCCTGGCATAAAAAAAACAACAACAGAGAATGGCTGCCTAATTGATCAGCCATTACTAACACTTCAGTTAAATAATAATAATAAAAAAGCCCAAGCCAGCTGTTTTGCACAATAAGGCTCTGGTTTATTTTTTTACAATAAAAATGTAATGAAAGTTAAATTAACAGTGTAAAATATGTAACGGCTGGGCTATAGAGGCTGCATACTAAATGCTGGAGGGGTTCTTTCTTTCTTTCTTCTCCCTGCCCCCATCTCTTTTACTCCTGGGGATTCAGTAATTTGCTTGTGATCATATAAAAGCAACGCTGTTATGAATTTAGCAAGGCTCCTGCTGGCAGGGATATTATAAGTGAATTGTGCTGCACTTGCAGATGATTAAAATCGAGATCAGCGTTTTTCAAATTATCTTGGAAAAAAATGGGTGTATAGCTCCCTCCTCTGCTGTCAATTTCTTTTTACACAATATGAAAATAATAAGGGCAATCATTTCACTGGTGAAATGTAGGTTGTGATTTCCAGGAACAGTTCAGTGGATATTTTGATAGGAATGTTTGAAATCCCTAATTACTTTCTTGATGAGGCTAAGCGGGTGAACTCTGCCATTTCCTATCTACTTTTTTATATATGACATTCTCCCATGAGTAATAAACTTTTACCTGCATTTATTATTGACTAGCATCTTTTAAGCAAAAGCAGACCACAGCAGAAACATTAGCAGATGCACCAGGTTTTGTTGAGTGACTGATTATCGTTAGCATGCCATTAGCCCCTGAGTTTAGAAGGGGAAAGGAGAAGGGTTTTCTTAGTATGTTGACACTGGTCTACATGGCTACTAGTGTATATCCATTATAAATCCCTACCTCTAGGACTGTGTAACTGGCTTTAAACATTTGCTGACACGTGGCCTGTAGAATTTCCACAGGATCACAACTCAGAAACAATGCCTATTGTCACATTAAAAATCGGTATAAAAAGCATCTCCTTAGCTTTTTGATACGGAGTGTCAAAATAAACCAATGAGGTCCCAGTCCTAAAATCAACACCCGTGGACTGTGGCTGCATGATGAAGACCTAAACGAGTGACTGATTCTATGGAAATATTTGTGTTTCCAGAACACAAAATACTTTAAACAAATTACAAGTACATGGGAACCCCTTTGCCTTTAGTAGAATTGCTAGGAACTATTTTTTATATTAGAGGTGGGGAATCTTTTTTGGGTCAGGGGCCGCTGACCCACAGAAAAATCAGTCAGGGGCCATGCACAAGTGAGAAGCAAAACAACAACAACAACAAAAACCCTCCCCTTACTGAGAGAAAGATATATCTTAACTATATCTGAGGGGTAGCCATGCAAAAACAACAAGGAGTCTAGTGGTACCTTAAAGACTAACAGATTTATTTGTGCATAACGTCCACTTTGTCAGATCTGCCACGGGACTCTTCATTGTCCCGACTGTGCTTATTTTGGAAAAGGGGATTTAAGAGCCTGGATTTCCTGGCAAGAATGACAGATATGATTTGCTGTGGCTATGCCGAATAGGTGCCCTTGATTTAGTGCTACTGTGGTGTCCATACAAGCATTCTGTCACTGACAGTTAAAAAAGAAAAGTCCAGTTTGATGCCTTCTCAATCTTTGGAGTCATTAACATGATCAAGACGGATGGTTTGAGGTCAGGATTGTCACCTGGGGTTTTAGTTCTTCTGTTGGAAGTTGAAAAGGATTATCGCTGATCTTCTCTGTGTGAAAGGGATTTTTTGGTTAGCCAGTTAATAAATGTACACCAAATCTTTTTTACTTACCCTCCAAGCTACACAGACCAGAACCCAATGTATCTTCCTCCTTCCGCTCCTTAAGATGGGCTGGTCTTATCCCAAGTGAGATGAATAGCATAGGGGAAAGAGGGTCAAATTTCAGGAGGGACCTGATCTGGCCTCAGGGGTTCATGAAGGCAAGCCAGGGCCAGGCTGCTTTCACACAGACAGTGGAGTCTCCATTAGAACACTGCCCTCTCAACACCTTTAATCAAATTCTCTGTCCTGCAATTCTGCCCGCCTGTTTTGTCAACTTATTACAAATGGAGTCTTTGTCTCCTGCTCCCCAGTTGTATAGGGAGACAGAAATGAAACGGAAAGGAGGACGTAGTGAGCTGAATTTGAGGGATGCGCTCGCCGTCATCCACCCATGTGTCCTCCATTTGTTCTCCAGCCTATTCACCCTGCAATTTGCCACGCCACCCACCTCACCTGTGAGCCACTCTGTTCAACACCCCCAACAACCAAAACTTGCTCACCTAATAAATAACAAAGTGTTCGGCAGAATCTTCCTACGCTTTCCCCTCTAGGCTGACAGCAAATGTAAGTGCTCTTGGTAAATCTGCCATTTACCCCAAAGCCTACAATCAATTTATTGGATTAAAAAGGGGTGGAGAGTCATGGGGGGAGAACGTTCAGCTGGCTCACACAACTGCACCCCATGAAAATTTGCTCTGCAGGTGTTTTGTGTGTGTTAAACTGATGCATTGGCCAATTTGGCCATTATCATTGAGGAGCGACATCAAAACTATGACCCTTCCTCTGTTGCCTTTACATTTAAACATTCATTTTTATTTAAAAATAAAGTAGAACAGCCCAGTCCAAGTGAATGCTGACATTGGTTTAAACAGCCATTATGGGCATGAAAAGAAGCCAGAACCTTCACAGATGAGTCTTTCTCTCTGTCCCTCTCTATTCAGGGTAGCCAAACACTCTAGGCCAGAGGTAGGGAACCTTTTTTGGGTCGGGGGCCACTGACTCACAGAAAAATCAGGGGCCAGGGAAGGCAGTGTGTGTGTGGGGAGGGGGAATGGAGTGCCAGCGCGGGTTCACCAATGCTGGGGGAGGCCCTAAGCCTCGGGGCCCAGATTCAAGCAACCCAGGGGCCGCATCCGGCCCCCGTGCCTTAGGTTCCCCACCCCTGCTCTAGGCCTTATGGCCACCCAGTCATTATAAATTGATGCTGTGGACCCACAGTTATCAGGGAGATGTTGCTCTGCTCTTATCTACCCATTGCACCGTGTCTTTGCCTGCCCGTCTATTGTCGTTCTTATCGTATATTCCTTCCGCTCACAAAGCTCTGGGTTATTTATGCTTTGTGCTGGCCCCATCTCCTGCTCCTGTTACTCTTTACCCTTGGCCACAGAAGGGGCTAGTGTTAGGAGATGACTAACTGTTGGCTGCTGCATTGTGGAGTAGCTTCTAGGCAGAGAGGCACACATGCCAAAATCTCTACAGTGCTCCTGAGTTATGCACCAGGGCTGCATTAGGGAAGCTGGAGGCTGTATCACGAGAAGTCCCTTGACGACAGCTGCGGTAAGGAGCCTATAAAGCCTCAAGACAACAGCATTTAGGCCCCCGTTCAGCGCGTTACTTAAGCAGGGTGTGATTAAGGCTGTAGGCACCATAGGAGCATAGTTTGGGCCCTGCAGCCAAGCGTTCATGAGAGACGCTCTGCTTTCGTTTAAATACAATAGAGTACGTCACTAGGCCTTGTGGTTGCCAAGAAAAGTCTAAGCATGAAAGGAGCCTCACTGACGTGGTGATGTCTGCACAGAGGGGCGTAGCTGCTGGCGGGCCATGGCCCATCCAGTTATCACCCAAATCTGAGCAGAGGTGTAGTGCTGCCCGAGCAGTCTGGAGTGCTGTCAGCTCAGAAAGCTATGCTCTGGCCGCTCTGCCTTGTCCTGTTCTGAGCCACCTCCTGCTCAGGCCTGCTCAGCCGTGTCTAGCGGTGTCAGGGCCAGGGAAAGAGCAGGATCTCCCCTGCACCTGGAGGATCCCCCCTGCACATGTCATTTGACGCGGTGGCAGGTTCCTTTGAGTCCGTGAGAGCTCACAGGCGGGAATGAGGAGGCATTGTGGGGAGGGCTTGGTCATCCATGCTTCAGTCTTTCCCTCCACTCCAGGTCGGAATAGCACACTAGCACAGGAAGGGACCTCAAGAGATAATCAAGCTAGTCTCGTACCCTCCTGGCAGGACCAAGGACCATCAAGATCATCCTGGATAGATGTCTGTCCAACCTGCTCTTAAATGTCTCCAGTGGTGGAGATTCCGCAACTTCCCTAGGCAATTTATTCGTGATTAACCACCCTGACAGTTAGGACGTTTTCCCTAATGTCCAACCTAAACCTCCCTTGCTGCAGTTTAAGCCCATCGGATAGAGATTGCACAGTGACACCCCGCCACACACACACCCTTCATCTCATGCATGCAGAGAGACCTTCTCTACAGAGCTGGGAGCGAGTCCCTCCCTCCCTCCCAATAAAGAGCTGCCCTCACCGCAAGTGGAACCCTCCCAGAACAGACCCCTCTTCCTTGTGCATGTGACAGGTCAGCTCCTCAACCTCCAGGGGCCCAGGCTTCATCTCAGACCTGTTTTTGCCTCCAAGAGGCCATAGCCACATGAGCCAGCAGAAAACACCCTAAGCAAATCCCATCCTGCTTTGTTGGGTTGAATGGTGGAAATGGTGATGGAGCTGTGACTGTGTACTCCAGTGGAGGATCTGCCCCCTCCAGTTGAGATAAAGTTGAGATCCAGTGGCATGCCATCTCTGTATGTAAGACATGCCCTGCATGCCTCAGAATTTAAAAAATAGTTGTCCAGCTGACAGCCTGCAGGATGATTTTGACTTGGCCCCAACGCACAAAGTGATGTCCACCACACCATATGATCTCTCATGCACCTTATGTGAGAGGTCACACTGCATGGAAGATGCCACTTGGACTGCTTAAGGCTTGCAAGTGTAGACTTTCACGCCTTACTAAAAATGTCTCGGCACACCACAATTTAGATCAGAACCTTGGCTTGGGAGCACGCACTTCAGAACCTGCCTTGGCTTTCCCCGACATTAATTTTATCCACAGGGTTTGCACATTTAAAATCCTGTTTGCTTCCATTTTCATCCTGCAACTACTTGTACTTCTCGTTAGGTGTCCGGTTCCTGGTTGTGTTGGGCTTGGACACATCAGCGGCAAATACGCCTCTCATCGCAGTGCATCAGGGTGTCCTCTGGCAGCCCGCCGGCAGAAAGAAGGGTCACTCAATGGCTCCTCATTTTCCTGGAAGTCACTGAAGAATGAGGGGCCTACCTGTCCAACGCCTGGCTGTGATGGCTCAGGTCATGCCAACGGAAGCTTTCTCACTCACAGAAGGTAATAACTGGGTGCACAGCAATCCGATGCACAGCTACACTCAATGAGGAAGTAAATGTTGTCAGATCGCCTTGGTATTATTGTGTGCTTCCATCCTTTCTGAAGAAGGTGGCCTATATTCCAAGCTTCCACCACAAAATAAGCCGGAAACGTTCACGCATTGGGGGTTTTGTTTTTGCCCAATTTCTCACAAATTTAAAAGAGGTTTTCTCCAGCAAAACAAATAGCCATTGTACGCTGAAAAATCAAGGAGAGCTGAGTTGGGGCAAATTGTGAAAAATGGTAATTTAATTGAATCAGATTAGCACATCAAGGCACATTTTTGACATTTTAAATGTCTTTGTTAGTCAGAGGTGTCCCATCATCTGTCATAGACACTCCTTTAGGGGATTTGCATTCCTTAATCTTTGCGCAGCAAAAACCGCTCTTGTTTTATAGCTGGGGATGATGGTGGTGTTATTCATAATGCAATTTCCTCTCTAATATTTAGTGTAGAATGTTGTTAGAAGAATTGCCTCCTGGCACAAACTCAGTCAAATGGTAAGAACTCTTGTTGGAGGTCATAAACATCAACAGATGCTGAGAGTTTATGAAACCCATTTTTACTTGCCTTTAGTTTATCAGGGTGTCCCAGAGCTACTTTTGCTGGAAAGAAAGGAAAACTCTCAGGGGATGAAATTCTCAACACTAAATTCAAGACCAGCGATGGTAAGGTTGTTGATCTTGGCTGCTTTATCTTGCATATGTGTTGGAAAAATAATGATTTATGTATTATGTCCAGACTTTATTATTATTAGAATCGTGCAAAAAATTGCTGTTTTGCCACATGTCGTTATTGATTAATTATTGAAATAATTATGTTCCATTCTGTTCTACATAGGTCCCTACACTGTGCTCATGAATCTGTTATCTGAGTACCTTCCAGTAGTGCTTACGCAGTAGGACTCCACAGTTGTCACTTGTTTGTGCTGTCATCTTCTCCCTCGGGGGAGAAGTGTGTACAGTGCAGTCTCTTGTTGGGTAGGGTGTGTTTCTTTCTTTTTGCTAGACCAGCAGATAAGTGCAAATAGTTATTTGGGACTCACTTCTTTTCTTCCTCCCACTGTTAGGCCTGGTTTGCTCAGCAGGACTGTCTGGATGAATAAGGGTGGCAGAGTCAGGCTTTTGATGCACAACGCATGTAACAAATAACAGCAACATTGTCACGTCCATTGGACTATCTCTAATAATGATCAGCCTTTGATCAACATGTTGCCTTAAAATAGCTGGAGCCCTACTATTCATTCAGCTTCTCCCTCCCAGAAATTGATCAGGAACATCATTGCCGTGCACGCTCACCCAATTTAGGGTTAGAGTGTGCTCACTACTGTGAATTGGGTTGCTCTGTCTACCCTTCTCCTGCTATTTTTAACTCCGCCTTGGCTCGTCTGTGGTTGAAACCCCGTTTGTCTTTATGGCATCATAAAGATCAGTGTCAGATCTGCAGAGGTCATGGTCATAATGTTTTTATTAAAAAAATAAATAGTCGAGTGTCATCTGATACCTCCTTCCCAAATGGGGAAGGCTGACAGGTGCAGTACAGGTTGGACCTCCCTGGTCCGGCACCCTTGGGACTTGACCGGTCCCAAACAAGAGAATTTGCCAGACCAGGGGAAGCCCCCTGCCATTGGCCCTTTAGCCTGCCACCAGCTCCGCTTCTGGTCCCGGCCAGTCACCCTGCTGCCGGCCCTGGTCAGACTGCCTGCTGCTAGCTACAGCTCAACTGGCTGCTAAGCAGTCATGCCCCCAGCTTCCCTGCCAGGCTGCCGACCCCTAATGCCAGCTCCCCTGCCAGCCTGCCGCAGCCCCAACCCCAACTCCATTGCCAGGCTGCTGCCAGCCCTGCTAGGCTCTCAGCCCAGCAGGGCTCCCAGCTGCTGGCCCTTCTGCTGCCTGACTCCAGCCACCGGGGCTCTCTGACCCAGGCACTTCTGTGGTCCAACAGGATCATGGACATTGTCAAGACCTGAGAGTCCCGGTTTAGGGAGGTGCAACCCCTACCACTTTCTGACTGTTCAATGGCGCTGATCAGATTATTCATCATGCAGAACGCTCTTCTTAATTTGGGAGACTGTGGAAATTGCAATATGAGGCCTCCACTGACATTTCAATTTTAATTAGCTTCCTTAGCACAGTCCACAGTTTTGCATCCATATTGCAACATGCACTTTTTTCTCCATTAATATCCTAGAACCCCATTTATCCGTGTTGATAGGAGGTGGGACTTGGGCTGTCAGCCCCATGCGTGATGGGGCTCCCACTCTGAGCCTGCCACACTAATGACCCGGAAAATGTAGCAGCCATGACCTAGTACAGTGTTTCTCAACCTTTTTTTATAAAGTACCCCTTTTAAAAAAAAAATTATAAGCACCCCCAGTACCTACTGTCTTCAGACACACCATTTTTTTCTAGCATTGCAACACATTTGTTTAAACAATTTAATTGTAGCTGGGCGGGCGATGACATTTTTGGGTGTAAAAAGTAAAAAAAAAAAAAAAAATCAAGTGTTGTAAAACTTAAAACAAAAATTCACTTTTCTTCAAATTTCACGAGTGTTGATGTACCCCCCCTCCCCGACTTCTCTCGAATTCAATGAGGGCCTTAACTATGAGTGATATTTGTTATGAATTTTAGCTGCATTTCTAGCAAACCATTGGCAAACTCATCCTGATTTTTGAGAGTTTATTCGTTCGTCATTGTGTACAGCACAGAGCTTCAGTAAATAATTGTCAGCCTGCTGGCTGCTAGCAAATTGTTTGCTATGAATATTCATTACCCACGTTAAGAAATTGGTGTTGTTGCTGCTCCCGGACTGGATGAGTAGCAGTTAAGAAAAGGAGTATGACAAGCAAGCTTCCATTGTGAATTTTCAGATGTAAAATCACCAGTGCCAATTTTCAAGAATTCACAGATCTTTTTGTGGATTCGTTCTAACTGCTTAAACACTCTCACACAAACCCAGGGCATTTACTCTCAAAAATATTTGCAAATCAGGAATTTTGGGGGTTGCTTTATTGGCTTCCTACAGGAAGTCCCCAACTTACGAACTGCTTGTGTTCCAAAAGTGCGTTTGTAAGTTGGTTGTTTGGAATGGAATGCATTTTCCCATGGAAACAAAGTTAGAAATGGTAGTTAGGTTCCCAAGCTAGTCCACGTGCATCTGCTCTGAAGAACTTCTGAGTAGGAGAGGTTCTGGATGGAAGAGTCCATTACCTGGCTCTGGTTTTACACATTAGTATTATTATTATACTCTTTATCATTGTGATTATTATTGTGCCAGGGAGCCATTGATCGATGCGCATAATTCTCCGTGATGCTATGGAACTTGTAGAACCATGGGAAGTGTGAGCTCGCTTTTGAGGGGGGGTTAGGAAGAATGTCAGCACTGCCGGGGGCTCTGAGGCATATCTAAAAGAAAGCCTCCCCACGGCTTTGTGAGTCAGAGCAGCAGGGTGACTGACTGCAATTTTCCCACCTGCAGTTCTAGAGAACGATGAAGAAATTAAGCAGTTAAACAGGGAGATTACTGAGCTGAATGAGTCCAACTCAGAGATGGAAGCTGCCATGGTGAAGCTGCAGTCACAGGTATGTGAGGGTGGAGCAGGGGTGGCGGGTAATGGAGGCAAGGGAAGGCATTGCCTTCCCAAAACTGCCTACACTCCCTGGCTGCTTGGGAAAACTGGGGCCACAGCACAGCAGTCCAGCTCCCCAACCGCCTGGGAAGACTGGGGCCAGGGTCGGGGATGAAGCATCCCAGCTGCCAGGAAAGTCTGGGTCTGTGGCATGGCAGCCTTGACCCTCCAAGTGGCCAGGAAGGGTTGGGCTGGTGTCGAGCAGGCCTTGGCTCCTGGAAGGTTGCTGAAGGGGTGGGACCTCAGGTGGAAGGGGCAGGGCTAGTGCTGGGGCAGGGGCTTGCCTTCCCCAACTGGGCCTTCACTCTGGAATCTCTGAGCGAGAGCCAAAGCTCATTGGAGTCAATGGAAAGTGTGTGTGTGTTGGGGGGGGGGAGGGAGCTCAGCTGAACCTCCAAGGCAGATTTTAAAAAGCTCACCAAAGAACGGAATCTGCCTGCTATCCCTCCGCCACTTTCTGAAGTATGCAAATGATTTTCAGTAATGTATCTTAGCAAAGTAAGTACAGAAGGGAAGTGTCATTAACATCAATTAATTTCTTCTAAGGACAATCACAACTTACAAAGTGTCGGTGTGCTTACTTCCCTATGCCGAATATGGGACACCAAGGTGGGGACAGGGAGACCTTACTTCCCTATGCCGAATATGGGACACCAAGGTGGGGAGGGGCTGCACGCTGAATGCTTTTGCCCAAAAGGGAGGGGGTCTGCTGGTGCTTGGGGCTTCAGCCCTGCAACAGAGGGGAGGGGCGCTGGCATTCAGGGCTCCAGCCCCAGAGTTGGGGGGGGGAGAGCCGCCCAGCGGTGGAAGGCTGCGAGTGCCAGCAGTTCCCCACCTACCCTGCGTTGCTGCAGGGACAAAGTTCAGCCCCACAGCAGGCAGGGTGGGGAGGGGAGGGGAGCTGCCAGTGCTTGGGGCTTCAGCGGCTGAAGTGCTGAGTGCCGGCAGCTCCTCTCCCCTCCCCTCCTCCCGCTGCAGGGGAAATGCGGGACAATCTGCCCATTTTCTAAAAAAAAGTCTGGACGCCAGGAAGTGATCTTAAATAAGGGACTGTCCCAGTAAAAACAGGACAGAAGGTCACTCTACTATTAGAGCTCTTTGGGAAGTGGGGTTTTTTCCTCCCCTGAGGAAAACTGGCAAAAATGGGAGAAAATTGTCAACATTTTCAGTGAAAGTTTTTGATTCCCCCCCCCCCATTTTTGCCAGTTTCCCTCAGGGGGAATTTTCAATGGAAAATCTTAACTTTTCATCAAAACCTGATAAAAACATAGCTTATTCCAGGACCACAGACTCCTTCCAGGAAAACATTCATTTGCTACCTTTCCACAGGAGAAAACTTTCAACGGAAATTTTTTGACCAATCCCAGGGGGTATTGTAAAGAGGGGCAGGCTGAAGCAGAGGGTGAGGGCAACTAACTGTACTGCACTCTTCATTGTGCAGATATCATCCATGGAGAAGAACCTAAGGAACATTGAGGAGGAAAACAAAATAATTGAGGAGCAGAATGAAGCTCTGTTCTTGGAGCTCTCAGGACTGAGCCAGGCACTTATCCAAAGTCTTGCCAATATCCGCCTTCCACACATGGTAAGGAACTTTCAAAATGTTTGATCATAATCCCTGTGATCAAATGAGCAACACTAAAACCATTTCCGGGATTGGGTTTATATACAGTTAAATATTAAGAGAAATAGCTAGCGATGGTAATCACTTTGTTCACACATCTGTCTTTCCTAACATCTGCACCACTACTGTATCTGTGAAGCATACACTGTTCTCTTCCTTTTGTTGTCACTGTCTGTTGGTCTCCCCTTATATCTATTGTTCTGTCTCATTACAGCTCTGAGCTAAATCAGAAAATAGGAACTTTATCAAGGCCGCACAGGGCCTTTTAGACTAACACCGCACAAGCAGAGATCAGGAGGAATTTGATTTCAACAGCAGAAAGATCTTACAGCTCCTATTATAGTGCAGGGAGTTTCAATTCAGTTTGGAATAGCTGGCAGCCAAAGAATAGCATCCTTACAGAGAATGTGTTTTGTTTCCTTTTAACGAGGCCCAGCAGCACACAGCCTGTTGCCATAACGTTACTGCAAAATGAGAATACAACCACAAAACTAGAAAACCCAAAGAGAACTATTAATTACCTCCTCGCTAGTCCCAGGAAGTTAATTATTATTGTATA
Organism: Pelochelys cantorii; assembly: GCA_032595735.1. NCBI lineage: Eukaryota > Metazoa > Chordata > Testudines > Trionychidae > Pelochelys > Pelochelys cantorii. The sequence continues at coordinate 30,471,402 of CM064343.1, read as the reverse complement.
AAACTGGGGGAGTTGTGTGTATATGTGGAAGTTGAGCGGCAGATGTGGAAGACACCTGATTACAGACACTTGTGAGATGATCACAGAGGAGTTGATTCATGGAAGGGGTTTGCAAACTTCATGGCACCGTGATCCCCCTGATAACAAGACTTACCACATGACCCAAGAGAAGAGGGCCTAAGCCAGCCCAAGCCCCACTGCCTGGGTATGAGCCCCATTGCTCCAGACATGGGGGAGGAGAGAGGAGAAGAATAAAGCTGAAGTCCTAGAGAATTTCCTCGACAAATATTTTTGGGTAGAATTCTCACAGCTCTGCAGTTGGTGAAAAACTATATTCATTGAATTGGTTTTTGATAGGCAAAGATCAAATAAATCAGTCAGCAAATAGGTTTTTAATGTGTTTAACCAGCTCCCATTCAAATAATGCTCACAGGACTTACACTGTCATATTATTAACATTTCTTCAGCTCCCTGACCCTCCTTCTCCTCTCTTTCTCTGTCTAATCTGATGTATCTATCGGGGACTTTCATAGGGTGGTGTCTGGACTGGTGTAGCAACACTGGGTGCTTAATTTGTAATGGAAGAAGTCCCACAGCTCAAGCAATTTTTTTATTTACTTTAATAACTGACATGGAAGCTTAGAGGTGCCAGTGGAACACTGGCAGATGCTGGACAGCTGTCGGTGGAATTGGACCTGTGCTCTCTGGAGCATAGTGCATGAGCTTCTACCACTTGAGCTAAAAGCCAGCTGCCTTGTAGCTAAGGCTGTAGAGCAGACTCATGATTCTCTCTCTAAGTGTTCTCAGTGCCACTAGATCGGATAGTGCCACACCCAGCAGGTGTGTGGGTTACACCAGGGCTAGCAACTGCTAAGCCTACAGATGCTAGGAGTCAGCCTGGGAACAAAGTAAGCACTAATGACATGCTGGAGTTGGTAAAGCAGGGTGCAAGGATTCAGGAGATTGGGGTTCTAATCCCAACTCTGCTGTGAGGCCTTAAGCGTACCTCCACCTTTCGTCTGCCTTCTCTGCTTAGCCCTCAGTTTTATAAAGGTTTGTGCTTAAATGTATACAATGTTACTAGTCCTGCTGAGGTCCCTGCATTAAATTAACCATGTGTTTAAGTCTTTGCAGATTCCCACCATTGTGGGACTGTAAATTCTTCTGAGCAGATATAACTGCCACCAGGGAACCTGGGAAGCTTAGTACAGGAGCCTCTACATCTGGAGCTATAAAGCCAGCTGGCTCTCACCTTAGGCTATAGAGCTTACTTGTTCTTATCTCTCGCTGTAAGTGGTCAAAGTGCCACTACATGAGACAGTGAACCACATTAGCTGTGTGGGTTACATGGACACTGTCCTCTGTACAGTGCCTGGCACAATGAGGCCCTGATCTTATCAGAAACTTTCTAGCTGGTGCTGTAATACAAATAATGCTTAATACCAAATATTGATCGTCACAGCCACGCTCCCAGGAAAAACTAAACACAGTGATTATGCCCTTTTTTTCTTCAACCTCTTCTTTTTAACCATTTATATTTTTGTTTTGTTTTATTGGATTCAGGAGCCAATCAGCGAACAGAACTTTGACGCTTATGTTAATACCCTTACCGACATGTACACCAATCAGGAGTGTTACCAGAACCCTGAGAACAGGGATCTGCTAGAAAGCATTAAACAGGCTGTCAAGGGAATTCAAGTCTAGTGCCGTGGATAACACAAATAAACTGTAAGAAGATGGAACCTTCACTCCAAGTATTCAGGTTTACAAGTTATACAACTTGTCTAATGAATGAAAAAAAGGACCAAAAGTTAACCAAGAGGCCATTTACAAGAAGCAGAACTGAACTGAACTCCATGTTTTCATTTACTTAACTTGGACCTTCTTGCAAAGAGTGGGATTTTTCTATCTGTACCAAGTGGTAGATGAGGATGGACAATGAGACCCTACAATAGGTTGCAGGGCTTGGTTGCTGATGGAGATATGGCGTCTTTATGAGTTGCCAGGTTTTACTGATGAGAAAGAAGGCATTATAGCAGAATTAATCCAAGGCTTAGTACATTAGAAGAACAGGGTTTTGTCTGGTTTAAACGGGCATAAACCCTCATGCTGTCTATGGCCATGTGTCCAGATCACCTATTCACATATGAATTATGTTATCTGTTACTGTAAATGAGAAGCTGGAGCTGCAGGCTACCTGTAAATCTAAACCTCTGCTGGGCCTCCCACCCCCAAGGTATTGAAATATCCACTGGGTGCGGGAACTCTTAAGTATTATAAAGTAGCTTATTTTTATTTTCTGAAGAGCGGTTCTGGATCTCCAGTGGAAAGCGCAATGGAAAAAAGGTTCTCAGGGAAGCTTTTGAAGTTTGCAACTACAGTATTCCTTTGTCTGTCTTAAATATGAGAATAGCTATTATGAATAGATGAATCCCAGAGATTTCATACAGAAGAAATTCTAAATGTGTCATGGTCCAGTATATATGATTTTTTTGGAAGTCTACTGGTGGATGGTTCAGGTTCTTTTCAATATTATGGTTGTCGTTCCAGCAGCGTGGTGCTGCCAGTACAGAGATCATACACCAATGCCAGAGAAATGTTTCAAGTGATTATCAGCAAAAATGAAAGATACAAATTGATGGCCAGCAAAGTGCTTATCTACCATGGACTGTGGCAGATTCCTTACAGATGTACATATGGCAATGGGTTTTTTTTGTTGTTGTTGTTGTTGTTGGTTTGTTTGGTTTTGGTTTCTATATTTTTGTGCAAGGTTACAGAGCCAACGTCATTCTGCAAAAAGAGCATTTTGGGTGTGTATCTTCCAAAGAACCCTTTGGGAAGCAGTTTGGTATGTGCAGCTGACTGTAGAGATGGGAATGGCTTTGCACCTTATTGGGAATGGCTTTGCACCTCATTCATCCCATTGCATCGCATGGCAGAGCATAGTGATTGAAGGTGGTTTTCACACTGTAAGAAAGAAGTCAGCAGAGAGAGAGAGAGAGAGAAATATTGGCCTGTCCCAGACAATGCTGAAGGCTTATTTAATAAACTCATCTCACATGCACATTAACTATGATTGAGAATTCTTTATCGGCTTGGCGATGACACTTTTCAGGAGAGAAGCCCCTATCACCCCAGTACTTGTCATATAAACCCCCCACTTTCAATATCATTTCCAGTGATGTGAGGGGTGGCAGGGAATTTGCTCACCAATAATAAAGTGAAGAATATTGTGTCATTATGAGCCCAATCCTGCAGACATTTAGGGGATAATGAAAAGTCCAAGGGAAATAATGGAAAGAATCCCAGTGGAGTCCAGTGGACATTGGATCAGATTCTAAAGTATGTGAATAGGTAGGTAGCCCAACTGAAGTCAATTGGGCACCTCCTGTGAATAAATGTAATGCTTAAACGTTTGCAGGATCCCAGGAATTCACTTACGTTAGGACCCATTCCAAGTGCAAAAATAAAATGGAAAAAAAATGTAATTTGCTGTGTTAAAAACACAGTTCTTAACATGTAAATAGAGTCCAACTTGCTTGTGACTACAATTCAGTTAGTATTTAAAAGTAGAGAAATTGCACTTCCTGGAAGAGAGAGCGAGCGAGGGAAAAGTAGCTAGTTTAATTATCCTGTAAATTATTTAATTTTGGCAAGATGTACGTAATTTATATTCACAACACCTTATGTTAACTTTTGCTATTTATTTAACCTTTCTTATTTATTAATTTTGTACTTATTTTAAACTGGACACCACACCATGGAAAAGAAAAGAAAAGCAAAAAATAAAAAAGTAAAACTTTTTTGACCTTAAATAAAAGATATTCCAAAAAAAAAAAAAAGAAACAAAGGAAAGTAAAAACCCACCTAGCTACAATTCCTACTTGTAATTTTGATGCAACCGAGTTATTTTTTATATATTTTGTTATTTATTCTTTTAACAATGGGAATTTTTTAAAGATATTTTATAACTGAGGCATTTTGATAATTTTTGGTTTGTTTTTTTGACGGGGTGGGGACAATGGGAGGGGAAGAGAGACTTTTAGGGATTTTGTTTTCATTCGTATTGTTTCAGGCACTGATTAATGGTAAATGAAAAGTCTGTATTTATTATTTATTTAATATTTAAGTCAAAATGAACTGTGCTCTTGTTGTATATTTATTTTGTCATGTTTGTGTGTTGGTTATGTGATGACTGAGTAATTGTTTATGTGAAGGAATACTGTTAATATTTAAATAATAAAGAGTCACATTGAAAGTTATAGCAGGCTACATGTTATTCTGTGAAAAATGAATACTGTGATCCTCTTTCCTCAGGAAATGTATGCTGCAGACAGCATTTCATTATGTATTCGCAGGGTTCTTTCCTAATAAAAACCCAGTTCTGTATGTGACTTCAGTTCCCATGGTCTTTCTTAAAGATATTGTTAAAATCCCCAGTATTTTCTAAGAGCTTTGTTCCAATGCATGGGTAACCTGCTGAGCTGTGTTTTGAATATCTTTCTGTGTATTGTATACAATTCTGAAACCCCCATTACAGAATGGATGTGGATGTATTGGATAAAATCCAGTGGAGGGCAACAAAAATGATGAGGGGGCTGGAGCACATGACTTATGAGAGGCTGAGGGATTTGGGCTTATTTAGTCTACAGAAGAGAAGAGTTGGGGGAGGGGGGGATTTGATAGCAGCCTTTAATTACCTGAAGGGAGGTTCCAAAGAGGATAGAGAGAGGCTGTTCTCAGTGGTGACAGAATGTGGAGCAATGGTCTCAAGTTACAGTGGGGGAGGTCTAGTGTGGATATTAGGAAAAACTATTTCCCTAGGAGGGTGGTGAAGCACTGGGATGGGTTCCCTAGGGAGGTGATGGAATCTCCATCCCTAGAGGTTTTTAAGTCCTGACTTGATAAGGCCCTAGCTGGGACGATATAGTTGGGATTGGTCCTGCTTTTAGCAAGGGGTTGGACTCAATGACTTCCTGAGGTCTCTTCCAACCCAATGATTCTAAGATGCAGATAGGGTTTTCACATTAGGGCGAGGGCTCAGATTTTTAAAGGAATGTAGGCATTGCTCCTAAATCAGTTAGACCCCTAAATTTGTTAGGCATTACAACACTATGTGCAGCAACACCTCAGTACCTTCAGAAATCTGGGCCTAGGCTCCTAACCATAAATGCACTCAATTCTGGCTTCATGCAGTGGTTATTAAAGTTTCTGTTCATTGCAAAGGAGACACGTGAGCTCTGTGATTTAGAGTCCATAGGTTCAGTGCAGTGGGCAAAAGTAAAGCCCTCACAGCTGTGTGCCTCAGCAAGATGTCAACGGGGAGGCAGGCGGTGCATCAGAAAGGGGCACTCCAGATGTCCTAAGGTAGTACACAGGGGAGAGCAGTGTGCAACCCAAGCAAAGATGCATTATTTTTTTTCATTGTTCCAGATCTCTTTTAGAAAGGGCACCGCAATTTTATAGGTCATGGGTTTTTGGTTTGCAAGAAGTTCATTATCAGCACACACCGGGAAGGGATATGCAAGATTCATATGGCACAATACAGCAGTCTAGCATGAGGATTTCTTTTCTTTTCTGTCTTGTTTTCCTCCCCAATTCTTGGGGGAACCCCCCCCCAAAAAACATTTATCACTTTCCTCAAAGATGCAGAGTGAAAATGCTAAGGTAGGGGGAGTTAAAATTTTCTTTGACTCCTGGACTGGAAGAGAAGGTCGTGAGGTTTCTGTTCCCCAGCTGGACAAGTGGAATGTTAGACCCAGGCTTTGGGAGGAAATATTCAGAGCTGCAAATCTGCGATTCATTTCCCAGCGTTGGATCAGAACTTTTTTCAGCCATCATCATTCCCACAAGGAAACTCAGGGCATGCGCCAGGGCTCACTAAAGACAATGGCCTCTCTGGGGTACCACTGGAAAATGTCCTCAAGAAGGTTCACACCAAAAGAACCCATCATGGGTGTCCAGCTCAGCAGGACGCAGACAACTGACACTGGGCCATATCCAGTCAGTTCACACATGTGAGTAACTTTGAAGTCAATGAGCTACTCGCATGAGTAATGTTCCTTATGTGAATGGGAATTTGTCTGATTGGTCCCTCACCTTTACATGTATTTTAATTTTATAGGAGGAAGGAAAATGCACAAATTACTCTGTAGATTCCTGTCTTACTAAAGCAGAAGTCATTCCAGAATCATAGAATCCTAGAACTGGAAGGAACCTCGAGAGGCCATCAAGTCCAGTTCCCTGCCCTCATGGCAGGACTAAGCACCATTTAGACCATCCCTGACAGGTGTTTGTCTAACTTGCTCTTTAAAATCTCCAGTGATGGAGATTCCACAACCTCCCTAGGCAATTTATTCCAACCATCCTGACAGTGAGGAAGTTTTTCCTAATGTCCAACCTAAGCCTCCCTTGCTGCAGTTTAAGCCCATTGCTTCTTGTCCTACCTTCAGAGGTTAAGCAGAACATTTTTTCTCCCTCCTCCTTGGAACAACTTGCAAGAATGTTGCATAAATATTCCTGTGTTTCAGGAGGGGAGCTGGGTCAGCGAGGCTATGTCTACACTGGCAGGTTCTTGCACAAGAATGACTGTTCTCGTGCAAGAATCCGCAGAGCGTCCACACTGCCTGCCCGCTATTGCGCAAGAAGATTTACAGTACGGCGTTGGAAGACAGGGCTTCTTGCGCCAGAGCTCCACTCTTTTCTAACAGGTGTAAGCCCTCTTGCGCAAGAGCTTTTGCGCAAGAGGGCAGTGTGGACGCGCAGCAGGGGTTTCTTGCGCAAGAGAGCATCCACACTGCCATGGATGCTTTTGTGCAAAAGCACATGGTAGTGTGGACATGTTCTTGTGCAAGAGTTCTTGCTCAGGAACCCTTGTGCAGGATGTTCTTGTGCAAGAACCTGCCAATGTAGACATAGCCTGAGAGGTTCATGTTCCAACTCCGACCTGTTTTCTCCCCTGACCATGTGTGACGGGGCAGGGCTACCCTGCACTGAACCACAGGGAGTTTCCCGAGCCCAGTTGGCTGAGCGGGCCCCACCCCCATGGCCCTGCTCGAAGGAGAGGCCAGGGATAAAAGCCCACGGAGCCAGCCACTCAGGGGGAGGTGCCAGAGGGGAAGGAGCTCTTGAGGAGTTGCTACAGCTGCCTCCCTGGCACCCACAGCCCCAGCACCGAACCAGGAGGCCCTCGCACCGGGACTGGCCTGCGGAACTGTACGAGGGGGCGGAGCAGAATGCTCATGGTGGTAGGAAGTAGCCCAGGGTGGAGGATCATCCTCCAGGGGGCGCGGTGTGCATCGGTAGGAATCCCCACCGAGCAGACAGTGGAATTGGCCGCTGCCTGCAGGGCCCTGGGCTGGGACCCGGTGGAGTGGGAGGGCCTGGGTCCCCGACCCACCCCACTTCAGCTCCCAAGGCCTTAGGAGAGGCTTACCTACGAACTAGGCCAGAGGGCTGGCCACCCCCCGGGAGAGGGGCATATACTTTTGACTAGGCCTCAGGGCCGTAAATACCCCGGGAAAGGGGCATGTTGTTGGGGTGGGTACTGCCTTGGGCAGGGGGCTGGACTTGATGACCTCCTGAGGTCTCTTCCAGCTCTATGATTCTATGTACTTTTGACTAGGTCTCAGGGCCGTAAATACCCCGGGAGAGGGGCATGTACTTTTGACTAGGCCTCAGGGCCGTAAATACCCCGGGAGAGGGGCATGTACTTTTGACTAGGCCTCAGGGCCGGAAAAAACCCCGGGAGAGGGGCATGTACTTTTGACTAGGCCTCAGGGCCGTAAATACCCCGGGAGAGGGCATATACTTTTGACTAGGCCTCAGGGCCATAAATACCCCGGGAGACGGGCATGTACTTTTGACCAGGCCTTCGGGTGGTAAATATCCCAGGAGAGGGGAAGGTACTTTTGGGCTTCCGGGTTTGTCCCAGAGAAAGGGGACCTTACGATAGACGCCAGCAACACTTGTACCGTCGAAGGGAGAACGCACCCCTCGACACCATGCGACACAAATAAGGTTGTGTTGACCCCAGCAGAGGCATGTAGGGGATGTGTAGCTAGCTGCCGGGTGAAAGGCAGGTTGTATCCATGCTGTGGTGTGCAGCTATACACACCAGTGAAAGACTCTGGCAGGGGGGAGGCGGTAGGGACAGCACATTGTTAAAAAGAGAAGTACGGGCCTGGACAGCCTTGCTTGGACATTTAGAGAGCCATGAAGGCCATACAGCCCAGGGTTCTGGGCTGGCATGTCTCTTCTCTACATGCCTAAGTGGTGCTTCTGGGTGAAGAGTATTTCCTTCTTGGGGAAACCTGTCTGGAGAAGTGTGTGGGGTGCTCCACCAGATGGGCTAGGGGAGGCCTGTGAGGAGCTAGGTCACACCAGGGCCCCGGAGGAGAGCTGAAACAAGAGCAGGGAGCTGTGGTATATTGTACATACTGAACTGTGTGGAGTGGAGACCCAGTACCAGTGTTCCCTGTAAGCTGTATGCTTGGGTGGCCACCCAGGGGAGATTCAGATGCCACCCAGCTGATTAGCAGAGTGCTCACAGCCAGCAGCAGCATGTATTTCTACTGGTGGTACACATTTGGACATGCCTTGGTGCACAAAACAAAATTTATTCTGCACATGGCTAGAAAAAATGAGGGAACACTGCCTCGGGGTGCTTAGGGGAACCAAGCTAGCTGTTCTGTAGCAAGTAGAAGGAAGCCACTTAACTCCTGTGTCAACTGGGGCTTGAAGAAGCAGGGACCTTGGTGGGAAAAACAACTATTACACTACTGTTGTTTGAAGTTACTACTGCTTGAACTGAGCGAAGGCCCAGGAAGAGGCACCTACATCTGGGGAGAACTGAAAAGACTTCAGCAAGGCCAGAGCCTGGAGAAGGGCTAAGGGTTTTCTTTGGACTTGGTGTTCCCTCCCTGAAGTCTTTTGTTAGGTTTGGCTAGAAGACTAACTCCCACATCACTCCACCAGCCTGGGAAGATCAGTGTGGAGGGAGGTGACCGGTCCTCACGCTGGGCAGAGGTAAGCTGTTCCTACAACCAGTGGTGTAGCCAGACGGGCCCACTTGGGTGGGTTCTGACTTTGGGACGGGGGGCAGGGAGAGCAGGATGGGTGATGAGGTCACCTCCCCCGCAACTGACCTGGGGGGGCGTGGAACGTCCGGACATGAAGGCCAGGGGGCCTGGGGATGCACCTGGAGATTGGGGTCTGCATCCCTGGGTTCCTGATGTCTGCCCGGCACTTCGGCCTGGAAGTGGGGTTCGAGTGCGGGTCCTAGCCCTGCTATTCCCACTCCCTGGCTAGAGTCAAAGCACCAGGCAGGCTGGCGGGGTGAGACAAGCACTGGGTCATGAGGAGAGCTGGGGGGTGCAGCGGGGGTGGGCCTGGATGCAAAGAGGGAGGGCCATAGCCCACCCCTAGCTCCACCTCTGCCTATAGCCTTTGAATCTGTTTGTTTCTTTTGTGTGATTATCCACAGTCAGCCCCAGAGGCTTCTCTCTCGAACACAAAGCAGGTCCTGGGAACCAAGATAAATGTCTCACTGGATTTCTCAACAAACCTTGCAAGAAGGCTGCTGTGTCTTTTTCTGGGGTTCCTTTTAAGATGTTGTAGATGTTTGTCTTTGCTTTGAAAAGCTCCCCTATTTGCATGCAGTTAGCCAGTGTCATAGTCCTAGATGAAATTCATGGAATAACTTGAGTTTTTCCCTGGTGAAATGTATCTGACACATGAACATGGTTATGGTCATAATGAAAGAGAAGCGACTGTAGCTCTTGGTATTGCAGACTTCCATGGAAGAATTGTACACGTGTATCTTTTTTAAAAGAAACTAAAAACTAACAACAGGTTGATGCTTTCTAGTCCGGCACACTCTGATCGGGCAACATCCGTGGTCTGGCATGATTTCAGTTAGCCGGATGTCCACTTATCATAGGTGTGGCCAAGTTTCCTGTGGTCCCATAAAGTTTGTTTACAGCCACTAGTCCTGGCTCTCAGTGTTCTGTGCTTAAAAGTCTCAGAGGGGTAGCTGTGTTAGTGTGTAACTTAAAAAAAAAAAAAAAAAAAAAAGACAGAAGTCCTGTAGCACCTTAGAGACTAACAAATATCTTATCTATCTAGTATCATGAGCTTTTGTGGGCAAAACCCACTTTTGTACTGTTGGTTTTTTTTTTTAATCTCTAATTGACCCCTAACTGTCTTCTAAGAGCCCAGTAAGCAGTAGAAGTGTTGGCAATGCTGCTAGACAATATTGATCTCCATAGTCTGGCAAATTCTCTGGCTCAGCACCAGCCAGGTCCCCAGGATGACGGACTAGAGAGGTTCAACCTGTATTTGTGCCAATTTGAAGGGTTTAGATCATTATAATCTCTAAAGAAGATTGAAAAGGCTTTTCATTTACAAAATGGGTTTTACCTTTGGAATATTTTATTCTCTGGTTTTATTCTCTGGTTACTGCAGGACTCTCAAAAGAATGAGAGAGATGGAGTGGGGGCCTTCTTATGTTTAATTTGAGGAGATGAGGATGTCTGAACCTTTATCTGAGAGATTATTCCCATAAGTGTGTGCTGGAAGTTTGAATTAAATCGGCATTAACTAAAATCCAAACCAAAATGATAACAGTTTGAAGAACATCTTTTCCTCTCAGCTGCTCAGCTTTCTGTCTTTTGCCATAATCCTCAGATGACCAGAGAGCACTCTAGCAAAAACTGGGTAGACTGCCTCTGATATTTCTAAAGCAGAAACAAGCAGGAAGAAAATCATCCTTTTTATACAGGATGATAAAATATAAATGGGGACATACACTTTTCTGTCTGCAGATTGCACTTGGAGAAAAAAAGGAAAACCATCATATACTTTAAAAAAACCCACACTTTCAAAGAGTCTCAAATCATCCTCTGTGTTGGATTTTTTGGAGGGGAAGAGAGAGGTAGATCCTGCCCATATTTTTAGACAGAAAAAATAATTCTTCATGTAACATGAGGGCCTGCAACATTAGCCCACATATCACAGGCTGGGTATGAGGCCTGAAGTCCAGACAGCTCTGAGGTCCAGACAGTGAAGCTCTGAGCAAGAGGCAGGCCCTGCTTGTGGAATTCCGCATGAACAGGGAGTGACTAGGCACAGGCCATAAACATATCCCAGAGGGGTTGTAAAAGAACACCTCATTAAGAAACAGATTGGTACCCTGTCTCCCCCCCTCCCCCCCAGATAACATACTGACCCAGGTTCATGACAGGGACTAACCTGGCAGCATGATAGATAGTGATTGAACCCTCATGTACAAGATAATGGGTGGATCTAGTAATGTCAGAGGGTGGTAACCTGACATGTCAGGAGTGGGGTGTTACTTGTTTGTACCTCAAAGTGTACCCCAAAGAGTTGTCATTGTTCAACCAAAGGGGCAGTGTCGCATTCCTGGCTCTGACTAAGCTGTGTCCATTGTCAGGGGGTATATGTGTGTAGCGGTTCAGTAGAGTCTACTGACAACTACTGCTATATTTCATTTGACAGTAAACCTGGCCGGCACCTTTGATGCTTATCTGATCTTGGGGTCTTTGGAGGATCTCTCTCAGACAGCTGTGGTGACAATTTGTGTAAACCAACAACACACTGAGGAGCACACACACGCAGGCAAATGGTTATCATCGTTAAAGGAGCAGGAGATGGTGACATCTGGTGCTTTATGGTGTTGTAACTGGCTGTGCTCGGGAGCGTGAGGGTGTTTTTTCCCACACCCCTGAGCCAGAAAGTGACAGCGCTGTAACATGGCAGTGTAGACTTGGCCTGAGAGTAACGGGAGCAGATTAGAGAAGCAAAGAGCAAAGAACATCAATTGTTGGCTGAACAGAGTTATGTGTGCTGTCCTTAGCCCTAGGCAATTTTTCCACAGGCTCCATTAGCATTCAAGGAAACACCATGGGTGTCAGACGCTCATATCTCAATCAGCGGTGTGTTACCACAGGCCTGCCATGAACAATCTCCATGGTGCACGATTAACTGCATCTGGCAGAGGCTTAGAACCAGCTTGAAAAGAAGAAGACCCTTTCTGGGCGGGGGTCAGCCATGCTGTCACAGGCCCTTCAAACCCATCTTTTAACTCTTGGTACCTCCCTGGTTTGTTTTCAGGCATGGCTGCCTTCCCAGTCTAATCTTCCCAAAGGCTTGTGTCCCCTGATGTGTATGTTGTCAGGCTGAGGTGTACATTGTGTAACCGACTTGGTTTCTTCTCTACTCCCCTGCCCCTCTTTGGACATGTTACAGAGATGTCAGCTGCATTGGTAAGTGAAAGGCTTGGGCTGATAAGGACAATTGAACGCACGGCCGGCAGTCTCCTGCAATCAGCGAATGACAACAAAATCAGGCGAGTTACTGGGAGCCATTAAACAATACAGCTGCAACTGTCAAAGATAGTGGAGACAGCGTAATTCAGTGCCTCCCCGCTGACCCCACGCTTGTGTGCAGGGGTAACAAATCTTCCCTTCAGCTTCCACCGGCATTTAGATCTTAACGCGCTAGACACTTTGGGATGCGTGGCGTTATGTCTTGTGCTTTGCTTGTCAGCCACTCACTGCTTGCCCATCATTTACAATCACTCAGGAAGCAAAGCAGTTCTTCGGGTGTGTGGTAAGGGCTCTAATGGATGTGCGGCAGGGATGTGAGTTTGCATCCCAAGTTCCTAGGCCAGCGGGAAATGGGGATGCTGCAAAGCTAGCTGGATAGCCCCTTTCGGGCCACATGTGCCCTCTGTCAACTCACAGGGCCATGAACAAACAGGATTATGGATTTGCTTCAACACAGTCGATTAGTTTGTTTCATTAGTCTTACTATGTCACTGCTACTACAGAGTTAATGTTGCTGAATTGTGGTTATATATTACAGAGTGCACATCAGCAAGTGCTGCAGAGCAAAGCATATAAGAGTAAAAGGCACTTGGAATGCTTACGTCCCTTCTACCGTGGGGAGTCCCATCCCTGATCCTCACTTCAAGGGCCGCGGTCGACGTGGTTCCAGCTGGGGGAATCCAGGGCACCCTCTGGGGTCTAGGTCCCTGGTGAAACTCACCAGGCACGGGACTCCCCACACTAGTTCTATCACAGTTGTTTACCGGGTGTGCACGTACTGGCCCTACGCCACTCTTAGCATTTTCCTGAAGTTGAAATCAAGGTCGACGTGATTTATTCCTCACTACATTCCCAGCTCAGCTGCATGGGGTGCAGTCAATAAAGGCCATCGGGTGTTTGCGTTTGCAGGGTTCAAGGCTCTACTAGGCTGTGTACTCCAAGGATGGAAACTTCCATCCCAGCCCTGTGGGCTGCAGGCCCCACGAATGGCTTCTTATGACACCCTCTCTACAGGGCATTGCATGGAATTGTGTTGACAGGATGCAAAGCAAAGAGACTGTAGAAGAGGCTGCTGCAGAAAGGGACCTGGAGGCCAGCTTTTGGGCCCCATAAAATCTGGGCCTTGGGAGGGGTCTCCAGTTTACCCCACAATCCTAAATTGAACATCAATTGTTGGCTGAACAGAGTTATGTGTGCTGTCCTTAGCCCTATGCAGCTGTGTAGGGCATCTGAAAATTTGGGGCACTGCTGGGTCTTAATGTCCACCCATCTGATTCGTCCTACCCCTGGTCTGTGGCTCTGCTTCCTCCAGAGAGGATCTAGTGAGCTTGAAAGAGACAACGCCTGCCGGGGCTATGAGCAGAACCCTGACCCTGTGAAAGAGCCACTCCAGTGACAATGAAGCCATTGAACCGGCCTTTGCCAACCCCAGGTCTATGCTGTCAGTTTCTCAATTTACTGTCTTAGTCAGGACCCAAATTTTAAAATTCACATTAAAAATACTGTGTTAGTGTGTGGCTGGTGATTATAAAATCGCATCTCTAAAAAATTGCCCTCCCTCGGCTGCCTTTGGGCCTAGGGCTCCATAAATCTGAAGGACGGCCCTGGTAGTAATTTAAGTGGGAAGGAGCAACAAGGGGGCAAAGGGGCTTCCCTTCCTCCGAAGATCCTGAACTCAGCTTTGCTCAGTGGGGAGAGGACAAGAGGCTCCAATAACCTGCACTGGGTTGGAGAGGGTTAACCCTGCTCTGAGGGCTGAGAAAGCCACACCCCTTCTGCTTTACTGGGCATGCTCCAGCTATACAGATATAAAAGAGAGCACTCAGCTCAGCTGGGGCAGAGGGACAGGATGTGCAATGCCTGTGTAACCTACACACCTAGCAGGTGTGGTTCACTGTCCCATACAATGGCATTTAGACCACTTACAGCGAGAGATAAGAATGAATAAGCTCTACAGCAGGGATGGGCAATAAATTTTGCGCAGGGGACACTTCAAAAATTTTTGAAGTAACTCTGGGCCACCCCAAAAGGGGTGGGGCCTAAACAGGAAGGGGCAGCACTCCCCCACACCATGATTAGTCTGGGGGTGGGGGAGCCCCTTTGCCCTCCCTTCCCACAAGGCACCCATGCCCTAGAAAAGGCTTGGCACGCTCCCCCACCCCCTAAGCCTCCTCCTGCCCTGCAAGGAGCACGTGGCACTTTGAAGTGCTGTGGGCTCCTTGCAGGGCTGGGGCAGGGTGAAGGAAGCTTCATGCAGCTCCCCCGCCCCCAGGCCCTGATTAGCCTGGGGGTGGGGGAGCAGCAGGGCCTCCGTGGACTGGATCCACCAGCTTGGCGGGCTGGATCCGGCCCATGGAGGCTCTTTTGCCCACCCCTGCTCTACAGCCCAAGCTGAAAAGTCAACAGGCTTTATAGCTCAAGCTGTAGAGGCTCCAGCACTAAGCCCCAGAGGTCCTAGCTTCAAATCTGTCTGTGTATGTGGTTACACCTGCTCCAGGCAAGCTGCAGAGAAAATTCAGACATAAAGGCACCACAACCCAGGCTGAAGACCAGAAGTTCCCAGAGGCTTTAGGGGTCTGGAGGCAACCAGGAGTGGATGTACCCCCAACCAGAGAGGAGAGACCGAGATCTGCACCAGAGCTGAAGGGATGGAAGTAGCCTAGTGAAAGGTGACGGCTAGCTGGTGAGTGAGTCGGTGCTGAGAGTCAGCATGTTTTGGTTGGAGCTTTTCCCCTCCGACTCAGTGGTTGAATCTACAACCACTTAACAGGGCCCTGGGCTGGGATCCAGTGGAGAGGGAGGACTTGGATGCCCCCTGCTGGGGGATATAATCCCCTCCCGGTCTCTTACTTCTAACCCAGGGAGCTACCCACCCTGCCCTGCGAACTGAGGTAAACTTACTGACTCTGGCTGTTGGGCCACACTGCCTTGCAGATCAGGGCAAGTTTATTAATTTGGGCCAGTGGGCCACACTGCCCTACAAACAGGGGTGAGTTAGTGACTCCGACCCTTGGTCCGCACTGCCCTGCAAACCAGGGCAAGCTACTGACTTTGGGCCGTGGGCCACACCACCCCGTGGATCAAGGTGGGTTTGCTGACTTTGGTGAGCAGGCCATCCAGCTGTAGAACTAGGGGCCGACCTAAAGATACGGGTTGGGGAGAACAAAACGGGATGTTCTACTTGCATTCCACAAGGGGAGCTGGATGCGTCCACCCTGCACTGGGCGTGGTCATCTCCAATCCTCCTCGAGGAGAGATGCACTGCTCTCCAAGGAACATCTGCTGGAAGTGAAAAGCTCATGGAGCAAAGGATCATGGGGGTTGTTTTTCAAATATTAAGGAAGAAAACAACTTTCCTATTTGGTTTTGAGTTTCAATATCTCGTTTCCTCCAGAGACCTCTGCTCCAGTGCCATCTGCCCCCACCACTCTCCCAAGAGCGAACTCTCCTCCCATTAGTATGGAGCTACTCTTCCCTCTTCTTAGTCCATCCTGTTGAGGTCTTTGTCGTTACTCTGTGATCTTCCTCATGCCCTGCATCCCTTAGTTACACGGTCCCTTCAACATCAGCATAACTACACACAGGGGTAAGGGGTGCAGGATCAAGAAGAGCCCAGAATTTAAGTTTCTCGGGGCAGGGGCTAATCTGATGCTGCCCCACTTTAGCTGACACTGGGCACTGAATTGGGAACCTCCTGAGCTAGTAGCAGGAACTAAAAAGCTAGGCTCCCATGCTGTAACAGTCACCACTTCTGTGGATCAGCTACAGAGGGGCCACGTGTAGCCACGCTGACTGGTGGGTTGCACCAACACTACTGTTCGCCTGCTTTGTGCTCTGGGCTCTTGTGCCTCGCAATGCAGCTCCAGTCATTTGGTGGGGGGAAGGGGATTAGGCACTGGAATCTCAAACTAGAAGCCAGAGAGTCTAGGATCCTTTGTATGAAAACAATGCTGTAAACAGAACATTTTGAAATAACAATGCAAACATCTACACAGCCATTCTGTATTTTGAAATAATGGATGGCTTATTCTGAAATCTGTAAACCTCATTCTGTGAGGAATATTGCCTATTCCAAAATAGCTATTTCAAAATAAAACGCGTGTAGATTCTCCACTGCTACTATTTCGAAATAGCCCCTCCCCAGTGCCTCCTGGGGTTCTAAATCGAGATAGCACGTCTACATTAGGGAAGCCTGCTTTGGACTAATTTTGAATCTTCCCTGCAGTGTAGACATGCTATTTTGAAATAAACTATTTCAGAATAATTATTCCAGAATAGCTTATTTTGAAATAGCCGTGGAGTGTAGATGTACCCATAGGCTCTTGTCCACTTGAGTAAAGAGGCGGTGCATTTTTTAAAAGGGGAGTGTAATAGGTAACGGAGGGCATAGAATTGTGTTGGAGGCTTGTTTTGCATAGACATTGCATCGCCAACTGGTTTATTGTGCCAATATTTGATCAGGGTGACAGAGCTAATAGACATGCTAACTTGGCCCTCCTTAACAAATCGGCAAGCGCTGCCTAATGGAACGGGTAGATGTGTGTTAAATTGCAGCTTTGGGAGCCATCGTGGTGAGACGTTATCTTCTTCGAGCTGGCTTCCTTTATCGCAGGGAAGGGAATTGAATGGGTTCGCGACGGCACGCAGTACGTTTAGAGGTGTGCTTCGGAGCGGCTCGGGCTGAGCCAGCTGAAAGGCAGTGACGAGCGGCGTCAAGGATGGGAGGGAGAAGCGGCTTGTCAGTGTGCGGGCGCTCCGACACACATCAATAAGCCATTAACCTTCTACATCATTAGTCGGCATGGCACATGGAGGCTGTTAATTGCCCAGAGCTGATCACTAAATACTCCCTCCACCTTTCTGCCAAAATGGTATGCTCCGCTTGTCAACATTTACTCTGCCTCCCCCAGCTGGAGGATTAGACACTGTCTTTCATGTGCTATCAAACACGGTTTTCATTTTTAGCTTTCATTTTTCCGTTCCTTGGGTGAGATTATCAGAAAATCTGTGAGGAGGCTGCCAGCAGCAAAGGCTGCCGACTTTAAATAACATGCCCGGATATGTTCTGCCCAGTTCCCTTCAGACTCCAGCCCTCCTCACGAGGTCACCCCTTAACTGACACCAATTTGCCCTTTTGTCATCTGTCTTAACACTGACGCCAAAGACCTTTTCAGCCATGGAGACTGGACTCCCCTTTAGCTCCTAGAGGCTGTTCCCCTCAGGTCGAGAGCACAACGTGTTGGAAATTTTGTGGCCACTGGCCACATTCTGTGGTGAAAGGGGAGAATTTTGTTCTCCAGGGGCCGGTGCTTCTGCATTATAGTCACACACGTGAATGAACAGAATGTAGACATGCACAGAAATATGGGGCTAATAGGGAGTTTGAGAAGTTGGGATTGGTCCTGCCTTGGGCAGGGGCCTGGACCTCATGACCTCCTGAGGTCTCTTCCAGCTCTGATTCTGTAAGTCATCGTAGCCCGGCACCTGCACTGAGGCAGGCCCAAGTAAACCTACACCATGCCTGAAAGGTGTCTGTCCAACTTGTTTCTAAAAGTCTCCAGTGTCAGGGATCCACAACTTCCCTTGAGAGCCAATTCCAGAGCTTAACTGTCCTTGTAGTTAGAAATATTTTCCTAACATCTCACCTAAATTTCCCTTACTGAAGATTAAGCCCATTGTTCCTTGTCCTATCTTCAGGGTACATAGAGAACAATGGCTCCCCATTCTCTTTATAACAGCTGTTATCTTATTAGAAAACTTACCAGCTCCACCTAGTCATCTTCTGAGACTAGTCATGCCCAGGTTTTATAACCTTTCCTCCCAGGCCAGGTTTTCTAAACCTTTTATAACTTTTGTTGCTCTGATCCGGACTCTCCTGAACTTGTCCACATCCTTCCTAAAGTGCAGTGCCCAGAATTAAACACAATGCTCCCGGCAAGGCCTCACCAGTGCTAAGTATAGCAGGATGCTTCTCTCTGCTCCTTACCGTGACAGACAGCAGGAAGTCCACACAGCCTGCACTCTGATCACTCTCTCACCCATGAGCAGCCCCAGAGAAATCTTCTTGGGTTCATTAGAGGTAATTTAGCTAATCAGGCCAGGAGGCTGAATGAGCTGACCAGCCAGTTAGAGCCCATCAGCTCCAGACTGATATAAAGGCACAGGAAGGAAGTGCTGGGGGGAGCGGGGAGAGGACGAGGAAGGGGCTAGCTGAACCAAATCTGGTGGAGTCTCAGGGAAAGGAAATCAGCGTGTCTTACAGATCCAGCAGCAGCATCTCTTTTTACAGGAGCCTGGATGGCCCATCTCTGGAGCCACCCATCCTACGGAACCGCCTGGGAACTCTGAAACAGGCCCTATGTTCTCCAGATTATCAGCAGAACTACACCCACCTTCAATTTACCTTCTGCTGTGGGGCTGGTGTCATGAGGTCACCAGGGTCTAGAGCTATGGGAGGGCTGTGCCATCTTGACACTCCAGCGGGGGGTATTCCTCACAATGCTGTGCCAGAGAAAACCAGCAAATCCTCCGGGTGCTGTGATCACTCAGCCATTCGCAGGTGGAGAGCCACACCCAGCAAAATTGCAGGAATGTTCCCTGAGCCTTGCCCCTCTGTACTAGACCATCTTACAGTGCTCAAGACTCCCTGGGACAGTCCAGGTTCATTAATTAGCCTGCTGCTTCTTCAAAGGAAAGGGGGCAAGCACCAGCCTTCGTAATCTGAGCTGAGTCACCAAGCACTGCAGCCAAAAATACGCTGGGCTAGTAATGCCTGTGAGTGCTGCTCTCCAGTCCCTACTGAAAGGCCAGCTGTGGGCATTTCCCAGCCTCATAGCATATTTCAGCAACACATGTTGCAAACCTTCATAACTACACATACAGTGATAGTACACACGAGGCAACAAGAGACTACAGTTCAACAGACCAAGACTTTTAAAGTGATACCTCAGCAGGTAGTTCTGGGATGCTACTTTGTGTCACCTTTATGTGGAGATATACCTATCTCATAGATCTGGAAGAGACCTTGAGAGGTCATCACAGCCTGCTCTCCCGGTAGGGCCAAGTACCATCCCTCACAGACTTTCCCCAGACCCCTAACTGGCCTCCTCAAGGGTTGAGCTCAGAACCCTGGGTTTAAGCAGGGCAACGATCAAACCACTGAGCTATCCCTCCTCCACTTATTACAGTGTTCTCTGCAGTGACACCTGCAAATCCTTACAGTTGACTCCAGCTGTTGCAGGGTACACCCACCTGTCCCCCTCTGAGGCCCCTCACCTGGTGCTCTACCCCGCGTGCATCCTAACGTTCAAAGTCAGTATTCCAGCTTGCTTCCTGAACAGCAGTGTGGCCTAGCGGCCAGAGTCAATAGTACAGGTACAATCAGGGTGCATCTACACTGTATCCTTACCTCGAAATAAGCTACGCAATCTGCACTATGCAAAGTGCGTAGCTTATTTTGAAATTTGGTGCTGTCTATTCAGCACCAAATTTCAAAATAAAGTGCTATTCCAAAATATCCCTTAAGCCTCATGGAACGAGGGTTACAGGGACACCAGAATAGCACACCCATTATTTCAACATCTATTTCGAAATCATGGGCTGCTTTAAAGATGCAGAATATCTCTTTCGGGATCCTTCTGGTATCCCGAAATAGCTCTGCAGCGTAGACATAGCCTCAGAGCTCCTTGTAGGGTTGGTACAGAGGGGGCAGGGGGACCTAGGCCTGCCCTCTCCACCAGATCCGAGCCCAGGTCCCTGTCAGCAGTGGAGTGGACCACCAAAAAGCTCAGCGGGGCATCCGGCTGAAACATACCGAGCACCCAGCATTCAACTCCCCACCCTGGGCTACTTCCTGCCAATTTCTCCCTCGTAGTCTGCTCCCTCTCTTTCCTCCCGTCCAAGGGCTTCTGCTGTGGTTCCCTGCTGACTGGCAACTGCATCTGGGTGCACCTGTGCTTCTCCTTCAGGAGCTCCTGCAGCACCTCCTTCCTCGCTGGCAGTCAGCCCAGACCAAGCTGCTCCACAGGCCTTTATAGCTGGCCTCCAATTAGAGCATGCCCAGAAGGGCTGTGGGGGCGGGGCCTTCTCAGGCAGGCTTAGCCCCAGTGTGGGGTGGATGTTGCTCTTTTGCCAGGGGAGAAGAGAGGCAGTGCCATTCCACCAGCTGATCCAGGGGAAAAGAGAGGCAGTGCCATTCCACCAGCTGATCTGGTAGCCTGGCCCAAGGCTCAGTCTCATCCTGAGCTCACTGTGGCTTCCTGGAAAACTAAGTGCCACTCTGGGGTTCCCATTTTTGTTTTGCCTGAGCGCGTGTCGTGTCACTAGGGACCCCTGGGCTCCTCCTGATTTCATGCTCTCAGCAGGTTCTGAGCTACCCTACACACTCTGGGGAAGGATTAAAGAAAGAAGCTTTCAAGAACCGTGAAAACGCGTAACCGTCCCGGCAGACAAGCTGCCGAATTACTGCTTTCCCGCCCCCCCTCACATTGGTGCCTTTAGCACAATGCCTTTAAGGAGGAGAATGAAGCTCTTCTTTTCTGCACGCCTCTTACTGTTTCTCCTACACCCACAAGAATCATGGAAGTGCTCCCTGGAATTTGTCCAGGTTGCAAAGCAGAATCAATAGGGGGAGGTTCCAAATAATAACTCCCAAATGAGCAGAGGAAGCAGAAGATTCAATTCTGCCTGCTTTCTGGGACCTCCTCAGAGGTGTGATTCTTGCGCTTGTGGTATGAATGATATAGGCACATGTTTTGAACAGGACAGGCTAGAGATGTGCTTGGGTAACATACATGTGTTGGCCCCTGTTATCGCATGAAACCTTTGGGTTGCCCCATGATGTGAAATGCACACAGCCTCACACATTGTAGCATTGCAGCAAGTCACAATGGTCAGCGGGGAGGAATGCTAAGCAGAGGACTCCTTCCATAATCAGCCTCCAGAAGATGCATGGTTGCACGTCCTGATTGGGACCTTGGAAGCTTCCCAATAACCAATCGCAGCAGGGACTGAAATAATATCCATGTTCCTACTCTGCAAATGGCACATCCCGCTGAGAAATCACTGAAAAGGCGATTCTGACAAATCCCCAAACTTTACAGAACAGCAGCCAGGCAAAGAGAAAGATGCTTGAGCTTCAATTGATCTCCTGGTTCTGTGTTTATTGTGGCACGGATGTTCAGAGAACTCAGCTAGCTTAACAAAGAGGTTTGCATTCATCTCTACAGCTGCTGGAAATGGTATTACACACAAAGGACTGCACCCTCATTAAATTTCTCAGAATGTCACCGTTTGGCCAGCAGAAATTTTGCTTTGTTTTGATAAGCAGCATGGTAATATATTCAGTATCTAAGAAGAGGATAATGGGGTGACAGATGGGAGCTGGACTCCAGCTTTCCTGGGAAAGACTCTTCCTAGCAGGGAAGTGGGAAGTTTCCCACCCATCCTCTGCAACCTTCAGACCACTAACGAAGGTAAGAGCCCAAGCAATGGGAGTTATGAAATTCACGACTTCCTTCCCAGACAATAATAAATATTGTGCAGTTTTATCTCTTCACCTCATAGACTTCTCCAGCTGAATTAGACTCTGTTAATCTAGCTACTGATTTTATGCTTTTAATTACTAAATATGATGACTGTGGACAGTCCATATTATTAAATGTTTCGCTGTGGGCATTCCACTCAGAAATGACAAAATATGGCAGGGGAAAGGGTCTGATTCTGCAATCCCAGGAACTTTAATGGGGTTTGGATCAGACACATCAGGAAAGACCACTGAGACCTGTGGAATTACTCTGCTCTCAAACCAGTGTGAATGAGTTAGAACATAAGAACGGCCGTACTGGGTCAGACCAAAGGTCCATCTAGCCCAGTAGCCTGTCTGCTGACAGTGGCCAACACCAGGTGCCCCAGAGAGGGTGGACCGAAGACAATGATCAAGCAATTTGTCTCATGCCATCCCTCTCCAGCCTCTGACAAACAGAGGCCAGGGACACCATTTCTATCCCCTTGCTAATAGCCTTTTATGGACCTAACCTCCATGAAATTATCTAGCTTCTCTTTAAATTCTGTTATAGTCCTAGCCTTCACAGTCTCCTCTGGCAAGGAGTTCCACAGGTTGACTGCACGCTCTGTGAAGAAGAACTTTCTTTTATTAGTTTTAAACCTGCTACCCATCAACTTCATTTGGTGTCCTCTAGTTCTTCTATTATGGGAACTAATAAATAACTTTTCTTTATTCACTCTCTCCACACCACTCATGATTTTATATACCTCTATCATATCCCCCCTCAGTCTCCTCTTTTCTAAACTGAAAAGTTAAATAAAAGGATATCACCAGAGCTGAATTTGTGCCGGGGTTCAGCCCTGGCACGTCTAAGCTTGGCAGTTGATATCCCCGGCACCCAGGGCTTGCTGCGTCAGTTATGAAAGTTTTTTTAAAAATTGCTAGAGCCCCAGCACCGAATTGCTTGAGTCCTGGCACCGCTTTCATTACAAAATTAAGCCAGGGCGATCACAGTTACCAAACCAGCAGGCCGCTTGCCTGGCTGTGCCCATGTTTTATAATAGCTCACTTCCTGCTGCTTTCTCTGATCATCTGCCTCTCGACATGACACTGTGGTTTGCAGAATGTGATCATCTGTGAGTATCCAAGACAGGAGTTTGGGCATTGGGAGTGGTAAATCATAGAACTGGAAGGGATCTCAAGAGGTCATCAAGTCCAGTCCCCTGCCCTCACGGCAGGACCAAGCACCATCTAGATCATCCCTGACAGATCTCTGTCTAACCTGCTCTTAAATATCTCCAGTGATGGAGATTCCACAACCCCCCTAGACGATTTATTCCAGTGTTTAACCACCCTCACAGTTAGGAAGTTTTTCCTAATGTCCAACCTAAACCTCCCTTACTACAATTTAAGCCCATTGCTTCTTGTCCTATCCTCAGAGGCCAAGGAGAACAATTTTTCTCTCTCTTCCTTGTGACACCCTTTTAGATACTTGAAAACTGCTATTGTGTCCCCTCTCAGTCTTCTCTTTTCCAAACTAAACAAACCCAGTTCTTTCAGTCTTCCCTCATAGCTCATGTTTTCTAGACCTTTCATCATTTTTGTTGCTTTTCTCTGGACGTTCTCCAATTTAGCCACATCTTTCTCGAAATGTGGTGCCCAGAACTGGACACAATACTCCAACTGAGGCCTAATCAGTTCAGAGTAAAGCAGAAGAATGACTTCTCGTGTCTTACTCACAACACTCCTGCTAATGCATCCCAGAATCATGTTTGCTTTTTGTGCGACAGAGTCACACTGTTGACTCATATTTAGCTTGTGATCGACTATGACCCCTAGATCCTTTTCTGCAGTACCCCTTCCTAGACAGTCACTTCCTAGTCTGTAAGTGTGAAACTGATTGTTCCTTCCTAAGTGGAGCACTTTGCATTTATTCTCATTAAACTTCATCC
Organism: Pelochelys cantorii; assembly: GCA_032595735.1. NCBI lineage: Eukaryota > Metazoa > Chordata > Testudines > Trionychidae > Pelochelys > Pelochelys cantorii. The sequence continues at coordinate 30,447,598 of CM064343.1, read as the reverse complement.
TATTTACCTCAGGCTGTTTCTCCAGTTTGTCCAGATCATTTTGAATTATGACCCTGTTCTCCAAAGCACTTGCAACCCCTCCCTGCTTGGTATCATCTGTAATCTTAAGAAGACTACTCTCTATGCCAATATCTAAATCATTGATGAAGATGTTGAACAGAACCGGTCCCAGAACAGCCCTCTGCGAAGCCCCACTTGTTATGCCCTCTCAGCATGACTGTGAAAGTTTAAATGCTGGACTGCAGGGCACAGCGCTGTTTTTCTTTAGCACCTCAGTCCTGCAAAGGCCTTCGGCATTGCACAACATGGGGTGCAAGGTTGTAGTGGTCCTGCACACCTGGGAGAGAAGGATGCGAGCCAAGTTAAGCACTGGAGGGCAGGGCCTTGGATCCAGCCAAGCTGTGCTTGGCACTAGTCCTGGAAGAATAAGTATCTTAATGCCACTATAATTGTGGGGCTGATTTATGATGTGGTTTGGGAATGCCCTTAGTGGCTGGTACATTGGTCCAGGGTCATGAGAGTACCATGCACTAGAATTATGGTATCCTAGACATGTAGGGCTGGAAGGACCTCATGATGTCACCATGTTCAGCCATCTGGCACTGTGGCAGAACCAAGTAGACTGAGGCCACGTCTCCACTTGCTGCGTCGGAGATTGATCTTCTGGTGTGCGATTTAGCGGAGCTAGTAAAGACCTGCTAAATCAAATGCCAAGGCTGTCCACCGGTTGGCACCAGTACTCTTACTCTTTGTGAGGATTAAGGGAACCCAACAGAGGTGGTTGCTCCCATTGACCTCCCACTGTGGAGATGGTGCCAAGTTTGGATTAAGGTATGTTGACTCCAGCTGCGTTATTTACATAGTTGGAGTCGTGTACCTTCAGCCAACCTTCCAGCTCTAGTATAGACCTGTCCTTAGACCTTCCCTGAGAGATGTTGAGCCAACCCATTTTAAAAGCCTCCAGTGATGGGGATTACAAAACCTGCCTTAGAAGTCCATTCCAGAGTTTAATTGCCATGACAGAGAGTATTTCCTAATACCTCCTTTGCTGCAGATTACGTCCATGGCTTCTTGTCCTACTTTCAACGGACATAGAGAACAACTGATCACCCTCCTTTTTACAACAGCCCTTAATATATTGGAAGACTGTGGGCAGGTCAGTCCTCAGTCTTCTTCCCCCAAGACTACACATACCCAGATTTTTAAAACTTTCCTCCCAAGACTGGTTTTCTAAACCTTTTATTCATTTTAGTTGCTGCCCACTGGACTCTCTCCCATTTGTCCACATCATGCCTAAAGTGTGGCACTCCAGCAGAGCAGGACAATTACCTTTTGACACACCTCAGAATGATCTCCGCCTTTCTTGCAACTGCATCACGTTGCTGACTTCTATTAGAAATCCACTATAACCCCCAGATCCTTTCAGCAGTACTACAAGTTAAACCTAGAATAATAGAATGCTAGGGCTGGAAGAGGCCTCAGGAGGTCATTGAGTCCAACCCCCTGTCCAAAGTAGGACCAATCTCAACTAAATCATCCCAGCCAGAAATTGTCAAACCGGGACTTAAAAATTTCTAGGGATGGAGATTCCACCTCTCTAGTCCAGCACCCTCAGGAACTGACTGGTGCCAAACCAGAGAATTTGCCAAACCACAGGAGGTCAATATTGTCTACCAACACTTCCACTGCTTGCTGGGCTCTTAGAAGACATTTAGGGGTCAATTAGAGCTAAAGAACAGCACAGAACACTGGGAACCAGGACTCGTGGCTGTAAAAAAACTTTATGGACACCTGGGCTAACTAAAATCATGCCGGACCATGGATGTTGCCAGACCAGAGTGTGGTGGACTAGAGAGCTTCAATGCGTACTACAATTTTGTAGTTACATATTTGACTTTTCCTTCCTAAATGAAGTATTTTGCACTTGTCTTTGACTTTCATATTCACATAGCCGGAGATGCGTAGCATAATTCGACATTGCCCCCTAGTGTAGATCTGGCCTGAATAACCCAGTCCTCCTTTCTGCATCTAGTAAGTGTAATTCCTCTGTAGCATGCCCTACACAAGTGTTTCTCAACCAGTGGTACGAATACCCTTAGGGGTACTCGAGAGAAGTCTGGGAGGTACGTCAACACACCTGAAATTTGGAGAAAACTGATTTTTTGTTTTAAGTTTTACAGCGCTTCATTGTTTTTGTACTTTTTGCACCCAAAAATTTCATTGCCCACCAGCTACAATTAAGTTATTTAAACAAATGTGTTGCAATGGTGGAAAAAAATTGTGTGTTTCTGAAAACTGGGGGTACTTATAATTTTTTTAAATGGGGTACATATATATGTATTTTTAAATGGGGTACTTTATAAAAAAACGGTTGAGAAACACAGCCCTACACCACACCATGCCATCCGATCATCTTTAATTTTACTTAATGCCACCATTCAGCTCAACTCTTATTTCTAGGTATCATCACACTCAGCCAAGATTAAGTAAAAGTTTCAGCCAGGAAGAGAACACATTACATTCTGATTTTTGTCAGCTATAGTAGCATCCAGAAGCTTCTGGCTGAGAAGCTGAATCCTACTGACTTGGCTGCCAAGCTCGATATTTTTTCCCCTCACAGCTTTTAATTCAAAGTAGAATCCTGACAATGAAAAGCGCTAATAGAATTAGTCTTCTGATACAAACTGTTTCGTCCAGGCTTGTTAGCTCTGTACTTGACGCCACATTCTTATCAGAACCACCTAAAAAACTATTAATCAAGAAGGGCTGCACTCCCTGTATGGATCTCAGAAATGTAATTAAACCAGAAAAATGGGAATTAGTGTTGAACAGAGGAAAGAATAATGCAAGAGGGTTCGGAACTAATAGATATTGAGCTGAATCATCAAATCCTTGCCCAGTGACTTCAAGAAGAGTTTGCCTGAGCAAAGCCTGAGTGAAAACTGAGACACTCCTTCAAGACTTTCCCTTGGTAGTTAACAATAAGAGCCAGATGCTCAGCTAGTGTAAACTGGGGTATTTCCATTGATTTCAATGGAGCTCTGCTGATTTAGACACACTAAGGAGTTGACCCTTAAATATTTAAAGGGACAGTGCCATCCACCAGATAAAATAATATTGCAGTTGAAAAGGCATCATGACAGACAGTATTTCAGAGTTTGTCTGTTTGTTCAAGAACTCCTCCTAACTGGTAAGAGCTAGGACCATTAAATTTAGCCTACAGCTTCCTCTTATCATAACTTAACGCAAGGTAAGGGGTTGATGGTGCCAGGACAACAGGATGTGCCTGGAATGGGATTGCTTTTCATAAAACCACACAGAAAAGAGACAGACTCACCAGGCAGATGAAAGGGACTGGTTGGGGGCACAGCCCCCCCTTCTGTCTGGGACTGCCCCAACCCCAAACCTCCCCAGGAACCCTTAGGGAGGGGGGCTGAAACTCTCCCTCCCCAGATTCGTATGGGGATGTTGCTGGCTGTTCCCCTTCATTACTGTCGGGGAGTAAGGGGAAAGTGCATAAACGTAATTGAGTTAAGGATCTGAGCAACACCGGGTAAATGTTGTAGTGGATTTATAGTTGTTTCTTTAGCACCATGGCTTAGATCTGTGTTTACACAGGATTTCAGCCTTTGGGGGATCTACATCCAAACACTTACAGTGCTCAGGGCCGGACCAAGCCATTCCGGTGCCCCGGGCAGACAGTTTAATTGCGCCCTGGGTTGGGGAAGGGCGCATGTGCGGCCCGGCCCCTGTGCCAGCGCGTGAGGGAGTGCGCATGTGCGGCCCGGCCCCTGTGCCAGCGCGTGAGGGAGTGCGCATGTGCGGCCCCACCCCCGCCCGGTGCGTGGGGGAGGACGTGCAGAAGTGACAGCGGCAGGACGCACATGCCCGGCCCGGCCCAGCCTGGCCCAGTCCGGCTATCGCCGCTGGCGTGAAGCCCGGGGCTGCCCGGGGTGGGCCGAGCTGGCCGTGCAGGGCCCCGCGGCTGCGGGGTGAAGGGCACTGCTGGCCAGCGCTGCAGGGGTTAACGCGGCCCCTGCCCCGGGCGGTCACTGCAGGGTGGCCACTGGGAGCTGCTGCAGCCCATGATCTGGGAGCCGGGCGCGCGGCGCCTGATGGCAGCTATAAGGGGTGCTGCGTGCCCCTTACAGCTGCCATTAGGCACCCCCCATAGGTTGGTGCCCCGGGCAGCTGCCCGGCTAGCCCATGCCTTAATCCAGACCTGACTCTGCTGTGACTGCTGCTTATCACGTTGTCTCATTGTTTCTTGGTGCTTCTCCCATTCATTTGTTGTATTTGCCTGTTGCCTCTCAGCTTATACTTAGACAGTAAGTTATTTGGGGTGAGGAGTGTCTCTGTTTGAATACTACCAAGCAATGGGGTTCTGGTCACTATCTAAGGCACTCAGGGCACCATTGCAATACAAATCCTACAGAATACTAGTTACTGTTCACTAGGGCAAATGTGTTGGGAGCCCCCCCTGGAGTGCTGGAGCCAGGGGCCATGGCTTGTGTGTTCCCACCAGTAGGGCCCTACCATGCACCCTATAAAGCCATGTACCCTTTTACAAAGTGGGGGTAATAGGCTGCCACAGCAGAAGGGCGGCATTTTATGCCTCCTTTTCCGAGAGCTGGACTTACCATGAGGAGAACTGAGGCAGCGCCTCAGGGGCCAGACTGGGGGGGGGGGCACTAGTTCACACTTTTTGAACATGGCCAGCTTGTGATGTTGTTAGTTCTCCTTTATTGGGGTAGGCAGCAGAGCGGTCCCATGAGAGGAGTAGAACAGGAAGGAGGCAGAACTGAGACCTTTCAAATTTTGGCCCAAGCGAGGGGGCATGAGGGCGTCATTTGAGCTCCCCGCCTCAAGTGCCAAAATGTTGTGGGCCGGCCCTGCCTTTTCCCAAGTGCAAATGGGAATAATAAGCTACTCACAATAGCTATTCTGATTCCGAAATAGCTTATTTCGAAATAGCACGTCTACACTACAGGGAAGCCTCAAAAGCCTTAGCGTGGAATGTCCGATTCATGGGTCATGGAGCTTGAGAAGGGGATTGTCACAATATGTCTTTGTCTCTTCAGACAGGGGCACTGTTCAGCGTCTGGGCTGGTCCCGTCCTTTCTGAACTCCTGATTCATGGGCAGCTCATCAGGATGGAGACAGACCCCTTGTCTCTCAAAAGTCCTTGGTCAGAGGAAGGGAGTGATATGAGAATTTGCCCCCCCTTCCCCGAATCTCAGTACTGGTAGAAGAGCTGATTCCCTTTGGGCCCACCTGGTTCTCTGTGAAGGAGTCTGTGACTCTTCTGTGAGACCAGCTCCTGGATCTCATGGCGGGAGTGAGGGAGGTTGGGCGGAGGACAGGGGAGGAGGGGTAGAAGCTCTCACTCCCAAAGCCAGCCCCAGGGCCCTGAGTTGAAGTTCCATCACCTTCCCCTGTCCCTGAAAGAGGAAGGGCCCAACAGCAATACCCTGACCAAGGCTGGCCCACTGGGGAGCGGGCTAGGAGTACAGAGTGGAAAATCGATTTCCAGTCTCCCCTTTCCAGTTCCCCCCAGCGCTAAGGCAAAACTGCCCCTGTCCCACTTAACCATGCTCACCTTCGTGATGTAGTGGAGCCTGTCTGTGTCTGGGGACTCTGCCAGCAGGTGCCCTAGCATGTCCTGTCTGAGGTCAGACAAGTTCTTGTGCAGAGAGAGCCTGCCAAGGAAGGGTCGGCCATGGATCACAGTTGGGGAAGTGGGAAAACTTCTCTTCCCTGTCAATAGCCCCCTGATCATCCATCCAATCAACATCAACATCCAAAAGGATGGGCCAGGTCACCACCCGAAGGGATCAGACTCTGAGCACTCTTCCAGCCTCACCTCTTTGTGATGGCCCTCACAGTGACAGCAAATCCCTGACACACACAGACACACACCCTCCTTGGTGGAGGCAGGGAGCAATGGAAAAGGGAGAAAAGAAGCAAGATAAGAAGAAAAAGAGGGAGGGAAGGAGGAAAGGGGAAATCTCCAATACCAGGAGTAAATCTTTGGGACAGAGTCCCTGTAGGAAATCAAATTATCTTCACCTCATGATTTCTATGGCTAGAATTCAGCTGGCACCAGGTGGATCAGGCTGAACAGGTTCCAAGCCTCTCTGAGGCTCTAAACTTCTCAACAGGTACTACAAAATCAGCAGCAGGAAAGGAGAAAATGCTGATGAGGTTCCTCCTCATGCTCACGCATGTTAATCCTAATTTTCCCAGTACCCAAGGAGAGACCTTGAGAAGGAGCCTTCCTGCTGCAAAGCCACAGGAGTCTCTGGGGTTGCCCCTGCCTGGCACCTCTCTCCTGCCTGGCTGATGTCAGGGTCTCTCTGTGAGGTCACCAACGCCCCACTGCCATCCCCCAATCGGCTGAGGTCCTGCAACAGGCCTTTGTGATGTCACTGCCACACCCACCCCTCCCTTGGAAAGCTGGTGTCCTGACCCTGGCCCACCTCTCTGGATGTTTGAGCGGCCTCCCGGGATCATCCCACTTCACGACAGCTGAGTCTGGGGATCAAGCTGGCTGCACAGTAATGCCCCAGAGGCTGTTCCCTAGACCACACTCAGTTTTTCGTTAATTAGTGGACTTTAAGGCCAAGAAGGACCATACAAGTATCAAATCTGACCTCTGAATATCCCAGCCCTCCTGTATATCATAGCAGCTGAGTTTTAATCCAAGCACACACCAGAAAGGCATCTCGTCTTCATAAGAAGACTTTGAGAAATGGAGAATCCATCAATTGCTTTGGTAGTTTGTTCCAGTGGTGAATCGTCCTCACTATGAAATATTTGTGCCTTATTTCTAATATGAATGTGTCTGTTTTCACCTTCCAACCCACTGATCTTGTGCTGCCTTTTTCTGCAACATTAAACAGCCCTTTAACGCCTGACATTTTCTCTCCGGGAAGGCACTTAGACACTTCAATGAAGTCACCTCTCAGCCTTCCGTGGTAGAAGCTAAACAGACGGGGCTCCTCTCGATAGCTCACAAGAAGGCGTTTTTCTTCAGCTCTTAGAACATTGGGCTCTTCATTGCACCATCTCCAATTTTTCAACCTCTTTTAAAAATGTGGCCCCTAAAGCAGGCTGCAGTGTCCAGTGTCAGTCTCATGGATGCTGTGTCACTTTCCTGCCCTGCTCACTCCTCTGCTTGTGTGACTAGTGATGGTTGTAGCCGTATTCACCACAGCATCCCCTGGGAGCTCCGGTAGAGCGGCTAGCCCAGCATGACCCTAAATCTTTCTCAGAGTCCCTGCTTGCCTGGGGACAGTTCCCCCTCCCAGCAGGGCCGGCCTGAGCCCTTTTGGCACCCCACCCCCAGGGTGCATGGTGTATGCGCTGCCCAGCTGGGCCCGGCCATCGCTGCTGGCGCACACACCAGGCCGTGTAGGGCCCCGCGGCCGTGGGGGGAAGGGCACTGCTCGCCAGCACTGCGGGGCCGGCACCGCGGGGCCAGCGCTGCAGGAGCCGGGTGCACGGCGCCTGATGGCAGCTATAAGGGACGCCGCGCGCCTCTTTCAGCTGCCATCAGGCGCCCCCTCCATCGGTTGGCGCCCTAGGCAGCTGCTTGGCTCGCCCATGCCTCAGTCCGGCCCTGCCTCCCAGGGGTGTGACCTGCAGGCTTTGGGGCTAAGGTAGGACCCTGCATTTGGCTCTGTGAAAACCTGTTTTGTTCACATGGGACCAGCTTCCGAAGGGACCCAGCTCGCTATATGTCAATGCCCTGGCCTCAGCCTTATTTCCCACTCTGCTTGAATTTTGCCACCCACATATGTAACCAGCAGGGATTCCATATTTTCTTCCTTTTCATTGATAAGTCTTTAAACAGTTAGTCCCTGAGAGCCTCTTTAGACTGAGTGCCAGGTCCCTGCCCTGCTCTGAATCTTTTCCACTTCTACTGTCTGCTCTTTGAGATGTGTCACCCACAAGAGGACAGACTATTCCGGGTGCAGGCGTTCTGTGGATTTAGATAGTGGCACAATGGGATTTTCTGTCTTATTTTCTATCTCTTTCCTAATAATCCCTAACACAGCGATAGCCTTTGGGATTGCTGCTGCACAAGGAGTAGAAGCGTTCAGAGAATTACCCACAGTGACTCCGAGATCTCTGGCTGGCACGGTAACAGCTAATGTAGAACCCAGCATTGTCTATGAATAGCGGGAATAGCTTTTCCAGTGAGCATGGCTTTGCACTTCTCAATGTTGAGTTTCATCGGCCATTTTGTTGCCCAGTTACCCAGGTTTGTGAGATCCCTTTGCAGCTTGTCGCAGTCTGCTCTGGACTTAACATTCTTGAGTATCCTTCTATCATCTGCAAACTGGGCCACATCTCTGTTCACCTCCCTTTCTAGATTATTAGTGACTATGTTGACAAGCGCATGCCCCAGCACCAGAGCTGTCCCATGCATAGGATGGATTGGGGTGGCAGCTCCAGGCCCTGGGCTTTGGGGGGCCCCAGGACAGCTGCCCCAATTGTCCTATGGATGAGATGGTCCCCTATATGAAGGTTAGCCTGCGGGTGCCATGGCGACTCAGGAGATTACCTCAGGGATCTGGGGCTGGCAGCAGGGGTCAAGCCCCCGTGCACTCCCAGCTGGGTGGCGCGAAGTAGAGCGATCCTGCCCCTGCTCGCTCTGCTCCCCCGAGTGAGGCGGGCTCGGGGGAGTGGCGTGCAGCAGGGTAATTCCGGCTCCCACCACCAAAGTGAGTGCAGGGGCCCGACCCCTGTTAGCACCCCGCACCAGCTCCCCCAGAATTCTCTGGATCGTGCTGATTGGGGCAAAGGATTTTGGGGACGGGGCGCAATGGGGGCCCGAAAAGGCACAACTGAGGAAGGAGGCCATATTGATTTAAAAAGTCAATCTGCTTGAGAGGAGAGGTGACAGCCATTGTAAAAACATTGTATATCAATCAAACGGAAGAAAGGTGAAGTGAATGGTAAGAGTTAAATTGCAGAATCTCCTCAGCACTGCTTCATGTCCATGTCTGCACTGATGGTGACACCTTGTGGTAAGTCTCCCCCAAAATAAATCCCCTGATTTAACAGGCTTGTTAGGCCATTTTTTTCCTTGAGCACTTTAGATCGAGCTGGTTTTCAATGTCAGAAGCTGTCAGGACTGTTCAAACGCTGGACAGAGAGGAGAGGCTTCCTGGATGCACATGCAAACAGCCCTGACTAAGGATTTCATTTACCCTGTAGTGCTGCCGACCATAACTCATGAATAACAAAGCCCCAAGTGAGCTGTAAAGATGCAGGCAAAGTCTTTTTAAAGTGCAGGGAAGGAGGGAGGGGAAAGAATAATCGGTTTGAGACTCATGGGCTGTGTCTATACTGGCGCGATCTTGTGCCAGAGCTATGCAAATGAGGCTCAGCGTGGAATATCGCCGAGCCTCATTTGCATAACTAATGAGCCGCCATTTTTGCGGAAGAGGCTCTTGCGCAAGACGGAGCTGTCTACACTGCCCCTTCTTGCGCAAGAAAAACCCTCTTGCACAAAGCCGTTATGCCTGAAAATAATCAGCATAACGGCTTTGCGCAAGAGGGTTTTTCTTGCGCAAGAAGGGGCAGTGTAGACAGCTCCGTCTTGCGCAAGAGCCTCTTCTGCAAAAATGGCAGCTCATTAGGTATGCAAATGAGGCTCAGCGATATTCCACGCTGAGCCTCATTTGCATAGCTCTGGCGCAAGATCGCGCCAGTATAGACACAGCCATGAAGTCAGAAACATAAACTGAACACAGCATTCTGGCCTCTTAACTGGTGGATTTTTAAAGTGCTTGGACAGGCGCAGTCTTTGCCTGTGATTCTTTCTTTCCAGTAACGTGCATGAAAAAGATACTAAAGCGTGTTTGCTAAAATCTGAGAGCAATATTTAGGTAGTGGTCAAGGCGGAAGAAAGCCACAATTCCAAAGGAAGGTGAATTGGGCGGACCCACAACACTTCACTGGAGAAAAGAATAACTCATGACTATGCAAAGCAAGTAATTGTGACAGATGATGCTTAAAATTCAATGTCATAAAGGCCTATTACAGGAAGGTAGGATCCAGAGCCATCTCTAGGGGGATGTGGAAGCTGGGGCAGCCCTCCGCCCCAGGACTGAAGGTACGGGGTCCAAGGCAACTCCCCTGTCACAGGCCCTGCCCCCTCCCTGCCTCCAACAATGGGGGCTCCCTCCAACCCTTAGATAACTTGTTTCAGTGCTTAGCTATCCTTAGAGATAGACATTTTCCTTAATATTTCAATCTGCTGACGAAGACGATTCCTCCTCTTCCTAGCCTGGGTGGAGATGCAGAACAAAGGCTCACTGTTCTCTTCTGAACAGCCTTTTAGTTGAAGATTTTTGGGTCCTCTCTCCCCCTCAGCCTTTTCATCTCTAGACTGGACAGCCAGGGCCAGTTCTTTCAGCCGGTGCTCAGAGGTCAGGTTCTCTGCACCCTTTTGTCGTTTCTGTTGCTTTCTCTGTCATGTGACTACATCTTTCTTAAATATAGCACCTGAAACTGAAAACCCGCCCTCACTCCACCCTTCCCTAAGATCTACTAAATTTGAGAAGAAACTTACTGTGCCGTCTGGCTGCTCCCCGTGGCCATGTTGCTCTTACCTCCATGGTGTAATGACCTTACAGCTCATTTGTATGGAGGAAATTAGGTGATGCCTGGACAGCAGTGAGCATCCTCCAGTTTCCTTTCCCCTGTGCACTGCCCTTGCTGAATTTTGGTAGTTTTGCTCCCCACATTGTGAAGCAACTTGGAAGTTTTAGTCAGAGAAGTCAGTAGATAACAGGGATATAAATACCCCTTAAAAAGGTAACTAGTTAAATGACAGTTCTGCAGGGGTCTGTTTTGGGACCAGTTCTGTTCAATATCTTCAACAATGATTTAGATATCGGCATACAGAGTACGCGTATTAAATCTGCAGATGATACCAAGCTTGGAGGGGTTGCAACTACTTTGGAGGACAGGGTCATAATTCAAAATGATCTGGACAAATTGGAGAAATGGTCTGAGGTAAACAGGATGAAGTTTAATAAGGACAAATGCAAAATGCTCCACTTAGGAAGGAACAATCAGTTTCACACATACAGAATGGGAAGCGACTGTCTAGGAAGGAGTACGGCAGAAAGGGATCTAGGGGTTATAATGGACTACAAGCTAAATATGAGTCAACAATGTGATGCTGTTGCAAAAAAAGCCAACATGATTCTAGGATGCATTAACAGGTGTGTTGTGAGCAAGACACGAGAAGTCATTCTTCTGCTCTAGTCTGCGCTGATTAGACCTCAGTTGGAGTATTGTGTCCAGTTCTGGGCGCCACATTTCAAGAAAGATGTGGAGAAATTGGAGAAGGTCCAGAGAAGAGCAACAAGAATGATTAAAGGTCTAGAGAACATGACCTATGAAGGAAGACTGAAAGAATTGGGCTTGTTTAGTTTGGAAAAGAGAAAATTGAGAGGGGACATGATAGCAGTTTTCAGGTATCTAAAAGGGTGTCAAGGAGGAGGGAGAAAACTTGTTCTTCCTGGCCTCTGAGGATAGAACAAGAAGCAATGGGCTTAAACTGCAGCAAGGGAGGTTTAGGTTGGACATTAGGAAAAACTTCCTGCCTGTCCGGGTGGTTAAACACTGTAATAAATTGCCTAGCGTGGTTGTGGAATCTCCATCTCTGGAGATATTTAAGGGTAGGTTAGATAAATGTCTATCAGGGGTGGTCTAGACAGTGCTGGGTCCTGCCATGAGGGCAGGGGACTGGACTCAATGACCTCTCGAGGTCCCTTCCAGTCCTAGTATTCTATGATAATTTAATCATTTAACTTGTTGACCTTGTTGACTGGGGTCTGGATAGCCCACAGTAGTGGCGGGCTCCTCCAGCCTGGCCCTCTGCAGGCAGAGGGGCTGCTCCAGCTGGCTGGGGTCCAGCACCGCAGATGAACAGGTGGTGGGACCCTCTTGGCCAGGGTCCCTCCACACTGTGGGCAGAGATGGCTGCTCCTGCCGGCCAAGCTCCTGCTGCGCCATGGGCAAGGGCAACTGCTCTCACTGGCTAGGGCCACGCTGCAGGCGAGTTCTGTGCCCCCCCCACTGGTTAACTGGTTACCGAGTAAGCATGCTGGTAAGACTAATATTTACTGCGTAACCAGTTAACCTTTAACATCCCTAAAGCCAGGAGTGTTCATAATTTGGGAGTTTCCAAGTGGGATCGCCAAATTCTTTCTAATTCTCTCTGCTGCCACCAGAAGTAGCAAACTGCCGTATCAGGATGGACCCATTTCTCTAGCTTAGCACAGCATGGACTCCACGACAGGTGAGAGGAGGCAGAGTGGCAGGTAAATATCAATCTTTGCCTGTCCACATTAGTTGCACTTTGTTTACATCACAAGTTCTAAAAACCCCAAAACGTTTTCACAAGACATTTCTACTTAAACAAACAAATATTTTTTTGCAAAACATAACTGGTATTTTTCGCCTAGCTCTAGTGCGAAGGGAAAGGCTCGGACAGGTGAAATCATTAGATCATTCGTTCATGTGTTTCATGCATATCCTTTTGTGATACTTGTTGTAAAAGGCGGAGCCTCCAACCAAGTTCATGCTCGCCTTTCTTGGTTCATCAGCGCTACACCTGCACTCTGAGCCCTCGTCCCGCGCTCGGTCACCATGCTTAGACGAGAGTCCTACACCGGACGCTAGCGATTCGAGACAGGTAGGGGGGCTCGGGCCCTCCCTCTCTCCGAGCCCCGACCCAGGGCCCTAAGGACGGGGGTCACGGGCCCCATCTGGTTGGTGGGGACGCTTCCCACAACACACCAACCCACGGGCTACTCACTAGCCGCGCCCTGGGTCGCTTCCTACCGCCTCCGGTCCTCGCCAGTTCGGGCTTCTTCCCTCTGCCCGGCGTCACTGGGGGGATTCGTCCTCCGACTCGGGCTGCCTCCGCTCCCAGCTCCTCGCTCCCCCCACCAGGTGTGGCGGCGGCGTTTAAATGCCCCACCCCGCCTGTGCCGTAGCTGCCGGGGTCAACGTGCCCTACCGGGCTGACCCCGCTCCCATTGTTCGACCACGCGCCCTGCCGCGGCTTAGCTGCAGCCGCCGAGCACACCTCACAAAGGCGCTGCACCGCTGGCTGTCCTGCCCAGCACACCGGGGACAGCGCCGGGTAAGTGCGGGGCCTGCTGGGTGCCCCGTCACACTTCTGCAGAGCAGTGCCACTGGCAGGTCGTGTCAGTTTAATTCAGTTTGCCAAATGAGCTCACCAGCTGCAGCCTCCGAGGTCACTCAGGTCACGGAGGCTCAGCTAATGCTAGTGTGATGTCAACTGTTCATGTTCCAGTGTGGGTCACTTTGTGTTGACTGACAGGGGATAGTCCCCAGAGGAATCAGGATATTTCCCCTTTTACCACAGTCCTCATTTTTAACAGGAAACCTCTAGCTTTCTAACTGAACACCTGGTCGAAAAGGGACCCTTCCCAGCCCAGTGAAAATGTGCACCTGAGGGTAGTGGAGAGCAAGTGGCAGAGGGAGGGGATTGGCGTGCGTGGGGGCGGGGCTTCTGAGAAGGGGCGGGGCAAGGGTGTTTGGTTTTGCTCAGCCAGAACGTTGGCACCATTAATAATGTTTGCAGGTTTCAACTGCATTGCCTCTGTTCTTGAGAGCAGCCACTAGTAAACACAGAAGCAGAGCACAACCTATGTCCTATTTTGATTGAATCAGCGACCAGGAGTTTCACTGTTCACAATACACAAACAGTCCCTTTCTCCCAGGCAGCTGTCTTCTGTGAAATGAAAGTGCAGACATCTACAGTATTACCCTGTGCATATTCATACAGGTGCTGCTGTTGTAATGAAAATGGAGGTAGCTAGGATAATCACCTTACAGCATAAATATATCCCGGATGCTGACTCACTTGCTCTAGTTCAAATCCCACTTTTGAGAGGTGTTTCTTTTTCTGTGCTTTCCAGTGTGGGTTTATTGTGTCTGGAAGTCGTAAAACGATCTCTTTTTTTTGGGGGGGGGCACAGGTCTCCAAGCAGCTTACATCAATGGGTGTCTTTTCTAGATGCTAGATGCCCTCTCACTACAGATTGAAATTACATGCAGTGGCAAATATGCTGCCGCCCCAAATACTGCCTGCTCAGGTCATGGAGGCTCAACTAATATTAGTGTGATGTCAGCTGCTCATGTTCCAGTATGGGTGGCTTTGTGTTGACTGACAGTCCCAAGGGGAATCAGGATATTTCCCCTTTTATCACAATCCTACATAGGTTACCACCTCTCATTTTTAACAGGAAACCTCCTTCTTCTATTCCCTATCTAGCTCCACAAACATGGTCTGCACAGTTTACGTATTCCCTCCTCCCTTAGTTCAAAAACCCCTACTTACCCCCAGCCTAACCAACCTTCATTACATTGTTCATGGCAGGTGGAAAGGGAAAGGAACACACTGAATTTTGTCCCATGAAGGCATAGGAGACAATTGACAAAGACCTATTTGCAGGGGGTTGTAGATTTGTTTCAATTAGTCTTAAAGAAGGCCATTAGTTTCAGTAGGGCTGAATTTGGCCCATATCATTGAGCAATGCTATGGTTTAGTCCCATTCTTATGCGATAAGCCCCCAAACCCTCTCTAGGCATTCTACATCTTCTACTATCTTTCTTATTTATAAAGCTGGATATATGGGCAAGAAACTCGAGGAGCCGCTGAGAAATTTGGTAAACTGAATTAAACTGAAAATACCTGCCAGGGGCACTGCAACGCAAAAGTATCCCAAAAGGGCTTACATGAAATGTATGAAAAAGGCCGTGCCAGGTCACACACTGAAAGACCCTATTCAGCGGCAGTACAGTGTAGGCAGAGATTAACTCTACGGAAATGAATCACTAACAAACCGTAGGCTCCCGTTAGCACTGGCTGCAGGAGCCATTCTAGAAATGCCTAGGAATAAACTTTCAGTATAGCAGGCTTAGCTCAGTTTAGCCACCCACTCGTTTTTATTACCATGTTTGCTAATTGCTATAGATGGACCCCAGCTAGTGAGTGTATGGGGCAACCCCCCAGACTGAAACTCAGCTCCAACTTATACCTGAGCAACTCACTTTCACTCTGCCTGGATGGCTACCTCCAGCTTCAAGGATGCAAGGCAATTCAGCAGAGCCCCAGCAGCCAACGCCCGACAGCCATCGTGCTAAATGGAGCCTAACTCAGGGAGCTGGGCAGAGCACTGTTACCAACTCTGGTGATTTATCATGAGTCTGGTGATGTTTGATGTTTTCCTTGCAGCTTCAGTTCCTGGATGCATGTGAATATGTTGGAATCTCAAGGCTTTTTTTTCTTTCTAGTAAGATTCTTTCTAGTCCAGCAATGGGCAACCAAAGCTGGTGAGTGGGCCACAGAAGTAGCCCTCCTTCATCTCAGTGGGCTGCAAGATTGTCATAAGCAAGATGATCTCCTGGGATACAGTGGTTTTGCTCACTGCACTTGCGTATAAAATTTGCAGGGTGTGTCGATCGAACCCCAGCAGCACTTTGATTGGATGCAGAAGGAGTGCACAGCTCTCACGGTCAACGTTTCAGAGGGGTAGCCTTGTTTGTCTGTAACTTTAAAAACAATGAGTGGTCCTATGGCACCTTAGAGACTAACAAAATTATATATAATATCATGAACTTTCATGGGCAAAACTCACTCCAGCTCATTATCTGATGAAGTGGGTTTTGCCCACAAAAGCTTATGATACTATCTATATTTTTGTTAGTCTCAAAGGGTACATTTACACAGCAGGGCTAAAGTCAAATTAAGCTATGCAACTTTTCATCTACAGCAATTGCGTAGCTGAGGTCGAAATAGCTTAATTTGGCTTCTGGTGCTGTCTACACAGCAGGAAGTCGGAGGAAGAACACTCTTCCTCCGACTTCCCTTATCCTCGTGAAATGAGGGTTACCATGAGTTGGAGTAAGAAGTCCTCCAGCTCAACATTATTTCGAAATCAAGTCGTGTAGCATAGACACGCACTATGTTATTTCGGAATAACGTCAGTTACTCCGAAATAACGCTGCTGTGTCGACGTACCGTAAATAGGGTTGCCAGGTGTCCGGTTTTGAACCGGACTGTCCAGTATTTGAGCTTTCTGTTCGGGAAACAAATTGAGAAAATATAAATAAAAAAATATAAATGTCCAGTGTTTTCTAAATAAGATGTAATGTAGATTGTGATGTAATGTCAAGTGTGTCCAGTATTTTTGTTGAAACCATCTGGCAACCCTAACCCTAAGGCGCCACGGGACTACTTGTTTTTATGGTCGGTGTTGTGTGCAGTCAGGACACACTTCACTTCACATGCCTTTGCTTTATGTGCGAGTCACTTTAGCAATGTCCTGCGGCAATGGCAAACAAAGTATATGGCGGGCCACTCGTAGGACTGCACGCAGCCGCAGGTTGCCCACCCTAATCTTGCCCTTGGCGCGGCAGAGAAAAAGCTTGAACCCCTGAGGTGTGTGCAGCTACAGGGCTGCAAAGGTAGAGTGCAAATAAAATTAACCCCCCAGCTATTGACAAACCCTTAATTTTGAAGCCAGGCTGCTGCCATGGGGCAGGGTGAAGAGGGACCCAGCAGAGCTGGGATCTGGGTCCAGGGGTGCCTGTGTGCTGGGGGGGTGCAGGGGCAGACTGGGGGGGGGGGAGTTTGTGTGTGCGGGGAGGTGGGTGTGTAGCTCCCACCGCAGCCCTGCTCAGTCCCTAGTCCAGTATCCTGCCTGCCCTAAGCGTGGAGCTCAGTGGTACGCTCCCCTCCACTGGGCTGCAATGGTACATTCCATAATCTCACCCCCCCCCCCCCCGCGGCCTCGTCCGTTGTCCCCGCGGTTGGCGCGCCGTTGGTCCGCTCCGCGGCTGCGCACTGGCGCTGCCTGGGGGCTCCCAGCTGGGGGAGTGTTTACAGCTGCCCGCCGGAGCCGGAGGGCTGAGGAGAGCCGGGCCGGTGCGGGGAGCCGCTGCCCCAGCGCCCAGGTCAGAGCCCACCCGCCGGCTGCCCCGCGCGGCAGGCCCCCAACCGCCTTCGCCTCACGGGGCCCCTCCCCCGACAGGCCCCTGGCGGGTGGGGGAGGGGAGCCCCTTGCGGGGCGGGAGGGGCTTGGAGATCTCCTCCCCCCCCCCCCCGCTGGGGCCCCCTCTCACTGGGGCAGCCCCCAAGGCGGCCTTAGTCAGGTTGGCCCCCCCCCCGCCATAACCTGCCCCTGGCTGCCTGCTGCAGCGACCCTACCATAATATAATATCGGGCGGGGGGTTCCTGCCCCGCATGTGTGGTGACCTGGTAACACCCCGCCCCCCCCGCCCCGCATCACAACTGCTGGCGAGGCCCCCCCCCGCCCCCCAGTCTGGGCAGCGCTGAGGCTGGCGGCTGGGGTGGGCTCTGGGTATTTAAATTGCCTGGCTAGGAGGGAAGACGGGGCATAGCCGTGTGTGTGTGTGTGTGTGTGTGTGTGTGTGAGTGACACGCAGACACACAAACACACGTCATGGGGTCTGGCAGTGAAAGTAACACGGGGGTGCAGAGTGAGTGATTTGATGGGGTTATTGCGGGGGGGGGGGTGTCAGTGAGAGGGGCATAACTCAGTCCTCCCTGAAGCGGGTCCCTACCTTTTATTCTTCCTTGCCGAGTGGGCTGTGGCAGCCCCATCAGTCTGAGCCAGTTGTCCAAAAGCGGTGTGTACATGCCTTGCCTGGCTCTGTGAGCCTTCCAAGAGTGTGTTTAGCTCTTTGCAGTCTTTGTAATAAACCTTTCGGAGATCATTGTTTGTTCCTGCAATCCGAACATAACTGCTCCAATTATAAACTCTTCTTTTTTCTCAGAAGAGGCAAGTGCGTGGCACCATGTAAATTGTGGGTGGCATAACCATTCCTGGAGGGTGCACAGCTCACAAACCGCACTGTGTTCTGGTAGTGATCAGAATTGTGGCAGGCACATTCCAGAGTAATGTTCTTCTGACCTGGAACACTATGATCGGTACAGAAATCCATACTCTGCCCAAGAACTGCAAAAGAATGCAACTACAGAATTAAAAGAGCTATAATCAAAGGTATTTTCCCCCAGCTATCATTTTAGGAAAGCAAATGTGTAGCTGTTGGGAAAAAGAACTTTAGGGTATGTTTTAAAATTCTGCATGTACAGTAGGTGTTTCCTGCAAAATGAAGACTAGTTTGTGCTGTGGAAATAATAATTTCAAATCCTCCTTTGCACCCCAGGCCTCATTTACGCTACCAGTATAGCTTAGGGACCCTGATACAACTTGGTTGTCCCCTGACCAGGTGACAAATTAACAATAGTTTGTAGTGTGGATTTAAACTTTGGTGTCCTCATAACTGGGCTAAGGCCTGGTCAGAGGATAAAAATGTTTTAGGTGGGACTTGTGATTTCTTGATGGATTCTAGTGTATCGTGGACTGTAAAACCATAACTCTGAAACTGGGTTGTGATGCTGAAGCAAAAAATAAACAGGGTTTGTTTAACCTTGTCAGGGAGCCACAGTTTTGAGCCCTGGTAGGGCCACAACCATACTTCACTATTGTATTGAAACATGGAGATTTTAGTAGTGTAAAAAGGGCCTGAATGGAGGGAAGGAGATAAACATACTCAAGACAATAGTGCACACAAAGAAAAGCCAAGAAAAACAAGGTCTTAAGAGGTGGAAGGAATTTTCTACACATAGTAATTAATTGCAAAGAATACTACCCAAAGGCACCAAACCACTAACCATACCATTATTAAGAAATTAATAACTGTAGTGGAAAAGGGATGAGGGAAGATTCCTGTTTCCTGAAAACGGGGTGGGGAAGAAATATCCAAAATCCTATTAATGGCTTAATGCACTTTGAGGCATAAATTTATTAAACAGGCTAATGGTCCTTCCTAAGAACTTGAGTCAAGTTGTTCCTGCCTCATATGTGTTTGCAAACAGGTAGGATAGAACTCTCTGATAATAGATATGTTGAAATTTTCTAGGATCCTGCAGCAATTGTTTTTATTTCTTTTGAAACTGGTAAGGTATGATTTTTTTTCTCTAGTTCATTGTGTAGAACATTTTAGCTGTGGGCAGATCTACTGAATCTAGAAAACAGCAGTACAATTGCTGCTTCTGCAGTTATTGTTAGCACTACAAAGCAGTGCAAATGAAAATTTGTATTGTACTTTCTGGAATGGAACTTTTTAGTGTGTAGGAAACAACCAGATTAATTTGAAATTATAAATTAAAGTGCTTACCCTCTGTAACTCATTCTTTAAAAGCTGAAGATGTACTAAGTGAGTGTGTGTCCTACATAGAAAATAAGTGCTTTGAGTTCTTTTTTCCAGAATGAATTATGAGTCTGTAAAAGTGACATCAGCAGTGTCATGAATTTGTAAAGGCCAGATGGGGTTGAAATAGATCAACTGCCTTAGAAACTCACTTAACTCTTAGAAGAGAACATGAGAAATTGCACTCATTTCTGAGGAAAGTTCTTTCCAACAGTTACTCTCTCTTCTGTTGCATTCTCCACTGAAGGTGATACTTGAAGCTGTAGAACTTTGAGCAGTAAGAAAGTATGTATTCTCTGAGAAGGTGTGGATATATATTTTTTTTCCACTTCTGCCTGTGCTCCTTGATTCTCATCATCATCTTCTTATGTAATGTATGTCCATGGATTTAACATCTTGTGATGTTTTCCTTTACCCTTAACTGCAGGCAATTTGGAAGGCATTCTGATTCCTTTATCTGCCTGTTTCTTTTGAAGTCTGTCAACCACCTTCTGGTGTTACTGCAAACAAGTATCCTAGATGATCTTTGAAAATTAGCAAACACAAGCCATGTTTGTATTACTTATTTTGTATAATGAGTGCTTGGACTCCGTAGTGGAAAAGGATGAATATGAATGGGAACTAGAATCCATAATCTTACTGAGCTGTTTAAGTGGAAACAGTGACTAACATGGTAGTAAAAAAGTCTCAGGGGGTAGCTGTGTTAGTCTGTAACTAAAAAACCTTTAAAAACAACAACGATCCTGTAGCACCTTAGACACTAGCCAACAAATATATAGAAAGTATCACGCGCTTTCGTGGCCACAACCCACTTCTTCAGATGATAAATATCATCTGAAATATTTGTCACCTGAAGAAGTGGGTTGTGCCCACAAAAGCTCATGATACTATCCATATATTTTATTATAGTAAAAAGTTCGTGCCACTGGAGGATATTATGCAACTAAAATATGAATATTATGACCTTCCTCCCCCCCAACCTCTAAAACATGTATGTGATTCTGAAACTCCAGGTCCCAGATCTAAATGATTTTGTTTTTAAGAGCTGATAATGTTTTTTAAGTGAGCTTTTGAGTATAAGTTCCGTTCTAATGTTTCTACGATGATATCTTTGCAAAGGAGTTGTCTTCTTTTTAGGACTCTAAGTTGCTTTCTGTTCGGCTGCTTTAATGCTTATAATGGTGTTAAATGTCTTCTGTTGCTCATCTTCCCCATCCCAGTTTAATTTTAGAACTTGCTAAAAATTGTTGAAGATGGGAGGCGCAGTGAGTGCGGGAGAAGATAATGATGAGTTAATTGATAACCTAAAAGAAGCACAGTACATCCGGACAGAGTTGGTGGAGCAGGCATTCCGTGCCATTGATCGAGCACACTACTACCCAGAGGAGTTTAAGGACAATGCTTACAAAGACCTGGCTTGGAAACATGGAAATATTCATATCTCTGCACCATGCATTTACTCTGAGGTGATGGAAGCTTTGGATCTAGAGCCAGGACTGTCGTTCTTGAATCTGGGCAGTGGAACCGGTTATCTGAGTTCTATGGTTGGACTCATCTTGGGTAAATAACTTTTTCAGGTTAATTATTGATTAAATTATCTTCTGTTTACATGATAGTAGGAAACATTCCTCTCTTTAATTTTAAGATTTTAAATTGAGTCCAAGTGCAATTAAAGAAATTTGACAAATTAAACAGGATTCAGGAAACCTAGTGAAGACTCAAAACAGATGAAGTGCAGAGCTAATTGTCATGGCTTCCTATTGGGATGGGTTTAAGCTTACTGGGGAAGATCAAGGTGACAGGAGTGAAGAGACACAATTTTGTGTGGAGTGGTAATTGAGTTTGGACAGAGAGGGTCCTGACTCTACATCTGTACCCCCATTTATTCTTAATTAATTGTAGCCAGTCTGAGATACATTTAAAGGATCTGATTATGATCTTACAAGCTAATTTATACCAGTGTAAGAAAATCAGTACCCTGATACCAAGTTCTACAGTTAGTACCAGAGTGCAGGCAAGGTGATGCTTCAAAATACAATTTAACAAATTGTCTTATGTCTTAATAGAAGAAGAGTGATAGTGGTTGCCCAAAGTTAGTAACCTCCTTTTTCCCTTTCCTTCCTCTAGACAAACACATAGCAGTAAATATGTAAGTAGAATAGCTCTTCTAGTGTATAAAAGCATGGCTGATCACACAGAGTTAAACATGAAAATGCAGCGAATCACCTTACATTCTCATGGTGACAGTAATCGTTGTGTGTAGAGAACTGTTAACATAAATTTCAAGCTGCATTGATTCTTGTGAAATCCAAAGTCACTGCTTACACACTGCTTCTGATTTCCAGTACAACTGCTAATGGCAGGAGCGTCTCCATTATCCTCCTGGCTGTGGTTGGAAATTTTAATTGTTTAAATGTTTGGAGTTGAGTCTTAGTCCCACTTCCAGTGAGTGGTCATGGAACTGGGACTTACTTATTGGTTCGCAACAAGATTTGACAAACTTAATTAGAATGTGAACATTTATAACTTCAGGGCCTTTGAACTATTTTCCCCTTAAAATTAACAAGCCTGTCTCATCTCAAAAGTATGGATGGATTTGTATAGCTCTAATTATAATGTTAGTATGGCTGTTGTCTTCAGTGCCTAGCAGCAGTACTCTTAAGTTGTACATCACTGTAATTCTGCAACAATTTCCTTTCAAATATTTGAAGGCAAATTGCCATATTATGTGTTTTTCTTATTATGTCGGATCGTGTTATATAAAGTCACATGACATGACTGGATTGAACTTGTTATGTCTTATTAAACAAGGATTCAGTTTGTCAAAATATGGAGGTCACGGGGACTGATCTGTTTCTAATGCAGAGTCAAACTCTTCAAAACAAAAATAATCAAATTATGATTAATTCCCTAGGATATTATAGTCTTCTGGAAGCTATGATACTTCCTTTTTTGCCTTCTGGTAAAATTTAGACTCCCAGCACTTCAGAGAATCAAAATATTGCTAACCAGCATTGCCTCTAACTAATGGAATACAAAGGTGTTCTAAGCTCTGTTCAGATTCCTGTAATGTTCAAGTTCTTTCAGCTGTAACGCAGAATACTAAATTTTACTTATGGCATACTAAGTAAGTGTCCTTCCCTTGTTTTTATGGAACTTAGATTCACCCTTAGTACTTCTCTAATATAATATAGATCAAAGTGATGTTTCCAACTTATTAATCACTTTTGGTCTGATTTTTTTCTCTCTTGTTAATTACTAGTGGCATCTAAGATTATTATAGCTGAAAAATAAAAGATAAACAACTTTAGTTCTGTGGGAATTACTTGTTGCATTTGGCAACACATCTCGTGGTAGTTTTAAGCCAAGCCGCTTTCCCTTGTTGGAAGACCCTTATAAATATGCTAATACAAACAGAAAAATCCTTTTAAAACATTTTTAAAGATTATTTTTTTAAGTTCAAGCTCTGTCCTTTAAAGGTTGCTCTGTCAGAAATTTTAACTATATATTATTCAATTAAAAACAAATAAAGCAGTTTCCTGTAAGAGGAATGAGTCGGATTTCTAGAGCTAGCTAGAATTACCACGTGAGCTATAACTCTTGCCAAGTTTTGATCCTAGGCATAACTAATTTATTCATCTCATTAAGCATTTTGTTTATTAAAATATTTGTGCTCTCATCTCCTGAAATACTTTTAAACATAAGAACGGCTGTACTGGGTCAGACCAAAGATTCATCTAGCCCAGTATCCTGTTTTCCGACAGTGGTCGGTGTCAGGTGCCCCAGAGGGAATGAACAGAATAGGTATCATCAAATGACCCCTCCCCTGTCACCCACTCCCAGCTTCCAGCAAACAGAGGCTAGGGACACCATCCCTGCCCATCCTGGCTAATAGCCATTGCTGGATTCTCCTTCATGAATTTATTTCGTTCTTTTTTTTGAACCCTGCTAAAGTCTTGACCTTCACAACATCCCCCGGCAGAGATTTCCACAGGTTGACTGCATTGTGTGAAGAAATATGTCCTTTTGATGTGTTTTAAATCTGCTGCCTATTAATTTCGTTTGGTTACCTCTTGTTCTTGTATTATTGGAAGGAGTATTGGTTATTTCCCACTGCAATAATCTTTAGTGATTTACACTGCATTCTTTATTTTCTACAGCAGTGGTACGTTGGTGATATCAGCATTCCTATCTCACTGTTTGCTGCATAACTAGTCACAAAAGGTTGATTCACATTCAGGCACTAGCCCTCTGTAATAGTTAATGGTACTGCAGATCTCAAAACAAAAGTTTTGAATTGTAGAAACCTTTTTAAGGAGCAGTTTATCTGAAACAAGTTGAGAAAGTAACAGGAATCAATTGTTCTGGGCTTTATCCCGTTGCCCTTATAACCATTTTCTTTCTTTTTAAACTTGCAGGTCCTTTTGGTGTTAACCATGGCGTGGAGCTTCATTCTGACGTTATAGAGTATGCAAAGCAAAAATTGGACTACTTCATCAGAACAAGCGACAGCTTTGACAAGTAAGAGTAGAGAATACCTGTGGCATGCACTTCATGATTTTGCATTTAATAATTATCACTAAGAACGACTAGCTCTTTGGGTAGCACTCCTTGCTCATACGCAAGAACTCCAGATTTAAGGGTGATTTGAGGACACTGGCTCCTTAGACTTTCTAAGCTTGCAGCGTGTGATAACATTGTAAGCTGACGGGTATGTGGGAGGAGGGAGGTTAAGAAGTTTTTGCTATGTTGTTGTATTCTTAGCCATTCTAATGCCACACAGGTTAAGAGAAGCTAAAATTGGTTATTGGCAATAAGACTTAATTACAGCTAGTGTATTGAGACTGTAAGTGGTGATAGCCATCTGTCTAAAAAATTTCACAGGGGATAGCCGAGTTAGTCTGCAACAGGAAAAATGTAAAAAACAACAAATAGTTTAGTAGCACTTTAAAGACTAACAAAACATGTAGATGGTATCATGAGCTTTCGTGGGCACAGCCCACTTCTTCAGGTGACCAGAGTGTTGGAAGTCCAGAACCAAGAATAAATAAGGGGAGGGAGGGAGGAAAAAAATGGGAAGCGGGGGCTGGAGGGAGACAGTGGTTAGATATGTTTCAAAGGGATAGCCAAGCCATGATATTTGTGATCTGTCAGCCTGAATCCCACCAAAGAGTGTAAAGTAATTTCCAAGTTGCTCTAGTATGGTTTATTGGGGGGGAAAAAAAATCTAAGAAAGAAATCTTATATCTAGAGGCCTGTTTGAAAAAAATCAGTGCCTCTGCAATGCAACTACAAAAGGAGGGGAAGTCGAAGGTATTAAAGATGGGGTCATTTAGATAAGATCCTGGCCCATCTATGTTATATTAAAACTATTGTCAAAAAGGATAGGTGGTCTAGTGTTCCCATTAAAATCCTTTTAATAAAATTTGCCTTGTATCCAAGTCTGTGTACAAACTTCTGATGACTTCATAACAGTGAAGCAACTATGTAGTCAAACAAATTGGCCAATTATTCATTGTTTATATACATTGGGGGTATCAGGAGTAAGAAAAATAATTTATAAAATCACACTGTTCTACATCTGACCAACTGGTAATTCAGGGTACACCTACACAGCAACATTATTTCAAACTAACTAGTGTTATTTCGAAATAACACTCAGTCCGTGTCTATGCAGTAGGCAATTATTTCAAAATAATGTTGAAATGCTGTCAAGCTGGAGGACTTCTTACTCCAACTCCAGTAACCCTCATTGTACGAGGAGTAAGGGAAGTTGGAGGAGGAGTGCTTTATTTTGAAATAAGTGCTGTGTAGATGCTCCATATTTCAAAATAAGCTACACAATTGATGTAGCTCAATTTGCATAGCTTATTTCAAGCTAAGCCCTGCTGTGTAGACGCACATTTAGAGATTAAGATCATCATAGATGAGAAGAAAGGTTTCAGCGGGGACAGCGTCTCACTCTTAGGCTATGTCTACACTACACACTTATTTTGGAATAAGCTATTCTGGAAGAAATACTCCAAAATAGTTTATTTCGAAATAACTCGTCTACACAACAGGGAAGCCTCAAAATTAGTCCAAGCCAGGCTCCCCTAATGGGGACGTGCTACCTCGATTTAGAGCCCCAGGAAGCACTTGGGAATAATTACTTTGAATGGGCCTGAGGGAGGAGGTATTTCGAAATAGCAGCAGTGGAGCATTCACACTACTGCTATTCTGAAATAGCTATTTCAGAAGAGGCGATACTCCTTGTGGAATGAGGTTTACAGAATCTGGAATAAGCTGCCCATTATTTCGATATTATTTCGAAATAACGTTGCTGTGTAGACGCACCCTTAGCGTTGAAACCTATTTAGCCGGTTAAGGAAAAATTTAAGGAAAACCTAGCCAAAGACATACTGGTTTCAGTTTTAAAAGAGGTTAGAGTTCAAATTACATGTGTAATATTTATATTTATGCACAGATATTATAACTGGGCCCACAAATAGCGTAATTTTATGACCGGTCCCAATCCTGACCATTTGCATAAGCAGTTATCCAGGTATGTGTTAAGATCATACATACACCTGACATCTTTGGAAACTCTTATATATGAGTAATATCAGAATCATGCTAGCCTAGAGGGCCTCAGATCGTGGCCCTTTTCTGGTACAGGTTGGACCTCCCTGGTCTAGGACCCTTGGGACCTGACCAGTCCCGGATGAGAGATTTTGCCAGACCAGGGGAGGTAATTTCTTGCCCCCCGCCCCCTTGCCCAATTGCTGGCCTCCCAGCTGGTTCCTCGCTGGCCCCTGCTGCCCTATCAGCTGCCACTGCTTTACCAGGCAGCCCTCCCACCTCTGTGCACTGGGCATTCGCTGCAGCGCCCGGCTCTTGCTGCCGCACTGGGCAGCCCTGCTGCCTCTGCTCACCGGGCTCCTGATGTTGTGTCAGGCAGGCCTGCCGTCTCTGCGCACTGGGCACTCGCTGCAGCTCCCGCCTCCTGCTGTCACACTGGCTAGCTCCACTACCTCTGCATGCCAGGCTCCCCTTGCCCTAGTGGGCAGCCCCGCTACTGCGCATGAGGCTCCCGCTGATCTGCTGGGAACCCCCACTGCCGTGCGTCGAGCTCCCACTGCTCTGCCAGCCAGCAGGGCTCCCTGTCTAGTCCGGCAGCTTCCGTGGTCCAGAAGGAGTTTCAATCTGTTGTCTATAGAAAGTAACTTTTTGAGATTCAGGAAATTGGGTCTAAGGAGGGAAAATTGTCAATGAAATTTCTTTTCTTACCAAGCCGCAAGTGTTATAATTGGGCTGCTTCTTTTTCAGATTTGAATTCTGTGAGCCTTCCTTTGTTACTGGCAATTGTTTAGAGATCTCTCCAGAGTCTACTCAGTATGATCGTGTTTACTGTGGTGCTGGGGTACAAAAAGAACATGAAGACTACATGAAGAATCTGCTGAAAGTTGGGGGAATTCTTGTCATGCCACTTGAGGAAAAGGTCGAGTGCCTCTTTACCTGTGATTTTGATTTCTTTGTTCTTATTTAGTCTGTAGTTCACTACATTCTTTAGAGGCATCTGTTTGGCATATCAGCTCTTACAGTAAGTCTGTAGTAGGAATAAAAAGAGCAATTTCCAGAAATTGAATTACAGGAGGCCCCCGACCACCCGAGTTCTGACCCCCCGCACTTACAACCATTTTTGTAAGTGCAGAAGGGGCCAGAAACCCCCGACTTGCATCCTCGGCTCGCATTTATGACGGCGCCTATCGTAAATGCGGGTTCGAGTTACGACACCTCCGACTTGCGACGCTTCCCCCGGAACCAATCACATCTGAAGTTTTAATTGTTACAAAGTGTGCGTATTTCTACCAGACAGTCCTTTCTCAGGTCTTTGGCATTTAATTTTGTAGTGAATTGTGAAACTACTCTAAGTTGTTAACACTTCATTGTTGTACTTCTTCAAGAATGTGTCAGTCAAAGTTTGTTGAAGTGAGGTATCGTAGCACAGTTTCTGCTTTACAGTGGTAAATTATACAGTCCATAAAAATATTTCATAGTAAGTATTTGGAAAAGGAAGGTAATGTTTCAGTTTTGGGTTGAGTTGTAACAATATGAATCTTACATCTTTTCATATTTTTCATTTGGGGCTAGGAGAGGGAGAAAACACTGAATTATAAATTTGGTTTCAAATTACCCATAGCTTGAATTTCTGATTCTCTGTTTGTAAACTACTTCATAAATAGATTTTTGCAAATGAATAGTGCAGTGTCTTGTTATATTTATTGTAACCAGAAAATAACTTTTAAATTATAAATGAAGAATACTTAATGTTTGATCACTTCTTTTAAACATTTGAGTCAACTTCACAAATTGTCTTCTAAAGGGCCATCCAAAATACCAACATTCTGAAGTGCCAGTGAGCACTTTGTGCACCTAAACTGGGTAATTTCTGTGTATTTGAAAATACACCTGATTTATGCATGTAAACATTAGAGGTGTTAAGAAGGCCAGTTAGAAACTTGAACCAAGAAGTTAAAGATTAGCTAAAACCTTTTCCTTCACTATTAAAGATGTAAAAAGGTCTTTTGCAGGAATAAATCTGGGTTTAGTTGTTTGAGTTTTTCTCTATTTATAGTGTACACTGTTAGAGAAATCTCCAGTAGGAAATTTGTTTAGAGTTTCAGATACAGCGAGTGAGAACTGGACAAGGAAAATGTGTCAGCCTGCTTTGCCAAACAGGAAGTATTCAAAATAGTTGCAAGTCATCGGTTAAGTAAACAGCAGTCCAACAGCCTGTAGCCAAAACTGCTACTGATACGAAATGGGCTTTCTAGGCCTACCCTCTTTCTACTGTGCAAAACTAACAAGACAGTTATTAGACTACAATTACTTTATCTGTTTGTTGCCGCCTTTGTGGCAGCGACAGCCTGTGGAGTCTGCTTTTCCTAGGATTGTGGTGCTGTTATTTACTAGCCCAACTTGCCAGATACCAGTTTTTTTAATGCTCTGTCATTTTTAATGGTTTGCCAGAAATCACTGTTGATTTCAGACTAGGAATAGCTATGTTAAAGCTTTCTAAACAAACATATCAAGAGATGTAATTCTTACACCTGTTTCAAACAGAAATGTCTAGTCAAGGAACTGCTTAGTTTAGGATAGAAAGTGACTGGAGCCCCTTGTCTCCAAGTAGTTAGTTTCTGTCAGCAGTCTGCAGAAATCATTACCGTTCAGAAGTTGTTAGATCACCTACAATATGGGAAACGAATTGGTGATCTTAATTCTATGCACACAACAAAACCAACCAATATTCTTTGCAATAACTGTTTTGAAGCCAAAGAATAAATGTCTACTGGATATCAAGATCCTCTTTGCCTGAAATCTAAAAGGCAAACAATAGATTGTTCATTCTTTTCATAACAAATTAGCAGTAGATAACTGTTTGCATAGTGGACAACACTTTTTTTTTAATGCAGCTGACAAAGATAACACGTATTGGTCCTGCTGCCTGGGAAACCAAGAAGATCCTTGCTGTTTCTTTTGCTCCTCTGATTCAACCCAATCATGCAGATTCAGGGAAATCAAAACTTGTTCATTTGCGTAAGTAAAAATATTTATAGGCATATATGCTCTTCTTTCTGCTGTCCCCTTGGCTGTTAGTTTCATTTTTATCTGAGCATACTATTCATAGGCAGCTGAGGTTCAGCTTCCTCCTCCTGGTGAAAACTATGCAAGCTGTTTCATTCATTTGATGGCTGTTCAATTTTGTCCATAGTGTGCTAGATGCTGGTTTTTCTTTCAACATATTTGAAGAGTTATGTTGTAGGAAAGCAAGTTACAAAACAAATCAAAAAATGTTAGTGTCTGCTCTATGAAATTGAAATTGTGTGTCTTTGTATTTTAAAATATTTTCCCTCCATTTTCACATTTTCAGCTTCCTGTTTGACAGACAGTACTGCCTTGCCCATGTAGTCATACATGGCATCTTAGGCTACGTCTACACTGCAGGCTTCTTGCACAAGAAGCCTTTTGTGCAAGAGGTTACATTGCATTGTGTCTACTTGAGGTTGGACCTCCCTGGTCCAGCACCATCGGGACCTGACCAGTCCCAAATGAGAGAATTTGCTGGACCAGGGGAGGTCTCCTGCCACTGGCCCCCAAACCCATCACCTGCTACTGGCAGACTGCCCCAGCAGACACCCTGTCTTGCCCTCCCCGCAAACTGGCTGGACTGCTTACCCAGCTGCTGCTGCCTCCCTGGGCAGCACCAGCTCTGGCTCCTGCCACGGAGCTCTGACCCCGCGCTCCACGAGGCTGCCGGGGGACTCCGGCCCTGTGCTGTCGAGGGGCTCCAGCCTTGGCCCCATGCTCCCGGGGGCTGCCGTGCCAACCCAGGCTGTTAGGAGAATCCGGCCCCGCAGCTGCCACGGGCTCCAGCCATAATCCTGCACTTCCCCCATCTGGGCTGCCAACCCTATTGTCCCGAGCCAGCTGGCTCTCCTGCCCTTAAGCTCCCAAGCTCTCTGGTCCAGGAGTATCTGTGGTCCTGCCAAACCAGAGTGCGCCAGTTTTCGGAGGTGCAACCTTTACAAGGAAGCCTGCAAGTATTTCATACTTTATTTTTCCCCCCTTCCTTGCCCAGATCAGAAGAAGGTCTGTGTGTGGTTTTTTAAAATCCACAATGGAACAGAGTTTTCAGTTTAATTTGATGCTTCTCAGTGCAGGGATACACATATGCAAATGCAGTTTTTATTTATATTGCATGACAGACATAGAACTGTGCAGTAATGTCGACCATTGCTGCACAAAAGAGTGCAGAGACCTCAGCCCCTGAAGAGGGTGGGTGTACACCCTATGTATCAGGGTCTCAAACTCCATTCACCTTAGGGCCAGGGCCAGTCTTCAAATCCTGCAAGTGGGCCAGTGAGTGCCCCTCTCTGGCAGGGCTTTGGGGTGCGGGTATGTGTGCGTCTCCACACATTCCTCCCACCCCGCACGTCTGCCAGCCCTGCCTGCTGGTTTGTGCTCCTCCCTCCCTCCGCATCCCCTAGCTTTGCCTGCTGCCCCCAGGTGGTTTAACTCCACCCCCGGGGACCCCATTGCCGCCACTGGTAGCACAGCAGTGGTGCTAAGTGGCTTCCGTCTGCTAGCTCTGTGCCACTGCTGGCATGTCCCTATTGCCTGGGGGAGATGTGTGCAAAGCCTCGTCCATAGGACAGTTCGGTGTAGCCGCCCTGGGCCCCATGCTTGGGAGGGGTGGGACGGCAGCAGTTGCTGCAGTCGTCCTATGGATGGGATGGTCCTTCATACTCAGGTTATCTGCCAAGCTCTTGGTGGGCTGGGAGCAGGGAGCAGGCCCCTCCTTGCTCACCATGGCAGCAGGAGCCACGGAGAAATGGAGCTATGCAGCAGCCTGCTCTGCAGCTCCGCCATCTCCCACACCAGCCCGCTCTTGGGCTGGGGCGCGCCACTTCCTGCCGCTGTGGTGAATTGGAGCTACCGGGCTGGCCTGGGAGATGGCCGCAGAGCAGAGGCTGCTGTGTTACGCTGCTTTTTGGCAGCTCCTGCTGCTAGGGTGAGTGCGGGGGGACCCGACCCCTGCTGCAGTCCCATGCCAAGCTGCATCCTTCGGGGAAGGGGGCTTGAGGGAAGGGTGCAATGGGGGAAAGAGCAGAGAAGGGGCAGGAAGAGGCACGGCAGAGACGGAGCAGGGGCTGGACTTCAGGGAAGGGTACAGACACCTTCCAGAGCCACAGGGATTCGTGTGCCAGCAGCTGTGTGCAAGCTGGATTGTGGAACTGCTCAGGCTGCAGATAGCCTTGGGCCATGAATTTGAGACCCCTGCTATCAGTCAGGGGCTTCTAGCTCCTTCTATCCAAGGATCTTGAAGCAGGTTTCATATGCTAATGATATAAGCCTACACATTTTGAAATAGATAACTTTTGTCAGTTTCTGCATCATTCTTAAGTGACTTGCCAAAGTCATGAAATTAATCAGTGACAGAGATGGGAGTAGACTTTTTTCATGCTACTGAGAAGTCCAGAAACAAACTCCTCCACATTATGTACAGTCTAAATTGCAATCACAAAGACTAAAATTTTAAAATTAAAACACTGTTGCATAAAATAGGTTCCGTGATCACTTGAGTATAGAATACTTAATCTCTATTTTAAATATTTCATCCAGTGTCTACCGATTTTCAGTTTATGCAAAGGCTGGGATTTTGTATTTGAACTTTTACTCTCATTTCCTTCTCTGCATTCAGATTAAAGGAGAAGTGCCTATCACAGGTTTTTTGGCGAAAAGTTAAAGTTTAATCTGAATTGACAGATTGAAATAAAGCTTTTTTTAAATAAGCATGACAGGAAATTGATATAGTCTGAAACTGAGTATAGTTTGTGCTGCTAGATTTTTTTTTCATTGTGTTATAGCACCAATGACTGTCCGCAGCCTACAGGATCTAGCTCGCATTGCCATCCGAGGAACTATTAAAAAGATAATACATCAAGAAACAATGAGCAAAAATGGAAATGGGCTGAAAAACCCTCCAAGGTTCAAACGAAGGCGTGTTCGCCGCCGTCGAATGGAAACCATTGTTTTCTTGGATAAAGAAGTCTTTGCCAGTCGTATCTCAAACGCCTCAGATGATAACAACAACTGTGAGGAGCTCGAGGAAGAGAGGAGAGAGGAGGAGGAAAAGGGTATCTCTGAACTGAAACCAGAACCCCCTGTAAACTTTCTGAGAGAGAAGGTCTTGAGTCTGCCTTTGCCTGATCCCTTGAAATATTACCTGCTTTATTACAGAGAAAAATAAGTTTCTTGTTCATAGAAAGCAGAAAGGTAGATATGAAAATAAAATACTTCGTAGGGCTTGACAAAAATGTGTACCACTTGCTTGCCTGTTAACATGACCACACATGGCAGTAGGCTGGCTGGGGAATGTGGCTGCTGTATACTTAAACATCATAGCTTTTTTAAGTTTCCTCTCTTTCTTGAGTGTATGCTATAGTTGTATCCTGCAGCAGTGTTTCCTTTTAAAAAGCAAGCCAATGAAGTGTTCAGTTGCTTAGAGTGAGAAGGATTTCATTCCCTGAAAACTAACTGCACAGAGATGTCTATTGAAATCTCTTGGCTTCACTATTACCAAATTGAAGTTTTTAAATATTCTTAGACAGTGCTCTAAAGACTTCATTGCCCATGCTCTCCTACTAACTTTGCCACAAACTGAGTATACATTTGGTTTCTTTTTTGAAGGACAATATTGGTACAGTCTGACCTGGTAAACCATATTTCTTCCAGAAATCTGTGAAAAGCACAAAGATACAAAATCAGACTTTGATAGTTACTTTGGGGTATCCAAGTTTTAAACACTGAAGCAAAACACTGGCCACCTTTTAGTTGGTGGGTCTCAGTGTAGCTTTAAACCTTTTTTTTTTTTTTTTTTTTTCTATTTGCGGGAGAGGAATATTTGCCGGGGAGTTGGTGCTTCCTTCATAGAAAACAGCTTCCTTGTAAAATCCAGTTTGAGGTGAGATTCCGGCTATGTAAGGTTTAGAAAGAAATAAGGAGAGTGAACTTAATTTGGAGTTGCTAAACTGATCAGCTGACTTGCCAAGTGTGCTAGGGTGATCAGGTTTGTGGCTGTTTTCTCTGGCATCACTTACAATGAAATTCAGAAAAAAAATAGCTAGGAGGAGGAGAAACATAGCAAGGAGCTGAACAAGGCTGGTTCTGATAGTGCACTCAGGAGACCTCGCATGAGTTAATATGTGACTCCCGTGCTGAACATAGAGTAAGGCAGGCAGTCTCAGGCATGGCTAGCTTGGACTGACTGAAGTAGCCAGTGTCCTGGGAAATGAACCAAACTTTGTTTCTCAGAGGTTGTGCAGAAAGTGGAAACAGGCTAGGAAGCCAAAGTGAGTGATTATGCTACTGACACACAATGTTTAAGTGCCCCATGTGGGGCTCTGCTGTAGCAAGGAGACTACAATGCTGTTTATGTATGTCTTGTCCTTGTAGGTTAGGAGGAACTAGATTTCCAACCTTACTAGTTCACTTAATTTTTGTTTCTTTAAGTAGCTTGTGTAGAAAGACTTGATAGCCAGCAAATTTCATGGAGTGTAAATTCTAATTTTTATTCTCAAGTCTTCCTGTAATGATGGTAGGAGATTTATAGTCATGTGTTGAGGGGAAGATTGCTTGATTATTTTGGCCTATTTGAAAAAAAAAATCTATGTACAGTATTGGGGGCTAGAAGGAAACAATAGAGGCTGCGTTAATTTGAATCCCTCCTAGGTTAACGAAATAATAATCCTATCAGTAGATAATCCGGCTATATTAGAATAGTATTTCCTTATTAGTTGCTGTTGGTAGGCTTGATTTTGATCTCATTTTGCATTGTCTCCTCAACTTGCTAAGAGGAGTGAATGAAGATTATCTTGCCCAAAACATGTTAACCTGGACTACAGTACATAGTACTGAGTCACACAATTTGCATTGACTGAGTTGTGTGTTTAAATCCTGTGCAACACTTTGAAAATGTAGAATTTAGCCTAAGTGTCCAAGCAATGCTTTTATGCTTATTTGGTCCCTTTTAAGAAGTCTCCAAATACCCACTCTGTACTTGTGACAACTAACGTGTCTTTTCTATAGAAAACAATGTATGGCTGTCCAATAAAATCTCTATGAACTGCATTTTTTGTGGCCTCAGAGGATAGTATTTTCAATTCTGTTAAGCATTTGTGTTTCATGTTTGTCATACATACATATGCCTTTCTCTCCAGAGGCAAGACAGATTTCACCCTGTGAGCGGCCTTTCGATTTGGGCTACTAAGTCCCCATCCAATTTATTAATTGAAGGCATTTCTACAAATATTGTGTAGAAGTCTCCTATTTTTGAAATGGTCAATAACAACTGGAAGTGAATGTTTATATGAATAATCCAATGTGTTGCTTCTGTTCCTTTATCTTTGCATTTGGCCCTGTTTGATGTTTTTCCCTATAACTATAAAAGAGATTTTGTCAGATTTTCACCAGATTTGCCTTCTTATTACATTTGCTAGATTTTGTAAGGCTCTTTAAAATGCATAGAAACACATTTTTCCCATGTATAATTGAATACAGCAAATATATACACAAGCAATTTGGGTTCTAGGCTGTCAGTGTCCCATTGTCAAAAAACATGGTAGAAAATCTATATGTGTACTATAACTGTGAAATAGTGTAGTTTAGAGCCTGTAAATAAAGAGGAATTGTAAATATGATTTTCCCTGTGCACAAGCATTTGCACTGTAGTTTAGTACAGTAGATTTGTGTGTTTAGTAGATTAACTGTAGCATACTATTTTTTGTATAGTCTATTACCTGCCTTTCTGATGACTGGTTATTTTTGTTTTTCACATAGTCTGCATTTTAAATGTAATGTGACTTCTTTGTAGATTTTGATAGGATACTAAGTACATAAGGAAACAAGCGTCAAACTGTTGAAATCTAATGTAAGTTGAGAAATAAGTGTGTAAAGCAATTTTTTTGTCATTTCTAAACTCATGAGGCATGCAAAAATGTTAAGCATTTGAAAAACAATTTTATTAAACCAGTGTTTCTATATCAATAAATGCAGTAATGACTTTTTAGCCTTCTTAACATTGCTTCTGCATCGTGTTGTGTTAAGAATACTTTGCAAAAATATGTATTTTCAAAATTACAGGAAGACATTACTGTTCTTAGAAAAGGCAATACTTAATGCCAAGCCATTGTGTAGTTTATATTGACTTCATCTTAATGTGGAACACCATCTTCCAAAAGCAGCACAATTGGTGCTGCACAAACCAATCACTAATGGAATAGTGGAAGGGGGATGCATGGGGGGGGGAGGGGCAGGATTGACACCCTCCCCCGGGATCCCTCAACCCCATTCATTTACTGCTTGGCTTGTACTGACTATGCTGACATGGAGTGAGCATGCTTAGGAACACTGCTGAAGCCAGCTGCCCTCATTCCATCCCCCACCACCATGGGCAGGCATTAGTCGCCAGAGTTAACTGGCAAGCGGTTCCCTTAGCTAGATCTTTAAAATGGGAACTTAATAGTTGCCATTCAGGTCTTCTGTCTCACTAGTGCTATGAATACTCCATTTCAGCTTCAGCTGTAATTGGAAGCAAATCTTAATGCAGCCAGGGAAGAGAGAATCCCAGTCAGCTGCAGGTATTCTTCATTGGCAATAGATGTATTTGTTGACTCTTGTCCTACAATATGGTGATGGATAGATTAGGGATGTTCGCTATCGGTTAACTGAATAGTCAACTCACCGCATGAATTCTTAGTGGTTAGTCGACTATTCTATAGTCCCCGGGGGTGGGGCCGGCAGATAGTGCAATCCAGCCCCCACTCCCAAGGGGCCCTCTGCCACCATGCGCTGCTGCCGCTCTATCAGAGGCAGCAGCGCAGGGTGCCAGGCGGGAGCCGGTCTGCAAGGGAGCCAGTTTAAAAACCAGCTTCCCTCACGGACCTGCTGTCTGCCGCCCCACACTGCTGCCTCTGATACAGAGATGGGGGAAGCTGCCCCAAAGCAGCCTCTGTCAGTGCCAGTGCTAGCCGCAGACAGAGGCTGCTTCGCAGCAGCAACCCCCATGCCTGATAGAGGCAGTAGTGTGGGTGTGGGGGGCAGGCAGCACCGTGGAGCCGGTGCAGAGGGGGAACTGGCTTTTAAGCCATCTCTCCCTAGCATCAGCTCCTGCTTCCCTCCTCCTCCCCCTTCCTCCCCCCCGCCTCTGATACAGAGCTAGCAAGGGGCTGGGGAGAAATGCGAGTAGTTGACTAAATTAACCTAGGGTTATTGGTTAATCGACTAGTTGACTACTTGTTCACATCCCCAGTATAGATTTTCATTTGTATTACCTTTAGGTTAGTCTAGACAAATGTGTGTATGGTGCTAACTCATAACTCTCCCAATTCGAACAGTAGAATAATATATTAATATACAACTAATCCCTTCCATTTCCACTCACTGCTTCCTACAAATACTTTTACCACTTTGAGAGGGAATGAATATGCCACATTTTATCTAGGGAGAATTATTTGTATATTTATTATTATTTGTGTCACTGAATTAAATTCAAAAAGAAAGTTGTACTGTTTTAAAAGACTGTTGTTAGCAAGCAGCGTTTATGACAAGCACCTCTTGGTTTCAAGTAACTTGTATTTGCCACGTAACCTACTCTGTGTATGTTGACTTTAAAACTCGCTATCCGTAAGAGTATTGCATTTATAATACATCCCAAATTTACATTTGATCAAAGCCCATGAGAAATATTCCAAAAGGTGTTGGAGGGAAGTCTTTGACAACTTGCAACTTTAGCTCCACTTCTTTATTATGTAATGTTGTTATCCACATAAAATGAAAGCTAGACTCCACTCAAGGGCTATGTCTACACTCACGGCTTCTTGCATCAGAAGTATGCAAATGAGGCTAAGCGTAGAATATCGCTGAGCCTCATTTGCATACCTAATGAGCCGCCATTTTTGCAGAAGAGGTTCTTGTGCCAGAAGGAGCTGTCTACACTGCCCCTTCTTGCACAAGAAAACCCCTCTTGCGCAATGCCGTTACGCCGATTATTTTCAGGAATAAGGGCACTGTGCAAGAGGGGTTTTCTTGTGCAAGAAGGGGCAGTGTAGACAGCTCCTTCTGGCACAAGAACCTCTTCTGCAAAAATGGCGGCTCATTAGGTATGCAAGTGAGGCTCGGTGATATCCCACACTTAGCCTCATTTGCATACTTCTGACGCAAGAAGCCGCGAGTGTAGACATAGCCAAGATGTTTTTAGTAAGGAGGGGTTTTTGTTCCCTTCTGTTGAGTGAAATAGTCTCTTGTTTAAAAATGCTCTCCCCCGTTTCCCTCCCCCCAAAAAAACCTGTAGTGGATGACAATTGATTGTCTATGTATTTGTGGATATTTATCTGCACATAATGTCCAGAAAATGTTTCTTTTTGTGGTATCAGAGGGGTAGCCGTGTTAGTCTGAATCTGCAAAAGCGGCGAGGAGTCCTGTGGCACCTTATAGACTAACAGATTTATTGGAGCATAAGCTTTCGTGGGCAAAGACCCCCTTCATCAGATGCATGTAGTGGAAATTCCAGAGGCAGGTATAAATATACAGGCATAAGAAAAGAGTACCAATCAAGAGTAAGGCTAGAGATAATGAGCCTCCTTCCCATGGGCCCAGATGATGAAGATGTCATCAATGTAGTGTAAGCAGAGAAGGCGCGCTAGTGGACGAGAGCTGAGGAAGCGTTGTTCCAGGTCAGCCATAAAAATGTTGGGATATTGTGGGGCCATGCGCGTGCCCATAGTGGTGCCACTGGTTTGGAGGTATATATTGTCACCAAATCTGAAATAGTTGTGTGAGAGGATAAAGTCACAGAGCTCGGCCACCAGTTGTGCTATAGCATCATCAGGGATACTGTTCCATCTATTCCATCTATGTGTGGGATGTTGGTGTAGAGAGCCTCTCCATCCATGGTGGCTACGATGGTGTTTCCTGGAAGATCACCAATGCATTGTAGTTTTCTCAGGAAATCAGTGGTGTCTCGGAGACAGCTGGGAGTGCTGGTGGCGTAGGGTCTGAGTAGAGAGTCCACATATCCAGACAGTCCTGCAGTGAGAGTGCCAATGCCCGAGATGATGGGGCGTCCAGGATTTCCAGGTTTATGGATCTTGGGTAGTAGATAGAATAACCCCGGTCGGGGCTCTAAGGGTGTGTTTGTGTAGATTTGTTCCTGTGCTCGTGTAGGGAGTGTCTTGAGCAGATGGTGCAGTTTCTTAGTGTATTCCTCAGTGGGATCAGAGGATAGTGGCCTGTAGAATGTGGTATTGGAGAGTTGTCTGGCAGCCTCCTTTTGGTAGTCAGACCTGTTCATGATGACAACAGCACCTCCTTTATCAGATTCTTTGATTATAATGTCAGAGTTATTTCTGAGTCTGTGGATGGCATTGCGTTCTGCACGGCTGAGGTTATGGGGCAAGCAATGCTGTTTTTCCACAATTTCTGCCTGTGCACATCGGCGGAAGCATTCTATGTATAGGTCCAGTCTGTCATTTCGACCTCAGGAGTCCATGCAGAATTCTTCTTGTGCTGTTGGTGGGAGGGTATCTGTTTATCAGTGAGCTGTTTAGTGTTGTGTTGAAAGTATTCCTTGAGTCAGAGATGGCGAAAGTAGGCTTCCAGATCACTACAGAACTGTATCTTGTTTGTGTGGGTGGTGGGGCAAAAAGAGAGTCCCCGAGATAGGACAGACTCTTCTGCTGGGCTGAGTGTGTAGTTGGATAGATTTACGATATTGCTGGGTGAGTTAAGGATACCACTATTGTGGCCCCATGTGGCGGGTAGGAGTTAAGACAGCTTACAGTCCTTTTTCCTCCGTAGAGAGGTGAAGTGTGTAATGTAAATCTCCTGTCTTATTTTAGTAAAGTCCAGCCATGTGGAAGTTTGTGTAGAAGGTTGTTTTTTTTATGAAAGTCTCCAGATTTGAGAGCTCTTTTTTGATGTTTTCCTGTTTGCTGTACAGGATGCTGATCAGATGGTTCCTCAAGTTTCTTTGAGAGTGTATGGCATAATCTCTCACTATAGTCTGTGCATTATGTCATTTGCAGTGGATTTTTCACCTTCAGTCCATTTGGTATGATGTCCATCTGTTTGTATTTGGAGAGAAAGATGATATCTGTCTGTACTTCTGCAAGTTTCTTCATGAGGTTGATGGATTTCCACTCCATACTGCTAAATTCAGTGCCTTGCATGGTGTCAAGTATCAGAGGGGTAGCCGTGTTAGTCTGAATCTGCAAAAGCGATGAGGGCTATGTCTATACCGGCGGCTTCTTGCACAAGAACATCTTGCGCAAGAACACGTCCGTGCTGCCATGTGCTTTTGCGCAAGAGCATCCATGGCAGTGTGGATGCTCTCTTGTGCAAGAAAGCTCTGATGGCCATTTTAGCCATCGGGCTCTCTTGCGCAAGAAACCCCTGCCGCGCATCCACACTGCCCTCTTGTGCAAAAGGGTTTACACTTGTTAGAAAAGAGCATAGCTCTTGCGCAAGAATCCTTCTCTTACTGTGCTTTACCGTAAATCTTCTTGCGCAAGAGCGGGCGGGCAGTGTGGACGCTCTGCAGCAGAATGGCCATTCTTGCACAAGAACCCGCCAGTGTAGACATAGCCAAGGAGTCTAGCGGCATCTTATAATAGACTAACAGATTTATTGGAGCATAAGCTTTCATGGGCAAAGACCCCCTTCGACAGATGCTTGTCATTTGTGGTGTCACTTGTTACAAAACAACAAATACTGTGTTTCATAATGTCTGGTGAAGTAAGCGTATACTGTTTGAATTCATAGCAGAGCTTCATGAACAATTATCTGTCAGAATTTGTTGTTTTGCCACTCTGTATGTTCTGGGCTCTTTGAGGTATTTGAGGCTATGTAACAGTATAGTGATTGCACAGAAGTTGTGTAACTTCCATAATTTAACCAAAAAAGTTATGTTCACATATCTACAGAATCTGTTTGGCTTGGAAATTCATTGGTAGTAACTGAAACTCCACTCAGCCCAGGAAGACGCTCAGAAAAGGAGCTCATAGAGTTAAAGCATTCTCTTGTTATGTACCTGCAACTCCTGTTGATACTAGTTTGAGTTGAGTTTGACACTTCAGATAACCAATAGTACGTAAAATCAACCACTGCCTTCACATTCAGATAATACTAAGGCTCGGCTGAGCTAAGGTCAGAATGCTTTAGGCTCACTCTTAGACTTTTTATTTCCTTTGAGACATTGAGGAAGCCCCTTGATATCATTTGAACATACTTCTTGTGGCTTAAATTCTTGTCCCATGGTACAGGATCATTAAATACATCTGGGGGGGAAATGGGCCTTTTTCCAAGGACTCTGTATGACTTACTGTTTTGTCTGTGGTATGAATTACAATGCACCCTTTAAATGAACATTAATAATAGTACGTCTGCATGCCATGGATTTACAAGAGCCAGTGTTGCAGTAATGATAGTTACAAGAACTAAATGCACATGCATAGTAGCTGCTCCCTTAAGGCTTTTATAACTCTATGTAGAGGGATTATATGTACTGGGGCTAGTTCACATTTTCAGACTGATAGGACTGTAAAAATTTGTAATGAACAAAAAGGAAGTCTTATCTAAGCGGGGGAGGGGGTTGAATTCTCTCAGAATAAGACCTCTGTGAAAACTTGATCTTAGTGATATTATTGGGTGCTAATATAATAAATAATAGTTGACAAACAAAAGGGTAATGCTGTTGTTCTTAAACTTGTTTCCCTCTTCAGATTTTGATTTTATTGTGTTAAAGTAGGAGCAAGCTATTGTCATATCTTGACAGTGAGATGAGCCTAGCTTTCTTTGTTTAAAGATGCTACCCCCTTTATTGATATAAAAACATGCTGATGGATTGCTTTTGTATTCTCAAAGTTCTTGTTTTTGCATTCCTTATTCTTTTTGAGACAGTATAGAATTATACAGTGACTTATAATCACAAGAGGAAGGCTTAATAATGCTTGATTTCTTCTCCTCATGCCACCAGAATAATATTCATTGTTTACAAGAAGTAATAATAATAAAAAATAATAATTTGGAAACAGGTCTTTGCTGCAGAATGTACTTAACACAGACTAGTAGATGCCAAATGTTATTTTTCCCCATAACCCCTCCTACTTTGCTCTTTGTAGATCAAATCAGTTTATGAATTACCTATCAGTTTTTGATATTTACATAATTCTTCCATTGTTTTGATTCCCCCTTATTAATGTATTTAAAAAAGCAAAAGATATTATATGGCTAATTAGCAAGTAACATTTTTATGCAATTCATATTGCTTATGAAACTAATTTCATGGTTGGGTACATACAGTAACAATCGAACATTGTGTCAAGACTATGAAGGGGAGCTCAGAGAGACATGAAAGGCTGCATTTTTTGTTCAGGTAAATTGTGGTTTATATTGCTTGTACATTTAGGACCTTATTCTGCAAACACAGTCAATGAGAGACAAGGACACGTGAGTAGAATGATGGCGATATCTTAGGCATTTTCAGGATCAACCTCTACTACCCCCCCATTTTATGTGTACAAGATGTCCTCTGGTCTGGTAATTGGATATCCAACTGCCCGGTTAACCTGTTCTGCTAGCAAAAGTGGTGATTCAGAACCTGCGTTCTTGGAACTGAATTTTCAAAGGGTGAGTGAAACGTGCCCACACTACTTCTAGATGTGTGTTGTTTTGTTTTGTTTGTGTGGAGCATGCAGAAGCCAGTGTTTACGTGCCTTTTGTCAGCAGATCTTTGCAATTGTCATCCATTCAGATTGTTCCAATGCGAAGTTTAATGTCTTGTGGGAGAAGAGAGAAGTCCTCAGTCTAAACACAGTAAATTGTGTGTGTGTGTGTGTGTGTGTGTGTGTGTGTGTGTGTGTGTGTTCACACACACACACACACACACACACACACACACACACACACACACACACACACACACACACACACACACATATCACTGATGTCAAAATCTTGTTTTATGGAAGAGGGATGGGGTTTGGACATCATTGACATGAAGTACAAGTATGTGTATTAACTCTCTCCTGCCACTCCCAACAGCTGTTATATTTCAAACCTTATTTTCAGGACTGCACATTTCTTTTGAATATCATTTGATGCTGATGGGTAAACAGGTACATTACATACATAAAAAAAATGGAGCTATGATAACCAGTGTTCCCCCAGAATAAAGACTTCTACAGCAACCTGTTTTCCAAACAGAAAAGACAAAATGAGTAGGAAACATTAATTTCAAACATCAGCTTCTGTTTCAATGGAAGGCTGACTTTTTTTAAAGGAAGTGCATGAATTGCATCTTCTTACTCAAAACTATTTGTATAGTTCATTGTTATATCTGTTGACTTTATTAATGGTCTGGCTCTGCAACTGGATGGACTGGTACATTTGCATATTATCCATTGCAGGATCAGGGCTCAAAATATGTTGTCACCCCAGCCAAGAGAAGCTATAGGAAATTATACCGACTTCTACTCTGACTTTCACATTAGCAATGGAATTAATTAAACTTGCAATGTCTTTGATAGATATGAGAGCCAGGAAAATTGTTCATAAGTCATCTGGAAAAAACAGCAGTAAGGTGGCAAAGTTTGCAGATGATCCAAAATGACTTGAGAGTTAATGCCAAAATTCACTTGAAGAGGTACAAAGAGCGCTCACAAAACTTGGGCAATAAACTGGCAGATAAATGTCAGTGTTGATAAATGCAAATTAATGCCCGGAAAACATCATCCCAACTATACCAACAAAGTGACTGGGTCTAAATAAGCTGTTACCACTCATGAAAGAGATCTGGGAGCCATCTTGGGTATTGAGCAGATGGTCTCAATGTACAGTGGCAGTCAAAAAAGCTAACTGAATGTTAGGACCCATTAGGAAAGGGGTAGATCAGAAAATAGAAAATACCATGAATTTATAAAGTGGCATTATGCTATGCCCCCGCCTTGAAGACTGCACACAGTTCCGGTTGGCCCGTCTCAGAAAGAGATGTTAGAATTGGAGAAGGTACAGAGAAGAGCAACAGAAATGATTAGGGGTGTGGAACAGCTTCCATATGAGGGGAGATTTAAAAGACTAGGACTGTTCATCTTAGAAAAGAGATGACAAAACCGGGGTGAGGGTTTTGGATAGAGATAAAATTCTGAATGGTGTGGAGAAAGCGGAGTAGGAACTGTCTTTTACCCCTTCTTGTAACACAAGAACCAGGGGTCACACAAAGGGTGCATCTACACTGCAGGGGTTAACTCGAAATAAGCTACGCAAACTGAGCTACATCAATTGCATAACTTATTTTGAAATTGGGAGCGTTTGCACAGCACTTATTTCGGAATAGAGTACTCTTCCTCTGACTGCCCTTACTCCTCGCACAATGAGGGATACAGGAGTGGGAGTAAGCAGTCCTCCAGCTTGACATTATTTCAGCATTATTTCGACATAACTGCTGGCTGTGTAGATGTGGACTATGTTATTTCGAAATAAAGTTGCTATGTAGATGTACCCAAAGAAATTAATAATCAGCTGGTTTAAAACAAACATAAGGAAGACGCACTTCACAAAATGCAGTCAACTTGTAGAACTCATTAATAGGGGATGTTGTGAAGGCCAAAAGCATAAATGGGTTTGGAAAGAATTGGGTAAGTTCATGGCGGATAGGTCCATTAATGGGTATTAGCCATAGTGGTCATGGCTGCAACCTGAAGCTCTGGGTGTCCCTAAACTCGTGACTGCCAGAAGTGGGGACTGTACAACGAAGAATGAATCACTCAATAATTGCCTGTTCTGTCCATTCCCTCTGAAGCATGTGGCGCTGGCCACTGTCCGATGACAGGATGGCTAGATGGGACCACTGGTCAGGCTGGGTCAAAACATTCTTTTTTTCTCATTAAAAAAATCCAGTTGGGTTCCAATCTCAGAGCTGATGGTTAGAAAAAACATACAGGGCATCTCTGCTGTAAATTGCCCCGGTATACATCTGTTCTTCTCTAAAGTCGTTGATGCTTATAGGAATTGATGCGTGATAAGTTCTCCCATTCCCCACTCTTCAGTCGCGCACACACACAAAAAAAGCAATTTGCGCAAATGGAAATCAGCCACAGGAAAAAAATGTCCTTGCTTTAAGTTGTTTCGCAATAAGTCCAAGTGTTTTGGAACAAATCTCGGACTTAGAGCAAGGACGGCCTGTGTTACATTAACAAACTGAACAAACTTGATCTGGAAGACACAAATGGGGGACATTTCATGGCCTTTTTACAGTAATTTTTCAGAGCCGAACTTCACCTAAATTTGTTATAATGCTCCAACAGATTTCAGCTGGATTGGAAAGAGTAGAGGTGTGGTGCCATCACAGAGAGCCAGGATACATGCTTTTCAAGGCTGTGAAACTTCAATCAAAATCTTATGGCCTTAGTTCAAGGCTACTCAACTTTGGAAGCCCCAGGGGCCACAATGATATTCACAGCATATGCCGAGGGCT
Source organism: Pelochelys cantorii (assembly GCA_032595735.1). Lineage (NCBI taxonomy): Eukaryota > Metazoa > Chordata > Testudines > Trionychidae > Pelochelys > Pelochelys cantorii. The sequence continues at coordinate 30,403,227 of CM064343.1, read as the reverse complement.
GCAGCTTAACTGTGGTTGCATATACATGCAGATATATATGCAAATAGCTTCTTTCACACTGTCAGGCATGAATACAAAGATTAAGCCTTAAGCCGCAGCGTCGGACCCAAACATGGCCAGTGCGAGGCAGTCAGCACCTCTCGGGCTCTGCCCACAAGGCTAAGTAGCCAGCACTTCCCACAGTGCCCCGGCGCTCCCAGCACCTCCTCTCTGGGGGCTAGAAATGCCAACACCCTGTACCCATCTGTTCCAGCCAGCCCGTCCGCTTGCGTCTTTCATTGCTCATCCCGCCTGGGTGACACCTGGCCATTGTGGAGCGTGTTCCCAGTGGAGGCCATGTTCAAAGGATCCCACCCGCGAGCCGCGTGTCGAGCTCTGCATAAACCTAAACCACCCCATGGGCCACAAACAAACGGGCCGCATGTTGAGTAGCCCTGCCTTAGTTTATAAATTCCCATAGAGGAAGGCACTGAATTGGATTAATTTAAAGTAGAACCTCAAGCTGACATTCATCTGAGGCTGCCTGCCCTTTCCATGCCAGCTGCTTGAATTACATGAAAGCTTCAGAGGGGTAGCCAAGTTAGTCTGTGACTAGAGAAACTTAAAAAAAAACAACCAATAGTCTAGCAACACCTTAAAGACTAACATGGGTGTTCTTTGGCTTTTCACAGTATGTAATCACAAGGGGGATTTTCAAAAGCTTCCAAGGGGTAGCCGAGTTAGTTTGTAACTGGAAAAACTTCAACAACAACGAGTCTAGCAGCACCTTAAAGACTAACAAAACATGTCGATGGTATCATGAGCTTTCGTGTGTACAACCCACTTCTAGTCTTTAAGCTGCTGCTAGACTAGTTGTTATTTAAGAGGGATTTTGTTGGCCACTAGAGGTCACTCTGTTCATAGAGTCTACAGAGAAAATGTGAAGTCTTCCAGCAAATTAGCCTCGTTTTCAAACTAGTGCCAATGTAAACAGACAGAAAATTGCTCGAGGGTGAGATGAGAAACCTGGTGTATAATGTCTCCTTTTTCTGGCTGGGAAGTGAATAACTTTTTACTGTCCACTATAAAATTACCACCTCAAAGCTTCAAGTGATCAGATACGATGCAGCAGCCACCAACTATTATCGTACCGTTAATTCATTGTGGCTCTCCAAAAAGAATTACAAAGAGGGTGTATGTGTGTGGGGGGGGGGGAGGGATTTGTTTTGGTAAAATATTCTGGAATGTATTGTTTAAACCCTGGTTTGCAAGGTCATTAAGTATGGGAGAAACAGCTTTTTTTAAAAAAGCAAGCCAGCAAAAAACTCAAAACTTTAAATGCTCAGATAATAAAAATGGCTTGGGGACAGAGGAAACCACAAAAAGTGAGGAAATTCAGGATGAAGGCTAAAACTCCATTAACTCATTCTGGCATGCTTACAATCTGTAATACCTATGGCTGTAGCCTAATGTTGAGAGAATCTGTTATGGCTGGAACTCTGTCCTCAGTTCCTAGGTTCCTGGGTTTTGATGGTTTAAATCCGACTTTTGTTAATTAGACTGTTGTCATTGTAATTATATTTTACAGTTTACAAGAGAGAAAAAATTACTGACTTAAAAAGAACTTGGAGTTGATCCTGCAGAAGCCTGGAAATTTGCCATGTTCAGTGGTCCTGAAATAGCCCTACCCACTAATGAACTTTCATGCTTTATACACATATTAAAATGGCACATCACCTTTAAAAATAATTATTAAACTTCCAGACCATAAGGGGTTTTTTTTATTAAAAGGCAAGATGTCCAGTATGAAGAACCATTAAGTCTTCCCTTCACTTCTGAATTTTCTCATACATTGCAAAACATGGGGGGAGGCGGGTTGAATTTCCATAATTTGGATAGTTAGTATCACTATTTTCAGTCCTCGGTTCATTGTTTTACTTTATACAATAAATAAAAGGCAATTTTTAAATGCCTTATCCATAGTCCTGGATATTTTTCTACATGTAGGCCAAGGCAGCCCATCCACAAAGCCTTTTATTCGTTGATCAAATTAATCCATATTGCAACAATCCGAATCCTAGCAATGAGAGAGATGGGACTTACTAGTTGGGTCATCTAGTCCATTTCACTCCCGCATTTCTAGTCTGTGCTGGATTGTTCATTATACAGGTTGAAACTGTCTAGTTCAGCACACTCTGATCCAGCAACATCCAAGGTCCAGCAGGATTTAAATTAGCCAGACATCCCCTTATCATGGGTGTAGCCAAGTTTCCCGTGGTCCTGTAATGTTTGTTTACAGCCACCAGTCCTGGTTATCTGTCTTTTGTGCTGTTGTTTAACTCTAAATGACCCCTAAATGTCTTCTAAGAACCCAGCAAGCAGTGGAAATGTTCAGGGCTGGATTAAGGGGAGGGTTGCTGGGCAGCTGCCTGGTGCGCCAACCTATGGGGGGGCGCGTGATGGCAGCTGTATGGGACGCCGCGCACCCGGCCGCACGGTGCCCCTTAGAGCTGCAATCAGGCACCACACACCCGATCGCCGCTGTAAGGTGCGCAGCATGCCGGGGGGCGGGGCTGCGCATGCGCCGTGCACCTGGGGGCAGAGCTGCGCATGCGTCGCACGTCCGCTGCCCAGGACGCAGGAATAGCTCAAGCCAGCCCTGGAAGTGTTGGTAATGCTGCTCGACAATATAGACCTCCCATGATTTGGCAAATTCTCTGGTCTGGCACCAGTCAGGTCTTGAGGGTGCTGGACTAGAGAGGTTCAACCTGTAGTACTGTTTACCTGCCAGTGATTTATCTCAATTAGGCACTAATTATAAGGAACAAACCCACCCCTGTCTTTGCCTCACCATATGAGATTAGGGACCCGTTGCTATGTGTTTATGGTACTGCAGCTACATTTTCTTTTTAGCTCAGTCAGAGCTAGTGCCGCCTCCTCCAAGTGGAATTTTACATCTCCGTCTTGAGGAGAGTAAGATTACGAAGGGATATTCCCCAAGGTCAGGTGGAATTAGTTAAACCCAACTCACCTGAGTCCTTGGCCAGTGCTTTAACCACCAAGCCATTTTTTCTTTGGCCTCTACACAGCTGACTTTTCCAATGTCAATGGACTGTTGTTTGTACTCTTAAGCAAATGCAGAAATGTGCCAGAGAGAAACGTGAGGAGTTAATTTACTATTCCAGCTGGGAGCCAAGGCGGGAATAGGTCAAAAGCAATTGTGAGTGGCCATGTACAAATGTCTTAAATGAGAGTGGGGGAGCAGTTTGATCTCAAACAATGGACATTATTGCAGAGAGGGTGGGAGGTTACACTGTCAAACTGCCTTAATTTAATGGAAAACACATGCTGATGAGTCCCCTCCTCCTGGACCTCAAGGCTGGGAAACTTTTGCCAGCTCCCTGCAGTTCACAATCAGGGAAAGTACACTCCAGCAAACACAATGCCGGTCAAAGCTGCAGTTGTACACTGCTTCTTTCTTTTTCTCCTCTTGCCTGGTTTCACCTGCTCCTGTCCTAGCCGCTGCCTGTGTTTTAGGACTACAGTACGATGCATGCATCTGATGCTGGAAAACATCCCTGAAGTTCCACCCCAGACAAACATACTGTAAGTAGCAGATTTCATTTTGCATGCATGATCCATCTTTGAGGAGAGAAAAGAAAAGCCTTGGTTTTTACACCTTGCTTTTCCTGCAGGAATGCCTGTATTGCAAAAAGCCTTACATCTTCAGAGACTCTCTCGCTTAGCCTCAGTCAATAATGTTTAATGGGTCACCTAGGGGAAACTAAACAGCAAATAAGATCACAAAAAAGGATGATTTCTCAGTCTCCAAAGTTGAAAGGAAGATGATAGATCAACTTTTTTTTACTGGAGAGAAAGCTTTGGGCAAACAGGAGGTGTGGGGCACACTGGGTGTTCTACTTTTCTGTATGCAAAGAGGCTGTGTCTTTATTTTTGTTTTGGTTCTTGCCTATAAATGCAATTCCATCCCTGTATCTACTTTCTTTCCTTTAGTTTCTCACTTTCCAGACCCAAATGGGGGAGGGGAGAGGAGAGGAACTGAAAGTTTATTTGGGGTGCCAAATAATAATGGGAAACCTTATACATTCTTAAAAATCGCTGGTTTGTTAGTACTTTTGTTTTAAGGGGGTGGGGGCTACAGTGGGCAAGACTATTTTGTTGCTGTGTCTATTTCAATGGAAGATCAGAGTAACAAAACGAGGGGGTGCACACAGCATTTTGAGGCCAATCTGGGGCTTCTGAAGAACTTTTGGTAATAGACGTGGGAGAGCAAACTTCCTATGCTTTTAAGGAATGGTAAATTCTAAAATTCCAGAATGGCTTTAAGGCGTATCTGGCCACAGCAGATAATGATTTCTTAGTCTGGAGAATTGGGTAGTATCAAAAGCGGACAGGAAATTGTAAAAGGTGTATGTTTTGTTCTCAGTTTGGTTGCTGTTGATTGTGGAACTTGTTCAAAATTAACTACCTGAGGATCACTTCCATGTGACCAAATTCTGATCTCACCTGGGGTGTCTATCTTAGTTTTTTCACCCTAAAATTTCCCTCTGTTAAAAGTGTAGCCTTACTATTGGCAACAATGCATGACTGTGCAGATGGTATGCCGCCGGCATTTTAACCGCAATGGCATATTCTTGTTCTGAGAGTGACTTAACAACACAGGAGGCCACATGCAAGCAGTTCCCATGCCAGCTCTGCCTGGTGCCACTGGTACTTTGTGCATGTCTAAAAGTTTAGAAAATCTAGTTATTTGGTTTAATGTGACAGGCAAAGGTAGCAAGCTACTCAGAGCTGAACAGGGTTATGCAGGGTTGGGCTCAGATGTCAAATTAAATAAAAACCATCCCATCTTGATGTAAATCCCTGGATCAGGTTTTAATATTTCAGACACTTTCTGTGGCTCAATCTAACGTGGTCCATCTAATTAAAAGCTGGACTCATACTGATAAATCTTTATGGAACACCCGAGCCAAGTTAAATAGTCTCTGTTATTCATAAGTCACGGCAAAGATATACAAATAAAAATACACCAGGTCTCTGGCTGTCCTGAGGATCTTATAATCTCATTGAAATAAATAGTGCTGCGAGGCAGCTTTCTGTTTGATCCATTATAAAAGTGTTTAGTCATTCACATGCTGTTTAAAAGTTGCCAGCTATCAAAAGGTGCTTCTTAAAAACCCCCAGCTGTTCCAGATTTTTATGACGCCGTCATACGTCTTCCTCCCGGGAGAAGGCATTCTTCGTCGGTGTGAGCCTCCAGAGGCATGGCCAAATGAATAGCCAGGTGATGGGGCTCCTATCTGGAATAAAAAAAGATGGAATTACGATCCTAGCTCATCTGAGTCACAGTGTGATATGGGTGGAACGTACTGGTATGAGACACAAATACAAACATCCAAATCCCAGGCCCCAGTTCTGTCTGTGCCTCTCTAAAATCGAAAGCAGCTGCACGTCTCCAGGTGGGTATTCCTCTGGTGGGTGGAGTGATAGACGGTGCAGATCCATTGTAGCTGGCCCAGTGCCACTCTCCCTCCAGCACCCGGTGTCGGGAAGAGAGGAATTGGGGTCAGTACAGACTGGGCTGTAGCAAACTCCTACGAGAGCATGGCCCTAGGGGGGCTTTAGCCAGCAGGTGTAACTTAGAGCCGCCCTTAGCCTGATCTAGGTGATCCCAGGACTGGTTTAGAACCATCCCCACAGTTTATTCACTGCTCCTGGCTCCTTTTGGTTCTCATCCCCTGCAGCTGGGTGCAGAGGAGGAGCTGGCCGAGGGTCTGGTTTTAGCAATGGAATATTTATCCTTGGTAATGAAGTCCGGAGGACGGAACATGATGGCAGTAATGGCTACATGTGTACAGCTAAGTAAGCTATAAAAATGGATGACGGATAACTGCAAATGTACTTTGGCTGTCGTTCATCCCGCTGAAGCGGGGTTAGCCAGATGTGATTTGTTGGTTACCACTGGGACGAAGGCAGCTCTTTTAGCCAACAGCCCAAAGAAGGCAACAGCTGGGAAACATACACTCTGAAAATTTCAATAGGTCTTTAACCTTCTGAGCCATTTGTTTTATAGCATAACATTTCCAACCGTAAACTACGAAACATGTTGGTATGGGGAACAGGCCAAGCAGGAAGAATTTCCCTGTAGCTAGAAGCGAATGGATTCCAGTCATATTATTCACGGATTATTCTCCTTTTCATTCGATGTAGATCTGATTCGGAGTTGTGTTCTCACTAAACTTAATTCAGGCTACAACAAAGAACGTGCAGCATCTGTGACCTGAACTCATTGCTGGCTAACGCAGTCGGTCCATCTCCTTTTATGTAGCGGGGCACTCAGGACGTGTTTTCTGCAGCTGTCCAAGCTGATGCATTTTGCCTTCCCTCGCTGATTTGCAGCATGCTATGTCAGCTGCTGATCTTCTCCCCAGAGGTGGCTGCCCGTTAGTGGTGAATCGTGTACGTGTGTAGTTTGGGAGACCCTTTGGAGTCACGGGCGATCAATGTTCTGATATAGAAATTCAGTGCTCTGGCCTCAAGAAATCATATTGAGCAAATGCGTTCTTGTTGGATGGGCTGCTCCCTTCGCGCTGCTTCTACCCTATAGCTCAAAATTTCTGCTGCACGGGTGGATGGGGGAGAAGGTGGGGGAACTGAGCAGTAATTTCCTCTCTGTGTTCAACATATATGTCTACACGCACACTGGCCGTCCCAAGTGTTATCTCTTTCCAATGAATCCTCTTTATTCAGGCTATGTAAATGGCCTCCAGAACTAAACCCTTTGGTGTTGGCCAGAATTTTTTCTCTGAAAACCTCAGTTTATAAGAAGGAAAATGGACATAATTATTCAATAATCACCGTTTTTCCCTATTTGGGGAGTGCGCCTGCATCCTTCATGCAAGATGGAAAATCTCATGGTGACTTAGACTCCAAAATGCTTTTCCTAAGGGCAGTGGTTACAACCATGGTCAGATTCTAATTTGAGCCCTCATATTCTTTCTGATTAACGGTCCTCCTCCTCCCTGCAGTTTCAGCAGAATCTTGCTGTCCTGGACTGAAGCATAGAATTTCTGTGGGCTGTTGAAACAGCTGCTGCATTTGCTCAAAGAGGTGGCTGTGCTACAGTGGGGTGGGGAGGGCGAAGTAACTCCATCTTTTCTAAGCAAGTACCTCTATTTGTATGTGTGTGCGCATGCCGAGGCTTGAAACAAGCTGGAACAGATGCAACTAGTAAATCAATATAAAAGCAAAAACAGCAAGGGAGTTCTGTTGAGACTAACAGATTTATTAGGGCATAAGTTTTCATGAGTAAAACCCACTTCATCAGATAAAAGGTAGTGGAAGCTACAGAAGCAGGGGTCTATATAAAGAAGAAGTTGCTTGTGGTTATGAAACTAATCAAGTCAGGGTGGAAGTGGGTCATTCACAGCATTTGTTGGGGAGATGTGAATATACAGAGAGGGGAAATGGCCTTTGTAATGTGTTAACCAGTTGAGATCCTTATTCAATCTTAAGTTGATTGTGTTGAATTTGCAAATGAACATCAGTTCAGCTGTCTCTGTTTGTAACCTGTTTTTTGATATTCTTTTGTAGAGTATCCTTCTTATGCCCTAATAAATCTGTCTCTAAGGGTACGTCTCCACAGCAGCGTTGTTTCAAAATAATGTTTTATGTGGCTACAATTCAGAGCACGATGCAAGCAATTTCATCTGCTGTCTCTAGAGACAGGCCTGAACTGTAACCCCCAAATCTGATCACACTGATGGGCTCTGGCAATTTCAAATGTGGGTCTACACCTCATTCTTCAGCCATGTCTTGACTTACCACATTATGGGGTGGTATCACTTAATTTGGTCTGACATGCTCTAAACCACGTCAGAGCCCTGATCTAATTCCTGTCAGCAAAAACCCAACTGAAGTTTTTGTGCTGTAGCGATATAGCATGCTTCACAGCTCAATAGCACATCTGCTAATTAAAAGGCACTGGAAAATGTAGGTTTCTTCCTACCCACATCTTCTGAGTGTTGCTGGGTAGTGGCCTCCGCTCTTAAATACTCCGTATAATGTCAAGTGTCTCCTGTGATGCTAGAAAAAAAAAGGGGGTTTCCAGGAGACAGGATTCTATTCAAACAGCTGGATCCCTAAATGGTGTAAATCAATCTGATCCATTGACATCAATGGATCAGACTGAATCACGCCGTCTAAAGATCCAGCTATTTGAATCCTGCCTCCTGGAAATACAGCTTAAGATCTGGGCCCTGATGCATATGGCATCCTAAGGAAAAACTCCATACTAGAGATTGTTCTAGTAACAGTGTTCATGCCAGACTAACACGGCGGTGCATAGCTTTGTAGTTCTCTCGGGATGAGTAGGGGGAATAGTGCTATGGTAACACTATGCTTTTATGCAGGTTCATTATAAATCACTGAAGTACGACGTAATTAAAAACATCAAATTGTCTTTATTCAGATGAACACAGGAGCCCTTCCTTTATCCAGTGCTAACTCTCTCACATTGCTTTCAGGGGCATTGGCCATGATGGGATGCGGAAGACAAAGGCAAGCCAAAGTGTTAGTGGTAGGAAAGGAAAGTGAAAATACATTCTTAATTGCTGCCTAACTCGTTCCTAGAAATTCTGTGTGCTTGGGGTTCGGTTGTACCAGGATAATGGGATGTGCATGAAATGCGATTGTTTCATATCCCCCAGAAAGGGAGGGGTGTGATGGCAGAAAGGGTTATACTCACACATGACCACAGGAGGACAGCAAGCACAGGGACAGGAATGACAACAGGGGGTGGGGGGGAAAGCACCCCGGTGAGCAGCCACTGTCCAGCAGCACCTGCCACCCGTCCTGCCTTGGGGAGCAGCTGCCAGCCGCCGCATGGTCCCTGCTGCCCTGGGCTGGTTCTGGGGAGCACCGATGTCCCCTCTGCTCCCAGGCTGGTGTTACAGAAATAAAATCTGCTATATATGTGAGAGGGTTTGTCTGTGAGTGAATGAGCCTGCCTGCCTGTCTGTTTGTTTGTTCCAGACCTTCTGCTAAACAGTAAGAGCTAGGACCACCAAATGCAGTAGACAGCTTCCTCGTATCATATCTTAAAGCAAAGTCAGGGTTTGGTTGTGCCAGGACAACAGGATGTGCCTGGAATGCGATTGTTTCTCATACCACGGAAAGGGAGGATTTTGCTAGCAGGGACAGTTATACTGTATAATGACCACAGGAGGGCAGCAAGCTGCGTGGGGTAGCTATAATCCCATTGGGGCGGCAGGGATAGAGAAAGGGACAGCTATCTACTATATATTAGAAAGAGTTTGTCTGTGTGTCCGTGTGTCTTTTCCCCCAGTCGGGGGACATGCACCCCTCTACCAGCTGTGCCCGCGGGAGTGGCAGCAGCCATGGACAGGTGCTTCACACCTGGCCCCAAGCTGCTACGGTGAGAGAGGGCTGGGGTTGTCCTCTGTCCCTGGTGCAGCCTGCATACTGAATCCCCCCACCCTCATCCCTGAGCAATGATGTAAATGAAGCCTGGACATTTTCATTTTATTTCCCACCCCCCTCCCAAAAAAACCCCAAAAAACAAAATTAAGTTAAGGACCTGAGCCACGCCAGGTAAATCTTCTAGTTAAAAATATTTCCCCTTGTCTCACAGGCCTGGTCTACACAACAAAGTTGCACCTGCCTAACTTCCCTCTTGTTTTGTTTTGTTTTGTTTTTTGTTAACTTATTGAGAGAAACTGGTGCAAACCCGAGCATGGACACTTCGGGTACGTCTAGACAGTGGGGCTATTTCAGGATACCAGAAATATTTTTCGAAATAACAGGTGCGCTTTTTCAGCATCCCTGTAACCCTTGTTCCACGAGGATTAAGGGATGTGTGGAAATAGCACGTTATTTTGAAATACAATCAAAATGCAGGGCTTGACAAATGGTGGCGAAATCCACTCGCCAGTCCCGCACCGCGCATGCACCAGACCTGCACTGCCCATGCATGTACCGCCAGTGAACAGGGCAACCGTCTGAAATCTACTCGCCACGGGCGAGTAGATAAACGGATTTGTCAAGCCCTGGAAATAAGATTATTTTGAGTTTAGAGTGCTGTGTAGATGCCCCCTTATTTTGATGGGAGGGCCTTACTCTGGTTTGACATAATCAGATTCCCAGCTGACTTAAACTAAACCACATGAATCCCGTTTGAAGCTAAACTGAGCACCCATTTTACTAAACAGGTTAGCATTTGCAGCATTAGCTAGCCCACTGCAAGGCGGCCAGGCCTTGGCTCCCTAGGGTGTCGCTGCAGCTGTGCACGGGAGAGCCGGCTCGAGCGTAGCCAGCTGGAATCCAGTTGAGAGCGCACAGCCTGCAGCGCGGGTTAGCGAGCCAACTATGTCCCCAGGAGTCATGCGAGGCTTGTTCCACTTGCACTGGGCTGTCTCCACTGACACCGTTGTGTGAGCTAGCAGGACTAAGGCTGGCTGTGCTTGATGTTCACCCTGCAGCGGCAGCCTTGTGTTACCCTTGGAGAAGCAGAACTAGCAGACTGTTGTTTGGGGGATGAGGCAATACGCTGCATTTATTGTGAAGGCAGAATGCGTTGCTGCAGAGCTGGCTGGCAGGAGGAAAGCTGTGAGCTTAGTCTCTGGGACAAAAATGTGCTTGTTAGTTTAAGGCAGGGCTGCTCCACTTTGGAAACCCCCAGGGGCCACAGTGATACTCACAGCACATGCCAAGGGCTGCAACTTAAGCGTGTTTGCATATACATGCAAATATATGCGAATAGCTTCTTTCACACTGACGGGAATGAATACAAAGATTAAGGCAAGACGACACAACACATAGGCCCCATTTAAGTCAGTTCTGCTGATATTCATAAAATGCAACAGCTACCTGATTTCCACCCATATCACAGCACTTCTAATGAGCCATGAGAAGTCCAGGAAAGTAACTACTAAAACACATAGCAACAGAAGACCAGTATATTGACTACTTTTTTGTTTTGACTCCCACCCACAGGCTGCCTGTTGAGTAGCCCTGCGTAAACCCAAACCACAACACAGGCCCCAAACAGATGAGCTGGTGGCCCATGGGCTGCATGTTGAGTCGCCCTGGTTTAAAGAAATGCTACATTTTCAATGAGAGGTCCCTGGGGATGGGGAGGGGGGGAAAGGAGGGGAGGATGAAGTTCCAGAGAAGGGTGAAAAGCAAACTTGTGAGTCTGCAGGCCAAGAATTTCCCAAGTCTTGCATCTCGTTCCTTTGCCAGCTACCCGTGGGCTCTGAGACTTAGTACACTTGAATGGATCCAGAACCCATAAAAGCAGTTTATGGGGCCGTGCTTGGGATTTATGGGGCTCTATGCCGTCCTAGTAAACGGGTGCCCCTAGGCCGGATGGCAGCCTAGGGGGTGCTTTTTTTAGAGATGTGGCTCTATAATCTTTAGCAGCACACTCGTGAAATATTCTTAAAGCAAATTTTAAACTCAGGTCCTGTGGACTAACGTCGTAAATTCAGAAGCTGACAGGATATATCTGGCAAACGCCTCTTCAGTGGCTTCATTACCACTGGAGTGGCTCTTTCACAGGGTCAGGGTTCTGCTCATACTCTGGCAGGTGTTGTCACTTTGAATGCCTGATCCTTTCCAGAGGAAGCAGGGCCACTGAACAGGGATAGGAAGAAGCAGATGGGTGGACTTTAAGACCCAGTGGCATCCCAAAATTTCAGGTGTGTATTCTGCATATGGGTCAGGGTGGCCCTGGCAGTTCAGGAGAAGTAGAAGAGGAAGAGAAACCAGTAGGAGGTAGAGGTAGGAGAGTGCTCATTTAGACTGCAAGGGATCATAGAACACTAGGACTGGAAGGGCCCTTGAGAGGTCATCAAGTCCAGTCCCCTGCCCTCACAGCAGGACCAAGCATCATCTAGATCATCCCTGGTAGATGTCTATCCAACCTGCTCTTAAATATCTCCAGTGAAGGAGATTTCACTACCTCCCTAGGCAATTTATTCCAGTGTTTAACCACCCTGACAGGAAGTTTTTCCTAATGTCCTCCCTTGCTGCAATTTAAGCCCATTCCTTCTTGTCCTAACATTAGAGGGCCAAGGAGAACAATTTTTCTCCCTCCTCCTTGTAACACACTTTTAGATACTTGAAAACAGCGATCATGTCCCCTCTCAGTCTTCTCTTTTCCAAACTAAACAAGCCCAGTTCTTTCATCCTTCCCTCATAGCTCATGTTCTCTTGACCTTGAATCATTTTTGTTGCTCTTCTTTGGACCTTCTCCAATTTCTGCACATCTTTCCTGAAATGCGGTGCTCAGAACTGGACACAATACTCCAACTGAGGCCTAATCCGTTCAGAGTAAAGCAGAAGAATGACTTCTCGTGTCTTGCTCACAACACTCCTGTTAATGCCTCCCAGAACTATGTTTGCTTTTTTTGCAACCGTGTGACACTGTTGAGTCATATGTAGCTTATGGTCCTCTATTACCCCCTAGATCAATGTTTCTCAATCAGCGGTACGAGTACCCTTAGGGGTACTCAAGAGAAGTCAGGGGGGTACGTCAGTACAACTGAAATTTGGAGAAAACTGAATTTTTGTTTTAAGTTTTACAGCTCTTTATTATTTTTGTACTTTTTACACCCAAAAAATTCATCGCCCGCCCAGCTATGATTAAATTGTTTAAACAAATGTGTTGCAATGGTAGAAAAAAAACTTGTGTGTCTGAAAACTATAGGTACTGGGGGTACTTATTTTTTTAAGGGGTATTTTATAAAAAAAAATTGAGAAACGCCCTAGATCATGCCTCCTTGTCTGTCTGTACAGCTCCTGGCACACTGCAGCATTATACACATCATAATAATATAGGCATGGGCACATTGTGGAGAGAGAATCCAGGCTGGTGTTTTCAAAGGTGCCTAAGGGAATGAAGTGCCCAGCTCTCAGTGAATTTGGGAGTTGAAGACCCAGTTCACTGCCCCTCCTTTGAAAACCCCAGCTCATCCAAAGACGAGTCTGGGATTGGTGGGGAGTCTGAGCATCCCAGTCACATGGGAGCAGGTGGCTTGGTTGCCAGAGGTGTTTTGCCTGGCAACTGATGGGAGCTGCTTTGCACCAGGCCGCTCATGCTTACTTTGCAACGGCAGATAATGGGGCAAATGGAGCGTCTCTGTGATTCTCTGGTGACTGGGGCCTGGTCGAGGAACCATGTTCAGAATGCAAGGGTTCTGTTCCTGATGCAGACGCGTTCTTGCTGGATTGCACTGGTGGAGTTGGGGGCTTTGACAGTGAGGAAAACCCACAGCAAAAGAATGCAGACTTGCATCGGGAGTCCTACACAATAAGCGTGTACCCCCCAGTGCTGCTGTTTCCATGGCATCATTTTCTGAGTGGGGCAACACTTTAACCTTGCCAAAAAAAAAAAAAAAAAAAAGAGTCCTAGAGAAATAGAGGCTGCATTTATGGGGTTATAGTTTCTAGCTGAGTTTTCTGTGCTTTTTCATTTATTTTTTTGTTCAGGAGGAGCTGTGTGTGTGTGTGTGTGTGTGTGTGTACACTCAACTGCTGGGGCATGAAACATAACAGAAGAAGGAGGGGTCACCAAATGAAATGAGTAAGTTGCAGGTTTAAAACAAACAAAAGGAAGTTTTTCTTCACACAGCACACAGTTAATCTGTGGAACTCCTTGCCAGAGGATTTTGTGAAGGTCAGGACTTTAACAGCATTCAAAAAAAGAATTAGATACATTCATGGAGGTTAGGTCCATCTATAGTTATTAGCCAGGATGGGTAGGAATGGTGTCCCTAGACTCTGTCAGAGGCTGGAAATGGAAGACAGGAGAGGGATCAGTTGATGATTACCTGTTCTGTTCACTCCCTCTGGGGCATCTGGCATTGGCCACTGTCCAAAAGACAGGATACTGGGCTAGATGGACCTTTGGTCTGACCTGGTATGGCCGTTCTTATGTTCTCATGTTCTTATGAAAGATTTTAGTCTTTTTTGTTCACTAGTACAGACTGATTTTCACGTCCAGTCTGTGGCCCATAGTGCCCTTTTACTCTTTACTACTTGCTTCCCGTTTGGATGCAACATGCTCACAACAAGCTCCAGCCCAGCCCTTTTATCTTTCTTTCATTCCTTTCTGTTACAGTTCCCATTACCTGTAGCCAGCTGCCTGTATTAATTACAGAGTTCTTTACAGCCCCCCCGGGCGGTGCGGGGGGTTGCGTGTCTGGGTTAGAATGTACAATTCAAACATGCATTTCTTCAGTTCTTTTCACATCCAGTCTTCCATCATATGCTGTTAACAAGACAGCGGAGAATGGCATATGAGTTGCCACGTCACTTTTTCCATACTTGATTGTGTGCAGCTTTATAGTAGCTGCCCTTCCCCTGAAAAATGGGCATGTTCCTTGTTCTCCATCTCATCCAGTTTCCTGTTATCAGGGTAGCAGAGCGTACATGGAATCTCGCACCAACCATCTAAGGTCAGTGAACTTGCCTTTCGGACAACACAGTCATGAATCATTAAAGCACGTCAGGAGAGGCGGTCAAAAAGAGCAAAACAGCTTTGTGACACAATTTGATACTTCAGAGTTGTTTCCATTTTGCAGGGTTTGCAATGGGCCTCTCCTTAGTTTGTCTTTACACTTGTGGAATATTTATGGAACAAATGCAGCATTTTCAATTTTCATTTTTCCTTTCTCTTGCTTCCTTTCTCAGTTTCTTCCCCTTTTGGCACACGTTGCAATACAATGAATCGTGATCAGAGTTTGGAGGGGAAGGAGAAGCCAGTTTCCCCCCGCCCCCTCACCACCACCTTTTTCCCTTTAACTTTTCCAAAGTTGGAGACATTTTGAAAATTTACGGAGTGCAAAAATAAATTAATTAAAGAAAGTGAGGGGATGGGGCCCTTTGCTGTCCTCTATTTTATAACATTAAGAGGCAAAAAAAGGGGGGGGGAACAATAATGGAAATGTTAGGAAACTTCTGTTTTAAACTAAACATTGTTTTGTTGTTTCAAAACTTCCTCTTAAATAATTGAAAGTTTAATTTAAAAAAAAAAACTTTGCCTGTGGCAGGGGGAGGGGGGAATCATTTTTGATTACACTCCATTTTTGGCAGAAAAATTTCAGCCAGACTCTACAAACAGGCAGTTGAGGAAACATCAACACCCATAGTAAACATCCAAACTTCATAACGCGCACCCATGTTCCCAAACATCTCCGCTCCCACATCAAAGTCTCTTGCAGTTCCGCTCTGGAATGCACGTAGAATCAATCACAGAACTGTAGAACACTAGAACTGGAAGGAACATGGATGGGTCATTTAGTGCAGTCCCCTTCCTCACAGCAGGACCAAGCATGGTCTAGATCATCCCTGATAGGCGTCTATCTAACCTGCTCCTCAATATATCCAGTGATGGAGACTCCACAATCTCCCTAGGCAATTTATTCCAGTGTTTAACCACCCTGACTGGAAGCTTTTCCTAATCTCTAACCCAGTGGTCCCAAACTCCCGGCCCACAGGCCATCCTTGGCCCTGTGCAATCTGGTTTGGGACTCCCAGCGGGCCACGGAGGGTGGGGGGGCTGCCATTACAGGCCTCCAAACCCCACCATCACCCCACCCTCTGCCCCGCATGGCACTCCATCCCTGAGGACATGGCTTCAGGGATCACCTAGGGGGCACTGGTGTGGTGCAGAGGTAGAGGTTGTGTCACCTTCTCCTCTCCCGCACTCTCTGTGGTGACAGGAATCATGGGGAAGCAGAGTGCAGTGGTGTTAAGTGCACTTTGACCAATGTGCCTCCACCACATGAGCTAAAAACCAGCTAAGGCTGTAGAGCAGACTTTGCTCTCCCTTGTCAGCGGTCCCAGTACCTCTGGGTTACACTATCCGCAGAGGTCAAGGAGAACAATTTTTCTCCCTCTTCCTTGTAAGAACCTTTTAGGTACTTGACAGCGGTTACCACATCCCCTCTCCATCTTCTCTTTCCCGGGTTCCTGAAATGTGGTGCCCAGCACTGGACACCATTATCCAGTCAAGGCCTAATGAGCACAAAGTAGAGTGGAAGAATGATGTCTCGTGTCTTGCTCACAACACTCCTGTTACTGCATCCCAGAGGGATGTTTGCTTTTTTTTGCAACACTGTCACACTGTTGACTTATACTTAAGGTGTGGTCCATTATGACTCCTAGATCCCTTTCTGCAGTACTCCTTCCTAGACAATCACTTACCATTCTGTATGTGTTAAATTGATTTTGTTTCTTCCTAATGAAGTAGTTTGCATTTGTCCTTACTGAATTTCATCCTATTTATTTCAAGTGTGTTCAGAACATTTTGATTATTCCCTCATCTGCCAAAGCACTTGCAACTCCTCCCAGCTTAGTCTCCTCTGTAAACTTTATAAGCATAATCTCTATGTCATTATCTAAACCGTTGATGAAGATATTGAACAGAGTGGGTTCCAAAACTGATCCCACTTGTTATGCCCTTCCAGCATGACTGAACCATTGATAACTGCTCTCTGGGAATGCTTATCCAACCAGTTACGCACCCGCTGGATGGTAGTCCCTTCTAGGTTGTAGTTATCCAGTTTATAAGGTCATGTGAGACTATATCAAATACTTTACTATTACCAGCTCTACTGTTTGCCCCTTAGCCACAAAGCCCTGGTCTACACAGGGAGTTATTTTGAAAAAAACTCCCTTTATTTCAAAATAACAAGCAGAGCATTCACACCCCCAAGACAATTATTTTGAAATAATGAGCTGGTCATTTTGAAAAAATAACTCCTGCTTTGCATGAGGAATAACACTTATTTCAAAATAGTTATTTCGAAATAGCGTAGTGTGGGCGCTCCTCTGCTGCTATTTTGAAATAACTATTCCCCAGAAGTTTCAGAGGGGTAGCCAAGTTAGTCTGCAACAGGAAAAACTTTAAAAACAACAAATAGTCTGGTAGCACTTTAAGGACTAACAAAAAATGTAGCTGGTACCATGACTCCCCAGAGTCATTCAAAGTAATTATTCCCCACTGCTTCCTGGGGCTCTAAGCTGAGGTAGTGCGTCCACATTACGGGAGCCTGCTTTGGGCTAATTTCAAGGCTTCCCTGTAATGTGGACACACTATTTTGAAATAAGTTATTTTGAAATAATTTCCTAGTTATTTCGAAATAATTTCCTTATGCCCAAAGAAAGCTGTCAGGTTGGTTTGACACAATTTGTTCTTAACAAATCCATGCTGACTGTTACTTATCACCTTATTGTCTTCCTGATGTTTGCAAATGGATTCCTTAATTACTTGCTCCATTATCTTCCCTAGCACAGATGTTAAAAGCTGACTGGTCTGTAGTTTCCTGGGTTGTCCTTATTTCCTTTTTTATAGATGGGTACTAGATTTGCCCTTTTTAAGTCTTCTGGAATCTCTCCTGTCTTCCATGACTTTTCAAAGATTTAGAGGGGTAGTCGAGTTAGTCTGTAACTGGAAAAACTTAAAAAAACAACAAAGAAGTGAGTTTTGCCCACGAAAGGTCATGGTACCATCTACATGTTTTCTTAAGGTATGTCTACACTACAGCGTTATTTCAAAATATCTAATTTTGAAATAACGCGTCTATACACACAATGCATTTCAAAATAGCTTTTTGCTATTTCAGAATAGTGCGTCCACACTGATTGGGCGCTGAATTGCATTTAAGGCCAGCCGGAACTGGTTCCGGCAGGGCATCAGGTCAGAAGTTACTTTGTGGCCAGGGCAACCAGCAGGGCAACCTGGGAAAGGCTGGAGGCCCCCTATTTTGAAATAAGCATCTACACAGCACTTATTTCGAAATAGCAATTTCGAAATTGGCGCTATTCCTCATGGAATGAGGTTTACCAATTTCGAAATAAGCCCTCCGCTATTTCAAATTAATTTCAAAATAGCAGTTGGCTTGTGTAGACGCTAGGAAAGTTATTTTGAAATAATGGCTGTTATGCTGAAATAACTTTGCTGTGTAGACATACCCTTCGTCTTTTTGTTAGACTATTCGTTGTTTTTTAAATTTTTCAAAGATGCTAGCTAAAGGCTCAGATACCTCCTCTATCAGTTCTTTGAGTACTTAGGATACATTTTACCCCACCCTGGTGACTTGAAGACATCTAACTTGTCTAAGTAAATTTTAACATATTCTTTTTCTATTTTAACTTGTGAACCTACCTAATTTTCTCTGGCATTCATTATGCTCGGCATCCAATTACCACCAACCTTCTCAGTAAAAACCCAAACAAAGCCATTAAGCCCCTTTGCCATTTCCACATTTTCTGTTAGTGGTTTTTCCCTCTTCATTGAGTAACGGTTAAGCTAGAGTGGTGTCTTGCAATAGTGCCTATTTTTTCAATGCAGGGGAATAATTTGCTCTTACTCCCTGAATAATGTCCCTTTGAAAAACTGACAACTGTCTTCAGTTGTTTTTCCTCTTAGTCTTGCTTCCCATGGGACTTTACCTATCAATACCTTGATTTTGCAAAAGTCTGCCTTCTTGAAATCCATCATCTTTATTTTGCTGTTCTCCCTCCTACTATTTCTTAGAAACATACCTTCTACTTTCAAATTCTCAAACAATTCCTCTCTATTTGTTAAAATCAACTCTAGAACAGCCTCCTCCCAGTGGCTTTCTCCACTTTCTGAAATTAAAAGGTCTCCAATACATTCCAAAGTCAATGCGACTTTTATTTATGAAGCAACTGGAGTGTTTCCAAAATTTATTACTCAAATAGAATAAGATCAAAATCTTCTCCTTCATCTGCTTCAGACAGAAAGTTTAAAAAAAAAACTGCCAATTTCACACAGTGTTAACAAATCTTTAAGACCTTCCTTTTTGCAACAGTAAAAGTAAAATTTGCTATAGTACGTTGGATAATGGAAGGAGAATTGTTTCTACTTGTTTACTTAGCTCTTACTCTGCATTTGTGATTGCTTATTAGATAATAATGTCTTAGGGTCCAAGTCAGTGCAGATACACAGAGAGCCCTTGAAGTTTGCCAGAACAGACTCTGACACCTGTAAATGAAATGGCACTAACAGAAAATACAGAATGGGAGAAGACTCTGAGTCCTGCAGCATTTTGGAGCAAATTTGAAACGCTGACTATATAAGGCTATTGAGCAGGATTTGGCCATTTTAGGGCCACAATTTTGAGTGTGAGCTTTTGTAAAAGTGTCCGTAAAACTCGGTGGGTGCCTGCATACAGCAGCATGTGCAGCTCCAGTTCAGGCAGTGTATCTGTGTAACCCACACACATCCTGGCTGTAGTTGGCTGCCCCATGTAGTGGAACGTAGACCGCTTACAGAAACAGAAGAATAAGTGTGCTTTGCAGCCTTAGCTAAGAGGCTCACTTTTAGCTCATGGCTAATGCACTAAGCTCCAGAGGGCCCAGATTCAATTCCACCTCTTGGCATTACATTTGCAAAGAAAGTGCATGTGTAACCCACACACCTAGTGTGGTTACTGAGCAATGCAAGTGGTACCTAGACCACAGCAACAGTTAAGACCAAGAGACCTCTACAGCACAGGCTGGGAGCCAGCTGGCTTTTAGCTCAGCGGGTAGAGGCTCCTATACTCTGCTTCAGAGATCCCAGGTTCAAATCCACCAGCTGGCGGTTACGCATGCATAGAGGCAGGTGTCTTCCATGCCCATACAGGGTTTCATGTGTGTCCCTCTGTGCACCTGCAGCTGGGAACTGGGCCTCAATGCCCATTTGGAAATACTGAATCCTTGTTATGAGTCTATAAAAATACAGAACTACCTGCATTCTGGCTACTAAGTAGGGATGTCAAATATTGATTAACTGAATAGTCTGTTAACCTCATGATTTCTTATCAGTTATGCAACTATGCTAATGGCATATAGGGTATATTAGGAGAAGCATTGCCAGCAGATCCAGAGAAGTGATTATTCGCCTTTATTCAACACTGAAGTATTGCGTCCACATCTGGAGTGTTGTGTCCACTTCTGAGCCCCTCACTATAGAAAGGATGTGGATGCATTCGAGAGGGTCCAGTGGAGGGCAACCAAATGATGAGGGGGCTGGAGCACATGACCTATGAGGAGAGACTGAGGGATTTGGGTTTGTTTAGTCTGCAGAATAGGAGAGCGAGGGGGGATTTGATAGCAGCCTTCAACTTCCTGAAGGGGGGGGTTCCAAAGAGGATGGAGAGAGGCTGTTTTCAGTAGTGGCAGATGGCAGAACAAGGAGCAATGGTCTCAAGTTACAGTGGGGGAGATCTAGGTTGGATATTAGGAAAAACTGTTTCCCTAGGAGGGTGGTGAAGCACTGGAATGGTTTCCCTAGGGAGGTGGTGGAATCTCCATTCCTAGAGGTTTTTAAGTCCCGGCTTGACAAACCCCTGGCTGGGATGAATTAGTTGGGGTTGCTCCTGCTTTGAGCAGGGGGTTGGACTTGATGACCTCCTGAGGTCTCTTCCAGCCCTAGAATTCTAAGTTTTGCGCATGCAAGTTTGGTAATTGCGAAACGTTATCCGCTCACGATCAATCACAAGAATTGTCTTACAACCCAGTGCAATGGATCACCCGATTCCTTTCAAAAAGTGGCAACCATGTGTCAGTTTCTAAAGAAACGAAGGTGGAATTCCTCAATCTGGAGTATTGTGTCCAGTTCTGGGCCCCCCGCTACAAAAAGGATGTGGATGCATTGGAGAGGGTCCAGCGGAGGGCAACCAAAATGATTAGGGGGCTGGAGCATATGACCCATGAGGAGAGGTTGAGGGAGTTGGGTCTGTTTAGTTTGCAGAAGAGAAGAGTGAGGGGGGATTTGATAGCAGCCTTCAACTTCCTGAAGGGAGGTCTTACAAGAGGCTGGAGAAAGGCTGTTCTCAGTAATGACGGATGACAGAACAAGGAACAAAGGGTCTCATTTGTGGCGGGAGAGGTCCGTGTTGGATATTAGGAAAAACTATTTCACTAGGAGGGTGGTGAAGTACTGGGATGGGTTACCTAGGGAAGTAGTGGAGTCTCCATCCCTAGAGATTTTTAAGTCTTGGCTTGATAAAGCCCTGGCTGGGTTGATTTAGTTGGGATTGGTCCTGTCTAGGGCAGGGGACTGGACTTGATGACCTTCTAAGGTCTCTTCCAGTTCTATGGTTCTATGATTCTATAAATCTAGGACCATGCACTGGGTGCTGGTTGGCTAAGACTGTCTCAGCAAACAGCAGTAGCCACCCTATCATCCCAGAAAGGATTCTTCAGCTGGCATAATTTGCCAAGCTCCTGTCAGCCTGAAGCTTCTGAGGTCTAAAGCACCAGGACAGCCAATGAGGTTTGTTGCTCGTGGATAATCTTGCTCTCAGATGTGCACTGACTGATACTTGTCTTCCTTTCAGGGACTTACGCTTCAATCACATCCAAGAGATTCAGCCTGGAGCCTTCAGGAGTCTGAAGAACCTCAACACACTGTAAGTGGTCCCCATTTTAAAAGGCGCCCCGTTGTAGTGTGGGTCATGGTACAGAGAATGGAAGGGATTAGAAACATGAGACTCTTTGGGTTTTGCAATGTGGTACTCGCTTATAGAAATCAAAGGATATGTTGGACATTGCAGCTAACGATTCCAGCATGTGCCTTCATGGCTTGTTTTCCTCCTGCCCCCATGAACCAAGACAAGGACATAATATAAAAAATAAATAACTTAGTATGAAGATAAAGATACAGCCCTGCCTATTGGTGGAAGTGATCGTGATGGGCACCAGAACCATAGTTCAGTGCCGATGAGATAGGCATCAGTCTCTGGGCTGGTGGGGGGGAGCGGTTAGCTATATAATGGATTAAAGAAGTTTGTGCTAGAGTATGCACCATAAGTCTAACTACTGTCTGAATGCATTGGCCTCCCCCTCTAATGGCTTAGCGAAGATACCAGCCCTTTGGGTTCATTCATCTGTGCTCAGAGCAGCGAAATTCTTTGCATAAAATCCCCCCCTTTCCCTCCCCCCCCCCACACACACTCCAACCCAGGCAGCATTTCTTGCCATTTTCAGTGAAACCTGCAGTACAATGACTTCCCCTTGAGCAAGGAAACTGTTTTTTTCTTGTGATGTGTCCTGCCAGCTGCATGGATGCTAATAACTGGTTGAGCTTAGAGGCACCCCTAAGGGCAGTGTTGGCCTTGGACGACCCAGAAGCAGAGGAACAGAGCAGTGGTTTGAAGCTATATTTTTTCCCTTGCCCATCTCAGCTACACAACTCTAAACTAAGACACCCCCCCCACACACACACATGTACCCCTTTTGGGGAGTTACCCTCTGGTTACTGTTCGGTAACCCTGGTGTGAAACAAAGAAGCAATACCCCCATGCTCTCTTTGCCTTTACAAGCTGCCATAAAGCAAGTGGGTTCAACCAAACATCTGGTGTCCACTCCAACAAAGCGCCCCCCCTTTGTTCTTCCTAGTGCCACTGGGAATTCAAACAGACCACCATCCCTTCACTATGTTCTTGGCTCTAGGCAGGGGGAAGGGATAGCTCAGTGGTCTGAGCAGTGGCCTGCTAAACCCACAGTTGTGAGTTCAATCCTCGAGGGGGCTATCTGGGGCAAATCTTCCAGAGATGGTATTTAGTTCTGCCATGAGGGCAGGGGACTGGACTCCTCTCCTCTCCAAGGTCCCTTCCAGTTCTATGAGATAGATGTATCTCCATACAACAGCATTCCCTGTAAGCTGAGCACTTGGGTGGCTGCCCAGGAGAGATTCAAATGCTGCCCCAGCTGATTAGCAGAGCACCCACAGGCAGCAGCATGTGGTTCTGCTGGTGGTGCACATCTGCTCATGCCTCAGTGCACAAAATAAAATTTATTCTATACATGGTTGGACACAATTCGAGAGCACAGTGCCTCTGAGCCAGAATAGCCCTGTCCACTGAGTAGGACTAACCTTAGTGTGGTTTGGGGGAGGGGAGGCTTTATTGTAACTGCACATGTTTTGCATTGGCGAGATCTCTGGTTCCTGTTAATATCTGACCTTTTGTACTTGAAGCCTCATTCTGGGGCTTGCTAGTTCATAACATTCAGGAATGGGGACTCCATCTTCTTTGGCCTCTGACAATGCCCAGAACCCGCAGCAAGACGTGCTACTGAACCCTCCACTGCCAACCCCCCTCCGTAGGATGCAATAAAAGCCTTTGTTGTAGTTGTAATGAATACCAGGAGGGAAGCTCCAAGGGCATTTCTCAGAGTGACTTTGGAGCCAGGTTTTTGTGTTCCTGGACCTAACCTTAGAAAGAAAACCCCAATCAGAGTCCCAGACCGGTCTCTAGCAAAGCCTCGTGCCGTGTTTCTCAAATGTGGCCACCAGGGACTTTTCTTGCATCCACAGCCTCCTGGGAGGTAGGAGGTGGGAGGAACAAAGCATGGCCACTGCCCTAGGGCTTCCAGCCAGGGTTGGGCCCTACCCCCCTCGGGAGCTGTAAGCGAGAGGCAGTGGGGCTCGGGCTTTTGGTTTCAACCCTTCGGCAGGCCGGGGATAGAGCCCAGACACAGGGCTTCAGCCCTGGGCTCACTGCCCCCATCGCCCCTAGCCCCACTGCTCCCAATCCACATACCCATCCAGGGCCATCCTTGGGGGAGAGTGCAGGGCCTGGGAAACCCCCCTCCCATGCATGGGGGTCAGGACAAACGCCCCACCACAGGCTCTGGCCCAGCCTTGCCTCTGTTCCATCCCGCCCACACTCCACCCCTTACCCCAAGCCTGGTTCCTTCCCGCTCCTGCTCCACCCGCTTGCTTCCTCCCCCCAGCAACACAAGCTGGGGGATTATGGGGCCTAACACAGGCCAGAAGACGAAACACAAAAAGCGGAAAAAGATACGCAAATTGCAAACCGCAATTTGCGTATCTTTTTCCAATAGAACTCTGCGGTCTAGACATAGCCTGGGTCAGATTAACGCTCTATCTAGCCCAGTACCCTGTCTTCTAACAGTGTCCAATGCCATGTGCCCCAAAGGGAGTGAACAGAACAGGTAAACATCAAGGCTATCTCTACACTGCAGGCTTCCTGAGCAAGAACTGTTTTGTGCAAGAGTTCTTGCACAAAAGCACATCCACACTGCCATGTGCTTTTGCGCAAGAGTGTCCGTGGCAGGGTGGACGCTCTCTTGTGCAAGAAAGCTCTAATGGCCATTTTAGCCATAGGGGTTTCTTGCACAAGAAACCTCTGTTGCCCGTCCACACTGCCTTCTTGTGCAAGAGGGCTTATTCCTCGTGGGGAGAGGAATAACTTTTGCACAAGAAGCCTTCTGTTCCAACACTTTACTGTAAATTTACTTGCTCAAGAATGCGCATGCAGTGTAGACGCGCCGCAAGTTTTTGCGCAAGAACAGTTGTTCTTGTGCAAAAAGCCTGCAGTGTAGACGTAGCCCAAGTGATCCCTCTCCTGTCACCCATTCCCAGCCTCTGACAAACAGAGGCTAGGGACACCGTTCCTGCCCATCCTGACTAATAGCCATGGATGGACCTATCCTCCATGAATGTATCTAGCTCTTTTTTGAACCCTGTTAAAATCCTGGTCTTCACAACATCCTCTTGCAAGGAGTTCCACAGGTTGACTGTGCACTGCATGAAGAGAAACGTCCTTTTCTTTGTTTTAAACCTGCTACCTATTACTTTCATTTGGTGACCCCTAGTTCTTATGTTAGGAGAACAAGCAAATAAAGTCCCAGCCACTGGACCCAGAACTCAGTTCACTGGTGGGGGGTGACATGGACTTCAGTGGAGCCAAGATTTCACTCTTAATCTCTCTCTGCCTCCATACCTAGCTTGAAAAAAAGGGATAATCTGACTTCCTTTCTCCCATTCTTCGTCTTGGCTATACATACGCTAAACTTTTGGCACCAACATCTGCACCGCAGTTAGCACAATGGGGCCCCAGTCTTGGTTGGAGTCTGTAGGCACTGCTGTACAAATGCAAAGTAATCATGAGAGGAATAACAACCGACAGTGTGCCCAGCTGCTCCGTGCAAAGCAAGAGAATTCCTTCATTCTTGTCCCAGTTCCTCTGCAACGTATTGTCTTGAGGCCGTTTTCACCGAACTGAGCTATCGTGTTTATACCTTTGTGTCAGATCTCCTGTTACTTAGCCCAGCCAAGAAGCCTGCTGTACCTGGGATGAGGGCGATCCTGGCACAATAAGATGGCGTTACATAGTTGTGTGTTTGCCTCCCTCGGAAAAACAGAGCTGCTTGCCACATGCTTCCCCCTTTGTGGTGCAGGGTGAGCTAGGATGTTTGGATTTAGCACGCTGCAATAATGAAATGTTTATAGATCCTAGGGCCCTCATCCAAAGCCTCGTGAGGCCAATGGATAGACTCTTGTTTACCAAAGTGGGCTCGGACCAGGCTCCTAGACTAGCCATATATCATGGGTGTGTGGAAAGAGCATGGGAGCACCTTGTATATGGATCAGGAGTAGCTCTGAATGCACAGGGAGAGGGAAGAGGCCATACGGGTGCCATGTGGCTATTGTTCCTAAGGGGAGCTGGGTTGCAGTAGGTCGCTCAGGCCTCTGGGCCCTTCCTAGTCCTGGTTGGGTGGATCAATGGTGTGGTTGTCAGGATTGGAGGAAGACAGCATTGTTCTCCACAGCCAAAACCAGTGCAAGGTCATGTCCCACCTCTGTAGACCTGACTTCTGACCTGCACTGGTCCTGTCCTTGGCCTTCCTAAGAAGAGCCTCCATTGCCTGGAGCCAGCTCTACAAGTTCTGCCTGAGGATCTGTGAGGGGGCACTGGCTACTCACGAGATCCCCCCCAGGTCTCAATGCTGGACTATTCTTCAGAGCAGCTAGAAGCCTCAATATCTGGGCTTTGGAGAGACACCTAATAAAATGTCAGTCCTTGAATCATAGGTTTTGGCCGGGAGCTGCTTGTCACCATGAGCAGACCCCAATCCAGCCCGGGTGTCCACATCCTGAATCTAGTTAGATGGGATAACCTTGTTAATACACCAGTTGTATTTCCTTTATCTCTGCTGCTCACAGGCCGACTCCCCATAGGCAGCAATTTGCACCCTCCCTCATAGAATCATAGAACACTAGAACTGGAAGGGCCCTCAAGAGGTCAAGTCCAGCCCCCTGCCCTCATGGCAGGACCAAGCACCATCTAGACCATCCCTGACAGATGTCTGTGCAACCTGCTCTCAAATATCTCCAATAATGGAGATTCTACAACCTCCCTCGGCAATTTATTCCTGGTCCAAAGCACTTATAGCCTGGCAAAAGACAACAGCTGGTGACAGCAAACAGGTGGGGGAAGGATGAGGTGACAGAGGGGTCATTATGACTAGAGTAATAACCGTGATCCCAGGAGGTTTTAGGGTGGCATGAGGTTTGCTGCAATAACTTGTCCGGATGGGCTGGGAAAGGAGTTTTGCGAGCCATTCCTCAGCGGGGGAATTGTGGGGACCATGGTAAAATGAGTCAGCGGTGTCACCACAGCAGGAAGAGTTCTCGGGAGGATGTGGCTATAGCCCCATGTCATCCCTGGTCCTGCGGGCACAGGCTGTGCAAAGCCGACACCGTCAGTCCGCTGTGCATTGAACCCTGGCAGCAGAGCGGATACAGGTTGAGTCCAGTGGCCTGGAAGGGAACTTGTGTTGTATGTGCCCATGTTGTTCCGGCACATTCTACATTCCAGCAACTCCGTCTGTTCTGCTCGCAGGCCAGCTAAAACTTTGAACCACCAGGCCTGGCTATAGGGCATCCTCTCACTCCCCCTTCTTTCCCAGCTGTACACTTACATTGCAGCTGAGTGTAATCCTCCTGGAAGCCAGAGACTCATCATGCTAGCTAGCAGTCAGGCAGTGTGTGGCGGGCGCTCATTTGCTGAGGTACGGATGTTACCTAGCACCTTGCAGAAGGTCACACACAATGTGCTTGCAGATCCCATGCAGTAATTGCTACGTTTTCCGCACTGCTGAAACTCAGCTACATCTGTGCTGGTAGGGGGCCGCTGTGATAACAGGCCAGCAATGTAGCAATTCAAAGGACAGGAAACAAAGAGGCAGGGCCTATCCAATTCAAGTGACTTGTAAATTAAGAAACAGTTAATAGTCCTGGAGCTCCTTAGGGTGCATCTACACAGCACCCGGAACTCGAAATAAGATACACAATTTGCACTGTGGAAATTGCGTATCTTATTTCGATTCTAGTTTGAAATAGGTTACTTTGAAATTTGGCGTGTCTACTCAGTGCCAAATTTTGAAATAGCATTCTATTTCGAGACATCCCTTAGCCCTTGTGGAACGTGGGTTACATGGATGCCGAAATAGTGCGCCCGTTATTTTGAAAAATATTTCGAAATAACAGGCGGCTTGTTAAGACTCGGGATAGCTATTTCAGGATCCCTCCGGGATCCCAAAATAGCTGTGCAGTGTAGACGGACCCTTAGAGACTAATAAAAATATATATATTTCATATCCTGAGCTTTTATGGGCAAAACCCACTTCCTTAAATAAGACTAAAGCTCAGGATATGAAATATACATATTTTTGTTAGTCTGTAAGGTGCCACAGGACTACTTGTTTTTTAAAGTTACCGACTAACACGGCGACCCCTCTAAGACTTGCAAATTAAGGTGGGTGAACTGTAATTGCTGAAGTTTATTACTTGTCTAGAACACCAGCACCCATATTGCAAATAACGGCCAAGAGCAATCAGGAGAAAAGGCCAATGTAGAACTCTATGGTGGATCTGTGTCAATCTGCCCAGGGGCTTAGACATGGTGAGGAGGGAGGCCTTAATGCCTGGCTAGAGATCCAGGGACCTTAGACAGGTGTACATCTTCTCACAAACCCATGCAGACGCAACCTTGTGGCGATGCCTCAGTCTAGGTCCAATAAGTTCCCTGTTCTTCCAGCCCTGGAGCTGTCCTGAGTAAAGCTGAAGAAAGCTCGCTCATTCCAAATTAGGTCATGGTTTTGCGATGTGGACAGATGTTTGGCAGGAAGCAAAATGAGACAGCCAGGCGACTTTCAGAGGGGAAATCTACAGGCCGGAAGGCCTAACACATTGGAATCGCGTACCTCACCTTTATTTTAGTAGGCTTGCATGTAGATGTGTTCCATCTGCCTGACCAGGGACTCATGAAAGGTACAAGAGCTCTGCTGTCCCACTCCCTGATCCTTTGGGTTTGTGTAAGGCTCCAATCAATGGTGCTATGTGGCCCAGACCAGATGGAGAGATGGCCCTCTTATCATGCTGATTGGTAGCAGCCTCTCATCTACTTCCTACCGAGAAAAGGTTGGTTAGTGGCAGGGCAAACATGCTTTAGAAATACATTAGTGAGAAAATATGAGGCATGAATTGAAACTGCTGCTGCATGGTCTCCCACATTTTCCTTGGCTTTGTGAAAGAAGATAACAATCTCGGTAGGCTCTGTGTGAATGCGTACGTACGTACACGCACCCAGGGTTTGCATGGGGGTGCCCACAGAACTGGTTCCCAGAGTTGGGCAAAGCTACCGTAACTTGAAAGAAATGTGAACAAGCCCTGGAGCTGCGCATGCAAGTTTCTCTCTAGGACAACCTCAGCCTCCAGGCAGCACAAGGGGGGAAGGACTCAGATGGGAAAAATAAATCCAGGCCAGCAGCAAATTCAATGACTTGCTGAGAAAGGGGCCCATTCATGTTTCAACTTCTAGCGGGGCCTCATCTGTCTATCCAATCACTTGGAACAACTTACAAGCTAAAAAGGGCCTTGATTTTGCCTGGCTGAAGTGCATCCTGGGATAAATATGTCTTGAATCCAACGGCAGATGTTCAGGTTATGCACATAATACAGGAGCATAGTGTGTCATGTCCCCCTCTAGTGGCTGGTCCACCGGAGAGATTTAAGAGTCTATTTTTGCTACCGAAGACAGGTGATATTCCTTTAATTCTAGCAGTAGAGACCCCTTAGAGGTCTGCTGATCCTAGACTACATTACACTACAGCTAGGATTGATGCTCTGAGATCAATGCACGGCAGTCAATTTAGAGGGTCTAGTGCAGACCCATCAAATCAGCTGCAGATTGCTCTCCAGTTGACCCCAAGTCCTCTATCCCTGGCAAAAAGAATAAATCAACAGGAAAGTTTTTCCCATCAACCCACCGTGGTGTAGGCCCCGCAGTAATTCACACTAAGGTACGTTGATTTCAGCTACATTATTCACGGAAGTAACATTACATACCTTAGATTGACCAGTGATAGTGTAGACCTACCAGTAGGTTCAAAATCTGCTGCAGGTGCAGAGCAGTGACTGACTTTGCAGATTGACAAGACCCTTTTACCAGACAACCTCTCTCATGGCTGCTTTTCCCAACAAGCTGCAACAGCCAGACCTTCCTCTGGCTGCAACAGAATTTCCCAGTTTTATATAATATGCCAATTGGAAACAGACTTCTTAAAACAAACAAAACAGCCCACCACCACTCTACACAACACTCCAGAAAAATGCACATATAGTCCTGCTTTCAGGGCTTCTAAGAAATCCCTCCCTTCCTAAATAACCCAAGGAAAAATCAGTGCTGGATGTTTAGCAGATCAGAGCTCTGTTACCTAGGCGCTGTTACAAAAATGTGGGTAGTCTACACTGCCGTAGTAAGTCAACCCGAGTTATGCAACTTCAGCTATGTGAATAGTGTAGATGTGTCTTAATGATATACAGCAACATTTAACGGGAGGTTTCCAGGAAAGCATTTAAGTACATGCTTCACTCCAATTGAAGTTCTGGGGCTTTAAGCAGGAAAAATGGCATACCTGCCGCAAAATCAAGGGTTAGTAACTAGGTTGTTTATTCAAATATTGTGTCCTAGGACTATGGAATAAGAATTCTGGGGGAGGCTTTTATAGGCACAAAGGGCTGTGAAAGCTAATGGGAACTGGGTGATTAACTCCTGTTCTGCCTTTGATAATCTTTCCCTTTGAGACATTAAAGTATTTTGGGGTTGCCACCATTCCAAACTGGTATTCCTGGGCCTGGTGTTTAACCATAATTCATCCTCCTCTAGGACTAGCCTGACAGCAAAGCAGAGTGAGGATATCTTTTAAAGGGTGATGTTAAACGAGGACTGGGTGCAATCTTTCATATAAAACTTTTTGGGGGGGAGGGCAGACTGCAGATTTGGTGACTCAGAAACATTTCATGTATTTGTGTCCGTTTCACTGAAATGTTTCATCTGGAAAAAATGTGGACTGAAAATTGCAAAAAGAATTGAAGAGAGTTCTAACGTTTTTGAAACGGAACATTTTGACTTTTCAGATTGTTTCAACACGTCATTCTCCTTCAATCCCTTTTTTTTTTAATTAAAAAAGTAAAAGGGTCAGAATCCAAACAAATTGCATTCATTTTGGTTGAACTGAAACATTTCATTCAACCCGACATACAAGAAATGGATTTCCTCTTTGATTTTTTTTTTCCCAGAATTGGAGAATTGAAAAATCAGGTATTTGCACAGTTCTAATTGTAACATTCTGTGGTGGCGGTCACATTGCAACATGTAATTGGGAAGGGGAGATGGGGAGCCTGGATGTTTTGGGGTGTTGTCATTTATTTAGGTTCCTGCAGTGAAACTGAAAGAAGCTGTGGAGTTTACTGAGGGCTTGTTACAGGCCAAAGTTTTGCCCTGGGCATCTTTGTGCGCTTTGAAGTCACAAAGAAAATGACTTAGAAAAAATCCTCCCCCTGTGAGATTTGTTCTGGATTTTTGTTTCTTGCTAATGTGTTTGAGGCAAACTTCTCAAAGCTGGGAGAAATGGTCAGGGCCCTTAGAGGCAATGGGAGCTGGAGAATTAAATGCTGTTCACCCCTCCCCTCCACCGTTAAATAAATACATAAAAACAGCCTTCCTGGAGGCTAGCAGAGGAATGGCAGCAGATAGGGTGGCGAGAGCTCTGCTCTTTGTCTTTTGCCGGACAGGGCGGCTGTGGAATATCCGAGCTGACATTTGTAAACCTTCCCTGCTAAGGAAACCTTTGTACTCTGAATAGAACAGCGCATGAGGCAAGGAGGTGACTTTGAAATGGCCATGAGCGGAGCATACTGCAAACATACTGAGGGTCTCTTGGGGCTTCTGAACAGCCTGGGCTGGGGTAAGATTTCCCTGCTGGCTCCAGACCCTTGCTTTCTTTCCCTGAAGCAGGGGGTTTGATAAATTGCAGTGCTTCAAAAGAAACAAATCCGAGTTAGACTAGTGAAAGTCTGCAAGCCCAAATAGCCTCCTAGAGAGGGGTTTTGACCCCGCCGAGTGTTCCCAGTACAGTCCTGCAGCAGCAATGAAAGATGATCCTGAGTTTTCCACCTGGGTGAGTTTTTAGGTCCTGGGCTGCCTGTCAGATGCCTGGAACTCTCCCACTCCCGGCTGGTCTGATACCTGCTGCATGGCCCACGCTGCTTGTTAATGAACTTGGGTACAAACAGAGCCATTCAAACTCAGGATCCCTGCCTTGTGGTTACGACTGGCTCCTTCTTAATGCAGTGCAGTGAGTCGTGCGGGTCCCCATCCCTCTCTTGTGTCCTTTTCCAGGGCCAATGCCAGCAGCAAGGAAAGAGGGACAGCAGGTCCAACCCACCTGTGCTAGCCTTTCGCCGCACCTCTGGGACTGCATCGCAGCTACGCTAAAAGTGATGAGCGTTTGAGCCTGGATTAGCTCGGAGGCTCCAGAACGTCTCCCTCATATCCGTCCCCTTCCCGCCTGGAGAAGCCACAACGTGCCCCATCCAGATGCCTCTGAAACCAAAGAGTTGGGCTGCTCCCACCTTTTCTTCACACAGACCTGCACTGGCTCTGCTGTTCTCCCTCCCACTCCTGCCACCCGCCCCTCCCCAGCCAGCTGGCACACCACCCCTGTGGGGTGTGCGGCCGACACACAGCTGCAGCTCCTCCCTCCGGCCAAGGCAGCCCCAGCTGCTAGACATGCTGTGCTGGGACTCCCCGCACACTCAGGCCTCCTCAGCGCTCTTCCTGCCTCCCCAAAAAGGCTCCTGGAAAAGCCTTGTGCCCTTTGGATATGAGGCCCTAAGCCCAAGCCTCCTCGGCCTGCGGGTTACTATAGCTACGACTGGAAAGCCTCAGGAGAGGCCAGCAGTGGCATCCTAGCCAGGTCTGCAGCCCCAGGCTGAGGTGCAATGGCAAGGAAGCTGAAGGGAGGCCACAGAGAGGGGTATTAGAGCAATTCCAACAGGCCATGACCCTAGGTATGCCCAGCCCCACCAACAGGGGGGTCAAAAGGGGCAATTGCCCAGGGGCCTGGTGATTCAAAGGGGCACAGGGCTCCTAGCCACCACACTGGCTCCTGGTGGCACTGAGGGCTGGCTGCCCCAGCTCCGCCCCTTCCAGGAGTGTAATGCCAGCCCCCTCCACCTGGCCCAGGGGCCTGCGGAGGCTGTCAGCCCCCCTGGGTTTCTCTTTTTACTTGGGGGTTCGCCCACGTGATCAGCCCCCAAGGTCTGAGCCACTTGAGTTAGCCTAGCCCAGGTGTGAGCAGCCGCCCTGCATTACCCGAGTTATTGTGTCCTCCTGGGTGCTGTGCTCATTTGTGCGTGTGTCTGGGACCTCCAGGGACAGGCATGTCCCAGGGTTCTTTGCATTGCAAGGGAACTGAGCCACTCTGCACCTGTCCCTGTGACAGGACAAGAAGCAATGGGCTTAAATTGCAGCAAGGGCATTAGGCTGGACATTAGGAAAAACTTCCTAACTGTCAGGGTGGTGAAACACTGGAATAAATTGCCTAGGGAGGTTGTGGAATCTCCATCACTGGAGATATTGAAGAGCAGGTTGGATAGACACCTGTCAGGGATGAGCTAGATGGTGCTTGGTCCTGCCGTGAGGGCAGGGGACTGGACTCGATGACCTCTTGAGGTCCCTTCCACTTCTAGTGTTCTATGATTCTATGAAACAGGTGAGCTCTTGCCTGTTCTTCTAGGTGCCTGTGGGGCTGGGGGAAGGCACTGAAGGACAATCAGTTCTTGAGAGGTTTAGCCTGCACCCTCACTGTGAAGTAGGTGGGTGACTAGCCACAGTGAAAGCAGCCCTGGGGTCTAACTCACGCCCTGGCCAGGCCTCCACGCCCATATTGAAAGCACCTCCAAACATGCATGAGCACTCTGAGGGTCCCTTCATAGCACTTGATTCTGTGAGCGGCTCCTGCCTCAGACAAAAGCTCATGTCTCAGGCTCTCTTCCTACTCCAATGGGAATTCCGTGCTCTGCTCCTATTGACAGTCGGTGGAAATTGGGTGTCTTAGTCAAAGCCACAATCTCCCTCTGTGTTCTCAGTGCCCTGGCCATGTAGCTAACCTTTGCTTCTCGGCTTCTGGTCCATTCAATTAACTAATTGTGATGTGCCAGACATGCCACTCCCCACCCATTAATCCCAGCCAGCAGGTGTGTGCCAGTTCTGCCATTCTCGGCTGCCTAAGGTTACACCCAGCGAGCTAACCCTCCCTGCTCTCCTAGTTCATATCAGAGCGGCATGCTCCGATCTCTCAATGAGAAACCAAAACCGGGGGCGTGTCATGTGCTCCAGTACGGTTGGTCCTGTCATCTCTCCATGATATGGCCGGAGGGATAGGCATCTATCAGGGATGATCTATGGTGCGTAGCCCTGCTGTGAGGGCAGGAAACTGGACTTGATGACTTGAAGACCTCTGGACTTGAAAACCATGGTACACCCATAACTTGAATACTGTGTACAGATGTGGTCACCTCATCTCAAAAAAGATATATTGGCATTGGAAAAGATTCAGAGAAGGACAACTACAATGATTAGAGATTTGGAATGAGGTCCCATATGAAGAGAGATTAAAAAGACATGGACTTTTCATCTTAGAAAAGCGGAGACTAAGGGTGGATGTGATAGAGGTCTATAAAATCATGACTGGTGTGGAGAAAGTGAATAAGGAAAAGTGAGTTACTTATTCCCACAATATAAGAACTAAATTAAATTAATAGGATGCAGGCTTTAAGACAAACAAAAGGAATTTTTTTTCACTCAGCGCACAATCAACCTGTGGAACTCCTTGCCATAGGAAGGCTAGTCCTAGTCCTAGTCGTGAAGACTAGGACTTTAACAGGGTTCAAAAAAGAGCTAAACAGATTAATGAAGGTTAGGTTCATCAATGATTATTAGCCAGGATGGGCAGGAATGTTGTCCCTAGCCTCTGTTTGTCTGGAGATGGGTGACAGGAGAAGGATCATGTGAGGATTGCCTGTTGTGTTCCCTCCCTCTGGAGCATCTGGTATTGGCCACTATCAGCAGACAGGATACTGGGCTGGATGGACCTTTGGTCTGACCCAGAATGGCCGTTCTTATGTTATGTTCTCTCGAGGTGCCTTACAGTTCTAGTGTTCTGTTCTATGACGCACTTCCCCCTGGGATGCAAGATGACTCAGGTTGTGTTTACCTGTTTCCCGTTAAGGAGCCACAAGGTTGGCAGAAAAATCTTACATCAATGGAATGAAATTGCCAATGCAGCTTTATTCCTGGGAGTTGGGGAGGGGGAGAAAACATAATTCATAGTTTCATCCACAAAAATACAATCAATTCCTTGGGAGTTGCTGAGAGGGGAATCACCAAAGTCAGCCGGAGACCTACCACAGCATGAGGTCACAAGAGGTGACAGGACCCTCTGTGGTGTCCTGAGAGACAGGGTGGTTTGGAGATGAACAAGTCCCAAGCATTTAGGAGGCCCGGAGGAAAGTCTCTCTTAGCACACTGGAGAGCTTAACGTCCCTGCTTTGGCGTCTGTGGATCCTGTTTGTAAAGTGTGTGTCACAGCCCTGGCTGAGTCTCTCCTAGAGGATGGTCCCCAGCTGGTTGTATTGGACTCAACCTTGAGATCCCCCTGTTTTCAACACAACTGGGTCTGAGCAGTGACCAGACACTGTCTCTAGTTCTAGCCTCTCTGGCACATTCCTGGGGTGTAAACTTCCTGTCTGGCTCTCCTCCCTGGGATGTGGGGCCATCGGTCCAAAGGCCTTCTGGCCCCAAACCACGGCTGAGTGGTCCAAGCTGTGCATGAAGCAGATGTGTGCTCTCCCCTGGGTTCACACCGTGGGCTTTCTGTGTGATAGGCTAACGCACTGGAGACTGTGTGACAGCCTTACTTGCACAGTAGCAGGCATTTGGGGGCGGGGCATGGACTCCACTGCTTTAAAATAAGCATTTGCCAGAGAAATACGATTCCAGCACATTTCCCAGGGAGGTGGCATGGTCCAGAGCCAGGCGAGGCATCAGGCATTACGGGTTCTATTCCCAGTTCTGTCGATGGCACAGAGTTTGACTTTGGGCAGTGCACCCCTTTGTGCCTCAGTTTCCCCCATCTGAAAAATGGGGCAATGTTCCTTGTCTTTCCTTGGGAAAGGCTTTGACACAAAGCAAGAGATAAAAGCAAACTACTGTTATGGAGAGCTCTGTGTCCTTCCTTTGGATTTCAGAATAAGAAGTGCTTGGGAGATGGGTTAGAGAGGAACAGGCAGGTTCTGTCTCGAATTATCTAGCTACTTGTGGTACTTCATAGTGCTGTTCCTGTAATCAAAAGATACTGGTCTACTGAGAGCTGATTACCTCAATCCCCAGAATGTTTCTTTTTTTCTCGTCTCCATTCCAGACCCTTTTATCAGCAAGAGGGAATTTCTGGCTGCACATTGAAATAACTTTTATATGCAGTTGTAACTTTTCCAACTTTCTCACAAGTACCATTCTGGGGCTGAGGCTGTTCTGCAGTGATGCTTTTTATATAATTATTTTACATTGATTTCCCCCTTCCACTATGCCCACAGCTGACTTGCTGTAAAGGAGAGGGGGTAAAAAAGAATAAAAAAGGCAAGTAATAGTGAATGTAAGCCCAGGGCTTGCTGAATGGGAAGAGAGAATTACCCCCATGAAATCCAAATTCGCTCACGGAATAGCGATTATATTGGAAATTCTACAAAACAGAAAGAAAAGAATCATTGCACGTAACTTTTCAGCTGTGCTGGGCAACTGGGAGCAAAGTTTTAGATGCAAGTGTAAAATACATGTGATTGTTAATAGTCTTGTTAACAGAGACAGGTCTGATTGGGTGTGGAGCCTTGTGCACCCAAACCAGTTTTCCAGGAATAGGACCTATGACACTAAGGATACAATTTAGATATTTTGGGCAGATCGTTAGCTGGTGCAAACTGGTATCACCCCACTCAGGATCCGGCCCTTTCTCAGTAAGGTATCAAAGAAACAAATGCACTTTCCCATACTTTTTATTTCCCTTTCCACACAGGGTCACTGGGACACACCATGTTAACTCCTTTCCCTTTATCCAGTCCTATCTCCTCCAGCACATTTGCTCACATGTGCTCATCTGCAGGCTTTGGCTTCAGCTTATTCCTAGGAGATTCCCACTCCTAAGGAAATGGGTGGGAGTTTGGGAGTTTTGTCATTGAGTTCAGTGGGGATCCAGATCTTGCAAGTTGTTCTGCCAGGACAGGCTCCCACAGGGGTCTGTCCATAGGGAACAACATATAGAATCGGGACCTAAAATCTTGGCAGGATCCTGAGTTGCTGTCCTGTCTACTGCTTTCCATGAAACTATCTTTCTTGGTTAGGAGGTCCACTGCCTTGCAGCATGCTGCCCTGCTTAAGCCATGTCCGCATCGCTGCGGTTGATCATCCAGAGTTTGATTTAGCGTGTCTAGTTAAGACCCTCTAAATCGAACTCAGTGGACACATCCGTCAGTACTCCTGCTCCTGTGAGGAGTAAGGGAAACCAGTGGGAGTGTTTGCTCCCATCAGCCTCTTGCTGTGGGGGTGGCAGGGAAATGCGAATCAAAAGTATGTCGACTCCAGCTACGTTAATTATGTAGCTGAAGTTGGGTATCTTGACTCGATCTGTCCCTTTAGTGTAGACCTGGCCTTAGAAACCACAGCATCCTGTGGATCTGAAATTAACAAAACCAAACCAAAAATCCTGGCATTTCACCACCCGGGTTGTGTTTTCAGTGTAATGTGTAACCAACTAAGGACCAACAGAATGGTTGTTATTTTTGTTCCCTGTCTCTAATGAGCTTGGGTCAGCATTGGCTACTCAACAGATTACAATGTACTTTATAAATTGTCTGCAAAAAGAATCCAAAAAGCCCCTGAGTACATTCATTGGACATGTCAGTTGGGGTCAGGCCCCTCTGTGTGTTAGGGAGGTCAGTGGCAGGTATTAGCTATTTCTGCTTCTAATTGCTTTTTAAGCTCTCCACAGATTTTGGGGCATTAAGCAATGAGGTGAGAGGCACACAAAGCCATTGGTGTTGTGTGTAGATTTTCTCTTTACAGAGGGGCCTGTTTTGCTTGGATTGCGGGAAAGGACGGGTTCAGCAGAGCCAGCCCAAGAGCTGTCTGGCTGAAACGGGGCAGGCTGAGATTGGAAAGAGCAGCCGTGTTTGGAAATAGAGGACTCTACTGTGAACTCAGCTGCTGAAACCGTTCCAGCTCCAAACACATTATTACATCCGTGTCTAGAGACCGCAACCAAGATCCGGGCCCCATTAGTGCGAGGGGCTGTATAAACCACCACAGGAGACAGTCCCTGCCTCCGGCTGCCTGGGGGTTACCTGGCAGCCTGCATGAAATGACCTGTGGATGGCAGTCGCATTGGACAGCTGTCCACCTCCCTAGCAGTGACCTCACAGCTGGGGCCTGCTGGCAACCTGCCTGGCGTTCTCTGAACAGAGGCCAAAGTGTGAATAGCTGTCGGGGCCCGCCAGAACTGATCCCCCCTGCTGGCAGGAAAAGGTGGGGAAGCTGTACAGCTGTTGGCCTGTGCTATACTTATTCTGGGGGTCAATAGACAACATTATTTGCCTGGGCTGCATGTACGCCTTGGGCCAGTACTCCAGAGTTCAATCACCAGGGAAGGTAATCTCTCTGTACGTAGGAGCTGGTTCCTCATTCAGCCTGGCTGACTGTTGCAGCAGGGTAGGCTGGCCAGAGGATTTGACAGCGCTCTGCATCCTGGTGGGGAAAAGCAGGCTATGCCGTGTAGCCCATGTGCATTGAATAGGGATGTTAAGTCCCATGTAATGGGTTAAACCCCATTGGGCCAGAAGGGGGAAGGAATGGAGAAAGGGAGAGCTATCTACTATATTCTTCTGAGAGTTTTCCTGTCTGTCTGTCCCCAGCTGGGGGACATACACTCTTCCCCCAGCTACGCCTGCAAGATCACCCAGAGAGAAGCACTTCTCACCTGCCCCAAGCTGCAGCAATGAAAAAGGGCTGGGTTAGTGCTCTCTCCTCAGGCCAGCCTGCCTCCTGACCCCCTCAACCCCAGCCCCAGCCTGGAGCAATGATCTAAATGAAGCAAACCAAAATGTGTTTGCATTAAGGACCTGAGCAACACCGGGTAAATCTCCTAGTGCAGGTATAACTACGTTCTACTCCAGACCAGGACTTAGTTACTACATTTTACAGCTCCGACTTTCCAACAGGTGTCTGTGCTACAGTCTGATATTTTGCAAGTCTCGGGCATATTGCATCAACACGTGTGTGATATTTTTTTTTCCCCTTCTGGTTTCGAACAGGCTGCTGAACAATAACTTGATCAAACAAATTGCAAGAAGGTCCTTTGAAGCTCTGCCGAACTTGAAATATCTGTGAGTTGGCACCTCTAAATCCTATAAAATCAAATAGCATCTGTAGCCCTGCCGGTCAAGGGCAGGCTTTGTGTGGCCAGATTGTCTCAATGGCATTGACCTAAGTATGTCCCAGTGAATATCAAATGAGACCCCTCCAGCTGGGTCTAAATTGGTGGTTGGTTTTGTCCTATTTTGAAGACAGCAATGTTGCATCAGCCTAATGCTGTTCCTGTCTCTGCTCTCCCCAAAGCTACCTGTACAAAAATGAAATTCAGACTATCCAGCAACATGCTTTCAAGGGGCTCCATTCTCTGGAACAGCTGTAAGTATGGAAGAACTCTGGTGCTTTAGAAGGGCCCAGCACGCCGCCTCTGCTCTGCTCCCCGGGGCTTTGTGACGCCAGGAAGGGATGGTCCTTCCGCTCTGCCTGGTCAATGCTGGGCCCGGTCCTCACTTTCGGTTGCCCCATGACCCCAAGGGATGTTCCAGCAGCTGGAGGTTCCAGGAGCATAGGAAGGCCCTGGCCACGTTTCCCTTTTCCTCCTTTTCCCTGGGCAGTTTCCTCATGCTGGGAAGTGATTGGGGAAGTATGGAGCCACTAGACAACCTTTATTCTGAGCGGAGCAGGTCTGCTGGCTTTGCACCACCGGAGCAGGGCCCCCTGTCTGGCCCTTTGTTTCAATGTTGAGGATAGGCTCCATTTTTCTTTATTCCAATCCAGTGTGTTGGCAAGGCCTCCGCTGGGGCAGGTAGGGGGAAAGGAGACAGTTGGCATGGTTCCGGCAGGGCCCGTTAAATCCCCCCCGGAGGCCCACATGACGTGGTCTAGGTGGCGCTGAGGGC
The DNA here is from genome assembly GCA_032595735.1 of Pelochelys cantorii. Lineage (NCBI taxonomy): Eukaryota > Metazoa > Chordata > Testudines > Trionychidae > Pelochelys > Pelochelys cantorii. The sequence goes on along the minus strand of CM064343.1, from coordinate 30,363,776 downwards.
AGAATGGGGGAGGCACGGAGTGGTCTAAATAGTGCTGATGGCTGGTTGCCTCTGGTCCCACCCCTTCCACCTGAGGCCCCGTCCTTTCCAGGGGACCCAGAGCCAAGACCCGCCCCCTCCCCATTTCCCAGGGCCTGGCGAACTCTGTCGCCAGCCCTGATTGCTGGAGGCAAATGGATGAAGTGAACAGCCGGCTAGGAAGGTTGAGCAGTTATAGCAAATGTCAATACTTCTGCCATTGGTGTGCATTAAACCTGTGGCTGACATCCAACTGCGGGGAAAATTATTGAGGAACCTAACCATAGAAAGACCTTCCTACCAAGTCTCCTGGTATTCCCCGGGATGAAGGGAGCCCACACTCTGCCTGTCTGGCAGCTGGCTCTCATACCAATGATGTGTCAGCATTCCGTAACGATGCCCCCGTTCCACAGCTAATTTGCACTGTCAGAGCAATTTCACTTTCCAACTGTCAGCACTTTGTGGTATAAGAAAATCAAGGGGTAAGTCTTCTATAGCATCCTCACAGGCTAGGGGTGGCACTGTGCATGCACAGCGGGGCATTCGTGAGAAGTCCCTGATGTGGATGTGGATTTGCCCAGCCACAGTGAGGGTAAAGGGCAGAACAGAAACTACTTGAATATGCTTGAAGATGCAGCCAACGGTGAGTCTTTTCTTCCTGGTGCATCATCATCAACCACAAAGGTTCTGGAGCTGGAATATAACTGGCTACTTAGCTGTACGAGAAAACAGACACCAACTTGTTCTCTGCCACTCAGACCGTAGTATGTGTATCCAATACATTTTCCTTATCAATGAGCTCAGCAGAAGGGTTGAGAAGAATCCTGCACACACTATAACAAAGGGGCCCTTTCTACAGACACACTGCTGGCCACAACCACATTTTCACACTGAACAAACCAGATTTGGTGTCAGAGGAATAAAATCCCCCCGTTCCTGAAATTGGCTTTTCTCCGAGCCAATCGGCCTTGCTCAGATCCATCCCACCAGCTAACCCTCATGTACAACTAAAACCTGTTTGATGGGCAGTGCCAGCTGCTTTCCTCCAGCCCCAGAGGAAAGAAAGCACACAGCTGAGACTTATGAAAATACACAAGTCCTCCGCAACAGGCAATCGAATCTAAGTCACGGTGGTTTGATCTCTTGCTGAAGGCCAACCTTCTATCATTCCATTAGGAACAGAACAGCTGTGTGTTGGCTTACACAATCATTCCTTGAACCAGTTGGATGCAACTGGTAGAACATAGACTAGTAGAGCTATCAGGGTCACCACTGGTGATATACACCTGGACCTCCATAATCCAGGTGTCCCTGATCTGGGAACACCTCTGGTTCAGACCCTGGCAGGAGGAAGTGTCCTGCTGCCCCCCAGCTGGGGAAATGGCAGCACAGTGAAGCACTGGTCTGGAGTGGTGCTGCCTGGGAGTGGTGGGGTGTGTGGAGGTAAGCACCCCACTCCTACCACCTCATTCCAAGACCTCACACCCCCATCCCCCTCTCACACTCTCCTTCCCAGACTCTCCCCCAGCGCCCTCCATGGTCTGAAAACTTCCTTAATCCAGCACACCCTATTTCCCAGGGTTGCTGGATTAAAGAGGTTCATGTAAGGGAAGGAGGCTATTCCGCCCCTTCGATATTTAGGTATGTCTGCTTATCATTTCAGAGCAGTGCCAAAGGTACCGCTCGAACCCTGTGGCAGGCGGAGCCCAGAATGAATATGTTATGGAAGAGGTGATTTGCTCCTATTTAGCCCAGAGCAAATTGCTGCTGCTCCATCCAACCATCCCCACTAGGGAAAGACCTTCCTCGGTGCCACATGAGGCCGGGTGGTCCCCACTTCCACGAGTTTGACAGTTTAAACCAGCTTCAGTAGTGGATTCTGTGTACCTTGAAGTCTTTCAGCCATGACTGGAGGCCTTCAGTAGCTCAGCCAGAGGTCAGGGGTCCACAACAGGAGTGGGTGAGGGAGGGTCTCCAGCCTACCACGTGCAGGAAATCAGACTAGGGGATCACGTTGATCCCTTCTAGCCTCACAGTCTGTGAGATGGCTATGCTGACTGTGGTGGGGTGTATAAACCCCGCGCCAGTGGGGAAGGGATTAAGGAGCTGCTTTGGGCTGAAGGAGCTGCAAGTCATGCTGGGAATGGAGGAGGAGTTTAAAAAGCGGAAGCGCCACCCAATAGGAGGCAGCAAAGGAAGAAGAGCAAGCTGTTAAGATTCCCAGCTCTCCAGAAGCTGCATGATAGCAAGTGGAACCTCTGCCCTCGCAAGCGGGGAGCACGGATCCCCCTGAGCTAAAAGGGGGACGAGACTGTGTCCTGTATCTTGCGGTGGAGGCCCGCCCATCCAGGGCCCCTTTGAGGACTGAGGCCGATATTCTGGCTACCCCTGACCCCAGATTTTCTTTTGTCTTTGACTTTTTTGTTTGTCTTCTTTTGGGGTTGTTGGCTCATTTTACCTTAGCCCTCCCAAAGGGGAGAAATAGCCAGAGAGTCTCAGCTGGAGGGCTAAGCACCCACTGCTATGAAACCAGCCTTTTCCTAGGCAGGCTGGACGTAAGTGAGCGCACTTTCCAAGTAACGTCCCCAGGGGGTGCTCTGATGACCACAGATCCTTGACCCTGACCTTGTGTCTTTGGTGTGTTGTGGGGGGGGGGGGTCGGTCCCTGTGTTAGGCTACTTCTCTCCTTCCCCCTGCTTCCAAAGGAGCCACTCCTTAAGATTCCAGGGAATTCAGGAGGGAGCAGGATGGAGGCGGGACATCCTGTTGCAGCCACTAGCTCTGAAGAATGAAAAGCTCAGTCCAGGTTAATAGAGACTCCTTGTGAAATGATGGTACAGTAAGTTGTGGGTGGAGGTGTTTCTAGGACGAAAGGGAACATAAGAACGGCCAGACCGGCTCAGACCAAAGGTCCATCTAGCCCAGCATCCTGTCTGCCGACAGTGGCCAATGCCAGGTGCCCCTGAGGAAGTGAACAGAATAGGGAATCGTCATGTGATCCCTCCCCTGTCATCCATTCCCAGCTTCTGACAAACAGAGGCTAGGGACACCGTTCCTACTCATCCTGGCCAATAACCTTTAATGGATCTATCCTCCATGAATTTATCTAGTTCTTTTTTGAACCCCGTTAAAATCCTGGTCTTCACCACATCCTGTGGCAAGGAGTTCCACAGGTTGACTGTGCACTGTGTGAAGAAAAACTCCCTTTTCTTTGTTTTAAACCTGCTACCTATTCATTTCATTTTGGTGACCCCTAGTGCTTTGAAAGAGAGCTTTGAAAGTCTGGCCTGTGGGGGGTTTTCCAATCAATAAACCAGAAGAGTTGACAGCTGGCAAAAGTTTCTTGGAAGGGATATCGAGGGCTTGGTTTCCCACTCTGGGCTGGTTTTGCATATGTGAATTGCAGCTACCAATGTGAAGCCCATCTTCTGGAAATCTGCACTGGGCTGTGCATTGGCTTATTGACCGGGGGACATGTGTCTGGAACATCTCTCCAGCAGTGAGCTGCTGTCCAGTCTCGCAAATCAAGTTTTATAACACCATCCTTTGTGCTTTTCTTTTTGTGCCAGTTACCTTCATTTCAACCACCTGGAAACCTTGGGGCCGGAAACCTTTAGCGACCTGCCCAAACTGGAAAGACTGTAAGTAAAAAGGAAAGGGGACATCTTTGCTCTTGACTTTTCATCTAGTGGCCCATTGGAAGAGACTCCATCTTGGGCAATGGGCAGGAAGGTTTCTGGAGCTTTAGTTTCAGGATCAGATTTCTTCTGCTTCATTTCCATGGAGCAAAGCCCGTCCTCTAAAATTAAGGGAGACCTGGAAATGAGTTTTCTCAGATCACGAGACTTTAGGTACTTGCAAAGCAGAAAGGTTGGTGAACATGAGGGGCTCTTCCCAGGATGCATTCTGTGCATCCTGACCTACGTGACTGGGGCTGGATTATGAAAGGTGACTTAGGGGCTGCAGCCCCAGGATAAAGGGGACCCCCCGCTTAGCCTGGGACCCTAGGATGCAGCCACTAAAGTCATGGCATATTGTGGCAGGGGGAGAGGGGAAGTGACTCTGCATGCTGCCTTTCCCCTTCTCTGCACCACGGCTGGAGCCACGTGTGTTCCTTCTAATGGCACTCACCTGCAGGCTCCACCCCTGCCGCTTCCATTGGCTAGGAATTGCAGCCAATGGATGCAGTAGGAAGTGGTGGATGCAAGGGCAGGACCACACAGAGCCACTTGTTCCTTCCCCCAGGAGCTGTGCCTGGTAAGCGCTCCAATCCCCTGCCCCCTCCCACACCCTTGCTCCCACCCAGACCCTGCATCTGCATCCCCATCCTGATCCTGCACCCTACATCCTGCCCAGACCCTGCACCTTCACCTCTAGCCTGCTCCTGCACCCTAACTTCTGCCCAGACCCCTCACCATCACCTTGTTCCTGAATCCTGCATCTCATCCAGACCCCACACACCCCCTCCCACATTCTACCCCCTGCCCAGACCATATCCCCAGCCAACTCCTGCATCCTACTTCCCACCCAGATGCTGTACCCCATGCATTCCTGCACCCTACCTCCCACACAGACCCTACACCCTCACCTCTCTCCCCGGCAGTCCCCTCCTGAACACTGTGGACATTGAACCCTTCATATATGGCCCCACCCCAGAGCCAAGGGGGGCCCACAAAATCAACTAGTCCCAACTCCCCAGAAGCATTAATCCAGCCCTGCTCTTGGACAGTTTCCATGAGAAAATCTAGTCAGAGAAACAGATAACAAGAAAAATGTGTGTAGTGCCCTAGAATGACTAAAGCGTTCTTGTCCTACTCTCCAGTACTGCGTAAAGGAACAGCATCGCAGCCAAAACAAAGTCAAGTGGATGTTCACACGCCACATTTAGTTCAACAAGCCCTCTCAGCATTGGCATACAACATGCTTTATGTCCACTAGAAAGGAGCCCTGGGAAAGAGCCAGGATTCAAACATCCCCGGACCTGAGGATAATCAGGACTCAGATCAAGACGTTCTAGTTGATTCTTAAAAAACAAAAACCCTGGATCTAAAGTGCAGGGAATTTAAAACTGTGAATGTAAGCTTCAGATCCAAATTGAGGCCTGGCTGAAGTCCAGGGTACCCACGCCCACAACTCACATGCTTGCCTGCCTGTGTTTTTCTTTCTTGTTCCATTGTTTAATATTGTTTGTCAATTTTCCTTTGTTCGAAAGTTTGGCTATGGCTGCAGACCCCTCCCCCTCTAGTAAACATAAACTAAGAACATAAGAACGGCCATATTGGGTCAGACCAGAGGTCCATCTAGCCCTGTATCCTATCTGCTGACAGCGGCCAATACCAGATGCCCCAGAGGGAGGGAACACAACCTCCCCTGTCACCCATTTCCAGACAAACAGAGGCTAGGAACACCATTCCTGCCTATTCTGGATAATCGCCATTGATGGACCTAACCTCCATGAATCTATCTAGCTCATTTTTGAACCATGTGAAAGTCCTAGCCTTCACTACATCCTCTGGCAAGGAGTTCCACAGGCTGACTGTGCACTGAGTGAAGAAAAACTTCCTTTTGTTTGTTTTAAATGATTCCACCTTGCTCCCCGCTCAATCATACTAGTGTAAGTAACTTCCTGCTCTTCTGAGAAGAACATGTCAAATATGTCTCCAAACTTGGAGTGGAGAGTTTTGCCTTGGTTTTATCTAGTGATAAGCCAAGGAGCTGGAGATGGATCTGTACTAGATTTAGGATGGGGTTTGGGTCACATTGATTCTAAAATCAGATGTGGGTTTGGTTTTTTGAGGTCACTGGGCTAACATAAGAAGTTCTCATGAGATGTCTGCCTCTTTCAGTTGACACCTTATCCGTATGGCTGCTCTTGCAAAATTTCAGCAGCATCTGAATCCATGCACCTAACAGATCCCATCTGGTTTTGGATCTCACCCAGAACCAAATTTCTAGGGTTGGATATATTCAACTCTTCCTCTCAGCAGAATTTGAAGTGGTTTTGATTTAAGAATCTGGTTTGGGGGCTTTTTTATTTCAAATCCTGAGTCACCGTTTCCAGCATTTGATGTCCCATATTGCATTGTGTTCACTAGCAAATTAACAATATCCCAATAGCTCCTAGAGAGTATCGAACTATCATGCACACACAAATTCTGCCCATCGGCAAGGTTCTGGTGAGCAATCTTAACATTTAAACTGAGTCTCAGCTCAGGGTGTTGTTATCTATATCATGTAGAACTCTATGTAACACTTTGGCACTCTTCATATCCCCATGGCAGATTCTTGCACAACAACAAAATTTCCAGAATTCAGCCAGGAACTTTCTTTCAACTGGAATCCCTCAAACGGCTGTAAGTAGACAATGTCACCTGCTAAGAAGAATGGTTTTGTTTTTATCATGTGGTTAGGACCTAGAGGCCAGTTTCACTGGATACAAATTCCAGTTAATGTAGTTCTGGGGCAACTGTTTTGTCTGTTGGTAGCCAGACACGAGGGAAGACTTAACCAGTTAGTGCAGGGGTGGGATCATTGGGATTCTACGTATGGCCCATGTGCAGGGTTGCCAGATTCTGCTGGTTTCTGTCCACGGAGGTTTTTTTCCTTCCGGTATTTCTAATGTGCCACACGCATAAAGCCAGAGCCCATGAAGGGAGGTGCGTGCTGAGTGCAAACAACATTGTGAGAGCCGGGCACTCCCTCTGCAGCCAGTCAAAGTGCTGCTACAGTTCAGTCAGCACAGCCTGCAAATTCTAGGTACGCAGGTGCAATTAGCAAAACTGCCCTATCCCCGGAGGCTGGTTACGACCATCGGGTGGCTGACTGAGATGAAGGAGGGCCACTCATGCGGCCCACTCACTAGCCTAGGTTGCCCAGTGCTGGGTTAGCGGGATCTTCACTTTGGTGACCGAAATTGCTCTCGGGCCTTCTGCACAATGATGCAGCTGAGGGTTTCTCTTAGGGCTCCGCCTTGGGAAATGCTCAGCCCCGTTCACTCCCGAAGCATGGCTGAGCCCTGAGAACCTCATCCAAAGCCCAATGAAGTCAATGAAATGACTCTGCTTGTTAGCCATCCTGGATTCCTTTAGACCAGCATATGAAACCCACACATCTAGACTATGGCTACTTTGCCGTTTTTTGGCAGAAGATATGCAAATGGAGCTCTCGTTTGCATATCTTCTTTCGATTCTTTTTGAGGATGAGGTTTTGCTGATAAAAAGCCCCATGTACACAGGGCCATTTGTCAGGAAAAAAACTGCTTTTTCGCAAGATCCCTTATTCCTCAAAAATTGAGGTTTACAGGATCTTGCGAAAAAGGGTTTTTTTCCAACATCTGTCCCCGTCTACACGGGGCTTTTTGTCGGCAAAACCTCTTTCGCAAGAAGAGTCGGAAGAAGATATGCAAATGAGAGTGCCATTTGTATATCCTCTTCCTCAAAAAACCAGCAGTGTAGCTGTAGCCTTACTGGGGGTCACTGTCCCGTGTAGTGGCACTTAGACCAGGTACAGCAAGAAATAAGAACAAGGGAGCTCTATAGCCCAAGCTGAGATCCAGTTCCCTTTAGAGCTCAAGTTGTAGAGGCACCTATATTAAGCTCTAAAGGTCCCAGGTTCAACTCTAAGGATAATTACTTAGTGAAAGGAGAAAATCTAGCCATAAAAGTCTTTTAAGAAATCTTTTACATGGATTTGGGGCAAGACCTTGTGCTTCCCTACACAGCCCAGGAGAACAGGATACAAAGCTTATCCTGTGGCTTTCGTCCTGCTTGTCTCTTTCTTTCACTTAATAAGCCTTCCAACATCGGAGTCGTTTGTTTTTATGATCTTAGGAAATGAGCAGCATGAAGAGTTTTATGCACAAATCATGGGGTTGAAAAATCGGCGGTAGGGTCATGGTTTTCCTGTTCCCCTGCAGCCTTCTCCACGTTTGCTGCTCACAGAAAAATCTGCGTCTCATGTTGCATCATGATCATGGATAAGCTGTATGGTATTGCCCATGTGTCAAAATGCTTGCAGAATACGCTTGCAGGGTGTGAATTGTACTGCCAAACATTTGTTTAATGAAGCATTGTGCCCTCTTCTGTTTTTCTCATGCAATTCTCACAAAGTGAAACCCAAGAACCTTCCGCAGCTGAACTTCCAAAGGGGAACAGGGGTAGAATCTAAAGTTTTCTTTGGTCTCCTATAGCCCTGCACCTAGAATTGACTCTAGCAATGAGATCTGCAGGGAAGGAAAGTCCGGATGAACTCCTATGCCAGTACTCCCATATCCCAAGGGCAGTGCATGGGTAACAGAGATGAAAACACCTTTCCACTCAGGGTAGCGTATGCCATACAGCATCTAGTATTGGGCATACGCAGCAACTCATCCCAAGGACATTAAAGTCAAGGGGAAGCTTTCTGCTGGCTTCAACAAACATTGGATTTGAGCCTAGGAACTGCAACATTAGATTAATGTCCATTATTCCCTATATAGTAATCTACATTTGTATATTCTGTGCTCCTTTTATGGGCACAATACAAAGGTACAAAGTGTGTAGATGTAAAAATATGTCCATAACATTTGAGGCTATGTTTGTCTTTCCACAAATGAATTGTAGTAGTTGGACAGTTAGCAAACTGATTTGCTAGTCTGAGGCCAGATGAAATGTCTGCGCAATAGGCAATGGTGCATATTCAAACTATCCAGGTATCATCTGGAATGAACAAACATGGGGAGCTAAAACAGGATCTCTACCTTCAGCAGTTAAGCATAATAGAACAGATGAACAAAAACTGGAATTTCCATTCTGTAGGAAACTGTGATAATGCAACATTTGTTTTTGTCCCAAATCAAGACAAAAAGTTAAAATTAGATCAGGTTGGAAAAATGGCGAGATAACTGTTTTTCATTTGAAAATGCAAGTCAGCTAAAATCAAAATGGTTCAAGAAATTGTGTACATTTTGCTAAATTTCATGTCAGGGCAAAAAAACAGGAGGAAGATTCTTAAAATAGCAAAATGTTCCATTTTTATTTGGAAAGAAAATGTTTTAATTTTTTATTTGAATATAATAGAGATTTGAAAGCAGCCATCCTTTGACTTTCAATCAACTTTTGATTTTGAATTTTATTTGATTTTGTATTATATATGATAACATAGAATATAGTGGAAATCTTAACTTTGATTTATCCTTACCTACATTTTTTCAGAGTTTTTGTTTGCAGAGAATATGTAGATTTTTGGATGATTTGGACTAAAAACAAATTTTGAAATCACAAAATTCTGAATGAAACAAAATTTCCATCATCTGCATAGCTCTAGGAGAAATATCAATTTTTTTTCATGGAGTGAGAAGTTCAGGCGAATTTAGATTTGAAAATGCCAAAATGAAATATATGGCTATTTCCAGTCAAAATGAAACACTTCAGCTTTCATTTTGGTTTGTTGAATATTTTGTTTCAGGTCACTTCAACATTAAACTGTATTTTCCGAGGGTTGTACATTGCTTCCTGGGACCTGTAGTTCAATTTGCTTGATGAGCCAACCAAGGATGTTAAGAGGCGGGTAATTGGGTAATCGTGTAGTTGATACAATTTGTATCGACCACACAATTAGTCGATAAGGGAAGGAGCTCAGAAGGAGCTACCCCCGCTGCGGCTCTGCAGTTTAAATGTAATAAGAGCCAAGTGCACAGTCAGCCCGGATCCTACTATATTTAAACTGCCGAGCTGCAGCGGGGGTAGCTCCTGGATCCAGCGTGAGCCAGGACTGAGCTGGACTTGCTTAGTCCTGGCTCACACTAGGTCCAGCAGCCCCTGTCCATGGGGAGGGGGCCCCTGTGGGGAGCTGGGATCCCCCACGGACAGGGACTGCTGCCAGAACAGCCTCCCCTGCCCCCCCCCCACACTGCTGCCTTTGATAGAGGCAGCAGCATGGGGGAGGGCAATCGGCACTGCAGTGACGGTGCTGGGGGGAACCAGCTTTAAAGCTGGCTCCCCCCACCACTGGCTCTTACTTCCCCCTCCTCTTGCTGCCTCTGATATAGAGGCAGCAAGGGGGCAGGGAATGCGAGTAGTCGACTCAACTACCCAATAAGCCTAGTCTTATTGGGTAGTCAGTTAACTGATTACTCTTTTACATCCCTAGACCCAACCTCCCCTATGGGTCAAGCACCCTAGCTGGACTACATCTCCCATGATGCACCACACTATTAGGTTAGAGGGGACACTGGTTTGCATCTTGGGAGATGGAGTCTGGTCAGGGAGCCCAGCCCATAGGACAGAGTCCTGGTGTCCTTTCTGAGGAAGGGGGCAGAAGCGCTGATCACTTAAGGGCCAGATTTCCAAAAGAGCTGAGCACTCAACAGCTGCCATTTTAGGCACCCGTAGCATAGGAGCTTTCGATGCTGATAACGTTTGAAAATAACTTTTCTTTGATCTCTGTCTTGTAGACGTCTGGACTCCAATGCCTTGCTCTGTGACTGTGACTTGATGTGGCTGGCCGAACTGCTGAAGAAATACTCTGAACAGGGCAATATTCAGACAGCCGCCACCTGTGAGAATCCAAGGGAACTGCAGGGCCGGTCCGTCACCACCTTGACAACCCAAGAATTTAATTGTGGTGAGCATGTTGTTGTTGTTGTTGTTGTTAGCGTGATTCACCTAGGGAGTCTCAGTGGTATGATACTGGTATAAACCAGCAAAGGACTTCACCCAACCACTCTGCGGGGGGGTTTCCCCCCTTATGGCCCTGCTTTGCATCCCCTTCCACTGCTGAAACGAGAGGTGACTAATGAGATCAAGTGACTTGATCAACGTACTGCCCTGGAAGTTGATAGCACGCCTAGAATTTACACCCAAGAGCCTTCTGGCTCCGACTCCTTTTCTCAAGCCCTTAAACAACACTGCCTATTTCGGTTAATTTTCAGCACCCGTGCTGCAAGCCGGAAGACAGAGGCTAGGTCTGTCCACTTCTCAGGTGATTAGACCATACACTTGAGCTAAAAGAGCGCTTCCACCTCAGTCAGTTTTTAAGGCCATCAGTGGAGGCTTCCATAACCTTAGCTGAATACTCTGTCATAGGCGCCGTACCAACTAAGTTATAGGATTTATAGAATGATTGCTCTGTCAGGGCCCATCTCTTTCACTGTAATGATAGGTCCCGATTCAGCAATTTGTTTACGGATGTGAGCAGGCCCAGTGGTTTCAGTGGGATTCTTCATGGGCTTAAAATTAGACACAAGCTCATGTATCTTGCTGAATCAGGGTCACAGACTCCAAAGCCTGTGCTTAAATTCCTCCCTATTCGGCAAAACAAGCACTGCCATGTGTTTAACTCCCCTTGAATCAGCTGTAAGCAGGTGCTTAACTTTAAGCCCATACTTATGTGCTTTGCTGAATAGGGAGTCACAGAGGGTAAGCCCATTTTATAATGTGAGTGGTAAGGCCTAGACTGTTGTACCCATATTTTCAGGCATTGGGTCAGAATAGGCTGGACATGGCTGGGGGTATGGGGGGGACATTATTCATTTTTAGGTTTGGTCTCGGGCTTTAACCTGTAGATCTCTGGCACATCTATGTTAGGTTAGTATACACCAACTTATACAAATGCCAGGCAGTTATAAGAGCTGAATTAGCCTATGGTTTTCCCAGAGTTCTGTTCACCCAGGCTTAGCTACATCCCACAATAGCCCACAATAGTGCCACCCAGTGTTTGGCATAAGCAGATAGGAAATTTGTCCAAATCAAGAGACATTCGTTCTATGACTTAGTACAAGCTGGGAAGGTACCTTCACGGACCGATTCCTGGAATGCTAGCATCCAAAACAAAAATAAGGAGTTTTATAGCTTATTAAATCATCCTAAAAATGTTCCTAGCTGAATTGTGAAACCATGGGACCACATCTTCTGCTTAAGGTGAATGTAACTCTGCTGCATGAGACAGCTTCCTGGAGACTACAGGTTGAACCTCTCTAGTCTGGCACTCTTGGAACCTGACGGGTGTTGAATCAGAGAATTGGCTGAACCATGGAAGGTCAATATGGTCTAGCAGCGTTACCAACACTTCCACTGCTTACTAGGCTCTTAGAAGACATTTAGGGGTCAATTAGAGCTAAATAACAGCACAGAACTCTAAGACTACGTCTACACTGCAGAGTTTTTGCGCAAAAACTGCCTTTTTTGCGCAAAAACTCGCGGAGCGTCCACACCTCAAGCACGTTTTTGCGCAAGAAAATTTACAGTGAATCGACAGAACAGAGGGAGTTTTGCGGTATAGGTACTCCTCTTTCTACGAGGAGTTATTGCGCAAAAAGATGTGTGTGAACGGGCAGCAGGGGGTTTTCGCGCAAAACCAGCTTATTGAAACAAGCACAGGTGCCTGGTGGCCATTCTGTTAATGGCAATCAAAGCTTTCTTGTGTGTGAGCATCTATGCAATCTGGACGCTCTCTTGTGCAAAAGGGCATCACTTTTCCAATGCACTTTTGCAGTGTGGACATGCTCTTGCTCAAGAAGTTTTTTGCGGAAGATCTCTTCTGCAAAAAGCTTCTTGTGCAAGAAGCCTCAGTGTACACGTAGCTTGAGAGCCAGGATTGGGGACTGTAAACAAACTTTATTGGATCGGCAGTCTGGCTAACTAAAATCATGCCAGACCATGGATGTTGCCAGACCAGAGAGTGCCGGATGAGAGAGATTCAACCTTTAGTATCATATAGAATCTTGTTCCTGTACAGTAACTTGTCACTTAATATTGTAGTTACGTTCCTGAAAAATACTACTTTAAGCGAAACAATGTTAAGTGAATCTAATTTCCCCATAAGAATTAATGTACATAGGGATGGTTAGGTTCCAGGGAAATTGTTTTCAGCAGACAAACGGCAGTATATGCATATACCGTATAAGTGTTAAACAATTTAATGCTGTACACAGCAATGGTGCTTGGGAAACTTGTTTAAGGTGTTGGAGTTAGAGGGTGGAATATTTCCCAGGAAAGGTCTTGCTACTATCTGATGCACTAGCACTTGGCTGAACCCTTGAGAGTTAATATGTTGTTAATGTAGCCTCACATGCTAGAGGCCTGTTAGGCAGGGATGGGAGGCAGAAAACACAATAGACACAGAGCAGTGGCTGTAAACACTTCCCTGCAGAAACTGAACATGATAATGAACCTACATGGGAGTGCACCGCTCTCTCCTCCAGATAGTGCCAAAGGTGGCGGGGGGGGGGGGGGAGGCAAAGACACCGTGTGCGTTTGAGAGAGAGAGAGAGAGACATGTATTGCTGAAATACAGCTGCCAAGCTGCATACCTTACAGGGAACTTAGGGGAGCTGATGGGGGTTTGGGGCTGGTTCCAAACCCCCCACACGGACAGGCTGCTTTTCCAGAAAATCCTGCACGTAGGGGACAAAGCAGGCAGATGAGTGACATTATAAGAGAGCATTTGCACAATTTAAATGAGCAAGTGCTCTACTAGATAAGCAACAAAACGACGCCAACTGGAACAACATTACGTGAGGAGTTACTGTATTGTGGTCTTACTGGCTATTAGCAATACATCTGACGGATACTGGTTATGATACTGCATAATGGACCAAAGGGTGGGAACCACTAACGGTGCAATTTATCAGCACTAGAGTGGGTTTTGTTAACTGGTGTTTTTCAGAGAGGCCTCGCATAACCACCGAGCCCCATGATGCTGACGTCAAGTTGGGAAATACTGTTTATTTCACCTGCAGGGCAGAAGGAAACCCAAAGCCGGAGATCATCTGGCTGCACAACAAGTAAGTCACTCACGTAGGCCCCGGAGGAATTTCTGCTTCCATCGAGCTGCAAACTCCTCGGTTACTGCCTTTGACAGGGCTGGGCAAGATACGGCCTGCGGGCTGAATTTGGCCCGCCTAACAATTTGATTTGCTCTGCAGATGGCATCTGATCACTTACTCTTTATGTCCAGCTGCCACAGAATTTCCAGGAAGTGGCTCAGGCAACAGGGCCCCTATTGAAAGGGATCCTGGCTCCCGATTATGGCGCTATCCCAGCAGTGGCAAGAGCCGCGAGCCCTTTAAATAGCCGCAGTGGCTCCAGATGGTTGCCAGGCAACTGGGTAGCAGCGGGGCCAGGAACCACGAGCCCTTCACTGCTTTTTTAATTCAAAGCATCCTGGCCAGGTAATGCTGGGGGGAACTAGCCTCCAGCTCCACCTCTTCCACCCAAGGCCCCGCCCCTTCCGGGGCACCCCAGAGCCAGCCCCTGACCATGTACCAAAATTAATGAAGTGGCCCCCCTGCGAAAATTATTGCCCATCCTGGCCTGTGATTACAGGAGTCACCTCACACAAATTAGAAGTACGTGTGTCATTCATTGTATTGACCTTCAGTTTAGTAGCACGCTCCAATAACCCTGTCATTAAAGTGTTCCCTTTGTCTCCACTTGAAATGGTTCCCCAGGATTTCTACTTGCCCATAAGTGTATTCTGTAGGCTGAAAGAAGTTGTCTTTGAAGACATTTTATTAGCCTTTTGAACTGCTTGGAGCCGCCAAGTTTGTGATTTATTATCTGCTAAAACAGTGCCTCCTTTACTCTGATTTGCCCATGGAAAGGGGACAGCACTTCAACAGGAAATTGTTGACCTCCACTGAGGTGCGGAGGTGGCAGTAGAAAGTGGCAGGGAAGGGGTTAACATGCTCTCTTCCCTGGTGATCCTAGGGGCTGAAAAGCCAGTGTGAAATGCCAGACAACAAAGTGGTTTGGGTTGGAGCAGCTGTCCAATCGTGCACATGAGAGGATTCCTCGGTTTGATGGCAATGTGGGAGGGTGAATAGGATGTTCTTAAAAATAAAACCCAAATGATGAATGTTGGCTTCCCTGCTGACAACCGGCAGGCAGAGTTTCACTCCAGTGCAAATGTCTGTGGCTGAGTTATATCCCTCTAGAAAGGGTGTTTTGGGATGGAAATGCTGGCGGACTTCCACCGATAGCAGCGTGAATGGATCACACTGATTTATGTTTGCCGCACTGGAAACCACTATCACTGGGCAGTAACATTGGACAAGAGGAAATCATAAATACTCATCAAGCATGTTCTTCGGCCAGGTGGAGCCATCTTTGTTGCGGAGAGAGACATTTCCTCTCCTTCTGCAGCCTTCCAAAGTTCCATCCTGCTGAACAAATTATGTCCAATGGAGTGACCTTCTAACATTGGCCGGTCCTGCAGAAATAAAGTGGGCTTCACATACAGTTTTAGGGCCAAATTCATCACAGCTACTGCTTGCATAACTTGGTGCTATTTTGTATGTGCTTTCACTCTATAAAAATACCCCTAGTCTTACATTAAACGTCTTAAAAAACAAAGTTAATACGACAGCTGAATGCAACTTTAGCAAAGTGCTATTTTAATGTATTTTTTAAACTTTAAACTGTGTAAAATATTTTTCCATAAACATTTTCACTTTTTCTTTATATCTCAAGAGCCTCTCTATGTTTTCTCCACATTTTGAAATGTGAATGAATGTTGTGTTTATTTCATGTTTTGAAATAAGGAACATTTTCAGCCAAATATGGTATTCACAAAATGTTTTCCATGTCTTTGAGCAGCATTGAATACCATAAAACCAGTCATGTCTCCCTAAGCAAACAGAGTTTCTGATGGGATTGCTACCAACGGTTAGATGTTATTCTAATTGCCTGGTATGCTGCATGTTTACATTTTCAAGGACATTGCTGTCTGCAGAGACAAGAAACCATTTAGTAGTCACATTAGGGCAGACTGGCAGGGGAGACTTTGCTTTTGTTCTTTCTTCCTTTATAGTTCTATTTGCCTATAATAAAAGTTCCTAGGACTAAAAGTATCTGTGTATAATGGGGTAGAGAAGCAGTGCTAAAAAATGTTTAGATGGTTTTATTGGATCCATTGATATATTTTCTTGCAGTATATTATTTGGCTGCAGGATATATTTGTGTTTTGAGTCCAAGATAGGCGTGCAGTCCTTGGTGAACAAGGGAAAGAAAGCTGGAACTCAAGCTAAGAGGAAACTTGAATGTTTTCTGCCTGTATAATATGAGAGTTAGTGGGGGGAAAAATACTTGCTCTCAATCATGGAGAACTATAAAATAACTTGAAGAGGCACCAACAATGTTGTACTAGCAATAAATAAACAGTTTGATGATGATGAAATAGGGGGAAATGGTAGTATTTTAACTCTGTCCCTGCCAACTCAGCATCTTTGTGCCTGGCTCTGCTTTTCAGTAATGAAATTGACATGAACGACGATGGGCGCCTTAACTTGCTGCAGGATGGGACCCTGATGATCCAAAACACCAAGGAATCGGACAAAGGCGTCTACCAGTGCATGGCCAAGAACATAGCTGGAGAGGTCAAGACACAGGAAGTAGTTCTGCGCTACTTTGGCACACCATGTAATCAAGCCTTAAATACTTCTCAACAGTGCAGATTATGGAAAGGAGTCAGTCAGATTAAACTCTTCTTTATTTTTATGCTCTTTGGCAAGTGTCTCCATGTGCCTGGCGCTTTGGAGGTTCCTAGCCAGCTGGGAGGGGTGTTATGGAGCGAAGGGAGGGATGTAACTGGTGCAGCCACCTTTGTGTGAGTCCACCTGCCATCCCACCCCCTAAGAAAATGAACACAGCACAGAGGAAGGCCTGCTGCAGCTCTGTTAGCAGCTTGGGACAGGTTCTGCTCCTGCTCCAAACCCTTCAGTAAGAAGGAGCTCCTCTTTGTAACTCTAACGCAGCACCCGGGAGTGGGGCTTGTTTCCTGAAGTTGTATAGGAATGAGGTTTTTCCCCGAGGACTTGGCATGTGGACTGGAGGAGGGGAGGGAGTCAAAGATGGTTAATAGGTGTCAGGATTGCAGGCCCACAAGTATGTCCGGAAAGGAAGGAGAGGACAAACAGCCCAGTAAAAAGGATCTGCACAATCCTGGGGCTTTCTGCAGGAATAGGCAGGAGCATGGGAGCAGAAGACGCGTAGGTTTAGAGTAAGCCAGCGTAGGTGAAGGATTTTTGGGGCCACCTTTATGGCCGTGGGTGACCAGAGCAAAGGAGCCCAGGAAAAGGGCCAGTGGAGAGCAATATCTCCACAGAGTCAGTGGAGATGCAGCGAGGTAGAGGAGGCTCCGTCATCTTGCTGGTTTTGGAGGACATGGAAAGGCTGAGTGGAGGGTTGCCTGCTGAGGAAGTGGGCTCTGACCTCCTTTGAAATGCATTCTGGGTAAAGCCCCCCTTTTCGGTGGCAGATTTGATCTAACATACCGGGGAAGCTTGATTTGCCCCAATCTGGAGAAGCTGGGGCAGGAGGGAGGAGCAGGGCTTGGGTCTGAGACGTGTTCCTTCCTTCCAGCCAAGCCCAGCTTTGTGATCCAGCCCCAGAACACAGAAGTGCTGGTCGGGGGAAGTGTCACCTTGGAGTGTGGGGTGTCCGGGCACCCACCCCCACACGTCGTCTGGACTCTGGGCACAGGCTTACCACTACCGGGCGATTCCCGCTTCTCCATCACCAGCTCGGGTGGGCTGTACATCCAGAACGTCACCTTCCTGGACCAGGGCCAGTACAACTGCAAGGCCAGCAACTCAGAAGGCTCCATCCAGGCCACAGCGAACATTCTAGTGCAAGGTGAGGGACATGGCGCACACTGGAAAAAATAACCCCAACTATACGTACAGTATGATGGGGGCTAATTTGGCTACGACAAATCAGGAAAGAGATCTTGGAGTTATCGTGGATAGTTCTCTGAAAACTTCCACACAGTGTGCAGTGGTGGTCAAAAAGGCAAATAGGATGTTAGGAATTATTAAGAAAGGGATAGAAAATAAGACACAGAATATCTTACTGCCCCTCTATAAAACTATGGTACGCCCACATCTTGAATACTGTGTACACATGTGGTCTCCTCACCTCAAAAAAGATATTTTGGCCTTGGAAAGGGTTCAGAAAAGGGTAACTAAAATGATTAGGGGTTTGGAACGGGTCCCCTATGAAGAGGGGCTAAAGCAACTGGGACTTTTCAGTTTAGAAAAGAGGAGACTGAGGGGGGATATGACAGAGGTATATAAAATCATGAGTGGTGTGGAGAGGGTGAATAAAGAAAAGTTATTTATTAGTTCCCATAATAGAAGAACTAGAGGACACCAAATGAAGTTAATGGGTAGCAGGTTTAAAACTAATAAAAGAAAGTTCTTCTTCACACAGCTCGTAGTCAACCTGTGGAACTCCTTGCCAGAGGAGGCTGTAAAGGCTAGGACTATAACAGAGGTTAAAGAGAAGCTAGATAATTTCATGGAGGTTAGGTCCATAAAAGGCTATTAGCCAGGGGATAGAAATGGTGTCCCTGGCCTCTGTTTGTCAGAGGCTGGAGAGGGATGGCAGGAGACAAATCGCTTGATCATTGTCTTCGGTCCACCCTCTCTGGGGCACCTGGTGCTGGCCACTGTTGGCAGACAGGCTACTGGGATAGATGGACCTTTGGTCTGACCCAGTACGGCCATTCTTATGTTCTTACGCTCGCAACCGCTGGTCAGGCAGCTAGGCCCAGGGTACTGGGCCCTGAGCCGCTCTCTGTGGCTGTTCCTGTGTGGCTGTGCTGGGGTTTTTCCCTACTGTCTTCTCCCCTCAGATACTCCCAGGTTCCTGCTCATTCCCAGGGACCAGATTGTGACGGAGGGGCAAAGCGTGGATTTCTCCTGCACTGCTGAAGGCCACCCAGCACCTGTCATCGCCTGGACAAGGGCAGGTAGTCCCCCTGTGGTACCTTCTCCTCTCAATACCCACCCGGCCTGGGCGCTGCTGGCTGGGTTATGGCTCTGTGGCTCAGGGGGAGTTATCACCCCACGGAGCTGAAGATTTGTTGCCCTTGTGAGACGGCGGATCCAGCAACCCCCTGCAGGCTGGTCGTTGGCTTGAGGCTGAGGTGGGCGTGTAACATGTGGCTGTTCCCACCCCTTACCGCAGCGTGGTACAACCCTAAGAAACGTTCATAAGACCCCGTGAAATGCCCAGGTTCTCAGTCACCCTCCCAGCTGCTTCCGCAGCAGCATTAACATGGGCCACCATGTCCCTCCAGTGATTGCACGGCTGGTGGCTATGGCACAGTCCCATGGTCTCTGGGAGGGACCCGGAGAAGTCTGTTGGGAAGGGGAGGGGCTGATCTGAGAGTGCAGGGCATCTGAAAACTCTTCCTTAAGGATCAAAAGAGGCCAGGTGGCTTCCGTATCCTGTAAATGCCAGCGAGGTCGCTTGCTTCCGCTTCGCAGGCATTTACAGGATAAAAACAAACACAGGTTTCCTTCCGGTTTTGGGTTGGGGTGGGGGCCACTGACCCACAGAAAAATCAGTCAGGGGCTGCACACGAGTGAGAAGCAAAAACAAAACAAAAAAACCTCAGTGACGTGGGCCTTGACTGAGAAGCAAAACGACCCTCCCCACATTCCCCTCGCACACCAGAGCCTAGGGGGGCCCAGCCTAGTAGATTTTGTGTGCTCCAGTCCCATGGGGGGAAAGCGGGGAATGGAGCGCCAGCACGGACTCCCCAGTGCTGTGGGGGAGCCCCAAGCCGCAGGAGCTGGATCCAGACAAGCCAGGGCCACATCTGACCCCCAGGCCTTACATTCCCCACCCCTGGACTAGCTGCTGGCCTCAGGGTGTAGGATTCCAGGCTCTGAAGAGCGACTGTCCTGGGCTGAGCCAACAGGACTGGGAGCTAGTGGAATTTTAGTGGGGGGTGAGTGGCTTCTGTCGAGGGCAGTTGTGCCAGGCATCCTGAGGGGAGGGCAGGAGACACCAGACAGAAGCCGCTTTGCCTCAGCAGTAGTTTGAACTATGGCAGCTGTCTCACCAAACCATCCTACCTCGATTGTGGGGCATCCAGCACCTCTCTTGGCAAGTTGTTCCAAAGGTTAACGGAAAGTGCGCAAAGAGCTGCCAGGAGAAAGGGGACTGGGGGGGCCTGGTCCATGTGCCAAATAACAACGGACCCTACAGAAGAGGGTTGGATTCAGACTGAGCCCGTAATAATCCGTAAGGCAAATTGGGGGTCACGCCAAGATAGGAGCAGCAGTTCTTGTCCTTGGCTGGAAAGAGGAGGCTTGTGCTTCAGGGCATTGGTACCAGGGACAGGGCTTTTCAGAGTGGGCACGGGCAGACTCCAGACACCCTCACCACTGCCCGCAGGGAAGGGGGTAGTAACAGAGCGCGTCACTAATAAATCACGCTGCTCTCGCCATCAGGGGGGCCGTTGCCCATCGACCGGAGACAAAGCATCCTCTCCACCGGCACCCTGCGCATCGTGAGGGTTGCCCTGCATGACCAAGGCCAGTATGAATGCCATGCCATCAGTGCCCTCGGCGTGAAGAGCTTCCCGGTGCAGCTGTGGGTGACCCCTCGAGGTACGCCAGTGCAGGCCAGCCTGCACGGGCAATGGACAGAGAGCTTCCGCTTTGCAGGGTGGTGGCGTTTTCCACGCTCTGGTGCCTACGTCACTGACGGCTGGATTCCTCTTTCCCGCGGGAGCCGAGAGAACCACTGGGAGGGTGTGCGGTGCTCTGGCCGTGATTTAAAGGGCTCGGAGCTCCAGTTGCCACTGCTGCTGCAGTAGCGGCCGGGAACCTCGAGCTTCTTTGAATTGCCAGGCCCTGAGGTAACTGTCCTTGCCCCTGCTCCTCTCCCTCCCACTGGGACTGATCCCTGATGACCCTCAGGAAATGAAACTGACTAGAATGCCATGAGAAACTGACCAGCTTCTGTTAATTCACAGATGCATAGGGCTTAAGGACAGAGTTTAAGGCATAACACGGACCAGAGAACCTCAGTCGGTAATTTCTGCAGTGAGCCCATAATTACTGCTTGAACCAGAGCAGCTCTTTGGCAAGATATCCGGTCTTGATTTAAAACCGCCAAGCGATGGAGAAATCCACTGTGTAATTGTCCAAGCTGAGAGAAATACAAACAGCTGCAGAAGCTGAAAAGTGAAATTTAAATGAGAGAGGGTGGTTAGTAGCAGAGGCCAGAAAAACGGGTGATGTTTTCACTTGACAATGACCCTTCGCACGTTCTTTGAGACACCAGGGAGATGTTACCAACTCAAACCTCTCAGAGGGGCTCTGACCCAAGATGGTTCTTGTGTTTATTCCTCTGTTTCTTCACACTACACAGTGATCCCCGTGTTTCTTCACCCCCCACAAGATGTGGTAGCAGAGACTGGGCAAGATGTCACAATCACCTGTGCGGCCCAAGGAGATCCGCGACCCACTGTGACCTGGGCCAAAGTAAGAGAATGTTCAGTTCCTGCAGTACCCCAAATGCAAGTTTTTCTACAAAGGAAATTCACAAGCCATCTAGAGAGAGAGGGGGAGGGCGAGGGGGAGGGGGAGGGGGAGGAGAGGAGAGGGAGGGAAAAGGGAGGGGGAGAGGGAGAGACAGAGAGGGAGCAGGAAGGGGAGAAGGAGAGGGGGAAGGGGATGGGGAGGGGGAGGGGAAGGGAAGATGGAGCGGGATTGGCCTTCATATGTAAACTTGACACAGTTTCCCTTGGCCTGAACAGACTTGAACTGGATGGCCCATTATAAAACCAGCTTTCCTTACATTCAACACCCCATTGACATCAAAAGCTAAGTAGGGGACACTTCCACCCCACTATATTAGCCTCATTAGCACCGGCACTACAATTGACAGGTACTTTTTTTCTCTCCCTCTCCCTTCTTATTCTGAGGGTCCCCCTCTTTTTCTCCACTCTAGCTCATCTCATCTGACAAAGTGGGGTTTGCCCATTAAAGCTCATGATACTATGTACAGATTTTTGTTAGCCTCTAAGGTGCCGCAGGACTACTTGTTTTTAAAATTACAGACTAACACGGTTCCCCCTTCTGAGACCCCAGTTATAATCATGACCAAGCAGTGCTCCTGTCGTTGTGTCATTACTGCAGCAGAGTGAATAATGGAATTTTTGGTTCAGTGACTGAGTCAAAATACCTGGGGGAAAAATCCAACACAATTGTTGTTGGTTTTTTGTGTTAAAAAAAAAGAAAAAATTGCACTTGGGTAGAAAAGAAACGTTTCCAATATTGATTTAAATCAAGGTTTTGAAACCCAACGTTAAATCAAAATGATCTTTTCAAAATAACGAGTAGTCCTGTGGCAACTTAGGGTGCGTCTACACAGCAGAGCTTAACTGGTAATAAACTACACAAATTGAGCTACATCAATTGCATAGCTTATTTCGAAATAGGGAGTCTCTACACAGCACTTATTTTGAAATAGAGCGCTCTTCCTCCGACTTTCCTTATTCCTCGTACAAGGAGGGTTACAGGAGTTGGAGTAAGAAATCTTCCAGCTTGAGAGTATTTTGACACTATTTCGAAATAACTGTCTGCTAGTTATTTTGAAATAATGTTGAAGTGTAGACGTATCCTTAGAGACTAACCAACATATATATATATATAGAGAGAGAGTTAGTTAGTTAGTCTCTGAGGGTGTGTCTAGACTACAGGGTTTTTTCAAAAAAAGTAACCTTTTTTTGAAAAAACTTCTCCTGCATCTAGACTGCTGCCGCGTTCTTTCGAAAGTAAATTGAAAGAATGCAGCAGTTTTTTCGACCGCAGAAAACCTCACTTTACAAGGAAGAACGCTTTTTTTGAAATTGCTCTTTCGAAAAAAGGCTCTATGTAATGCAAACTGTGCTTTTTCGAAAAAGCATCCATACTGCCAGGGTTCTCTCTTTCGAAAAAAGCGGCTTGCTTTTTTGAAAGTACTGGTTGTAGTCTAGATGCTTTTTTTCAAAAGAGGCTTGCAGTCTAGATGAAGCCTGAGGGGGTGTCTACACAGCACCTTTACCTTGAAATAAGCTATGCAATTTGCGTTATGCAAATTACATAGCTTATTTCAATGTTATTTTGAAATAGCTTATCCACACAGTGCCAAATTTCAAAATAAGGCACTATTCTGAAATATCCCTTAATCCTTGTGCATTGAGGTATACAGGGACATCAGAATAGCGGGCCCGTTATATTTTGATATTCAGAGAAGGGCAACTAAAATGATTAGGGGTTTGGAACGGGTCCCATATGAGGAGAGATTAAAGAGACTGGGACTTTTCAGCTTGGAAAAGAGGAGACTAAGGGAGGATATGATAGAGGTATATAAAATCATGAGTGTTGTGGAGAAAGTGAATAAGGAAAAGTTATTTACTTGTTCCCATAATATAAGAACTAGGGGCCACCAGATGAAACTAATGGGCAGCAGGTTTAAAACAAATGAAAGGAAGTTCTTCTTCACATAGTGCATAGTCAATCTGTGGAAATCCTTGCCTGAGAAGGTTGTGAAGGCTGGGACTATAACAGGGTTTAAAAGAGAACTAGATAAATTCATGGAGGTTAAGTCCATAAATGGCTATTAGCCAGGATGGGTAAGGAATGGTGTCCCTAGCCTCTGTTTGTCAGAGGGTGGAGATGGATGGCAGTAGAGAGATCGCTTTATCATTACCTGTTCGATTCACTCCCTCTGGGACACCTGGCATTGGCCACTGCCGGCAGACAGGGTACTGGGCTGGATGGACCTTTGGTCTGACCCAGTATAGCCATTCTTATGTTCTTATAATAGCTATTTTGGGATACCAGAGGTATCCTAAAGTAGCTCCGCTGTGTAGACATAGCCTAAGGAGCCACAGGGCTACTCTGTTTTTTAAAGTTACAGACTAACACTGCTACCCCTCTGAGATTTTTCAAAATAATTTTTTTTCCAAATAAACCATTTCATCACCTCTCAAATTTTTGTTTTCTGTGTTATTTTCCAAAATTCTTCACCAAATTTGACTGGAATTTTTGAATAATTTCAGTGCTCACATTTATTGTTAACCAAACAATTTTCAATCACCTCTGATCATTACCTAATGCTATCATGCTTTTCAACAAGCTTGCATAGTAAATATGGGAGAAGATGCATTTAATAGAAAGCAACAAAATTCTGAGGAACACGTTTTCTCAATTAGATTCTTAGGTGTCAACAAATAGTCGAGCCTTTCGCAACATGGGTTGCCCTTTCCACTTTACCAGCCTTCATGTAACTAACTTAAGGCTTTCAAACATGTTATTCACTTGTGACTTGAGTGATCCTGATGCTCCCAAGGATGGGATATTTTAGTACATTACAAATTGTCTTTGTGTTTGGTTGGAATGGGATGCATCGCTAGTACATTAGAATTCGCTTTGGCTCTGGGTCTGAGATGGTACAGTCATGCTATCAAGGTAGTGCTACAGAGAGAGGCTAGTGCCTGTCAGCAGTGAAAAAGAGGTTCCATTTTCATTGGATTGGGAGCTCTCTCATACGGATTTTTCCTTCGCCTTGGCTTTTCTACAGCACCTAAAGTGCACACTGGGGCCTCTGCTGTAATACCACTAACAATCACTCACCTTATTTCATCCTGGACATGAACAACAACAACAAAAAACACACAAGAGGAAGCACTTAGCACTCAGTAACCTGAAAACGGTATTTTAGGGGCACATTCTTTAGCATCTGCTGGGCTGCAGTGAATCCTGGGAGGAGGAAGAAAGAAGAGATAGCCGTTCAAATAGGAACTGAAACTGTGCTGTTGTTATTGTATGACTATTGTTTTCTTGCTGTTTATTACTTGTCTTATGATAGGACTTGGGGACCACAATCAAGGTTAGTGCCCATTACGCCAGGCGCTGTACAGAATTCTACGGGCCTGACTCTTCTCGTTTAGAGCATGTCTGCATATGGTGCTATTCACGAGCAGCTATTTCTGAAAAACTCCGTGGGTGGGCACTATGAATCTGGAATAAAGGCTCCTTGTTCCTGTTTAGCTTAATGTCCATTGACTTCAGTGCGGTCAGTGCAGAGTTACACCAGCGTAAATGAACGAATCTGGTCTTTCCTATCCCTTCACTTCAGCTGGAAAGACAAGACAAGCTGTCCCAATACAAGAAGGTCTGCTCCAATTTTCATGATGTTATTGCTAGTGTCACAATATTTGATGTTTTGCTTCTTTGTAAACAACTGTCGGATTGGCTGATGAACAGCACTCTACCTCAGCTTTGTATTTAGTAGTAGTAGTAGTGGTATGAATTATTATTACCCAAAGCCACCACTTCTGGAGTCAAGTAAGTGCATAAGACTCTTAGTGTTCCTTTATTTTAAAAGCAATACGTTTTTAGCCTTTATGGTTGGAAAGAAAATGTGGTCTGAAGACTCAAAACTCAGAAGGCAAAGAACAAAAATCCCAAATGTTATCTATGTTAGCTCTCCAGATTCTATACCAGTCTCATGCTTTCTTGGGGCCCGATTCAAGATTTGTGAATGTTTGGAGCTCTTAAGACAGGGTTTGGCTGACCCACCCAAGGCCACAATGGTCCAAGAGCTAATGCAAGAGCCCGTCCCACCAGAGAGTCACAAAAGCTTCTAAACTTTCATTCCTCAGCTGACCCAAACTCGCTGCAGCGGAACGATCCCCACTTCTTGCCTCTACGCTGGCTCAGAACCTGGAGGCAAACGTATTGAGGGAAACATGTGGATTGTAAGAGCAGTGATACTGGGTCAGATCAATGAGTCATCTAGTCCCGTGTCCTGTCGTTTGACAGTGGCCAATGCCAGATGCTTTGGTGGGAATGAACAAAACGGCCATTATCCATCCCATCACCCAGTCCTTCTGGCAGCTGGAGGTGGAAGGACACCCAGAGCATGGAGCAGTGGGGCCAACAGACTTGCTGGACAAGGTGGGGGGAGGGTGTCAACTCTGCGCCCCAGAAGGGGCAGAGCCTCAGTTAAAAGGGGCAGGGCTCCATAGTAATGGCAACAGCAATCGGGAGCCCTGGACATTCTGAATCACCAGGCCCTTGGGTGGTTGCCTGCTTCCTCACCCTATCAGCAGGCCTGGCATGCTTAGCCAATAACCATTGATGGAACTGTCCTCCCTGAACGTATCTAATTCTTGTTTGAACCCAGTTTTCACCTTCACAACACCCCTGGCTAGGATTGTCCCAGACTGACTGTGCGTTGTTCTCCAATGGGATTACTTTGCATTGGTCAGCACTAACTTCCATCTGTCTTTTTCTTGCCTAGTCATGCCGTTTTGTAAGACCCCTCCTTGTAGTCAGCATTGTCCTTAACTATCTTGAGTCATTTTGTATCCTCTACAAACTTCGCCTCCTCACTGGATGTTCTGTTTTCCTGATGAACTAAACATATGTTAAAGCAGGGGTGGGGAAACTTTTTTGTGTCAGAGGCTGCTGAACCACAGCATAATCAGTCAGGGGCCACACACAAGTGAGAAACAAGCCTCAGGGGCCGGATCCAGGCAAGCTAGGGGCCGCATCCGGCCCCTAGATCTGA
The DNA here is from genome assembly GCA_032595735.1 of Pelochelys cantorii. NCBI lineage: Eukaryota > Metazoa > Chordata > Testudines > Trionychidae > Pelochelys > Pelochelys cantorii. The sequence goes on along the minus strand of CM064343.1, from coordinate 30,337,419 downwards.
GGTTTCCCACCCCTGTGTTAAAGAGCACTGACCCCAGCACAGATCCCCTGGGGACTGATAACTTATTCCTCCCCTGTGTTTTCTAGTCTCTGTTCTCGATCCATCAGAGGGCCTCTTCTCTTACCACATGATGCTTACTTGGCTTAAGGGCCCATGAGGTGGGACCTTGTCAAAGGCTTTCTTAAAGTCCATCCGCACTATCTCCACTTCGTAACCTTTTTCCACATGCTTGTGGATCCCTCAAACAATGCTAATAGATCGGGGAGACATGACTTCTCTTAACAAAAGCCACCTTGACCTTTTACCAACATATCATGTTCATCTATGTCTCTGAGAATTCGGTTCTTGGCCACAGTGTCGACCAATTTCCCTGGTGCTGAAATGAGGCCTGTAATTGCCAGGATCGCCTCTGGAACCTTTTTTTAAAAACCTGCATGACATTCTAGTCATAGAATCATAGAACACTAGAGCTGAAAGGGACTGAGAGGGCATCAAGTCCAGGCCCCTGCCCTCACGGCAGAACCAAGCACCGTCTAGATCATCCCTGATAGATATCTGTCCAGCCTGCTCTTAAATAGCTCCAGTGTTGCAGATTCCACAACCTTCCTAGGCAATTTATTCCAGTGTTTAACCCCCCTGACACTTAGGAAGTTTTTCCTAATGTCCAACCTAAACCTCCCTTGCTGCAATTTAATTACCTTCCTATAGCAATGAGCTACCTTCTAGTCATCTGGTACCTAAACTGATTTAGCAATAGGTTACATACCACAGTTAACAGTTTTGCAAGTCCCTCCAAAACTATATTATGTGTGTTTGGGGGCAGAGGCACGTGGGAAGCCGGATGAGAGCGTAACTAGCCAAAATAATTGCTAGGGGGCAGGTTGGCGGGTGAGAAGGACTGGTGTTCCTTTTTTCTTTCGGGTGCTTTTTCTATGTTGCACAGAGTTCTCCTGACATCTGCTGGCCATGTAGATCAATGACCACTCTCTCTGTGTGTGTTCTGGATAGAACAGAGCCTAGCCAGAGGGATTCTCACTGAAACACCTTCCTGTCTTTTGATCATGCCACAGGAAGGCATTCAGATCACAGAAAGTGGCAAGTTCCATGTAAGTCAAGATGGGACCCTTTCCATTCGAGACCTGGGAGTGGCGGACCAGGGCAGATACGAGTGTAGAGCCAGGAATACCTTTGGATTCACATCCAGCACTATGCAGCTGACCATCACCGGTACAGTGACCCTTGGTTTTACTTCGGCAATGTTCTCTCTTTCTCTTGCTCTACATCCATATTTCCCATGAGGAGGCCTGTCATATTAGAAAACAATTCTGTCCCTCCTTTAGCTTCCTTATGAGAGAGTCATTCAGACACACGGGGCTTGCAATGGGAAGGAGGATTCAAACAGCTCTGCCAATTTGATGACGGGTTTTCAAATGCATGTCTCCAGCCTTAACCCACTGGGGGAAGGGAAGCCTTAACCCACTATTCCCCCTCCCACCCCCCGAATAAGAAGGAAGGAGAAGCAGAGTTTGTAACAAGTAGCAGCTAGGCAGGAGACATTCATCTGTCAGTCAGACCACAGGTGAAGCACCACCCTGGTACCACTTGGAGGGAAGGGAAGAATCAGGGGGGGAAAAATTGGAAGACACAAAAGCTGATGCCCTAATAAATCTGTTAGTCTGTATCTGCCAAAACAACAAGGAGTCCTGTGGCACCTTGGAAACTAACACAGCTACTCCTCTGAGGCCAGGTCTACTTTAGACTTGGAAGCTCAGCTTAAGGTACGCAACTCCAGCTACAAATTCTACATAGCTGGAGTTGGTGCTGTCCCTACCGTGGGAAGCTGACAGTTGCAAACACTCCCATCAGTTTTCCTTACTCTTTGCAAGAGCAGGAGTACAGGCCGCTAGTGGGAGCTCCCTCTGAGTTTGATTTAGCAAGTCTTAACTAGACTCTCTAAATCGCACTCTGTAAGATTGATTGCGGAAGTGGCGATCTTCCGCTGCGTGAAGACAAGGCCTGAGGATAATGTGTGTGATTTGTTGGTGGTTTGTAGCTTGTCCGGTCAAGAGCACTTTTGCATGTCAGTTCCCAATGTCGCTATCCAAATTTGGGCTGGGTTGGTGACTGTGACGTGCTGTCCCCAAACGTTGTGTCTGGTTCTGGGAGGGGGATGCAACACAGGGCATGTCTGACTCTGCAGGGCATCAGGAGTGCTTCCATCTAGCTTGTGCGGCTAAGCACAGCAGTGAGGCTGTGGCAGCATGGACTAGTTATGTACACACGTACCCAGGGTCCCAGACAGGCTTGTACATGGGCAGCAAGCCTGTGCCTCTGCCCATGCTGCTGCTTCACTGCTGGTTTTGAGCAAGCTAACTGGATTAAAGCTAGCTCAGGTATGTCTACATGGGATACAGTCACAACTCCCGATTGCAGTGCAGACGTACCCTTTTAGAATCAGGTTTCTGAAGTGCATCCTTAGCGGCTCATGTTAAAAAAACCTTGTTTTTTCCAAGAACATACTTGGCTGTTAATACGTTCTTTAGCAGATCTGTAAATATGAAAGCAGAGCAACTACAGTTGAAGTACCTTCTGATTAACTGTATGCAAGAGAATGTTCACACACCAAAATCTTGGGGTGCTCCCTTAGGTCTAAGAGGGCAAGTTATCATCCTTCTGTGTGGTCTCTTATATACCATGATTATATGGCAGTGATTTCAGTTCATAACTATCCTGCAAACTGAGACACAAAGCTACCCAAAGTTGTCTACGAAGGCACATGGCAGAGGAGTTTTAAACAAAGTAAAACAAAGTAAAATGAAGTCATTTAATTTCCTCATTCTCTCTTGATTCCTTGACAGCCACGGATGTGGGTCGGAGTGGTGACACCTTTGTAGCCTCATCGATACAAGAAGCCATCAGCAGTGTGGACCATGCTATCAATTCAACGCGCACTGAACTCTTTAGCAAGTAAGCCTGCTCAAGGATGAGGTCTGAGATGCAAAAGCAGTTCGAGATCAGAAACATATTGGGTGGAGATGCTGGAAAAGCGTGAATTATTCCTCGTTGCTTTAATTCTATCTCAGGTTTCTTGTGACCCACGCTAGTAAACGTAGCTCAGTAGCAGAGTAAAAATTTATAGCAGGAAGACCGGGGAATTGCCTTTCAAAGGAACCCCATCTTTCAAGACTGTTGAGACTGAGCCAAGTCCTTGACCCTGTTTTGCAGGAGACAACACAACTGGACGAGGGATGGGATTGCAATCTTGAGTCAGAACATGCAAGGATATAGAGAGCTGCAGTCAGCATATAAAAGCAGATTTTGATCAGTAGAGCAGGCCGGAAAGTGGCTTTAGAGTAAATGGAAATTTCATTTTAATTGAACATTTTAGGGGTTTGTAGGAAAACCAAAAATTGTGAGCCTTAAACGAAAATGTGGTGCCAAAACTTCAAATATTTTATGTTTTCAGGTGTGGGGGGAGGTAATTATGCAAATGTTCATCAATTTTGGGGGGGGTGGGGGTGGAATCCTTTCCTGATCCACTCTAGCAAGCAGAGAAGTTGGATCACTACTGCGAACTACTTTTTGTGGTACCTCTGCTGAATAGGTCTAGACTGTGACACATGGTACCTGAAATATCCTGTGAACATCAGAGAAATATTCATTTCTGTAATCAAGCATCACTTGTAGCCCATTTTTTAATTTTCTGAAACAGACGACCCAAAACTCCCAATGACTTGCTGGCACTCTTCCGTTACCCCCGGGACCCTTACACCATTGAAACAGCACGGGCTGGTGAGATCTTTGAAAGGACCTTGCAGCTGATCCAAGACCATGTCCAGCAGGGATTGATCGTGGACATGAATGGTACAGGTATGAGAGCTAATTTCTGATCTGAGAGTGGACCATCAGGAAATTCACAGGTGTTAATAAACGATGACACCACAGGAGAAAGGTGGGAAGTCAGAACATTGCATGAAAAGTCCAAACACTGAAGTATCAGTAAGTGGAAAAACAAATGGTCCAGGATCCAACACCAATGTTTAACTCTGCCCCTTATCCTGACCATCTTCTTCCATCCAACTTTCAACTACAGCGCATAATGCCCCGCAGAGTGTGGAAGCATGGCCAGAAGTTAAGACCTGGGCTTACTTCCCCATTCTACTACAGATTTCTTGCATAACCTAGGGCAACTTAGGTCTCGTTTACACCTCGTATTTAAGTTAACCAACCACATGTCTCAGGACTGTGAAAAATTCACCCTCCTCGGAGATGTGACTAAGCTGACCTAAGCTCTGGGGTAGACTCGGGGAGGTGAAAGGAAAAATTCTTTCATCACCCTAACTATTGCTTATGAAGGCGGTGGATTTACGACAGGTTGAACCTCTCTAATCTGGCTCCCTTGCAACCTGATGGGTGCGAAACCAGAGAATTTGCTGGACCACAGGAGGTCAGTATTGTCTAGCAGCATTGCCAACACTTCCATGGAGCACTGGGCTCTTACAACACATTTCAGGGTCAATTTGAGCTAAATAACAACCCAGAACACTGAGAGCCAGGACTGGTGGCTGTAAACAAACTTTATGGGACCACGGGAAACTTGGACACACCCACAATAAGTGGACATCTGGATGTTGCCAGACCTGAGGGTGCCAGACTAGAGAAGTTCAACCTGTACAGCGATGGAAAAACCCTTTCCGTTGAGTTCTACTACAGTGGAGTAGCTGCAATGATACTGCTGTTCCATGTATAGTGTGGACACGGCTCTGGTCTGACTCTGCCTCAGTTCCTCACTTGTCAAGTGGGGATAGCGCTGTCCCACTCCACAGATTATGGAAGGCTCAGAGGGCAGCTGCATAATTACAATACGGACCTAACGACAAACCAAACATGCTAATTAAATCCCGGGAACCAGGCCCACCCTCATGGCACGGCCCAGTCACCACCGCATCTCACATTATCCTTTCTGTCATGTTCATCAAACCCTGCCTCCATCCAACACTCCATGCTGGGGCCATTCACACACTATTCACCTTCCCACAATCCCTCACAGACCCTGCACCTCACCTGCAGGCCAGCAATCAAACTGGCCTTGTCCACCCTGAGAATACTGATGATGGACCCCAAGTAGCCCTGGTGTAAGGTGGCAGGGTGTGTGTCTACAGTGACCCTGTGCTAACGTATGGCTTCCCTCTCAGGCTACCGTTACAATGACCTGGTCTCCCCTCGCTACCTGAATGTGATCGCCAACCTGTCCGGCTGCTCCGCCCACCGCCGCACTCCCAACTGCTCCAACATCTGTTTTCACAAGCAGTACAGGACCCACGATGGCTCCTGCAACAATCTCCAGCACCCCATGTGGGGGGCATCCCTCACGGCCTTCCAGCGCCTCCTCAAACCAGCCTACCAGAATGGTTTTAACCTGCCCCGGGGCTTTTCCTTGGCAGAAGACTCCAGGGAGCTGCCCCTGCCGCTGCCTCGTCTCGTCTCTACAGCCATGATAGGGACAGAAACCATCACCCCCGACGACCAGTTCACACACATGCTCATGCAGTGGGGCCAGTTTCTGGACCACGACCTGGACCAGACAGTGGCCGCCATCAGCATGTCGCGGTTCTCGGACGGGGCCCCCTGCAGTGAGGTGTGTACCAATGACCCACCGTGCTTCTCGGTCGTGATCCCAGAGAACGACCCCCGGGTGAAGAACGGGCGCTGCATGTTCTTTGTCCGATCCAGCCCTGTGTGCGGCAGCGGGATGACCTCCCTGCTGATGAACTCTGTCTACGCCAGGGAGCAGATCAACCACCTGACCTCATATATCGACGCCTCCAACGTCTATGGCAGCACAGAGCAGGAGTCTCGGGAGCTGAGGGACTTGAGCAGCAAGAGGGGGCTACTGAAACAAGGGCAGGTGGTACCCAGCTCGGGAAAACACCTGCTCCCGTTTGCAGTGGGGCCGCCCACTGAGTGCATGCGGGACGAGAATGAGAGCCCTGTGCCGTGCTTCCTGGCAGGCGATCACCGTGCCAATGAGCAGCTAGGCCTCACGGCCATGCACACCCTCTGGTTCCGGGAGCACAACCGCCTTGCCACCGAGCTGGGGGCCCTGAATCCCCACTGGGATGGGGACACGCTCTACCATGAGGCACGCAAAATTGTGGGCGCCCAGATGCAGCACATCACCTACGCACACTGGCTCCCCAAGGTCCTCGGGGAAGCTGGCATGAAGGTGCTGGGGGAGTACAAAGGTTATGACCCCAATGTCAATGCCGGAATCCTCAACGCCTTCGCCACGGCGGCCTTCCGGTTCGGACACACGCTGATCAACCCCATCCTGTACCGGCTGAACGAAACTTTCCAGTCCGTACGCCAAGGCCACGTCCCCCTCCACAAGGCTTTCTTCTCCCCTTTCCGGATCACCCAGGAAGGCGGGATCGACCCCCTCCTCCGTGGTCTGTTCGGGGTCCCTGGGAAAATGCGGGTCCCCTCCGAGCTCCTGAATATGGAGCTCACAGAGAAGCTTTTCTCCATGGCACACTCGGTCTCACTGGATCTGGCAGCCATCAACATCCAGAGGGGGAGGGACCATGGCATCCCGCCCTACAATGACTTCAGGGTCTTCTGCAACCTCACATCTGCCCAGGAGTTTGAAGACCTCAGGAATGAGATCCAAAACCTGGAGATCAGGGAAAAGCTCAGGAGGTACTGTGGCTTGGACCATACTATCAGTTTACCACTAATATTAACCTCCCCTGTCAACTGATCTGCTGTGCTGTGCTGTGATTCAGAAGCCAGGGTGAGGGCCATGGTATAATAACTAAACTAAGTGAGCCGTCCCTTACTTCCAGTACCCATACTTGGTATGTCACTCTTTGGGCATCAACCTGAATCCCTGGTAGCTATTTGCTAAGGCCACGTCTCCATTTGATCAATCTTCTGGTGTTTGATTTAGTGGGTCTAGTAAGGACTTGCTAAATCAAACACTAAATCAAACGCTAAGCAGTGCACCCAGTCAGCACCGGTACTCCTCCTCCTCACGAGGAGTAAAGGAAGCCAACAGACTCGTTGGCTCCCATCGACCTCCCACTGTGAAGACGGCTTGGCTTAAGGTATGTCGACTCCAGCTACGTTGTTTACATTGCGTACCTTAAGCCGACCTTCCGGATCTAATATAGATCTGGCCTAAGAGGACTAAACTGCCTGCAGTCTCTCTTGATTACTACTCCGTATTGCTGAGTTAGGCCCTCCCGTCTGTCATCTAGGTGGCTCACAATAGCTACTGTCCAAATGTTGCCTCCATGGGTTCCTTGCGCAGGACGGCAGCTGAGATTACTCTCCATCCTCTGACAGTCTTTCCCTTTTTGCCTCTCGCTGTGCAGTTTATATGGGACTACCAAAAACATTGACTTGTTTCCAGCCCTGATGGTGGAAGATCTTGTCCCCGGGACCAGAGTTGGACCAACCCTGATGTGCCTGTTAGCAACGCAGTTCCGAAGACTCCGAGATGGGGATAGGTAGCATCATCTCCGATCAAACCGGAGCCCCCCCATATGCACTTTGGGGAGATCACTCCTCCTGGGGAGGGACATGAAAAGGCAATTCCTGATTTCTGTGGGGTGGAAGGGAACTGTGATGGTTCCTTGGGTAGGGGAATCAGAAGGAAGGGCAGGCTCGGTTCTCCTCCCTGCTGCGTATTGGCTCAGTGACAATAAGGAGGTTTACAGGATCTGTTGAAAAAGGCTTTCTTTTTCGACAGATCCCCCTCTAGACTGCTACTTTTTGCTGACAAAGTGCTGAGTCGGCAAAACGTGGTGGCCATTTTTATGCAAATTAGGTGCGGGATATTTCAATCCCTGCCTCATTTGCAATGTCGACCTGCCTAATCTGCATCCCTCTGCCGACGGAGGGATGCAGACTAGACATACCCTAGGGCAGTACAGGCATGGCATTCTGCTCTTAGTTAAAGATTAATTCACTTGGGGCTTCCTTGGTACTTTCCAGGTTTTTAAGTGGTATCACCTGCTGTCTCTGACGTGGGAATGCTGGAAAAGTAAGGGTGTAGGGGCAGGGCTGGGAGCCTAATTCTGGGTGGATTGGTGCATGGGATGTCCGTAGTGCCAGAGCAAGCTCTGGATACCTGCAGAAAGAATGCAGGCAGGAAGTGTGGGAGCCAGGGGCGTCGCCATGCTAACCTGCAACGCTAGAGCTATGCAGTTCTGAGCTTGCCGTGGGAGGAACGGATGTTTCTAGTCAGCCCATAGAGAGGGGGAGGGTGGGACTGGAGCAGCTACCCTTTAGGGCCCGTGAGACTTTCAGACTTCTTGAATACTACATACAGATGGGATCGCCTCATCTCACAAAAGCACTGGAAGAAGTTCCAAAAAAGGCAACAAAAATGATGAGGGGTTTGGAACAGCTGCTATAGGAAGAGAGATTAAAAAGACTGGGACTTTTCAGCTAGAAAAGAGGAGACTAAGGGGGGATAGGATAGAGGTCTATAAAATCATGACTGGTGTGGAGAAAGTGAAGAAGAAAAATTGATTTACTTGTTTCCATAACATAAGAACGAGGGGTCACCAAATGAAATTAATAGGTTGCAGGTTTAAAACAAACAAAAGGAAGTATTTCTTCACGCAGTGCACAGTCAATCTGTGGAACTCCTTGCCAGAGGATGTTGTGAAGACCTGGACTTTAACAGGGGTTTAAAAAGAACTAGATAAATTAAAGGAGGATAGGTGCATCAATGGCTACTAGCCAGGATGGGTAGGGTGGTGTCCCTAGCCTCTGTTTGTAGAGGCTGGAAATGGATGAGCAGAGAGGGATCACTTGATTCCCTTTTCTGTTCATTCCCTCTGGCGCACCTGGTGTTGGCCACCGTCGGAAGACAGGACACTGGCTAGATGGACCTTTGGTCTGAGCCAGTCTGGCTGTTCTTATGTTCTTAAACTCAAGTCCACTTAAGTCACAAACTAATCTCAAGTCCTGAAATGCAGATACTTGTGCCCTACACATTGCACAGCCCTGCCTTGCCTTTCCTCACCTGCCCTACTGCTTGTTCGCCTTGGTGAGTCTGTGTGTCGCAATCCCGCGTAGGTTCTGGTATGGGAATCCCGGAGTCTTCAGCCCAGCCCAGGTGACTCAGATAAGGCAGACGTCGCTGGCTCGCATCATCTGTGACAACAGCGACCACGTCCAGCAGCTCCAGAGGGATGTGTTCCGGGTGGCACCCTACCCCCAGGGCATGGTCAGCTGCGAGGAGATCCCGGCAATCGATCTCCGCATGTGGCAGGACTGCTGTGAAGGTGGGCACAGTGTCGTAGTTGTGCCAGTCAGCACACGGGTTCAGGCTGGGATGAATCCCTCTTATGCTGTCTCTCTCTGAGGCCAAAAGCTCCCGCTGGCTTCCCTTACTCCTCGCAAATGGAGGAGTACCAGATGCTGGTGCCCTCAGCAGTCCCGCCTCCCTCCAGCATGTCAGAGGAAGGCGGGGCCATGGTCCGCCACACTCCATGACCTCAATCCTCCACTGACATGGGGGGCTGCACTTCTAAGTGGCAGTGGGGGAGGGGAAGAGTCGGGGTGCCGAGCTGGCTCCCTGATGCTCTTACCCCTGTGTTGCATGGGGCTCTAGCTGGGGAGAGGTTCCAACTCCATGCGCTTGGGCAGTGGAATGCCCCAACTGAGAGCTGCTTGATGGAACTGGGAGAGCTGCATAGATGATGATGGGTGAGGGAGAATTCAAGCCAAAATGGCCAGGCTTGCAGACTGAGCATCCCTCCAAACTCTCCTTTCCCTTCCTCCAGACTGCAGCACACGAGGGCAGTTCAATGCTCTTTCTCAGCGATTCCGGAGCAAGAGATCTCCTGGCTTCAGCTACCCAGAAGAAAACCCTTCTAAGCACAACCTGGCTGTACCAAGGTGCGGTACCTCTTCCACTTTCCCCTTCCCTTTGTCTAGTGTCAGGAGGGTTTTAATTTTCTGTGAACCCACACGTGTGACCATCTGAAATCTGCCAGCCCGAGCTGAGGACTAGACTGCAGACATATTTGCAAAATGAAATATATCAAACTAGAAGACTTATCTGGTGTTGCCCATGGCTGGCCTGGAGCACCATGGGGGATGGCTGCTCCTTACGGGCACCCCTGGGATGGTGGGGGCTGTGCTGCAGCCAGTGGCTCCTCTCTGCAGTTGGAGCATTTGCTGCCCCCTTGTGGTCATTCATCAGTATAACAGTCCCTGCTCTCACGCTCCTCCCTTTGTGTTTGATGTGAAACAATCACACTCCACGCACGTCCCCTTGTCCTGGCCCAACCAAACCCTGACCTTGCTTTAAGTTAGGATAAGAGGAAGCTGCCTACCAAACGTGGTGGTCCTCGCTCTGACTATTTAGGAGGAATTCTTGAACAAACAGACTCAGCGGCAGATGGACACACAGACCGATGCACAAACTCTCTCAAACATATAATACATTCTACATGGCTGAATAAACGGGCGTGTGGCGAGTGCTGGATTTCTGCCCTGATCAGAGCTAGGGTGCTGTTTCAGAAACTATGATCATGCACAAATACTAATTCTGAGGTTCATCCAAAGTCCATTGGGAATCTTTCCGTTAATTTTAATGAGTATTCGATCCGGGTCTTGTATTATTGACAGTAAATATGCAGGTGTTTTGTGCTGCTCCTTCCCTGTGAAGTGTCATCGCTGGTGAGAGCAGAGTGACAACAACAGATAATGAACACTGTAGGGGCAGATTTTCAAAATCTCAGGGGTCTAAGGGCCAGCCATGCAAAAAATCTGCTGTTGCACATCTAATCAATCCATGGATTCACCACAGTGGGTTTGCATGCCAAGTCATGGTAAGTGCATGTGCAAATTAGGCAAAGCTACACGGACATTTCACCAGTGACTCTTGGCTCATGAACACTTTTCCGGAGATATCCCGGCAAAACTGTTCCACATCCAGGGAATGCGTTTGCTCTTCCTTTTGCGGAAGAGCAAACGCACTCTTTTGGAAGCCTCTGTGTTCCTCGTTCCACAAGGAGTCAGGGGGCTTCCTAAACAGGGGGTTTATCTGACATTTGGTCCAGTCTAGATGGGCCAAATGTCGGAAAAGCCTCTTCTGACAAAAGAATCGGAAAAAGATGTAGTCTAGCCGTACCCTTAGATACCCACGTAGTGAGGAAATTCAAGAGCGCATGTTGTCACAACAGCCTTTGTGTTCTGTGCCCTTGCTTCCAGAAGCGAAGAGCCTTCCCACAACCATTCTTCCCAGGAGGGCCTGGAGTCCTTTGTGGCCCACCTGGAAAAAACCGTCTTGTCCCTACGGAAACAGGTAGGACTTCATATTGTACCAAGGCTCTTCCCCGACCCACGTGTGAACAGGGCAGAAGTGCCCTATATAAAGCTGCAAAGTGTGGTGGGTGTGGTTTTTTCCCTCCCTCAGAGGTGGGAACGACCATCTGGGCAGGGTGAAGGAAGGTAGCTACAGGAGCTTGAGGGCAGCAGGAGGCGGGGGAGGGCAAAGCAGGGCTGGTAGGAGATTCTTGCTGCCGGGGGTTCACCTTTCTCTGATTCCAACCTAGAACCCTGAGGTCCACCCTCACCTCTCCCAGGAGGCTGCCCAGCCTTCTGAAGCACCCCAGAATAGGACTCACTCGCAGTGTCCCTCTGCTTCCGCCGAGGCCCAGGCATGCAGAGGCCTGGACACATTGCCCTCAGCAATGGGACTGAAACATTAACCAGCCTCCTTCTAATATCAGGGTGCCCTTAAGCGTGGGGAGTGCAGGCTGCAGAGTTTTGGGTGGGGAGAGGAGCTCCAAGCATTCCCCGCCTGGCAGCTGGGGCTGTGTTTGTCCTGCTGTCCCAGGTGAGCGCCCTGGAAGGCCAGCTGCGGTGGCAGCAGAGACGCACAGGCGAATACAGATGGGAGAAGAAGACTGGAGGGACGCGGAGAAGAAGATGACCGGCCTTCTGCTAACGCGAGGTCAGAGCATGGCTGCTGGAGAAGGTGCAGGGGAGCCCAGATAGACATGCACCAGACTCTTCATTATTTCTGTGATCGTAGCACTTCAGAGCTCTACACTGTGGTGGATGCTCTACAAAGAGAATGAAAAGACAGTCTCTGCCCCAAAGAACTTACACCCTCCATACTGGATGGGGGTTGAATTCACCAGCATCCTCTGGGATGCCCCCCAATCCCACAGTCCCAAGGAATCTCTAGAAGGCCTTGGGGGGATCTCAGACCCAGATGGACAGAGGGATTTGTAGAAGCGGGTCCCTTGTAACTCAGTCAGAGCTGGAGATTGGTGTTAGCCGGTGCACAAGTGTTCCTTCTCATGTTAGCAGCCCAGATAGCTACTCTTGCTCTATCGTGTGTGCCCTCCATCCCGTCCCCTGTGTCCATGAGTGGGGATGGCTGGGGGGCCCTCTTAGCAACCGTTTGTCTGGGGAAAGCACCGTGGCGATTCTCATACCCTTGAAGGAGACAAATAATGACCAGGCTGGCCGTGTGCCCTGTTTAAGAGGGGCACCTGCAACCCATCCAAACCCGACGTATGGAACACAAACAGAGACCCCTTACACTGTGCTGCCTGTCCGGTACTCTAGGGCCAAGGGTACACAGGTTGCCCACCTGTGCAGTGCATACCCAAGAGCTCTCCTCTGCCAAGGGTCTGTGTTCGGGAAGGGTGAGGGTTAAACTAGGCTCCAGGTCCTGGAACAGCTGTGGTAGAGGACTGAAGGGGGAGCTGATACATTAGAAGGTTCTGGAGCCTCTTTACTTTGTTTGACAGGAGCTGGCAAGTTGTCGGTTGCACTGCGATAACAGCCAGAGGCCCCAGCCCTTTGGTGCCAGGTGCTGTACAAACCTGGAACAAAGAGCTGAGCCCTGCCCCGAAGTGCTTACGATCCACCCAGTCTCTTTCCCTCCTCCCTAGGTTATTTCAGGTGATCTACACTTGACACTGCTCCCCTCCCAGCTGCTCTGCTCCACTCCAAGAGGGCCCTGGCATGCCGGCCAATTAACAACGTTCTCCCCACTGTGACACCTCCTGTACCGCTCCACCCCCAGCCAGCTGTGCTTCTGCTGGTTCCTGACTCTCCGCACTGCCGGCGTAGAGCTCCTGAACCATCTCCGCCCCCAAAGGTGTCCCTCTCAGCCTGCAAGCCTCTGCGCTGCCCTGCGTTTGGCCAGTAGACCGGCCGGCTGCCTCATGCTCCTCGGAGGTTGCTTCCCGCCCACGGAGCCCACGCTCGGAAAGCAGGGCTGAGTTAAAACTGCTCCCATGTCTTCCTGCTCGGCGCTGTCCCTTCCACGGCAGATCCCACTGCCGCATCCGTGTTTGCAGCAGGGCTCCCAACCCCCTTGGGAACAGGGCAATGCATTGCCCAGCCCACATGGGTCAGCAAGGGGTTGGAAAACCTGATCTCCCATTTCAATTAAAAAAACCCTCTTGTTCTGTAACTGAACAAATGAGCTTCAGGGACTGTGAAGCCGTGGCTGGCATAGCCTGCAATTCACATAAGAAACAAGTGAGAAGAACCCCCCATCCACTGGGAATATTCCTCCCCTGCGGGGCACGGAGTCAGAGGTAACAAGCGTCGTCTTCGCTCCTCCCAGCGCCCCCCAACCTCCCACCGCTGCACGTTGGACCTAAGTCTGTGTTTCCATTCATCTCCCAAGGCTTTTGGCTGGAAGATGCATTGACAGTGGCCACGTAACGGGACCTGATGCACAACCTCGGAGCATTAAACATCACAGCCCTCTGGTTAATAACCAGGAGGGACTGTGCTGGGTGGGGAATGCTCGGTGCTGTATTTGATGCATTAACGAATGCAAAGTGTGGCGTGTATTTATTATTCCTAGGTGCTCCACAGCTGAGCAAGAAACACGTAACCAGCTTTTGGAGCCTACTTTGGAGGTGCTTTTCCATGGTGCTATAATTTATACCCATGTGATTCCAGGACAGCCCAAAACTTGCATCACTCACAGGCAAATAGCTTTTGCTAAGAACAACCTCGAGTCCTTCGTTGTTATCTCTGTTCTTTTTATCGTCCCTTTCTCTTTCTCTCCCTTGTATCCTCCCCCTTCCTGCAGTACAAGGCTCATAAACCTTTACAGACATGCATATTCTTTTCTCTTCTTTTTAGGCCTGATCTTGAAGAGGGGAAGGGACCCAAAACAGCTGTGATGCCCCTTTTAGGACCTGGAAGTTGTTCGGAAAATCAAATAATGCTTGAACAGGGACGGGCGGTTAATGAGAGAGTTTATCAGCTGTTCCTCGGTCTGACAAGGTGGGCAAGGCAAGGTCTTTTGTGGGCCCAGAAGTTGGCCAGATAAAAGACATTGCTCCACACGCCTTGTCTCGCTAATATCCTGGGACCAACACGGTGACAGCGACCCTTCGTACATAGTTCTGTGGGCTTCTGAGCGTGGGGGGTGGAGGGGTCAGTTCTAAGTGGCCTTTCAACTTCTCCCGCTCTGGTAGAAATGAAGAATCTGGAGCGAATCCTCAACTGCAGTAAATCGGCTACAGTCGCCTTTTGATTTAGGCCATCTGAGGAGCTGGCGCCATGGGACTAGACAGAGGTCAGAGGGAATCCCGTACTCCCTGTCTTTTTCAGCCAACAACAGCTGCATGCAGCCCTTCTTGAAAGCAGCCAGGGAGACATGTGCTGAGGCCGACTGCTTCAGCTTAAATGCCTAAAGAAGCAGAGCGACGGTGGATTTTCTGCCTGATGCACATCGTTAAGGAGATTGGGGGTGGAGGAGAGCGTAGGGAGGACATCAGAGTTATTGGAGGAATTTTATGCATATTCCAGGGAATAATGTGGCATGTGTCCCTTTGCCCTATACGTTGGAACTTCCTCCTCCCCTCCTGTTCCTTTGATTCCTGCTTTTCTGCCAAAAGTAAGAAAAGTGCCACTTGGTGAAACTCAAAAAATCTTTTCTCCGGGCTCTGGTGCTCATGCAGAGGGTGTGTGCAGAGCAGAGTTTCTCAGGCCAGGTTTACCCTGCAGCCAAAGCTCGGCTTGTGGCATGCAGTTCCAGCTTCGTAACAAACGTAGCTGGAGTTGACGTACCTTAAGCTGAGCTTTGGCGCTGTCCTCACAGTGGGAGGTCAATGGAGTAATGCTCTTGTTGACTTCCCTGGCTCCGTGCGAGGAGTAGGAGTTCCGGAATTGACAAGGGTGCCCTAAGCGTTCGCTTGAGTGGGTCTTTACTAGACCCGCTAAATCGAACGCCGGCATATCGACTGCCGAACCCTAATCTTCTCCATAGGCCAGTCATGGCTTCAGGCCAAGGTAAGGCACATTTGCTGTGCTGTCTGGTAGGTAGGGAGCAGCTGGTGTACATCCATGGTTACACACCAACCAGTTCCCCCTTCCCCACAGTTCCTATGCAGCAGCCTGGAATGACCCATCACAGAGCACAACTCCATGGTAGTTGGGGAGCGGACCCATGTTGGGTAGCACTTGTGGTGCTCAGAGCCTGTGGGGTGGGCCCAGATGTCCCTAAAATCTGATTAAGTTTGGGGGCAGAGAGTTTGGGCTTGCTCAGAATCTTGGGCAGCATCCCCGAGCCGTGTAATCTGCTCACTTTGCTTTGCTACCCCGAGGGGTTTGCCTCAGTGGCATTTCCTGGGCTCTGACAGCTGCCCTCTTGGGTGGCTGTGAAACAGGAGTTGCCTCTGGATGTTTCACAGGAAACCCAGTGTGATCTCCCCATGCGTCACCTCGAGACCCTGTGCTCCTCACACAAAGTGAATTTACCCACCAAATGAACTCCCGGGTGGATTTTGGCCCTCAGCATCCATGAAGTTACAACGTGTGTGTGTGTGTGTGTGTTTTCAATGCTCATGCTTCTGAGCTTGTGTTCTCAGGAGGCCAATCACACTGGACTCTGATCCCTGCCCATGTCACTCAGGAACCTGTGCCCCTCCCTTCCTCTCCTCCCCCACTTTGAGCAGCCTTGTGGACTCTGGAACAACGGTCCATACAGTTGAAGGCCAGAAGGCGCTGTTGTGATTATCGGTCTGGCGTCCTGACCTGCCCCAGAGCGATAGAACATCCAGTGTGCAAGTCACCACCTGGCTGCTGCAGAATAAAGTGGGGGGAGGGTGTCAAGGTGTTTGCCAAATGCCTTTCACCCTAACCCCCCTAAATTGCACAGGGCTCTAAGCGGCCCCTCTGAAAGGCTGGTGCTATGGACCATACCCTCAACTGCTGCCAATCCTCATCGCTCCACTGACTGAGGCGCTAGCCCTGGGCTTTTTGCCACTCATGTTTGTACGTCAGTGAGTGGAGCGTGATTTGCAATCTCAGGGAGTGGAGCCGGCTGGGCAATAAAACAGCAGCGGTTTACCAGGGGTTAGCCCCTGCTGGGCCATTTCTGCTATATTCACTAGCACCTCCACAGGTATGGGGGATTGCAGCTCCCATTAGCGGGGAGTGGCGATCCGGGGCCAATGGGAGCGGCGTTCCCCACTACCTGTGGAGGCGCAGGTAAATACAGAGGTGTGGGGGTCTGACAGGGGCTAGCCCTGGCAGACCAGATCTAGCCCACAGGCTGATATTTGCCCAGCGCTGGATTGGAGGATTGGTGTGAAGTTTAAGGAATGTGCCTTTATTATACCCAGGTAAGCAGACGGTTCTCGTGACCACAGTATCTAAATGGCTCATGTGAGTCAAAAGATGCAAAACCTTGGCAGATCCAATTCCTAGAGCCTCACTCCAGTGAAAAGAAAAATTTGAGATCTAGACAAAAGAGAGAGGTTTTCAGTTACATTTATAACAATCTGAATTTTGTTGCTGAAGTGACCTTAAGTTGACCACTTACATGGTCTAGTTTTGCCACTTAAGTGAACATTACAGCTTAGCCTCTCCAGATTAGTCATCTAAAGTTTACCATGTAGGCATTGTGAGCCTCTGACGTAGCTAAGACCATTTCAATGGCATCGTTATTCAATAAACCTCTGTTCAAGCCAATACAAGAGATCTCTTCCTCACTGTCTTTTCTAACTTACTTCTTTCACATAAACAGCTGGCATCCTAAAAACAAATTAGAGTCAGCAATGGAATTCCAGAGACAATTATAACTAGGCTGCAATTCAATTTTTATTTTTTATAACTTCTATGGATAATATCGCTGTTTATTTTTAATTTTTTTTCTGATTATCAATTTAAATCGTCACAATTGTGGGAAATTGGGAGGGGGGGCAATAATTATTTAATGACAGTAGACGTCGACATTCAAACAGTTCAAGCTGTGTCACCATTAAAATCCAAGATTGACATCACATGTCGCACTGTACCCAGTAAATATCTTTCAAGCAAACTCTATGTTCTCAAGCAGTGTTTTTCTTACATTACTGGCCAGTGAATTTCAGCTCTCAATGGAAATCTTTTCCGTTGCTTTGTGTGTGCGCGGTGCAATTGACGTCTCCCAATATTGATCAGTCCCATCCCTCTGCCTGGGGACCTGCAGGGTCGAGGCACAAACAGGCTGGAAATAGTTTCTCCCCCCCCACCCACTGCAGAACCTCGCTGAGGGGAGAAGCTTCCCTGGGCCAGCGCTGGGTGGGGCCGTGGCACATGCAGGGCCCCAGGTCACAGGGCTTGAGCATTGCCTGGAGCCAGCCTGGCCATCAGCAGCGGGGGAAGGAAGGAGCTGGCCAGCCAGGCTGTGGGTGAGCGGAATGATCCAACCAGGGGCTGGTTCTCTGCACAGTGCTGGGAGCAGGGCACCCTGCTGGGGGGAGGGTTGGAGGAGCAGAGGGGTTGGGGGAGTGAAGGGGCACAGGAGGGAGAGGACAGTGAGAGGGGAAGCAGGGAACAGGCCAATGGGTGGGAAGCAGAGGTGACAGGTAACCAGCCACCAGCCAGCACTGGCTGGAAACGGGGTGGGGTGGGAGGGAACCTGCTGGCAAAGAGTGGGCACGCAGCAGGGACTGCACTGATGGGCCAGCAGGGGGCGCAGCCAGCCCTGCACACTGCAGCTGTGCCCAACCACCAGCCTTGCACACTCACCCCCTTTCTCAGCCACTGGACACACACACACACACACACACACACACACACTCCCCACTGGTGGGTGGGCGGGCAGGTGGGTGGAGAGCAAGAAGCTGGCCAGCAGTAGGACCCATCAGGGCTGGAGGAAGGGAAGAGCCACAAAATACAGGACAATGCACCCATGTTTTTAAAAGCAGGGAGACCGGCAGGAACCAGAGGGGCTTAACGACGAGACTGTCCCTTCCAAAACGGGACGGTGGGTCACCCTGCATTGCAAACCTGAGGCCACGTAAACAGTAAATTCCAGACAAGACATGCAATAAAAGTCTCCCTTTTATTTCATGGCCTGCTTTATACAGCTCACATCTGCAAAGGAGCTCCAGGGTTGTTGTTGTTGTTTTGTTGAGTGAGGCAGTTGCAATGGAGGAGACTTGAAAGCAGGACTTCAAGGTAGGACTGGATGCCAGATCCCCGCACAGGAGGAGGGCTGTAAGTGGCAAAAAAAAATTTAAAAATTCTGAGGCAAAAATGCAGACCACATGAGCCGAAAACCTCCTCCTCTTCCATGCTCTCACGGGCTGTCTCTAATAGGGTTGCCAGGGGTGCGGTATTGACCCAGAAAGTCTGGGATTTTCGCCTCCTGTCTGGTAAAAAAATTCAGAAAATACCAGACACCTAAAATGTCCGGTATGTTCTGATTTTTTTTCCCAGCCAGGAGGCGAAAATCCCGGGTGCTTACCTGGTTCCGCAGGTAAGCTGTCTGGCCCGGAGCAGGAAGACAAGATGGCAGGTAGCCACAGGCAGCCTGTTAGGGCCAAAAAGTCTCAAAAGCATGCTGGGTTTTTAAAATTGTTTTATTTTTTTTGCTTAATAACTCTCCAGGTCCTTTTTCTTTTTTCTCAACAACTTTGGTTGCCCCCCTTTTTTTTTTCTCAACAGAATTTTTCCCCTGGTGGGTTTTTTTTTGGGGGGGGGGGTGGGAGGTGTTCGGTAGTTTTGGTTAAACCATCTGGCAACCCTAGTCTCTAGAACTTTTTTTTTTTAACTCTAGCACATATGGGGAGATTATTTTTGTGCAAGATCCTGCGCAAAATACAGATTATTTAACTGAGAGGTGCCACTTGCATGTATGACTCCTTTCTAGGTCCCAGAGATTTCTGCTTGCCAGTAACCTGTACATAGCAGAACATAATTTGGGCTAATTTCTAGTTCAAAAGGCGTCCTTGCTGCTTCATCCGTAAACAGAGTGGAGTAATGAAGCAAACTCCAGCTGTGGTTGTCAGGCCAGATGTGTATGCCGGTTGGAGGCTCTGGCTCCAGGCAGCAACGAGTTACACCTGATAAGCTAGTTTCACTTTGAGGACTAGGAAGTGCTCCGTTGAAGACAGCCAAGGTGCGTGTTCCAGCACGGAGCTGGCATCCCACGCCCCAGAGCGCTGAGTCGAGCAGAGGATGTGCAGGGCTCCGGACTAACAACATGGGCCTACAAGCCCCTGCTGTGGCGAGGAGAAATTCTGTGGCCTAGCCGCCCCAGGCGTGGAGGCAGCTTCCTTTGGGGCAGGGATGGAACAACTCGTCAGGAAGCGCTTCAGCTTCTTCACCTCCTTCTGGAACAAACTCTGGCCAAACCCTGTTTCTGCTGACAGCTCCTCACTGGGGTATTTTGACCCGGATCCTGTGGCCCTGCGGCCAGACCTAGACCCGGTGCCTGACTTCCCCAGCGCCTCTCTCTTCAGTGTGCTGTACGATTTCCGAGCCAGGAGTGCCGAGGAGCTGAGCGTCAACCGGGGAGACAAAGTCTGTGTCCTCAAAGAAGAGGGGGACTACGTCTTAGCCAGGAGGCTTTCGGGGGAACCAGCCCTGGGCTACATCCCTGCTAGTTACATAGTGAAGATCAGCGAGGAAACCTCCCACCAGCCGTAAGTATCTGCATCCCAGCTCTTCTCTGGGGTGGGGGTGGGGATGGACTTTTGGACGTGAAGCGCAAGGATGGGGGGAACTCCTGCAAACTGGCTCTCAAGCACCAGTGCTATAGAGTGAGCTGAGGCCCTGCACAAGCGAGGCACGAGAGCTCTCCTCGCCAGCAGGCACAAAGAACAACAGCTGGGCCAGTGTTCAGGCTGCCCCCTGATCAGCTGGCTTGGTTGCGTCATCTTGTCTCTCTTGTATTTGTACTTTGCTTTGGTATCATCGGAAGTCAGGGCCCAGGTCAGAGTTCGGTTATTGCACATGGCATAGTTCCGGGCCAGGGCAGAGAGACATCCGCTTTTTGTACAGTCCCGAGCACAGCGGGGGTCTGCTCCAAGCCAGGGGCTCCTAGGTGCTCCAGTAACGTGGCTTGTGGCTGCCAAAGGCCTGCAACACACCGGTCCCCTCCTGGGGCAGCTGTGTGGGTTAGCCAGTGAGTTTTTGAACGGAAACAATTGTACAGGGATAACTCCAATGTGGACATGTTGATCCCCCCGCTCCCCCATTGAGAATGCACTGTCCCCGTGTGCATCGCCTTTCCAGTGGTGTAGCTGCCGTTTACGCTCGCGGGGTCCCAGTGGCTGGATGGAAGCAGTGCCGCCTGTGTGTGCAGACAACGCTTTGTGCTGCATCGGGCCCCCAAACTGCTGCTCTTCCTCCTCTCCCAGGCTGGGAGGAGGCTGGGGGGCTGAGGCTAAGGAGTCAGCTGTAGCAAGCTTTGCAGAGCTCAGCTGCCGGGCTGCACCCCCGATCCCTACCAGACAAACCCCCTGGTTCAGCACAGCCATGGGTCAGTGGAGTTCTCCAGCTCAGGCACTGGCATAATGGGCCTGTGTGCCCCCCCCGCCCCCCCCCCCCCGCTCAGGGATGCATCTCCAGCCACTCAAGCTCCAACCACAGCAATCTACTCCTGCAACCCCGCCACCCCCATTGATGATTTTCATTTTAGACCATTAACCCCTCTCTGCTCGGCGGAGTGAATTTGCCGTGCTAGGAGGCGGGGTTTCTTTCCCCACTCCAAACAATCCAGTTCCAACATGCTGTGTGAAGCACACCTGAGACACTTCCGCTCTCCCCGGAGCAGGCCCATGAGTCAGACGGTGTCATTAGCCTGTTACACGCCTGCTGGAAGCAAGCTCGTGAAAACTCCTACTCGCGTTCCAATTCAGGTTTCTCCTCCAGTCTTTTTAGTCTATTCCACTGGCTTCCACACTCTCGATTCTCTCCCTGATTATGGACTAGACGGGGCGGAATGTGGGTGACAGGCGGAATCTCAATCCACGTGCGCCAGCACCGACTGGCACACACCACAGTCAGTTCTCAGCGGGAAAGCATGTTGCGTTGGAAAATAAATGGGCTTCCATCCTATTTCCCCATGCGATGGGGTGGACCTGGCACCAGAATAGCCATTTTCCAGCACTGATGTAATACTGTGACTTGATCACACTGAGAAAGAAGTTTGCGGGCCAAACTGAAAAACAGAAACAAAAAAAATGGATTTGGGGGCCAGAGATTCCATAAAAATGAAAAAAAATTATGCAGGTCGAAGGGATTGACATTTTCCAAACAAACTGGTTTGCTGTTTTTGAAAAACTTTTCCCTATTTTTTTTTAATTTGGCCAAAACTGCTTGCCAGATTCAAGCTGAAAGGGTTGGTCATCCCAAAACTGCATTGGTCACTGATTTTAGTATTTGCCAAAAAAGAAACAAAATCGCCCAGCTCTCCATCCAAACCCCAGTGCCAGTGGCAGGGTGGGTGTTGTACCAATAGCCGTCAACACACCGATGGCTGTCACATGCCGGAGGCATGACGTGTGTAGTCCTAACACTGATTAGTGCTGGGTCAGTCTCTTACCAGCACACCTGTGTCTCACACCTTTTCTTGCTGGTGGTATCAAACCCGCAGTTAGATCAGGAAGGACACAGTTTGGTGTGGGTGTTTGTGTAGAGCACAAATCCGCAGTCCAGTTTAGCTATTACTGTTGGCAACACAGCAGGACAGTGGAAATCCAGTCAGACCTTCACTGATAAATTCATTATGGGCCCAATGAAGAGAGTAGCTGAGTTAGAATAATCGCTGGAGAGGCGTGAAAGTCACAAGGAGGCCGACGTGGAGGAAATTGATCAGGAGCCTGTGACGTATCCGTGACTCCACTGATACAATCCATTCCTCACTTTCATGCCTGCCCAATTCCTAGCTCCTTCCTTTAATAGTCTGCAGCCCTCATAGCAAACGATGCCGGCAAGCATCTGCATGGCAGACAGAAACGAATGGGGCATTGCCGTTCGCGTCGGGGTCCTGATTTCTGAAAAGCGGCTTCTGGTTTTGTTGTGACCCAGTATCACGAGTGCAGTTCTGCAGGAGCAAAGAATCTCATCTCCCTGAGTCACCTGTCTGCACCCACAGGCTGGCGGAGAGAGTGGAAATTTCCAACACAGGAACCGAGTTCACTGCAATCCAAAGGCAAAACGCACTGGCACCTCCATGGCAGAGGCATTGGGATAACACTGAACATGTTTTTGGAACTCCCGCCTGTATTTCCAGGTGTTCTCAAACACACCTGCAATTGTTTGCACTCACCACCTGCCCCGACTTATCCCGGGATGCATGCTTAATGGCTGAGCGGAGGCCGAGATACCAGTCAAGGACAAGGCCAAAGGTTCTTTGCAGCCACAGTCATTTTATTTTCAGAAATTGCAGCAATGAAGTGTTTTGTGGTTTGCCACCCTAACGTGTGATCAGCCTGGCCCCCTTGTGCTAGGGTGTGCACCTGCAAAACAGCATGACAGTCCCTCTCTGGAGCTTGCAAGCTAAGGGGTTCTCTTCGCTCCGGGGAAGATCGCCGCTGCCGCAATCGATCTTCCAGAGTTTGATTTAGCACGTCTAGTCAAGACCCACTAAATTGAACTCAGAGGGCATCCTCATAGTTGGCCAGTATTCTACTCCTGTGAGGAGTAAGGGAAGCCGATGGGAGCATTTGCTCCTATTGGCCTCCCACTGTGGGGACAGTAAAGAAACTCGAATCAAGATTAATGTAGCTGGAGTTGCGTATCTTGATTTGACCTTCCTCTTTAGTGTAGACCCGGGCTAAATAAACACAAAATATAAATTGCAGTAGGGGAAACTGAAGGGAAGGGACTAGCCCAAGTGATGGAGTCAGGAATTGGGCTCCAGATGGACACTGTAGCTTTTAGCCCACATCACCTGCTACTATGGAAAATAAATGTTAAAGAGGCTTTTCCAAGAGGCATCACTGTGGAATGGACACACAAATCTGGTTGTAAGGGCAACTCTGTATTGGGTTTCTTCCCAGCCAGTAGGTGGCCAGGATTCCCCCAGCTGTCTAGAACAGTGTTTCTCAACCTTTTTTTATAAAATACCCCTTTAAAAAAATTATAAGTACCCCCAGTACCTACAGTTTTCAGAGACACAATTTTTTTCTACCATTGCAACACATTTGTTTAAACAACTTAATCATAGCCGGGCAGGTGATGAATTTTTGGGTGTAAAAACTACAAAAATAATAAAACGCTGTAAAACTTAAAACAAAAATTCAGTTTTCTCCAAATTTCAGTTGTGTTGATGTTCCCCCCAGACTTCTCTCGAGTACCCCTAATGGTACTCGTCCCACTGGTCGAGAAACACTGGGCTAGAATACTGAGGGCGCGCTTATGGCCTGCGGGCGGGCACGGGAAACCTTTCCACAAGGGGTAACCTCTGCCAGGGCTGCGGAAGCCTGTTCACAGCCGTGTGTGCACCATGCACCTTCCTACGCAGTTCTGTGATTCTGCTCCCATTGCAGGCCAGGGTGTTGATGGTACCACTTGGCCACATGCCTGGGATTGAATTGTTCAGCTCCATGGGTGCTTGGATCTTGCCCCGGCAAAGGAAGTGGAAGGGCCCCCTAGAATTTTCACACCAGGTGAAGAGGTGGGGGGAGGGGCTATGCTAGTGCGCTGGGAGGAAGCCGATTTCCTCGGCGAGCTTACTGCAAGCAAGCGTGTTGCAGGGAGCGACAGTCAGAGCCTGCCACATACACACCCCAGGAGAGCTTGTGTGGGAAGCAAATCCTCCCTTTCCAGCTCCCTGCTGGGCAGTGACACCAGCCCCCGCCCCCAGGACAGGCCTGACCTGTCCGCCTCTCCCAACAAGAACAAATAAGCATGAGACAAATAAGAACCGGACCGACTCGCTGTGGCCACTGCCAAGTCTGTGAAGCTGTTGGGTGGATCCAGTCACTGGCAAATGCAGTTTCCGGGGCGCTATTCACCAGCACCTCTGGGGAGCCTCGGCTGGGGTGGGAGTTTGTGAGGACCCGGACAGACCCTTTCACTGCCAAACTGCTTAACCAGTTGTAACCAACACCAGTGCAGCTTCCTACAGCAATGGCCTAAGTACCCTGGCATCCGCCTTGACTCTTGTCTTGTCCTGTCGCAGATGGTTTTAACAAGGGATATGCACAACTTATAGGCCTAGAGGGAATAGAGGGGGAGGACAGAGCTGGGCTCCCATTTGCATCCATGAGAATTCCTTAGTGGGAGTTTCTTAGGAACAGTGCTGTTTAGGGGAGTCCCTATATTGTCAGCTTTTAGGGGCAGGGCTCAGTGTTCCCTCTAAGCTAAGTGCTTGGGCGACCACCCAGGAGAAATCAAATGCCGCCCAGCTGATTAGCAGAGCGCCCGCAGCCGGAAGCAGCTGGCAGCATGTGTTTCTACGGGTGGTGCATGTCCGCACATGCCTTGGTGCACAGAACAAAATTTATTCTGCACGCAGCTGGAAAAAATTAGGGGGAAGACTGACAGGGACTGTCTCTTTCTGGAGTGTTCCAGCTGGTAGCACAAGGGGGGGGGCTGCTTCACGATTAGACTTCCTAGGTCCTACGTTACTACAAAGAAGTGATATAATAAGTAGAAGAGTGGTGAGAAGCGCATATAATAGGGTTCCTCGTCCCCTGCATCCTTACACACACAGCATGGCCGCTTGGGCATTTGTGCGTGGACATTTTAATACCCCCCAATGTTACGGTGGAATAATCCTGACTGGAGACAAGGCTGGCTTGGGGCAGGGACTGTGCAAAACAGCCCTTGGGTGTTGCCTGGTGAGCCTGCAACATTGATTTATTCCAGGGCCAGTTGCGATGGGCTGTGCCTCGTCCAAAGAGCTTCCCAGCACTCTGCCCGGCCTGCGCCTGGATAACTCAGCCCTAAAAGGCCCTGTCTCCAATCACACGCTTTGCCTGAGCTGCCTAGAGGTAGTCCAACCTGAGTCCTCCTTTGTTCAGAGACTGACGGCAATAGGGCCAAGCACAGGGTAGATCGTGAAGGCAAGGAAGAAAGACCAGCAGCTCCCTTTTCAATCCGTATCAGACCCGGGGTTTTCTGGAGGTGAAGGGCAAATCCGGGCCCTAGTTTAGATGCTGCACCACACACCTTTCTAGTCTTTCCTGCGTCCTTGACGGCTGCATAAAGATCCCCCCAGGCTGGTGTCCTCTGTAGCATCAAGTGCTTGTAGTCAGACAGGATCTAAAGCATGGCTCCCATCTGGGGCAAAGTCCCCGGCATTCCTTTACTCCCCTCCAAGCACAACGTGTGAGGGAAACAGTTCAAAGCTGCCCAGCAGTGGCAGCCGATAACGAAAGGCCCAGGTGAACCCGAGTGAATCAGTCCACAGCCTCTGGGCCCAAAGGTTCGCGGTGACCCCAGAGGGGGCCCTTGTTTGCGGGGTGCTGCCCTCTCTGAACTGGGCGTCAGCTGGTCTGTGGCTCCTTCGGCAGCTGCACAAACACCGCGAGTGATCAGTGCAGGTCCCATGGGCTGGAACCCAGCAACCAGCTTCTCTGCCATGCCGGCGCAGAGGGCAGGGGTGTAGGCGCAGCATTGGGTGACCTGGCTAGGGAGGGAACATCCCATTCCATTGGTTGACCAGTTCAATATTATGTTTAACCAATTAACTGATTAAAAAGGGCAGGATGGGCTGGGAGGGCTCCCTGCTGCTGGCCATGTGCAGCCGGCCCTTCATGGGGCTGGAGCAATACCTTTCCCCCAGCAGGCAGGAAGCTACTCCAGCTCCCATGGGGTTAACCTTTCACATCCCTTGAGCTGGCATCCTGATCTTCTGCCCAGCCCTGCCACTGAGGGGTTGGACAGAAGCAGTTTCTGGCCAACCCTCAGCTCTGGCACCCAGAACTGGGGTTTCTGCTCCCTTTTTGCCACACACGTGAGAAAACCCAAAGATGTCGCAGACATCAGGGCATGAATGTCCATCTCCCTTTGTAACGTGGCTAATGTCCAAGGGGAAGCCGTGTGGGCGACGTTAGAAAATGGTGTGGCTGATGGTGGTTTGTCCAAGGACCGACATTCTAAACTAACGAACAGAAAGTACATAGAACCATAGAATCATACAACACTAGCACTGGAAGGGACCTCAAGAGTTCACCCAGCCCAGTCCCCTGCCCTCACGGCAGGACCAAGCACCATCTAGATCATCTCTGACAGGTGTCAGTCGAACCTGCTCTTCAATATCTCCAGTGATGGAGATTCCACCACCTCCCTAGGCAATTTATTCCAGTGTTTCACCACCCTGACACTGAGAAAGTTTTTCCTAATGCCCAACCTAAACCTCCCTTGCTGCAATTTAAGCCCATTGCTTCTTGTCCTGTCATCAGAGGCCCAAGAGCACAATTTTCCTTTCTCTTCCTTGTGACACCCTTTTAGATACTTGAAAACTGCTATCGTGTCCCCTCTCAGTCTTCTCTTTTCTAAATGAAACAAGCCCCCTTCTTTCAGTCTTCCCTCATAGCGCATGTTCTAGACCTTTAATCATTTTTGTTGCTCTTCTCTGGACCTTTTCCAGTTTTTCCACATCTTTCTTGAAATGTGGTGCCCAGAACTGGACACAATACTCCAACTGAGGCCTACTCAGTGCAGAGTGGAGCGGACGAATGACTTCTTGTGTCTTGCTCACAACACTCCTGTTAATGCCTCCCAGAATCATGTTTTTGTGTTTTGCAAGAGTATCACATTATTGACTCATATTTAGCTTGTGGCCCACTATGACCCATAAATCTCTTCTGCAGCATCCTTCCTAGATAGTTGCTTCCCATTCTGTGTGAAACTGATTGTTCCTCCCTAAGTGGTGTATTTTGCATTTGTCCTTATTAAGCTTCATCCTATTTACATCAAAGGGCAGTTCCTTCAATCCTGAGTCACACATCTCCATAAGCTAGTAAACTGTGGAGCTTATTTTTACATGTGCAGTTGTAACACCAAAAAGCAGAATCGAACCTAGGGCTTCTGGTGCCACTACTGCATGAGCTAGAAGCCATCTGCCTGGTGGATGAGGCTGTAGAGCAGATTCATGATTCTCTCTGTAAGTGGTCTCGGTGCCCTTAGATGGGACAGTGCCACACCCAGCAGGTGTGTGGGCTACACATCTGAATTAGAAGTTACTGAGCTGAAAGCCACCCCCAAGGGCAGCTACTCAAATACCGGGGTGCATGCCCCGCACATGTGCATCCCTTGTCTGGGTGTCTACTGGGCTAACAAGGGCTGGCTTACAGATGAAAAGTGCTTTTCAAAACAAAGAGGCTGGTTGGTTGGACGCCGCACCTCACCCCACGTCCGTGCTCACGTGAGCAAACACAGTTACACATGCATATAACCCGCTGAACGCCATTCCTAAGCAGTGCCACATCACAGAGCCTCCACAACCCCCAAGGACATGAGAAATATGCAAATTAAACCTGCCTGCACATGGGGGAGAGTCACTTTCCCCTCTTCACATACAGGGGGACTCCATTCCCTGCAATTCTCCGATTCCCTGCCTGCAGCATGGAAACACAGGCCTCGGCCTGCACATTAACAGCACATTCAGGTTTCCCCATTTCTCTTCTGTGCGCTCCGCTCACCCCATTTTTAGTTGCTGGCGTTTTTTCAATGAGTCTTTTCTCATCTGGCTTAGGAGGTGTCGCAGATGGTGCCTGTTGCTTCTGTAGCCCGCCGCCTTCTGCATAAAACAGAGTAGCCCCCAAAGTCCCTTTGGGGTCCTTGGGGTCCACTCCGCAGCCGGTGTCAATCTGCATAGCTCTGTGGAGGTCAGTGCCGTGCTGCCGATTGACCCCAGCGGAAGGTTTGCCCCCTTGTGCAAGAAATGGTTAAACCAGGGTGGGGAACCTTTTTCGGGTCGGGGGTCACTAACACACAGAAAAAATCAGTCGGGGGCCGCCCACAAGTGAAAAGCAACACACACACCCCAAAACAAACCCTCACGGGCGTGGCCTCCAACTGAGGAGAAAGACACTTCTCACATTCCCTTCTCACACCATCACCTTGGGGGAGGGGGGGCCAGGTTATTAGATTCTGTGTGCTCCAGCCCCACAGGTGGGTGTCAAGGGGGGGCACTGGAGAGCCAGCATGGGCTCCCCAAAGCTGGGCGGAGCCCTGAGTCTCAGGGGCTGGATCCACATCGGGCCCCCAGGCCTTAGGTTCCCCACCCTGGGGCTAGACTTCTCCACAATGCATGCTGCTCATTTCGGTGCATTATTGGGCCTTACTCAGAAACATTTTGTCTCCATGCCTCTCAGGGCCGGGGGCTGTGAGGGTCTGTCCGGGAGGCTCTGTGGCTCTGATCGGTCCTTTGTTTGTCTTGCAGCTGGTACTTTAGCGGAGTCAGTCGCAACGAGGCCCAGTATCTCCTACTCTCGCCGCTCAATCAGCACGGCTCCTTCCTCATTCGGGACAGCGAGAGTAACCGGGGGGAGTATTCTCTGTCAGGTAATCCCGAGTTCTTGGTGGTGTCCGGCCCTACTGTGCTGCTGCTCTCGGTGGCTCATTTCCACCCTCGCATCTCCAGTGGGGCTCAAAGCTTCCCAGAAGCAGGGGAGACACATCTGGTGGGGAGGGGAAGTCAAATGGTTGTAAGCCACCTTGTCACCTGCCTCCATCCTGGGGCCAGCCAGGGGGCCAAACCAACCCCGGCACAATTGAGAGCCGCCTCAAAGCGCTTCTTGGCAAAGTCAGTTTTACGTTCCTGTCTCTCCCCGCAGCCCTTCCCTGGGCTGTGCCGGGCTCCGCGGTAAAAGTGGGGAAAGGAAAGACATGAGCACATGCCACATGTGTGTGGGAGAAGCCCCGGGGCGAAGGAACCTGCGGCGTGAGGAGCTGGGGTCACCACTGTGCGGCAGAGAGCGGGGGATGTGGTTAAAGCTTTTCACAGCCTCCTGTTCAGATGCACGGCAAGGCTACTGAGCACCCTCTGTGCAAATATCGATCACCGAGCCACTGTGGGAAAGGAAAGTACATTGCCCTCATTCCAGAGCAGGAAAACCACAAGCAATTTTCAGCCATTTAAAGGCAGCTTTGTAGCCCTTATTTTGCTGTGGACTGTTACAATAAAAATCCCCACTTTACACATCAGGGCCTGATAGGGATGTAAATTCATCAGTTTTATGGCCCGAGGAGCCCATTTTAATTGCTCAGCCTGACCTTTGGCACGTCACAAGGTGAAGGGCCTCACCCAGAAATTCCTGCGTCATGCTCCCAGCTGCTGTTTGCACACTAGCCTGTCCGCCACAGTGGTATTCAGCCTTGATTTAAAGACCTTGAGCGACTGGCAAATGTGCCATGTCCCTGGGTAAATTGCTCCAACGGCTAATTACCCTCGTTGTTAAAAATGTACCTCTCCTGTCTGAATTTGTCTAGCTCTAGCTTCCAACCATTGGGTCTCATTGGGCCTTTGTCTGCTAGAGAAAGAGCTGTCTGGTATCAAATCCCTGCCACATGTTAGTATTGATGGACCACTGGAAGATTTACTCGGGTCCTTAACTCCAGGCTTCAAGTGCTCTGGGTGGGGCAAGAGGTGAGGGGTTCAGGATGCAGGCTGCCCTGGGGGAAAGAGGACTAACCCAGCCCTCTCTCACCGCAGCAGCATGGGGCCAGGTGAGAAGCACCTCTCCATGGCCACTGCAGCTCCAGCGGGCGCAGCTGGGGGTGGGGAGCATGTCCCCCAGCTGAGGCAGGTCCAGATTCGTCTGTCCCCTGCGCTCCCCAGCCAGAGCGAGGAATGCAGCAAACTGGGCACTTTCCCCTCGCTCCCTGACGAAGAAGAACAGCCAGCAATGTTCCTGTATGAACTGGGGGGGGCTGCATCCTCTTCACCATCCCTAAAAGGCGCCTGGATAGTGGGAGGCTCAGGGCTGGGTCAGTCCCCAGCCAGCCCCTCTCACTTGCCTGCTGATTCTGTCTCTTCTCTGTCTGGTTTTATGAAACGCAATCCCATTCCAGGCACATCCCCTTGTCCCGGCCCAACCAACCCCTGACCTTGCTTTACATTATAAGAGGAAGCCACCTACCAAATTTGGTGGCCCTAGCTCTTACCCTTTAGGTCAGTGATTTTCAAACTGCGGGTCGCAACCCAGTACTGGGTCATGGGATGTCGGGCACTGGGTCTCATGGCTGCAGGGGGGATCAGGGGATCAGTGGGGGGGGCTAAGGCAGCTCCCTGCCTGTCCTGGCACCACAGACTGTGCTGCACCCCAGAAGCAGGCCCACCTCCTAGGTGTGTGGGGGGTGGGGGAGAGCGCACAGGGTTCCCCACATTGCCCCTGCCCCGCACACTAGCTCCACACTCCCATCGGCTGGGAACCTGCTGCTGGCTGCTTCTGGGGGCAGCATGGTCCGGGGTGCCAGGAGAGGCAGGAAGCTGCCTTATCCCCCCCCCCCCCCGGGAGCTGCTCAAGGTAAGCCCCTCCTGCCCCAGCCCTGACCCTCCTCAAAGTCAGAAGCCCCTCCTACACCCCAAAGCTCATATCCTCAGACCCACCCTGGAGCCCACACTCTAGTTAAATTCTGTGGGGTTGTGGGCATCAACAATTTTCTTTGCCTGAGTCATGAGAGAAAAGGTTTGTCAACCCCTGGTTTAGGAGGAGTTCCTGAACAGACAGCCAGGCAAACTCTTTCAGATCTATAGATGTGTAGATGAAGTCAATCACCACTTGGATAAAGGAGCTACATTGAGCTGCTTCAGTGTGGACGTCAGTGTTTGTTATTTCACTGATGTAAACGAGAGCAGAACCGAGCCCAGAGCCAGCAATGCTCAAGGGTCGCCTGGGCAACTCAACTCCCTTTCAATGACTCTTTGGTCTTTTCCCTTGCAGTCCGCAACCATGCGAAAGTCAGCCATTTCCGCATCTGCAAGGAGCCTGATGGAGGGTTGTACATCCAAAAGGGACACGCTTTCCCCAACATGCAGGAGCTGCTCACCTTTTACACAGTAAACTGGAAAGTCGTACAGTGCCCCTTGTTACAGCCCTGCATTCCTAAGGTCTGTGTACGCATCACTCGTGCCTCCTAGTGTCTTTCCCTCTTGCCCTCATCTTTACCCTGGTGCTCACCATTAGCGGTGCCAGGTGTCCGGTATTGACCAGGACACTCCGGTATTTTTGTCTCCTGTCCCGTAAAAAAATTCAGAAAATACTGGACACCTAAAATGTCCAGTATTTTCTGGTTTTTCCCTGCCAGCAGGCGGAAATACCAGACACCTGGCAACCCTACAACACACTCGGCACCTGGGCCCAGCCCCCGGCCTCCTAACACCCCCCACCCCCATACCCCCTGCTTACCTGGTTCCACAGGGAAACTGCGTTCTGGCTTGATCAAGAAAACAAAATGGCCGCCGGAAAAAAGTTTAAAGACCAAGGGGAAGCAATGCCTTCCCTGGGTCTTAGTGCTCAACCTCTCCCCTGTTCCTGTCCCTATCTGACTCTGCAAGCACTGAAAGGGCCATGCTGTTTTAATGCTGTTTTATTTATTTATTTTGCTCAACAATTTTGGTCTCCCCCTTTTTTTCCCCCCTCAACAGAATTTTTTCCCTGTGGTTTTTTTTGTGGGGGGGGAAGGTGTTCGGTATTTTTGGTTAAACCTTCTGGCAACCCTACTCACCACTGAGTTGCAGGCCTCAGCCGTTTTCTTTCTTCTTCATCTCAAAAGAGACTCTGTTATTTCATTTTAGTCTTGGAACTTGTTCTGTGGTTGTGAGAGGCGGGGAGGAAGTGATATGCTAGGGGAGATGCCGGACATTAGGAGAGAGGCATTCTGACAGATGACTGATTTTTTTTCAATTTTTTGTTGCACCAAAACAAAAATTAAACAGAAATCTAAAAATTCCCCAGTGGGAGAAATGGGGCCAGAATGGTGGGGGGGAAAGGGGGTCAGACAGTGTTCCTGCTGTCAAAAAAAATTGCTTCAGTGAATAAATATTGAACAAACAGAAAATGAAAACTGTTTTGTTCAGTGTTTCTTTCACAGAAATGTGTCAATATTAATGGTTTGAGGTGCTCAGGGTTCACACTCTATTCACTGAAAAGGTTATGCACTTTTCAAATAGCTGCCCCCTTCTCTGTCCTGTAGCCTCTTTGGTTTCAGGCTCTGTGGTGTTAATTATAAGATTAAGGAGTCTCTCTTGTTCTGGGGCTTTTACCTGGTTTTGCTTTCCTCAAGCAGAATGGCCCAGGGCTTTCTCAAAGGAGCACTCCACATTGGAGGCTAGCTTTAAGGTCATTGATGCTAATTGGAGTGAAAAACCATTTGAAATGTAAGAATTTCCCATGGAGCAGAAATTCCAAGTTTCAACCAGTTCTACTGAGAAGTTTAATTTGCAGGGGACAGAGACCAGTTTCCTAGACCTTCATTAAGCACCCTCTTACATACAAACCAGTATGAATGGTGCCAGTGGAATGGGCGCTCCCAGTGATCGGAGCGGCTGCTTCCCACTGCCCACTCTTTCCCGCCTCTCCTCTGTCTTCACACTTCCTGTGAGACCCAACTGCCTCCAGAGAGAGACCAGAGTCCTCAAGATTCCTTGAGGTTTCGTATTCCTGGTCTGAAAATAGTGGCAGACTCCTGCAGTCTCAAAGTTCTGGTCTCAGGGGCTCGCAAACGTGCCCAGGGCTTTCCGAAGGCAGCAGCCGTTGCCAAGGGTTCTGGGACACGTCTGAAGGTCAGAAGTGCGCACAGAACTGAGAAGAACAGGACCGCTGATGGGCAGCTGCCTTGGGGCCCAGTGGTTTAGAATTCCTGGGGCTCTGGACTCTTTAAATTACTGCCGGAGCCCCATGCAGTGCAGTCCGGGCAGTGCTGAGGGCTGGCTGGGGGAGGCGCAGCGCGGTCAAGCGGAGCTGAGGGCTGGCTGGGGGAGGCATGACATAGTCCAGGAGGTGCTGAGGGCTGGTTGCTTCTAGCGCCACCCCTTCTGAGGGCTCTGGATCCGAGCTCTCTCTCTCACACACACACACACAGAGTCTGTTGCCAGCCCTGGAGGAGAATCAGGATGAAGAGGGATTGGCCTGGTGGCAAGGGTCCATGCTGACTTGGATTGTTTTCTCAGCCAATGCCCAGCTTGGCCCTGGTTCATAAAGCCACCTCTACCTGACTAGCTGGACGGCACAGGCCTAAAATGAAATGCTTTATGTGTCTGTTCAATACAGGCACCACCAGTGAGAGATGCCTGGGAACGGCCCCGGTCAGAATTCATCCTGGGGAGGAAGCTGGGGGAAGGATATTTCGGAGAGGTGTGGGAAGGACTGTGGAAGAACATGGTGCCGGTTGCCATCAAAGTAATCAAACAAGGTGTGTGGACGTGAAGGGAACATTAACCGCGCCCCATCTGGTCTCTTTGATTCACTGCCATGAAAAATCTCTCCCAGTTGTTTCACTTCCCCCTCTATCGCCCAACCTCTTGTGTAAACAAGCAGAGTGAATCCATTAACACTAGATACGATTTCCTGCCTGGCTTAGCCAGTTCAGTAGGCTCCTTGCCTACCAGCGAGCAGTGTGCAAAAGCATTCACATGTCTGCATACACCCATTCGAAATTCGGCCCTGTCTAAGCAGAGGACCATGGGAGGCGGGTATGCTAGGCAGGGGGAGGCATTGCCTTCCCAAACCGCCAGCCTGGCCCCACCCAGACTCCGCCCCCCCAGAATGCCTACTGTAGGTGTCCTGGGGGCAGAGAGTTGCTGCTACTGAGCGCCCGCCCTCCCTGTTCTCCAGGGGTTGGGAAGGCTGGGGTCACACGCCACTCTCCCTCCCTGGTGCTCCATTGCTGGGGAGGCTCAGGCCACTTGCTGCCCCACCTCACCATGATGGGGGCAGGGTCTGGGCAAAAGGGGCAGGGCTGGGAGCAAGGTTAGGGCTTGCCTCCCCTAGCCCTCCCTTCACCCACCACCCATGCGGAGGACTTTACAAAATGGCTCCCCCATCAGCCTGGAGGCCTCATGGTGAGACACTGCACTGTTGTGTAGAATAGGGACTCTCAACCTTCCTGTACCCCTTTCAGGTATCTGATTTGTCTTGCGTCCCCCCACGTTTCACCTCATATAAAGGCAACTGGCTTACAAAAATCAGACATAGAAATACAGAAGTCTCACAGCGCATTGTCCCTGAAAAATTGTGGACTTTCTGATTTTCACCACATAATTATCAATTCGATCAACTGGAACAGAAATATTGTTTGCGTTTCAGTGTATTGTATACAGAGCAGTGTAAACAAGGCGTTGTCTGTATGAAATTCTATTTTGTACTGACTTCACTAGGGCTTTTATGTAGCCTGCTGTAAAACTAAGCAAATATCTCGATGAGTTGATGTAGCCCCTGGAAGAGCCCTGTGTACCCCCGGGGTTGAGAAAACACCAGGGTGGAAGACCCTGCTGCAGTCAGCAGCTACCTGAAAAGTGTCACCTAAGCCCTAACAAGGACCACCTCAGTACACATTCTTGTTAATGAGCAGTGAGGGAATGGGGTGCAAGAGCCAAGGGTGAGGGTGGAAAGCCCAGAAAGTGAGCCCCAGCAGCCTCGTGGAGAAGCCAGGCTAGGAATGGCAGGGATGAACATAGCGAGAAAGTTACTCACCCCGGAAACGTCTCGGTTTCCTCAACAGCCGACATGAAGGTGGAAGATTTCACCAAAGAGATTCAGAACCTGAAGCGGCTGAAGCACGATCGACTGATCCAGCTCCATGCCGTCTGCTCGGTGGGCGAGCCCCTGTACATCGTCACGGAACTCATGAGGAAAGGCAACCTGCAGAGCTACCTCAGCGGTCAGTACCGCCCTGCCCTTGTTGCTTCTGCCCCGTGGGGTCTCGCCTGGGCCTCGCCCCACACTTGTGTGGCAGCCACTTTGGGGACTGGAGTCTCAGAGCACTTGAGAGCGCCTCAAAAGGATGGTG
The DNA here is from genome assembly GCA_032595735.1 of Pelochelys cantorii. Classification (NCBI taxonomy): domain Eukaryota; kingdom Metazoa; phylum Chordata; order Testudines; family Trionychidae; genus Pelochelys; species Pelochelys cantorii. Next base: position 30,302,226 of record CM064343.1, on the reverse strand, counting down.
AGGCCCAGCAGGGGGCCTCAATGAAAACAGCAACCACACACTAAGGCTATGCCTATACTGCACTGTTTTGTGCAAGAAATATGCAAATGAGGCAATGTGTGGAATATCGCCACACCTCATTTGCATAATTAAGGAGCGGCCGCTGTTTGTGCAAAAACCCACCTCTTGCGCAAGAGCCATTCTTCCACATTTTTTTCAGGCAGAACGGCTCTTGCGCAAGAGGGGGGTTTTGCGCAAAAAGGAGCCATGTGGAAGGCTCCCTTTTGCACAAAAGCCTCTTGTGCAAAATGCGGCCACTCGTTAATTATGCAAATGAGGCGCGGTGATATTCCACGCTTCGCCTCATTTGCATATTTCTTGCGCAAAACAGAGCAGTATAGACATAGCCTAAGGTCAAAAGAGGCAGCCCACCAAGTTCTGCTCTCATTTACATTGGGGTGAAGGTAGGACACCTCCACCCCACTCAGTGGAGCAGTTCCATGCTTACTCCAGGGTAAGCAAAAGCCAAATTTGGCCCCGTGACCTGCTGTGCAGTGCAATTCACCATCAATCGGCCAGGGACAATTCGCCATTTTAAATGTTAAACCTATTATCGAAGTCCTGGCCCCTACCACCCATAACAGTCCCCATCGCAGAAAAGCATCCATCGTTCTGAGCACGCGGATCTGAATGTCTACACAGAGTTTTTGGTACTGGTATAACTAGCTTGGTCGGGGTGATTGCTTTGCTGAGCTATTTATACCAGAGCAGTACCCTGTGTGGGCTATATCATTAGAACGCTGCCTTATCCCAGTACAGTTTATTCCCCTTCCTTTATGGAGGTGGTACTGCCCAAATTATACCAGGGTAGTGAAAGCGGAGCAGTTTGTGTGTATACACCAGGCATAGGCTTCCTCAAAGCTCACACAGGTTTGAATGCCTGGCATCGCTTGGTGCCCTAAGCAGAGTTGCCATGGCACATTGAGGCCTGGTCTATACTAGACCAGCCAGAGAGGCCTAAAGTACCCAACTCCAGCTACGCAAAATGCATAGCTGGATTCAGCTTAACTTAAGCCGAGTCGCCACAGCATTCACACTGCAGGAGGCTGATGGGAGCATGACCTCCCGCTGCCTTCCCTTACTGCTCACAGAAGGAGAAGTTCTGGATGCCGGCAGGGGCTGCCCTCAGCATTTGATTTAGGGGGTCTACATTAGACCTGTTAAATCGAATGCTAGAAGATTGACCTCCGGTGGGTCGATCGTCTCTGTAGTGTAGACATGCCCTGAGACATTCGCACCATGCAAATGGCTGAACGGTTGGTGCTGCTCCATTGTGCAGAGACTCCAAAGGGGGCTGTGTGTCATGCAGGGACTGGCAGAGTGAGTTTTCACCTCTCCTGCCTGCTCAGTCACCACCTCTGTTGGAAGCGAAAGGCCGAAACTTATCCCTGGGGCATTGGCATGTGAAACTGTGAAAAGGGCAAGTCTCTGGCCGCCATCTTGATGAGTCAGCCTGAAATCCCAAAGAACATGCCTGTGGAATTTACATCTCTGGTTCTTTTCTTTCACTTTCCTTCCACCCAGGAAATAGTTGTTAGGGAGCCAAGTCTCCCAGCTCCCAGCTGGGACCTGTTCTTTCCTCGGAACATCCTCCGTTGATGAACGTGATCTGCTTTTGGGTTCCAGAGCCAGCAGGGCTTTTCTATCCAAGTTGCAGCAACTCCCTTGTAGGATGGGCTCTGAAACACAATTCCCAGCCAAGAGTTAGGCTGCGTGATGCATTCTCCTAACCATGAACTCCTTATGAAGACCACCTTCCTCGCTGTTCAGAGCTCACAGGGGGCCTGAGCCTGCCAAGCACTGAAACAAATGATTAATGCTATAGGCAGGGACCCCTTAGCTCCAAGTTAAGCGTGTACTTTGCAGAAGCCGGGGCTGTGTAATGGCGGCTACACCCAATCATGCCACGGGGGTTTATTTCGTCAGTTCCTAGCGGCAGGTTTCTGTCCCGACAAGGCTGTGCTGAGTCCACAACAGGCTTTTGTGAGGGTTTTACTAGATCAGCCTAAACCAGAGAGTGATTTTGGTCCCTCACTTGCTGGGTTAACAGGTCTGGAAGGGAGGGCTCTGCGCACGCTCCACCTGATCAGCATTGCTTGCCAGGTGGCCGATGGGATGACCTACCTTGAAGAACAGCACATTGTCCACAGGGACTTGGCAGCTCGGAACATACTGGTGGGAGACAACCTCACCTGCAAAATCGCCGATTTTGGACTCGCCAGGCTCCTCAAGGTCGGTCTGCTGGGAGCTATGGGTCCTTTTATGTCCCCGTTCCCTGTCTCCAAAGAACGGCCACTTCCAAAGGGCCAGTTCACGCAGGAACCTCTAGCCCCACCCTTGAGGCTTTTTCAAGGTGGTGCCATCCTACCAGCTGGTTAGACCTAGAGACAGCTGATTCATCAGCTGGGGAGGTTCCCTCTTGGTGCTACAGAACAGTCAACCCTACCTCTCCCCAAACACTGACTCTCCTCCCTCCGCTCTCAGTCCAGGCCTGAGTAGAGGATGAGAACCTAGCACCAGGAAACACAGGCTGACAATGCGCAGAGCTACCACTAGACCATAGCTGGGCAAGATGTGGCCCCAGGGCTGGATCCATCCCGCCTAACACTTTGATCCAGCCTGCGGACTGCATCTGGCCACTTTCTGCGTATGTCCTGCTGAATTTCCAGGCGGTAGCTCAGGCAGCAGGATCCTATTTAAATGGCTCATGGGTCTAACCTGACAGGGGCAGGAGCTGCGATCCCTTTAAATAGCCACAGCAACCCCAGAAGGCTGCCAGGCAATGCGGTAGCAGCAAGGTCAGGATCTGCAAGCCCTTTTACTGTGCTTTTAATTCAAAGCTTCCAGCTCCAGACAACTCTGGGGGGAGGCTAGTCCCTAGCCCCGCCCCTTCTGTCCCAGGCCCCACCCCTTCTGGCGGTGGAGCCGGCCCATGACCACATCCCAAAATTCATTAAGTGGCCCCTCTGTGAAAATTAGTGCCCACCCCTGTGCTAGAGAGAGGTTTCCAAACAAGGTCTCCAGCTACATCATGTGTGGCAGGATACAACTTGCTTGGGGCTCTGCCAAATCTGTGTTGGAATTAAAACAAGAGGCCAGCTGAGGTTACTTGAGATAACAGTCTAGGTCTCTCCTGCTCTCATGCCTTTGACAGGGGGGGGATTGTGTTCATTATTTCCCTTCTGCTCATGGACCATCTCCTGCTGCCTTTTAGGACGATATTTATTCCACCAGCGGCAGCACCAAAATCCCCGTGAAGTGGACAGCCCCAGAAGTAGCAAACTACCACACCTACTCGCTGAAGTCCGATGTTTGGTCCTACGGGATCCTACTCTATGAAGTCTTCACCTACGGGCAGACCCCGTATGAAGGTATGGTGCCCACAACTTCCCTCTCCCCTTTGTCTGGCGAGGCTGCCTTTCGAGGGATAAGTGCCACGCTCTTCTAGAGCACGTCCTTCAGGGTGCTTTGACACACAGAAAGCCTCCATGGCCAGGACGCTTGGTGCCCAGGTTAAACTGATTCTGGCTTGCATTGCGGGGCTAAGTGTAGACATGCAGGCTGGAGCCCAGACCCTGCAACCTGACGAAGTGGGGGAGAGACTCACAGCACTGACCTGAGCCCTAACAGCTGTCCAGCTATTGTGAGCCCTCAGCCCACTGACAAACCCCCCCCCCCAAGACTCGGTGCCGTGGGTTGGCTGGTTTCATTGCAGTGCAGAGCCACCCTCATTGTGCGCTCCTTACACAAGGCTACTGTCCTCTAGCTCCCCACCTCACTGATGTTCTGGCCCTTTAAATTGCTGCCGGAGCCCCATGCAGTGCACTCTGGGAAGCACAGAGGGCTGCCTGGGGGGAGGTGTGGCACTCTTCCAGCAGCACTAAGGGCTGCCCAGCCCAAGCCCCGCCCCTTATGTCTGAAGCCCCGCCCCTTCTGGGACACAAAGCAGTCCCCACCTGCCTTGCCCAGCAAGGCAGTCGGCCCCACTGCTGCCAGCCCATTGCATGGAGCAGCTACGGCACAGGCCTGAACCAGACTTGATAGTTGCTACTCATGGGAGGTGCACTTGCTGAGGGACTGAACAGCGATGGAGAAGCCATTCCATACGGGCTGTCCCTCAGGCTGGCTAGACCCCTCACACTCACTCTGAGCCATTTGGGGGATAAACTCCATGACAGGATGGTGAATAGGGATTCCAAAATGACTCAAGAAGGTCATTGGAGCATCTTTGGTTTTCTTACAGGAATGACGAACCAAGAAACCATCCAGCAAATCAGCATGGGCTACCGTCTCCCCCGGCCAAGCACATGCCCTCCGGAGATCTACAGCATCATGCTGGAGTGCTGGAAGGGCAAGGCTGAGGAACGACCCGCCTTTCTCGTGCTGCGAGAGAAACTCTGCTCTCTATACAGACGGATGCACAGTTCCCTCTCCTGATGGAAATGGCATAATAGCCCAACACCCACCCCCATTACTTTGGGCTTCGGTTCTCACTCCCGCCCAGTGTAGCAGCACGGTTGGGGGCCTCCACCCCATTGGCTCACTCATACGGGCCTGAGCCCAGAGGGCTTTCTTGTGAGGCACGTGTCTGGTGAAAATACACAAGGCTGGGGAGGCATGGGAAACCAGGTTCCACTGTGGAGAAGGTGAGCCTCCCAGCTATGGTGTGACTGTGCCCCTGTCACAGGGCAGGCCTCACCACCAAGGCGCCTCCTGCTGGTCACTCAGGGAATTAGCATTTTTGGTGCTGGAGCGCCCCCTTCTGGCTGGTGTCTCACCCGCTGTTACTGTTATTCTCCACCACTCTGTGTCAGGGCCCATGTCTCTCCCAGGCCATGGCGCCCTCCTACCGAGGTACTGCCCTACCACAATGCCCCCACACTCTGGAGTCCTCCCCCTCTGGGGACCTTCAATCCCCCTATGCCCACCTCACTTCAGTGACCCACTCACTGCCAGTCTTCATCTAGCCCCTGCCTCAGGGGCAAACTGCAGTCTGACATGGCCACTCATCATTGGCAAGAAGTTGTGGACCTGCTGCTTTTGCCTATCCTGGCTGCCTCCCCTGCAGCCTGGGAGCTTGCCTGGCCAGAGCTTCCCCAGCTCTGCCTGACTTTCCCCAGCCCTGCTCTAAATCAGGGAGCCTCTACCATCCCTAGCAACCAGGTCCCTCCTACTCCACAGCTGGAGCAAGAGGGTCTCTGGGTCCTCCCCTCCACGAGCCTGTATTTATACTGCCCTCAGTTGGGCCCTAATTGGCTCCTACCAGCTACAGCTGCTGTCTCCACAGCTCCAACGTTCCAGCCCTCCCCCCAAGCTGGGTTTTAACACCCTCAAGGGCTAGTGCTGGGCAGACGCCCTGTCACAGCCCACCACAAGAGGACTTGTCCTGGTCGATGCGGTCCAGCAAAGCAGTCATCATGGGCACAAGAAGTTCTGAATTTAAACAGCATGGCAGGGTTTCACCCACTGCATTGAACGTGAAGTTTCCCCTTTGCTTTGTCTGAGTGACTGAGTGGTTGACATGGACTTATTCATGGTGTCTGATTTTATCCATCAATCAATGAATGTAATAAACCCACCCAGTTTCCACAGTAGGCGGAGCAGGTAGTGCTTCAGTGTCCTCGCCAATGGCAGTGTCTAAGTTAGCTGTGTTGTGGTCAACACAGCTTTATCTTGCTGTGAATCCCTGCTTCCTCCTTGGAGAGATCCATGCACCCCCCCATTTGGGTCTCAGACTTTTCCCACTCTGCCTGGCACTGCCAGTTACCACCCCTCCTTTCTGCCACAATTTGGAGGGAGTGAGCTATAATAGTGTTCCTGTAACCATCATCCTTCCTAACCATTATTTAGGCCTCATCTGTCTGCCACATTCCTCTGCAGCAGAGAGGCCTGGTTTCTTGGTGTCCCCCAACTGTGAAACAATAAACCATCCTGAGCATCCCTAAGTCGTAGGCTAGGAGAAACTTAAACAGCAAAACATAGTCTGGTAGCACTTTAAAGACTGACAAAACATGTAGATGGTATCATGAGCTTTTGTGGGCACAGCCCACTTCTTCAGATGTGAGACATGCAGGAGAGCTAAGCTGGATCACCCTGTCTTTTAGTGCCATGCAGTGGCAGCCAGAAGTACTGCATTCCTTTTATTTGTCGATTGCAAATGTCGATGTTCTAATTGTACGTTTTCCGCCTCTTTAAATACGAACATTTTAACCAGAGTTCTCTGTATTTCTCATCAAAGTATCTGTGAAGCTTTCGGTTGTTCCCAAGAGGATCTAGGAAAGGGTCCTCTTAAAAAATAAAAACCGATGTGTCTATCCATTTCTTATCATACTTCCTACCTTTCTTATGCATTGGGATAGTTTGCAATTGTGTCCTTAATAAAAAATGACCAACTGTCCTGAACTTTTTTTTCCCCTTACACTTTCTTCCCATGGGACCATACGTACCAATTTGCCTCCTTGAAGTCCATCAGCCTGCTGTTGTCCCTCCTACCATTGCTCAAAAACTCTTATCAGCTTCATGATCACTTTCATCCAGGCCTCACTATCTCAGCCAGTTCCTCCCTGTTTGTCACACTCAAATGTAGAACAGCCTCTCCCCTGGTTGGTTCCTCCACCCTTTGTAATAAAAAGTTGTCTCCAGTGCAGTCCAAGAACTTGTTGGCTAATTGGTGGTCCCTCCCATATTCTCTTCCCAACAAATGGCTGGGTGGCTGAAGTCCCCCATCAGAACCCAATGTTGTGCATTGGGTGATTTGGTTAGTTGTTCACCTCTTCTTCCTGGTTAGGTGGTCTATAAAAGGCACTTTTCATGACACCATTCTTGTTTACAACCCATTTAGCCTTACTGAGAGCCTTTCAATAGGTCTGCCACCTGCTTTTATCTTGATCCCAGTAGGAATGATAGGAAGTATGGTATGAGACCACCGTGGCTTAGCTAGGAGATTGTCAGGAACGTGAAACTCAAAATATAGTCATATAACAAGTGGAAACCAGGTTAAATTATGCAGGATGAGTTAAAAAAACACCAGCCCCTAGGGACAAAATTTAAAAGGCCACAGCACAAAATAAGCTAGAGATATAAAGGGTAACAAGAAAACATTTTACAAGTGCATTAGAAGCAAGAGGAGGACTAATGACAAAGTAGGGCCATTACTCAATGAAGAGGAAAAGGCAATAACAAAAAAAACACGACAAAAGCCAAAGCATTAAATGCCTTTTTGGTTTCAGTTTTCATTAAAAAATTAGCAGTTATCAGACAATTCACAGTGAATAGCAATGTAAATGGGGGAGGATCCAAGGCTAAAATAGGGAAAGAACACATTAAGAACTACTGAGGCAAGTTAGAAGCAATGTTCCCTCTAATCTTTTCCATCTCTGTACAGATTTTTCCATCTATGTGCAGAATAAATTTTGTTATATGCACCAAGGCATGCATAAATGTGCACCACCAAGATAAACACAAATGAGCTGTGGGTGCTCTGCTAATCAGCTGGGTGGCATTGGAATCTCTCCTGAGTGGTTGTGCAAGGGTACAGCTTACAGGGAACACTGGCTGAAGAAATCACTGAGCCATTAGTGATTATCCGTGGGAACACGTGGAGGACGGGAAAGCTCCCAGAGCACTGGCAAAGGGCGAATATAAAACCTAGCTATAAAAAGGGGACTATGGGCAATCCAGGAATTATAGACCAGTTAGTTTAACTTTGGTACTCAGGAAGTTAATGGGCGTAACATCAAACTTTGTAAGCACCCAGAAAATAATAAGGTAATAGGAGCAGCATAGAGTTGTCAAGAGCAAACCATGCCAAACCAATCCAATAGCCTTCAATGGCAGGGTAAGGAGCCTTTTGAATAGGGGGAAGCAGTAGATGTGATACAGCTCAACTTGATGTATAACAACAATAACTGTGTAACTGATCAAAATTCTGTTGGTTACATGTTTGCTTGGGGACCTAGGGGTATAGAAGGATGCTGGAGGGGTACCCCTGTGCCCAGGATCCTGATGCTGGCCCCAAACCTGAGGCTCTGCCACCAGTGGGCAACCCAGTGCGAGTAGGGTCCTGGCTGTCGCCGGCCCTGCACTTGAGGCATTGCTGCCGGCCGGCAACCCAGCACATGCGCAGGATCCCAGCGGCTGGCTCTACTCCTGGGGTCCCAGCCGCCAGCCCTGTGCCTGAGGCTCTGCTGCCACCCAGGACACTGTGTGCAGGGTTGGCGGCCGAGAGGAAACCCCGGCTGCGGCAGGATGCTGGGCAGCAGCAGAGCTCCAGGTGCGATAGCAGCAGAGACCCAGCCGTGGGACCAGCAGCCAGGAACCCAGGCGGTAGCAGGGCAGCTGCGATGGATCTGCCCCACAGCCTGGAGGGACCTTGGCCACAGCGCCGGCAGCCCATGGGAACACAAGGGCTCCGGGATGCTGGGTGGCAACAGAGTCTGGGCATGGGGCAGCAGCCAGGAAGGAGAAGCCCCGGGAGCGGCGTCGGCAGGCATGACCCGAGGCAGAATTTAATCTTTAATGGAAACCAGTGAGCATCAGCTTATTGGTTAACCAGTTAAATTCTTACATCCCTATGTGGGCTACTGTCTTACATGACCTATGACTAAGCAAACCAAGGAAATACAGTCTAGAGATAAACCTACTGCGAGGTGGGTGCACAACTGATTGGCACGATCATACTCAAAGAATAGTTATCGATGGTTCACAGTCCGGCGGGAAGGCCTTGTGCAGGGGCCGGTCCCACAGGGGTCTGGCTGGGGTCTGGTTTTAGTCAATATTTTCATACATGATTTGGAGAACGACAATGAGAGTACATACATACAGTTTGTGGCTGATGCCAAGCTGGGAGGTGTAGCAAGCACTCTCCTTGGAGGCCAAGATTAGAATTTTAAAAAATTATTCCTCGTGCCTGAGTTTCCCCTCATGCTACCACATCCCATAGTTTGAGCTCTGCAGATGAAAAGTCCTGTATGGTCTCTGTCCAGCACCCCTCAAATCCAACAGGAAGTGTTCCATGGACTTCAATCCAGCCCCATAAGAGTGACAGGTTAGAGGGACCCCATCCAAGAGGGATGCACATACTGCAAAATGGCTCTTATGGGGCAGCTATTACATATGGTACATAACCGGGTAAGCAATCATCCTCCTGGCCTCTGTTTTGGGGCATAAGAAAGCCACTGACCATGTCTCCTTGCCCCAAAACCGAGGCCAGTGTACTGCCTTACACCCTTTGGGTCATACATAATAAACTGTCTTTCTAACTTGCGTGAAATCCTCCCTCGGACTTAGGAATTGACGCTAACCCTCAAATTCTGCTTTGTTCCCTTTTCCCTTCCCCTTCGCCTCTTCTTCCATTTTCTCTCCCCCCCCCCCCCCCCCCCGTCCTCCTTTTTTACCCCCTTCACTCTTGTCTTTCTCTATAAATTCCTTTTCCTCTCTTCTGGGGCGGTGGCTATCGTAGGCCAGCCTGGCCCTGCCCACACTCTGCCCCCAGAATGCCCACTGTAGGCATACTGGGGATGGAGTGTTACTGCCCCCACCGCCCTCCACCCTCCCCATGGTGCTGGGGGGGTGGGGCTAGGGCTGCATGCTGCCCCATGTTCCCGTGATGGAGGGGACAGGTCCTGGGCAGAAGGGGCAGGGCTGGGCTTGCTTGCCTCCCCCAGCCCTACCTTCACCCACCGCTCATGCTCTCTTCTCTCCTAGCATCTCTGACCCCCTTTTCTCCCTCTCCTCTTCCATGCAGCAGTCTACAGCTGGGTGACATTCACTAAGGGAGTGGCTGCTCTGCAGTCAGGGGGTGTGATTGCGACCTCGCTAGCTCAGGGCCCAACAGAGAGCACGGCAGCCACCAGATAATACCCCAGGTCCCCGCTGGGCTCCTCTAGGCCAAGAGGAAGTCTGCCCTGCCATAGTTTACTGATAGGGTGTGAGCTCTGGACTTTAGCTCCAGGCAGCCAAGCTTGCTCAACAGGGCAGGTGCCTTGGGCCCACCTGAGACCTGGGAGTCACACACTTGGCTTCCTTCTGCCCTTTTATTGCCAACAGAGGCGTGGCAGAAGGGCAGGGCAGTAACTGAGCTATCAAGTGCAGAGGGCGTTATTGCAAAGTCGCGTCTGACCTGCCTCTAGTCAGCTGATTTGGCAGAGTTGTAGAAACACCTTTGGAAGGCAGCAGGAGACGCGTTTCCCAGGGTGGTGCGGCATAGCTCCGTAAAGAGCTCATGGCTGGCAGGTGATGAGAACCTCGTTAGCGTTGGCTCTCGGAAAACCGAGTGCCTGCCCTAACTCTGCGCCTCCGTCGCTTGGCAGCATGAATTCCAGGCTTGCAGTCCCACCTCTGTACACCAGCCTCTGGGACTTCGAGGCCAGGACACCGACAGAAATCAGCTTCCAGGCAGGAGAGCTTTTCCAGGTCACCCAGAGCGAAGGAGAATGGTGGTGGGCCAAGAAAGTCAATGGTTCGCACAAGGTCCTGGCCGAAGGCTACGTGCCTTCCAATTACTTAGCCGAGCGGGAGACAATGGAAGCCGAACCGTAAGTAAAACCCTGCCGACTTCACCCCTGTTTCATGCTGGAAGAGAAGAGGGCTTTGGGTCTGTCAGCCACGTGGCAGTTTAGCTGAGCCAAGCAGGTTGGTGTCTGCCTTGGCACCTGATTCATATAAAGGGGCTTGGGTCTGAATGGGAACCTACAGCCCTTTTAGGAAGGTCTGGGTTGCAATGAAACACCCAGGCTGTTAGCCAGGGCAGCTGTGTAATACCCCCCCAGGGGCCAGGCTAGAGAGAACTTATGGTTGACACCCATGTGCCCCATAGTCAATAGAGCTGACAGCCTCCGTGGGCCCCTGGGCAAGGTGTGGGGGGGGGTGGAGGGGGCAGTGCTATGCTCCTGGGAGGGGTGGGGCTAAAAGGAGAAGGGGTGGGGCTGAGGCTGCCAGGCCTTAGCACTGCCCGGACCACACCGTGCAGCACTCCAGCAGCGATTTAAAGGGCCCAGAGCAACTGCCCCTTTTGCTCCCCCTGCCCCATTGCTGGGCCTGCCTACAGCAGATGACACAGACGGCCTCTGGAAGGGAAGCAGGAAGAGCTGGATATGTGGGGCCCGGATCTCTGGCATGCGCTGGCTACCTTTGCGCCACACCAGTGACACGGAGCAGGCCTAACCTCAGGCCAACAAGCTTCATTTTCAGCAGTCTTGCCTCACCGATGTGGTACAAAGCAGGCAAAGGTCCAGGGAAGCCTGGCCTCTACACGCTGGCTGGGCGTCCCAGAGAGACATTAAAGATGTGTATGAAAGGGGGGTGGGAACATCACTCCCTTCCTCCCTGCCCTCACCCGCCCTGGGCTGGCTGATGTTCTTTGTTAACCAACTAACATGCAAAGCCAACTCACCCATAAGGTTAATGGGGTCAGTGGGGCTCAGAGGCTCATGGAACTCAGGCCCCAGTGATGCACTAGCAGAGTCTTGTTGAATACGATAAGCCAGCAAGTAAGCCAGCATGAGGAAGCTCTCCATCTGGAGCTGCCTTGGGGTGAAACTTCATGGCATAAGTCTATGTCCAGGGCATTGGGGTCTGGGTACTCCCCAAAGACAATACAGAGACCCCAAAAGGAATTATAGATGCTGAAAGAGACCGGACCTTCCTTAGTGTGAGGGGAATGTTGATAGAGCGGGAGTGGAGTCCTGTTCACTGAATCAAGTTCTCGGTGGTTGGGAGTGCAGACCAATGATACTGCGAAGACTCTCAGAGTGTGTCTAGACTACAGGGTTTTGTCAACAAGTGGACTTTTGTTGACAAAACTATACCTGCGTCTACACTGCCTCTGAGTTCTGTCATCATAACGTCGACAGAACTCAGCAGTTTTGTCAATGGCTGTAAACCTTATTCTACGAGGAATAACACCTTTAGTTGACAGAGTTCTGTCAACAGAAGGCGTTATTGCATCTACACTGTCCTTTGCGTCTACACTATCATGTCGACAAAGTGGCTTGCTTTGTCAACAGGACTGGCTGTAGTCTAGACGCTCTTTGTTGACAGAAGCTTTGTTGACAGTATCTATCAACAAAACTTCTGTCGACAAAAGCCTGTAGTCTAGATGTACCCTCACTGGCCACCGAGTTAGAGTAGAGCTAGGTAGGCTGTTGCAGAGATGTCCCCCTCCCCCGCCATGCGTGCAGACATAGAAAGACTCCATCTCAGGATAAGTTTGTTTTCTCTCCTCTTCCAGCTGGTTTTTCGGGCAGATCTCGCGTTCCGAGAGCCTACACAGGCTGCTGTCAGGAGAGAACAAGACAGGGTCCTTTCTAATACGCATCAGTGAGAAAAAAGAAGCTGCATATGTGCTTTCAGGTAAGTCTATTTCTCTCCCCTTTTCTCGCCCGCTCTTTGTAACAAAACACGAGTCCTTCTGCTTAGACATCTGAATATGAGATTTCAGTTTCTGGATTATTTAGTAACTTCATAGGAGCCAGCTATACTAAAGAGACACACTGCCCCTTTTTGTTGAATTGGCTACATTGGAAGAACTCTCCCTTTAAAGCACCCTGGCATTCGGTGGCATGTCTTCATTGCCTTTTAAATTCCCTTTTTTTTTTTTTTTTAAGGAAGATTTTTTTTCTGCTTTCCTTGTTGCTACTGATAAGGCCTTTTTCCTGCAGTAGAGAAACTGATTAGCTAGTTACTCTGGGGAAGTGGTAAAACTGACCATAAACAAACTTTGTCATGCTGCAAATACACCAGTACCTCTTCCACCCATTTCTTTCCTGTACAGTGACCTTGGTAGGTACGAACATTCTGGAAAGAAGCCTGCTTGGCTGGGTAGGGTGTCTCTTTTAAAAAACACAGGTGACCACTCTCCCTTGCATGGTACAGAAATCACATCCTTGTTCAACCTCAAGCCAAATACACAGGGAAAGCTTGGAATTACAATACATATGCACATTCAATTCAATTACTAATGAACTAAATCAAGATATGGGGCGGTGGACCCTTTATCACTGAAGATGCTAACAGCTTTCTGAATGGTATCCTTCCTGCCTTAGCAATCTATCCACTGACTTTGATCTTTATCTACTCAGGTTTAGCACCCTTCTCCTGATACTTTATGTATAGAGGTAGGGGAGTGGGCGACAGAGCATCTTTCTCTCCCCCCCTCCTCTTCCCTTCTCCTATTTATTTCGAGTTTTCTTATCCCCTAGTCATAACTCCGGTCATCTGAAGAAGTGAGCTATGCCCACGAAAACTCATGATACCATCTACATGTTTTGTTAGTCTATAAAGTGCTACCAGACCATTTGCTTGCTGTTTTGTTCAATCTAGATCAAACACAGTGACAGTTTTTCCTTTGAGCCAGCTAACTGAGATCCAGACATTGAAACCTCATCTCCCACAGAACAACGGCTAGACATAGTGATTCCAAACATCTCCATTACAGGCGGACAACAGTAAAATTTGCAGCGTGAAGTTCCAGTGATTAATCTGCTGCTGCTGCACAAAGCTATAGGACAATACCTACCAGGAAACAAAGCAAAAATAGCTCAGATGTTTGCCAGTAATGGGTGATTTAAGTTAAGGTCAGGGCCTTAAATGCAAACATGTATTTAAACCTAAGAAAACCAGTTTCAGCTGAAACCGGGGCTTGTGAGTTCCAGGGAGATGTGTTGGAGGGCATGTGTCTAACACAGGTATGCACTGGGTCAATGTGCAGCCAGGAACAAGGATTAGAAACACAAGATAAGAGGACACTGGATTAGTCTTTGGAAGTGGTTGAAAGGAACCGACATACTAACATTTCTGAATGCATTGCTAGTCATCACAAATGCACGTTCTCGTTCGGTGCATATTTGGTTTATTTCAGATCCCGGAAGCGGGGCTGGAACAATTTGTACAGTGAGAGTACTGAGAGCCATTAAACCGAACTGTAAACCGTGTATCTGATGGAAACCCCTGCAAGCCAGGGGGTGCTGTAGCATTTCCCATGCCCCTAGTTCCAGCACCAATGGTTCACAGAGTGAGCAAGAGGCTTTATAGACACTTTACAGTAGACACATCCTCTGTCTCCAGAGATTACAAACATGATTACATTAAGGGCTTTATTATGGCAGTTTTCCCACCCCCCCATGCTTTATGAAATTGACATGTGGCTACAAATATGCATAACTCGAAGATGCTTTAGACAAAATATTTCACGTAACCTATCAATTTTAACGTCACAATCTGCTGGGAGTTGTATATCTTATTTTGGTGTATGTACCACTCTTGTGTATAAAGTTAGAGATATCTGGTAGGGCATGCTTTATGGTTTTAAATGTGTAAATGAAAGCCAGCAAGGGTGTTTCCCTCAAAGTCTGGGTGAACATCTGTAAACAGCTTCTTTTGTCCTTTGAGTCTAAGCAGTGGTTGGTCTTAGGATGACATGTAACCACCCCAACTGGTAGGGTCTGACCAGGTAATTTTCCATGGAAGGGGAGAATGTGAAATAAAGAATTCCTGCCCAAAAGGAAGACTATTTAAGATGCAAAGTTTTCAGGCTTTTTGTCTTTGGGCTGGTATGTCACTCCCAAGAGAATGAACCAGAGGCCCCAGGGGAAAAGATCTTCCCTGATTTGGAGGTTTAGCTGAAATAACAGTTTTAGGGTAAGTTTGCACTGAACTTTTACTGTGTTAGAACTCGCCATGCGTCTTCAGTTATTTTGAATTTGTAATTCACTTTGCTCTGCCTGTTTTCACTTGCAACCACTTAAATCAGTGGTTCTTAACCTCTTTGGCACTGTTACCCCTTAAGCTTAATCAATAAACCAAAATTACCCCTCCTCCTTTTTCAAAAGGCAATAGACAAAAAGAAAATTCCGATTAATCATTTTTATTGTATTTTGTTTTCTCATACATTATGCTGAACAAAATCGAACACCTATTGTATTTTAAATTTATTACCCACCGAAATATGCCAAGTTACCCCTCGAGGGGTAATTACCCCCAGGTTAAGAACCCCTGACTTACATCCTGTTGTTTGTACTTAATAAAATCATTTTTATTTACTATCAAGCCCAGTGTCAATAATTGTTACCTGGAGGAGCAATCAGTGTGTACCTTCCCTCTTTCATTGTTAAAGGGGGCATACCTGAATGATGTATTTGGGGTTCTGATCCCATTTGGGGAGTGGGTTTCCTGGAAGCTTGGCCCAAAACTGCGTTCTCCTCAGACCTGAAGAGGTTCAATATCTGTATTGATCTTTGGGGGAGCGGTGATCTCATCTCTGTGCCTTGGCTGGGAAAGGCCAGGAGATCTGGCCCAGCAGGACCGGGTGGTGAGACGCCCCAGAAGAAGGAGGCAAGTCTCAGGCTATTTCTACACAGTAGCGTTATTTCGAAATAACTTGATCCACGTTCACACCGTGAGCAGTTCTTTCGACATAATGTTGAGATACTGTCAAGCTAGAGGACTACTTACTCCAACTCCTGTCACCCTCATTTTACAAGGAGTAAGGGAAGTCGAAGGAAGAGTGCTCTCTCTCAGATTTTCTGCTGTGCAGACAGTGCCAAAAGCTGAATTAAGTGATTTTGACTTAAGTTGCATAGCTTATTTCGGCTTTAGGCCTGCTGTGTAGACATACCCTCAGTGGCTTTGTCAGCACACCGGGAAGCACTCCCAAGGGGGTCTTCTATGACCGCACCCCATCACACTTCTTTTCAAAGCACCCGCCATTCGGGAGTCAATGAGAACGACAGATTGTCCCCCCCCAGGCCTTAAGTGAAAGCAAGCTGGTGATTGTACTTAAGAATCACCCCCTTTGATTCTGAAACTGAAGCTCAGGAGGTAGGCAGACCTGGTACAAATCCATACCTGTCTGTCACCTGCGGAGGTGTGTGGGGAATGACTTACTGCCTTCTAGCATCGTGTCAGTTCCTGGAATGGGAAGGAAGCCACATATTTAATGCCTGCTTTGCATGGTGGGTGCCTTCTGCCTCTTTCTTCCTTGACTTCACAGTTCGGGATGACTCAATTGTGAGGCACTACAAGATCTGGCGGAACTCCCAGGGGCAGCTCTACATGAACGCTGCACTCTCCTTTCCGGATCTGCTCAGCCTCGTGGAGCATTACAAAGCAAAGAGCCTCTCCCACGGCCTCAAGATGACAGTCCCCTGCTGGAAGGTAAATCTGAGCCAGCCAAGAACTGCGGGGTTGATGCTTGTGGTGGGAGCGTTCGCGGGTGCGTGAGTCAGGAGATGGCTGGCCAAGCTTGAGGTCTTCTGGCATGAAGGCTTGGCGGTCAGATGGGCTCAAGAGAGGGATGACTGGGTGAAATTCTATGTCCTGTGTTATGCAGGAGGTCCGATGGGCTAAATCGCAGGGTGAAATTCTCTGGTTTGTCCCGTACAGGATTCCTTAAAATCTATTAGTTAGACCAGGAGACTTGAAATGAGAAGATTGAGAGGCCTCCAACTTTGGGGCACAACCTGAAACCTACCCGTGCCTCAGTTTCCCAATTGGTAACACAAAAAGAATAAAACCCACTTTGGGGACATCAGCAGGGAGCAGATGCCATATAAGCACAGAGGGGCAGATGTTAAAGGCATTTAAGTGCCTGGAGAGACAGATAAGCACATAGCAGCATTTTCAAGAGTTGTTCAATGGGTGAATCTCCTAACTGTCATTGAAATCAATAGACGTTAGATCTGTTTTGGCATTTATCTGTGTCTTCAGGGGCCTAAAAACCTTTACCAGTCTGGCCCCAGGTATTCTTATTGCCAGGTAATGCATGAGTTGGCACACACATACTGTGGTGAAAGATACTGTGGTCTAGATAATACTTAGTCCTGCTGTGAAGGCAGGGGGTTGGACTAGATGACCTCTCCTGGACCCTTCCAGTCCTATGATTCTGTGATTCTGGGACTTCAGTAACTCAGTCAGAGGTTACGGGCCTGCGGCAGGAGTGTGTAGGTGAGGTTCTGTGGCCTGTCATGTGCAGGAAGTCAGAGTAGATGGTCACAATATTCCCATCTGACCTTAACGTCAGAGAGTCCATAAGGAACTGGATAACATGCCTGGTCATGATGGAATCCAGGAGCTCAACTGATTTAGCTCAACAAAGAGAAGGTTAAGAAGTGTCTTGATCACACCCTGTAAGTCCTTGCACGGGGAACAGAACTTTGACAAAATCTTCAGACTAGCAGACTGAGGTCTTCTCACAAGAGCCATTGGCTGGATGTTGAAGCTAGACAAATTCAGACTGTAAACAAAACATCATTTTTTTTTTAATGGTGGAACACTTTACCACAGGCTGGGGTGGAGTCTCCATCATTGGCAATTTTAAAATCCAGATTGGGGTGGTTTTCTAAAACAATATGCTCTTGTTCAAACAGAAATGAATTCAGGGAAATCCCCGTCATACCCAGGAGATCATGCTTGTTAATCACAATGCTTCCTTCTGGCCTTATCAATCTGTGAATGAGTAAACAAATCAGCCACTGACACAGAAATGCAGACTTCCTGCCAATCGAACACTGCCATCTAGTGACTGCATGTATATGATATACTCCTGGAAGAACTCTGCATCACTGCATGCACGCAGCATTCGTGTCCTTTGCAGATTTCTTTGCTTCCCCACAGAAAAATGGGGAAGCAAAGAAATCTGCGGGGAACACAAGCCCCTTCCCAGGCAGCCTGGGCATGTCTCTTCAAGCACCTGGAGCAACTGGTGGGATATAAATCACTGTCAGGCAGGCAGGGCTGGGCATGTGTGTGACTGAGTGAGCGAGAGAGACTCTGTCTCTCTTGCTCACTATTGGGGCACATCCAGCATTGTGTGGAGAGAGGCCCAAGGCACGCTGTACCCCCTCAAGCAGAGCAGAAAATGTAGTAGCCTGCCTGCTCAGTTGTTAATATTCCAATTGTTGTTATTATATTGTTACCATTCTTAATTTCCCCAAGATCATAAAACTGGTGTAAACATTTTAGGCTCTTTCACATTTCCACAGTGGTGTACAGGAGCCTTATTGTACATGACACAGAGGGGCATCTCAGCTGGGAAGATTTATGTGTTTTCTTGCTTTTGTCCTCTGCCCAAGCGGCACGATGGAGTTAGATTAGACCTCCAGTCCTATTTTACATACCTATTTTAAAAAGAGATTTTGAGGGCAAATAGGATATTTACCAAGCAGCCAATAAAATGTCAGGACAGTCCGAACCAAGCACTTCCCCAAGTAGCCAGCCAGGTCGAGATGAAGTTACCAAAGGGCAAAGGAATAGTCATCTTTGTGCATGACATGACTGACCTTCGCATCCTGTGCTGCAAATGGCTACACCAGCTTCTCACGCTCGAGAATTCCCTACCCAGCTGCAGGCGGAGGGGGACAAATTATTTTGTGCACCCTGCAAGGTTGTTCTCAATCACAGCCCATGGTGTGTAATTTGTTGTTCATTTTGCCGCAAACACCCCCCCCCCAAACTGAAGGAAGATACAGCTCAGGAGGAAGACAGAAACAAGAGTGCTGAAAAACAAAACACAGACGGAGAAAGAACATGTGCAGGTGAGCGGGACTATAAGAAAATGTTATGATATAGAAAAATAAGTAGCTTAGAAGTACTATCGTGAAGGAGTCTCTTCACTTGCTTGGAGATCTTGAATAGACAGCTCTGTTTTTAAAAGTTTTTTTTTAAGATATGACTAAAGTCTGTTTTTTGTTGCTAATACACTCTACACCACATCACTTTTGCACTCTCACATGCTGTTTTACCATTAATTATAATTTAATAAGGCACTTTCATTATTGTGTGTGAGCCTCCTTGATTAGAGGCATAAGCCAAATCATTAAATATTACAATCAACATGTAATCATGATTGTTTACCATATTACACATCTAAATTACAATTGAGGCATCCAGAACTAAATATATTGTGGATGAATTTACTGATCTATGATTGAAGATGTTACCTGAATAGTAAACATTCGTGCTCACTCAAGACTTATCTAACTTGTCTACTTGCAGATGTGTACAACCTGAGTGAAGACATTAACGGATGCCCACCGTCCCTTGTCAAAGACTGACCCCACACTTGAGAGAGAATTTTTTGACAGCAGGAAAGGGAATGGTGGTGCAATTCCTGGTAGGACACAAAAGACTGAAACCTGAAGTGTGCCTCAAAAAAAAAAAAAGGAAAATGTCAAACTGAAGCTTGAAGACAAGAAAATCGCTGTTATCTTGGATGAACGCTGCGATGATGAGGCAAGGTCATTTCTGAATGTACTGTTCGAACCCTTAGAACCTGCATGCTAACTCTTTTTTTGGTGGATATGGTCTTGTGAGATGCTGTTAATCAGTCAACTGTTTCACAGGCGGTAGTCAAAGCAGGGCTTGAGTGCCGGATTGGATATGAAAACGTTCTAATCATGTTAGTTACATGAAAAGGGCTTTTGATTCTGCATTTTCTACACTATTTCCAAATTCTGTGCTTCTCCCGTGTTTAGCACATATTGTTAATTTAACTGGTGAATCATT
Source organism: Pelochelys cantorii (assembly GCA_032595735.1). Classification (NCBI taxonomy): domain Eukaryota; kingdom Metazoa; phylum Chordata; order Testudines; family Trionychidae; genus Pelochelys; species Pelochelys cantorii. The sequence goes on along the minus strand of CM064343.1, from coordinate 30,282,687 downwards.
CAGAAAGCCTTTTTAGTAGGTTGATACATATGTAAGGTGCTTCAAAACCATGTTCTATCACTGTGGGAGTGGGAAAGTGAGGTACCTCCGTTTCATGAACCAGAAACTAAGAGGAGTCTCCAGATGCAAAAGCATCCGTGCCTTCTAGCCCGGTTAGAACAGTTGGTTCCATGATGTTCAGTGTCACTCTAAGAACTTTCAGTTCTACAGGTTGAACCTCTCTAGTCCGACAATCTCTGGTCTGGCAACATCCGTGGTCCAATATGATTTTAGTGAGCTGGATGTCCACTTATCATGGGTGTGGCCAAGTTTCCCACAGTCCCATAAAATTTGTTTACAGCCACCAGTCCTGGCTCTTAGGCTATGTCTACACTGCTAGTTTTTTTCGGCAGAAGATATGTAAATCACGCTCTCATTTGCATATCTTCTACCAATCCTTTTTGCGGAAGAGGTTTTGCCGCTAAAAAGCCCCATGTAGACGGGGCCATTTATCGGTAAAACCTCCTTTTTTGCCAGATCCTGTAAACCTCATTTTTTGAGAAATAAGGGATCTTGCGAAAAAGGCTTTTTTCCGACAAATGGCCCCGTCTACACGGGGCTTTTTAGCAGCAAAACCTCCTCCACAGAAATGATCAGCAGAAGATATGCAAATGAGAGCACATTTCGCATATCTTCTGTCCAAAAAAACCCGGCAGTATAGACATAGTCTCAGTACTCTGTGCTGTTGTTTAGCTCTAATTTACTCCTAAATGTCTTCTGAGAGCCCAGCAAGCCGTGGACGTGTTGATAATGCTGCTAGACAATATTGACCTTCTGTCTGGAAAAATCTTTGGTTCAGCACCTGTAAAGATCCTGAGGATGCCGGACAAGAGAGGTTCAATCTGTACAAAAAGTTCTTCAATGAAGAGTACAAATGCAGCTGTGTAACTTTGCCAACCAGGCAGAAAATGCTCAATGGTTCAACTCAAGATGCACGATTAAAAGTACAGATCACTTTTCTAGCACAGAAAAGAACACATTCTCAGTTTAAATCTGGCATTGGAGAGCAGGAAGACTTGCCTTGCTGGAAGAACAGCAGATATATTTCACTTTACATCTGGGGCTCCCTTCAGAACGTACCTCAGAGTTTTTCAAAGTTGGGGAGGCAAAAAACTTATCTGCTGTTGAAAGACTTGCCCTTCCAGATCTGTTTAAAGAGACAGTCCATGAAGCATCTGAAAAGCTTGAAGAAACAGTTGTCATTTGGACAACAAGGTCTCAATTTTCTGAAGGTTTGTAGGTTATGACTTTCAAGAATACTGTATTTTCTAGCAATAGCTGTTTTTTCGGAGGTACCTGAAATGGAGCTAAAACTGTACAGGGAAAAGATGGTGCTTGAAGCGATTCAAAGGAAACCTATTTTGTAGACCTCCAAGTGTTTTGGCTTTTGGTGAAAGAGGATTCCAAATATCGTCAAATTGGCCTTGAATTGCACATATAGGGTATGTCTAGACTACATGCCTCTGCCGACAGAGGCATGTAAATTAGACAAACCGACATAGTCAATGAAGCGGGGATTTAAATATCCCCCGCTTCATTAAAATAAAATGGCCGCCGCGTTGTGCCGGCTCAGCTGATTGTCAGCTCAACACAGCAGTCAAGACGCAGATTGGTCAACAAGGAAAGCCTTTGTCGACTGATCCCTTATGCCTCGTGAAACGAGGTTTACAGGATCAGTCGACAAAGGCTTTCCTTGTTGACCGATCCGCATCTTGACTGTTGCATTGAGCCGACAATCAGCTGAGCCAGCACAACGCGGCGGCCATTTTTATTTTAATGAAGCGGGGGATATTTAAATCCCCGCTTCATTGACTATGTCAGTATGTCTAATTTACATGCCTCTGTCGGCAGAGGCATGTAGTCTAGACATACCCATACTGTCTCAAACTCTGCAAAGAAAGGTTTTCACTGTACAAGTTGATCCTTTCTGCAAGAAGGAATTCACTAATTGAGAAAAACTGGAAGGTGCTTTGTTCTCTGTACTATAATTTAAATAAAAATACTGGATTGTATTAAAATGCAGGACAATGATTAGCAAAAATTAATAACTTTCATGTGTGAAAGTTTGAGCAATTAAAAGTGACATTGTACTTTAATTTGCTGTTTGGTGTTGTGAAAAGTAATTTAAATGAAAACCCAGAACTATAACTGGAAAGCAGGGTATTGGCTACCAAGCATTTGTAACTTAACTTTCATCTGCTTAGGAAATGCTGGCTCATTTTTGTGACTTTTTTCTATATTGTGGTTTAAATAAATTACTACAATAATTGAAACTGGCATGATTATGTTGCATTATTTTGACAAATTAAATATGCATAATGTACAGATTTTTTAATTTGGCATAATTCATGTAATTTTTGGGTGCAGAATTCCCGCAGGAGTAAAATTATACTACAGGTTGAACTTCTCTAGTCTGGCACCCCCAGGACCTGACTGGTGCCAAATCAGAGAATTTGCTGAACTACAGGAGGTCAATATGGTCTAGAAGTATTACCAGCACTTCCACTGCATACTGGACTCTTAGAAGACATTTAGTGATAAATTAGAGCTAACTGACATCACAGAACACTGAGAACCAGGACTGGTGACTGTAAACAAACTTTATGGGACCATGGGAAACTTGGCCACACCCCTGCTAAGTGGACATCTGGCTAACTAAAATCATGCTGGACAATGGATGTTGCTAGACCAGAGTGCCGGACTTGAGAGGTTCAACCTGTAGTTCTTTCAAAGTTGTATGTACAGTCATTGCCCATTCTGTAAGATCAACAGCTGTAGAAATTAAATTTGCTTGGAAAAATTGATCCGTGGAGTAAATATTGAAATTGGAGGAGTGACCCTCAGGATGATGCTGGCAAATTTAATGCATAAACATGTCAAGAAATGCCGAAGGAGATGGAAGAAGCAAGTTATCAAGAAAGCATCTCAGATTGGCAGATAGCATAGGATTACATTGCAAAAGAGAAAGTAAAGAAAGAGAAAAGGCGGCATTTTGTAAGCGGAGAAATGTGTGTTGCCCTGCCCCAGATGGTCTAATTGTCTAGGTGCTTAATGGCTTCCCTCACTGCGGTCTGCAAACATCTCCATGGTATCTGAACTCCCCCGTGGTAATGACATATTGGAGGAGCACTTAGCTTGGAACATCTTGCTGCTTCAGAGTGGGGTAGAGCAAATGTAACAGCCTTCCTCTGGATGCATAATCACCTTGATCGATTGGTCCATCAGCCCTCCCAGAGAGAGTACCAATCACAGCACATCATTTGTGTTGTTCTAGCCTGTCCTTTGGCCACCCGTGGGCCAGGCTGCCGACGGCGGACGTATATCTCCATTAATTCCCTGGTGGACTTTCTCAGGCTGAAGCATTATAAAGCTGTTTTGTTATTGTTTAATCTAGCAAGAACAAGAGCCCCTCCCTCACTGGGATGACTGGGAAATACCCAGAGAAGAATTCAGTCTGGTCAAGAAGCTCGGAGCTGGATACTTTGGAGAGGTCTATGAAGGATACTGGAAGAACAAGGTCAAAGTTGCCATTAAAACAATCCCCAAAGGTGAGAGTTTGTATTCTGGAAGAGTACTTGGGCTCTTTATCTCTAGAGAGTGGAGCAATGGCATGTCTTCTCTCTGCTGCTTCATCTTCCCCCACTATCTAGCGAGTCTCTACCACTGGCCAAACCAAAACTCTCCCCTTTCCAGGATAATGAGAATCCAAAGTAACAACAAACTGCAGTTCCAACCAAAATCCAAGACTTCCTCTCTCAGTCCAGTGGTTCTCACACAGTCCTCTCCTGGAAAACAAACATATCCCTCCCACCGTTCCCACGGTGCTTCATTGGTCTTTTCCCTAGATCTTTTTTCAGATTACTTCCCGCAGCCCCTCCTAGCCTCCTTCCCTGATTTCTCCTCAGCAAAGACCCCAGCCACTGAGGCGGCAGGCCTCTCCTACATGTCAACAGAAAATTATTACTGACAAGTGATGTAAACAGAGATCATTTATATTTGTGCTCCCTTTCCCAGCATTCTTTTCCCTGGCCTATCATTGCAAGACTGCCTTTGAGAACTACGACTCCCAGAATGCCTTGCTGCCTGGGTAGGGTTGTGTCACTGTAGACTTGCCTTTCACTCTATGGTAGAGGGTCATCCATGGGCAGGAGGTGTCATAGGCAGGGGAAGGCAATGTGTTCCCAAGCTGCCTCACTTGGCCCCACCCAGGCTCCACAGGAGTCTCCCAGGCTCCCTCCCCCAGCTGTCCATCCTCCCAGCACTGGGGCAACACTGGCCATGCTGGGCTGGTGGTTTGGCTGTGGGGGAGTGGGACTTTTTGGTTAAGAGTCCAGCCAGCAGGCACAGGGAGGCTGGGGCTGTGCCTCCTGGCTCTCCTCTCTGGCACGGGAGGGGGGGGAGGGGGCACGCTGCCCACTGGAACTCTGGGGCTGTGGGAGGTTGCCACCACACTGCCCACCAGCTCCCCAGAGCTCTGGGGCTGGGGCGGGCTGCGGCACTGCTATCCTGGTCTGGGGGCAAGATTCAGTGGCCCCATTATGGGGGGAGGGGCTTGGCATAGAACAGCATTGCCCACAACGTGAGACTCTTGGGCTTGCAAAAGGTAATTCAACATAAAGAACTCCATTCAAGCACCTCATTCCTTTCCGTTTCCTTTTCTTACCTGGGTCCTTTGCAGCTGACCTGACGTTCCAGGCCACTTTCAAGAATGAAACCCAGGTAATGAAGAATCTCAGGCACAAGCATATCCTCTCGCTCTACGCCATCTCTTCTGTTGGAGACCCTGTCTACATCATCACGGAGCTCATGCCCAAAGGAAACCTGCTGGATTTTCTCCGAGGTAAGGCAGAGGAATGGTGCTCCCAGGTGATTTCAAGCCATGATGACTGGGAAAAGAGGTTTGATCTTCAAGCCACCCACTCCCTTCCTCCATGACTTACAGCGATGATACTAGCTTAGGTAAAAGGGAGGCACTAGAGGATATATCCTAAAAACTAGAGGATGATTTCCAGGAAGGAGTTTTCTTTGGAACAAGTATGGCTGGTCTAGTATTAGGTGAAGCCAATGCAGTTGTTGTACTTAAGATAATAGGTGTCTCATGTAGGGCACCCAACAACTGAGGCCTCCAGAATAATAGGTGGATATTTTTGAAAATGGTGGTCCAGGCTCTTAGGAACCACGTTGAAGCATAATGTTCTGGGATTGAGCAGGTGGAAAGTGACCCAGCGTACATTTTTTGAAACTACCTGAGGGTATATATGTACCCAGCAGGGCAAAAGTTGAATTAAGCTATACAACTTCAGCTACGCAATTGATGTAGCTGAAGTTGCATAGCTTAACTCGGCTTGTGGCGCTGTCTACACAGCAAGAAGTCAAAGGAAGAGCACTCTTCCTTCAACTTTCTTTACTCCTCGTGAAATGAGGGTGACAGGAATAGGAGTAAGAAGTCCTCCAGCTCAACGTTATTTCAAAATAATGGTTTGCTGGGTGAACGCGATCTTTGTTATTTCGAAATAACATCAGTTATTCCAAAATAATGCTGCTGTGTAGACGTATCCTCAGTGTCTTAAGCAACTAAGTCTCTCATCGGACTCCTAGGGTACGTCTAGACTACATGGCTCCATCAACGGAGCCATGTAAAATAGTTTACTCAGCATAGTCAATGAAGCGGGAATTTAAATAATGACCGCTTCATTAAAATAAAAATGGCCACCACTCTGTGCCTACAATCAGCTAATCCGGCACAGTGCAGCAGTCTGGACGCAGCACGGTCGACAAGGGAAGCCTTTGTCGACCGCTCCGGTAAACCTCGTTTCACGAGGCATACTGGAGCGGTCGACAAAGGCTTCCCTTGTCGACCGCACCGCATCTAGACTGCCGTGCTGTGCCGGATCAGCTGGTTGTCGGCACAGCACGGCAACCATGTTTATTTTAATGAAGCGGGGATTATTTAAATCCCCGCTTCATTGACTATGCTGAGTAAACTATTTTACATGGCTCTGTCGATGGAGCCAGGTAGTCTAGATGTACCCCCAAGGTCCAGATTTTCAAAGGTATTTTAGGTCCCCCTACTAGACCCATGGGAGTTAGATACCTTTGAGGATCTGCACCTAAGTTGTTTTTTTACAGGAATTTATGCTTTTAAGTGATTTTGTTGCTTTTGAAAATTTTAGCCCAAGATAGTTGTAGCAGGGAGATACTAAACCCAAGTCAGTGATTACCTTACACTTTTCAGTGGTAGATATAATGCATTATGGGGGAAAGTCAGAGGCACAATTTCATCCATGCTATCCATCTGTCATTGGCTTTAACTACAGAGGGGGTTGTATTGACTGATTAAGTTCAGTGATGCCCATCCACTTTTGTCATCCAAGGAAGATTTATACTGAGATTTATTGTATCAGGGTAGGATATGTTTCCAGAAATTTTTTGATAGCCCCAGTCTTTGGATATTATGTTGGGAGAAAAAATGGTTAAAATTAACATGCTAAGGAAAAACCATGGTAAAAAGTGCAGATTTTTTTTCAATATATTTCCTACTGGTTTCTTTTTTTTTTCAAAGCTGGAAATTTTGTCTAAATTTCAAAATTTTAAAAATGGCAAGTTAAAATCTCTGGATATTGGGTAAATTTATGCTTTTAGATTTTCTTTCTTCTTTCCTTCTTTCTTTCCTTCCTTCCTTCCTTCAACTTGCCAAATACAAACCCAAGCCTATTTTATCAGATGATGGAAGAGGTATGAGATAGAGACTGTGCTCGCTCTGGAAGTCTTTGGAACTTTTTGACAGAAATGACATTTAACGCATGAGCTGTAATTTTGGGAGTAGCGCTTCATGTTCTTATCCCTGTGTGAATTTCACATGGGCTTCCATGACTGGCAAAGACCACGGTGTGCCTTCCACCACCCAAACATCTTTTTCTTGCTTTGATCCACGTGGTCATTGGAGCTAGAGAATACACTTGACCTTAGCCTTTCATAGGATCTTTTGTTCACTTCTGATCAGAGCCGGAAGGGGAGAATCTGCAGCTGACTGACCTGGTGGACATGGCATCCCAGGTGGCTGATGGGATGTGCTACTTAGAGTCCCAGAATTTTGTTCACCGAGATTTAGCTGCAAGAAATATTCTTGTTGGAGAAAACAACATCTGCAAAGTGGGGGACTTTGGGCTGGCCAGACTTATCAAGGTACTGTAAACCAGTTCTGGGCTGATTGTGGTTGGAGTGGAAGGGGGAAGAAAGGAAATGGGATAGTGGGACCTGGATGAATCCCTCATGTCAAAGTTAGACTCAGGACTCACAATTTCGTAGACCACTCTGTTTTATTAGCAAAGCGCTTCGCTAATACAACCAGAAAAGTGAGACCCCCCCTCCCAAACCCAAGCCACCTTATTTATACAGATAAAAGGATTGAAAAGGGGCGTGAACTGACAAGGTTACCTGCGGTCAGTCAAGTATCTCATTTCCTTATAAACTCTTATCAATCTCCTGTTAATGTCTCACTATCACCCTTAAGTGGAACCATTGTCCTCTGCCTTAACATCCTCCTTCCTGCTTACACACAAACAACTTACCTTAACATCTCTCTTACTGCTAAAGGAACAAACATTTCTTTAATTCATTCTACTTTTACAATATTATTCAGTCTGCTTTCACAATCCCTCCTTTTGGTCAAGCTACGCCATGACCAAAAATTACTGGGTTCCACATACCAACTGTTCTTTGTCTCTTTGTTCATCAGTGATATTTTAGAATCATCATATTTGCACTCTGGTTTGGGGCAATGACCTGTGTGGCGTGCCTTACACAATTTTGGATACATCAGGAGATTAACTGAAAGCACACAAATATTATCATGATTCCAAACAGGATAGTCAAGGCTCCCTGAAACAACCAGCTTCCTATGCCAGAGAAATTGAACAGGTTACTTAGCCACTTCCATAGAGAACATGGCTCTTCATGGGGAAGATATGCAATCTGTTCTAAGTGGCTAGCATGATCTAGTACATCATTGGTGTTGTCAGGTATATATACACAACATTCTTTGCCAATGAGAGCACAGGTCCCTCCTTTGGCTGACAGCACTATGTCTAATGCCTGACAGTTTTGGAGGGCCATCTGTCGGATCGCCCCTGTTTCTTTGGCCAGGGCTCTTAAACTTTCTCTGGTTTCATTTGCCATTATTTCAACTACTGCTTGTAACCTCAGGAGCCTTTTTGCATGGTGTATTACTCCCCCAAATGGGACAAAGGAACAGCAAATAGCTTCTTCCCAGGTTAAGGGGCTTATATTATTTACATACCATTGGGCATCTGATAAGTCCCTTCTTTTTCGCCTGAAATTACATAGGCGATCCCGTGGAAAGGACTCTAGTACTCGAAATTGTGGGAAGAGTCAGGTGGGATAACAGATACCTGACCAGTTAGCTAGTAATACAGTATAAGCTTTGGTCCCGCAGACCCAATGATGCCCTATCAAGGCCAGGAGTGGTCGGTTGCACCCATGTGTCATATAGGTGCCTGCAAAGGAGGAGTAATATCCCCCAACGGGCACATGGTGATTCTCCTTGCGAGGAGTGGCGTTATTAGCATGACATTGAAAGATGGTATTGTTCTCATTAGGGTTACCGAAGGGAGAGCATGAGATTGATTTCTCTGTTTGATCCCAAGTTGAGAAAAAGGTCATATCCCCATACTCGGCCCGCCACTCTTTAGTTTTGTTCGAATAATCCCATATACCATTGGTTACAATATGCTGAAGACAACTGCTACTCCCCAGATTCAGCCCTGTCCCATTACACACCCAACACCAATGACCTTTTCCCTCCACTACACTTATCCATTTAGATACATTTAATCCCACCTCTTCCCAAGTGTCATTACTGTTCCATGTTTTGTTAAATGGACGAGGTCCTCCAGTAAGATCTGGGGAATTGAGTGGGATTGCCAGGACAGGAATACCAGCTTGAGAGTGGGCTGGGAGGTGGCTGCAGCCCCAGCAATTAGAGATATTGAGAGTCTGCACTACCCACACTTGCTGTTGGATAAAAGAATGGATTCCCCAGACCTTAAGACACCAGCAACCGAGGAACAGGCGCCACCAGAGGCACATGTTGGAGGCAAGGCCCTTCTGGTTCTGACAACCTCAACTGAGGGAACCGCAGTCGCGATTTTACGTCCACCAGGCAGCAGGCGCTAGGCTCGCTACTGCTTCTTCTTGGGCCTTGCTTTAGGTCGTCGTTGTCTGCTTCTGGCAACCCTTACAAGAGCGTAGATTGTAAGGTATTGCAGGCTGTTGCTCTGCGTCTTCTTCTGGAGTCAAACTGACTCTGCGAGGCCCTAAGGTTGGTGGTTGATTCGCTGGGGGCGGTGCCTTCTTACACTACGAGGCATGTATCCATGCTGCAATGCCAGATAGTTTGACAGCTGTCTCGGTAGTAAGTAGTACCTGATGAGGACACTTCCACCAGGGCTCCAAGGCGTGTTTTTGATGGTGGTACAGCACGTAGACCCAGTCACCTGGCTCGAGGTTGTGGGATATGTAATACGCGATCCAGGCGCTGAACAATTTGCCTGGTGAAATGTGTACCCCTGTCACTGGACAGAGTAGCAGGAATTCCCTTGGCAGGCATAATATGATTTAACAAACATTTGGCAACAGACAATGAGTCAGCCTTGTGACAAGGAAAGGCTTCAGTCCAACCAGAAAATAAACATACCATAACCAAAATAAATTCATATCATTGACACTTAGGCATTGCACAAAATCAAGTTGCCAATGCAAGAATGGTGCTTGGGGCAGGCCCCGGAACCCCTGAGCCACTTTTACAGGTTTACCAATATTGTGGCTTTGGCAAGTGGCACAGGCGGCACAGTGACAGGCTGCAAAAGAGCTGAAATGAGGGGCCCACCAGCCTGCCTTAGTTATAGCAGAGACCATCCCTTCCTTTCCACCATGCGAAACACCATGGAGCAGGGCAGCCAGAGACGGGTAGAGCAAAAAGGGGGCCACAAAGGTGCCAGTAGGTGAGCGCCAAAGGGAATCAGGATGCAGAATGCAGCCTCGGGCAGCCCAGGAGTCCATTTCGGCTTCTGGGGCAGAGTCTTGGAGCAGGGCAAGATCAGTGAGGGACAGCGATGGTATAGAAACAGAAAGAGAACCTAGAAACTCATCCGGGGAGGGTTTTATGGCTGCAGCACGTTTAGCAGAAGTGTCAGCCAAGGCGTTGCCCTAAGCAACGTCCGTATCAGCTGTCGAGTGGCCAGAACACTTAACAATATCTAGGGCAGATGAAAGTAAAACTGCGTGCAGGAGAGCCGCGATATAGGGACCATTCTTAATAGGGGTGCCGGTGGAGGTAAGGAAACCCTGAGATTGCCAGAGGGTGCCAAAGTCATGGACAACCCCAAAAATGTATCGAGAATCAGTATAAATGGTGGCGGAGCGTCCCTCAGCCAGAAAGCAAGCATGGGTGAGAACAACTAATTCAGCGATCTGTGCTGAGGTAACAGAAGGTAAAGGTACAGCTTTTAGGGTTTCAGAGAGTGACATAACAGCATATCCTGCAAGGAGATGACCTTGGTTGTCTCAGAAACAGGAACCATCAGTGAACAAAACAAGGTCAGAATTCAGGAGAGGGATATCAGAAAGGTCAGGGCACAGGATGGTGATAGCAGAAACAGTTGCAAGGCAGTCATGGGGTTCACGGTCATGAGGCAGAGGAAGGAGAGTGGCAGAGTTTAGGGGACAATAATACCTTGCTGCTGCAGGGCAAATATGACTGGGGCAATACCGGCTTCTGCCTCAGGATTCAATGGATATTGTGACAGGAGGGGTAAAGCTTTGGAAGGGTTGACAGTAATACAGACAGGGTCAGTATTTAGGCAGCCAACCTCAGATGGATGACTTGACCACAGGGAAGAAGGTACTTAAGAAAGAAGAGGTTTGAGGGACGGAATTAGTGGACAGAGAGGAGCCGGATTCGGATAGCAGAGAAGCAGTAGAGTCAAACAGAGAGGACTGAGGAATTTGCAGATACACACCATCTGGAGAACAGTAGATGGCACAGCCGAGCTTGCATCAGACAGCAGAAATTCATGATCAGCTGAGAGGGGGTCAACTTGAACAGGTGGAGGTTCAGAGAGGGGATAGGGAGTTGGAACCCCTGTGATGCCTACAGCGGATACAGTTTTTCCAGAATGGGGAACTGCAGGCAAATCGGCGATATGGACTGCAGAAAGTGAGGCTCCTATATGAACAAGGAAAGGAAGTGAAAGGTGACAAAGAAGCCAAAATTTCCTGAGGTTCCCCTAGATCCCGTCACTGCTGCAGAGCGAAGTATGATTGGGGACCGGCGGGTGGCATGTAGCCTTGTTGATCGCTTACGGGGCCATTAGGTTGGCTCAGACACTCGTTTTTCCAGAGTCCAGGTAGCTTACAATAATTACAGACACCTCCAAATCCCAAAAACCCAGTCCCACGGCCCCTTCCCCGACCTCGTCCCCTTCCCTGGAAATCCCCGCAGCCCCTGTATTGCCTTCCCCTCCCCAAGTAATGCTGTATCTGGAGGGCCATTAACTTTTGGGAGGACTGTTCCTCCTTTCCTTTTAGAGTGCGGTGGCAGTGCTCTGCCACTGTTTGCAATTTGTCCATGGTCTTGGCCTCCCACCCAACACTTATTCGCTTTAGCATACTGCCAATAGCAGGTAGGAGGCCATTAACAAACGCATGCACCAGGGCGCCCTGTCCATTTTCACCTGGTTGCTGTATAACAGAATGTTGCAGAAAAAAACATCAGTCAGTCAGGTGTGATAGTTGCCTGGGCTTTCTCCCTGTTGCTGTTTACAGCAATGTATGGCCGTCCAGTTGGTTTTTGGAGTCCATACTTGGGGAATGGCCTCATGCAGGTGCTTAACTTGATCCTTACATTTGCTCCGGTAGGCGTCGGGACCAGTGTCTGGCAAATTAGAATGACGCTCAGCGGTGGGCCAATTTGCTGTCGTGAGCCATTTTTCGTGCTTGCTAGGGGTTACAAGTAGCTTACACAGTTGCAGGAGGTCTGCCTCAGAGGGTTCATAGGCGTTGCACACTAGCAAAAATTCCTCTGCAAATTTGGTAGGGTTTTTTTCTGGGGCTTTGGAAAGCCTTTTACAATTGAGTGGAGCTCCATGTGGGTCCAGGGTTTATAGCTCCAAGTGGGACCGGTCTGGGTCTTCTCGGAGGACAGGGTAAAGAGGAGCGCTCGGTCTGGTGGTGGGAGAGGAGGTTTCCAATAAAGCTTTTAACTTATCATTAGAATCTTAGAGAGAGGCAAGTTTCGATTCTGTCCACCTACGCTTTGCCTCTTCCCACCATTGCATGACCTCTCCTCTAGCCAATTTAGTTTTTGGTTGGCCAAGTTTGTCTTTTAAGACATTCACTCGGTCTTTGTCCCAAGATCCTAACTGTGGCCACTGAGTTTTGGGATCCCCCTGAGTTAGCCTAGATCATTTCTCCAGAAATTTACAGGAGTCCAGACCCTTTCTAAAATACATAACTGAGCCGACTTAGATGTCTGATTTCCTATACAGGAGGACTTAACACACACCACTCACACAAGAAGGAAAATCAGGTTCGTCAGAGCGGTGCCCGGTGCAACACACAAAAGAAGCCCACAGGCTACTGCCTCAATCGCCCTTGCGTTCACTCCAAGGATTTATCCAAGGCGCGGTGCGGCTGCGATTGTGCAGATTCCAGTCACCCAGACTGTGGGGACAGGAGCCCCTTGGTCGGCCAGTCCCTGGACAGGGACGGCTCCCAGACTCACTCATACCACAGGGAAGACAGATAGACACAGAGACAAGATAGTCCTCAGTCCGGACCAAATACCAGAGGTAATTACCTGACCAGATACCAGATTCCAGATCCCGGGATTCACCAGAACAGAGTGGGAACGAACAGGTTCGATGGCGTAGACTTCACTGCGGTCGCGCACCTTTCCGTTCTGGTGGAGGACCGTTCAGGCCAAAACGCCCGGGTGCCGGCTACCATGGTCATCCTGCAAGACGGTCAGGAATTACACGGCCTCAGTGAAGATGGTTGCCATCTCAGTGGAACCTCCAAATTGTCAAAGTTAGGCTCAGGACTCACAATTTCGTTGACCACTCTGTTTTATTAGCAAAGCGCTTCACTAATACAACCAGAAAAGTGAGACCCCCTCCCAAACCCAAGCCACCTTATTTATACAGATAAAAGGATTGAAAAAGGGCGTGAACTAACAAGGTTACCTGGGGTCAGTCAAGTATCTCATTTCCTTATTAACTCTTACCAATCTCCTGTTAATGTCTCACTATCACCCTTAAGTGGAACCATTGTCCTCTGCCTTAACATCCTCTTTCCTGCTTACACACAAACAATTTACCTTAACATCTCTCTTCCTGCTAAAGGAACAAACATTTCTTTAATTCATTCTACTTTTACAATATAATTCAGTCTGCTTTCACACTCAGTAGGCATCTAATAATAGAACTGAGGCCACTAATGGTTAATAAGACTACATCTATACTGCACCTCTCTTCTGCAGAAGATTATGCAAATGAAGCATGGATTAGCATATTGCTATGCTTCATTTGCATAATTAATTAGGTGCCAGGTTTGCACAAGAGGCTTTTGCACAAAAAAGAGCTGTGTAGACGTCTCCTTTTTGCACAAAAAAACCCTCTTGCGCAAGAACCATTCTTCCTAATTTTTTCAGGAAGAACGGCTCTTGCACAAGAGGGGGGTTTTTGTGCAAAAAGGAGCCATCTACACAGCTCCTTTTTGCTCAAAAGCAGCCCCTAATTAATTATGCAAATGAAGCATGGCAATATGCTAATCCGTGCTTCATTTGCATACACTTTTGCGGAACAGAGGTGCAGTATAGACGTAGCAACAGATTAATAATGAGCCATACCCTGCTGATGATTACCCCCAGACAGCCTGCAGATGGATTTACTCCATGGTGCTCTGAGTAATGTTCAAATGTGGCTAACTTTGAGTGCACAAATTAATGGACCAACAGGGGCATTTGCCAGGGAATTCTCTCAGGGCCTGATTCTGCAATCAGTCTCATGCAAGGGAGTCTTTACCCGTGTGAATAATTCCATTCAACTCCAGAGGAGACAAGAGGCGAGGAAGGATTGTAGAATAAGGCTAGCGGAAATGGATCCAATGATTCATCAATAGTCCACAGCAGATGCTTCTAACTCCAAGGCAACATCAATGATGAATGCACTAATGATCCCTTAGGGCCAAATCGCTGTGGTTGCAGAAGGCCTGGGAGCTGCAGAACCAGTGAGGTTTGGCTGGATAAGAGTTGAGGGGCAGGATATGGAGACAGTATGGGATGTGGAGCCCTGCCTGCCCTGTAGCACATAGGGAGAAGGCCAGAGATGGAATCTCTGGCAGGTGTGTGGGGGGAGAGCATGGGGGAGTCATGGAATACTGCTACTGCACAGAGTTTCACCGTGTGATGGGAGGCTGATTCCTCTCTCTCTTTCTGCTTTGCCCAGTTTTTCAGACAGGTCTCATGCTTGGTCTTTGGACAGCAACAAGCAAGTCTCACCCCTGTCATATCCCAGTTTTGTTTCCTTCTCTTCAAACCCCCTGGCACTGATTTTTAACACCGGGAGGGGGCAGAGCCCAGCTCCAAGGAACTGTCTCGACCTCTCATTTTAATCACAAAAGTTTTGTGTTTGCAGAATGACGTGTACTTGTCTGATGCCTACAACATCCCCTATAAGTGGACAGCCCCCGAGGCCATTTCCCACGGACGCTATTCCATCAAGTCCGATGTTTGGTCTTTTGGGGTCCTGCTATATGAAATTATCACCTATGGGCAGGTTCCATACCCAGGTACTGTGCCTTATGCCAGTGATATTCAAACGAGGGGTCGCGACCCAGCACTGGGCGGTGGGATGTCGGGCGCTGGGTCTCGGTGCTGCAGGGGGATCAGGTGACCAGTGGGGGGCGCTAAGGCAGCTCCCTGCCTGTCCTGGCACCGCAGACTGCGCTGTGCCCTAGAAGCGGCCGGCAACAGGCCCGGCTCCTAGGTGGGGGGTAGGGGAGAGTGCACAGGGCCCTGCCCCAAGCATTAGCTCTGCCCTCCCATTGGCCGGGAACCTGCTGTTGGCTACTTCTAGGGGCAGTTTGGTCTGTGGTGCCACCAGAGGCAGGAAGCTGCCTTAGCCGCCCCGCTGCACCGCTGACTGGGAGCCACTCAAGGTAAGCCCCTCCTGCCCCAGCCCGCCCCCCCTGCCCCCGAAGCCAGAGCCCCCTGCTACACTCTAAAGCTCTCCTCCTCAGCCCTCTACTGGAGCCCAAATTCTGGTCACATTATGTTGGGTCACTGGCATCAACAATTTTTTCTTCAACTGGGTCAGGGAAAAAAAGTTTGAAAACCCCTGTCTTATGCTATGTGCAACTCCTCGCCATTCAGTTTCATTTCAGGAGATATCAGTGGGAAAGCACCTGCTTTGTGTTTGGTTTGGCGCCCAAGGCTGAGGCCTCAGCAAGAAGCCATGGTGATTAGAGATGGGCAAAAAATAGATCTTTTTAGTTTACTGGCTATTGAAAGAAAGAAAGAAAGAAAGAAAGAAAATAGTTTTGACTTTGAGCATTTTGGAAAAGTTTATCTTAAGAGAATTAAAAATTGAAATTTTAAAACAGAAAGTCACTTCAAATGGGAAGCTCGATAAATTTCATTTGTGATTTTCTAAAGTGAAACATTTTAAGCTGGAGCATTTTTCAGAAGTTGTTTTCCACCAGAAATAATTTAGTGAAGTTGACATGAATGCACACGTTTCTGGGTTACCAAAGCTGCATGCTTCACTGAAAATAAATGTCAAAAATTTCACCCAGCTCTCATGGTGTCAGGACATATGTGTTACATGCATCAAAGTCTGGGAAGCACTTTTCTTCAGATTGTATCCCTAGTATAAAGCAGATTAAAGGCTCCTTTCTGCCTTCAGTTACTCCAGTGTATTTCCCACTCACTTCCCCGGGTGTAACTGAGGGCAAAATTGAGCATGGCAATTTACATTCCAGATGCTTTCCCAAATACACATAAAGATGCTTCAAGAAGGAATCATGGTACTTACCCCCAAAGATATTGGATTCCCATTCCCATTCTGGCTGAACTTGGAGTAGTGAAGATTTGCTGCATCTGTGCTTCTAACACACTTTTTCTCCCTTCATTGCAGGTATGAGTAACAGTGAGGTTTGCCAAAAAGTCCAAACAGGTTTCCAGATGTCCTGCCCGCCAAAGTGCCCATCCACACTCTATGAAATCATGCGCAAGTGCTGGCACCTCAGTCCAGATCAGAGGCCAGATTTCCAGAACATCAGAGGGAAACTCCGAAGTTTCACGTACTATGAGAACCCAGAATGACAGCTGCACCAGGAGCCATCCTTTTCTTGTTTCTTTTCACCTCTTACATTTCTGTTATAAAGACCTCTAGGATATGAAACCAATTGCTCTCTGAACTCTGAAACAAGCAGCCTGGGATATCTGCAGGCTTTTCCTGGATCATTTTCTGCAGAATAGGGATGCCGATATATTAAGGATGCATGCATAAAGAACAGCTGTTTCCAGAGATGATGACTCTGTTTCAGAATCAATGACTCATGTCAGTTATCAATCATTTCACACACACACAAATCTGAAGACACACAAGCAAAACTGTGCTGGGCTGATTTTCTCCCAATAAAAGACAATAGATTCCTTCTGTCCGCCTTGCACATTCATTTCAAGACTTCCTGCTGACCAGACAGTTGTATAATTAGGCCTGCTCCATAGATGTGATGGCATTCTGCAGTAGTGTGCATGCAATTCTGTGCCACACATTGGGTGCAATCCAGGCGACGTTTTTAGAACGATGCACATTGGCCTCAAATCTATGATGTTCCCTTTCTACCCCTCCTTTTTTATTTGCTCCGCCCCACATTATGCAATGTTATCATAACTGTCCCTGTATGTTAACTATCTCCAATCACCAAATGTCTAGGTAAATGTTTGGGTGAAAAACTTCTAAGCATGATACTCAGACTGTGGGGAACCAGCAGAAGGAAAGTTCTGCATCCACCGGGCATGCCCAGAGGTTGTCACCATGAGCATCTCAGTGGGGCCTGTGCCCGATTCCAAGTGTAGACTATGGAAAGGAGAATGAACGGTCAAGGGGGAAGATGTTGGGGTGTTGCTATACCCCAAATGGGGAAGAATCAGGACTGGACTCTCTAGGGCTAACTAAATGACATTGAGAGGCGCTGGAAGGGATCTAAGCCCTGATGCCCCAGGACATAACTTCACCTCTCATTAGGGATGGTGAGGAGGAAAGACTTCCCCTGAAGGCTGAGTATCCCAAGACTGCCGGTTGCAGGGTACCTTACACTGAGATAGCTCGTGATTGCTGCTGTCAAACACCGAAGACTGGGCTAGGTGACCGTTGGGCCTGGTCTAATCTGGCCGTTCCCATGTTCCTAGGTTCCCGTGGAAGGCCAATGGGGAAAATATCAGCCCACCCTTAAAACACAAAGCAACCTGGGTGGCTTCTGTGAGGAGCCGCTAGGAGTGAAGGGAGAAATCACTCCAAAGCCAGCGCCCATAGGGAGGGAATGGGTGGAATGAGGTTGATCAGATGTTGGCAGGGGAGTCCAAAGAACCAGTTCCAGGCCTGGGTCACCTATAGGCATTCGAATCGCCTGGTGTCGGGGTTTATTCATGGCCGAACAGGGCTGCCCTTCCCCAGCGGGAAGAAAGGATTTGGGTGAGGTGAGAGGATCAGAATATCGTATCCGCTGCAGTGACTAGAGAGGCAAGCATGAGAGAGATGCACTTCTGTAAGCCAAGATCATGGCACCCACCCTGGGCTTCTGGTAACCCTCCATTCTCTGCATCTCCCCCCTGCCCCCCCCCCCCAGATCCATACCTGCCACTGACCCATCCCCCTTTAGTTGAAGTAATACCTGGGACCACCCTCCACCAGACCTCCCTCATGCCCTCCCTCCCCATTTCCCCCTCCCCCATATCACGATCTCCTGCTCTTCCCCATTCCCTCCCCTCTCCCATGCCAGAGATTGTGTCTCCCCTGCCCCCTCCTATCCCTGGCCACACAGGCGCCATAGGGGTTCCCGGGGTTCTCTATCCCACTACCCCCATTCCAGGCAGTCAGCCTCCCCCCATGCCAGATGGTCTGCCTGCCTCACCCATTCCTGGCATTCTATGTCCCTGTTCCCTGCCTCCCCCCATTCCAGCGGCTTTGCAAGTTCCCCCGCTCCCTGCATGCCTGCATCTGTACATTCCCCCATAGCCCTCTGCCAGAGGCATGCTGCACTCCCTCCATTGCCTGTGACTCTGTGCACCCCCTTTTCTCCTCCTTTCCCCATATGGTAGGGGCTCTATGTGTCACACACACACCCCGCCCAACCTCCATGGAGCAGGCTGGGGGGGGGGAGGGTAACTGTTCGGCGGGTGGAAGGAAAGGTGTCCCTTTGCACCTTGCCCCTTGGCTCCCCTGGCTGGCTGAACAGCTGAGCCCCAGCGCTTCAGCGGCTCAGCATAGCGAGGCCCCCACCTGCGTTGCTGGCGTTGCTGTTTTCACCCCAAATCAACCCATTGAACAGACACACTGTCACGCTACATAACCAGCCTGTCTGGGCTCAGCCAAGAGTCAGCGATGACCAGCAACAGCGACTTTGCCACTGTCGGGAATCATAGACTCACAGGGCTGGAAGAGACCTCAGGAGGTCATTGAGTCCCAAAGCAACCCCAACTCAATCAATCATCCCAGCCAGAAATTTGTCAAGCCAGGACCTAAACACCTCTAGGGATGTCACAGTACACGTCAGACAGCCACAGTGACTCCGTTGTGGGACTCTGCTGGTTGCTGCCCAGTTCCCCTTCCATGCCAGTTGTTTGGTGCATTATTTGCAAGTTCACCTTCCATGTCTCAGTCCTCACCTTCAGAGGCCTGGGACCTCACTATAGCAAAACACCAAGGTAAGGCCTGCGCGCAAAACCCCTGCGCCTCACCCACAAAGGCCCTTTCTAAGCACAAAACTCATCTGCGCACGGAGACAGAGCTATCTTGAGAGTTGGTCCAAACCAAATTTTGGCAGAACTTTGTCACAGAGCACACCCCCTTCCCTGCCACATGCGAGGCATGCGTCTTTGACCTTCCTTCTCCAAAGCAGACACAGGGAAGCATGTAAAGCTAAACAATCTAGCCACCCTACTGAAACACTACGCGGCACAGCTAGTCCCCCCCCCCCTCCCGGAGCGAGGAAGAGACACCACCCGTGTACAGGCATGTTGCTTAATGCCCAACTGGCAAGCACTCAGCTGCTATGGTGATCCGTGGGGGATAAGACCCTATACAGAAAAAGAAGGGAAATCAGAGTGCAGGAAACTCACAAATGAAATCAACAGGCAGCAGATTTAAAACAAACAAAAGCAAGTTTTTCTTCACTCAGCGCACGGTCAACCTGTGGAACTCCTTGCCAGAGGATGTGGTGAAGACTTTAACAGGGTTCAAAAAAGAGCTAGATGGATTCATGGAGGTTAGGTCCAACAATGGCTATTAGCCAGGATGGAGTGGAATGGTGTCCCTAGCCTCTGTATCTCTGGAGGTAGGTGATAGGGAAGAGATCACATGAGGATTACTTGTTGTGTTCCCTCCCTCTGGGGCATCTGGCATTGGCCACTGTTGACAAGCAGGACACAGGGCTAGATGGACATTTGGTCTGACCCAGTATGGGCATTCTTATGTTCTTAAATCTTTCTGTCACCAGGTGGTGCTCAAAACCCAGACAGCTGCAACCTGCACTGGACAAAGCATGTCCGTGAGTGTGGAGCTATGTCTGGCTGGCTCAGGAACAAAGAAACGTCTGCACAATTGCTGCTGTGAAAAGACAACTGTGGCCGTAATTTGATTCACTGGGGGCTGGTGACCAGGGGCTGTTCCGGCCGGTCAGCTTGTTGGCAGCGGCATTAATGCTGTTCTGGTTTAACACAAACAATGTGCGTGTTGCCTGGCTGGTGCTTTCTGGGGGCTGGGCACCCGAATGCAACCATGCTCCCCCTGCAGACGTGACGTGGAAGAGCAAGGTCAGGAGAGGTCTCTCTAAGCAGACCAGCCAACCCAGATGGGGCGGGGGGGGGACGTTCACAAGGGGATGTCTGGCTGAAGCATGCGAACTTGCACTGTGCTACCCGCCGTGGGCATGTCTGGCTGACCCTTGTTTTCCATTCATTGCCAACGCTTATTGCCCACACTGCGCATTCAAAAACCAGCCCCTCCGCCCCCTCCAGTCATGGGACTGGCTCAAAAATCGTGCGCTCTTCCGACAGAGGTACCAGAACTGGGGAGTGCCTGTCGTGCTTTCGCTTTCGGAAGTAGATGGGTCAAGCCCATCCTCGTTCCACCAGGGTCCAGGCCCCCTTGCCCCTGCTCTTACAGGCTCTGACCACCCCAACGAGGATGGAAGCTGGAGTCGGGCCCCGGTAAGAGCCTTCGGGGAGCAACTGTGAATAGCTGCAACCTCGTCACCTGCCCTGGGTAGGATTTGGGGGGGGAGGGAAGGGACATAGGCCGGGGGCTGCTCTTGGCCCCCCCCCCCGAAGGTGGAAGGGCCCTGAGTTGCCAACTTCCTACTCACACAAAACCAAACATCCTTGCCCTCCTGCCCAACTCAGGCCAGGCCCCTTCTGTGAGGCTGCGCCCCCCCCCCCCACGCCATCCCCCTTCCTTCAGTCGCTTGCTTCCCCACCCTCACTCATTTTCACTGGGCTGGGGCAGAGGTTGGGGGGGTGCAGAAGGGGGGTGAGGCCTCTGGCTTGGGAATGCACGCACCGAGGTGGGTCCAGAAATGAGGGGCTGAGGCTGCAGGAGGAGGCTCTGGGCTGGGGCAGGAGGTTGGGGGTGTGGAAGGGGGTGAGGGCTGTAACTGGGGGGTGCCAGTTCTGTGAGGGGGGCAGGGATAAGGGGCTTTGGATGCAGCAGCGGGGTCCGGGATGGGGGAGAGGACTGGGGAGTAGGAGGGAGTGTGGCACCGACCCTGGGCGTCTGGTGATCCTCCAGCCACCAGACTGTCAAAGCAGACAAAACACTCGGGCTGGGTGTCTCAGGGAGTGTTTCGGTGACAAACAGTGGGACTGGAAATTCCGTCACCGTAAACAAGCTTTCGTGTATTTTGTTTAAAGGTTTGCTTGAATCTAGTAGAGGCAGAGCGGTCAAGGTTAGCGGCCCCCCCCCCTCACTCCACACACACACACACACACACACACACACACACACATACACACGTCATCTAGTGTCTGCCTTGTGTCTCACCTGCCAACACCACCCGCACACCCAGCCCAGCGTCACCATCGCCTCTCGCTCGCTTCATGTGTGCGCCAGAGAGAAACAGAGCGTGAGACCCAGCCTGAGTCCTGCAGCCGTCCCCTAACTTCTCCTTGGGACCTGTGGCCACGCCGTTTTCCTAACCATTGCTACGGTTGCTCCTGTTCCCATAGCAACCTTTCCAGAGCATGCGCGGTGTCGTATCACAAGCTCAGAGCCAAGGCTGTGGCCAAGTTGTCCTGAAGGGACCGCTATTTCCAGGGCGGGGTTGTTTTAACGCTGCGGTTGGCAGACGGAGGGGCGAGCTGCAGCTGCTGAAGAGCTGCCGGCGTGAAATGCTGCCTGGGTGCATCGGGGAGCGTTTTTTATCCTGTGGTTTTGGCAAGGAAAGGAGCCCTGCTCCCTCCCCCACCCCTGCCCCGGCCCTTCCACCTGTGACGTTGGCGGGCTGAGGAGTGATATTAAATGAGTTTGGCAGAGCGTCCACCGCCTCTGCCAGCCAAGGCCCCGAATCCTTTTATGCTCACTGCATTTAGTGGCAGCCGCTGAAGTGGAGCATCAGCAGCGACAGGCAGAACCCAGTAGGTGCCAGGGCCCTCTCGAGCGACTGGGTTTTAATGTGGCTCCGTGGAAATGTACCCCTCCAGGAACAAAGAATGCAGGCCGGGCGTCCAGGGTGGGGGGCACCTTCCCGGGAAGCTGTGACTCTGAGAAAGACTGACGGGAAGGAAGATAATGAGCGGAACATAAACTCCCACTCAAGGCTGTGGTCATAAAAGCCAACACGACCCTGGGGGGGCACACACAGGAGGACCCTGCGCAGGAGGGGTGAGGGTGTTAGGAATAATTTTGGGGGTGTTCTGCGGCCTTTGTTATGCAGGAGGTCTGGCAAGATGCTCACAACAGTCCCTGCTGGCCTTGCAATCCATGAAGCCCTGACTCATTAACCCATGGCCCAGAAACAGGCTGCATGTTTGTGGGGGCTTGGCCAGCCGTTCAGCTTTCAAACCCAAAATAGCCCAGCAGGAAGACCGACAGATTTGCCAGGGCCCGGGCAAGGTGTGTGGGTGGGGGCAGGCAGCTCTGTGCTCCTGGAAGGGGCATAGCTGGGGGTCTGGTCCTCGCTCTGCCCACTAAACTTTTCCAGCACCCAAGATGTATCTATACAATCTTTAAAAGAATCAATTCCATGAAGACCGCTTCAAACATCTGAGCTTTGCCTGCAGCCTTCAGCGCTGCAGCCTTTGGCTAGGCCATGGACACTGAGGCAGGAAACGGATCAGAAACAAAGAATGAATCTGACTCCTCCACTCTCACCCTCCCAGATGGGGTAAATGCAAAGAACAAACAAAGAGGGCACCAGAGGGAAACTCTCTGGTGTGTCAGTAGGGCAGCGAACACATTCTAAAATATAAATGTTTGGGGACAGATTCAGCAGCAGGCTGCAAGATCCAGTTTGGCTGGCACGTTGAACTGGGGTTTGGGTGGATCTTTCAGTTAAAAGGGGACCCAGAAATCAAGCCAGCCACGTATCACCAGGGCCTGACGAAATGCATCCTAGAATACTCAAGGAGCTGATAGAGGAGGTATCTGAGCCTCTAGCTATCATCTTTGGAAAATCATGGGGGATGGGAGAGATTCCAGAAGACTGGAAAAGGGCAAATATAGTGCCCATTTATAAAAAGGGAAATAAGAACAACCCAGGAAACTACAGACCAGTTAGTTTAACTTCTGTGCCAGGGAAGATAATGGAGCAGGTAATTATGGAAATCATCTGTAAACACCTGGAAGGTAGCAAGGTGATAGGGAACAGCCAGCATGGATTTGTAAAGAACAAATTGTGTCAAACCAATTTGATAGCTTTCTTTGATAGGATAACGAGTCTTGTGGATAAGGGAGAAGCAGTGGATGTGGTATACCTAAACTTTAGTAAGGTGTTTGATACAGTCTCGCATGATATTCTTATCAATAAACTAGGCAAATACAACTTAGATGGGGCTACTATAAGGTGGGTGCATAACTGGCTGGATAACCATACTCAGAGAGTAGCTATTAATGGTTCACAATCCTGCTGGAAAGGTATAACAAGTGGGGTTCCGCAGGGGTCTATTTTGCGACTGGCTCTCTTCAATATCTTCATCAACGATTTAGATATTGGCATAGAAAGTAGGCTTATTAAGTTTGCAGATGATACCAAGCTGGGAGGGGTTGCGACTAATCTGGAGGATAGGGTCATAATTCAAAATGTTCTGGACAAATTGGAGAAATGGTCTGAGGTAAACAGGATGAAGTTTAATAAAGACAAATGCAAAGTGCTCCACTTAGGAAGGAACAATCAGTTTCACACATACAGAATGGGAAGCGACTGTCTAGGAAGGAGTATGGCAGAAAGGGATCTAGGGGTTATTGTGGACCACAAGCTGAAATATGAGTCAGCAGTGTGATGCTGTTGCAAAAAAAGCAAACATGATTCTGGGATGCATTAACAGGTGTGTTGTGAACAAGACACGAGAAGTCATTCTTCCGCTCTACTCTGCACTGGTTAGGCCTCAGTTGGAGTATTGTGTCCAGTTCTGGGCACTGCATTTCAAGAAGGATGTGGAGAAATTGGAGAGGGTCCAGAGAAGAGCAACAAGAATGATTAAAGGTCTAGAGAACATGACCTATGAAGGAAGGCTGAAAGAATTGGGTTTGTTTAGTTTAGAAAAGAGAAGATTGAGGGGGGACATGATAGCAGTTTTCAGGTATCTAAAAGGATGTCATAAGGAGGAGGGAGAAAATTTGTTCATCTTGGCCTCTCAGGATAGAACGAGAAGCAATGGGCTTAAACTGCAACAAGGGAGGTTTAGGTTGGACATTAGGAAAAAGTTCCTAACTATCAGGGTGGTCAAACACTGGAATAAATTGCCCAGGGAGGTTGTGGAATCTCCATCTCTAGAGATATTTAAGAGCAGGTTGGAGAAATATCTATCAGGGATGGTCTAGACAGTATTGGGTCCTGCCATGAGGGCAGGGGACTGGACTCGATGACCTCTCAACGTCCCTTCCAGTCCTAGTATTCTATGATTCTTTGAAAGCAAAGATCCCCAGCCACAGCCTGTGATGCAACCCGGCTCCTTCCAAACTGAAACTCACCAGCATCCTGCCAGGGTCAGATCAGGCTGAATTGCAGGTCCCCTCCTCCCCTGGCCCAAACAGAGCCCAGGCTATTCTCCCACAGCAAGTGCCCTCTGTCCCATCATTCACAGCAAACAGCTGCCCTGTCTTCACTTTCCCTTCTTATAGGCCCCACCTGGGCCTCCAGCCAGCTGACTGCTCCAGCTGACCCCATCCCCTTCCATGAGCCTTTGTCTAATAGTCCAGGGTCCTATAGCCCTGGGATTCTTGCCTGCTGCCCATCACGTCCACCTTAAGGAAGAAATCCATTAATCTCCTGTGACCCTAAGGCAGCCATCTTGCCTCCATCTCCACTCACCTGACAACACCGGCTGCTGCCTCCCAGGCTGTTTTTGCCTTACCCCTCTGCATACGGCTGTACCTGCTTTTGCCTCCCAAGGGTGGCCTGTCAGCTCCCAGGGTGGCACTGACACGGTGAAATGAGGCAGCTCTCTGGGAACTCAGGCTGGGGCTTTCGGGGAGAGCTGGAGTTTCAGCCATTGGAGAAATTAAAACTCCACTTCCCCATCAGTCACCGAACTGTCAGTGGGAAAGTCTCGTCCTTAAGCGATCAATCTCTTCACAGCCTGGGCGGCATGAAAACTGCCTCTGAGGGCTGTAGGGTCAGTGTGGGGCATTCCTTAACGAGCTGAAGTCAAGTTCCTTCCCGCCTGGGCTAGCACAGCTCCTCTGCCATGCACTGCACTTCACCAACCGCTAAGGCTGCTTAAGAGAGGTGCCTCTCGTTTTGTGCTCCCACTTCTATTCTGGACATTATGGTACCTCCTGGATGGGGGACAGGTTTGGAGTCTGAAGAGGGTCTCGCTATCCTGGAAGGAGAAGCCCTGGGATCGTCCATGGCCCCAGATGGGCAGGACCTTGGATTTTATAACCCCTCTGTGAGAGGGCACCTCCAACAGCCCCTGCCCCCTGCTGCTTCATTGCCTGAAGGCACCAGCTGAGAGAGCACCAGGACACTAGGACCATCAGCCCCTCAGTTTTCCCTCCTCCAGGCACCAGCCCTGCTCAGCGTGTGGGAAATGGCCAGATCTCCAGCCCCAGGCTATAAGGCTGTGGCCCAGGGCAGAGCTGTCTGGCCTTGTGGGTGACTTCCCCCCTGACAGAACAGGAAAGGGGTGTGACGTAGTGGGGTTGTTGTCTGCTCTGTAATCCGGTGTCCCCCTGCGTTGTGATGTGTGATTTCCACTGACTCACCCCTATGTGTATTAGCCCAGATAACAAGGCTCCCTCCCCAGAGGAGAGACAAAGGAAGGGAGGCGGAGACGAACACCTGGTTTGGGGGCAGGGTCTGGGGGCGAGGCAGTCTTTGGCTGGAACCATGAAGGAAACAGACTAAGGAGGGGGCTGGAATCTAGGGGCCCAGGGGCCCCATCTCAAGAGGGCTGAGGCATCCTGGCCAAGACTCCTGTAGACACATCACGTCTATGCTGTGCTGTATCCTGGAGAAGCAATAAACCCTCTCTAATCTACTGGTTGGCAGAGTCTGTTCTTGCTGCTACGGGGCTGCAGGATCGGAGGAACCCCAACTCACCATCACAAGGGGCCTTTCCCCAGAAGACTTTGGCCCCTGTTGACTTTGCACCTGCATTCCCCCATGTCCTCTTTCCTTCTGGTACGTGTGTCCATGCCCCCTCACCTGCCTGCTGACAAGGAAATGACGTCTGATTTCGGAGCCTGCTGGTGCCAAAGTGTCACCGCTCACCACTGGCACCTAAGCCCCTAGAACTGTGGCTTGGGTGGGGGACTTTCTGTGTGGGATTTGTGGGGGTCCAATGAAGGGGGCGGGGACAGAAGAGGTGCATGAGGGGGAGATTTCATAGCTACAGCAGGGCATTGCTGTGGGCACACACATTTTTCCTGCAATGCTGAGCTACAGGAAAATCCCTGACTGAGATCGGCTGATCATACAGAAAGTTATGGAGCCCAAGTTCTGTTGCTCCAGGGTCTCTGTCCACCTGCCCCAAATATCCCTGCTGCTCAAGTCATCCTTGTCCTCTTTAAAGAGCCCCTAACTCTGGCACAGACAGTCAACAGGTGGATTGTGCCTCACAGGATCTGACAAAGAAGGGAGGTGATCAGTAGGTTCCCCCAAGGCTCTGTACTGGGCAGGGTCATCCCTAGGGGTAAAAGGGCCCCGGACAACTTCCTCTTCACCCTAAGCCCTGCCTCCCACCCCACAGCACCCCTGTTCTGCTTCCAGTGCACCCCATGCCACCCTTCCCCCAAAACCTGCTCGGCCTCTTCCCACCCCTGCTCCACCCTCTCCCGCCCCATTGCACCCCTTCCCCTGAGCAACACGAATCAGGGAATTACTAGGGTGGGGGGGGGGGCTGGGCAACAAAATGGCAGATGAAATTCAACACTAAATGCAAAGTAACGTTCATTGGAAAAGCTATTCTCAGCTCTACATAGACAATGCTGGGTTCTAAATTAGCTGTTACCGTGCCAGCTAGAGACTTTGGTAATTCTCTGAAAGCTTCTGCTCCTTGTGCAGCAGCAATCCCAACGGCTATTGGTGTGGTTAGGGATCATTATTAGGAAAGGGATAGAAAATAAGACAGAAAATCCCATCGTGCCACTATCCACAGAACGCCTGCACCCGCAATACTCTGTCCTGTTTTGGCTGGTAGATCTCAAAGAGCAGATAGTGGAACTGGAAAAGATTTGGAGAAGAGCAGGGACCTGGCACTCAGGGTCTAGAGAGGCTCTCAGGAACAAACTGTTTAAATGCTTGTTATCAATGAACTGGACAAAAATATGGAATCCCTGCTGGTTCCATGTGTGGGTGACAAAATTCGAGCTGAGTGGGAAACAAGGCTGAGGCCAGGGCAGTGACGTGGAGCGAGCTGGGTCCCTTGGGAAGGTGGGCCCATGTGAACAAAACAGGTTTTCACAGCGCCAAATGCAGGATCCTACCCTAGCCCCAAAGCCTGCAGGTCACACCCCTGGAGGGGGGGGAACTGTCCCCAGGCAAGCAGGGACTCTGAGAAGGATTTAGGGCATGGGTTCCCAAACTGGGGGGGCGTGAAGAAATTCCAGGGGGGGCGTGAGGTGACTCACCCTCCCCCCCCCCATCAAGTTTTGCTGCCCTGTTCAGTTCCTTTTTTCCTTTTTTTTTTTTTGCTCAACAAGTTTTGCTGCTATTTGGGGGGTGTCTGAGGGTTTTTCAAAAATCAAAAAGGGGGGGCATGATGCCAAAAAGTTTGGGAACCACTGATTTAGGGTCATGATGGGCAAGCTGCTCAACAGGAGCTCTCAGGGGATGCTGTGGTGAATACGGCTACGGCCATCACTAGTCACACGAGCAGAGGAGTGAGCAGGTGACACAGCATCCGTGAGACTGACACTGGACACTGCAGCCTGCTCTAGGGGCCACATTTTAAAAAGAGGTTAAAAAATTGGAGACGAGGCAGCTACTCAAGTATCCAGAGAAGCTGGCCAGGGTCAGGCATTAAAGGGCTGTGTAATGTTGCAGAAAAAGGCAGCACAAGATCAGTGGGTTGGAAGGTGAAAACAGAGACATCATATATATAGTAGCCCAATGTCTGTGAGTCTGTAATGCTGAAGTGCTGGCTGTTCCCTCTGGGCGGCCTGTGCTGTATGGGGAGTGCGGGGCTGAGTGGCGCAGAAGTCAGCCGAGCACCACGGCGGGAGGTGAAGGGGGGCAGGGTGGTGACGTGCGGCATGATAGCGACTCCAGGCCCTGCCCCCTGGCCGTGAACGTCACCGCCCCGCCCCCCTTCGCCTCCCGCAGTGGGGCTTGGCTGACTTCTGTGCTGCTCAGCCGGGCCACCACGTGGTAGCAAGTGGCGCAAGCGACCATGTAGGCTCTGCGCTCCCCATGCGGCACAGGGAGCACGGTTCCCAAATGGCCGTTTGGGCTTCGCGGTCCCCCGAGTGAGAGGCAAGAGGGGGAGGAGAAGAGAAAGAGAGAGACAGAGACAGAGGCAGGAGGCACAGGAGAGCTGAGAGAGAGGGGGGGGGAGGCCGTAGGAGGAGGAGAGAGAGAGAGAGAGAGAGAGAGAGAGAGACCGGAGGCTCAGGAGAGAACACCAACATGGAGGAGAGACCTGAAAATCCAGTCTTATGACGGGCTAATTGGCTAGTCATATATATATAGTAGCCCAATGTCTGTGACTCTGTAACGCTGAAATGCTGGCTGTTGCCTCTGGGCGGCGCTGTTGCCTGAGTCACGTCGTCCGCCTCCCGCCGTGGCAGTCAGCTGACTTCTGTGCCGCTCAGCTGGGCCGCCCGCGGGGGAGCCCAAATGGCTGCTTGCTCCGCTTGCTCCCCCACAGTAGCCCGGCTGAGCGGCACAGAAGTCAGCCGAGCGCCACGGCGGGAGGCGAAGGGGGGCAGGGCAGTGACGTGTGGCATTACAGCGGCTCCAGGCCCCGCCCCCTGGCTGTGAACGTCACCGCCCCGCCCCCCTTTGCCTCCTGCAGTGGCGCTCGGCTGACTTCTGCGCTGCTCAGCCAGGCCACCGTGTGGGAGCAAGTGGCGCAAGCGACTGTTTGGGCTTCGCACTCCCCATGCAGCATGGGGAGCGTGGAGCCCAAACAGCTGTTTGGGCTCCGCGGTCCCCGAACTGAGAGGCAGGAGGGGGAGGAGAAGAGAAAGAGAGAGACAGAGAGAGAGGCAGGAGGCGGAGGAGAGCTGGGGGTGGGGGCGTGGAGGCAGTAGGAGGAGGAGGAGAGAGAGAGAGAGATATGGAGCGAGAGACCAGAGGCTCAGGAGAGAAGGCCGACATGGAGGAGAGACCTTAAAATCCCGTCTTATGATGGGCTAATTGGCTAGTTGATATTAGAAATAAGGCACAAATATTTCACAGTGAGGATGATTCATCACTGGAACAAACTACCAAAGCTAGTGATGGATTCTCCATTTCTCAAAGTCTTCTTATGAAGACGCGATGCCTTTCTGGTGTGTGCTTGGATTAAAACTCAGCTACTATGATATACAGGAGGGCTGGGATATGCAGGGGTCAGATTTGATGCTTGTATGGTCCTTCTTGGCCTTAAAGTCCACTAATTAATGAAAAACTGAGTGTGGCCTAGGGAACAGCCTCTGGGGTGTTACTGTGCAGCCAGCTTGATCCCCAGGCTCAGCTGTCGTGAAGTGGGATGATCCCGGGAGGCCGCTCAAACATCCAGAGAGGCGGGCCAGGGTCAGGACACCAGCTTTCCAAGGGAGGGGTGGGTGTGGCAGTGACATCACAAAGGCCTGTTGCAGGACCTCAGCCGATTGGGGGATGGCAGTGGGGCGTTGGTGACCTCACAAAGAGACCCTGACATCAGCCAGGCAGGAGAGAGGTGCCAGGCAGGGGCAACCCCAGAGATACCCCTTATGGCTTTGTAGGATGCTGTCCCAAAGACGTGGAGCTGGAATTGCTCTGAGACTGATCCTCTCTGGCCAGTCATTTGGGACATCTGCTGAGACCTCTCAGCCTCCCACCTCTCAGAGTCTGGATGCTGATTGGCGGTTCCGGGGGCTATTGACAGGGAGAAGTTTTCCCAATTTCCCAACTGTGAGCCATGGCTGTCCCTGCCTTTGCAGACTCTGCACAAGGCCTCATCTGACCTCAGGCAGGCCATGCTGGGGAAACTGCTGGCACAGTCCCCAGATACAGGCTCCACTACATCTTGGAGGTGAGCATGGTCAGGAGGGGCAGGGGGCAGTTTTACCTTAGCACTGGGTGGGGGGGAACTGGAAAGGCGAGACTGGAAACCCATTTTCTAGTCTGTCCTTTTAGCCTGCTCCCCAGTGGGCCATCCTTGGTCAGGAGTGTCAGGGCAGAGCTATGTTGGGCCCTTCCTCCTTCAGGGACAGGGGAACTTCAAGGGACAGATGGAACTTCAAGTCAGAGCCCTGGCTGGATTTGGGAGAGGGAGCCTCAATTCCCTTCCCCACCCGATCCCCTGGGCAACCTCCCCGGCTCCCACTATGAGGGAGATAGTCCTCACAGAAGAGTCACACACTCCTTCCTAGAGAACCAGATGGGCCCAAAGGGAATCAGCTCTTCTCTCCTACCAACACTGAGTTTCTGGGAGGTGAGGAATTGTCCTCATGGTCACTCCCTTCTTCTGACCAAGGGCTTTGTCTAGCAAGGGACAAGGGGTCTGTCTCCATCCTGATCAGATGTCCATGAATCAGTTCAGAAAGGACGGGACCAGCCCAGCCATTGACTCTCTAGACTGGGACAATGTTCAAAAACACATTGTGACAATCCCCTTCTCAGGTGCCATCATCAGTGAATCAGATATTCCACCCTGAGCTCAAAGTCTCAGCCCCAGGGATGAGGGCAGGCTTGGTCTATTGATCTTGACCTGCCTCCTTCCTGTCAAACATCAGCTCCCTTGCATTAAATGGCCATATACTTCTTGGTACAAAGAAACCTGTTACTTACCCAGGAACAGAAATATTGCGTCTACATGCCACTTGTATCAGCTAGAATGTATACAACTTTCTGCTAACTCTGTAGCCTCCTGCCACCTGCTGCCTCCTCCTTAATTTCCTGAAACAGCAAAAATGAAGTTTAGCCTCCCACAGACGCTATGTCAATGCACAATTCTTTGTCCTGGGAACACGGCCAACCTCAGGTGCACTAACATCAGGAACCACATACAAAAAATCACAAGATTGGCTTAGAACAATGACATGAAAGAGAAATAAACCAATAATGCATCTGGGGTCTTTTCATGTGTCTTTGCACTCTGAGCCTTGAGGACTCACTTGGGTTGTGTTTTCAGCCTTTTCTCTGCAAACCTGAGGGCTTGAAACACTTTTTACATGAAAGCCAAGGGTGTGTCTACGCTCCAGAGCCTATGCTGACATACCTGTACTAGCAGAGCTCTAGCTTAGATGCAGCCAACACGCACAGGAGCAGTTTTTCTGTTGGCATAACAACAGCATTCCCCAAATAAACCCCTCTTAGATGCATAGCTTGAGCAGTCATGTCTAGCAGTCAGAACAGAAGCAGTCAGACACATGGGTCAGAACTGGGGTCAGGAGTCCCAGAGCAAGCCAAAAGGCAGGCCTCATTGACTCAGACTTGAAGGGCAAAAGGACCATCATGAGCATCTGGTCTGACTTCCTGCACGCAGGCCACAGAACCTCATCCTTCCACTTAATAGGCAACAGGTTTAAAACAAACAAAAGGAAGTTTTTCTTCACAAAGCACACAGTCAACCTGTGGAACTCCTTGCCAGAGGATGCAGTGAAGGCAAAACCCACAAGCCAAACAGCTGAGAAAGAATTCTCTATAGTAACTCCTGCTCTACAGTGGAGAAGGAAGGGAGAAGGGCAAGGGGGAGCCACCTCGGCTATAGCAGCTGCACTGGCCTATGTGTCTTGCACAGGTACTTGCTAGTGCACAAAACTAAGTATGGCACATTTCTCCTTTGAATGACCAAAGCTGACAGTGCAGTTGGTAAAGGGGTTCATTTACACTGAGAGCCTCAGGTGCAGCTGAATTCTGCTTTGGATGTCTCAGGAGATGAGAGGCATAGATTGCTCTGTGTCACCTTTTCCCCAATGTAAATCAGCACAATTTAGAGCAATCTTGGGGCTGCTCTAACTTGCATGTGCAGTAACAGTCCTCATTGGATGACTCCACCACCAAGGGCTCAAAAGAGCATGGCAGGTTCCAGCCACCCCACCTCCCTTCCTTTCAATATGTCCCCAAACGGAAAGGTCCAGGAGAGGTCCTAGCTGTATTCCTCTACATAAAGGGAATCCCCAGATCACTGACTAGGATCTGATTCAAAGTGCTGGCCTGGTGCACTGAAATTCATCAGGTGACAGTGCATCAGAGCCATCTTAAGGGGTGCACCATTGCTTTATTGTTTACTGATTTATTGTTTCCCCCTTAATCTAGGTCTGGTGCTGGCAAAAATTATATCAAATAGTTTAAAAAATTGACCCTAAAGCCTTGGATAAGCTCTTACTCTGAACCAACCTGGCTACTTCAGTCAAGTGTCCAACAAAGAACTGATTGAGGAAGGGGAAATCGTGTAATGAGCTCAGATCCCGGTCTGAAATCCACTTCTTTTTGGGGCCAGATGGAAGAACAAACACACAAAGCCTCACTTGAAATCTACCATGTGTCACTAGTATACATGCCGTTAGGATCTGGTTTCAGCTGGCTCTTTTCTCCACCCCTCCAGAGCCAACATGGCCATGCCATGACCCAGCAGCTGCCAATGTGTGGTCGTTAAAGGGCATCTTGCTCTGCCGTTCATTGCCGTCAATTCGGTTGTCATTTCTCAATGGCCGAGTCATGTCAAAACTCAAGAAAAAATAGAATAAGACCCAGCCTGATAGAACAGCTGCTCCCCTCTTTGCCTTTACCACCCCAGTTCAAAAACACGATGTGGCAGAATAACACATGGCAAATGCAAATAGTTCATAGTCACTAACCCAAAGGTTTGATTAGACAGCCACGCTGCCAGGAAGAGCGGCAGTGGTGGAAAGAGAGAAATTAATCCAGTGCTCTAGCAGCACCCACCTTGGCCCATTTTCCATTCAGCTGCAGAGGTCCCCAAAACTGCAGGGCCCTAAACCTCTCACCTGCAGCATATGTTCCTGAGGGTGACTCTTCTGGCTGCCCTCTTTGAAAACAAAGGGCAGCTGCTGCTTCCGTTCGAGAGATGCAAAGGGGACACTGGTCACACCCCACATGCAGGTGACACACCTGGGGGGTGGTCTCCAGGGGTGGCTGGGATTCCAGAGTCTCCTGTTAAGACTTCAGAGCATCATTAGTGCCAACCTCAGAGGATGGGAAAGAACCGGAAGGGCTGTTTGGAAACAACCAGTAATCTGCCTGCAAGATTGCTGTGGAACAAGCTAGATTAGTGTTTCCTGTTGTCTAAGACCCGTATTCAACTGCCCAGAGCTGTAAGTTTTCAGGGATTTCACTGTCACAGATCAGAAGAGCAGATCACCTGCTCAAAGGTAGATCTTAGCCTCTTGTTTAGGTTGTCCTGGATTTGCCTCATCTACCCTGACAGACACAATGCTTCTGGGGGTCACAAGGAGTCCTGTAGTACATCTAAGAGCAGGGCTCGGCAAGACCTGGCCAGTGGGCGGGATGCTACCCGCCAAGCCTTTTAATCTGGCCTGCGGCCTGCCCCACTGGGACCCTCGGCACAGAGCAGCTCCACACTGCTCAAAGCTCCTGCTTCTGCCATGTGGCTCTCTGTACCACACACTGGGAAGGGGGGAGGCTTTGCACGCTGCTCCCCCACCCCCAGCACTATCTCTTAGCCAGAAACTAGTCAATGGGAGCTGAGAGATTGTGCTGGGGGTGGAGGCAGTGTGTGAAGCGTCCCCACAGTGTACGGCGTAGAGCCACAAGGAACAGCCAGCTGCTTTGAACAGTCTGAGGCTGCTGGCAGGCAGGGTTCCCTGCCTGAGTTTCCTGCTGGGCTGCTGGCTGGGAACACCTAGGTGAGCACCTCCTAGCCAGAGCCTGCCTCTGCCATCCTCCCTGCCACACTCCAACTCCTTGCCCCAGGTCACCACCCTAACCCTCTGTATTCCACTGCCCCAGGTCACAACTCCCTCCCAGACCCTGCACCCCTCCTACACCCCTCCCCCAGGCCAGAATCCTCTCCTGCACCCATACCCCTCCCAGACCTTGCACCCCAAGCTCCTGCTCCAGTACAACCCCCTCCTTCACCCAAACTCCCTCTCAGACCCCACACCCTCTTCTGCATCTCAGTCATTTACCCTGAGCTCCATTCTGCACCCAACCTCTGTCCCAGACTCCACACCCCTTTGTAGTAAGATGAGACATAAACCCAACTTGTAAAGGCCTGATCTGAGGTCTGAGACCTAGTGAAAAATGGACAATACATGGCTCGAGAAAAGTTGAGATAAACAACTTTGTTTAACTAGGCATAAAACAAGCTGAGACGGTACCACCCCAGGTGGAGAGCAGTAACCGGAGGCTTATCATGTGTTGTAAACACATGAGCTAATTGAAAAAGGCCATGATACCTACTCTCCATAAATACCAACGCAGGGTCAGGAAAAGGGGTCTAAGATAAGCAACCTGATACATATTTACTTCCCACAAATACTAATTCTGGTTCAAGAAAAGGTCGAGGTTGATACATGATGGATGGAGATGGTCTAATCAGATCATGAGGCACAAGAGGGTGACATCAGAGGGTGACAACCTCACACATCAGCATTAATGGGTTTGTACCTGTATATAAGGTGGTGTCTTGGGGTACAGTCTGTGAATGGCCTAGGAGGGCAATGGAAGTGGTTCATTGTTTTGAGACATTTCATTGTTACGGGGTACAAATGCATAATGGTTCAGTAGAGTCTATTGACAACTATTAATGTACTTCGCTTAACAATAAACCTAGCCTGGCACCTTCGATCCTTATCTGATTTGTGGTTTTTGGGGGCTCTCTTGGAGTCTGCTGTGGAGACTAAGTGCACTAGTCTACACGGCCCACATCCCTGAGCACACACGCAAACAGCCTTCTGGTTATCAGCGACAAGACAGAGATGCGTGAGGACATCGCAACAGTGAATCCTGGCCTCGCTAACTAACAGCATTGCTGAACAGCTGGCTGAATAACACCCCCCCTAGAAAAGTACAGCCCTTGACCATTTACCAAAATCGTGGAGGCCCCCACCACCCCTATCAAAAATTAATGCCCACCCCTAAGAGCAATAATCTGTGTTAATTTGGAAATGTATTCAGAGCTACAGAGTTCAAAATTGCTTTAGAAAGGCAAGCAAGCCTTATTATCCAGATTGTAGTAAAGGGAAGGATACCTGTTAGGACAGTTTGGGGACTAGCACTGGCCCTAAGGTAAATTGAGTTTGAGGCCCCTGATCTAAGCTGTCCAAAAGAACTCTATAATTCTCTGTGAGACTTTAAAGACTTTCAGAATAATTTCTATTAAACGCTATTAGTTTCATACCCATCAAAGTAAAAGGATGTTTTCCATAAGGGTTTGCTGTAACCATTACACTACAGAGCTTCTTAGGATCAATTGACACTGCAAAACCACACACACACACACACACACACACACACACACAATCAGCCCAGCTGTCTTAGTGTTACCAGGCTAAAAACAGCACACACACACACACACACACACACACACACACACAATCAGCCCAGCTGTCTTAGTGTTGCCTTAGCCGTATGGCCAGCCTTCCCCTCCACTAAGCAAAAGCAACATGGAGTTTTTCGTGCTGACAAACGACATCATCTCAACAGGTTCGAATGCTTTCAAGATGCTGTTGTGCCTTAACGGAAACATTTCCTGGAGATGGCTCAATTTCAGCCACGTTTCTGATGGGAAGGGGTCTAAGGCTCCGGGGCAGACTCCGTGGGCACGTCTGACCAGAGAGAGCAAGAATCCGACTGGAACAGCCGACCTTTCTGATCCCAAAACAGACGTTTCTACAAAAATCTGTTTTGCAAAAATGGCCGAACGGTTGCATTTTCATTCCAATGAGGAATAAAACCAAATTTTGAAATCTGGAAAGTTCTTGTAAAACAGGAGCAGCTCTGCGGGCTATTTTGGCTTCTTGTCCAGGAAAACTTATTTCATCAGTGATAGTTTGAAGAGGCACAAAATCAATGTAGATAAACAACCAAGAGGGGAAAGATTATCTGCAGATTGCATCAGGGTTTGGCTGTGCATAAGCAAAGCCTCTGTGCACAGTCTCAGAAGCACCTCCTGTCCTCTTTATTAAAGCAAGCAAATCAGCGCTGACAAACTCAGTACCCACGCTGTAACCGGATCCCTGCAAGCCAACTGTTCCCTCATGCCCCCTTCTGCACAGCTGCTACTCAGTTGACATCTGGAAGGTTTCCTTCCTGTGCAGAGGATCCCAGCAGCCCTCCCATCCCTGCTCCCCTGGCTAGATAGCAGAGATAGATGAAGGACGCATGCGCCCCAAGGAAGCCATCTGCTCCAGGGGAAAAGTGGGATAAAGGTTAACCAACGAGGCTGGGGAGAGGGGTCAGACCAGGTTGCATGTTGTTTGCATTTCTCTCTGCATCCGGAAGCTGGATTGTCCCTAGGAGGATTTGGGGGCAGGAGGGGTCTTTTATCTATTGCTACAGGAACCGGATAAAAATTCCTCCAGCAACATCAACAGCTGGTGACTTTCTTACGGCCATGCCGGTAATAAGCAAGGAAACTCTGCAGACCTGCTCTTCACTTGGGCCAGCTGCAAAGCTGCTTGAAGCCAACGGAAGCCTTGCCCAGAGGGAGGGATGAAAGCGGCTGTTGCCATTCTAGAGAGGGATGCAAAATCCCATTTAATTGGCTAACCAGTTAATTATGATGTTTAACCAATTAAAGGGCAGGTGAGTAGAAAAGAAAGGCCACTCCAGCTCGGCCACGGTGAGAGTGGGGGACCGCTCCAGCCGGAATAGCCCCTACCTGCAATGCGCCCGGTCCTGCCACAGACAGGCTGCTCCGTGGCAGCACCTGTGGCAGGTCTTGCAAGGCTGGGGCAGCCCCCTGCCCGTGGCAGGCAGGGAGCTGCTCCAGCCCCACCAGTGAACCAGGACTGGCAAGCCTCCCCAGTTCAGAGCGATGCTTACCCGTTTACCTTTCACATCCATATTCCAGCCCCTCCCTGAGAGGGGGAAAAGACTTTGGTGCGTGTGTTTCAACAAGATGCCTACAGCCTCGCTCATTATGTCCACAGATTTCCCTGCTTCCCTTTGCCACAGCGGAGGAGAGCCCTAGCCTTTAGTCCAGGGGTGGGCAATAATTTTTGCATGAGGACCCCTTCATGAATTTTAGTAGTGTTTACGGGCTGGCTCCAGGCCCTGCGGGAAAAGGTGGGGCCTCAGGTGGAAGGGGCGGGGCCTCAGGCAGAAGCAGCAGTTCCCTCTATGCGCGGCAAGCCCCGATAGGGAAAGGAGACTTTGCATGCTCCCCTGCCTCTGGGTCTCGAGTGGCCTGGGGGTGGGAGAGAAGCAGGACAGCCACAGGCCACATCAACCGGCTTGGCAGGCTGGATCCAGCCCGTGGAGGCTGTTTTGCCCACCCTTGGTTTAGGAGAAGTTCTTGAACAACAAGACTCACCGATGCACATATCTAAAATGTACAGTAAGATAGCATCTCGAGCCCCCACCCTGTTAGGTGCAGTATAATCATATTACAATAAATAGTTCCCACCTCAGAGTTTATTGTCTAGAGATAGACAAAAGGGGTACGGGGAAATAGGGGCACAGAGAGAAGTGACTTAACATGGACATGTCCCAGAACAGTGATAAAGAAGGGAACTGAACACAGGTCTACTGCATCTTGATCAAGGACTCTGGCCACTGGACCATGTGGCCTCTTAAATACTAAGAGACTTTTCCACACAATAATAGACATCACTATCGGGATAGTTCAAACTGGATTTGAAACTCAGGCCTGATTTGGCATCCACAGAGAGACTTGAAAAGGCCAGAAGCAAATCTCCAGTGCATCTGGGCAGGCCCCAGGGAAAGAACATGCATGGTGTCTGGTTTCAAAGCTCAGTAATCACAGGTGTGTTTCACTTCACGGAGCCCTTTCCAGAGGGCAGCAAAAGCAAGACGGGCCAAGGTTCCAACAGGTAAGACAGCTGTAGAAATTCATACTCACTCCATGGCCATGGCACGGGGCCCTGGGAAAATAAACACAGGGAAACACCTACAACCACATTTACC
The DNA here is from genome assembly GCA_032595735.1 of Pelochelys cantorii. Classification (NCBI taxonomy): domain Eukaryota; kingdom Metazoa; phylum Chordata; order Testudines; family Trionychidae; genus Pelochelys; species Pelochelys cantorii. Next base: position 30,244,425 of record CM064343.1, on the reverse strand, counting down.
CCGGTTGAGATTAGGCGCTCTGGCCAATTGGGGTGTTGTCCACAGCGGTTCTCATAACTGAGAGCCACATCTGCAATGCCGGCCTTAATTCAGGCACCCTGTGCGTGTCATTTTCACGCCGGGCAGGGCTTGATCTCTGCAAGGTTATTCATTGCACCGTCTGCCAGCCACTCCTAGAAGACTTAGTCAGCTCCTGCAAGCTGCTCAGCACCTTCAACTCCCAGTTCTCATCCCAGGAAAAAGCTGAACAGCTGCAATGGGAGCTGCAAGGGGTCGGCTCCTTGCAGGATCAGGCCCTTAGTGGCTGGGCTTGGGCAGCAGGGAGCATAAAATGACGGTGCTGTGCGTCAGCTACTTCCTAGGGCTAAAGGGAAGATTTTCTCCTGCAGATGGTTTAGGGCCCAGTACAGTCACTGCTACCTCCTCCCCCAATGCTGAACACAGGTAACTGGTTTGATAGGCTTGGTTTCAATCCAAACTGAAAAGAGTAAATTCTGAGTGATATTTAATACGTTAGGCGCAGCTAAAAGTGCTAGGGCTACCAGATGGTTTCACAAAAAATACCGACCCCTCCACAAAAAAAAAAAAACGCTGGGGAAAAATTCTCTTGAGAGAGAGAGAAAAAAAGGGGGGGGGCAGCAGAAAAAATTGTTGAGGAAAAAGAAAAAAGGTACCAGGACCGTGAAAAACATTTTAGATGTCTGGTATTTTCTGAATTTTTTTACTGGACAGAAGGCGTAAATACCGGACACCTGGCAACCCTAAAAAGTGCCACCTTCCATGGCCCGAGCAGTCTCTGCAAGGAATTTAGAGCATAACCCAAACTCCTGCTGACTGGTGGGGGGAGAGAGAGAGGGTACGTCTACACTTGCTCCCTATCTGGAAATAGGGATGCAAAAGTAGTGTACCGAAATTGCTAACGAAGCGTGGGATTTAAATATCCCGTGCTTAATTAGCATAATCGTGTCCGGCCGCCATTTTGAAAGCACATTATTGTGAAATAAAACGCCCCGCGTAGCAGCATTATTTCAAGAGAAAACCCTTACTAGTAACAGTTATTTTGAGAGAAGGGTTTTCTCTCAAAATAACGCTGCTACACGGGGTGTTTTATTTCTCAATAATACGATTTCAAAATGGTGGCTGGATGTGATCATGCTAATTAAGCACAGGATATTTAAATCCCGCACTTCATTAGCAATTTCGGTACACTACATTTGCATCCCTATCTCCAGATAGGGAGCAAGTGTAGGCATACCCAGAGAGAATTAATCTGAGTGGCTAGTTCAGCAGCAACTGCAGCCAGGCCACTGAAACATAGACAGACTGAAGGCTCAGGGCCTGTAATACCATAAACTGATTTAGTCTGACCAGGAATACCCTGCTGTTTACCATGTTGTATAGTCAAGAGGGGAGGTGACAAGCCTGCAATGGCTTTCTCAAGGTGCTTTCAGGCACAGCAAATGTGATAGGGATGGTATGATGGGCTGGACCCTCAGGAGATTCCTGCGTCCCTACAGGCCAAACACACAGGGCTGGCAATGACAAAGTTACAACCCCTCCCTCAGTTTATCTGGAAATGGAGAACCGCTGGTGGAGCATGACTCACGCACAGAGCCTGTGGCATCCCACCAAACTCCCAGAAAACCTGACCCCATGTCCACTGACTCCAGCCCGCCGGAGGAGATGATTCTATATTTCCCTCCAAACACTTTTAAGAACAGCTGGCGTCCATTAAGGGAGGAGTGAATTGGCCAAAGCAGCATTTACACACTTGGCTCACACTCTTGTGACATCCCTGATTAGGGATGTAAGTGACTAGTCAACTATCCTATAAGCAAAAGCTTAGCAGATAGTCGACTAGTCCCTCCACTAGTTGCTTCCCCTACCCTTGCTGCCTCTATAAGAGGCGGGGGGGGGGGAAGAGAGCAGAAGCTGGTTCCCCAGAGCACCATCTCCGCAGAGGGCAGCAGGGACTGGGCGTGAGCCAGGAATCAGATGGTTCCCAGCTCGTGCCCAGTTCCAGACACTGCACCTCCACTTTTTAAAAATGTATAAGAGCCTGGCAGCTCTTAATACATTTAAAAATCAGAAGCACAGTCGGGGGACCCGGCCCAAGCGGAGACAGCTGATTCCCAGCTCGTGCCAGGTCTTTTTTGCTGCACTTCAACCTTTTAAATGTATTAAGAGCTGCCAGGCTCTTAGTACATTTAAAAGGCAGAGCCGCAGTGTGGTTAGCTCCCAAGGCCAGGCTGCAGCTCCCCCACTCGCTAATTGATAAAAAATCCATCCACTAGTCGATTAAACTAAATTTAACACCCTTACCCCCGATTGCCTTCCATTTTGTGATGCAAGAAACTAGCATGATCGTCTCTGCCTAGCCCAACACGATACTGATGTATTGGTCTATGGGCACATCTAAACTACATTCCTCTTTCAAAAGAGGAAGGTAAATTAGGCAAATAGAAAGTGCAAATGAAGTGTGGATTTAAATATCCTGTGCTTCATTTGCATATTTGCCTCAGAGTGCTTTTTTCGAAAACGCGTTTTTCGAAAGTGAAAGTGCAGTCTAGACACAGTTCTTTCGAAAAAAAACCCTTTCGAAAGAACCCGTACTCCTCATTTTTTCAGGAGTACAAGTTCTTTCGAAAAAGGGTTTTTTCCCCGAAAGAACCGTGTCTAGACTGCGCTTTCACTTTTGAAAAACCCTTTTTCGAAAAAGCGCTGACGTGAATATGCAAATGAAGCACAGGATATTTAAATCCACACTTCATTTGCACTTTTGATTTGCCTAATTTACATTCCTCTTTCGAAAGAGGAATGTAGTCTAGACATAGCCTAAGTCACTACCATTCAGTGGAGCCTATTCACATCAGAGGCTCTGACTCAGTGTGTACATACAGTTCCATTTCAACATTTGTTTCTAATCAAGAGCTTTACGTCCCCCCACAAAGAGCAGCAGCGCCCTATGACAAACAAGCCTGTACAGTAAAAGAGGAGAATAAACCCTGTTGATTGTTGTCTTCCAATTTTATGCATTTCTTTGAGCTCTCAGCCTTTCTGTAACTGAGTACCCATGGGGTTGTCTAGGCTTAGCCACAATAAAAGCACCCCCCCCCCCCACACACACACACAGTTAAAAATGCAAAAGCAAAAAGTTAGGCCTGTATCAGTTATAAGACAGAGAAGCATCAATCTTACATTTGGACTGGATCTTGCTAACCAGTATCTAATTAAGGAAAGATTTGTGTGTCCCAAAACAGCAACAGTGATAAAACTGTTCTTGGAATGCCATGGATTACACAACCGTTCCAGTGCAAAACAAGCCCTTTTGGACACCTTACCACATGTTATGAATCAATACTCCGCTGCTGTCATACACAAGCTATGCAAAGGGCTGACAGCTGGTTCCTTATTTTTTCCGTTTGCTGACTGTAGTTGGGATTTTGGTTTCTAGTCACTCATTTCGTACTAGTCCCAAAGGGCCTGCTGGGTGTACAGACTAAAGCAACCCTGCCTCGCAGAACTGTCTGCTCAGTGCCTTATTGTGAAATCACTTCAAGACACTTCCTCAAACGTGAACCTCCACACTACAGACCCTGGCTTGAGTCATAGATTAGTGTGTTTGTTTATAACCTACATTTGGCTTTGGCTGAAGATCAGTTAAGCCAGTCACTGCATCAGGGGTTCACTAGCCCAAGGTTTACAGCCCTAACGTTGATTTTGAGGTCCTGTCTACACTACCACAGACTGTCAACCTAAGTGTCCTCGATTCAGTATGTGAATAACCTCGCTGAAGGCAACGTACTTGGGTCCACTTACTGCAGGGTCTTCACAGCAGTAGGATGACCATTGATGCTCTCCCATCAATTCGGCTTACTCTTCTCATTTTGGGGGTGCACTAGAGTCAATGGAAGTGCTTGATTTAAACCAGCGGTCACCAACCAGTCGATTGGGATCTACTGGTTGATCTTGGAGCCTCTGACAGGGGATCCTGACTGGTTTGGCCAAGAGGCTGTCAGGTGCTGGCACCTCAGCTTCCCCTCCCCCTACTGCTGCACATCTCCTGCCCTTTGCCTTGGAGCTGCCTCCCCTCCACCCTTGGGAGGCTCCTGCTTGCTGTGCAGGGAAGGGAAAGGAGGGTGCTGATGTCAGGGTGCCCCCTCTCCCATCCTGTATCTTATCTCCACTGAGCAAAGAGGAGGCGCAACAGGACATGGGAGGGAGTTTGCTGGCTGCTTTTGGGAGTGGTGCAGGGCCAGGGCCAGGGCCAGGGCCAGGGCGAGCCTGCCTTAGCCCCACTGCACCACCACCCAGAAGCCACCCAAGGGAAGCAGTGCCCAGTTGGAACCCACATCCTGAAACCCTACCCCAGTCACAAACCCCCTCCTGCACCCCAAGTCCCTGCCCTAGCCCCACACATCCCTGCATCTAAACACCCTCCCAGAGCCTGCACCTAGAACCCCCTCCGGCATCCCAGTAGCCTGCCCCAAGCTCAGCTCAGAGCCCTTTCTGCACCCCAATCCGCTGCTCCTGCCTGATAAAAGTGAGGGAGCATGGGGTGAACAGGGGCAGGGCCTCGGAGAAGCGGCACAAAGGAGTTTGAGGTAGATCTTGGATTGCACTTAAATTCAAGACATGAGCTCATGCTTAAAAAGGCTGGAGACCACAGTAAATTGACCCCTACTGGATCGATTGCTGCCTGTCACTCCAGCCCATGGTGAAGATGGAGAAATGTTTGTGTGGGGTAGGTCTATTGAGCACAAACCTCCTCCACACCTACAGGTGGGACCTCTCTGGTCTGACACCCTCAGGACCTGAGCAGTTCCAAACAAGGTTGCCAGGCCAGGGAAGGTCTAAGCTCCCCCCCACCCCGGCTGTTGGCCCAGCTCCCTGCTGCAGGACCACTGCCTCCCGCCCTGTCAGTTTTGTTCCCCATCATGCCAGCCCCAGCCTCTGAACTTGGCCATTCAGAGCAATCTGGTCCAGCAATAGCTGTGGTCCTTCCAGCCCACAGATGCTGACAGACCAGAGTCCAGGATTTTAGCGGTTCAACCTGCAGTATTTCTCCAAAGTCATCATTCTTTTTGGCCCATCAACAAGAGAATTGCTTTCACTTATTTGTCTAAAGTGTGTCAGTAAGCCTTTATAGCTCAGAATGCCTTCCTGTTGAAAGAAAGCTTGCAGAGGAAAAAAAAAAAATCAGGGCTACTAGAGAGCTTGACTATTGTCACCCAGGCTACATCTACACTGCAGTGCTGTTTCAAGCTATCCTGCATCTTAACAGCAAGCCCATTATTTCAAAATATAACTGTCTTGCTATTCTGACGTCCCTGTAAACCTCATTCCACAAGGAGTAAGGGACAGTTCAGAATAGCAAGTTTTCAAAATTTGGCACTGAGCTACGCAATTGGTGTAGCTCAAATTGCTCAGCTCATTTTGAGCTATGGGGCAGTGTAGACACACCCCAATGGGCCTGCATAAACCTAATCAAACCAGTGCACCTCATCTGCAGGTGAGCTCGTCCAACCCACGTACATGCAGACAATCCATCAGGCATGTCACACAGGAATAGTGACCTTAGCTGGCTAAGAGGAACAGAACAAGGCCTTTGAATCAGACCACTTCACAGGGTACCAACAGTGGGAATGGATAAAAAAATTTGAGCCAGTAAGGCCATGCCATGAAAGAACCACATTGCTGTAGCACCCCCCGCCCCAGTCCCTTCCCCTCCCATTTGCTCTATATAGAAACAATGTATTACAAAATTAGGAGCTGCTCAAATAAGAACAACTTCTTGCTCCCGCCAGCTGGAACCTTTGATAAAAACCAGCTTTGATATTTTGAACAGCTGCCCTGCTTAAGACACAACAGTGGTTTGAGAGTTTGCCACAGACATTTTGAAAGCAACGAAAGATTCCTCTGAATATGCACCAAGCGCTTTGGTGCCAGGGCATTTGTAACCGAACACACAATCTGTACTTTAGGGAAGTGCTAACATTTCTCCCTGGAGCAGCAAGTGGCATGTACAGCTGCTGATGGAACAAGCCTTTTGCGCAGATACGCACCATCATGTGTCTGGAAAATAGTAACTAAAAGAAAAAGGCCATGACATACATGGGGCTGTATTTTCTTAGCTATGACACATTCAGCCTGTTCATCAGCTTTTCTTTGCATTGCAGCCTACATTGGTCTTCATTTTAATTGCTGTAGACTGTTCACCTAGACCTTTCTGTAGCTGCATTAAGACCTGGGTTACTTCACGTCCAGACTCGTAGGAGAGACTCAAAAGGCAGACACAGATAGCCACAGGCTAGCTCTATGCTAGACCAAGCAGGTCGGCTTAAGGTACTCCATCCAGCTAAGCAAAATGCATAGCTGGATTCGGTGGTAAGCCAAACCACAGTGGCTTCTGCTCTGCAGCAGGCCAAAGAAAGCTCATGCACCTGTCTGCTTCCCTTACTGAGGACAGGATGCCACCAGTGGCTGCACTCAGCATCCAATTTGGGGCGGGGGGGAGGGGTCTGCACTAGACCTGCTAAATCAAATGCTAGAAGATCAATCTGCAGAGGATTGAGCTCTGTATGTTACACCTACACTAAGTTGAATTTTAGGACAGGGCTTTAGCCTTTATATTGCCACTGGGCCAGGTGCAGAGAATAGGCTACTGCTAGAACCAAATCAGGAATTTCTGTTCTTTGCCTCATCACAGAATAGGAAGGAAAAGCATAATTCCCTCAACAGAGTGAAATGGCCTTGAAAAGTGACGAGAGTATATTATGCTACCCCTGACCCCGATAGCAGGGCCTTTGTCCCACCTATGCCTTGTGCAAGGCGAGGGACTTTTCCCCAGTACTCCTGGGGGTGGGAATAAAGGACAACCCAGTGAGACAGTTAGCCACTACAGGAGGCAGCCAAGGGGCACCATAGCCTTGATCGAGCACATTCACCATTCCAGGGAAGAGATTTGAGCCGAAACCGGAGCTGCGGTTTGTTGAGCGTGCTGTCACTTTGTGACCACCCATGGTTCTGAAAAGAGCATCCCTCCTTATCCCCAAGATAAGGGTGAAACCCATTTTGCATGAAGCCCCCCCATCCCATATGAGAGACACTCCCAGACATGGTGCTAGCAACTAAGGAGGCAACTGGTTAACCGTAACCCATACAGGTGAGGCTTACTGAATGGGCTGATGCAAACCCCCCACCCCTCCCAAACTTTAACTGGTTAACTATTAACCAGGATTTTACATCTCTGCTAGCGACCACCCCTCTAAGACAGGCTAGTAACTTGCTGCAGAGGGGAGGGGGCTCACACAGGAAAGAGAGAGACTCAAAGCCACACAGCATTTAAAAGGCTGCTTAAGTTTATTGGTTTCCATTGAACAAGTAAACAAAAAGCGTTACCAAGGCTGGATGGAAAGAACGCAGTCAAGTTAATGAAACAGTACAAAGGCAGTGTAGAAACTTTTTTGTTGTTTTTTGTTTTTTTAAAAACCTACATCTAAATACCTAAGGCAGCCTATCTACTCTACGGGGAGGGGGAGTGGAAAATGGGCTCTGACGCCTAGCGTTTGGATCAGAAGCAGCAGCCAGGCGGGCAGCAGGAAGATGCGCCGGCCTGTTCACGCAGATGGCCCAGCATTTGGTTTGCTAGGTTCACTGGCGTGGCGCTTCCTCATCGCTTCCTGAGCCAGGCCACAAGTGATCATGCCGTGGGCCACCTGGAAAGTTCCTGAACTGAAAGACAAGAGTGAGAGGCACAGGATGAATGGCAGGGAAAAAAAATAACCACACACAAAAAACACCAAGAGAAACACACCATCTCTGACAGCAGCTGGTGGAATTGCAGCTCCCTGCTCTCATTACAGCTCATTGTTCGCAACCCAGCAGTGACCCCAGGACAGACTTTTAGTGAGATTCTCCTAGTCCAGAATGCCTGTAGAAGCTCCCAGACCCAGCCATCACTGATGTTCCCTCCAATCTTTTCCCATCCATGTGCAGAATAAATTTTGTTGTGCGCACCAAGGCATGTTTGAATGTGCACCATAAGGAACACCACAAACCTAACTGTGGGTGCTTTGCTAGTCAGCAGGGTGGCATTAGACTCTCTCTAAGCTCACAAGGAACACTGGCTACCACAGCTTCAGATCAGGCAGCACTGCCTGGCCAAGTGAGCAATTCGGTGGCAGGATGGTGGCCAGCCCACAGGCCATGTTTTGCCCTCCCCTGCCCTAGAGCCTCCTCTTATTAAGAAGTGACAATGCTATTGGTTCCCCAAGGAGGATTCAGTTAATGAGTCCTTTTGCCTCTATTCGCTCTTAGCTTATGGGTGGGTTATTAAGCTTCCAAGCATTTCAGAGAGACCACCTGGAAAGTCTTTGACATGCCAGGCAGCATGCACTCGAGCAGAATTATTTATAATAAGTTCCTCCACAGTGCAGCCCTCCCCGCCCATCTCCATTGCCATCTTCAAAGCTACCCTTAAGTGTCGGAGTTTCACTCCATCCCCAGGTTCCGCATAAGCGGAAGCAAGACCACTTACTTCTCTGGGGACTCCGACACAGTTGTCATGACTGGATGGGTTGGCTTGCCAAAGAAGAAGCTCGCCCACCAGTGGCCAGGGTCGGACTTGGGAAGACCTGAAAAGCAAAAAGACACGTATGAAATGACAGCTGGGTATGGCAGCTTGAGGCGGCGATGCAGCAGAACCCGGTATTTCCCTGACTAGTTTATGCATTGTGCACCGGCTTGTTCTACAGGGATTTTTTTTCTGCCACTGAACAGTTCTGTATTATCCATGGATAATGCCTTTCGCTAGCACAGAGAAGGTGTTTGAAGCGACACCACCTCAGAAGAGCTGCAGAGAAGGTAGCGTGTCACGTTACCCTTAAGACGACTGTGCAAGAGTGTTTTAGCCACATGCGTTACTCTCCTGCTCCCGGGAGGAGGCTGGGCCAGGGACCAGGCTGTAGGAGAGGCGCTTACCCGGATGGTGGGGGATGACCTCCCCAGAGTATTCAGCACTTCCGCAGGAGCTGTTGCTGGAAGTGGAACCCAGACGCCCTGTGAACGAGATTGCATTGCATCAGACCTCCCCGCCAATATTGGATCATCTGCCACAGCCAACAGCCTCACAGTAGTTACTACATGGCTTGCCGTTACAGAAACCATCTGCCATGCTACTGTTTTAGGTCCAGATGTGCATTCCTGTACCAGCTGATTCCTGCTCCGCTGGTACGTGCCCCACCATTTATTGACATCCACTCCAGACACCAAGGCTATGTCTACACTGGCGACTTCTTGTGCAAGTAGCCTTGTGCAAGAAAACGTCCACACTGCCATGTGCGAGCTGTGCTTTTACGCAAGAGCGCCCATGGCAGTGTGGACGCTCTCTTGCGCAAGAAAGCTCCGACGGCCATTTTAGCCATAGGGCTCTCTTGCGCAAGAAATCCCTGCCGCGCATCCACACTGCCCTCTTGCACAAGAGGGCTTACACCTGTTTAAAAAAAAAAAAAAAAAAAAAGAGCGTAGCTCTTGTGCAAGAAGCCCTCTTACCACGCCGTACTGTAAATTTCCTTGCGCAAGAGCAGGTGGGCAGTGCGGATGCTCTGCGGATTCTTGTGCAAGAACGGCCGTACTTCTGCAAGAAGCCGCGAGTGTAGACATAGCCCAAGCATTGGGGAATGTCAGAATGATGGGCGAGTGCCATCTCACCGATGTGGATACAAAGAACCTCAAACAGCTGTCCATGAAAGCTCAGTAGTTACAAGCAGCAGCATGTTAACACCACTGCCTGGCGCACTGGTGGTAAAGTCCAACTAAACCATCTGGAAAATATTAGTGGGTCATCTCAAAGTGGACACAAGCAGCCAAGGTGAACCCACACTCAATTGCTTGCAGACACAACTACAGCGTAAGGCTTGTGTAGGAGTCTAGGTCAGGCAGGTTTGGGGGAAGGGCAGGTTTTGGTTTGATGCACAGTGGGGAGTCTCCCCTTCGGGGGTGGGTAAGCCTGAATTCTAGGCCTAAAACTCATGGTGAATCAACTCAGTTGCTCGGAGCTGTTAAAAACATTGCGCCCTGAGCACTGCAGTCAGGTTGGCCTAACCCCTGGCATAGACAGAGCTAGGCCAAGGGATGGATTCTTCCATCCCCCAGCTACTGCCTCTTGGCAAGGCATTACCCAAGTGGGCGGGTAAAGCTTTCCACCAATGCAAGAGTGCCTACCCTACAGCAGCTGTGTAGCACAGGCATCCTCGCATGGCAGGGGCTTGCTTGAGTGTAAATCACAATAGATGCCAGTTGGCCAAAAGCTGTTGGTCTCAGGCAACTCCTATCTGAACATACAGGGTGCTTCATGAGAATTCCCCCTGCCACCCTGCATCTAACAGGGGTGTGGGGAAAAGACCACAAGCCCAATCCTCAGTAGGTTCTATTTGGTGAAGCTTTATCAATGGCAGAGGATGTGCCCTGTACTATCGGCTCACGTGGCCACGCCGAGATGCCTGTATTTTTCTGTTTAATTTGCCTTTAGCAGAAGTAGTTCCTCTACATCGTGTCAGGCCATGCCTATACTAGAATGAAGGATTGATGCACCAGAGATCGATCTTCTACTGTTCGATTTAGCAGGCCTAGTAAGGACCCACTAAATCAAATGTGGAGGGAGCCCCCAGTCAACTCCCAAATGCCTTGCAGTTGTGAGGAGTAAGAGAAGTTGACAGGAGAGTTTCTCCCGTTGGCCTGCCTCTGTGGGGCCGTCCCGTTGATGCAAGATATGTTAACGCCAGTCATGCAATACATGTAGTTGGAGTTGTGTATCTTGCATAGATTTTTCTCCGCCAGTATAAACCTGGCCTTAGCTAGTACCCTTCTCCTCCCCCCAAGCCCATTTCAAGGTAAATAGCCCTTAAGCCCCCAATGGAAAAAAATCATTATTCCTTTGTATAGCAGCTCATATGGCTGAGTACAGAGGATGTCTGTCCAATGAAGCAAGTGTGGTTAGTAAATAGGATTCGCCCCCATTCTTGGCTCTTAGTCTCCTGTTTCAACAAAAATACCGCAGCGTCAGGCATTTGTTTTGTGTGCACAAGAACGGGTCTTTGTTTAAAGAGAGCCTTGCCCTGGGATGGATGAAATGTCAAATTCCATGGCCAGCAGCTGATGCTTCTAAATTAACCCCCACTTTGGGTCCTGTAAGGGGTTCTGCGGGTGCTGCTTTGGAAGGAACCATCGAGAGAAACAGTACATCGGCCAGCCACCGAGAAAGGCCGCAGACGCCGACGGCTTTGGCATGGGCACAAACAAGAATCAATTCTATGGGAAGCACAGATCTGTCAAGCTGGGATTTCCAAAGGTGTCGGGAGCCCAGGCCCTACTGAAATGCAGCGAGGGGTGGCCTCCTGGGAAATGCAAGTTAGAGGGGCCTATACATGCACTGGGGGGAGAAAGCCAATGTGGCTGTTTGAGCAGTCCTGCGTGTGCACTACAATCTTCAACTGAGGTAAGGGCAGAGTTCAGTGACCGAGCTAAATCACGCCACGGAAAGAGGTCTGAACGAGACAGGTCTAGTCCCCACCCAGCCACATCTGCAACGCTGTCTGTGAGCGCCTCCACCGGGCACCCATTAAAGAGCCATGTAGCCGTTCTTACTTCTGTAGTAGTCATGGGTTGCCACAAGTGAGCCGCTGGATGGGATTGCTGCCATGTTACTTGGTCTTGGTTCTTGTGCCGATATAAACCCTGCAAGACAAAAGCAGCGAGCCTTCAGATTATGGGCAAGTGGAGGACCACATCCCACAGGGAGCAACCAAAAGTGGCATAAGACTCAAAGTATCTTCAATTACCATCATCATGAAGCCTAAATCACAGGACAACGTGCAAACAAGGGCGAGAAGGTATGCAACACAAGACATCATCCCTGGAGATCCTCGAGAGCTCCTCAAGCTAATATCTAATGTACAGGAAGGATTTGAATACATTTAGCCTGCAACCTGAGAGCACACTAGTTGGAATTCATTGTTGAGGCGGTTCTATGTTCTTGGTCTTCAGACTGTATTAAGGTGAATTGTTCTCCTCTGTATGCAGTACCACCATCCATGGACTAATACTTCAGTGGTGCAAAGTATATCTTAAAGGAAGCCAATCAAGGACAGACATCATGAGCAGATCTTGTGCATGCAAAAATGAGTCCATCTTGGAGAGTACATTTTACCATTTCCCTGAAGGTATTTCATGTAGCTGCAATGTAACCACCTTGTAACTTACATAAAGTCAGGAGTTATTCAAAGTTGGAAAATACTATAGAATAGTCAGATCCAGTTTAAGCTCATTCTTGTGTCACATATAGACAGTAAACTTCCGATAATCCAGCACCTTTAGGACCCAGGGGGTGCCGGATTATCAAATATGCCGGAGTACCGGAAGGGGGCTTATGAGTGGTCTGGGGCAGGGTGGGAGGGGTCATCAGGGAACTGCGCAGCGTGGATGGGGGCGGCACTGCAGGACCAACCCAGCAGTACTCCAGCTGCTCTGCCACGGTTTCCCCAAGTCCGCCACTGATCAGTTTCAGCAGCAGCAGACTTGTGGAAGCTGGGGCAGAGCTGCTCTGCCCCAGGCTGTCCCAAGTCCCCTGCTGCTGAAACTGACCAGTGGTGGACTTGGGGAAGCCGGGGGCAGAGCAGTGCGAATTGTCCAGCTGGCTGGAGCACTTCTGGGTTCCAGTTTGTGCCGGACTATCGGGAGTGCCGGACCACTGGATGCCAGACAATTGGAGTTTTACTGTATTTGTTGATTCACTTGAGTTTTATTGACTGCATCCCCAAGGAAGTTAACTCGCAAGACTGCGCATATTAGTGACCAAAACCCACACACACGCTAACCACATCCCCAAACAAAGCCATGACTCCTTGCATTGAAGAGCTAACAGTAGTGTTAACACCCCAGACAGGTTGATGGCAACAATGGTGTCATGATCCCTTTGCTTTTCCTCCCTACACTCGGTATATTAGTTGAATGAGCCCACAAACACTAGACACCCACTACCTCACTTCTCGCAAATCACAATTCAATGCCACTGCTCTAATAGTGGACACTTGCAGACTGCAAAGTTGTTTGATCAATCCCATTGCTTAACAAAACCAAGCAATCAGAAAACAAAAACAAACAAAATCATCAAAGCTTAACATGAGGAAGTTACCCTGCACCCAATATCCTTGAATAGAAAGAGGCCAAGTTACTTATCAATTGTTCTCAGCCCTATAAATGAGTAGCTAGAACTTTCCAATAATCAAGTGCTACAGAACATTTAACACAAACAATCTACGAGAGCAAGCTAGTCACATCTCTAGAGCACCCGCCAACAGGGATGTTAAAAAGCAGGTAACTGAGACCGCTGAAAATTTCAGCAGTTACAACATGTACTTGCAGCATGGGGCGGCAGCCAGCTTTCCGGGAGCCACTGCATATCGGGAGCTGGCTTAAGCCAACTCCCAGTGTGCACCAGCTGCTGCCGCTAATACAGAGCCAGCAGTGCCGGGTGACAGCCAGCTCCCTGGGAGCAGGCCGGGAGCTTGTGTGTAACCGTTCACGGTAACCAATAAGCCCAGGCTTACTGGTTAACCGTGTAAACACAAGTGGCGAGGAGTCCTGTGGCAGCTTTTATAGACTAACACATCTGTTAGTCTATAAGGTGCCACAGGACTCCTCACCACTTTTGCAGATTCAGATTAACATGGCTACCCCTCTGATATGTGTAAACACAGTTATCCGGTTACATCCCTACCCACCAACAAGACAAGTTTCATACCCCATACCGCATGCTCCATCTGTTCTGTAGGTTGGTCTCATCAGCTGAGTACACAGGTTTACAAACACTTGTGGAAAGGCAGGAAAAATGGCTCACTTGAAATCACTCCCCTCCTTCCAAAAAGCAATATGTACAGCTTAGGGAGGGTTGAGGATGCAGCCAGCTTGGGGACTTGGTTCAGTTCCCAGCTCTACTACAGACTTTCTGGATAACCTCGGGTGTGTCACTGTGCCTCTAAGCCTCACCTGTAAAAATGGGGGTAGCATTTCCTTTGTCCCATTTATTCACATTGCACCGTCTCTATGGCAGGGACATGTACAGCACCCAGCATAATGGGTTCCCCACCGCTACCCTGTGTTGTGACCTACAGATGCTACTTAATATTAAAGAATAATAATTGTGCGGGGCTCTGTTTCTGCTGCGCTCTTACCCCATGTGCACTACCAGGCTACAACTAGAATCATGGAGAAAACAAACATGCCCCTGTACTGCAACCACTCAGTGCTCTGCATGGTCTTTGGAGCACCCAGCCAAGAGACAAGTTCACTCCCTCCCATCAAGGCAACAGCACACTAGTGTAAGTGGCACCTCTCAGAACCCATTTTCACCATTAGCCATGAGAACAGGGTATAAAATATTAAGTAATAGTCTAGTTTGGCTACAGGCACCTACTCCGGACAAGTGTCAGCAATGCTGACATCACACACTTCTGCTGGCCTGCAAAGGAAGGAGCGGCTAGCTGGAAAAAAAAGGGGGGTTTTGTCAGGGCTCCAGCCAGCGCTACCAAAACCCACAACTTTAGATTCAGAGATAGAAAAGTTAAAGCCCAAGACACTGGGTAGTTGTCAGAACCATCTGTAGGTGCTGAATGGTACAAAGAAAAGAAAGCTGCCATCTGAAGTGACTAATAGGGTGGCAGGCAACCTTTCCTTCCTCACATTGTCCTTTCCAAAGTGCCCATCCAGCTAACTGGGCCACAGCAGCTGTGCTACTTGTAAGCCACAGCCCATCTGCTTAATGGAGGGTTTGTGCACAGGCACATTACACCCCTTTCTTCACACCTAATCTAGCTTCAGTCTGCATGCAGGCAGATTTCAAGGTTCCCCCCCCCCTTCTGATTTGCCACCATGGCTGCTAAGAGGTTCCGCACCATGGAATCCCCTTCTGTCTGTGCAAGCCAGAGGCAGACTGTTAGTCTTCCAAGCAGAGTACAAGACTAGACTTCCTCTGTTCACTCTGTTGATAAGTCAAGGAAACCAAACCAGGGAAGTGCAGTCGCGCCAAGAAGCTGCTCTAAACAATTAACACACAGGGATAGAAGCTGGAACCTGCAGCACAGCCTGTGGGAAACATCCCACCAGGTGGATCGCACCAAGGCTGCTACTTATCAGGCAGTTGCTCTATCAGACACAGGACAAGGTCTGTTTGAGCGGGACAAGCCCCAAAACCATCATCCCCTGCTGCTGCAGATTACAGGGCATGCATAGTAGCTGGAGGGAACTCAGCACAATCTGATCATGCAGAACACAGAGGAGGGGCAAGCAGACCGGAGGAGCAGGTTATGATCTAGGAAGCAGGACAACAAACAGCTCCAGGACAAACTCCACCCCCTTTACAGCACAGCTTCAGGAACACCAGTGACAAGGTCAATCCAACTATTCCAAGCAAGGAGGCTCTCTGGAGCCCACCACATGTCAATGGAGAGAAGAATGGTTAAAGGGGCAGGCTTTAATTCAAAAGTTCAACAACAAAAGCAAGAGATTACTGAAATGGAAGCTCCATATTATAGAACGTTAGCAGCAAGAGGGACCTTGACCAAATACAGCTCTGATATTTCCACATCCCTCCCCTTATCATAGCACAGGCTGAACCTCTCTAGTGCAGCACCCTCGGGACCTGACCAGGGCTGAACCAGAGAATTTGTAGGACCACAGGAGGTCAATAGGGTCCAGCAGCATTGCCAACACTTCCACTGCTTACTGGGCTCAGAGAAGACATTTAGGGGTCAATTAGAGCTAAACAGCACAGAGCATTGGGGGCCAGGACTGGTGGTTGTAAACAAATTTGATTGAACTCCAGGAAACTAGTGATGTAAAATCCCATTTCATCAGTGAAACATACCAGTTAACTGGTTAAACAGGGGTGGGCAGCAGGCCACTCCAGCTGGGCACCCCGCCCACTGAGGCCGCTTTGGCGGGGGGGGGGGGGGGGCACCCCACACCCAAAGGGCCCAGCTGCGCTGGAGCAGGCCCTACCCATGCTGGGTAGGCAGCTGCTCCAGCCCAACCTGACTATCAGTTAACAGGTAACCATCACCCGATGGTGATGTTCAAGGGTTAACCACTGAGATCCCTATAGGAAACTTGGCCACACTCAGGATAAGTGACATCATGATGGACCACAGACATTACTGGACGGAATGCCAGACTAGAAATGTTTAGGTACAGGTTGAACCTCTTATGGTCTTTAGTTTATCCTTAATACTCCTGTGAAAAGGGGATGTGTTACCCCCTATTTATTTACAGCTAGGGAACTGAAGCTTAGATTAAGTGACTTGCCCAGGGTTGCACAGGAAGTCTGTGGCAGAACTGAAGATGGCTCCCCCAGTCCTAGGCTAGTGCTCTCTCCCAGCACTTTAGATGCTGAAAGGGGCTGCACATTTATGGAGCCAAGGAACTGCTTGATCAGTATGGAGGAAGAGCAAACAGCTTTTCACATTTTTCAGCATTTACTTACCACAAGTGGCGGAAAAAAAAAGTGTACAGAGATTTTTTTTTTTTTTTGGAGGCAAAATTGAAAAGGGGAAAGTGACCAGAACATCAGTTGCCAATGAAGGATGTAGCACCAAATAAAGTTCATTTCCTAGTCTGCGTTTAATAGGCTCCATGAAAAAACAAATCACATCCCAATTCCAGCCAGATACATTTCACTCCATGTGCCACATTATATGGAGGAAGGCACAGGGTCTCCAAGTCAGAGTTTGAAAGAAAGAAAACAGATTATTTGTACTTGGCTGCTAAAACCTTAAAGTAAAGCAAATGTTCCTTTTAAGTTTTTCTGCCCGGGTGCAGAATAAATTTTGTTGTACACCAAGGTATGTGCAAGTGTGCACCACCAGTAGACACACATGCTGCTGGGGGTTGTCAGCTGTGGGGGCTCTGCTAATGAGGTGGGTGGCATCTGAAACTCTCCCACATGGCCACCCAAGCACTCAGCTTACAGGGAACACTGTTCAGAAGTTTGAGTGTGGTTTTACACCAATTTATTTCTCAGAAAGGCATTTCTGCACCGATAGAACTCAGTGCTTAAAACTTGACTGGAATAGTCTAGTATAAAGGCTCTCCAACTGAGATTCAGGGACTACCAGTGGTTTGCAAACTCCCTCCATTCAGATGGATCGGGGCTCGCTTCCTCTAAGGTGCCTGCCTGGGCAGCCACACACAAGGGGATGAAGGGCCACTCACGGAATTAGTGGTTCACAGGCAACATGGCACTAACTAGGTGCCTGGATCCTGAATATGCACATGTAAGGTGTAGTGGTAGCCTTTGGGGTGGGGGAGGAGAGAACAGGGAGTAGGTGGGACAGGACAGCGAGGTGAGAATGAGAAGCTGCATGGGGGGAGGGGGGGGGAGAATTTGATGCACAGGGCTGTGGCAGCCAGAGAAAGGTGACTCTCCCCCAGTTCCAGGAGTGGCTGCCAAGGAAAGACTGCCCCCCCCCCCCACTTCCCTGTAGCCGGGGGTGGGAGCAGAAACCCCCTACTGATACTATCAAGAGTGGTGTGCTTTTATTTGTAGAAAAAAAATGTTTATTAAGTTTTAGCCACAGCATGTTACAATTGGTGAAGGATCACTGAGTGGTTCAATGAGACCCTCAGCAATTTTCAAGTGGCCCATGGGAGAAAACAAGTTTGACAGGCACTACTCTAGTATTAAAAAGGCAGCCTCTGGTTTTAGTACTTCCCAAACCGTGGTACATCAGCTTGATGCTCTATCCATTTGTTCTAAGATATTTTTAGGACAACGTGTGAACCAATCTAGTTAAAAAGGATTTCCAGGACTAGCTTTTAGAACAATACATGGAAGTAATAGTAATGTTATCAGCATTCAAGCATGTTGCTGCATTAAAGAAGTCCTGGTAGATGGGTTCAATTCTATCTGGTATATCCAGTGTTTTTACTTGAATTACCAGACTATGGAGAGTAAGTGCTTTGATCACAGAATGGAAGTGAAAACCGATGAAGAATGACTGAACTGCCTCTGAAATTGTTTGATGAAGAGGTAACCGCTACATAGGAACCAACATGGAAAATAAAATTCTATTCCCCTCCCAGCTGTGGGTCTAGCAAACTTGCTTGTGTGGTAACAGATTTATTTCTGTGCTCAAGGAAATCTCATGCCAACCAAGGTACCTGGGTCCATCCAGTATAAGATTTGTCAAAAAATGAGCCTGGTAATGCAACTGTAAGCAGTGCTGTTAGCACTACCAAGGCAGTTGGTTCATCTATTTAAGCGTTCACTGCCTGGAAGAACTAATGTTTCCCTGAAATCTGGTTCATACCAGTTTGATCAGACTCCTCTTAACTCGTGGCCTTTCCCTTCATCCACAGCCTGTTCGAGGTGGGAATACAATTAATGCAAAAGAAAGAACAGCCAGAGAGCTTGCACATTTCTTAGTTGGAGTAGAAAAAAAAAATTAGACTGCACCTATTCATGGGAGGGGTGGCTTTAGTATTTTTAGAAGGCGACGTGGGCTGTGGGGGGTAGGGGAGTGACTATGGTTATGTAAAGGGAAGGGGGGAAAAAAATCATTAAAACAGACTGTTCGGCTTACAGCTGGGGAGGGAAGGGGCAGGTCTTTTGTCTCTTAGAGAAATCTTTACTTGCCTGCAGCTGGGGGTGGGGAACTCTGCTAGAGCAGAGAAGCTGAAAAAAACCGGACTGAACTGGCTCGCAGCAAGCTAGAGGAAGCCCCATCCCATCCCCCTCGCTTAGCTTCCGAGTGTTGTATGTACTGTACTTCGCGGGCGTGATCTTGCTTCCACCAACTCGCTCGCTCGGCACGTTTCTCAAGTCGTTTGCGGGGAGGGGGGGGGGGGGGGAGAGGAGGAGGAGAAGGGAAAGTGAAAAAGCACGTCAAGGGCTGCTGCTCGGTCTCCCATCCTGAGTCAACACAAGTCACAAAAAAGCGGTGCTCGGAGCACAGGAGCTGCTGTGCCACCCGCAGCTCTGCGATTGGCATGGAGCAGCTGCGGTGACAATGCCCTAGCAAAGCTGGCTGGGGTGAAAGACTCCTGAGACGCGTGTGGCAAGGCAGACCAGACAAAGACAGCTCAGCAGAGCAGGCCCAACACATGGGAGCGTCGTTTCCGGAAAGCACACAGTTGCCAAAAATCTTGAACGAACTCAAGCGCCGTTCTCCTCAGTTCAGACCGGCTAGTGCCAGCCCAGGCTGGGCGTGGAACGTCGGGACACGGGCGTGGAACGTCGGGACACGGGCGTGGAACGTCGGGACACGGGCCCTACCCCCTGGTAAAACTCCATCCATGTCACTTACAATGGGACTAAGCCCATTCCATGCCTGTTTCGGGGAACCCCCGTTGGTCCTGCTTCTCTCTCAAAAACTTCGCCCACCTCTATTTGCCCCCTTCTTTTTTTGTTTGTGTGTGTGTGTGTGTGTGTGTCCCCTGCGACAGTTTCACCGTGGGGGGGGGAAGAGATCTGTGTCTCGGTACACGGCCAAGCAAACGAGGGAGGAACTCCTTTCCAGATGAGAGGGAAACACTTAAAAAAAAAAGCCTTTAAAAGGGAGATCTGGTGCTAGACTGTCCTTGCTTCCCCCGCACAAGCCAGACCTGGCAGCAGAGAAAACACAGCAAGCCGCCCTTTTGTCAAATCAACACAACGCTCGGTTTCACAACACTGCAGTCGCACATACACACGTGTGAGCTGCAGGTCCCCCCCCACACACACACACACACCCGGCCGCCCTTCTTGGAGGCATCCCCGGCTCAGCTCCCCACCAGTTGCTCAAAGTTTCCCTTTCGCGCAGCAATTCTCTAAAGCCCCAGCTAACGGGGGAGGAGGGGATGGAGAAGAGAAGAGTCCTTGTTTTACCTTGTTTCTTTCTTTTCAGCGCTGCTCCCAGCAGCAGCAGCAGCACCCTCACGGCTTGAGATCACAGGTGGCGAGGCTCAGGGGAGTAAACGCTAGGCTACAGAGCCCATTTGCAAAGGAGATACCGGGAGTACACTCCACGTCCACAAAACACAGCCAAGGTCTAAGGGATTTCAGAGGCGGCGCAGCGCGGGTTTATATAGGCTGGAGTGCAAGCCGCGTCACAGCTCGTGTAAACGCTGGGGACGCCTCCAGTGGGAGGGGAGAAAGGAGGGAGGTCCCCACCCCTAAGATAGGGGGTAAGGGCTCTCTCGGCTCAGGGTCGGGACGTCTGGAAGGCTCAGCTCCACGGGTTATTGTACAAACTGTCCTGTGTTGTTATTTGGTGTCTTCTGCATCACTGACCCCGAGTTCACAAATTCAGCAAGCAAGTGAAACATGATTCGGAGGGGGTCAACTTGCAGGTCAAAACCTGCCTCCTCCTCCTTTTGCGAGGGGGAGGGGGGAAACAGGCAACGTTTTGCAAACAGCCCAGCCCCTTACAGGCCATTCTAATCATTATTAAATTAATAGGGCAAAATCACCCCCATGCAATTCTGCTCTAGCGGAGGGTGTTCCGCCCTGATATGAATCTGGTTTATTAATGTCATTACATACATAATAGTAGTTTTGGTCTGGTTTTACACTCATCTGTGCAAACAAATTAGTGCAAAATGAAGCTAGCAGAAAGGGGAAATTGAGGTCTAAGTACTGCACTGATTTCAGGGGTTCACCTGCCCAGAGCTTCCTGCGCCTCAATCCTACAAACACTGCTGTGAATGTAGTCTCGTATGTGACCCTTTAGCACCATAGTTTGGGAGGGCCTCAGAACTGTTAGTGGATTGTATTCCCACAACCTCCCTTTGAGACAGGGAGGTATCATCTCTGTTGTGCAGATGTGGAACCAAGTGATTGAGTGAAGTCGTGGCCGTGGCTGAACTGGAACTGAAAAGGGCTGCCAGACGGGTTCCCTTATGTTATGTGCACTTAAGTCACTACACAACTTTACTCAGGTGACTAGTTCCATAGATATAAGTGAGACTGCTCATAAGAACGGCCATACTGGGTCAGACCAAAGGTCCATCTAGCCTGGTATCCTGTCTGCTGACAGTGGCCATTGCCAGATGCCATAGAGGGAATGAACAGAATAGGTAATCATGAAATGATCCATCCCCAGTTGCCCAGTCCCAGCTTCTGAAAAACAGAGGTGAGGGACACCATTCCTACCCATCCTGGCTAATATCCACTGATGGACTTAACCTCCATGTATGTATTTATCTAGTTCATTTTCTGAACCCTGTCAAAGTCCTGGTTTTCAAAATGTCCTCTGGCAAGGAGTTCCACAGGTTTACTGTGCTTTATGTGAAGAAATACTTCCTTTTGTTGGTTTTAAACCTGCTGCCTATAAATTTCATTTGGTGACCCCTACTTCTTGTGTTATGGGAGCAAACAAATAACTTTTCCTTATTTACTTTCTCAACACCAGTCATGATTTTATAGACCTCTATCATATCTCTAGTTTTCTTAGTTTCCTCTTTTCAAAGCTGAAAAATCCCAGTCTTATTAATCTCTCCTCATATGACAGCCGTTCCAAACCTCTAATCATTTTTTCCCCTTTTCTGAACTTTTCCAGTGCCAAAATATGTTTTTTTCAGTTGAGGCAACCACCTCTGCATTCAATATTCAATAGGGATGTAATAGTGTAGTTGATTAAGCAATTAACTGATAAGCAAAAGCTTATAGGTTCATGCTAAAGACTACATGCATTTCCCTACCCCCCCCCCCGGTACATTTTTTAGCAGGCTGGCCAGCAGCCTGGCTCAGTCCTGGCTTGCAATGTGTCCGGGACCTACCCCTGCTGTGGCTCTGCAATTAAAGTGTATTAGGAGTCAGGCGGGCAGGCAGCCTGGTTCAGCTCCAGCTCACGCTGGGTCCAGGAGCTCAGACAGGGGCTGCTACCACCCCATGCTGCTGCCTCAGCAGGCAGCTGGTCCACAAGGGGAGCTGGTTTTTAAACTGGCTCCCCTCACAGACCAGCTCCCTCCTGGCATCCTAAGGCAGTAGCGCAGAGGGCTTCTCGGAAGTGAGGCTGGAGCATACTGGCTGCCAGCCCCACCCCTGAAAACTATAGAATAGTCAGCTAACCAATAAGAATTAATGAGGTTACTCGACTATTCAATTAACTGATATTTAACATCTCTAGTATTCAAGATGTGGGCGAACCATGGATTCATATGGAGGCAATACAATATTCTCTGTCTTACTCGCTATCCTTTTTTTAATGATTCCTAACATCCTGTTTGTTTTTTTGACTGCTGCTGCACACTGAGATATTTTCAGAAAACTATCCACGCTGACTCCAAGAGCTCTCTCTTGAGTGGTACTCACACAGTTAAGTTATGAATGTTTTTCTGTGTTTGCAGGATCAAGTTCATGTGCAATCCGACACAAATGCAATTCCATGCTATGACATAAATCAACACAGTGAAGCAATTGCTTACTTCAAGTAAGATCCTGCAGATCTCCCAGAATATCCCTATTCAGTGGGGGTTATGGAAAGACAGCAGGATATGAATCCCATCAGCTGTTTGTTACTAAAGTCAAGGAAGCCTCTGAGTTTAGGTACAATTTTTTTTTCTCAGTTTAGTGTTGTTAACTCAAGAGTACAGAACTGCTTGAGGCCCAGTACAGGAAGTTCCTGAGCTTAAAAAAAAGCAAAGGACAATTTGTTTTGCTGGCAATTTAAACTCCCTTTGAAACAAAGATTCCATCCATCATAATAGCAGCATCTGGGTAAATTCAAGCACAACTTGTGTTTATGGGCCTAGATTTTGTGCTCCTCTCTTCATGGGCTCACCTGTGTGGCTCTAACTGCAAGATCAGTAACAAGAGAAGCAAACCTCTCACTTCTTCATCTCTCCATATGCAGCAAACTAAGGATTTTTAAAGGACACTTTATTTTTAAGCAAAACTCCACACTGAAATCAGTGGGAAGTAATGCCTAGAAAGCAATGACAATACATGCATTTGGATCTTTTTCATATTTTTAGTTCATGGTCTGGCAGAATAGCAAGGGATTAGGAACAAGAAAGTCCTGAACTCTACCCCAGGCTCGGCCTCTGACTTACTCGGGGGCCTCAGGCAAGTTACTTTACCCCTTAATGTGCCTCAATTTACCCATCTATTAAATGTGCATAATAATACCTTCCAAGGATGTTGTGAGGGTGTGACGGCGAGTTGGGGGTTTCCCGATCCTGCACCCCTGTAGCAGCCAGAACAGTCTCCACCAGCCAGTAGAGTAGAGAGGGGTTTATTGATTTTCCAGAATACAGCATAGTCCATACATGATGTGGCTACCGGGGGCAGGGCCAGGATGGCTCAGGACCCTAGGGTTAGGGTCCATTACCCCTAGCCCCCAGCTTAGTCTGTTCTCTCCATGCTTCCCAGACAGCAACTGACCCTCCCCCGCTTGCAAGTCCTTTGTCCCTCTCTTCCCTTAACTTGTATAACCGATTTTGCTACCATCCTGGGAGCAACAGGATACCCCCTACTGGGCCGTGCTTACAAATAGCCGCCAGTGGGGGTCCCCCACAGCCCACAGCCCAAGCATAGTAACCAACAAGGTACTGACACTACACCACAGAGGGATACTTAAATACTGTAACAGACTTTGAATATAGAAATGCTAAACAAATGACTGTTTACATAATCCTTTGGTAGCTTTCAATGCACATCTATTGTTAGCCAGTTTTGTTTTGTTTTCCTGCATCACGTATGCATGTGGGTGTGTTATTGTAGGATTCTTCAAAAGCATTTGATTAGTATTATTTATATAGCTTTGACACATTTTAAAAATAACACCTAGACTGTTTAAATGTATGCACTGTATCCTTCAGTGTGTTGCAAGAGAATTATATGTCTCGCGATAAAGTAAAGAGAATTAGCAAATATATAAAAGAATAAGATATATACATGCTAAGTTTTGGATTTCCAGCCATTTTGTCTTAGTAAAGCCAAGAGTGTGTCCCAAGTCCCTCTTCAAATCTGTCCTGATATACATCATGTGTCCCTTCTAATTATGCCTAATTATACCTTTATATAGCACCTTCCCTATAGAATTGCCTTATATACTTCAGTGTGTGTGTGAGTGTGAGTGTGAGAGAGAGTGAGAGTGAGCTATGACACATTCACATTCAACACATTTTAAAGGATCAGCAGCTAGTTAAATGAATTGTGCTGTAGTTAAGATAATCACTCTGTCATGGTGATTTGGGATGAATCAAGGCTCCACAGCATGTTGATTCAGGAAGGATCAGATCTCCACCCTAAATCAGTTAACACCTGCACTGTAATATGTATGTTTACCAAAAGGAAAAAGAGTTAACATGGAATATGTCTTGATACGGCGTCTTCTCAGCCCATATCTAGGTCAGTTTGCAGAATGCTACATGAGCAGAGCATGTAGTGTGTTTAGGGTAGTGCTGTGCTGGGCGTACAATCCAAGTCAGTGACTATAAAAAGGGAAGGCTGCCTGGTGTTACATTGCTTCACTCTCAGGAAGAGTCATGTAAGGTGAAATTGACACAGCAGAGGAGCCATACCAGGCCTTGATGCAGTGGGACTGCCATGGTTTTGCTGCTTGTTGGGGAGTTCTGGTAGGCAAAGGAGCTCCACATGCTTGCATACAGTAGAGCAGGGTAGGTGGGATAAAGAGGACTCAGAGGCTGGTTGTGGGAGAGATACGGGTGGGCCAGTGGGTCCTGTTACATTACCCTACTGCAGTGGCTCTCAAACTTTTTGGCCCACGACCCACCCTGTTCAACGCAGATCTTTCTGCAGACCACCAGCCAATCACCAATGATGATAAAATGGGTGCAGGAGCAGGCTAAGGGAGGGTGCAGGGGTGGGAGGTCAGGATGGGATGGAGGATGCAGGAGCAGGGTGCGGGTGCTGGGTGCTGGGTTGGGCAGGAGGGGAAGGGGTCGCTAAGCAGGCTCTGTGTCCCCCGCTGCTCCCATTGGCCAAGATTCCGGCTAATGGGAGCAGCAAGGAAAGTCTCCAGGTGAGCAGTTTCCATGCAGAGCCACTCCGCCTCCCGCCACAAGCTGGATCTGGCCCGCAAGGCTCCCCCTCCCCCAGACAGAAGCTGGCACTGGTGCTCCTATCTTGTGGGGAGGAGGCTATGGGGCTGGAGCGCCAGTGTAGGCTCCCTGCTGTGGGGGGGAGGGAGGGGAGACCCAAGCCCGTGGCCCACCTGCAAGATGGTCGTGGAATACTAGTGGTCCATGGACCACACTTTGAGAACCACTACTGTACTCAGAGAGTCGTAGCTCCTTCCTGAGTTGGGGCTTCAGTAGCCGCAATAGAGAGCTAGTGGAACTGTGGGCGAGAATCCCATACAGTCCCCAGCACCATGTCTACATATGCTGGCTGACTGCATTAGGGGTGGGAAAGGGGCATTTTCCTTTTTACTAAGCATGAAACTCAGCCATTTTAAATCCAGAATGGAAGTCTGGAATTGGCCGGGTTTTCCCTCCGATTCCCATCTAGTATGAGCCTCTTATTTTCCTACAGCTGTTTTTCTTTAACGCAGTGCTTTTCCCGCAGGCGGATTCCATATTGGGTGTAGAAGGCAATACTGAATTTGGCAGCTGGTTTTTGTCTTCACTTAGCACTGTTATCATTCAGGATCATTTCAGGCAATGTAATGTACTGGGCAAAAACATCAGGCATGTATATAACCAACTGGACAGAGCTGACTGGAGCAGCTGGCGCCTCGCCTCTTTCAGAGTCACTGGGACATGGAGGAGCACATTAATAAAGCTCTAGGTTCTAAAGGAACACCATTTGTTACCCTCCCCACTCAAAATACAGGGCACCATTCCCTTTACCTCTAATTTCCTAGAACCTTACCAATGGCTAGATTTCCTCTTCTGAGTTTTACCTTTACTATCTGGCATCATGCCTGGTTATTTGCCAAACAGGAAAATTACATCTCAAGAGAAACACACGGCCACTGAGCTGTGTTCGGGCTTGAGAACAGAGTCACTCTTTGCTTCTCTGATGATTAGCTTGCAGGAGAACTCAGGGAATAGTTTTGATTGGGCTCCGGCTGCTGCAGAGAGGAGATCAGAAAAGCACCAGACTTTGTTTTTGTGTAGGATCTACAAGAACTATAACTTCTGTTTCTTTATGTTTGTAACCCCCAAGGAGATTACCTAGATTCCTGGGGCTCTGTCTGCTGGCAGTTCACAAAGAGGCACACTGGCCCTGGTAGAGAGGGGGAGCCAAGGCAAACTCAAGAGTCTGCCCAGCAATCAATAGGGAGTGAGATGCCCCTCCTGGGGAGTTCAGGAGAAGGGAGAGGCCATTTTTGGGGGGGCCTCTGGAGCCAGCCAAGGCAAGGGTAGGGCTGGCTGTGTGGGGAGCTGGTAAGCCCCTGGCCTGCATGCAGGGTTCCTACTGAGAACTGGCCTCTGGGGACCCGAAAGCAAGATCCCTCCTCTGGGCTTTTCCTTTCTCCACTCCTGATTCCCAGTTTGTAGAGTTTGCTGGGAAACTTCCCCAGCCAGGCTGAGTTAGCCCTCCAGCTCTCTAGGTGAGACCAGTCACCACATGGTCAGCTCTGTGGGCTAGTTCAGGGCTGCTGCCTGCTGCGTGTGTGTCTGGGCGCTGGGCTAGGAGACTACAGTTTGGATTTTAGTACAGTTGTGTCATCTGCCCCTTGAGCCCTGCACCCCTCTGTGGTGAGGGGAAATCCTGGGACCGAAGCCACCTGAATCCTGCCTGAAGAGGATCCCTGCTAGCAGAGATCAGCCCCTCTGCAGTGATTGAGGAGTCCAGAGTCACCTCTGAACCTGAGAATCATTCATGGAGTTTGTGAGTGCACCATCTTTTAGCTAGGGAATTTGTTTTGGGGACCCCTTACTCCCTGAACTGTGTCCTCAAGCCAGGGAGTAAGGGGTTGGGGATTTTATAACCTGCTGCATATTAAACCTGTGGAAGGATTTACCACCTTCTCCCGCTTGTGAGTCCTTTGGGCTGTACTGAACCCAGTCAGCCACACTGCTAAACCACTGCAGAGAAGAATTTTGTGGTCATAGGTCATCAAGGGCCCCAACAAAGTATGCGTACCAACGGGACACTAATCCTACATTTGCTACATCAAGTCACAGGTATTAGCAGCATGGGCACCGGTGAACCTAAAAATAGTGTTTTGCCCTGTTATGTTATATTTGTCTCCTGTTTAATATAATTATTGTGTTGAATATATTGTATGTGTTTGTGTTATTTCTTGGAAGTCTCCAACTATCTGGCAAGTAAGTGGGGATTACCATGTGGTTAGAATTTTCCTCCCAAGCTACCCTGGTGACCCTGTCAGGAAGGAGCGAGGGGGGTGGTGGCACCGCCAAATAAATTCATAGGGAAAAATAAAGAGGATACACCATGCTGAGTGGGTGGCAGGATCCAGAAGAACCCAGACCTGTCCATCAAAACCCATAAGCATATTGGCATGAAAGAAGGTAACTGGGTGGAGAGGGGGGCGCTACATGTTGGAGGGAGTTGTTGGTTAAAGTCATGATTTAAAAAAAAAAAAAAAAACAGGGCTGGATACTAGCCACAGGCAGCAGGTGGAGAAATCTTTTGGCCAAAGGAAACTTCCCACTGGTTTAAATCTGGTAGCATGGGTTCCCAAACTGGGAGGCGTGCCCCCCTGGGGGGGGCATGAAGAAATTTCGGGGGGGGGGGGCGTGAGGCAATTCAACCCCCCCTCTCCATTATTCCCCCCCAGGTTTTGCTGCTATTTCTGTTTTTCGGCCCTGGTCAGTTCTTTTTTTTTTTTTTTTTTCTGCTCAACAAGTTTTGCTGCTATGAGGGGAGGGTTTCTCCAAAATCAAAAAGGGGGCTTGATGCTGAAAAGTTTGGGAACCACTGAAAGTATGCTTCTGTGCCAACCAAACCCCTCCTGGCCCTGGGACATATTGGAGGAAGGAAAGGTTAGTGCTCTGATTTCCTACACTGATCATTTATTGGACTACGGTCCTGTCTAGATAATACACCCATGGCATATGTTAGAGCAGCCTCTAGGCCCGGGGTGGGCAATAATTTTCGAAGGGGGAGCCACATAATGAATTTGTCATGGGGCAGTTCCACCCCCAGAAGGGGTGGGGCCTGGGGAGGAAGAGGCAGGACTGGGCACGAGCCTCCCCTCAGACTTGTCTGAGGCTGGAGGCTTTGAATTAAAACCACAGCAAAGGGCTCGTGGCTCCCGGCCCCGCCACTGCTGCATTGCCTGGCAGCTGCCCAGAGTAGCTGTGGCTGTTTAAAAGGCTCGCGGCCCCAAACCCTACCAGAGTAGCGCTGCAGCTGGGTGCCAGGAACCATTTAAACAGGATCCTGCTGCCTGAGCCACCCCCTGGAATTTCGGTGGCATGGGCAGATGCACTTTGCGGTCCGGATCAAAGTGTTAGGAGGGACGGATCCAGCACCTGGGCCGCATCTTGCCCTGCCCTGCTCTAGGCTGCTCTAACACTGGGACGGGGACCGGGCTGGTCCGCAGGATCAGAGAGCCAGAGGCAGCTCCCTAACATTCTCTTCACTTGTGTACCCTGCACAGATCTCAAGTGCAGGGGAAAATCCAGCCCATAATATTTAGAAACTGGTGATGGCTTCTGATCAGTGTGTGGCCCACCTAACCAGAGAGAATTCCATCAATGGGTGGGGTAAGACTCTCCTCCCGTCTCGGGGACAACAGGGTGAGTTTACAGTGATGTCTCCACTCACACCAGCATGACAGTTCAGCTGCCCGCACCTTCCTCTGTAAGACAGAGTATACACAGCTACCATATCCCATGGTTTGTGTGACTGACATACACACGCTAATGAAAACAGCTCCTTTCATCTGCTACGTTCCAGGCACATACGAAGAGCATCTGAAACCCTTTTCCTTACAAAACAATGTTGCCAACTCTTCATGGGTCTAGGAACAGAACACAAGAGTGGCCAGAGTGGGATCAGATTAATGGTCCATCTAGCCCAGTCTCCTGTCTTCCAACAGTGGCCAATGCTGGGTACTTTAGAGGGAATGAACAGAACAGGTGAGCTTCCGGGGATCCATCCCCTGCTGCTTTTCCTAAAGCCCCGGCTCCCAGAGTCACGTGCGTATGTGAGAATCTCTGCATTTCATTAAAACCAACCACAACAAAACAAAAGTTCCACTCCTCCGGGTTGCAAAGAAAAGCTTCAGAGGGGTCGCCATGTTAGTCTGTAACTGGAAAAACTTAAAAAATAATGAATAGTCCTGCGGCACCTTAGAGACTAACAAACAAAACATACAGAGCATCATGAACTTTCGTGGGCACAACCCACTTCAGATGACAAATATAGAGCAAGAGGCACAGAGGGTCAAATATCAAGCAGAAAAAGAGGACAGGGGGAGAGGAGAGAAAAACTGTCAATTAAACTGTCCCTTCTAAATGAGGCAGTGGGCTGTAAGACAAGCTTGAAAACATGCCCAAAGCACATCCTTAGAAGCCTTAAGTCAAAGAGAAAGAACCACAAATGTATCTCTTTGATCTCACGATTTGAAAGCCACTCTTGCAATTTTTGAATGCTTGGTGTTGGCAGTGCTGAAAGCATCTTTTCTTTCTGCATGGGCACTGGAAAACGTGGGGCTTTTTCATAGGCACTTATGGCATTTTATCAGCCTGTTGTAAATGCTGAGTTCTGAAAAGGAAACCATAGCCCTGTACCTGCACATCATTCCTTCGGGGAGACAGTGCAGTATGATAGTGAAATACTGTGGACGGGTTGCATTGTCTCTTTCATCATATGGAAAAGCCACCTCCCTCTCCCCAGTGAAGGCAAGTAGGGAGTGCCACTAAAGAAGCCAGCTTTTTCCCAACAGCTCATGCACTTAGAGCGGAGCTTATACAAAGCATCTGTGCAAAAGAGCCATGACCTTTTCATTGGGAGCTGCTTTAGCCTATGTCTGCAGCCAACACAGTGCCTTCGGAGACTTGCTGCGCACAATTATATGGAGCCCCAGTTTGGGTCCTGTTGGTGACTAAGCCCTGGTTTGCACCCCAATAATGGGGCCTCAAAACATTGCTCAAACTGCGCAGCAACAAAGGAAGAGACATTTTCCCCTGAATATCAGGATATTTATGCCAACTTGACCAGCAAACATGTAAGGCCAGACTGTCCGTAGCCATTGTGCCAGTGCACAAGGGGAAGAACACACAGGAGGCTTTTTACCTACACGTCCCCACGTTCCCAGGGCGGTGGTTCTAAAAGTGTGGTCTGCGGACCACTAGTGGTCCACGACCATTTTGCAGGTGGGCCGTGGGCTTGAGGCTCGCCCCCCACCACCACGGCAGGGAGCATTGTTGAAGTGGCAGAGCTGGCTTCCTACTGCAGGGGGAGGCAGGGTGAGCCTCGCGGGGGACTCGGCTTGTGCGGAAAGGAGGCGTCTCCGCACGCTG
This sequence comes from Pelochelys cantorii, assembly GCA_032595735.1. Taxonomy (NCBI): domain Eukaryota; kingdom Metazoa; phylum Chordata; order Testudines; family Trionychidae; genus Pelochelys; species Pelochelys cantorii. Next base: position 30,213,984 of record CM064343.1, on the reverse strand, counting down.
CTGCTCCCCCTCCCTGGCAGAGGGAACTGGCACCTGGAGGCTTTCCCCTGTGCTCCCGTTGGCCGGAATCACAACTAACGGAAGCAGCCGGGGGGATGGGTAGTGCCTGGGAGCAGCAAGAGTCACAAAGCCAGGTAAGCGCCCCCCATTCCCCTCATGCTTAGACCCCACACCCCAATCCCCCTCATGTACCCCCCTCCCATCAAGAACCCATACCCCACCCTGCTCCTGCACCCTCCCTTCCACCCAGACCCCCCCAGCCACTCCTGCACCCAACCTCTTGGCCAGACTCCCACCTCCAGCTCGCTCCTGTGTACGGGGAGTTTTAGGCAAATCCAGTAATGTGCCTGAACCACTGTTGCTTACTGCTTAAACTTTAGCAACCAAGCTAACAGGCCCAAATTAGACCTAGACTGCAACTTCTGCATGCTCAGAATCAGGAAAAAAAAGGGAGTTTGGGTGCCACAGAGAGGGCAGCTTGACCCCACGTCCTTCCTGAGGCCCAAATCCCTAGTGAAATCACTGAGCTATATATTTAGAAATGCGCTAAGACATATATCTGTCAGGGCCCCCCAGCATGGAGTCTCTGAAAAAAAAAAACATATCTGGTGAAAGTGATAAGTAGAAAACCTCTTGCCTAACCTTTAAAAAGTGCTTGCCTAACAAGTTTTTGAGTGACATGTTATTGTAATACTAATGGATAAATAGGGAAGGAAAGTTTGAGTTAGGGGGACAATTTTGGGGAACACTTGGAGGGATGCCTCGAGGACTCCTTGAGGACTCTTCACATCTGGATGCATCTTCGTCCCCACCAGCAGACGGAAGACTGGCCATCGGAAGCCTGCCCAGTGTCACTCGAGAGCCACACACAACTTCGGTAACTATCGAGGGTGGAGGTGTTTTACTAACCTGTTGCGGACATGTGTAAGTGCTTGAGACTAAGTAAAGTTTAGCTTTAAGTGAAAGCACTCTTGTGTTGTCCTGTTTGTACCATCCATCTATCGGTCGGACGACTGTGTCTCCCCTGAATTATTTCCTGACACCACCTCTCAGAGAGTAGAAGTTACCGAGAGGTTCGGGTTGAAAGAACCCCGGGTAACACCTGCACCCAACCTCCTGGCCAATGGAGGGATGATAGGGGTTACTATAGAGAACTTTCTGGGTGTCTGGCTGGGGAGTCTTGCCCACATGCTCAGGGTTTAGCTGATCGCCATATTTGGGGTCGGGAAGGAATTTTCCTCCAGGGTAGATTGGCAGAGGCCCTGGAGGTTTTTCGCCTTCCTCTGTAGCATGGGGTACAGATCACAGCTGGAGGATTCTCTGCATCTTGGGGTCTTCAAACTATTTGAAGGCTTCAATATCTGAGAGATAGGGGTGAGGATTATTCTAGGAGTGGGTGGGTGAAATTCTGCGGCCTGCATTGTGCGGGGGGTCAGACTAGATGATCATAATGGTCCCTTCTGACCTTAAAGTCTATGAGTCTATGAGTCTATGGCCAGAATCCCACCTCCAGCTCGCTCCTGAACCCAACCTCCCGGCCAGATCCCCACCCAGAGCCCACTCCTGCACTCAACCGACCCTGAGCTCCCACCCCCTCCTGCTCCCGTTTTGTCATTGTGGGTGGTTGGCTGGTGGTCCGTGGAAAGTACTGCCTTGAGCGGGGCGGGCCGCGGGCCCAAACGTTTGAGACCCACTGTCCTAGAGCAAGGGCCAGGGACAATTGCACTACGGTCTCTGGAAAATGCAGGGAGTGTCCCGGGACAGGCAAGATCTCCAAGGGGATCGACAAGGAGATGTAAGGCCATCACCCCACCTATGCTCACTGTTGCAAACCCAAAACGTTCAACAATCATAGGTCAAGCCCCCACCATCATGAAAGCAGGTTAAAAATCACAAGACTTTACACCCTCCTTACCAACATATTGATTCTTTGTGTTTTTCTTCGGTTTCTGAGCCCTTGAAAAGCATTTGAGCCACATTTTCAAGGGTTGCTCTGCAACCACAGAGCTAGAAACTTAACTTTTCTTCTATTAAAAAAAAAACCTCCACACCCACAACGGAAAGAGAGAAAGCAAGCAAGCTGAGAGTCCCATTAGAATAGATTGTGCCCAACACTTTAAGTAATGCCTTCAATATTTTTTGCATGTACTGCATTTTCTGCACTGACACAGGGGGAGGGGGAGAGCCATTGCCCCGAAAGAGGCACCAGGACTTTTGGGGAAGGACAGTGCTCCTCTGAGAGACTTATCTTTTCCTGAGCTGCTGCAGGGCAGTGTGGATTTCAGAGCCATGGCCTATGAGGCGCATTTCCTGTGGTTACTTCTGTTTCTAGGACTGCCTTTTAGGGAGCTCAGAGGATGCTGGAATAGTGTCACCTTTTTGCTGGCAAGAAGAGCATGGGCCACACCAGGGGCCTGTAACTCTGACAACAGCCACACAAAGCCCTGGGATGCATGCAGCTCATTTCAGGATGCTGCCCTGTATCCAGGAACCCCCATGCTCTCTGCAGAGCCTGCTCCTGTTAGTTCTAACGAGGTGATAGGAGGAAAGGAAATGAACCCTGTGGGGTCCATTTGCAGCCAGGTCCCTGCCCAGCTCATCCTGGTGCAGGTATAAAATGGAGTGTGTGTGTACCAGGAAGGGCGGGGGGGAGGGGAGTGGAGGAGGAGAGCGGCCATGCAGCACCCGCTGCTGGTTCTGCACCTGGCACCAAGGCTGGGGAGGTCGCACAGGTCCCTCACGGCCGAGGCAGCATGTATGTGCACCCAGCTGGCCCAAGCCCTGTCTAGCCCTGCAGTTTTCAAACCTTTTCCCCACGAAACTCATGGACAAAAATTGCCGATGCCCATGACCCAACATAATTCTATCTTTTGACTAGAGCATGGGCTCTGGGCAGGGGGCAGGAAGGTGGGGGCTAGGATGCAGGAGGGGACTCTGGGTTGGGGGGCGGCAAGGGGTTGGTGCTCATGCATGGACTTACTTCCAGCAGCTCCTGCACAGTGGCACAGTGGGGGTGCTAAGGTGGTCCTCCTGCCTCTCCCGGCACCGTGGACCACGCTGTGCCCTGGAAGGGGCCAGCAGCAGGTCTGGCTCCCAGCTCTGCATGCGGCTCTCACCCACAGGCACAGACACCCCCCAGCTCCCATTGGCCGAGAATTGGCCAATGGGAGTGTGGAGCCAGTGCTCAGGGTGGGGGCAGCGCACAGAGTCCTGCGGCCCCCCTGCCTAGGACCCAGGCCTGCTGCTGGCCATTTCTGGGATGCAGCGTGGTTTGCAGCGCCAGGACAGGCAGGAAACCTGCCTTAGCGCCCCCGCTCGTCACCGGGTCACCCTTCAGCCAGGCAAACCAGGGCCTGGCATTGTGCGACCCAGTGCTGGGCAGTGACCCAGCCTTTGAAAACCACTGGTCTAGCCCCAAGACGTGGCCTGCAGGTTTTACCACTCAACATAGGGCTGTGAAAGAAGCGGTTGCTTTTCCATTCAGGAGATAACACCCCCTGGTGGAGCAGGAGTGAAATGTTCCACACAGAGACCAACAACAACCTGGCTCCCTCTCCCCACCCAAGCCAGGCTCCCAGTGAATCAGAGAGCTGCAGAGTGGAGGCTACTGGGCAGGATTCGCCTGGCTACGGAGTAACCTGCCAGTGCAGGGAATTCATCGTCAGGGTGCGTCTACACTTGCACTTACTGAACGCAACTTTTGTTACTCACGGGTGTTTCACGCACACGCAAACACACACACACATACACACTGTGAACGACAGTGTTTTGCAGCGGCAAGTGCACGTTCTGAACGCTGCTTTGTCGGCAAGAGAGGCGCTCGGGGGGGGCTCCCCTACGCTGACTAGTAGCGACGGGGCGGGGTCAACATAACCTTCTCTAAAAGCTGCGCCGTGTAGACATTCCTTCAGTTGCTCTGCTAAAGCCATCGGGCCGGGTGCTGCGCCCAATGGGACCAAGTGAACTCAAGGGGCCCAAACATGGGCGGTGGCCAATGGGTGAACGTAGGGCTGGGGGAGGCAAGCCCCCCAGTCCAGCCCTTTCTGCACAAAGCCCCGCCCCCTACGGGAGCCAAGGCCTCTCCCCCCCCACATACACACAGGTGCAAGCCTTCTGCCCCTCACGGGAGCCACCCCAGCCCCGGGGCACCACGGGGAGGACAAGTGGAGCATGACCCGAGACTCCCTGCCCCCGGAGCATGGGGGGAAGAGGGGCGCAGCCCCAGCGTCTACAGCCTCAGCTTGTATGAAGCCCGGGGACTGCAACACTTCGCCCCCACAACGCCTACTGCTTTAGCAAGGCTCCCAGCGGGTCTGGGTGGGGCCATCCCCAGCCATTTGGGAAGGCATTGTCTTCCCCCCGCCGATTCTACTCGCCACGCATGGGCCCAAGTCTGGCAGCTTTACACATTCTGACTAGTGTCTTTGCAAGGAACGGTAGCGGGCAGCCTCCAATGACCACACTTCATAGATTCTACTCCAGAGAGCTAGAGTTTGCCCCTCTTCCTCACATGAAGTGGGCCCGTACTTGGAGTGCAGAAGCCACCGCACTTCTGTTTCTCTGGGACAGAAGGCCGGCGGGGACAATCTTCCCCTGCCGCGTCTGGTGTGGGTGGGGGAAGTGAGGAGCGCGGGGATTCTTAAAGGCGCTTTTTTGCTCAACAAGTTTGGTCTCCTGCTTTTTTTTTTTTTAGCCATGTTCGCGATTTTTGGTGAAAGCATCTGGCAAGCCTAATAGTCAGTGAAACATCCAATGAAGGAAAAGCTCCAAGCTAAATAGCGTAGCCCCCAGTTCCCTCAACTAGGCAGAGGGGTTGGTCCACAGGGGAGAAGGATCATCCTATTGTAATTTAATTAACTACTGTGGGAGAGTCTTGTGAAGAGGACACAGAGTTTGAAGGGAGTAGGCGTGTCAGGCCTTGTGGGGTCAAACCTAGAGACCATCCAAATGCCTGCTAGAAGGAACTGGAATGGTTTGATGTTGGTGTTTGAGAAGCAAAAACAATGGTGCCGAGTTAGGTCATGTTCCAGGTAAGCACCCAGTGTTGGGCAGCAGGGAAAAACTACCTGGGGCAGATCTTCAGCTGGTCAGAGGTGGAGCTCCACCGAGAATGGAGCTCAGCCAATTCACACCGGCTGAGGATCTACCCCTAAGTCTCTGAAATCTCCTGCAGAGTAGCTTACTGACAGGCTCAAATGTCAATCCGCTGCAGCCCACAGTGGGGAGCTACTGCCACCTACGGATAAGAACGATTCCTTCTCAAATGCCATTCTAGCCCTATTCCTTAGTTAGAGGCTGCTCTATCAAAACTGGTGCTACTGTCAGGGGGATCACAGCAGGGCGATCACAGCAGAGGGCCCCGCAAACAAGCAGATCTTCCCATCACTGGAATCAGACACGGTGTAAAAGGCAAGAGCAGAAGAACTCATAAGGGTCAGTTCCTTAAAGCAGCTACCAGCATTTCAAACCTAAAGAATATACCGCTAAGGAAACAGATGCTAATAGACTCAGTCTGCAAAATGTAGTTGTGACGGTGCAAACCCACCAAAATTGAGTGCACAGCAGAATTGAATATTATACCAGCAGACTCCTTCACTGCTGCCACAGCCTGGGCTAACGACGTCTAATCACATAACCAGAGTGTTAGCAAGAGGAGGCAGTCCTGCTGTGTATTGAAGAGGGGCATCTAGAGCAGTGGTTCTCAAGCTTTTTTATACCGCTGACTGGCAAACTCATTCAAAAACTGTTGACAGACTGGCATGGAAATATCTGCATATTCATTATGGTAATCATTTATTTGCATATTTGCATATTCATAATGGTAATTTTAGCCCATGGTATATCAGGCAAATCAAAGGAGGGGGGGACATGATGGTTAACAAGAATTTGAAAAACTGCAGCACACACATATTTTAAAAACCAATAAAATAGTTGCTGGTACTTGTTAAAGAGTATTCTCCAGTCCAAACCTTTTCCCTCAGTTGCACCAGAATGAAAGAGGCCGTAGTTAACAGCTCTGACAGTGCTGACACATTCTGCACATTCATATTTTTCTATGCAATTAATAATGCATGCTGGCTGGGAGGGAGAACGAGGTCACAGGAGCAGCCACCCATCACGCAGCCCTTGGCCCTGGCAGCTGGGGCAACCACCCATCTTGTGGTGCTGGAGCAGCTGCTCTCCACGCAGCGCTTATCCCCAACCAAGCGCCGCAGCCACCCTCCACGTGGCCCGCCAGCTGGGCTGCGTAATGGCCGCCGGAGCTGGAACCAGGGCCACAGTGAGGCTGCCCTAGTAGGGACAGCCTCACCATGTCCCCGACTCCAGCCACAGCACACCCAGCTGGCAACACCACCACTCACCCTGCTACTGCGTAGGAAAGTGGGCAGGAAGCAAAAGTTTTGTGCACGCACATTATGGGGAACCCCAGTGGGAGAGGCTAATTAAAACCTGGGGGTGTGGCCTGGCAATGCGCCATAGTCCAGTAGCCAGGGGTTTGTGGCCCACTGCCGGTCCACAGACCAGCATTTGGGAACCGCTGCTCTAGCAGGTTTTTCCTCTCCAACACGCAGCCCAGACTGGGATGAGCTGGTCCCTTTTATACTGCTCCAGCCCTTGGAGCATGCCCAGTGTGGCTGGGGGGTGGGACTTCCTCCACCCACAAGCCATTAAGCCCTCCTGGCCCAGTGCAGGGTATACACACCCCATCACAATCAGTGCTGTAGTAATCTCCTTCTGAAGGCACTAAAAGATTATTCTTTTTTTTAACCCAGACATTCCTTTAGTTAGTAGATCTTCACTTAAGACAGATGATGTGCCCAGCCAGAGTTCTTTTAACTCAGTACCCATGGGTTGATACACAAAGCCATTCCCTGGGCTACCACTGCTCACATATGTGCAGAACTGCCAAATGAAATCTGATGCAGCTTGCTGACAGCACTGGGCATTCACTGTCATATAAACAATCCAGCCCCATAGATGTGCAACATGCTGTAAGTGGCATTAAAGCAGTATTGCACAGATCTACATTGGGAATCAAGAGGGGATGTGCCTCTACCCTCTTCTGAGTGCCTGATGAGAGTTCTCAGAGCAGCTTCTGTTGACGTGTTACTTGCACAGCTCCCCTGTGCTCCAGGAAAGACAGCATGCCCCTAAATAAATTAATTTTCACCTCTCTCTGTTATTCTCCTCTCCCCCAGTTAAAAAGATTGCATTAGATATAGACACGTCTGCATTGGCTGCCTCTTGGTTGGACACTGTGGCCCATTGCACTGTGCAGCTTTATTCTGTACGGTCTCTTTCAAATCAAGGGAATCTCAAAAGACTTTTGGGGGGCTAAGGAATCAAGCAGTAATATAATAATAGAAAGGGAAGCAAGAAATTAAGAAGACAAGTATTAGGTTTTCAGAGATCTGAATATAGTTGAAGAGTTGCTGTGTTTTGCTTTGGGGAGTCTGCTCTCAATGGCAGAGGCTGCCGAAGAGAAGGTCCTTACTCACAACTCTGTGGGTGCCATCTGATAATCTAGCTGGTGCTAGATGAGCGAAGGGAGAGGGGTAGAGAGGAAGACAGAGGCAAGCTCCATTAGGTGGGCTTTAGTGAGGTTAGATGGGCAATTTTGGATTGCACCTGGAAATGATTGGGGAGACAAGGGAGTTATTTCAAGACAGGAGTATTATGGTTATATTTAGGGGAGCTGTGATGGTCATATGGTCAATTGCACATCCAGGGATACATCAGGGAGCCATCTGTCAAACTCAAAGCAGTCACTGCAGTTTTGACCATCTTACTTGTACGTCATCCACTCCCCATTATTTCCCCTGGGATTTAGTTTAACATCCCAAACTCTTGCCTTAAAAAAATCAACCTGCTACTAAAAAGGAGGGGGGTTCTCCCCCCCCCATGTGAATCTTTTCTTTTTCCCTCCCCATTCCCTGGGAAAAAATATACTGGTCTGAGCCCCAAGATGGGCAATTTTCAGTCTACAACCATGTCATTTTAAGGCCTGATATCAGATGGCTCTCCAGGCCCTGGATTTTCACACGACTGGGGGTACGTCTAGACTACATGGCTCCGTCGACAGAGCCATGTAAATTACTTTACCCGACAAAGGGAAATGAAGCGGCGATTTAAATAATCACCGCTTCATTTAAATCAAAATGGCCGCGGCGCTGTGCCGATCAGCTGTATGTCGGCACGGCACGGCAGTCTAGACGGGGATCTGCTGACCCCAGAACCCTTTGTCGGCAGATCTGCCAACAAAGGGTTCTGGGGTCGGCAGATCCCTGTCTAGATTGCCGCGCCGTGCCGACACACAGCTGATCGGCACAGCGCGGCGGCCATTTTGATTTAAATGAAGCGGCAATTATTTAAATTGCCGCTTCATTTCCCTTTGTCATCCTGCCTCATCTACATGGCTCCGTCAACGGACCCATGTATTCTAGACACACCCTAGGAAGGGAAGATTCCCAAAGAGACCCAGCAGCATTTCCCTCTAGGCCTCAAAGGGCCCAAGCTATTTTAAAATGTGATATTTTAATATCTTAAAAAGCTATTTTAGATCATTGCTATCAGTGTTTCACATCACTGATTATAATTTCTCCCTCCCTCTTGGCTGACTTTGCAGGGAGAGAAGTACGAGAAATACTTTCCCTAAGAGATACTGAGCGCAGATTTCTGTAAAGCACATGGTATGGGTATGCAGTGGCACGGGCTGGTATAAAGCTGTGATAGCTGCTCACCAGAAGGGAACTCTCTACTGCGGCCATCACAAACTCATGTCAATAAAGCCTTTATTAGGGATGTGAAGGTTAACCTGTTAGCCAGTAAGCTAACCAGTTCCGGTTAACCGTTAACCAGTGGGGGCTGGAGCAGCTTCCGGCCTGTTGCAGGCAGGAGGCTGCTCCAGCCCCGTGGGGAGCCCGCCGTGGACAGAGGCTGCTTCGGTCGTCCAGGGGTACAAGCGGAGCAGCCCCTGTCTGCAAGATGCCCAGGCCTGCCACAGACAGGGCTAGGCTGGAGCAGCCCCTGCCTGCGGGGGGAGATGGAGGGGCAATTAAGCAATTAATCAATTAAATGGGATTTTACTTCCCTAGACTTTATGTCCCACCGTGCCATCATGCGTTCCCAGCTTCTTCATCCTATTGGCCAGATTCCTGTGGAGACATAAAGGTCCCAGGAAGGAAGTGAAAAAAGCCAACTGAGAATTGCCCCAGTATGGGGCGGGGGGGGAAGGAGGGGAGGAGAGGGAAGGGAAGGGGGCGGCTATTGGCCATCACAGAGCTGGTAAACCTATCTCCTGAGCAATGTTCCCTCTAATCTGTTCCATCGCTGGGTGGATTAAATTTTGTTACATGCACTGAGGGGCATGTGCGAATCCGCACCCCCAGGAGAAACAAAGCTTAGCTGTGGGTGCTCTGCTATTCAGCCGGGCGGCACTGGAAACTCTCCTGAGCAAAAAGCACCCAGCTTACAGGGAACACTGCTCCTGAACCACGACCATCCCTGCAGCTCCAGCATAGCAAGCCTGTATCTGGAACATGCTATGCTCTGGTTCTGGGGACTGTTGCCGGCCGACCCCAGGCCGCGCCACCCCCATGGCAGTCCAGATTTGGACTGAGAATCAGGGACGTGGCTCCCTGACAGCCCCCGTTCCCTGCTCTGCTGAATTTGGGCCTCTCAGTTGATCTGTGGATTGCTGCTACACACGGACATTGTACTTCTCCTCCATAGGGTCTTTAGCAGACCGAAGCAGGATCAGCTAGGTCACCCAAGCAGATGCTGGCATCTTTAGGGGGGGTTTCCGCAGCCTCCCCCCTCCTCCGCCTATGCCTGCAGATTTTACTCTCCAGGTTTCAGGCAGCGCTGTCCTGGCAGCGTTCCCATGGGATATTTCCCTCCCCCTCACACCCTTCGTCTCTGACTTGTGGATTTAATTCCAGCAGGAGCCCTTCCACCTGAGCCATCCGTCAGTGGAAGATGGTTAGCCCTCCTGCTGAGCCTGGTGCGGAGCATTATAGGCCTTCCTCGTAAGCACAGCTCAGTTCTCTGCTGCCTCAAATCCTTCAGGGGCTGCACAGGTAAATTCTCTGCTCAGATGCTGCTCTGCTTGTCATATACACCGCGCTCTATTTCTAGACAGCCAAAGAAAAGCCGTCCTCTCTGCAGGCCGCAGTCACAAAGGAAAGGAGATGGGCAGGTGGAATTTAAACAAGGAAAGTGCCCCCCCCCGCCCCGCCAGCACGTTGGAGCTGTAGGTTGGTGATCCGCGCCTCCCCACAGTCAATAAGAGCAAGTCATGTACAATGGGGCCCATTCCTGGATGTTAGCACTTGGTGCTGATGCTGCACAGCATCGCTATGGCAACCAGACAGTGCTGCTCTCTCTGCTCGCGGGGAGGCTGGATTGAAGTCCCGTGGTACCCTCATTGTCTCGGGCAGGCTGCTGGCCTCGCTGCCCAAAGGGCCTTTGCTTGCTGGGAGCTTGGGAGTGCTGTAAACTGCCAGCAGCTCATGAGAACAGATCAGGCATGACCAGCCCCGCCATGTCTCTGCGACGGGTGGTAACTTGGTGTCTAAGGCCAGGATTTTTCCCCTTCCTTCTGGAAGAGGGATGGAGTAGACCCAGACTCATAGAGGCTGAAACTCAGGGGGCGGGGGGTGCAGCAGCAAGAATGGTTTCCATCAGATAACGGCTTTACAGTTTGGTTCAGTGGCTCGCAGTCCCGCCCCCCCACACAAATAGTTCCGGCCCCCCTTGCCCAGGCTCTTGCTAGGCTGCTGTGGCTGGCAAACAGTAAGTTAAAGAGCCGATAAGTCTCTGCTGGAAAAGGTGCTTCAAGGAAGCCAGGGATCTGTCTCCGAATGACCCTCCTCTGTTTCTTGCGCCTTGCGCTCCAGGAGCACGTAAGAGTGCTGCCTGCATACGGATGAGCAGCCAAACCAGGACATCTCCATCCTGAAACCGCCCAGCAGGCATGCCATGATCTGCCCTACTGTCCTCTGAGTCTTTGCATTGCTTTGCTGCCAACGCTTGGAGAATTCGGGGATGGAAAAGGGTTAGAAAGATCTGCCCATGCTCCCAAAGGCTTCCATTCTCCTGGGATGATCCAGGACCAATTGACTTGTGCCTCTCTTCCCCAAGAGGATGCACTGAGTCAAGGCACTGAATTGCATCATCCTCACTGCCTTTTCAACCACCAGCTCTTGCTGCAGTGGGTGAGGGCGGTGAATGCCCTTTCCTCCCTAGGAACCTTTATTTTTAACAACTCCAAATGCTAAGCCCTCGAAACACTACCTTTCCCCCAGGTGCGAGCTTAAATGGTGAATGGATTATTCAAGCGACCCAGCTTCCATGGGAAGAAGAGCAAATAATCCCCAGAAACGCACTGGCTGCCTGGAGCATCCAACTTGTTATTAGAAAATGGATGTTATTAGAATGAAAAGGTCATTACTTATACATACGCACAGATACAACCTCACCGGCAGCCAACCAGAGAGCAGCAGTCACAACCAGGGGTCTCAAGACAGTTCACGATAAAGTTTAATTTTAGCTGGATCTGCCTGTGGCATACCGTGTCCCATAAGAGCAGAAGCATTGCTTGGAGAAAGGAGGAGATAAATTTTTTTCTGCATCCTCCTCCGCTCCCCTGAGGGTACAGCTAGACTACAAGTTTTTGTCGGAAAAAGGTACGCAAAATACGCTCCGCATTTTTCAGATTCTTTTGTTGGAAGAAGCTTTTCTGACATTTGGCCCAGCTAGACTGGGCCAAATGTCGGGAAAAAACCCTCTTTCAGAAGCCCCCTTCTTCCTCGTAGAATGAGGAATACAGGGGCTTCCAAAAGAGCGCATTTGCTCTTCCACAAAAATCCCAACCCCCCCCTCCCTGCAGTCTAGCTTTACCTTGAGTGAGGCAGGGAAAACAGTCCCCCAGGACCGGGAATACACGGAGTGACAGAGCATACTGCAAATCATCTGGTGGCATTTTGCGTCTATCTTATCCCAGACGATTAAACCTGCCCGCTGTGCATACCCCAACCCTTCTCTCCATCTCCTATCCCCCTATCCTTGGTGTCACTTCTCTTCTGCCCTTACGGGCCAGGTTATGGTCAGCTCCTGCCCTGTTGTATAAAGAGGCAGGGGACTCCTGACTTTCTGCTCCTGCAGCCACTAACCTCTCCAAAAAGGCCAGAGGACATAGGGCCATGCTCTTGTCTCCACTGAGCATCATCAGCAGAGCTGGTGGGCTCTGGAAGTTAGCCTGAGCTGCACAGTGCTATGATGTTGCATAACAGCTCCACTGCCTTGAGTTCTCCTTGGGGTAGGGCTGCTCTACAGTGCTCTCTACAGGCATAATGAGTGATGGTCCACGCTCAGGAACTGGCCTCTGGGATCATGTTCCAGCTAGACCAGGGCTACTCAACACACGGCCCGTTTGTTTGTGGCCCGTGGTGCAGTTTGGGTTTACACAGGACTCAACACGTGCCCACGGGTGGGAGCCAGAACAAAAAAGTCGTCAATATAATGGTCTTCTGTTGATATGCATTTTAGTAGTTAAATTCCTGGGCTGTCATTGCTCATTAAAAGTGCTGTGATATGGGTGGAAATCGGGTAACTATTGCATTTTATTAATATCAGCAGAACTGGCTTAAATGGGGCCTAAGTGTTGCATAGTCTTGCCTTAATCTTTGTATTTATGCCTGTCAGAGTGAAAAAAGCTATTTGCATATATATATATGCATGTCTATGCAACCACATTTAAGTTGTGGCCCTCGGCATGAGCTGTGAGTATCACCGTAGCCCCCGAGGCTGTCAAAGTTGAATAGCCCTGAGCTAGACTGTTCCCTGGGGAAATGATAGTTGTAGTGCACGCTTCCCAATCTGTTTGGGAAGAGAAATATTCCCCTTTCTTGCATCTCAGCAAGAGTGTTAATCCTTTCAGGCCTTCTTGGGCAGAGGGTTCTACCCTTTGAGATGGATGGCACCTGTAGGACTTCAGAGGCACATCCATCAGCCCTGGAGCAGTGCAATCCTTAGCCCGTTGTTGGGCACTGAAAGCGGGTGTATTGGTGAGTGTACTGGCAAGGGACCCATTCCCACGTACAGATCTGCTTATGTCACCACTGCAGAGCCCCACGGTCAAGGCCAAAGTCGGTACCGTCTTACACTGCCCTCTGGGGGAAGAAGATCAGACCTCCAAAGTCTATGTGGCCTGTGTCTGGCCCAGAAAGGTTGGAAGCCCTAACACGCCTTCGTTTAACAGAGACGATCCTTTAGTTCCTACGGGAAAGTTCTTTGCCTTTGGAACCAGCAGTCCAGAGTCCTGCCCCCAATGACACAGGTTTAAAACAAAAGGAAGTATTTCTTCACCTAACGCATAGTCAACCTGTAGAACTCCTTTCCAGAGGATGTTGTGAAGATCAGGACTATAACAAGGTTGAAAAAAGAGCTAGATCAATACATGGAGAATAGGTCCATTAATGCTATTAGCCAGGATGGGTAGGGACGGTGTCCCTGGCCTCTGTTTGTCAGAAGCTGGGAATGGGTCACAGGGGATGGATCACTTGATGATTCCCTGTTCTGTTCCTTCCCTCTGGGGCACCTGGTATTGGCCACTATTGGAAGACAGGATGATGGGCTAGCTGGACCTTAGTCTGACCCAGAATGGCCATTCTTATATAGTTTTGATTGTGACTGCGATAGCCCAGCGATCTGCTACAAGTATAAAGAGTTAAGGGGGGCTGTAAAGAACTGTCAGGAGACCCCACTTGCAAAGCACAATAGCAAGCTTTATTTACCCTACACTACAGGAACCATGCTGTATATTCTCCAGTGCCATCAACTGGCCCTGAATCTCCCCAGTCGCTATCTGGGACTTAACAACTTGTCCTAGGTGTTTTTTAAACTTTTCATTGAGACAAGTTACAATGAAATGTGTAACTTATTTTTTCGTCTATTACTTATTCAAAGAACCTGGCTAATGATTCTGACGTGATGGCAGGGAAGCCCTCCTCTTCTGAATAAACTTAAAAGGATGACTACGTTTCTAAATACCTGTCTTCTTTTTGGTGCTTCTCATGGGCGTGCACTTGTGTGAATGCTTTTCCATTACAAGGAGAGTCCATATTTTATTATGCCACATTTTTATAGGAGAAGTCAGACAATGTACAATTCAAAGTCTTGCTGCTATCAGTAAAAAAATGTATTTGTTGTTCAGTTTAAAATGTAGATCCCTTACTGGACCGTTAATTACCCAAGTCAGGGGATCTCTAGGACATTGGCATTTTGTCATAAGACGAATCTCTTTAATAATGTATACAGTACCAATTTTTTGTCTGAGTTGTACAAATTGAAGATACGTCTCTTCTTTCCCATGTAGAAGACCACTCATCCAGGCCAATTTCTGTCTCCAAATCCCTGTATCCTCTTTTCATCTGGTTTGTTTCTGGATCAACATCTTTTTCAGTCAAAGTTGTGTATGTTTTTGAAATTCAGCCGCCTATTCTACCTGGCTCCTGGATCAGCTCCTGAAACTTGGTTAAAGATTTAGAGCAGGGCTGGGGAACCTTTTTTTGGGTTGGGGGCTGCTGACCCACTGAAAAAAAAAATCAGTCAGGAGTCGCACACAAGTGAGAAGCAAAAACAAATAAATAAACAAACAAACCCTAAACCCCCGCTGACGTGGCCCCCACCTGAGGAGAAAGATACTCCCCACATTCCACCTGCACACCACAGAGCCTAGAATGGCCTAAGCTAGTATATTATGTGCTCCAGCCCCATGGAGGGACAATGGAGGGCAGGCTGGAGTGCCATCGTGGGCTCCCCAATGCTGGGTGGGGAGCCCTGAGCCTCGGGAGCCAGATCCAGGCAAGCTGGGGGGCCGCATCCAGCCCCCAGGCCTTAAGTTCCCCCAATCTGGTTTAGAGGTGTAAAGCTGCAAATGGGAAGCTAAAGACATTCCAACAGGTGGCTGCGAGCATTCCTGTATTAAGAACTGAATAGTTAGGCTGATTCCACCCTGCTCACTGAGCACCGACACACAGAGGCAGAGTTTGAGGCTGGCACAGGGGGAAGAGTTTCCAGAAGGACTGCTCTGCATGAATGAAACCGTGTTGGGTTGTTGTCACGGGGTGGTGCACTCGTCCCTCTCCCAGAACCCCTGGGCTTCTTGGGACCACAACCAACCCCATGTTTCCTGCAACAAAATTGTGGTTATACACTGACACCCCTCTCACCAGGGCAGTGTGGTCTAGAAGCCAGAGTCTATAGTAAATGCCCCTCCCCCCCCCCCAGGGCAATGCAGCCTAGCAGCTGGAGTCTCAAGGACAGGGGTCTCCAACACAGTGCTCGCAGGCACCATGGCACCCACCAGGGCATTTATGTGCGCCCGCCTAGTGACCAGTGCCAGCCCAAGCCATTCTTGTGTCCCAGGCCCCAGGCACCCAGTGCATGCACAGCCCCCACCCCCCCAGGTGCCCAGCAGCCCCAAAAGGTTGGGGACCACTGCTCTAGGAAACACCCCACTCACTAGGGTATTGTGGCCTAATGGCTGGAATCAGTAATAAACAGGTGCTGGCCCCCTGGCTCAGGGATTGAGGAGGTGGTAGGGTGACCCAGGCCCTCTCTACTCCACCGGGTCCAAATCCAGGGCTCTATTAGCAGTGGCACAGTCCACTGCTCTCTCAGCGGGGAATCCCACCGCAACACGCTGAGAGCCACAGGCTGCAATACCACCCCCAGGCTACTTCCTACCATTCTCCACTGGATTCACTCCAGGGTCCTTCCTCCAGATCCTGTGTAGTGCAGCTGTCTCTCTGGCTAGTTTCCAGATCCGGTCCCTCTGGCAGTTCACCCACAGGAGCTCTGGCTGGGCCTCCTTCCTCCCATTTCCTTCAGTAGCGTAGGGGCCTCGTTGGCTGGCTTCCAGGTTCTGGTCTCTCCAGCAGTTCACCTGCAGGAGCTCAGGTAAGACCTCCTTCCTCCTCAGCAGCCAGCCCAGAGTGAGCCTCCCTCCAGGCTTTTATACCTGGGCTGCAGTCTGAGCATGCCCAGCAGGGCCACGGGGGCAGGGCTTCTTTGACCAAGTGAACCTGGTTAGGCTCAGCTTTCCCAGCGCGGGGGTGGTCCACCCCGGCACAGTTGCAGACCTGCATGAGGCGTGCACCGAGCATGGAATATTGTCTCTGCTAGAAGAATCACATGCTACGCTTTATTCACGTGTATCCTCTTTCACAGAAAAGTCACCATCCTCGCTTGTGTCACATGCTCTTTGCTTTCTCAGTGACTGGCCTGCATGTCTCTCGGAAGCACAGAATGGGGATGGGGGTTTTATTGGCTAGCGGGTCACAATCGCACCCAGTCTATACAGCGCAGCAATACCACTGCACTGAGCAGACACGGCGTGTGCCGAAGTGCACCAGAATGAAAGCAACCTTCATAAACGACAATATAATTGTCAGGGAAGAAGAGCTGGTATTGGCTAGAGAGTCCAGCTGGCTGGGTTGTTGGAGTTTTTTAAGATCTTGTTTTTACGTCGGATGTTTATTTTTAAATTTCCAGCTCCAGTTTGATCAAAAGCACACAGGGTATGTCTACACTGCATTCCTCTTTCGAGAGAGGAGTGCAAATGCAGACAAACGAAATTGCAAATGAAGCATGGATTTGAATTTCCTGCGCTTCGTTTGCATAATTGCGGCCAGCCGCTTTTTCGAAATTCCCTATTTTGAGATAAAAAGCGCTGTTGAGATGCGGTTATTTCAAGAAAAAACCCTTCTTTCGAACTAACCCTTACTCCTTATGGGTGTGTCTAGACTACAGGGTTTTTTCGAAAAAACTTCCCCTGCGTCTAGACTGCTGCTGCGTTCTTTCGAAAGTAAATCGAAAGAACGCGGCAGTTTTTTCAACCGCGGAAAACCTTGTTTTACGAGGAAGAACGCCGGCTTGCTTTTTCGAAAGTACTGGTTGTAGTCTAGACGCTCTTTTTCGACTTTTCATCCCTTATAAGGATATGTATCAGTGGCGGGTGAAGGCAAGCCCAAGCCCCGCCCCTTCTCCGTGAGGCCCCACCCCTTCCACCTGAGGCCCCCGCCTCTTCAGCAACCTCCTCCCATGGATCCAAGCCCTGCCCAACACCAGCCCTGAAGCCTGATCCTTCCTGGCCAGCTGGAGCACCAGGCTTCTGTGTCACAGACCTCCTGGGCAGCCAAAGATCTGGGCTGCCACGCCACAGCCACAGCCCTGCTTGGTGGCCAGGTAGTATAGGCAGTTTTGGAAAAGCGATGCCTTCCCTTGCCTATGTTACCTGACGTCCATGAGGCTATGCCCTGGGAAATCAAAAGGTGGGAGTAAAGGAGATCATCCTCATCATAATGATGATAATTATATCTCTCTATAAAACACTATTTCCTGTGGGACGACAGAGTGACGTCATCATGTCACTCTGCGTCCACAGGCTCCGCCCTTACTTGGGCTCCCTGCCCGGACACTGTTCGGGGATGGCAAAGCCGCCTGGCAGCCTAGCCTGGGCAGATTCTGTCTCCCAAGGGTCCTGCCTACTCAGCTCAGGCCCCAGACTTTCGGGCACCCTGTCTCCCTTGCTCCAAGGCCACTTGCTTGTGCCACTGTCATTCTTGGCACTCACGGGCTGCTGGGCCAGCAGGCTCAGGACACGTGTCAGGTGCAGGGTGAGGCGCCTGCCACCCACCCTCCACCGCACCCCAAGTGGCCACATCCTGAGCCTAGCGCCGAATCGCCCTGGCGAGACTCAAGCCCAGCCTGTCTCCCAAGCCCAGACTGGCTCCCTCCCGCCTAGCCACGCAGGAGGCTTCAGCAGTGAGAGGCACTTCTGCAAGGCAGGCAAGGAGGTGCCCGGCAGCACTGACCTGAACAGTCTGGGCCCCCTTTGCCTGGCACTGCAGCCTCACCCTCCCTCCTCCCACACATAGTTGGAGCACCAGAGTAGGCTTCCTGCACTGCATGGGGAAGAAGCGTTCCCTCTCCTGGGCTGGGGAAATAGCAGCACACGAGTGCACTGTCTGGAGGTTTTCCCTGAACTCCCATTGTCCAGAGTCTGGCAAATGGGAGCAGTGGGAGGTCAAGCCTTGGACCGGCCTGGGGCCTGAAGACAAGTAAGTGCCTCCCACTCCCTTGTGCCCAGACCTCGCACCCCGAGCCCGCTCCTGCACCCTACCTCCCATATAAACCTTGCACCCTCAGCCCCTCCTGCACCCCACTTCCTACCCAGATCCTGCAACCCCATCCCTATCCCACTTGCAGCCATGTCCCACACACTGAACCCCTCATTTTTGGCCCCACTCCAGAGCCTAGGAGGCCCTCAGTATCCACCAACCCTGGAATCCCAGAAGAGTTAATCAAGCCTGAGGCCTTGAACCTCAGTCCTGCCCCTTCCCCTCATGGGGCTGGAGCACCAGGGGAGTGAGGCCACATCAGTGAGGCTTGGGGGGGGTTGGAGGGTTTTTTTTTTCCTTCTCACTTGTGTGGTCCCCAACTGATTTTTCTGTGGGTCAGTGGCCCCTGACCCAAAAAAGGTTCCCCACCCCTGCCATAAATAAAGACAATGTTGAAATCTTTTTGTTGGACATATTTTTCTTTATTTAAAATGAAGCCTGGCCAACAAGGCCCCAGTCGGGGCCCAGCCCCCATCCGGCCTCAGCGTCCTATTCCCAACCCCGATCCTGGGGCAGGCCCCGCAGTCCAGCCCCCATCTGGCCGCAGAAAGGGTTGGTGGTGTCCAATCCTCCTGCTGTGTCAGCAGTAGGGTAGGAGAAGAGGCCACAATCTGGCAGCGGCGGACAGAGGGGGTTGGCGAGCGTAGCGCGCAGCGGGCGCAGCCTCCTAGTTTAATTATAAATTCACTTCCCGTGGGCATCAGTAAAAAGGCATGCAGGTAGTACAGTGATGAGGATGTCATACGGTAGAATAGAAGAGAACGAAGAACTGAATTTTTAGGAGAGAATTTTCATGAGGAGGATGCAGTCAGTTAGAGCACTGTTCTAGGGATTTCTTATAATCTCTGTACTCAGATGGGAATTACCTCAAACAGTGCATTAGCTACAACAAACAGTAAATCCTGGTGTTTTGAATGGTGCCCATTAAATAATTCCTTCTGGAGTCTGTCGGTGTCCGGTTCGGTTTTCCACAACTGCGGCTCAAGATTTCTTCCCTCCCAGTGCTTTTGCTACAGGTCATCAAAGATCCAGAGAAACCTGCATGAGGCAATGAAGTTGGACCCTTCAGTGCAGAGTATCAATGGCTGTGGTTAATGAGACTGATAGATCTTCTACTCTAGTGGTTTTCAACAATTTCCATCCTAGCACTGGTTTTGCATACCGGGATTACCTCACGTAGGAAAGATACTTGTCCCAGTCAGTGCGATGGGAATCCTCAGGCAGAGAATCCTAGTTCTGTTCAAAGTTCTGGCAAGGAGATACCTGCAAGGATGTTTGGAACTTCTCCGTCTCCATGAGCTTCTAAGGATGGTCCATTATGGTTGCTGCTTCTTGCCTGGAGACCAGGAGGGCAGTAAAATGAGCATGGAGGGGTTTTTAAGTCCAGGGTAGGCTCTGGATTGGTTTTGTGTATTTATTCCTCATACCCACATCCTTTCCAGTAATTAAACCTGCTTTGTATGGGTGCGTCTACACTGCACCCGTAGCTCGGAATAAGCTATGCAATTTGAGCTATGCAAATTGCACCGTTTATTTCGAGTTAATTTCAAAATAGCTTATTTCGAAGTTTGGCGCTGTCTACACCACACTTGGTCGAAATAAATCGCTATCCCGAAACAGCCCTGACTCCTCGTGGAATGAGGTTTAAAGGGACGTCAGAATAGCAAGCCCAAAATAATGGGCTTGCTGTTAAGATGCGAGATAGCTATTTTGGGACACTATCCCAAAATAGTGTTGCAGTGTAGACATTGCCTATGTGACCAGCTTTGTGTGTCACTAGCCATGCTGAATATTGGGTTTAGGTATATCATGCAATTTCAGTATATTTTCTACCCCTCGCCAATAATATTTTACTGTTAATACCCTCAAAGCCAGTCCTGAATTATAATTTATATAGCGGTGCTATAGAAACAATAGCAAAGATCGTTAAGCACCATGGGTGACTATGCTACTCTTGAGCTGTCGTTATTAGTGTGGCACAGCATGCACGGAGTGAAACACACACAGTTTGCTGCGTACCTGGCAGGGAAGCATTCAGCATTTCATGATGAGGTATCAATATACCCCAGATGTAAGAGGGAAAGATGCTGTAGAGAGCAGCTATTCCACATCTTCTTGTTCTCCCTGCTCCCTGAGTTTTTGGGAGCCCCATTTTGCACCGAGTAGCATCACTAGAGGTACTTCCAAGTCTGGGATCAGTGGGGAGGATAAAGAGGAACAGCGACTGTCTCTACACGCAGGCTTGGGGGATGACTCTTGATCCAAACGCTTTTACTCAAAAGCGGAGGGAAACCCATCCCCTTCTGGTGGGAAAACAGCCACCGGGAGGGAGTCAGTCATAATCTAGGCAACCGAACCTGTTCAGTCTTTAACGCCGTCTTTTGGATTCAAAAAGAATTCTACCTGCCGATGCACATTTTTAGACAGCTACCACTTTAAAATCTTTTCAGAGGCTGGGCACAACGTGGCTAAACCAAGCCCAGATTAGCCAGGTCTGAACATGGTGTATCCTTTTTTGTACGCTGTACTATTGATAGAATGAGGGGCTGTCACACTGGATTTCATTGTTAAAATAAGACACATGCTAGGCACTAGATTCTGCCCTCTCTTATGCCCGTGTGGCTCTCAAATCACTAGGGCAGCATGGAGGTAAGTGAGAGCAGAATTTGGTGACACAAACAACACATTAAAATTCAGACAGCACAATGCAATACGAGCAAACCCCCCCAGTGGCTCTGTGTTTGTGTGGGAACGGAATGATTACCTACCACCTTATTTTAAACACAGTTTTTAATATGCATAGGGCTTTACTCTTCTTCCCTGACTGTTATAGCTGTGAAGCTGAGGAGGGGCAAATGCTGAAATTAGCCAAACCTCGCTCAAGAAAGTAGAGGATAAAAATAAGGGCTGTTATCTGCCCTCCACTCCTGTCTGTCCTCAAGAGTGGTCCTGCATAGAGCAGGGCATTGGGCCCATTCACCCCTTGTGACCTCAGGGATGGAACTTTCAGACAGGGAATCTATTAGCAAATTTCAGACGATGTCTCATCGATTCGCTGGCATAAAGGAGTGAAAGAGAGGCTATTTCCCTGCAAAACAGAGGCAGTAAGGCACAGATGGTGAGAACAAGGGCCTCGTGCATAGAACGTACTGCTACTCAGACAAGAAAGGATGCCTGGCATTCAGTTTATTCTTCCATCTACTGCACATAATGAGAGAAATTCTGATTCCATTTAAGTCAGTAGTTTTGCCATTGACTTAAGTGGGATCAGGATTTCACCTAATGAGCCAAATTCATCACTAAAGGCTATGGGGTTGTGTCCACTTTACTCAAATGTGTCTATATTATTAATCCTTTATGAATAATCTATATCATTTACACTCACTGGGACAAATTCAGACCTGATGACTGGTCTGAATTGGGCCTTTTAAATCTTGCCTGACAGCCATCTTTTCTGGTTGACACGTGAGCCTCACTGCATTATATTTTATATATGAAAAGAGAACGAAATGGCATCTCATATATAATTTTGTGATCTATTGTGGTTCTAAAATATTAATAGAATGCAGGTTAAAATATAATAGAACCATAATATGACTCCTCTACAATAAATTATTGTAGGATAGAACTACTGTAAGTTACCTGGTACAGATATTATTTAACCCTTAAATGATACAAATTAAAAACATCAGGTCGAGCTGGTAAAATGTGGTATATGCACTATTTGTTGTTATTGTAATTGTGCTAGTACATAGGAGGCCCAGGCATGGACAGGATCCTATTAAGCTAGCTGTACAAACACAGAACAAAATGATGGGTCTATACCCTAAAAATCCTGCTTAGTTAGTATTTTGTTTAGGTCACAACTAATTACCTTTTAACCTGTCCTCTAGCTTTACATTAGAAATTGTCTACATTATTCTTACAATTGCATAGCTCACTCTGTTAATATTCTGGCAACCACATGGTATTTCTCACGCAAGTACAATATCAAGTAACAGCACAAGAAGAGAGTATTTATGAGATATTTCTGCCATCAGAGCCTTAACCACTTCTCATAGACTCATCATATCAAACAAAGCTTTTTATGTTTGATAAATCAATATTCATATCAGCTGAATCAACACAGGTATATATATGCACATTTTGCTTTATTTGTTCATTTGTTCATTTGCTGATAAGCCCTGGTGTTTCCTGCTATAATAGTGAACATTGATGACACTGTTAAATGACAGGTGTTGAATCTAATATTTAGATGTTTCACAGGAATGTTTAGGAGGACTATACAAGGATTTAATTATTCCCAAAGCAGTTTTTGACCCAAATAATCATTAGCCCCATTTTAAGGATGGGAAAACTGAGGCACAGAGCAGTTAAATGACTTGCCCAAGGTCATATAACTAATCAGTAGCAGAGACTAGGCTCGAGACCAAAATTCCTAGCTCTCAGTCCCCTGCTTTAAATACTAGACACACTGACATTTGATGAATCCAAAACCTTATCTGTGCTGCTTGGCCAAGTTACCTAGGCCTCTCTGTGCCTCAGTTCCCCATCTGTACAATGGGATAACAGCATTTCCCTACCTCCCATGGCTGTTGTGAGGATACACAAACTAAATATTGCAGCTTGCTTTGAGATCTACTGATGAAGAGTTCTATATGAAAAAGCTAGGTATGGTTATTACTTATAAGCCCTGGTGAAACCTTATTATGCAAATCTAGAAAGAAATGTTTTCTTTCCCCTTCCAAATAGGCCACGCAAACCTGAACATGCCTTTCTCATCAGAGCTCTGGTTGCCCCTCTATGGTAGTAGTTACAATTCCAGCTCTCCCTCCCTCTGAAGTAGTCCATTGTAAAAGTCTCCTTATCCTGTAGCTTTTCTCTGCAGGTATCTGCTGTCCCTCTCCAGCACACGCTTGCTCCCACCACTAACATGGCAGCCTTGAGGCCTACTTCCTGGCCACTGAGGTGAATTTGCAATCTAATCAGGTCGGTCCAGCCTTGGTATCCTCTCCAAAGTAATGGATGGGGTAAAATGAATTGGGAAAGAGACTGAAATGACAGCCTGGTGATTACTGCCAGAATTCAATTTGTAATGGCAATAGCCTCTCTTGGGTGGTGAGTATCAATCACTGCTAATATGTAATGAGGCCTTCAGCTCCCATTTAGGCAGTTCGCTATGTCCCGCAGCTTTGCGGGGAAACGCGGCCTCCTCCAAAAGGGCCCAGGGACATCAGTGCTTCAGCAATCCAGCCAGGAGCTTCGGTGGGAACTGACAAGTGATGCCACACAAAAGCAATCCTCTCTTTCTCCTGTGAACTTAGGTTTCCAAAGGGAGTCACGCTGGGAGCCAGAGAACAGCCCCATGTGTCTACATCCTGACTGGGGCCGGCCACCTCGAGGCTGGTGAGAAGTTCTCTCCTCGGGCCCCCTCAGCCTCGCTGCTGTCTCTTACGGCTGGTTTCAGCGTTGCGGAGGCTCATCCTCTATAATGTTCTGAGCCCTCCAGCTTGTCCCCCATTGGGACACCCCTGCACCCTGAGCCCAGCCAGATGCCTAGTGCTAACGGCGCTTGTCTCTCTGCCCCACTTGCTGTCATACCCGGGCCCGGCCTTCCTTCTCCTGGGGTTGGTGGCTGGCTGGCACACGGTGCAAATATTCCTGCGTGGCCTGACTTGGCCAGCCTGCAGCCGGATAGAACTCCGAGCCTCCCCTCCGGCCTGCACCCCTCCGCTGCCCCACTGCAAGACACTTCCCTTGGTTTCCCAGCCCTCCTCTGACCCCTACTCTCCTGCCATCACTGCTGTGTCCCCCCATCTGTCCCTCTTCATCTCCCCATATCGCCCATCCCATTCCCCCATCTCCTCATCTCCCCTCTCTCTAGCTGCCCCTCCCCAACCCACCCTTTATTTTTCTCTTCCTCTCTCTTCTGACCCCCCCCATTACCTGCCATCCCTGTTGTGCCCTCCTCCTCCATCTGTCCTCCCTCCCCATCTCCCATTTCCTCTCCCTTCCCATCCCACAACCTTAATTTTTGTCTTCTTCTCCCCTCCCCCTCCTGCCCCAGTGCCACTCATCTCTTCTTCCCTTTTCCCCAAACTCTAGCTCCCCGTCCCCACCCTCTATTTTTCTTTTCCTCTAACCCCCCTTCTGTTGCTGTACCTGCTGTGGCCCCCCATCTCCCCTATCTGCCTCTCCTCCCTTCCATCTCCCCCACCTCCTCCAATCCCATTCCCCCATCTCCTCATCTCCCCTCTCTCTAGAGCCCCCTCCCCATCCCACCCTCTATTTTATCTTCCTCTCCCCTTGTCTGACCCCCCCAATGACCTGCCATCCCTGCTGTGTCCCCCCTCCCTATCTGTCCTCCCTCCCCATCTCTCAACCTTTATTTTTATCTTCCTCTCCTCTCCACTGACCCTAACCCCCCATTACCTGCCATTGTGTCCCCCCCCATCTGCTCCCTCTCCTCTTCGTCCCATTACCCTATCTCCTCTCCCCTCCCCATCTCCCCACTCTCTAGTTCCCCCTCCCCATCCCAGCCTCTATTTTTATCTTCCTCTCCCCTTGTCTGACCCCCCCCAATGACCTGCCATCCCTGCTGTGTCCCCCTCCCTATCTGTCCTCCCTCCCCATCTCTCAACCTTTATTTTTATCTTCCTCTCCTCTCCACTGACCCTAACCCCCCATTACCTGCCATTGTGTCCCCCCCCATCTGCTCCCTCTCCTCTTCGTCCCATTACCCTATCTCCTCTCCCCTCCCCATCTCCCCACTCTCTAGTTCCCCCTCCCCATCCCAGCCTCTATTTTTATCTTCCTCTCCCCTTGTCTGACCCCCCCAATGACCTGCCATCCCTGCTGTGTCCCCCTCCCTATCTGTCCTCCCTCCCCATCTCTCAACCTTTATTTTTATCTTCCTCTCCTCTCCACTGACCCTAACCCCCCATTACCTGCCATTGTGTCCCCCCCCATCTGCTCCCTCTCCTCTTCGTCCCATTACCCTATCTCCTCTCCCCTCCCCATCTCCCCACTCTCTAGTTCCCCCTCCCCATCCCAGCCTCTATTTTTATCTTCCTCTCCCCTCCTCTGACCCCCCCCATCACCTGCCAACCCTGCTGTGCCCCCCTCCCTATCTGTCCTCCCTCCCCATCCCTCATCTCATCTCCTCTCCCCTCCCCTTCTCCAGCTCCCCCACCCCTCCCTATTTTTCTCTTCCTCCGACCCCCCCCCCCCCCGCCATCTCCTGCCTCCCCCTCTCAGCTGCCGCCTCCCCGGCGCCCTGCCCCTCCGCCCGGCTCCGCCCCGCTCGGTACCGCATTGCTGTAGCGCAGGGGGGCACTGCATTGCGCCGGCACCGGCAACAGGGGGACCCCCTGCCAGGGAGATAAAGCCGCCGGAGCCGAAGCGGGCAGCCTCTGCTGTCTGAGCCCGGCGCCGACAGCGGTAAGAGCCGCCGCTGGCGGGCAGGGGGGGGTCCGAGCCCTGCCGGGGCTGGGGGGTTTGGCGGCCCCCGGGGGGCGCAGCGAGCGAGGGCGGCGGAAGGACAGGGAGCCCCGAGCGGGGCGAAGGCTGGCCCGGGGCAGGGGGGAGCCCCGGCGGTGCATGCCCGCCCATGCGGCGAGCTCCGGGCACTGTCACTGCGGCTGGCGGGCGCGTCTCCTCCCAGCTCGCTTGGGGGCGGCCCCCCCCTCCCCCAGGCTGGGGGGGGGGAGGGAGTTGTGGGGTTCGATTCGGGGGGGGGGGAGCAGCGGCTGGGTGTGACCTTGTGGGGGGGGGGCCCCCCCTCCCCAGGAAAGGCAAGGCCAGGCATTTGGGTTTTGCAGCGCGGCCGGGCTTGCGTGCGGCGAGCCGGGTGCTGGGGGAGGCTTAAGGAATGGAGAATTAGTCCCTGGCCGCTTTGAACTAGCCAGGTCCGGGGCAATCCGGGTTTAAAAATAACCCAGAGGGAGGGGGGCCGCGAGGGGAGGTTGGGTCCCAGCAGGTGTTGTGCGTGGCGCGGGTTTTGGCCGTTCCCTGGGATTGCAATTCACTAGATTTTTCTGCCCCGGATGCCTGGCCCTCCTACCCTCCCCCCCCCCCGTCCCTTGCAAAGAAAAGCACTTAGCATCTTTCATCCTGGGGGCTCGTCCTCGTCAGCGGATTGCCGCTGGAGGCGTGGGATGCACACCCGTGAAAGAGCTGCCTGCGTTTTGGTTCGCTTATACACGGGCATTAGCATTAGGGATTCAGTTTCCGAAATGAGATGAGCCAGGTCAGTGAAGGGTAAAGAAGGGGGGGGGGGAGGGATTTGCCTCTGCCCTGGCAGGTTGCTCTGAGGGGGGTATAATTGAGTGCATGATGGAATCTGTATTACACCAGAAAACTTCTCCCCGGCCTCTTTTGCTTTTAAGGGCAGATATGTGAAACTGGATTTGATTAGGCAACAAACTCCTAGGCTCTTATGCTGCTGGCTTAGTGGTGCAAGGTGCAAAGCGACAGGATCCGGGGAAATGTTGAGGCAGATCACTGGATGTCTTGCTTTTAGACCCTCTTTGCACACCTCTTCCATTTGATCTTGCGGGGAGGAAGAAAACTCGCTGCTGCGTGGCCTGGTGGCATGGCTGAGTGTTCTGCAAGCTTCCAGGGCTGCTTCCAGGGAGGGAGAGGGCTGAGCCTGGGTTATTTTTGTCCATTCCCTTTTGTGGGCACCATATTGTCCTCCTGATCATGAGCCCTCTGGGAGGTTTCAGTGGAGCAGCCAGAGTGGTATTGAATGTCAACAAGCCTAGGCAAGAATGGACGCCCAGAGCCGAGCACTGCATGAAATGGAAGCAGTGCGTAGTAACCAGTGGGATTTGTTGACACAGAAGCACCCAGAATAAACAAGTAGCAACCCCCCTGTACACAAGGCAGAGGGGGGAGCTGCCAGGCTGGCAGGGTTCAAGGCATAGGCAACTGGTGCTTGCCAGGGAGGGGGGGTGCAGGGAGGGCCACACAGAGGAGCAGGGACGGAGCACCCCATTTAGCAATCAAAATTTTGGCAGGGACATAGGGGAGCAATGCACCTGCGGGGTACCACCCCACATCATCCATGGTTCAAGGGCTAACTAGGGTAACATGTTTGGGGCTCCTAGGATATGTCATTTCGAATGGGCAGTCTCTGCGGGGGAGGGGCAGCAGTCAGACCTAGCTGCACAGGCTGAAAAGATGGCGACTTGCATGGGGCTCAGCGGGGTTTACCCAGCATGCAGAACGGGAAAAGGAACGGGGTTCGCGTCAGCCACTCCAGAAGCATGGAGGCTCCTTCCGTCACTGCCACAGACCAGGGAGGCAGACAGACGCACCTGACCCTGTCTGGCTACAGCTAGCGTGCTGGTCTCTGAGCTGAGTGCCTCCATTCAGCAGGCAGAGGGTACAAATGTGTCTGAATAGCTACATGTGGTTTGTCATTGTGGGTGAGGCTGCTGAGGAGGCCTGGTGGCCCTGGGTCTTGTTGCTTGTCAGAGCCTCTTGATGTTCTTGTCTGTCCCTCCCCAGCCTCCACGGAGAACAGCTTTGCTTCCACGCTTCTGCTAGCCTCGGCCCTTTCCAGCATCGCCCGCGAGGATGGGGAAGGAGAAGACACATATCAACATCGTCGTCATTGGACATGTGGACTCTGGGAAGTCCACCACCACGGGGCACCTCATCTACAAATGTGGGGGCATCGACAAAAGGACCATTGAGAAATTTGAGAAGGAAGCTGCTGAGGTGAGGCCTATGACCCTTCCCCTCTGTCCCCTCCTCAACGAATGAGTGATGGACAAGCCCTGTAGATTATCCAGTCCGTTCCCTGCCAGTGCAGGATTGTTCCTTACAGTATATTTCTTCCCTTCTCCCTGTGCCCCTCCTCTATCTTCCCTCTACTCCTCTGCCCACCTTTGTTCCTATTCGCTCTGTATCGCTTTGCTTCTGGGCCTTTCCAGCTTCTCTGGCCTTGGGAAGAGAGGACATTTTGGCATTGGCACATTTTCCTTTGGGTTTTCCAGCAGACTGTGGCGTTCATTGCCACATTCTATCAAGGCGACGAAGAGGCTAGCATGATTTGCAAGATATATTGGCCATTGTACAGAGCTAACAAGTTCTAACTGTAAAGAATAAAGATTCTGGAAGGGAGATAAATGTTTGTGCTTTAAGGCAGGGGTGGGGAACCTTTTTTGGGTTGGGGGCTGCTGAGTCACAGTAAAATCAGTCAGGGGCTGCACACAAATGAGAAGGAA
Source organism: Pelochelys cantorii (assembly GCA_032595735.1). Classification (NCBI taxonomy): domain Eukaryota; kingdom Metazoa; phylum Chordata; order Testudines; family Trionychidae; genus Pelochelys; species Pelochelys cantorii. Next base: position 30,185,564 of record CM064343.1, on the reverse strand, counting down.
AAAGAAAAAAAACCCAAACCAAACCCTCACTGATGCGGCCCCCGGCTGAGGAGAAAGACACTCCCCATATTCCCCTCGCACACCAGAGCCTAGGGGGCCCAGGCTAGTAGATTTTGTGTGCTCCAGCCCCGTGGTAGAGCAACAGGGGGTGGGGGGAGAAGGGACTGCAGTGCCAGCACAGGCTTTCCAATGCTGGAGGGGCCAGGTAAGCTGAGGGCTGCTTCTGGCCCCTGGGCCTGAGGTTCCCCACCCCTGCTTTAAGGTAACCACCAACATCTAAATATTGGGAGCTAGAAGGAAGTTTTCTTTAGGAATACATTTTTCCATTACTGCCTGCTGCCGGATTTCTTGAATGGTATTCTGAATCAGCTGGCATTGGCCATTGTTGGAGATAAAATACTGGGATAGATGGTCTGACCCAGTCTGGTAAAATCCATTTACATTCATTCCTGGGTTTAGGATCTCATGTATAGCTTTGACAGTAGCTGTCAAGGTAGAAAATCTGGTTTGAAATATGTGCAGTTCATTTAATTGTATTATTTCTTTTTTTATAAAGACCATAATAATAGCAGTATAATGATAAATACATTTATTTGGCTTTCATCATACTACATACAAAGACAAAATATATAACAAGGGCAAATGCATTGAGTAAAAGGGAAGAAATACCATTGCAGAATGACCTTTTAAAGTTAAAAGAACTTGAAACATGGCAATAGGAAATTCTTGTGAAATGAACCTATTGGGAACCTTAATGCATTGCTGTAAAATGTCTGTGGCCTTCACAAATTTGTTTTTCATGCATATATACTTTAATTTTTCTTAATTCAACATGTATAATATAAAAAAATGCCAGCACTTTTAGAGCTGCCAGTTTTGAACAGACATTTTGCTAACTGTCTATTAACCCTTTGCATTTATGGAACACACCCAGGATCAACCACCTTTTTCTCTACTTTGTCATCAGTTCTCTTTGCAGCTTTCTCAGCAAGAGCTACACCCTGTATCTTAATTCGGTTGGAAAATGGACTGTGCTATTTGCATAGATATTTTTGTCCTGTACCGATGAGGGAGACTCGGTATAATTAGGTTGTTCTTGATGAGACTGCAGCCACTTTCATGGAACGGACACTTTCACTGACTTGCCAGAATATGCAGGGGCTAGAAGCTGCTATTAATAGCCTATTGACAGAGCTTTCAGACTCCATTTTCTGATGCAGTGTTGTGGAGGGTTTTTCTTTCACTAAGTTGCATTAGGAGGAAATGGAGGCCTGCATGAATAAAAAAACAAAACAACAACCAGCATTGCTCTCATTCCCCCTCTCCCCTATGGCTGATACATTTTTTTTTTTTAAGGACAAAAGATAAAAGGAGAGAGTACAGAGGTTGTAGCTTGGAAGGTTTCTTTCTTTATTTTTATTTTTTATCTCAGAACATAACTGTCCTTGATGCTTAGCTTAATCGAGAAATATCTGGCAGTTTCTGGTACTTAACAGTGGAGTCATTGTGCAAAGCTAGATAATACAGGTTTTTTTTCTACACCAGCTCTGGGTAATTGAAGATACACAGTGAAAGGGATCTAGGGAGTAGGGGTGTGTGTGTGTGGGGGGGAGATGTGTTTGTTAAATAAAGGCTGACATTTGTCTTGAAGCTATGCATGACATTGCAAGTTTTAGTGTGATCCAGCACTAATTTGGAAAGACTAGCCTCCCCCCTGTCTTTTTTTTTGGAGGGGGAATAAGCAAATAACCCTCTCTGATAATTCTCAACTATCTCTTTTTCTAAATGAGCGGGAATGTTGTGAGGTATCAAATAAGAAGGCACAGTTGCATGTTGAAAGCATGGTCTATAGAGCTAAGGAGCAGCACCAATGTTCCCTCTAATCTTTTCCATCCCTATACAGAATAAATTTTGTTATGTGCACCGAGGCATGTGCAAATGTGCACCACCAGGAGAAATACAAACCTAGCTGTGGATGCTCTGCTAATCAGCTGGGTGGCATGGGTATCTCTCCTGAGCAGCAGCACAAGTGCACAGTTTAGAGGGAACACTGGTCAAAACCATCCCAAATATGTTCAGACTAGATTCACATCCTCAGATGCTCTTCTGAGAAGAGACAGTTTGTCAGGCAGCATGGTACGCAAGCAGGGTAGTGGTCTGTGAGCCTGGAGACCTGAGGTCTCTTCTCAGCTCTCCCTGTGATTTTCCTCTCTCTCTACCTCAGTTTGTTCATCTGTGAAGTGGGGCTGTTGATACTTACCATCTCTTGAAAAGCATGTTGAGGTCAATGTGTGAAAAGTGCTTTAAGCTAATGGATAATAATCCATCACTTTTATAAATAATTTATCTACTACATTTATCTGACGTAGCCACCCTATTTCACACAATAATTATTTGCATGAAGAATAACCCCGTCCTTTTCCATTTGTAATAATTAGCTAGACAAATTAGTGTGCAAGCTTGGAAAGATCCTGATTATAATCTGAATTTGTTAGAACCTTTAGGAGTGCATGGAAATTCAGAGGAGGCAGGCTTTCTGTGTGCATGACGTGGCTGTTTATTTCCTTGCAGCAAGCAGTAGGTTTATTCAACCATTATAGGACTATACCCATTACCCTCAGTGCCTGAATGCAAAGTCATCCCCAACAGAAATCTATGTACGCGGTGTGCCCTCCATCAGTAATTTGTGCTGCACAAATCGTACACAGGGGAATCACGTCACCACCTCCGGGAGGGAACATGGCAACTATCTAATGAAGGCATTGATTCGGTGTCTGCTGAAGTGCATGGAGATTTTTCCATTGACTCTGATGGCAGTGGACCAGACAGAGCACAGTAGCAGAACACAACACAGTTAACTTAGAGAGGATAAACTTTTATACAGCAATATTAACTTTCATACAGAATCATAGAATCATTGGGTTGGAAGAGACCTCTGGACGTCATCGAGTCCAGCCCCCCACCCAAAGTAGGGATGTTAAATATCGGTTAATTGAATAGTCAAGTAACCTCATAAATTCTTATTGGTTAGTCGACTATTCTATAGTCCCTGAGGTGGGGCTGTGGCAGCAGCCTGTGTCTAGGGCGGGTCTGAGCTCCTGGACCTGGTGTGAGCCAGAACTGAGCCGGGCTGCCTGCCCGCCTGACTCTTAATACACTTTAAATGCAGAGCTGCAGCAGGGGTAGGTCCCAGACCCATCACAAGCCAGGACTGAATGGGGCGGCTGGCCAGCCTGCTAAAAAATTTACTGGCAAGGGGTGGGAGGGAAATGCGTGTAGTCTATAACATTAACCTATAAGCTTTTGCTTATCAGTTAATCGGTTAATCGACTACACTATTACATCCCTAGCCCAAAGCAGGACCAACCCTAACTCAATCATCCCAGCCAGGGCCTTGTCAAGCCGGGACTTCAAAACCTCTGGAGCTGGAGATTCCACCACCTCCCTAGGGAACCATTCCAGTGCTTCACCCCCCTCCTAGTGCAATAGTTTTTCCTAATATCCAACCTAGACCTTCCCCACTGCAATTTGAGACCATTGCTCCTTGTTCTGTCATCTGTCACCACTGAGAGCAGCCTCTCTCCATCCTCATATCTGAAGCTATGAGCCAGCAACAAACAGCCTGTCATTAGAAAGAAACTTCCACTATGGGCAGAGCATTCATAATTGCCCCTGAAGTTTGTTGCACTTTCCTTTGAGGTATCTAAAATATCTAGTACTGATGACTACTCTAGACAGGATCTTGGACTAGATGAATTTGCTATGGCATTTGCTATGTTCTTGAGAACTACACAGGAGGTGGAGGAGCAGGCCATGGCAAATGCCTCGTTCTCTAGATAAGCTCTGTTTTTCTGATTTTTAAAGACCAAAATATCCATGAGCATTAACCCTGTTAGTTTTGCAAGACACACCAGAAACACTGTCCGGCAACAGTCAAGTAACTACAGTGCATCTGAGCCTATTGCAGAATAACCGTCCGTCCCCCTCAACTTCATTGTCATTGATAGAGGGCTCACACTTTGGAAGGGATGCACTCAATTCCAATCCAGGAGGGGAAAGACTGTTTTCCCCCTAAAGGTGTGAAAGCTCCAATCACGATTTAGCCTTAGAAAAGGCTGGAGGGAGGAGATGGGGAAGATGGATCCAGCACATGGCAAAACCTAATGTAGTGGCTTCCCCAGCTATATAAATATGTAGAGTGAGACCTACAGGGAACACCCAAGTTGTAAACTGTAATGCTAAACTGACAAAGCATTACAACAACGAAAACAGGAGTGTACTCTGGCTAAAAAAAAATCACACCATGATTTTCCCTCTGAGCAAGGCCTGTCACCCCATGATGGTATTGACATTGGTTAGCCCCACACAGCACAGTTTTATGCATGAGCTCCCCCTGGCTATGATGTAATCCATTAGTCAGCAACAGTATAGCATAGCTTTGCCCATTAATTCATCCACTGCTTAGCAACCTCACATTGCTCTTTTACCCACCCGCCCACAATATCGCATCATCATCTCATCGATTTCATCCACGAAGCATTGCCCCGTGGCGGTGTTCATTTCCCCCGCTGCCTGCCTACGCTGCCTCCTGGATGTCTGGATTGAGAAGCAGCATTTTCTGCGGGCTAGCATTGTTGCATCGTTTCACGTAATAGCCAGTAATGTTGGCTCAGGGATTTTTCCAGTATGGCTTGCACCATAATGATTTACCATCATTTCCTGTCTGTCCGAAAGAGAATCATCTCTCTTTCACTACAGATGAAGGACCTGGCCCTGCTGCCATTGAATTGTAGGGTTTCATCTTTAAGGTTTGCAGCTTTGCTCCCTAGTTTGGTGGGTCTCTGAGCTCACGAAGGCAGGTTACCAGGATGCCTCATCACCAGCTGACCATGTTTCTGGGCTCAGGTTTTCATCCAGTGTTCTCTTCTCTCTCTTTCTTTAATCACCTGCTAGATGGGGAAAGGCTCCTTTAAATACGCCTGGGTGCTGGACAAGCTAAAGGCGGAGCGCGAGCGCGGTATCACCATTGACATCTCCCTGTGGAAGTTTGAGACCACCAAATACTACATCACCATTATCGACGCGCCGGGCCACAGGGACTTCATCAAGAACATGATCACGGGGACCTCACAGGTGAGAGCAGCGAGAGGAGGAGCAAAAGGATGGGAGCACTTAAGAGTGAAAATGTGCTGTGCTGGGGGGTGGCATCCAGGGAAGGGCTGGGGCAGCTGGGCGACACCCTGGGGTGCTGGGTGGATGGGTGGGTGCCTGTGCATATTTTTTGAAACCCTAACTGGGGGAGGGGTTCTGCCTAATGGACTTCACTTCAGAATCCAGCAGATCCAGATTGAAACAAATGGGAAGCTCTTTCATCTGCACATCACGTGGCACCATTCTTCTGTTAAATCCAGAAAAGCCACACCCACAGCTTCCTCCTGGATTTGGCCTGTTGCCGTGACAGCAAAGGCTGTGCAACCCCAGCTGTGACTTAATGTTTCCTAGTGTTGAAGGCCAGAAGGGCCAGCAGATCTGACCTTCTGCAGATGACAGGCCAGGAGATTTCACCCAGCCACCCCCATATTGAGCCGAGGAACTTCCTTCACTTGGTGGCAGTGCAGCGTGCTGTAGAAACAACCACTGTGCATGGGGCCTTTCTGTGTCTGGCAGGGCCCACTCATTCACTTCAGAGCCCCTTTGCCCTTTGATTTCCTTCCAACTGGAGCTACCCGTCCCTGCTTGGCCAACAGCAGCCAGAGGGTGGGAAAGGGGAAGAGTAGGGGGAGTCCCATGGAAATAATTAAGGCCTGTAAAGTGCTTTAAAATCCTTGGGTGAAGGTGCTAACAAAATGCAACATGTTATTAATGAACTTACCCTCGCCCCGCTGCCGAGCGGCGCATAATGTCATTAGACTCGTTTTCAGGGGTGGGTAACGTGGAGCGACCAAGCAGCTTGCCTGGCCTCCCACAGCAGGGTCAGCAACAACTCCCATGGCAGGCCCCAGGAGTCCTGACTCCCCGTTCCCCCTTCCCTAATCAAACGGCCCATGGCAATGGGGGCACAGCATAGGCCCGGCCTGCTCTCCCCTGTGGGTTCTAGCACAACGCTGGGAAGCTCTGCAGTTTGTCCGGGGGCCTCAGTTCCTTTGATGGCCAGTGCAAGGAGAGAAGGTCTTAATCCTGGCTTCCCTCCGGGTTCGCGGATAGCTGTGTTGGCAGGTGGGATGACATTTTGGGCTTGCAGGCACTGGAATGAGGCCTTTCCCTTGGGCTGCTTGGCTTCAGCCCATTCCTAAGCAAGAAAGCGCTTGCCATCCCATCGGCTCAGACTGACTGGCCATGGAAAGGATGAGGGGCTTTCCTCCTTCCCTTCACACAAGGCCGCTTTTGTTTCCCTCCTTGGCACATCAGGTTGCCTCAGCTACCGGGTCGGGCCTGACCATTTGGCTGAGAACCGGAGGCCTCCTTTGAAACTTCCAGCATCTGCTGTTTAGCAAGCCTGGCCAGGAGGGGGGCGGACGGATTCTGGTGATCAGTGCAGTCTGGCCCTCCTCTGCAAAGAGGTTGGTGGCTGTAGGGATGTAAAAATCCTATTTAAGTAGTCAACCAGGTAAGCCTTATGTTTAACCAGTTAGCGGGGAGGGAGTCTGGAGTGGCCCCCCTGCTGTGGGTGGAGTTTGCTCTGGCCGGGCTGGAGTGTCTCCTGCCTGCACATGGCGGGCAGGAGGCTGCTCCAGCCCCCGCTGGTTAACTGTAACCAGTAAGCATCACCTAATAAGGGTGATGTTCACTGATTCACCATTCACATCCCACCACCAGCTGTTGCCTATGCAGAGGTACAAGAGCAAGGTGGTAACCAGTGTTCCCTGTAAGCTGAGCGCTTGGGCAGCCACACAGGAGATATTAAAATACTGCCCAGATGATTAGCAAAGTGCCCACAGCTGGCAGCAGGTGTTGCTACTGGTGGTGCACATCTGCACATGCCTTGGTGTACATAACACAATTTATTCCGCACATGGCTGGAAAATATTCGAAGGAACCTTGATAACTTTGAACTGAGGTCTTGCTATGCATCAGCACGGTGTGCTAGCCTCAGAAATGCCGATCAGACCCCGCATTACCCCTGCCAAACACTGTAATGCAGAAATACCAGACTCTCATTGGCCTGTTGTGGTGAATGCCCACTGGTGAGGTAGACAGGAAGCATTGCACCACGATCCAGGGGGCCCTGCCAAATCCAAGCCAGGTGCAGTGCGTTTTTAGGATACTGCTGATACTCCGCGTGAGCCGTAGAAGCGCAGACAGCCCAAGCTGTTTGGAAACAGCAGCAGAAAGTGAGGGTTTGGGAGGTGTTAGGGAAGAGATCATACAGCAGTGCTCAGACTAGCCTGAGAAGGGTGAATATGCCCAAAGCAAGCCGGGCACGCTGAGCAAACTGGACTTGGGAATCACAGCCCTGGCGCGCCCTGCCGTGCCGTCCCCCTCCACGGGCCTGGTTCGGAGCGGTGCTGAGCACTTGCAAACTCCTGCTCTGCTTAGCAGCTTCCCGGCAGAGGCCCTGGAGAGGCTTCAGGAACTGTAACTAAATATAGCGATCACTGGGTCTCCTCGCTTTGCTGCATGCCACGAAATGCCTGGCGAGATGAGACTCCCTGGCTGAGCCTTATCTGTGGCTCTTTGGTCTCGCATCGTGACCCGCTGCAGTTACGAAGGCGAATTCTTCCTTCATTGCTAACATGTTAACTGTTCCCTGCCCCCCCCCCTTCTGCAGCTCCGTGTACAGAACATCTTGGGGTCCCATGTAGATAACTGGGATAATCCCATTCACTTCACAGGGAGTTGGATTAGCCCTAAAAGACATGTAGTGATGAGGCCACATCTGTTGTGTCCTGTTTTGCCTCCCCCCTCCCTCCACTACTGAAAGGATGTGGACAAATGGGAGGGAGTCCAGCAGAGGGCAATGAAAATTATTACAGGGCTGGAGCACATGACCTACAAGGAGAGGCTGATGGATTTGGGCTTCTTTAGTCTGCAGAAAAGAAGAGCGAGGGGGGATTTGAGAGCAGCCTTCAGCTCCCTGAAGGGGGGGGGGTTCCAAAGAGGATGGAGAGAGGCTGTTCTCAGTGGTGGCAGATGGCAGAACGAGGAACAATGGTCTCAAGTTGCTGTGGGGAAGGTCTAGGTTGGATATTAGGAAAAACTATTTCCCGAGGAGGGTGGGGAAGCACTGGAATGGGTTACATAGGGAGGTGGTGGAATCTTCATCTTAGAGGATATTAAGGCAAGACTTGACTAAGCCCTGGCTGGGATGATTTAGTTGGAGTTGGACTAGATGACCTCCTGAGGTCTCTTCCAACCCTAATTGTCTATGATTCTGTGATAACCCATCTTCTGTGGAATTCATCACATGCTCGCAGGCAGCCTTCCCTGCCGCCCCTGTCTGTCGCTGAGGAGGGAGCATGGCCATGGGGAAAGAAGGGCTGGATAATGGCAGGCTGGATTTGTGCACTTGGGGTTTGATCCAAAGTCCACTGAGACAAGTTGGAAGATTTCCATTAACTTGCGTGGGTTTAAATCAGGTCCATGCTGTGCGCCTCTGCATGGCTGAGCTGAGGCCCTGGCTGAAATCGCAGGCGAACTTGTGTCGGACGGATTCATCCCGGTTCCCAGCCCATGCCAGGAAACCACACACAGCTGGCATTCGGGAGTAGCACACTTAGCGCTCCACCGGAGTTACAGGGGTTGGAGTTTCCATAGCACCTGATCAGATGATGCCTGTCTCAAAGGAGTATTCTTTTGGGGCCTGTTAAAATCCGTGGCAGTATCCACACTGGTGTAATTAGCAGCAGTATTTAATCCTGGGGGGGGGGGCAGGCAAAGTGTTGGACAGGAGCAGGCTCACCCTCTTGCAGCGTGTGTTGGGCAGTCGCCCCGCACATCATGAGAGACGGAAAGGTTCAGTAGAGTCTGAGAACCCACTTAGGTGCCTGGGCGGCCCCCAATCACTCACAGGTGAGCACTGCTCCTGCATTAATGCACTTGCCCTCACAACACCCTTGTGTTCTTCTAATTAGCCCCGATTTACAGACATGGAAGCAAGGTACAAAAGCATTAATGGCTTGCAGAAGGTCACCTGTGGCCAAAGCAGGACTAAGACCTAGGTGCCAGGCTCTGGCCTTAACTGTAAGAGCATCTTCTCCACCTAGGACAATGGTCGTAGAATCATAGAACACTAGAACTGGAAGGGACCTCGAGCGATCATCAAGTCCAGCCCCCTGCCCTCACGGCTGGAGGGCAGTAAATAATATCTTAGGGCAGAGCTGGCTTGGCAGGATGGGAAAGAGGAGGCTTGCTTTCAAGAGGAGGAGGATGCATTCCTTGTCATGCTGGCTAGTGGGTGAGAGAGGGAACTTGCATGGAGGGGTCAGTATGAACCATCTCTCTGAAGGGGAACCCAGGCAGCAGAGGACAGGTCTGCTAGGGTCTGGCAGCAGCCCCTAACCTGCTTTGTCTTTCTTGCTTCCAGGCGGACTGTGCGGTGCTGATTGTTGCCGCGGGCGTCGGTGAGTTTGAAGCGGGCATCTCCAAGAATGGGCAGACCCGTGAACATGCCCTCCTGGCCTACACACTGGGCGTCAAGCAGCTCATCGTCGGCATCAACAAGATGGACTCCACGGAGCCGCCCTACAGCGAGAAGCGTTACGACGAGATCGTCAAGGAGGTCAGCGCCTACATCAAGAAGATCGGCTACAACCCTGCCACGGTCCCCTTCGTGCCCATCTCTGGGTGGCACGGGGACAACATGCTGGAGCCATCTCCCAACGTAAGTGTGTGCGGGTCCGGTGCTAGGCTGGCCTCCTCAAAGCTGCGCCAGTCCAGGCAAAGGTTGACATCTGTGCTGTGTAAAAGGAAGTCGAATTGCGCCCCCGAGCCGTGTTGCCAAAGCAGATCTTCGTCCTACAGCTTTAATCCAGCTGACCAAATGTAAATGGGTCCAGTGTTCCAGGGCCCAGGTGATCGTCCTACATTGGACGGATACCATGGCAGATTAAGTGTAAACGTCTGCAGGTGCTGATTTGAGTGACTTCTCTTCAGGGATTTAATTTGAAGGCCTTTGGTTCCTAGCAACCAGATCCATCCAAAGCCCTCATCAAACCCAGGGGGAGCAGAAGAGGTTTTTGTGCACTGTTTCTTCAGTGCAGTAACACAAACGAGGTCCTGCCCTTGGAATGGCAGCCTTTATTCAGTCTCGTTTCTGCCTATCCGGCATTGGGAAATTGTCCCAGAAGCGTCTATGTCAATACAATGGCCACAGAGAGACATACAGACAGAGCGGCTGCCTGTCTGTCTGAGTCTCTGTTGCAACCCAGGACTCTAAGACGGGATGGGCAAAAGGGCCTCCACGGGCTGGATCCAGTCCACCAAGTGGGTCGATCAGTCTCGCGGAGGTCCTGCCACTCCCCCGCCCCCAGGCCAATCAGGGCCCATGGAAAGGAGAGCGTGTGGTGTTTAGAGTCAACCCTGGCCGCATGCTGGAGGGCAGCGAGTGAGAGACTTCGCGCTCCCCCTGCCCCCATGGCAATCAGGGCTTGGGGGCGAGGGGAGCGCACGAAGTCTCCTCCCACCCTGCAAAGAGGCTCAGCCTTAGAGTCAGCCGCCAGCTGCTGCTCAGCTGATGGGTGACTCTAAGCATGGTGCTCCCTTGCAGGGTGGGGGCAGACTTCCCGTGCTCCCCCAGGCTTTGACTGATCTGAGGGCAGGGTAGGGGAACGTGCAAAGTCTCCTTCCGCCACCAGGGGTTCTAGTTCTCTCTGGGGAGGCTGGGGCAAAGACTTAATGCACTCCCCCACCCCCAGACCAATCAGGGTCTGTGGGCAAGGAAGTGCGGAAATATCCTGGCCCCACCCCTTCCACCTGAGATCCTGCCCCTTCCGGGGTGGCCTGGGGCCATTTCACAAATTTCTGAAGTGGCCCCCGGTCAAAAATGATAGCCCACCCCTGCTCTAAGAAGAGAGCTATGGCAGCTGTGGTCCTTTGGATCGTGCAGGGTGGCTCCTATAAAGTTGTGCCCATTCTATGTTTAAATGACCCAAGCAGTGGGGCTTCCCCCCGCCCCTTTGGGGACCGTTCATGGGCCAAACAAGGAAGAATTTCCTGAGGTTAATTCTAAAGGGCCCTTTCTGTCTGAATTGGTTCCCGTTCCTCCTAATTATGTGCCACATACTTGTTCGAGAGCCACTCTCCTTTCTCAGCATGTGCATGCTGAGCATATGTATTGCTGACTTGCTTTCCTGTTCCCACCTCACTCCTCACTTCCCCAAGCTCTGTATATTTAGCTCATTCACTCACTCTCCCTACCTCAGCCTCCCCATCTTACTGATCTGCACTCGCTGACCTCCATTGTCCATACCTTTCTGATGATGCAGTACCGAGCATGGAACGAGCTATTTCAGGGCCAGTCGGTCATACCAGGACGAGCTCCTCCCCCTATAAGGCACAGCCGTGAGCTGGTTCTGCGAGGGCCGTTTCATCAGACATGCCCCGGCACATCTTGGGGACACATTTTTTTGCATGGCAAAATCTCCAGGTGAAAATTAAATTGACCCCATTGAAGAAAATTGTTGATGCCGCGACCCAACATCATTTGACTAGAGTGTGAGCTCCGGGGTGCGTAGGAGGGACTCTGTTCAGCCAGAGATGGGAGGAGAGAAGTTGCCGCTCCCAATGGAGGCAGGGATAGTGAGAAACATCTAAGCTTTGTCTTGCAGCAGCTGCTCCCCCACGGGTGTGACAATAGGGCTTCCCAAAGGCCTCCGGCAGTTGTCGACAGCCTGTCGCCTGTTCTGGTGATACTCATATGCGGAGGTTTTTTGGTGGAAAAAAACCTAGCCACACCTCAAGAGGAAGACAGGTCCAGTGGTTGGGCTGCTGGCCTGGCACCTGTAAGACCCAAGCTCAGTTCCTGGGTTGGCACCGACTCCCTGAGTGACCTTGGACATGTCACTTAACCCCTCTGTTGCCCATCTGGATAATCGCACTGCCCTTCCAAATGGGGCTGTTGTGAGTAGAAAGATGGGGATGTGCTCAGAGACATTATCCTGAGTTGCTCCATTAAGGGTGGGCTCTGCTGTAATTACATCTGTCACAATGAAACGTTATTCAAATGTCACTGAACCCCCATGGGGCAGCAAGGCCCAAGTGTAACCCAGAAGAGAATATTTTGTTCCAGATGCCCTTCCTCTGCCATGCGTCTAATGCAGCTGGGGGCAAATGCTCAATCTTGGTCACAGCAAGGAAAGTACCAAGAGTTTCTGACTAGACCCAAGTTAGACAGGCTTCCAAATGTCACCAGATGCTGGCTTGGGAAGATGACACCAAGGGCCCCTCCTATTAATAAGTCGGGTGGTGAAGGGGCAGAGTGGGGACATGGTACGCAAGCATTTTTTTTTTATCTTCCTTGAGTGAGCCAGGCCCATTCATCCAAATAGCCCTCGGAGCATTCTGGAAATGCTTCTCGGTGGTTGTGCCAAGTGAATGTGCAGAAATAGCTTCCCCGTGCCAAAGAAAGGCAGCTGTCTCTGGGGTGGGATGCTGGCAGCTGTTGGAACAGCACGTTAGAATGCTCCAGTCAACTGAAGTTGCAGCAGGAGCGTGGGTGGGTAGAATGCGAATCCCGCTACCCTTGTGAACCCACCAGGAGATCCTTAGCAGGGGCTCAACCAGGCTCAGTAATGAGCTGTTCCAATGTGCTGAGCACTCTGGTCCCAGTCTACCAAAGCAATGAAGCCCGTGCATAATTTTAAGCATATGAATCATGCCATCGACTTCAGCCTTGCTTGCTGGCTTTTGCTGGATTGCAGCCAGTGACCACAGCAGGATCAAGCTCTGCGAGTGACCAGAAATTCTCATGACTAAAAGATGAGACTAGCACCCCAACCACTCCTCCTAGGAGGGTTATAGTGAGAAGTAGCTTCTAGGCCCCCCCCCCCCCCCATTTTCAGTAAAGTCTTAATTTTTCCCCATCCCCATTTTCTGGCTGGATTCCATTAACACACGGGACTGTCACATGACTGGTCTGGCTCTCACGTCACATGCTTAGCATGTGCAGCCCCATGTGGGATTAAAACATGAAACAGCTAGAACACAGGACTGTTTCAGTCTCCTCCCTGCTTTGTAGTGGCCTCATCCAAATGAAAAGGACAGCACTCGACTGCCAACGCCACATGAGAGCTGTTTGGCCCAGCTGTTTGGGACCAGTCCCCGGTTTCTACTTTGGAAGCTGTGAGGCTATCAAAAGTAACACATCTGGGCTGGCGGCAGAAGTCTCACAGCCGCCTTGCCAACCCTCTTCCACTCATTGAACCGCTCCTGCTGTCGGACAGACGCATCTGGGAGGGGACAGTGGATTGCTTGATTTAGCATGTGCCTGGCTGTTTCTGGGTTAGATATAAGGCATTCTGCTGACCCACCCATTCCTAGGCCTACACCATGGTGGCAGATCTGCAACTTGTTGAAGTTAGTTGTGAGGGTGTCAGTGGTTAACTGGTTGTTAACCAGCGGCCTGGCCGGGCTGGAGTGTCCCTCCCCCCCTTCCTGCCCTGCGAGATCCCATTTAACTGGTTTACTGATTAAAGGGGATTTTACATCCCTAGTTAGTAGAGAAACGCCCATGTGTTTCAGCAGGCTCTGGATCACAGCCTAAGATGGTTTGAAACCTTTTTTTCTCATGACCCCATTGAGTGGTTGTTGGCTGGTGCCCCGTTTTGAAGGCAACACCCTACCAGCAGCAGCACAGTAATGAGGGGGACAGTACCGTATCATTCCACTTGCTTCTGCACTTGCTGCCTTCAGAGCTGAAGGGCAGCTGGAGAGTGGTGGGCAGCAGTTCAGTAAGGGCGGCCACACTGTATCATGTGCTTTTACTTCTGCGCTGCTGCTGATGGTGACTCTGCCTTCAGAGCTGGGCTCCTGGCCAGCAGCCGCTTTCCAACTGCCCAGCTCAGAAGGCAGTGGTGCCACCACCAGCAGCAGCACAGATGTAAGGGAAACAATACCACAAACTCCCCTCCTTCCCCATAACCTTCCAGCCCTATCCCGCTTCCCCCAACTTCTATTTGGGTCGCAACCCCTCCAATTACAACCACCACTAAATTTCAGATTGAAATAGCGAAAACAATGATATTTACAATTTTTAAAATCCTATTGTTGTCAACTTGACTGAAAGGAACTGTGAATTTCCTAGGGCCCCATCCATGATCTATGGCAGTGGTTCCCAAACTTTTCAGCATCATGCCCCCCCTTTCTGATTTTTGAAAAACTCTTACGCCCCACCCCCCGAAAAAGGTTGTTGAGTGAAAAAAAAAGGAACGGAGCAGGGCAGCAAAACTTGATGGGGGGTGGCTCGGTCGTCTTGGGCCCCCCCCCCAGAATTTCTTCATGCCCCCACAGGGGGGCACGCCTCCCCAGTTTGGGAACCCATGATCTGTGGAGTGCCACAGTTAATGAGGAACAGGAGTATAGCCTCTCCAGAGAGAATGTCAGTGATGGCAATGAAGGAGACTATCCACCAGATGCTGCTGTTGCCCCAAAGGTTTCTTTAGCCTGGGAAGCACAAAGTCCCGGACTTTGAGGAGGAAAGAAGGTTCGCTCCTGTATTGGCCCTGAGGTGCTGATAGGGCAGAGGTGCTGAGGAAAACCTACCTGCCTCCAGCAGGACTCCAAGGCAGCATTGCCAACCCGAAGTGTGTAAATCTCATCAGGCCGCCCCCCAAAATTGTGTGATTGGCTCGGAAACCACCCATTTGGGGCCCTTTTCTTCTTGGTTTTGAGCCTTGAGGAGTCACATTTTCAGGCTTTTCTGCGCAACAACCAGGGCTGGGAACGTATATAACCAAAAGGGAAAAAAAAAAACCACCTGAGATGCTCATGAAATCACCTGGCTCCAGGCTCTGTGGCTTTACCAAAAACACCAGATACTAGGAGCAGGCAACACTGCAGGGATCCTGGTACTTTTCTCATTTACCCCACTGTAAATTAAGAAGTAACATGATGAAAACTGGCGTAGCAGAGATGAATCTGGCCATATAAATATAAAATATAAAACTTAGGGCTTAGATTCAGCGTGTTCGTGCTGGTATTCCCATACCCCAAAGGACTCCAGTCAGGGATCAGAATCCCATTGTGCTTGGCGCTGTACAAACAGAACAAAGAGACAGTCCCTGTTTTGAAGAAGTACTTCCTCAAAGCACTTCACAAACCTAAGACCTTCGGTAGGTGGGGATAGCCTCTTATGCATAGCAAACCTCTGGGCTTGTCTGCACTGTGTGGAAGATTGACATTTCTGCAATCCATCTTTCAGAATTTGATTTAGTGGGTCTAGTAAAGACCCGCTAAATCAAACTCAGAGGGTGCCCCCGTCAGCGCCAGTACTGCTCCTCGCAAGGAGTAAGGGAAGTTGACAGAAGCATTTGCTGTGGAGCCTGCATGGAAATTCAAATTAAGGCACTTTGACTCCAGCTACATAATTAACATAGCTGGAGTTGCGTATCTTAATTCAGCCTTCCCCTGTATTGTTGCAGCTGCGCTGGAGGGCAGGGAGTCCGGCACTCAGAAAGCCTGGGCTCCCTGCGCTGGGTTTTCCCTGTTAACCCTGACCTCCAGCTGCAAGGAACCTGATGGCGCGTGTCCCTGAGTCCCAGTTGGATGGGCTGCGGCAGGCCTACACAAAGGCTCTGCTCCCTCTGCTGGCTGAGCTGAGGCCTTGCTGCTGCCGCTCACCTGGAAGGGGCTTGTTTTCTAGAGCTGACCCTTGGGAATTCAGCCCTGCATGGTTGGCGGGTGGCCATGCTGGCTGTGTTGGTGGCCCTGGAGTTACACGCGAAGGGAACGTGCCGCTTGCTGCTGGACGCCAGCCACAGGCTCGATTTGCATTGCAAGCCGAGACGCGAGTTCCCTGGAATGGTGCCCCGTGTGGGTTGCTAAGATTTCAGAGGATAAAGGCATTTGGGGGCCGCGGGGAGCATAGCTGCAGTGCCCAGCGCAAGCTGCCAATTAAATCAGTTAAACAATCGGAGATCTGCTGCTTTGAGTGGACAGGCAAGACTTGGAGGCATCTTGCACATTCACCTCTGTGTCAGCGCTCCCTGCCCTGCCACGGGGTCACCTCTCTTGCTTTCCCTCCTCTCCTTAGTGCTCCCTTCCTGCCGGCCTTGTTTCTCCCTCGACTTAAGAAACTTTCCTCTCCATTGTCATCTCCTCCCTCTGTCCTCCCAGGCATGCCCCTCTCTGGCCTTCTCAACACACTGGAGTTGCACGAATTTATCTTTCTTTTAAACCAGTTCAGTGGACGCCGAGCAAACCCCTTAATTTGGTTTCCGCGTGGTTTAGCTTACCCCTGTGCCTGAGCAATATGCACCAGGTTTATACCAATTTTCAGAGAATCCATGCAGCCTTTTGTCCGTTTTAATGATGTTGCTTTTAAGAGGCACCCTTAATTTAAGCCAGTGCAACTCTGCTGAGCTTTGTGTGTGTCACAGCTTAAGAGGGACCCTCGCATTTCTGCCGGCTTAGAGCTGCCCTTAGCTGAGGTTGAGTGAGGGACCCGGGAGAAAGGTGAATGGGGACAGATGTGGGAGGACCTATCTATCCAGGCCTAGCCCAGCATGCAAAGGGAATGAAAAGACCAATATGCCCACTGTCCCTCCCTCCCTGCATTCCTGGCACTAACATCTGGTGTGTCCTGCTGCTAATGAGAGGCGAGAATGGAGGCTGGGCTGGGACAGATGGCTCGTGAAAGCCGGCAGATCTAGATTAACATGGGGGGGGGGATGAGATAGCAGAAGGATTGCTCCTTGCCTGTGACCCCAGCTCATGTCAAGAGTTTTCTGTTTTCCTGGAGAGAAGGGAACCTCTTTGTCTGAAAATGGGTTCAGATAATTCAGTGGCTGGTTGGCGGTCCCAGCACCCCCGCGGATACGAGTCTCCTAGAATGCTCATTTCTATGGGCCTGGGGTTCTGCAGCAGAGGACTGGCCCACTCAGCGCATGCTTCTGCCCTTTTGTTCCCCAGATGCCATGGTTCAAAGGCTGGAAGGTGGAGCGTAAGGAAGGAAACGCAAATGGGGTGTCACTGCTGGAAGCTCTGGATACCATCCTGCCTCCCACCCGCCCGACAGACAAACCCTTGCGTTTGCCCCTTCAGGACGTCTACAAGATTGGCGGTGAGCAAAGCCCTGGTCTTCTCTCCCGAAGCCCGGCATCCTCTGGGGCTCGCAGCGGAGATTGTTTGCTACGGTTATTGTCCAGCTTTCAGCAGGCTGCGTTAGTTGGACTTTGCAAACTCCAAAGTCAGACCCGTAACGGTTAAATGGAGCCTATGGCTGATCCCGAGAGACCTGTCCGTGGCTAGTTTACAAGGCTGGAGATTGAGGGTGGGGGCATTTGCAGAATGGCTCGGGGGGGGGGGGGGACAGCCTGCACCCAGAATTAATGTTGTGAATGTGGATTTAGTGGGTGCAAGATTGTGCTTACAAACAGGGGTCTGCTGAAATCTGATGGAAGGCCCAAAAGGAAATGCAGGTGATTGATTCCTCGCCAGGCCTGCTGACAGGGGCAGGAGGAGGGGCAACTGCCCCGGGGCCCGGTAATTCTAAAGGGCCCAGGGCCACTGGACATCGCCGCTGCTACTGCGACAACAGTGGCAGCTGGAGCTCCTGGCCCTTTAAATCGCCTCCGGAGTGCCACACGGCACACTCAGGGCGGCTCTAAGGGCTGAGGGAGGCCGGCGTGGTGCACTCCTGGCAGCACAGAGGGCTGGCTGCCTGCGGCCCCATCCCTTCTTCCTTTGGCTCCGCTCATTCCAAGAGCACGGAGCTGCGGCCCCCACCTTATCCGGGGCCTGGCGTGGCTGCTGGCTCCCCTGTTCCTTGCAAGAAACACCTCTCTGCCCTTTGTGGGAAGGCAGGTTGCTCCATGCCCGCTGGCACTGTGCCCCGGGGTAAGCAGCCTTGTTTGTACAAGCACTAAAATCAGCTGAAGAAGTCAGACCAGCCGGCCACTAGCCTGTGCCCTTGAGGGATTCTCTGCTCCGCTGGTACCTGAGACCCCCCCAGAATTAAGTGTCTTCCAGTTGCCTATGTCAATCAGTAACACCCGGTTAGCTGCCCAGCAAGCTGGGTGTGGGATATTTAAGCCAGGCTATCTCCTTTGCCCTGGTGCAGTCGTGTCTCAGTAGCTATAAATACCTTGCAGGCGCCCCTCCTGCCTAGGCCATGGGGCAATGTCTGCTGAATCTCAGGCTGGCTGGGCGAGCCCTGTGCAGTCGGTTTGCAGCCTCTCCCCTCACCCTGGCTGGGGCTTGCTCAGTGTGGAAGTCGGACACGGATTGAGTGCTGCTGCCTGGCTGTGAGGCTGTTGCACCGAATCCCACGGTCCTGAGTTAGTGGGTCCCTGTCCCCACTGAGCTGGGACACGAGCCACAGATCCAAGGAGCTCGACCAGGGCTGTGAGGAAAACGATACCGTGGGGCGTATGAGAGCTAATTCCAAGAAGGGGAGGGATCCAGCCAGGCTGCCTGGCCTCTTTGCAAGGTCATTGCTCTCGGTGTTGCTTACGTCACTCACGGACTTTTCCAAACTCTGTAGGTGGAGGGAGTTGGTAAAAGGCCTCCCTTTAGTTAATACCCTCCCATTCCCCGGACCTCAGTGCTAACAGGGGGCCAAGAGCTTCGGTGGGCCCCTGAGCAAGGTGTGTGTGTGGGGGGGGGGTCTAATGCTGCACCCCAAAAGGGGTGGGGCCTCAAGTGGAAGAGACAGGGGTGAGGCAGCCAATCCTCAGCACTGCCTGGAGCACGGCACTAGCCCCCTTCCTTCCCCCCCTCCGAGCTGCAAGGCCCTCCAGCGGCGAGTGAAAAGGCCGTAACTGGGCCCTTTTGAATAGCCGGGTCCTCCTTTTCTCCCCCCCATCTGTGGGCCTATGCGCTAATTCTGAGCAAGCATCATATGCCAGAACTAGGGAGGTTTAAATTTAATCGACTAGTGGATGGAATTTCTGTCGATGAGTCGATAAGCAGGGGAGCCGCAGTGGGGTTAGCGCCCAGCCCCGGGAGCTAACCCCGCTGCGGCTCTGCCTTTTAATGCATTTAAAAGGCTGAAACGCAGCGGGGGGGACCCAGCGTGAGCCCGGACAGCTGATTTCCGGCTCGCACCAGGTCCCCCCTGCTGCGGCTCTGCCTTTTAAATGTATTAATAGCAGGCGGGCTCTTCAGACATTTAAAAAGCAGAGGTGCAGCATCTGGGACTGGGAGCGAGCAGAGAATCAGATGATTCCCGGCTTGCGCCCAGTCCCTACTACCTCCTGCCTCCCCTGCTCCCTGCGGAGATGGTGCTGGGAGGAGCTGGCTTTTAAGCCAGCTCCCTTCAGCACCGGCTCCTACTCCCCCTGTCGCTGCCTCTCTCTGACAGAGGCAGCAAGTGCGGGGGAGCGACTAGTCGAGGGATTAGTCGAGCATCCAGTAGGCTTATGCTTATCGGATAGTTGTCTAGTCGCTTACATCCCCAGTCAGGACCAGTATGAAATCAGTCAGCAGCATTCAGGCCAGAAGGCTGCTTTCCTGTCCCTATGAATTTAGAGCGAGAGGTTTACACGGGTGCAGTGGAATCACTTTCGGGGCTGCTCAGCTAATTCTGGCCATGAGCTGTCAAAGCACTGAATGGGCCTCATTTATCAGGCACAGAACAAGGCCCTGTTAGAGGTTGGGGGTCTCAACCCGATGGTTCTGGGTTAGGCCGTAAATAAGCGTACAGCCCCACTTTTTCCACTGACATCAGCACACCAAGCTTCACTGTCTTCGGTGCTTTCCACCCGCCGATGGTCTGGCCGGCAGTCTCTGGGACCGATCAGTTGACTGCTCTGCTGTCTTCATGCCGCCTCTTCTCTCCTCCCCCTCAGGGATCGGTACCGTCCCCGTGGGCCGCGTGGAGACTGGGATCCTCCGACCCGGCATGGTGGTGACTTTTGCCCCGGTGAACATCACCACGGAGGTGAAGTCGGTCGAGATGCACCACGAGGCCCTGAGCGAGGCCCTGCCAGGAGACAACGTCGGCTTCAACGTGAAGAACGTGTCCGTCAAAGACATCCGCCGCGGGAACGTCTGTGGGGACAGCAAGTCAGACCCGCCCCAGGAGGCCGCGCAGTTCACTTCTCAGGTCAGCTGAACTGAAAGGGGAACAGGTTGTGGGGTCCGTGAGAGTCACATCCAACCGCGCATGAATGGGCAGGCTGGGCACTTCCTGGTCAGAGGGACAGAACAAACCCATGGCCTGTCTATCAGCACATCAGGTTGCCAGGAGGGTCAAGATCATCTCAAGAAGTTACTGCCTCAGGCTGTAGCACTCCTGCATGGGTGGGGGAGACCATCACAGCCAACGACAGCTTTGTAGTTATGTAGCGCCTTTCTCCCAGAAAGATCCCAGAGCTCTTAACTCCCTGCGGGCAAGCTAGACTATGTGTGTTTAAGAATCGTTCCTCTGCTGCCAAAACGTAGCCAGCTCTGGGGTGGTGCGCAGCAGCTGTTGAACAGTGCTCAGCAACACTACACAGCACTTTAGGGACAGCACACGTAGTGGCTGATAGCCTAGTGGATTCCATGAACGCAGCTGAAACTTCAGGGGATTTTTATTAGGGAAGTAAAAGTGCATTTAAAAATGTAACCATGTAACTGCTAAAAACTCACAGTGGTTACATGCGCAGCTGGCTCCTGGGGAGCCAATGTGTAACCTGCGGCTGGGGTGCCGACTGGGCCCACCACGGCAGGTAGTAAGGTGCTCCAGCCTCTATCGGTTAACCAGAGCTGGTAACCATCACCCGTTAACCTTTGATATCCCCATTTTTTACGGACCAGCTTATACCAGCCTTTCAGTTCATTTACATCGTGTTTCTGCTTCCCTGGTTTAAACCCCCACTGGGCACGGTTGGGTTTTCGTGGGCCTTAGGCTCCACTGCTGGATGTTAGAAGTGTTGTATTGTCCCCTTCAGCATTTCTCAATCTAGTGGGCCTTTATAAAGGCAAGGAAGGGAGAGGGCTTGTAACATATGGATGTTCTCCAGAGTCAATACAATTACCAGATGAATCTCTCACACGCAACCCCCGGAGCTGGGACTAGAACACTGGTCTATCACCTCCCAAAAGCCCAGCCTCCTAGCACTGAAGCTGAGGGAGAGCTCAGAGAGTTGGTGATGAAAGCCAGTGTCTTATTTTCACTGAGTGCCAGCCACTAGATGGCGGTGTCTTCACTCTCCCCTCGCTCCCAACCTATTGCATACTAAAGCTGGATGGGAGTGGTGAGGGATTTCCTTCCCGGGTTTTTGCCTCAGTGTCCCCTGGCGAACTCAGTTTTGTTTTGTGCTCCAGGTGATCATCCTGAACCATCCCGGCCAGATCAGTGCTGGCTACTCCCCCGTCATCGACTGCCACACCGCGCACATTGCTTGCAAGTTCGCCGAGCTGAAGGAGAAGATCGACCGGCGCTCTGGCAAGAAGCTGGAGGACAACCCCAAATCCTTGAAATCTGGCGACGCCGCCATCGTGGAGATGATCCCTGGGAAGCCGATGTGTGTGGAGAGCTTCTCCCAGTACCCACCCCTTGGTGAGACAATGGGTTCCTGGTTTGCCTCCTGTTCCTTCTATCCGCTCCCAAGAAAGGGGGCTCCCGGCTGGCTGTTTCCAAGGCCTTGGCCAGGTGTTAATTCCTGGGAGCCGCCTGTGTCACATGAGGGTGAGAAGGGCCCTCCCGGGAAAGGCCCATGAGCTGTTAAAAGAATCTCTCTGAGTACGATGATGTAGCGTTTGTGATGTGGGCTGTGAATTTTCAGGGTTCTCTGAACTAAACCCAGTCCTGGAAGCTTGTGAGGCGGGTCATCCTCCAGCGGGCTACTGCCTCTTTTTGGGGCCATCTCCTCCCAAAGTGGGATCCCTTTGGAAGCACCAGGATGTAAATAAGCAAGATCCACATGTTGCTACCATGCTGCTTGATGGACTTTCCATTGGGAAAGGTACAGAAATAGCACATCACGGGCCACTTACCCTATTGCTGGTATGTGCAGCATGGTAGCAACTTGTAGGCCTTGCTTATTGGCCTAGAACAGAGTTCAGGGCACCTATTCATACTGCTCGCAAGGTGCAGGCTGTGAACAGGTCACGCAGCCTCGCTAGAGTGTAGAGCCGTGTGGCCCTTTGGGGTCTTGTGTGTGGCCCACAAGACATTTTTTTTTACCGTTGCCAGATTCTGCTGGTTTCCATCTGCATAGCTTTTTCCTACCGGTATTACTAACGTGACACACAGCAAGGCATGAGGGGAGATGTGTGCAGATTCACAACATTGTGTGCAGAGCCATGTCCTCCTTCTTCACCCCATCAAAGCACTGCTCTGGGTCTATCGACCCACCCCGCCAATTCCCGAGAGACTTTCTTGGGGCATGTCTAAACTACATCCCTCTGTCGAAAGAGGGATGTAAATTAGGCAAATCGAAAGTGCAAATGAAGCGGGGATTTAAATATCCCGCGCTTCATTTGCAAAATCGCATCCCAGTGGTCTTTCGAAAAAGGATCTTTCGAAAGTGAAAGCTCATCTAGATGTGGTTCTCTCGAAAAAAAACCCCTTTTTAGAAAGATCCCATAGTCCTCAAAAAGCGCTGTCTACACAGCGGTTTCACTTTCAAAAACACCTTTTTTGAAAGACCACTGGGATGCGATTATGCAAATGAAGCCTGGGATATTTAAATCCCTGCTTCATTTGCACTTTCGATTTGCCTAATTTACATCCCTCTTTCGACAGAGGGATGTAGTTTAGACATGCCCTCGGTTATGACAGTCTTGGGGCCCATGAAGGAGAGCCTCTCATGCAGCCCACTCACTATCCTCGGGTACCCTTCGTTGGTGTAGAGGGAGAATTGCATGCTGGGATCTGTAGTCCCAGGCCAATGGAAAAGGAGAGGAGCTGTGGGATCACATTGCCGGGCTCATGTGACCCATGAGCTCGGTGCTTAGTATCTAGAGTCGGTTGCAGAATGGAACAAAACGTCGACTTTTTTTTAGTTTCATGAACGTTTGGCCGGTTCTCAACCAGCTGCGCTAAGCCCTCAGGAAATAGGGTTACCTGGCACGAAGGAAGAGTACCATGAAGTCTGGGGTGGGCGCCTGTATAGAGGTCATGCTGTTCTTGATACACCCTTCCTTTTGCTATGTTGGCTCAGGACATGCCTTAAGGATCAGTTCAGTCTTGAAGGGGCTGGAGGAGCTAAGCCCTGGGGACTGACAGACAACCTCACTTAGCGCGTCTTCACTGTGTGAGAGGGAGGAGCTGGCAAACAAACATCAGAGCCCTGGGGGAATCCCTGTGGGTGCCGGGCTCAGCATGAGGCATTGGCCTGGAGCTGCTCTCTGTAAATATGAGGATCTCTTTAGAGCACAACACACCCAGCTCCTGTTAGAACAAGATGCCTCATTCCTCTAGAGGGTACCCACTATACCCTTCTTGCTGCAGGTCTGCTTGTCTTAGCTATTTATCCAGCCACTGTTACTAACGTACCTGACCACCTCAGACGTGTTAACAGACTCCCTGTGAGATAAGGCAGGACTATTGTACCCATTTTACAGTCCTAAACCGAGGCCTGGAGAGGTTAAGTGACTTGATACTACATGAAATATGTGCTGGAGCATGGAATCAAATGTGGGTCTCCCCGCTCCTGGGCTAGTGCCCTAACCACTGAGCACTCCTCCCTCCTCGCTTCTGGCCTGCTGACCTTATACCTGGTAAAGTCTATTGCCTGCTCTGGGAATGGACTGGACAGAAAGGGTTTCTAAGCTGGAGCACTACAGAGTTAAGGAGACAGTAACATGTTCTCATACCACTTCTTCCTCCCTCCGCAGGACGCTTTGCCGTGCGTGACATGCGGCAGACCGTGGCCGTCGGCGTCATCAAGAACGTGGAGAAGAAGAGCGGTGGGGCTGGCAAGGTCACCAAGTCGGCTCAGAAGGCCCAGAAGGCTGGCAAATGAATCGTAGGCTCCCCGTGCATCGCGCAGAAACCATCCCCCTCACCAGGAGGCTGCCACCTTCTCCCCGAGGCGCATGCGTGCACATCCGCTTGTAAGAGTTTATATGTCAACGACTGGATGCTCACCATTAAGGTCCAGTGGAAATTCTTTAAAAGGAAAAGCATGTTCCAGCGTTTGTGAGGCTTCATGTTAATTTTACCAATAAACCGGTACAACATCCACAGCGACCGTGTGTGTGCGCATGTGTGTCTGCTATGCCTGGGGCACTGAGGGCCCATTCCCGGAGCCTCAAAGGTATTCGGGCACCTAACACCCACTGATCGCAAATCATGGATTGAGGTTTGCCCAGGGTCCCATGGGAAAAATCTGCAGCAGAGCTGGGATTTCAGCCCAGTGCTCGCCCTGGCCTAAGCTAGTCTCCTAACCCCTACACGACCATTCCTCTCCATCGTCACAGGCAACAGCATCTGTGACACTGGCAATTCAGGACCTGAGGGTGACAAACCCTGACCTAGCTCCCAGCCTTCTCTACGAGCAGAATCACTTTATTACTTAAAACAGTTGGGGCTGCATTATCGAAGGATGCCCACAACCTGATGGCTGCATGCCCACAACCCTGCAAAATCATTGAAATGCAGGGCTGGAAGGGACTTTGGGCCACCCCCAAGGCCAGCCCCCTGTGCTGAGACAGGACCAGGTAAACTTAGAATAGTGGCTCTCCACCTTCCCTGATAACTACACCCCTTTCAAGAGGCTGACGTGTTTTGCATTCCCCCCAAGTTTCACCTCATAGAAAACTAGTCGCTTACAAAATCAGCCATAAAAATACAAAAGTGTCACTAAGCCCAATTACTCAACCATTGCTGTCTTTCTCATTTTTACCCTATAGTTATAAAATAAATGAATTGGAATTTGAAAATCCTACTTCCATTTGAGTGTAGAGTATATAGAGCAGTATAAAAGTGTCATTGTGAAATACTAGTTTGTACAGGTTGAACCTCTCTAGTACGTCACCCTCGGCACCTGACCAGTTGTGAACGAGAGAATTTTCCGGATCCCGGGAGGTCACGAGCAGTATTACCAACCCTTCCACTGCTTACTGGGCTGTTAGAGGACATTTAGGAGTAAATTAGAGCTAATTAACAACACAGAACATTGAGAGCCAGGAGACCCAGGACTGGTGGCTGTAAACAAACTTTATGGGACCGCAGGAAACTTGGCCATGCCCATGAAAATTGGACATCCTGACTAAAATAATTCCGGAAGATGGATGTTTCCAGATCAGAGAGTTCTGGACTAGAGAGGTTCAACCTGTATTGGCTTTGCTTTTTATGTAGCTTGTTGTAAAATTAGGCAGCTATCTAGAAGTGCTTCTACACAGCACCATTACCTCGAAATAAGCTACACAAATATATTTTGAAATAAGAGATGCGTTTAAAGATGTGGAATTGCTCTTTTGGGATACTTCCGGTATTCCGAAATAGCCCAGCTGTCTAGAAGTAGCCTAGGGGAGTTAATGTACTTTTAGGAAGCCCCCTGTGTATCCCTATGAGTACATGTACCCCTGGGTAAGAACCGTGGACTTAGAACATACCTGAAAGTGGTTTGTCCAACCTGTTCTTAAAAACCTAACAATGAAGATTCCACAACCTAACCTATTCCAGAGTTTTAAAACTTTTCCTAACATTTAACCTCAGTCTCACTTGCCCCCATTGCTTCTTGTCCTACCTTCATGAGACATGGAGAATAATTGATTACAGTCCTCTTTGTAACAGCTCTTAATATAATTGAAGACTATTATGAGATCACCCCTCAGTCTTCTTTTCCCATGATTAAACACGCTCAGGTTTTTTAAACTTTCATCAGCGATCAGATTTTTTAAGCCTTTTACTATTTTTGGTGATCTCCTCTGGACTCTCCCCAGTTTCTCCACATCTTCGCTAATGTGCAGAGGCCTAAACTGGACACGCTACTTCCACTTCAGGCTGTATCACCACGAAGAGCAGGACAGTTACCTCTCGTGTCTGACATATGATACTCCAGTTAATACATCCCAGAATGGAAGTAGCCTTTTTCGCAGCTGCATCACACATGATCCGCTATAACCCCCAGATCTCTTTAGCAGTACTACCACCTGGCCAGTTATTGTCCATTTGGTAGTTTTGCATTTAAGTGCTTCCACTTGTCACTACTGAATTTCATCATATTGATTTCAGGCCTGTTCTCCAATTTGTCAGAGTCATCTTGAATTCTGATCCTCTCTTCCACAGTGCTTGCAATCCCTCCCACCTTTGTGTCAGCCGCACATTTTATAAGCACCATCCCGTCTCCATTATACAAATCATGAATGAGAATATTGACAAGTCCTGGACCAAGGACTGACCCCTGCGGAGCTCCACAAGATATGCTCATTGATACTTATTCCTGGAGAACAGCCTTGCAACCTGTCTTGCACTCACCTTGCAATAATTTCCCTTTGTCACATTGCCCCAATTTGCTTAAGAAAACGTCATATGGGACTGTGTCAAAAGCCTTTCTAAAATCAAGAGATATCACATCTACGGCTTCCTCCCATCTGCTAGGCCAGTAACCCTGTCAAAGACAGAAATTAGGTTGGCTTGGCATAATTTGCTGGCTATTCCATATAATACGATTATCCTCTAGATCAGGGGTGAGCAAGACAGCTTCCGCAGGCTGGATCTGGCCCGCCAAGCCAGTTGATCTGGCTTGCGGCTGTCCTGCCGCTCCCCCACCCCCAGGCCAATTGAGACCAGGGGGCAGGGCGAGCACGCAAAGTCTCCTCCAACCACCAGGGGCGTGCAGTGCCTAGGGGGAATGCTAGGTGTTCAAAACAGCTGGCGGTTCTCTCTAGGCACCCGGGGAGAGAGGACAGGGTGCAAAGACTTCATGCGCTCCCCCATCCCCAGCCCAATCAGGGTCTGTGGGCGGGGGTGCGCAGGAAGACTCCTGGCTCCGCCCCTTCCGGGGTGGCCTGCAAATGCTTCAGAAATTTGTGAAGTGGTCCCCCTTCAAAAATTATTGCCCACCCCTGCTCTAGATGCTTACTAACTGATTGTTGAGTCATTTGTTCAAGTGCCATTCCAGATATTGAAGTTAGACTGGCCGGACTATAATTCCCTGGGTCCTCTTTTGAAATATAGGTCCTGTGTTTGCCTTCCTCCAGTTCTCTGGGGCCTCCCGCCCTCCAGGCCTTCTCAAAGATCACTGTTCACGTCAACTCTGCTCAGCTGTGCCTGTGCTGCCTCCCAGGCCGGCATGCAGCTGGGGCAATGTAGGGGGCACCTTGGCAAATCTGTCCCACTTCTAAGGCAGGCCAAATGTTCATGGGCTGAATCGGGCTAAAATGGTGCGTGTGAGTAGCTCCATTGATTTACAGGTCTTGTCTGGTTACAGGGAGATTTCACTGATTTCGGGGAAGGAAAGCAGTATTTGGCCCACTGATAGTCTTTGCCAGAGTAAGAACTTCTCACCACTCGGTCCATTATTACTGTAGCACCTTGGACTCCTAGTGATGGTCCATGCCCCTACATGGTGCTAAGTGCTGTACAAACACAGAACAACAAGACAGTCCCAACAGTCGTGATTCGATTATACTGGACTAATGCAGAAGCTGACTTATGCTCTGCAGCACAGTCTGGCACCTATCTAGCCTGCTAACAGCCAATCCCTGCACTGTGACATTTCGCATTCAAACTAAAGCTCGATTTTAATATTTTTAGAATGTTGCATTTGCCAAGAGAAAATAAGAGCTTGTGACATGCTTCTGGAAGGGCCTATCAGCCCCAGAAGCTGCTTAATCATCACCATGCAACATTCTGGAGAAGCAGCCGCCACATGTCTTGCCTGTGCGTGTTCGTTGCAGAATGTCTGGCATGGGAAAAAATACCAGGGTACTCCCAGCTCCAACCCTTTTCCATAGTGTAACAGGAACCACAGAATCAAGCTGTGAAATTCTGGTCTGGAGGCTGGATCCATTCGCCCCCACTTCAGCATGTTCTAAGTAGGGATGTAAAACCCTGTTTAATTGGTTAACTGGTTAAATGTAGTGTTTAACACGTTAACCAATGAGAGGGAAGGTGGGAGGCTGGAGAGCACCCTCCTCTGCCCCCCTGCGCCACACATGGGGCTGCCAGCTCTGCTGCTGCTTCCGATTCCCAGCCTGCGCAGGGCTGTGGCTGTTGGCCCCGCGTGTGGCTGGAGCAGCCCTCCGCAGGCAGGAGGCTGTTCCCGGGTACCAGTTAACAATTACCTGGTAAGCATAACCTGTTAAGGGTTATGCTTACCAGGTAGCTGGTCAACCAGTTACCTGTTCAAATCCCTAGTTTTAAAATGGAATATTGGTCTGTAAAATTCAGATCTGGAATCTGATGTTTCCGAAAGCTCCAAAGAACAAGGGAGGCTCAAATCCAGGGGGGTGATTAAGCCCAGGCCCTAGATCAATCATGGCTTGAAGGGCATGACCAAGGCAGGGGGGACTCAGGGTGGCAAGAACAGGAGGAGCACATGGGTGGCAGATTGACACCCCCAAATGGGCCCTTTCGGTTGATGTGTCCGGGGTGAAGGAAGCAAGAGCCGTGCCAGAGCAACGGAAGGATTCTGGGAATCAGGAGCCCAGGGCTGTACAGGCTGGGAGCTAATTTCATAATGGGCCGTAACAGGGCAAGTCTGTGTGGCGGGAGGGCACCACTGCAGTGCACGTGAAAGGAAGTGGCTGCAGGCACTGGCTAACGTCATGGTTTCTATTCAATTGCAAGATTCCCACACACAGCTGGGCCAGTGCCCCTCTAGGCTAAACGGCAACCCCCTCTGCTATCCTGGTCAGTTCAGGCTTGTACAAAGAGGTGATGTGGGCTCTCCAAATCCCTTGTTCTTAAAAGGGGGGTGGTGGTAATCTGCTCTCTGGTTGGAATACACAGCAAGCCAGGTAGCGAAATGACCTCCCAGACAACCCCCTCGCTGTTTGCAGACAACCCCATGAACATGCACGAAAACCCCACGAACATGCCAGAGGGGCGCTTGGCAATGCAATCACCCGCATGGTGCATGCAACCCCAGAGGAGACACACACAAGCAGCTGCTGAAGATGCCTTTTTGGGAGGCTCTGAAAATCTGGGCCAACTCATGCAGTCAGACTCTAGCTAGGCTGTGACACCACACCCCTCTCTCAGACAGCGCTGGTTGTCTCTAATTCTAGGAGCCTCTGATCTGTCAGAAATCAAACCAGCAGAGCAGAACAGCAGAGGATTGGTGTCTCCTGGCTTTGAAAAGCAACATCAGTTTCAGTCTGTTCCTCTGGTATTCGGTCTTACAGGGAGAAAGGCACTGACCTAGCAAAGAGAGACGGCCTGTGTATCTAGTCACTTTCCTCCCCATGGCTAGTCCTGCAAATTTTGCTCTCCAGAGGTTAATTGTGCCGCTGTCACCAGGGGACTCTCAGACAGATTTTATTCCTGTTATCAAGGACCCATCAGCTTTGTTTTAATGAGCAAGAATGCGGCTTTGTTTCAAAGTGTCACTCCGATAAGCTTCTCCCACTGAGCGCCAAAGGGTGAGGAAGTATGACTCGGCATGGGGAAGGGTTGTAGAAGTGCAGCCTAAGGATGACAGAGGTCACGGTGTAAGGCCATGTCTTCACTACGAGGGAAGGTCGAATTAAGATACGCAAGATACGTAAGAGGCGACATCCCTTGAGTTTCTGTGTGAGCTCCACAGTGAGAGGCCAACTGGAACAAACGCTCCCATCAGCTTCCCTTACTCCTCCGAAGGAGCAGGAGTTCTGGCGCCCACCATGGCCTAAAACACATGGGCTGTGTCTAGACTGGCAAGTTTTTCCGCAAAAGCAGCTGCTTTTGCGGAAAAACTTGTCAGCTGTCTACACTGGCCACTTGAATTTGTGCAAGAACACTGACGATCTCATGTATGATCGTCAGTGTTCTTGCGCAAATACAATGACTCTCCCGTTCGGGAAAAAGCCCTCTTGCGCAAATGCTTTTGCGCAAGAGGGTCAGTGTAGACAACTGAGAACCGTTTTGCGCAGAAGAGCCCCAATGGCGAAAATGGTGATCGGGGCTTTCTTGCGCAAAACCGCGTCTAGATTGGCACGGACGCTTTTCCGCAAAAAGTGCTTTTGTACAAAAGCGTCCGTGCCAGTCTAGACGCTCTTTTCCGCAAATGCTTTTAACGGAAAAACTTTTCCGTTCAAAGCATTTGCGGGAAATCATGCCAGTCTAGACGTAGACAAAGTGTATGGAAGAATCAGAAGGTCATGCAAGGCTGTAGCATCAAACCTACCACCACCAGAAGCAAGCAGGAGTTAATTCCAACAGTAAAGCCATTAAATGAACTAATTGGCTACAGCTGGCTGGGGTGACTGCTGCTTGCTCTCTGATAAGGCTTCAGATGCCAGAGAAATTTCCATGCATAGTTCTCTAATCTAGGCATTAGCTAGAGGGAGGCTTCTCTTGCCTTGAAGATGTTCATTCAGAGGCCTGGAGCTCAATGCTAAGCACCATGATTTCCCCCCTCCCCCAGGTGTGCTGTGCAACCTGCCCAGCGTGTCCTCCAGCAGGTCTGGAGTGTCTCCTTTGGCAGAGTCAGGTGCAGCACTATGACAGGGAGGACAAGGCCTTGAGCTCAGAAAGAGCCATAGATAAGTCCTCCAGAAGGCTAGAGAGGCTCTTGAAGACGTGGCCAATCAGGGGCCAGGGAGGCCTACAAAAGGAGCTGCAAAGCGCAGCAGCAGTCAGTGTGGGGGTAGAGCTCAAGGTGAGCAGATTGTGAGGCTAGCTGCAGAAGTTGCTTTCAGGAGGTGCCACTCTCACTGAGTGGGGAAAGAGATTGAGGGGAAACATGCTGAGAGACAGAGGTTGCCAGCAGAGGGCACCGGGATGAGCCCATCAGGTATATACCTTGGAAGGGGATTGAGTATTTCCCAGAGTGCGGCTCAGCTGGAGGGCTGAGTAACCAAAAAGGCTTTTAAAGAGACAGTGCAGGCAAATGCACTCAACCAAACGGGGGCGCTTCCTTGAGGTGAGTGCCACCCCGTTACAAGCCCCCATGAAATCCCATCCTGCCTTCCTTGGCTAAGGCATGTCGCTGTGACATGAGCCTGGGGGGAGGGTCAAAGAGGATGTTCACCCCACATTCCCTTCTGATGTGCTGGGATCATCTGGGGGAGGAGCATGCACATGTGTGTGCCTAAGCCATTCTTGGGTCTGCGGACCAGGCCTGGCCAAAAGGCGTTCAGGCACCCTTCCCGTGTGGGCCCATGAGGTTCTTGTTTCTGCACATTTCCTGGGGGGAGGAAGGAGATGTGGAAAGCATCTTCTACCGCCAGCTCTACAGCTGTGGGGCTAGTGGACCACTTTCAGGGTAAAGACCGATTGCGCTCCCAGTCGGAATAGGTTTCATCTGCCATGTGTGTACTGAGAAGCCCCTCACTAGACAGGGATCCCAAAGCTGACATACAGATGTGCTTGCGTCCTGCCTTCATCTGAACAGCTGATCAGGACTGTTTGAGTCCTCCAAGAGAGAGACAGCTAATATCATACAGCAGAGCTGATTGCCTCCGCAGGCCTCTGGGCAAGGTGGGCGGAGGGGCTCCATACTCCTGGAAGGGATGGGGCTGAGGGCAGAAGGGCGGGGCCAAGAGCAGCCACCCCTCAGTGCTGCCCGGAGCACAGCATGCCCCCCCCCCAGCCCTTAGCACTGCATGGCTCCGGCTGCTGTGAACCCTGGGGCAATTACCCTTTTTGCGCCCCCCCCTCACCCCCCAATGGGTGAGCCTGATATATTACTAGTGCCCTGTGTAGACACAAAATTTGCATCTGTATCTGCAAAAATGAGCTGTGTCTATCTGCACTGAGATGCGGCGGATGCCCATACCCCCAGATATAAAGCGGATATCTGCAGGTTTGAAGGGCTCTCCATATTACAGGTGTATTACCTGTAAGGGCTCTGAGCCCTAGAGTGCTGAGTGCTATCCATCCACAGACAGTGCCTACCCCGAAGAGATGACATTAAGCTCAATTATAGTAAGAGACGTTCTTACCATTCACATACATCCCCTGCCTTTCCCCTCCTTCTCATCAGATGTAATTGCTTACTTACAAGAAGAGTCATTCCCCACCCCCTGGGACTTAGCATCTAATTAAACATTGCAGGCCCAAAGCCCCACTGGAATAGAACTAGCGCTCGGCCTAGTTCCCACACCATTAGGCCACACTGCCTCCCATGTAGGGCATAAACAACAGGGACAATAGAGCAAGGGAGTGCATAGAGCAGCCCGTGAGGTAAGGATGCAGCATGGCGCTCCACCTGCCAATATGAAACAGCGCCACATTCCTGCTTCTGTTTTCTTTTGCTTTCTAGGTTTCAATCTGAGCGTGGGCTGTGCATGACGAAGCTGCGATTCCATCCGGGACCCTTAGGTGAGTTTATAAACCCCAGGAGAGACATTTATGATGCCACATTCATTCCATTTACAATATTTTTATCCTGCCTCTCTCTTTAAAATATTCGAGGCAGCTTACCAAAAAAAATGTTTTAAAACATAATAAATCAAGTTATATAAAGTCAAATACAAGACCCCAAAGTGGGGGGAACATACAATCTGCGAAAACACCTCAAGAGGAGGGACACCCCCCCCCCCCCAATAAAAGCGTGGGTAAAAAGGGTGGCCTTGGCCTGGTGCCGAAACAATCCCACAGGGAATGAAGGCCTCCGTTTACATTAGTGTCCCTCTCTGCAGAGCATGGAGGTTATTTCCCTTCTTCTTCGAGTGGTTGCTCATGTCCATTCGAATCAGGTGTGCGCACCGCGTGCACCGCGTCTTCCGGAGCGTTTTCCCTAGCGGTACCCGTAGCACCAGCAGGGCGCCCCCTGGAGTGGCGCCGCCATGGCGGGGCATAAGTACCCCTGCTGGCGCTCCCCACCTCAGCTCCTTCTTACCGCCCGTGACAGTCGTTGGAGTGTCTCTCTCTCTTAGATCAGTTAATGGTACCCTCGCACCGCCCCTCCACACCAGACACCTTTCAGGTGGCCCATGACCTTATTAGCCTTACTACCTCCCCTCCGTCGTCGGTTGAGGCGGAAGGGTCGAGATCGCCTATGCCAGAGGCCGTGTTGGCTCCGGCTTCACCTCCGCACCAGCATGACTGAACAGCACCGGTCACTTATGCAGCGGGACCGTCTGCGGTGGGACCAGTACCGCTTGCCTCTGCATTGGTGCTGGCATCAACGCAGGCCGCCAGGCTTCACTCGGCGCTCGACTGGGCTCGACCTCCCTCGGTGCTGGGACCCCTTCCAGACCCTGTCTTGGCTGCGCCAGTGCCATATCACCCTGGCCTCGCGACGACGTCTTCGGCACCATCGTCGGGCCCTTCAGCATCAGCTTCTTCAGCACGATGCATGTTTCGGCACCGTCACAGGCACCAGCATCGACCCTGTGGGTCACGCCGGTACCTCCATCGCCGGTGACGTCGGCTTCTTCAGGGTTTGTATCGCAACCGATACCGTCTACGGCACCGCAGACATGTTCCGTATCGGATCCACAACCGGCACCGGGACTGGTTCTCCCAGTGCCGCAACCGGCTCCACCCCGGGCACCGGGATATGTTCTCCCGGCACCGACTCCACTCCAGGCACTGGCTTCACTCACGGCACCGGGACCTGTTCTCTGGTACCACACCAGGCACCGCAACAGGCACAGACACAGGCACGGGCACCGGGACCGGTTTTCCTGGTGCCAGCACGTCCGCACCGAGCGCACGCGGGCAAACCCGAGTCCATGGCCAGGTTTGCTCCCCCATCCGTGGCAGCACATTTGTCATCTGCGCCTCCCCGGCCTGAGTCTGATTACTCGTCCGATTCTGATGCGGCATCGTTCAGGTCGAGATCCTCAGCACCTTCCTCGACTCATAGATCTCGTTCCCCGCGCCGGCGTGATTGTTCGTGGGTGCAGCAGACTTGGCCGCCTCAGCCGCAATGGCCCTTTTGGACACCGTGGGCTTACCACCAGTGGCAGGGGCCTGTGCCCTCCTCTGTGGTGTCCGGTGCCTCGGGGCACCGAGCGCAACCATCGGCGTCGCTGTCAAGATCCCCTCCCTCCCCCCAGAGGTCGGTTGCTACGGACGCCGCTGCTGAGCCGCAGGCCTCGGTACCAGAGCCACTTCCGCAAGCAGTGCCGCCTGCCCAGCCGGCACCTCAACCAGTTCCTGTGCTGGGCCCGGCACTGGTCCAGGAGTCATCGTCATCATCGTCACCAGACGAAGCTTTGGCGGATCCCGCACCGGCGTTGCCTACTATGGATGCCCGTACGCATCAGGAGCTGCTTAGGCGTCTGGCCTCCAATCTGGGTGTCCCAGTGGAGCCAGTAGTGGAGGACACGGACCCCATGATTGACATCCTCTCAGACGATACGCCTGCCCGCTTGGCTTTGCCACTTAATAAAACTGTGGCCAAGATTACCAATGCCCTGTGGCAGACCCCGGCAACCTTGACCCTTACCTTAAAGGGAGTCGAGAGGCGCTATTACATCCCCCAGTCGGGACACGAACACCTGTACTCCCAGCCCGTTCCTGGGTCCTTGGTCGTCCAGGCTGCGGCCCAAAAAGAGAGGCTTCCCCAGCCAGGGCCGTCCCCGAAAGCTAGGGAGCCCAAGCGCCTTGACCTGATGGGCCGTAAGGTGTATGCCACTGGTGGGGTGCAACTCCGTATTGCTAATCAGCAAGCGATGCTGAGCCGCTATGTTTTTAATACCTGGCAGGCCGTGGACAAGTTCAAGGACAAGCTGCCTGCTGAGGCCCGTCAGGAGTTTGCGGCCATGACCTCTGAGGGCAGAACCATTGCCTGCACGGCCCTCCAGGCTTCCCTGGACGCTGTCGACTCTGCAGCTCACACCATGACGTCAGGCGTGGTTATGCGCTGTGGTGCCTGGCTGCAGGTGTCTGGAATACCTCTAGACGTCCAAACCACGATCCAGGACTTGCTGTTTGACAGGAAAGCCTTGTTTTCGGAGCACACGGACTCCAGGCTCCATACGCTCAAGGACACGAGGTCTACCCTACGGTCCTTGGGGATTCACACACTGGCCCCCCAGCGTCATCAGCTGCCCTACAGACAGCAGGGGAGAACGCAGTCCCAGGTCCCCCGTGGGGATTACTGGAGACGCCGTCCTCGTGCTCCCAGTGGGGGTGCGGGGGCGGCTGCGGGCCCATCTTCCGCAAGGGGTTGTCGATGCCGCCCGAGAGGGGACAACCCTCGTGGGGCTGGTCAAGGTCCCTCCCAGCAGTCCAAACACCTGTTTTGACATGGTACTAGAGGGTCGCGCACCAGCCTCCCACCCTGGCCCCTCGTTTGGGGCCAGGTTATCCCGGTTTGCCCACGCCTGGACAGGAATCACGACCGACGCCTGGGTCCTAAAGATAGTCAGGTGTGGCTATACCATCCCCTTCCTGGGCTCGCCCCCTTCCAACCCGCCCGCCCCGTCCTCTCTCAGGGACACCTCTCATGAAGGCACGCTCCGCCAAGAGGTGCTGGCGCTTCTCAAAAAGGGAGCTGTGGAGAGGGTCCCCCCACATCTGGAGGGCAAGGGGTTTTATTCCGATATTTCATTGTCCCGAAACCCAAGGGCAGGGTTCGTCCCATCTTAGATCTCAGGGACCTCAACAAGGCGGTCGTGCAGTCCAGGTTCAGAATGGTAACCCTAGCTTCTGTTATCCCCGTTTTACAGCTGGAGACTGGTACGCAACCCTCGATCTCAAGGACGCTTACTTCCATGTGGCAATAAGACCCAGCCACAGGAGGTTTCTCCGTTTTATTGTTTCCCGATGCCACTTCCAATTTACAGTGCTCCCATTTGGCCTTTCAACAGCACCCAGGGTCTTTACAAAATGCATGGCAGTCGTAGCAGTGTTCCTCCGCAAAAAAGGGGTACACGTTTTTCCATACCTAGACGACTGGCCGCTCCTATGAGCAAGTAGAGGCCCATGTTTCCCTCACAAGGGCTCTCTTCGTAAGACTGGGACTCATGCTAAACGAAGGAAAGTCATCATTGACTCCCTCTCAACACCTCAAATTTATAGGAGCTCTCCTGGACGCCAGGGTGGCAAGAGCACTCCTTCCCAGGGCCAGGTTTCTATCCATAGTGGAGCTGGTCTCCGAGTTAACCTGGTTCCCCATCACGACAGCCCGGGTCTGCTCGAGGCTGCTGGGACACATGGCGGTGTGTATGTATGTGGTACGCCATGCTCGAATGAGGCTCAGGCCTCTGCAGGCCTGGTTGGCAAGGGCATTCAGCCAGACCAGGGGGCTCTGGGACACGGTTCTCACAGTGCCGCCGGAGGTGATAGCCTCCTTACAATGGTGGACCCAGGAGGCAGTGGTGTGCAGCGGGGTTCCGTTCACTGTACCTCCCCCCTCGTTTACACTGGTCACAGATGCTTCTGACCTGGGTTGGGGAGCACACCTGGGGTGTCACAGGACCCAGGGCTTATGGTCCCCAGCAGAGTGGGCTCTGCACATAAATGTCTGGGAGCTCAGAGCTGTCAGGAGAGCCTGCGAGACCTTCCTGTCGAAGCTGTCTCGCCGCTCTGTCCTGGTGCGTCTGGACAGCACGGCGGCTGTGTTTTACCTCAACAGGCAGGGGGGAGCCCGGTCGCCTCCCCTCTGCCACGAGGCCCTCTGCCTCTGGGACCTGTGTGTAGAGCACGACATAGCTTTGCAGGCAGAGTACCTGCTGGGGTGCAAAAACTTGCTGGCCAATGCTCTGAGCAGGTCCTTCGGAGCCCACGAATGGTCTCTCAAGGATTCGGCCCTTCGTCAGGTCTTCCACAGGTGGGGTTGTCCCCTAGTAGACCTGTTTGCCTTGGCATGCAACACCAAGTGCCAGAGTTACTGCTCCCTGTTGGGGTTGGGGGAACACTCCAGGGGGGATGCCGTGACCATGCCGTGGCCGGCAGGCATCCTCTATGCTTTCCCTCCATTTCCCCTAATTCCCAGGGTTCTGACCAGGGTCAAGACCTTCAGATCCACGGTCATCCTGAGAGCCCCTCGGTAGCCCAGGTAATTCTGGTTCCCTATCCTGGTGGACATGCTCAGCCAGGAGCCTATAACGCTCCCGCTGGTTCGGGATCTCCTGACCCAACCTTGGGACAGGGGGACCATGGTTCACCCGAATCTCAGCTCTCTCCACCTGTGGCCTGGTTTATCCGTGGCTGACCCAACCGGAAAGGGAATGTTCCCAGGAGGTACAGATGGTACTCCTAAGTAGTAGGAAACCGTCTACCAGGCGGTCGTACGCAGCCAAGTGGCAGCGGTTCTCATCTTGGGCGTCCAGAAGGGGAGTACACCATCCTGTGCACCTGTCCCATCCATTCTGGACTACCTCTTTGAACTTAGGTCCAGTGGCCTCTCTACCTCCTCCATCAAAGTCCATGTGGCATCCCTCTCCGCCTTCCATGTTGGTTCAGCAGGAGTCTCTCTGTTTTCTGACCCTGTGGTAAAAAGTTTCCTTAAGGGTTTGGATAAGTTGTATCCCTCGGTTAGACCCCCTCTCCCCGCTTGGGACCTTCACCTCGTGTTGTCTAGACTTGTGTTGCCCCCCTTTGAGCCGCTGGCCACGTGCTCGTTGAAGCACCTTTCTATGAAGGTTGCGTTTATTGTGGCCATCACTTTGGCTCGCAGGGTCTCCGAGCTGAGGGCGTTAACTATGAACCCGCCCTACCTAGTGTTTTCTGACAATAATGTGAGGCTCCGCCCTCACCCGGCTTTCCTCCCCAAGGTGGTGTCACCGTTCCATTTGTCCCAAGAAATTTACCTCCCGGTTTTCTTTCCAAAGCCCCACGCCTCCCCTAAGGAGCAAGTGCTCCATTCCCTGGATGCTAGACGTGCGCAAGCCCTTTCGTAAATCCACACAATTGTTTATTGCTGTCGCTGACAGAATGAAGGGGCTTCCCATATCGACCCAAAGGTTGTCCAATTGGGTCGCAGGGTGTATCAGGGAGTGTTATGCCTTGGCCGGGAAGGTCCCGCCCCGGGTTACAGCATACTCCACCAGGGCGCAGGCGTCCTCTGTAGCTTTTGGGGCGCAGGTTCCAATCACTGAAATCTGCAGGGCGGCCACCTGGTCGTCGCTCCATACCTTTACGGCGCACTACGCGCTGGCACAGCAGGCTAGGGAGGATGCAGGGGTGGGATCTGCAGTCCTCAGCTCTGTATTGTAAATAGGTTGGGTTATTTGTACACATTGCACTTTTCTACATTTTTTTCTGTGTTGGGTTAGTTGAATAAATATGTTTGAATTGTTCAACTGTCGTGGACTTCTATTTCTGAGTGCTCCGACCTCTCCTCCTTGATGGGGGTTGGCTTGGAAGTCACCTGATTTGAATGGACATGAGCAACCACTCGAAGAAGAAAAGAACGGTTACTTACCTGTAACTGTTGTTCTTCAAGATGTGTTGCTCATGTCCATTCGTTTCCCTCCCTACCTCCCCTTCGTCGGAGCGTCCGGCAAGAAGGAACTGAGGTGGGGAGCGCCGGCAGGGGTACTTATGCCCCGCCATGGCGGCGCCACACCAGGGGGTGCCCTGTCGGTGCTACGGGTACCGCTAGGGAAAACGCTCCGGAAGATGCGGTGCACGTGGTGCACACACCTGATTCGAATGGACATGAGCAACACATCTCGAAGAACAACAGTTACCGGTAAGTAACCGTTCTTTTCCCATATGTTTCTCTTGTCTTCTCATTCTTCCATTCCTATCCCTCCCCCCTTGTGTGTCTGTGGTCCCCCTGTTAATGTGGGCTTCTTTATTAATATTAGACCTTTTTGGTAATCAGTTCAGCTGAGATGGTTTAAGTTGTTTATTTGTGGGCTTGCCATTTCGTTTTGTTCAAAACAGGTGAGCCTCCATTTTGATTAGTCGTCTGCTTCCTTGCTCCAGGAAAAGGTGGGAAAACAGGGAAAGACCGGGAAAGTGTTGCTAGGCAACAGGAGTGCATAACGAAAGGGCGCTCAGGCTACGTCTACACTGCAGGCTTCTTGCACAAAAGCGCATCCACACTGCAAAAGTGCATCGGAAAAGTGATGTGCTTTTGTGCAAGAGAGCGTCCAGACTGCATGGACACGCTCTCTCAAGGACGCTCTGATTGCCATTAACAAAATGGCCACCAGGGCATTTTTGCTTCTTCCGATAGGCTGTTTTTGTGCAACCCCCCCCCCCCAGATTCCCTTCCCCACACACCTTTTTGCGCAAGAGCTCTTGCGCAAAAAGGATTTATTCCTCATAGAAAGAAGAATTGCAAAAACCCCTCTGTTCTGTCGATTCACTGTAAAATTTCTTGCACAAAAACACGCTTGAGGTGTGGACTCTCTGCAGGTTTTTGCGCAAAAACAGTTGTTTTTGCGCAAAAACCCTGTAGTGTAGACATAGCCTCAGAGGGCTCGGGGATCTCTTCCTCCAGCAGGCTCACGGCCAGGGTCCAGCGAGTGTTGCTCAGACAACTAATTCCTGGCTTGGAGTGTCAGTTGTTAGGAAGGTGGGGTGACATCAGACGGTGTATTTGTTTATAGGGGAGCATGCTTGCAAGCCTGGATCGTCGGGTTAGACAGGGCTGACACACACCCACGACGGTGCAAAGGGGTTAGGGTGGGTTCTGAGTTAGGGTCCAGCTTAAGCTCCTACTGTCGCTGAGTCGTTCCCAATCCCTGACATCCAGAGAGAAGGCTTGAAGTCACCTTTCTCTGGAGCTGGGTAAGACAGGAGGCCTGACGTCAGCTACCCTCCTCTCTGTGTCTGTTGTTGTGTGTGACTCCCGCAGTTTCCAGACCCAGTTATTCTATCCTTCCCTAGTCCTTTTTACCTTTCCTATCCTATGGATAATAAAGTATAGTTCCTTTATAATGTTGTCTGTGGACTCCTCATTTGGTGCCCTGATAGACGGGTGAAAGGGGTGAGAACCAGATAAGAGCTTAGATGGATCTCTCTGGAGTCCTTTCTCTTACACCCCTGTCACCTTCCTGCTTCTCCTCTCTTCCCTCCAAGCCTGGCATTTCATCGCCAAAGCCCCATATAGCCCAAGCCCTGCCGTGGAACGTTGTCCCATGTCCCTTCTATGCATTGTCTCAGGCAGCACTGAACAGCGAAATAATCACTTTTTTTATAACCCTGTCACAAGCTTCATGCTCCTAGCCTATGAAGGCACCAAAATCCCCTGGGTGCAATTACAGCTGCACCTTGGCCAAGCGGGAGCGTGTTACTCCAGCTATTATAGTAATTCAAAACACATGGTAAGATAGGGAAGAAAATAACAAAGTTAATCAGCCCCAGAGGCCTGGAGGCCCATCCAGAAAAAGAGGATTGCACAGAATGGCAAACAAAGAATGTTAAAATGAACAACTAACAGTACCCGAGGATTCTCCAGGGCTATCCTTACCCATACACAGAATTTGCAGCTGTATAGGGCACCGGAAAATATAGGCTGGGTTTTAATGTCCACCCACCTGCCTCTTCCTATCCCTGTTCCATGGCCCCGCTTCCTCCAGAGAGGATCTAGATAACTTAAAAGTGAAAAAAAACCTGCTGGAGCTATGAGCAGAACCCTGAACAGCTTTTGTGATGAGCACCAAATATGTGCACTATTTCCAAATGAGATCAAATGCCCCATAGGCCAACATCTGAGATGTAAAGCGGTTGAATGTATGCAGGGTCCAGACTTTAGTATGTGTATCTCTTCTTCATTCATTCACATTTGGATTTAGTAGCTCGTTTTATTGTGGGTTTTAGTACCATCCTGACATAACTCACAGCTGTGCACCCAAGGGCAGAATTTTGCCCGTGATTTTGAATTTTTAGTTTGCTTTTTCTACCCTCTACTTTTCATTACAAGCAACCTGAGAAAAGGGGGGAAAGTATGTTTATGGCCCAATTTTGCTGCTGCTTGATGAACAGCTGACTTTTTTTTTTCAGTCCATCTTTTTTTTTCTTTCTGGTCATCTACAATGGAAATGCAAGACTTGTTTGCTCTGTTTTTCTTGGAAGAGTCTGAGGGTGATTGGACACCAAGTGGGTGTTTGATGTCGCAAATACCAAAGAAGTGAAATTGGAGCAGTTGAAAGAGGAAAAGAATTTTGGTAAATGACTGTTTTGATTTGTGTTTTTTTGGTTAAGATTCAATTAACACAAATGCTGGAAAAAAAAAATTGAAAGCAAAAATAATTAGAAGCTGAGAAGGTTCCAAGGCCACTTTGATAGTACTCCAGTGAGAATGCCAACAAAATCAAGGAAGAACCAGAAGTTTTTCTTAAACCAAAATCTTTCAAACCTCCTTTATAGATTAGAAAGAAACAAACCAAGACACAAACTCAGTGCCCTCTTTGCAGGTAACTGCTAACAGTTCTTCAGCGAAGGCACGTTTGATAATCCCAACTGTGTTTTCACCGAAAGCTGCCAAAGAAACCGCAGATGACACATTGGGAGCATTCTATACGTGGTGTAGTAATTAACACTGTGGTTTCAGAGCAAGAGAAATTAAAAACTCTGAGGATTTGATTCAAAAGTGCTCATATGTCAGAGCTGATTCTATGTACTCAGCAAGAGTCTAATGCAATGTGTGCCTCTAATAACACACAGATTTAGAATTTGAGATAGGGACTACATTATGAATTTTTGACTAGGTATCAGAATTTCCTTAAAGTTCGAGGGTTCTGGTTTGATCCAGCATAAGGATACAGTAAAGAATAATTCAGCTCTGGAGCCATGTGGTATTCATGGCCCATTTGTGTTTGGTTTGTCATTCTGAGTGAATTTCATTGGAGTTCTTCATTTTGTTCGCATCTCAAACTCAGTTTCAT
Organism: Pelochelys cantorii; assembly: GCA_032595735.1. Lineage (NCBI taxonomy): Eukaryota > Metazoa > Chordata > Testudines > Trionychidae > Pelochelys > Pelochelys cantorii. The sequence continues at coordinate 30,143,645 of CM064343.1, read as the reverse complement.
AGGGTTTCACATCAAAATCACATGAAAACATGGACTCTTCCCCAACCAGAACCCTAGATGTGAACATCCTGAAATATAGTTCTGGCCCAGTTAGTAAGTTGTCTGTAAATCCAAATTTGGATGCACATTTTATGGGTTGGACCCTTTCTAGCTTCCTGCAAAACCATAAATAGATCCAAGATCATGCCAAACTGGGTCAGGGTTTGTGGTAACCCTTTCAGTGATCTTGAGCCATGCTGAAAACAGGGGGACAGACTGTGAAAACCAGGTAGGTGCTCATAGGTGGTGGACCGAGGAGTGCTGCTACACCCCCTAGCTTAAGTAGTTTCCATCATTTACAGGGTTTGCAATTGGGTTCAACAGCTCTCAGGACCTTCCACTGTACAAATTGTTCCAGCACCCCCACTGGTGCTCTGTGGAACTGGGGCAAGCATTTCATTTAGTACTGCTGATTACAGACAAGGATGCGCACAAAAGCCCTCTGCAGCATCCTCGCTTTGCAGTGGAAGAAACATAGAATACTAGGACTGGAAGGAACCTCGAGAGGTCGTCAAGTCTAGTCCCCTGCCCTCACAGCAGGACCAAGCACTGTCTAGATTCTGGACTATCCCTGATAGGTGTTTATCTAACCTGCTCTTAAAAATCTCCAGTGATGGAGATTCCACAGCCTCCCTAGGCAATTTACTCCAGTGTTTAGCCACCCCGACTGGTAGGAAGTTTTTCCTAATGTCCAACCTAAACCTCCCTTGCTGCAATTTAAGCCCATTGATTCTTGTCCTATCCTCAGAGGTTAAGGAAAACATTTTTTTCTCTCCTTCCTCCTTGTAACAATCTTTACAATCATGTCTCCTTTCAGTATTCTCTTTTCTAGACTAAACCCAATTCTTTCAGTCTTCCCTCAGAGGTCGTGTTTAAACATTTTTGTTGCTCTTCTCTGGATCTTCTCCAATGTGTCCAACTCTTTCCTGAACTGTGGCACTCAGAACTCCAGTTGAGGCCTAATCAGTGCACAGTAGAGAGGAAGAATTATGCCTTGTATCTTGCTTCCAACACTCCAGTTAATGCCTCCCTGAACGATGTTTGCTTTTGTTGCAATAGTGTCACACTGTTCACTCATATGTAGCATGTGGGTCAACCTGACCCCTAGATCCCTTTTGACAGTACTTCTTCCTAGACAGTCATTTCCCATTTTGTATGTGTGTAACTGATTGCTCCTTTTTAAGCAGAGTACTTTGCATTTGTTCTTATTGAATGTAATCCTGTTTACCTCAGACCATTTCTCCAGTTTGTTGAGATCATTTTGAATTGTAATCTGATCCTCCAAAGCACTTGCAACCCCTCATGCGACAGTTTACGTGCAGCTTCCCACATAACACACAGGGCCTTGATTATATAGTGCGGTTTCTTAGATGCTGAAGGATGGACCTTATGATTAGTGTTAGGGGGCTGGGTTGAGCTGAACCAGTGAGAGAAGGGAATATGCTCTCATTGCATGGTTGAACCTTCACAGTGGCATGGGACAACCATGTCCTAGGATAACTATGTTTCTGGGATAGCACAGCCAAGCTCCCAGATTTTTTTCCAGGGTGGTGGGACTCCTCAGGATGAATGAGGCTGTGCACTGTGTGTGTATATATGTTTGCCCACCTTACACAGTGCATATTTTCTGCCTTAAATATTTATGTTTCGGATGCTTGCTAACCACAGCTGCAAAGGGTATTCTAGATGACTATATAACCAAGCCCAGTGGCTCTTTCCAGTTTGCTTGGCATGGCAGAAGGCAGTCGCGCTGCATCTATGGCTGTTGAGAAGTGATTTCAACAAAATCTATGCTGCTGCTTCTTACTGTGCCAGCCATGAATGCTGGAAATGACTCACCCTCAACTTCATCCTCTCCCAAGTTTTTCTTTCATGAGCCTGGACAAAGAAACTGCAGATTATTTGATGCTACACAGCTGACTACGTTCTAGAATCCCCAAACGAAACGCTGGGTGCAAACCACCAGATCTGTAACTGCTCTCTATGGCTCTGGGCATCAGCAAGGGGAAAACAAGTGAATTAAATTAAAACCTACCCAACCGTGTCGTAGAAGCAATAGAATAATGACGGGGAGCCTATAGCTCCAAAAGCAAGCGAAGTGCTTATTATATTCCCTTGGGAGAGTAATAGTTTAAATGGGGAACATGGTTTGCAAACTTGAATATGTTGCATGACATATTAATGCTTTGAAAAAAAAATTAGAGCTCTGGTCGTCGTTCCTTCTAAATCAGGGGCTGAGCTTTCAGAATCTGTCAGATGAAGTGGAGAGATGAGGGCAAGAAAAAAAACTGCTTCTGCTGACAGCATCTGAATTCTGAGTGCCTGACTCATCTGGCTGTCTACACTGCGCAGATCCATACTACAGGGGAAGGTCAGCTTAAGGTACGCAATTTCAGCTACGTAAATAACATAGCTAAAGTCGATGTACCTTAAGCCAAACTAGGGCGCCGTCCTAACTGCGGGAGGTCATCAGGAGAAACGCTTCCATTGACTTCCCCTCGCAACAGTGAGGCGTACCGGCGTTGATGGAGTTGCCCTCAGCATTCGATTTAGCATGTCCCCACTAGGGATGTGATAGTGTAAATGGTTAACCAGTGAGCCTGAGCTCAACAGTTAACCTTCATGGTTACACACAGCTGCCCTGCCCCCTCTGTCAGAGGTAGCAGCAGGGAAGGGGGAGGCGGCTCCGTGGGAGCTGGCTTAAAAGCTGGCTCCCCACATGCACTGGCTCCGGCAGAGCCGCATCCCCTCCCCCTCCCCCCCCGCTGCATGGAAACATGTACCCACTGAAATTTTCAGCAGGTTCACATTTACTAAAATAAATACATTTTAACATCCCGATTCCCCACTAGATCCACTAAATTGAACGTCGGAAGATGGACTGCCCCAGCGTCGATCTTCCCGGTAATGTAGATGTGGCCTAAAGAATTACTTTGGAGGAAGGGGAAGGATGGTGCAGAGCCAAGATAGACTGAGCAGCATTTAAAAGGTAGGCTGCTATAAAATATAATGGCCAGATTTTCATGTTATCACTTGGCCAGTTATTGCCAGAGAGATTGATTTCCTGACACAATATGGTCAAACTGAAACTTCAGCCCCGTTGTGACATTGGCTGCATTGAGACAGAGAGAGGATTTGATGTTTTCAGTGACAGTGTATCCTCTTCTCCAAACACCCCAGCTTTTAAAAAGGCTGTTTGTGGGTGCCACTAAGTGCTGCTGCTGCCCGGATGTTGTGGCCAGCTTCCCCAGACTTCTCAGGCTCGTGTGTGTGTGAATTTGTGTGTTTTTTTGGTGGCCTCCTATGGTCACAGCACACAAAGGAGCTAGAAAAAAAACCACTCAGCTCCTCTCTCAGTCCTTCTGTGGACTCCAATTGACTCTTTGAATTGAACGTTCACTATGAACTCTGAGTAATAAATCAGAGATTGGCTCACAGCAGCCACCCCACCCACTTAGAAGTTGTAGTAGTAGTATAATTTCTGGAGCAACCAAGGCCTTGTCATGCTAGGTGCCCTACCAACCCAGATCAAGAGACAGTTCATGCCCCAAAAGTGTTTACAATCGAAGGAGAAGACAGAAGACCACAGATAGATACAGCCAAGTGGAAAAATATAAAAAAAGAATGAGACCAAACTGGTCAGCAGGACAACTATGGTCTCAGCCCACCAGCTGCCTAACTGTGGCCAAGCTCTCCTTGCCTTCAGAGAATTTAGGGTCTGGCTCTCAATGTGAAACTCAGGTCCAATTCTATTATCCTGAGGGGCCATGCATTCTCAAGGGGGTCTTTCCTGCAGTCATTAGTTAGGGTAACCCCCTCCAAAAAGCTTCAAGAGAAGGTGAGATGGAGCATCGACCAGGATTTGTCCAGGAGGAGGGGACAAGGTAGAGCCAGTTTGGAGGGAGGCGGCGGAAAAGTGGATCCACTAGTTAAACCCTCTTCTGACTCCTTATCTTGCAACCTTCTGGGTGGAGCAAAGAGGAATTATGGACGTAGTGGTGGCCCTGAAGATGCACTGGGAGTCAGGGCAGGATCCCTCTGCTGCTCTGTAACCTTGGCTGGGGGATCAGGGAATTGGCTTTAGGCTGTGCCAATTAAACTATATTTACACGTTGTGTGTTGCGCTTTCTTCCGAGGAGTCGACCAGGCCCCGAGCACGCAGGTTATAATTGAACAATTCACCTTGGGATTTACTGGATCCCCTTTCCAGTCCCCACCTCTCTCTTTGAGGCTGGTATTTACATAGTACTTGTCCTGGTTTGCGTGTTCTCTTCTTTAACATAAGCTGTTCCGTGCCAATGTGACCACATGCTGCGGATGCGAACAAGGACGTCAGACCCTCCACATCTGTGAAAGTGCCCCTCTGCTAACCCCCCTTTCACCTCTCTGCACCATCCCTTCTCATTGCACAGAGTGAGGGATCTTCTCTGAGGCCAGCTGGGCTGAGACCACGAACAGACCAGGGAAGCTGTTTGCCAAGGCACCAAGACCACGTGACGATGACCAGCTTCCGAATGCATGCTACCAAGAGAACAGCAATTCCGATGAGGAAGGGCAGAATCTGACTGTCAGGTGCCATGAGGTTGCTTGCAGCTGCTCCAGTCCTGTATATTCCTTGCAGACAAGGCTGGGGAGTACGCAGCTGGAGGTGGGTGGTGAACACTAAAGAGCACAAGGAAGCGAGTGCAACAAAACAGCACAACATTCTCTCTGTGCCAATCTCGCTAGGCAGCAACGCAGCGGGATTGCATAGACAGACCGATGGGATGGAGAATATGGATGTGGAGAGATGAGTACATTGATAATTATAATAACACTGCAATGCTTTACAAAGAAGAGCAGCAGAGCCCAGCAAATTGGTGGCTAGCTTCTTCATATTCATGGGTATCCGCAGCTGTGGAACCGGAGATCCGCGGCTCATTTTTCCAGATAGGGAAGCAGATGCAGACACAAATTTTGTATCTAGAGCCCTGCCAATGTGCAGATACCTGCTTTATAGCCACAGCTCATTTCTGTGGATATGGACACAGATACGGACACGGAATTTTGTATCCGCACGAGACTCTAAAGATCAGTATCATTCTCCCTTCACACGCATCTGTCGAAGTGGGTCTTTGCCCACAAAAGCTTATGCTCCAATAAATCTGTTAGTCTATAAGGTGCCACAAGACTTCTAGTTGTTTATGAATTCTCCCTTTTGACAGACAGACAGATCTCTGGCTCAGCTCTTGTTCTGCAAAGTGCTGTGTGCACATCTTCTGGTAATACGGGACCAGGGGAGTCTTTGGAGCCTCTACCCTGCAAGACAACAGAGCAGCAGCTGAGCAGTAAGTACAGTAGGTGAGTTGGCCATTCTCCCAATGTATTAGGTAATCTCTTCCTGGAAGGCTCTCTGACCTGGGACCTGACCTATGGCAAGGTCGTCTGCGTTGTGCACTGGAATTGAATTCTTTCCGTTATATAAGGGAAATTAGCAACTCTCATTTCCCCCCCCCCCCGCCACACACACTCCCCCCACCTCATCCTAATGCCTTGCTGTGCTTTAATAATTTAAGCTAAGTTTCATTAATCTCCTGCAGCTGACTGGCAGACTCAGCAGGCATTTTGGGCTTCTCTAAAAAATTCATAAGGAGTTGGACCGGCTGCAAATCGTATCAGGGCTGCACATGCTGAGTCGGGCGAATCCGATCCACCTGCTGCCCTTCCACGGCTGAAGGCAGGTTGATGCAGTAGCAAGAGCCGCGAAATCCCCACTGGAGCCCGGTCCATCTCAGTGGAAACTCCCTGCAGCTTTTCCTTCTCCAGGTTGCCCACATTACTGGCAACCTGGAGAGGGACCATTGCGCTGTGTAAAAAGATGGCTCTGAAGTGGTGCCAAGAGGAGCTGCTTCCAGTGAGGACATGGGCTGCAGGAAGGGCTCTGAACCACCATCCCCAGAACAATCTGGGTCCAGCGGGGGGCATGCAATGTGCTGGGGATGGAGCTGAGGGTGCTCTGGGATAGGTGAAGAGGAGGGAGCTGGGGGATTTGAGCTGCATGTGTCTCGTATCATTCCCCCCACTGCAAGCTGAGCTGAGAGCACCGACACAGTCACAGGGACGTTCCCCAGACCTCCCTGCAGGCCCAACAGTGGGGAGAGGGGACACAAAGGGGGTAACTGCCTTGGGGCCTGCTGATTCAAAGGGGCCCAGAGCCCCAAGCCCTTGAAATTGCTACTGAAGTGCTGTGTGGCTGTGCTCTGGAGGCTCATAGGGCCGCCTTGGGAGACAGGGGCACCATATGTTCCAGGCAGCCCTGGGAGGGGGCGCCGTAGTCCGGGTGGCACTGAGGGCCCTTGGCCCCGCCCCTTCTGTCTGAGGCCCCGCCCCTTGTGTCTGAGGCCCCGCCCCTTCTGGGAGTGTGGAGCTGGGACCCCCACACCTTGGCCAAGGGCCCGGCCACGCCCCTGCCTGCCTGTGAATGTCACAGCTCCTCCAGGGGAGTCTGGTGGAGCAAAACCAGCCCGGGTTCTGCCAGACAAGAGCCCCTTCATGCACCTTAGCCAAAACCACCATCTGAACATCTCAGCCACATTCAGTGCCCTTCCAGCTGGCAGCCACAAAGCAAGCTGCTGGGCGGCAGGAGGCAGAGAGGGAGAGCCCAGCCCCTTACAGCCCAGTCTCCTTCCCAGGGAAGTCAGTGGAAATGTTGCTATTGGTTTCCACAGCAGCTAAGGGAGGCCTCCCTCTGCCTGCCATGTGGGGAAACTGCAGAGCAGAGCTAGCCAGAGACTGCAGCTGGAAGGAGCAGAAACCGCTGAAGTAGGAACCTCTGACACCTGGAGAAATTGCTGCAGTTTGAGTGGACTTTCTCTGCCTTGTGCTGATGCGTTGTTGGCTCCAGTTCTCCTGCTCGCCCCACAGACTCTTCCCCTCAGCTCGACTCTCCTGCTTCCTCCTCCCCTGCCATCCCTTTTGCCCCCCTTCCCTTTTATCTAGCCCCCTCTGAATTTAACCCTCCCCTGCCCTCCTCTCAACTCATGGAACTAATATGTCAGTTATCACATCACTGTTTGCTCTATTAGCATGTACCACCGCTCCCCCTCCACTGCCTGCCTGCATCTGCCTCATCTCTTTGGACTGTAAGCTTTTCAGGTCAGGGACTGTCTGTTAAACTGCACAGTGCCTGGCCCAAGGGGGCCCCATTCTGGGAAACGCTTAGGGCAGTGAGGGGCAACCTAGGCTAGTGAGTGGGCTGCATGAGTGGCCCTCCTTCGTCTCAGTGGGCCGCGAGATTGTTGTAACTAAGACAGACTCCCAGGACAGGGTAGTTTTGCTCCCTGCGCTGGCGTACCTAGAATTTGCAGGGGGTGCCGATGGAACGGCAGTAGGGCTTTGATTGGCTGCAGAGGGAGCGCATGGCGCTCTCAGCCACTGCTGTGTGCAATCAGCACGCACCTCACTTCACGTGCCCTCGCTTTTCATGCATGTCACCTTAGTAACACCGGTAGGAAAATGAAAACTACTCGGATGAAAACCAGCAGAGTCTGGTAACCGTGCGCATGGGCAACGGTGAACAAAGGTCTTGTGGGCCGCACATAGAACCCCCTTGGGCTGCATGCGGTCCTCGGGCCGGAGATTGCCCGCCACTGCCTTCAGGTCTCCAGTAATACGCAGGGATAATCATAACAACAGCACCTCCACAGGCCATAGGACTTATGTCATGTGAGCCGGTCCTGCCTCCATTGACTAACCAAGCTTTCCCTTGAACCACCCGTTGCTGCTATACTGCAGAGAGGGGGGTGACAGGAACACCGCACACAGCCAGAGTCTGAGAGAGTTTGGTAGGGCAGGGGGGGCCGCACAGCCCAAGAGCTTGTCCTTGTGAGCCGTGCTTCTTGATCGTGTTCCTGGGGTTGTCTATGCTGCCTGTGGCATGGCACCTCCTAGCCCTGGATTGTGGACTTGGGCTTAGGGGCTCATGCTGGTGCGGTGAAAATAGCTGTGCAGACAGCGCTTTGGCGTCAGGCTCGGACGGGAGTTCGGGCTCTGTAGCCCAGCCCCCTCTCGTGCCATGCTGACGTACCTCTGATGATGTGAGAGCACTTGGCTAGCAAAACATTTCCACCAGCTGGAGGCTTTCCAGACGGCCCACAATTATGGGCTGTTGCAGGCTCTGGCTGTAATTATGCAGCCTGCAGAGAGGACGCAATCCCAGCGACCTGTCAAAGCATTTCAAAGAGCATTTTCAAAAATGATGTTGCGTGAGGGAAGGGGCTGGAAACGAATAAACTGGCTTGGTCCCAGTGGGAGGGAGGTTGATATTCCAGGTATTTCACTGCACTGGGGGGGAGCCCTTTCTCAGGGTTCTCCAGGGCTACGTTGGGAGCTGGCCTATTTCTGGCCCTGCCTCTTGGGTCCCAGCACGAGGACAAGTAAAGCACCATCCCCATGCACATGCGGGCAGGAAGGGATTAGGGCCGGCAAGGATGAGGGGGCGGAGCTCACGTTGCCCCGCCCCCCAAAGCTAGTGTGTAGTGGGGAGTATGCTGCTCAAAAGCCAATTTGAAATCCTGGCAGATGGGCGGGCACTTCTAAAGGCCCCTCCCCCATCCTTGTGGGAGGGACCACTGGACCCAGGTTTCAGTTGATTTCTTGGGACAACTAATGAGGAACAGGTTTAGGGGTGCAGGTCGCAGGTTCAACACGAGTGAACTGGAAGGGGACACGGAGCAGAGAACCTCGGACAGCGCCCACTGCTCCTCAAAGCTGTCCGGAGAGCCAGCGGATGCCGTCCAGAGGAAATATGTGAAATTAGGGAGGAGTGGAAATAGGCCCCACAGTCGCAGAGCGCCTCCTCATCCAGCATCCTCCTCCTGGTGTGGTAGATGGCGGCCTTCACCGGGGCCAGGAGGGGGTGGACGAGGAGGTCCCACGACTTGGTCAGGCCACGGATAGGGTGTGCATAAATAAAGAGGTGTGAGGAAAAGTGCAGCCAGAGCCTCCAGGGCTGGTGGGATGTCCCTCCTCGAAGAATAACAAGAGGGAAGGGAACCGGGATCTTGCTGTGCTGCAGTGGGGTAGATTGCAAAGTTCCCATCTAGGCTTTAGCCAGGAAGAGACTGGGGGGGCCCTCTCGGGACACCTCTATTGCTTGTGCTGAATGGAGCACTACAGGACTCCTGATAACATTTAGGGTACATCTTCACTGCAACACTATTTCAAAATAACTGGCGCTATTCCGAAATAATTTACACCGTGTCTACATAGCAGTTATTTCAAAATAGTGTCAAAATACTGTCAAGCTGGAGGACTTCATACTCCGACTCCTGTAACCCTCTTTGGACGAGGAGTAAGGGAATTCGGAGGAAGAGAGCTCCAGTTCAAAATAAGTGCTCTGTCAATGCTCCCTATTTCGAAATAAGATACGCAATTGATGTAGTTCAATTTGCGTAGCTTATTTCGAGTTAAGACCTGCCGTGTAGACGCACCCTTAGTGTGCAGTGTTGTGGTAGCCATGTGGGTGTTTGAGAGGCAAGGTGGGGCAAGTAGCCATTTTACTGGTCCAACTTCTGGGGACAGAAGGGACGCATCTCTTTCTCTCAGAACGCCTCCTTCCTTTCAAGTGGTCTCTGACTTCTAGCAAGGTTGAAGCCCTTACTCTTCACAATCTGTCCCATCTGGTATTTGGCCCAGACACTCTGTTTACCTTCCCCAAACTTGAAGAGGACCTCTGTGTAGCTCCAGGCTTCCCCTGCCCACTCTCAGACATGGGTCCAACAAAACATATTAGTTCCCCTCCTGTCTCTCAATACTATTTAGAGCTTTTCAGAAATTCTGGGACAACCATCAGCTGCCGAAGCTGCATCTAGACATTTGCTCCCTTCAGCCTTAGGGATGGCTGTTTTTTTAGCGAATGCTGAAGCCCCACATTTCAGTGCTAACTCCCCTGAGCTGAGGAGGCCAGAGGCTACCAGCTTTTCAAGAGCCTAAGGATGGATCTGCCTCATTGACCGGATTACCAGGGTAGAGAGGAAGGAAAGAAGAAGCATGACAGAGACAGATAGAGAAATCCAGCCAAAGCGCGCTTAGTCTGCCAAGACACCCTCCGCTCCCCCTTTTGCCTTTGTTACAGGCCCTTTAACAAAGTGCATCTCCCACACTTGACCAGAGAATGCCATTTTAACTCAGCATCAGCGTCCTGGCAGCCGCGGTGTGATCCCAACCATGATCAGCAGCCATCTGCTGGGGATTTTTCGTCGGAAATGTATGAAATTGGGGAAGGCAAACTTCATACACCACAGTGTTTCATTACGTGCTTCAGAGAGTCCAGCTCAGCAGAGGAGAGGAACAGAGGCATTATCTGTACATCCAGTGGGGCCATTAAACCAGCGAGCTGGACAGATACTTTTTAGCTCATTTTCTTTGTTTTTATTTCTGCATGTTTTGAGGGAATCTAATGAGTTTCAGTGCTTATGAAAATAAAGAGCAAGTGGCATTGATGAACCTCCTCCTCACAGTGGTTAACTCTTCTGCTGTGTTATTAGGCCATTTGGGGGATACTGTTTGCATGAGAGAAAGGAGTTGCATGATATTACCTATCTCAGAAAGCTGGACAGGACCTTGAGTCCAATCCCTTGCCCTCATGGCAGGAGAGAGTACCATCCCTGACAGATTCATCCCAAATAGCCCCCTCAAGGATTGAGCTCACAACCCTCAATTTAGCAGGCCAGTGCTTAAACTACTGAGCTATCCCTCCTATTGTGCTGGGGTTGGGAGGTATGTTAACTTCCAGGTCCATTCTCCTACCAGTCTCCCTTCCTCTTCACCTTGAATGCCAGAGGCTCTGTACTTGGGGGACATATTCCAGCCTATGCTAAGTTGTTCAGAAAAGGATCAGAGAGTGGAGCAAAATGCTTGCAAGATGCAGGGTTTAACACCAAGCTACTGTTTGTGAACCAGCAGGTGGCTGCTGGTGCATAGAGGGTAATTAAGATGTTAGCACATGGATAGTTGGACAGATACAGGGACAGGCAATGCTGGGAAGGGCAGCAAAACCCAATCTGGGCTTGAGCCAAGGTACCAGGCCTTTGCCACCATCACAATGCAAAGTGGGTATGGGGAGGTCACAGCTCAACCCACCCATGTTCCCACACACAGCCCAGCTGAGCTTGGGTCTACTCATCAATAGACAGGTCCACAGAATAATGGGACTGTTGTTGTCTTGGGCATAGAATCACAGAACACTAGAACTGGAAGGGACCTTGAGAGGTCATATGGGGGAGGGGGGTCATAGAAAAGAAATGTGGGGCTGAGGGCATGATTCAAAGCAGGGGGGTGGAATCACAGGCACCCCAAAAGAGGTAGCAGCACCTGCAAACTACACATTTGACAATGTAGAGTGAGTGTTTGTCTTTGTGTGAGCAAGTGCTTCTTTTGAATGTGCAATGTGCTGCTTTTGCGTGCTCAGGGATGGAGATTTCAACTCCCCCCCAGCCCCACCCCGTCAGTACCGACAATCTGCAGTTCTGGCTATTACGTGCAGGTAGACAATCAGAACATTGAGATGCCTAAAGAATATAAATAGCACCTCTGGTCCTTTATGCGGGCACAATTCCAAGAACAAAAAGAGAGGGTGGGCTAAATGAGGGCTGAGAATCGGGACCATTCTGCAAAGAAAATTATATTCCGCAAAAGCAGCATTAGTCCCACTCAGAGACAACCAGACCTGTGGACCAAATTCTGCTGTGTGCATGGGAGGTGAGTACGCTCAGGAGTCCTCAGCCGCTTGTAGGGGAAATATTGGCCCTGGGAATATGCAATAAGACAGGGACTGGAGCTGGGCATTACGGGAGTGGGCGGGTAGCATTCTCTCCCATATGAGGCCCGAGTAAGGTAGGAAAGAAAGTCATCACAGTGCCCTGTTTCTCCGGACTGAAACAGACCTGTAGAGAAACCCCACTATAGGATCAAAACACATATAGGCATCAAGTTGCAGGAAATTCCTTCAAAAGCTTGATGTCTCCATGTGATGTGGGTAAGTCACTTGAATACACATTCAAGGAATATATGGTGCCAATCATTTTTCGGAGATCACTCACAGCACCTCAGATTTCCATATGCAGGGGGCCAGACACACAGGGGTGTAAATTGGCCTCCTTTGTAAAAAATTGAGCTCATCTGCATGAGTTCTGGATCTGGCCTTTTGTCATGTCCCTACCCTTCTACTGATATATTTGTATGGCTTTTTGTCCCCATCCTTCTCTACCGGCCTTCCAGCAGTGTGTCAGTCAATCAGTGACAGCTCTCAGCCAGATTCCTGCCTGGCTCCCTTCCAGCTGTAACAGGGTCTCCCCAAATCCAGCATCAGACTCTGCCTCAGTTTCCCCACACTCTTGCATTTATTGTTTGAACGCAAACACTGTTCATCACCAATGAAAACAGATCAACTGGCCCCACCTGAGACCTCATCCTCTGCCCCCATATAGGACTCCTGGGCCAAGTTCTTCCCTTAGGTCTTTCCCTAAGGCCCAGGGACCATGTGAGGTCCTGCCTTGCCTGGATCCAGCACCCGGGGTTCAGGGCTTCCCCCCCCAACACTGAGGAGTCCACACTGTCACTCCAGCTCCCACTGTCCCCCACGCGAATGATTTTTCTGTGGGTCAGCGGCCCCCGACCCCAAAAGGTTCCTCAGTCCTGGCTTAGATAGTGTGGCAAGTCCCCTTCCAGGACCATTCCTGACCCAGGGCCTCCTGAAGGAACTTCCCTTGTGCCCACAGCTCTGTGCCCCTTAAGTGAACTGCTTGTTGGCCTTGTAGCTCCCAGAAAAGGGCTAATCCCAGCTCCCTTCAAGGGCCATGCTACCCCATGACGTTGCTGCTGGGGCAAGCTGGGATCATGCTGCTTTCCATGTGGCGTGACAGAATCAACACAAGAAGTTCAATATTTGAGGGGAAGTTTGTGTGGTGGGGAGGGGGGCAGAACTAGCAGCTATTTAAAGACGAGCCTTTCCTTTTGTTGCCCATGTTGGTGGCCTCTAATCCCTAGCTGATTATCCAGATCTCAGTGGAGTGCCCAATTCGGCTCCCTCAGCATGGGCATTTTGTCACCCACTTCCTTGGGAGGAGAATGAGATGGACCCAAACGGTGAGAGGCCAGGAGGGGTTAGAGTAAGCCACCCCTCTACAGAGAAAGCAGCCAGTGCAAACTGGAGGGGGACAGTTAATTGGACTTGTTCGAATCCAAGACCAGCAGGAGGTTAGGTAAACAAGGAGATGGCGGCGGTGGGAGGAGGGAGGAAGCCACAGTCTTTTGAAGGGTGTCATGGAAAAATGCAGCGACAGCATGCGGATCTGAATTAACCTGTGTGCTGCTTTCATCCCCACAGACGTGGAAACACAGGAAGGTCAATGGGAACGATGCAGGCGTTGTCAGTTAGGACACAAAGCGTGAGTAAGCGAGCTAAATTTATAGCGACTGGGAAAAGGAAGACTCAGGGGCAACATGGTCACAGTCTAAAAATACCTTCAAGGTAACAATATAAATGAAGGAAGGCAATTGTTCGTGGTCTCAGAGGAAAGTAGGACAAGGCGCAATAGCTGGAAGCTAAAGATGGAAAGCTTTAGGCTAGAGATAAGGACAAAAAGTCCTTAACTGAGGGTAATTGGGCAGTGAAACAGGCATCCAGGCGTGGTACAAACACTACAGCAGCTCAAGAACTGGTTAGATGAGGGGTAAATGGAACTGAGGGAAAGGCAGGTCCTGCCCAGTAAAGATAACAGGGAGGGATGGGGTATGAGGGGCTCCTTCTGGTTCTATAATGACACTGTAGGCTAGTCAGCCTACTGTAGGCATTCTGGGGGCGGAGTGTTGCTGCCTCCAATGCCTGCCCTCCCCATGTTCGGGGGTGGCTTGGGCCGGCTGCCCTCCTTGATGCACTGGGGGGTGGGGAGGCTGGAGCCATGTAGCCACCTCCCTTCCTGCTCCTCTGAGGGCCAGGGAGGCTCAGGCCAGCTGAGACGGCGTCACCTCTTCCCTCCCCGCTGCTCTGGGGAGGCTGGGGTCCCCTCTCCGTGGTGGTGGGGGAGCACGCGTGCTCAGCACACTGCTCCTCCTTCTTCTCCCAGCCCTGGCATGGGGACAGGGCCTTAGTGGAGGGGGCGGGGCTGTAGGTGGGACTGGGGGGTCTGCCTCCCCCAGCCCCAGCTGCACCAACTGTCCATGCCTTTCTGGCAGTGTGAAGGCTACTAGGATGTAAACAGACCCCCGGTTAAGGAACAGCATCTTCAGAGTTGCCTCAGCAGCTCCTAAGGACTTGCTGTGCTGCTCGGGATCCTGTACATTGTGTGCCGCGGCCCCCCCAGCCACACCTCCTCTTTAATGCCCCTGTTACACTGAACTCCTCAGCTGCTACCAGGCAAAGAGCATTTAGGAAAGGACTTGGTGCCAAATTCATCCTGATGCAAGTGGATTGTGTAACCCGTGCACCTAATAGGAAGCTATCTCTTTAAAGGACCCCTGTGCGGGAGGTAAGAGTGAGTTGAGTGGTACTGTTGCTGGGCAGATTTACCACCCCACCCAGAAGTTTCTGGAGTTGGGTTTAGTAGTTTGGGGTCAGATTGCACGGGCAAGCAGGCAGGGCAGATGCTTCTATAAGGCCTGTGTGAGCTGGGAGAAGATAAGCCAGGAGCAGAGACCTGGCTGTTGTTCCTCACTCTGTAGCACTTTGCAGCAGGTATTAACCTTCTACCAGGGATCATGGGCAATGCTACTTAGAGCTAAGAACCTGGGAGGGAAAATACCCTCGTCTGTGTTAACTGTCTGCTTTAAGTGCTGTTTTGATTTTTGCCAAACTGTTTTAGTTACTTTCTCAGTACGATTTTCCAGCTTCTCTGTAAATGTATGTAATGGAGAAAGAGTCCTTTCTCCTTTGTTATTCTCAGTTTTTGTATTTTCTTGTAACAGGGTTTCTTTAAGCCTGTTCTCTTGTCAGTTAACTGACTAGTTTAATCAGTGAGCTGGCTGCCTAGCAGTGATCTGCAGCAGAGGAAGAGGCTGCCTGGACTTCCAACTGAGGATTCCCTATAAGCAAGTGGAGAGAGGGTTCAGACTCAGCATATGAGGCAGATTTGATGATCAGAGGCACAAACTGAAGCTTTGGTGGACTAAATCTAAGCTTTTGGGATCTCTCAATCTTTTCTCACTGTTTGCGTGGACTGAACTGTTCCAATTTTACTTTTAGTTTTCTTTTTACTTATGTTTACTGTAACTATGGACGTTATCTCTGGGTTATAACATAGCTGTGTTCTGTTGTAAGAATTAGATTATCTGTTTCTTCATAAGATTTTATAGTTATTTAATTAAATTCATTTCTTTAGTTTCTTTTGGAACTTGAATGTAGGGAGGCTGACACTGGGCAATCCTTGCTGAAATTCCTTACAGACTGAACTCTGGGTCTCCAGTACTGTATGGCTGTGGGAGTGGGGGTTTTTTTTTTTAGGCACTGGAAAAGGGCAGTGAAGTGTAGCGCACAGGATGTTAAAGATGCAAACCCATTAACCTTAGTGAATGTTCTGAGGTCAGTGGCGAATTTAGCCCTTAATATTTATATTGGCAATGTAGGCAAGATTCTCATCATTAACAGTCAGATACTATTGGAGATCATCTTAGGCCATGTCTTCACTAAACAGAAGATCGACACTCCTGCGATTGATCTTCCGGAGGTTGATTTAGCAGGTCTAGCAAAGATCTGCTAAATCAGACTCAGAGGGTGCCCCCATTGGTGGCTGGTTCACCTGTTCCTGCGAGGAGTAAGGGAAGCTGACAGGAACATTTGCTCCTGTTGGTCTTGTGCTCCGGGGGCAGTGGGGAAACTCAAATCAAGGGATGTCATAGCTGGAGTTGCGTATCTTCATTTGACTTCCCCCTTTAGTGTAGACCTGGCCATACCCTATGGGGGTAGATAGCTAGACAAAGCTTTCCCCACAGAAACACACAGTGAGTCTCTTCAGCAAAAATCCAGTGTCATTTTGTTCTCTGTTGGTCCCTACTTCACACTATCAGTCAGGCAGTTGTTACTTCTAATGACTTTATTACTTAACTGAGAGCACAACTCCGTTCTTAAATCTGCATGATTTTAGCTTTATATTGAGATGACGATGCCACAAGAAAGAACCAAAGTAAGATTTCCATGTGAGAGCGTAGGGTGTCTCTCTTCTCAGAGAGCAGACGCTATTTAAATGCGAAATGACAGCTACTTTTGCAGCATGGAAGGGAACTTCTCTCGTTGGATGATATACATCCAATTGAAATCTAGTCAGTCTTATTATTTATTATAGACTCCTTGACTTTAAGGCCAGAAGGAACCATCATGAATGTCTTTGTAGTCTGGTAGTACATAGGAGCCCCAGGTCTGACTCAGGAATCCACTGTCAGGCACTGTACAAACATAGAATAAAAAGATGGACCCTGCCCCAAACAGCTTACAATGCAAGTATTCTATCTATCTATCTATCCCCATCCATTCTAAGAACATAAGAACGGCCATACTGGGTCAGACCAAAGATCCATCTAGCCCAGTATCCTGTCTGCCAACAGTGGCCAATGCCTGATGCCCCAGAGGGAGTAAACAGAACGGGAATCATGAAGTCATCCATTTCCAGGCTCTGACAGACAAGAAGCTAGGGACACCATTCCTACCCATCCTGGCTAATAGCCATTGATGGACCTAACCTCTGTGAATGTATCTAGTTCTCTTTTGAACCTTGTTAAAGTCCTGGTCTTCACATCCTCCTCTGGCAAGGAGTTCCACAGGTTGACTGTGCGCTGTGTGAAGAAAA
The DNA here is from genome assembly GCA_032595735.1 of Pelochelys cantorii. NCBI lineage: Eukaryota > Metazoa > Chordata > Testudines > Trionychidae > Pelochelys > Pelochelys cantorii. Next base: position 30,126,789 of record CM064343.1, on the reverse strand, counting down.
ACTTCCTTTTGTTTGTTTTAAACCTTCTACCTATTAATTTCATTTGGTGACCCCTAGTTCTACCTATCTATCCCCATCCTCTCTCTCCCTCTCTGCATCCACTCTATCTATCTGTGTATATATTTCTATAGATAAATATAACTCAAGTACATATAGTTTTAGTTTCTACATCTGTCCCTGAGTCCCCTGCTAATATTTAGGTTTTACAGTCACAATTTCCTATTCATTTTATTTCTCTGCCATGTTTTCATGTAATCCATCCAAACAACAAGGGAACCTGAATTGTCAACTGTTGATTAATAGATGAAATGTGATGAAACGTGAAACTGACTCGACACAAAGTGCTGACAAATGGCCAAGGGGGTGGGGGAGACTGAGGAAAATTCATTCATTTATAGTCATCTAAGGTGTTACTTCTAACAGTAGCAGACAGAACAGGCTTAGACAGAAGTGCTGCTGCTGATTTATTTATCAGTACCATTATCCCAGGCTTCTAACGTCCCTAGATTCCTTTAAAAATCCTTGCCTGTTTTTATTATAGTGATGCCCACAGGCCCCAAACAAGGATCAGGGCCCGATTGTGCCAGGCGCTGTACATATCCATAAGAAGTCATGGTCCCTGACCCAAACAGCTAACAGGGGAAATGACTCCCTGGAGTTGCAGTCCTTCTGCCTTCCAAAGGGTTACTGTTGCGCCTAAGGTGCCAGATGAGCCGTGAGGAAGTTTGAGAATGGTGTTTCAGATGCATAGGACTATGGCAATGCACCTTTCACTAGCCTCCTGCCTGCATCCAACACAGATTTCCAGTTTGTTCCTAATCCCCAGTCCAACAAACGGTGCCTGGATCGCCGATCCAACTGAAACTTGTTCAGTCAATTTGTGCTGATCAGTGAAGGCCCATTTCCTTCTAACACAATTAAGTGTAATTTACATGGAGACTCCTTTATAATTTACAGTGACATGCAGACATTTTAATTCTTACCTCTCTCCTTCATCCTATGACCTTCCTGCAATTGCATCCACATCTCTGCTTTCGACATGATGAAGTATGGGTGTTCATGTACCCTTAGGAATCACAGATCCTGCTGCCCTGGGGCCAGCTTTCCCATCATTAATATTTACATTAACCCAACATATGACCATCTTTCCGCTTTGAGTTTATGTAACCCACCCACCTTCTCGGTGTGGTTCACTGTCCCATGTAGTGGCACTTAGAATCATAGAACACTAGAACTGGAAGGGACCTTTAGAGGTCATCAAGTCCTGTCCCCTGCCCTCACGGCAGGACCAAGCACCATCTAGATCATCCCTGATAGGTGTCTAGCCAACCTGCTCTTAAATATCTCCAGTGATAGAGATTCCACAACCTCCCTAGGCAATTTATACTATTGTTTAGCCACCCTGACAGTTAGGAAATTTTTCCTAATGTCCAACCTAAACCTCCCTTGCTGCAATTTAAGCCCATTGTGTCTTGTCCTGTCATCAGAGGCCCAGGAGAACAATTTTTCTCCTCCTCCTTGTAACACTCTTGTAGGTACTTGAAACCTGCTATCATGTCCCATTTCAGTCTTCTCTTTTCTAAACTAAACAAGCCCAATTATTTCAATCTTCCCTCATAGGTCATGTTTCTAGACCTTTAATGATTTTTGTTGCCCTTCTCTGGACCTTCTCCAATTTTTCCATGTCTTTCTTGAAATGTGGTGCCCAGAACTGGACACAGTACTCCAATTGAGGCCTAATCAGCACAGAGTAGAGCGGAAGAATGACTTCTTATGTCTTGCTCACCACACTCCTGTTAGTGCCTCCCAGAATCATGTTTGCTTTTTTTGCAACAGTGTCACAATGCTGACTCATGTTTAACTTGTGGTCCACTATCACCCCTAGATCCCTTTCAGCAGTACCCCTTTCTAGACAATCACTTCCCATTCTGACTGTGTGAAACGGATTGTTCCTTCCTAAGTGGAGTCCTTTGCATTTGTCCTTATTGAACTTCATCCTATTTATCTTAGACCATTTCTCTAGTTTGTCTAGATTATTTTGAATTATGACCCTATCCTCCAAAGCACTTGAAACCCCTCCCAGCTTGGTATCATCTGCATTCTTAGACCACATACAGAGAGAGAGAGAGAATGAGTCTGCCTTAGCTGATAGCCAGTTGACTTTTAGCTCAAGTGGTAGAGACTCATGCGCGAAGCTCTAGAGGTCTCAGGTCCGGTTCTGTCTGTCAGCATTACATTTGTACAGTGCCTAGCACAATGGCCTCATGGTCCATGACTAAAGCTATTAGGTGCTATGGTTACACAAATAAATAATAAATATCTAGTATCGATATCAATTTTGATCAGCACAGTTACAGAGAAAACCTAATTCACAAACAGTTTCAAGAAGAGGCAAAAATCCCTATCCCTTCCACAGTAGAATAGACAGTAGCGTTGTTTGTATTTCTAGATGCTAGCGAATTCTTCTTTGTACTATAGTAGCATGAGACATGCCTCCCTGCCTCCTCTCATCACAGCTACTACAGTGAAGCTTATGGAGGACACACTGCGCTGGGTTATACAATATCCCCAAGCAATGGAAACATGGATGCATCTGGCTTGTGGGTGTCACCTGTAACACAATGAATAGTACTGATTTCTTTACCTATGGACAAGACCTTCCTTCCAGTGTTTGGCATGTTGTCCAATGGCAAAGGTACCTTCCAGAATTGTAGAGGATGTTCCTCTGTGGACTTAAACTCTAAAGCTGTAGCAATGGCTACATTACCCACTGGATCAATGGGGAGCAATCGATCCAGCAGGAGTCGATTTATCATGTCTAGTATAGACGTGATAAATTGACTGCCGAGCGATCTCCTGTCAACTCTGGTACTCCACCAGGATGAGAAGTGCAGGTAGAGTCAACGGGAGAGCATCAGATGTCGACTTACTGCAGTGAACACCCTGCGGTAAGTAGATCTAAGTAGTGTGTCGACTTCAGTTACGTTATTGACATAGCTGAAGTTGTGAAACTTAGATTGATGGCTTCTGGTAGTGTAGAACAGGATGAGTTCCTTTGTATGAACAATGTTCTCTTTTAATGCAGGGTTTCTGGTCTCAAAACCAAATATGATCTGGTATTTGTTACATGTAATCACCAGCACTACAGAGATAAAAGTTGACAGAAAGATTCAGATAAAAATGATTGTGTTTCACCTGTACAGTTACAGAGGCATGAGGAATGACCTCAGAGTTCAGGCTGCACTGAGATTTGCACATGAAACAGGACTAAAACCCCTCTGTGTCATGCTTTAACAGTGACATTTAGACTCAAGATTTAACACAGTTAAGCATTTTCTAATCTTTGTAGAGGACATATTTTTAAATGCGGCTTTTTGGAAATCTTGTCCTGTTCTCCATACATCTTTGGGTTCCTCTAGCTGAACTCTGCAAACACCAAACTTCATGCACACAGACAGGCACATTTTGAATATCTTAGAAGCAGGCCATATTTGAAATTAGATGAAAAAAAGAGTAGTCATGTAATGTATGGCAACTACAACAGCCTCTATTAATCATCACAGCACACCAGCATATAAGTAATCAACATGCCAGGCCTTCAGGGGGTCCTGTTGGTTTATCAGGATGAGAGTGTAGGTTGATGTGAGTTGAGCGTGGTGAAAGGAAAGTAACTGAGCTTGGGAAGAGGACTCATGAGTGGAGTGTTGATGGGATATGCTGTCTAGCTATTCTGGTGCAGAGATGACAAAGTGTTTGGTGTGGAAATACGGCTAGAGATGGGCCAAAGAGGCCAGCTTGTGGTTTGGAAAATTGTTTGCATGTTGCATTTTGGTTTTGCATGACTCAAACCAAAGGATGGCCCAGTCCTGGGTACCAACCGCTGCAGACTCAGGTGAGAGGTTTGGTTTGGGCTAATGGCTCAATAGAACAGTACAGTCGTTCTACACATTTCACCTGTAACAAAAGAAGGCTTACCAAGAGACAAAAATAACTCAGACCCAATGGTTAGTCTATTCATGCCAGCTGTTTTATCAACCATTTTACAGTGAGGGCAATACCATTCCTTTTAAAGCTATCCGTAGCATTGAAAATAAGGGTCTGATTTAATATTTCTGATTATTTGTTTGTGGATCTTAAGGTTCTTGGAGCAGACCAAAGCGCTGTGGGATATACCCATTGCTTACACATACCAAGTTAACCACAGGGCTTTGCCTCCTGCGCCCCCAGCAAAAAATTTTAGCTCAAGTGGGATTGCTCTGTGAAATGACCCTGCTCTGCACAGATATAGCACTTCTCAGATTTATCACTCTCTGTATTATAGCAGGAGCACCTCAGGGCAGCAGCAGAGATCAGGACCCTATTGTGCTGGCAAACGCAGATGGAGAGTTCCTAGGCCAAAGAGTTCCTGGTCTAACCAGACAGGACAGATCAAGAGCAAGAGGGGAAACAGAAGAAAAGTGACTTGCTCAAGGTCACAGAAGAGGTTGGTGGCAGAGCCAAGAATAGCACTCGGCTTGCCTGACGTCCTAATCACTAAATCATTCTACCTCTCAGTTTGCAGAACTATGGGGGTCGACGCTGCACCACAGAACACAATCTATCAGAAGTCCTGAAAGGAGTTGGGGATGTATTACATTGCATGGCTATTTCGGGATACCGGAGGTATCCCAAAATAGCTACTCCGCGTCTATACAAACTGCCCATTATTTCGAAATATTTTTCGAAATAATAGGCATGCTATTTTGGCATGCCAGTAACCCTTGTGCCATGAGGGTTAAGGGATGTCTTGAAGTAGCACGTTATTTCGAAACTTGACACTGTGTAGATGCGCCAAATGTCAAAATAGATTTGAAATAAGATACACAATTTGCATATCTTATTTCGAGTTTAGGGTGCGGTATAGAAGCACCCTTAGATTCCAAGGGAGAGTTAGGCAGGGGCGGCTCAAAATTAAATTGGGGCTTTATCCAAAATGGCAGGCAGGCCCGTTCCATCTCCCTTACCAACTATTGTTCTCATTTCCAGTCTCATTGTTCTGGGGCAGCTTCTCTCACAGGGACTTAGGTCTTCTACCCATGCTTGAACTTCCTCCCATATGAGGCAAGAAAAATGGCTGCTGGCAGCACTCAGCTGTGTGCCTCCTTGTCTCTTGCTTGTGGCACTGCCAAGGGCTCTCTCCCTGTTGTTCAGATGCCTTCAGGTATGTGTGGCACTGGGCAGCACCACACAAAACAATGGTAGGGCAAATAACATACAATAAGTATAGATGTTTCTGGCGGGCTCACAAATTATTTGCAAACTATTGTGAATGTAGGATTTGTAAACATTGGGCAAAATACTTTTCAAAACTATTCCCTTCCAGTGGGTCATTTGCTTTTCACGTTTTCTTTATTGTTTCTCCCTCTTCACTGAGCAATGGGCCTACCCTGTCATTTGGAGAATGTTTTCTTACCTTTTGTGTCTCTAGTTAGATGTTTGGAGGGGGTCATAGCTGAGGGCTGATAGGGGGCAGGGAAGCATTCCCCATAGGTTACAGGTGTGTTGCATACACCTTGGGACAGGGTAAAGGCATAACCATTGCTTAATTTGTAATGAAAGAGGGGCTGAGCATATGCAATTTAAAAAATTTTTATAACTGATGCAGCAAGCCCAGAGGTGCCAGGGCCACAAACTGCCAAGCCCAGGGGGGCCGGGGCCACAAATTGCCAGGCGTAGGGGTACCAGGGCCACAAATTGCCAGGCCCACAGGTGCCAGGGCTGTGAACTTCCAGGCCCAGGGGGGCCGGGGCCACAAATTGCCAGGCGTAGGGGTACCAGGGCCACAAATTGCCCAGAGGTGCCAGGGCTGTGAACTCCCAGGCCCAGGGGTGCCGGGGCCACAAACTGCCAAGCCCAGGGGGGCCGGGGCCACAAATTGCCAGGCGTAGGGGTACCAGGGCCACAAATTGCCCAGAGGTGCCAGGGCTGTGAACTCCCAGGCCCAGGGGTGCCGGGGCCACAAACTGCCAAGCCCAGGGGGGCCGGGGCCACAAATTGCCAGGCGTAGGGGTACCAGGGCCACAAATTGCCAGGCCCACAGGTGCCAGGGCTGTGAACTTCCAGGCCCAGGGGTGCCGGGGCCACAAATTGCCAGGCGTAGGGGTACCAGGGCCACAAATTGCCCAGAGGTGCCAGGGCTGTGAACTCCCAGGCCCAGGGGTGCCAGGGCCACAAATGGCCAGGCGTAGGGGTACCAGGGCCACAAATTGCCAGGCCCACAGGTGCCAGGGCTGTGAACTTCCAGGCCCAGGGGTGCCGGGGCCACAAATTGCCAGGCGTAGGGGTACCAGGGCCACAAATTGCCCAGAGGTGCCAGGGCTGTGAACTCCCAGGCCCAGGGGTGCCAGGGCCACAAATGGCCAGGCGTAGGGGTACCAGGGCTCTGACCTGCCAGGCCCAGGGGTGCCAGGGCCACAAATGGCCAGGTGTAGGGGTACCAGGGCTCTGATCTGCCAGGCCCAGGGGTGCCAGGGCCACAAATGGCCAGGCCCAGGGGTACCAGGGCTCAGCCTTGGCACAAACGAAGCCCTGCTGTATCGCAACACCTCTGCTATTTGCCTCCATCTGCCCCGGGGGCCTTTGGAAGGGCTGTCCCTGCAGAGCTGGGGGGGGGAGGAGGAGGAGGGCCACACCTCGCACCAACCCATCTGTCCCCAGGGACCCCGCGGGCTTCCCCGCCGGAGCATGCCCGGCGGCGCGGGGGGGTGCGGGGGGGGGGGGGGGGGCTACGGAACCAGCCCCACCCCGGCGAGGCAGGGCCGGCGCTCAGGGCGGGCGGAGCTGCAGCCGGCAGGCGGCGAGGGGGCTGGCCCCACTGCAGAGCGCTCTTGCGGCTTTTCCCTCCCGAAGCCGCCGCGTTCCCCGGCCCCGCCATGCGTCTCTCCGGCCGCGGGCTGCTGCCCTGCCCGCCGCCCCGCGCCCCGCGCCCCCTCTGAGCGCCCGCCAGGCTCGGGCCCCAGCCCAGCCCGGGCGAGCGGCCGAGCGGCGGGGAGAGGATGGTGCAGAAATCCCGCAACGGCGGCGTGTACCCGGGGGCGACGGGCGAGAAGAAGCTGAAAGTGGGGTTCGTGGGGCTGGACCCGGGCGCCCCGGATTCCAACCGGGATGGGGCGCTGCTGATCGCCGGCTCGGAGGGCACCAAGCGGGGCAGCATCCTCAGCAAGCCCCGCTCCGGGGTCTCCGGCACGGGGAAGCCCCCCAAGAGGAACGCCTTCTACCGCAAGCTGCAGAATTTCCTCTACAACGTGCTGGAGAGGCCCCGCGGCTGGGCTTTCATTTACCACGCCTACGTGTGAGTAGCGGGGGGCTTGAGCGGGCTGGGGATCCCCGGGAAGGGGGCAGGCCGGGGGCAGCCTGGGTGGGAGCGGCTGCGGGGCAGCGCCTTCCCCGGGTAGCTCCCGCCTGGACGCAGGGAGGGAGGCCCGGGCGCTGGGAGCTGGCGCGCCCCGGTGAGCGCAGGAGGAGGGGTGAGCTGCAGGGTGGCAGGTTTTCAGCTCCGTGTGTTTTCACGCCGGAGCGTCTGCATGTTGCGGCTGGAAAACGCTGGCTTGCCTTGTGCGCCCTGCCTCGCCGCCCGCTGGCTGCCTGGCCCCCATTCCCGGTACAATCGTTAGGAAGGAAGGGGGGGGAAATCCACCTAAATCAACCGGCCGAGCAGCCATGCACCATTGGACCCCAGGAAGTCTTAGAGCGATGCCTCCCATTTCCAGCCCTGAGCCAGCCAGCTGCAGTGCTGGGTGAATGCCCTTGCCTGGCTCCTTTGAGTGTGTAGCTGGGTGCTTGGTGCCACCTCTGCCCGATCACAAGGTGCTCATGTATCCCTTGGTTTAGAGAGAGCAGTGTGAGCTGTGGGGGGAGGTGTCGTGTACAGTATTGTTTTGGGGTTTGGCTCTGCTCGAATCAATGTTGGGAGCAGCGAGTCAAACGAATCTGTCTCCGTCACTGTTCAGTGTCTCCTTTCCCCTCCCTCTGTCCCTACCTGTGAATGATCTATGCCTGGCTACCTTTTGGGCGGTGGACTGGAAGGTATTTATGGAGAGCTGCTCACGTCGGGATGGGCCCGGGAGGAAATGTCTGATTCCTGGCAGCAGCGAGAGAGAGAGTGGTAGACAAAGGAGCAGTCCCAAGGCAGACATTTGCTCTCAGAGGCCTCTTTTTAACAGGCAGTGTTTGTATTCCACAAACGTGGATCAGTGGGAAGAAACACACATGTAGCACGGATCCACTCCTGTTGTTTGTGGCCATGGAACGGGACTGCCAAGCAGTAGGATGGGCTGCTGTGTTTCTGCAACTCCCTTCAGTCTGGGAGTTTCCATGGTCTCTACCATGCGCTTCACCAACCCTGATGTACAGCGGAGGCAGGTGTCTGGCCTTTCCTTTGGATGCGGCAGATTTTTGCCTTGTGTAGAATGAGGGTTTGCCTCCTCCTGACCCGTGAAGTATTTTTTCCTTCTGTGTGATGACGAGCGTACCAAAAAGCGTTGGGAAGTGCATTCAGGTGCTCAGCCATTTTGTAAGGGGAAGCATTTCAGGGAGAGCTTATTGCTGAGCAAACTTAGGAGGAGGAAATTCGGGCTTCACTGAAGTCCATGGGAGTGGGGCTGTTCACTGCAGCGGGGCCAAGGTTTCTCCCTGAGCGATTGTAACTGAATGAGAAGCAAATCACGCCAGTAGATCTCGATTTCTCCATTTGGCCCACACTTAGAATCTGTGTTACTCAATGTTCGGAGCTGCCTAGCTCCTTTGGCCCTGGTAGGCTTCTCTCTGGGTTGTAAGTGCGCAGCACCTCTGAAAATCCAGCTCGTATTTTGTGACCAAGTCCTGTGTATGTGCGCGAGGCCTTATCTGGGAGATCCATGATTGTGAAATACACTAAATCAGTTCCTAGGGGCTGGCTTGGTAGCTGTATTAGCCAGTGTGAGTGCAGGGGTCTGGGTAGGCGTGACTAAAATGGAATGGGATGGAAACAAAATGAGACATGGCGAAAAAGCTGGGTTTGTACAAAGGGGTTACTGTAGCTAACCTATCTGCCTTCTGCCCTGTGTGATTAATCCAGACAGACATGCTATCCTGAATTTCTCTCCTCAGGGCCCCTCTCAGAAACAAAGCGGAATAAGATCACTTGCTGCTCATGAAGGAGTAGTGGGATCACCTCTATTCATGCAGCTACAAACTTTACATCACCTTGATGGCCATGGAGTAAATGGGTTTATTTTCAAAAGCATGTGATGCACCTTTGACTGCCTCCCCGGAACTTTTCCCACTCAGCCCTCTCTCTTGGGAATACTTCCAAATGTTCTGGGCCTCCAGAGACTTTGTTTGGTAATGGTTCTGCCACACAGCTGTTTCCCTTCAAGCATGGATCAGGAAAAGGCGACCTAAGCTTATTCCGTATTCAGTGCTGGAGCGGTGACCCTTCCAAGGGCCTACCTGTCATGATGCTTCAGACACTTATTACGCAGTACGGGGAAGCTGTCTAGCATTTTAGTCTCTTGGGCCCCACATGTCAGACAGTCCTGCCACATTGCAGATTTACTGTCTACAGAGAGGAAGGACGTAATGCACCTGTAGATGAATGGAAGCCTATGGACCTGTTAAGTCCCATTTGTTTTTATAATTATTTATAGATATTACACAAGTGCCTAGAGCAGCAATGGCAACCTAGGCTAGTGAGTGGGCCTCATGAGTAACCCTGCTTCCTCTCAGTGGGCCGCAAGATTGTCATAACCAAGATAGTCTCCCTGGATGGGGTAGGTTTGCGTCCTGCACTTGTGTACCTAGAATTGGCAGACTGGGCTGATGGAACTGTCGCAGCGCTGTGGTTGCATGCAGCAGGAGCGCAGGGCTCTCACAGTCAATATTGTGTGCAATCAGCACGCAGCTCCTTTCACGTGCTCTGGCTTTATGCGCGTGTTGCTTTAGTAATTCCAGTAGGAAAAAATTATGTGGACGGAAACTTGCAAAGTGTCTTGCAAGCTACATATGGAACCCTGATGGGTATCCTGTGACCCACGGGCTGCAGGTTGCCCACCACTGGCCTAGACTGTCTAAATGACATTAGAGCCCCATTCGGCTAGGGGCCATACATGCATATACAGGCTGAACCTCTCTAGTCTGCCAATCTCTGGTCTGGCAACATCCATAGTCTGGCATGATTTCAGTTAGCTGGATGTCCTCTTAGCATGGGTGTGGCCAAGTTTCCCATAGTTCCATAAAGTTTATTTACAGTCCTGGCTCTCAGAGTTCTGTGCTGTTATTTAGCTCTAATTTACCCCTCAATGTCTTCTAAGAGTCCAGCGAGCAGTGGACGTGTTGATAATGCTACTACACAATATTAACCTCCTGTGGTTTGGCAAATTCTATGGTTCGGCACCAGTCTGGTCCCAAATGTACTGGACTAGAGAGATGCAACCTGTAGTGAGATACAGTCTTTCAGACGAAGAGTGAGAGAGAAGTAGAGGCAGACAGGTGAAAGGACACACAGCAGCTCAGAGGCCGAGCTGGGCTCAGAATCCAGGTCTTCTCGCTCCCAGTGCAATGCCCCAAACCTTGCAGCTCTCCCCCCACACCTCTCAGTTGAACCCTGTTTTGGGGGCGTCAGTGTTGCATAGGACTTCTGTGCAGGAATGAACGCTACTCGCGATGCACGTGTGCAGTATTTGACTCAGTGTCCACCAGGTGCCACTGGGGAGTTTTTATAGGCCAGAGTCCAGGCGGTAAGCACTTCACCCGTTGAAATGAAGGCAGGTGTGTCTGTGTCTCTGATTAGACTCTCGAACATTGTCTCCTTGGGTCGAAATGTCACAACACGTTTCATTCCTACATTGAAAGAGGCGCGCTTCTGAAATGGGGTAACTAGAGGGTTTACCCACTGTTGTCCGGGTCCTTGTCGGGACTCAGTGTAGGGTTGAGTGGGTGCAGCAGTCAGGGCAGGGGGCTGAGGGGGGGGGGCCTAAGGGCAGTGGATGGGAGGTGTGTGTGGGGGGCTTACTGGGGCTCCAGTGGTGGCAAGGGTGGTGCTGCTACAGCTGTAGCTCCTCTAAGGGAGTTGGGGTTGCACTGTCCTCGTGGCTCCTCTTGGGGGGCATTCAGGTGGCTCCTCCAAGGGGACGAGGTCTTCACTGCCCAGCCCCCCCCCCCAGCTGGCAGTTCCTGGACTAGGGGGATGGTTGGCCTCCCTGGCTGGCCAGCCTGCCTGGCCCCGTTCTCCCACCCGGTGCCTCCTATGAGGGGGCAGGGCGGGGCTGCCTGGCCCTCGGCTGGCGGTTTCTCATGGTGGGACAAGGCTGGGATATCCTTTCTGGGGACTTGGTCTGCGCTACCCAGCCCCTCAGTTGGTGATTCCTAGTACGTGTGGGGGGGTCTATCCAGCTCCCCCAGCTGGACAGCATGCCAGCCCCCCAGGGGTTCCTCGGAGGGAGCGGGCCCTGGTTTTCGGCTGCCCCAACGTCTCCTGTGGGGGACCAGGCCATGGTTTTCAGCTGTCCCAGTGTCTCCTGGGGAGTATTGCTGCAGTGCTTGGCCCTAGGGGTGGTACTGAGGGGGCTAAAGCAGCAGGGCCAGTGGCTAGTGGGGCCCCCCACCCCATCTGGCGCTGTGGCCAAAGGCAAGGGAGGAGAGGTGTGGAGCAGGGGGGCCGCTTACCTGGTCCAATGGCTGGCAAGATGGCGAGCCCTGACCCCCAGCTGGCCACCGTCTTGCTGATGAGACTGCCCCCTGTGGTCATTCTACAGTACAGCGCTCCCTCCAATTAGTCCCCTCCCTGTCCATGTGATAGAAAGCAATCCCATTCCAGGCACGTCCCATTTTCCTGGCACAACCAAACACTGACTTTGCTTTAAGTTAGGGAAAGAGGAAGCTGCCTACCAAATGTGGTGGTCCTAGCTCTCTTCCCATTTAGGAGGCATTCTTGACAAATGGAGTCATGAGCGGATGGACAGACAGACGCACATTTCTAAAACATATCGATAGATTTCAATAAATGCAGATCAATGCATTTGCCTAGGTAGCTCTGCAACATACACATCGGGAGAGCCACACTTTGGAGTCTGACATCAACCGTGAAGCAAACTATTCTTCATTGAGATCCATGGGCAAGATATGATTGTTTGCAGGTGCAGGTGTTTTTGTTTTGTTTTATTTTGTTTTTCCTTGACTTTCACCCTCATATCTCACACTTTGATGTATGATAACACACAAAGGAAATTCAGTTAAAAAATGTAGTTAAAGCAGCACTGTGGCTGATTCTGTAAAAGGAAAATAGTTATGGTCCAGCTGCTACATAACAGTTGGGAATGAGCTGCTTTGTCCTTGTCCCATTATTTTCTGTTCCACTCCTTAAGCTGAAAAGGCATCGGGGGGCACAGGCAGTGCTAGCTCTGCATATTCTTGTTGGACCTTGTTTTCTTTCAGAGATGAATTATGGGATTTGGCAACCCACAGCAGTGTAGTGTGCTGGTGTTCGCCTGACATTGTGTGGGTGGCTGGTACTTTGGCTTCAAGAGGTCAGATCCTCTGAATGTCTTCTTGGAGAGCGCTGGTGATCAGTTTTCACCGCTGACATTTAGCTCACCACAGGAGTTCAAGTTAGAGGCACTCATATCCCAACGGGTCTCCTTTCTTCTGTGCACACGCTGTTGTCCCAGGTGTGCCAGTTTGGGGACAAAACCACTTTGTCTCCATATTGTGACTAGTTTTTTTTTTGACGCCCTCACCAGGCAGACACAATCAGTGGCCTGTCTGCAGTACATAGAATGGGCCTAATTTTCCCACCCTAGCCTCTGCTTGTAAAACACACAATTTTGCACGTGCATTTTTTGTGCACTAGCAGCCCAGCATGCAGGGAAAAAATTTTCATGTGCAAAACCATGTCTGCATGAGTGAGGGTTGCGGTCTGCTCCCACTGAAAGCCAGTGCCGTTGTAGTTATCATTTTCCTTAGATGATTTCTCTCGTGCCCTCTGCTTCTTCTGTCAGAGTCTTACCTCAGTGGAACGTGGCCTAATAATGCTGAATTGAAGGCCCACTTAGTACCACCATAGGCTTTTCCTGCGTGCGTAGGCCTTGAACTGGTTCTCCACGCAGAGGTTGTGTGGGTGGCTGGTACTCTGGCATGAGGCTGTCTTTCCATTTTACCCATTTCATATATTTCTTCAAGTGCCTCTATCTTGCTGTCTCTAATCTGTCCATAGGATGTGGTATCTAGTATCCTGTTGTCTGAGGGTGGCCGGTGCCAGATGCTTCAGAGGAATGAACAGAATAGGACAGTTACTGAGAGCTCTATCATGTGTCTTTCACTCCCAGCTTTTGGCAGTCAAAGGTTTAGGGAATACTCAGGCTACGTCTACACAGCGGAGCTATTTCAGGATACCCCGGGTATCCTGAAATAGCAATTCCGCATCAGAAGAGCAAGCCCATTATATCAAAATATAATGGGCTCGCTATTCCGACGTCCCTGTAAACCTCATTGCACGAGGGTTGAGGGACGTTTCAGAATAGCACCTTATTTTGAAATTAGGCTCTGTGTAGACACATGCCAAATTTAGATGCCCCCTCAGAGTTGTGTCTTTGACTGTCTTGGGTAATAGTTCATGGAGGACAGCTCCATCAATGGCTATCTAATTCCCTCTTCGATCCAGTTGTACTTTTGGCCTTCACCACATCCCCTGGCAACGTGTTCCACGTCGTGTGAAGAAGTGCTTCCTTTTGTTTGTTTTAAATTTGCTGCCTATTCATTTCTCTGGGTGCTCCTGGTTCTTATGTTGCGAGAAGGGGTAAATAACAATTCCGTATTCACTTTTTTCACACTATTCATGATTTTATTAACCTCTGCCATTCCCTGCTTTAATCATCTCTTATCTAAATTGAACAGGTGGGCGAGCCATGAATTTATGATATTTTGTGTCACATTGTCTATCCCTTTTCTAATTGTCCTTATCATTCTGTTTGCTTTTTGACTGCCACTGCACATTGAACAGATGTTTTCGGAGAACTCTCTGCCATGACTCCAAGGTCTCTTTCTTGAGTGATAACAGCTAATTTAGACCTCGACATTTTGTAGGTGTAGTTGGGATTATGTTTTCCCATGTGTATTCTGGAAGACTTACCTGGCATTGCTCACATCCTTCAGGGCAGGGGGCTGGTGGTGGGGGGGTGGAAGAGTCAGGGCATGGGGTGGGGGCTCAGGGCAGGTAGTGTGAGGTGCAGGAGTCAAGGCAGGGGAATGGGAGATGGGGGGGCGGTTCCGGGCAGGGAGACCTGGGGGGCTCACTGGGGCTGCCCACAGCATTGAGGATGGCGCTGCAGCTGCACCTCTCCCAGCTCCTCCAGGTGGGCCAAGACTGTGGTACCTGGCTCCTCTGGGAGGGAGGGTTCAGGGCTATGCAGCCAGGCTCTGCCCCCAGCAGTGCTCCTCTGGTATGAGAGGCTGCTGGCTGGCGGGTCCTTTCTGGCGCTGTGGCTGAGGACCATGGGGAAGTGGTGTGGGGGCAGGGGGCCAATTACCTGGGCAACTTGGAGAGCCCTGGTCCTATCTAGCCACCCTTTTCCTGGTGTAACTCAGCCCCGTGATCCTTCCCTTCCCATTTTATGAGAAACAATCCCATTCCAGGCACATCCCATTTTCCTGGCACAACCAAACCCTGACTTTCCTTTAAGTTAGGAGAAGAGGAAGCTGCCTACCAAATTTTGGTGGTCCTAGCTCTTACCATTTAGGAGAGTTCTTGAAAAATGGACTTACAGACGGATGGACGGACAGACTCACAGGCAGACAAACAGATGCACAAACTCTGACATATATTTTAAATTTCTCACGATTGAATTTCAGCCCCCATTTTGTTGCCCAGGGACCCAGTGTTGCGTGATCCCTTCACAGGTGATGCTTAGCAGGTAATGGTTAACCGTTACCCAAGAGCAGCCCCATGGGGCTGCTGGCTCCCAGCCTGGATGGGCTTGGAGTGGGCAGCCTCGCAGGGGAGGGAGAGGAAGCGGCAGTGGGGGGTGGGGAGGGCTGCTGGCTCTCAGCCCGCAAGTTGGCAGCCTCGTGTGAGCGAACAGCCCGCCCCCTGCTGCTGCTTCCACCACTCCATCCCTCCTATGAGGTTGCTGACTCCCAGCCCATGCAGGCTGGGAGCAGCCCCTGTGCTCAGTGTTTGGGCTGCTCTAGCCTGCCCCTGTTTAATTAGTTAACTGGTTAAAATTAATATTTAATCAGTTAACTGATTAAACAGGATTTTACATCCCTACTCAGGATCTGACTGGTGCCGAACCAGAGCATTTGCCAAACCATGGGAGGTCAATATTGTCTAGCAGCATTGCCAACATGTCCACTGCTTGCTGGGCTCTCAGAAGACCTTTAGGGATAAATTAGAGCTAAATTACAGCACAGAACATTGAGAGCCAAGACTGGGGGCTGTAAACAAACTTTATGGGAAACTTGGCTACACCCAGGAAAAGTGGACATCTGACTAACTAAAATCATGCTGGACCAGTGACTGCTGAACTAGAGAGGTTCCATCTGTGCTAACTGTTGTACGTAACCTATCATTTACATGAACCTTTGTACCAAAAGACTGGAGGATAGTTAATGTAATGCCAATTTTTAAAAAAGACACCAGAAGTGATCCTGGCAATTATAGGCTCATAAGCCTAACTCCAGGACCTGGCAAGCTGCTGGAACGTACAGTAAAGAACAGAATTGTCAAACAGACACACGGACAGATTATGTTGGAAGAGTCACTGTGGCTGTTGTAAAGGGAAATCATACCTCACTATTCTATTAGAATTCTTTGAGGGTGTCAACAAGCACATGTACAAGAGTATGCTTGGAGTTTAAGAAAGCCTATGGCAACGTCCCTTGCCATAGGCTCATCAGCAAAGTAAGCTGTTATGAAATAAAAGGGAAGGTCCTGTCACAGATCAATAATTAATTAAAAGATAGGAAACTGAGGGTATGTCTACACTGCAATGCTATTCAGGATACCAGAGGTATCCCAAAATAGCTACCCTGTGTCTTTTGAACGTGTCCGCTATTGTGAAATACAGCAGACGTGCTATTTCGGCATCCCTATAAACCTCGTTGCATGAGGGATAAGGGATGTCTCGAAATAGTGTTTTATTTCGAAATTTGGCGCTGTGTAGACGTGCCATATTTCAAAATAGCCTCTTTTAAAAAAGAATCAAAATAAGATACGCAATTTGCATAGCACAAATTGCATATCTTATTTTGAGCTAAGGGTGCAATGTAGATGCACCCAAAGGGTGGGAATAAATGATGCTTTTTGCTGTTCCTGTGAAAAACTGCCCTTGTTTTTGCAGAGAGGTAAATAGTAAAGTCCCTCAAGGGTCTGTACTGGGATCAGTGCTGTTCAGCATATTTACAAATGATCTGGAAAAGGGATAAACCACACGGGCAGTGGAGCAGAGACTTGAAATTTGACCAGGGCATGGCCTTTGCATCAAGAATGTGCTTTTTGCCGATCCTGTGAAAAATGGCCCTATTTTTCTATATTATAAATCTCTGAAAGATCTCAGTCTGCACATGCTCAGTACAGAATGGTTAGAGTTTGGCAGATAACCTCATTGGAGTTTTTGTCGGCACTGAGCATGCTCATTGGATGCAGGGCTGAGCAGGACTTTCCCTACAGTTTCTCCTCCTGGAATGCAGGGCCCAGGGCTTGGCACCTGGACCGAAAGCAGGGTGACCTCTCCCCTACGAGGAGAAATCTGCTTCGCTGTAAAGCAGAGGCCATAAGAGCCAGACCTGGGAGGGGTGGGTTGCTAAGAGAGTCGACTGAGTCAAGAGGCCCTAGGGGAGACTGAGTTTAGGATGGGGACTGAACGAGGGAAACTGGCTGGGGTGAGAAGCCAGTGGTGGTGAGGTAACAGGGACATAGTATGTGATCATGTAATGAAAATCTCTCTCATAATGCATGTGTACAGGAAGGCCAAATTTAAGGTCGCACGGGCAACCTTGATTCTGATCCTTCCTAACTTTTCAGCACTTGAGTTTTCAACCTGAATATTTTTATATGTAGTGTGACAGGGTCTGTCAGAGGGCCACAGAAGAGTACTTGAAGAGAGGTACGTTAGCCCTAGATTAAGTAAGTCTTTGTGGCCTGGGTAAAGTGGCAGAGGCAGGCCTAGAACCAGCAGGAACTTTCCAGAATCAGGCTGGACAGGCAGGCCAGTTGGAACACTTGGAGCCAATTAGGAGACTTCCAGAGCCAAGGGAGTCAGGCTAATCCGGGGCCAGTCAAGAACCAGCTGAGACAGGTTTAAAAGGGCTCCTCTTCTAGAGTTTGGAGGAGGGGAGGAGCCCAAGATCTGAGAGTGAGAGGAGTCTGGGTGAGAGCTGAGACTGCAAGTCAGGCAGAGTGCCAGGGAGGAGCAGGCCAGGCTTGCTCAGGTACCAGAGGAAAGGTCCTGGGAGGGATCATTGGGGGAAGTGGCCCAGGAAAGAAGCTGCCTAACGGGGAGTAGAACAAACCGTGTCTTTTGCCGCTGCCTGAGGGTCCCTGGGCTGGAATCTGGAGTAGTGGGTGGGCCCGGGTTCTCCCCAAACCCTTCACGCCACTACAGAATCTGTTCCTGGGTAGGACTGTCGTGGAGTATTCGCCCCTGTGACGGGGCGGCTGAATACCGGTGCCCTGCAGCCGGGCCGCCTCGCACCCAGCCCGCGCCGATTCCCGTACGCCATGGGGAATCAGGCGCGGAGCCGCACACCTGCGCCGCTTGCTCCACGGCCGCGGCTCAGCTAGCCCGTGGCGTCAGCTGGGAGGTGGGGGAGCAGGTAACCACCGCAGCCGCAGCCGAAAGGTGGGACAGGACGCGCGGCACGGCTGCGGGACGAGGTGAGAGAGCAGTGTGCAGGGGCACACGAGGTCAGAGGGGCGGGGCCAGGGGGAAGGACACCCGGGCTGGAAGGTCAAAAGGGGGTTGGTGGGTGTGCCTGGGGGCGAGGAGGCGGACCGGGAACCCCACGGCGACGGGGGTCTTTGGCACGGATGGGCCGGTGCTGGAGAGGGTAGGAAATAGCCCAGGGTAGGGCGATGGATTAAAAGTTGCCCGAGGACTGGTGTGTTTCAGCTGACGCCCCACCAGTCGGACCAAAACCCAGGGGTGCTGGTCCATAGGGCCCTGGGCTGGGACCCGTGAGAGGGGGCGGGCCCGGGTCCCCCTACCCTCCCTCCTGAGCAGCGTACTCCTGAGGGTGCTACCGCCAAATTCCTTGATCGAAACTGACCCCAAAGGCACTGGCTCCTTGACCCCAGCAGGGAGCTTGAGTTGTGGTGGGACGTACACTCGGACAAGGGGTTGTGCCTTATAGAGAAAGGGGCCGGCGGCGGCGAACCCCTTACAGCCCCCTACTACGGACTAGCCTGTGATGCGTGCGGCTCAGTAGGCTGTGACTCCTGCCACTAGAAAAAGAAGCAGCCACGTGGAGGGTCACAGTGAATCTCTGAAGCGGATACTCTCTGCCAGAAGCCCAGGACCCACGGGCACAGCCAGAGCGCTGCCACAGTCATTAGACGTAGCTTTCGTATACATTGGTGCATATCCTGCCAGTTAATAATAAATTATATAACTTAAATGAGTAGATCCTGCCTTAAAGCATAAAGGCACTGATTGTGTTTTCCTGTCTCTCCAATTCTCTTACTTTCCCCATGTCCTCGCTCTTCTGTTGTTTCTTCCTTCCCATCTCTGACCCCACCCTGAAGTGCCCTTGGACTTCTCAAACCCTCCCTTCACGGTTGCAGCAGCAGCTACTGCTGTCTGCCAAGACTAGTGTACTGAGTGACAGCCTCTCGTTAGCAACCGTCAGCAGTGAACGCCCCGCGCGTCCTCGCGCCGGCATAAACTAGCAGCTACAGCAGTAAGTAGAGGGGCAGGAGGGGGGAGTCGAGGATCGGTTGTAAGACTGAAGAGTTGTATGAGTCAATGATGCCATTACTGTTGTGAAGATTTGCGCATTGTCAGTGCATGAGACAAACCCCGCGGAGACTTTCCGTTGGCTTCGTTAGACTTTGTATCAGACCCTCAGTCTGCACATATACCCATAATGCACCTGTGAATTCGGGTTGCAAAATCCAGTTTAATTGGTTAATCGGTTAAACATATTGTTTAACTGGCTAACCGATTAAAAAGGGTGGATGGGGGGCGGGGCGCTCCAGGCTGACTGCGCTGGAATCGTCTACCCTGCTCACCACTGGGCTGGAGCAGTCCCTGTTCATGGGGCACCTAGGCCTGCCGCAGACAGAGACTGCTCCAGATGTTGGTGCAGCCCCTGCCCGCGGGGCGCCTGGGCCTGCAGCAGACAGAAGCTTCTCTGAAGACTGGAACAGCCCCTGTCCGCGGTGGGCCCTACAGGTCTGGAGCAGCCTCCTGCCCTGTTTGGGGTGATTCTTACCAGTTAACCTTTCACATCCCACCTTTGGCTGTTCAATCTAGGGGTGTTCAGTATTATGGATTTGTGCAAATGTGTAACCGCTGGATTTTTTAGTGGTTCCGTGTTTACACGTGGGGGGTGAGGAAGGTGGGAGCCAGTGCATGTGGGGAGCTGGCTTTTTAGGCCAGCTCCCCACAAGCTTCAGCTCCCATCTGCCCCCCTGCTGCCTCTGATAAGTGTGGGGAGGCAGCTCCGTGGGAGTGGATACACGCGGGGAGCCAGCTGGACTTTAGTACTAAATACAGTGGCAAGGTATTTCTGATGTATATGACCAAACAAAACAAAAAATGGATCAAATTACGCTTCAGGAGGTTGAATGTCTGGACAGCTCCAGTCACCCACCTATTGGTGTGTGCCTGTAAGTCATTCCTTCTTGGTAGCAGCCTTCTGGTGAAACGAAGCCCCATGCAGAGCGGAGCACCTGGTATGTGTGCCTTGTCGTTCCCGCTTCTTTTAGGCATTTACTTATTTATTTACCCGTTACCTGTAGTGTTTGCCCCATTAGCCTGTAATGTTTGGGAAAGCTGCCAGATCAGGCATAGCCTGAGGGTTCATAGGCTACTAGAACTGGAAGGAACCTCGAGAGGTCATCAAGTCCAGTCCCCTGCCCTCACGGCAGGACCAAGCACCATCTAGATCATCCCTGATAGATGCCTGTCTAATCTGCTCTTAAATATCTCCAGTGATGGAGATTCCACCACCTCCGTAGGCAATTTATTCCAGGGTTTAACCACCCTGACAGGCAGGAAGTTTTTCCTAATGTCCAACCTAAACCTCCCTCGCTGCAATTTAAGCCCATTCCTTCCTGTCCTGTCACCAGGAGCTAAGGAGAATATTTTTTCTCCCTTCTCCCTGTAACACCCTTTAAGGTACCTGAAAGCGGTTATCGTGTCCCTTCTCAGTCTTCTCATTTCCAGATTAAACAAACCAAGTTCTTTCAGTCTTCCCTCCTAGATCGTGTTTTTAGACCTACAGTCCTTTTTGTTGCTCTTCTGTGGACCCTTTCTAATTTGTCCACATCTTTCCTGAACTGTGACACCCAGAACTGGACACAGTACTCCAGTTTAGACCTAATCAGTGCAGAGTAGAGCGGAATAATTCTCGCATCTTGCTTACAGCACTACTGTTAATGTATCCCAGTTGACGCTATTTAGCTTGTGGTCCACTATGACCCCCAAATAGGGTTGCCAGGTGTCCGGTTTTTACCCCAACAGTCCAGTAATTGCTTCTTCTGTCTGGTAAAAAACCCCCAGAAAATACTGGACATATAAAATGTCTGGAATTTTCTGTTTTTCTTGGATGGGAAGGCTGGTGAGGACATTTTTCCCCTGGTGGGGGCAGGGAAAGCAGGGAGCATGGGAATTTAAAGGCGCAGCGCCCTTTTGTTTTTTGTGTTTTGCTTCCCCCTTTGCTATGTTCGGGATTTTTTGTGACAGTATCTGGCAACCCTACCCCCAAATCCCTTTCTGCAGGACTCCTTCCTAGACAGTCACTTCCCATTTTCTTTGTGTGAAACTGATTGTTCCTTCCTAACTGGAGTACTTTGCCTTTGTTCTTGTTGAATTTCATCCTGTTGACCTCAGACCATTTCTCCAGTTTGTCCAGATCATTTTGAATGATGACCTATCCTCCAAAGCACTTGCCACCGCTCCCAGCGTGGTATCATCTGCACACTTAATAAGCATCCTCTCTATGCCCACCCATGCTCTCTACCACCCCAGCTTGCAGGGAGGGCCGGCTGGGAATGGATTGGGGGGGCGGGGAGGGGGCTGGCGAACAGGGGATCTGGTAGCAGTAGGACCCACCAGTGCTAATGGTGAGGAGGCAGAAAATATGAAAACATTTGCCTCTTTTTAAGAAAAAGTTGTGATTTCTGCAGGAGGGCTTTAATATGGGACTGTCCTTTTAAAAGCAGGACAGCTGGTCACCCTAATCAAGGTACCACTGGTTGACGGAGAGGGGCATTGCATATCGGGGGATCTTGCCAGCCCTTTACCTGGCTCTACCCAATGCTGTTAAATCTTCCACTTCTACAACTTCAATTCTTTAAAACAACGGTGGAGAACATACAGCCCGCGAGCCAGGGCCGGCCCCGGCTTGCATCCTTCCCCGAGGCTCCTGCACCCTCCCTCCCACCCAGACCTCACACTCCAAGCCTGTTACCCAGCAGCCCCCTCCCATGCACTGAGCCCCTCATTTTTGACCCAATTCCAGAGCCTGGGCGGGGGCACAAAATCTAGTACCCAGCGCCCCAGTTGATTAAGAACTGAATGATCTCTCAGCTAGGAAGTTAGTCCAGGGAGCATAGGGCTTTTTTATGAACTTCATTCAAACCCTCATAGTTCTGTTCTTGAGGGAATCATAAGTCACTCAGGACAGCAAATAGCTCTCTTACAGCCAGAGTTAGCCCTTGCATCTCTTCTTGTCAGTGCTGTTGGGGCCCCTGTCCACAGACATTACAATTCTTTTTAAAGTGGAAGTCGTTTGTTTACCATCTGTTGCCGTCTTTGTACCTTTCATTATACTTGTCACCAGCTGCTCATGTGGTTCCTCCCTGCCTTGATCCATATTTTTACGCCAGTTAGGGATGCCAGTTGTTTTCAAACTTTTTTTCTCTCATGACCCAATTGAAGAAAACAGTTGATGCCCACGACCCAACGTCATGGGACTAGAGCGTGGGCTCCGGGGTGGGGCTGAGGATAAAAGCTTTGGGGTGTAGGAGGGAGCTCCGGATTTGGGGTGGGTCAGGGCTGGGGCAGGAGGAGCAGCTCCCAGTCAGTGGTGCAGCGGGGGGGGGGGGCGGCTAAGGAAGCTTCCTGCCTCTCCTGGCACCACAGACCATGCTGTGCCCCAGAAGCAGCTGGCAGCAGGTTCCCAGCCAATAGGAGTGCAGAGCTAGTGCTTGAGGCAGGGGCATTGAATGGAGCCTTGTGTGCCCCATCCCGCACTTAGGAGCCAGGCCTGCTGCCGGCTCCTTCTGGAGTGCAGCACAATCTGCGGTGCCAGGACAGGCAGGCCTTAGCCCCCCTTCTGATCACCCTGCAGCAACGCAACCCAGTACTTGACATTACGCAACCCAGTACTGGGTTGCGGCCCATAGTTTGAAAACCACTGGGCTAGTCCATGCCTGAATGTTGCACATAAGTGCTGTGCTTGTGCAAACTCTCTGGGCAGAACTGCAGGCACAAATGGGTTGTGGCAGTTGTCTCGGGGCCTAATTGCCTGAGTTGCTTGAACACTGACAGGTACTGTATGCACAGATTAGGCAGGCACTTGTGTATTTCATTTGCTTAACAGATTTGTCCGACATCCGTCCATGGGATCCTTGATTATAGCCGTCTGTGGGGTCTGCGGAACCAGATCAGATCAGCTGCTTTTGCTCCCTCCAGAGGGACTGGCCCCCAGTGTGCGAGCACAGTTCTCATTCTCGAGAGCTTTATAATCACTGTCCTTATCATATTCAGCATGTGTCCTAAGAAAAGATACTTTCTCCACTGTAATTGGACCTTTACTCTTATGTGAAAGGCACAGCACACTTCTTAACCAATCTATATTATAACAACAGTCCATTCACATTTCTGCTGGGATGTCATTCTCCTGGGCAGACAGGAAGCAGGATTCTTTGAATGAGGCATCAAAAATTGGGGACCTCCATTCAAGCCTGGAAGGAGCTCTGGTAGTAAAACAACTTCCCCATCAAATAGACCATGCACAAACCCTCCACTCCAAACAACTCTAGCCTCCAAAGCGGGCAGGAAGTTCTTTTCATAGATTGTTTCATCTCTAGCTTGGCTTTTTATTTCCATGTACCATTTGTCGAGCATTATATCATCGGCAGACTATGGGAGTCTGAGCAGATCAATCCGAATTTGAAGAGTGGAATCAAAGGAGACTTCAAAACAACAGAATGCCAAAATAATTGAAAGAACAGTAAATAAGGACAGCCCAGCCTTAGGTAAAAAACTCTCCTTCCAGCTCCTTAGGAAACAAACCACCTCCTTTCTTTTAAAAGGCTGGGTGTTGTGAGGGGAATGTGGAGTGTGTCTTTCTGCCTCTCAGTCAGGGGCCATGTAACCTTTTTTTTTTGCTTCTCATTTTTGTGTGGCCCCTGACTGATTTTTCTTGTTACCCTGGGGCAGTTACCATGGGGGAAGAATGTACCCCTCAGAAGTACAGAGAAGTACTTCTTCTTTAATTGTGAACCCTTCCATCCAGAACACAGAGTAGCACTCAGCCTGCCACAATAAAAATGAACGATGCCTCACTCAACGGGCCCAGTGGCTGTAGCTCCCCCACACAATTCCATCAGCTCTATCCCGGCCAAACTGTGAATAAGGCACCCTGTAATACAGAAACTGAAGAAACTGGGGGATCATGCCCATTTATTATAAAGCACTGACATATAATACTGTGCACTGCCTGATGGGGAATATCTCAAGCAGGAAGCATGGGCTGAGAAGAGAATGGAAATTGCTTTATGATAGCCTTTGGGCTTTTTTAACTGCATCGCAGCCGGTAGAGTACTAAATTAAGTATTTCTTCTGCCTGCCCACCAGCTTCAGCATTTCTAAGGTGCCATGGGCAATGTTTGCTGTAAACTTCCCAAACGCCTGGAACTAGGGTGGCTGTCCTACTTTTTAAAGTTTTTGTTCTGAGCCCTCCCTCCAAAATCCCTTAACCACCAAAAAACTCTACTCGCACATTTTATAATCAGCAGTCCATGTGGTACATTATATACACTCTGCCCAGCAATTTTCAGAGGGAGCACAAAGCTAAGTCACTAATATAAACTTCTGACTTTCTTGAGGGCTGTGGCGCATGCATTAAGAAAAAACCCCAAAGCAGCAAACCCAGTTGATCCATCTAGTTTGGTGCTGCACCAGACACATGGTGGGGAAACGGGGCTTGCAGAGGGAGGAGGTTGAGGGCAGAGATGGGGAATATTAGGGATTTAGTATCCCTTTAAGATTGAAAGGAGGAGAAAGTGCAATAAGGATTAAATCCCATTATTTCAGCATTGGCTCTGCAACCCCTGTGTTTTTAAACATTTACCATGGGACTGCTCCTGTGAGTAAGCGCACTCTGGTGTGTGGAAGAGAAATGGACCCTTGGGATGCCACATGGGGGTAAGAAGCAATCAAGTGAATTTAAGAGAGGGGTGATATAAGTGAATATCATGAAATTAACTGACTGCAGAGTCACTGCCCACGTGAATGGGTGGGATCCCTATTACTTGAGACATTTCAGATCTCCGTGGATTCCACAGGAGGTGATGTCCTGTAGGGACCTATCTAAATCAGGGCCTGTATAGAGAGATGCTAACCTGGGGTGGGGAATGGGTTATTCAAGGGTGGGGAACCTAAGGCCCAGGGACCAGATGTGGCTCCTGGCTTGGCTGGATCCGGCCCCTGAGGCTCAGGGCTCCCCTCCCAGCATTGGGGAGCCTGCGCTGGGTGCTTCAGCCACCCCCCTCCTCCGCCGTCCCTCTGTGGGGCTGGAGCACACAACGTTTACTAGCCTGGGTCCCTTTAGGCTCTGGTGTGCGAGGGGAATGTGGGGAGTGTCTTTCTCCTCCTCAGTCGGGGGCCACACCAGAGAGGGTTATTTTATTTTATTTTTTTATTTTTTCTATTTTTTATTTTATTTTTTATTTATTTTTATTTTTTTCTCACTTGTGTGTGGCCCCTGACTTATTTTTCTGTGAGTGAGTGGCCCCCGACCGAAAAAAGGTTCCCTGCTTCTGGGATGCTCCTGTAGCTCTTTTTTTTTTTTTGGTCCTGTTGCTATGCTTCTCTGAGGGCTTTTGAAAGGTATACCATGAATGTTGTGCATGAAGCTTAGTTGATATTAAACCTCAGATATAGCCTGAACCTGGAAGAGTTCTGTGCTTGTTAGTCCCAGGCTAGACTGTTCTGTAGGATCTTGTGTCATGGGGGTGGTTAGCAATCATCCTGGAGGTGCTGAAGCGAAGCACTCTCATGGCATGTGCTCTGTCAACATTTCTTTTGCTATTCATTACCGAAAACAAGTCACTCCGTGAGGCTGCTGTTTTGATGAGCTAAAAATGGAGGAAGAGTGTCTGGGAGATACTCACTTGTTTCAGCTCAGACAGCACATCAACCGGGGCCCGAAAGCCAAGTACCGATATTTCCTGTGCGGCTCGTGCGCCTGAGAAAGGATGCAGGCACATCGCCGGCAGTGCTTAGGTATTCCGGTGAGGAGGATGGTATGTGACCCAAAAGGGAGCAGGAGTAGACAACCGACTCTGGGTTTGAGATGCCAACTGAAAACCAGACTGACAAGACGTTGAAAAACCTAGCCCCCGCCCAGGCTTGGTCCATCTCTGTGGAAACTGGGTGGGGGTTGAATACACAGCTTCTGTTCTGAGCTCCCTGGCAGTCAGGCCAAACTGAGGCTTAGTCTGGACCCTCCCAAGATTTTGATTTTGTAAAACCTAAACCCAACTGATGAGGTTTTGAGAGGCCAAACCAGCCGCGGGTGTGTGGGTCGGCTCAGGGTGCAAGGCGGGCTTGACAAAGGGAGCTTTACGACAGAACCCAATACGAATGTGAGCTGGAATGTAGGAGTACGGAAATGTGGGCAAGTGGGATAAGGAGACACCAGCTATGGGACTCATATTTATTTTTATTAATAATTTATTAATCGCAGTTGCACTTAGAAACCCCAGTCAGGGCTCCATCATGCGGGGGCTGTACAAATACGTAGCAAAGCGACGGTCCCGCAGATCTCACTCTCTAAACATGTGATGAGAGACTAGATGTAAAATCCCACTTAATTAGTTAACTGGTTAAATGCTTACTAATTAATGTGATTAAATGTGGGTAGGAGGATGGTGAAGTACTGGAATGGGTTACCTAAAGAGGTGGTGGAATCTCCGTTCCTGGATCTTTTAAGTCTTGGCTTGACAGGGCCCTGGCTGGGTTGATTTAGTTGGGATTGGTCCTGCCTTGGGCAGGGGGCTGGACTTGATGACCTCCTGAGGTCTCTTCCAGCTCTATTATTCTGTGATTCTAGGCGGGGGACGGGGGGACAGGACTGTTCCAGCTTACTGGGTTGGAGCAACCCCCACCCCCACCTGCCGCGGCTGGGATGGAGTGGCCCCTCTGCTGCCCCCAGATGCTTCTAATCCCGTGCTGGGCTGCTAGCTTCCAGCTCGCATAGGCTGGGAGTCCACAGCCTCGCACCAGGGCGGGGTGGGGGAGGGGAGGGGGGGACAGGGACGGAAGTGGCAGTCCTCCCCAGCTGCTGCTTCTGGCCCCTGCTCATGTGAGGCTGGAGCAGCCCTCCATCTGTGGCGAACTGCGGGCAGGGGGCTGCTCCCATTACCCGATCAGCATCACCCATTAAGTGCGATGCTTACCCAGTAACCGGTTAACTGGTTACCCGTTCACATCCCTAACAGAGACGTGTGGGGAAGGACAAAGTTGCCGTGAGACAGGAAGCAGCTGTCATCGCCTGCCTACTTTCTAGCTATCATACCAAGAGCCATAGGTTGAAGGATCATTGGAGTGAATCAGGAGACGTTTGGCACTTTTTGTCTTCTGGAGAACTGTGATTTATTCTCTGTTCTGAGCATGTGTGGGATGGCCATTGGTTTGAAAGGAGGAGACCCTCTAAATTGTGAGCATTCAGATTACAGATTGAACCTCTCTAGTCTGCCACTCTTTGGTCTGGCAACATCCGTGGTCTGGCATGATTTTAGTTAGCCACATGTCCACTTATCATGGGTGTGGCCAAGTGTCCTGTGGTCCCATAAAGTTTGTTTACAGTCCCCAGTCCTGGCTCTCAGTGTTCTGTGCTGTTGTTTAGCTCTAATTGATCCTTAAGGGTACGTCTAGACTACAGGCTTTTGTCGACAGAAGCTTTGTCGACAGATACTGTCGACAAAGCTTCTGTCAACAAAGAGTGTCTAGACTACAGCCAGTTCTGTCGACAAAGCAAGCCGCTTTTTCGACAGAGAGTCTAGACGCTCTCTTTTGAAAAAGCACAGTGTGGATACAATAGCACCTTTTGTCGACACAACTCTGTCAACAAAAGGCGTTATTCCTTGTAGAATGAGGTTTACCGCCGTCAACAAAACTGCCGCGTTCTGTCAACTTACTGTCGACAGAACTCGGCGGTAGTGTAGATGCAGGTATAGTTTTGTCGACAAAAGTGGACTTTTGTCGACAAAACCCTGTAGTCGAGACACACCCTAAATGTCTTCTGAGAGCCCAGCAAGCAGTGGAAGTGTTGGTAATGCTGTTAGACCATATTGACCTCCAGTAGTTTGGCAAATTCTCTGGTTCGGCACCTGTTAGGCCTCTTGGGTGCTGGACTACAGATGTTCAACCTGTAGTGGATTTCTAATGCCTTGTTTGTAAAACCGATTCCTGCTTTCCTGCAAGCTTTGCTTTATGTCCCTCTCTTCTTAGAGCTTTGCCAGACTCAGGAGGTGACAAAATCCTAGCGAAATACAGCTGAGCTAGCTGCAGTTACTGCTGTGCACCGCAATAGCTTTCAGCAGCACGGCAGTGAATAAGAACACAGTTTCTGCTGATGAGCTGTCAGTCCCTATGAAGTTATTACTGCACACGAGGGAAAAACACTACCATAAATACTGACATATAAGGTGACTCACATGTACAGAAACCACCCGGTCTCATATTTCAAGAAGGAGTAAACATCGGAGCTTGTTTCCTAGTTGACACCCAGCCTATCTCTTTAAGTGTGATATCTGTACAGCACTGCCAAAGAGTTATTTCAATACTTAATGCTGGAGGAAAACATCGAAGTTCAAAGAAAAGATGATTTCAACTTATGATGCAGTAACAAGTAAAAATAATCCATATTTATTATGCGAACAGTGCCCCCAACTGAAATAAGTGCTCCGTTGTGCTAGGCACAGCGCGTGCACACCCTAAGAGCCCGACCCGGGCTCAAAGAGCATACAGGATCAAAAAGGCAAGACAGATGAAAGAAGAAAGAGTTGCAGCCGTCAGCTATCGGGATGGTGGTGGCCCAAATAGCATCTTAGTTCCACTCTGCCTTTTGATGTTACAGATTGAACCTCCCAAATTCAGGACTCTCTGGTCTGGCAACATCGGTAAGCTGGACTGGGCCACGGATGTTACTGGACCAAAGAGCCCCAGAGGCTGGGACTGGGAGCTAGGCGAGGGTGTCCTGGCTGGGCCAACAACAGCTGGGCTGGGGAACCCTAGCGTCAATGAGGCCAGGCGGCCAGGGAGCCCTGGCTGGCATCAGCATCTGGGTGTCCCCAGCTGGGGAACCCCAGGAACCCCACCAGCGGCAGCAGGGCCAGGTGGTGGCCGGGAAACACAGGCTCTTGCTGGGGATTTCCTGGCAGCAGTGGGGCCGGGTGGCCGGGCAGTCCTAGCAGGAGAACATCCAGCGGGAGTGGGGCAGGCAGCAGGGGGGAGTCTTGGCTGGCCAGCTTTAGTGGGGCAGTGGCGGGGGGGGGAAGCCCCAAGGAGAGGAGCTGGCAGGGGGGCAGCTAGCAGGGGAACACTGACCTCCCCTGTTCCAACAAACTCCCTGGTCCAGGACCGCTTGGGTCCCAAGG
This sequence comes from Pelochelys cantorii, assembly GCA_032595735.1. Taxonomy (NCBI): domain Eukaryota; kingdom Metazoa; phylum Chordata; order Testudines; family Trionychidae; genus Pelochelys; species Pelochelys cantorii. The sequence goes on along the minus strand of CM064343.1, from coordinate 30,097,724 downwards.
ATTCTGGAGCAAGCAAGTCCTGCCTGCATTTCTATGTTGTTATTTCCCGTCTGTGTGTGGGGGGGTTGCAAAAGAATTTCTGAGCACCTGGGGCTGAGATGGGGGGAGGAGAAGGCAAGAATGGAGAAGCTAATGTGCAAGTGGAGAGGTAAAGACAAGCTCATTTAGATGTTTCCAACCCAGCAGGACATTGCTGCTGATCCTGAACATCTGGTTCAGGAATAACATAGTCATAAGTGTCCATCTCTGGCATCCACTGGGTTGTTTGCTCCAGGGATTCTGTAAAATGTGGTCTTGCCATGTGTTTCGTCCCAGTTGGTGCTGATGTTGCGCTTGAGGAATGCTGACTATTCCCACCATGTGGAATTTTGATGGCCTGTTATCTCTGAGACACGTAGAACATCCCAGATGTGGGGAAAAACAAATGCAGCTCTTTTAAGATGCACACGTTATAAGACACTAGCTGACAGCTGTCCGCCCTTAGGCTGGACCTGGCTGTCAGTGTCACAGTGTACAGTGTGCTCATTTACCTTCCGCAGTATCTTTAGCCACAATCCGATACATAGATCCAAGGATTCCAGTTGAGTTTGTCACCCTGGAACCTCTGTGTTCACCACTGTGATATATGTTTAGTACAAAGTACGCCTTGAGAGAAGAGCCCTGCGCAGATACAGAATTTGTATCCACATCCGCATCTGCAAAAAGGAGCTGCGGATATCTGTATCCACAGCCACGGACGCAGATACCTGTGGACATAAAGCAGAGAGCCACAAATTTGCAGGGTTCTGGATACAAAATTTGTATCCACATTTGTATCTGCAAAAACAAGCCATGGATATCAGTGTCCACATCTGCTGATGCGGATACCTGTGGATTTAAAGTGGATATTTGCGGATTTGCCGGGCTGTACTTGTGAGGTGTCATTTAAAAACTCTTGATTCGTGGAACATTAATATCCTGTTGAATTGTGCGTCATTGCATGTGACATTGTGTGTGATACTGACTAGGCTGTGTGGCTGGGGAATACACACAGCAGGGCTTTCAGTGGCAACAAAGAAGCAACTTTCACTGTCCAGACAGGATATGACCCATCAGAAAGAATCTACTCTCCCAAAGAAGCCTCGGAGACAGTGATTTAATGCTCCAGGTTTTGCTTACGCTACAAAGGGTTTAGCAACATGTCCGTGTTGAGATAGAGTCATCATTAAAAGTCAGGCAGTGTAGCCGCTGTGCTGACAAAACACTCTCCTGCCCACCAAGATAATGGGGGAGGAGAGGGAGTGCTGCTCCCAACAATGCACTGTTCACACTGGCACTGGCCACGGCAAAACTTTTGTGTCTCTATGTGTGTTTTAGCACCTCTGAATGACGGAAGTTGTGTTGTTCAGTTGTCAGTGTAGACGCAGGCCAAGTTACAGCTCAGATCTTTCTAGCAGCTGGAAGAAAGCATAAAAGCGGGACAGTGACATCATCACTTGGCCTCTTACTGCTCCTCTCCCCATCTTGCTACCTGAAATTTGATCTGGAAGAAAAGGTCTTTGAACTGGGGAGATTGGTCCCAGGCTGGGAAGGGAATCCAGTTTGCGTACTGGGAACTGTGAGGCGCCTGTAACCTCTATTAAGGTGAGCGGTAGCACAATTCAAATCTTGCCGAGTCAGTGGAACCGAGACTGAATTTATTTTTGTTTCTCGTGTTACCAGCTTCGATCTCTGTTCCTGCTACTTATCATCTCTCTTTCTGCAATTAATAAATCTGTTTGTTATTTTATCCAAAACACTGTGGTTTTGGCAGAAGTGCTCAGGGAATGCCAGCTCAGATTTCAAAGTGCATGCCCATGTTCCTTCGACGAAGTGGGGAACTAATTAATGAGCTTGCATAGTCCATGGGAGTCTTGAGCAAGGCAAGTTAGTATATTTCTGGGGTGTAAGTCTGGGGTGATCTGCCGGTGCTGCTCTCAGTGTGATTTGTGAGCGGCTTCAAGAACATTCAGACAATTTTGTTGGGTGTGGGGCATCACCTATCTGAATATCTGATGGGCAACGTGGCCACATCCTTAAAGAAATTAATATTATTTTCGATGACCTGTTCGAAAAATGGCTGTGTGTGGGGCCCTGTGACAGAAATGTCATAGGTCCTCTTTCTGTAATCAGGGATGTGTCCATGATGAAGGAGTGCACCAATTTTTGAGGCTCCAACTGTACAGGGCACACGCTATATGAATTTAGCTCCATAGGGTTGGTTGAATAGCTGTTGAAAAATCTGGCCTAAAGTTCTAGCCTCAATAAACCCTATGCTGTTAAATGTTCAACACTCAGTACAGGGTGCATGTTGGTGGGTTTATTCTACACACTGATGTCCTAGCAGAAACTTATGTTTCTGTTGGGCTCGTGCAGTGCAAAATAACATACTTCAGTAGTGAAATGCCCACTGACCTTATCTGGCTTTAGTTGTTATGCGTGTACATGTGGCGAGACTGGTCGGGTCTCTGCAGTTCGAATGAACACAATCTGAACGTAAACTCTGTGTGCATTTGTAGAGCTGATGGCAGTGGGCTTCTAAGGACCTATTCTGATATGAACAATATATAGTAATAATAATAATTAATGAAAATACCTGAAGATCGGCTCAGAAGAAGAAAATTTGGTTTGATCATTGGGATTCATTTCATATTTTGCTCTTGCCCATTTGGAAATGTGAGCCTGGAATGGGTGGTTCATCGTTTAATAAAGGGAAGGGTAAGGGAAGTGACACAAACCCACCATTTTTCTTTTGTACTACTGTCTTCTGGGGGATTCTGCCGCTAGGCGTGCTTTTGAATTTGCCTAACCAGAGTACCCAGTGAAATTAGTAATGCAGTTGAAGTCTTAACACCCTGATCCAGACAAACCTTATGCCTGTTGTACAAGGCAGCTACAGAACCAGTGCTTACTCATGAGGACCAAAGAGTCGCAGTATAAAAGCTAGGGCTGTTGGAGCAGGTGGTGATATCAGTCTGATGTAGCTGTGGAGCTGGTCCGTTACTGTTTTCATTCCCTTTAATAAATCCTTGTTATTTCCAGGTGTCTGGCACCCCTGGAACTGCCAGAGTCTGTCTAGAGCCAAATCCTCCTACTAAGTAGACCTTTGCTCAAACCTCAGCCTGTCTATGAGCACTGATTTGTGTTTCAGTGTTTAGTGAGACTCCTGAGTCATCTTGTTAGGCAGAGAGCTATTTATTGCGGTGTTTTTTTTATTCCTTTTCAGAAGAGTGGGTGTATCTTTCCCACCCCATCCCCTGCCCTGTCTCTTTATATGTACTCTGGGCTTGAATCAGCAGCAGCTCAGAGAGCCTTAAAACTGGCATAAGCCACAGGAATCTCCCAACTGCTTAGGCCAGGGGTGGGCAATAATTTTTTTTTTGGGGGGGGCCACTTTGAGATTTTGGAAAGTGATCAAGGGCAGCACTTTTCTGGGGAGGAGGTGCGGGGTCTAGGATGGAGGCTGGGTGCAGAAGGTCGCACAGGGTAGGTCCGGGGTGCAGGAGATGGTGTGAGGTCTGAGGGGGATTTTGGGTGAAGGAGGGGGGTTGTGACCTGGATCAGGGGATTGAGGTGCAGGGTCTGGGAGGGTGTTTGGGTGCAGGAGAGGATTCTGGCCTGGGGGAGGGCTCTAGGAGGGGGTACAGGGCCTGGAAGGGAGTTGTGACCTGGGGTAGGGGGGTGCAGAGGGTTTGGATGGTGATCTGGGGGAGAGAATTGGGGAGCAGGAGGGGCAGGGGTGTCAGAGACAGACTCTGGCTAGGAGGCGCTTACCAAAGCCAGTAGCCCTGCAGCACCCCCAAAGCAGGCTGGGCTCCCTGCCTGCTGCAGCCTCAGATCACTTAGAGCTGCAGGCTGTTCCCTCTACATGGCTCTCAGCTCTGGGAGGGGAAAGACATTTGCGCTGCTCCCATTCCCCAGGCCAATCTCTCAGCTCCTATTGGCTCGTTGTTTCCAGCCAATAGGAGCTGAGAGATTGGCTGGGGTCAATTCCTATTGGCTGGTTGTTGAGGATTGGGCTGGGGGCGGGGAGATCACACAAAGCTTCCCCCTCCCTCCAGAGCAGAGAGTCGCGGGACTGTGCTTTAAACCCGCGGCAGCTGTGTGCCTGACGGTCCCAGCAGGGTGGCCTGTGGGCCGGATCTGGCCCCCGGGCCGTATTTTGCCCGGCTCTGCTTAGGCAAAGGGGGGACTAGGAGCTTGCCGATAACATCCACACACCCCAGTGATCCCTAGCTGCTAGAACTGCCCTGGGTGATGGGTGTTTTCTCGTGTAAGTTAGAGCAGACCTCAGGCTGCTCTCATGCCCTGCCAGGAACAGGGGGAGTGGGGAGAGGGATGAGATCCACTTTTCACCCCACACTCTCCCAAGAAGCGCCAGGTGCAGCTAGGAATCTGAGCTTCAATGTATATTAACCCCTCCAGTCTTATGGAATGTCATGGGCCCCGTTTTCAAAGGGTGGAGTACAGAATATTCACAGGCACAGTTAATTGCATCCTTCAAACCGATATGTCTGTACACACATGGGATATTTCTCGGCACAGATTCCCATCCTTGTCTGCAACTGCCCGATCTGCAATCTTGAATCATGGGTTTTATAGGAGCAGGTAACTGTGTATAGGGCCTGCACACAAACAATTAACAAGGGTCAGACCACTAGTGTGCTGTGACCACTGCTGACCTGTTCCATCTCCCTGGTATATTTTGCTCCCCCATCACGTTATTGTATCCATCTATTGTCTTTCATCTTGGACTTAAGACTTCAAGCTTTTCAGGACAGGTTCTATGTCGTTGTTCTGTTTGTACGGCACACAGAGATTAGACAAAATAAATGCCTTGGAAGGGATACCCCCTTTCCCCATTGAATGGCCCTGTACAAGGGTTCTCACTGCAATTAATGGGGCGAATCATATACATTAAAAACTAGATTTTTAAAGGTATTGAGGGACATCAGCCCTATGTACATCAAAATGGGATTTTAAAAATCTGGCCCTAAGGTACTAAGTATGAGTAAGAACTGGAAAGCTGGCTGTATCTTAGGGGCTCTCTCTCTCTCTCTCTCTCTCTTCGGGACTTTGTATGGCCACCTAGCACCACTGTACCTGAGTGCTTTTCACATAAAAGTGATAGCAACAGTGAGAATCTGTCAGGTTGAACCTCTCTCGTCCGGCACTCTCTGGTCCAGCAACTACCGTGGTCCTGCATTATTTTAGTTAGCTGGATGTCCACTTAGCATGAGTGTGGCCAAGTTTCCTGCAGCTCCATAAAGTTTGTTTACAGCCACCAGTCCTGGCTCAGTGTTCAGTGCTATTATTTACCTCTAATTGACCCCTAAGTGTCTTCTAGGAGCCCAGTAAGAAGTGGACGTGTTGGTAATACTACTAGACTTCCCATGGTTTGGCAAATTCTCTGGTTCAGCGCCAGTTAGGTCCCGAGGGTGCCAGACTAGAGAGGTTCAACCTGTAGTAGGTTTTGTGGTGTTTGACAGTTCTCCCTTTTTGAGATAAATGCTCTGCTTTTGATTTATTAATACATTATAATCAAGCTAAACATTTATATGTAAATAAATATATATCATTTTTATGAATGTACTCTCATTCTATTAAAGTGTTTTTGTTTCAGGGTTAGTGACGGTTAAAGTTTTTAGTTGGTTGAAGTTTTTTGGGTAGCGATGAGATAAGGTCCTTGAGATGTGTTTGTGCTGATCTAATCTTCCCTTGGCACTATTAGTGGAGCCAACATGTAAATAAGGACAGACATCTCACGTTTCACAGGTGTATACAGTATATGAACCATGTGCTCACAATAGGACTTTACAGTGTACATGGGGTACTTTCTCCAGGGTCCATTACTCATTTTGGTCCATTAGTCTCTTTCATGTGTGTGGCCAAGTGGAATGCTGATGAGATGCACAACAATTTAGAGTCGGGAAGAGCAAGAAATGGCCATGTGCATGTAAAGGATCCCCAAATACTTGCAAGGTATCCAGCTTTCATAGGAAAGTGAGTCCCTTTTCTAGCTAATGGCAGGGAGCATTCATCCTCGAGCTGCATTCACACCCAATTAGGCATTTCATTCTGAGCCAGCGGGAAGAATCCTCCTGTTGTTGTCTTATAACTAAATTGCTAGGGCTTCATGTGGGCTACACAGCGGAAGCCTGGGGGATTGAGGTGTTTCATATGTCTTCTGTGCCAAACAAACTTTGTTAATGTGACCTTATGGCTGAGGAGTCAGACACACAAATTCAAAACAAGTAGGATCTCACTCGCTTTTGCATATGTCCATTATCTTGTATTAGGGACTATTGTGTAAAAAGTGTGCCTCTATATTCAATGCCGTCAGGCTATGGTTACTGTGACAGTTGTACAGACAACAGTATCGTTGTTGCTCTTTCTCTGAAGAGGGGCTCCACTACTCAGAGGCTCTGTCTACACTGTTTTTTGCGGAAGAGGAAATGCAAACGAAGCGCTCATTTGCAAATCTTGCGCTCTCATTTGCATATTCTCTTCCGATCCTTTTTGTGGAAGAGGTTTTTGTGGAAAAAAAAAAAACCCTGCAGTGTAGATGGGACCATTTTTTGGGGAAAAAAAACCCTTTTGTGCAAGATCCCTTATTCCTCAAAAAACGAGGTTTATAGGATCTTGCGCAAAAGGGGTTTTGTCCAAAAAATGACCCCTTCTACACTGCGGGGTGTGTGGTGTGGTGTGTTTGTTTTTTTTGCAAAAACCTCTTCCGCAAAAAGGATCGGAAGAGAATATGCAAACGAGAGCACAAGATTTGCAAATGAGCACTGCATTTGCATTTCCTCTTCCGCAAAAATCAAACAGTGTAGATGGAGCCTGGCTGGGGGCGGACAGGGGAGGAGCACAAAACAAGAACCTAGGTAGACAGATACATACTTTTCTCTGACCTCTTTGCATGTAAATGCTCTATCAGAAATTGCATTTCCAAAGATCTAGGCATTCAGTTTCCTTGGTTTTTCCTTTTTTATTTTACTATGTATTTTAGAAATATCTGTCTGTCTGTCCATCCGTGAGTCTGTTTAAAAACACCTCCTAAATGGTAAGAGCTAGGACCAAATTTGATATCCAGTTTCCTCTTATTCTAACTGAAAGCAAGGTAAAAGTGTGGTTGGGCTAGGACAATGGGATGTGCCTGGGATAAGATTGTTTCTCATAAAATGTAAAGGGAGGGGTCTGACAGGAGGGAGTTCTACTGCAGAATGACGTGGGGGGGGGGGGAGGTGGGAAGCAAGGGGCCAGAGATGGGAACTAGTACAGCTATAATCCCATTGAGCCAGCTATCTACTCTATACTTCAGAGAGTTTGGTTTTAGTGTGTCTGTCTGTCCCGCAGCCAAGGTACATGCACCCCTTCCCCGGCTGAGCCCGCAGCCATGGAAAGGCACTTCTCACCTGGCTCCAAGCAGCTGCAGTGAGAGAGGGCTGGGGTTGTCCTCTCTTCCCAGGGCAGCCTGCGTCCTGAACCCCTCCCCCCAGCCCCACCCAGAGCACTGGTTCAAATGAAGAAAATCAAAACTTATTTGAGTTAAGGAGCCGAGCCAGGTCGGGTCAATCAGCTAGTAATAAATACAAAGAAGCTCTTTAGTAAGCAGTGGCGCACTGACATCTCACATCTTCCAGAGTCAGTGCATGGTGTGAGGTTCCGATGGTCAAACATCCAAATACAGGCACTTTAAATGAACGGTTGTACTGGCCTCGGGTCGTGCACGGGCTGACTGCTAGTTGATCTGATCCGGAGGCAATAGGAGAGCCAGGGTTGAGCGTGAGAACACGCCCTCTGGCAGAAAAATCCATGGGAGGAGGTTAAGGACTACAAACCTCATGACAAGACTTTTGTGGAGCCTTGTGTGTGGCGGGGCAGAGGACCGAGTTTCTCCCCAGGGAATGAACTGCAGGGCTCATTCCCCAAGCGATCCCCAGCGACCTTTTGTAAGAAGACAGAGCTACTTGGCCTCCCATGTTGACTTTTGGGCCCAGCTGGTCTTCTCCCTTGATTCAGTTAAGCTGTACGCTCATTGACTCCTCAGGTGGTCTAACCTTTCCTGGGTAAGCACTGTGGGGCTGGATAGGGGCAATGTTTCCCTGACCCCAACCCTACTCAGTGTTGGGCTGCCTCTCCCCCCATCAAGAGGACTTCGCTGGTCCTACAAAGTGGGGGGCAGTGCTTTAGAAGCCTCCAATGTGTGCTTTTGGGGGGCAATCAGTACCCAAAGAGTTCCTTTCTGTATGGGCATGAGCTGGCCTGGGATTCTGATCTCAGTCTGACTGGTATAAACCCAGAGCCACCCCAGGGACGTGGGTGGATCGACACCACTCTCTGAACTCACAGTCTTCTTGCCCCATCGACCTTTAAAAGGAGAATTTCACCTCCAGGGTGGGCAGCCCCTCTTGGATATGATCCTGGGACCTCTTCCCCTGGGTTCTTGCTCAGGAGATTGGGTTCACATTGCTGTGGAGAAGCTGACAGCGAGGTAACAAATTAGCACCATCCGGAAAAATCACTGACATGGAGGTTTTTTTAGCTGTGAGGTGCTAAGCCATGAAAAGGCAACCTGACGAGGAAAAATAGATCTCTTTATCTTTCTGCTGAGTGTTAAAGCTTGTGACTGCTTTGAAGGGAAGCCATCGCAGCCTCCCTCCGGCAGCGTCATGGAAACAGGGACAGAGATGCTCTTGAAGGGACCGATCCATGTGATATAGATAGAGACATCATAGAGATCTGTTTCTGAATGCACATGGGATGGGGGCGGGGGGTTGCTGCCTTTCCTTGGCATTGGAAGCTGCCTTCCTTGGGGTGCTGGGAGGGTCTGGGACAAAGACTAGGAGGGTGGAAGAACAGGCACCATGTTATGGTATAGATGGGCATGGTGTGTGTGTGTGTGTGTGTGTGTGTGTGTGTGTGTACACAGGGGGACTTCTCAGTATGCAGCATGTGTAGTTTAATGCATGAGGTAGCATCAGTGCGTATGGGACCCCATATTCTCTGCGTGGAAAAATTAACCGTGTGTTTGTTTATTCATTCTGAGTAGCTCACAGTGGACCACAAAAACTGAAGGACCCAATCCTGAAATGGATTGCTCTCGGGTGATCCTTTTTGTGTTAAGTGCAGTTAGGATCAGTGTTAACAGCTGGTTTTTAAAATGATACTCCGCCATTCGCTAGCTTGGCTCTTAATGTATTGCAGCTTATTAATGGAGGGAGGGGGAAGGAGAGTGCCAGCAAACAAGATTCTTTGCGCAATGGAAAAGAAATATGATTTGATGTCTCCTCTTGCCTGTCCCTTTAGGACACTCAAACTGCATTCCCCTAACGAGCTAAGAATCACATTTGCAGAGGGCGATGTTCCCCAAGTTACGATGAGCAATACAGAATGAGCGAATGAATCTCAGCCAGCAAACGCTTGGCTCCCAAACCAGAGACAATTTAACACGTAGGTGCCCGGAATTTGATTTCCGATTGCCGTGCCCGCCTCTGACTTCACTATGCCAATTTCCAGATGCCCTTTGATGAGATAATGTCTTGAATATGGACAGATGGTCCTGCCCTGCTCACCATCCCTCTTCCCCCAGCATCCCGGGTGGGTAGGAACAAGCTTTCAGGAGAAATCTCTCTGTGGCCTGCATGCAATCGGTGTGAAGTGACGTGTTTAAGAGACATGACAGTAGCTCTTTACCCAGATGCCCCATGGTGTTATCGCTGGGACAAGGAAGACAATCCCTGGGGAGTATTTTATTCTGTGTATTTTGCCCCTTTGTAAACTCTCTGCAGAGAGAATGCAGTTGTCTCAGATAGGGAAGTAACAGCGGAACTGTTAAAACAGTTAACCGATAAGCATGAGCTTATCAGTTACTGTAACGTTTACATGCCTCCTGGCACTGCTCCCGGAGAGGCGGCTGCCACCCCACACTGCTGGTTCTGTATCAGAGGCAGCAGCACAGGGTGGCAGCTGGCTCCCCAGGAGCGGGGCCGGGAGGCGAGAGCTGGTATGTGCTGGGAGCCGGATTCCAAGCCAGCTTCGAAGCCAGCTCCTGGCACACTCTGGCTGCCGGCCCTGCTCCCGGGGAGCCGTGAAGTATAAGCTTTATAATGCAGAGCCTGCACCGTGTAACCGTTTAACTGCTAAGTTTTTCCCCAGTGGTTACACGGTTACCCAGTTAATCGCTTTGTAACATCCTAGTCTCTGATTAACCCATAATTCAACTTAGTCTGGCCAACGCCCAGATGCCTACTGAGGAGCAGAGATGGGTTCAAACCTTTACGTGCAGATGTGCTTTCCATATCTGGAGCTTTGGTTTGGGCCCATCTCTGCCGGGGAGAACAGGCAGTACCTAAAAGCACCCCAGAGAAATTAATTACGTGCATGGCATCTCATATCTCTTCCAAATCCTGGTGTCAGGACCCAAATCCCAGGGCGGCAGAAGCAGGGAAGAGCAGCTGGAGGGGAGCCTGCCTCTGCAATGCGTTAACCAGCATCTCCCGAGCAGCGTGCCCCTCTCCGCAAGCCTCCATGTGGAGCTGGAGCTGGGCAAGGCGAGAGCCTGTGAGTTGGCAGCAAGCCGACGCAGGGCAAAGCGGAGCCAACTTGAACCTGGACTTGCAGAAATGAAATGAAGTTTAACTGGAGCTGGATTTTCCCCACTCTGCTATTTCTGGATGGCGTGGCGCAGGAGGGAAAGGGATGAATGTATGTGTGAGAGAGGAAACGAAATGGCAGCCTTCTCCTTAGGGCAACGGAAACAGAATTTGCTCCTCATGGGAGTGCAGGGTAGTGATCCCTTACTTATGGGACATACACCATGGGCAGTGATCGTAAGGCTGCTCTCAGTAGCTGCTTATCAGTCTGGGAAGAGGAGGGCGGATGATTCCATCTCTCAGAACGATGCAGAGCTGTTATTCATTCCTTGCTTTTTTAGCACGATTGTCGTCCTTACTTGACAGCACACACCGATTCCCAGTGAAGATCTATACCATGCTTTGCTAGGAGAAGGAAAAGGAATGAGCATGAGCGCTTGAGATTCTAAAACAATGGCGAGATAGTTGTGGTGCTGGGTGACATAATTCCCAGACAGGCTGAGCGTACCTAAGAGTCAGCTGTTGAGTCACCAAGGAGACCTCTGTAAGATGCTACAAAGTGAGGGTGACTCACCCGGCTTAGTTGGGAGCAAAGAATCAGGGGACCTCCATGGAGAAGGACTGTGCTGTTCTTATCGGCTTCTTATATTTGGGATGAACGAGGTGTGTGAAGTAGGAAGCCCATAGCAAAGAGAAGGCCACACGCCTGGCCTGGGTGCATCTTGGTTTCCAGGCGCCAGTGCTGGCTGTGACAGGTGCTTCTGTCACACGATGGCGGGTGGCAGTCGGCGAACCTGGCTCACGGACATGCATGTGCTGTGGTTTCAGACAGCGGCAGCTGTCGGTACACGTTGGTGTCATGCTGTGGTTTAGGGAGCTCTTTCAGCATGACCTGTCTGGGAATGGAGATCTGTCTGCTCTGCAGCTGCAAGTCAGTCTCCCAGGTCAGGTAGACTGGTGCTGACAGGGCTGAAGTTAGCACACTACAAATAGCATCATGGATGTGCCAGCTTCCAGAGAAGCTCGGGCACTCGAGCCTACCTGACCCCAGAGGCTTCAGAGCTGCAGCACCCACACTGACGTTTCCTGTGGGCTAGTACAGGCTCCTCTAGCATGAGGCTAAGGAGTGAGCAGGCGTCCTTCAGCTCCGGCCGGGGACATTATGCCCACTTGCAGTGCAAACATACCCAGCGGGCCCTTCTCACTGTAGGAAGTCAGCACTTTCCAGGTTAGCCTCAACCCACAACTCTGAGTGAGGGAAATATTATTATCCTCATTATCTGAGGCATAGAAGGACTGAGTGTCTTGCCCAGGGTCACTCAGGAAGTCGGTGGCAGAGCCAGGAAATGACCCTGTTCTGAGTCCTATGCCATAACCACAAGATCATCCATGCTATGATGACAATAGTAACCCCCACTGAAACTAGAATACTAGCCAAAACAGCTCTCTTGTCCAAAGCCTTCCTGGACCTCTATTTATTAAATAACGACGCTGAGCTTCCCTGTTAAAGCTGGAATGAAACAACTAGATTCAGCACAGATTTTCCCTCTTCCTATATAAACAACCCACAGCAAACGTACAGCTTCATCTGCCTCTGGAATCTTAAAAAAAAAAAAGTATATCTGATCTAATGTTCCCAGTAACTTTTCCATCCATATGTGAATTTTTTGCATTTATGTGTGGAATAATTTTTATGTCCTCCAAGGCATGTGTGAATGTGCACCACCAATAGAAACACTCCAAACAGAGGTGGGCACGTTGCTATTCAGATGGGCTCTCCTGAGCAGCCGCACAAGTGCACCGCTTACAGGGACCACTGATCTGGTCTGGAATGATGGATATTTCAAGTAAAGAAATAATATGAGGGGACTCTGCAAAGAATGTGGCCGGGCTTTCAATATATGCAAAATCTGGTGGAGAAAGTTACTGGCCCATTTCCTTTAACTTAAAAAAATACAGATTAAAATTATATAGTTTTTCTGTCAGCAGTGTCAGCCTGACGTGGGCCTTTGTGGAGAAATCCATTGTATCTAAGCATTCCTACCTGATAGCATCCTACAATCCTCTCAGGACTCTGTTTTACTTCACTGCTCCTGAGTCTTAAATGCCTTAAATGTTTCATGGAAAATAAGGGGTGGACCCAGGACAGGTCTACTGGACTCAGAGTGAGACAGCATCTCTCTGGGGATGCATAGCATGGTGTTTTCAGTGTCTCTGCAGGCAGTCTCAGCTGTTTCTATGACTGAAGGTGCCTGGACCTGTAGCTCAAGAAGCCGATCTCCTTGGCAACCATTGCTATGGTGAACCATCCTGAAGGGGAATTTGTGATGGTAATTAGGCAGCAGAGTGTTTGATGTTGGAAATTCTAAAATGCCAGATTTACAGAGAGAAATTCCTGTCACTGTGCTCTGGGAATGCTAGCTGCGCACCATTTCCTGTTATTAACTGGGTAGCGGTGTCTGTGTTTTCTAGGCGGCACTGGTGACAAGCCCAGACTAGGATCTGATAGTTATTTATGGAAATATTCTGGCAATTTCTCATATTTCTCACATTGAAAGGAATTGGACTTGAGAACAGGTCACCAGTCAGAAAGGGTTTATGCTTCTGTAACAAAACTTTGTTAGCCAATAGTTTGACCAGCTCTATGTATGAGCCATTCAAAACCTGAGTTAAGGAGGAGACATCTGGTTTATGCAATGATAATGTTACTCTTAAAAAAACCCTTTTCATTAGGGGAAAGGTACGATGAAATGCTCACATTCTACATTATGCATTACTTATTCAGGATCGAGTTAATATTCAAAGAACCTGGCTAAAGATTCTGACTTCCTGGCTGGGGAATCCTTCCCCACTGGGTATGCTAGAAAGGCAAAACAAATTTAATAGAATCAAAGGACTGGGAGGGACAGCAAGAGGTCATCTTGTCCAGTCCCTGCACTCATGGCAGGACAAAGTAGTATCTAGACCAGTGGTCACCAACCAGTATATTGGGATCTACCGGTAGGTCTTGGAGCTCTGACAGGTGATCCTGACTGGGTTGGCCAGGAAGCTATCAAGTGCTGGCACTTCAGTTGCCCCTCCACTCACTGGCATGCTGCTCCTGCCCTCTGCCTTGGAGCTGCCCCCCTGGGAGCCTCCTTCTTGCTGTGCAGGGTGTGGGAGGGAGAAGAGGGAGGGCGCTGATGTAAGGCTGTCCCTCCTCCCCTCACTTCTGTACCCTGTCTCCACACAGAGAGAAGAGGATGGAGGGAGCTTGGCAATGCAAATCTCTGTCCCTCTCAAACACTGTCTGGAGCTTCAGGGGGTAGCCGAGTTAGTCTGTTGCAGAAAAAACAACAAATGGTCTGGTAGCACTTTATAGACTAACGAAACATGTAGATGGTATCATGAACTTTCGTGGGCACAGCCCACTTCTTCAGATGACCAGAGTTATGAGTTGGGGATATGAAAACTCGAAATAAATAGGAGAGGGGAGAGAAAGAAAAAGGGAGGGGGGTGGGAGACAGAGCATCATTAACTATCTGGAGAATGGGTACTTAAACCTAAGCAGATAAAAATCAAAGTCAATAGATAGATACCTAAAACAGGAAGGATACCATTCTGGTAACATACTGTGTGTGTCTGTCATTCTCACAAAGACACACTGTCTTTCACTCTCATCTCCTGACCCAACACACACTTGGGGGGGTTCTTGTTACTTCTTTTACTGCTTGCAAAGTGGGTTATTTTGGTTTTTGACTGGTCGGTGCATTTCATAATGTTCATTTCTCTCTTACGCTTACATTTAATTCTTTGAGTAGTGAGTTCTCAAATGCGAACCTGTCCTGGCTGAAGTAATTATCCCTGTGGTAATTGCTGCTCCTGGAAGTGGCTGGCCTGTGCCTGAAGCCCCTGAGAAAGGCAGAGGAGGGGGTCTCCACATGCTGTCCTGGCCTGCAGACACCACTCCTGCAGCTCCCATTGATCAATAACGGGGAACTGTGGGCTCAGTGCCTGTAGATGAGGTGGGCAGCACATGGTGCCAAGGAGCCATCGCTGTACATGCCAGCTGCTTTCAGGAGTGGTGCAGGACCAGGGCAGGAGTAAGCCTGCCTTAACCCCACTGCTCCACCACCTGGAAGCCGTCTCAATGGTGCTCAGCCAGAGCCTGCTTCCTGAACCCCATGTCCCAGCCCTGAACCCCCTCCTGCACCCAACCTCCTGCCCCCGATGTGAGTCCCCCTGCACCCAAACTCCTTCCCAGATCTTGCACCCTGAAGCCCCTGCTGAACCCCAATCCCCCACCCTGGGCTAAGCCCAGAGCCCCTCCCACACTCCAAACCCTTTGGCTCAAGACCAGAGCCTGTACCCCATGCCCCTATCCCAGCCTGGTGCAAGTGAGTGAGGAGGAAAGGGGAATGGAGTGAGCAGGGTGAAGCTTCAGAGAAGGGGTGGAACAGGGGTAGGGCCTCAAAGAAGGGGCGGGAAGGAAGCGGGGCAAGGGTATTTGGGTTTGAGGTAGATCTTACATTGCATTTAAATTGAAAAAGTGATCTTGTGGTTAATAAGGTTGGAGACCGCTGGTCTAGACCATTCTTAACAGGTGCTTGTGTAACCTGCTCTTAAAAATAGCCAATGACAGAGATTCCACAACCTCCCTAGGCAATTAATTCCAGTGCTTACCCTTCCTGACATTTTCCCCCTCTAGTGTCCAACCTAAACTTCCTATGCTGCAATTTAAGCCCTCTGCTTCTTGTCCTATCAAATATTAAGGAGAATGATTTTTTTCCCTTCCCTTCTCCTTGTAACACCTTGTACTTGAAAATGAAACAAGAGACAGGACTATGCAGCACTTTAAAGACTAACAAGATGGTTTATTAGGTGATGAGCTTTCGTGGGCCAGACCCACTTCCTCAGATCAAATTGTGGAAGAAAATTGGCATGACCATTTCTACAATTTGCTCTGAAGATGTGGATCTGACCCACGAAAGCTTATCACCTAATAAACCATCTTGTTAGTTTTTAAAGTGCTGTGTAAGTCCTGTCTTTTGTTTCAGCAAGACCAGACTAACACGGCTACATTTCTATTACTATTCTACTTGAAAATGGTTACCATGTTCCCTCTCGGTCTTCTGTTCTCCGGACTGAACAAACCCAGTTTTTTTCAATCTTCCCTCACAGGTCATGTTTTCTGGACCTTTAATAATATACCTGTCCTCTTTTTTGGTGCTTCTTTTGTGTATGTACTTAGGATGAGAGCTTTGTCCATTTCCAGCACAGTCCATATTTGACTGTAGCACAATTCCATAGGAGGAGGGGCTACACTTTTCCAGTAATGTGCAAGACAGAGTCTAGCAGCTAATGGCAAATATATTCTGCTGCCATTCTGGTCAGCAGTTCAGCAGATCTCTGAGACACTGGCATTTTGTCATAAGATGAATCTCTCTAATATTTGTCTAATTCCTGGACACGTGTGCAGAAATGTTCTCCTTTTTCCACAAGCGCCCACAAAAGCACCCTCCTCCCAGTTGCAAAAATACGACGGAGCTTAAGTTACCCTTCTGCCAAGCCTCACATTGCCATTTTAAATGGAAAACGTGTTTCCTAAGTAACAAAATGAGTAGCTTTGCAGAGGTGTGTGCAGCCCTTCTCTATCTTCATTTATACGATAGAATTAGATTATTTCCCTTTAGTTTGATTGCTGCCTGTGTGCTATGTTCCTACCATTCTTAGGCCTTGGATCTGATCCTGCAAAGTCTTACTTTAGAGAGTATTCCTCATTCTCTTCAGCAGGGCCCTTAACTTATTTTGTAGAGCCTGGTCATTTGAGACTTTCTGTAAGGACAACACGTGTGCTAGGGTTTGCCCGATCAGACCCGTTATTAGAGGATTAACACTAAGGCTTTGTCTATACAGCAGCGTTATTCCGAAATAACAAAGAGTGTGTTGACACTGCAAGCCATTATTTCAAAACAATGTCGAGCTGGAGGACTTCTTACTTCGACTCCTGTAACCCTCATTTCACAAGGAGGAAGGGAAGTTCTTCTTCCTTTGATTTCCTGCTGTGTAGACCGCGCCACAAGCTAAGTTAAGCCTATTTCGACTGAAGCTACGCAAGTTGTAGCTCAAGTTGCATAGCTTAATTCAACTGTTGTTCTGCTGTGTAGACGTGCCCTAAACAAGGGCACATTTTGGGTGAAATTCCACCCCGAATGCGCTTACATGGTTCCCATTGAGGTCAACAGCTACCTGTGAACACAGCATGCTGGTTTTGGCCTTTAAGTCGGATAATGGAGAGGTGTTTCCTCACAGAGACTCTCTCATTAAAATGTTGGAATAGGTCAGGCAGTGCGTAGGAAGGGTGAACATGGAGCTCAGGAGTGAACACAGCGTGTCAGTACTCTGAATGACCTGGGTTAGTGCTCTGAATGACCTGGTGGGTTAAACAAAGCCAAGAAGCAGCAGAGACATCTATCTCGTGGGCTAGGAAAATTCTCCAAGTCCCTTTCTCATGTGGCCAACTGAAACCATCATAAGAGGATGAAGAATAATCAGGACTGTTTCTTTTCTCCTCCCCTTATTTTAATAATTTTCTGAGCTTGTGCCTTCTTTTCCACACCCTCTTCTTTTTTCTGCAACTTTACATTTCATGTGGCATTTCCTTTCATGCTATAATAAAAACAGAACGCTAAAAATAGCAGCAGAGCCTAGTTCACACCACGAACTAAGTCTCAGCTTTCCTGAACAATTGTGCATGTCATTTGCTCACACAAAATTTCCAGCTCTTGAGCTCTGGGTTAAGAGCACATATGGCCCTGAGCTGTGGAGAGAGCTAGCACAAGGCCTAGGCATCAGTTAAAATCTACAGGTTGAACCTCTCTGGTCCGTCATCCTTGGGAACCGATGGGTGCTGAACCAGAGAACTTGCTGAACGACGGGAGGTCAGTATTGTCTAGCAGCATTGCCAGCACTTCCGCTGCTTACTGGGCTTTCAGAAGACATTTAGGGATAAATTAGAGCTAAAAAACAGCACAGAATGCTGAGAGCCAGGACTGGTGGGTGTAAATGAACTTTACGGGACTACAGGAAACTTGGTCACATCCATGCTAAGTGGACATCCAGCTCACTAAAATCGTGCCAGACCATGGAGGTTGTCAGACCAGATAGTGCTGGATTAGAGAGGTTCAACCTGTACCAAATATGGGCATGTAGGCCTCATTCTGGCTCTCCTCACTTTAGTGAATGTCACACTGGGGAATACAAGGCCTGTTTTGGGGGGTTTAATTCAATGAGGCCTTGGGGCTCTCCACCCCCCATGCATGACAGGGCTCAGGGCTGACAGGTCATAACCTTCCCGCAACCCCCTCATGACCTCCCGAGGGGTCACATCCCCCAATTTGAGAGCTCCTGATCTAGCTAGGGGCTGCCTCAGCCTAGCACAGTCTCTGCTCTCTCCCGGCAGTCTAAGGTGATGCACGATGGAGGTGGATTCTCCACTTAGCAACCTCCTCCCTCGCCCCCCGCTTGCTACGTGTCAGTTATGCCGGGGAAGAAGTTTGAGATAATAGAAGGGATTAATCCCCTGCTGACAATGGGGATTCGATCAGGCTGCTTTGTAAAGAGAGGGCGCTGCCTTGCCAATGGTAGATCAGACGTTGTTCTCTCTGCCCGGGGGCAGATTTCCTGGAGCGTCAGTCAGAAGGTCTGTGGTGAGCAAGGCGGCAGCGGCTCTGTGACCTGAGAGAGATGAAGGCGGGCCTTGTGCTTTGTGAAAGGTTCAGTGATTGAGACAAGTGGTAGTCCCACCATAGGGCTGAGAGCCACAATCTGCTCCCAGCTCTGACTCTGACCCTTTCTCTGGCTTCAAAACAAGTCACATTAGGGCAGCAATGGGCAATCTAGGCTAGTGAGTGGGCCGCACAAGTGGCCCTCCTTCATCTCAGTGGGCCGCGCGATTGTTGTAACCAAGACGGTCTCCTGGGACAGGGTAGTTTTGCTCCCTGCGCTGGTGGACCTAGAATGTGCGGGCTGTGCCGATGGAACCGTGGCAGGGCTTGGATTGGCTGCAGAGGGAGCGCCCGGCTCTCACAGTCGGCATTGTGTGCAATCAGCACGCACCTCACTTCTGTATCACTTTAGTGATACCGGTGGGAACAAAATGACACACACGGAAACCAGCAGAATCTGGCAACCCTGCGTGTGGGCGACAGCAACCAAAATGTCTTGCGGGCTGCATGCAGAGCCCTGAGGGGCCGCATGTGGCCCTCGGGCCGCACGTTGCCCACCACTGCTTTCGGGCCAGATTGTCAAAGTAGCTTCTAATTGTAGGTTCCTTAATCTTACATTTAAATCATCTGGCGTCTGATTGGCAGAGGTGCTGAGCGCTCACAACCTGAAGGGAAAGCAGGGAGGGCTGTATCTGCTTAGCCCCTCAAAGAAAGGCTCGATGGGTTGGAAAATGGAGGCCCGCTCATTATTAAGTTTGTAGATGATACCAAGCTGGGAGGGATTGCAACTGTTTTGGAGGATAGGGACATAATTCAAAATGATCTGGACAAATTGGAGAAATGGTCTGATGTAAACAGGATGAAGTTTAATAAAGACAAATGCAAAGTACTCCACTTAGGAAGGAACAATCAGTTTCACACATACAGAATGGGAAGCGACTGTCTAGGAAGGAGTACGGCAGAAAGGGATCTAGGGGTCATAGTGGACCACAAGCTAAATATGAGTCCATAGTGTGACACTGTTGCAAAAAAAGCAAACATGATTCTGGGATGCATTAACAGGAGTGTTGTGAGCAAGACACAAGAAGTCATTCTTCCAGTCTACTCTGCGCTGATTAGGCCTCAGTTGGAGTATTGTGTCCAGTTCTGGGCACCACATTTCAAGAAAGATGTGGAGAAATTGGAGGAAGTCCAGAGAAGAGCAACAAGAATGATTAAAGGTCTAGAGAACATGACCTATGAAGGAAGACTGAAAGAATTGGGCTTGTTTAGTTTGGAAAAGAGAAGATTGAGGGGGGACATGATAGCAGTTTTCAGGTATCTAAAAGGGTGTCACAAGGAAGAGGGAGAAAACTTGTTCTTCCTGGCCTCTGAGGATAGAACAGGAAGCAATGGTCTTAAACTGCGGGAGGTTTAGGTTGGACATTAGGAAAAACTTCCTAACTGTCAGGGTGGCTAAACACTGGAATAAATTGCCTCGGGTGGTTGTGGAATCTCCATCTCTGGAGATATTTAAGAGCAGGTTAGATAAATGTCTATCAGGGATGGTCTAGACCATGAGTTCCCAAACTGGAGGGTGTGCCCCCCCGGGGGGGGGGGTGAAGAAATTCCAGGGGGGGCGCAAGGTGACCCAGCCTCCCCCCCAATCAAGTCAGTCCCTTTTTTTCTCCTCAAGTTTTACTGCTATTTTTTTTGGGGGGGGGGGGCGGCGTGAGGGTTTTTCAAAAATCAAAAAGGGGGCATGATGCCAAAAAGTTTGGGAACCACTGGTCTAGACAGTACTGGGTCCTGCCATGAGGGCAGGGGACTGGACTCGATGACTTCTCAAGGTCCCTTCCAGTCCTAGTATTCTATGGTTCTATGATTGTTGAGCATGTGACCGGAATTGTTCTTCCTCCCTTGTGCTGAGTGTACACAGGGCATAATCCTGCTCCCTTGTCTGTCTCACAGGACTGTGGTGTGGCGCCATTTGCTTTTCTAAAGTGCTTGGAAGAGAAAAAGTGCTGTATTACTGCCGTATTAGTCCATTTTAAAAAAAATTACCTGCTGAGGCTTTGCTGCCTCCTTCAAGGGAGGACAGAGAAGCAGTTTTATCGCCTGCCCAAATATCATCCAGCCAGCATAAGCAGTCGGCCGTAAGGAACATCTGCATTCCTTGCAGAACTAGAACAACTGTATTGCAGGAGTTGAACTCAGCTTCACAGCCACTTACGCTTGTTGTCCATAGCTTTCTTCTCTCTCCGCCTACCTTCCAGGTATATTACTTACTGCTGCGGGGTTTTTTCCTGGGGCCAGAGGTCCTGCCCGGTTGTTCAGAGGTCTTTAGGGATCTCTTTTCACTCTGTAGCCCTTCTCTTTTGGTGCCCCTCGCTGATCAGCCAGTCGGTATTTCTACTGCACTCACCACCATGGGGAATCAGTAGGAAATGTTCTGGCCCTGACAGAAACCTAGTTTTGCTCAGATTATGCACTTCACTGAGGGCGAGATGCCATTAGCCACATGCATGAGAAACAGTGTGTGTGAGTGCAGTGCCATCTGAATAAGAGCTGCAAAATCTGGTCCGGAATTGACAGGCAGTTCAAATACCACATCTGAAAGCCACTTTAATTCGTTCACTTTTATTCTTACCCGACCCATCCCTGCGTATCTTCTGCATGCAGAATTCCTGATGGCTTCATTTCATTCACAAACTTCAGCTGAGAATTCTCCAATCCAGGGCCCTTTTTAATTAGTCCAATCATTGCTACGAGCTCTGAGCATTAGCATTTTAATTGCTTGCACTGGTCTCGCAGCAAGGCATAGGGAATAAATACCATGTCACTGCGTTCAGGTAACAGTCAGTCTTGTTCTCCTCTTGCATCAGTGCATCTCCGTCAACTTCTGTGCAGCTACTCTTGATTTACATTGGGTGAGTGAGAGGAGAAGTAGGTTCATTTGCTCTGGTCTTGTGGGTTTTAATGTAGCCAACCCCCTAGAGGTAATGTGACTGCAGCCCCAGTCTTTATTTTTTATATAGCATACCTCCCTTCTCGTGCCCATCACCTGGGTCTCCATCCTCTGGGAAGCAAATGAGAAATATGTCAAGAATCAGAGCTATTGGCGCTTGGCCCAGAGTTTTTTTTCATCACTAAGTGAGGCAGGAGAAAATACAATTAGACGAAGGAATTACCAAGTATAATGCACATTAGATGTCTGAAAATACCCCTCCCAGAACTCAGTTAATTAAATAAATGAGCTAACGAGCAAATGAAATTAATTGTGGTTATGAAGTGTCCGTCCCCCCCCATTTTGTGCTGCTCATTAGCCGTTGGCTCAGACACACCAATTTCTTATTTTCTTGCACTATCCAGGCAGTGTGAGGAACAAGACAGCTGGCAGATCACTCAAACAAGCAGAGGCAGAAAAATGGTTGTTCTTATGTGTACAGCAGTGTCCAAAAGCCCCAACTGAGCACACAAACCTATTGTGCTAGGTGCTGTACACACCCTTTGTAAGAGACAATCCCTGCCTTGAAGAAATTACGATCTAACTAGACAAGGCACGCGCCATGTGAAGAGGTAGAGAGACTTGCCCCAGGCAAGACTAGAACAGAGGTCTCTTGACTCCCAATAAGGCAGGCAACTGCTGTAATTTATTGCTGGTGACAGAGTGGGTTTGTTCTTTTACAAGAAAATGTCTAAGTTACAGTAGAGCTGTGATGAATGGGAGGGGTCCTACCCTTTTTTGGGCTTTCTGGGTTCTCAGAGGGGCTTTTGCATTTGGCTGGTGGCAGCGGAATCTGTGACCTTGGGGAATCCAAGGTCAGGGAATCTGTGACCTTGGAGAGTGTAATGGGGCTAGGCTCTAAGGCCAAAAGAGCCATAGAGAAGTCCTCTAGGAGGCTAGAGTGGTGTCAGCCGGTGGTCAGGGCAGTGAGTGGTGTGTGTGTATTATACACCCGAGACTTCAACTGCTAGGACTGGGGTCCCTTAGCAGCGGGCAACCTGGAGGAGGTTGACGGGCGCCCCAAGAAGTTTACAGGGAGAGCTTATTACACCTCAGATTTTGACTGCTAGGATACACAATCTCTTCGCAGCGGGCAGCCTGGGGAGGCTGAGAGATGCCCCAACGGATCTGTTCCCTGGAAGCAACATGATCCAACGCTCAAGCTCTCCCTATATCTGTCCCTTATGACCGGCTGGAGTTCTTTTTAAAATTGTGCTTGGTTCTGTTACAGCAACTGAAGGAGTCAGGTCACAGCTTAAACAGTTACTATTTTATTGTTACAGGATAAACTTAGCTGTTAAATGCTACTACTGTGTTACAGATAACACAGCCACTACAAAGGACAGGACAGAAATTACACTAAGAAGTCACTTACAGGTACCATGAAACCCTTTTGGTTCTCTGAGCTCTTATTAAATGCATGCAAAATAGACACCTAGCAGGTATATATTCTCACCCCTGCGTTCCAGACTTGGCGTGGCCAGCGTCTTTCTCTCAATCCCTCGGGAAGAAGTAGGGCGAGGTTGGGCGTCCCACAGACCTCGGGAGACAACCAATACCTGCCAGCAGGTGTAGGTGATTGGAGCTCAAATGGGGTGGGCTACTAAACCCCTCTTTATATCCCTTGGGTCACGTAGGCTTCTTCCTGGTCTCAAGTGGCCAATTAGGAAAAATGGCTTTGAACGCCAAGTTTCCCACGAAGGGTGCAAAGCATAATTCACACCTGGGAAAATGCAGACAATGGGCACCTCTGGTATGTGATGGGCAAAGATTCCTCTCCTGGGACAGTGCAGGCGTGTCAATTACTGGTACTAGTCATCAGGGCGACGGGATGCCCCCGGGTCATCAGCTAGCCCATTTACTGTCTGGTTTCTGTTTATGGTAGAGTCAGGGACAGGCAGCACACCTGCGTTCCCAGGGCATCAAAGGCTGACTGCCTTTCTCTTGCTCTCGGGGGAGGGGAAACAAGATGGGATTCATGTCTGGCTACAAGTGGCTGTGAAGAAACCTGCCAATCAGGGGCCAGGAGGAACTATATAAGAGGAGCTGCAGGACTAGAGATAGCTCAGTTGCAGTCCAGGCGTGGAAGCGAGAAGGTTGGGCAGGCAGGCACAAACAAATGCACAAACAAACCAACCACAGCCTAGAGTGGGGAGCTGTGTAGGACATTGTCTCAAGGAGGAGAAGCCCTAAAGGAACCACTCTCCTGAGTGGGGAAGCAGATTGAGAGACTGGATTCAGAGGGTATGTCAACACTGCATTCCTCTTTTGAGAGAGGAATGCAAATGCAGCTGAGCGAAATTGCAAATGAAACGCGAATTTGAATTTCCCACATTTCATTTGTATAATGGCATCGGGGCACTTTTTCAAAATACTCTAATTCTAAAGAAAAAATGCAGTCTAGACGGGGTTATTTTGGAAAAAAAAACCCCTTCTTTCGAAATAACCCTTGTTCCTTAAAAAATGAGGTTTAAGGGTTATTTCAAAAGAAGGGTTTTTTCTTGAAATAACCCCATCTAGACTGCATTTTTTCTTTCGAAATAGGGTATTTTAAAAAAGCGCCCGGACGCCATTATGCAAATAAGCACGGGATATTCAAATCTGCGCTTCATTTGCAATTTCGCTTGGCTTCTTCTCTCGAAAGAAGAATGCAGTGTAGACACACTCAGAGAGCGGTATACCCCAGAAGGGGTTTGTGACTGCACACGAGGGTGTGTGACTTGGCTGGAGAGCTGAGTAGCTGCAAAGCTTTTTAAGACTGAGACAGTTCAGGAACCTGCACTTGGTGCTTGCGTGAGGTGAGTGCTGACCCCGTTACGGGGAGTCTTTAAACAGAAGCCTTTAGGGCTCCCACCTTCTGCACTCAAAGTCAGAGTGGGGAACAGCCTCAGCCGGAGCACAGTCTTCTTCGCACGGATGAAACCTTCTTTGAACCATCAAAATGCTCACTCAGGGTTTTTAATGATGGAGTGTTAATTGTTTATTTAATAATATCTCGCTCGTGTACAGCTCTCTATCGGTAGCTCTCAGAGCACTTTGAAGAGGAAATCAGTGTCTTTATTTCCATCTTACAGAAAGGGAAACAGGGGCATGGAGAGGTGGCTGGAACTTGTTTGTGGTCATGAAGGGGACCAAAGGCACAGCTGGGCCTGTGTTTCTTGAGTCACAGCCCATTGCTGTCTAGCAGGCCACATGGCGACCTCCATTAGCTCCTCCTGGAGTGCAGCTGGGACCCCCGTTCTGTGGGCACCTGATCCCCCTGCATCAGCGAGACCGAGTTTCATGAACCAGGACTGGGTCGCATCCCTAGTTTGAAAACCACTGTTCTAAAGGCAGCACTCAGCCACAGTCAAGCCCAGTTGTGCTGAAAGGTCCTTCGTGTGGTGTATACCAGTGCAAGTTGAATCTCAATTTCAGGGGCTGGCTGGCTAAAATTCCTGTATGCAGTAAGGTCCTCTAATGTGCATTTTGATACTGTCCTGCCTGCCTGCAGTTAGGCTAGATCCTTTGTTAGAGAGCCCTACTTTTGTATCTATCATTTCCTCCCCCTTTTCTGCCTGCCCAGGAATGTTTAGATCAGATGTAGCCTCTGGCTCTTCAGTAAATCTTGCTTTTCACCCAGTTTTACAGCTGAGTTAACTCAGGGCAAATGACTTGCCAGCAGTCACTCAGAGCATGGCCTCAGCAGGAGGAGAAGAATGCAGGATCCTTTATGCTTCACATGCCTGAACCACCCGGCATTTTTCTTAGCTTTCTTCTACCTTCCCGCTTATTTCTTATGAGAACTTAGAGACCAAGGCAGAGCAGGGACTGACATCTGAGGAGCAAAGGGGTTAGATTTGCTGACACACACAGAAAATAAATGCCTACCCAGCCTGCCTTGAAATGGGTTAAATGCCAACCAACATGAGCTAAACATAACTGGACTTGTGTTTATGTCTCTTCCTAAGGAGCTGTAACTGTCTGATTCTCTCACAGGTACCATTTGATCACCTGTGGACCTGAATGTGTTTCTTCCCACACTGTTTGTTTATAGAAAGATCTCTCGGCCCAGCAGTGCGTTCCTGAGCTACATTGTAGCACCGCAAAAGCCCTCTGGCAGCTGCACTGTCTTGATTAAGGAAGCAGTAGAATAACCGTTTACACGGTTAACCGACAAGCCTGGGCTCATCGGTTACAGTGACCGGTTACACGCAGGCTCCTGCCCTGCTCCCAGGGAGCCGGCTGCCATCCTACACTGATGATTCTGATACAGCAGTGTGGGGAGGCAGCCAGCTCCCTAGGAGCAGGGCTGGGAAACGGGAGCCACTATGTGTTGGGAGCTAGCTGCCACCCCGCGTTGTGGGTGTGTGTAACCGTATAACTGCCGGCATTTTCAGCGGTTCATGGTTACCCAGGCTATGTCTAGACTGCAAGCTTTGTTCAGAAGAAGCTTTTCCAGAAGAGAAACTTTTTTCGAAAGAAAGCATCTACACAGTAAAAGCGCAACGAAAAAGTGATGTGCTTTTTTGAAAGATAGCATCCACATCAGTTGGATGCTATTTCTCATTTCGGCTGTGATTACTGTGGACGGAGTGGCCACCAGGGCACCTGTGCTTTTTCCTGGAGGCTTCTTTTTTTGAAAAAAAAAAAAAAATACTGTTGTGGAAAAAGGCTTCTTCCTCGTAGAAGGAGGTTTACCGATGTCAGAAAAACCCCTCCGTTCTTTCGACTTTCTGTCGAAAGAACGCAATAGCAGTGTGGACGTAAGTGTAGTTTTTCTGGAAAAATTGCTATTTTTCTGGAAAAACTCTGCAGTGTAGACATACCCTCTATTACCCACTTTTTAACATCCCTAGTCTTGATTAATACTGAGGGCTTTCCTGCAGACATCTGACTCTTCTGTGGGTATGTCTGCACAGTGCAAAGGGAAGAGGTGGATGAGTATTACCAAATAATTCATGTTTGATCAAGATAAAGAGAAACAAATGAGGTGGGAACTTTTGCCTGCGTTCATTTTTATGAATATGGTTTTTATTCCATGATTAGATGCCCCAAGTAAATCTAATGATTAGCACTGTTCTTAAACACTTTCGTTCTCAAATTTTACACTTAGCCTCCCGCCTCCCCCACTTGTGGTTTTCCACAAGTAGATTTAGGTTTTCATTTTTCTTTTCCTACTTTGCATTTATTTTATAAGGCTCCAATCCAGGAAGACACCTAACCACCATGCGTGCATGCCAGGCATGCATATACTTAATGCTTTGCTGGGCTGGGATCCAGATCTGCTGTGCAAAAAAATGTTTCAGCCCAGGAGTGGCTCCTAGACTGAGCCATGGATATGCAATTTTTCAGTAACTGCTGTTGAGGCTTTGAGCTGTATGGCTGGGAAACTAAGCCATATGGCACTGCACTTTGCTTGGGTAGCTGTAATTTAGAAATAGGAGGAAAAGGCCTACTAAGCTTTGGGCACAGCTCAGCAGAACTAGCCTCTGGTGCACATACTGGTAGGCTGCTGGAAGAATTCTTCCAACAACTTGGCTACCCACTGCTTAGGGAGGTGGATTACCTAAATCCAGTGACGGGCAACCTGCAGTCTGAGGGCCACATATGACCCATCTGGGTTCTGTGTGTGGCCCATGAGACATTTGGTTTATTCTTGCCCAAAAACAGTGTTGCCAGATTCTGCTGGTTTCCACCATGTTGTTTTCTTCCTGCCAGTATCACTAATGTGACAAACCCGTAAAAGCAAGAGCAACGGGAAGTGAGGTGCGTGGTGACTGCATACAACATCGAGAGCCGCATGCTCCCTTTGCAGCCAATCAAAATGCTGCTATGGTTCCGTCAGGCCACCTTGCAAATTCTAGGTACGCAAGTTCAGTTAGCAAAACTACCCTGTCCCGGAAAGCCGTCTTGATTACGGCAATCTTGCGGCCCACCAAAATGAAGGAGGGACACATGCAGCCCAGCATTAGCCTAGGTTGCCCATTGCTGCCTAACTCTAGGGAAATTATACTTCTGTTGACGCAGAAAGTGTCTACGCTATGGTGCTGCAGTAGAGTGACTGTACTGTAGACATGCTGTAGGTCTTGGGAGTGAAGAGGGGAGGCTGATTCTCTTGGGGGAGAGAATTTTCATGCCCTTTTTCCTTTTTGAAAAAGCATTACTGGTGAAATACAAGAGACTTACGGCCAGCAAGCTACTCAGAATGACTCCTCCTCCCACCTCTCAGCCACTCAAAAGAAATGCAGAGCGCTGCCATCTAATTTTTCCAATACCTTTCTGTGTCTTTAGCAAAGGGCCTGATTAAGTTGTCTTCTTGTTGACTTGTCATTAGGGAGACTAATGATCTGTTGTAGGGATGTGAACGACTAGTCGACTATCCGATAAGCAGATGCTTATCAGATAGTTGACACACTAGTCGACTAGTTGCTTCCCCCCATCCCCACTCCAAGTGCTGTGGCTGCAGCTCCCATTGCCCAGGAACTGCGGCCAATGGGAGCCTTGGGGACGGTGCCTGCATTCCCTCCTGCACCCCAACTGCCTATCCGAGGCTCAGAAAGAGGCAGCGGCGGGGGGAGAGGGGGAAGCGGAAGGGGTGCTTCAAAGTGGCAATGGCGCTTGGAGCCTGGGTCCAGACTCTGGGCTCCATACGGCGCTACTGCTTTGAAACGCCATGGGAAGCACGGGGCCGGCAGGGGGACGGCTTGAGTCCCACTCTGGCCCCGTGCTCCCCACAGTACTTTTGCCTTTGAAGTGTAGCAACAGCCCTAGGGCTGTTGCTACACTTCAAAGGCACAGGCGCCCTTATCGACTATTCGAATAGTCAATTAATCTAAATTTACCATGCGTAATCCATTGTCCATTTTCAAACCCCAGTAGCTGGTGAGGTTTCCATAGTGGAAGTAGATGAAAGGTTAATGTTTTCAGGATGTCATTCTTTGTCTTGACTTGTCTCTCAAAATGAGGGCCTGCAGTCTGGGTCAGTCCTACCCACATTCTCTCTGGATCTCCAGACTACATTGACTGCAGTTTGGTTCCACTGGTGCAACATGATTCCACTGTGTTGCAGGGGAATGGTTGCTCCCCCACCCTGAAGTATCCAGAGGACCATCCATAGGGCAGATTTATTGCTTGAGCTGCACAGGGACTCCCCTCTGCAGCTTGGAGATTTCCAGTCCAGCCTACCCCATGTGGACTCCCCAGACCACAGCCCAGATGTTCCAGCTGAGGCCTCAAATTGTCCCTTTTAGAGGTCTCTGTAGATGTGACGCATCTCACTTTGTGCTGCTGGTATTCATAATGATCAGGGCTTTGCATTGATAGAACACCTTTTATCTGGGGTTCTCCACTGGCAGGCTATTAAATATGCGAGGATAGAAGAGAAAATGCATTAATCCAAGCAGCTTCTGCTCATTGAGATAGCTATTTAAAAGTGTGTAAGCCATGAAATTCATTCTTGGCTCTTTCAGCACTGCTTGGCCTAGAAGCCGTATTTGTATGGGGCTTCGGGAACTTTCAGCAGGACTAAACTCCCTCTAAATGCATTAGTTAAATGTGGGAACGGTACCTGTCCAAACAGGCAAGTCTGTTCCCTGGGGCTTCCTTGGCCATTTACACAGGTGGTTCTCATTACTGCTGAGCAGTAGGGTTGCCAGCCCTCCTGGTTTTGCTGGGACTCTCCTGGAATCGGGCCCTATCTCCTGGAGAGGCTCCTGCAACCAAACCAGGAGATTTTGGGCACTAACAATCCTGCATTGCACCAGGGCTAAGGCAGGCTTCTTGCCTGCCCTCACTTCATACTGCTCCTGGAAGCAGCTGGCAGATCCCTGTGGCCCCTGCGGAGAGTCAGGGTGTGTGTCTCTGCATGCTGTCCCCACTCCAAGTGCTGTGTCTGCAGCTCCCATTGCCCAGGAACTGCGGCCAATGGGAGCCTTGGGGACGGTGCCTGCGTTCCCTCCTGCACCCCAACTGCCTGTCCGAGGCTCAGTCTGGAGCCATCTCCTACACCCTGAACCCCTTGGCTCCATCCTCCAGCCCAGAGCCCTCACTAGGGATGTTAAAGACCAGTTGTTATTGTAATTGTGTAGCCACTAACGATTTTATCGGTTACATGGTTACACGTTGGCTCCCTTGGAGCAGGGCCGGCAGCCAGTGCACTCTCAGGCTGCCGGCCCCATTCCTGGGGAGCCGGCTGCTGCCCCACACTGCAGACTCGCATGCAGAGTCAGCAGTACAGGGCAGCAGCCGGCTCCCCGGGGAGCCAATGCACTCAGGGAGTCAGTCATCTCCCAGTGTGTACCAGCTCCCGCCTGCCTCCCTCCTCCCAGGGAGCCATCTGCTGTCCTGCGCTGTTGCCTCTGGTACAGAGGCAGCAGTGCAAGGTGGCAGCCAGCTCCCTGGGAGCCAAACTGGAAGCCAGCATGTAACCGTTTGGGTAACCAATATGGTTACCCGTTTAAATGGATATACTCTTACATCCCTAGCCCTCACCCGCTCCAGCACCTCAACCCTCTGCCCCAATTTGGTGAAAGTGAATGAGGGTGATGGAGAGTGGGCAATGGAGGGAGGAGGCTGGCATGAGGGGGGGAAGGTGTGGGGTCTTGGGGAAGGGAAGGGACAAGGGTGTTTGGGTTAGTGCCAGTAGAGAGTTGGCAATCCTCCCAAGAATATTGCAGGTTGGAAAGGAGGAAGATCTGAGTCCTTGTGGAGGATGAAGGCGAAAGCAAAAAAGATCTGAGTCTGAATGGTTGGAGAGAGTTGAAGGCCACCACCATGCTGGGAGTTGGGAAAAGGAAATGGATCCTTTTTTGGTCTGATGCAAAGCTGGGGAACTAGGCTTTGTTTGAGGGACAGATACAAATAGCCCACACCTTTCTTAGCTTCATCCATAACTCTCTTGCTTTCCTTCCATCCATTACTAGTGATCAATGGATCTCGTAAGGTGGGGAGTTTGGTTCTGGTTGGGAGTCAGCCAAGGGACCGCTGAGATCAACTGGTTCTAACCCAGCCTCTTGCCTAACACAGGCATTGGAATGTTCCCCGGTATCTTCTTCATCGGGTCCAGTGACCTGTGGCTGAGCCATTTTTAGAAAGATGATTCAAGGCTCCCAGAAATGCAGGTGCTTCCTGAATTTTCAAACGGGCGAGGCCTAAAAAATCTGGCGCTTAAGTTCACGTTTGCGCCTGCCAACAAGAGGTCAGACTTTGGGAGATGCTGAGGTTACTCGTATGAATTTGGATGACTGCTGTGGCTAAAGAATTGGGGGAAATGGGAGACAAACTTGACCCCTTTGCATAGAATCCCACCGTCTTCAGGGTTCTCATCATAGCTGACATTTCTAAGAGCTGCTGGTGATTAAACTGTGGCTGTAAATGCCTCTGGTATTTGACCCCAGAATGAGGCTTTGGGGGTATTAAAAGGGCTTTTACAAGCTCTGGTCCCCTTCTTTAAATGTAAATGCCATTTCACCCTGGTGTATTGTCGTGGGTGCATTCTCATAGCCTTCAGTT
Source organism: Pelochelys cantorii (assembly GCA_032595735.1). NCBI lineage: Eukaryota > Metazoa > Chordata > Testudines > Trionychidae > Pelochelys > Pelochelys cantorii. The sequence continues at coordinate 30,066,927 of CM064343.1, read as the reverse complement.
TACACCAAGGCTATGTCTACACTGCCGTGGGGGGGGGGTGTTCGGAAAAAGATACGCAAATTGTAAACCGTAATTTGCGTACCTTTTTCCGCTTGTTTTTTTGGAAGAGGCTTTTCTGACATTTGGCCCGTCTACATGGGGCCAAACTGTTCCGAAAAAGCAGACACGTTCCCTGGATGCGGCAGAGTTTTTCCGGGATACCTATGGTATCCTGGAAAAACTCTGCAGTCTAGACATAGTGCTAGTGTTGAATTCCTTTAAAGTTAGCATTTCCCAGAGATCATAGCACAACATTGCTGGGATTACTGGCACATGGCCAGTCATCATTTTGGTTGTGTGGGTTGAACCTCTCTAGTCCGGCACCTTTGGGAGCTGACCGGTGCCGAACCAGAGAATTTGCCGGACCACAGGAGGTCAGTATGGTCTAGCAGCATTGCCAACACTTCCACTGCTTGCTGGGTTCTCAGAAGACATTTGGGGTAAATTAGAGCTAAGTAACAGCACAGAACACAGAGCCAGGACTGGTGGCTGTAAACAAACTTGGGACTGTGGGAAGCTTGGCCACACCCATGATAAGTGGACATCCAGCTAACTAAAATCATGCCGGACCATGGACGTTGCTGGACCAGAGTATGCCAGACCAGAGAGGTTCAACCTGTATTGCGGTGTAACAGAGTTTAGTTCATTTCCTAAAAGACCACTGTCAAACCTTCAAAACGAAATTAAAATTTATGTTTATTCTCTACTGTGTGCCCTGAAATGCCATAAAATAAAATGCTTTTTCCCTTCCAATTTTCCTCTTTCTTGTGGTTTAAGTCGTTGCGATTTCCCCCTCTTCCTCCCCTTACCTGAATCCAGTGAAGCTTGTAGTGAACATGGAGCTGTATGTTACTTCCATTTTTGGGCGTCCTCATTGCTGGGATTGGGGTGGTTAGTCTGCTTGTGTCTGCACCACCAGAGGGAGCACAGTACATGTCACTGTATTTCTGTAGGACCTATGTAAACAGTGGTTATTTATTTAAAAAAAAAAAAAGAGTTCATCAAGAAATGGATGGACTTCTTATTGCGTAGATGAGGTGTTTAGATTCAGAGGAATCACTCTTCAAAAGCGGCTCCAGTTTTTAGCTTGACTCATTAAAGTGATGTTGCGAAAATCTTTTCACCCATCTCTTGGGGGCAAGTAGCTTTATTTGTTCCTGAGAGGATACGTTACATATAACAAATGTTTCATTCTCATTCATTGGAGTGGCAAGCAGATTTTATGCTGAGGCTGGTCAATTGTCAGGTTGCAAGTGGTATGTGGTGTGTTTTGTTTTGTTTTGTTTTTTTTTAACATAGCATTGGGATCTCTTTTAGAGAGAGAGTCATTGATTTCTGCAGTCTTTGGAGTTATTATTAGTTATTTGTATGACAGCAGCACCTAGAGCAGGGGTGGGGAACCTTTTTTGGGTCATGGGCTGCTCACCCACAGAGAAATCAGTCGGGCAAAAGGCAGCGGGGGCTAAAGTGCCAGTGCGGGCTCCCCGGTGCTGGGGGAGGGGAACTCTGAGCCCTGGGGGCCAGATCCAGGCAAGCTGGGGACCGCATCAGTCCTCTTGGCCATAGGTTCCCCACCCTGACCTAGAACATGCAACTAAATTGGGGCATCGTGGTCCCTCGCCCTGTCCAACTGCAGCAGGAGATGTGCCTTGCCTGGAAGGGTTTGCAGTCTGAATAGAGAAGACAGACAGGGCAGGAGGATAGATGAAGGCACAGAGAGGTGAAGTGCTTTGCCCAGTGTTATGAAGCAGAGCCAACAATAGGGCCCGGCTCTCTTGATTCCATGCCCGCTGCTCTATCTGCTGGTCCTTTAGAAATTGGGGGTTGTGGTTTTGAGCCTGAATAGCATTGTTTGCTGGAAAGTTTCACCAGATCTGAGCACAGGTTGAACCTCTCTAGTCCGGCCTCCTTGGGACCTTGACCGGTGCCGAACCACTGGAGATCAATATTGTCTAGCAGCATTACCAACACGTCCACTGCTTGCTGGGTGCTCAGAAGACATTTAGAGCTAAACAACAGCACAGAACACTGAGAGCCAGGTCTGGCAGCTGTGAACAAACTTTATGGGACAGTGGGAAACTTGGTCACACCCATGCTAAGTGGACATCCGGCTAACTAAAATCATGCCAGATCACGGATGTTGCTGGTCTAGAGATTGCCAGACTGCAGAGGTTCAACCTGTACTACTAATACCTATCTCTTACATAGCCCAGTTGATAAATATTCAGCCAGCCAGAACTGCTACCTCTATTGATAACATCCAGCAGGGCCTCTCTACCTCCTGCTCTGAAGAATGATACTCTGTTCTCCATAGAACCGACACTTTTAATGAGGCCTCCTGTAATGAATTTCACATTAACATTCCTTATTGCCTGTTAATGTTATCCAGAGTCAGGGCAGCAGAGATAATTGGCTTTGATTCGATGTGTTGCTTTAAAAATTAGATTTTGTTCCAATCTCCATGCTGTGTGCTGGTGTATTTCCCTCTCCCCGGTTATCCAATTCTGTCCTTAGCTTTTCCTGCATTGGCTCAGGGTGGCTCAGGCAAAATTAAAAAGGACTAAAAAATTAGAGTTCTCCAGACGGTCTCTTTTTGTGTGAGCATAGTGGGGGCAGACACATCTTGCAAGCTTAATTATGGAGTCCTGCTAAGAGCTGTTTCTCCCCTCTGCCGTGCGAGGGAGGTGCTTTCTAGCCTCCATCTTGAAATAATGAACCAGACCCTCAAGCTGATGAAATCAGCATCATTTAGGGTTACCAGGTGGCTTAAAAAAAAAATACCGGACACACTTGATCTCAGAAGGGGGAGGGGGAGACTGGCCGGGAGGGGAGCGGGGCTGGCTGGGAGGAGGGGGTGGGGAACCAGCTGGCGGGAAGCAGGGCTGGCAGGGGGGGAAGGGATTGGGGGCAGCAGGGCTGGCCGGCAGAAATTGGGGGGAGGGGCAGGGACCGGCTGGCAGGAAGCAGGGCTGGCTGGGAGGGGGTTGGGGGGAGTGGGGCGGGGGGGAGCGAATCGGCTGGCAGGGAGCAGGACTGACCCGGGCGCACGCAGATCCCGGGGTGCTGCCCGTCCCGCGCACGGTCCCGGCGAAGCACGAGCGAGTCCGGGCCCGGGGATTCCATCCTGCCCCGCCCCCGCTCTCCCCGTGCGTAGTTGCGTACTGCCTGGCTGGTAGACACACTCACACAGCGTGAGTGTGTCTACTGGCCAGGCACTACGCAACTATGTACTGATACTCCGAATAATAATAAAACTTGCCTAATTAGAAAATACCGGACATTTTACATGTCCGGTATTTTCTCAATTTGTTTCCCAGACAGAACCCTCAAATACCGGACTGTCCGGTTCAAAACCGGACACCTGGCCACCCTAGCACCATTCCATGTGGGTTAAGTTACACCAGCTGGTTGCCTGTCAAATCCAGTCAGGATTCTGTTACTATTAATTGAGTAGAGATACAGGGCGTCCCCGCTATATGTCCAAGATATGTTAAAAAAAACTCTGGACATATAGCGAAAGGATGTAAAACGGGGAATTTTTTTTCCCATGGCTGACTTTGGTTTGCATGAATCAGTCTTTACTTTTATTTTATTTTATTTTTTGTGTGTGATGGAAGAGCGGGGAACGGGAGGACTTGGAACAGTCCCCACAAGCGTCAATGATGTTAGTGCGGAACCCATGTATGCCGGGGCGACTTATAGCGGGGATGCCCTGTAATGCTTAGAAGCCCTACGCGAGGCTGTGTTAAAGAAGGGGATGGTGTTTGAGGGCTGGTTTTCTCTTACAAAATGGCAAGGCAGGACTCCTGTTGGTGGACGTGTCCCGATATAGACAGAGCTGTGCTTCTGCTGCTTATGAACCATGTACTAAATGCGGATGCAGTAGCGAGTGGCCAGAGCTGCTACAAATCAGATCCCACGTGCATCAAGCTGGGCAATCAGAAAATGAGGTGGAAAGTTTGAGATTTAAATGGTGTGTCCGGCATGTCAGGTGGGAACTCTGTAGCAGAGCACGGGGACAGAATCCGGTGCTCCTAGGGACCATGGGGTCACCCTTTCTCTTCCTGCATTCCCCTGCATTACCACTTCCCCACCTTCCAATTCTGTAACAAATATGGTGGCGGTCCTACAGACAACTCTCCTTCACGACACCATCCTGATTTGTCCCCAGAGCAGGGCTATCCTGAGTGCTGAATGATGCCGAAGTCCTGTGGGAGAAACCATGAGGTGATGGAATGAAAGAGTGTCTAGTAAAACCTACACACAAACGGGCTGACCAAAGGCTGCATGGACATCCTAGCATATCTTACCTCTGCAGGGCTGAGGCGTCTTTCTGCTTATGGCTCTCTTCCTAGGGACTGCAAATAAACCCTTCTTCCGAGGGCCACAGCCCTATGATTTGCAGAGAGCTCCACCATCTCTTACCTGCAAGGGTCTGTATTGCTCCTTTCTGTCTGTCTCTGTGCTGCTCACCCGCTTCTGCTGATAGCCCCTGATCCGCCCTTTCTGCCAGCTCTTTTTGGTTCCATCGGAGAGACATTCTCTCTCCCTAGCTACATCTACACTGCAGAGTTTTTGCCCCAAAACAGCTGTTTTTGTGTACAAACTCATGGAGCGTCCACACTGTACACGTTTTTGCACAAGAAAAAGTAAAGTAGATCGTCAGAAGACGGGGCTTTTTGTGCAAGAGTTATTCCTTTTTCTATGAGGAATAAGCCTTTTTGCACAAGAGCTCTTGTGCAAAAAGGCATGTGTGAACAGACAACAGGGGTTTCTTGCATAAGAAACCCGTATTGGAAAAAGCACAGGTGCTCTGATGGCCATTCTGTGAAAGAGCGTCCATGGCCATGTGGACATGGACAAAAAACCAAAAAGTTCTTGCGCGAGAAGCCTGCAGTGTAGACGTAGCCCCTGAGAGAAGGCTTCCTCTTTTGTATCCCAGCAGGTCTGTGTCTCAACCATCATGCTCTCAGAATCCCTTAAAAGACCCTGGGTAAGGGGGGAAATGGCTACATTTTGTCTTGAAGGAGCCAGCTCTTTCGGAAAGAAAGAAGAAAAGGAAAAAGGAAAGAAAGAAAAAGAGAACCATTTTCTTGATGGCATGACCATTTCTTAGCCTTGCTGCTAACAACTGTGCTAATCACGAGCTACCGTGCCTTGCTCTGGTTCATGGTGGACTCTGTATTCCTGGGCTTTAACGTTTCTGATCCTTGCAAGGGGATTTTGAGTGTGGAACTTCCGCAGCGAGGAGAACCCCTGGAGCTGAGAACAGGAAGTAGCCGCTTCCCAGTTGCCTGGCCATCGGGCTGATGCCAGCGCCTTTCCCGCAGCCTCCCACACGGAGCAGAGACGTGGCGAAGCTGTAATTAATGTTGGACCTGGAAGTGTCATCGGCATCCGTTCTTAATTGGGTTCCATGGCAACTGGTGCCCAGGGGAACGCTTACCAGCAAGCACCTGTGTCTGTCGCGCGCATCAATTAGAACACTAAGGAGACTGTTCGCTGGCAGGGAACAGAGTAATCACATGTCACTGCTCCCTTCTCTTTGGATGTCAGATGCGGCTGGTGGCTGGTGGGGAAGGCCGCAGTTCTGTGTATGGGAATATTTACTTTTGCCTTGTGTAAAGGAATACAAGCTGCTGGGGGATACGATCCAGGTCCCTGTCTTCCTGGGGGTGGTCTTACATTGCAGATCTCTTGTCTACTCAATGTCCCATGCAGCATGGGACACACTGGGGAGAGAGTGTGTATGTGGAGACAGCACTCACAGAGCACTGTATCTATAGGCCCTTCTGTACTAGGGATGCTAAATATCGGTTAATTGAATAGTCGATTAACCTCAGGAATTCTTATCGGTTGCTCCGCTATTCTGTAGTCCCTGGGTTGGGGCTGGCCCCACACCCGAGGAGCCCTCTGCCACTGTGTGCCGCTGCCTCTGTATCAGGTGGGAGCTGGTCCGCGAGGGGAGCTGGTTCTACCTGTCTCCCCGCGCTGCTGCCTCTGATACAGAGGCAGCAGTGCAGGGCGGGGGATGAGCTCCCGGACCCGGCGCGAGCCGGAACTGAGCTGGGCTGCCTGCCTGCCTGGCTCCTAATACACTTTAAATGCAGAGCCACAGGAGGGGTAGGTCCTGGAAGGACTCAGCCAGGCAGCTGGCCAGCCTGCTAAAAAATGTACTGTCAAGAGGGGAATGCCTGTGGTGTATAGCATTAACCCATAAGCTTTTGCTATTCGGTTAATCAACTGCACTATTACATCCCTATTCTGTACACAAGCATCCAAAGGGGAAAGATGGGCCCAAGACAGCTCCACATGGGGCTGGGCTGCCATGCCCCATGGGAGGAAAGGAATAAAAGCAGCAAACTGCCATGAAGGGGAGGACTCAGGGGGAGTCAATACAGGGGAGGAAAGAAACTAGGCGCTCCCGCCCTTTTCCTCCTGCTGCTGTGCCAGCTCCTCTCACGCCCTGCCTCAGCTCTCCCCTAATCAGGCTCTGCTGCTGGTCCTCACGCTGCCGTCCCTCTGCTGCTCATGCCAGGCTCAGCTCCAGGGCAGCACCTCAGGAGGCTGGAGGTGGGGATAGAGGAAAAGGAGCCACCTTTGCCTAGCATTGTCCCAGGCACCCGCCTCAACTAGCCCCAGCGACGCTCAGTACCAGGTCCTCCCCGGGCTGCTGCACCTTCACCAACACTTAGCAACTCAGGATGTGTATGGTTAACCAGTGAGGATCACCCTTAACAGATGATGGTTACCAGGTCTGATTAACCACTCTGCAGCCCCGTGGGACCCGCTGTGGACAGGGGCTGCTCCAGGCATCTGGGTGTTCGGAGCAGCCCCTCTCCACGGTGACCCAGAGGGGGCGGTGCTGCAGGAAGGGGTATTCCAGCTATGCTGGAACAACCCCTACCTGTGGCGGGGGACCACTCCAGCCTGACTATGCCTGGGGGCAAGGGGTGCGTCAGCCCAGCTGGGCTGGAGTGCCTCTCCCCTTTAATTGTTAAACCAGTTAAACTTCACATTTCATAATTTAGCCAATTACACAGGATTCTACATCCCTTCTGGCAACCTCCCCCCTACAGCAGGGCACCTCGTATGCACACCCACCTAGCGACTCTGTGCGCAAAGGACAGATCGCTAGTTGTGTGTGTACATGTGTCCTGTGTCCTCCTTGTGCCTCCTGACCAGGACACCCACTGAATTATATTTTCAACTCAGGCCCTTGACATCCGTACAGATACGGCAGCTCCTTCTTCCTTCCATATCTAGTAGGGAAGGATTGTAAATGACGAATACCCCGTCCAGAGTGCTGTTTCAATGGGCCACAGCATTCTTGCAGAGCTGCCGTATTCCCAGGGCCAGCAGAGATGGCCGCCTGAGGTGATAGTGTGTGTATTTGTACCAGCCCTTATCGCTGGGACGTTTTATAGCAGGCCTGCACAACTCAGAAAGTGACGAGGGCCATATTGCTCCAAAGAAAACAGCTGCGGGCTGCAAGTAGGGATGCTCTCCCCAAAAATACCAAACACACCGCTAAAAATTTTTGTTGAGACACAAAAAAAACCAAAACCCCACCGCATATCTCCACTTGGCCCCCTGGCATTTGTCTCTCCTTTACCCTGCCCCTTGGTGTCTTCCCCTTTCTCCTGACCTGCCCCTTTCCCCTCAGCACAAGCCCCTTCCCCTCCCTTACCTGGCTTCTGCCTTTTTGAATCCGGCGGTTGCTGGCCGTGACGTCACGACGTCATGCCAGCATCCTGGCGTCTGCCGGCATCCCGCCCCCTGGCTTGCACCCCGCCTCCTCGCGCCAGAGCTGCACGCAGGCAGCCCGGCGGCGAGAATTACCACACTTCCCCCTCCCCGGTGGTGCTCTGCTCCTCCGTCTGGCCGGCGGATCGGATGGGGCCGTGCTGCCCGTAGTTGTCATGGGCGCACAGTGAGCCCCTGCGGGCCGCATGTGGCCCTCGGGCCGTATGTTGTGCAGGCCTGTTTTATAGCATATTATCAAAAAAAAAGATCAACAACGTAACCCGCCTCCTTGCTCACTAACCAGGCCGTGTACCTTCTTTGTTTCTTTTCTTCTTTCTCACTCCCAAGTAGGTCTTGGCAACAAAATCTAGGCCAGGACAAGAATAGGGCTGGCTGACCCAGACTGTGGTTTCTTTCACTCAGGAATGCTTGCTTGGCCACTGTGTTTTTCACTGTTACTTCAAGAGGGTTAAGCCCTGTGAATGAGAGGAATAGCTGTACGTCTCCTGGCAAACCTCACCTCTGCTGAAATAGCTCCGGGGAGCTGTTACCTGCTGAGGAGTGACTCTGTCTCCCTCCTTGGGATAGTTCCAGGGCAAGTTTGAAGGAGGGAGGGGAAAACTGTTGTGGAGTTTATCTGACTAGGGCGCCTCAGACAGCTTCTTCCCGGCGAGTATTGGACAGCTCTTAGCCCGGCAATGCTTATTCTCCTTAATCGGCCTAAAGGATCTACGCTGCACAACTCTCTCCTACAGTATTTCTGCCAGGCCTCTGCTGTGCCTCTGACCTCAGCTGGTTGGGGATAGAAGAAACCAAGAAAGGCATCAGACCTGGGTGTCCAGAAGCACTGCAGCCCAAGGGCTATTCTGTGGAACCTCCATTTGGGTGCCCATGCATCTTCACTAAAAGTACTTCTAGGACATGGTTTGTCTGGTTAGGACTGCAGGCTGAAAAAACCTCTTGGGGGTTGAGGAGTGTCACTTGTTGAAGCGTCATCGCCAAGGTCAGATGTGGTTTGCATCAGGATACAGAGAGTCGCTTAGACCTGCCTTGGTCCAGCTGTGTGCTTGGTCATGATGTGCCGGATACTCCCTTTTCACTGGGGCAACGTATTCCTGGCTACGTGTGGAGCTTTGTCCAGTGAAATGCCACTAGCCCAGGCCGCTTACAGAGATGTGAGGAAATCTGATGTATTTGGAGAAGGGCCAGAGGCCCACTCTGATGGTTAATCACTCAGGAAGGGATATCAGAGGGACAGCTGTGGTTCCAAGTGGTCCAGAACAGAAGCGAATGTCCGTGCCAGCGAACATCATCTGTTGGAGGCTTACTTACAAGGAATAGTGAGTTCCCATGGGATTGTTGGAGACAAATGAACCCGCCTGTTTCCCTTTTACCCAGAGTTCTGTGGGCCTGCTTGTTTTCAGTGCCTTGTTCCCCAGTGCAGGGCTGGGGAACCTTTTTTGGGCCGGGGGCCGCTGACCCACAGAAAGATCAGTCAGGAGCCATACACAAGAGAGAAGCGGAAAAAAAAAAAGCCACTAATGTCGCTCCCTGACAGAATCAGAAAGACACTCCCCACATTCCCCTCAGAAACCAGACCCTGAGGGGGTACAGGCTTGTCGATTTTGTGGGCCTCCATAGGTACTAGGGTGTGGTAAAAAATGAGGGGCTCAGTGTGTGGGAGTGGGGTGTAGGGTCTGGGTGGGAAGGAGAATACAGGTGCCTCTGGGGCCAGATCCAGGCAAACTGGGGGCCAAATCCGGCCTCCGGGTCATATGTTCCCACACCTGCCTTAATGGAATTGGGGCAGTAACCAAAATTAGATTGCTGCACAAGTTAAAATCCCACTGTGGCTACATCTAGACTACAAGCCTCTTTCGAAAGAGATCGTCTAGACAGCAACCAGTATTTTTGAGAAAGAGAGCCGCTTTTTTGAAAGAGAGCACCCAGACAGTCTGTTTGCGTTCAACAACGCCTTTTTTCAAAAGAGCACTTTCGAAAAAAGGTGTTATTCCTTGTAAAATTAGGTTTTCCGCGGTAGAAAAAACTGCCACGTTCTTTCGATTTAATTTTGAAAGAACACGGCAGTAGTCTAGACGCAGGTGAAGTTTTTTCAAAAAAACCCTGTAGTCTAGACACACCCTGACTCACAAAACACAAGTCCAGGGTACCAAGTTTCAGTTCAGTTCATGCTTGTTAGAGATGCTCCCTTCCCTCTGCCAGTTTGCCCTTTGGCACACAGGAAATGTGTGGGGATTATGTGAATTGTGTTCCTGAAAACCAAAATGCAGTGAGGGTGTCCAATTCTGTCCTGTTATGCCAGTGTCCTTTTAACTCAGAAACTAGCTCTCTCTGCCAAGCTGACCCTCTGTTGCTCTCCAGGACTGCAGCATTACTTCTGTTTTCCTACCTGAAGCTTTGAGTGAAAATGAAATTCACCACCAGCAACCACTGGCTCCTAGTTCCTGACTCTGAAGGGTAGTGCAGCCTTTTCCTGGAGGTTGGTCCTTAGCACTGAAGTCCTGGCCTGTTTATATGTTGCGCTGTCATTTGTCCTCCACTGTGGGACCTGAGCGCTTATTTCTGTCAAGCAGCTAGTTTCACAAGGGAGACATTTGCCACGTGTGGAGTGCCCGTATAAAGCCTTTCATAGCCTTTAAGCCACACTTAAGACATGAAGCAGGGCTCTGAGACCAGGTCTACACTAGGTCCGGAAGGTTGGGTTCAGGTCCAGAACTCCAGCTCGCGTTGGCTTCCCTTCCTCCTCACGACTGGGAAGAGTACAGGTGCCGACTGGAGCCGCCCTCGGCGTTCTACTTAGCAGGTCTTAACTAGGCCCGCTAAATCGAATGCCAGAATATCGATCTCCAGCCCGGCAAGCGAAGATGTGGTGTGTGCATCTGTGCATAGGCAGGGATATACAGGGCATTTGAGATGGATCCTGGGCAGGTCAGAGGCTATTCCAGTGGCCCCCATGCATTACGTAGGGCAGAGCGTCGGCAACCTTTGGCATACAGCCCAACAGGGCAAGATAGTTTATGTTGACTGTGTGCGGGCACGGGCCCCCCACAGCTCCCAGAGGCTGCAGTCTGCTGTTCCTAGCCAATGGATGCTGAGGAAGCTGCAGCCATCAGTCCCTGTGGTCCTTGCCATTTCCCTCCACTCCCATTGGCTGACAACAGCAAAGCCGCAGCCACTGGGAGCTATGTGGGGCCGTGCCGGTAGATGCGCCGTGTAAACAAACTGTCTTGGAGCCAGCTAGTGGAGGTGGAGGGATAGCTCAGTGGTTTGAGCATTGGCCTGCTAAACCTAGGGTTGTGAGTTCAATCCTTAAGGGGGGCCATTTAGGGATCTGGGGCAAATGTGTCAGGGATGGTACCTGGTCCTACCATGAGGGCAGGGGGCTGGACTCCATGGCCTCTTAAGGTCCCTTCCAGTTCTATGAGATGGGTATATCTCCATTTCCATATATATATATGCCCTGATGGGCTGCCTGCCAAAGGTTGCTGGCCCCTGACATAGGGATTAGTGGAGAGACAGTAGCCACTGCTGCCATCCCAGTGTAGAGCCATGGAGGGGCTGTCCTGTACTCCAATACCTTTTCTATGTGTTGGAGAGGTAGCAGATACACTTCCCCACTCATGTAGAGTTCTTTGGCACAAACCGGGAGCAATGTTCCCTCTAATTTTTTTTCCCAATCTCGGTGTGGAATAAATTGTGTTAAGTGCACCCAGGCATGTGTGGATGTGCACCACCCATATAAACACATGCTGCCCGCTGTGGGTGCTCTGCTAATGAGCTGGGCGGCATTTGAATCTCCCCTGGGTGGCTGCTCAAGCGCTCAGCTTACAGGGAACACTGACCGGGAGTAACTTGGCTTTGTGCAGCCAGGAAACAATTTCAGTCTAGGAGCATTTGTGCCACGGGGTGAGTCGCTTGAGGTGAGGTGATCCAGAAGTCAATATCCACTGAGGAAGAGAAATCCTCTTCGAGACGCACTGAACCTGATTTTGCAAAACCAGCGTGGTGGCATTTTACCCCCCTTTTACACCTCTGTGACTGACTGCGTGCCTGGCCAGGTGTGGGAGCGTTGGGCCAGATAACGAGCCGTGGTTTGAGTCTGGCAAACGGAAGACCTGGAGCCTGGTTTCCAAATGCTGAGATTCCGAGCTCCAAAGAGTCCAACCCCTTTTGGCATGTGGGTAGCACCACATCTATTGATTGCAAGCGTGGAGCTGCGGCTGCCCCAGGATGGCTGCTCTCCTCAGCTTCCCTTCTGCTGAGGGGCCCTGCAGCTACGAGCCACTTGCTCTTTCGCTCTTAGCCTGTTGTGGTTCCCTTCCCACACTCCCTTAGAGGCTGCCTTGCGCCGTTATTTCTGCTTTGTTCTGTGGCTGGCGCAGCAAGGGAGCGGAGGAGGGAGAAATCAAGAGCAAGTGGATTCATGTGGTTGCTAGGAATATAAAAGGGTAAATGGTTAACTGGTTATCTGGTACACATTGCCTTACTGGCAGGCAGCCCCCCGCCTGCTGTGGCCTGGCTGGCAGGACCCTGGATAGCGTGTCAGAGCAGTCCCCCCCATCATGTTCCATGCATGTTGTGGCCGGACCCTGAGTGGCTAGAGCAGCCCCTGCCCCGCCCACAGAGGGCTGGGTTGGAGGAGCCCCCAGCTGGACCCCAGTTTGTTAATCAGTTAAACTGTTGCAATTAAATGATTTAAGCAGTTAACTTTTTTCCTGCATATTTACATCCCTAGTGGTTGCCCACTTGCCAGCTAGACCAGCTTTGGCCCAGACTGCTGCAGTGGGTATCATTCGGCACATGGGTGGGGGGGGGCTAACTTCTACGAGGTCCCCCCCCGTAAAACTGTGGCTACCCCTGTGGAAAATCAGCGGCCTCTTCTGTGCCCGATGGCCTCTAAAATACAGAGGGGCAAAAGAGTCTGGGTCGGGTTTGGCAGCAAGTCCCTCTGGGCAGCAGGTCTTTCTACATAGCGATGTTCTGGCCAAATGTGGTTGTAGCGACAGTGCTGCTGTCCTGGGCACGTGGGGAGTGCTCAGTCTGGGTGACAGCTTTGATGGTTGTTCCGGAACTCTAGCTGACTGTCCCAGGACGGCTGTGCACGCCTGCTCTACAGCTTCCATTAGCAAAGGGAACTAGCTGGCTAGCTCAGAGCAATGCAGCTGCTCATTGGAGGGTCCTACCCCTCATCTCCGTCCCAGCTCCTGCCCAAAACACGTTGCTCTGGGAAAGGAGGGAGATGGGAATTAGCCAGGAGATGGTGCAGGAGTCGAGCTCTCTGGTGGGTTCCCCAGCTATCCAGTCTGTGCCTCCAGCCCTGTAGAAAGAGAGGGATGTCCGCAGTGCACTGCTCCATACCCTGTGGGATTGGTTCACTGTGGAGGTGAATCCTGTGATTGGGTCCCATTACCTTCCTATGAACCTCATATGTTACTGGCCAGGGACACTGCTTTCTCGGTGCGTGGTGTCCTGAGGACTCCTCCCTGAACTGTAGCGATGGGCAGGTAGCTCAAGGCATGCGTCACAAGGGTTTGTGAGGGTGAAAGAGATGACAGGGAAAAAGGTACGCTGGGGCTGGCTCTTCCTCATAGACCCTGAGTTCTGCGGCCCTGGAGTTTGGAGAGTCTGGTGAACATGCATGTCTGCAAGCAGCTCTCGTCTTCCTTGCTCTTTCCTTTCTGATGGATTTGATTGGTTCTCTGCATCTGTCTCCAGTACAGGGTGCCAATCTTCCAAAGCTAGCAGCAAAGATGAATGGAGTTCCTAGGAAATACAGGCTGGTCCCTGGGTCTGCAGGATTCCCTGATGTTTCCAGCAAATGGGTTTCGTTGGAAAGCGCTGGAGGCTCGTGCTTTTGGCATGCATGGCCTTTGCCTGAACCCTCCCCCAGCCCCAGCAGAGGTTGGGGTTAAGCACGTCCTTCCTGCTCAGAGCCCTAGGGGCAGATTCTGGGGCTTCCTTCCTGATCTACGGTCCCATCTCCCGGCTGTGCTTCGTGATTTGGTGCTTTCGCAATGGGGACAAGATGCTGAGAGGGAACCATCGTTAATTTCACTTACGAGCGAGCTCAGAGTTTGGAGGTAGGGCTCCTGAGAACTCCTGAAGGTGCATAAAGTGGGAGAAAATATTTTGGACCAGCCCCGGAGAGGTGCTACGCACCTGAAGCTCCTGCTAAGTGAAATGGGAGCTGGAGGGGAGTTGCAAGGTATAAAAGCTCCAGCCTATAAGGATAGAAAGGCTGTTCAGTTACTAACTCACCCTCATTGTCCTGAGTCTTTGTGCGCTAAAACAGCGGTTTTCAAACTACGGGTCGTGACCCAGCACTGGGTGGTGGGATGTCGGGCGCTGGGTCTCGTTGCTGCAGGGGGATCAGGTGAGCAGTGGGGGTGCTAAGGCAGCGACTTGCCTGTCCTGGCACTGCAGACTGCGCTGCACCCCAAAAGCAGCTGGCAGCAGGCTCAGCTCCTAGGTGGGGGGGAGGGTGAGAGCGCACAGGTCTCCGTGCACTGCCCTTGCCCCGAGCACTAGCTCCACCCTCCCATCGGTTGGGAGCCTGCTGCTGGCTGCTTCTGGGGGCAGCATGGTCTGCGGGGCCAGGAAAGGCAGGAAGCTGCCTTAGCACCCTGCTGCACTTCTGACCAGGAGTCGCTCAAAGTAAGCTCCTCCTGCCCCAGCCCTGATCCCTTCCCTCAAGCCGGAGCCCCCTCCTGCACCCCAAAGCTCCTCCTCAGCCCCACCCCGGAGCCCACACTCTAGTCAAAGTAGGTTGGGTCATGGGCATTTTCTTCAACTGGGTCATGAGAAGAAAAGTTTGAAAACTCCTGCGCTAACAGGATGTCAGAAAAAGGATTCCGCCGTGAACAAGTATCTATTTTTGGATCCTGTCTGTGTCTTGACAGCCACTGCACAACACCCGCCAGGATCGGGCCTTTGTTCATGAAAATGCAACTTCTCTTGAGGTTTCTCTGGGTGTCCATCACCCTCCAGGAAGCAGCCAGATTGCATCAGATGCCCTGGTTCCTGTAAATGCTGTAATATTATCCCACCTGAACTCGTTGCTGTTATGTTTATGGCCAGTACAAGGCTACAAGTCTGTGGCCTCAGCTGAACTCCGTGGAACTAAACACATTTTCTTTGTGAATAAACTAGCAAAACCCCCAAACAAACATACCCTTAGAAACGGCCTGAAATTCAATTTGCAGCACCGTCAAGTGGAGCCAGCGGGATGAATTATTGAATATTTTTACCCAGTGCAGGCTTTTAGTTTAGCTCTGAGCTGGCTTCCTTTATTGTATGTGAGTAAATTAATTTCACTTATTTCGATAGAGCTGGTTCTTATGCCTGCTGACTGACTGATACCTGCTTGGTTTGTGATTTGATGCCGGATATCTTCTTAACAAGGGTGTGGCGGGTTTGTCCCGGGTGCGAGCATGCAAGCCCAGATCCCTGGGCGCAGCCCTGCGAGCCCACCGCCTCGACGCCTTTCAACGAGTTTTTTGTTGCGGGCGTGAGCCCTGAGGCACCTGCCGAGGTGCCCCGGGGCCCTGCGAGCCCTTATCGTCCCGGTGCTTCCCTTGGGAACCCGACGACCCTCAGTGTACGCACCCAGCAGTTTGGTTCCTAGCGCCCCAGTCCTTGGCCCTGGTCATGGCCTGGGGTGTATCCCTGCACGGGGAGGGGGTGGCTAGGGGGACCCGGGCCCGCCCTCTCCACTGGGTCCCAGCCCGGGGCCCTAAGGGTTTGGGTCACGACCCTCACCCGGCTGACGGGGGTCCATCCCGTAACACGTCAGCCCACGGCCGCCACAGAGGCCTTGCCCCGGGCTGCTGCCTAGCGGCCCCTCGTTCGGTGATTCCGCACCCCCCAGCCTTGGACCTCATCTCCCGGTCGGCGATGTTCCCCTGGGCTGCTCCTGGAGCCTGCCGATGAACCTCTGCCGCCTGTCTCCAGTGGGGAGGGGTGAGGAATCGCCTCCTCAGTGTCCCTTCTCCGGCCCCGGCGTGGAGGTCCTTTTTAAACCTCCCGCAGGGGGGTCACGCCCTCTCCAGACGCCCTGCCCCTGGCGTTGCCGCCATCACGCCGCCGGGACGCCGGGGGCGGAGTCGCGGCCCGACGCCCCTGGCTTGGGGCGCTTCTTGCTGCTGTGGCCTTCCAGGCGGCCCAGTTTACCGCAGCCGCGGCTTTCACGCCCCTGCCGGGTCCAGTGGGGGTCGGGGCCCGCCCGGGGGCTGCCAGGGTAGCCCCATCCGGCTATCCCCCCGGGGCCGGTGCGGCGGCCTCCCCGGTCCTAGTGCGGGCTGATGCCGGCCCGTCACAAAGGGCATCCCAGACTTCTCAGTAGCCTGAGATTTCATTCTGCCCTCAGGCAGCAGAGTGAGGGTCATTCTCTTTCCATCTTTTAATTGGTTTTAGTGCATCTGGTACTGGGGAAAAAAGTGCAACGCAGACAGTATTGGAGACTGAAGTCCTGCCTTTGTCCATGGATCTGTGGGTGACAAGATTGCTGGAACCAGGGCCCTGTTAATTGTTGGCTTCTCCCTGCTGAGAGTGCTCAAGAGGATGCCAATTCTGAGGGTTGATTTTGGATTTATACATGTTGGATCACGAGGGATTAGCCAGAGACCACCTTGTTTCCCAGCAAAGAGCCATGAGCTGGTAATACTACTCACTTGATAATAATTCTCACTGTGGTGGGCTGGATCTGAACTGGAGGCTGAAGGTTTGTCGTCTTACACTGAGATCGACCTTCCACAGATCGATCTCCCAGGGTTTTATTTAGCGGGTTTAGTAAGGCTAAATCGGCTGTGCCGATTGAACTGTAGCAGCGCTGTGATTGGATGCAGAGGGAGCACATGGGTCTCATTGTCAATATTGTGTGCAGTCGGTATGCATCTCCCTTCACGTGGTCTTGCTTTACGTGTGTGTCACTTTAACAATACCAGTAGGAAAAAAATACGCAGATAGAAACCAGCAGCATCTGGCAACCTTGCATGTTGCAAAAAGCCCTTATGGGTCATGCACAGAACCCCGATGGGCCGCATGAGGCCGGTGGACCACAGGCTGTCCACCACTGACATTGACCATACAAGGCATGATGTTGCATGAAATGCCTTTGAATTATTAGCAACTTGCTAATGTTTTAGCCTGAAAGTGGATTGTGTATTTTGTCCCCATAGTCTTCCAGTAGCCATGGCCTTTTAGCTCTCCCATCCCTTTAGTTTCCCTGGGGTTTGTGGGGCTGTATCAGTGGGGTTAATCAGTGGGATTGTGACACCTCTAGGACAAGGTTTCTCCATCATTAATCTAGTACTTTTCTCCTCTCTCTCCTCCCTGAGGCATGGCACCAAGTCTGCTGCCAGACAGCAAGATTAAGTCTTCATTTTCACAGACAGTTTGCTCCCCAGTGAAAAGCAACTGAGAGAGGGATGTGTGCTAAAGTAAGATTCAGTGTTAAATAGTCAGTGTGACCTGCAAGGATGTAGTCACATGGTTCCTTTTAATGTTACTGGAAGGCTATTTGTGGAAGATAGGAAGAGTGAATCCTTTTCCATCCTTGGAACATAGGTTCTTATGATATTAGAGCTGCCAATGTGGAATCCAATATTCACCCTTCATAACAGGAGGCGCTCAGATGCTATTAGCAGTAGAGAACCATAAGATAGATAGAATATTCTGTCTCTGGTGGTGGCCAAGACCAGATGTTTCAGAATCCAGAGTAATGAACAATTATAAAATAGTCTGTCCTAGGGAAATTTCTTCGTGGCACTCCTCAGTTATTGATTTGCCTGTGCCCTCATCTGTGAGGAATGATGCCCCTTATATTTTTATCTTGATTAATTTAAATGTATGCTCCCATTTTTGCATATAGAAATTAATATTTAGTTGACTTCTATAAAGCTGCTGGCCTTGGTATTATCATGTGGCTATGCATTCCACAGGTTAAATTTGCATCATCTTAATAATAATCTCCATCAGTCTTAAATTAGTTGCAGTTCGGTTTAATTGCATAGCCCCTTCTACTAGGGATCTGGAAAAGTGTAAACAGGGACACCTGGCTTACTTTTTCTTATACTATACTCTGTTTATATCCTATACTCTATGTCATCCCTTCACCTTCTCTCTAAACTAAGCAGCTATAATCTTTTGCAGGTGTTGGCAGTCTTTTCATGCCACTGATATTTTTGTCCCCCATCTCTTGACCACCTCGGTTTCTACTGTGCCTATTTTGCTTGGGATGCTTGGACCTGAACATAGTGTTCTCAGTCAGGGTGTACAGTTGAATTAAGTAATGGTATTATAATATTTTCAGTAGTATTGTGTGCATTCTAACACTTGTTTGCTTTTGGCTGCTGTGCAAATGTGTGTGGGGGAGAGGGGAGAGAGATTTGAATTTCAGTTCAAGTAATGAGTGAAAATTTTGACTGTTCATTCCACAGTCCCACCCAAAACCAATGCGCCAAAACCTATAAATATTGAGCTATGCAGAGAAAGGTTGAAGACTGTAGTCTGCTCTCCTTGCTGCTGGTGTAAATCTGGAGTTATTCCATTCATTTCAGTGGAATGAAACTGGATCTATGTTGGCATTACTGAGAACAAAATTGAATCCCTAAGAGCCAAATTTATCCTTCAGCCCAGGCTCATTTGGCCTAAAATTGAATTAATCAGAGGTCATTTCTTTTTGTTTCCTAAACCAAAGTTCTCTTTGGAGAGCTGAAAACAGCATGTGACATGGCAGAGATTTTGAATTATTGGCTGAGTAATATAATAACTGAGAAATCGTGAAAGAGTATATAATTACTGTGGAAATATAGTTGCCTTGGTTCTACAGTGATAATGGGCACTTATTTCAGAGTTATTTCCCATGCAGTTGCTATCAAAACTCCAATTTCATTTGGTCAAGTAATTGGAAGCAACGGGAAATGACACAATGCGCACACTTTTGTACAGCTGCTAAATGAGAGCTGTGATCATATTTTGTGGAGTCATATTCTGCTCAGATTGCATGCGTGCAACAAACTATGGGCTTTCCTCAGTGACTTATCCGTTTTAGGATGCCTGGGGAACACAGGTCAAATATTCCATCGACAATCTGTTAGCGGCCACTTTTATAAAGAGGGACAGTTCTGTTCAAATAGCATTATCTGGAATGTTTGAAAATGGGACATAGGCTAAATAGATTGATGAACTATTCAAAATGTAAACTCTGAAGATGTCATTATTTTTCTTTGTGTTATACAGTTTTCTCCTAGTTTTCTCCTGCCTGGTACTATCCGTCTTTTCAACCATCGATGAGTATCAGAATAGCTCTGAAGGGGCCCTTTACATACTGGTAAGTTGGGAGATGCAAAGGGGAGACGGAGTAGGAGCAAGAAACAAACAATACTGGGCTTTTCAAACATGGCAGGCGTTTGAGCTGTAATGTTTAGGAAGGATGGATCAGAGACTATGCTTATGTCTACACTACGCTGCTTTTAGCAAAGCTCACTTTTAGCTTTGTTGTGTGAAGGCTGTTTCTCAGCACTTTTGTGGACAAAACGCTTCCACCTCCTACAAGGGGGTTTCACTTTGTTGGCAGGAGAGCGCTCCTGCGGACAAAGCAGCATTCACACTTTCACTCGCTGTGCCAAAACTCATGGTTTTTTTTAAGCACCCACACACAACAAAAGTTTTATCGATCAGGTGCAAGTATAGATAGACCCTGTGTCGGAGAACTTGGCCGAGACATGGTGCATGGAGAGAGTCAACCTTCTAATGAGGGATAAATATTTTCTCTCTGTGCAAATGCTTGTCTGGATTTAACATGCTTTCCAATCCATAGCTATGAAAATCATTAAAACCAAGTGCCTAACACCCCTTGGTAAGAATAGTGTTTGTATTAACCTGTAAAAAAAAATCTGAACATCCAGCAATAGCTGCTTTCTCTTAAGGTGAAAGACAAATATGACTCCAAATCTAAGATGATGTATTAGCCCCTGGTGCCAACTGGCTCATTTTGAATCCTTTCTAATTTGCTTGTCTGTTTCAGATCTAGGTAATGATAGCATTGCCTTTAGCCTGTGCTCACAGGCCGAAATCAATCTTGATTGACACTGGGTGTAAATCTGAAGTCATCTGGATTTGCCCCAGTGTAAACAAGGAACGCATGTAGCCCACAATCTCCAGGCTGACTTTAAAACCCTGAACTAGTGTGTGTTCCATGTGTGTGTTTGTGTTTCTCTGCAATTGCAAAATCCGGCAGCATTGCAGGCCTGCATTTAGAAGTTGGTTTGATGCCCCTTGAAAAATGCGGTCCTAAATGGCTAAGCCAAGATTGTATCACTGCGGAATCGAGCTACGTGGTTGCCTCCATTCCCCATGATATACATTTCTGCGTTTATCTGAGCTGACATAATGCCGAATGGTTTTACTACTTAAACAGCTTAGCGTTCCTTACACTGACAAAGTGGCTTCCGGTAACATGCTGAGTGATAGCTAGCAGAATTGCTGTGGGGCACAGATGCTTACTTCATAGGGCTCCCAGAATGCATTGCATTTCCCTGTCTTTGCTTTTCCCTTCCTCCACTCCCACTCTGCACATCAACCAGATACCAGAAACTAGTGAAAGCTTAATGAGAGCCCTGTCGGACTCAGCATCAGCCTACGGGAGGTGAACGCGGTGAGTGAAGAAATCGGAGAGAACAAAACAGACTGGCAGCAAGCAGAGCTGTGGAGTGCAGGAGGTCCAGGCCCTCAGATTCTTTGTTTGTGGGAAGAAAAGCAGCTAGCGAGGCAGAGGGCTGTTGGAACAGGGTAGGCGCTCACGCGAGACTGGTGTGGATTTTCAAGCCGTTTGGGTTAACCCATTAGAGTTCACAGACATGTACATATAAATACATAAGAACGTAGGTCCAGATTTCCCAATGAGCTTAGGGCCGGATGTTGTATTGCTCAGTGCTGACAGTTGGGCCGGATTTTCCAAAGAGCCCAACTCCCACGTACACGTTTCTTAGATGCCTCCAGCTGCTCCCCTTGTCTCCAGATGTTTCAGAATTTCTCAGTGCCCCCGGGAATGAGCTTTTTAAGCATTCTGGCTCACCATTCTCTTTTGCCCCCCATCTCCCTCGGGTCCTGAAATCTATTGATAGGGACAAAAATAGGGAACTATCCCCTCTGGGACAGAGCTCACCTGTTGTCTCCTTACAGAGGTAAAACTGTCTTGCCAAGGGACAGATCAAACTTGTGTAAAGCCGATGGACCCTGGTCATCAGTAGGAGGGATTGAACTGGGGCCTTCGGGGCAAAACCATGTGCCTCTGCTGCAGGGGTGAGCAGTGACGTGGTGGTTTGCCAGGGTTAGCCCCTGGCAGGCTACTGCTATATTTACCAACACGGCTGCAGGTACCGGCGATCGCAGCTCCTGTTGGCTACAAATTGTAGTTCCCAGCCAATGGAAGTAGCAGGAAGCAGTGTGGACCGGGACATCTCTTCCTGCAGTTCCAGTTGGCTGGGAACAATGATCCATGGCCAATGGGAGCTGTGATCAGCAGTACCTGTGGCAGTGCAGGTAAATATAGCAGTGGGGGCCCACTGGGAGCTAACTTTGGCAGACTGGATCCAGCCCATGGGCTGCTATTTGCCCACTCATGTTTTATTGCATGAGCTAAGCGCCAGCTGCCTCTTAGCTAAGGCTGTATAGCAGACCTCGCTCTCCCGTCTCAGTGGTCTCAGTGCCTCTGGGTTACACTTGTAATGAGAGAGAAGTTTTCAGAATAGAGATGAACTTGACCCAAAGCATTCCATGCTCCATAAAAGCCACCTGCTCCCCCAAATTTTGGAGGTATTTGGGAACTACATGTTGATCTAGACTTGCCTTTAGCAATTAGTCTCTATCTTGATCTTGCATCCCAATCTCCTCTCTTTGGAGCTGTTAGAACTCAGATCCAGATCCCAGTTTTGTGGCTCGATTCTCTTTTTTTGGTCAGTCACAATTCCCCTCGGAAAGGGCTGTCTCAGCGAGGAACAAAATGAGCTGTTCCAGCCTCTGCATTGAATCTGCAGCACTTTCTTTTCTTTTCCGCCTTCTTGGACTCATTGTGTTGTCTCCCCTGCAGGAAATAGTCACCATCGTGGTGTTTGGTGTGGAATACTTTGTGAGAATCTGGGCTGCAGGCTGCTGCTGTCGATACCGTGGCTGGAGGGGAAGGTTAAAATTTGCCCGCAAACCCTTCTGCGTCATTGGTAAGAATTGCCTCCCGGAGCAGGTGCGATGGGCAGTAACGGCCACTGCTGATTGAACACGAGTGGGATAAGGCCCTGGTGGTAGACAGCTGAACTGGCTGTACTTTGGGGGAAGGTATAAATGTTATCCATAAGAACGGCCATTCTGGGTCACACCAAAAGTCCATCTAGTCCAGTATCCTGTCTTCCCACAGTGGCCAATGCCAGGTGCCCAAGAGGGAATGAACAGAACAGGGAATCTTCAAGTGATCCCTCCCATGTCACCCATTCCCAGCCTCTGACAAACAGAGGCAAGGGACACCATTCCTACCCATCCTGGCTAATAAGCATTGATGGGCCTAACCTCCATGAATGTATATAGTTCTTTTTTGAACCATGTTAAATTCCTGGTCTTCACAACATCCTGTGGCAAGAAGTTCCACAGGTTGACTGTCCATTGTGTGAAGAAAGACTTCCTTTTTTTTTCTTTTAAATCTGCTACCTGTTAATTTCATTTGGTAACTCCTAGTTCTTATGGGAACAAGTAAATAACTTTTCCTTATTCACTTTGTCCACACCAGTCATGATTTTATAGACCCGTATCCTATTCCCCCTCAGTCTTCTCTTTTCCAAGCTGAAAAGACCCAGTCTTTTTTAATATCTCCTCATATGGCAGCTGTTCCAAACCCCTAATCATTTGTGTTGGCCTTTTCTGAACTTTTTCCAAAGCCAAGGTATCTTTTTTGAGATGAGGTGGCCACATCTGTACACAGTATTCAAGAAGTGGGCGTACCGTGGATTTATACAGAGTCAATAAGTCTCTGTTTTATTCCTTTTCCCTTTTTTAATCATAGAATCCTAGGGCTGGAAGAGACCTCAGGAGGTCATCGAGTCCAGCCCCCTGCTCAAAGCAGGACCAATCTCAACTAAATCAACCCAACCAGGGCTTTGTCAAGCCAGGACTTAAAAACCTCTAGGGATGGAGATTCCACACCCCTTTCCCCCCAGGTAACCCATTCCAGTGCTTCACCACCCTCCTAGTGAAATAGTTTTTCCTAATATCCAACCTAGACCTCCCCCACTAATGATTCCTAACATTCTGTTTGCTTTTTTGACTGCCGCTGCACATTGAATAGATGTTTTCAGAGAACTAACCACAGTGCCTCCAAGTTCTCTCTCTTGAGTGGTATCCGAACAAGCAACTGGCTTTTCAGACGGGCACTTGAGCCCTGCCAGTCCTGCTGCCAGGGTCATGGGGAGCGGTCTGATTAGTGGTCCCAAGGCCACCCTGGAAGGAACACTTGGTATTGGTGTACAGGCCTTACAAGGAGGTAAAGGACAATAGGCCCACCATGATATATTGTATGTATGTCTGGGCCTGATTCTGAGCTATTCCTTCTCATGCATGGAGCAGGGACAGAGGAGGGTCCAAAAACGGCTGCAACCCACCCACCTTTGCGATCTTCATGTTCTGGGCTTGTGCCAAGCCCTGGCCAGTCCTGAGTAAACTTAGACAGGCATAAAGTGAACTTGGCTGTGGCTGCCGATCTCAAATAAAGGCCAGTCGCCTCGCCTCCTAAAACAACAACATGGAAGCAAGCCCAAACGCCATGGCTATAGAAACGAAACCAGGCTGCCAGTCCAGTAACGGGGGCTGCTCAGCAGAGAATACTCCTGACTCCTCATGCCCTCTGTAGTGTGATGCTACAAGGATGAAAGAGGCCCTGGATGCCAAGCGGAGGGGAGAGCAGGCTGGATTCAGGCCCACATGACCCTGTGTAGATCAGAGATTCACACTAAGGACCACCAAAGAACAGCGCCTAGAATGGCAGGCTTCCTGTATCATCAATCTCATTGGCTTTCCCAAGACATTGGCGAGCCTGCATAGACAAACACTGTGGAATCGATTTCAGCCTTACGGAAATATCAAGGCTGTGTTCTGCAGTACAACGAGCACGGGAAGGGTGAACATCCAGAGAACAGAATGGGGCAGCGTGGATGCAGGTGGGAAATAGGGCTGGGAATCCTGTTGAATCGGTTCACTGGTTAAACATTAACCAGTTAATCCATTAAAGGGAGGATGGGTGGGCTGTCCGTAGCAGCCCCTACTTGAGGTGTGCTCCGGCCCGCCAGGGACAGAGGCTACTCTGGACAGCGGGAGCAGCCCCTGTCTGCGGTGGGTCCCCTGCAGGGCTGTTTCAGTCCCTACCTGTTAACTATATCTGTTAAGCATCACCCATTAAAGGTGATGTTTACCATTTAACCAGTTAACCTTTCACATCCCTAGTGGGAAACAGGGTTGAATTTGATCGATGCTGCATTGCTGTAGCGTAGAGAGTGAAGAATGGCATTAGCAACACACACACGGGACTAGGATGAGTAGATGGCAAACATTTAGAAGAGCTGGGTTTTTCTGTTAGTATCCTGCGATTCCACAACACCTCCCCCCTCCCCCAAAAAAGCTACAACAAAGACAGAATTCTTAGCAAAACCAGAACTCCCAGCAGGGCTCACAATCAGTGACACCAAAACCAGTATCCTTGAAACCCAGTCGTCCAGCAGTAACGTTGTATCAGAAGGCAAAAGCACCAAGGAAGTAGAACAGGTCAGTTACCAGAGCAGCACAATGCGAGCCAATGGAGACCTTAAGAAAGACATGATGTCAAGGTTAGGAAAAGCACCCGCAGCATTCACTTAACTTAGCAGTCATGGAGATCAAAGCTAGACATCGTCACAACACAATGGAGGATTTTCAGCTCAAACACGATATCAGAGCCAACATACAGCTGCGAGAGCCGGAGATGTATTACAGTGCTAGATAGAAATCTAGATTCCTTCAAAAACAAATGGCTAGGAAAGATTCAGGCCATATGATGTAGCGACTTTGCCACTGTAACGGGGTTGTAATTACCTCTCACGAACACCCCCTTAGCTGAGTGCATGTGCCTGCATTCTCCGATATGGAGGGTCTTCGGTGACTTAGCCCTCTGGCAGAGTCGCACGTATCGCCTGTGTGTCAAAGTCAACAACCCCATTCTGGGGTACCCATTTAATGGGGGTCCATCTCTTTGCCCTCTGTAGTGTTCCGCTCTCTGGTCCCACCGTGGAATAGAGTGATGCCCGCTGGGCTTCCTTCCTGGAGGCAGAATCTTTGCTCTTACCTTAGGGCTTTATCTCCAGTCCCAGCATAGTCCAGTCTTCACTAAGCTCTCCATAGTGAGCTGTCCATCGTACTGCAGCGCTCTCGGGCAGCCATTCACCCAGCCTGCACACCCTGAGCATCAAAGAGGAACTCCCTGGCTTTTCTGCAGCTCCCTTTTATATGAGCTTCCTGGCCTTTGATTGGCTGCTTCTCCTGCAGCCACTCTAGCTTGCTTGGAGGACTTCTCTATTGCCTTTCTGGTTCAGGATGTGGTAGGACCGCAAGGCCTTCAGCGGGGGGGCTCAGGGCCTACTCCACCCCATCACAGCCACCCACAAAGAGATCTGAGAAATCATCCACCTGCATGTGATCTCCACCAGACTTAGAAGGAAGCATTGGACATATCTGGGGCATGTACTCCGGATGCCAATACACAGACTCCCCCATGAAGCTGACAAGTGAAAACCAAGTGGTGTGAGGAACCAGGATGTCTGAGAGAAATCTTAGCAGGGAAGGCAGAACTGCTGATCTCAACACCGTGGTGCAGATGGAAGCAGCAGAGGGAGGGAGGAGACTGGCTTCTTCTCTGTGTGCCAACGTGGGTGTGAGAAGGATGCAATAATAAAAGTGTAGCTCAGAATCAGGCCTCGAGTGTCTCCTGTGAGAGGAGAAGTTAGAACCTGGGGGTTCCATATCTGTCTTTGCCACTGATTCACTGACAAGTCATTCTGTGTCTCTGTTTGCCTTCCCATGAAACTGATGTTACAGTAATTGTCTGCCTCACGAGGGAGTTATAAACCTTAATTAATTATTGACTGTAAAGTTCTTTGAGATCCTGTGGTGGAAGGGGCCGTCTCTGTGGGAAGCAGTGATTTGTAATGGGGCGAGGAGGGGTCAGAGGTGGGCCAGAAGAGAAGGGATGTATTTTTTTCCCTGAGGCTTTCTAAAGGTGGGCTCAAGCGGCCATGTTTGGATCTGGACCCTGCTTTGACCATCAGAGAGCTGCGGATCACAGAGTTTTGTGGTAGCCCTTTATAAAGCTACGGGCATTTACCAAATTTATGTAGAGATCTGAGGGAAGGTTTTCAGACCCCCGAAAGCCCAGGGGTATTGAGACCGAGGCTTTTGATTTGGGCCCATCTCTAGCACTCCCCCAAGACCCCCCTGAAACAGGCCTTTCCAAAACATAACCCATTAGGTTTTCCTGAATGAGTGGGAGCATCCATTTCAAGGTGGGCCTCGGCAGCAGCAGCACACTGCTCCGTGGAGCTGCAGAAGATCCTGATACCTCTGCTCATGCTCTGTGGAGAGGCTTATTCCAGGCTAGAAAGGGTGCATCGTGCATCAAGCCAGAATTCAGTCTGTGGAATCTTGGCAACCTTCCTCTGGGTGGAGGAGGTGTGAGAAGAGGAATGTGATTTGGATTCAACCGTGCACTGAGTCACACTGTGTGGGTTAATATTCATGGTGCATGGCCATGTACTTCCGCCATAGGATGTGACAGACGTGTGGCCCCTGTTTCTCTCGCTCTCCCTCCCTATTCCCAGTCAGCCCGTGATCATTTTATCCCTGTCAGAACTTTTGTTACCGTATCCCCAGCTTTGCAGGTGGCATGGAGACGGATGCAATGCAATAACCTGAATACAGGGTGTGAGAGGGCAGGTTAAAGGGCTTGATGGAAGGGGAGCAAGGCAGCCCTGAAAAAAACAGCAACTGCCCTGGGTAATCAGGGGCAGCTGAGACAGGGCAGCTATAAATCAATTAAGGGCCAGGGGAGCTGACTGCAGGCTGCCATGGGACGGCTTTAAAACCCTTCCCTGTGGGGGGGAGGGCAGGGGAGAGTGGAAGAGAAGTTTGGAGGAGGCGGAAGGACGTGAGAGCGGATAAGGAAAAGGATGGAGAAGCTGAAAAACAGAACATCAGCACTGCCAGAATAGACAGGAAGGTGAGGGGCCCTGTCAGGCAGTGTTTGGGCTCCCTTCCCCCAGCGGCCTGAGAGCCCAGCCTGTGACAGAGGGGGACTGGTTACTCAGCCCAGGCTCACCAGGGGATCTGCCACAGCGCCCGTGTAGCCAAGGGGCAGATGCCCAAATGCTAGAAAGGGCAAGTGAGACTGTGGGGTTGTGAACAGAGCAGGGGTCTGGGATGCAGGAGTGGGTCTCACCCCGCCACAGTAGCTAGGAAAGACGAGGAAGGGGGGAGGGGTGCAGGAGGCCAGCTAAGGGATGTGGCTGCCCAGCCTGGAGCATTAAAGTGGGGTGCGTGAGACTCGGGGGCCTGTGTGGATAAGACGCGGGTCTGAGGGTTAGCACGAGGAAGAAGCACACATCACTGAACTGACATAGTCAGCAGCGAAGACTCCAGGCACCCAGACTGTTATTTCTTTTCACCAAACCGCCCCTGCTAAATAGGGGAAGGTTAGAAACCGGGTGATGTGTGAAGAGGCCTTTCCGGTCCACGGGGAGGGACTCGCCCGAGAGCCATGCCGGCCTGGCGTCTCATAGCCCAGAGAGGTAGGAAAGATGGAGGGGAGGTGATGGTCGGTGTGTGAGGCCCACACAATTCTTCCTCTCCCTTGCAGACATCATGGTGCTGATCGCGTCCATCGCCGTGCTGGCGGCCGGGTCCCAAGGGAATGTCTTCGCCACCTCCGCCCTCCGGAGTTTGCGGTTCCTGCAGATATTGCGCATGATACGCATGGACCGGAGAGGGGGCACCTGGAAGCTGCTGGGGTCTGTGGTCTATGCCCACAGCAAGGCGAGTGAAATCTGGAGAACTGGACTGCCAGCGTCGGGCAGCGGCTGGTACTGGGGATGTTGCATAAAGCCAGTATTTCCAAAAGGCTGCCGATGTAGAAATGTACCCCTCAGACTCCTCCACTTCCTGATACCGCCACCCTGACCACCTGCTCCTTCTAATCGTTAACACGTAGATTAACCAGGATGCAACGGTGTAACCGTTTAAACGGTTAACCAGTAAGCATGAGCTTACCAGTTACCGTAATGGTTACAGGCCGGCTCCCGGTCCTGGTCCTGGGGAGCTGGCTGCTACCCTGTGCTGCGGGCTCTGTAGCCGAGCCCGCAGCACAGGGAGGCAGACAGCTCCCTGGGAGGAGAGCTTGGAGCTGGAAATGGGGTGGCAGCTGGGAGTGGGGCCAGGAGCCGGGCTGGGAGCAGGTCTCCCGGCACACACTGGCTCCCAGGAAGCTGGTTGTTGCTCCATGCTGCTACCTCTGAGGCAGCAGTGTGTGACAGCAGCCGGCTCCCCGGGAGCGGGGCAGCAGGTGGGAGCCAGTGTGTGCGGGGAGCCAGCTTAAAAGCCAGCTTCTGGTGTGCACTGGCTCCCAGGGAGTTGCCCACTGCCCTGCGCTGTGGGCTCTGCGGTGTAGAGCTTTGAGTGGCGTGTGGGAGCGCAGCCGGCAAGGAGCCTGCCTGTGGGAGCTGCCTAAGGTAAACATCTCCTGGCCAGAGCCTGCATTTGGCACCCTAGCCCCTCCCCCTCAATCGTCTGCACCAAGTCACAGCCCAAACCTTTGCACCCTCGCTCCTGCACCCATATCCCCTCCCAGACTCTGCATCCCAATCCCCTGCCCTAGGTCACAACCCAGACCTCTGCATCCCCTCCTGAACCCCTGCCCCACGTCACTAGAGCCCTGCAAATCCGCAGATACCCCCTTTATATTCACTGGTATCTGCTCATTTTTGCAGTTGCGGATGAGGATGTGGGTACAAATTTTGTATCTAGAACCCTGCAGATTTGCGGAGATCTGCTTTCTATCCAGAGGTATCTGCAGCCGCAGATGCGGATAGCCATGGCTCATTTTTGAAGTTATGGTTGTGGTTACAAATCTCATATCTGTGCAGGGCTCTACAGGTCACAACCCCTTCCCAAGTCCGTGCACCCCCTCCTACACCTCTCCTCTGGGTCAGAATCATCTGCACTCATCCCCTCCTGGAACCTGGCCCCAGTCCCTGACTCAGGTCACAATCCCCCTCCTTCACCCAAACTCCCTCTCAGACCCCACACCCTCTCCTGCACCCCAATCCCCTACCCCAAGCTCCTTTCTGCATCCAACTTCCACCCCAGACCCTGTCCTTTGCCCATTAATACCATGGAGGAGAGCGGCCCTTGACCACTTACCATATTCTTGGCATACCCCCCCATAAAAAATTATTTCCCATCCTGGTCTACCTTGTTTCGTTCAACTGCACCTGTATTAACTTCATCCAAGAATGTGACCATTCAAAGGTGCATAATTTACTTCTGCCATACTCTCATAAGTAGTTCATGCTACATTTCTTCTACTGTTTGCTGAAATGTGGATTGAGGGGGCTTCAACAAACTAATAAGGACTCTTAACACTCATATTGTGGTTCTGAGGCTGGGGAAGTGGGAGAGCACGGGTCATCCTATTGCATCTGTGATTTAATATGATGAAGAGATACCTTAGTATCTGATTTACCAGCTTTGGTTTTTGAGCCCTTTTCCTTAGGGGTGGATCAAGTATGTTCTCCTTCTGGCGCTGTATGTAGAAAAATAAGAGAGGAAAATTAAGTGACCTCCTCTGATTCTGCACCATTAGATGCTGCGCTGTTCAGGTAACACATTAAACCTAGAGCCTTGCAACGTGTTTCTAAGGAAACCAGAGACAATAGAAAAGCTAGCAGCTTGCTGATGTGCTGCAGACGCCATCCAGGTTCCGTCAGAAGACTGAACACCAATTTGGGCTCTCTTTTAGTGAACGAAGCTTGCTGTTTTCCTCTTGGGGGTGAACCTTTGCAGAAAACGTCAGGGTTACAAATCCCATCTGAATCCAACCCCAAGAAAGTGTTCACACTCAGGATGTGAAAGCGTAACCATGTGTGTGGTTAACGGACGAGCCTGGGCTCATTGGTTAACCTTCATGGTTACACGCAGGATCCTGGCATGTGTGGGGAGCTGGCTTAAAAGCTGGCTCCCGACACCCCAGCTCCTAAGGAGCTGCTTCCCCACCCTCCTCCATGCTGCTGCCTCTGTATTGGGGGGGGGAGCCACCTGCCTCTCCCCCCTGCATGTAACCATGTAACTACTGAAATTTTCAGCGGTTACATGTTTACTTGATTAAACGCATTTTAGCATCCCTAGTTCACACAACACTATGTGACCTGAGGCCCAGGCCATACAAATCCAAATTGCTTTTGTTTATACAGTTTGAGCTAGACCAAGGTCTCTTGTGTCAAACATGGATGGCTGAGTACAGGTTGGACCTCCCTGGTCCGGCACCCCTGGTCCGACCTGTCCTGAAGAAGGGAGTGTGCCAGACCAAGGGAGACCGGTCTCTCTGCTGACAGACTCTGGGCTCTCCCGTGATCTGTCAGCAAATTGCCAGGCTCCCCTGCCCCAGGCCACTGGGCTCCCAGCTCCTCAGCCAGCCCCAGGGCAACTGGGACTCCCCTGCCCCAAAGCTGCCTGACGTAGCTGCTGCAGGGCATCTGGGGCTCTGCTGCTCTGGGGCTCAGCTGCTCTGGGCTGCAGCCCTGAGGCTACCCTGAGTCGGCGCTCTCTGGTCCAGGGGCTCTCTGGCCTAGCAACGTCCTGCTGGACCACAGATGTTGCCGGACCAGAGAGTCCCGGACCAGAGAGGTTCAACCTGTAGTGGCATTTTTCCTAGACAAGTAGGAAATAATGAAGGTTCAAATAAGGTTGGGCGGCTATTGCTACTCAGCGTGTTATGTCTGCTCCAGCTTTCTAACAAACTTGATCATACCAGTTCAGTATTACAAAGTTTCTAGCACTGGTAAGGCCATAGTAAAATCCTGGGATCCAAACACCCCTGAAATTTGGGGTTAAGATCCAGATTCATATTCAAACATTGTAGGTGGCTTCCATTCTGAGGGTGATGTGTTTAGACCACTGGACTGGGACCCAGGAGATCTAGGTTCAGTTCTCCTCTCTAACACAGACTCTCCATGTGACCTCAGGGAAGTCTCTCTGGCCCAGAACCTCAAAGCCACTTAGAAATCAGTTTGAATTGGGCGTCTAAATACCTTTGAACCTTAATGTCTGGAGTCTCAGTTCCTCATCTTCCAAATGGGGAGAATAATACTTCCCGTGTCCCACCTTGTCTTACCTACACAGATCGTCAGCACTCCAGGGCAGGGACTGCCTCCGCTTCTGTGTTTATACTGCTGCTAGCACTTTGGGACGTGATCCATTTGGAGTGACTAAGCACAACTGTAACACTTCTACTAAGAATCTTGAAACCAAACCCCAGAGCTGAACACCACAAACTTTGGGGATGTTGAGGGTTGAACCCCAGCTCTGCATTCAGAGCTACCGTGTGTTGGAAATGCATAGTATGAAAATACAACCTTCTAGTCTGTTCCTTAACTCTCTTGCAGGAGCTGATCACTGCCTGGTACATTGGCTTCCTGTGCCTCATTCTGGCCTCTTTCCTGGTGTACTTGGCCGAGAAAGGAGAAAACGAGCACTTTGATACATACGCAGATGCGCTCTGGTGGGGCCTGGTGAGTAATTTCCACAAAGCAGCAGCTGCCGGCTATTAAAATGAAATGGCCATTAACCCCCCTCCTCTATCATGTATGTGAGGAATTGACTGATGGGCGTTTAGCTAGCATTAGCAGGAGATGGTTGCTGGCTACTTGGTTTAAATACTTTTCACAAATATGCCCCTTAGAGAAACTACGCTGTTTCATTCCATGAATTAGCCAGATTCTGGTCAGTTACAGAAGAGGCTCCTCTGGTCCTGGAACTAGGGAAGGAGGGTCTTGTCATTGCAACTTTGTCACCAGCTGGCTAATGTGAGAGTTTTAATGGGGTCCGGACGGGATCTGTGTTCAGCTCTGCCGATGGGAAGTTACTCATGATAAAATGAAATGGGGGTTGTAGGAGGTGCCACTCAGAGGCTCCTCACAGATGTCACCATGTAAGATGTGTGTCTGGAGAGGGTCGGGTTGGTCGTGGACATCAGTCATGTATGGTTCAAGGAAGCTTAGCACCATGTGGGGGGGGGGGAATGGAAAGAAAGGGATGGAATATGAACAAAATCAGGAAAGGAGAAGAATCAGACACTACACAATGTTCGACTATATTTGGAAATCACAGAATGGAGTGGCAATCTATTCAGATTAACCCTGCGCTGCCTAGTCTTGCAATATAAAACTAGCAGCATTGTCTAGTGCAGTGTTTCTTAAACTGTGTTCCGCGGCACACCAGTGTGCCACAGAGCAGTTGGAGGTGTGCTGCGGAGAACAACAGAATTCAAAATGGCCACCCTTAAAGGGGCAGGCAACCTTTTTTGTTTTTCTCAATAACTTTCCCTGGACCCTTTTTTGTCCTCAATAACTTCCCCCCAACCTATTTTTTCTTTCCTCAACAAAAAATCCTTAGTGTTCCTCATAAAAAAAAATTATTGTTTGGTTTTCCTCAGTCTTAAAAAGTTTAAGAAACACTGGGCTAATGACTTGAGCTGAGGAAAGAGCCAGGAACTCCTGCCTTCCGATCAAAATTCTGCATTAGCATAACTCATGGCCTTGGGCAAGCTTCTTAACTTCTCTGGGCCTCAGTGTTCTCACCTGTAAAATAGGGATAATGATGCGCTCGTATTTCATGGAGCCTGGAGTAGTTAACTAATTCTTCAATTACATGAAGGCAAGAGAGAGGAGACTATGACTCATTTTTGTGAACACTTCCAGCTGCCTAGAAGTGCTAAGTATTATTATCCATGTTCCTTCTGAGTTTGTGGCCTCAAGGGGGCTTGTCATCCTTTCTCTGTGTCATCCCTCAATTAATTTTCCTCACTTATAAGGGTCCCTTATGCCCCAGAATAACTGGGGTTATTCTGTAGGCAGCCTTGCCGGGATGTGATTTGCCTTCCAGCTTTGGTCCTCTACAATGAGTGCAATTCAGCAGAACCTAATTCATTCATGACTGGGGGACTCAGCGCAGTGATGGAATTGGGCCAATGGAAAAATTCCCATTGGCGTCAGTGGGCTTTGGCGTAGACTCCCCGTGAATAAGCAGCAAACCGTGGGCCAGAACGTGGAGGCGTTCACTGGCCTTCTGACTTCAGCTGCACATAAGAGTTGGACACAACTCTAGTCTTTAAAGGTGGGCGTCCAAGAGCTGTGTGAGAGAAGTTCTGCTGTCGTTATTCCGCCGGCATCTAAAAACTGCTACCTCCTGACCATGCCCATGCTGGCTTCCCACTGCAGCCAGCATGAAGCCACATGTACCCAACAAGTGTAGACAATGTCTTAGTGACTTCGCTGCCAAAGCCCCAGCATTTTGGAGAATCCCACTCAAGCACCAGTCCTGAACCACTGACAGTCCACGATGCCAGGCTTCAGAAAGGGATAAAAGCGCGCAATCACCCTACTTATGTATGTAGCAAGCACTAGACATCCGCAGTCCTTAAATACGCGCCAGCCAAGTTGGTGTTAGTTGTCTAACACGGGTGTGGGCAATAGTTTTTGACTGGGGGCCACTTCAGAAATGTTTGAAGTGGCCCCGGGCTGCCTCAGAAGGGGCGAGGCCTCAGGCAGAAGGGGCGGGGCCAGGACACTTCTGTGCATCCCACTCACAGACCCTGATTGGTCTGCGGGTGGGGAGCGCGTGAAGTCTTTTCCCCAGCCCCCCCCCCGAGAGAACCGCAAGTTGTTCTGAACCCCTGGTTGTGGGAGGAGACTTTGTGCACTTCCCCGCCCCCCCCCGTCACCCCTAGCTCAGTCATGGCTTGGGGGTGGGGGGGAAGCACACAAAATCTCCTCCCGCCCTTCCCCCTGTCCTGCATGGAGTGTGTGGTGCTTAGAAGCACTGTGCCCCTTGCAGGGTGGAAGGAGACTTCACATGCTTACCCCCCCGCCCCCAAGCCCTGATTGGGGGAGGGGGAGCGCACAAAGTCGCCTCTCGCCCTGCCCCCTTCCTGCAAGAGTTGACTGTAAGCTCTGCACTCTCTAGGCCCTGATTGGCCTGGGGGTAGAGGAGTGGCAGGGCCTCTGTGGGCTGGTTCAACCTGCTTGGTGGTCCAGATCCAGCCTGCCCACCCCTTTTGCCCACCTCTGGTCTTAACATCTCATGGGCTTCATGGAGGAAATCCTTCTTTTCAAAGGGCTCAGGACCGTGGCTTTCAGTGGTGGTACAGCCTTTGTACACTGTAGGTCAGGGGTGGGCAAGGTACCTCTTGTGGGCCAGATGCGTCTTGCTAAGCCACTGGATCTGGCCAGCAGACTCCCCTGCTGGGACCCTCAGACATGCAGCAGTACAGGGCTGCTCCATATAGCTCTCTACTGTGGGGGGCGGGGGAAGCTTTGTGTGATCTCCCCACCCCCAACCTAATCCTAAGCTCCTGTTGGCCGGAGACAACCAGCCAATAGGAACTGACCCCAGTCAATCTCTCAGCTCCTATTGGCTGAAAACAGCCAGTCAACAGGAGATGAAAGATTGGCCTTGGGGATGGGGGCAGCGGAAGCCTCCCCGCCCTCTGGGAGCTGAGAGCCACATGAAGGGAGCAGCATGCAGAGAGCCCAGTCTCTGTGTTGGGGGTGCTGCAGGGCCGCTGGCCAGGAGATGCTTAGGTAAGTGCCTCCAAGCCAGAGCCTGCCTCTGGCATCCCTGCTTCTCCCGCACCCCAACTCCCTCTCCCAGGTCACCATCCAACCCCTCTGCACCCCCCCCATGACCCAGGACACAACTCCCTCCCAGACCTTGCACCCCCTCCTACATCCTCCCCCAGGCCAGAATCCTCTTCTGCACCCAAACACCTTCCCAGACCCTACACCCGAATTCCCTGCCCCAGGTCACAACCCCCCCCTTCATGCAAACTCCTTCTCAGACCTCACAATATCTCCTGCACCCCTGTCCATTACCTCATGCACCCAACCTCTATTCTAGACCCCACATCTCCTCCACAGTAAAGTGCAGCCCTTGACCACTTTCGAAATCCTGAAGTGGCCCCCCACCAAAAATTATTCCCCACCCCTGCTGTAGGGTCACTGGGAATACTGAAGACACAATGGGTACATCTAGACTACATGGCTCCGTCAACGGAGACATGTAAAATAGTTTACTCGGCATAGTCAGTGAAGCGGGGATTTAAATAATCCCCGCTTCATTAAAAGAAACATGGCCGCCACGCTGTGCCGACGATCAGCTGATCCGGCACAGCGCGGCAGTCTAGACGGGGCGCGGTCGACAAGGGAAGCCTTTGTTGACCGTTTCGGTATGCCTCGTGAAACGAGGGTTACCAGAGCGGTCGACAAAGGCTTCCCTTGTCAACCGCGCCGCGTCTAGACTGCCGCGCTGTGCCGGATCAGCTGATCGTCGGCACAGCGTGGCGGCCATGTTTCTTTTAATGAAGCGGGGATTATTTAAATCCCCGCTTCATTGACTATGCCGAGTAAACTATTTTACATGTCTCCGTCGACGGAGCCATGTAGTCTAGACACACCCAATGCTTCTAGGAGCTCACACTGGGACGCTAAACACCATATCACTTCCTACCATGCACTCAGTTCCACCACCACAGTCGAGCCATATCTAACAGAGGTATTGAATTACTAAATGCACGTGGATCCTGTATTTTGATAAGCACCCGTTGGTGTTAATTATTTGTAATAATCCATCATAGTGCACCATTAAATGCACTGAAGTATATTTCGTAAAAGTACAGAGGTCTTAGTAATAGAATGCATTCAGTCGCAAAGTCTCTGTTGTTAAATCTTTGCTGACAAGTGCAGAGAGGACACTGCTGCTGTTTAGTTTTCCTTTGTGTGTGTGTGTGTGTGTGTGTGTGTGAGTGAATTATTGGATTAGCAGATAAACAAAGGGAGAATTAACGAGGTTCTAATCTACTTTGTCTATTGTTCTCCTGCTCCAACACTTTCTGGGAACCATTCTTAGCTTCAGTGCAAAGCTTGTTAAAACCTACAGACGGGCCTCCAACCCACATGCCAGATCTTAACAGCCCCAAGCTTTGGGAGGAATCAGCTGATCCAACACTGGGAAGAATGCTGGTAGTAAATTGCTTTCAAGTTCAGGCTTTCAAACGCATGTGTTAAAGTTAGGAAAACAAAGCGTGGTTGAACTAACTAGGGTTGCTAGATGGTTTAACCAAAAATACCGACCACTCCCTCCCCCCCCCAAAAAAAACAGGGAAAAAATTCTGTTGAGGGAGAAAAGAAAAGGGCGGGAGACCAAAGTTGTTGAGGAAAAAAAAAAGGACTCCAAGTTATTAAGCAAAAAAAAAAAAAAGTAAATAATAAAACAGCATGGCCCCTTTCAGAGTGCGTGCAGAGTCAGAATAGGGATAGGAACAGGGGAGAGGTTGAGCATTAAGACCCAGGGAAGGCATTGCTTCCCCTTGGTCTTTAGGCTTTTTGCCAGCGGCCATTTTGTTTTCTTGATCAAGCCAGAACGCAGCTTCCCTGCAGAACCAGGTAAGCAGGAGTCCGGGGGGCTGGGGACGTTGGGGGCCCGGGGCAGGGGGGGAGGCCGGGGGCTGGGCCCAGGTGCCGAGTGTGTCATAGAGTTGCCAGGTGTCTGGTATTTTCGCCTCCTGGCCGGGAAAAAAAATAAAAATATACCGGACATTTTAGGTGTCCGGTATTTTCTGAATTTTTTTACCGGCCAGGAGGCGAAAATACCAGACTGTCCAGGTCAATACCAGACACCTGGCAACCCTAGACCTAACTAGAAAACAATGAGAAAAATTCAAAGCCAGGTTTCGTACTCTTTCTTCCCCTCCAAGACAAATAGACTGCTGCACGTTGCAACACACTGCACCCCATGGGGACATGTCCCGCTTCTCACTGCTGTCAGCATGTCCCCTACACGTGTAAACAATGTCCAAGTCCTTCAGCATTTTGGAGAACCCCACCCAAGCTCCATCCCTGAACAATTGATAGTCTAAGACAGCAGCCTTCTTCCAAAGGGCTGGCAGAAAGGAATAAAAGCACACAATCAACCTAATTGTGTATGAAGCAAGCACTAGATAGCTTCAGTCCTTAAATATGCTCCAGCCAAGTCAGTGTTAGCTGGCTAACGGCTCATAGGTTTCGTAGCAGAAAATGTTCCTCGTACCAGTCTTTTCAAAGGCCTCAGGCTTTCAAGGGCATTGCGGCACTTGTACTATGGGATCACTGAGAATACTGAAGACACAATGCTGCCAGGAGCTCTTTATTGGTCTAACGGAGCTGCTCGAAAATGGGGGATAATACTGCAAATGCTTCATTGCATATTTTTTCCTGTCCATTTTTTCCACTGATATCCAAAATTGCAATGGAAATTTCCATTGAAAAATGTAGAGGCGTTGTACTGCCAAATAACCGGTCTTGCAGCTTTTGGTATTGCCCCTAGAGACTTATCCAGCCGTCCCGCCCAACCCTGCTTCAGCATTTCTCTTTGTGTCAGGTCTAAATGGGGATTTAACTCCCTGAGGGCTGGAAGTCAGGGAGCAGACAGCCACAGAAGGTTTGAAATGCGGGGATGACCCGCTAGCCTCACTGAAATCAATGGGAGTTTGTGCATTGACTTCAGTGAAGTCAGTGTTTCACCCCAGTTCCACATTTTGCAGCTTAGACCCATCTCTGGGTAAGAACAAACCTGAACTTTGTTCTGCCACTGAGGGTGGTCTTGCATCACCGAGGTGTGGGGGAGTCACTGGGTCCTGTACCCCATCCACAGCCAGATGTGACACTCAGCCAGCGGGTAGAACAGGAGGTTTATTAGTCGACAGGGACACAGCGTAGAACAGACTTGTCACCATGGAAACCAGAAGCAGTCAGTGCAATCCATCTTTGGGAGAGGGGGGCCCTGGCCCTCCCCCGGCTTCCTAATCCAGCTGAGACTGACCCACTCCCAGCAGCCTGGTCCCAGCCCCCCAGCTAGTCTCCTCCTCCGGCCTTTGTCCTGCTTTCCAGGCAAAAGATGTCACCTGATTGCATCCTCTCCTGGTTTCAGGTTACAAAGAACATCCGCTGTTGTGTACTGTGTATGTGTGGGAGGTTGTCACTCCAAAATTCCCATCATTATCTAGCCCAGTGTTTCTCAACCAGTGGTACAAGTACCCTTAGGGGTACTCGAGAGAAGTCTGGGGGGGGTACGTCAACACAACTGAAATTTGGAGAAAACTGAATTTTTGTTTTAAGTTTTACAGCGCTTTATTATTTTGGTACTTTTTGCACCCAAAAATGTCATCGCCCGCTCGGCTACGATTAAGTTGTTTAAACAAATGTGTTGCAATGGTAGAAAAAAAAGTGTGTGTCTGAAAACTGTAGGTACTGGGAGTACTTAATTTTTTTTAAAAAGGGGGGGTGCTTAAAAAAAAAAAGGTTGAGAAACACTGATCTAGGTATTGGTTCAGTGACCCGGGAAACTGAGGTACACACACATGGAGTCACTATAGGATAGTAGAAATCACATGCAACATAGCAAGGTGAATAAAACCCCCACTTTGTCACACCCTGAAATACCGAACAGTGGCTCTGGCACTGAAGGGGAATGGCATAGGACACAAGAGATACCGAAAATAAGTTTGTATCCAAGTCCAACCCTTCCTTTGTACATCTGCAACAACACTTTCTGTGATGGCGGAGTAATTGATCACATATTGCTTCGACTGTGAGTGCTTCAGGGCAAGGGGCCATCTCTTTGTACAGCACCTAGCACACAGGGGTCCTAGCCTGTAGTTACTTCTTCAGCAAAATCAGTCACAGCATGGACAGAGGTCTGAATCCAGACTCCAAATGCAAGAAGCACCCCCAGCTTTTGGGAAGTGTTTGGGTTCTTTTCTGGATCTGAACGTAGTGGCTCTGGCCTAGCTAACTCCCTGTTACAATCTGTACAGTAGCATCTCAGTGACTATGAAATAAAGCTGTTTTCAAGTGTGTTTCAATATAAATCAACCATTAGGATGCATTTTGCAAAGTGTTAGGTCTAAATAGCATCTGAGAGAAGGAGCTGGCAGTGCTTATGTCTAGGAAATGCCACCGATTATATTTTTCTTCCTTTAAAAATGAGCGTGTTTTAAGTGAATGTGCAGGAGGCTTCCTTAGTCCCAGTGCTGTTTGAACCCTCCGAGGCAGCTGTGCCCAGAGCACTTGAGGAGGAGGGGCACAGTTCAAGTTCAGAGGGACACGTGGGAGTGCTGCTTGCAGAGGCTGGGAGATGTTTTGGGTCAGCGCATTCCTGTTTGCTCCACCCTCTCCTGGCTTGCTCTGTCCACTTCGGACCGCCGGGGTTGCAACCTTCTGTGACCCTGCCCAGGGTGGATTTTCCATAGCTGAAGGCCACCAGCCTGTTTCCCCGTCCTTTGCCAGCCGAATCTGCGCTGCAAAGCTGTACCTGTCTCTCCTCCAGCATTCGAGTGCTCCAGGGTATCTTTGCAAATCTCCCATGGCACACGACCCCGCCAGCACCCTGCCTCTTGCTTGGAATAGTGTAGTAAGATCGGGACAAGAAATTTGTGAATCAGGCTGTATTATGCAGCAGTAATTTGTACCTTCAGGGTACTGTGCTCTTCTAAAATTGGAAAGGAAACCAGTTAATAGGCACTGCTGGAAAGGGTTAGGAATAAACAGTTTCAGACCTTTCAGCATGGAAATATCCCTGCCTCGTTTGAAAGGGCCTTGGCGGAAATGCTTCATGTGGGTTTGGGGAATGCTGTGTTATTGTTCTCCGTCCAGAAGGAGCCATTCCGTCTCCTACATGGGCGCTTTGGATTAACATGCATAAGCCAAAGCAGTGATGTGTATTCAGCTGTCGAATGAGAGAAGCTGCCTGTTGTGAGGGGCTGCAGTAGAAGCTTGTACCCTTCATTGCAGCATGCAGGAAGGATGGCCTAGTGGTTATCACACGGGACTGGGAATCAGAGGCTCTGGTTTCAGTGTCACAGACTCCCTGTGTAAACGTAGGCAAGCTAAGCTGGCCCGAAGGAGCGCTAGAGTTGATGTAAACTTTGCACCGTTCTGTGGATTCCCTCCCTCTGATCACAGGGGCTCTGGGACAGACTCGGTGTGGTCCAGAGAATGAAGAGTCAGAGTGTGGTGGAAGGAGGCATGGCTGGGGAGACCCATGTCTGTGGACTTATGCCCTATTCATGGCACTAGGGCAGCCCCATAGTAGGGGAG
Source organism: Pelochelys cantorii (assembly GCA_032595735.1). Classification (NCBI taxonomy): domain Eukaryota; kingdom Metazoa; phylum Chordata; order Testudines; family Trionychidae; genus Pelochelys; species Pelochelys cantorii. Next base: position 30,026,659 of record CM064343.1, on the reverse strand, counting down.
GATCAAGCTGCTGCCTGGGAAGGATGAAATCTGGCCTTCTGAAAAGATTTCCCTCCTGTGACACGGGGATGGTTGTATATGGAGGTTCCTGATGAAACATCCACTGATCCGGGGGAGGGCCCGAAGCAGGTGATGCTCCAAGTGCCAAGACAGATGGCAAAAGGCCTCTGAAATTGCCTTGGCAAGATGCCGTTCCCCCCTGTTGGGCAGAGAATCTGTGACCGCAAGTTGTTGATGGTAGCTGGCTGTTTGCGTGCAGCAGCCATTGTGCTAAGGGTGGATGTGTAGATACAAGCACCAAGAATTTGTGACACTGCTGTGAGTGACTATAGAAATGCAGGGGTGGAAGGGAACCTTGAGAGGCCGTGGGATTAGGGATACCTAGATGACCGAGGCACGGTTGAGCATATCTAGGTCTCCCATGACAGATATTTGTCTAACCTGTTCTTAAAACACCTCCAGTGATGGGGAGTCCATAACTGGATAATAACCAGTCCAGAGCTTAACTATCTCCTTAGTTATAAATTTCTAATAACTAATCTATATCTTCCATGTTGCAAAGCTGATTACTTCTTGTCCTGCTCTTGACAGACATGGAGAACAATTGTTTGCTGTCCATTTTACATGTTGGAAGACTGTTGTCGTGTCTCGACTGAACCTTCTGTTCTCTAGACTAAACAGGCCCAATTGTTCCAACCAGTTTTTCAGTTCTTCTAAACCAGTTTCCATGGTGCTACTGCACAGACAAAGCAGTCGGAGGAACTTTGCACTGCCCTGTGCCATCAGTGAGCTAAGTACTCAGCAACGTGGCTCGGTTGCTATAGAGAACATAAAAGACCTTGTAAATGTCTCTGCTAGGTTCCAACACCACTGTACATACGTACAGCTATAGGAATAGCCCTAATCTATGTTACTATATATTTTAGAAATGTGTGTCTGTCCATCTGTGAGTCTGTTTGTTCAAGAACTGCTCCTAAATGGTAAGAGCTAGGACTACCAAATTTGATATGCAGCTTCCTCTTATAGCTTCAAGTAAGATCCAGGTTTGGTTGTGCCAGGACAATGGGATGTGCCTGGAACTCGATTGTTTCTCATAAAATGGAAAGGGAGGGAGCTGGTATGAGGGACAGTCATACTATAGAATGACCACAGGGGGGCAGCAAGGGGCCAGAGATGTAGACTGGGACAGCTATAACCCCATTTGGTCAGCAGGAGGCAAGGATTGAGAAAGGGGCAGCTATCTACTATATATTTCAGAGAGTTTGTCTGTTTGCATATCTGTTTGTGGGTCTTTCTGTCCCCTAGGCAGGAGACATGCACCCCTTCACTGGCTGCGCCAACTGCAGCAGCCACGGAGAGGTGTTTCTCACTTGGCCCCAAGCTGCTGCGGTGAGAGAGGGCTGTGGTTGTCTTCTCTCCCCAGGGCATCCTGCAAACTGACCCTCTCTTTCCCAGCCCTACCCCAGAGCAATGATTTAAATGAAGAAAAACAGATCTTATTCGAGTGAAGGAGCGTCGCTGGGTAAATCTTCTAGTGATGACTAAGATAGAGATGTATCCTGTGGAAAGGTAGCATGCTGGAAGCTGGACTAGGAATAACCGGGGAAGGAGAGATTGTGCTGAAGAGAAAATTGTGTTCAGCTGTTGTTTCACTTTCCAGTATAAGCCCGGGAGTGAACCAGCTTTGATTCTTTCTTTCCTCAGATTACACTCACCACCATCGGCTATGGGGACAAGTATCCGCAGACCTGGAATGGACGTCTCCTGGCGGCAACTTTCACCCTCATTGGTGTCTCCTTTTTTGCCCTCCCTGCTGTGAGTAAGCGCCCAGACTTAACCGTAAAAGCAGAACATGATCTTTTTTCCAGACAGTCCTGCTTACGTGCACTGGGGCTGCCGTCTCGCCTGTACGGCTCTCTCCAGTTTTTTTTTTTTTTTGAGGATGTTGCTGACCTTGCAGACATTCAATTCCTTATTGCAGGGAAAGGATTTCAGCTCAATGGCCAAATCCCAGTATTGCCAGCACCTCGTGTTCAAAACTGATGAGTCAGGCCCCCTGAGGCCGCTCTATACAGTCACGAGATTGAAAAGATACATTGTGGGATCCATTTTCCTTTCCTTTCTGGTTTTCTAATGTGCAGTGTTTGCACCGTTGAGTTTTCCTTTGCAACCATGAAAGCTACAAACTTTTTTTTTCCCCCAAGAAAAGTTGAGCCTCACATAATCACATGAATCCAGGAACGGGAGTTATAAGAAAAACATCAAATGTTGAGAGACTTGTGGTAAAGTCCAGGGATGTGAATGGATGATGCTTACTGAGTACCTGATAACAGGTACTTGGAGCAGACCCTTGCCTGTGGCCCGCTGCTCCACCCCCATGGGGGGTTGGGACCTGGCTGCCCCATGCATGGGGGAGGGGCAAGAGCAGCAGCACTGTGCATAGAGGGGGGAGCAGGAGCTGGCAGCCCCACCAGCTGGGGGCTGCTCCAACCAGGCTGGAGCATTCCCCCCTGGAATCCTGGTTAACCGGTTAAACCAAGGGTATAACCGGTGAACTGATTCACTGGGATTTTACCTCCCTAGTAAAGTCATGAGAGTTGGCAACACTGATTTAACCCAAAGAGCGGCAGGATGCCTGAGATGCCCATGGATGGAAGTGAGCACTAAAAGATTAGAACTGCTCCATCTTTTGCATGGATAAAATCCATAGAGCCGGATTCTGAGCTGTCATAAATCAGTGTCGCTCCATTGATTTACACCAGCAAAGGATCTGTTCCAAGGATGATGCATGAAAGGAGTTTTTAATTAATCCTTGTTTATGAGAGAGGAAGGGTTCAAAGGAACAACCCTTGCCCACAGGAGGAGAGCTTTCATAATTAGTTGCACCGAAGCCCTTGAGATTAGCGTTCAGGTGCTAAGCACCTGTAACTGGAGCCAGAGTTTCCAATAACCTCAACTCCCATTCTGACCCCTCAGACAGGGCCAGATTTTCCAAATGTTCTGAGTTCCTGTTAACTTCAAGGCTTTATTAAAATACTCCAAGCTCTCTGGGTCCTAGTTGTAGGGGCAAAGTGCTTTTGAAAGTTTGGTCTTGGTCTTTTTTTGTTTGTTTCCTGACACCAAACATGGCATTTCAGGGAACATGAAAACAACCATATAATCCTGCAGTCCATTCAGGCTTACGTCTCTGTAGACTGGAAACAATCACAGAAAAATAGCTCAGCCACAATAGTGTAATATGTTTCATACTACTCCGGCGCATTGCTGTATTCTGGCTCCCCAAAAGTCCTTTGTCTCAACACAGAGGAGCAACATGAGAGACACCGCTCTTCTTACTGACTGGCTTCCATAGATATGAATGGATAAGGCTCACGGTGGGAATTAGAGGACAGGATAAACATTCTGTATTGTGCACTGCAAAAGAAATTAAAAAAATGTGGATAACTGAAACTTTTGGCCTTGATTTTGGTCCGCCAAATGGTCACAACACAGTGCGAGTGCCGTTTGCCTTTTCTGGGCCAAGGCGATGATTGGCTTAAGCTACCACAGTCAATGTTGCAAAGGGTTGGGAGTTGATTGCAGAACACTGCTTTTTTTTTTTTCCTTGGTGGGGATAATTGACAGAACTGCAGCATTTTATTGCAGCACTTGAGAGAAGGAAAACATTTACCCCCAGACTCCATATCGCTCAGTCATAGCATCCGATAGCGGGTAGAACTTATTAGCTTAGGGATAGGGGAGGTACAAGATGCTCTTAATGAGACAGAAAATGAGAAGAGAACAAAACTCTACTCTGTGTTGATTAGGCCTCAAAATTGGAGTATTGTGTCTAGTTCTGGGCATCTTTCAAGAAGGATGTGGAGAAATTGGAGAAGGGCCAGAGAAGAGCAACAAAAATTAGTAAAGGTCTAGAGGAACATGACCTAAGAGGGAAGACTGAAAGAACTGGGCTTGCTTGGTGTGGAAAGGAGACAACTGAGCGGGGACATAATAGCAGTTTTCAAGTATCTAAAAGGGTGTTACCAGGAGGAGGAACAAAAATTGTTCTTGTTGGTTTCTGAGGATAGTACAAGAAGCAATGGGCTTACATTGCAGCAAGGGAGGTTTAGGTTGGACATTCGGAAAAACTTCCTACCTGCCAGGATGGTTAAACACTGGAATAAATTGCCTAGGGAGGTTGTGGAATCTCCATCACTGGAGATACTTAAGAGCAGGTTGGATAGGCATCTATCGGGGATGATTTAGATGGTGCTTGGTCCTGCCGTGAGGGCAGAGGACTGGACTTGATCTCTCGAGTCCCTTCCAGTTCTAGTGTTCTATGATTCTAAGAGAGAGCTGTCAGGGTAGGGCTATTACAGACACAACCTTTTAGAACAAGGCTAATGTATAGATGACTCCAGATGGTCTTGTTCTTTCTTCCAGGGCATTTTGGGTTCTGGCTTTGCGCTGAAGGTTCAAGAACAGCATCGACAGAAGCACTTTGAGAAGAGGCGAAACCCTGCAGCTGGCCTGATTCAGGTTAGCACTGATAGAGATTCGCTGCATGATCTCCCGTGATGTCCGCTGCTGCTCTGTATTGACAGACATTCCTGCCCAGCGATGACAGTCCAGGGTGGCTGGGTGTTTGAGTGTGTTACACTTACACATTGGAAACAATTCCTGGCTACAAATATACTGATGATACCAAGGAGCTGTGTCTGCCTGGAGGGTTCCAGAAGAATTGCTTCTGATTAACTCTTTGTCTTTAAATAAGGGAAATCTTGTTATGCTTGTGGAAGTGAGAGGCTTCCTTTGTGGCCAGGCAAGGCATAGTGCAGGGAAGTGCTGTGATGTTCTCTCCACCTCGCTCTTTCCCTGCTCTCCTGGACCCTGGAAATCATGCCAAGGGTTTGGCAGGAAGTGAATATGAGTTTGCTCTGGGCTAAGCTGGGGTTACCATACTCAGTCCCCATCTGGCCTATCCCACAGTTGGCTTGACTGGCCAGATCTTCAGTTCCTGCTCTGGCTGCTTTCCGCTGCCTCAGCCAGAGCCTCTACTTGGACAGCTGACGAGTCCAGCTGCCAACGAGGCTCCACACCACCTGCACGTTGGGGGCAGGGAGGGGCTGTGCCATGATTGTGGTGAAGTGACCAGAACTCCGCGTAATCTTCACCCGTTGCAGTGGTCCCTGTGGGACCATTTTTGGCCCCCAGCCAGTCCAGAATTGGGGAACAAAAAGGTGCATGAAAGCCACCTCCTCTCCACCCCCTGTCAAATCAGCTGATGGTCCAGTCCTGTGTCTTCAGTGCTGAATGACCAGTGTAAAAAACCCACTTTGCCTCCTCCAGGAAGGGATGCGGTTTCTCAGGGGAGTGTTTGAAAGCCAGGCCAGGGCAAAGTAAAGCGTTTCAATGGCACCTTCCTCGCATTATAGGTCTTCTTTATTAGGGCCACCTCTATACTCCAGAGGTCAATCTTCTGGTGTTCGATTTAGCAGGTCTAGTATAGACCTGTAAATTGAACACTCAGGGCAGTTCCGGCCAGCATCTGTGGGGACACCGCCATGCCCAGCTTGAGGTAAACTGACTCCAGCTATGTAGAATGTGTAGCTGGAGCTGCGTGCCTTAAGTCGACCTTCCAGGTCTAGTGTAGACCTGGCCTGAGGGCCTTGTCTAATTCCCAGGGAAGTCAATGGATGTCTTTCCATTGACTTCCTTGTACTGTGGATCAGATCCTAACTCTCATTCTAACCAGCCTCCTAAGAAGGAACACAAGTGTCTGTCTACACGGCAAAAAAAAGACTCATGGGAGTGAATCTCAGGGTTTGAGTCAACTGAAGGAGCTCTGGGCGGTCAGGGCAAAAAATAGCAGTATAAATGTTCCGGGCTGGAGTCTGGGCTATGAAACCCAGCAATCCTGAGCCCACCGTTCTTTTTAGCTCTGTTCTATGAGTCTTCTGAGCCAAAATCAGTTAATCCACGCTCTTGAGTTTTGCTGCTGCAGGGTGTTTATTTGCAGCAAAGTGTTTAAGTGCAGACATACCCTTTATTCTTACACCGAAGAGTACCACTAAGGTACGAAATAGTGCTAGTGACACTTTTTAAGAACGTTATCAGTGGGAAATGAACTCAAGGAAGCAGCATCTGGCTGACAGGCGAGGGACCTTTATAATAAACCCTCTCAGATTAATTGTTTCCGATTCAGTGTTCTTTGAGACTCTCTGGAGGAGGAGAAAGGAAGGTGGCATTTTGAGGCAGCTCAAAAGGTGCTAGACGGAGGCCCTGAAAATAAATGCCAGGAAATCATTTGCAGGATGACAGCAGATGCTGTCAGCCAGATGGGGGGGTGGGAGGGAGGAGGGGAGAAAAGACACACAATCCAAGCAGATTTAGTTAATACATAATGCAGGCACGTTAATTAATTCATCCTGTTTTCCCCCAGTTGCTTTTATGCAGAAAGAAAATTTATATGAATACGATGCTGCAATTGGGAGTATTTTTTTCATGGAACCAGATGTCTGTGCCTAAGGCACTAGTGCCGTCTAAATAATAGTCTGCTATTGGAGCAACAAAGCCATCTCCAAGGTCTTCCAGGCTACTGAGGATGTCTACACTGCACGTTTATTTCAAAATAAGCTATTCTGGAATAGTTATTCCAAAATAGCTTATTTCGAAATAGCACATCTACACTGCAGGGAGGCCTCAAAATCAGTCTGAGGCAGGCTTCCCTAATGTAAACGTGCTGTCTCCATTTAGAACCCCAGGAGGCACTGGGGAGGAATCACTTAGAATGGCCCTGGGGAGGGGCTATTTCGAAATAGGAGCAGTGGAGCGTCTATACATGCCTTGTTTCGAAATAGCTTTTTCGGAATAGGCGTTATTCCTCGTAGAATGAGGTTTACAGATTTCGGAGTAAGCCATCTGTTATTTCGAAATAATGGAATGGCTGTGTAGACACATTGTTATTTCAGAATAATGCTAGTTATCTCGAAATAACGGTGCAGTGTTGACGCACCCTGAGAGACCCTGTTCTTTATAAATAAAACTCATCAGAGTAGGAACCCAGTGAGAGATGCTGGTTCAAATCTGAGGGTCTGATTCAGATCTCAGAGTCACGTAAATCAGGTGTAGCAGCTGTAGCAGCGCTGTTGGAGTTGATGGAGATGCAGACATGCCAATTTCAGATCAGCATGAGACCCAAAAGGCATGTCTGCGCTACAGGAAAGATCGACCCTCCAGAGGTCGATCTTCCAGCGTTCGATTTAGTAGGTCTAGTGTAGACCCCGCAATCGAATGCTGAGGGCAGCCCCTGCAAGCGTCCAGTACACCTCATTCTGCGAGAAGTAAGGGAAGCTGATGGGAGTTTGTGCTTCCGTTGGCCTCCTGCAGTGTAGACGCTGCCATGGCTCAGCTTGAGGTAAGCTGAATCCACCTACGTGTTTTGCATACCTTAAGCTGACCTTCCTGGTCTAGTGTAGACCAGGCATAAGAGTGGATCTGTGGACAGACTGAATCCTTGGAATTAGGCAGCAGAGAAGCTTTCAGCTAGTAGGCTGAACAGCTGGTGCACCACGATCATGATCATGATGCCATTCTTTGAGACGCTTGATGGTCACATTTTCAGAGGTGCAGGACATCCACGGCTCCAGTTTGTAGGCACCAGGGCCTCTCACCATCACCTTTTAAGACTTGTTCATTTTGTGTTAAATGTAGCCGGCCAAAAATCGAGGGCAGCATTTTCAGAGGTGGGTGCCATGCACCAGGGATACATTTGCCATTTTAAACTGTTCACTGACTGGCGGCACCGGTCATTACTGTGCATATCCTATCGCAAAGAGATCTGGTCATCTCTTTTTAAAACCTTGGTCTGAGTCCGGAGGAGAATTCACTGGCTAGCGCTTTGGGCCTGTGACGAATCTGCTGATCGTGCTTCTCTTGCTGTGGATTGAGGGTTGGGATGGGAAGGACCGTTATAGGTTAGTTGTTTTTCACTCACATGTACAGTTGCCTTCTCCACAGGCTGCTTGGAGATTCTACGCCACCAGCCTCTCTCGGACGGACCTGCACTCTACCTGGCAGTACTATGAACGGACAGTCACCGTTCCCATGTACAGGTACCTGCTTTCAACTCCTCCTTACAGGTTCCTGCTTCGTGGTGCCCATGACTCCATCCAGCCCATTCATATGTTATGTTCATTGAAAACTATTTTTTCTTAATTTAATTTCAAAACCTTGCAAGAGCAGGTGTAATTTTAAGTTTGTTTTTTTGTGTTGTATTTTTTTGCTTTATTTTCATGTCCATTGTATTAATTTTCTTTTCTTTTGTGTGTGTTGTTGTTTTCACCTTTGTTCCTCGGCATCCATTGGTAGTTGCATTGTGTTGTGACAGTTGCTACAGCAGTGTGTGAAGACCTCCTCCAGAGCAGCCTTGGCAAGTAGGTAAATGCGTCTGTTGCCCTGCCATGCAGATCTGAGTGCTGAGTTGCATTGTGTCGTTGTACAGATTCTAATGCAGGGGTGGGCAATAATTTTTGCAAAATTCATGAGTTCTGGTACATGGTCACAGACCACATCCGGGGTCACCTGGAAGGGGCAGGTCCTCGGCCAGAAGAAGTGGGGCTAGGGACTAGCCTCCCCCCAGCGTTACCTAGCCAGGATGCTTTGCATCGAAAAAGCAGCAAAGGACTCGCAGCTCCCGGCCCTGCCGCTACCGTGTTGCCTGGCTGCTGCCCCGGGTTGCAGTGACTGTTTAAAAGTCTCATGGCTCTGACCCTGCCAGGGTAGCACTGCAACCGTGAGCCATTGAAATAGGATCCTGCTGCCTGAGCCACCTCCTGGAAATTCAGTGGCACGGGCAGCAGGACATAAATAGTAAGCGGCCAGATGCAGTTCAGGGGCTGGATCAAATTGTTAGGTGGGCTCGATCTGGCCTCTGGGCTGCATCTTGCCCAGCCCTGTTTTAATGGTCCTTCTGCCTTTCAGCAGACTTCTGCTCTCATCCTTTGGTGGCTCCTGCCATTCTCCCATGGTGCAGCACTTTGGTCGTGCTGCCTCGAGTGGTGATTGGCTTTCACGTGGTCTGCCTCCTCCTCTGAGTCCACTGGGGCTAGTGGGGTATAGAGAAGATGAGGCCCCAGGGCAGCCAAGTTGGTATTTAGTGTAGTAGTTCTCTTGTGAGTCAGAAACTAAACCGCGCGCACCGCTCTGTCTGGGGTCTGAATGAGTCCAAGCCTCCTCGGCTCTGTCCCCTCAAATCCTGAGGCCGGGCGAATGCCTGCAGGAGGAGGGAAACCCGCAGTCAGGCGGTTGTGGCAGGAAAGACTCTTCATGGCCGCCTTTCCTGCAAGCGGCCACTTTCTGACGGGGACTGCACCAGGGAGACGGTGCTCCGAGCCCGAAACCCACATTTGTCTCTGTGGCCTTGGAGAACCGTGTCTGTCAGAGTGTCAGCGAAGGATGTCAGTAGGCAGGCCTGCTACTGCCTCAGTGAGATCTCTGGCATCTCCGAGAGGAGGGCAGCAGAAAAGTGTGTCCCCTAACAACCCGCTTGCGTGTCCAGGCATCTTCCATAGCTCTTCTGCCAGGGGGTACAGCGCTTATGGAAGACCTGAGGCATGGCTCAGCCTATCAGACGCCTGCGGATAAGTTTGACGTCCCAGCTTTCCCAGTATCAGACCCCTAGGAGAAATGGCTGGGGTTTGTAACAGCTCTTTCTGCAGCCTGAACTGCCCCTCAGCTCTCACGGGGCCGGGGGGAGGAGAGGAAGCCCAGGCTGCCAAGAGCCCAGCATCTTGTGCGACGCGCTCACCCCTGACAGAGCCACCGTGCGATGACTCAGCCCCACTGGCTCCCCGTGCACGTCCAGCAGGGCTGCGGGTGCTTTGCCTGGCAGTTGGAAGCTGTTGTGGGGTCTGCTCTCCAGACAGCCCCTCTGCTCCCCATGCTGAGTCCAGGGAGGGGGGGGCAATTGGCAGGGACTGAAGGTGCTGGGCTCAAAGGGCACCATTCTGTCCCAGCCAGCTCCCACTTATCCCCTCAGGATTGAGGTAACTCCATCTGTCCCCACTCAGCCCCCTAGCCGCTCCTCATCTCTAATCCATACCCCCATCTTCCCCTCACCCACCAGCCTTCCCCTCACTCACGCTCCAAACAGGCCCCATCCCTCCCTTCACAATCCCCGGACAGTGTCACCTCCCCTACAGCCCACAGCACTCGCAGCTCCTGGTCCTGCTGCTACCATGTTGCCTGTCTGCGGTCGCTGTGGCTGTTTAAAAGGCTTGTGGCTCCGACTTGCCAGTCTCTCTGCAGCCTCCAGCGAGCGGACACACGAATCCTCAATCCTCACCCCACTGGCAGGCAGCGCCCGGGCCAGATCTCCCTCGCCCCACAGGGGGAAATGGCCCCTCCCTCCCACCCGGAGCGCCTCCGCACAAGTGGGAATGACCGAAGAGCAGGGAGAAATAAACGGGACTTGTGTGGTGGGACAGTGGCTGCCGCCTTTTAATGGCATCCGTGTTGGTCTGGCATTGTTTAAATGGAACGACCGCTTGCTGACACGAAGGCAGCATGGGACACGTCAGTAACCCTCGGTAAAGTGAGGCTAGCTGGGGCGTGGAACTCCCTTCCGGCTGGGACTTGCTGGAATTCCCACGGAAAACCCTAGGAGGTCGCCAGGGTGAGGCAACCGACTCTGATGAGCTGGAACTCGCAATAGTAAGGCGCTTTTTCCGCAGTCCCTCTCCGTCCTCTGGTGAAACAGATTGTGCTCCCCCGCCGGCATACTCCACAATATGGCAGTGCCAAGAAGTGGGGGCATGCGGAGTTCCCTTGGTGCTAAAAATAGAAACGAGCGTCAAGTTACGCACCCACGGCTTAGCGTGCCCTGCCCAGTATCTCCACGGTAGGAATGGAATGACGGTGCCAGCCCTTGTCTTGTCAGTCTGCACTGGGCACTGAGACAGCTCCGGGATTTCCTATTTGCCCCATGTGAGAATATCCTAGTCCAGTATTGGCACTGTCGGTCTGTGACCTGGGAGGACCTGTCAGACAGAAGAGGTGTCTCTTAGAAATCAACCTGGTTTCTCTTCTTCACGGTGCATGTTGGAATCAAAGCCGATAATCCAGATATGTTTCCTAGGGCAGGTGGGCCTATCAGAGACCCTGCAGCCAGTGTGTTAATTCATTTTAAAAGTCCACTGGAAGTCACATTACTATAATGGTCAGCAAGTGTTGCATTGGATTTATTCCCATGCTTGTTTCCTTTAGCTGAAGACATTTATGAACCCACTTGAGCATTTTATTTTAAAAACAAGTTTCCTGAAAGCCTCACGCTCATTCATGGAGTCTCCCTCACGCTATTTGTCCTCCCTTCTCCTTGCCTTTAATTGAGGTTAAATGGGATCAGATCCAATGCTCTCACCCTCGCTGATAATCACATCCATCGTGGTCCAGGAATGCACCACTATTGATTTCAGTGGGCTATAGATCAGGCTTGAAAGAATAAGCCGATCAACATACAGTGAAACCCTAGTCAATGACTATTTGCTGAAGCAAATGTTCAAATCGTTGCATCGTGCAGCCCAAAAGCTAAGATTCAGGTGGAAAGCTAATCTGGTCAGTGAAATAAAGACTTTTGGGATGCACTGAATTGCCATTTAGCCTATGAGAGAGCAGAGCCATTTTAAATAAAAACCCATTAAGGATGAGCGTCCGTCATGGTGAGTGGGGACGGGGGTGGGGAGAGGGGACTGATTAAGGCAATGAGGCATTGTTTGAGGGACCAGATAACAGCATAACCTCTGGTTCTCAGAGGAGGTTTCCCCACTCATCCTGCACATGCTGGCCAAGAGGGCGGAGTTGGAGGTCACAAAGGGTTGGGGACCTTGGAATATGTGGATTTACTGACTCTCACACTCCTCACAAATGGCGGCCATTATTTCATCCACTGAGGGGAAGCCCAGTGCATTTAAATGGGTAGGGGAGGGCAGAATTTGTCTCCGATTTGCTTCCTTTTCCCACCAAACTCCACCTGCATAAAAGCTGATTATTGGACTGTAGTCAGGTGTGGTGACTGTCACCCAAAGGGTAAAAACAAAACCATGTCGCTCCAACATGTTTAATATGGCCTAAGTCACCTGGTTTGGAGCCAGATCGGATGAACGCCCCCAAATGGCAGGTCAGCATGTGTAGGCATTTGGTATGCATCCTTATTAATGCTTAACAGGTTTTGATTGCAGCACAGTTTTGAAATGTAGCAGTACTGTCATTCGTGTGAAGTCTATAACACCGTAATCCAGGGCAGTATCCCTTGGCGGGAGGTTTTACCCATGAGACTGGGAGCCGGGACAGCAGAGTTCTGTTCTCAGCACTGTCACTGGTGTTGGAGAAGTCAGTTACTCACCAGCAACTTTTTCACAACAAAATCCCCCTGGCTGTAAATGGAGCTCATAATACCTGGTCTCAGAGGGATGTCAGGAGTATTAATACTATTTGCAAACCATCAAGCAGAGAGCCTCTTATTCCAGCTGCTAAATTTACATATGCAGAGCTGTGCCAGGGCAGTGACATTTAACCCAAGTGGCCATGATGTAAATAAACCACCCACTTGCTGCTGCATCATGTGCCCTAAATGCTGGATAAAAAGCGGCTGAGCCTTGGTACGTCTAGACTTGGGAGTTCATAGCCCCGGCTCCCCTTGTCACATCGGTTATTAAAGTTAAAAAAAATTGCTTGAGCCCTGGCACCTAATTTTTGGAGGCCTAGCATCTCTTTGATCGTCAGGTGAGCCCTGAGTGCCTGTGTTACTCATCCGACATGGGACAGCCTCTGACATTCAGGGTACATCTAGACTGCAGGCTTCTTTCAAAAGAAGCTTTTTTGAAAGAGATTTTCCAAAAAAACTTCTTCTGAAAGAGAGCATCCACACTGCAGAAGTGCATCGAAAAAGTGATCTGCTTTTTCGAAAGAGTGTGTCCACACTCATCGGACACTCTCTTGCATGTAAGCTGTGATTATTATGGGCGGAATGGCCACCAGGGCACCTGTGCTTTTTCCTCTTTCCTCTTCTTCCGAAAAAACTCCCTCTTCCCCGTCCACACACACCTTTTTCCAAAAGAGCTCTTTCGGAAAAGACATCTTCTTAGTAGAATGATGTTTACCAACGTTGGAAAAACACCTGCGTTCTTTTGATTTTCTTTTGAAAGAATGCGATTGCAATGTGGACGTAGGTGAAGTTTTTCGGAAAAATGGCTGTTTTTCTGAAAAAACCCCTGTAATATAGACACACCCTCACATGGATGCTGCACTGATCTATCAGCAGCCTTCTGCAGTGAATGAGTTAATGTGCCAGGTTCACTCTATAATATGTTACCTCCCATGTCTGGAAATTTCAGGCTAAGCTCAGTACAAATAGCTTTTATTCCCCGCTCCCTTTAAAACGAGGGGGGTTAACTTTATGTTCTGGCTGCAGCTTTCATCACACCCAGAGGTAAAGGGTCCATTCTGTCCTCTTCTACCCATTTCCCCAAGGAATTCGTATGTTATTTCAAACTGGCGACTGCAGTCAGCCGTGCCACACCACATGGTGTGAAATGACACCGGCCAGCCCTGCCAGAGGTTACCTCGGCTGTGGTCCAGCAGATGAATACATCTGGTTTGGAAGTGGGTAGGGGGAGTCACGATGTTTTCCTCCACCAGATAACAATGTTGCGGTGACTGGTACGTTGGCACAAAGCAGGTATGTTGGCATTGACGCATCTTTTGCCCACACGGTACTGCTTCTTCCACACGAAGTGGCTGTCAGCAGGAGCCCTGTGACACTGGCTTATATGTCTTTTTGACTTTGCTCCCCCAAAGATGGATTGTTTCATGCTGGAAAATTGTTTACATGCCCCAGGAGGAACATCAGCTTTCTCCGGAAGCTCATTGCAATGCCCTGCTGCAGTAGAGTTAGGCTCTCTTCTTTTGGGAGGATATTTTACTCCCATAGGGAAATTGACACTCAAAGTATGTCAGTACCAAAGTTTAAATAAATAAAACACGCGGAACATCTGGCTACATACCAATATTGAATCTGCATAGAAAAACACATTGTAATGGGCACTTATGCATGTGCATACTTACCCACCTAGATGTTAGAAACTTCCTTCATCACCACCAGTTATTACAATATCCAGTGGTCAATGTGCATTGTCATTCATAGGGTATAAATCAATGGCCTCTAGAGATATGTTTATGGTATGGAATTGCTGTGGGTCCTCTGAATCTCATTTCCAGACACATTGAACCCCAGAGCTTCTAAAGAACTTCATTGGTCAGCATTGCAGACTGAGGAGATCATGTGATTCCCAGAAAAAGCCACAGGTTTTTGTTGATAGAACCTCTGAGTGTAATGATTCTCTCAGCAAATGTCAAAGTTTGCTTGGAGGTTTTTCCTCAGGGCTTGTTTGTATTTAACAGAGGATTGATGCTTCAGCGATCAATCTTCCGGGGTTCAATTTAGTGGGTGTAGTAAAGACATGCTAAATCGAACACTGAGAGCACCCCTATTGACTGTGGTATTCCTTACAAACTTGACAGAAGTGTTTCTCCCGTTGACCTCTCGCTGTGGCCCCAGAAAATCGACATAAGATACGTTGACTCCAGCAATGCAGTTGTCATAGCTGGAATTACATCTCTTACATCGATTTTCTCTGCCAGACCTGGCCTTAGTCTTTTTTTGCCCTCCTTTGCTTTTTGAAGGAAACCCTCAACTAGTCATTGTGAAAGGCATTGTGGATGTGCAGCAATTTGTTGTCCCACTGTGGTTCAGAAAACCAAAACGTTCAGATTGGCCAGCCACCTGTAAGCCTGGGTCACCGTACACCTGCTCATTGAAATACAGGTAGCTCACATGCTAATTTTATTTCTTCTTTTTCTTTTCTCCCTCCTTCCACCCCTTTTGCTGTTTTTCTTTCTCTTATCCCTTTTGTTTTTTGGGTGAAAACACTTGAAAAGCTCGCAAGCGCAAACGTATGGTGCTTCCAGGTATGAAGTGCATGTGAATCTGAAACCATGTTATGTCTCTCCTCCTTCGTCTGGGACCATAACGTGCCAAGCTTGTAATGTAACCAAAACCCCGGGGTTTTGGTTTTGGTTTTTTAAAAGAAAAGCTCCAAAATCAACCTCCCCACTCAACTGTCTGTGGGCTAATTCCATGCGTCTTCATCAGCATTCTAACTGGTGGTTTGCATAGCTGTCGGGAAATGGTTCACCTAAGTGGCAATATAAGGAAGGAGAAGAGGAGATTGCTAAATGAGCTTGGTTTTCTTAGCTCAAGTTATGAGCATCTTCAAATTCATAGGAAACTTAACCAGAAAACTCCCCTTCTCTTCTGCCCTTTTCCCATTGCTTTTTTGTTTGTTTGTTTCCTTCTCACAACTTTTCCTCTTCTTCACCCCTTTTTATTCCTCTCCAACCCTTTCTTACCCCAATCCACTCTTTGTTGAAGCTGCTATGGCCACTAGCTATTAATGAAGACATGTTAAACCCAAGTGACTGTTCTTGACTTCACCTGACAGACTATGCTAGCTTTTGAAGGGGCAATTTAACTTCCACAAGATTTCTGAGCATTATTGGCAATTCAGTAGATGTTGCTTTTCCCTTTGAATCTCAGCTAGAGCTGAGTGAACTGTTTGCAGTGAATAATTTGTTCAGTGAGTCTAACCTTTTGGGGCCTGTTAAGTTAAAGGATGTATATGTGATACATGTAAAAGATTTATTATGAATAAATATTATCCCAGTGGCTACTAAATGTGGATTTTCAAATCAGAAGGGTATGTTATACATGAGGGAAATCCCAAAGTGCAGTTAATACTTATTTTATGAAGGCCAATAATGGTCCCCTATTTGCTGTTTCGCATTTCAAAATTGCAGGCCTGTTTTTGTTCTCCGTTGCCACAGTGAAAAGCCACATAAACTCTATTGATGTCAATGAACCGATGTTGAAGTCAATCTGATTTAAGGCCTGTTTTTCCAAAAGCAGCCTCAGTTTTGGCAGTTGCAAGTTTTACAGCCTCATTTCATAGAATCCTAGAACACAAGAATTGGAAGGGACCTGGAGAGATCATCAAGTCCTGTCCCCTGCCCTCACAGCAGGACCAAGCACCATCTAGATCATCCCTGATAGATGTCTATCTAACTTACTCTTAAATGTCTCCAGTGATGGAGATTCCACAACCTCCCTAGGCAATTTATTCCAGTGTTTAACCACCCTGACAGTTAGGAACTTTTTCCTAATGTCCAAACTAAACCTCCCTTGCTGCAATTTAAGCCCATTGCTTCTTGTCCTGTCATCAGAAGTCAAGGAGAACAATTTTTCTCCCTCTAGTTTTGGGCTTCTTGCGGTACCATGGTCTCCACCTACCTCTGATATCTACTACTCATCGCTCTGTTTCTCAGTCTTCCTCTCTCCCTCCCTGGAGCTGCATTATGAAATAATGACTATTTGTGTGTGTGTGCGTGTGTGTGTATGTGTGTGCATGCGTGTGTGCGCACGCACTGCTTTGTACAGCTGTCTTCCCTGTGTTGTCTTTTGTGATGGGATTGTATTTTGTATCAGAGAGCTTTGAGGCATGAGAACCCCACGGTTCTGGCTCTGTTGAATATTTGTGCTCCCAGCAACAGTAATGTTGTGCTCCTTTTGCTGTGGGCAGGGAATGCCTGGTGTTAGTATTGTGTGTCTTGTGCTGGGTCAACAAGAGCAGGGTGGGCAATGTAAAGGGAGAGATGGGAAAATAAACTCTGGAGCCACAGGTATGAATCAGTGGTGCCTGCACAGCGGGAAGGAATTCTGACCTGTTGCTGTGTTGGGTAGCATGAGCCGTGTGCTTTAACTTGGTGTGTGCATCGTCTTGCCTAATGGGTCTTGTAACAGAATCATGCACCTTGCAAGCAAGTGACGGTACTGCAGCTGTCAGGGTGTCTCCCAATGCGGGTAGATAGACCCGCTCAGCTCTGCTTGAGTGGTGCACTAAAAATACCAATGTGGGCTTTGCAGCCCTGACAGCAGCATGGCCTCCTGGGTCAATACTTCGGTGGCTACCCTGGGTCGCGGCCCAGACCACTATTTGTAGCATGCTAGTGCATGTCTGTCTAGCCAAGCTGGGAGGCATGCTCCCACCTGCCGTGTGGGGCGTACTCTTAGAGGTGCTAAATGTCAAGACCCAACTGTGTCTAATGAAACTCAGCCAAACCAATGTTATTTGTGGTTAGCGGAGCCCTCCGTTTTTCTCATCTGAGCTTTATGAAGACATGAAAGCCACAGCCACATGAAAGTCCTGCACTGAGGCCTTGTCTACACTGAAAGGAAGATTGCCATGGCCACAATCGATCTTCTGGAGCTTGATTTAGTGAGTCTAGTTAAGACTCGCTAAATCAAACTCAGCGGATGCCCCCACCAGCATCGATACTCCTCCTTTTTCAGGGAGTAAGGGAAGCCAATGAGAGCAAATGTTCCTGTCAGCCTCCCGCTTTGAGGACACCACCAGGCTCAGGTTAAAAGTATGTGGACTCCAGCTACATTTTCTGCATAACTGGAGTTATATACCATAAGCCAAGTGCCAGGTACAGTGTAGACCTGGCCTGAGAGAGCAGCTCAGAGGTTGGTATGAGAGCTCCAAATGAGGCCGAAGAGCAGTGTTTGGATCTAGGTTTTAGGTTCAGCATGGTTTGCTCCTGTGTCTAATGATAATAACCAGAAGACTAGTAAATATTCCTTCTTTTGTGCCCCAAAGCACTGCCCATACGCTGTAGTGCCTGGTGACATTTGCAAACTCAATGCTGCATTCAACTGCTGGGGTTTGGAAGCCACACGGTTGAACCTGTCCTATGGAGAGTCAGTTTTTTCAGCATCATGTGAACCTAGTGCCTTTGTTCCAGTGGTCAGCCCAAGTGACTGGGAATCCACAGGAAGATCTTGAGACCTAGCTCTGGTTGAACTACTGGCTTGCCAAGTCACTCTGGATATGCTGTTTGGACTCCTTCTAGTTTGCTTACCCTACTGCCGAAAAGAGGGCTGTCACCAGATGTTTTACTGAAGATGCCGAAAGTAATCCACAAAATGAATTAGGTGCACAGCTTCTGGTCAGAATCAAAGGCATGGTGTGATTGATTTTGTGCACAGTTCAGATACCACCCTGCAAGGAATCTACAAAAGCAACCAGCTGACTTGAAGACATAATGATGAAATACTTCACACATTGCTCCACTGCACTGAGGTCAGTTTGTCCCCGATGGAGGATCACTAACTCACTGGGATGGCTGTTTCAACAAAACTCTGGCTCAGAGTTATAAGAGGAATTTGGCTGTGCTGCTGTATAAAGGAAACCAGGCCAATTTTTGAGGCTCTATTTTTTTGTGTCAACCTCTTAAATTATGCCTAGACAATTTGTGATCACTTCCATTTTGTGCACAGCCCCCCCCCCCATTGTTGTTGTCATGGAATAGACTGTTGTGCTTTTAATTGTGAGATTTGTGCACACAGCTCAGATGCTCTTGTAATCGTGTGCAGTCAGCTAAGCAAGACCACTGAAAATGTTGCCCTTGTGATTTAAAAGTGCTGAAGACCAGTGAACAAAATTATGCCCTGCTTTCTTCCAAGACTGACTGAGCAGGTGTCTAAGAAATGCAGACCAGTGTCTATGTCCCAGGGGATAGCTTATCTGGAAAGACAGGGGTGTCCAATCGATGTGGAAAATCTACCTGCTGGAATGCTTCTTGCCCTGTAGTTACTAGAGATCAATCCGGCGAATGCTAATCGCAAATGCAGGATCTCCTTTACTTGAAGTGTAGAGCCCAGTGTTAGATCTGTGCTGTGAGTGGCACACGTGTATAGAACACAGACGGCCGCTATGTGGGAGGTGGTTTTTGTGTTGAGAGGGAGGAGGCAGCAGTCCGGGGTGGGTGACTCTCCATTGGATGAGCATAGCTTCCTTGATGTGCTTCCTCCGAGCTTGTCTCCCTATGCCAGGGATCGACACGGCAACGATCGATCCACTGGCCGTCGATCTCTCATGTCTGCTTAGACGTGATAAACCAAACTCCGAGCACTTTCCCAGTGATGCCAGTACACCAGGGCAAGAAGAGTAGCTGGCATCGATGGGAGAGCAGCCCCCACTGACCTTACTGCACACAAGACGCTGCAGTAAGTACGTTGACTTCAGCTATGTTCTTGCACAGCTGGAATCACGAGGATTAGATTGTTGGTGGTAGTTAGTATAGACGAGACCTTAGGATGCCAAGAGCTGCATAGCGATCTGGCTAGCTAGGGCTTGTCCACATGGCTGCTTAAGACAATGTAATTTATGTCACTCTGGGTAGGAAGAAACCCCACCTCCCTGAGTGACATAAGTTACATCTACTTAATGTGCTGTCTACACCCTGCCATGTTGGCAAAAGACACTTTCCCACCGACATAGCTTCCACCTCCTGTTAAAGTGGACTAATTACATCAACAGGGGAGCGCTTTCCCATCAACATAGGGTGTCTTCCCCAGACATTGATGCAGCTGTGCCGTTATAGCATAATAGTGAAGTCGAGCCTTTGCACGAGTTCCAGGCTTTGCTGTCTCTTATCTGGGCCCATTTATTTCAGGCAAGAGCATTATACACCCACTGCTCCCAGTAAGGCTGCCTAGGGCAGATAGAACGGCCCAGGTGAAGCATGTAAGTAATGATGCTGTTCCGCTGGGAGTCTCTAGATCTCTCCCGACCGTGACCTCTCTGTCCTCCCAGCAGTATGCACTAAACCCATTGGTTGTCACTGGCAGGATGGAGGGTTGCTTATCTGTTATCTGTGCCGATTTCATGACCTCTGGGAAGACATACTGGAAGGAATCATTTCCAACATTGACAAGGACACACCAGGGTCGTGCGAAGAAAGTCACAAATAGCTGGATTTGCCCCATCTGACCCTGAGCACAGAGACCCTGAGCAGGTGCCTAAGTGGATGCTGCTCTTTCTTGTTGTGTGTGTCCCATCTCCTGACACCTCCAGTCCTCTGTGCTCTCAGCTGAGAACTCAACTGTGAATAGCAATGTAAAGTATTTATAGAGCCGCCCTCAGATCCCAACAGGTTTCGTGGAGTCGCAGGAGCACTCTTTCTGCCCTGTACGTTTTGTAGCATCTCTCCTTCCCTCCTACTAATGGACACAAAGGCAGCCAGCACAGTTAATACCTGCTGTATCATTCCACCTGAGTAGATTTTATGTTGGTAGAAAGATAAAGCCAGAGAGGCAACATTTTTCATGAATCAGCAGATGGTCAGGGTGATAGGGTCTGTCTTTTTCAGTAAGTTTCAGATCCCAGATGAGGAAGAAGCCTCAATTCTACCTTAGGATATGGGGCAGATGATACATCGATTTTGTCTTCACCAGGACACAGGATGTGTGAATCAAACATTTGCCCAAATCAAAGCTGAACCGAGGTGTTTTTTGTTTTGTTTTTTAGTGTAAAAAGCTGAAGCTAGTTTCCCTGGATTCTCTCAGCCTCTGGAAGTCTGTCATGCTATAAGATTCTGGCTCTTCCTTTAGGATACCCCCAGTTTTTGGAGCCCTGCCCCCTGGCAACAGGATCGCTCTGTAGTGTACTTTGAGTACCTCTGCCAACCCTACTCTCTGGGGCCTGCAGCTGCAGGGTACCTCTAGCAAAGTAGTACCAACTGCTAACTAATATGCTGTAATACCTGCCTTGCCAAATATCACAGAACTGCCTAGAAACAGTGGCCACTGCTCAACTTTGGAGAGTTTAGCCATACAAGAATGCAAGTGAAATCTCTCTCTCTCTGGCTATGTCTACACTACGCTGTTCTTCCAGAAAACGCTAAAAAAATTGCGATGTGTAGCTTTTTCCGCTTCTTTTTGTGGAAGAGGCTTTCCCGACATTTGGTCTGTCTACTCTGGATCAAATGTCGGGGAAAAACCCTTTTTTGGAACATCCCTTCTTCCTCGTAAAACGAGGTTTACAGGGATGCCGGAAAAGCGTGCCTGCTCTTCTGAAAAAAATTTCGGAAGAGCAGGTGCGTTCCCTGGACGTGGCAGAGTTTTCCCGGGATACCAGAGTATCCCGGGGCTGGGAGTTTTCAAGACCTCTGGAGTTATTTCATGTTTCAGAAAATGTGGTAAAGCATCAGGAGCTTAACATACCTGACTAAAGGACTAGTGTAGACACAGCCTCATTCTCTCAGCTGCACCTGCTTGTGGGCTTGTGGCCTAAAGAGTCCTATTCTTGTTCTCTTTAAGCCCTCCCTCCGAGTGTTGGCAAACCCGAACAGGACACTCGGATTGGTTACAAGTAAGAGGGAGGTGGGGGGAGTTCCCGTGACAGGAAGGGGTGATGTTGGCTCTGCCTGAATGTAACTGTCTCTCTTTGTCTCGCTTTAGACTCATTCCGCCTCTGAACCAGCTGGAACTCCTGAGGAACCTGAAGAGCAAATCAGGACTGACTTTCAGGTTAGCAACAGAGCTAGGCGAGCTCATAAAACACCCAGTGAGCAAACTATCTGCCTGCCTGCCTGCCCAGCCCTGGGAATTCTGGGTACCCGGATGTTGGTATGGAACGGGTCATACAGTGCTTTGGCTCCGCCCCTCTCCCCAGACTTGTAAATGCCTTCGCGACACTCTTCCCTACATCATCTCCTATTAAACATTCCCTGGGTGTTGAGCTGAGAAGAGAAAGCAATATCTCGTGAGGTAACACCAGGAGTCGATTCCTTTACTTGAAGTAAATAAGAGATACGGGGCTTGATTCTCCTGACTTCGGTGAAGTTACTCCTGATTATCACTGGTGTGAGAGGAGCCTCCAGCCCACCTGTGGTCAGAGTCCTTACTGGGCATGCTGTTCTTTCTGAAGCCCACTAAATCTCGCACTTCAGCTGCTCCTTCAGAACTGCTCACATTGAATTAGTAGCTGAGAAATGGAAGGGACAGTTGCTGGGATCTGTCCTCCCCCAGCCAGAAAGTCTGGATGCTATATGTAGATTTTTTTTTCTTAAGTAGCCAGGTGAAAAACACCAGCCAATAGGTATTAATGGATGTAAATCAGAAGCAACCCACTCATTTTCGGTAGGCTTTCTGTGACCCGTTAGAAAGGACTGAATCGAGGAGTGTCCCATTGCAATTTGTATCTTCAGAATGGATTTTAGAGAGATTTCCCCTGTCATTAACTAACAAAGCTCCCTACCCTGGGTGGCCTGTCCGCCCCCCTAAGAAGGAGTCCCAGAAAGCTGCAGCATTGTACTTAATCGTGGTCCCCGTTCTGGCTACCTGGCCAGACTGAGCAAAGTGATGAAGGGGGCTGGGAGTTTTCAAGACCTCTGGAGTTATTTCATGTTTCAGAAAATGTGGTAAAGCATCAGGAGCTTAACATGCCTGACTAAAGGACTTTACCATTTGTACGTTTAATCCCAGAAGTGGGCGTGGCCTCTGGCTTGGTTGTAGATGGCGTCTTTGAAATATGTTCCCCCAGGCCCTGGATCATGGTTGCTCTCTTAAGGGGAGTTGGATGTGACTTTTCAACCCTGTACGTCGGTGCCACATTTTTACGACCTACAGTGGTCGCTGCTAAGCAGAGCAAGGCCCAGCATATCTGCATTTGTATTTCCCCCCAGAGTTTTAGGAAATCCCACCCTGGGTTTGGATCTGAACTTCCAGAGAGCGATCTGGTGCTCTTGCTCCAGCAAAACCCTACTCACTAGGGAATGTGAGTCCCTCCCTCTCTCCAGAGGACCAAGTGGCCAATCACTGTAGGCATGCAGAATGGGGGACAAGGACCAGAAATCAAATCCAGCTCTTCAGGGTGGAAATGCTAAAAACTGCCACTAGACCACCAGGCCTTTTTTTGGGGGGGGGGAAGGGAGGAGGTGAGTGAAGTTCGTGAATCTCATCTGACCCCTCGGTGAGAGCGTCAGACTGGCCTTAACGTGGCCTCTGGCTTTGTACCTGAAATTTGAGAGGTACCATTTAGTTCATTGACTTGGCTTGTGCTCCTCTCTCAAAGAGCAGTTGCCAAAGATAATTTGATAATATGAAACGTCTCCTAGATGTTAATGTCACAGGCCCACCTAAGCCAGAAAAATAAACTAATGCAGCTCAGAATGACTACCTGGACTTTCATAACATAGGAAAACAGCCCTTTGCTGTGCCAAGCAAAATAGTGTTAGAGTTAGGTCCCTGGCAGGCCAGGATTCTTAAATGTAAGAGAGGGAGAGCCTGCCTTCCCTATCACAGTTCACCCACAAATGGCCCTTGAAAGATGCAGCCAATTCTTTTTATCATGCCCGCCGAGCCCTGATTGGCCTCTGCCTGCTCCTGGCCCTTCTAGTTACAGGAGGACCAAGTCTCACTGGTTCTACCAGCACCTGATCATTGAGAGGTCTCTGTAAATAACTCCTGGAGGCCCAAACTCGCTTTTCTTCAAAGGACCTCTTTGCTGAGAGGTGTGCAAAGCTTAGGCAAGGCCGCTGGGAGGGGGCAGCGAATGCCTGGAACAGCTTGTCAGTCAGTTCTAGGCTTAAGAGCAGAAAGGAAAGCTTATGAAAGGTCTGGGAAAATCCGTGTTTAGAAACAAACTCGGGGAGCAAAATTTTCAAAGGAGCACGACTATTCACTGGCCCCGCAGAAACCCTCATTTGCTCATGCAAGTGGCGTAGAACTCGGGGCTGCATCGGAATCTCCGTGCACAAAGACAGCAGGTGTTGTGACTTTTCAACCCCGTACATCTTGGGTGTCTCCTCCCAAGGTTGTGTGAATCTGTGGCTATCTTCTCTCCAGTCCAGAAGGCCCAGGAGTAAGTGCTCTGTGCCCTCCCTTCGTCCCACCTCACTTGGTTGTACAGGTTGAAGCTTACTCTCTGGTCCAGCAACATCCGTGGTCCGGCATGATTTCAGTTAGTTGGATGTGCACTTATCGTGGGTGTGGCCAAGTATCCCTGCAGTCCCATAAAGTTTGTTTACAGCCACCAGTCCTGGCTCTCAGTGTTCTGTGTTATTACTTAGCTCTAATTTACCCCTACAAGTTTTCTAGATTCCTATCACAAGGGTATGAATAAAGACATTGACTGGATGGCCCGCTACATTCCACATCCTAAAAAGCAAACAATGGGTACTTAAGAACTATTTGCAACTTCTCTATTAGTTTCATGTAGCATGGAGATTTTAATTGACTAGTTCCCTTTTTTTCCCCCCTTTTCTCTCCCCTCCCCCCCATCCCCTATTTATTTTGAAACTGGACCTTTAGTAATTCCATTCATCTGAAGAAGTGGGCTGTGCCCATAAAAACTCATGATACCATCTACATGTTTTGTTAGTCTTTAAGGTGCTACAAGACTATTTGTTGTTTTTTTAAGTTTTTCTAAGAGCCTAGTAAGCAGTGGACAATACTGGACAATACTGACCTCCCATGGTTCAGCACATTCTCTGGTTCTGAGGGTGCCGGACTAGAGAGGTTCAACCTGTACTGTTTGGTACAGTCCTTTGATTGTGTTTTAACAGGGAAGGCAGCCGCCTCCTTCCCACCTGACACCACTGCTAATGTGCTATTGCTTCTGTTTAAAGGAAAGAGCAGCAGCCTGAGCCATCACCCAGGTCTGTATCCCTGCCAACATGCCATTCCCATGCTTTACACGTGTGTGAGAGTGCGCTATGTATGCCTGTACCAGCAAGGAGCTGAGCGCCATGCCAACAAGCATAGTGGTTGTACATGCTTGTTCTGTGCCATGGGACATGTCTCTGTGTGTCATCCATATCTGTAACGCTGGGCCTGACATTGGATTTTCCTTCTTTGCAGTATCTCTGAGCTATATTTTATATCTGTGGGGGCTATACTGGCATCAGGTGAAGTTTGAGGGGTGTCCAATTTGCCCTCAGAAATGTGTTTTGTCACAGACTGATTTCTTCTGAGCTCTTGGCAGAGGTGTATCCAGGATACAGGGGAAAAAGGGGATTGTTATATGCCTCTCTATCCAGAATCAGGGAGCGGAAAGAATCATGCAGAGCCAATATTAACGCTTTATGTCCTGTTCCCCTGCCACTCCACATCTACCTTTCCTTCTGTCCTTGTACCAGAAAAGCAAAGCATGCTCTACCACATACCCTCAGAACTCTGCCAGGCCATGGATTGGGAGAAATGTAGCATTGCCCTATGTCTGCTGGTCCTCCAAGCCATGCAATCACCTTCTACTTCAGCAGATCCAAATATCTTCCAACATACCCCTGCTAGCTCCTTTTGCAGCACCAAGTTGTGGAATAACTGATTTCTACTCTACGGACTAAATTCCGTGGATTTACTCATTGACTTGAGGTGGTGTTTTGCTTAAGAAAATCTTCAGGATTTGGCCCAATACAATTATAGAGCACTGGCATAATATTGTATACCTGTTTCAAACGACCACTGCAAAACACAGAGGATCCTATTAGCATGATTGACAGCAGCTACTGGAACCAAGTCTAGAATCGCACAGAGTTAGGGTACTCTCCACTGGATCACAGATCTCTCTGCTTTAGAGCATGCTTACTAATATCTAGGAATAATGTTATGTGACAGATGTTTTTGCATAACAGTAGATGTTCCTCATTTACTATCCAACTCAACATAGTTAATTGCTTATCCGACCAGTTCCACCCAGAAGTAATTTCAGGTTGTATTTCAAACTGAATGTGTTTAATCCCCCCTCCCCCCACCCCAAACTTAGTTTATGACCTAAGTATGTCAAGGAGAATTTATTATTCGATCTAAACACTTGTTGCAATTCACAAACATTACAAATATAACGAGACAATTCTCAGATGCTCAGAACCATCTAAGGATGGTGGTGTTGTATTGGCTGTAAAGACCCACTACACTTTTCAACAGAAGGGGCTAGAAACATGAACTTTTCCCTAGCACGAAGTCTGGTAAAGGGGATTTAAGTAGATAAGCTGCCAGCTAAGAGGATGAAATGCCCAGCTTTACTTTTATTTCCACTTTATCTCCTGCCTATCACTCATCTGAGCTTTTCTTTGCATGTAGGAGAACCTCCAGAGTTCTCCATCCACAAGCTACCAAATCAATCTAATCACCAACATCACATTTTCACAATTCAGTCCTTATTTACTCCTGCTTTGCGGCCTAACCTTTTTGCAGTGAGAAGGAATGCAACCTCCTGGCCACCATTCCAATTCAGATATCACCAGCAAGGAGAACAACACTGTGAGTGCTTTCCTGGAAGAGACCAAGTGTCAGATCTTGGCCCCCGATACCACTGAATCCAGGGGAGTTGGGATGTCATTCCAAGAATCTGGCTTATCTGGTATCCTGACTTGCCAGTGCCATATGTTGGGTTCTTCAGAGGAAAAATTAAAATCCTCAGCCTGCACCTTTTTGTGCCATGGGGAAGAATCATTTCTTAGTCACTGCTGAGGTTCTGTTTATACCATAAAATCTGAGGATCGATAGCCCTTTGTGATTTTATATTAGCCTGTGTAATGGTAACTGCAGATGCTATCCTTAATCGTAGAAGATGTTTCTTTTAATCTCACTAGCAGCTGCAGCAGTAAATTTCACAGGTTAATACACGTGTTAAAATAGTATTTCTCTTTAGCGGTCTTATTTTTTCCCTTTTAATTGTATCCAGTGCCCTTTTTGGTTTTATGTTAAATAGGAGTGGCACAGTTGGTCTTTTCTTTCCTGTTTATTATTTAATATAACTTCCTCACCTGTCTCCTTTCTTAGCACTCCTAAGTTTTCATAGTTCTTATAATATTCCCCTCATGCCTCTAATCATTTTTGTTGCTCTTCTAAGAAAGTGGCTGCACTGATTATTCAAAGCTGAGGGTGTACCGTTTACTTTCATAATGGCCTTAGAATAGCTTCCATATCATTCTCAACAGTCTCCTTAATGCAGCCAAACCTTCCTTCTCCCACCCCAATATTTTGCTAGCATAATAATCCTTCCTTCCTCCCCATTACACTGACACTGCTGCAGAATGGATGAAGGCGTTTCACAAAGAGCAGCACATCTTCCCGTGGAAGGGCTGAAATTGCCAAGCTTCTCAGTGCCCATAAGGAAATTTTCCCTTCAGGAGAGACATCCGCACCCTTTACAAACAGACCTGAATATCCTGCTCACATTCAGTAGCACCAGAAGGTCCCATAGAAACCACTGCACACTCTGCAGGATCTTGCCTCTAATTTCACATGGATTCAGTTATTAATTTGTTGATTATTTATATTATGGTATAAGGGCTCCAAACATGCATCAGAGCCCAATATACTAGGGGCTGTTCAGAATTGACAGTCAACGCCAGTGTTCCCTGTAAGCTCTGTGCTCGGGCGGCCACCCAGGAGAGATGAAAACACTGCCCCACTGATTAGCACAGTGCCTACGTCTGGTAGCAGCTGACAGCATATGTATCAACTGGTGGTACACATCCACACATGTCAGTGCACACCACAAAATGTATTCCACACATGCCTGGGGAAAAATTAGAACATTGGTCAACGCCCCTTTACGCATAATGCAGTTACGCTGTTTAGGGTTTTTATATTACTATACAACTCTCGAGTATCTTCTTTTTGTTAATTACTAAGGGAGATCGTTTATTTTGCCTTGCATTTGAATTGGGCACTGCAGCTTGGAGATGGCTTTTGTCTTTGCTTTGCCATTTCTGTTTTGTTTTACACTCAAGCTTGTCTGCATTCATCCCATGACCAAGCACTGTGAAGTTGTTTGCTGATCAGCTCTTACGAAACATAAGTTCTGTGGCCTGTAGTGCAGGTTGTGATGGACACAAACCATGTTGATATTTGTCTACATTTTTTTTTAAACTCCTCATAAAAAGTCTGCTCTGTTGCAGAACGCTTTGGCTGCTGACTGTCCATCTGCATCGCAGTTGGCTTATGACAGGGAAGGGGAAGCAGCCTCTTCACGAGCTGTGATCGCTCCCTCTCAAAGAACACACTTCTCTTGTGTCTCTTTCAACGGGGAGACGGAAGCACGGCCAGTTGGCTGCCCTGCCTGATAGCCAAAGGGGAAGCAGAAGGATTGTGGTGTGATTTTTCTCACAATGTCTACAAAACAAGGTTTACTATTCAAATAGGGTAATGGGATGTGCTTATTCACGTACTAACCAGGCTGAAATTTCAGTGTGGCATCTTGTCTCTGCTTATTTTTGTCTTCTGACCACAGAGTTAAGGGGTCCCATCTATGACCCAGCTAGGGCTATGGAGATTTCCATATGAAATATATAAATCAGATGTTCTTTAAAACTAGTTTGTTCAGCATCTATAGCAAGGGCGGGCAAAAGGGCCTCCGCGGGCCAGATTTGGCTCGCCAAGCAGATTGATCGGGCCTGCGGAGGTCCTGCTACTCCCCCGCTCCAGGCCAATCAGGGCCTAGGGACAGGGGAGCATGCAGTGTTTAGAGTCAACCCTGGCAGCTGACTCTAAGTGCCTCACGCCAGAGGGCAGGGAGCGAGAGACTTTGTGCTCCCTTCCCTGCCCCCAGGCCAATCAGGGTCTGTGGGCGGGGAAGCATGAAGTGTCCTGGCCCCGCCTCTTCTGGTATAATTTCTGAAGTGGCCCCCCGGTCAAAAATTATTGCCCACCCCAGACCTATAGGCATCTGTGATGAGATTTATGCCCTTCCTTTTGTATTTTTTAGGGTAGGATTGGGCAGCATGAAAATAAAACCCACAACCAAAAAGAGAGTAAAAACAAAACCCTGGGAAAATTCTAGGGACCTGTAGAGTTGGAAGGAGTAGATTACATGCTCCCGCAGGGTCACCTGCAATAGTGTAAATAACCCTCACAACCAGATTAAAAGATCATCTTCAAGCTGTTCATTGTGGTTCCCCATCTCAATTCCATTGAAGTCACCATTAATGTGAATGGGTGCAGGATTGGGTCCCTCTGCAACGTATTTATTTCAAAATATGTGTGTGTAGCGATATATAACATTAGACCGTTGTTGTTATTAAAATGGTGTCAGATAGTCATGCTGTGACAGTGTGTCATCTGGGAATAATCAGTTGCCGGAATGAGGGCAGATTATTTGAAAGGAAGGGACTGCTGCTTCCCTTAGAGACTGAAAGGAGATCATGAAACCAAGTAACCAGTGTGGCTCTCGAAATCAGTGCTTGCTGGATATTTGGTGTCCATGATATTATCTGCAGAGCCCAGCGGTATGACTGCCCTGGCAGCTAACCTATCTATCCCCTTTATGTGGATGCTGGGTCTGTGTATACTGGCCTCATTGCAGAGTCCTAATGAAAGAGGGGATGGGTTCTATTTGAACTTGCACTGGATGCTAGAGAGCAGAAAGAATTTTGCAGCTTTCTTCTGTTACTAAACCAGAGCTCCTCAGGCTTCCAAATTCAAATTTAATAAAACAAGGGGGATTTGCAAAGTCATTTAGTAATACCGGAGCACGGCTGTCTGAAGCATTTTCGGGTTACGTAGTGTGGGCTACTCCACAACCTTTCTACAAAGAGAAGGCAGTTCCATGTTATTTTGGTGACTGGCTAATACAGGTTAAAATTCTCTAGTCCGGCACTCTCTGATCCGGCAGCATCCGTGGTCCAGCATGATTTTAGTGAGCCGGGTGTCCACTTATCATGGGTGTGGCCACATTTCCTGTGGCCTCATAAAGTTTGTTTACAGCCACCAGTCCTGGCTCTCAGTGTTCTGTGCTGTTGTTTAGCTCTAATTGACCCCTAACTGTCTTCTAAGAGCCCAGCAAGCAGTGGACGTGTTGGTAATGCTGCTAGACAATACTGACCTCCCGTGGTCCGGCATATTCTCTGGTTCGGCAGCAACCAGGTCCCGAGGGTGCTGGACTAGAGAGGTTCAACCTGTAGTAGGAAAGTCCCTGAGCACAGAGCAGAGGGTGACTCAGATCAGATACCATGGGAGCTTGATTGATTCATGAACAAGTCCATAATTGCTCCCCCACAAAGTTAGGGGGTTTTTTGGTCCTGATTTGGAACTGATATGAAAAATGGGATTTTATGCCTTTTGAAATTCTAATTCCTTAGCATGGAGGGATTTGCCACATTCCTCTCGTGTGGGTTTTAATGCCCCATTTCACATTGCACAGTTGCAAGCACAGAAGGAATAAATAATAACTAAATATTGGAAGAAGAGAAATAAACCTTTTGAAAGGCTTTGGAGGAAATAATGTTTATCCTTCGACGTTAACATGGGCTCCACCTGGTCAAGAAACTGAAAAATCCGATTAAATTTATTTACAAGAAATTAGAGGGGCTACTTTTCCAAGTAGGTGATAGGCTCTATCTGCTAGACTAATTTTGTCCGTAAAGCCTACATTCGGGGAAGTAATGCAACCCACTGAGTGCAGAAGGGGTCATTCCTAATAGTGTTTATTGACTACAGAGCAATTCCTTTCAGGAATCCCACTGAGACAAACAAACAACAATTTTTCTTAAATGGGCAAATGTTACTGTCCCATCACAAATGTGGCCATTCAAACAGCTGGCTTTGAAACCTAGAAAACGATAAGCAACGTTTCCTGTTTGGCATTTGCTTCCGGGTCTAATCTTTACTCTCCCCTCATTTCCAGTAAAAGCAAACCATGCAGAGAGTCACTATGTGGATGCTGCTCAGGAAACACTAGGTACCACGGGAAATGCGTCGCACGGAACTAATCTAAAGCTGCACGGCTCATTCTCTCTCTACCCTGCTACCACCCGTTCTGATCACTTCCCTGCTTAATAGAGGTACTAGATGAGTAAAACAAATGTCAGAGCCTCCCCTTGTTCTTCTCCGAAATCAGCCATCAGAGGCTTTCTCATCGTCCAGTAATATGGCACCCAAGAATCAAAAAGAAGATGGGAAAAGATGTAATGCTGACACTGGATATGGGCTAGCGAGCCAGGTAGCAACGAAGGAGGCCAAGAGCGGAGCTTACACAAAGATGGGAACCAGAACATAAAAAAACTTGCACCATCTCTTTACCCAATCCATAGGCAACCCTTGTGTAATTAATTGCTTATTATAAAGCAATCTAAATTGAGTAACAGAAAAATCACCAGCTCTCCACCTCTGCCGAACGTTGTTCCTTTGGCTCGCTGCATACTTATGAATGGGCCCTTCCCACTCTTGTGGCATTTGGAAGCATGGCTCGCCTATCTAGCACCTCTACTACGCAGCTAGGGAAGGACTAATCTTCCTATTGTAATAGACAGAGGGGATAGATTGTTGCTCATCTTGTGGGCCTATCTGCTATTTGCATTAAACATGATCCTGCACATGGGTCAAGTGAGGAATAAATAGATAGACCTCAGAGTCGAATGTCTTCTATCCAGATGACAACGTGACTGCTCACCCACTTCAAAGACGTCTCCCGCACTTGTGTTCCTTGACTGTCACTTGTCTGAGGATCATAAGGAATTTCCAGCGTCCTTTTATTTTCTTAATGTAAAAACCGTGTCCATGGGTCTCCTGCTCGCATTAGATTATATTCCCTCCTCCCCAACACTGAATTTATAGGCAGCCTTGTGGTTGAACCACTCATCCCCAGCATTTGCATGCTTGGAATGGTGACAGTGAATTCCTACGGATGTCTTGCAGGATCGCAAGCCCAGGGGCAGCAGGGAGTTGAGTGATGCAGCATGGTTGTGACATGGGATTTGTGCATGCTCTTTTGGGGATCCATTTTGCCCTCGAGATCATCAGTCCTTGTCTCATTGTTAGAAAGCAGTTAAAATCGAGTTTGAGTTTTGAACAGATTTGTCTGGTTTTCTCCGTGAATTACTCCAACCTGTATATTTTTCTTTTGTTGCTATTGATTCTTACACACACACACAGATACACAGACATAGAAGATTTACGTGGCATTATTCAGCTCCTTAATTATTACGCACACATGTGTGTGCGCGCGCGCACACACACACACACACACACACACACGGACTCCTTAACCTTCAGTGCTTTGGGGTGGGGTTGGGGGCGACGAGTCCAATATCCATGGGGCAGGACGACCCTAGGCCCCTCTCACTGCAGCAGCATGGGGTCAGGTGAGAGGCACCTCTCCATGGCCATTGCAGCTCCAGTGGACCTGCTGATGGAGGGGTGCACGTCCCTTGGCTGGGGCAGATCCAGGTTTGTCTGCCTCCTGACTCCCCAGCCAGAGTGAGAAATGCAGCAAACTGTGCACTTTCCCCTTGCTCTCTGACGAAGGGGAACAGCCAGCACTGTTCCCATATGAATGGGAGGAGGAAATGCAGCCCACCTCCCCACCCTGAAGGATGCCTTCTGTCTCCTTTTCAGTATGGTGTCATGCATCCCTGTACACACTGCAGGGAGGAGAGAGCTTCAGCCTCCCTCCTTCCCCCCCGCACAACCAAACCCTGACCTTGCTTTAAGGTACGAGAAGAGGAAGCTGCCTACTGAATTTGCTGGTCCTAGCTCTTACCATGTAGGTGGAGTTCTTGAACAAACGGTTGGACAGACAGACAGACAGACTTGCTCCCCCACAGACAAACTCTCTCAAATATATAGCAGATGCACACCTGTTGTGGATGAGTAGCTTCTAGTTTATTTGGGACTATTTTTATTTGCCAGAAGTTCAGAATCAGAAGTAAATCCCATGTCTTAATGGGTGACAATGACAAAAAGCTTCACAACCTATTTTCCGCAGTGAGATTGTTCCGTAGCTTAAGGCACAATCTTTGTATGGTCTCCCGTATGTTCTCGCAATGTTACGGCTCCGTTGGAGTTTATGTTAGGAATCTTGCGTCTAGTCAGTTGCAAAGAGATTATTTAATAGCTTTCAGAAGGTCTGCTTCAAAGTAGAGATTTTGTTAATATATTTTTTTCATTCAGAACATTTTACTTTTATCTCCAGTTTTTTCATCTACTAGTGCAGATTTTTCTATTCTTGGAGGTGTGTGCTGGAGAACACTCCTATCTGCGCATCGGCCATGTCGTCTGCTTAATTTTAGGGATATTTTTGGCACCTTCAAAAAACAGTAGTGATATTAATGACACTTCTTTCTCACCTATCAGCATACAATTCCACATCCTGGAAAACTGGAAACTCTGATTTTTGCTTCTTTGTCTTCTGACATTGCTGTTAGTGGGCAAGTGAATTTGTATGACTTCCGGGGATGGATACTTCCTTATATGTAAAGGCAGGGTAAATTGCTATTCACTTTTACTTTCTTTAGAAGAACTCCAACTCCTTCCTTCCCAATAGAGTTTTTCTTTCATTTCTCCCTTTCTTGACTACTTCTGAAGGAGGAAAGGGACCAATTCATGAACAGAGAACCCTGCCAAATCTATACAGAATCTCAAGAGGGAGTCTCTAAGGGTATGTCTAGACTACACGCTTCTTTCGAAAAAGCTTATTTTGAAAGCGATCATCTAGACAACCACAACTTTTTCGAAAAAGCGATTGCTTTTTCGAAAGAGAGCACCTCGGCAAATCTGGATGCTCTCTTTCGAAAAAGCCCTGTTTGCAGTCTCAAACGCCTTTTTTCGAAAGAGTTTTTTACTGCTGTAGAAAAAAACGCCGCATTCTTTCAATATGATTTCGACAGAACGTGGCAGCAGTCTAGACACAGGTGAAGTTTTTTCAAAAAAAGGCCACTTTTTTTCGAAAACCCCCCCCCGTAGTCTAGACATAGTGTAAGAATGGAGGACCTCCAACCATAAAGAAATCTTGGCCTTTGGTCTAGCTAGATCTCCTTTATGATTAGCATCAATCATTTTTGCCAGATTTTGTTTTATAGACGGGGAAGACGAATCTGTAGTCTACCCAGATAGCCTGGAGCACGAGAAGTGTTGTCACCAATCATAGGAGGAAGTGATGTATGGACTATAATGGGAAAGGGATGTTGGCAGAACAGTGGGTTAGCATTGCATGGGGGCAAGAATGAGGAAAAGGGATGCCTGAAATGGAATGTGGGATTTCTCTGAACAATAGTGTAGCTGATTCTGGTTGAATAAAGAATAGGTGAGATTCACTGGTGCGCTGTGCATGCGTACACAGGGCCAACCTGGCTTCATTGGCAAAGAGCAGACAGTGTCCGGACTTTCTAGAAGATTCTAAGGCAAGCAACAGTGCATTCTAGAATATTCTCCCTTAATACTAGAGCGATCTGCCAGTCACATTGGGGGCAAAAGCTGTGTGTTGGAAACAGCGGCGCCGGAGAATAGCCCAGCTTAGTTGCAAAGTTCTTTCTAAAAATCAGCAATATTTTGTAAACACCTAAGCACAGGGTTAAATAGGTTTCCTGATTCTCTATGGAAGCCACATACATTTCTAAGGTGTTTCTTCTTTGGCGTCCCTGCCCAGTCTGGTCTCCATTGTGGTGATGCTCAGTGGGACTGTGGCTCCTAAGTGCCTAAATCCCTTTTGAAAATGAGACCTAGGCTCCTAAATCAGTGAGGCCTTGCGGCGCCGAGCACAGCAACGCCTGAATACCTTCAAATATTTGGACCTCAGGCACCAGTGCAGCTCATGTGATGTCAGCTATTTCAGACTCAATGCTGGAGCGATGGAGCTGGAAGAAGGAAAAGCATTGCTGCCCACTGCATTGCTGCCCACTCAGGCTGTAGCAGGGGTGTTTCCTGCCACATTCTACTTCTACTAGAATTTTTACTCTGGAAGCCCTGCTTCCTCCTCTGTTCCATGGGCTGTCTGCACTCTGCTTTTACTCTGCCGGTGGATACACCGGGCATGAATTTCAGTCCTCCAGCCACGGCCAGGATTGTGTCCCCACGTGTTCTTTCCAGCAGTTGGCTTCTGCCCATTATTCACACCAGAACCCTCAGCTCCACCAGGTCTATTCGTGCTATCTCAGCACTTCTGCCCACATGTAACAAAGTGGTCTGGCAGGCCCTGAACGCGGCACAAATTGTGGATTGGACAACAGCCCCATTTCTCCACACGACATCACCTTCCTCTCTCCCACCCCCACCCCGGATATGATGTTCAGGAGAACAAACATTTTTGTCAGCTGAGTTTGCCTATAAGTATTGGAGAGAGAAGGTGGGGGAGGTAATATCTGCTATTGGGCCAATTTCTGCCTCTCACCAAACTGAAGTCGGTCCAATAAAAGCTCTCCCTTCACTCACTTTGTCTCTCTTATATCCTGGGACCAACGCAGCTGCAACACCACCACCGACAGGATGGCATTGGTTAGTCTGGCTAGCACGTTGTGAGATGTAGGAGAAAATGAAGCAGCTGGAGGAGTGTAATTTCAAATGCGTGACAAAATAGTCGGCGGTCCTATTTATTCATCCGGAATTACTCGGAATGCAGAAGACCCTCAAAGGGTAAAGGAATGCAAAACCAAAACATCAGGAGATTGCTAAGGAACCCTTAAACACCAGATTGCTATTAAGAACTTAAAACATCAGTCTCCATAGAAACATTGTGTGACAGTCAGCTGCTCCGTGTGGTGTGTGTACACAGAGCATTAGTTCTTAACTCCTTTTCTGGTGAATGTCGTAACCATCACATGCAAGATGGTTCCAATCCAAAGCCCTCTGTAGTCAGTGGGATTTTTCCCACTAGCCTCACTGGAATTTGGATTTGTGCCCTAGGGGCACGTCTATGCTACACGGAAGATCAACGCTGCCGTGGTTGATCTTCTGGGGTTCGATTTAGGGGGTGTAGTATAGTCCCACTAGCTAGAACTCAAAGGCACCCCTGTCAGCATCCGTACTCCTACTCCTCACGAAGAGTAAGGGAAGCTGACTGGATTGTTTGCTCCATTCGACCTCCCGCTGTGTGGACGGGGATTTAAGATACGTTGACTCCAGCTACGTAGCTTGCATATCTGGAGTTGCGTTTCTTACTTCGACTTTCCCCTGTAGAGTAGACCAGGCCTCAGTGTGCTAGTCTAGTGTAGATTTTCATTTATCGGAGCAGATATTTTCTAGGAACTTGCCCTACAAAGTAAAAGCACATTTCAATAACCGAGAAAAGGTAAATTATAAATTTCCACCCTTCACTGTGTTCCGGTTAAATGCGGCGTAAATTCTCATTTAAGCCTGTGCAGTAATGCTGTAGGGTGCTTTTTTAAAATAATAACATGTTTTAAATAAATAGTAACTAGGAGTGGCTACCTCATTTTGATATTTGAACCAATCAGACCGTCATATCTTATTATTATTTCCCATAGATTTTGGTACCGGTTACAAAACCTTGTAATTCGCTGTATCCTCCCTTCTCCTTAGGCAGACTGAATGTCCCATTCTCCCTCAGTCCATGCAAGGGTCACAGTTCCAGACCCCCTATCTTGCAGTTGTGTGTGTCTGGATAACCATTCTCTTCCCCCATAGACTCAACACACATATACTGTACAACCAAATAATGTCCATCTACCATTTGTGTGATTGACATCTAAGTGCACTGCATCTCACCTTGCATGACTTTCTGGTGGGATGAGGACATGCTCTTAGATTAGCGGAAAGCCTTTGCTTTTCTTTTGCATTCTTTCTTCCCCGGCTCTGGGTGCCTCTCCACTGCATTTTCCACTGCAGGGCCTGTGTCTGCATGCAGATTCTAGTCAGCTTTTGTACTGAAAAAATTGCATGACGAAGGAAAACTGTGATGGATTACCAGTGTTGTCACTATTGTTATTGCTTGTTTGTTTGTTTAATACAGATGAATTTTGAAGGCATTCCAAATGTTGAGGGTTTGAGTACGCAGGGGTCAGACCTGAATGGATTTTAATTATTCCCAAGGTTCATAAGTGATAGCTTTAATGGATAAAGTATTGCACTGCATGATGTCCTAATATGAAATTCTTCTCTCTCATGTTCCATAGGAAATTCAGAGTGTTTTGATTTGCCATCCTTTGTTGGAAACTTATGTCACACAGTTACTTGGGAATTGGGG
This sequence comes from Pelochelys cantorii, assembly GCA_032595735.1. Classification (NCBI taxonomy): domain Eukaryota; kingdom Metazoa; phylum Chordata; order Testudines; family Trionychidae; genus Pelochelys; species Pelochelys cantorii. The sequence goes on along the minus strand of CM064343.1, from coordinate 29,989,802 downwards.
CAACCATACTAAAAGCCCAGTTTTATTCAGGGATGGATAAACAATCTTTACATGCTAAGCATGCATGCATAATTCTCAGTAAAACCAATGTGGGCACGCAGCACCTCTCAGGATGAAGTGCTAAGAGATAGGGCTGAATTCTGGATTTTAGCTTTCAGTGGACTTCTTCAGATAAAACATTTAAACAGACCTAGAAAATAAAGTCTCAGAGGGGGAGTCATGTTGCAAAAACAACGAGGAGTCCTGGGGCCCTTAGCCCTGATATACACAAAGGAGTTATTTTGAAATAACACTACCAAGCCTGTTGTTTCGAAATAATAACTCCTGCTTGTCATGAGGAATAACGCTTATTTCGAAATAGTTATTTCAAAACAGCATTAGTGTGGATGCTCCACTGCTGCTATTTTGAAAGAACTACTCCCCAGAGTCATTCAAAGTAATTACTCCCCAGTGGTTCCTGGGGCTCTGAGTGGAGGTAGGATATCTACAGTAAGGGAGCCTGCTTTGGACTCGTTTCGAGGCTTTCCTGCAGTGTGGACATACTGTTTCGAAATAATTATTTCGGGAGTTATTATTTCAAAGTAAGTGATTTTGAAATAATTTCCTAGTGTAGACATGCCCTTATTTCTCGGTTGCATTTAACAGATGCATCTGACAAAAAGGTTATTACCCACGAAAACTTATGCCCAAATAAATCTGTTAATCTTGAAGGTACCCTAGGACTCCTTATTGCTTTGGCAGAATAGAGAAATTCAAGCTGTACAAGCAACACAAAAGAGCCTTACAAATGAGTAGGCTTCAAACATGTTATTTATTTAGGGTGAGATTTAAAAATTAGCCTCAACTATACCTCTAATTAATGGCACTCTGGTATTGCATTTAGAATTCGCATTGTGTTTAAGCATTTGGATTCGTATATACAATGTTCTCAGCAGTACTGTGATGCAGCAGGGCTGATTTTCAGACGTGCTGAGCGCTAACTTCACCGATTGCTTTCCATTGGAGTTTGGAGAGGTTTGGCATTTCTGAAAATAAAACCTAAAATAATCCGATTTACAGATGTGGAATAATACAAAATGAATAATGTATTTAGTGAATTCTGCTTGTTTGAAAATTGATCAGGAACAGATTTCATTTTTTTCAGATATATTTGCTACTTGAAATAATTTCCCAGTCAGCAGCAAAAAATAATTCTTGGTGTGTAAGCCATTCACGAGTATTCAATATTCATGAATTGATCTCTTTTGGCTGGACATGTCTGGTGATGTTACACAGTATGTTTTGATTCCTTGGCTAATTCATCTTAAATTCTTACAAGCAGGTTTGTGGAGCAGTTGCTTTCAATTATGAATTTGCAGCTCTGGGGAACATTCTGAAAAATATTCACTTAAAAGCAGCTATTTCCCCAAACATGCCAGTTAATAAACTCATTTGCTGGAATATTTGTAGAACGCAAACATAAAAAGGGAATAAACCCAACTGAGAAGAATTGGTTCAAAACTTTAAACAAATAATATCCACAGCTTTTTTTTTTTTTTTTTTTTTTTGCATTATGTACCAGTCATTGGTCTCCAAATATCCGTCTAAAATGCAAAATTAATGAAAGAGTTTCTGAGCCATTTTCCAATCTCACTTAAAATAGTATAAATCTGGAATTGCTCTGGATTCGTTCTGGTGTAGTTGACGTAGGAATAGGCCCTCCCCCTATTGCTAAATTTGCTAAATACCAGCCGATTATTCAAAACATGAAAGTTAATTTAATACTTCTTCAGTCTCTGTGTCTTTGGTCCAGGGAGCTAATAGTAAACATTCCACTAGGGGGTGTGTCTGTGCCTGTTATAGGACGTACCCCCATTGGCTAGTTTGTGCCCTTTGATTCTGTCCCCATCCCCTGAGAGCGCCATTGGTGGAAGGCAACTTTAATTGTGCCTCCCCAGTGGTAGAGTTTGCCCATGAAATGTTTTGAATGACCTCATCATTATGCACCCTGCCCAGTGCCCCCACCCTATCCTTTCCTAATTCAGATTGCACAAGAGTAAAGACATCATTGTGAGCAGAAGGGGAGGACCTGGGATCTTGAACAAGAAGGACCTTGTCCTTATCTGTGGGTCTGATCTTTCAGGTCATAATCCAATGCCTGTTGAGAACCAGCATGGTCCTGGGGATATGGTATGGCACTGGGTGTTAGAAGACCTGGATTTTATTCCTGGCTCTGCTGCTGACCTGCTCTTTGACAGTGGGGAAATCATTTTCCCGCCCTGTGCCTCTCTTTCCCCTTCCACTTTTTGTCTCGTCTTTTTAGCTGGGGATTTTCATAGGAGTTGCAGGGAGCTAAGCACCCAACTCTTGCTGAATTTCAGTAGATTTTGACACCTCATTTTCTTATGCTTTTTTGACAATTCCAGTTTTACATTGTAATTTCCTCGGGGCAGGGATTGTCTTTGAGTGTATGTGTGCACAGTGCCTAGCACCAGTGGGCCTCTGAGCTCAGTGGAGGCTTTTAGGTATTGTAATACATGATGATAATTCAAGTCAGTGAGGTTGGGAATAGGCGCTCGGTCACTACTCAGGATCAAGTCATGCAACACAAAAAAATGCTGCATAAGCACATTTCTGTTTGTACAGTTGTTTGAGGTTTCACAATATAAAGTGGCTACATAAAAATACCATCTTCTAATGCAATGGGTCGCAACATCTGGATCTTTCACTGACAAAAACAAATGCTCACTGATGTTAGCACTAGGGATGTTAACTAATGATTAATTTACTCGTCAAGTAGTTGATGGAATTTCCATCAACTACTCGACTACTTGATAGGCACTTTCACATTCCTCCTCTGAAATATAGAAGAGCCCCCCCCCCGCTCTTGAAATGTACAAGAGCCCCCTCATTCCTCCTTTGAAATGTACAAGAGCCGCCACTGTGGCGTTTCAAAGCGGCAGCGCCGTACGGAGCCCGGGTACGGGCTCCATGCGGTGCTGCTGCTTTGTAGTACCCCCTCTTCCCCCGTCTTTGCTGCCTCTATCTAATAGAGGTGGCAGGGGGGAGGGGAAGAATCGACTAGTCAACTGACTATCTGATAAGCATTTACTTATCGGATAGTCAACTAGTCCTTCACATCCTTAGTTAGCACAGCCCAGCCGATAGAACTGTCTCACTGCCTCACATATCCACAGTTCAACTGGAACTGCAAAACCTTTATTAGTAGGGATGAAATAAGAGGCAGTTTAATTCTTAGATCTGAGATGGCACCTCTGACAGGTAGGAAAAATGAATCTTTTGTTACTTTTTAGCTGAGCAAGTTTGACCTTGAAGTCATTGAGAGAGGATAGATAGGTTCCCAAAATGCCCCTCTTTCTGATCCACTTATAATCAGCTGGTATTTGGTAAATATTAATTCTCCACAAAACTAAAAAAAAATTGTAGTTTAGTTCTGGTATGTTGCAGTTATCAACTTTTGCCCCGGTCATAAATTTTCACAAAATCATTTTTTGCAAGCTTCATGTGAAGTGTCATCCTCTTCACTTGAAATTTCACAATTTAGAAATTTGAAAAGAGAGCGATTTGGCTCCACAGTTTTATCAACAGGAACATCTCTACTCTGAAGACAGGATGGTTTTCAAGCAAAAACAGAATATCTTGCAGTAAAATTAGAACATTTTAAAGAAATTATATTTAAATACAGACAACTCAGATTTTGAAGTTTTCCTGTTTTGCTGCAAATATTTGAGTGGCATGTGATTTTTAACCTTAACTGCTTATTAGGATTTTAATTGACAGCACTGTGGTTAATACACATTAAGTATACTAGAAAAAGATTTTTTTAGCCTCAGAGAGAAAAGATATGAGAATGTTTTCAGCCAGTAGAAAAGGTGGTATGAGTGAAAGAAGAAAGAGGCCAAGGCACGGGTTTGAAAAGGCATAACAACAGCTTTTAAACTTTGAAATATATTTAGTAAACTTTTATTAATATTTCCCTATGGCCGAAGGATTTTTGAGAGAAGCTGTGGGAAAAAAAATCTCACGATAGGAGCCAATAAGTGATTTAAGAAATCACTGATATCATTGTTTCATGCCATTCTCTTCAGCAAGCCCTCTAAACATAAGAAGGTTTTCTGTTTAAGCTTCCATTATTTTTCCCGAATTAACGACCCCTCACATTTCATTCGTGATGATGGAAACCATTCTGAAATACTCTAAAACAAAGAAAAACTGGCCACATCTCTCTGCTGCTTTGTAACGCCGTGGGTTTCTAATGGCCGAAGGGGAAGGGACATGGTTTCCAGAGTGACTCCCCCTGCTGTCTCCTTTTTGTCTTTGTTTCAATTTGTTTCCATGAACAGTCAGAAGGTCAGCTTGAAAGACCGTGTCTTCTCCAGTCCCCGAGGTACTGGAACTAAAGGGAAAAGCTCTCCACAGGCTCAGAGCCTCCGGAGATCCCCCAGCGCTGATCAGAGCATTGAAGATAGCCCGAGCAAAGTGCCCAAAAGCTGGAGTTTTGGGGACCGGAGCCGAGCCCGCCAAGCGTTCCGGATCAAGGGAGCTGCATCACGACAAAACTCTGAAGGTGAGCACATCAGAGTGACCATGTCACCATGGAATGCTGTCCTACTGGCTTCCTCCCAAGCTAAGTGGGGTTAGGCTGGGTGAGCACTTGGATGGGAAACCTCCAAGGTGCTGTCACAGCAGGAATTTTGCTAGCAGGAGTGAATCCTGTAGGCAATCAATAAGGACGTCTCCATTACTTGGTACAGCATAAGGCGTTCAGCATTACGTAGGAAATACCGGGTTTTTTGATCCTTAAATTATTTACCTGCTGCTTTGGATAGTGAGGCTTCTCAGAATAACTTGATCAAGTGTTGTCTTTGGCTCTTCTGTGCACATCCCTTTGTGTCCAACCCTCTACGTGCCCACCACAAAAGGGATCAGATACCAGTCACCCAATAGCAGAAGACAGAGAATCTATACATAGTGAGTCTTACTCATGACATTCCTTGAAGATTTTGATCATAGGCAGTTTGTTTAAACAGGATCCTTGCTGGCCCAAGCTATTTAGAGTGGGTGATGGGGATTTTGGACCCTCTAGACTAGGAGTGGGGAACCTAAGGCCCAGGGGCCAGATGTGGTCCATGGCTTGTCTGCATCTGGCCGCCTGGGCTCAGGGCTCCTCCCCCCACCCAGCATTGGGGAGTTTGCACTGACACTCCAGCCCCTGCTATTCCCCTTCCCCTCTGACTGATTTTTCTATGGCTCAGCGGCCCCTGAACTAAAAAAGGTTCCCCACCCCTGCTCTAGATTTCCTGAACAGTTTAATTCTTTCCCTTATTAGCACACATGAGGATTCAGGGGTGGGAGAGGATAGCAACCTTATTCAGTTCCATGATGCCTGTAAGCACTGATAGGGCCTGAAACTGGCGGCATCAGAGGTCTGTTGGAAAAGAGCAAACAGGTGACCTGGAGGTGGACGGAGTAACATGGACTTCTTCATTGCAGATGCTTATTCTGCCTCAGCTCCCACCTGGGGCCCAAGTGAGCAACAAAGGGAGCCCAAACATACTCTTTTCTCTTAGTTAGCATGCAAATACACCTATACATTACATCACCCTGTAGATCCTTATTTGGTAAGGCAAACACCCATGTAATGCATAAACATAGTCATGTGATGAATATTATTAGCCCGCCTCTGTTTACTAGATTTTGCTGAAGTCATCTCATTATGGGGGCAGGGGGGTGAGGGCTCCGTGACCTTGAAGGCATATCTCAGAGTGAGGGGGAACAGACGGGGGGGAATAGGGAGATGCCATTGCTTCACAGAGAAGGCATTCATTACAATCTTCAGGTCACATCTGCAGCTTATCTCGATAAGAACATAAGAATGGCCGTACTGGGTCAGACCAAAGGTCCATCTAGCCCAGTAGCCCGTCTGCCAACAGTGGCCAGCGCCAAGTGACCCGGAGGGGGTGAACCGAAGACAATGATCAAGCGATTTGTCTCGTGCCATCCATCTCCAGCCTCTGACAAACAAAGGCCAAGGGACATCATTCCTACCCCCTGGCTAATAGCCTTTTATGGACCTAACCTCCATGAATTTATCTAGCTTCTCTTTAAACTCTGTTATAGTTCTAGCCTTCACAGCCTCCTCTGGCAAGGAGTTCCACAGGTTGACTATGAGCTGTGTGAAGAAGAACTTTCGCTTATAAGTTTTAAACCTGCTACCCATTAATTTCATTTGGTGTCCTCTAGTCCTTATATTATGGGAACTAATGAATAACTTTTCTTTATTCACCCTCTCCACACCACTCATGATTTTATAGACCTCTATCATATCCCCCCTTTGTCTCCTCTTTTCCAAACTGAAAAGTCCCAGTCACTTTAGCCTCTCTTCATATAGGACCTGTTCCAAACCCCTAATCATTTTGGTTGCCCTCGATGTGGCACAACTGCAAATTTACCTGCCCCTAACAAGAAGAAAGAAGGATTAAACGTGTCTATAAACCTGTCAAAGCATCGTGAGCCCATTGGCCATAGCAGCTGCTCCCCAGACCCTAGATTTAACTCTTGCACTCCCCAACACTGTCATCTTAGCCCTTCTCAGAGAGAGCGAGCGAGAGAGTGAGCGCTTTGGTTAAGATGCACAGGTACTGTGCTATTTGTATCTTCTGTGTGCTCTCTTCTGGGAGTCTGACGCTCCCATTCCTGCTGTGCAATGACAGGCTAATTAGCTGTGGACTCTCTTTTTTCTTTCTTTCTTTTAAACCCAGAAGCAAGCCTCCCCGGAGAAGACATTCCCGACGATAACAAAAGCTGCAACTGCGAGTTTGTGACAGAAGATTTAACGCCAGGACTTAAAGTCAGCATCCGGGCAGTGTGGTAAGAAAAGAAGAAGAGGAGAGGGATGAAGGGGACCAGGGGGCGGAGAGATTTCCTTATATGATCAAATGTTAAAGGAAAATAATTAATAAGGGGATTTTAAAACCAAGCAGAGTAGAATAATGCGCAAAGCCCATTCTTCTGCTGGGTTCCTCCCAGGTGCTCTGTTTTCCTTTCCATAAAGCTAAGCAGGGAAAAACCATTTTTGCTTGTAGGAGGAGTACAGGGAGAAATGGGAAAATGCCCTAACAGTGTTACAGACAGATCATACCACTTGCTTCATGGTTGAACGTTGACAGTTACAAAACCAGATGGTGGGAAGACACTCCAGGCTGACAGAGTGAAGGGCACTAAGGCAGCTACGTTGGTTTTTTTAGGTCCCAGATTTATTGACACACACTCCTAACTTAAATCCCCACATCTTCCCCATTCATGCTGGTGGGTCCAGCTCACTTTCCCTTCTCGACTACAACCCCCAGAGTTTGGATTTGTATCTCGACTACAACCCCCAGAGTTTCCCCACAGTCTGGCCGTGTCAAGCACTGGCATTCCCTCTTACAGAGCTGAAGGATTCAGATAAAGATCTAGACTCAGAACCAAACTTACTGTTTGGGGCCTGGGTGCTAGAACCCATCTGTGATTCTTTCCTGTGCTGGTCAGTCGAGATGTCTGTCCAGAGCTTGTCCAGTGACCTGAGCCCTAGCAAACAGAATTGCCACCTAGAGAAATCGGGTCTTATTCTCAGACCCAGTCTCCTGCTGTTGGAATGACTGTACGGGTAACTTTAGAACAGTGCTTTAGGGACACCTCAGGAGCACCATGGGGAAGTGAAATTCACCCACCCTGGTGCAAATGGGCCACTGTAACAAATCCACCGGTGAACATGACCACACACGTGCAGATCTTGGGAGAGGACGCAGGCCCCTGGGCTTCAAAACCAGGAGCTCCTCTGACTCCCCCTAAATTATCATCTCAGTTAGCTATACCATACAGTGTCCTTGTCCTGTGGCCCGGAGGGCTCAGTGGGTTGTGGGCACACACTCACACAGACCTGCCCTCCAGCTCTGGAAGTTTTTTTCTGAGCCACTCAGACTGACTGGACTCCATGCCCTAACAGCGTGGCACCCTTTGTCACTGCATCGTGTCTTTACAGGAGGCTTCCATTTGGCGGCTGAGGAAAGCAGTCCTGGTCAGCCGGCTAGCCATTCCCTTCCTTTCCCAGAAGCCTCTTCTACTCCCACCCCCCACAGGCCTACCTCCTTTACTTTCAGCTATTTTCTGACAGACAACCTAGCAACCAGTGTTCCCTCTAAGATGCACAGATGATTAATCAGCCCCACCCAGTCAGAGGCTCAGGGCTCCATGCAGGGAGCTGACTGACGGGGTGGGGCTGATTAGTCGCCTGTGAAGCTGTGCTGCTGCACAGCTTAGAGGGAACACTTCTGGCAACCCATCTATCCCTCTTTGCAGCATCTTAAAGGGGGAGCCATTTCCCCAAGAATTTTCTGAGAGAGGTGGAAAAATCAGTCTCTCCTCAGAACACGGCTAAAGATAAACAGGGGGAAAGAAGCAGATGATTTGTTGTTAGGAGAGGAAAGTCCTGTGGATAAGGAGTGGCCTATTATTTTTCCTCAGCTTATATCTGAGATCCAGCCAGTATTCAGATTGTGAGAATCAATGTTCCCTGTAAGGTAAGTCCGCCACTTGGGCAGCTGGTCGGGGGAGATTCCAATGCCACCCAGCTGATTAGCAGAAGACCTACAACTAGATTTTGTGTTTCTGTTGGTGGTGCACATTTGCACATGTCTCGGTGCACGTGAAAAATTATTCCACACATGGATGGAAGAGATGAGCGGGAACATTGGTGGGGATCCCCATCTAGCGTGCATTATCCCAATACCAACGGGTTTGCCCCTGCACTGTTGGGATTATGAGTACGCCTTTTTTCTGTGGGGGGGAGTTTGTGCTTCAATCCTCTGTGAGGCAGGGATTTATAGATGCCATTTCCCCATTCAGTAAATGCATCACTGTCCAGCATGAGGATCAATTAATAAGCCCGGGAAAAAAAAACACTCACCAGAGAATATTTTCTAATTATTAATTATTTTTTTGGCTGGATCTGTGCTTCCTGCTGCCATCAGAGTGAAATGCACAAGGAGGGTGTTAAAGGAAGCGCAGAGCCTCCAGAAAATGCTGGCCCTTTCCTCATCCAAATGCCTTCAGGCGCAGATAGCGATTACAGCTTTGAGGCATCAGGGGTTGCCATTGGCACCTCTCTTGCAGAGGGTTTGACTGCCACGTCCTTTCCCGATGGAGCCAAGGGGAGCAGCTTTAAGTTATCATGGAGCTCCATAGAAGGCCACCGAGGAGTGGCATTGATCAGCTGGATGGCTTCAATCTGCCCCCAAGACCTCCAGTGGGCAAGCTAGGGGTTGTGGATATTGCACGTTTCTGAGGCTCCTCCCCTATGTGGAAGACCTAATCGGCTAATGAGGCCAGCAACTCCACAGGTGCACGGAGTCCTACATCTGGAGCCTTGGTTCTCTCTGCTGTATGTGAAGTAGCCTCGGATGGCATTAGCTTTTCAACTGTCTTGTTCTGCACTGATTCCCAAGCCGCTCACGGCAGCATCGACGCGCCCATCGCTCTACGGTGCATGGCACCACCACGGAGAACTGATAGTTTCCTTTCTTTCTCCCCTAGCATCATGAAATTTCTTGTTTCCAAGCGGAAGTTCAAGGAAAGCCTCCGGCCTTATGACGTGATGGATGTAATTGAGCAGTATTCAGCTGGTCACTTGGATATGCTCTCCCGGATTAAAAATCTCCAGTCCAGGCAAGAGACTCCACTGTTTGTTGTGATAGCACCCCCGTGGCAGATGGTAGGCGTGAGAGGGTTAAGATAAAGTCCTTTCATTTAACAGCCGCGTCCTATTGTTCTTTCTAAGGAAAAGCCTAATGCAAAACAATGGATTTCTGAATCACGCCTGGTTGTGAGTTGGTCAGAAGGTGTGAATTTTTGGTGAGGAGGGTAGATTAGATTTACAGCGCCCATTCTTTCCAATGAAAATAAGGGCAAGTAAGTGTCCTGTTTAGTGGAGGTGAGCTGTGAATTCTGGGTAAGGGCTCCAGACAGGATCCAGAAACAGCCTCAGGCTCTGTTATGAAAGAGAAGTACATGCTGTTGCATCTCCTTCTGCCAGTAAAGCTGCGGTGACCTCCCATGGTACCTCTTATTGAAGGATCCTTCTCTTCTCCCCACCCCACCCACAAGCAAATTGTAACAGAAGTGTTGTGAGCAAGACAGGAGAAGTCATTCTTCTACTCTACTCTGCACTGGTTAGGCCTCAGTTGGAGTATTGTGTCCAGTTCTGGGCACCACATTTCAGGAAAGATGTGGAGAAATTGGAGAGGGTCCAGAGAAGAGCAACAAGAATGATTAAAGGTCTAGAGAACATGAGCTACGAGGTAAGACTGAAAGAATTGGGTTTGTGTAGTTTGGAAAAGAGAAGAATGAGAGGGGACATGATCGCTGTTTTCAAGTATCTAAAAGGGTGTCACAAGGAGGAGGGAGAAAAAATTTTTCCTTGGCCTCTGATGATAGGACAAGAAGCAAAGGGTTTAAACTGCAGCAAGGGAGGTTTAGGTTGGACATTAGGAAAAACTTCCTAAGTGTCGGTGGTTAAACACTGGAATAAATTGCCTAGGGAGGTTGTGGAATCTCCATCACTGGAGATATTTAAGAGCAGGTTAGATAGATATCTATCAGGGATGGTCTAGAATCTGTGGTTCTCAACTGGTGGTCCATGGTGACATTTTCGGTGGTCCACAGGAACATTGTCCAAATTCACACGACATGGGCAGGCACCAAAAATCTGTTAGTAAGAAATAAATTTCAAACCAAAATGTTCGTTGTCTGCTCTCTTTCATCATGTCTCAAAAAGGAGGTGGTCCATGAACATTTTTTGATTGACCTGGTGGTCCGTGGACTGAAACGAGTTGAGAACCACTGGAGATGGTGCTTGGTCCTGCCGTGAGAGCAGGGGACTGGACTTGATGACCTCTCGAGGTCCCTTCCAGTTCTAGTGTTCTATGATTTCCCCCTGCCACCTGAGAGTATGTTAAGGACTTCCCTCACAGTGGCCCCACAGACGTGGGTGTATGTAAATCTTTCAGAAACATTTTGGAACTTGTGTCTCGGTGCTTTGTTGTCAGATGCCTGCGATTTGACATCCCCATTCTAGCATTTAGTGTCATTTCCAGCAGTGAAATAAAATAAAGGAGCTACCTATGAGGAACATTTTTGGCCCTCTCAGTAACAAGAAAGGAGCTATTAGAAAAATGGCTCCAATATAAGGGTTTGATAATTATTTTACATCTTTTGCCCTAGGAAGTGGGGAGGAGTCTGTCTGGATTGGGTGTGAATGGGGGAAGAATGGCTTAATAATATGGGAGTTTTACATATCAGCCCAGCTGGGTAGCCACAGTGAAATAGGAACGAAACTGCAGCTGCTGTTCAGCTGTCGGGGTACTGAATTGATTTTATAGGTGAGACAGTGAGTGAAGGGGACATAAAACATGGAGCAGGAGCCAACAGTGTTTAAACTGTATGGAAGAGTAACCATTAGGAAGAGTAGAAAAGGAGGGGGGAAAGAGAGAGTGATACTTGGAACTCCACCCTTCCTCTCCAATACCCAAATTATTTTACCTCAGGAAATGTTTGAGTTCAAAGCAGAGGAGAGAAATGCCCTTGACAGGAAGAACTTGTCCCTCTCTCCTTACAAATAACCCTCAGTTATGTCAATTAAGAAAGCCTGACGTTTTCTGCCGATGGGTCTGGATATATGTAAGTCAAGACATGACTGTGCACCTTAAGCCCTGGTCTACACTAGGCAGTTATTTCAAAATAATAAGTGGAGCGTTCATCCCACCAAGCCCATTATTTCGAAATTAGGGGCTGGTTATTTTGAAATTTGTACTCCTGCTTTCCTTGGGACATAAGCGTATTTCAAAATAGTTATTTTAGGAGCTGTTATTTCAAAATTAGTTATTTTGAAATAATTTCTTGGTGTAGACATGCCCTTAATTACTTTCACTCTAAGTGAATGTCATTTGTTTGTCTATCTGTTTCTTCCTATGTATAGGTTAGAGCAGGGGTGGGCAAAATCAGGCCTGGGGGCTGGATCCAGCCTGCCAAGCATTTCTCTCTGACCTGCCCAGCTGATCAGTAGAGGTGCATTCTTACAGCTGGCAGGGTGTGTTCAGCTGCCCCTTCACTCACTCTCACACACACACACACACACACACACACACTCTCTCTCTCTCTCTCTCTCTCTCTCTCTCTCTGCAGAGCAGGGGAGGGGGAGACAACAGAACAGGACAGATTTCCCTTAAAGAGACAGCACCTGGCTTTTCTCAGAAACTTAGCAGCAGCCAGCACACACGCACTCTGTGCCACTGTCACCCACACCCAGTCTGTGCCATGCTGTCTCTGTGCCACGCACGCACACAGTCACTGTTATACACACACACACTGCCACACACACTCTTCCATCTCTGTGCCACACACACTCAGTCTGTGTCACAAAGTCTGTGTCTCAAACACAGTGTCTCTGTTTCACACTCACGCGCTTTCTTTCTCTCTGTAGTCCCCAGCCCCACTCTTTCTGCTCAAGGCCCCACCCCTTCTGGGGGTGGGGGTGCAGGTGGGGGTGGAGTTTAGGGGTCTGGAGTTGGCCCATGACCACACACCAAAAATTTATGAAGTAGACCCCCTGTGAAAATTATTATCCACCCCTGAGTTAGGGACAACCAAGAAATTAGATGTAAATTTTTGCCTCTGTAACCTTGTAGATGAAAAATGGGTGCTCAAGTGGATTCTAATTTATAGCCTAAAAGGGACTTTCTCCAGCCCCTGTTGGAAATTTTTCAACTCACTTCAAAGAGAGTTAGAATGGGTCCTTTGCAAAGATGTTTTGTATGTTTTGTTTAAAACAAAAGGAAGTTTTTCTTTACCCAGTGTACAGTCAACCTGTGGAACTCCTTGCCAGAGGATGTTGTGAAGGCCTAGAGTACAACAGAGTTTTAAAAAAAGACCTCGATATCTTCATAGAACATAGATCCATCCATGGCTATTAGCCTCTATTTGGCAGAAGCTGGAAGCGTGTGACAGGGAAGGGATCACTTGATGATTCCCTGTTCTGGTCATTCCCTCTGGAGCATGTGGCATTGGGCATTGTCAAAAGACAGGATACTGGGCTAGATGGGCCTTTGTTCTAACCTAGTAGGGCCATTCTTATGTTCTTAGTGCAGATGACAGGAAACAGTCTACTTTGTCTTTGGATCTTTAATCTCAACGTCTAAATGATGGAACCGCGATTGGGGCTCAGTCAATGGGTGTGACCTCACATCCCCCACAGAAGCACTGGTGTTGCCAGAATACTGTATGTCACCTGCATGCCCAGTTAATTCTTGATTCATCATGTCATTATGAGAGTCATTCAGAGAGCAGGGCTTAGCTTTCTGTTATAAACCCTCTGTGTACAATAATGCCCTGATTCGGCAAAGCAGGTTTCGCTGTAAGCATATGAAAGCAGCTCTCTCCTTCTGAGATTTCCAGCCCAGGGTGCACAGTCAAGTAGCCTGTCTGAGTTAGGTCAGATCTCAATGGGCAGACATACTTTCTGGGGTCTTCAGCTGAACCTTGGCCCTTTATAAGGTTCTTCAGTCCTACCTCCATTTTTCTTGCTCTGAGATTGTGTGTTCCAAAGAGAATGTTGTTTGACTGGTTGATTTTTGTGTGGAACGGGGAGTGGCTCTTTAGAAAGACATGGTCCAATTCTCCTCTTGCTGGGAGGCAGCCATCATTGGGTACACTGTGATGTAGTCAATACTTCCTTCCATCCAGGAAAGGAAGGAACGTAGTAAAAACTCTTACTGCTCTATGTGGGCTACTTGGACCTTCATCTCATGCACACAGGGCATGGTGCTGTCACTTACTCATGCATCCCCAGAACAGATTGGTGGAGAATGAGCAGGGCGTGGATGGGGAAGAGGCTAAAACTTGGGATTGCCCCACAACATGCTGATCACCACAATGGAGCTGATGTGGGGGGTTGCGGAGCAATACAGTTTGCTGCTGATGTAGAGCAATGGCAGATTAATACCCCCTGCCACGATGCAGAAGCTGAGAGCGCGAGCAAAGAAATATGTTCTCTCTTTACCATCTCAAATGATAAAGAGTTTGTGGTGAACTTTCATGTTAGGTCCCTGTGGCCCTGTGTGTTGTTGGGCTAAACTTTATTCAAGCAAACTTCTGGGGTGTTTACATGCACTTTCCTCTTTAATCATTCATAACTCTCTGTCACTGATCTTGTGACGTGTCTGTAATGGGTCCTTTCTAATAGTCTGTCTCTGGCTCTCATCTCTTTCTGGCACGTTTCCAGCCCTGGATACATTTCATTCATTGAGTATACAATTCCATGGTGTACCTCATTGACTTCTATCTCTCATGCTTTTTCTATCTAGCTGAGGATGTTTGATCTATCACTATAATAGAAAGGAGGATATATATTGTCTTATATCTGACATTTCCAATGGGACATCAACACATATATGCAAATATATTCCAGTGTGTACAGTGTGTTGCCTATTATATGCAGAGTGATTCACATTTTAAGCAGCAGTGATGTTCTTTTGATGCCCACGTTCCATGAATCTTACGTTTGGTCAGATAAGATTTGTATAACCATGATGGATCAGGCAATATAATGCTGCATTCTGTTTCAAGCGGAATATATTTTCAAATTCTCTCTCTCTCTCTCTCTCTCTCTTTCTCTGTCTTTTATTTTTTTATTTTTTTTTTTTAGTTGTTCTTTATGTTTCTGCAACTTTCCAACCAAGTTTTTTCTACGTGTTGCTTCATTATGCATTTTGCGGTGTCTTTTTTCTTATTTACTTTGCCAGGATAGATATGATTGTGGGTCCCCCGCCCCCTTCAACTCCCCGGCATAAGAAGTATCCAACCAAAGGACCCATGCTCTCTTCCAAAGAGTCACCCCAATACTTACCTAGGTTAGGATTCACCAAAATGCCGCTTTCTCTGGATTTTTCATTTGCTTAATATCAAACCCCTTTCATGCCAGGTTATAGGACGGCATTTATCACTCAGGAATGCAGCTCACCGACACAAATAACTCAAAATTGCTTGGGTTTTACTTCCCGCAATGGGTTTTCACATTAAGGCAAGCCTAAGGAAAAAAATGTAATTTCCTCTGTGAGCATTATCCAGTGTTCCTCAAGTCGGTGTTTGGGTTGGCAAAGTCATAATCTTCAAGACATTGCAGCCAATTATAAAAGACTACAAACATATCCTCAGAAGCAGCAAGATTTGTTATTTTTATCCAGAAGATGAGGAAAATTAAGGTTAAGGATGGTAAACTTCTCATCATGTATCTGTATGCAAGCAGGTGCAAATATAGGTTTGCATCTCCCTACCTATATTCACTGAAATTAACATATTCCATGTTTTTTTCAATGGGCAACATTAGAATCAAACATGTTTCATATGTATAGGGAAGGAGGTGAATAAACATCCTGAATCATTTTACCATGGTCCAACTTTACTGACCACAGTAAATGTATAGTGTCACTAAAAATGTTACCAATACTCGGCTGACCGTTCAAAAGAATCCTTAATTTTGTGCACAAAAATAAACCATCTGTCAAAATCCTCGCTTCATTTAAATCAGAGAGGATTTTATCATTGGTGTAATTGAGGATTCACTCTGAGTTTTAAAATATTCCAAAGCACCTAAGTTACTTTTGAAAATGTTACCCCATATGTCTTGTCAGTAAAATAAGCAACAGTGTGTTTTCAGTTATATGCACATTTTCATCTGGAGTGACCTCTCACCTATGGGTTTTTGAGCGCTCACTGACAAAATGTGTTGTAAGCACTAACATGAGTCGTTACCGCAGTGAGAGAGTTCAGAGTAACTACAGCCTGAACCTCTCTAGTTCAGCACCCTCAGGACCTGATCGGTGCTGAACCAGAGAATTTGCGGAACCACAGGAGGTCAATGTTGTCTAGCAGCATGACCAACACTTCCACTGCTTGCTGGATTCTTAGGGTATGTCTTCACTGCACACTTATTTCAAAATAAGATAATCCAGAATAGGTATTCCAAAATGGCTTATTTCTAGATAGCATGTCTACACTGCAGGGAAGCTTCAAAATGAGTCCGAGGCAGGCTTTCCTAATGTAGACATGCTATCTCGATTTAGAGCCCCAGGAGGCACTGGGGAGGAATAATGTGGAATGGCCCCGGTGAGGGGCTATTTCGAAAGAGCTGCAGTGGAGTGTCTACACACGCCCATTTTGGAATACGGGTTATTCCTCGTAGAATGAGGTTTACAGATTTTGGAATAAGCCGTCCATTATTTCTAAATTATTTTGAAATCACAAAATGGTTGTGTAGACGCTCGCATTGTTATTTCAAAATAACTCTAGTTACCTTGAAATAGTGGTGCAGTATAGACGCACCCTTAGAAGACTTTTAGGTTTAAATTAGGGCTAAATAACAGCACAGAACACTGAGGGCTAGGAGTGGTGGCTGTAAACAAACTTTATGGAACCATGGGAAATTTGGCGACCCCCTTGATAAGTGTACATCCAGCTAACTAAAAGTCTAGTGTGGACTAGAGAGGTTCAACCTGTACTCAGATTTGCACTGACAGGTTAACTGTGGGCCCAAGAATGGGAACATACATTTTGACCAAAATATTCCCCGTTTATCAAGAGCATCACACTTGGATGGATATGTAAATATTTGGTAGAAAGTCATATTTTGTGCACGGGTAAAAGCTGATTTCAAACACAACTGTGGTATTCCTTTAAAATATTTTCACCAGTATGCTTGCCCTCGCTTTGAACTAAGTATATGGATATATGACAGATCTGTAGTTTTTTCACTAAAGCTGTTTTGAGTTATCTGTGCCTGAGAAATGTGTGTGATTTTTTTTTCAAACCCACTTATTCACACTCCGCTAACTCAAAGATGGAAAAAACAAAGTTGGATTGAACCTTGCAGTAACCACCCACTTGAACTTAGATCAAGCCTGAGAAATTTCAGCCCCAAATATAGCATTTTGTTCTGAAAGTTCAGGACCTGAAAACAGGTTCTAAATATGAAATTGATTCCTCAGCCATAATGATATTTTGAAATCCTCTTTAAAAAGACGGTAGGGTGTATATAGTTGTAGCTATGTATTATGTACAACGTACAAAACATCTTGGCTAGAGTAGAGGGTTACATACTAAAATTACTGCTTTGAAGATTTAAAAAAATGACCAGCAATGGGAGACGATGCTCCAAATGCCAGGCTGAGTTTATTTATAACACCGTTTTCCAGGTCACTCATTAAATCCAAGGAAGAATATTATCTTCTGTATGTTACAAATTCTATTTTGTATTAGTCTGATACTGCTCCTTCACAAACATGTAACTCCTGCAATCAAAACCAGGATGTTTGTATACATAACATTATTATACCCCTTGGGAAATAGGTTTTTATAACTTGCCTCTATTTTAACTTGCAGGAAACTTTGACCCTTGCTCAGTCAGCTGTACAACTAATATTAACAGTCTCTAGTTTGGGTGACATTTTTTCCTGCTGTATAACTGATTCCTGACCCTTAACACCAGAAAAAAAATTATTCTTACCGACAGCATCATTGGCTTTACCCTGTGGTGCTCCTCGGGATTTTTGTATTTATTTTCCCATTTTCATTTAAATTCCCCCATTGATTTTGTTTCAAGGGTACAGCTGACAAGCCTAGAAAACAGCAGAGAAGCCCCAAATGGATCCGAAAACCAAGGGCTCAATCCTGAAGGGTACTTAGTACTCTGGCCCTAATCCAGCATAGCTCTCAAGTATGTTCTTAACTTTAAGGACACCAACAGCCCTATTTATGTGAATGGGGACTTCTCTGATGCTTAAAGCTAAGCACCTGCTTGAGTGCTTTAGTGGACTGGATTCACGCCCCAAATCCTGACATACTTACTCAGGCTGAGTAAGAGCTCCCAGGTTTCACCCTAGTGAGGTGATAAGAGAATCACACCAGCTCTGAGTTAGTTTTGCCCTAAATGTGCCATAAAAGTAGAGCATTGAGCTGTTTCTATTTTACATCGCCTGTCTCCATTGCAGCCAGTTGATGGCCAGGCAATTAAAAAATAATGTGAAATAAAATAAAGACCACCTGTTGATCAGCTAAAAGAACAAGGGTGCCAAACTATTCAAAGTCACATGAACTCTCTCAGCCAATTGAATTCTATTTGACAGCACAAGGGTGTGTAAGGACCAAATTCTGCCTTCAGACACATGTATATAGCTTACAGTGAAGACAGCAGACTGCTAGTATATATCCAAGAGAAGAACTTTAGTTTAGCCTGCAGTGTATAGTGCATACTGTATGCTCATGAAAGTCAAATGCCCAACTGATTCAGGATACCATCAGTTTAAAAGCTGGGTACCCCTAGCTATAATTTTGAGCAGCATAGATATGAGTAGTTGATATTATTAGACTACCTATGTACATACTATTAACCAATCAGAAAATATGTAGCCAGTCATGTGACATGGATGAAGGGGGTTTGGCTTCCACGCCTGGACTGTGTAAAACAAAAAAAGAAACTGACTATATATATGTATATATATATATATATTTCCAAACCTTTCATTTTTTTCCTCATTTGAGCTGTTTGACTTTGATGTCCGCTTCTGGCCAGAGGTGGTGTTCGACACACCTCTTTGCATGAACTGTAAGCATGAAGCATAATGAAGCATGAGAAAAAATGCACCGTGGCTGATGCAAGAATTGACATTTTTCTGTATCATTCAAAAGATAGTATTTAAAAATGTAATAATAATCATGAGTAAAGGTTTTTCAAAGGAAAGTTACAGCAGAGCCAGGAACACCTTGCAGGTGATATGTCAGGTCCCATGGCATCAGTGCACTTCTGATCCTCTTTCATCACAACTCAAAACCAAGGAGCAGATGTATCAAAGACAAGTCTGATGCCTAAGACACATCCTCAGGAATTTGTGTGTGCACCCACTTGCAACCTGATAGCGCCTCTATGGCACATGCCTTTTGATGGGGATTAGTGGAGAAGTGCAGTGCTCCAGGGGGACTCCCAGAAGGCATTGTGCCCCTTAGGGAAGGCCCCCTGAAAATTCCCCCGGCAGCAGTGGGAGTGCTCACTCTAAACTACCCCTTAGGAAAGTGTAACATGTTCTCATCCAGCTGTGTTCTCCTTCCTGCCCTGTTTGGGTGGCTGGTGCCCCAGGAGTCTTACACCATCCTCTGTGAATTTTGGATCAGGGTTATGAGAGCAAAAGAGTATTTCTAGCATTAACACATGCTCTGAGGCACCCCAGAGTAGCTGCCTTAATTTCCTCCATACTAGAAATGGCTCTCTTGTTTCCTTTGTTGGCATTTATTTTGGGGTTTGGTTTCAAATAGAATAACAAAGCTCTTCCAGTACAATCAGTCAGCAGGATGTTACACCAGGAGAAGAAATCAACCTATTTCCTTGGCCTCTCCAAATAATCAAGAGTGATTAGACTTTTGGCTTCTTTAAACACACATGCTTTGACCATTGTTTTATTGGGTCTCCATGTTTATACGTGCAGGAAGGAATCACAGTGTGGCTTTACTACATCGTGGCCTCTGATTCCACATCACAGAGCCCATTAAATCAGAGGTGGGCAATAAGATGGTTCCGGGTCGCCAGGTCTAGCCCCTGGTGGGCCACCACTGCTTTAGTTACCTGAACCTCTGCAGATAGAGGCGAAAGCAGCTCCCGTTGGCCATGGGTCACTATTCTCGGCCAATTGAAGCGGCAGGAAGTGCTGCAGACCACCGCTTCCTGCAGCTCCCATTGGCTGGGAACGGCAATCCACAGCTAACGGGAGCTGCAAGCAGAGGCATCTGCCAGGCAGTGGCAGCCTGCCTGGGGCTAACCCTGGCAAACCGCATCCGGTTCTTGCCCACTGTGTTAAATGTTGCTTGGCTTAACTGGTTACCACATACTCATAGCATTTTGCTCTGTTGATAATTGCGTTCTTCTGCTGAACACTTGGTAATCTTCATGAATATAAGTAACATGCCCTTGGCATACAAGACAGAATGAAGCATGTATGTTACTTATCCTTGTAATTATAATCCATGGTACTCAACTTGTAAGAAAGAAGCCAGACATTGGTTTGTAGGCAAAATAGTAGTACCAAAAATTTCTATCCAAATAAATCAGTTTCCCGGATCCAAAAGTTTTTGCTTGTTATATATTTGCTACCTTAGCTATGATCAGCTCATCTGTCCTATCTCTCTGCACCGGAGCCTCAGCCGGTGAAAACTGCTGTCTCTCTAAGGCCACGTCTATACTCACGTGCTGCAGATGGATTTTCTGGCATTCGATTTAGCAGGTCTAGTAAGGACCTGCTAAATTGAATGTGAGGAGTAAGGGAAGCTAATGAGAGTGTTTGCTCCCATTGACCTCTCACTGTGGAGACGGCGCCAAGCTCGGCTTAAGGAATGTCGACTCCAGCTATGTTATTTACATAGCTGGTACTGTGCACCTTAAGCCAACCTTCTGGTCTAGTGTAGACTTGGCCTAACATAGGACACTGAGCTGTGGTACTGCACATCGATTGATGATCTTACCCTCTCTTTAAAAAAAAAAAAAAAACCATAAGAAACTAACCCTGCACACACACACAAGTAACGCCAACTCGATGGCTCTGTTGCTGAGCCCAGTCCCTTTCCTTGTGTTTTGTTAGTTCATTTCCCTTTGTCTGTCTGCATTCTGCCTATTCTTTGTCTCATACTGGTGCATGGATCCATTACACACACTGCAGAACTGCATAAGCAGCACTTTTTATTTCCGCTCAAGACAACTAACTTGGTTTCAAGCAGATTAATCTGTTTTTTTGTCACCTACACTTCTGGCACGTTATGTATGAGTGAAATTTGCCAGGATTATGTGTAGGGACTATGTATAAATAGGGTTAAAATTAAGACTATGTCTCAGGTTGGAGATGTCTTATTGGTTTATATGAGATCAGGATACGCCTATGTTTAATTATCTATAGAGCCAATTTAAGTTTGAAGCATTAAATATAATTAGCTTGTGACATCCTACTTGGACTTCTCTGCCTTCCATGTGGAACTTTAAATTCTTAGGGAGAAAGGCATTACAAATAAGGTATGTAACTATTCCAGTGCTTATCCCGATGGATATGAGTGTGTAGGAGAGAGGCAGAAGATTCGGCTGTAAAGATGTGGAAAAACGAGTCTCACCTTGATCAACTAGGCAGACAACTTAATCCACAAAAAATTCTTCTTGGTGGGCAAATTTACCGTGCATAGTGTGCCAGATTGTATCTATAGAAACAAGAATTGATAGATTTCAAACTCTGCTAATACTGTAACAATATAGCTCCTTGTGTACCTCTCAGGTCACACTCAGTTACCTCTCCCTGTTTGTGTGAGTATTTGGAGTGTTTGTTGGGAGAGAGATTGTTGCTTTGTCCACCAAGAGTCAGCAGCGAGCAGTGTCCTGTTTCCTTGATGTATCTGACTAACTCAACGGCCTTTTCTGGGTGGGGGGGTTGTTTCTGTTCCTGGTAGAGTTGACCAGATTGTTGGACGAGGGACGTCAATGACAGACAAGGATCGAACCAAAGGGCCAGCAGAGGGGGAGCTCCCAGAAGACCCAAGCATGATGGGCAGACTTGGAAAAGTGGAAAAGCAGGTATGGGAGGGTTTTTTTTTTTTAATAAGGAACATTCTCATGTTCTATGCTCAGATTTTAAAAATAGAAAGTAGTTAAGAAAATAGATAAAAAGTTTGGGAACAATTTTCAAATGTGCCTAAATAACTTAGCAGCTTACATCTGAATTGTAAAAATGACTTAGGTACCTAAATCCCAAGGTATGTCAGTATCTGACTCATATAGGTGATGGCACCAAAATACCTTTGAGAATCAGAGTCTTAATTGCCTGAGGCCTCGTCTACCCTATAAACCTCTCATCCCCATCGATCTAACCTACACAACTTCAGCTACGCAAATAGCATAGTTGAAGTCGACGTACTTACTGTGGGGTCTTCCGCATATTAGGGTTGGTGGGGGCTGCTCTCCCGTCAACTCCAGCTATTCTTCTCATCCTCATGGAGTTCCAGTGTGGACAGGAGAGAGCTCGGAGGTCGATTTACCCAGTCTGCTGACTGCCAATGCATGGATCGCAGCAGTGTCGATCCACCGTCTAGTGTAGACAAGCTGTAAGACACATTCAAAATCATAGTCATTAGGAGCTTAAGTCTCAAAGGCCCTTATGTCAATTCCAAAGTGACCCCAAGGGGCCTTTGAAATGTTCCCTTTCTAACCTTCAAGTCAGGCTGTAGGTGTGATTGTTTTTATTGCCACAGGATCCATGTTTTGTTCAAGGTAAATTTCACTCCTGAGCACAAGGCTCACACAAAGTCCCATACACACACACTTTAAGCCTAAGGCAAGGCCTGGCTCAGTGAAGTGCGGAGCACCTCTGGCCTAGAGCTGAGGTTCTCCAATCCCATTTAAATCTGTCACATTTCACAAGCATTTACGCGTGCAGAAAGAAAACACAAAGGCCACTGCAGAAACAAACCAACACATTAAACAGCAATTTTCGGACACTAGAACTTTAAAAAAAAAAATCCATCTTCCCTAAAAGCAGAGAGGTTCTAGCCAAAGTTCAGACTGGATTTGGATCCCAGCTCTCTCAAAGTTGAAGGAAGTCGGGTTTGTGCCAGTGGAGGAAGGGGCTAGCTCTGTAAATTCAGATCCCTGTTCGAGCGTGGATGTGAGTGGAGCTCTGTGTGTGTAGGGTACTCCTCCACAGACTTCATCTAGCACAGGGCACTGTGTGGCATTTTGCAGGTTCTATCCATGGAGAAGAAGCTGGACTTTCTGGTGAACATTTATATGCAGCGGATGGGGATCCCACCAACGGAAACTGAAGCCTATTTTGGGTCCAAAGAGCCAGACCCGGCGCCACCCTACCACAGTCCAGAAGACAGCAGGGAGCACATTGACAAAAACGGCTGCATCATCAAGATCATCAGGTCCACCAGTTCGATGGGCCAAAAGAATTTCTCTGCCCCTCCCGCCCCGACCATGCCAACCAACACGTGTCCCCCATCCACATCCTGGCAGCACCAGCCTTATCAGCGGCACAGCCATGGATCCTCCCCCGTTGGAGACCCGGGCTCTTTGGTAAGAATCCCGCCCCCGCCTTCACACGAGCGCTCCTTGTCCGCGTACAGTAGCGGGAACAGGGCCAGCACCGAGTACATGAGGAACGAAGACATTACAGCGAAACACCATGACAGCGCCTTGAGAGACAGTGACACATCCATTTCCATCCCGTCAGTGGATCACGAGGAGCTGGAGCGCTCCTTTAGCGGATTTAGCATTTCCCAGTCCAAAGAAAATTTGGACGTCCTTAACAACGGTTGCTATGCAGCGGTGGCCCCCTGTGCCAAAATCAGACCCTACATTGCAGAGGGAGAGTCAGACACTGATTCTGACCTCTGCACACCTTGTGGCCCGCCCCCCAGGTCCGCCACGGGTGAAGGACCTTTCAGTGACATGGGCTGGTCAGCCCCTAGACAATGAAGCATCTGATCATCAACTGCACTGAGTCAGAGTCTGGCCAGCTGCCCCGCTGTCCCCATGTTGGACTTTTGGAGGAGAGCTACAGCTAAGGGTTTGTGAATCCAGAACATATTTAGCTTGTGGACATTGTCTTATTCTGGGGACAGATGCCAGAAAGAGGCCCTCGTGGTCAATAAGTTGGAGCCTTGGATTTCTTTCATACTATCTTTCTAAGATAATTAGGTGAAATGATATAAAAATTCAGGGTAGGCAACCATGTTTCTTGGTAATCTTTTAGGATACGGGGCACAAATATCACCGGCAATGGTGGTTTTTTTTTTGGAGGGGGGTGGTTAACCGAACGAATCTTGTACATGATCATTACCATGCTGTAGCACTGCGTGATTACACAGTCAAATCCTTTGGCGTTTTAACAGGAATCCATGATTATCTCTGGCTTGTAAAGCATTCCAGGTTACACAGTGACGACTTTTGAATTTACAGAACGTGATCGCCATTAACTGTTTGGGAATGTGGTCCAATTGCCATATAATACATGAAGCCCTCCGCAGGCTCTTATCAAATTGGAGTTACATTCACGTTCCCATATTGCCCTAAGAAAGACGTATGGTCTCAGGGTGAGACATGCTAGAATGTTAGCGGGTACCGTTTGGAACCAGAATGATTTTCACATTAAATTTGTCATGTGGGTTAAGTAGAACAGGAAGGTCAAAGACACAAAATGGAGGATAGGTCCATCAATGGCTATTAGCCAGAATGGGCTGGGAGGGTTTCCCTAGTTTCTGTTTGCCAGAAACTGGGAATGGGCGACAGGGGATGGATCACTGTTCTGTTCATTCCCTCTGGGACACCTGGAATTGGTCACTGTTGGAAGTCAGAATACTGGGCTAGATGGACCTTTGGTCTGACCCAGCATGGCCTTTCTTATGTTTTTTTACCTTTGAAAGCAAGGCGGAATACCATAGGCCAGGAGATGGGGACAGGAAAGGAGAACAAGATGTTTCACATTTAAGCCATGTATTATATTTAATAATGTACCTTCCACAATGGGAAGCCATAACTCCATCTAGGTGGTTGCAGTGACAAGTTGCTCTCATAATTGTTGGTATTGCCAGCGGCACCATGGTGGATCTTCAGCCACAAGATACAGGGAGAAGCACGTCCCTCGAGATCCCATTGTCCCTCGGCTCTGGCAAGGCAGGTAACCAGAGCACCAGCAGCGGCTGGGCCCTGTAACTCAAAATATTGCCCATTTTGGACACTGCTCACATTGGGCCTAGATGCTTTTGCATGCACTAGACTCTCAGCAAAGTCCTTTCCTCCACGACACCACTCCAGCTCACAAAGCTGTCCTGAGAACATCTCCATTGTTTTTTATGGACTCTTCACGCTGACTGACGAGGTGCTTCCTTGTTTCCTGCTGGCATTTTTATATGCCTGTGAGCTGGATTATCCATTGTGCTGACGGTGGAAGTCTTTCTAGTTTTTTTTCTCTCCCTTGAAAAAGCCAGGTAACAATCACGGCATCGTGACTGGTGCATGAAACTGGGAGACACTTGATGATGTAGAAAGTTTCTTTCAGGGGCGAAAGAGTCCCAAAGTGAACCTTTACTGTCCCAGACCTGCAGGGGTCACTCAAGGGGATGGGTCATAGGACATCTGCTGGTGCATAATGGGATCCACGGTTAGGCTGCTACACAGCAGCCATTGCCATACTCACTAAATCCAGCCATTTAACTAGAACCCTCTACCACTGTGTGTTTTCTGAAGGGGGTAAACTGCAGTGGAGTCAGGACTGTGCAAGCTATTTGTGTCCCTCTCTCCTCCAACCCCCCTCCACTCCCCGCCGCTGTCAATGGCCAGTTTGGGTGATATTTCAAATACACAGCATGCCCCTATTTCCCTTTGGCCATGTTGAACCTAATACAGGTACAAGCCCTCCATTTTGCAAGGTTGATCTGCTGCTGGTGAAAGGAGGGACCTGATGTATTCATCCCTCTGGTGACTAGGAGAAGCTAAGGAGGGAAAAAAGCAATTTAAGCAACATTGGGCCACAATTCAGTGGTGCCAGTGGATGTGCACACAAGCTGCCAGCTGTAAACCAGCTCCCCCTCCCCGGGGTGAAACCTGCAGCTCTTGTTCAGGAATTCCGTGTCAGTGCATGGGATTCTCTCTAACTTGAAGTCTTTAAAACGATATTTGGGGACTTCAGCCAGAGGTGATGTTCTGCAAGAGTGTATGGGTGAGGCTCTGTGGTCTGCCAAGTGCACCAGACTAGGTCTTCATACCAGCCCTTTCTGGTTTGAACATCGATGAGTCTGAGAGATTAACCCAGCAGAGAAGGAAAGCCCCTCCCAAGCAGGTGGGGGTCTTGACAGCTTCCGCAGGGAAAAGAATTCTTGTAGGTACCCCATCAGGACCAGTGTGGTAGGGAGTGGTGCGGAGAAAGGAGGCTCCATTGTCTTCAGATCCAGTTATCCTCATTATGTGAGTGAGAGGGTGGTACCTTACTCTTTTTAGGGGGCTCCCATGTGTCTTTGTCTCCAAGGATAGAGAGGAGGGACCGTTGTAGAGCTAGAGCCTCCTCCGCATTCTGCAGTTCTTTCTTCCCCTCTCAGCCTGGCCGAAGCCTTTGTTGGGCTCCAGAATTCCTGCATCGCTTCTGTGATGCATCTCACTACAAATAATGATTGTACGATACGCCTCACCTCGGTAAGAGTGTGCGCTTTGAATTTGGATCTGTCATACATTAAAATCCATATTTATGACAGGCAGCTTATTTCCGCACAGCCTCTAAACTCACTTGGTATGACTTTCGTAAGATGTGGCTCATAGTTTCTCTTTACATCTAATATTGCTGCAAATGAATGTTTAAATCTGCCTTTTGCACGTGCAGGTGCAAAAAAAAAAGTGCATATAGGTAGGCATAAAAATGTTGACAAATGCTGAAGGGGCTCTCACAGATACGTTTTCTAATGGGCCTCTAAAATGCACCCACAGTATTTGCAGGTGATTCCAGATATTATGCAAAAATCTACCTTTGCATAGCTGACTGTTCAGCTGTAAAGAATTACCCAGTTTATAGGAACACATGTGTTGGGTTTTTTTTGCACATGCAAGTAAACACTGTATATCCACACAGCAAAGAAAAGTTCATGGCTGGGTTTCAGTGGATTTCCTCCAGGCTAACTCTGGTGTAACTTAGAACCGAATTTGGCCCTAATTGGTGATTTTGTTGCTCATCCACTCACACAGTTTTTCTCACTGCAGTCCAATCCTCCCCATAACACCTCATGTGATCCTTCTGTCTCCAGTCCTTCCCCCACTCCTGTTGCGTATGCAGTTGCTGGAGCGTCAGTAATCCAGCATTTTCTTCGTTTCTCAATTTGATGGATGAGAAATATTACTTTTTTTGGAGAGAAAGTTTAATTTTGGCTCCTAAATAGTGACCTCCCATGAGGATGTTTAATGAAAAATGCAAAGTAAAACTCCCCTCTGCACTGCTGCTTGGCCACTGTGTAGCATGTGTGTTATCTCTGTGTTGCTAGCTAACTGATCTCTGTACACTCAAACAGATACTAGTTTTAGGACATGCTAAGTTGTGACACAAGCTTGGAAATTCCAAGTTCAGGAGACTGTTCTGGACAAGCTCTGGGCCAAAGTTTCAATAGGCCTTCTTACCTGCACCTGTGGTATTTGCAGCTGTGTCTTTTGGGCATACAGAAGCCATGTTTGTGACCAAATGAATGTAGGAGGAGTAGAAGTACCCTTAAAACAGAACCCAGGGTCTGAACTCCAGGCAGCTTTGGAAGTTTTCAAAATCTGATGTCAGATCTTGATTTGAATGTTGCAAATGATCCCTATCTTTGTAATGGGCCAGTCCCAAAACCTGGATATGAAACCACATTGAATTTGGGGGTGTTCAGAGTCCAAGTTAGATTGCAAATTGTACAATTTGTACACATCTGACAACTGAGGTTGTAGACATCACAAGCTCCATCCAGAGAAGGCTTTTGGAGACGTTAGCCTTGATATGGAAGAGGGGAGCACCAGCTCTATGCTGAATTTCCCAACGTTTTGGAAAGAACTTTAATGCATGTGCATTTCCTTGCTGACTCATCTTCTTAGCAGTCATTTCTACACAGAAAAATGTCAAGGAAATTAATGAGAAACATATTGTTTGACCCAGAGAGCCATTGCAGGTCTGTAGGCAAACCATGTAATTAATCAGGTATACAAAAAAAATGTTTTTAACATAGGTTCATTGATTCAGGTATCTTCAGAGACGTCATTTCTATTTACAGGATAAATAGGTGTATTTATACATTTAAAAATGATTTTTTCCTGTAGAAATACAAAAATAAAATACATTAAAAGATTTAAATAGCTTTGAAATGTCTAGCGTCATTGGAACAAATAGGGGAATCTAAAGTTGGGGTTGAAACATCCACTTTACATCCTGCAATAATGATTCGGTAGCAGCTTAGATTTTGCCCTGATTTCAGTCATGCTTCAAGCAGAGGTGAGCCGTGCCAGTGCAAATCAGGGCTCTTCATGTCTACACTTCAAGTTCAATGGCTGGGATCAGGGTAAATTCCCAGTGCAGTCAAGACCTGTGAGCCTGACATATGTACCAAGCAAAGTCAGTGACAAATAAGCACATGCTTCAAAGGCAGAATTTGGCTCTACGATTTTGAATGACTTGGTTTTTAGTGGGGTCAGAAACCTAATGTCATTTAAGCAGAGTTTTTAACTGGAGCCATGCTGTTGTGTTTTGTTAGGAATTTGATGATAACAAGGCCAACAAAATTTCTTAAGCGTCATGATACTTGATGTAGATAAGATGAAATGTAAAATGTATGCTATTTATCCAAGAGAGAAAGGAGTTGCTCCACATCTTTGTTCCATCCCTGAATGGAGTTTTTTGAATTATTTGTGGTGTTTACATACCCTATTCCATGATCCCCATGTCTTCAGTTGTCCAACCACCATTACTGCTCTTCTTAACCAAGGAGAAAAATATTGTTCATCAATGGCAGCTGTTCCCTGTATCCCCACAAAGAGGTTGATGCCCTGCCCTGGAGAGATCCCACCCAATGTCTGCTGCCCCAGATAAGACCATGACAAAGATCCCTTCCAGTTCTAGCATTCCATGATTCTATAAATGTTCGAATCAGTCTTGCCCATGGACTTGCCCAAGGAATGCATGGAGTGAGCACATCTCCAAGTGTTCTGGCCACAACACTTTCTGCAACCAGTAGGGTTGTTAAATTTAGATTAATCGACTATTCGATTAGTCGATAAGGGCGCCTCCGCCTTTGAAGTGTAGCCACAGCCCCAGGGCTGTGGCTACATTTCAAAGGCAAAAGCGTTGCGGGGAACACGGGACCAGCGGGGGACTCAAGCAGTCCCCCTGCTGGCGCCATGCTCCCCGCAGAGTTTCAAAACAGCAGCATCACATGTAGCCTGGGATCAGCTGGGGAGTCCCCAGCTGGCCCCAGGCTCCACAGGGTGCTGCCACTTTGAACCACCCCCTTGCAGCCTCTTTCTGATAGAGGCAGCAAGCGGGGTGGGGAAGCGACTAGTTGTTCACATCCCTACCCTGCAGCACCCCCTACTTTTGAGCACAGCCTCAGTGCCTCTGCAATCCTCTCCACATTGACTTTCCATTGGGTTATATTAGTGGCAGCCAGTTAAAGCCAGATCCATATCACTCTCCCTTTCCCTTCTGTCTTATAAACTTCGTTTAACAAAAACAAAACAAGGAAATCAGATACAAAACCCTCTTAGGCATAAGTAACACTAAGGCAGTGACATAACCACAATGTGGCAGACGTTCAAATGGAAGCCCGCTCCTTTACATCTTGGTCCCATTTTTGTGGGGGTCATTTTATTACTCAGTGGTGTGACAGAAGAACTCTTGCCTTTACTGTCATCCTCATTCACTTTTCCACTTTGTATCGCAACCTGACCATTATTTCAAATGTCGGGGGGGGGGGTTGGTGATTGATTGTTTTTTTTAAAGAATTAATATAAATACATAGGCATTGTTAGTGTATCTTGTATTTGATTCTTCATTGGCACTATATTGCTTGCCTTAGGTTTAGAGGGAAAAGATGTATGCAACATTTTGATACAGTAACTAATCAGCCATTGTCACTTGTGGCCTCTCTCCTACAAGTTCAATTAAGGAAGGACAGAGGGTTCATTTGCAACATATGAATGTGTTTTCCAGAGTATGTCACATACCATACTCTCGAGTTTGCCTGCTAGCACATGCTGTCTGCAATGAGTAGAAATCGATACCCTTATATCTGTATCTGAATTATAGAGTTTAAAAAAGCAATGGCAACAACTTTAAAAAAAAAAACAAAACAAAACATGCTGTGAGTTATGCGTTGTACAGGATGTCAAAAGTTCATTAACAACCCAGTGGGTTTTGTTTTTTGGGTTTTTTTAGGTAACACTAATCTACCGAGTGTCTTTGATACTGTAATTTATTTATGGCTGATATAACATGCATGGATTCTGGATCTATTCCATGTGAGTCTGAGGGGTGTGTATATGTGTCATGCAGCCACTGGTGACGAGGTTCATAGAAATATGCATATGGAAAAAACGACGGTGGCCGACTGTGCGTGAAATCTTGTGCTTTTCACGCAGCAGTGATTAGAGGAGCATGCTGGAGAGGGAGTTGGGGGCGGCCCCACTTGGAGGAGTGGGGAAAGTATTGAGGAGCAGGGCTACGGGAGGACATACATGAAAGGGCAGAGGCTCCACTTTAGTGGATGCAACTTGAAACCATGGAACCAGCCCCTGCATATTGTGTGTTTGTCCAGTTCTGTGAGAAGACAGGAGAGCGCTCTGCTTTCCCAACTCTCTTGTTTACACGAAAATGAGAATAAAAATGTTTGGAATTGAAATTGGGCCCAGGGAAGCAAGGCCACTCTGTGAAAAGTTACCTATGTCTACCATACATTTGATTGCTTTTTTACCTTCTATCCATTTGCTTTCTGTGGATTTATGTCCCACTCTCCCGTACTGGTCTTGAAAACCTGGCAGCTTTTAGCTCAGGCTGTAGAGGCTCATGCACTAAACACCAAAGGTCCCACGTTCAGTCCCGCCTGTCAACGTTACACTTCCACTAACAGCTATCTTACCCTCTTCCCCAGGCTATAAGGAGAACATTCTCTGCCAGTTACAAGTGGCGTAGCAAGAGAGTCTGGGGGGCAGTTGCCCCCAGGTGCCACATTAGGGGGGCGCCAATTTAGCTGCCAAAAGTTATATTGTTAACTTTTTTTATGATTATTTCCTATTTTGTATATATTCCAACAGTTGATTGTGAAAAGGTTTCAGCGAAACCTTCAAAAAGTAAATAGGACTTAGAAATAATTAACATATACATAGTAACAAATGATTGGGGGGGTGCAAATTCTGCCTTTGCCACCGGGCACATAACACCCTTGCTACGCCACTGCCAGTTACACAGCTTCCAAAGTTGCACACTGAATGGTGAAACTGAAATCTTCAAGAAAAAAAAATCGATCACTGTTAAATTACAGGGTAGTTATTATGTTCCTGGTTTTGATCTGACAGCGGGCTTTTAAAGAGTTGCCATTACTGAGGCATGTCTGGGAAATTAAATAAATTAGTCCTATAAAAGTTTCATTCTTTTACCAGTAATTCATATCCTTTTAACAGTAATGGCCATATACTAAAACTACACTCCTGGGTCACCATTGCATTGATGAGATTACTTGCTAGTGTCACTTCGGCACAGTAGCTCCACGAAGCACACAAGAACAAGGGCACCATTTAGGGAGGGTAGTGGGAGTAGCAGCCATACGCCCGGGAATGTGGCTTGCTTTTCATCCTGTTCCCCGGATGCTAAGCGAGTGAGGGGAAAGTGCTTGCATTCCATGCATGCCTCCCACATCTGGCTGGTGTGAGAGGCATGCACAGAATGCAAGTACTTTCCCCTCACTCCCTTAGCATCTGGGGAACGGGATGAAAAGCAAGCCACATCCTGGAGCTCACGGCTGCTACCTCCTGTACTCTCCCGAAATGATGCCCTTGCACAAGAACTGCACGTTACATGCCAATAGCTGATATTGTTACATGTAATTAGCCTGTAGGCATTCAATAGACACCAAATATAAAGTGTTACCTTCCTATTTTGTAATGTTACTCTGTCTGGGGGGAAATCCTCTTTGGTTAAGAGATACGTTGCATTTGAATGCTTCTTATTTTACCAGAAAGCAAAACATAAGGAAAACTGTTTCTTAAGTGTTAGTTTTGTTTAATACCTAAAATACTGTATTTATTTCTCTCTATTCTTCCTTGTTACTTATCTGAGCTGTAAATACTGTATAGATCAAATGATATATTAAGCACCTCAGTTATGATCTGCAAGATAAAAGGACTGCATAGCTTTGGCTGCAAAAGGCAATGTGTGTGTTTATACACACATATAGATATATACATGTACATATATTTATGTGTGTGTGTATATACATGTATACAAATTCATGCATGCTTTGAAGCAAAAAAACCCATATAAAATATGTCATTTTCTCATCTGAGGATGGAGAGTGACCAAGTCAAGCCAAAAGGAAAGACTATTTTGGTACTATTTATATCAAAACTGAAAACTATCTGGATTTGTAATAGAATGGACACAGATTATCATCCCAACTAGAAAGTCCATTTTGAGTTCCAAGGGGAACTCAAAAAACACCATCACTTGTTTGATTTAGCTTTAATTTGGTTTTCTTTTCAAAAAAGCAAGTCTGTTAGATGGGCCACTGCCAATTCGGTATCCCAAATTCACCACAACCAGGGTTGCTAGCCAACCTCCCCTTGACTCCAATAGGAATAGAAGAGAGAGAGAGCTTTTTGCATGGGCAAAACTTCTTGACACAGGCTCAGTCTTTACTAAAACAGTCAATTTCTGAGATGCATAGGAAAAGTCTTATAAACATAAGACATTTTCCCCACTGATCTCAGCAGTTGGCTCCCATTTACTTCAATGGGTCATGAATCTTGAGTCCCATTGGCCATGAATCTTGCTCTTAACTTTCTACATATGAACTTCAGCATCTAAGTTTAAGCAGCTGTCAAACATCACTCAGTCTCTGACGACTGAGATGAATATAGCAATGAATATGGAGAAAGTAAGGATCTGATTTCTCAGGTTGGTCGGCACCCTGGCTTTCAGTTTGAAGCCACAGCAGCCATCATATCTCAGTATAGAAGTAGTCCTGCAGCAACTTAGGGTACATCTACACTTGTTCCCTAGTTCGGACTAGGGGCGCAAATGTAGCCGACCGAAATTGCTAATGAAGCGGGGATTTAAATATCCCGCGCTTCATTAGCATAATCTCGCCCGCGCGCTATTCTGCTTGCCAGCTGATCCGAACCAGGAAGTGCGCTCCGGGATGCGTTAGTTCGAATCAAACCCCTTGGTTCGAACTAACGTTACTCCTCATTTTTTGAGGAGTAACATTAGTTTGAACCAAGGGGTTTGATTCGAACTAACGCATCCCGGAGCGCACTTCCTGGTTCGGATCAGCTGGCAAGCAGAATAGCGCGCGGGCGAGATTATGCTAATGAAGCGCGGGATATTTAAATCCCCGCTTCATTAGCAATTTCGGTCGGCTACATTTGCGCCCCTAGTCCGAACTAGGAAACAATTGTAGATGTACCCTAAGGTACCACAGGGCCACTTGTTTTTAAAGTTACAGACTAACCTGCCTACCCCTCTGAGACTTCAGTATATAAAATAATCTGCCCCTGTGGTTTTATTAATCTTTTCAAGTGTTGCCAACACTCTTGGACATCACCTTTCTCCCAAGGACTTCAAGTAAAAAATAAAATACCTGAAGAAGAATTAAGATTTCCAACATAAGACATAGCCGAATGACTTGTAATTGCATTTCTTCTTTGGCATGCAATTGATCTGTCTACAGAGGGTTTGCCACAGATTTAGGTACTAGTCAAATCACACACAAGTCCTCACTATAGGGGCAGATGACTTATGAAATTCAGAGGATCTGTCTGATTAGGGTTTAGTTGGAAGATAGATAGTGCATGGACTTTGTGCTGGTTCTCTGCAAAAAGAGGAATTTCATTGTACACCAAGGCTTTGACTGGGTGATTATCACAATATTCCTTCTCAAGCATGTTAATAAAATTCCACAGACACTCAACTGAGCATTGAAGTTTGGTTGTCCTTTAGAAAGCAAAGACAGCTGCTTTGCTTCCTTTCATTTGCTCTGTTGCCTTGGCTTTTTTGCACTTTTGTTCCAGCTCCAAAGAATATTTCATAATGCCTTTCGTACTTATGTACAATTTTGAACATTTTGTATGTACTGGATGGTAAACACGTCTCTTGTAATATAGCAAATTGACTTTTTTTTGGTGAATATGTAATTTCCTCAGTACACTTTGATCATGGACTTTGTGCACTATACATTTTATAGGATAGATGCCAAGGGAATGCCCTATAGTTTTCTATTGGAATAGCTATGATATTAAACGACATGATCACTGATGGTTTTACACTATTACCACTGACGAGCTATGTAGCACAGACTTTTACATGGAAGCACTGAGCATGAAAACAATGTGTACCTTCCCGTGAATGAGTGACAGCGAAGAAAATGTATACCTGTGAAATTTAAAAAAAAAATGAAAAAGTTGCAATCATAAAGGAAACAAGTTTAAAAAAAAATTGTCTGAGAGGATCGGAATGGACAACTTGCATCCAGTAACTATGCCGGAGTTTTAACCTTCGTGAGATGAAATACACATTTATTTTTCTTTGCATTCCTGTAGTTCATTATGTTTCTTTTATTTAAAACCACTATGTGGACAAATGTGTATTATTAGTAAGTGTCACAGAAGAAAGGCCAGTTACAGGGGGTGGTGAGAGAACAAACACCAAGCTAGACGAGCTCTTTCCTTTCTGATGGGCAAAATCAAACTTGGGAGATTTCTACGTTCGTGGGTTCTTGAACAGCAGAGACATTGGTGTCCTTTCAGAACAATGATTTGCTCAAGTGATAAGGCATAGAGGAACAGCCCTTTCCTGACACGTAAAGGATTTGGTTGAGGAACAATGTATAAGGACCATATAAGTGGAGGCAGATGACATCTGAAAGAGGAGGAATGCTCAGCACCAGCTTACAGCGGTGAGTAAGTCATTATTCAGCTTAAGAGTTGCAATATGTACCAAACCTAAGCCCTGAGCCAAAATGTATCCTGGTTTTCAACTCCTCTTTTATGCTGTTGGGCTTTGTCCTAGAGTGACACCAGCCCTTTCCACAGCCAGGTTGGCTGAAGTAACCTGAACGACAGAAAGTCTTTTATACTGAACCTTTCTAAGAGACGTGTGTTAGAATCCAAGGGTTCTGCCTCCTCTGGACGAGAGAAACAGCAACGGGTATTGCGATGATTTCACACCTCACATGCTAATCTCTGACCACCCCCTCCGAGAACAATGGCTGCTGAATGGTTTGGAAGTTCTGGCTGGCCCTAAAATCACAATGTTAAAAAACAATTCTGGACACAAGCTTGGGTCTCAGAGGGTAGCATTTTCAAAACTCCTAAGGCCAGGTCTGTGCTAGACCTGGAAGGTTGGGCTTAAGGTACGCAATTCCAGCTATGTAAATAATGTAGCTGAAGTTGACCTACCTTAAACCAAACTTGGCACTATCTTCACAGGGGGAAAACAATGGTAGCAAATGCTCCAGTTGGCTTCCCTTACTCATCACAAGGAGTAGGGGTAACAGTGCTGACCAGGGGCACCCTCAGCATTCAGTCTAGTGGGACCTTACTAGACCCAGTAAATCAAGTGCCAGAAGATTGATCTCCAGCACAGCAAGCGGAGACATGGCCTAAAGGACTATAGACTCTAAGGGTATGTCTACACATCAAAGTTAACTTGAAATAACAGCTGTTATTTCGAATTAACTTTAGCGTCTACACAGCCAAACTGCTATTTCGAAATAAATTTGAAATAGTGGAGCATGTAGTTCGAATTTGGTAAACCTCATTCTACGAGGAATAACGCCAAATTCAAAATAGCTAGTTCTAAATAAGTGCTGTGTAGACACTTATTTCGAAATAGGGGGCCTCCAGCCTTCCCAGGGTGCCCTGGTGGCCACTCCAGCCTCAAACAAGAACACTCCACTCCCTCCCCTCAGCCCTTAAAGGGGTTGACTCTGGCCACAGTGCCTGTGCCAGCTCCAAGCCTGCCAGCCCAGAGCCAGCAGTCCCTGCCCCTGACCCAGTGGCCCCAAAACATGAGCCAGCAAGCCACTGGCAGCCAGCCCTCCACCGCTCCCCAGGAGCAGTCTGCCAGCTCCCAGGACCCTGCTAGGGCCTGGAGAAGGTGGGTGCCTTCCTGGTCCAGGGTGGAGATCAGGGTGGACCTTATTAGGTTTGGGGGGGAATGCCCCCAACGTTCATGATCTCTGCACTAGATGGAGGAACACGGCCATCTATGGCAGGATAGCTGCCAGCCTGGCCACAAAAGGCCACATGCGAACCCAGGAGCAGGTTCGCATGAAAATCAAGTTGGTCCGGCAAGACCCTGAGCCCTGAGCTTCCCCTCCACCTTCTTCCCCTTGCTTCCCCCTTCCAGCTCCCTCCTCCCAGGTTTCCCCTTCCCCTCTCCCACCTCCTTTCTCCAGTCTCACCAGTTTCATCCCCCCCCCCCAGTTTTGTTAAATAAAGAGAGTTTGTGTTCAAGAAAATACATGTATTTTATTTGACATCAGGAAGGGGGGCTAGGGAGGGGTAAGTGGAACGATGTGGGGGAGGAATGAAGCACAAGCCCCCAAGTGGGGCAGACCAGGGAGGCTCTTAGTGCTCCTCAGAGTGGAAGCTCTCCCGCAGGGCCTCCTGGATACTGACAGCCCCCTGATGGACCTCCTGGATGGCAGCCTGCAGCAAGTGCAGCCAGGCTCGCATCAATGCGTTCACGAGAATCAGTAGAGTGCCCAGGGGCAGCTCCGGTTCCACGTTGCAGAGTGCTGTGGTGTCCTGAATGAGGGCAACCAGAGCACACAGAGACACAAAAGCTTTGCTGTCCCTTATCAAGGTAGGCAGGCAAGCAAGCAGGGAAAGCTGAGAACTGGCTGCCTGGGGTGGGGGTCCCTTTAAGCACAAGCCTCAGATAGCCTCAGGCAGCAGCCACACAAATAAACTCTTGACCTAATGCCCTGCTGGACCTGGTTCCGGCCAGCCTTCAATGCAATTCAGTGTCCACTCAGTGTGGACGCGGTATTTCGAAATAGCAAAATGCTATTTTGAAATGCATTTTGTGTGTAGATGTGTTACTTTGAAATAAGCTATTTTGAATTAACTGTTTCGAAATAAGATATTTTGAAATAACACTGTAGTGTAGACATACCCTCACTCACAATTTCAGACATGTTAGGGGCATTTAAGAGCACACACTTAATTAAAATCAGGATCCTACATTACTTAAGTGTTTTTGAAAATTTTACCTCTAGTCTTCAGAAGACATAGGCTCCTACATTGCATAGCTGGCTTTGGAAACATTACCCTCTGGGACCGAAACTGAAGAGTCAGTAGTTTTTCTTAAGCATTTTTGTTTCAGAGCAGTTGCTTAACTCTTCATCTGGAAAAGGGCTGCAAAGCATTTTTCAGGCCTTAGTAACAAATCCTGGGGCCCTGCATCCTGCAGAATAAGTGAACTATTTTAACAACTTTTAATTTGAAGACTAAAGACTATTTTAACAACATAAGAGGCTATTTCTAGTATTATCCTTCAAACAGTCTCTTCCAGTGTGGCACACGTGATCTAGCAGGGAATTACATAATGCCCTGGGCCTATCCCACCCAGAACTTCACAACAACAAAAGAGTCTCCCCAAGAAACTCTTTCCACATTTTGCATTGAGCCCAGTGCATTCTGGGATAGTATTGTGGAAGCTTAATCAGTGCTTTGGGTAGACTTAAGCAGCACAGGTACAAAATTCAAAGCTCTTAGTTGTTTCTTATTATAGTGTCTCTAAGGGTGTGTCTACACAGAAAAGTTATTTCGAAATAACGGACGTCTTATTCCGACTTCTGTAAACCTCATTCTGTGAAGAATAACGCCTATTCCGAAATAGCTATTTCGAAATAAGGCGTGTGTAGATGCTCCACTGCTGCTGTTTCAAAACAGCCCCTCACCAGGACCATTCTAAGTTATCCTTCTTGGGGCTCTAAATCGAGATCTCACGACTATATTAGGGAAGCCTGCCTCAGACTCATTTTGAGGCTTCCCTGTAGCGTAGACGTGCTATTCCGAAATAAGCATTCAGCGTAGACGTACCCTAAGGATGTGTCTACACTGCACCCTTAGGTCAAAATAAGATATGCAATTTGAGCCACGCAAATTGCATATCTTATTTTGATCTAATTTCGAAATAGCGCCAAATTTCAAAATAAGCTGTCTACACAGCACCAAATTTTGAAATAAAGGGCTATTCTGAACTGTCCCGTAACCCTCATGGAACGAGGGTTACAGGGACATCAGAATGGTGAGCCCGTTATTTTGAAATAGATATTAAATGGGCTGGTTCAAATGATGGGGAATAGCCGCAGTCTAGACGTAACCTAATAAAAAAAGACATTGATGGGGGTAGGGTGAGGCAGAACTGGGAGAAAGTGGCAAAGCTGTTGATTACAAGGGAGGAAGGAATTCACACAGTAGGTTCAAAGTGCAATGCTATATGGGGGGTTCCTGGGCTTACCTCTTCCTCCTGATCTACTGGGCATCCGTGGAAATCCAGTCCTCCATGTACATAAAAACACATCACATCTGTACACTGGAGTGTCAAGTTGAGGTGCCAGAAGCACAGAACATTACCCAGAACTATTATCCAAGTACTGTGTGTACCAGCAGAGTGAAGCAAAGCATATTCATACTTCCAATACACAGGTGGATGCTTATGTGTTTACACCCTTCTGCAGGTTTTTCAAGGGTGACACATTGCTGGACTTGAGAATTTCTTTCAAAAAGCCAGTTACTTTCCCAGAAAGCACCACACCACACAACCTTGCTGAAGCTCCCATGGTCAGAAAGCCAAAGATGAGGCCATGCGTGGCTGATTCATGTAAATATCATACTTTCTTGTCAGTTTCCTCAAGAACCCAGTGCTCTCCTATCCTGGCAAAAGGAATGACCACTCTCCACTGAGATGTGCAAGTGCAAGTAATGTGAAATGAGAATAAGGTGCTGGCTTCTGAGAATTAGACAGTGTTAAGATTCAATTTTCAAACTAATTAGATCTGCACATACATACCCCAAATGCCTAGCTGTCTTATGTTTAGGTGACTGCACACACATGTGGCGGGTAACTGTAGGCAAACATAGGAAACTGTTTAGGCACATTTGCAGTTACTCAGTTTGCATACACAGCCACACCGATCGCAAGTGCAAATTAGCTCGGCACAAAATCCATTCCGGAAGGTTCCAATCAGATTCACAGAGCAAAAAAACTCTAGCTAACGTAGTCTTCCATATCTAAGGCTCTGATGTGGGAAAGCTGCTGGCTGTTCGGAGATGCACAGGCTTAAATCAGTGGGATTTAAGTGTGATCTTAGAGCTTAGCATTGGTTGAAGTGCTTTTCTGAACTATGGTTTATTTTATATATAGTTTTGAGATTAGGAATGTGCCTATAAGTGATAGTGTAGGAGTGGCTCCTAGATATGGTGGAGGCTATTTGCCAAAGTCAGAGGTGATTCTAAAGATAATTTTTTTCCTCAGTATGGAATATGGCCTGAAATTGGATCTGTGAACTGTTTGTCACATTCGGAGAATTCTTAATAACAGTGCACCCATTTTTCCTATCTGTGCCCCATGAAGATTTATGCATGGCAAACATCAATTAACCCAACCTTGCGGGTAGGTAAATATTTCCCTCTCATTTTACTGTTGACGAACATGAATCACAGAGTTAAAGGGTCACATCTTCAGAACTGTCATCTCCACAAGTATCAGCTGCCCCACCTACGACGCCCACAGCCTCACTTTCAGGGGAGCAAAACTCCCACAACTAAAAGTCACTTTGCATATACAGAATTCAGGACATTACGATCTAATGTTGCGCACCCAAAATCAATGGAGGCTTTTGAAAATGGCAGTTTAAGTCAGAGGTTTTCAAACTTTGGGTCGCGGCTTGTGAGGGGAAGCCGTTAACTGGCCCCAGCGTTCTTTGTTTACCTGAGTGTCCACAGGCATGGCTGCTCGCAGCACCCAGTGGGCGTGGTACAACGTTCCTGACTAATGGGAGCTGCAGGAAGTGGTGAGAGACGGGCTCCCAGACCACATTTCACTAATTTGCTCATGGGACTGTGTCAAAAGCCTTATTAAAATCAAGAGATATTTTCTACTGGTTCCTCCCCGCCTCACCTCCCTCTCCCCCCGGTCTGCTAGGCCAGTAACCCTTCCAAAGAAAGAACTAAGGGGGTTTTTTTACATGATTTATCCTTGACAAATCCAAGCTGGTTGTTCCTGATCCGCCCTGTTATTTACCAGGTGCTTACAAATGGATTGTTTATCATTCGTCCCGGTATCTTTCCAGGTACCCAAGTTAGGCTGACAAGTCTATAATCCCTGGCTATGTCTACACTCGCAGCTTCTTGTGCGAGAAATATGCAAATGAGGCTAAGCGTGGAATATTGCTGAGCCTCATTTGCATATCTAATGAGCTGCCATTTTTGCAGAAGAGGCTCTTACGCCAGAAGGAGCTGTCTACACTGCCCCTTCTTGCGCAAAAAAACCCCTCTTGTGCAATGCCGTTCTTCCTGAAAATAATCAGCGTAATGGCATTGAGCAAGAGGGTTTTTCTTGCGCAAGAAGGGGCAGTGTAGACAGCTCCTTCTGGTGCAAGAGCCTTTTCTGCAAAAATGGCAGCTCATTAGGTATGCAAATGAGGCTCAGCAATATTCCACGCTTAGCCTCATTTGCATATTTCTCACACAAGAAGCCGTGAGTGTAGACATAGCCCCAGTGTCCTCTTCGCTCCCTTTTGTGGGGAAAGGGAATACTGTCACACTTCTCTGTGCATTCCCAAAGGTAATTGCTTCAAGATGGCCTCGGCTATAGCCTTAAGTAGCTGTGATGATTTTCGGCAGGCCCAGCTGAATCCATCAAACTTATCTAAATATGCTTTAACCTGCTCTTCCCCAATATTTTCGTTTGTGTCCCTTCCCCCTAATTATCACATGGATCCAGGAGCAGTGTTCCCTGTAAGTTGAGTGCTTGGGCAGCCATGCAGGAGAGATTCAGATGCCACCCGGCTAATTAGCAAGCACCCACAGCAGGCAACATGTGTTTCTATTTGTGGTGCACATATCCACTTGCTTTGGTGCATGTAACAAAAAATATTCCACACGTGGATGGGAAAAATTAGAGGAAACACTGTCCTAGAGCTAGAGCTTTTTGCAAAACTCCAAATATCATAAGACTCATGATACAATCAGAGAAGTTGGCAGCAATTTCTTCTGTAAAATAAACAACCAATCCTATTCAACATACTCATCAATGATCTGGAGAAAGGGATTAACAGTGAGGTGGCAAAATTTGCAGATGATACAAAAATGCTCAAGATAGTTAATCCAAAAGAGATTGTGAAGAGCTACCAAAGGATCACAAAAAACTAGGTGACTGGGCAACAAAATGGCAGATGCATTTTAATGTTCATAAATGGAAAGTAATGCATATTGGAAAACATAATCCCAGCTATATGTACAAAATGATGGGGACTAAATTAGCTGTTGCCACTCAAGAGACAGCTCTTGGACTCATTGTGGATAGTTCTCTGAAAACATCCACTCAATGGGCAGCAACAGTCAAAAAAGCAAACAATGTTAGGAATCATTATAAAATGGATAGCGAATGACACAGAGAATATCTCATTGCCTCTATATAAATCTATAGTACGCCCATATCTTGAATACTGTGTGCAGATGTGGTCTCCTCATCCCAAAAAAGATACGTTGGTATTTGAAAAAGTTCAGGGCAACAAAAGTGATTAGGGGTTTGGAACGGTTGCCATATGAGGAAAGATGAATATGACTGGGACTTCTCAGCTTAGAAAAGAGATGACTAAGGGGGATATGATAAAGGCCCCTATAAAATCACGACTGGTGTAGAGAAAGTAAACAAAGAAAAGTAATTTACTTGTCCCCATAACAAAGAATTTGGGATCACCAAATTAAATTAATAGGTAGCAGGTTTAAAACAGACAAAAGGAAATATTTCATCATACAATGCATTGTTAACAAGTGGAACTCCTTGCCAGAGGATGTTATGAAGGCCACAACATTAACAGGGTTCAAAAAAGAGCCTTTCTCCTGTGTTTATAGTGCCTAGCACCATGCGGTCCTTGTTTCTTATCTGGGATGCTAAAGGCCACAGTCATACAAATAAATAATAATAAAAATGGCAGCTTTTGCCTCACACTCTCTCCCCTTCCTATGCAGATAACCAAAGCCCAAATTTAGCTCAGTCCTTCCAAAATAAATCCTTCGCCATTCCTTAGTTTGCCTAGAGAGGAAATCAGACACATTCTAAATCTGCAAAAAGTCCTGTAGCATCTTAGGGCATATCTACACAAGGAAACAGTTTTGAAATAACAAAATTTGATTTAATAACTCACAATTTTACAAAATTGAACTAGCATGTCCACATTACAGGGAAGTCTCAAAATTAGTCTGAGGTAGGTTCCGTTAATGTGGACACACTACCTCAGTGTAGAGCCCCAGGAAGCGGGGGGGAGTAATTAGTTTGAATAACTCTGGGGAGTAGTTATTTCAAAATAGCGGCACCGGAGTGTCCACACTACCACTATTTCAATAACTCGTTTGAAATTAGCATTATTCCTCAAGGAAAGCAGGAGTACAGGTTCCTAAATAAATGGCCCAGTATTTTGAAATAAGGGGCTTGGTAGTGCTCCATTTATTAATTGGACCTAAGGGGGTTATTTCAAAGTAAAGCCCTAGTGTAGACCAGGGTTCAGAAATTAACAAAAATATATCTATCGTATCATGAGCAGATACAAAAATATATATACGGTATCATGAGCTTTCGTGAGCAAAAACCCACTTGATCAGATGATGAGCTGGAGTGGATCTGATCAAGTGGGTTTTACCCACGAAAGCTCATGATACCCTTAGAGACTAACAAAAATATATATACGGTATGTCTACGCTGCACTACCCTTCTTTCGAAATTACCCTTAAACCTCATTTTATAAGGAGTAAGGGTAATTTCAAAAGAAGGGTTTTCTTTCAAAATAACTGCATCTTGGCAGCGTTTCTTTTTTCGAAATAGGGTATTTAGAAATAGCACCCGGACACGATTATGCAAATGAAGCATGGGAAATTCAAATCCGTGCTTCATTTGCAATTTCATACCTCTCTTGAAAGAGGAATGCAGTGTAGACATACCCTAAGGTGCCACAGGACTGCTCCTTGTTTTTAAAGTTACTGTCTAACATGGCTACCCCGCTGAGACTTTTAAACATTCTGAAACTGTGAGAAAAGTTTCAGAGGGGTAGCCATGTTAGTCTGTAACTGGAAAAACTTAAAAAAACACCAAATAGTCGGGTAGCATTGTAAAGACTAACAAAACATGTAGATGGTGTCATAAACTTTTGCGGGCACAACCCACTTCTTTAGATGAATGGAGTTTAAGGGGTAAGTCCAGTTTTCAAATAAACAGCACAGAAAGGGGATGGTGGGGGAAAGGAGGAAAAAGAAGAAAAAAAGAGGAGGAAAGAAATAGTCAGTCAGAGTGTCCATGCTAAATGAAGCTGATAAGAATACTTAGTACCCACTTTAAGTACCCTTTGTTTGTTTTTTTATGTCATTAGGATGTGGAATGTAGCAGGCCACCCAGCCAGTGTCTTTGTTTAGACATCTGTTGTAGGAATCAAACTTGTA
Source organism: Pelochelys cantorii (assembly GCA_032595735.1). Classification (NCBI taxonomy): domain Eukaryota; kingdom Metazoa; phylum Chordata; order Testudines; family Trionychidae; genus Pelochelys; species Pelochelys cantorii. The sequence goes on along the minus strand of CM064343.1, from coordinate 29,946,250 downwards.
AATAAAATTAAGTTCTGTAGGTTCCCTGTTGAGTTGGCTTCTGAAATTGGTTTGAAATAATACAGTGACTTTGAGATCCGAGAGTCAGCCACCCAGAATGCCCTCTAGATGGCAGAGCTAATACACAGCAGAGGGAACGCTGGGGTGAGATAGAGAAGTCTCTTGTGCGGCTGGAAAGAGCCAAGCTTTCTGGCTTGCATAGTTTACAGGAGCTGGGGCTTAGCTCAAGAGCTGATTGATTAAATAATGATAATAAAAAATCCTGTTTCATTTGGTTTACCCAAATCAAGCCATTCCTCTGTAGTGCAATGGCAAACTGAGTTATCTCCAGGGTCTCCTTCCCTGGTTTGGGGTTGGGAAGCATTATTTCTGGCACACTCTGAATAGCACCGGCCTGCGAACTCAGGATCCAAAAGCATTTGCTTTCTCCTCTGATTTTTATTTTTATCAGCACAGAGGACTCCAGAGAGCCACCTGGCCATGCTGGATGATTTAAATGACCAAATTGCCAAACTCAGACACCTTTCCTTGGAAACTACACACACCTTGGAGTTAATGTTTGCATAGGGGATAATGATGAGATGGTAAAGAGAGGATTACTTGTGAATTCAGACTGCAATATAAATTGCAGGAACAGATCAATCCTTAAGGAACAAAGGACCTGAATCTACAAATGCACCATTTTATTAAAGGAGGAAGCAACAGACAGTCTCTGATGCTGATTTTTCATTTGCCTCAATGGGCTGAAGCGAAACAGGAGGTTTTTCAAAGAGATACCAACTTCATGCCGAGTAAGCAGTGGTTTAGACTATGGTTTTTTGCTTTGATATAAATACTGAGAGAGAAGACTCTATATTCTAGGGCTGTTAATGGTTTAACCAGTTAAGGGGGTGAAACTTACCGGTTACAACTGGGGGGCTGGAGCAATCCCCTGCCTGCTGTGGGTCAGAGGTGCTTCAGTCCTGCGGGAGCAGCCCTCATCTGCAGTGGGGCCACAGAGTGTTGTGGGCAGGGGTGCTCCAGCCAGGCCAGAGTAGCTCCTCCTGCCCACTTCCCTGTTTAATTGGATGACCAATTAAACTTAACATCTAAGCGGTTAACTAATTAAACAGGATTTTCCATCCCTACTATATTCTTGCTTCAAATTACTGGTAAATATCAAACACGTCTGCTGTGTGTAACTAAATACTGTTAATCCTTTCCCTTGTTATTAAAACATTCAAAAAAAACCCTGCCTTAACCTGGCAAGAATGCCCAGCTATAGAAAAACCTGATTCCCTAAAAGGAATGCAGTTTTTGCATTAAGCGCAATCAGTACTCCCGTAAAGATGCTAGCTTGCTCCCAGCTTTAAAGCAAAAGGCTGATGTCAAGTCTAGCTGGCTCTGGGTGTGGTCACTTGTGGTCATTTGTCCTCTTTAAGCTGCCCCATGCTATGGAACGTAAGCAAACCTGAACTCCGCGCAGCTAGATGCGCGGGGGGTTTGTAGACTGGGACTGGGGGATTTGACACAGCTGTGCGGAGCCCCAGAGGACAAGTAGAAGCTACCAATGCCACGTGTGGAACAGTCTCCTGTGGCCTGCTGGGGAAGTGGTGGAGACACGCCACGCTGCACTCTGATACGCTGCGCTGGCCACGTGGTCACTCCAGGTGGGCCCATATTGCTTGATTGGTTTATAGCTCACTTCCGACGTGGGATCATTTCCACAAAGTGAGGTCAGTGGTCGAAGTCGAGTGGCCTTTTTTTTTCTGTTTCCTGAATGGCTGCGCCACCCCTTTGAGGTCAGGAGACTCAGCAGAAGCCAGGCGGGTGCAATTACTTGGGATCATGGAGAGGCTGCATTTTGTGCCTGTTCGTTTCCCACGGGCTGGAGGTTTCCTATCGCCCCCCCTCTACCACCTAGGAGTCCCCTTGCCTGGGAGGATAGGGAGCAATAGCTTAATGCAGGCCCACTGACAGAGGAGAGGCAAAGGCAGCAGCTGCCCCGGGGCCTAGTTTTTCCAAGGAGCCCAGAGCTTCTGGCCACCACTACTGTGGCGGTGGCGATGGCTGGAGCTCGGGGACCCTTTGAATTGCCACCAGAGCGCCGGGCTGACTGATCCATGCTGCTTTGAGGGCTGGAGGGGAGGAGCCCAGCGCCATGCTCTGGGCAGCGCTAAGGGCTGATTGTCTTTGGCCCCACCCCTTCTGTCCAAGGACCCGCCCCTTCCGGAACACGGAGCCAGCCCCACAGACACAACTTGTTTCTGGGCCCACAGTGGCTGGCAGCCCCGCTGGTTCAAAGCGGTGGTATCAGTCTTTCAACTTTCTTTTGCTCACCAGCTCTTTGGGGTAGGGGCCAACTTTGCATTGAGGAGGGGCTGTACAGCACCTCGCACTGTGGAGCCAGGACCCCTGCTCTCAGCTTCTAAGTGCTACTACAAATGAGGGGGGGGAGGCTCCGCTCTCTGGTAGCTAGCTCCAAATTCCCACCCGGAGCCTTGCCATATAGCCTTTGGAGAGCAGGGATTCACCTAGAAATTCACATGGAAACAGGCCAAAAGCGCCCCCCAACAATTATTTCATGAGGAGCGGGGTGAAGCGCTGGGATGGGTTCTCTAGGGAGGGGGTGGAATCTCCATCCCTAGAGGCTTGACGAAACCCAGGCTGGGATGATTAAGTTGGGGTTGGTCCTGCTTTGGGTAGGGGGCTGGACTCGATGACTCCTGAGGTCGCTTGCAACCTTAGGATTCTATGAGCAAGGGTGCCTGAGGGACCCATCAGAAGAGCTTCTTCCCTTTGGGTACTGGCTGATCCTTGCAGGCAAGGTTCATACTCATTGCAGCCGGCAGGCAGGCCCTTCCTGGCCTGACCTCCCAGCCCTGAGCTCCAGCAGGAGGAGAGCCTGTGGGAGGAAGCAGAGGAGGGATTCCCTGCCAGCACTAGCCTCTCAGACATTTGGTGTGTGAAATGTGGAGACTCCCCACAGAGCAGGGCTGGGGAATCTTGTTTGGGTCGGGGGGCACTGACCCACAGAAAAATCAGCCGGAGGCCGCACACAAGGGAGAAGCAAAGTGAGAAGCCCCTGACTGAGAAGGGGACAGACCCTCTCCACATTCCCCTCACACACCAGAGCCTAGGGGGCCCAGGCTAGTAGATTTTGTGTGCTCCAGCCCTGTGGGTGGGTGTCAGGGAGGCTGGTGCACCTCACAGGCTCCTCGATGCAGGAGGATCCCTGAGCCTCAGGGGCCGGATCCAGGGAAGCCAGGGGCCGGATGCGGCCCCCAGGCTGAGGTTCCCTACCCCTGCCATAAAGGATGATTCCAGATTTATAACAACACACATCTGAGCTGTGCAGCTCCGGCGGGAGGGTGTTCATCCAGTTTGGTGCAGAATTGCCATGCTGTCCGGAATTAGGAAACACACAAACACGCACTCCCAATGCCCCACTGGTGCTGTCCAAACAAACGACTGTTGCCTATTTCCTGCATGTTCTCTGTGGTGGAAAAAAAGGCCTCTCCCTCTTTTCAGCTCCTCCCGTGCTGCCCACCTGACCTCTCTCCCTGCGAACCAAGGGCACGGGAGGGAGACAAACACCATTTTGCTTTTAGGAGATGATTTATTGATAGCGCGCGCTGTATTATTTAACGCCGCCTCCTGAACCACAGTGGCCTGCTTTCCAGAGCCACCCAGACAGAGAAAGGGGGTGGGAAGCAAACGAGTTCACGCTAAATGCCCCGTCACTTTGGCACACGTTTCACCCCTGACCATTTTTTAAACGAAGGAGCAATTCTCTGCAAGTTGGTTTCAGCAGCTGGTTCTCGTTCACCCGGGGGCGACTCGCACTTCCAGCTGCAGTAACTCCGTTGGTATCACAGGGATCCCATTCAAAACCACAAGTGGCACAATAAGAATCAGGCATGTGGGCTTGAGCAAAACCCTCCTGTAAGCAAGTAACCCAGAGTTCATGGGTACTCATGCGGCACATTTTTAATATGGGTGTTTTAGCTCAAAGGACTGGTTCCTTTTTCTCTATGGGTGTGTCTACACAGAGGTGCTAGCTCGAAATAAGCGACGCAATTTGAGCGACACAATTTAGCTTATTTCGAAATAGATCGCTATTCCAACAAGGCCCTCAATCCTCGTGGAACAAGGTTTACCGGGATGTCGGAATAGCAGGCACGTTATTTTGATTGCATTTCAAAAGAACGGGCATGCTATGAAGACGCGGAAAACACTATTTTGGGATACCGGACATGTCCCAAAATAGCGCCACTGTCTAGACGTACCCTACGAGTGCAGTTCACTGTCCCATGTAGTGACATGTAGACCACTTGCAGAGAGAATGAGTTTGCTCTTCAGCCATGGCTGCGAGCCAGCTGGCTTTTAGCTCAAGCAGTAGAAGCTCATGCACTACACTCCAGAGATCCCTGGTTCAGTTCTGCCTGTGGGCATTATACAAGCCAGAAAAATTGTCTGAGTAGAAAAGAAATGGGGCCAACCCTCAGGAGGCCTGAGTTCTGGTTTGGCCATTAGACTGCTAGTTGACCCTTAGGCAAGTCCTGTCCTGGCTCTGTACCTCAGTTTCCCCATCTGATAACTGGGAATAACAACACTGACTTACTTTGTACAGCATTTTGAAGTCTACTGGTTATAAGCAAAATTAATATGATGGTGCAGTGGGCCCACTCCCCCCTGCCCCTTTCTCCCACCAGCAGGATTTTGGGAACTTTCTGAAAGTCCAGCTCCCCTCTTAATGGGCAACTGCTCGTGGCCCCCTGTGTCTTCCCAGTCATCATGTACAAGGCACCTTCCCTCCCATGGGGGAGTCAATGATCTCCCTGGAACAGCTGCTGTACTTGTTTACGTGGAAGCCATGTTCTCAGCACACACCACGCACCGTGTGCAAGACGCATTCGGATGGGGCTCAGCAAGACCCATTCCTCTGAGGGGGCCAGGGAATGAGCTGCTCTGCGGAGAGGACCTCAGTGCCCCACCGGCTTAGGACACAATCGGTGTGAGCCATTGGCCGTTATAGCAGGGCAGACTCATTCTACGCTGGCAGTCTGCTCCCTAGCCGAGTTTGTAAATCTCCAGGGTATTGTGTTTTGTGTCGCTGCTGACTCAGGAGACAGAAGCACAATAGAGCTTCAGGGCACAGTTAATCAGATAAGTGTATCTTTATTTAACTAGATCATCAGGAATTAAGCGTGCCATAGATCCTTTTCTGATACAGGCTTTAGAAGCTGCTTTCTCCTTCTCAGGGGACTGTGCACAGCCGTCCAAGCTTTTTCATTAAGAGCATGGGGAGAGTTTTAATGAAGAGGGCTGATTTTAATTGCATTTAGGGCCTGGCTTTTCAGGGAAGCCACAACCAAGCTGTGTTTCTGCTCGGATAACTCCACACGCAGTGGGTGTGTGCACTTGCATTCACATCCACACACGCACTTACTCAGCTCCAAGATCGGGTATTGTGCTTGCAAACTTGGACAGCCACACACACATTGGGTGTGTCTACACTACATGGCTCCATGACGGAGCCATGTAAATTAGTTTATTCGGCATAGTCAAAGAAGAGGGGGATTTAAATAATCCCCGCTTCATTAAAATAAACATGGCCGCCGCGCTGTGACGATGATCAGCTGATCCAGCATAGTGCGGCAGTCTAGACGCAGTGCGGTTGACAAAGGAAACCTCGTACTGGAGCGGTCGACAAAGGCTTTCTTGCCGAATAAACTAATTTACATGGCTCCGTCCATGGAGCCATGTAGTGTAGACATACCCAGTGTGTGTGCGGCTGTCCAAGTTTGCAAGCACAATACCCGATCTTGGAGCTGAGTAAGTGCGTGTGTGGATGTGAGTGCGACTGCACAGGGGCGGGGGAGCTGACAGCCACGCCAGGCTGCTGGGAAAGGTGGTGGGCCAGCTTCACACATGCGGAAGGGACGGGGCCTCAGGCAGAAGGGGCGCGGCCTCGGGCAGCCCACCCTCAGTGCTGCCCAGAGCATGACACCCCCCCAGCCCTTAGAGCTGCCCGGAGTGTGCAGTGCGGGCTTCGGCAGCAATTTAAAGGGCCTGGGGCCCCAGGTACTGCTCCTACCATACTGGCAGAAGCAGCTGGGAGCCGCAGGCCCTTTTGAATTGCCAGGCCCTGGGGCAGTTGCCTCCTTTGCCCCATCGCCAATCAGTGGGCCTGAACAAGGGTAGCTGAAAATCCAGCCATGTGTAACCCGTACACCTTCTGGGTGTGGTTCATTGTCCCGTGTAGTGGCACTGAGCCCACTTACACAGAGAGAAGGAGTTTGCTCTACAGCCTTAGCTGAGAGGCAGCTGGCTTTTAGCTCAGACTGTAGAGGCCCATGCACGAAGCTCCAGAGGTGCCAGGTTCGCTCCCGCCTGTCTGTGTTATACAAGCCCTTTACACACTTCGTTCCAGGCAGATCCATGTTTGCTACCCTTGTGCTGGGGGGCTTAAGAACACAAAGAAGGGGGAATCTGGGTCCCCAGAGCCAACATGGAAAGAGAGAGAGGCGCAAAGCAGGAGGAGGCTGCCCTGCACAAACTTCAGGGAGAGGTTGGCCACTGGGTGCCTGATTCTTCCCCCAGCACTTTAAAAGTTGGTTCCAGACACAGCTTGAACCAGAGTGTGGAAGAAACCTGTCACAGGAGGAGCTGCTGCTAGGGGCAGGAGTCAGCTGGAGAGTGGTTGGCACTCATCCAATAAAGCCCGGGTGAATTTGACCCGCGTGTGCACATTGAGGTCTTTTCCCTGTCTATGTATTGCCTGCAATGGTCCCTCTATTTTTCCCATCCTTGTGCAGAATAAATTTTATTATGAGCATCGAGGCATGTGCAGATGTGTACCACCAACAGAAGCACATGCTGCCGGCTCTGGGCAGCTGTGAGTGCGCTGCTAATCAGTTGGGCAGCATTTGAATCTTTCCTGGGGGACTGCCCAAGCACACAGCTTACAGGGAACACTGATTGCCTGGTGCACCCGTGAACCCTACATGGACTAACGTCGTGCCGTCTGGATTCAGTTAACCAAGACTCGCCTCTGCCGGCTCATGACATAGCTGATGGTGTGCACACAGAGTAGCCCAAATTAAGCCTGCAGTTTAGTGAATTGCTCACCCAACGGCTTTAAAACCCAGGTCTGTCTCTTTTGTGCTACCACTGGACCCCCTCGCCCCACCTCCCTTTTCATTTGACCAACTATCCCTGCCCGAGCTCTCCAAACTTCCTCTTCATCCTAAATTTTCTTCATATGTTGGAAACTTTGAGTTCCCCCAACTCCTGACTCTCAACCCTTTATTTACCTGTCTTTAATGTTGTGTCTCTAGAGACACCACCCGCCTACCGGATGGATGAGTGAGTCTGTAAATAACACTGCTCCAAGCAAACCTTCCCATGAGAGATTTCTTTAGACGTTGTTGAGATGGTGAACCTCTCCCTTTAAAACCACGGGGCTAGAAAGGGATTATAGGTTGGAGAGTGAACAGAGGATAGACCCTCCTTCTGTCTGTTTGCTTTTTCCCTCTCTGTGTTTATTTGGGATACTTAAACCCCTACATTTTTAAGAGACATAAAGCTGCATGACTGTCTTTCAAGTCAGCAGGGGAACTGACAGCAAAAAAAGTGAGCTTTAAAATTCTAGCCCAGGGTTTCTTTTTGCAGCATGCCTGCTGAGTTGCTGTTTCCCTGTGCTGATTCCAAGCTTTGCTGTTTATCTTGGTGCACATCTGCCTTAAGAACAAAATGAAATAGGATGCTGGTTGCTTTGAATAGAGGGGGAGGGGTTTTTTTTTAGAGTATCCTGTATATTACGCTAAGGTTTCATTTACAGAGGACCTCTTGAAGTATTTAATTTAAACCCATTTTTGAATGCTGTCTTCTTGGAGCAAAATTGTGCAGGGCAGTTTTCCAGAATTCATGTAAAAATATGAGGGTACATGATATTTTACTTCTCCATAATAGCTGTCATCTAGGGATCACAAAGAAAGACCCTGTAGATAATACCTCACTACATCCCTCTAAGGTAAGTAATAATTACCCCCATGCTAGCTGGGAAGGGATTAAAAAAGTCAGGAGGGAGCCTGCACAGTGCCCTGGCCAATCAGGGAGAGGCTTTTAAAGAACAAACCAGAAGGTGACTTACTGAGGCAGCCCTATATAAAAGGAGCTGCTCAGGAGAGAGTGAACAGTTAGGCCCTGATCAGAGAGGGTGCAGGACCTAGTTTCTGGAGGCTCGGCTCGGCTCGGCTCGGCTCAGGGGAGCTAGAGAGGGAGGCTCCAGCCTGATACTTGCCAGGCTGTGGCATTGCTATAAGGACCAAAGGATCATGGGGAAGTGGCCCAGGGAACTAGAAGCAGTAAAGGGGAACAGAGGAGGGCAGAATAAGGCTACTGCAAGACAGTCCCTGAGTTGGGACCCAGAGTAGCAGATGAGTCTGGGTTGTCTCTCCCCCCCACCCTTCTTCCTTGTACTGTGGCCACTCACCATTGATGTGTGGCCTGGAAGAACTGTGGCTTGCCCCTGACGTGAGGGTTAGATAGAGGCTGCAGTTGACCATGGTGGCAGGTGCTAGACCAAAGGCTGCTGATAACCCGTGGAAGGGGGCAAGAGGCAACTGTAGTGGGCACTGCTGGAGGGCAGTGTCCTGAAGAGAATGCTGTGGTCTGGGAATGACATGGATCCAGAGTAAGAGTGTGGAACAAAGACAGGTGAGACACCACCAGGAGGGGGTACCCTGCTGAGTAAGAACGAATTCCCCTGCGCAACCAGCAGGAGGCGTCACAGCGGTGCGTGCTCACCCTGTGGCACCCTTCTTTTCCAAAAGGGCCAGTTAGGGCCATGTCTTCATTAATGGAAGATCACCACTGCTGCGACCAATCATCTGGAGTTTGATTTAACTGGTCTAGTTAAGACTCACTAAATTGAACTCAGAGGCCACCCCAGTTGGCGGCCAGCATTCCTGATTCTGTGAGTGTTTGCTCCTGTCGGCCTCCTGCTGTGGGGATGGCGGGGAAACTCGAAACAAGGTACGTTGACTCCAGCTATGTAATTAATGTAGCTGGAGTTGCGTATCTTGATTCATCCTTCCTCTTTAATGTAAATCTGAAGTAGGGCACATATATGGTAAAAATATATCACAAATACTAGGATGTGTACAAATCCCTCCACCAGGAGGGGGAGCTGTCACTTAATTTTATGATGTAAGCAGAGTCTTACTTGGCATGCTAATATTATTTAGTAGGATTAACCAAAGCCCTATTTCCAGTACAGCTGCTTGACTCTGGTCCTGAAAACCTCAGGACTGTCCCAATTTCTTTGTATGCGGGTCTGAATAAATGTTTCCCTGACAGCCAGCTGGCAGGGAGAGAGATTTGAGTGTGTTTACATTAACACGCCTTGCTCCTACTCTGTTTACATATTAGCAGACGGAGTGGTGTCAAAGTGATCCACTTTGGCTGGTGTTGGGTACAAATCTCCTTCGTATTGAATGCCGGGGTAGTGAGATGTGGTTATCAATGGTGCCACTATTGTGGGGAGACAGATGCAGCACAGGGACCCTCTCTAGGACTGCATACCCTCAACAAGAGGCCTTTCTAGACTGGTTCAACCTATTCCTTCCCCACTGTCCAAAGATTAGCGCTACAAAGGCTTTTTTGTTGTTCTGTCAGAGCTAAAACCAGCCGTGGTAGGACTGTGTTTCTGCCCAGCCTACACAGAGCGAAAATCACTAAGGGACTGACCCGCAGGCAAGGTGTCCTCTAAGCTGTGCAGCAGCACGGCCCTGCAGCTGTTTAATGAGCCCTGCCCAAGCAGGAGCTCAGGGCTGCGCACGGAGCTGCCGGGCTGGAGAGGGGCACTTCTCCCTCAGCAGCAGCTCCCTGCTGAGGACAGAGCAGCGAGTCTCTCCCAGCTGAGGGGACGTGTCGTCAGTAGGGAGCTGCTGCTGTCGCTGAGGGAGAAGTGCTCCCTCACCCCCAGCCACGCAGCTCATACAGTAGCTGTGCTGTTGTGCAGCTTAGAGGGAACCTTGCTGGCGGGGATGGTTGGTGTCAGAGGCAACTGGAGAAGGGAAACCCGGGGGGGGGGAGGGGAGGATTGGCTACATGACCCCCTCCCCAAGCCTGGGGAAAGGATGGGACAGTCCACCTATGCCCCAGACCTCACCTCTCCCTATCCAAGCTCCACCCTTCCCCTCTTCTGCTCCATCCCTGCCTCACCTCTTGCCCCCTGCCCCCAACTGATGCAGCCCAGGGGACTAGCAGGGCCGAGAGTGGGGGCTGTGCTGGCAGCAGGAGTCTGCTCGCTCCCTTCCTTCTCCCCCCCCCCCCCCCACTCCACAGCAGTGACAAGGGAAATGGAGCAAGGCAGCTCCAGCTTTCTGTGCTCCCCTGGCCACATGGCTCCACTCCCCTTGCGGCATGGACCCTCCCTCTCCTCCTGCGCGGCATACTGGGAGAGCAAAGCAGCTGAGCCCGTTTTGCTCTGCTTCCCCTGCTGTTAGTGCCAGGCCCCCCACCCCCCCTCCCAACTAGTCCCACTGCTGACAGGCCCCTCATGGCCATGGTGGTCGGGGGCACATGACCTTTTATGGCCCCCCCAGCATGTTCCATCCCTGGCTGGTGTGAGCAGCGAGCTGGAGGTTAGTGGCGTGGCCAGCAGGAAGCAGCACAACTGTGAGTGTGGGATTGGGGGGGCACATGACAATGTGGGTGTTGGACTGGAGAACCTGAAGCAAAGGGCACTGCTCAGCATTCTCAGGGGAGAGGGTCTTGCTCTTGCTTTTGTTTATGGCCATCACTTGGGCTGTTTTCTCAGATGAATTCTCAGTTACGTTATTAAAGAAATTCTTTCTACCTTTCTCTGTGCTTGCGAGAGGGGGAAAAATCCTCTCCTCACGGTGCCCAGTGGGCAAAGAGAAATTTTCCCAGGCCACTTGGTGCAGGCTCAAGCCAGTTTTGATTATATTCTTGAAAGGAAACCCCCTAAATATTGAACTCGGCCCTTCTTGCCGCCCATTCAAACCGGCAGAAGGATTGCATTTGCGTTTCTGGACTTGCAACCCTGCTTTGCAGGATATGAAAAACTCCTAGTCCAACTCAACTTTGTTGTGTGTGCTACAGATTGCCTGCCTCAAAGAGCTTGTCCCCTGCTTGTAATAAACAATGCCATCTAGCTAAAGGACAAAGACCTTTGAGACTGCAGAGCGCTTTGTACATTCTTTGTATGATTACATTGCAACAACCACATAGCACAACAGGGCAACACAACGTCACTGTATCTCATTCCACTCACTCTAGAATTGATGAGCTGTGCTTAAAGCATTCTCTGTTTTCTTGGTCTCTGGCAAATGGCGAGGGGATTGGTGGTTTTGAAATGTTCTGTAGGAAAAAGGTTGTTATTTTATGGGGGTTGCATGAACTGATAGCCTTTCTTTGGAGAAATGGGGTGGTTTCGGTGAGGATGTGCAAATTATGTGCAATTTATTTAAGACCAGATGTTCAGGAGAACCTGCATTCTCCTGGAGTCTGGTGGACATCATGGCTAACACCCCTGCTCCTACAAAAAGTCTTTGGATCTTTAGTGACCATTTGTGGAAAAAACCTGTCCTCTGTCCCCTCAGAACAGGCATTTCCAGTAACACCAAGCCCCATGAGATTTCAGTAAGTTGGTTCACTATGGCCTCTGGGTAGGGCACCTCTTGCTACAATAGTGACATGATTTCCTGGAACACCTTGGGCTACCCTTGGAGATCTCACACATCCAGGCAACCTTGTAAACACTGGATAAGATCACATAGCCCACGGCGAAATGGCCGCTGAAGAGGAGCGATGACACCATAGGAAATACACACAATAACTGGTTGGTGTGTCGGCTATGAAATCACAGCAGTTTGCCAAAGCATTAGTCTTCTTTACCCAGAAAGAAAGGCAATTTACAGAGCTAGTCCCTAGAAACTGGTAGTCTCATGGGAAACCCAAGTAGTACCTTGCTGAGTCAGCACTCCAGATTTTGCAGCACGCCGTTCTCTTTCCTGAGCTAAAGGGGAGGTACTGAGTGATGAGGCATGCATAAGTAAGGACTTATCAATATCAGCCGAGTAGTGGAAAAGATGCCAACCACCAGACCTCAGACATGCATCATAGCCCCATTTTGTTATTTTATTCTCCAACTAATTGTGAATGGATTTTTATAAACCCGGTGAATGGCTTATCAGAAGTTCCCAGCATTTTCTGGTCTAATTCCATAGGGTTGAATCCATAATTTTTAGCAGGATCCTCTAAGCCATACAGCAGAGCCATTTTTGCTCTGTGAAGTTGGTGGTGTCAAGGCCAGGGCCTTACCTGGCCTCTGTACGGGGCAGGAGGAGTTTCTGCAATAAGAGATTTACAATTCAAACCTTGTGGCATGGTGCAGGAGGACCAGCAAGCAAAACTGACAAAAGGTGAAATGAAACCTAATGGTCTTCATTTCCAGTCCCACCTTAGAGCCAAGTTGATTAATCATTGAGCTAGCTTCTCTTGCTTGTTAGGGAGGGTGCTTTGCCCTCAGAATCACTGACCCCCTTCTGATTTTTCAGCCCTTCAAGCACAAATAAACTTGTTGCAGTCCTGCAGCCAGTGTGCACAAACTGTCTATGTTCAAAGCCCTGCAACTACAGGGCAAACCTCTCTAGTCTGGCACCCTTGGGACCTGGCTGGTGCCAAACCAGAGAATTTGCCAACCCATGGGAGGTTAGTAATATAGCGAGAGTCTTTATTCATCTTGGTGAAATAAAAAAACAGAGCAATGCTTACAATGCTGCTTTGTAATGTCTGACTGTACTGATATATCCTACATAAACCTTCGCCTAGCCAAGGTTTATCAGCTCTCTTCATAACAAAGTGTTAGTGTTAGGCAATTTTACTGTATCGGCCCAAGGAGATATAAAGCATAAAAAAAACGTTACCAGCGCTTCCACTGCTTGCTGAACTCTGAGAAGACATTTAGGGGTCAATTAGAGCTAAAGAACAGCACAGAACACTGAGAGCCAGGACTGGTGGCTATAAACAAACTTTGTGGGACCGCAGGAAACTTGGCCACACCTGCAATAAGCAGACATTTGGCTAACTAAAATCATACTGGACCACAGATGTTCCTGGACCAGAGAGTGCCGGACTAGAGAGGTTCAAGCTGTATTCAGTTTAAAAATTGCCCTGGCAATAGCACATCTCATCTTTCAATACATGCATGAATTAAAATCCTTTGGGTTCCACTGCAATGTATCTCAGGGATACAGTGACTCTCTGAGTACCAATCTTTCTAGAATTGCTAGAATATATTCAGCAAACTAAAGGCAAATTTCTCATGCTAGAGTCGAATGAGCGGTCTTGACTCCAGAGTTCTGCGTATGTTGCGACAGCAAAATAGCAGAGCTGAAATCCTCCACTCACATCTGATAGGATGAAAGGGCTTGGTAGCAGCTCAGTCCAGCAAACCACTTACAGGCATATCTTTAAGCAAATGATTTCAACAGCACGGTTCACATGCCTAAACTTAAGCATGTGCGTAAGTACTTTGATGGAACTTTTAAAGCAAGTTTAATATCTCTTAAACCGGGCAGCCCAGAACTAACAGACACTTCTGAAAATGTTGGCCATAAAGTATGATCCTGCTGCTACCAAAGTCAAGTCACCAGGGCTACATCTACACTGCCAGCTTTGCTGGCAGAGCCTATGCAAATGAAGAGCGGAGTAGCATATTGCCATGCTTCATTTGCATAATTTATGCAAGCTGTTTTTGCATCAAGGGTTTTTGCACCAAAAAAGTAGTGTGGATGAGGTTTTTTGTGCAAAAAGGCCTTTTTCTGCACAATCCTTATGCCTTTCTGGGAGAGGCATAAAGGTCGTGCAGAAAAATGGTTTTTGCACAAAAACCCCCCCGTCCATACTATTTTTTTGGAGCAAAAACAGCTTGCATAAATGATGCAAATGAAGTGTGGTGATATGCTACTCTGTGCTTCATTTGCATAGACTTTGCCGGCAAAGCCAGCAGCATAGACAAAACCCAGGTGTTTTGGGGGGTGCCATGGCACCCCCTGGCTAGAAGCGGTTTCCATTCCATATAGGGTTTTTCATTTGGTTCAGTGGCTCTCAGCACCCTCACTATAAAAACTCTTCCAGCCCTCTGCCCCCGGGCCAGTTCACCATTGACTGCGGATCTGCCATATCTGCAGACACCCAGGTAAATAAAGCTTCTGTAACCCTGGCAAACCGTGTCTGTCTGGCAGGTTGCTCCTTGCCCACCCTGTAGTAGGTGTTGGAACCGGGCCTGTGTGTTCTGCGCTCTGGGTGTGCGTTGTGCATCCTCTCACACAGATAAAATGGCAAATCAGAGAATCTGCACAAGTAGCACAATATTTTCCAGGGAACTTGAAAACCCTTCAGTCATGTCGATTTCAGATAAACAAAATCAATCCCTGCATTTGCCGTGAGGCTGGGCGTGGCATGACACCTGTACATATTAGAAAGTGAAGTGTCTCGTCTCATCAGTATCTCCCCTACATTGGGGATGGGGAACCTTTTTTTCAGTCATGGGCCACTGACCCACAGAAAAACCACACGAGTGAGAAGCAAAAGACCCAGACAAACCCATTCACTTCACTTGTACTCCAGCCCTGGGCCTCACCACAAGTCCGATCAAACTAAGCTGGGGACAGGTTCACCACTGCTTCCTACCGACTTCTCTGTGTTAAAATCTGCCACTCTCTAGGAAAATAATCTATTAGGGGGGTTATCATATTGCCACAGTGCCTAGGAGATCTACAATCTAGGTTTAAGACAAGAAGTGGCAAATAGCCACAGAGAGGCCGTTAATACAAGGAGACAAAGAGAGAGTTGAAAATAACATGCAGCAGATAAGGGAGTCAAAGTCACAAGTGCTGTATTTGTGGTCCTCAGGACTCCTCAGAGACACCTGGCAATTTCTATCACTACACTTAATACTCCGGGTTCCTGGGTCCTACTTCTGGGAGAGCACTTTTATTTAAATGAATAGATTCCTTAGTGTCATTCATGCCCCTGCCCATAAACACAAGTCCTCCATGCCCTCCAGTACATGGAGTGCATCACAGGTTGTGTGTATGGGAGGGAGATCTGGAGTACACCACTGGACATAGTAATGTTTTGGTAGAATCGCTGATCAATAAGTCTGATCCATCCAGAGTCCACAAACTCAATTTAAAGACTCCTATTCAACTGGCTTTGGATCAGGTCCTAAAAGCACAAAGTGAATCATGTAAGTGCTTGTGGTGCAGTCAAAGACATTTCCATGTGTGTCAAATACAGAGCCATGCCATGAGGTTTGATGTGATTCCGATAAGAGCACTGAAAATTCACAGGTGCATGAGCTTCCATTTCTGTGCAGTGCTTCATTCTGCCAAAGCAAAACAAAAAAAGCAATTTCTCAGGTGGGGAAAAATGTCTGTTCTCCTTTTGCCTTTGATCAAAATGTACAAAATAACACTGGCACAAAGATAAAATAAAAGGCAGCTGAATCTTTGTCTTTTACAGGGAGTTCTGTTCAGAAAGCTGTTTTTGAAACAGCTAAAATACACTTTTTTTTGTCTTGGTTCTAGTTGTTATAAAATGCTGCTTACACTAAAGGGTTGTTCGAAGTGTTTAAATAGTTTTCTGTGTAGAAATCAACAATAAACAAAAGGAAAAGGGAAAAAAATGCAAGGCATCCTTGGCTTGATGTGATTCTTAAGTTCAAAGCTTTTTTTCCTAATGTGGTTTTTTTTCATCTGATTGATTAAAATATAGAGAATATCCCCATTCACTCCCCGATATATGTATCCCTCTTCAGCAGCAGATCTATATACACAATATATTTACATATCTCTGTCTTCTGATAGTTTCATGTTATGCAAATGCACTTTGCATGAAAAATTGTCTGCAGAAAACCAGGTTGATCAATTGCTCCATGTAGACCAGCCCTTCCCTGTAATGCAATAAGTTTATCAAATTATGAGAAATCTGAGAGGCCCACTCCAGTGAAGATGCATAAACAGGCTCACTGTGTCACTGTCATGCCATTACTTATCAAAACAGTCAAGTAGACATGTATAGCTGATTACGGGCATGCAATAAAGTAATCTAAGTAATTAGATAGCAGCAGTGTATTCAGGGCAGAGCTAAAGAATCACAGAAACAGAATACTAGACCTGGAAGGGTTGTCAAAAGGTCATCTAGTGCTGTCCCCTGCACTCATGGCAGGACCAAGCACCATCTAGACCAAGGGCCGGCAAACTTTTCAAGCCAAGGAGCCAAACTACATCAAAATTCAGAGCAAGTGGTTAACAAAGAGCCAAATAAGAATGCCCATTTGCATGATTGAAAATCTACAGTTTAATATTGTTGATAATTGACATGATGATTAATAATAGCATAAATGAAACGTACTCACAGACTTGATTTAATGGGACTTCTGCTGCTGCATCTTTTTGCACATTTCTTTGACGTTTACATCGTAACTGGTCAAATTCAGGTTCGTGCATGCATTCAAGTGACATGAATAGTTACGTGTTTTTAAAATTCTGAATTTTTCACTTTAATTTAAAAAGTTGCATGTATTTTGAGAAAGACAAAAGAGCCATATTTGGTTTCTTACTGAGCCATATTTGGCTCAAGAGCCATAGGTTGCAGATCCCTGATCTAGACCATCCCTGACAAGTGTTTGTCTAACCTGCTCCTAAATATCTCCAATGATGGAGATTCCACAACCTCCCTAGGCAATTTATTTCAGTGTTTAACCACTCTGACAGTTAGGAAGTTTTTCCTAATGTCCAACCTAAACCTTCCTTGCTGCAATTTAAGCCCATTGCTTAAATTTTTCTCCTTCCTCTTTGCCACAACCTTTTAGATACTTGAAAGCAGTTATGTCCCAGCTCAGTCTTCTTTTATTCAGACTAAACACACCCAATTATTTTAATATTCCCTTATAAGTCATGGTTTTCTAGACCTTTCATCATTTTTGTTGCTCTTCTTTGGACTTTCTCCAACTTGTCCACATCTTTCCTGAAATGTGGCGCCCAGACTGGAGACAGTACTCCAGTTGAGGCCTAAAAATCAGTGCATAGTAGAACACAAGAATTACTTCTTGTGTTTTGCTTACAACACTCCTATTAATACATACTAGAATTATATTGCTTTTTTCCCCCCCCCAGCAGTGTCATGCTGTTGACTCTCATTTAGTGGTCCACTAAGAACTCTGGATCCCTTTCTGCAGTACTCTTTCCTAGACAATTATTTCCCATTTTTCAGATTTCTCATTTTGCATGCTGACGACTTCTCTTGGTTTTCATAGGGCTGATGCCCCAAGGACCAGCACCAGGATTGGGAGTGGCAGATAAACTCTTAGGCCAGGTCTACACTAGACCTGAATGGTCATCTTAAGGTTTTGCAACTCCAGCTACATAAAATACGTACCTGGAGGCAGCTTACCTTAAGCTGAACTTGGTGCCGTCTTCATGGTCTTAACCAGACCCACTGAATTGAATGACGATCGATCTCCAGTGCCACAAGTGGTGATGTAGCTTTACTTTCTGCCTCACTGAGAGCCACCTCAGGTAACAGCTGACCCATGCAGTCATTTGACAGCCTTCTTGGCTGCCCAGCCATGCCACTTTGGAGAGGTCCGGAAACTTGCCAGTTCCGGGCCTCCAGTGCCAACAGCCTGAGCCCCTTTCTCTGATGGTTCTGGAGCTACGGCCAACCTTTCGCTTTCCAACAGAGGGCTCCAGAAATAGCAGCTCTGCTCACATTTGGACATGCTGCCCTAGTAAGCCAGATGCCGCTTATAGAACTCCTTCGCTGACGTTCAGCTGCTGCTGATTTTCCGTGCACACTGTTGCCTTGACACTTGCATTTGAAATTGTTGCCATTAACTCCATCCTGTCTGCAACACACCGGAGCTGGAGGGTTACAGGGACAGCCACTGAGCCAGGCTGTCGCTGGCCCTCTCGTGGATGCACACAGGGCAGAAAGCTTCAATATAAACATTCAACCCCATCACATATAGGGCTACCAATCCCACCCAGGCACTGGAAAACTGGTCTTTCTTGTGTGTGTGGGGGGGGGCCACTGGTCAAGTTCCAGGGAAAGGGAAGCCAGTCTGTGGGCAGGGCCAGGGAACCATGGGAAGGGGCGCAGCTTTAGAAAAGTTGTCTAGGAGAGCTTCAGGGGTGGGACTAGGGTGCCCCAGCACACTGAATGCATGAAGAAAAGGACCTGAACACTGACCATGTGGCTGCAGTGTGTTGCCAGCCATGACGTGTGCCTCTCCGGTGGGTAAGATAACTGCGTGTGCAGCAAAATACCCAGCAAATTATTTCTTCTGCCTGGCAATCATCAAGGCATTAAAAAAACTCTCCAGGCTGGTCAAAAACAGGGTGGTTGGCAATCCTAAAATAACAGCGTTTCATCATGCGAGATTCTTCAGCTAGGGAAGTTGAGAGGCAGCTCCCCCGTTACCCTCCAGGGGGCAGCACTTTCCAAAGAAGGCAGGAAGGGGTAGAGTGCTCACAGGGTCATGGGATGAGGAAGACTCAACACCAACTCTGCATGCCGTAACTCTGCGATGGATCAGAGTCCTTCAACTCCTTGAGAAGAGGCAAGCTCTGCATTGCTCTCCCCCTCCTTTGGCATGAAAATGGCAACCCGGTAAGTGTTCTTTGCCTACTCATCTGGGCAAGCTGCAATATGGGGGTTCCACACTCCCAGTAGCCCCCAAAGTCAAGGGTATTGGGCCTGGGGTTTGAGGACATTCATCCCTAGTTTCGTGGTTGTCTGAAGATCCCAAGCGCTTACAGCAGCTGGTTTCTGGTCCCAAAGGTGTGTGTGCAACAAGACTGGACCAATTCCCCTCCAGCATAGGCTGCTCCTGGAAGGGCAGGGTGTGTCATAACAAGTCATAGAATCATAGACTCCCAGGGCTGGAAGAGACCTCAGGAGGTCATTGAGTCCAGCCCCCTGCCCAAAGTAGGACCAACCCCAACTAAACCATCCCAGCCAGGGCTTTGACAAGCCAGGACTTAAAAACCTCTAGGGTTGGAGATTCCACCACCAACCCCGTCCAGTCTCCAACACCGTGGAACAAAATGGAAGGATGAAGAAAGAGATTTTGTGTTCTGTCTGCATCAAGTTCTCATGAAAAGAATTCGATAACATAAAATTCAGACTGTTCTCTATGGATGTGTCTAGACTACAGGGTTTTGTCGACAAAAGTGGACTTTCGTCGACAAAACTATACCTGCATCTACACTACCGCTGAGTTCTGTTGACATAATGTCAACAGAACTCAGCAGTTTTGTTGATGGCGGTAAACCTCACTCTACGAGGAATAACGCCTTTTCGACAGAGTTCTGTCGACAGAAGGCATTATTGCATCTACACTGTCCTTTGCATCTACATTCTCATGTCGACAAAGTGGCTTGCTTTGTCGACAGAACTGGATGTAGTCTAGATGCTCTTTGTCGACAGAAGCTTTGTTGACAGATACTGTCGACAAAGCCTCTGTCGACAAAAGCCTGTAGTCTAGACGTACCCTATGGCAAAAGGTTATTGGCTGCTAATAGCCAATATTCCCCTCATTTTGCCATGAAAGCACAACTGCCACTGGGACTTTTGCTCAAATCAAACTAGGTAAAACAAAGAGAAAATGCTTTGGGGGCAGGGACAGCCTTTTTGGTTTTGTCTTTGTATTACACCAAGCACAATGATGGGGGCTAATTCGGCTATGACAAATCAGGAAAGAGATCTTGGCGTTATCATGGATAGTTTTCTGAAAACGTCCACAAAGTGTGCAGCGGCGGTCAAAAAGGCAAACAGAATGTTAGGAATTATTAAGAAAGGGATAGAAAATAAGACCCAGAATATCTTACTGCCCCTGTATAAAACTATGGTACGCCCACATCTTGAGTACTCTGTACAGATGTGGTCTCCTCACCTCAAAAAAGATATTTTGGCCTTGGAAAGGGTTCAGAAAAGGGCAACTAAAATGATCAGGGGTTTGGAACAGGTCCCATATGAGGAGAGGCTAAAGCGACTGGGACTTTTCAGTTTGGAAAAGAGGAGACTGAGGGAGGATATGATAGAGGTATATAAAATCATGAGTGGTGTGGAGAGGGTGAATAAAGAAAAGTTATTCATTAGTTCCCATAATATAAGGACTAGAGGACACCAAATGAAATTAATGGGTAGCAGGTTTAAAACTAATAAAAGAAAGTTCTTCTTCACACAGCGTGTAGTCATCCTGTGGAACTCCTTGCCAGAGGAGGCTGTGAAGGCTAGGACTATAAGAGAGTTTAAAGAGAAGCTAGATAAATTCATGGAGGTTAGGTCCATAAAAGGCTATTAGCCAGGGGTTAGGAATGGTGTCCCTGGCCTCTGTTTTTCAGAGGCTGGGGACGGATGGCACGAGACAAATTGCTTGATCATTGTCTTCGGTCCACCCCCTCCAGGGCACTTGGCGCTGGCCACTGCCGGCAGACAGGCTACTGGGCTAGATGGACCTTTGATCTGACCCAGTATGGCCATTCTTATGTTCTTAATGGGATCCCGGTCCCTGATTAGCTGTTGTAGAAATTCAAATACACAACATGAATAAATACCATGTGACACAATGAGTGATGAAAAACTCCTTAGGGACAATTTTTTTAAAGAGCAATCCAACTGTAAATGTGTTCAACCCATGGTTTGCTCTCATAGGTAATATGATCTGTAAGTGAAAGGGGGATGTGATTGTGGGACATCTGTTGTGCTTGGTTTTTTGGGGAGGACAAAAGGTTGTGCACACAAGTTTGCAAGTACAAACTGGGTGGCCCTTTGCAACATGTGGCCCATTTTTATGCAAGTCCAATGTTTTGGGCCAAAATTCTAAGGAGCATCATGTGGCTCATTTTTGTAAGGAAGTGTTCTTGCAATCTCTTGTGTTTATCGTGAAACTGCAGTAGGAACGGATGACAAGGCAAAAAAACAAGTCTTTCATGTGGGTGTTTGGTGCTGATTGAAACAGAAGAAACCAGATGTAGGGCCAGAGTGAATACATTTCCCACAAAAATGAATCAGTCTGAATATATTTAGGGCGAAGAAGAAATTTCATGCTTTGGTAACTTTCCTGACACTGTAATTTACAGAGGTCCTTCCTTACAAAGTCTCAGTGGGGTAGCCATGTTAGTCTATAACTTTAAAAACAACAGGTAGTCCTATGGCACCTTGGGCCTGGTCTATAATAGACAGGCAGGTCGGCTTAAGGTACACTATCCAGCTACACAAAATGCATAGCTGGATTCAGTTTACCTTAAGCCAAGCCGTGGTGGCATCTACACTATGGGAGGCTGATGGGAGCACATACTTCTTGCTGGCTTCCTTTACTCCTCACAGAACGAGGAGTACCACACGCTGGTGGGGGCTGTCTCAGAGTTTAATTTAGCATTAAATCGAATGCTAGAAGATAGACCTCTGGAGCGTCTATCTTCTCCGTAGTATAAACATGCTCTTAGAGCACGTCTAGACTTGCTTTCACTTTCGAAAGAAGATATGTAAATTCGGAGTGAATTTGCATATATTCTTTCGAAAGTGAAAGCAAGTCTCAACATGCCCTTAGAGACTAACAAAAATATATGGTAAGCTTTCGTGGGTAAGATGCACTGCATCAGATTGGGATTTACCCACGAAAGCTCATGATGCTATATATCTTCTTACAAAGCGGGGATTCGAGTGCTGAAATGAACATTGGTCTGGAAGCACGGAACATAACAGCGAGGGACCCTATGCAACCGAGAGAGATACTGATTGTCTCAAAGATGAGCTACCCTTCAGCCATGCAATGGCTGTTCTCATCAGACCCTGAGTGCGTATGTTCAGAGGCATCAGGTATATCGTCAGACAGTTTAGTTCCTTTGATTTTGGAACATTGTGCCAAATTTAGGCCTGGTGTGTGTGGTGTCACCCATTTCCTCCTGTCTGTCTACTCAAAGGGTGTGTCTAGACTACATGGCTCCGTCGACGGAGCCATGTAAAGTAGTTTACTCAACATAGTCAATGAAGCAGGGATTTAAATAATCCCCACTTCATTAAAATAAAAATGGCCGCCGTGCTGTGCCGACAATCAGCTGATCTGGCACAGTGTGGCAGTCTAGACACAGATCAGTCGACAAGGGAAGCCTTTGTCAACCGCTCCCTTATGCCTCTTGAAACAAGGTTTACAGGAGCGGTCGACAAAGGCTTCCCTTGTCGACCGATCTGCGTCTAGACTGCTGCGCTGTGCTGGATCAGCTGATTGTCGGCACAGCGTAGTGGCCATTTTTATTTTAATGAAGCGGGGATTTAATTTAAATCCCCGCTTCATTGACTATGTCGAGTAAACTACTTTACATGGCTCTGTCGACGGAGCCATGTAGTCTAGACACACCCAAAAGGACGAGAGAGAGGATTTGATCCAAAATTCCCTAAGCCTTGGGAATTTCCAGGTGTAAGTGCAATGTTGAAAATAGTTGCTAGATCTCATACAGAAGCATGGGCCACCGCTGTCCTGTGCACTGTAGAGAGTGCCTGTGTATGTTTACTGCAATGATTTGGGTAAGAGGCAGTACAGTCTGACACAACGTAATGTGTGATTTCAAACTCCCATGCAGTGGTTTTGTTACACCGCAAGTGACAGAATTCAAAGCTTTCTGACCCTCTGTCTTGGAGAGATCTGGTCTCTTTGGGAATCCCAGGGGATGGAGGCCAGATGAGACATGCAGACAGATCCGGGAAGCAAATCTGACAGATGAGAAACATAGCCTGAAAAGCCTTTTCCTAACAGTCTGTAAGGTCATCAGTGTGCTAGAGTCACAGCTTTGCCTACACTGGCTGCTGGGATCGATGCGGCTTCCTGTGAGGCACGAAGTGTTCCGAAAGTCACGGCTAATGAAACCTGTCAGTCCTTCCTTGTTCTTTCATGCAGCTGGAAATCACACGGACAAGTGAGATCTGCTGGTCCGGAACAATGAGCCAGAAAACTTGTCTTCGACACTGAAGGAACACGGCGCCATCAGTGGTTATCCATCATCCTTCCCAGCATCCCACAAGTCAGCAAGTTTCTCACACAACCAGCTCTTGTAGATTCATCCCAAATGCCACTTGGAACAAAACTTCTGCAAACACTTCAGGCAAAATGGACTTTAATCCTAAAATTTCCACCTGCAGTAACATACTGATAGCAAGCACTGGCTTAAACCTCCTGTCAAGGAAGACTGTGTCAGATCTTAACCTGTTTCAAGTATCTAAAAAAGTTGTACAAGGAGGAGGGAGAAAAATTGTTCTTCTTGGCCTCTGAGGATAGGACAAGAAGCAATGGGCTTAAATTGCAGCAAGAGAGGTTTAGGTTGGGCATTAGAAAAAACTTCCTAACTGTCAGGGTGGTTAAACACTGGAATAAATTGCCTAGGGAGGTTGTGCAATCTCCATCACTGGAGATATTTAAGAGTAGGTTGGACAGACATCTATCAGGGGTGATGTAAATGGTATTTGGCCCTGCCATGAAGGCAGGGGACTGGACTTGATGATCTCTTGAGGTCCCTTCCAGTTCTAGTATTCTATGATTCTATTTTTAATCAGAAATGAAAAGAGAAAAGGAAATGAGACCACCAAGATGGGAGTTGGAGTAAAGTATCGGTCAAACCTTTGTTTTTAAGAAATCGATGCGCTGATCAATATCGTCTCATGGTTTCCTTGTGCTTGCCTGCCCATTGGTGTCTATTTGTTGTCTCTTGTGTTATCCGTAGATTGTAAGATCTCTGCAGCGGGGATCCCCAGTTTTTTGGGTTTTTTTTTTTAATCTCTGTGTGTAGCATGAAGAGGTCCATTCATGACCGGTGCTTGTAGGGCCTATCAGAATACAAATTATTGTTCTTAATAGTACATAGGAGTAAGGAAAAACATTATATTCCAAGCACGCTTTAATGTAACCAGATTGTCCTCTTGTTCAGCCTCTGACCCTGGCCTTTCTCACTTTCTCCTGTCTGCATCAGCACCACAATTTTATTTTGCTAAAGAAAGAAAAAATAATAATGAAAAACCCCACGCTGAAATGTCTGCAATGCAAACTCAGAGAAAGTCACTGTTTCTAAAAGGGCATTGAGTTACATGAATACAGGGCCTCTACATTTCTCCTTTAAGCTGCGGCTGGCCAGGCAAAGCAATCTAGCAGAACAGTTATCTGTTGCCGGCAGGCTGCTCCTGACCAGGCCTGGGTCTTTGTGCATATTTCTCCCTCTTTGGAGAGAGATCTTGATCTTTCTGATCAAGCCTTGGGGCTTGGACAAATCATCATCAATAACGCCTCACCAAATGGGGTTCCATTATCGCAGGACTCCAGGCCCTGTCTCCAGGCAGCCACTTCTGCATCTCTCTCCTCGTCTGCCGCGTTCCCTTTCAGACACCTGCATGCCTGCCCCCTCAGGTAGGTGTCTTTTTTTTAGCAGCTTGATGGAAACACCCAAGTTGAATTCACAGTTGGTTTTTCAGAGGCCTTGGCACATCCAATACCGTTAAAGGCAAGAACGATTGGCTGAGCCCTGGGAAAGGAGCAGTGCAGCAAGTTCTTGGCCTGGGCTAAAGCGTCGGGGCCTTTACTGCCCAGGGACACAAAACTGACAGAGGATAAAACACAAACAACCATTAAGCTTTGTTTTGAGAACTTCACTAGTACAAGCCTTGTGATGGTCCTTTGCACGGGGCTGGATTTCACCTCTGGGGAGGTGACGTAATGTGTGTAGCTGCATGAATAGAGGTGATCCCACTACTCCCTCATGAGCAGGAAGTGATCTTATTCCGCTTTGTTTCTGAGAGGGCCTCTGAGGAGATAAATTCAGGCTAGCATGTCTGTCTGGATGAATCACACAGGGCAGGTATTTCTAAAGTGACACACGTGTGAAGGGAGGAGCAGGCTGATTGCGCACAGCATTGACTGTGAGAACTGTGTGCTTCCCTCTGCGCCCAATCAAAGCGCTGCTACAGTCCAGTTGGCACAGCCCGCAATTGCTAGGTATGCCAGCGCAGTGAGAAAAACTGCCCTATCTCAGGAGACTGACTTGGTCATGAAAATCTTGTGGCCCACTGAGATGGAGGGCCACTCATGTGGCCCATTCAGTAGCCTAGATTGCCCATCGTTGTTCTAGCTAATGAGTTACAACCCCATTTCATCTATTGATGGAGTTTTGGACAAGTATCGGACAAGCCTTCCATGCATGAAATGCCAATTGACTCAACCCGTCTACCTCACTTTTCCCATCCATAAAGCTGGCCTATGGACATCACCTCACTGGAGCATTGGGAGTGTTAATTACATGAGATAATATTTCTACAACACTCTGAAGAATCATGCAGTGATATTCACTCAATGAACAGATAAAGTAGTTCTTCCTGACAAAGATCCAAACATGGTCACTGAAAATATATAATGCTGGTGAGACTGATCCCAGCACTGAAAAATAAATGTATTATTCTTCCCCTCCCACCTCCCACTTCCTGGGCTGAGTTGAAATGTTTGCCCATCCTTAGTTTATAGGAAGCAGATAAGAGTCTGAAAAAAGAAGATTATGTTCACAGAACACTTAAATGGTAAGTGGCACTGGATTAATGCAGTCAAACTGGCTTTGCTGTTTCTGCACTCCGAGCCTGCACTGAGTGCTCCAAAATCCTATTTAAAGTGGAATTGAGATTCTGCCTTGACTGAAACAAACATAAAGGGACAGTTAAAACCCTTGAGTAACTCCTGTGAAGTCAGTGTGGTTACATGGGGGATTAATTCAGTCTCTACTACTTATCCAGTACTTCTTTGTACTGCCAAATCCTGAGCTATTGGACCTGGTTTTCCCCTAAAGACATCGTCCGTCCACTAACCCTGCTCCCTCCTTTATGAATTTTAAACGTGCATTTCCACTTTCTTCTTGCTATTTCATTTTCGTGATGGATGGTGGATGATCAAAGTCTTAAACTCCTATTTAGTTTGTATGACTGACCAACCTGTACAACAAAACAAAGAGGGAGGGAAGATGGCTAGATCGACTCTGAGGATAGAGGTTTTCTTGACACTTAGAGATTAATTTGGCTTGATTGGCATTTTAAAGACAAGCAAGGCCTAGCTTCCCCGCCTCCAGGAAAACACCCCTTCATGGATCGTGAGAAGTGATGACCAAAAAAAAAAAAATCACAGAGGAATGGTTTCTCATCATTTTCTTTTCTTCTAAAATAATAATAATACGCTGTTCTTTCTACGAGCAAACTGCTATTTCTACCTCCATGGAGCCTGAGTCATCATGACGCTGACAGTCTAGTATATCAAACCCTTATTTGGTTCCAGTAAGACATACTGGGCCAAGTGCTCCGGCTAGTGTAAATCAGCTTTCTCTCAATGGTTTTGATGGAGCTCTGCTGATTTACGCCACCTGGAAGATCCAGACCCCTATTTTCCCCAGCATAATAAGGAATGAATGTGAGTTCATGATGTGATCCAAACAGCTGTTCAAGGAAACAGGAGAAATCAAAAATAACAGAGAGGTGAGCTCACGCTAACATGAGCATTAGTGAGGTACAGGAAGGAGAGAGGCATGTTCTGATGGAATACAGAGAAGACTGTTAAATTTCAGAGAGTCAGATGCAGTTTGGGACGAAGGTGCATTACTAGCTCAATATGCAGAAAAATTACTGCATTAAGGTAAGGGGATACAAACTGGCTGGTCTTGCTCCAAAAATCCCACAGCCAGAAATCTGCTTAGGTGGGAAACCAAACTGAAGGAAATTACTCTCTGTATTTCCTTCCCACCTAGCTTCATGAATAATTTGTCTCTCTTTTATCTCCCCACGGCTGCCCCCTCCATAACGGCTGGGAATTCTCTTGTCCCATTCATCAATTTGGGTTACAACATTTTGCCTGCTACTGTTGCTCTGTTGATGTGCACTGATATGACAGCGCTGTATATACCTACATGTCAGTTTCAGAAGATGAAGTTTCCCTTTCTTGAGGCAACTCTCCCAACAATAAATATTTCCCTTTGCCATTACCTCCTTATTATAAACCCAGAGATCTATCTGCCACTAAATTGTAGCTGTTAGTTTTGCTAACAGAACCACCCCCCCTTTATTAATGTCTATATATAAATTCTCTTATCCCTTAGTTAGAAAATCCCAAGAAGAATTCCTTGTTCATTTTCTGTTTCTATCATGTTTAAAAATGTCTGTTTCCTACTGGAGCTATTCTAAGTTTGCAAACTCTTCAGCTACCTTCCCCATCTATCTATCCACATGTGAGGCCATATTAATGGGGAATGAGTCCAATATTAGTCTATTTGTTGAAAATGATTCATGTAGCATTGGCCCTTTGGATAGCTGATAAAAATCTTCATCGTTTGCAGCTTAATGATTCTTTAGGATGTCAGACAACTGACATCTGGCCCATGTTCAATGAATATACTCAAAGAATATTTTATTCCTACATGGCTGATAATATGGCATTTGTCTGCCAGATATTGAAGGAATTAATCATAGAATAATAGGGCTGGAAGAAACCTCAGGAGGTGATCAAGTCCAACCCCAACTAAATCATCCCAGCCAGGGCTTTGTCAAGCAAGGACTTAAAAACCTCTAGGGATGGAGATTCCACCCCCTCCCTAGGGAACCCATCCCAGTACTTCACCACCCTCCTAGTGACATAGTTTTTCCTAATATCCAACCTAGACCTTCTCCACTGCAGTTTGAGGCCATTGGTCCTCGTTCTGTCCTCTGTCATTACTGAGAACATCCTCTCTTCATCCTCTTTAGAACCTCCCTTCAGGTAGTTAAAGGCTGCTATCAACCCCTCCTCCCCCAACTCTTCTGCAGACTAAACAAGCCCAAATCCCTCAGCCTCTCCTTGTAGGTCATGTGCTCCAGCTCCCTAATAATTTTTGTTGCCCTCTGCTGGACTCTTTCCAATGCGTCCACATCCTCTCTGTAGTGGGGACCCCAGAATTGGACACAATACTCCAGATGTGGCCTCACCAGAGCCGAATAAAGGGGAATAATAACTTCTCTAGATCTGCTGGCAATGCTCCTCCTAATGCACCCTGATATGCCATTAGCCTTCTTGGCTACAAGGGCACCCTGTTGACTCATATCCAGCTTCTCATCCACTGTAATCCCTAGGTCCTTTTCTGCCAAACTGATGCTTAGCCAGTTGGTCCCCAGCCTGCAACAGTGCTTGGGATTCTTCCGTCCCATGTGCAGGATGGAGAATGAGAGGAGAGAGAAGACACAAGTAGAATTCTTTCAATCAAAAAATCCTGGAATGTTCTAGCTTTTGTATACTGTGTGAAGCAGATTTTCCACTGAGCTGTTGTAAGGATGGTGCTCAAACATCACATGCAAATGGAGCAGTCCTCTAAATAGGACTCAATGAAAAAGTGGACAGGGGGCTGCAGACAGGGGAGTTTGAGAGGCAGTTTGACAGACGGAGGCCTATGATGGTCAGGAAGACCCGCAACACCTGTGCCAGCACTGCTTCTGTCTCCTCCACCTGTGCCTGTAGCCAGACAGAGTGCCTGAGCATGGATGCCTCTACCCAGATCCTGGTGTGGTGTTGCAGGGACTGTGGCTTGCAATTCCCACTTACTGATATCCAGGCTGGGGAGATCATCCAATGCGATAGGTGCCTGCTGGTGGAATCTCTCAGGCAGCAGGTGGGAGAGCTACAGGAGGAGGTGGCCAGGTTGAGGAGCACCCGAATCCACGAGCAATTCCTGGACCGCGTTCATGAGGAGACAGCTGAGGGAGCTGTCCCAGTACACAGGACTGCGGACACACCACTGGTGGAGGAGGAGATGGCTCAGGGTGGACACTGGCAACTGGTTACTTCTGGCAGCAGGCCCTGCTCCACCCCTGCTCCGAACCCTCCCGCCGTGGTACTAAGAAACTGTTATGCTCTTCTTTATACAGGAGATAAGGAATTACCCCCTACAACGGAGGAGGAGAAGCCTCGTACCCCAAGGCTGGGAGGTCTCCTGCCACCACTGCGAATAGGAAACGTAGGGTAGTGGTGGTTGGAGACTCTCTTCTGAGGGGGACGGAGGTGCCCATCTGTCGCCCTGACATTTCATCTTGGGAGGTATGCTGTCTGCCGGGGGCCCGTATCCGAGATGTTACGGAGGCATTGTCGAGGATTATCTGGCCCTCTGACTACTACCCCATGCTACTCATCCATGTGGGCACAAATGATACTGCGAGGTGTGACACTGAGCAGATCAAGAGTGACTACAGGGCTCTGGGAGTACGGGTGAAGGAGTTTGGAGCGCAGGTGGTATTCTCTTCGATCCTTCCTGTTTAAGGTAGGGGCCCAGGCAGAGACAGGTGCATCCTGGAGGTGAATGCCTGGCTGCGAAGATGGTGTCACCAGGAGGGCTTTGGCTTCCTCGACCAAGGGATGCTATTCCAGGAAGGACTGCTAGGCAGAGATGGAGTTCACCTTTCGAGGAGGGGGAAGACCCTATTTGGACACAGACTGGCTAACCTAGTGAGGAGGGCTTTAAACTAGGTTCAACGGGGACAGGTGAGCAAAGCCCACAGGTAAGTGGAGAACATGGAGACCTGGGAGATGGGTCAGAAATGGGAGGGAGCATGGGCTATAATGGCAGAGAGAAAGGAGGATCAGGGTAAAACTTGGAGGCAAGGTCAAATCAGTATCTTAGATGCCTGTATACAAATGCGAGAAGTATGAGTAATAAGCAGGAAGAACTGGAAATGCTAATAAATAAGTACAATTATGACACTGTTGGCATCACAGAAACTTGGTGGGATAATACACATAATTGGAATGTTTGTATAGAAGGGTACAGCTTGCTCAGGAAGGATAGACAGGGAAAAAAGGAAGGAGGTGTTGCCTTATATATTAAAAATGAACACACTTGGAGTGAGGTGGAGACGGACATAGGAGACAGAAGTGTTGAGAGTCTCTGGGTTAGGCTAAAAGGGGTTAAAAACAAAGGTGATGTCATGCTAGGAGTCTACTACAGGCCACCTACCCAGGTGCAAGAAGTGGATGAGGCTTTTTTTAAACAACTAACAATATCATCCAAAGCCCAAGATTTGGTGTTGATGGGGGACTTCAACTATCCAGATATATGTTGGGAAAATAACACAGCGGGGCACAGACTATCCAGTAAGTTCTTGGACTACATTGGAGACAACTTTTTATTTCAGAAGGTTGAAAAAGCTACCAGGGGGAAGCTGTTCTAGATTTGATCCTAACAAATAGTGAGGAACTGGTTGAGAATTTGAAAGTGGAAGGCAGCTTGGGTGAAAGTGATCATGAAATCATAGCGTTCACAATCCTAAGGAAGGGTAGAAGGGAGAACAGCAACATAGAGACAATGGATTTCAGGAAGGCGGATTTTGGTAAGCTCAGAGAGCTGATAGGTAAGGTCCCATGGGAATCAAGACTGAGGGGAAAAACAGCTGAGGGGAGTTGGCAGTTTTTCAAAGGGACATTATTAAGGGCCCAAAAGCAAGCTATTTCGCTGTGTCAGAAAGATAGAAAATATGGCAAAGACCGCCTTGGCTTAACCACAAGGAGTCATATAAAAAATGGAAAGTAGGACAAATTACAAAGGATGAATATAGATAAACAACACAGGAATGCAGGTGCAAGATTAGAAAGGCAAAGGCACACAATGAGCTCAAACTAGCTACGGGAATGAAGGGAAACAAGAAGACTTTTTATAAATACATTAGAAGCAAGAGGAAGACCAAGGACGGGGTAGGCCCACTGGTCAGTGAGGAGGGAGAAACAGTAACAGGAAACTTGGAAATGGCAGAGATGCTTAATGACTTCTTTGTTTCGGTCTTCACCGAGAAGTCTGAAGGAATGCCTAACATAGTGAATGCTAGTGGAAAAGGGGTAGGTTTAGAAGATAAAATAAAAAAAGAACAAGTTAAAAATAACCTAGAAAAGTTAGATGCCTACAAGTCACCAGGGCCTGATGAAATGCATCCTAGAATACTCAAGGAGCTGACAGAGGAGGTATCTGAGCCTCTAGCTATCATCTTTGGAAAATCATGGGAGACAGGAGAGATTCCAGAAGACTGGAAAAGGGCAAATATAGTGCCCATTTATAAAAAGGGAAATAAGAACAACCCAGGAAACTAGAGACCAGTTAGTTTAACTTCTGTGCCAGGGAAGATAATGGAGCAAGTAATTAAGGAAATCATCTGTAAACACCTGGAAGGTGGCAAGGTGATAGGGAACAGCCAGCATGGATTTGTAAAGAACAAATCATGTCAAACCAGTCTGATAGCTTTCTTTGATAGGATAAAGAGTCTTGTGGATAAGGGAAAAGCTGTGGATGTGGTATACCTAGACTCTAGTAAGGCGTTTGATACGGTCTCGCATGATATTCTTATCAATAAACCAGGCAAATACAACTTAGATGGGGCTACTATAAGGTGGGTGCATAACTGGCTGGATAACCGTACTCAGAGAGTAGTTATTAATGGTTCACAATCCTGCTGGAAAGGTATAACAAGTGGGGTTTCACAGGGGTCTGTTTTGGGACCAGCTCTGTTCAATATCTTCATCAATGATTTAGATATTGGCATAGAAAGCATGCTTATTAAGTTTGCAGATGATACCAAGCTGGGAGGGGTTGCGACTAATCTGAAGGATAGGGTCATAATTCAAAATGATCTGGACAAATTGGAGAAATGGTCTGAGGTAAACAGGATGAAGTTTAATAAAGACAAATGCAAAGTGCTCCACTTAGGAAGGAACAATCAGTTTCACACGTACAGAATGGGAAGCGACTGTCTAGGAAGGAGTACGGCAGAAAGGGATCTAGGGGTTATTGTGGACCACAAGCTGAATAAGAATCAGCAGTGTGACGCTATTGCAAAAAAAGCAAACATGATTCTGGGATGCATTAACAGGTGTGTTGTGAGCAAGACACGAGAAGTCATTCTTCCGCTCTACTCTGTGCTAGTTAGGCCTCAGTTGGAATATTGTGTCCAGTTCTGGGCACCGCATTTCAAGAGGGATGTGGAGAAATTGGAGAGGTCCAGAGAAGAGCAACAAGAATGATTAAAGGTCTAGAGAACATGACCTATTAAGGAAGGCTGAAAGAACTGGGTTTGTTTAGTTTAGAAAAGAGAAGATTGAGGGGGGATATGATAGCAGTTTTCAGGTATCTAAAAGGATGTCATAAGGAGGAGGGAGAAAACTTGTTCATCTTGGCCTCTGAGGATAGAATAAGAAGCAATGGGCTTAAATTGCAGCAAGGGAGGTTTAGGTTAGACATTAGGAAAAAGTTCCTAACTGTCAGGGTAGTCAAACACTGGAATAAATTGCCCAGGGGGGTGATGGAATCTCCATCTCTGCAGATATTTAAGAGTAGGTGAGATAAATGTCTATCAGGGATGGTCTAGACAGTATTTGGTCCTGCCACGAGGGCAGGGGGCTGGACTCGATGACCTCTCGAGGTCCCTTCCAGTCCTAGTATTCTATGATTCTATGATTCTATAACTCTTTGGGAAAAAACAGGATAATTATGGGAATTTTACCATGATTGTGTGGGGGCAGGCCTCATGGCCTATTCCCATACAAAATAAGACTATTTTTAAACAGGATTCTTCCTCCCTAACAAAATCTCCCACCTTCCTTTGTTCTGGCCTTATTTGCTTGCCTGGATTGTCTTCCACTTGTTCCTCCTACAGCTTCATTTTTAGGTGTCTCCATTTCAGTCGTCTTTGTGACATTCCACCCTCGCTTGTGTCACAGTGACTCAAAAAAGCTGTTGACCTTGGCTGGCATGGAAGACAAAATGGTAAAGATCAGCCCCCAGCCTGCAGGTCTTGGGAGTTAAATAGTGAATTACCACATGGAATTATACTCATTTAGCAAGGCCCTTAAGCATATGTTGCTTTAAGCAGATGAGTAGCCATTAACTTCAGTTGAACACATGCTCGAAGCTTTGCAGGATTGGAGACTTAACTAGCTAGTTTAAACCTTTTTCACTGGTACATCACCACATCTGCTATGGCTTTTCAGTCGGTCGACTGACAGCATCCTCGTCCTGCTATCGAGTTCTGTTCCTTGTGTCACCCTAAAACGGAGTGGAGGAGGTTAGGCTGGGACACTTTTGTGTGCAGATTTTAAGGCATGACAGTAGAGTCACAGTGCCTTCACCCACACAGGAATGATGAGTATTTTTTTATTACATTCGTTCATTGGTTTTTTTAATGAGGTCGTGCCCCATTGAGGCATAGACATTCCGGGTCCATGCCTGGGGACCATTTCCTGGACTCACGCATCTGCATCAGAATGTCAAGCTCTTTTTTGTTTGTTTGTTTGTTTGCTTGTAAAAAGTGAGTTTCCAGCCTTGTGGCTGTGCAGAAAACCTTGAAAATGTGACCTGCATGTAAGTGAGCTTGCAGAGAGCAGCAGCAGTGAAATGCAGATCAATGCAGCTTTACTCCTCCGGCTCCTGGCCATGGCTCTTGGAGGAGCGGCAGGACCGCCCCTCACACTGACTAGCAACGGGAAGTGGAGTGCGGTGGTCGGTAGCTGGGGGATCAGCGTGATCTGGGGCCACATTGCTCCGCTTCCTCTTGCCGTTGCCAGTGAGTGTGTGTGTGTGTGTGTGTGTGTGTGAGTGGGGGCGACCCCTGCTGCCAGTGCCAGCTGCTCATCCCCACGAGTCTTCTGGGCCGCTTTGCTCGGCGGGGGGTGGGGGGGGACTTGAGAGAAGCAGGGGCATAGAAGAGGCAGGGAGTAGGTGGGGGCCTGAGGGGGAGGGGAAATTGTTCCTGCCCTCCCCATAGCCAGGGGTGGTGCTGGAAGGAGTCATATGAGGGGAGCAGCCATGCAGCCCCTCCACCCCCCGTGTCCTCCGTCACCCCTGCCAGCAGGGGGCTGTGGAAGAAACTGCAACAGACTAGCCTACTAACCCAAGCAGACACTCCCTGGCTGCAGCAGATATTGAAGGTTCATGTTGCCTCTCCTGGAGGCGAGCAGATTGTCTCAGCTGCTGCCTTTGCTGTTCTCAAGGGGAGGCGGCCCCTCCTGGTGCTCCTGTCGCAAGGAAAGGAATTGGGGTGCCCCGCCACTCCAAACTGGAAACGGGGGCTGTGCTGCAGGGCCAGAGCCATGAGGATGGAGCCAGACGGGGCTCCGTATGGCAGAGGGGCCTGGGACCTAGCTTGCCTTAATCCAGCTCTGTTCTTCTGTTATTAATTTTATGACATTTTAAAAAATAAGCTCCCAGTAACACAGCTGGAGCACAGCTGTGGCACCACAACGACTGATTAGTCAGCCTCATTCCTCTTTTAGCCCATCCACACTACAATTGTCCTCCCGGTTTTAAATCTCTCCCTCAGACAGATTTTTTTTCCATCAGGGATCAGGTTATTCAGCAACGAGCAAACTGTTCAGCATTTGGTTGGCACGGCCATGGCCAGATTTGTAATGCAGCCTCTGCCCAGCCTCTGTTTCTGCGACGGCAGTTTGAGTGGAATGAATAAGTCACAACAAAGCGCGTAGTCTTTTCCTGCCCGCGGAGCGTGTGAGCCGTTTTCGATTTCCTTCCATTTGCTTGTTCTTCACATTGATTTGATGGTGTTTTTCTTGGCCCGTGTTGTCTCAGCAAGTGTCCAGTGTGCACAACTGAAGCTGCCATAGTTAGTCATAGGGCTGTGAACTTTCTGACTGAACAAAATCAAACACACTTGCCCGGTCCCTTCTCTGAGGCTCTGCCCTCTTCCCTCCATTTGCCCTCCCTCAGTTGTTCACTCTCCCCCATCCACCTTCGCTCATCCACTCACTCATTTTCACTGGGCTAGGGAAACCGAATGTTCAACCGAGTGTTCTGTAGAAAGCTGGACACCTGGCAACCCTAGGTCATGTGCTATTGTTTCTGTTCTCTGATTGGGTGAAAGTAACTCCTCTGTGTCAGGGAAAAGCTGGAAATACTTTGGACTGGAAAAGTTGTATACAATGTCTCACCTTTTTCTTTCCAGGATACATGCAGGGTGGGATTTTTGCAAACACCCTGTATTAGCCCAATTCATCTTCCGTGCAAGTCAGGGAACGTTTTAGCACAGAACAGGAGCATAGTGGTGCCAGCGCTGCTGTTGCAAATCCCACAGAGGATCTTTAGCCAAGTCAGTGTACCTAGAAAAATTGAAAGTAAGATTTACTGATGGGGTGCAAAGTTTACATTTAATTTTCTCTTGTGAGAGTTGTATGGAGAATCATAGCTGACTGCTTACTATGGAACACAGAGGGACACAAGAATTCAATACTTCGACGATTTTTTAAAAATTATCCATAAAACCTCAGAGCTAGGTCCATGTTTTCCTGACTAGAGCAACAGGACTTGACATCCTACTGGCAAAGGAGGATTTCAGCTTGAGTGATAATTTGGATAAAGCCTCTGTACCAGAGGCGAAAGTAAGTGGGCGTGTTCTGGTGTGCATCTCCAGCAAGAGCTGGCTGAACTACTGCAAAAGCCGGCAGGAGATAGCTGTTTAAACAGCTGCCAGGGACCTGCAAAAGGACAGTACCTGTAAGACTTTGTAAGTTCCTTTCCCTGCTGCTCTGTGCTGAAAATGTCCTCCTTTTCCTTATACTCAATGACAAACTTCCACTTCCAGTGCTAGGAGATTCTGACAGTGCCACAGATGCATTGAATGGACAGTGCTGGGTGGTGAAAAGAGAGGAAGAAAGGAGTTAGCTGAACTGAACATTTTCTGTGAGTTGATTAATTTTTGATGGCTTGTGCCCAGCAAGAGCAGGTGAGTAATGGATTATTGCCGAAGGCGATAGCCAGTCTGGATAGGAGCACATCAGACTGACTAAAGCAGCCATACGTGAAACACAAACACCGAGACCCAGACACAAGTCTGAAAGTTGCCATCCTACAAGCGAAACTGAAGAACAAAATACTCTAGTTAGTGACTATGAAGATCTCCGGTGCTGCTGAACTTGACACAAAGCTGATGACCCTTTCATTCCTAGCAATTCCCTTTATGGAAAGTCACAACTTGATGGCACTACAGAATGTGCAGCCTTCCCCCATGCTGGTTGGCTAAGACACTTATACCGATTCAAACATAACCCACTAGCAGCAGAGTCAACAGCCTCCGGAGGCCCCTGGGCAAGAGGGAAGGGTAGTTCTGCATAAAAACATAAGAACGTCCATACTGGGTCAGACCAAAGGTCCATCCAGCCCAGTATCCTGTCTCCCAACCATGGCCAATACCAGATGTCCCAGAGGGAGGGAAAACAACAGATAATTGTCATGTGATCCCTCCCCTGTCACCCACCTCCAGAGAAACAGAGACTAGGGACAACATTCCTGCCCATCCTGGCTAGTAGCCATTGATGGACATAACCTCCATGAATCTATCTAGCTCTTTTTTTAACCCTGTTAAAGTCCAAGCCTTCACCACATTCTCTGGCAAGGAGTTCCACAGGTTGACTGCACTTCTGGAAGGAGGAGGGCCAAGGCTGGAAGAGGCACGGCTGAGGGCAGCCGGCCCTCTGTGCTGCCCAGAGCATGATGCATCCCCACCCGCCTTCCCTTAGCCTTCTTGTGTTGTGGACAGACATTATTAGAGACTTGGATGAAACCATCAAACTCAGCCCCCTGTGTGACCTAAAGTACAAATCCAGGTCAGAAGAACATAAGAAGGGCCATTCTGGGTCCATCTAGATCAGTATCTTTCTTCCGACAGTGGCCAGTGCTAAGTGCCTCAGAGGGAATGAACAGGAGAGGCAGTCAGCAAGTGATCCATCCCCCTTCGCACATTCTCTGCTTCTGGCAAGCAAAGGCTAGGGCCAACATTTCTGCTCACGCTGGGTAATAGCCCATTAATGGCTCTATCCTTCATGAACTCATCTAGGGTTGGTTTTTTTTTTTTTGAACCATTATACTTTTGGCCATCACAACATCTTCAGGCAAAGAGTTGCATAGATTGACTGTGCATTGTCAAATACTTCCTTTCGTTTGTTTTCAACCTGCTACCTTATTAATATCTTTAGGTGACCCCCTAATTCTTGTGTTATGAGATTGAATAAATAACACTTCCGTATTCACTTTCTCCACACCATTCATGATTTTATAGACCTCTATGATATCCCCCTTAGTCTCCTATTTTCCATGCTGACAGCTCCCAGTTTTATTAATCGCTCCTTATATGGAAGCTGTTCCATACGTCTAATCATTTCTGTTGCCCTTTTCTGTATTTTTTTCCAATGCTAATATATCATTTTTGAGATAAGGCGACCACATCTGCATGCAGTATTCAAGACGTGGGCTCCCCATGGATTTATATAGAGGCAATGTGATATTTTCTGTCTTATCTATTCCTCTCCTAATGATTCCCAACATTCATTCATTGTGTCAGTTACTCCTCCAAAGTGTGTGGGTTTGGACAAAGAATTCATTCCCCATTCATAGGCTAAAATCCACATGCTTATCCTGGGTGAATGCATTCAATAATGGCTATTTTAAAAATCAATTATTAAAACATATAAAGATGACTGCCTTCTTAAATCTAATTTCAGAGTCTGTGAACCTTACGTCTTATAGTGATTAAAAAGCTAAGCAATATTGCAGGGATGAAAGACATTGTGGTATCCTAAATGGGAATCACCTAGAGAAAAGCATACAACCTCATTTGAAAATGGCCTAATGAGTGTTAAGAAAGGCATTATAAGCTTTATGGGCAACTGCCAATAACGCAGCATTTGTCCTCTCCAGGAAGACTGACAGTGCCTCTGGTCAATCCCATTAGACCAGGCATCCTCCAAGTCTGAATTGTTATTCTTCCAGAATGAAAGGAAGTGAGTCAGATCACAGATGAATAATGCAGGCTAAAAGCTCTTCTCCTCTTCCACGTGCTAATTAAGATTAGCGCTTAATCTCCGTGAAGACAGTGGGTTAGTAAAACTGAGAAAGGCCTCTCTGCAAATTCAGGGCTAGGGCCTTGCTTTTATGATTAAGACTTTTAAGTAGCCCCCATAAACCATGAAACGGGCAATTACCCTCCAAGACCTCATGTGCAGGGATAGGGGAGGGAGAAGCAAAGATGAAAGAAAACAGGGAAAAGAAAATATTTTGAAGTGGGAAAACAAGTTTGGAGGGAAATTTCCCATTGCCTTTATCATCCTGTAAAATCTGTCTGGTTCTATTTGGCCAACGTTTTGTGACATTGCTGTATTCCACAACCCATGCTTCTAACCCCAGCATCTCCCTGGCACGTTGGTTAGTGACTCTGAAGACAATAGCTCTGCCTGATACTTTGCGGGCGCTTAGGAGATTTGCATGTACATATGATCTTTTGTTTTCCTACATTGTGAGAGCTGATTCACTGACTTCAGTTTGCATACAAAAGTTAGGGTAATCCTGGCTGCTCAAAACTTTACCTGTGAGGAAATACCTGAATGATCTTTATATGGTATGTCTGGGGGAAACAGACAGACAGGCAGGCCTGGAATGTAATATGTAGGAGTAACACTCAACTGTGGCATGTCCGGCTACACTATCAGTTTATGCAGGTAAAGCTTAGTTGTCTTTTTGGAGCAATTCTGTGTGTGTGTGTGTGTGTGTGTGTGTGTGTGTGTGTGTGTGTGTGTGTGTGTGTGTGTGTGTGTGTGTGTGTGTGTGTGTGTGTGCGCACGCGCGTGCGCACACAAACCTCTCCCTGTTCTGTGGTGCCCCTCTTTCCATCGCTGTCCCAGTACAGAGGATGTTTCTGGGCCGGCTGAGGATGTGGATGGGCGGAGCCTCTGTTGATTCTCGGATTGGCAGAATGGGCACTAGAGGTCTAATCAGTGTAATTTAGAGCAGCTTTAAGGCTTCCTAAAGTTGTGCCAGGAGCTGGTTCAGCCCCTGATGGGACTAAGGGTCCTGGGAGTGGAAAGGTGGCTTAAATCCAGTCAGTCCCACGTGGAGAGCTGGCTCTCGGTGCTTTTTATAATGTGGTAACTGCTCATGTTATTATTATGCTATGCCACATTGCATTCCACATGAGAGTATTCTGCCTCCCCTGTGCCTTGCCCAACATCCAACCTGAATTAAAATCCACAGAAGGGGCTTTGTGGAAGCAAGGTGAGCTTATGGGGTCATCGGCGGGGCAGATAATCATCCTCAGACATGGAGGGAGAGTCTCGGGGGCAAACTATTTTAATCTCTATAGAAACTGAATCAAAATAAGTAGAGATTATCCATTCCCAGAGCTTTGCCCAGTACTATACATTAAACACAAACCCACGCTATTAAAATGAAAAGGTCAGTAAGTCTGAGAGAAACCCAGAAAACACGGACATTTTGAGATATGACTTCCGTCTCTCCCTTCACTCCAGTCTGTCTTGTGCTTTTGCTTTGCAGTGCTGCTCAATTGACAAAGGGGAAAATTACAGACTCAGTGGGTTTCTTTATGAATCTACTCTACTAATCATCTCCACCACATGTTTATCATAGAATCATAGAATTATCGTGTATAAGTGAAATCACTATTTTCACAGTAGTAGAGTCCTGCTACACTAGTGGGAAATCCTAGCTTAGCCTTTCAATTTATACCACCAAGACGACAAGGGATTAGGCCAAAGCTACCAGGAGCACAGACGGTAACATAGGAATAAAATTAAACCAGACTGAAGACAACAAGAGCTGGGCTAAGATCAATATTGGCAGAAGTAAAATAAGAAATCAACGGACAGAAGATGCAATTGCACATTTTCCTTCCCCTTCTTTACAAAATGCATGACAATGTAGCTAACTAATAAGCAGAAACTAGGAATAGGAGGTTGGTAACTCATTAAAATTTCTCTCCTTTCTCTAGGGGAGAAAGGAAGGGGACAATTTAGTGACTTGTGGGGAAAAAATGTAAAGATGCATTTTATTAGCTCTGTGCTAAGAGGGGAAAAAAAGATCCACTAAATTTTTCTCCTTTTTGCTTTTGATGAGATGCTATGAGTCAGAGAGAAATTGATGCTGGATTATAAAATGAGTAACACTGAAATGCACAGACACGCTTAATTGGCAGATATCGGCAGAACAAGGGAAAAAAATCCCAAGATGAACAGACCCCAAATGACACCGAAATTCCATGTGATGAACGTGTCATTTCCATTTGTTTTCATAGGGACAGGATCTTCCAGGCTACTCATGTAGCCTACATTAGAGCCGCGAGGGTAGGATGATGCACACTAGCTAGGAGGCAACCCCACAGCCTGCATGGACCTATAATCAAGGTGAGGGGGAGGTAGCTCCATGCTTCTGGGAGGGATGGGTAGAAGGGATGGGGCCAGGGTCAGCTAGCCCTCCATACTGCCTGGAGTGTGTCCCTCCCACCCTGCTTTTGCCCCCTGCCCTCAGAGTTGCCTGGAGTGTGTGGTGCAGTGCTCCAGTGGCAATTTAAAGGGCTAGTGGTACCTTTATGAGGGGGAGGGATAGCTCAGTGGTTTGAACATTAGCTTACTAAATCCAGGGTTGTGAGTTCAATCCCTGAGGGGGCCACTTAGGTAGCTGGGGCAAATCTGTCAGGGAGGGTACGGTCTTGCCATAAAGGTAGGGGGCTGGACTTGATGACCTCTCAAGGTCCCTTCTAGTTCTGAGATAGGTATATCTCCATCTGGGAGCCCCAGACCCCATTGAATTGCTGGGTCCTGGAGTAATTGCCCCTTCCCCCCATCAGCAGGCCTGCTAGCTAGGTACCTGCAGCATGAGGATTAGGGTTGCCAGATGGGGGAGAGAGGAGGAAGGAAGGAAATGAAAGGAAAGACAGGGATGGAAGAGAAATGGGATCCAGGTGCATCTATGCTGCAGAATTTTTCTGAAAAAAACAGCTGTTTTTCCAGAAAAACAATACTTACGTCCAGACTGCCATTGAGTTCTTTCAACAGAAAGTCGAAAGAACAGAGGGGGTTTTCCAACAGTGGTAAACCTCATTCTATGAGGAAGAAGCCTTTTTCCAAAAAAGCTTTTGCAGAAAAAGGTGTGTGTGGATGCAGAAGAGAGTGTTTTTTCAAAAGAAGAGACCTCCAGGAAAAAGTACAGGTGCCCTGGTGGCCACTCTGTCCACAGTAATCACAACTGAAATGCGAGATAATGTCCAATTGATGTGGATGCTATCTTTTGAAAAAGCACATTGCTTTTTTGTTGCACTTTTGCTGTGTAGATGTTCTCTTTTGAAAGAAGTTTTCCAGAAGATCTCTTCCGAAAGAAGCCTGAAGTCTAGACATAGCCAGAGAGGATGAAGGGAGCAGAGGAAAGACAGAAGACCAATCAGGCAGAGGAATGGTCATATTGAGGTTGTTGAAGGGATATACTCGACCTAACAGTCACTGCACCAGAAGAGTTCCCACTGGCTGCAAGAATAGGCCCTTGAGGTTAGTGATGTTCTGGGCATTGAGTTGTGTGCTTTTTACCCCTGCACAAACAGGGAAGTATTTTGCACTGGGCAGCGGGCTTTGTTCTGTTTCCTCTCCCTTATAATTACTGAAATTTTACCTTTTGTGGTTAATAAACTTATTTCTTGTTTATTTCAAAACCCAAATTGTGACATTCATACTCAGGGAAAGGACTGTGCATATCTCTCTCTGCACTGAGAGAGGATGAATTTTTAGCAGCTTGTACTGTGCAGCTTTCTGTACAGTGCAAGACAATATTATTTGGGGTTCACACTCCAGATGGTGTGGGCACCAGAGTGCTAGGTTAATCTCTGAGGTGAAACCTCTCACACAAATCTGGATGCAGTCTGTGTTTGCAGCTGAGGGTGGTCTTGCCTGCGTATGTGCCGGAAAGGGTCTTGAAGGCTTGGCCCAGCACCCAGTGCAAGGGGAACCCAGACTGGTAGGACCAGTAGGCTCAGTGGGATCCCAACACATCCAGTGGCACCCCAAAAGTGGGGTCCAACCAGTGACAGTCCTCTCAATTAAAATCTAACTATCACAGACAATATCTCGGAATCTACATCTGCTTCCAAACAGTTGGGTGAGGGATTAGAGAAGAAGACTGGTTTTGATTAAATGAGGTGTCTTTCTTTCAAAGATCGATAAAATGAGATTAGTTTGGATTGGATTTTTTTTTTTTTTTGGTCAGGGACCATATCTTTCTGCTCTGTTTGTACAGTTCTTGGCACCACCAGGCACTACCTGCTTGGTACTACCATGATACAAATACAAAACAAATTAAATAAATGAGTCTCCCTTAAGGATTCATTATGCATGTCTAAGCACAAGTAATAATAGAAGTAACTTATGCCTCAGCCCTTTGGAGTTTGCATTACGCTGACAGGGGAAATACCATCAAAAGTGTCTGAGACCTTTTCTCAGATCATCTAAAAATACAAGGTAAAAAAATTAATCCTCAATCATTATTTATTAAGGGGCACGGGACAGTGAAAGATCAGTGCTTTCTATTGGCTAATTCACTGGTTCCAACATGAGAATTGGTTACCATGTTGGATTACCAGTTGTATAATCCAGATTGTCTTTTTTTTTCTCTGACCTAAATGTAGTCTCCGGCATGGCTCCATGGTCACAAAACAAAGGCCTAATTCACTCTGGCACTCTCTTTTCAGGACATGGGCCACTCCTCTCTCAACAGTGCAGGCAGCTTTAATAATCCACCATTACACACACATGAACTTCTGGTCTGTCCATCAGGTATCTCAATATTCACAGTGACTCATCTGTGGCATCCTTAGGACTTTTCTTTCCAGTGTCAAGACTGATTTGCCCGGAGGCAATCCATGCCCCTTTTTTCCATTGTCATCCCCAGCACGCTAGCCCCATATGTTACTTTAAGTTTGTTTGACAGATTTGCACACACAACTAGCGCAGATGGTTTCAATGAGCATTCTTGAACGTGGAAGATTGGGTTTAATCTACATTGTAGAGGCACATTTCAAACCAAATACAGGTTGAGCCTCTCCAGTCTAGCTCACTCTGGTCCGGCAACATCCATGGTCCGGCATAATTTTAGTGAGCTGGATGTCCACTTATCATGGGCATGGCCAAATTTTCTGCAGTCTCATAAAGTTTGTTTGTAGCCCCCAGCCCTGGCTCTCAGTGTTCTGTGCTGTTATTTAGCTCTAATTGACTCTTTAATGTCTTCTAAGAGCCCAAAAAGCAGTGGAAGTGTTGATAATGCTGCTAGAAAATATTGACCTCCCAAGGTTTGGCAAAATTTTCTGGCTTGGCACCAATCAGGTCCCTAGAATGCTGTACTAGAGAGGTTCAACCTGTATATGATCTTTGGTCTAAGTGACAACTAGAACTCTGTATGGTAGTTCATGGTCCTTCTTCCATTGCTTATGTTCAGTGCTGCACAAACTCACATACACTTTTATCTGACAACTGGAAAAGCCATCCCTTTTCTTACCTGCAAAGTTCAGAGTTCACATATCTGCACTAATGTGTGCAAATGTGTCAAACAAACTTAAAGTCAGCCCTGTCCTCAAGTGTCTGACAATCCGGCACGGGGTATCATGGTGAATTTACAGAATTAAAGTCCACACCTGTAGGGAAGTGATGAGATTCACCCACGTACTGTGAGGATGTGTTTTGGCAGGCCCATCTAATTGCTCCTATGCTCACAGATTTTATACCATTAAATATGATTAATCATCTTTCCTGCCTCCCAGTTTCACTCTTCTCTATTTCAAGCATTTGCAGGGGAGATGTTGAAATCAGTTATTTTAAGGGCCCAGGAAACTCAGGAAAAGAAACCGTTAAAAGTTGTCAGAGCAAATGAGCTGCTTGACAAATGATACCAGCACTCACTATTAATAACCATTTGATGCCCAAGGTCAGAAAACAATCCATTTCCCTCATTTTGGGAACCCTGCTGCATTTTAATTTGGCACCCAATAATCATATAAGAATGAGATGACAACATACTGTAAGTATTTCCTATAATTAGAGTGACATGATTCCATACTTGGTCTAGTAGGCAACCTGCAGTCTGTTAGAGACCCCCTACCCCTCCATCATGGTTTCATTCTGTCCAGAGGAAAGTAAATCTTGTTACCGTACTAACAACATGAGCTATGGAAGAGCATACGCAGGTCCAGAGATGCGAGCAGAGTCACTCTAGCAAAGTCAATGCAGTAAGGCTGGTGTAGACCATCTGAGGGCCTGGTCCACGGATCTTTAGAGAGATGAAAAGCAAATCTGTATTCACTAGCAGAACAGGCCTGCTGATGGGAATTCCAGGTCCCAGAACAACACATTAATGGGCCCTAACCACCTCCCTCAGAGGGAGACAAAAATTACCCCCCCCCCCATTCCCACTGAGAGAAACCCAGAGCACCTCCCCTCAAGGAGAGGACCCTCTGGTCAGTCATTGTCCCGTTCCCCACCTGCCTGGAGGGGCCCCTCCCATCCTCCTTCTCCTTCCTTCCCCGCACTGTTCCTGTGACCCCTCCTCGCCTTCCTTTTCCCAGCGGTCCCTGCCTCCCCCTGCTTGCCCTCTTTTGCTCTTTTGCCTTCCCAGCCTGATTCCTCCGCCCCTCTCAGTCCTCGCTCCCTGCAGTTCTCTGCCTGACTGTACTCCCAGACCTCCTCTCCCTCCTTCCCTCCCAGGCTGTGCCTCCCCCACTCCATTCCCAGCCGGAATACCCCTTCCCCACTCACTCTGCCCCCCAACTCTGCCCTGCTGCTCCCCAGAGTGGGGGTTTAAAGCAGCAGGGAGCCCCTGGCCCCTGCACTGTCACCCTTGTTCTGCTGACTTGAGTTGGGCTTAAAGTGGCAGAGAGCTGGGAGCTTCTGCCCCCCCCCC
This sequence comes from Pelochelys cantorii, assembly GCA_032595735.1. Lineage (NCBI taxonomy): Eukaryota > Metazoa > Chordata > Testudines > Trionychidae > Pelochelys > Pelochelys cantorii. The sequence continues at coordinate 29,901,422 of CM064343.1, read as the reverse complement.
CCCGGCTGCTGCTGCTGCCTCTTTGCTGAGCTAAGCATGGGGCTTAAAGTGGCAGGGAGCTCCAAGCCCCACTCCCACCCTGCTGCTCTGTGGAGCTGAGCTCCGGGGCTCCCTGCAGCTGCTGCCATGCTGCTACAGCAGCTGTATTTAAAAGGACCAGGTCAGGGCTGCTGCTGCCATGCATCAGTCCCAGGCCCCCTTAATTCCACGGGGCCCCTGTGCAATTGCCGCATTTGCACCCTATCAGTAGGCTTGAGTAGAAGAGCAGCTTGTCTAACTTACGTTGCTGCTCTACTTCATTTGTCCTCACTCAAGGTCAGGATCTTGTTATGGAAAATCCTTGCTGGCTATGAAGGCACCATTGCAGTAGAGTTATGATCATCTTTATTTTGCAAGACAAATAATGATAAATAATGAATACTTGACCAAAGGAGCAACTAATTTCATAGCATCAACTTTTTAGCTGTCAGTAGAGAAGTGTGTTTGCTGTGGGCTTAACAACCACTGTCTTCTGCTCTCCTTCATTAACGGAGAGGGCACTTCCTTCCATGAGACCGCATTATGCCATGTATAAAGACTTATATAATAAAGATTGCTCAATTAATCCCCACCAAACTGATCTGTCGTAGGCAGGGAATTCAATGACGTTCTGCTTGCATAATGAATCACATCCTTCAAGGACAGGCAAGGTCATTTGAGCATAAAATGAGTTAGAAGAGGGAATCCATAACAGCTTTACAAGACGATTTACACCTCTACTGGTATTGGGTCTCACAAATTCATAGCTCATTGGTGGTGCTGTAAGTCCCTTGTAAATGAAAAAGGGACATTGTCTGGGGTTTTGAGATCCACAGTTCAATCCACCCTTTTCACCAGATAGGGAAATCTGGGCAAATTGTAAATACCAGTGGGCATTTCACTGCTTTCTTTCTCTCATAAATGAAGATTAAAGAAAAAGAGAAGAAGTGTGGAAAATAAGTTCAGCTTACTCCCCGCTTTGTACCCAGCACTGATGTTTTATGGGCAGGTGGGACTCCAAGGGTGTGTCTAGACTACATGGCTCCATCGACAGAGACATATAGATGAGTTTACTAGACATAGCAAAATGAAGTGGCGATTTAAATAATCGCCGCTTCATTTACATCAAAATGGCCACCATGCTGTGCCGATCAGCTGATTGTCTGCACAGTGCAGTAGTCTAGACGGGGATCAGCCAACCCCAGAGCCCTTTGTCATCAGATCCTTTATGCCTTGTGAAATGAGGCTTACAGGATCTGACAACAAAGGGTTCTGGGGTCGGCTGATCCCTGTCTAGACTACCGCGCTGTGCCGACAATCAGCTGATCGGCACAGCGCGGTGGCCATTTTGATGTAAATGAAGCAGCGATTATTTAAATCACCGCTTCATTTTGCTATGTCTAGTAAACTCATCTACATGGCTCCGTCGACAGAGCCATGTAGTCTAGACACACCCCAAGAGTGGGGAATGACTAACTAAATAGAGATCTAAACAGATAGGACTATATTCTGTTCTCAGATACACTAAGTTAAATTCAGAATAACTTTATTGATTGCATTGGATTTATACATTCCGCATTGGATCCATAGAGGAAGACCAAGGACAGGGTAAGACCGTTACTCAATGACGAGGGAAAGATGACAACAGAAAATGTGGAAATGGCAGAGGTGCTTAATGATTTTGTTTCGGTTTTCACCAGGAAGGTTGGTGGTAATTTGGCACCTAGCATAGTGAATGTCAGTGAAAATGTGGTAGGTTCAGAAATTATAATAGGACAAGAATAAGTTAAGAATTACTTAAACAAGTTAGATGTCTTCAAGTCACCAGGGCCTGATGAAATGCATCCTAAATACTCAAGGAGCTGATTGAGGAGATATTTGAGCCATTAGCTATTATCTTTGAAAAGTCATGGAAGAGATTCCAGAAGACTGGAAAAGGGCAAATATAGTGCCCATCTATAAAAAGGGAAATAAGAACAGCCCAGGAAACTAAAGACCAGTCAGCTTAACTTCTGTACCAAGAAAGACAATGGATCAAATAAGTAAGGAATCTATTTACAAACACCTAGAAGATAAGGTGATAAGTAACAGTCAGAATGGATTTGTAAAGAGCAAATCATGCCAAATTAACCAGCTTTCTTTGATAGGATAACAAGCCTTGTGGAAAAGGGGGAAGTGGTAGTTGTGGTATACAGAGACTTTGGTAAAGCATTTGATACAGTTTCACATGACCTTCTCATTAACAAACTAGGAAAATACAACCTAGATGAGGCTAATATAAGATGGGTCCATAACTGGTTGGATAACCATTCGTAGAGAGTAGTTATCAATGGTTCAACATCATGGTGGAAGGTCATAATAAGTGGATTTCCACACTGTTTAGATTTGGGACCAGATTTGTTCAATATCTTCATGAATGATTTAAATAATGGTTGTGACGGGGTATAAGGTCCTGCCATGAGTGGAAGGAACTCGCCTTAATGATCTCTTGAAGTTCCGTCCAGTTTTATAATTTTAAGCTAAGGGCAGAATTTGTATCATAAACTGATCCTTCGCCCATCCATAGATCATATGATCAACCTGTCTTTTCTTTCTGGATTTTATTTTAATCTTTTTCTGGAAATTTGCCACCTATCCAAGTCATCTCAGGAAGGACGGATTAGAAATACATGACCCACTTTATTGCCACCCCATGCCTGGCTCCAAATCTTCCAAGTCAATGTGATTTAATTGGAAGTCATTGTGTGTACAGGGTAGTGAGTAGATAGGTAACCTGAATAGATGTGAGCCATAGCAGATGACACCCATCATCTGATTAATGGTTGTCACCCCATTTAAAGAATTAGTCCTGACAAGGTGTCATTATCCCTCAGGCAAACTCAACCAAAATGTGGCGAAGACTCTCAGGCCAACCAGACATGCTCGACTCTCTCTTTCCCTTTGATGAGGCCATTCAATGGCAGGCTGCTATTTGTCACTGTAAAGAGATGTAATAACAATATTAATATTCAGTTCGTGCTAAGCAAGCCTCCCACCTCCATCCAAGCACTGTGTAGCTACAAAATTCTGAGGTTATTCTTCTCTTGCCTGGAAACACACTGTCCAAGTGTCATTGACTTGCCTGGTCACATCCCAACCTTTCTATGTCCCCCTGCAATGCCTGGCCCTCCTCTGTCGCTCTTTCCCACTCTTCCCTTCTAGCCCTTTTTATCACCTGGCTCCAACTATAACAGCATGAATCCCGGTGATTCAGCAGAGATTTCTTTATTCCTCTCAGCCCAACCTGTCATTTCCCCAACTGAATCGATCTTGTCTTCAAAAATGGGATGACAGTTCTTCCATGCCCATGCAGAACTTCAAGAGGGGAGACAGGTTGCAGTCCTAGCTTACTTGCTTCATCTTTCCCCCGACCTGTTAAGTGTTACCTCAAGGGGCTTTATGAGAAAATGCCACCATACAGCCAATACAATGGCACCAGGAAGCTTGGAGTTGGAGAGGGCACTGCTATTTGTCCATCACCACCCTTTGTTATGTTCCCAACTGGCATGTTCACAGGCTACACACAGAGAAGCCGACAAAACCATATAGTGCCAGACTGACTCTATAGCAGTGGTTTTCATACCCAGGGTCACGACCCAGGGCTGCAGGGGTGGGCAAAAGGGCCTCCAGGGGCCAGATGTGGCCTGCCAAGCAGATTGAGCCAGCTCATGAATGTCCTGCCACTTCCCTGCCCCCAGGCCAATCAGGGCTTGGGGGCGAGAGGCACGTGTGAAGTCTCCTCCTTCCCTGCAAGGGTCTTGGCACTTAAAGTCAACCACCAGCTGCTGCTCAGCTAGCAGTTGACTCTACATGCAGTGCTTCCTTGCAGGGCTGGGGCAGGGAGCGAGAGACTTCACATGCTTCCCCTCCCCCAGGCCCTGACTGACCTAGAGGAAGGGGGTGAGCGCATGAAGTCTCCTCCCACTGCCAGGGGTGCAGGCGCCTAGAGGGAACCGCCAGCTGATCAGAATAGCTGGTGGTTCTCTGGGGGCAGGCAGGGGCAAAGACTTTGCATGTTCCCCCACCCCAGACCAATCAGGGTCTATGAGTGGGGTAGCACAGAAGTGTCCTGGCCCTGCCCCTTCTGCCTGAGTCCCCACCCCTTCCAGGGCAGCCCTGGGGCACTTCAAAAATTTCTGAAGTGGTCCCCAGTCAAAAATTATTGCTCACCCCTGCAGTACTGGGTCATGGAATATCAGGCACTGGGTCTCATTGCTGCAGGGTGATAAGGAGCACGGGTGGCGCTTCCAACCCCACCTGACTGTGCTGTGCCCCAGAAGTGGCCAGCAGTAGGCTCTGCTCATGGGGGTGGGGATAAAGAGTTCATAGGACTCTGCACACTGCCCCTGCCCTGAGCACTAGTTCTGCACTCCCATTGGCTGGGAACCTGCTGCCGGCTGCTTCTGGGATGCAGCATGGTCTGTGGTGCCAGGGGAGGCAGGAAGCTGCCTTAGCGCCCCTGCTGCATCGCTGACTGGGAGCCACTCAAGATAAGTCCCTTCTGCCCCAGCCCTGACCCCTGCTCAAAGCTGGAGCCCCCTCTGACACCCCAAAGCTCTCATCTGCTAGTCAAATTATATTGGGTCACAGCATCAACTATTTTCTTCAACTGGGTCACATGAAAAAAAATTTGAAAACTGCTGCTCTATGGCACACTTCCCTTTAGAGCCCTCTAACCTGCCATCAGGATCAGGAAACTTTCCCCGCCCATCAAGTGATAACTTGTGCTTCCATCACAGTCCTCCAGACACCAACCTCCTCCTGTAGGGGAGTCCCAACTCCTTACACACAGCAAAGCTCATGGAGGCCACTTAGATGTTGGAATGTGCACAAAAGCCTTTAAACCTTACTCCAGCACGTTCGGTTGGGAGAACCAGGTGGGCGTGGGCCTTTGAGCGGCCACGTCCAAAAAAGGCAAACAAAATGCACACTGGGGATAGAGAGCAAGATTTGTTGTCTGCAAAGCCTTATTGTTGCTACAGAAATATACATATATAGTTACCCCGTTGCCGATGAAAGGAGCTGGGGGTGGGGGATTAAATAGCAAAGGCGGGGGGGGGGGGAGGGAGACACAGAGTGGCAGAAAACTAGAAGAGAAGCCAGGTCTTTATGAACCCAGAAAAGAAGCAGGCACCTGTCGAAGTGGAAGTGTGATAAAGAGGCAGCAGGAAAAGGAATAGAATGGGCACAGAAATAAATATGCGAATGGGAAAGGAAATGTGTCCAGGCTTGAGTGCCGAGAGGAAACAGTGGAACAGAAACATGGCCAAAAAGGAGGGGGCAAAAATCTACAAAAAATCAGAGGAGATGGTAAATAGAATGAGGTTTTTCAATTAGACTGGCCCCTGAGGCAGTGATGTAGGAACACATTCAGTTAGGACTCTGATTTCTCAGTTGAAGTTCCCCCATGAGCAGTTAATTAAATTAGAAGAATAATTTAGCTTCTAAGGAAAGAAGCAACAAATATATCTATTCTACCTGATTTTACAGGGCTCTGAGAGTTTTGGATGGTCTCCTTTCAGAAAATGAAATAAATACATGAAGAGAAAGAAAAGGAGGGAGCGGAAACTGGTGATTTTTGATTTTTAGATTTCTACTGTAAATCTCTGGAAATAAGGATTTATGGGGGTGAATCTTAGGAGCACATCCTCATCTTCCATGGCTCCATTCAGTGATCAGCTGCATATCCAGCAGCCAAGTGCAGAACTCTAAGGCCAGGTCTATATTAGACCCAGAAAGTTGGCTTAAGATATGCGACTCCAGCTACATAAACAATGTCTCTGGAGTTAACATACCTTAGGCTGAGCTTGGTGCCATCTTCACAGTGGGACGTCTTCCCTTACTCCTTGTGAAATTAGGAGTATGGGTGCTGACTGGGGGTTCCCTCAGCATTCAATTTAGCAGGTCCTTACTAGACCCGCTAAATCAAACACCAGAAGATCAATCTCAGGTGTGGTAGGCATAGATGTAACCTGAGACTCTACACAGCAGGCTGTGCTGATAACAATAATTGCAGCTAGCACTAACATTTGCAAGGGTCCCTTTCTTTTCCTTTCCAAAGCTGGAGGGAGAGAATAAGGTGTGTGTGTGTGTGAGCTACTCCATGAGATTGCCTCATCTTCTGTGTGGGAATTTTGGTTCTATCCCTTGTACAAAGTCCTGTGGTACAGAGGACAGACTATTTCAATAATCCTGCTAAATTTGTCTAACATCTGCTGGCAAACATCCATGGTTGAAATGATGGGAAAATGAGGATGAATGAAGAGAAAAATGGCAAACAAGTGATTTCACCAGAGATTCATCTTGTTGGAGCTCTTTGGGTTTATCTCTTCGGTGTCTGCTGGTTGTGACTGATTTAAGTCTGGAAATGGATGACAGGAGAGGGATCACGTGATGATTATCTGTTGTGTTCCCTCCCTTTGGGGCATCTGGTATTGGCCACTGGCAGCAGACAGGATACTGGGCTAGATGGACCTTTGGTCTGACCCAGTCTGGCGGTTCTTATGTTCTATGTTCTTAAGCATTAAGCTGTATCAATTCTGAAGTTTGAGAGTCAAAGTAACAATGAGCTGGGAATGGTCCTGGCAATGGCTGAGTCTAGAAGGAGCCTATTTTATCTTTTCAAACCTCTGTTAGGTTTTACTAGCATGTTCTTTGGTAGGACCCTGTTTCAGCCTTCAACCCCAGACTCTGTCTCCTTGGTCCCATTGGACAAGAAATTTCCACACTGCATTCTGGGGCTATGTCTAGACTATAGGCTGCTTTCAGAAGAAGCTTTTTTTGGAAGAGATCTTGCAAAAAAGTCTTCTGAAAGAGAGTGTCCACACTGCAAAAGTGCATCAAAAAAGCAATCTGCTTTTTCGAAAGAGAGTGTCCAGAATGAATGGACGCTCTCTCACATGTAAGCTGTGATTGCTATGGACTGAGTGGCCAGCAGGGCACCTGTGCTTTTTCCTCTTTCCTCTTCTTCCAAAAGAACTCCCTCTTCCCCATCCACACACGCCTTTTTGCAAAAGCGCTCTTTCGCAAAAAGGCTTCTTCCTCATAGAATGAGGATTACCAATGCCGGAAAACCCCTGTTCTTTCGATTTTCTTGCAGAAGAATGCCACTGCAGTGTGGACGTTCCTCAAGTTTTGTTGGAAAAACGGCCATTTTTCTGACAAAACTCTGTAGTGTAGATATACCCTGTATGGCGACAAGTTAGAAACCACTCCTCTCTCTTTTGACTGTTGTTAATTCTCAACTCACTTTCCTTCCTCCAGGCAACTCCCCTTTCTCAATATTCCCTCCTTCATAGGCCTATATCTTGGTGTGCGCTCTTCAGCGCCTTCTCCCACCTCTTGGGGATTCATTGCTCATGTGAGCCATATAGTCTGACTATACATGTTGTCTCCAATTTAGTATGGTGGAGCGGAGCATCTATGCAGACGAAATGTTGTGTAATAGATCGGTTGTGATGTTTGGGCAGCCTGCGGTATAAGGAACTGATTTTCAGAGTAAGTGGGCACTCACAGCTCCAGTTGACGTCATCTCCTCCAAAAACATGACCCTATCTCTCCCAGAACAAGGGTAGGTAAATTGAATGGATTAGCACTGGGGTGAGGGGAGGGGAGGGGGCGAGAACATTGCTGAGTTCTCTGTCATGTTTGTAGTTGTTCTGAAAAGACGATGCACATAGAAAATTACTGCTTTCATTCTGTGAAAGCCTCAGTGCTACTTTACCACCTGACACCAATCCACTGACTGATGTTGGAGGTGGTATATGTACAAGTGTAGAAATAAACAATATATCACATAGGATGGGTGTAAGAGGGGGGGTTAGAAGAACTCATTAACATTGCCATGACTTATCTTGTGACAATGCCATGTACGGTGGGAAGGACTTGGACATGCTTCCTCATGTGGCCAGCATGACTTAAAAGAGAATCTGAATTTCTATATGGCAAACTGGTCCATGCTGCATGAATGAATTCAAAGGATTCACCACAAATTTCTGGATGAAGGGGTGGGGGAAAAGGTTTTAAACGGAGCTGAATGAACACATAACTAAGTGATTCCATGTTCTCTGTTTACAAAGCGTAATTGCTCCATCAATAAATGGGACAGCGAGTAGCAACACTAGGAACCCAAGAGCTCATTATTGCCTCTGCTATAGACGATCTCTGGGCCCAAGTATTGATAAAGTGACAAATGAAATGAGCACGACTCCTGCACTGATCAAATCTCTGTCAGACATTTGTCCATATCACCAAATCACTTTGGAAACTGACATGATAGCCTGAGCCCGATTGGCAGTTTCTGCCCAGGAGTGACTCAGGATTAGTGTATCGGGGGTCGGGGTGGGGAGTAGGTTGCAATTGAGATGTAATGACAAGAGAATCTTGTACAATGTAGTCCCACACTGGAAATTTTGTAGCCAGTGCTAGGAAACCCACACTTCTTGAGTGCCATGAACCACAATAAATATATGCAAAATATAGAGAGGAAATAATTGACAAGCAAGAACTTATCACTTTCGTAGGCGCAACTTATAGGAGGTAATTATTGTCATTGTGATAGTATGAGAATGGCATGCATAAAGCCCCATGGACTGAAAAACCGTGGACTCCTTAAGTAGCTGATCCTGGACAAGTGTGGTGTCATAATTGGGATCTGTGTGGTGTCATAACTGGGATCTGTGTGGTCATTATTTCTGCAATATTCAGGTGGTTTCTCTAGCTGATTATCTTACCATGTACAGAATTGCTTTAATTTAATTAAACACTGCTCTGTAGGGATCTGGCATGCTGAACAGTGACTATTAAAGTACAGGTTGAACCTCTCTAGTTCGGCACTCTCTGGTCCGGCAACATCTATGGTCTGGCATGATTTTAGTTAGCTGGATGTCCACTTATCATAAGCGTGGCTAATTTTTCCATGATCCCATAAAGTTTGTTTACAGCCACGAGTCCTGGCTCTCAGTGTTCTGTGCTGTTATTTAGCTTTAATTGACCCCTAAATGTCTTCTAAGAGCCCAGTAAGCAGTGAAAGTGTTGGCAATGCTGCTAGACAATATTGACCTCCCAGGGGTCGGCAAATTCTCTGGTTCAGCACTGGTTACGTCCTCAGGGAGCCAAACTAGAGAGGTTCAACCTGTAGTATCTATAGGCCCCTGTGGTTGCAATCCCTCTGTGCCTGAATTTTGTAGAATTTTGGGGTGGTACCACAAGATCCCCTTTTGTTGTTAAAAATGTTAGTCACTTGTGATTTTATTTTTGCTCCATAAAAACATAGTCATCTCAAGTCTGCTCAGCATGAACAAACACTGCTTTTTCTTTGTCCAACTGGGTTCTGTAAAATCAGTACTGATATTTATCAGCACAATCTCTTTGCAGCAGCAGGGAATGGATCAATCTAGATGTAGTGATCTCGGTGTCTTATCAAAACATCTTCAGTTCAAACCAGCCCCTTAGGAAACCACTTGAAATAGGCTTACGCCTATTAGATAGCCAGAAAGGACCATAGTGATTACCTAGTCTGACTGAATACATGGCACAAGGCATATGATTTCTCTGAATTAAATTTGTGTGACCTAGAGCATATATTTTAGAAAAATAATACATGCAAGCACCTGAACAAAGTCAGTCCTACTCAAGGGAGGAGCTGAACTCTCTCAAAGGAGCTTGGTTACATTGTCATTGGAGACTGGGATGATGAGGTTCTGCTACTTAAGTTTCTGCCCTGAGAGTGTATTGATCTTAAAAATGACACGAAGGAGTGCTGGGGCACCTTAAAGACTAACAGATTTCTTTGGGCATTGGCTTTTGTGCATCTGACATGTGCATACCCATGAAAGCTGATGCCCAAATAAATCTGTTCATCTGTGACGTACCACAAGATTCCCTGTTGTTTTTGTAGATACGGACTAAGGGCACGTCTACATTACCAGGATGATCGATGCTGCGGCAGTCGATCTTCCAGGGTTCAATTTAGTGGGTCTAGTAAAGACCTCCTAAATCGAATGCTGAGGGCACCCCCCAGTAGCTCCTACTCCTTGTGATTTCCTGCTGTGAGTACGCTGCCGAAGCTCGGTTTAAGGAATGCCAACTCCAGCTATGTTTTTCACGTAACTGGAATTGCATACAGTAAGTCAACCTTCCCCCATAGGGTGGAACTGGCCTAACAAGGCTACCCCTCTGAGATTTAAAAATGACAGTCTGAAGACCAAGAAAAAACACTTCTGTGCTTCAGAATGTCCTCACTTCCCATTTAATCTCTGCACCAACTGGTGAATAAAATGGAAAAAAGTGTCAACGATATATAGATGAATGTACTTGGATTGAATTCATAGCTCTTTTGTGTTCCGTTTCTTTGAATATTTCTAGTGACTTAATTTACTGGCAGAACTATTTACCCAAACAGTGCAGTTCAAGTAATTATTGCACAATAGTCACATAAAAAATCTCAAATTCTTCCTAATGATTCTTCACATAGGAAATGTATTAATGAGTGACACTCATCCATTCGGGGAAGAGAAATGCCGTGTGGTCTGCGTCTCCCATTAAAACAGTTCCTATTTAAAGCAATGGTTACTCTCAATTAACTGCATCACAGAGACCAAGAATTATTCACATGAATTATCCGGGAAATAATTTCAAAGAACAGACACATTCTGGAGTACCACATTCTGTGTGTGGACAAAGGGTGAACTGGAAAAGAGGCATAGTCTGAATCAGTGCATCAATCATTCATTTTCAATGGGTTACCCTGCTGTAGTCTGCACTGATGCAAGTTCCTATATCTAGGGAGCCCAGTTCAAATTCAGACATATCTGTTAACTTTGAAGATCCACTGAGGCATGACCAGTAGGAGAGCCACTATTCAGCTCACTGGGATGGATAATCTGCTGGATAACGGAGCTAATTCAGACTAGGAAGTGTGTTAAGAAAGAGGACACAAAATTTGATCGTGGTTTGTACAAAGATACTATGACGCCCTGAGCACTATAATAATGTGGGGCTGTAGGTATGAATTTGTATAGAAATTATGGCTTGTAGCAGTGCAGTCTCTTGTGACTATCACCTCAGGAGGAGTGCAGAATTCTTCCTGATGGACACAGTAGGAACTGCAGGTTGTTTGGCTGCCAGAGGTCATTGAGGCTACATCTAGACTACAGGCTTCTTTTGGACGAAGCTTTTTTAGGAAGAGATCTTCTGAAAAAACTTCTTCTGAAAGAGAGCGTCCACACCACAGAAGTGCATTGACAAAGCAATCTGCTTTTTTGAAAGAGAGCGTACGCTGAATGGACGCTCTCTCACCCTAATATTATTGTCTCATAGACACTAACCTCCCCCCCTCACCCCCCTCTGTTCTAAAATCTGATTTGCCAATTTTATATGTGTTCACTTTTTTTGATTGTATCCCTTTGGTATATATGGTCATGCCAATTTTTTTCCACAATTTGATCTGAGGAAGTGGGTCTGGCCCACGAAAGCTCATCACCTAATAAACCATCTTGTTAGTCTTTGAAGTGCTGCATAGTCCTGTCTTTTGTTTCAGCAAGACCAGACTAACATGGCTACATCTCTATTACTACTCTCACACATAAGCTGTGATTGCTATGGATGGTATGGCCACCAGGGTACCTGTGCTTTTTCCTCTTTCCTCTTCTGAAAGAACTCCCTCTTCGCCATCCACACACCCCTTTTTGTGAAAGAGCTCATTCGCAAAAAGGCTTCTTCCTCGTAGAAAGAGGATTACCAATGCTGGAAAAAATTCTGTTCTTTCAATTTTCTTGTGGAAGAATGCAATTGCAGTGTGGACGTTGCTCAAGTTTTGTCAGAAAAATGGCCATTTTTCCGACAAAACTCTGTAGTGTAGACATTCCCTGAGATGGCACAGGGCCTCTATGTACCTCAGAGCCCCCTCATGCTTACTTGGGGGACCATAAGGGATGCGTTCACACCCTTCGCACCCCCCCACCACGTACAGGCCTCTCGGTGCTCTACAGGGAAATCACATCAGAGCTCTACCCATCGCTTCCTTGAAAAAAAGGCCAACCCCAGAATATTTGCTGCAGGGGAAGAAGCCTGCTTGTATCTCCAAAGGCTGTAATATATCAGGAATCTCTCTCTATCTATATTACTACCATTTGTGCTGACAGTTAAGCATTGGCCTTGAACCAATTTATCTGTCTTGTGCTGTTGGTTTTGATGACAGAAGCACAAATAATCCAGCATAAAATCCATTCCTTTCTCTAAACGCTGTACAGATGGCCCCCTAGGGAAGAAACCTTGGTAACAAGACAAGCCCATGCCCAAAGGACTGTGGGAACCCAGAATTCGCAAAGGGAAGCATGTCTGGAAATGTGGCTTCTTCGTTGACGGGCTGTCTAGTTCACATTCTGCGTCGGTAACGGCCTTGGCAGCAACGGTGTTTGGCAAAAGAAATCAGCAAAGCAAGGAATTTCCAAGACTGGAATAAAAATGTAATCGGGCTGGAACTGAATTCAGCACAAAGGCCCTGCTAATTATGACAGGATTGTCTCTCTGCTGTCACTCACAACCCAAAGAAAAGTGGCAGCCGGCCTGGGAGAATGGAGTCCCTTTCGATGGAACGTTAACCTTTAAAAACAGGAGGAGGGCATACGAGCATGGCGAGCTGTTGTCCTGTTTGGGTTCATGATCTGAATTCAGATTGATAAAGAACCATCCATTCCTCTTTGGTGTAGAGAAGCCACCCAGGGAAGCTGTGAATCTTTAACATTGCTAAGGAGTCCAATGTCTTAAAACAGGAATTTTCAAACTAGAGGCTGCGACGCAGTAGTGGGTCTCGGAATGCCAGGCACTAGGTCGCCTGGCTGTAAGGTGACCAGCAGGGGTGCTACGGCAGGCTTCCTCCCTGTCCTGGCACTGCAGACCCCGCTGTGCCCCAGAAGACTCATCTGTGCTGGCTGGTGCCGAGTGAGCTGTTGGCTGCACTGCTGGGTGCACTTTTCTGGCATGGCCAAGACTTCCACGTACCCACCTGGATGTTTTTACCACTGCCGGTAACACTCTGCGTGCTCCTAGGAGTCCTGCAGCCCACCTGGGTGATTTCAAAGGGCCTTTTGGCCCTTTTAAATAACCTAGGCAGCTGGGCAATTACCTCTTTTGCCTCCCCCGCCCCATTGATGGGCCTGGAGTTTAGCATGATTAATATGAGCCTGGGCCTGGAAATGAGGGTAGCTGAAGCTTGTGCCATTGAGATTTTGCAAACTGGTCTTTCTCGCCGTCAGACCTTGTGCTCTCGCTCCAGCCCACGTGTGTGGGTTTGAAGCAGGGATTAGGGAGGGAAGAGTCTATAACCTGCTACAAAGGAGGCCAGGTTAGATGATCACAGAGGTTCAGTCTAGCCTCCAGCTGTGTATCTAGAAGAAACAGCCCGAGCACCTGTACCCTCCATCCCCTGCAGGGACCACAGCCACACCATAGGGTGGTGCGGTGCTCAGGGCTGTGGGGGCAGGAGCTGTGGAGAGGGGAGGAAGGCCGGTGGGGGAGCAGGCAGACTGAGCAGCACATCTGGCTGGAGCTGCAGGCCAGCAGCTGGAGTGGAAAGGGAGTACAGAGGATTGGGGCAGGGAGACTGGGGGCTGAGGGTTGGGTCCAATGTGGAGTAGAAGGTGGGGGGGCCAGGAGATTGGGGCTGGGAGACCGAGCAGGGGGTGGAGCTCTGGGGGACTGGTCTGATGGGGCTGAAAGGTGGAGCGGGGGTGGGGAATTGGGTGACCAGAGCCGGTGCTGCCTGTGACCAGTGGTGGCCCTAGGCATATGTAGTGTGGGACACCACTAAATTTGGATCAGCAGTGGTACTCCAAATGTAGTGGTTCCCAACCTTTTTCATACCACAGACCAGCAAACCCATTCACAAAGTTTTGGCAGACCGGCAACATTTTATTTGCGTTTCCATATTCATTATGCAAATAATGAATGTGCAAATATGCAAATAAAACATTGCCGGTTCACCAAGGATGTTGCTTATGCTACATCTGCCTGGGGGTGGCCCTGACGATGCGTTTGGAGAGTCTAAAATGAATGGTTGAGCTAAATGGGTTGTGGAATGGACAGAAGGATCTTTCCCAAGCCAGGCTAGCACAAGCAAAGGGCCAATGTCCAGAACATGCCCCTCTTTTTTTTTTTTTTAACCCCTCCCTTCCTGATGTCAGCTAGTCACCTTATTGTGGGGAGCAGATTTTTTTTCTCCCTCCATCTTTGCTTTGCTCTCTTCTGCCCCCGTTCCCCCCACCACCACCTCCAATCTCACAGCCAAAATAAAACCGCTTGGAAAGGGCAGTTTACGTTTCTTTGCCCTCTGAGGTCCAGCAGAGCTAGAATTGAGGAACAGCAACCGTGTACCCTGCCCGAAGAGGAGAAAGAAACCTGGGTCTGGCTTACAACACAGCAATCCCCTCAAATACACAGAAACTGCTCTTTATGGGGAATCCTGCTCTTTGTGAATGCCTGCCCTATGACAGGGCACTACTGCAAGACTGCCTCTCTGGGGTTGGCCCTTTAAATTTAGCAGCTCTTGGGTGCTTCAGCCCCAAGGTAGCCATTTTGCAGCCAGCAGCTGGGTCTTCCTCTTTTCCAGCTGGTAAGAATCTGCTTTTATCATGTTCTTCCTTTCCTGTTCTGGAGAAAGGTAGAAACTCATTGTCCCACGCCCTTTAGGAAATTAGCAAACCTAGTCACAGACGCTAGCGGCTTGTGTTTTAGGCTGCTTGGGGAAATTTCCCTCGCACTGTGGCTGTAGCTCTGTGCTGGGTGCAAGGAGTGCCAGTGCAGATGGCCCACAAGCCTTTTGATACCACTGCCCTGTCTCAGCCTTCTCTGAGCCCCTAGTAGAACCCCCTGGAGCCAGGCTCTGCTACTGCTTTTGCTGCCGGAGCTGCCCCGGTGTTAAAGCAATAATGGGAGGCGTCCCACCAGAGCTCAGTGGAGATCTGGCCTAACTGATTTCCCTCTTCTGCACATGTTAGTATGTGCTCTACCAAAACCCATTCTTTTCCTGCCTTTAACAGCTGCATTCCCACATCAAAAGCTATGTATGGGGCACATCCAGCCCACTTCCTTAGCCTCATTACCATGGGTCCTGCAATTGACAGGACTTCTTCTGCTCTTAGTGTCTATTATTTCCACTCCAGTTCATCTGAGGAAGTGCGTTTTGCCCACAAAAGGTCATGATTCTATATATTTGGGTTAGTCTCCAAGGTGCCACAGGACCACTCATTGGTTTCAGAATTGCAGGTTAATGCAGCTATGCCTCTGAGATTTTTTTTACGCTTCTAAACTCCAGCTTAACGCGCACACAAGAAATAAAAAAATCTTACTCAGCAAGCTCCTCCTCTTCTCCGTACGGTGTGTGTTTATCTTGTGCAAGGATCTGACACATCCTGGGGCTTTTTAAAAAACTTTTTCAAAGATCCTTGCTGTCCCCCGCCTCCCGAGGAATCCTTTTGCTCTCCGAAAGGCTCCTGTGAACATTCAGGGAAACTCTAGGTGATTTGCTGAGTCAGGCAACACATCCTACAAGTAAAATAACATACTCTCCGATACATCAGCTTGTCACCATTCACCCCACCCACGCACGCTCGAAAAAGACCACTGACCCTTCCATGTTCCTTATTTAGAAAATCATTTTAGCTCCAAACTGGGAGCCAACGAGGTCCTAGAAGGAATCTGGCAGGAGCCTTCTCAAAATAATCAAGGGACAGCACAGCCTTGTGAGCACTTATTGAATGAGGCTGTTCCCAATTGCAGGGGACCATGACAAATGAACCCTGGCAGGGGACTGATCCTTTTTTCCTTCCAAGTGAGAGGCTTAACATGAGTCCGTTGTCAGGAAGGGAATAATGTGGGATTTTAAATGAGCAGAGGCTAACAGGGCCATGCTGTATTGCACAGAGAGGGGTGACTGGCTGCTGAAGAGAATAAGACATTCCTCCCCCTTTGGAAGGAGTAAGTTACTTCTCAAATGCCACTTCTATCTTTAGGAGCAGGCAATCAATAGGACATCAGACCAGATCTCCCCCATGAGGCTGATCACGAGGCCTGGCTGCCGGCGTGGTTTTTAAGACATGCCACAAGGCAGTAGAGAGACCCCTTTACATGTTTTCTGCTGAGTGTGGATGAATAGGTCCTTGATTGAATCTGAATGCAGGTTATTATTTTAGTATGTAGATGTATAGAGCCACAAGTGGCTCTCCAGATATGCCGACAAACACAACCAACCAAAAGAGAAACTTCAGCTCCATAACATACAATCATATTAAATCAACTGGTAGCAAGCTCAGCTGGTTAGCAAAAAATTACCCAGGTGGTGGGTTCAAGCCCCATGTTGGATACACTTGGGCTTATTTCCCTAGGAGGGTGGTGAAGCACTGGAATGGGTTCCCTAGGGAGGGGATGGAATCTCCATCCCTATGGGTTTTTAAGTCTCGGCTTGACAAGGCCCTGGCTGGGATGATTTCGTTGGGGTTGGTCCTGCACTGAGCAGGGGTTTGGACTCGATGACCTCCTGAGATCTCTTCCAGCCCTACGATTCGATGATTTGCATTTGGAAGATAGGATTCCCTTTGCTAGGGCTGAGTCTGGCATAGTCTGAATGCTGTGCCAAACATTTTCAGCATTATTAATTCAGGCACAGCCTGGGTTTGAGATTTGCATTATGGTGTGAAAATGAGGGGAGGTGGTTCACACAGCTATGAGATTTGTAAACCCTCCACCGTAAACCCTTCTCTCTCAGGATACGTCCACAGTGCTGCTGGAGGGTGTGGTTGCCAGCTCAAACAGACATACACGCGCTAGCTTGACTGTGCTAGCATGCAAACAATGGCAGCCTAATTTTGGCCACACAAGAAGCAGCCCAGGCTAACTGCCAGAGTACAAGCCCACTTGGGAGAACTTTGGGTAGGTAGTCAGGTGGCTAGCCCAAGCCATTGTCTATACAACTCTGGCTACACTGTGATGTTTTATGTGCTAGCGCCAAGCTAGTGCGTTTCTGTCTCTCATACCTCCCGGCTGCAGTGTAGACAAAAGCACGGGACAATGCCATATCTGGTGTCCTGGGACAACAAGAGGGACATAACGCCCATGTCCATCCAAACCTGGCTAGGGTTTGAGTATGTTTATATAATTTAATGTGCAGGAAGTGTTTGTTTCATCTGTACTAACCCCTGGTGTTTCCAGTATTGGAAGTCCCCTTCAGAGCAGATCAATCGATCCACCAGAGTCCTGCACTGGTTACTGACTGAAATTCTGGAGTTGGAATTTCTGAAGAACTCAGGGTCAAATTTCCAGGTGCTTCATACCAGCAACTGGGACCAGATTTTCCAAAGCCTTCAGCACCTAAGGTGCTGAGCTCCTTTGAGGATGCTGCCCCTGTTGCAGATTCCAGAACCTTTCGGAGATTTCTGGCTCTCCTGCCCATCTGATTGCTTCCTAATTCACAGCAAATAATTAGACCATGCTCACACCGTTTAATGCCCAGACTGCAGCCACAATAGCTCTGAAGATCTCACAATAAGCCAGCTGCTGATGGATGGTGCCTCTGTACTTCAGCTATGTTTAATTCTGCGGGGATGTTCCAAAATCTACCCTAGCACAGAGAGACCCTGCACATTACAGGGATTTATTTGATCTATGTCATTTGTTGAGACTTTTGTTTGGGAGAAAAGGAGTGAAGCCAACGATGGGTTATCATTGCTCCACACCTGCACCCAGGGTGCTTGCTGACAAATGACATCCGACTCACAAGTTCGTCCACATTTTCAGATCAATATAACACAGAACCCTCGAGAAGCCAGCAGGCCTGTCACTTAAATCGACTGATGAAGTGCAGATCTTTGGAAAGGGCAGGGGAGCCGATAGGATTGGACAATGTCGTGGGGGGGCAGCTTCCCTCTTCCAGAAGAGGCAGGGCTGAACCAGCCTGCCCCCAGCACCAACCATATGGTTCAGGGTCCCCTGCCGCTGGCCCTCAGAGCCAGCCCAAGCACATAGAATGAGGCTCTGGAATGTGCGGCGTGGCGCTCCTGCAGCAATTCTAAAGGGCTCCAGCCACTGCTGCTACCACAATAGCGGTGGCAGCGACTTGGAGCTCTGGGGCTTTTAGAATTGCTGGGCCCTGGGGCAATTGCCCCCTTTGCCCTCCCTCCCCCATGGCGAGCCTGGGAAAGGGGTTCAAATAAAAGCTCTTTTACACACACACACTTTTAATCTGGTTTGGAATTCATTTCTCCAAACGAGATATTAGACTGAAGTCTCTTCGAGACTTGGTTGATAGAGACTGGATGCCTGGAACCCCTTACGTTTTCTCTGACCTCTGCCACTGATTCTGTTTGTAGCCTTGGGCAAGTCATTAACCACTTTGTGTTTCAGCCCTGGTCTACACTAGGGACTTATTTTGAAATAATAAGTGGAACTTCCACACTACCAAGCCCGCTATTTCAAAATAACAGGCTGGTTATTCTGAAATCTGTACTCCTGCTTTCCTTGGCGAATAACGCTTATTTTGAAATAGTCATTTTGAAATAGCAGTAGTGTAGACTACTGCTGCTATTTCCAAATAACTACTCTCCAGAGTAATTTGAAGCAATTACTCCCCAGTGGGGCTCTAAGTTGAGACAGCGTGTTCATAATAACAGAGCCTGCCTCGGACTAATTTTAAGGCTCCCCCGTAGTGGGGACATGCTATTTTGATTTTGTTATTTTGGGAGTTATTCTTTCGAATTTAGTTATTTCAAAGTAATTTCCTCGTGTAGACATGCCCCCAGTTACTCCACATGAAAAGTGGGGCTAATAATGCTTCCTTTGCAGTCTGTGAGAACGGAAATGTGAGAACAGAGGGCTCTTCACACTCACTGACAATGGTTTAACAAGATCCAAAGGTTGTCAACTGAAGCTAGACACATTCAGATTGGAAATAAGGTATACATTTTTTAAACAGTGAAGATAACTAAGCACTGGAGCAACTTACCAAGGGGCATAGTGTATTCTCCATTTTTAATCCAAGACTGGATGTTTGCTCTCATTCAAACAGAATTTATTCAGGGAAGTCTGATGGTGACTCCATGTTCTACAGAAGGTCAAACTAGACGATCACAATTGTCCCTTCTGGCTTTATAAGTGATGACTCTAAACTGTTACTGTGTGTGCAGTGCCTAGTGCCACGTGGCTATGTTTTCAGTTTGCCTGTAGGCACTAACATAGTTCATAATAAATAATCAGGAGAAAAATCAACTCTCCTTACAAAATCAGATGGTGGGATCAGTTATCAGCCCGGCCTCTTTGTAATCTCTGCTCAGCACATACGTGGTCTAACAAGTGCACCTGCACCTTCAAATAACTGGACCCTATATGGATGCAAGTGCTTGTGGAACTGGTCCCTTTCTGTGCCTGATCAATAGAAGGCATGAGTCTATTACAGTTCCCAGCTAGAGCCTGGCTCTCTAGCTCATGCTGTAGAGATCAAGCTTTTAACTCTGGAGGACCCAAAGAAAACACTCAGTGTCGGGCTCTCCTGCTAGTAGCTGGTAAATTCACTGCATCAAATGCAATATGAGCGTTTAAAGAATGTGGGCAGCATTCTGTGCATGCCCAAATGGGGGGCCTGTGGGTGAAAATTCTGCCGTGTATTTTGAACACTCCAAATGAATTTCTATCATCTGTGTTATACAGAAGGTTGGGCTACATGATTATAATGGTTTCTTCTAGCTTTAGAATCTATGGGCACATCTACCCTGCAGGGCTAAACTCGAGCTAAGCTACGCAACTTGAGCAATGCTAAATGTGTAGCTTAAGTTGAAATAGCTTATTTCGACTTTTGGTGTTTTCTACACAGCAGTTATTTCGAGAGAGAGAGCACTCTTCCCCCGGCTTCCCTTACTCCTCGTACAACGAGGGTTACAGGAGTTGGAGTAAGCAGTCCTTCAGCTTGACATTCTTTTGACATTGTCGAAATAACTGCTTGTGTGTAGACACGGACTATGTTATTTTAGAATAACATCAGGTATTCTGAGAGATAACTCTGCTGTGTAGACATAGCCTATGAGAGAAAAAGTCCCTCCGAGCTATTTCTGAGCATGTAATGAGGCTCACTGTGTAATTAACACAGAATCAGCTTCTAACTTCCAATTAGTAGCCAGCAGAAGTCTCAGTTTTAGGTCCAAGAGCAGTGAGTGCCAAACTCTGCTCAGTTATACCAGTGTCAATTCAAAATTCAGGTTGAACCTCTCTAGTCCAGCGCTCTCGGGACCTGACCAGTGCTGAATCAGAGAATTTGTCAGCCCATGGGAGGTGAATATGGTCTAGAAGACATTTAGGGTCAACTGGAGCTAAATAACAGCACAGAACACTGAGAGCCAGGACTGGTGTCTGTAAACAAAATTTATGGGACTGCAGGAAACTTGGCCACACCCATAATAGCGGGCATCAGCTAACTAAAATCATTCCAGACCATTGATGTTGCTGGACCAGAGCGTGCCAGACTAAAGAGGTTCAATCTGTAATACCATCCATTTTAACAAAGTTATCAGACAGATATCAATAAAATTGAGAGCAGATTTTGGCCTGGAAACTCCACTCCATTACTGCCTGGTATCTCTCCAAGATTGCAAATAAAGACGCAGAAGTATTATTGTAGTAGGTGTCACCAGGTGGTGCTGTTACACACAGTCCTATGAGTTCTTAGCATACCAGTACTCTTCATTCTTTGAGGACGTGCTGCATGGTCATTAGTTTTGGGAGAGTGGAAGAAAGTTGCTGGTAAAGCGGAAGACAATCTCCCTGACTACTCACCCCTGGAGTGGAGTACAGTTGCATCCTATTGCCTTGGCATTAGGGCTAAAGTTACAGGAATAGCTGTCTGTCAGCACCTCTGGACATAGACTGGTGTTTATGTGTAAAACAAGTTACACTAGGAAAATCTCCAGTCTTCATACTACTGGTTTCTCCTTCACTGAGAAGCCACCTTGCAAGGCCCCAAAATCTGCTTGGAGAAGGGGAGTCAGCAATTAGGGGAGTAAATTTTGTTCTGATAAACCAACACCGGAGTAGTTCAGATCTGAATCCCAGTTAATTCAAATCCCTGCATCTCTAAAGCATGATGCTGGGTTTGGCCTGTAATCCTATCAGCACCAGTGTCTAGACCAAAATGACAACCAGCCTTGTTTGTTGTCTCAAAATAAAAGTGTGGACCCCACCGTGTTTGTGCTCTTCTTATATAGTGAATTGCCCAGTACACCTAGGAGGTATCTGTGGTGTAAGTTGTCCTAGATCTAGATAGAGAAGCAACTGTGCCTTCTAACACCCAGATATTTAAAACACAGGCTGACTGTTCTCTCAAATAACTTTTAAAAAACCAAAATATAGGTATAGTCTCACGAGTTTTCGTGGGCAAAACCCACTTCTTCAGATGAGATGATCTTGAGCCTTGTTCTATCAAATGTCAGACTGGTGTCCACAAACTGGAATAAGAAACCAGAAAATCTGGGCACATGATTTTTTTAATCAATGTGGCCAAGGGCAAACTGAATCTTAGAATCATTTTCTGCTTCACTTTGAGGAATTCAAAAGAGTAGAAGAAAGATGTTACAATGCCCCTGTTGGCATGTATCCTAATAGTAGTGAACTATTGCAGTGAGTAAACTGTGGGCACGACCATGTTTGTGCTCTTCATATATAGTGAATTGCTCAGTACACCTAGGAGGTATCTGTGGTGTAAAAACTGCCTTGTTTGACTAAAGGACAACACAATAGCCTCCCAGCAGAAACCTGCAGCCTCATTTTTCGCTCCTACAAAGCCATTACTACGACCAAGGATGTAAAGTGGGTAATGGCTCAGGCAATTGTGCCTACTGCCCGTGTGATGGAACTTGTTTAAAATTTTGGCCCCTGATTCTGAGGGAATTCATACATTTTTTTATCTCCACATTCCCTTCCTCACACTAAGTAACTCCTGAACCCCACAAGTTGGTCTCGTTGAGATTAACAGACAATTGGGATATAGGATTATGCTGTTAGATTTGCTGTGTCTCTTCATTAGTATCATGGAAAAGCAGTAATTAATTAGGCCAAATTTAAAATCCCAGCAGAAATCAAGATAGTGCATGTACAGATATCTATTTGGGCATACAGTTACCTGACCTGCATGAGTAAATGCAGGAGGCTTGTGAGTGTAGATTGTTATTTTCTTTGGGTTTTGGAACTGTTTTCATAATTTCTTTCTCCTCTCTTGTTCTGTTCCCTTTGAAGTTTCCTTTTGCTATTCCCCACTGCATAGGCACTGTGAGTTCTACTAAGTGAGTGAAAACAGCTTGTTGTTTTTTAGAGACATGCTTTTAAAGATGTCCTACAGCCTGCTAGAAAACTTTGGGGAATGGAAGTATAATTTTTCTGGCTACCTTAAGAGTTATGTTTATTTAGCCTATTTCCTGCACTAGCTTTCATATCTTATCCTGGAGAAAATATTATGCTGATGTGATTTCCATTTATTCACAACTTGGACTTTTAAGAAAATGATCATCCTTGAGCTATTTTTCTATTTGCATTCTGCATAAACTGCAAATCGCTTCCCCTCCCCCCCCCTTTAACCACAGTAACAGTAAAGCTTTGGAGGAACGACTATGTAAGTTACATAAACAGAAATGACTTGTCCTGTTCAAATGCTTACACAGCCTTTCTCACTGTAGGATCTAAGCATCTTCCAGAAGTGCTTAAGTCACCTGACCTGTATCTGTCACATGTCATTCTTTTGTTCTTGTTTCTTCTCCCCACGAGAAAATTGTCTGGGGATTTTTTCATGAATATATTCCATGGACATTCTGTTCTGCGTTTACTTTACTGTGCTACATCACAAGTAAACTCTGTTTTGTGGTGTCTCATCCTTGTTCCATGAGGATTTTTATCCGTATCTCCAAAGGAACACACAGTTCTCCAAAATGTGGCATGTTTTACTGGTCGGTCATTTTTAAGAGCATCACATATTCTGCTAAATTATGAAGAAAATGATGAAAAGAAAGAAAAGGGTGTCTTACAGATGAGATTTTTTCTACACTTTCTGATACTAAGTGGATGTCACTGTGGTAACTGGAAGTAAGGGATTCTGGTTGTGGTAAAATACAATATTCTCATCATTTGATTTTGTGATACTGGTACAACTATGCACATCCCCAACTGAGGAACTGGTTGGCTCCTAGAAACTAGTGGATATGGACTTACAAGCCTCTAATGTGAAGGACCAATAGAAAGAGAATTAGGGTCCCTTCTGCCAATGGTGCGCACTTGCAAATTCTGACCCAGAAGAGTTTCAGTTTAGCAGTTCCATGTGGAAGCAGCATAATGGATTGCTTGGTGACTACTTCATCCAAGAGATGTCAGTTTTGCTTCTTTAGTCCATTTATTAGAGCAGGGGCGGGGAACCTTTTTTGGTTCAGGGGTCACTGACCCACAGAAAAATCAATCCGGGGCCACACACACATGAGAAGCAAAAATAAACCAAACAAACCCCTCACGGACATGGCCTCTGACTGAGAAGGAGACGGACACTCCCCATATTCCCCTCACACACCAGAGCCTCCCGGGGTCCAGCCTACTAGATTTGGTGTGCTTCCGCCACGCGGTGAAGCAGTGCGGGGTGGGATGGAGTGCTGGAACAGACTCCCCAGTGCTGGGGGGAGGGTTGAGCCACAGTGGTCAGATCCAGGCAAGCTGGGGGCTGCATCTGGCCCTCAGGCCTGAGGTTCCCCACCCCTGCATTAGAGTGTAAGGTTAACAAGTCCGATCTCTAACCACCTCAATTTTCCAGTCCAGATGACTCTATTTTCCCCTACCTCTATGTGTCTCCTACCTTCCAGATATCTCTGCCTTCCCTTCCTTCTTCCCCAAAGCCTCTGCTCAATTTCCCCTCAACCCTTCCTCCATGCCCAACCTTAGATCCCTCTTGGCAGCTCAAAGATACTAGATCCCCAAAGGAATTTAGGTGCTTAACTCCCACTGAAAGCAATGAGAGTTAGGTGAATAAATATCTTTAAGAAGCTGGACCATATCGCCTCCTCTAGACCCCAGAAGGGAAAGGGGAGATGCTTTCACCTATGACTTCCCTTGTCCAGCAGTCTCACAGGGCAGGGAGACCTTCTACCTGGCATCACCCCCTCACTTCTATCACATCTAGAATCAGCTGTTATTTTCCAGGCCATGCCTTCACCTTGGGACATGAAGCAAAGACAAGACAGCCTGGGTTCCTCAGTCAGCCCCTTCTTCCCATTTGTGGGAGCCCAGAAGGACTCTGATATTGAAGCCAGCTGTAATCTGGGCTACATAGAACTGTATCCATTTGTCACCCACCAGAATTGACAGGGGTAAATCTGAGTGGTTTCACACACACCTGAACTCACCGGGTAAAATCCAGCACGTAGCTGGGCGAGTATGGGAATATTTATGCTTGCAGCCGTACAAATACAGGGGCATTTCAAATGGGCCTAAAAGACCAGATTTACAAAGGCCTGTAGCCAGATTTACAAATCTCTACCTGCTTCTTTAGGCATCCATGTACCATTGTAAATCTGGGCCAACTTGCGCCAACTACAAGGGAGAATGAGTCTCAGACTGCTTGGAAATCTAGGCCAACATTTTTGCAGTTGAGTGCCCAAATGCAGACCCCCAGGGCAAGAAGTCAATGGAAACCAAAGATGTAACTCGGAGCTATGGGTACTTTTCTCCACTTAAAAAAAAAAAAGAATCACATCCCTTTTATTTAGGAGCCTTAATCTGGATTTAGGCAGCTGTGCCCCACTTTGAAAATGTTGGCCTAAATCTAGATTCCATCTGAAAGAATTAAACCTTTAAAAGGGAAGGTTCACTGCACAGCAAGTGAAGAACCTAACTGGCAAGTGTGAATAGTTGTAATGTTTTGTAATACATGTGATTAGCTCCATTCTCTGAAGCACTGGACATTCTTCAATTGACTCCCCAGAGCTTTTCTTTCTACCTCATTAAAGTACCTGTCCGTTTCCAGATTTAAGAATAGTAATGCTAATACCCCCCCACTCGGAGATGGTTCAAGATTCAATGCGTAAGGAAAGGTCTTTTCATTTCACTTTGACTACATTCTCATCCCGTACACTTTGCTATCCCGGGTGCTTTGCCATTCGAGCCCTCAGAGCTAAGCCTTGTGCTAGGTCAATGGACAGGGTTCGTTTAATGTTATCCAGGTACTGACGAAGGGCCATGGGACACTGAGGGTCCTTTGGGCCTGCTTCAGATTTCTCTCCGTCGGCTGAACTCTCACCTGTCATCTGCTTAGAATTTCATTATGGGAAACTCCTGCTGGGTGGAAAGCAAACCTTTTTGTGTGCATCTGGAACGCGTTTGCAGTTTTCTGTGGCTGAGTCTTCATAGAATCCTAGAGCTGGAAGAGACCTCAGGAGGTCATCAAGTCCAGCCCCCTGCCCAAGGCAGGACCAATCCCAACTAAACCATCCCAGCCAGGGCTCTGTCAAGCCGAGACTTAAAAACCTCTAGGGATGGAGATTCCTCCACCACCTCCTTAGGGACCCATCCCAGTGCTTCACCACCCTCCTAGGGACATAGTTTTTCCTAATATCCAACCTAGACCTCCCCCACTGTAACTTGAGACCATTGCTCCTTGTTCTGCCATCCGTCACTACTGTGAACAGCTTTTCTCCATCCGCCTTGGAACCCCCATTCAAGAAGTTGAAAGCTGCTATCAAATCCCCCCTCACTCTTCTCTTCTGCAGACTAAACAAATCCAAATCCCTCAGTCTCTTCTCATAGGTCATGCGCTCCGGCTTTCTCATCATTTTGGTTGCCCTCCGCTGGACCCTCTCCAATGCATCCACCTCCTTTCTATAGTGGGGGGCCCAGATCTTCAGGCTGCACTGGTCAGTAGCGGTGAAGTGATGCCTCTCTCTGGCTTGCTCTCCCTTTGCAGATCCTTTCCCTTTTTGTGCAGACATCACCCCCCTAAATATGCCTTTGTGCAGAAAGGGCCTGGCCCTGCATCTTGCTGAGCATCCTCCTGGGGCCATGGAAGCCAGTGGGAGTTGAGCAGGCTTAGAACCTTGGCAGGACTGAGCTGCCAGTAGCGCTGGGTGCTTTTAACCTCTGATCAGCCTTCCCCATATACTGTGAGCTTGGGCAGCGACCCGGGAGCGATGCAAATGCTGCCCAGCTGATGAGCAGAGTGCCCACACCCAGAAGCAGCCAGCAGCAAGTGTTGCTAGTGGTGGTGCACATCTGTGCATGCCTTGGTGCATATACCAAAATTTATCCCGCACATGGGTGGGACAAATTTGGGGGAATATTGACTCTGTACGTTCCCCCTGCCAACTGGGTTGAAATAGAAAATGTGGGACTATCAGGGGAATACTAGCTGCTTTTCCTTTTCCTCTGCTCTCACAGAACACATTTGTTTTTCAAGGAAAAAAAAACTCAACCGTTTTCCTTGGGGAGGGAGATCAAACATCCCTGAAGCCAATACATTCCCTGCTCAGCTATAGATTCCAAGTCCACAAAAGAGCCTTGTAATCACCTTGTCTGACCTTGTGTATAATTCAGATTAGAGAACTTCTCCCAAAGAATTCCTCCTGAACTAGAATGGCGCTTAAAGAATCCAGTCTTTGCCCTGGGAGAATTTTGTTTCTAGCCACCCTCAAGCAGTTCTCTGGATGCTGGGTGCTCCTTTTTGCATATGCAAATTGGGTGCTTCTGCCCAAGTAGCCAAGCCTGTGCACAGACCCACGGACGGCGGGGGGGGGGGGGGGGGAACAATGGAGGCAAATGCCCTGGGGCCCAGTGATACAAATGGGCTAGGAGCCTGGAGCTGCTGCTGCTGCTGCTGCTGGGGGCTCTTTAAATTGCTGCTGGAGCACCGTGCAGTGTGCTCTAGGCAGCTCTCATTGAGGGCTGCCTAGGGGAGGCACAGCATTCATCAGGTGGCATTAAGGGCCGCTTAGCCCCAGCTTCACCCCTTCTACCCAAGGCCCCTTCCTTTCTGGGGTGTGGAGCAGGCCTCCCTCACTTTGCCTAGGGGCCCAGCAGGGCTATTGGCCCCACTGTCCATGAGTATTGCAGAGATGAATGCCCAGCTGTCTTAGACACACAGTAGAATCGTAGAATCAAAGAGCACTAGAACTGGACGGGACCTCATGAGATCATCGAGTCCAGTCCCCTGCCCTCATGGCAGGACCCAGCACCATCTACACCATCCCTGATAGATGTCTGTCTAACCTGCTCTTGAATATCTCCAGTGATGGAGATTCCACAACCTCCCTAGACAATTTATTCCAGTGTTTTACCCATCCTGACAGTTAGGAAGATTTTCCTAATGTCCAACCTAAACCTCCCTTGCTGCAATTTAAGCCCATTGCATCTTGTCTTGTCATCAGAGGACCAGGAGAACAACTTTTCTCCCTCCTCCTTGTAACACCCTTTTAGATACTTGAAAACTGCTATAATGTCCCACTTCAATCTTTTCCTTTCCAAACTAAACAAGCCCAGTTCTTTCAGTCTTTCCTCATAGCGCATGTTCTAGACCTTTAATCATTCTTGTTGCTCTTCTCTGGACCTTCTCCAATTTCTCCACATCTTTCTTGAAATGTGGTGCCCAGAACTGGACACACTACTCCAACTGAGGCCTAATCATCACAGAGTAGAGAGGAAGAATGCCTTCTCATGTCTTGCTCATAACACTCCTGTTAATGCATCCCAGAATCATGTTTGCTTTTTTTGCATCAGTGTCACATTGTTGACTCATATTTTAGCTTGTGGTCCACTATGATCCCTAGATCCCTTTCTGCAGTACCCCTTCCTAGACAGTCGCTTCCCAGAAGGGCCGTCAATGTGGTGTGTGCCAAGTGTATAAAGTCCCCAGTTTTGTAAACACAAGCAGCCGCTCATACATCTCTGGTTAGGTACTTGGATGGCCCCATATTACTGCTTGTGAGCACCTTGCAAGCATTAATGAATCTGTGCTCATAACCCACCCAGGGAAATAGAATTATACCCATTTCACAGAGCTGGAACTGAGGCACAGCGAGGTTATGTGACTTTCCTGAGATCTTACAGTGAGTCTGCACTAGGGCTGAGAAGAGAATCCAGGTCTCCTGAGCCCACTCGAGTGCCTTACCCACATGCCATGGTAATAATTGTGCCTACTGGTTATGACTCATGGATGGTGTAAAAATCATACTTGGTAAACAAGAGACATGTGGGTCTGGAAATCAATGAGCCAAAATTGGTGTGTTGGAAAATAGGCCTAATTGGTGAACAAAATATGGGGAGATGGGCTAATCTGCCAAAAAGAACAGGTTTTATGGGGGATGGAGCTGTCTGAGAACAGCAGGCTGAGAGACAGGTGGATCAGGAAAAGTGATCTTCGTTGTCATGGCAGCTGCTGCTCCCACCATCTTCCTTAACAGGTAACAGTTATGTCTCCTGGCCCTCTGTCACTCTGATCCCAAAAGGTATCCTGACTGCTCCAAGCCCAAGAGAGGATCCCACCTCTACCAACTCTGGCTAACTCTTGAACACCATCTGGGAGGTGAGCCTTTGGTTCCTGCTGTCACCTGCCTTTGCCACCATGCATCCTTTGGCTTCCTCATCTGATTCCTTCTTTTCCCTCCCCATCTCTGTTTGCCTTCTGTTTAATAAGAGACTGATTTGGCTCTTATTACTGTCTATTTTGTGAAATGGCCATAACCTGTGACCAAAGAGGCAGCTAAAAGTCATGTCCTAAGCTGCCCCATGCTGGTATGTGTTAGCCATGTCTTTGAGTGGCTGATAAGACTTTGTGTTGTGCCAATTTTTCCTTCAGCACTGAGGTTGCAAGTGAGAGTTGCCACCGGAGACAGAAGTTTCATGTTGTTCTTTTCTGTCCCCTCCTGTGTGTGCCTGTCATGTTTAGTCTTCTAGGAAATGCAATTGGAATTTATCAACAATAGCCATCTCAACTAACGTCTTCTCTTTTTCTCAGTAGGACAGTTAATACCATCTTTAATTCCATCTCCATGACTGTCAGGAAGGGGGCGGGGGATTCTTCTATAGAATCTCTCCAATTAAAGATATATTAATAAGAGATACATTAAAGAGATAGGACTTATTCAATATGTTATATTTCAAATGCTTGAACAGTTTCTCCTTTTTCGGAGTCATTAATAAAGGGTTTTAGAGGATTTTTAATGGTGTGTTTGCCGTGGTATTAAGCAGGCTGAATGGTATTAAACTGTACTTTTATCACTGTTTAATGTTGTACAGTGACAGCTGTGTTAATACTGTGGCTGTTTGGGTCCATTTATTCCATCAAAATTAACCCAAAAGTGTCCATGCTTGCACAAAATTAGAAGCCAGTGCTGAACATTTTATCCTGCTCAATTTCTTATTGCAAATAGACCATTGGAATTCCTGCTCATGAATTCACAGCTTTTCAGCAAAGAAAGTTCCCATAGGCCTAGTCTACACTAACTACCACATCGATCTAATCTACATCACTTCAGTTACGCAAAAAGCATAGCTGAAGTCGATGTACTTACTGAAGCGTCTTGGGTGCAAAAAGGTTGAAGGGGGTTGCTCTCCCATTGACACTGACAACTCTTCTCATCCTGGCAGAGTACTGGCATTGATGGGAGAGCACTCGGGGATTGATTTATCGCATCCAAGCAGACATGATATATTGACAACCAGTGGATTAATCGCTGCAGCATCGATCCCCGGCAAACCCTTAATGGAGTGGAGACAAACCCTTAATTCATCAAGTCTGACTTCCTCCATAACACAGGCCAGAGAAATTCAGCATGCCCCATGCACATTTTATGCAGGCTTGTTTTATTTTAGTCATATGTATTTGTTTTATTCAGGGTCATTACCAATGGACCAGTCCATTATTATCACCACACATTCTGGAATTTGCAGCTAATTGAGCAATTAGATTGCTCAGCTGACCATTTCTGGATGACCTATAAAACCAGCTCCAGGGTTTAAACTGGTATCTGCTATGTATTTTAACAAAGAAAATTCACACCCACTCAGAGTTCTCCCTTGCACTCCGACCCTCCATAGCACAATCAACATTATCTCTTTCTCTGCTTATGCTAACATGTCTTTCTTAATAAAAGGCGGAAGACTGGTCATCCCATTGGATTTCCATATATCAAAAATTAGATGCAGTTCAAGCTGATTTTATATTAAACCCAATGCAACAGGCACATCAAGAGAGATGCACAGAAGTCAGCTAATTAAACTTTCAGCAGTTCATCTCGCCATGACTTTAATTAGCTGCAATGCTCACTTCTCTATATTTCTCGTACGCTCCTCTTCCAGAAAGCTGTTTAGAGGAAGGAAGTTTGATGTATGTGTTCGGAAATTCAGAGTGTGCAAAACTGTTTGTGCCCATCTGTGTGGATGCATTCACAGCACAGGGGTTCATTGGTTTTCTTTTGCATATGGGAGTTGAATATACTGAACAGCTGCATGGTTTTAGATGCCCAGCCCTTGTTGATTTGATGGGGAGTCACGCAGGTAATGTGCTGCATGCTTTAAAAACCTAAGAGAGGAGAGGGTTGAAGTAACTGCATTTGCATCTTAGAATCATAAAATCCTAGGGCTGGAAGAGACCTCAGGCCATCACTGAGTCCAGCCCCCTGCGCAAAGCAGGACCAACCCCAACTAAATCATCCCAGCGAAGACTTTGTCAAGCCGGGACTTAAAAACCTCTAGGGATGGAGATTCCGCCACCTCCCTAGGTAACCCATCCCAGTGCTTCACCACCCTCCTAGTGACAGTTTTTCCTAAAATCCAACCTAATATCTCCTCTCTTCTGCTTCTGTGTGTCTTGATTTTGCTGGTTTTTAGGTCTGGAGTGGAAACATGTATGATCAATGCTCTTTATCTCAAACTTAATCAGCTGTATTAGAAAAGCAAAAGTAAGCAGAACTCATCTCTCCACCTACCACAAAATCAGCCACCAGTGCAGATCTCTCTGGGATTTGTCTGCAATGTTAATTTCATCATTTTGCTCTCATATAGGAGCGTGGGTCACAGATTACAATGTAGATGCAGGTCTGTGTTGTGTCAGGGACAGGTGTCAATCTTACCTAATTTTCTCTTTCATATCCCACCCCATTGTTGACTTCTTGGAGGTGGAAACAAAAATCTTTGGAGTGAGCTTCTGTTCACAAGAACTCTGCTAAGCAAGAAATCAATAGCCCATTATTAGGCCAGGGTTTTTCGTTGCAGTGGTTACATCATGCCATTGAGGTCCGTTTATCTTTTCGTCTTTGTATTCAATGAGCTTGCTGAAGTGTGAAGTTCAAAGTAATGCAACTGGCAAAGACATCCAGGCTGCATACCTGAAGACATTCCCAGTGCAGAACGGTCAAGATTTTCGTAACTGCACATTGAAATACGCACGCGAGTGCACACACACACACACACACACACACACACACACACACGTACTACGGGTGTTAACAGATAACCAGTTTACCAGTTACCCAGTAAGCATCACCCTTAACAGGTAAAGTTAACTGGTACCCAGGGAGCATCCCTTCACCTGTGGGTGCTCCTGCAGGGGGCCAGAAGTGGCAACCCTGTACGGAAGCAGCCCCAGAAGCAGCAGCAGCTCCTGGAAGCGACAGCAGGTCTGCCTGTATCACACAGGGATGCCACTTCTGGCCTTGCATGGGCTGGGAGCTGGCAGCCCCATGTGGGGCTGGAAGCAGCCAGAGTTGGGGGGGGTGCTCCAGCCCACCCCCTTTAATCAGTTAACTGGTTAAACTTAATGGTTAACAGGTTGACTAAACAGAATTTTAAATCCCTAGTACACAAACACAAATACACACAGACACTAGTGAAACTGCATGCACATTTCAGAGGAACCTGGCCATTGGCTGCAGAGTTGGCAGTAGAACCAGCATAGCTTGGTTGTGCAAGGGACCAAAATTGGGGAGGAAGGCTCATGGGGTGGGGGGTGCGCATCCCCTGACATGGTGTGTACCACCACTCTGCAGCAAGGTGCCATGGATGGGCAGGAACTGAGCACTATGAAGATCTTCTGTTCATTTCTGAGGCCAACAGCAAATGATGTTAGGCCAGTATATTCTTTGTTCTCCCTCCCTAGCTGTGAAGGCTAGGACTATAATAGAGTTTAAAGAGAAGTTAGATAATTTCATGGAGGTTAGGTCCATAAAAGGCTATTAGCCAGGGGATAAAATGGTGTCCCTGGCCTCTGTTTGTCAGAGGCTGGAGAGGGGTGGCAGGAGACAAATCGCTTGATCATTGTCTTCGGTCCACCCTCTCTGGGGCACCTGGTGCTGGCCACTGTCGGCAGACAGGATACTGGGCTAGATGGACCTTTGGTCTGACCCAGTACGGCCGTTCTTATGTTCTCTTCCCCACCTTCCCACTCCTGCCCCAAAGGCACTGATCCTAGGCTCCAGACACCTTTGCCATCTATTAAAACGAGTCCCCTTATAGAGGCTGAAGCAGCAGCCTGCTCCTTTCCCCGAACCAAAACAAATACTAAATCAAAGATAAAATCAAAGCCCATCTAGTCCTCCCTTTTTCACAAACACCTCATCTCAAGCCCTAGAAACATGGGACCAGGGAGAGCACTGGGCAGAACTCTGAAGGACAACAGCTTTCAGGAGAGCTGAGCAGAGGTGCCAGTTCCAAAGTGGAGGGCCTCTTGCAGAGAATACCTTGCTGGCAGTGCGCTTTCAATGACACAACAGGGGGCGGGGGGCGGGGGGCGGATCCAGCTTCCCTGCCCACCATGTCAGAGGCATGGGGAAAGTCAGATGTTTAACAAAGTAGAACCTAAACCAGTCAGGGCTGTCTAAGGGGAAAAAAATGCTGTCTCAAAGTCCACTTGGGAATCAGAGGCAATCAGCGCAGATGTCAGAGCACAGATGCCATGTGCTTTTGGTGAAGACCATCTACCAAGCAGGTCACCGCATGACCTCATCCTATGTTGCAGGTTGACTTCAGCCGCACGTGGAGTGTTTCTGTTAGACAACTCCAGATAAGCTTTGTAGAATAGGTGAGAGGACTCCTTCCCACCCACTAGGCCGTGGGTGTTTGGCCCTTCGTGAGAAGAACAAGACACTGGCAAATCCTTTTTCTTTTGGCCCTGGTTTGAATGTATCTTTCCTCTTCTCCAGGCTCATTCTCTCTCGTTGGCACAGGAAGTCGTGTGTGAGTGAAATGTGGAGAACTGGCCTTAGGAGGGGAGAAAAAAACACCCAGCCAGAAAATCTGAATTAGTGAAGTGTGCATAAGGGAGCTTTGTAAGTCTAATGAGAGGTAATTAGAAATCCTCAAAAGCAATCCATCAAAGCCAAGCTGGATATTCATCATCTTTCCAGGGACCATTCACAGGTATCCTCCAAGATGAATTGTGGTTTATATGGGCTTATTTTTGGATGCCCTGATATATCTATTTTTAAACTCCAACATTTTGCTGGGTTTGAATGTGAGAATATGCTATTTATAGATTTTTTTTTCTTTTTTACTGTTCCAGGACAAAAGGCAATAGCTTTCTTGAGAAGCCAAGTGAATAATAGACAACAGATAATATATTAGGTGAATTGCCCTTTTTTTTCTATTTGTGTAACACCTGGTTTACTTATCCCAATTTAGTCCTGATGCACGTTGAGCAGACACAATTTGTTTTCACGTTATGGATCTATCAGTTGAACTGGCATGGTCTAGTGCAGTGGTTGCCAACCAGTAGATCGGGATCAAGGAGATCGGGATCTACCGGTAGATCTTGGAGCCTCTGACAGGTGATCTTGACTGGTTTGGCCAAGAGGCGATCAAGTGCTGGCACCTCAGCTGCCCCTCCCCACACTGCTGTGCACCTCCTGCCCTTTGCCTTAGAGCTGTCCTCCCACCCCCAACTTGCTGGGCAGGGCAGGGCAGGGCAGGGAAGGGAGAGGAGGGTGCTGATGTCAGGGTGCTTCCCTCCCACCCTGTATCCTATCTCCACAGAATGGAGGGGGGCACAACAGGACTTGGGATTGAGTTTGCTGGCTGCTTTTGAGTGGTGCAGGGCCAAGGCAAGGGTGAGCCTGCCTTAGCCCCACTGCACCACCACCCACGAACCACTTGTGGTAAGCTGTGTCCAGCTGGAGCCTGCATCCTGAACCCCTGCCCCAGTCATGGGCCCCCTCCTGCACCCCAAGCCCCTGCCCTAGCCCTGAGCCCCGCTAGACCCAAATTCCCTTACAGAGCCTGCACCCTGAACCCTTTCCTGCACCCCAACCCTCTCCCCCTGCTGATGAAAAGGAGGAAGGATGGGGGAGGGAGGGAGAATGGAATGAGCAAGGATGTGGCTTTGGAAAAGGGGCAAAAGGAGGTGGGGCAAAGGTATCTGGGTTTGAGGTAGATCCTGGATTGCACTTCAATTCAAAAAAATGATCTCATGCTTAAGAAG
Organism: Pelochelys cantorii; assembly: GCA_032595735.1. Lineage (NCBI taxonomy): Eukaryota > Metazoa > Chordata > Testudines > Trionychidae > Pelochelys > Pelochelys cantorii. The sequence continues at coordinate 29,866,900 of CM064343.1, read as the reverse complement.
GTTGGAGACCACTGGTCTAGTGGACAGGACGCTTTCCTGGGAGTTAGGATGCCTGGTTCTTTTCCCTGCCACTGACCTGCTGGGAGACCTTGGGCAAGTTCACTTCACCTTGTCGGAGCTCTTGTTCCACTCCCGTCCTGTGTTTGCCTGTCTTATGTCATGCGTGTGAGCTTTTGGAGATTGCAGTTGTCTCTCACAATGGAGATGTGCAACTTCCAGAGCAGCAGGGGGCAACGTTCTCAGCTGGAGCCTCCCTTCATGTCTCAAATGCAACTAAAGACCAAATAGGCAGCCATACACAAGGTGGCAGGGCTTCGCGGTGGGTCGGTGCCTTATGTCACTTCATTCTAGTGGGCCTTGCAGCATAAGGCCATGATAGCGGTTTTCAAGTCTCTCAAAGAGTGTTTCAAGCAGGAAGGAGAAAAATTGTTCTCCTTGGCCTCTGACACTAGGACAAGACACAATGGGCTTAAATTGCAGCAAGGGAGGTTTAGGTTGGACATTAGAAAAAAGTTCCTAACTGTCAGGGTAGTGAAACACTGGAATAAATTGCCCAGGGAGGTTGTGGAATCTCCATCACTGGAGATATTGAAGAGCAGGTTGGATAGACACCTATCAGGGGTGATCTGGACAGTGCTTGTGAGGGCAGGGAACAGGACTTGATGACCTCTCGAGGTCCCTTCCCGTTCTCGGAGTCTACGAATACTCCCAGGCATAGCTTTGGCATGTATTCACCTAGGCACGGATCACTTGCTGGAGGATTCTCTGCATATTGGGGTCTTTAAACCATCATTTGAGGACTTCAGTATCTGAGATATAGGTGAGAGGATTATTCCAGGAGTGGGTGGGTGAGATTCTGTGGCCTGCATTGTGCAGGGGGTCAGACTAGATGATCATAATGATCCCTTCTGACCTTAAAGTCTATGAGTCCCTAAATTTCCCTCTCAGCAAAGCCAAACTTTCCCCTGCTGTAAAGCCTCCTGGACCAACCCCAGCAATTCCATACGAGCCCCTCATGGTTCTGGCTTCCGCATTCCCCACTTCTAAACACCCATGCAAGTCTAGCATGTTGTGATATTGGAAAGTGAGGGGCCCTTGGCCATATTGTTTATGTTAGATGTGGAAAAAATTATTATGTGCTAATTGCAGATAAGGGCTTTATTATCTCGCTGCAATATGGCTCACCAGATGGAGAGAGCCAAGGCTTCAAGGCACAGACCCAAGACGCCTGCTGATTCTCATTCTGCTTCTATCTGTGAAAAGGAACTGGGTGATCAGGCCTCCTTCTACACACTCACTGCTCACCCTCCACCCAGGGTTGGGCTAGCAGAGCCTGAGGCTATGTTTACACTACAGATATCTGCCAGGGAGGAGGCGGTTTTATTATCGTGGTTCAAAACACAGCTTTGCTTATAGCTGCATCCTCCCCAGAGGTGACTTGCCAGTCTCCTAGACCCACAGTGGGGGACCACTCCTGGTGAAAATATGGCACGGGTAGGTGAACAGCCCCGGCGGACCAATTCCCAGCATGCGTGCAGCCCCATCATGACCAACTCAAGGAATCAGTCTCGCTCATACTTTGCTATCACCTGTCTGGCTTGTCATGCACATGATGTGTATTGATTGGATCCTGGCCCAGTCAACACTAAAAAGTGAGGGATGGGAGGTGAGTTTCTACCAACATAGCTATGCCTAGTGTGCAGAAGCAGTGATACAACCATAGCCTTCTACCAATTGAGGTCACACAGAATAAGCACTTCTATCCTGTGACAACTGTGTCCACATTACAGAGTTTTGCCTGTGTAACACTAAAACTATAACTACCAACAAAACCAACCTTGTGTGGACAAGGCCTCTGGGTTAAAGGAGATCCTTGGCTCCATTGCTGAGGCTAAGAACATAAGAACAGCCATACTGGGTCAGACCAAAGGTTTATCTAGCTTAATATCTTGTCTGCTGACAGTGCCAATACCAGATGCCCCAGAGGGAGGGAACACAACAGGGAATCCTCATGTGATCCCTCTCCTGTCACCCATTTCCAGACAAATAGAAGCTAAGGACACCATTCCTACCCATCCTGGCTAATAGCCATTGATGAACTTAACCTCCATGAATCTATCTAGCTCTTCTTTGAACCCTGTTAAAGTTCTGGTATTCCCCACATCCTCTGGCAGGGAGTTCCTCAGGTTGACAATGCGCTGAGTGAAGAAAAAATTCCTTTTGTTTGTTTTAAACCTGACGCCCATTAATTTCCTAAGGTTCCTGATTTTTAAGGTACCCTAGTTCTTATATTGTGGAAATAAGTAACTAACTTTTCCTAATTCACTTTTTCTACACCTGCCATGATTTTATAGACCTCTGTCATATCCCCTTTTAGTCTCCTCTTTTCTAAGCTGAAAAATCCAAGTCTTTTTAACCTCTCTTCACATGGCAGCCATTCCAAGCCTCTAATCACTTTTGTTGCCCTTCTCTGAACCTTTTCCAATGCCAATATTTCTTTTTTGAGATGAGGCGACCACATCTGCACACAACATTCAAGATGTGGGCGTACCATGGTTTTATATAGAGGCAGTAAGATAGTCTGTCTTATTCTCTATCCCTTTTTTAATGATTCCTAACATTCTAATTCCTTTTTTGGTTACCAAATGCAGTGTTGTTTAAATCCCTGTAAGCTTGTATCTATTTGGAAAGGGACAACATTTAGCAAGACATCCCTCCCAGCTGTCACTCAAGGTAGATTTGAGCCAATAGTCTATAGATGAGAGCAGTTCCATATACTTTAAATCTAGGTGACTGTCTACAGATACTTCATGGTGCAAATACCAAAGAGGGAGAAGAACTGACTCGGTTGCTATGTGGGGAGAATAAGTGGAATTAATGGGATGAAATTAAGAAAAAGATTAGACTGAATAGAAAGAAAATTATCCCGATGGTGATGTCTATTAGCGTGGAAGTGTCTGTTAGTACTTGAAAGGCAGTGTGGTTCAGTGGCCAGAGCCCTCGATCAAGATTCAGTAGACCTATGTTGAGTTCCTTCTTTATCACTGTTTGGTTGCATGTCCATGTTAAGTCACATCTCTCTGTGCCTCTATTTCCCCTTACACCTTTTGTCTATCTCTAGACAATAAACTCAGAGGTGGGAACTATCTTTTAACATGTACTGCACCTGACCAGGGTGGGGCCTCGAGGTGCTATCTTACTATATATTTTAGATATGTGCATCTGTCTGTCTATCTGTCCATCCATCTGTGAGTCCTATTTGTTCAAGAACTCTGCCTAAATGGTAAGAGCTAGGGCCACCAAATTTGGTATGGAGCTTCCCCTTCTCATAACTTAAAGCCAGCTCAGGGCTTGGTTGTGCCTTGACAATGGGATATGTCTGGAATTCAACAATTTCTCATAAAATGGAAAGGGAGGGATCTGGCAGGAGGGAAAATGATACTTCAGTGGGGACTAGTGGGGACAGCAAAGGCCCAGAGATGGGGACTGACTAGCTATTGCAGTAGTTCATTGGGCCAGCAGGGACAGGGGTGGGGGGAAGGACAGCTATTTACTATATATTTCAGAGAGTTTGTTTGTCTGTCTGTCTGTCCCCCAGCTGGGGGACAGGCACCCCTCTCCTGGCTGTTCCTGCTGCAACTGCAGTGGTTATGGAGAGGTGCTTCTCACCTGGCCCCAAGCTGCTGCAGTGAGAGAGCGCTGGGATTGTCCTCTCTTCCCAGGGCAGCCTGCACCCTGAACCCCTCCTCACTAGCCTGACCCCAGAGCAATGATTTAAATTAAGAGAACCAAAACGTATTTGAGTTAAGAACCCAAGCAACGCTGGGTAAATCTTCTAGTAGTAATAGAAATAATACAAAGAAGCCGGGTCAACCACATGGCTTGGGCTAATTTAGAACTAGACAAAAGGTAAAACTTTCAGAAGTGCCTGAGTGACTTAGGAGCCTAAATCCTGTTGATCTGCAGTGAGACTTAGGGCTTGCCCACCTGGTGCTGTAATGTGCTCTTTGGGGGTATGATTTTTAAGGTACCCTAGTATGCTGCACATTAATTGGTCCTTGCAAACCCTGGGATCTAATCGGGGGGAAAAGATTGCTTTCTAATTGCTCCTGTACCAAACGCTCTAGGTGTCTCTGGGCTTTTAATGGCAGCCCAGGATGCCAGGAGACCTGGATGCTAACTGTACAGTGGAGCAAGTGTTTTCTGTAATTGCTGTTAAATGGCAAATTTGTTAAAATGTTCCACGCCTGACAAATCAAAGATGTTTTTCTTCGAGCAACATCATCACAGCTTGGGTTGTTCTTTATGCCGACAGCACTGATTGCTAATGCACCAGCCAGCACCACTGTGTGGTTGGGGGAGGGGTGGGGAAACATGGGGTTACACTGTCTTTTAAAAGGAAGGGAGAGAGAGAGAGAGAGAGAGCGAGCAATAAAGGGAATGCTTGTCTGATTACTCATCCATTATTCAGCTTCCTCTGAGAGAGAAAGAGAGAGATTTTGCATTTCTTAGCTGGAGGTTTGAACTGACTTACTGGAGAGATACTAGACAGCCAAGGTGGGTGAGCCAATCTCTTTCATTAGCCCAGCTCCTTTCCCCAGGTAGCGTGCTTGCTTATGAAGCAATGTAGGTACTGTAGGCTTCATTGTTCCCGGGGAAAAAAATCTCCGTCAGTTTTCTTGTTACAGTAGAAAAGGGGCTACCCTGCTTTTGGAAGGAGTACGTCTGTTCCCCTCTCTGCTTCAACCTCCCCAGGATTAATGATTATTATAATTTACAAATGTCAACATGCAGAAAGGGGTGGGTCCCTCATGTGACCAAGCTTTGATTATTCATGGTTAGGCTGAGATCTGTGAGCGGACAGATTCTCTCCCCTCTGTCAGTTGCAGGGTTCTTCTGAATCCTCTTCTATCAGCAGCTGGGGTGGGATCCACTCTGGCCATTCTCTGGCCCCTGTGACCCCTCGCTTCCTATCCGACCCAGGAATGATGTACCACGGGGATGGTTGCTGTTGAATTTCCCTCTCTCCACTCCCGAGTTCCAAAGCCCGCCCGACGGACTGCAGCTGTGGCTTCGCAGGCGTTTCAGAAAATTGCACACTCAACGCAGGGCCTGGGCCGCTCCTCTTGGAAACGTGCTTCGCGAGCAACGTTTCGGCCTGTGAGAGCTGTGCAAGCAAATTCTCCCCTCCCCTGATCCCACCGCTCTGATCCCCAAGAACTCTGTCTGTTCCAGCAGCCAGGGCTCAAGGCCAAGAGCTCAGCAGCCTTTGGGAGGCAAAGATGTGTGGAAAGTGCATTTCCGTCACCCCCACTGGACTCCTTATACAATTGGTTTTCTTTTGGCCTCCCCTTGGGTCAGGGCAGATGATGTAAATACAGGTTCCGCAGCCACACTACGGTCCTGGCAGAGGCTTGATCCTTGTGGCCGGCAGCAAAGACTACAGAGGCCACAGAGGAGGAAATGAACGGCTTCCCTTGCCGACTCAGCTCACAGAGAAGGGAGGAGAGGGGTGGGCATCTCTGTGGGGGCTGCTTGAACACAGCGAGCTTCCAGGCAGTGAAGGGGATTGGAGTGTGTTTCTTATTCCCTGAGCTCTGAGGGAATGGGTAGGACTGGGGAGAGAGGGTGCTGCTGAAGCCTAATCTGATGTACCAATGAAATCCCAGGCAAGGCCGTCCCGAGGGGGGCACGAGACCGGGGGCAACACCCCCACCCCTTCGCCAAGCGTCATCCCTGCTCCACCCTGGAGCGACACAGCCCGGGGAATTACTGGGGCCCTGGTGCTGTAGCAGTAGGGGTCATCCTTCCCTCACCATGGCCGTGGGAGCTGGAGAGGCCTGGCAGCCTGCACTGCTCTGCCAGGCCACCCCACTGCACCCCACTTCTCCACAACGGCAGGAAGCAGAGCGCGCTGAGGCCGAGATGCTCTGCTTTCGGCTCCCGCTGAGAAGCTGAGCACAGCCAGCTGGGAGAGGGTAGCAGGGTAGAATGGAGCAGGCTGCCAGGCCGCCCTGGCTCCCACCACACCAGGCCCCCGGTCCTATCCATAGGACGGCTGGGGCGGCTGCCTCAGGTGCCCCCCAAAGCTGATCCCAGGGAATATCTGTGTCAGAATATTGACCCTGGAGCAGTATTGGCACAGACTTTAAGGAAGCGTGGAGCGCCTGCTTTCAGGAGTTGGAACAGGTGTTGGTGAAAGCCGTGTGTTCCTTCATCTATTCAATCTGAATACATTCTGGAGTGTGAATCTTTGGGGGAACCATGACCCATTTAATATCTGCCGCTGGGCCCACAACTTCAGGGAGGGTGCTCCTCCTCCTCCTTCGCAAACCATTCTGGCACTTGGATAAAAAACTGTACCCTTGAAATAGAGAGAGGACCACTCCATAAATGGGGCCCTACCCATTTCATGAACATGAAAAATGCATCATGGACCATAAAATAAGCCCTTCCCATGAAATAAACATCTCCTTGTTCCTTGGAGCACCCCATCAAAGGGGCCTTCCTACCTCCAACAGGGCAGAGGAAGGACGGGACCTGTCCCTCTCCTGCAAACTTCTCTGGTGATGGGAGGGGGAGAGCAGATAAGACCCACCTCTACCTCTTGGGACCTCATACGGTTGCAGGAAGTTCTGAACTGAGGGTGGCAATCTCATGACCCCTCCTAACACCAGGTTTGTGACCTCCCTCTCCTTTTGAGTCGGCACCCCACGGTCACAACACTGAAATGTCAGGTTTGAACAGCTGAAAATGTGAAATTTTCCAGTTTTCAATTCCGAAGACCATAAAATTGGCCATAATGGACCGTGGGTGACAGGGGAGGGATCATGTAAGGATTACCTGTTGTGGTCCTTCCCTCTGAGGCACCTGGTATTGGCCGCTGTCGGCCGACAAGATACTGGGCTAGATGGACCTTTGGTCTGACCCAGTCTGGCTGTTCTTATGTATTTGGTGGAGCTCTGCTTATGAACTGTGTTCAACCAAATCAACAGCTTCTTAGGAGAGGGGATGGTGTTTGTATAGTAAGTGCATTTATATCACATGGAGAAAACTATACCAACACCTTCAACTCAATGCAGTGTTCCAGTAGCTGTGTGCCACCCGGAGAGCCATGGTTTGGCATGAGCTTTCGCCTTCTCATACTCCAGTAGGCATCAAAAGATTAAATGCACCGATTTTGGTTGAATGCAAAGAAAGTTTGCCCTGTGGGTATAGTCTCGAGTTGTATGACAGGTTCTTTGTTTGTTTTTCCCGTTGGCTTCCATCAGAGAAAAATCACAGTTTTGTGGGAGCCAGCCCCACCTCCACTGTGTTTAGGGCTCTTTGCACTGAGTCAAGCTGCTTATGCTAAATAATGAAGCATCATTTTGCCTAATTGTTGGTAAGAAGCCCTGAAGTTGCTATCGTGGATTGAAATGGCGGAAAATCTCAGAGGGGGAACTGTGTTAGTCTCTAAAGTGCCACAGGACTACTCACTGGTTTTAAAGTTACAGAACTAACAAATATATATATAATATCATGAACTTTTGTGGGTAAAATCCACTTCCTCAGATGATGAGCTGGAGAGGAATAACAGAAACCAAGTATTTAGAGCAGAAAAAAAGGTACCTGTCAACTGTAGGACTGGTCCTAATGAAGCTAATTAAGTGGGCTGGAAGTGTCCCATACTTAGCTTTTGATATAAAAATGAGGTGTTAAATGCAGCAAAGACTGGCTTTATAATGCAACATTCAGTTAATGTCCTTGTTCAAGCCAGGGGAAACTGTCAGATTTGCAATTGGCTTGTGAGATTCCTTTGTAGAATGGCTACTTTTAAATCCATGATAGAGTGCCCAGGAGGGTTAAAATGTTCCTCTACAGGTTTATCTGTGTTGCCATTTCTAATGTCTGATTTGCGTCCATTTATCCTTTGTTGTAGAGACTGTCCGGTTTAGTCAATATACATGGCAGAGGGACATTGCTGGCGCTAGATGGTATTTATCACACTCGAGGATGTGCAGTTTTATGAACCCCTGGTATTGTGGCTTATGTAGTTAGGACCATTCAAAAGAATAGTAAAGGCTGATTTCTGTCTGCATTTAAACAGTCCCCGTTGCAGCTAAATTACACTCAGGTGATGAAAACAGCCCCTACTTTCATGCCACTAAAACCCTGCTTTGTGCTTCCACGTCATGTGTTGTTCAGGTTTGTGCTTGGAGAATTGTCTCCTGAATAAGGATCTTCCTGTTCACAGTTGCAATGGAGAAAAAATAACCAGGGAGATGAAAGAAGGATTGAAGACAAGGTGGGTTTGAATTAGTTTCTTCCCTTGGGGCATTAAAGTGTGGTGAAAATTCTGTGAAAATTCCCTCCACGTAAATGGCACTGCGGGGCTGCAGTTTATCATCTTTTTTTTTTTTTTCTGATTCCAGGTACAATGTGCTCGGTTTATAAAAGGAATGTTATATATTTTTTACTACCTGCCAATCCTGTAATCTCACTCTGGGACCTGCCAGTAAAGAAGCTACTAAGGTTTAACAAAAGGGGCAATTATAAACTGATTCAATGTTAAACCAGTTCAATCTGGGGCTGAACCATACAGAGAAATGGCACCAATTGAACTAAATGGGTTTCCTTAGTAAAATCAGTGTCGCTTTCTCATGTGGAAATACTTAGACTGATTTAAGAAAAGCAAAAATCCATTTAGGCTGCTCTACACACCAGTGTGATGCCAGCTTGATTTCAGGCATGGTGTTTTTAAATCAAGGTTCAGAAAGGACAACAAAAATGATTCGGGGTTTGGAATGGGTCCCATATGAAGAGAGATTAAAAAGACTTAGACTTTTCATCTTAGAAAAGAGGAGACTAAGGGGGGATATGATAGAGGTCTATAAAATCATTACTGGTGTGGAAAAAGTGAATAAGGAAAAGTTAGTTACTTAGTCCCACAACATAAGAACTAAGTGTCAGCCAATGAAATTAACAGACAGCAAGTTTAAAACAAACAAAAGGAAGTTTTTCTTCACTCAGTGCACAGTCAACCTGTGGAACTCCTTGCTAGAGGATGCGGTGAAGGCTAGGGCTTTAACAGGGTTAAAAAAAGAGCTAGGTAGATTCATGGAAGTTAGGTCTATCAATGGCTATTAGCCAGGATGGGTAGGAATAGTGTCCCTAGCCTCTGTTTGTCTGGAAATGAGTGATAGGGGAGGGATTACATGAGGATTACCTGTTGTATTCCCTCCCTCTGGAGCATCTGGTATTGACAATTGTCAGCAGACAGGATACTGGGATAGATGGACCTGTGGTCTGACCCAATAGGGCTGTTATTATGTTCTTAATTTATTGTTAAACACTTTCTGGGCACGCTCATAGCGGTTTAAACCTGGATTATGTTGATTTATATTGCATGAGTAAAATTCCTGGCACAAGCCAAAGCAATACAGTCTGTTTTAAACTGCTACAAGTATTTCTGATTTGTATAAGTTTAACCACATGGTTATTTAAACTGATTTTAGTTCAGCAGGGGCTACTTCTGTGTGTAGACAGGGCTTTAGATTATCTGATTGAAGTGGCAGGATTGCTCTCTGAAAATCCACGAGGCCTCAGGGTGGTGTTCAAAGACAATGGTACAGCACAAATATTCATGAGGACATCCTTTTAAGAGTGTGGTGCCTGGATGGATGCTCAAGAAGGAAAAACCTCCATTTGGCTCTCAGATTTCCCCCCTTGGGTACATGCATTAACTGAATCCTGTTGATCTAACATGGATGAGACACACTAAGGGTACGTCTAGACTGCATCCCTCTGTCGGCAGAGGCATGCAGATTAGGCAGGTCGACATTGCAAATGAAGCGGGGATTTAAATATCCCATGCTTAATTTGCATAAAAATGGCCGCTGTTTTTGCCGACAAAGTGCCGAGTCGGCAAAAAAGTGGCCATTTTTATGCAAATTAAGCATGGGATATTTAAATCCCCGCTTCATTTGCAATGTCGACCTGCCTAATCTGCATGCCTCTGCCGACAGAGGGATGCAGTCTAGACATACCCTAACTGAAGGTCTGTGTGGTGCTTTTCTTTTCTGAAAGTCACCTAGTTTAACCAATAAGTTGTTTCTCATAGTCGCTAATGAGATTCCTAGGATAAATATGGTTGGATTAGCATGGAACCATTGAGGTGCTTATCTGGACTGAACTGAACGCTGGTGCGTTCAGGGATTTGCTCATCACTAGTTGTTGCTATGGCTCCCGGACAGATTTTCTTGTTTCCTAGCAATGATTTTATGATTGTCTTTCAGTCTCACCATGGCTGAGCTCCTGATGGACACGTTCGGCCTGTCAACCCTTCACCTGCTCATATGGTGTCTGCTTCACCAAATGAACCCTCCCTTCTTCCATTCCCATAGCTGATAGCTTGCCTCAGGGAACAGCATTTCACACAGCCCAGCAATTTACATCTTGGTTCAATGATTGGGATATTAGAATAACATTTCTGCATGGGACCTGATTTGATTTTTTAATAAACTGTCGCCATTGTATGGCAGGTATGTGTGTCTCTGGTTGTAACAGAGCTAAGGAGCTACTTGCCTGCCTCCAGACAAGGTTTTCAACAAACGCTCCTTCGAATAAAAGGTTGAATTCACTTAGGGCATGTTCACACCCCTTTCATGTTTGTATTCCACAACCAATCATACGTGTTTTGACACAAATGCTCACAGAAAAACTCATTTAAGGACAGGTTAATGGAATATTATTTATTTTCTCCTGACTTGTTAAATGAGGGGGTAGAAAATAAGTGGTTGAAAAAGACAAAAAAAGTTTTGTGTTTTTTGTTGTTGTTGTCATTGAAATCTGAGAAATTTTGATCAACTCTAGCAAACAATGTTCTTTGAAATATAGCAATCCAGGCTGGAAGGTGGGTACATTTTGGGAATTTGCAAACATTTTTACAAATGAGACTGTGACCTTTTGAATATTCATGAATAACAAATCCAGCCACGTGGATCAGAGCAGAGCAAACACATTCTGTTGATCCATGAGTAATTCTTTATTCCATCAGCATTAGCAGGGGGGCTAGCACTCACTTTGAGTGAAAGAGATGAACTCAAGTATTTCCAACTCTTATGATTTTACTGTGAGTTGGCCAATATCTGGTTCTATTCTTAAAGTCCCAGCTGCTCAAGTCAAGTGAGTATGTGAAAATTTCCATTTCATTTTTTTAAGTAAGTTGCTACCCCTCAGGGTTACAGAGTAAAGCTTGAAAGAGTGAAGAAAATGTATCCTGCAGACTCAGAAGATGAATAAAAAGAGCCTCAAAATATAGATAGATTTTTTTAAAAGAAATCCCATGATTTTGGGGGGAAAATGACTCTTGGTATTTAAAGACTTAGGCTACGTCTACACTGCAGGCTTCTTGCGCAAGAACTGTTTTGCGGAAGAGTTCTTGTGCAAAAGGTCTTCCACAAGAGTGCGTCCACACTGCCATGTGCTTTTGCGCAAGAGACGTGCTTTTGCGCAAGAGCGTCTATGGCAGTGTGGATGCTCTCTTGTGCAAGAAAGCTCTGATGGCCATTTTAGCCATAGGGGTTTCTTGCGCAAGAAATTCATGTTGCCTGTCAACACTGCCTTTTTGTGGAAGAGCTCTTGCGCAAGAGGGCTTACTCCTCGTGGGGAGAGGAATAACTCTTCTGGAAGAAGCCCTGTTTTCCAACACTGTACTGTAAATTTACTTGCGCAAGAACACGCGTGCAGTGTAGACGATCTGCAAGTTTTTGCGCAAGAACAGATGTTCTTGCGCAAAAAGCCTGCAGTGTAGATGTAGCCTTAGTGTACGCAATACTGTAAAATCTCTAAAAGCGGCGAGGAGTCCTGTGGCACCTCATAGACATATGTCTATGAGGTGCCACAGGAATCCTCGCCGGTTTTGCAGATTCAGACTAACACGGCTACCCCTCTGATACTTGTAAAATCTCTGACCAAACAATTTATGCTTTTGCATATAAAATACATTCAGTCTCAATGATTTGATTCTATATTATGGACAACAAAAGAAAGATTTTTTTAAAACGCCTCTGCTTTTGAGAGACCATGGTGAGTGTGTATGATTTGTTCATGCTGAATGTAAAATGGCATCTATTTCTTTGTGCAGCCAGCATTCATAGGCATCACAGCTTCATAGCTAAATGAAACACAGGAGTTACGAATTAAACTAATTACAGGTTGAACTACTCTACTCTGGCTCTCTCTGGTCCAGCAATATCCATGCTCCAGCATGATTTCAGTTACCTGGATGTTCACTTATCATGGGTGTGGCCAAGTTTCCCACAATCCCATAAAGTTTGTTTACAGCCACCAGTCCTGGCTCTGTGTTCTGTGCTATTATTTAGCTCTAATTTGCTCCAAATGTCTTCTAAGAGCCCAATAAGCAGTGGAAGTGTTGGTAATGCTGCTAGACAATATTGACCTCTAGTGCAGGGCTACTCAACACACAGCCCACAGTGCGGTTTGGATTTGTGGGGCTCAACACATGGCCTGTAGGTGGGATCCTTTGAACATGGCCTCCACTAGGAACACACGCCACAACAGCGAGTCAATATAATGATCTTCGGTTGATATGTGTTTTAGTAGTTACATTCCTGGACTGTCATTGCTCATTAAAAGTGCTGTGATATGGGTGGTAATCAGGTAAATGTTGCATTTTAATAATATCAGTAGAACTGACTTAAATGGGGCCTGCATGTTGTGTAGTCTTTCCTTAATCTTTGTATTCATGCCTGTCAGTGTGAAAGAAGCTATTTGCATATATATTTGCATGTATATGCAATCACACTTAAGATGAGGCCCTCAGCATGTGCTGTGAGCATCATTCTGGCCACCGGGGATTCCAAAGTCAAGAAGCCCTGCTCTAGTGGTTTGGCAAATTCTCTGGTTTGGCACTAGTCATGTCCTGAGGCTCCCAGACTAGAGAGGTTAACTTGTAACATTTTTTAAAAGGTTAACTTGATTTTTCTCTGTCTGATGGGAAAAGCACATGCCAGATAAATCTGGGCAGAAAAAAATTAAAAAAGTATAAATTAAGTTATGGTTTGTATATTATCCAGTTGGATATGGCTCAGAGTTGACCCTGAATAATGGGACGATTGCTTTTTTTTCTTAGTGTTGTGTGTTTTTAATTCAGTGATCCCTCTGGTGGGTATGCTTGTAAAAAAACAATCCCTTCTAGAATTGGGAGGGAATCCTGTGACAAGGTTGGAGATTTCAAAAGGTTTCCTGTTGTGCACTGGGACAAAAATAAAAACCTTTTGAAATTTCTGTCAAAAAAACAAAAAATGACAGATTTACACTAGGGACTGAGACCTGGGTCCCTCATGTCTTAGCCAGTGGTTCTGTGCATGGGAAACTGGGAACCTATTCTAGAGAAGCAGGCATTTTCCTGACTGGTACACCACCCAGGGCCCCTGCCCTCCTCTCTTGCCGACAGGCTGCGTCCAGCCACTGGCTCGCTGCACCACATTAAATTAAAACTTAATTCATTTTTAAGCATTTAATTGTCTGCAAAAACCCCCTGAGGGTGACAAAACTTCAGTGCCACTGGAGGCTTTGAGTTTGCCTGGCCCTGGCATGAAACGGCTGAGGCAAGATGTGGCAGGAGGTAACTGCTGGGAGAACTCAGTTGTGCTTTACAACAAATTAGACCCCACATCTGAAATGAGGCCAAGTGGCTGTCTGCAGAGCTGTCCTGTCCATAGACGGTTTAGGGCAGCTGCCCCAGGCCCTGCGCTTTGGGGGGGCCCCACAACGGCCACATCAATTGTCCTATGGATGGGACCCAGGAAATTACTTGGAGGCCTGTCGTGGGAAAGCAGTAGGGGTCGCTCCTCATGCTGACCATGACAGCAGCCTGCCCTGTTCCACCCTGCCCTGCCCCACTGCCCTTTCCTAGCCTGCTGCCCTCAGCTTTTCCATGGCAACAGGAAGCAGAGCGCCCCAGCTCCAGGTTGTTCTACATCCTGCTGCTGCAGAGAAACAGAGCACAGTGGGCTGGGAGAGGGCAGTGGGGTGGAGCAGAAGCAGGAAGGGGCATGGTGGGAGAGAAACAGGGGTGGGACTTGGGGGAAGGGGTGGGGCAGAAAAGAGATGGGTGTGGAGCAGAGACAGGGCAGGGTCAGGACCTGTGGTGGGGGGGGGGGCAGTCTCTAAGTATCGATACAAGGAAGGAATATTTCATACCGGCTCTTCAGCCTTGCATAGAAAGGAATCATGTGATCCAAGGGCTGGAAGTTGAAGCTGGACAAATTCAGATTGCAAAGCTGGTGTAAATCGTTCCCAATCTGAGTAACGAACCACTGGAACAATTTACAGAGGGTTGCGGTAGATTCTCCAGCGCAAACCATTTTGGTATCACACGTGGGTGCTTGTCTAACAGATCTACTCTCGAAATTATTCTGGGGCCGTTCCGTGGCCTGTGCTACCCAGAAGATGGGACAAGATGGCCACAACGGCCTTCGAATCTGTGAAGGCCCACTGGTGCAATGGAATGCAATAGGCACGTCCCACCTCCCATTGGCTGCGTGGCAGGTGGGTGTGATTAGAGGCTGTCTGGAAAGTTAAATAGAGTGTCGCTTGGGGGGCAGGGAGTGATGAAGAGGTGGGTGGTAGGAAGATACTTCTGTGTGTCCTCTCCAGCTACCTCCTGCCTTCTGTTAACCCTGATGGGGCCATACATTGTTGTGACCGTTTATTCATGGGAACACCCATTGCATGCTGGGTGTTTTCCGAACACTCAGGAAGGAGGGTCCTTGCTACACCAAAGGACAAACAGACACACGACTAAGCAGATTTTTGGGGGAAAGGAATGGAAACAATAGGCACCTGAAGCACGGGTCTAAGCTCCTCCCACTGCACCCCCTAATCATGACCTGCCCTCCTTTTGGCAGAAATGTGTTTGTACATTGATCAACTCATATCCCAAAGAGAAGTGGAGCGTGTAAAGAGGCTCACACCTTTTCATGTTCCCTGCGCCAGAGCACTGACTGACTCTGGATAAGAAGATTCTGGCTCGAGGTCACTGTTGTGGAGTGAGTCAATGGCCCCCCGATTACATTTCCAGCAGAATTAGCTGCTCTTGGTACTGAAATGCAAAATCAAGTCTAGTCCACAGAGCTGGGACTGGCTTTTTCTTGGCCGTAGGATGTATTCCTAAACACAGCACCTTGCTCCATCTCCCCATACTCCTGAACTCACTCCTGCAAACACTGATACTATCCTGGTAACCCACCATGCTTGAGACTTCCCTTCCCTGCTTGGTTTCCACCACCACCACCACCACCACCTTCATACTGATCACAGTGTGGGTGAGAGAAAATATGAATGGGCAGCTGTGCTAACGGCACAGATCCAAGTGGCTTAATGTCAGGGCTGAAAGGGTTAACTTTTCACCAGGAAACTTCCCTCCCCCATTTTCTCTTGCCATGTATTCCTTTATTTCAAAGGGATTCCAGCCTCTTTGCAGTGTGAAGCCTCATGGCTATTTAAATGAATAAATAAAGAGAGAGGTATAAAAGTATGTACCCAGCATTCTACCTATGCCACGCAGTACAAGTTAGATTCAAATGTTCAGCCAACCTCCACTGCTGCATCTACAACATTTGTGATTGGTGCCAGGGTGCAAAAGTTAACCAATTCAACCATGCAAACAGTTCTGTGGGTGGATATTGGATCATTAGATGAACAATTACCCAACTCGCTCATATTCATTGGTATGGATGATTGTTGTAGGATGTAAGAGTTAACTAAGGGCTCTGGGAAAGTTTTACCATAGTATAGGGAAAAACAGCAAAGGCAACACTATTTCTTCTGCTTGATAAAGTTTGCGACTCTTTTCCTTCCTATGTGCAGCTGTTTAGGGAATGTAACTTTCTAATGAATGCTCTGTGTGTAAATGAAGTGTTATCTTCCCCCTCACTCCCCCTTCCCAGACACATAAAGTGTATTTAGGGTCATGGTTCCTTCTCCCTTACCACGTAAGTTGCTGGCTGATTCAGGGACTTTACGCTGTGAGAACTGCATGCTTCAGGTAAAAGAGCTGTAAACAAGGGTGGGTTTAATTATATTCATCACATGGTTATTGCTGTTCATTATATGGGTGTTCACACTCCTCAATAAGTGTTTAAGGGGAGTTGTAATAGATAAGTATTTACATACTAACTCAGACAAAAGAGTGCAGCCGTGCTTAATTGTTGCACACTTGGATCAGGGTTTTGGAGGGGCTGAGGTGGAACAAATATCTGAAATAAAAAAGCCCACTTACTCCAACTGCCTTTGGTCACATGTTTTTTCCTAACGATGATGTGATTATGTATATAAACAGGTGTGCCAGGCACACCAACGGCATGTCTAAACTACATTCCTCTGTCGAAAGAGGAACGTAAATGAGGCAAATCAAAAGTGCAAATGAAGCGCAGATTTAAATATCCCACGCTTCATCTACATTCCTCTTCTGACAGAGGAATGTAGTCTAGACATAGCCATTCAGCAAAGTACTAGTCACAAGCTTCAGTCCATCCTTAGACAGATCCTGGGACATCTTATTCATGTCCTTCACTCTATGCTCTGCAGGTCCCTTGAACAAATTGGAGTTTTGCCATTGATTTCAGTGGGACTAGGATCTGGCAATTTGATTAGCTTCACTGAGGTCAGTGGCATTATTCACAGCATGTAAAATTAAGCATGTGCATAAGTCTTTGCATAATTGGGACAGGTCTACACTAGGAAACTATTTAACTCCCAAAATACTACAAGCGAAATAGCATGTCCTCATTATGGGAAAGCCACAAAATTTGTCCGAGGAAGGCTCCATTAATGCAGGTGCACAACCACTACTGAGAGCCCCAAAAAGTACTGGGGAGTAATTAGTGTGAATTAGCCCACGGAGTAGTTATTTCGAAATAGCACCGGAGCACCCACACGACCGCTATTTGGAAATAACTATTTCAAAATTAGTGTTATTATTCAAGGAAAGCAGGAGTACAGGTTTCAAAATAATGGGCATGGTAATGTGGATGCTCCGCTTATTAATTCGACCTAAGGGGGGGTATTTTGAAACAAAGCCCTAGTGTAGGCCAGGACTAAGGGCCCTACTGCTTAACTTTAACACACTGAGCTCTCAACTTCAGTCAGTGCTTGAATGCGTTACGGACTGGGGGCCTGAAAATACAGCCCTGCATGTCCCAGGTTCTGTGTGTAACTTACAGTGGGGCCTTTTCATCTTGCACAAAATTATAATTGATTAAATGCTTTTTCTCTGCTTTCAGGCAACTCTGTTCATCAACTTTGTATTATTGCGATATTTTGCACGTTGTTTTCATTGTATCCTCATTTTTATTGTGTGTCCTTGCCTCAGCTTGCTACCCCGGCACTGGCACAGTTTTGCATCCATAGAACTTTCCCCCGCCTAGATGCATTGCAGGAGAAGCTCTAGCTACGTTTCCTCTAGCCGGCTGATGTATTTTTTTTCCTTCCTCTAGTAATACAACCTTGATCAAGATGATATTTTGACTTGCAAATTCTTGACTGTGAGCAGTTTCCCAACAGACAGCAGGAATTATTGATCTCTCTCAATAGAAAGTGTACTGTTTGCTGCAGTGCATAAATTAATCAGCTCCCCTCTGACTGCGCTGAACTGCTTCCACTGAGCTTCCGGGAGAGGAAAAAAAAAAAAAAAAAAAAAAAAAAAAAAAAAAAAGAAAAGATAGCGTAAGCCCTGCTTCGAACAATGGCCTTTTTGTACAGCTCACTTATCGGCTTGTAATTCTTGGTGAACACAACGCAGGAAGTCACTTGGCCTTTCTCTGCTGATGCACGACGCCTGCGCTCTACTGATGCCCATGGTGGTTTTAAAAGAACTAGAGGAGACATAGGCCGGCCCACCAATAGGGGGAGAAAGGGGACAACTGCCCCAGGGCTTGGCAGTTCTAAAGGGCTTGGGGCTCCTGGCCATCATTGCCACAGTAGTGACAGAGGCAGCAGACAGAGCCCTGGGCCCGTTAAATCCCCACTGGAGCGCTGTGTGGTGTGCTTCGGGTGGCTGTAAGGCCTAGGAGGGGCTGGCATGGCATGCTCTGGGCAGCGCTGAGGTATGGCTGCCCCCGGCCCTGCCCCTTCTGCCTGAGGCCCCACCCCTTCCTGGAGCATGGAGCCAGGCCCCACCATTTGCCGGCCTCCAGCCTTTGCAGACAATTTACAAAATAAACTATTCAAATGGCATTAGAGTCTTAGGGCTTATCTACACCTGCAACCCTACCACTGCAGTGCTTCAGTGTAGACACTAGTCATGCCAATGGGAGGGGTTCTCCCAGGCTCTGTCTAAACTGCAGGCTTCTTTCGGAAGAAGCTTTTCCAGAAGAGATCTTCCCAAAAAAACTTCTTCCAAAAGAGAGCGTCTACACAGCAAAAGTGCATTGAAAAAGCGATCTGCTTTTTCAAAAAAGATAGCATCCACACTGAATGAACGCTCTCACACATTTAAGCTGTGATTAGTATGGATGGAGTAGCCACCAGGGCACCTGTGCTTTTTCCTCTTTCCTCTTCTTCTGAAAGAACTCCCTCTTCGCCGTCCACACATGCCTTTTTCTGAAAGAGCTCTTTCACAAAAAGGCTTCATCCTCATAGAAAGAGGTTTACTAATGTCAGAAAAACCCCTCTGTTCTTTTTTTTGTTTGTTTGAAAGAACGCGATTGCAGTGTGGACATTAGTTTTTTTGGAAAAACAGCTGTTTTTCTGAAAGAGACTCTGCAGTGTAAACATGCCCCCACTGGTGTAGTTGATCCATCTTCCTGGGAAGCAGTAGCTAGGTTGATGGAAGCATTCTTCCTAGCATGGCCCACACCGGGGTTTAGAGTTGTAGTTATACCAACCTGAGGAGTGACACCTAGTGTGGCATAAAAGAGGATGCTGCTGTTAGGTCATTTGAAGTGTTTTGTTGACTCTTCATTATTTGTGATTAGAAACAAGCTCAAACCCTACGGCAGCGAGGGATGATCACGTCTTGGGTACTTGTTCAGCCCCGTCTGGCTTTGGATCTCACCTCCCTCAAGGTGCAGGGCTGTTTACGGCTATCGTCTGCCTACGGTTCATTTCCAACTGGAAACATTCTCCCTTAGGAAGCTTCAAAATGACATTTTTCTGTTATGAAAATATGTCCTGCGGAGAAAACTTCCCCCCTTTTTGAATAATGGAGCTGAAAATGACATGACTGTTCAGTAGACATCCACAATCCACTGAGAGGAGACTTGGGTGAGTTGCCTCTTCTGCAGCTTTGAATGCTCTGACATTGTGTAGTGTGTGATAAAATGGGGGCCAGATGCTGCAAGGGGAGAACAGGGATTTTGACACCCTCCCTTCCCCCTCCCCCCCATAAACAGTGACTCAAATGCTCATATACAGTGTCACAGCAGGCCAGTGAGTTACTGGACAGGCAGGGGCACCACCAAAGCCAGATGTTTAGCCAGAACTGGCTTCAAGAAATGACCATTGTCCAAGCCCAGGGAAAGGCAATGATGGGCCATTAGCATTAATTAGGGTGACTAGATTGAAAAATCGGAATGGGGGTTGGTAATAGATGCCAATAAAAGAAAAGGTCCCGAATATCAGGATTATCCCTATAAAATTGGGACAGCTGGTCATCCTAGCATTAATGAGAAGACATTAAGATATCCTGGCTCTCCAGCCAAGATGAGATATCATACTCTGAATCGACATGAGTCACTATGAACTGAGAGAAGAAAAGGACAGAGAGAGAGATGAAGACGAAGATGACAAAGACAGTGACGAAGATGATGACTCTTAAAAGCAGGCTCTTGTCTCCAGTTTCTCATCCAGAAACTTAGATATATCCTTTAGGGCAAGGATGGGGAACCTCAGGCCCGGGGGCCAGATGTGGCCCCTGGCTTGCCTGGATCCGGACCCCAAGGCTTAGGGCCCCCCCTTTGCATTGGGGAGCCTGTACTGGTGCTCCAGACCCCCTGCTGCCACACCATGGGGCTGGAGCACACAAAATATATTAGGCTGGGTACCCCTAGGCTCTGGTGTGTGAGGGCAATATGTGAGGGAGACTCTTTCTCCTTCTTAATTGGACGTCAAGTCAGAGAGAGATTTTTGTGTGCGGCTCTCGACTGATTTTTCTGTGGGTCAGTGGCCCTGACCCAAAAAAAGGTTCCCCACCCCTGCTTTAGGGGGAAAAGATATCTGTGACGCACTGCATGATAGCTAGGGCATGCACTGGAAAGCTGTTCAAAGCCAAGAGGCAACTTGCCTGAGAAAAGGGATTTTATCTAACATGATGCCTTTATATTAATTTACCGTGTAATTTGTGTGTGTTTGCTCTCCCCACCCCTCCACTTTATCTTTGAGTCTGTGTTCTTCTTGTTAAATAAGCCTTTGATTGTAGTTTTATCCCAAGCAGAGCTCTGTTATGCAAATTATGTGGCAAGTGAGGGCCAAAGGGAGCTGAGAACTGGATGGTTCATTTCATACCCTCAAGAGTGATGAGCCAGAGGGGAAAAGCCTGACTGGCTGAACTCAGGGAGGATGGATTTAAGGCGACTTGGGCCTGGAAGGGCAGCTAATGTACCCTGCAAGGAGCGAGTAGGCCGGTGGAAGTCAAGATTTGTGTTTATGAGCTGGCTACTGGTGTGAGGGTTCAGAACACCGCAAGATAGATAGCATGAAGACACCCCCTGGTTATAGGGCAGGTGGTAACAGAACCCTGAGTGGTCTGAGTAATCCCCAGACATCACAGCATGGCTCAGGCATGACCTTTCATTTTGATTAAGGAGGCAGCAATATCAGGCTGTATACATAAAACCCCACTCTCCTGTGGGGATTGTGGTCCAAGCACACAAGGCCTTGGGGGTGTGGAGCTAAAGTTAAGCAGGGGCAGATGGGAGAACCATGAGCTTTAGAGAGGTTGCCTTGGGGAATATCAGCAGCTTGTGGAACGCTTTATGGTATCGGTCAGTCAAAGACACCTTTCCTTCAGCCAGTGGCAGCTCTAGCACAGGGGCAGTGGGGACCCGGCCTTATGCTGAAGAAAGAAAGTCAACTTGAATCAAAGTGAAAAGTAAATCAGTGTATCTACAGGTTATTTCTATTCACTGCTGTCCATTTAACCACTCTGGGCCAATTCATTTCTGCCCCAGCCTTAGGGGCACTGGGAGGCTGCTTGCTGCCGCAGCTTGGGGCAGGCACCAAACAGAGGCTGCTCTAACCTGCATCTCTGTTGCAATGTCCATCCCCCTATGGATGGTTTAAACAGCGCAGAATCACAAGGCCACAGAACTACCTAAGCCACTGCTGCTCCTTTTATAGTGGCTTGGGCCTACACACACACACCCCACATTGGTTTTGGTTCCTGTTCTGAATCAATGACAGCTGAGTGGTACAATATAGGAGTCTGGTTCTGGTTTGAGTCAGTGTAGCTTCCTGTAACAGGGTCGCACTCATCTCTCATGAGTGCTCCTTGGCTAAGTGCATGGGCCTGCTCTCTTTGGAGATCTTCAATGACTCATCCCTTCAGATGGGTCACACACATCACCTGTGTGACAAAGTAAACAACCCCCTTCTGGGATACACATTTAACAGGGCCCATCTCAGTGCCCCCATAGTGTCCCTCAGTCTATTCCCGCTCTTTCCCACAGGCAGCGAATTTGCCCTTACCTGAAGGCTTTATCTCAAGTCCCAGCACAGCTCAGTCTTCACTAAGCTCTCCACAGTGAGCTGTCCATGGACCTGCTGTTCAGTGAGTGAGTTGGCAGCCCAAGAGCTCCCAAGAGGAACTCACTGCTGCTCTGTCCTGTAGCTCCTCTTATATGGGTTCCTGGCCTTTAATTGGCTGCTTCCCCTGCAGCCACTCTAGCCTGCTTGGAGGACTTCTCTATTGCCCTTTTCTGGAGTGCGGTGGGGCAAGGTCACAAGCCTTCAGCGGGGAACTTCGGGGCCTAGTCCACCTCACTGAAAACAATGCAAGAATATGTACCTGAATCTGGTCATGAAAACGGATGCCTATGTATTAAGAATGTGGAGAAATTTTCCTCTGAAGGCACGAGGAAGGTTGTGATTTTTAGGGGCAGATTTTCAAAGCAGAGAGGGCAGTTTCACAAGCCAGTGGAAATTAGGTACTTCATCATTTGTATCTTTGAAGTTCTCCCCCTGTAAACAAAGACCTTGAGATTCAGAATGTTGTGGGAGGAACAGATGGGGATGATTCCTCCCATGGGGCACTGAAATAACAGAAGCATATATATGAAACAACAGGAAGCTGATTTAAGATCAAAGGTGTCAATAACACAAACTGTGGAGACGGACAAATACACAAAGGGGAACCAACTGCCATCCTTCTCTTCTGTGAATAGATTTTCTTCTCCACTGCTTGAAATTTGGGGGTGAGGGAAAATGATCAATAGTGCATTGGAATCAAATAAGATGAGATTTCTGCATTGGAATTTCTGAAGCAAAGATCATAGCATCTATTATCTATAAAACCAAGGCAATGTTGGGTACAGAGGGTCTGCAAAAAACCAAAAACAAAACCCTTGTTTCCCCGTTGGGCAGCATTTCAAAGGATTTAGACCGTGAGAAGAATTTTTACTTTCCATCTATGAACTTGTCAATTCTATAGAAAAATAAAGCTTTCTACTTTTTATTTCCATTGTTAGCCATGGGTATTTCAATTCAGATACAATATGAACTGAGCCAAATCCTCACTTAACAGTTTGACGCAAGCCTAAGTTTTGTTGTTGTTTTTTTTCAGTTTGGGAGAGTTCAGATAAATTGATCACAGCCTTTAGTTTAGATGGTCATGTACATGCCCTCCCCAGGCAAAAGCCCTATCCCCTTGTCCACTCCAGAACCCACCTTCTAAACTGCCACCAGGAGCAGGCACCAATGTTCTACAATGCTGTGAGAAAGAATCTTCCTTTGGAGTTTCCTGATCATGGGAAACAAAACCTGTTGGCCATCACCAGACTGTTCTCCTACCATTTTCAACCCCCATTTGTGTCTTGAGAGCTGCAGAAAAGCTTTGGGAAACTCAGACTCACATGTTTATTTGGATCAAGCCTCTGAATTTGCTGAGGCTTGCTCAGAAATAGAAACCTGCCCTTTGGAATTGACTCCGAGAGGCAAATTTAATGAGGAGCCCTGTCACCTTAAAGGCTAATGGATTTATCTGGGTATATGCTTTTGTGGACAAAGACCTACTTTGTGAAGAGTAGAGAAAAAACCTGTAACGTTTGTAAAGCTGGCAGTGCTGAAACTGCAAGAGAACAAAGTACATGGGTGTTGCATTGTGCTGAAGCCTACTGAGCCTTATTTGGGAGGGCAGGCAGGCCCCAAGAAGTGGGGCTGGTCATGTGCCCCATTACAACCCCCAAAACCTTTGTGCAGTCCTGACTAAATTACCTGGAGCGCCAGTAACAGCTCTTGGCACATTTTGACCAGGTTTGATAATGCAGTAAAACCACCTCAGTGCATTAGTTTGCATCATAATTGTTCCTTAATCTGGTGATAAAGTACCAGATTGTGGCATTACATCAGAATTTAGCCATGTTTACGGGAGGCAGTGAAGTCTAGTGGTTAGGGCATTTGACGTGGGAGTCAGGGTTCTACTCTTGGCTCATCCATTGACCTGCTACGTGCCCATGGGCAACTCTTGCTCCTCGTGCTTCTGTTCCCCCTCCCAGCTCTTGTCTGTTCAGACTGTGAGCATATCTGATCAGGGACTCTCACTCTGTGTAAATAGTAGAGTTGGGCAGAGAACTCTAAATGTGTTCCATGGAAGACTGGGAAATGTGGTTGTGTTCTGATTTAGAATGAAAATGACCATTGGGATAGTCTCTGCATAATGGAACTGGGATCTGGGAACCATGGGAGATGAAATACTTCAGGCCCCAGACTCCCCCGTTCCCTGCCTGGTTTCCAGGGGTTGAAACTGATGTGTCTCTGTGGAATATTGCAGTGTCAATACACTGAGTGATTTCAACAGCCACAAAATGTTTCAGAAAATACAGAACCTAGTGTGACCAGATGTTATCTCCTACCCTCGTCCTGATTTTTCATCCTTGCTATCTTGTCATCCTAACGACACCCAGCACAATGGTGTTTGGGCCTTTGAGCTTACTGGAATGCAAATAATAATCTACTATATATTTGAGAGAGTTTGTCCATCTGTGAGTGTCTGTCTGTCCATCTGTCTGTTTGTTCAAGAATGCCTCCTAAATGGGAAGAGCTAGGACCACTAAATATGGCATACAGCGTCCTCTTGTCATAAGGTGCAGCAAGTTCAGGGATTGGTTGTGCCAGGAAAATGGGATGTGCTTGGAATGGGATTTTGTTCTCAGGAAACCTTACAGAAAAGAGGCAGAATCACCAGGCAGGAGGTAGGGGCTGGCTGGGGACGCGCTTCCCTTTGTCCGGGACTGCCCCAGCCTCTCACCCCTCAGGCACCCTTTAGAGAAGGTGGGGGACCGAATCTCCCCCCCATCTGATTCAGGCAGGGAACATTGCTTAGTCAGGGAGCAAGGGGAAAGTGCACAGTTTGCTGCATTCCTCACTCTGGCTGGGGAGTGCAGGGGCCAGATGAACCTGGACCTGCCCCAGCTGGGGGACATGCACTCCTGCCCTGGCTGTGCCCATTGGAGCTTCTCACCTGGTCCCAAGCTGCTGTGGTGAGAGAGGGCTGGAGTTGTCCTCTATCCCCAGGCAGCCTGCATCCTTAACTGCTCATCTCCAGCCCTGCCCCAGAGCACTGATTTAAATGAAGCCTGGACATTGTACCTTTATTTTCCAAACAATAAAAATGAATTAAGTTCCCAAGTGAATCTTCTCGTTGGTCATAAACATGCTAAAGACTTGGGCTTTGACTGACTCGTGCAATTGCATTACAGACCTGCCCACACCCCAGTTTGCAGCCAGGCTCCCTGACAAGGCTGCATGTGTAGTGCAGACGGGGCCTGTGAGCAGAAACTGATTACCAGGGAGTGAAGAAGATGGACGGTGTCAATCAATCACCTCCAGGTTTCATCAGTGAATAAATTGGGCAGCATTTGCCCTTTGCTTGGGAAGGACACGAGCCTAATTTAGAGCGACAAAGCCGAGCAATGAAATCAAAGATACCTTTGGAGAACAAACTTGTCTAGCGAGCCATGCTTTTGCTCTCTCATTGAAAATCCGGCGGCTTAGATCCCAAGGGAAGCTTAAGCTGCCTCTCTGGTACTCTCCCTCCCGCCTTTTATATTAATATTTGGCATGTACAAATAAGAGATTGAGGTTTGTCTCGTTTGCCATATTAAGCTTCTCAGAGCCTTAAAGATGGTTTGTGCAGTGTTGTGTAAACAGGGTCATGCTTAGATCTCATAAAGGGGCTGCCCCTTTCCCGGTGGCCCTTAACCCCGGAGAGCTGTAAGTACAATATGTGGATCTCAGAGTGTTATATCAAGGATTGATCCTGCAAAAGGCTGAGCACCTTTAATAACTTACAGGATTTCAAGGCAGCACAGTAGGCTAATGCACTAGTCCCCGCTGCACTTTGATTTGAATCCTAATCAGCTCACAGACAGAAGGGCGAGGTAGCGATCTCACCCTAATGTGCCCTGTGTCGTTATTGTCTCTCTACACATCTGTCACATAATTCATAATCGTTCCGAGGCACCCAGGACTGGAACTGCGGGGGCTGTTGTAGGTTGGGATTGTGGTGCATTGGCAGAGCTGCCTGGGAGAAGACATCGATGACACCCACTTGCACTGGGCATGGTGAGACCATTCACTAGGCTTCGTCTACACTGTGAGATCTTCCAGCAAAAAATATGCTAATGATGGACTCATCTGCATGAGTCGCGATCTCATTAGCATATTTTCTGCCATTTCTTTTTGCACAAGGGGTTTTTGCACAAAAAGAAGCAGTGTGGACAGGGGTTTTTTGGTGCAAAAAGGATTGGGTGCAAAACAGAGTTTTTGCGGAAAAGAACCCCATCCACACTACTTTTTTTGGCACAAAAAACCCTTGCACAAAAAGAAACGGCAGAAAATATGCTAATAAGATCACGACTCACGCAAATGAGTCCCTCATTAGCATATTTTTGCCAGATGATCTTGTTGTGTAGACATAGCCGTAAGAGGCTGCCAGTTTCACAAGCACTAACAGCATTGTTCTAACAACACGTTCACTGCCATGCACACTGTACTGATAAGAAATAAGAAGAGGGGCAAATCATGTAATCTGGCTACGGCCTTGTCTCAAGCACTCGTACAAACAGGAGGTCAGCGATTAACTGCTCTATATATTTCTCGCTTGGTGGCTCATGCCAGTCCCTTAGCTGCAAACATCCGTCCTTGTGTGTGTCCCTAAAAAGAGAGCAGGGTGCAAAATATTCCAACTGCACTTGCACAAGCAGGAAAGGGCAGTGAAAATCAGACCCGTACCAGGAGGGTGAAGGACTCTGTCTGGACTCTGCTGCTGTATCAGCTGGAAATTTTCTCTGTCTCTTTGATAGCCAGCATGATGCTGGAACACAGCTTTGGAAGACATTCCATCCACACTCCTTGTGCTCTCAAAGCGGCTTCTTCTGGAAGCCAAGAATAAGCTGGACATAATTACAGCAATTATTAAAGGGAAATAATATGATGGCACTCTATGAGCACGATAAGAATATGATGATGATCTGCAAAGCGTCAATGCTTGTACAGTGGCATCCTATAAATTATATCAGATGGAGTTGGTGGCAGGCAGTCAGATTGCTGAAAAAACGACTATTATTCTCCCATGAAAATGGGGTCTCTCAAAGCAGACACTGAAATCTATTGTTTTACAGCTGTGTTACTCTTTGTCCTTAGACACTGATCATTCTCATGAAAATGTTTCCGCATATAATAAGGTATGAAAATGGAAGGGATGAAATTCCTGCCACTCACAAGCCAACGTGCTCAGAAAAAATGTTAATCATTACTTTAAAAGACAACATTCCTGGATATTCTGGACTCTGATTGGTTTAACCACGTGTCATGTGAGTGTTCTGAGTCAATGGTTTTCAAGGTTTTTTTTCCTTCACAGACCCCTAAAACACTCAAATGGAGGGGCAGACCCCTGGGAAACCTCATAGTCTGCAAACCCCCTGGGGTCTGTGGGGCAAAGGTGGAAAACCACAATTCTAAGCCAGTGAGTCAGACCGCAACAGGCTACTGATTTTTGCTCAAGCCTGCATCACCCTTCCTTAATTATTTCTCACCATAATCTGCTCACCCCTCCCACATGGGGTCAATTCTGCTTGGGGGTCAGGTACACCTGTCCCCTTTCTGGGAACTCAGGGACCAGTTCTCTTTGGGGTTGTGCTGCATGGCGAGCTACAGGCTGGGCAAGTCAGGGCAGGCTGAGAATGGAGCTGGAAGGACTCGCATGATCCCTTCCTTCCATACCCACACCCACACATCAGGGATTGCCATGAACATGCTCCATGACCTTGACTGCAGGGAAACACCCCTGTTTTTGGACAGACACAGCTAGGGGAGGCATCAGTCATGTGAGTGCATTTGCACTGCCCTGTCAGGGAGCACCGGGGCTCCTACCTCCTGGGATTCACAGGATTCGGGGCTGGCGTCCAGCTCGTTCTGTGGGAGCAGGGGCAGCCCCACTCCAGCCCTTAAAGAATGATGGGGGGATGGGCCACCAGGGAATCCACCCAGAGGTCTTCTGCTCCTCCCAGATCTCCTCCCCTGGGTATTTCCACTGGCCAAGGTGACCTGGCTCTGGGTCAGAGAACTGGCCCTGCAGTCAACAACATTCATTCTGTGGGACAATTGAGTAAGACAATTAGGCTGTGAAGTATCAGAGGGGTAGCCGTGTTAGTCTGAATCTGCAAAAGTGGCGAGGAGTCCTGTGGCACCTTATAGACTAATAGATTTATTGGAGCATACGCTTTCGTGGGCAAAGACCCACTTCGTCACATGCATGTAGTGGAAATTTCCAGAGGCAGGTATAAATATGCAGGCCAGAATCAGGCTAGAGATGACAAGATGGATCCAATCAGGGAGGATGAGGCCCACTTCTAGTAGCTGATCTGGAGGTGTGAATACCAAGAGAGGAGAAGCTGCTTTTGTAGTTAGCGAGCCATTCACAGTCTTTGTTTAATCCTGAGTTGATTGAGTCAAACTTGAAGATGAACTGTAGCTCAGCAGTTTCTCTTTGAAGTCTGGTCCTGAAGTTTTTTTGCTGCAGGATGGCTACCTTTAGATCTGTAATAGTGTGTCCAGGGAGATTGAAGTGTTCCCCTACAGGTTTTTGTATATTGCCATTCCTAATATCTGATTTGTGTCTTAATTAGGCTGTGGGCTTCATGCTGGCACTCCCCCGTCCACTGGGCACAGATTCCCAGTTGCTCTGGAGCAATAGAAATAAAGCAGAGTCCTTTCTCCTCAGCTATTTTTATGTTTCTTCAAAAGCCTCGTCTGCTGGAAGCCTGTCACCCTGGGACTACAGTTGATTCGACTGGAAATTTCCTTCAAGAGCCACTCAGGCCGCATGGCCAAACTGAGAGAAATTTTGGACTGGATTCTCAGCTGGTGCAACTCAATGTCACTCTAGTGAGGGCAACAGTCCTCTTCGGATTGACGCCACATGAGGAGTGGCACCCACGCTGCCTAGACACCACCCTGCCCTCTACAGTCCACTCACCTTACGTCTCGGCACATTTGCATTGAATGTGGCATGTTTTCCCTGAAGGGCTGATTTTGTTTGCCATTGTTTTTTCCTCACCGGACGTCAGAATCCTCTGCTGGGGACACAGCAATCAGCTGCCGTGGAAGAGAAATCGTCTTTGTCTGTAAAGAAGGAAGGGAGGAAAAGACAGAAAACCGTCTCTTTACGAGAACTCAAGGGGAATGTTTTGCCAACTTCCCTGGGAGGCGTTGGCTGCTCTTGTCCCTTGCATGAAACCCAGGTAAACAGACTTTGCAAGGAGGGGGAGGGGGATTAGCAAAGGAATATTATTGCTTATGGAACTCCATAGATATGCACAGTGCTTAAAAACCGGACACAGATGGAGGCCTTGCCCTGGAGAGCTCGCAATGCAGGCTGAGATGAGAGCGGGAAATGACAGGGAGCATGTAAGGGAAGACACTCAGATTGTGCAGTCCCTTGAGTGGGGAGTGCCTGTGTCTTGAGGCTGCTTCAGGGGCCTGTGAGCATGTGTTTTGTTACCACAGGCAATAACTTGAGTGTGGGGGGGTAGGCACCCGACTCCCCTAAGCTTTCAGTGGGAGGAAGGAGCTGCTGACTTTGGTGGCTTTGAAAACCATAAGAATGGCTATACTGGGTCAGACCAAAGGTCCATCCAGCCCAGTATCCTGTTGGCCGACAGTGACCAATACCAGATGCCCCAGAGAGAGGGAACACAACAGGTAATCCTCATGTGATCCCACCCCTGTCAACCATTTCCAGACAAACAGAGGCTAGGGACACCATTCCGACCCAGCCTGGTTAATAGCCATTGATGGACCTAACCTTCATGAATTTATCTATCTGTTTTTTGAACCCAGTTAAAGTTCTGGTCTTCACAACATCCTCTGTCAAGGAGTTCCACAGGTTGACATTGTGCTGCGTGAAGAAAAACTGAAAAGCCACCCCAGGGTTGAAAAGCTGCCTTGAAGAAGGAGGTTTCAAGAAGAGAGTAGAAGAAGAAACCTGAGTCGGAGCATTTTGGGTTCTAAGCACAGTGGGCTGCAGGACACGGGAACATGCCTCTGAGAAAGATGGAGCAGCTTGGCCCAAGGGAGTGTCCCCTGCCAGCACTGTGAATCAGAACAGCAGCTCTTGCGTTTTGTTTGGTGTCTTCTGCCCCTCAGTAACTACTGCGACAGTGATCATTGATTTAAGAGTTCTTTGTAGAGCACTGATGAGCAGAACTGAATGTGGGACCTCTGGGGCTTTGTGCATGAGCCTTTACTGCATGAGCTAAAATCCAATTGCTTTTCAGCTGGCTGTAGAGCAGCCTCATTAGTCTTTGTAGGTCAGGGATGGGCAACCGTGACTAGTGAGTAGGTTGAATGAGTGGCCCCCCTTTACCTAAGTGGGCTGCAGTAGCCCGCAGCCCACCTGCAGCCCTCCATCTGTCCTCTCCCCTATGTGCCTCTCATGCATCGGGGAACATTGACCTGCTCCTCCCCTTCCCTCCCAGCACTTTCTGAGCACACAAATCACCTGATTCATGCTCTGTCCCCACTCTCTCCCCCCCCCCGCACCCTCCCCCCCCCCCCGAGCTGGAATTCCATGAACAGCTGATTCACAGTGTTCCAGCTCTGGGAGGGAGGCAGAGGAGAGGGGACGGAGCATGAATCAGACAATGGGAGGGAGGGGAAGATGTAGGAAGTGCAGGGGCTCTGGTGCCCTAGTGCGTGAGGTGCGTGGGGCAGGGAGGCAGCTAGGGAGTCCACAGGCACCGGTGCTCCACCTGTAGCCTGCGGGCCGCGGGTTGCCCACCACGGCTGTAAGTGGTCTCAGTGCCACTAGATGGGACCGTACATCACACCCAGCGGGTGTGTGGATTCCATTGACATGACCCTCTCCCAGAGGAATGCTGTGCCAAAGGAGAGCACCACTGATTGCAGGGCAGAAATGGAGTGACCAGTGGTCCGTATAACTAGACTTCATCTTCAGCATAGAGCCAGGTGGGCTAAAGGAGGTTGCCGAAGGAGACGTGTGAAGGGAACTTTGCCTCTCCTAACCTTGCTCCAGGTATGATGAAGGGCATGGAGCAGGGCGCAAAGGCAGGAGAGAGCAAGAGAGGCACAGGGAGTGTCTCTGTGAGAGGGTGTTTGGCAGAGACTGAGGGCGGAGAGCCATAGATTCCAAAGGCAGGAAGGACCACGGTGAGCCGCTGTTCTGATCTCCATCACACGGACCATCAAGTTGCCCCCCAATAATTCTGAGAGCAAATCCTTTAGAAAAAACACCCAGTCTTGACTTTAAAATGGTCAGTGATGGAGAATCCATCACATAGGCATGAGAAGTAGCGGTGTGGGGTTGTAGCACCCCCTGGTTTCAGACATCTCAGTCCCTTGCCCCTGCCCCCTGGGGTCCTGACTGCCAGCCTTGTGCCCCTGCTGTCTGAGGTGCTGGCCACTGGGCCCCAGGGTCCTGTTCAGGGGCTCCGCTGCCTCATATTTGCTCTCCATGTAGATACTAGATGACAGCGGAGGGCTGAAGACGTGAATGTAGACCAGATCAAAAATTGTCATCAAAACTTTCTTTGAAAACTCCAGGTTGTACCTCCCTTAACCAGGACTCCCTGGTCCAGCAACATCCATGGTCTGGCATGGACCACAGGTGTTCCTGGACCACAGCCCAGGAACAGGGAGTTCTGGTGGCAAGGCAAGAGTGTGGTAGGGGGCACTGGCAGCCCAGTGTGTGTGTTAGGAAAGGGGAGAGGGGACGGGAGGCACAGTGGGGAGAGCTCCGGCCCCAAAGGAGCCAGGGAGCTCTGTCCCCAGCCATGGAGCTCCAGTCATGGAGCCAGGTGGCTGCTGAGCTCTGCCCTGGCTGCACGGCTCTGGCCATGGTGCTCTGCCCCGGCAGCAGTGGGTCTGGCAGCATCTACAGAGTCCCGGGGGCCTGGGGTAGCAGCAGGGGCAGGTTGGAGCCCTAAACCCGTAGTAGCACAGGCCTGGAGGAAAGGGACCTTCCCTGGTCCAGCAAATCCCCTCATTTGGGACCAGTCAGGTCCCAAGGGTTCCGGACCAATGAGGCCCAACCTGTAATAAAGACATTTTTAACCAAAATGAAACATTTCCAAAACATTTTCTCTTATGACTGATACTGTCTACGGTTTCACTGGAAAGCCAGAAACCAGACCCCAGGAAGTTTGAGATGGTTTGGGATTTGTTTGTTTTTTTTCATTTTCTGTGGGAAAAAAATATTTTCAGATGAAGTTTTCATTTTCCAGTTTCATTTTCAGTAAATTGTTGAGGGTTTTTAATTTCTGAAAACTCAACATTTTTGCCGACTGCCAGTTTTTAAAATCAGAAAGCATTTTGGAGAAACTGAACATTTTTCACTTTTGGTTTCTGTGATCTGATCACAGCCTGATATATTTTAATGGGGAATTTAAATAAAAATACCTTTTTCCTCCCAAAAAATTCCTGTTGTTGCCCTTTTCCAACCAGCTTTGTCTGAATGTGTAATATTGATTTGGAAGATGAATAGTTCAGGAAAGGGGATGGAGCTCGTACTGATGGGAGACGAAAATGATATTGGCAGACCCAGTGGCATTCGGGCTGGAATGAAGAAACGGAGGGCGGGAAGGGAGAGTTGTTAGTCGGAGAGGTAAGAGATAACTGGGGTAACATCTAGCATTGTGGCAGCTGGCTGCTGAAGAAGGGACACATTTCAGAAACATTGCATAGGAGAAACAGGGAAAGATGAGCCCCTAGGCGTGAAAGAAGGAGGACAGCAAGGGCACCAAAGGTTAAAGGTGGATGAGCAATCACTTACAGCAAGGAATCCAGTTGCACTAGATAATTACGCACATGCCTTAGCTTCACTGTCAATGTCACAAGGCCAAATGCCAATGTTCTCCAATCTTCGTGAGAAATTCAGGTAGTCACAATACTTGGACTTGTTAAGATTCCACCCCCTCCTTCCCCATCATAGATACTTTTTTTGAAGGTTAAGCAATGAGAATAAATCAGATCTCAGGCTTTGGAGTGTAAAATGATCACCTACAAGAAGCAGGAAATATGATTTCCCCCCCACCAATGCAGCATTGCACAATTTAAGTGCTAATATTTGGCCAGTATAGAGTGGGGGCAGGATACCAGACTAATTTAGACCAGCTCAATGGTCTAATGAAATATGGCAAATCCCACATTCTTATAACAGGTTGTGCCCATGCAAAGAGCAGGCATGCTCCGAGTAGATGCATTGCATATTTGAAATTAATGAGCCCTACAAATTAAACACAAGGTTTCTAGGTGGTAATTAGAAATAAACCTTTCTCTGGGTATGGGTTTGAGAGCTCTCAACCTGTTGATTTACTAGATTTTACCTAGAAATTCCTTCATATTTTCCCCTAGCATCTAGGGGTATTATTATGGTTCGGCTGCTTGAATATCACCTGTGCCATCCAGATCACAGCTCAAGTCTGAGACTATTCCAAATCTAGGCGGAAATGCTGTTGCACATACATTCATCAAGGTTCTTAACCCCAAACATCTTAGGAGTCAGTTCAGCTGGCCATACATTTGTAATGCCACGATATTCTAGATGATGGTCTAAATTCTTGTCAAACAAATTAAGATACTGTATTATGAATGTCAGTGTCACATCCTTGGATTAGATGAGCATCCAGCCCTAGACTGGATCTTTCCCATTCTTCAGTTGAAAAAAAAAGCCAGCATTTTAAAGATGCATAGTTTTCCCCAGGCATGCTGAGTTTCTTGCACGTGTACCAGTGAAAAACGTTATCTTCCAAATCAAAGAGGAGCTCACGGAAATTGTGTTATGACCCAATGATGCAGAAAGGAATTGAGATTGAACAAGGTCACTTCAGGGGGCAGAAATCTTTGTAAAATATACTCTCGCCAGTGTTCCCTATGAGCTGAACGCATGGGTGGCCACCCAGGAGAGAATCAAATGCCACCCAACTAATTAGGAGTATGCCCCCAGCTCCCACAGCTGGCAGCATGTGTTTCTACTGGTGGTGCACATTGGCATGTGCCTTGGTGCACTTAACAACATTTATTCCTCACAGGAATGGAAAAAATTACAGGGAACATTGACTCCCTCCCCCACAATGTAGAAAAACATGGCTTTTGGGGGAAAGAAGAAGGAAAGGGGGACAAACCCTTCACGCATAAAACACGAAAAGATTTACCCAGTGTTACCTGGGTCCTTAACTCAATTAATTTTCATTTGGTGGGGGAGGGGATAAAATGAAAGTATACACGATTCATTGCTCTGGGGAGGGGCAGGGAATGGGAGGTTCAGGATGCAGGCTGCCCCAGGAAGAGAGAACAGCCCCAGCCCTCTCTTCCCACAGCAGCGTGGGGCTAGGTGAGAAGCACCTCTCCATGGCTGTTGCTGTTCCAGCAAGCACAACTGGGGGAGGGGTGCATGTGTCCCTTGGCTGGGACAGGTCCAGGCTCATCTACCCCCTGCACTCCCCAGCCAGAGTGAGGAATGCAGCAAATGGTGCACTTTCCCCTCACTCCCTGGTGAAGGGGAACAGCCAGCACTGTTTCCATATAACCCGGGTTGAGAGGAGCTCCAGCTCCCCTAAAGGGCACTGGTGGGGAGTGGGACTCTCGGGGCTAAGACAGAGGCATTTCTGTCTCTTTTCTGTATTTTTTTTGAGAAGCAATCCCATTCCAGGCACATCCCATTGTCCTGGCCCAATCAAACCCTGACTTTGCTTTAAGTTATGATAAGAGGAAGCTGCCTACTGAATTTGGTGGTCCTAGCTCTTACCGTTTAGGAGGAGTTCTTGAACAAGTAGACAGACAGACAGAATCACTGAGGCTGTGTCTAGACTACAACTTTCTGTCAACAGACACATGTAGATTAGGCAAGTTGAAATTGCTAATGAAGCGGGGATTTAAATATCGGGATTTAATGAAACGGAGCTTTTTCAAAAAAAACCGGCAGCCTAGATGTGGATCTTTCAAAAAATAAACCCTTTTCCAAAAGATCCTGTAAACCTCAGACTGCAGTTTTTTTGAAAAAAACTCCATTTCGAAAAAAGCGGTGGCCATGTTTATGCTAATGAAGCACGGGATATTTAAATCCCCACTTCATTAGCAATTTCAACATGCTTGATTTGCATCCCTCTGTCGACAGAGGGATGCAGTCTAGCCGTAACCAGAAAGACAAACTCTAGCAAATATCTAGTAGATGATGAGCTGTGTTTAATCTCTGCAAGAAGGAAATACATTTTTAATCAAAATTATTAATAGGGTTAATCCAAAGGCTATACTTGCCAACCTGCTCCACAGCTAACCAGCATGGTATGTGACACATTGGAGATGGGTGGAATATTTCTAGAGTAGTTTGAATCAGCTTGAAACAGAAAAGGCCTGTAGCCAAGGAGACTGTATCACTTGTGGACAAGATTTTCAAAAGTGGCTAGTGTTTTTGGCTGCTTCATGTTCTGAGTGTCCAAAAAAAAAAGTGAATATAGAAGACTTATTTACTCCTTCTTATAACACAAGAACTAGGGGTCACCCAATGAAATTAATAGGTAGTAGGTTTAAAACAAACAAAAGAAAGTATTTCTTCACACAATGCACAGTCAACTTGTGGAACTCCTTGCTAGAGGATGTTGTGAAGTCCAAGACTATAACAGTCCAAGAATAAAAGGGTTCAAAAAAGAACTAGATACATTCATGAAGGATAGGTCCATCAATGACTATTAGCCAGGATGGTAGGAATGGTGTCTGTTTGTCAGAAGCTATGGGATGGATCACTTGATGAGTCCCTGTTCTGTTCATTCCTTCTGGGGCACCTGGCATTGGCCATTGCCGAAACACAAGATACTGGGCTAGATAGACCTTTGGTCTGACCCAGTATGGTCGTTCGTATGTTCGTATGTTCTTAAGTAATACAAATAAATACATCTTACTAAATGTTTTAGAAATGTCTGTCTGTGTTCTCTCTCCCTGGGGCAAGGAGGACATATTTTGGACTTGTATTCCTTGCCAAATTTGGTATTCAGCTTCCTCTTATCAGAAGTTAGAGCAAGGTCAGGGGCTGGCTGTGCCAAGGCAGCGGGATGTGCCTGGAATTTGCTTGTTTCTCATAAAATGGAAAGGGTGTGGTCTGGTAAGAGGGAGTTTTACTGTGAAATGACCACAGGGGGCCCAGACATGGGGACCAGGATAGCTATAACCCCATTGGGCCAGCAGGGGGCAGGTGTAGCGAAAGGGACAGCTATCTACTATATATTTCAGAGAGTTTGTGTGTGTGTCTGTCTGTCCCCCAGCTGAGGGACATGCACCCCTCCCTCAGCTGTGCCTGATGCAGCTACAAGGGCCATGGAGAGGTGCTTCTCATGTGGCCTCCAGCTGCTTCAGTGAGAGAGGGCTGGGGTTGCCCTCTCTCCCAGAACAGCCTGCATCCTGAACCCCTCCTCCCCAGCCTCATCCCAGAACAACGATTTAAATGGAAAAAAAATCCCAACACTTCTTTGAATTAAGGATCTGAGCAACACTGGGTAAATCTTCTAGTAATAATATTCATATTCATATTCATAGACCACCACCAACTTAAATGGCCTGATTATGCACAACTTCTGAAAATCTGGCCTCTTTTGAAAATCTTGGCCTACACCTGTAGGCTATGTCTACGCTCGTGGCTTCTTGCGCCAGAAATATGCAAATGAGGCTAAGCGTGGAATATCACCGAGCCTCATTTGCATACCTAATGAGCCGCCATTTTTGCAAAAGAGGCTCTTGCGCCAGAAGGAGCTGTCTACACTGCCCCTTCTTGCGCAACAAAAACCCTCTTGCGCAATGCCGTTACGCCAATAATTTTCAGGAATAATTTTCAGGTCTTCTTGCACCCAGTGCTGGAGGGTGTGGTGCAGGACTCGCAGTGCCCCCAGGTGCTGCTGTTGGTACCCCTCCATAGCACGGGTGGGCCTGCGGGGCCCTCTGGTGCGGGAGCATGTCCTGGGTGGTGTGGTGCACCCTGTACGTGCAGCTGGTGCGGCTGTGGAGAAACAAGAGAGGTAGTCAGTTATCCCTGGGGACACAGTGTGTGAAGCCCAGCCCCCCTCTGCAAGGTGAGGATGACCGTGTCCTGCGCCGTCAGAGCCGATGTGGTTGCGCAGAGGCCATGTTCGGAATGTCCGGCTATCCCTGGGAGTGGGAGCTGCCCCGAGGCCACACCCATGCCCCTGTGCTGTATATAGTGGGGGTGGGGTGGGGGGAGATGTCCCCTGCCTCTGTGTAGAGTGGCCTTGTGGAGGGAAGGCATCCTGCTGTGTCCCACCCCAGAGTCAGGAGAATGTCATGCCTCTTCACATAAGCATGTGGCTAACAGGGCAAGGCCCCTATGTGGCAGCCAGCTGGGGCCACATGCCCGCGGTGGCATGGCACATGCTTGCACATGCCCAGGTTGCTGCGTGATCCGTGGACAACAAGGCCCACATGCACAGTCCCTGGTTTCTGTCCCCCCCTCCACATAAGGGGACAGTGATGGCATTCACCTGTTGTTGCCTCCCTGGCCTCAGATGACACCGGCCACAGGTCCACTGGGATGGCTCGGGGGTCCTGGATGCTCAGCACGCTCTGTCTGGTCTGCTGTGGCTCCTGGCTCTCCTCCTCCTCCTCGATGCCCTGGTCAGGGCCCTCTGTCCCAGTGTTGATGACCACCTGGGGGGCACAGACTGTCCCACTCCCCAGCATGCGGTCCAGGGCGATGAAATAGGGACAGCTTGGTGTGTGTGCCCCTGGTTGGGAGCTGCCCTCTGTGGCCCTGGCATATGCCTGCCGAAGCTCTTTTATTTTCATCCGCACCTGCTCCTGGGTGTGGCTGTGGCCTTTGCTGGCCATGCCGGCAGCTATCCTGCCATAGTCGGCCGCATTCCTCCATCTAGTGCGGAAATCATGGACGTTGGAGGATTCCTCCCAAACCTCAATGAGGTCCATGATCTCCGCACTGGACCAGGAAGGCGCTCGCCTTTTCTGGCCCCTGGCAGGCTCCTGGGAGCTGGCAGACTGCTCCTGGGGAGTAGTGGAGGGCTGGCTGCTGGTGGCTTGCTGGCTCATATTGGGGCCACTGGATCAAGGGCAGGACAGACTGTTTGTTGGGCTCACAGGCTTGGAGCTGGCACAGGCACTGCTGCCAGACTCTACCCCTTTAAGGGCTCCGGGAAGGTGGGGAGGGAGTGGAGTTTTCTTGGTTGAGGCCAGAGTGGCCAGCAGGGCACTCTGGGAAGGGCTGGAGCCCTCTATTTCGAAATACGCATCTACACAGTGCTTATTTCGAAATAGCAATTTTGAAATTGGCATTATTCCTCATGGAATGAGGTTTACCAATTTCGAAATAAGTCCTCCGCTATTTCGAATTAATTTCAAAATAGCGGTTGGCTTGTGTAGACGCTAGCGAAGTTATTTCGAAATAACTTTGCCATGTAGACATGAGCCTGTATATTGTCTGAATACTGGAGATTCTGAATCCTGAGATCCTGCAGATGTCAGTATTATAGCCACGGGTTCACTTTTGCTTGCAAGGGCCACTCAGTGAACATAGTCCCAAAGGAGACATGGGGAAGTCATTGCTGCTTCGTAGTCTACTGGCTGCATTTCCACTAAGACAGGCACCAGCTGGCTGAGAGCACAAGTCACAGAGAATTCTTGGCTCCATCAGGGCCTGATCCTGTGGGGTCTTGTCACTTCTCTTTCCATTGCTGCCAATGGGGAAAACTGGTGCTTAGTGCTTTGATTGTAGCCCACACACCAGCTGGGTGTGATGCACTGTTCTATCTCCCGGCACTGAGCACTTACATCTACACGGCAAGATATCTTCCGGAATAGCTTATTTCGAAATAGAGCATCTACACTACAGGGAAGCCTCAAAATTAGTCCGAGGCCGGCTCCCCTAATGTGGATGCGCTATCTCGATTTAGAGCCCAGGAGGCACTGGGAGAAATAACTTTAGAATGGCCCTGGTGAGGGGCTATTTTGAAGTGGAGCGTCCACACACCCTCTTCCGAAAGAGCTTTTTTGGAAGAGGTGTTATTCCTCGTGGAATGAGGTTTACCGACATCGGAAAAAGCCCTCCATTATTTTGATTTTCTTTCTAAATAACGCAATTGCTATGTGGACGCTAGTATTGTTTTTCCGGAATAACGGCCAAGTGTAGACGCAAAGTGTCTACCCTACAGCCTTAGCAAATAGGCACCTGGCTTGTAGCTCATGCAATAGAGATCCCAGGTTCAATTCTGCCTGTAGACGACCAGGGTCTGTGGGTGTTACAATAGCACTAGACTTTTATGTGTAGCAAGCTTGAATCTTTGGCCAGGTTCTTTGAAGATTAGCTTGATCCTGCATAAGTACCAATAAGTAATGTACGTAGCTGTGTTTGAACATTCTGCTCTGTAATTTCCTCTCACTTCTTTCTTTGCATGTATTATTGCCAGAGGATTTAGACCCCTTCTGAAGAAGCACATCATGTTCAGATGCCACAGTAATGGGCATAGTATGAAACAGAAGAGCAGAGAAGTTTGGCAAGGCACATTGATTGGACTCATGCTTTTATAATAGATATCGTATCTGGGGTTGCGCTAACCATACCTGTGGCTGGTCACATCATCCACTGCTATAAAAGACCTGGGCATAAATTTTGTTATGTATTTCATAAAAAGGCACGTGAGATGCTTTGGGAGAAAGGCAACTATATACATAAAATACAGATATATTGTTAGAACGGACTTTGATTAACTCGACAGCGTGGGAGTAATTAGTTATGCCTGAAAATAGAATCCATTTCCTATATTTGTGGAAGTCATCATGATAACATCATTGCAGGGACAAGCTGTATGGAGAAACATAAAGGATTCAGCTCTGTACTCTGGTGTGCACCACTGGACTCCTTAGAAGTAGTGAGTTGATTTAGGGCCAGGTGGCAACTCCTTTACTCACAGCAAAATAATTAATTACTCCGAAAGTAGCACCAGGACTTCACAGGACTGCATGTGACATAAGGTTGTAATCAAGTGAGCCCCTTACTCACAAACTTGATTAGAAAGTTGTCTGGGGGATGTGTCTTTTTAAAGGAAATGTATGTACTGCACCTAAGGCAACAGGCCCCTTATCCTTTAATGGGTTTCCCGAATAGTAGTATTATTACTACTAATAATAATATTAATAATTGTATTATTAATAATTAATCATTTAATAAATGCAAGGAATACAAGTCCCAGCTAAAAGTGCCCACCAACACTATTCCCCATTGTTTTCAAAATAAATCTAATGTAAAGAACTGCTGTTGATGAGGGAATTTTATGGGGTAATAAATAATAATTAACTGGGGAGCTGGGCCTGCACCATTTAGATCTGTATTAGGGCTCAGGCGCCAAAGATTTCCTTGAACCAAATTTCCTCCCAGCCTGGAGCCCTGACCTCTGAGAATCACCCCCCTTTGAGGATGTCAAAGTCTTCCTTTCCTACCGCCTGTTTGCTGGAGGACATGGATTCTCTCCTCCCCCTTCTTTAGGCAGGAGGTGGGCAGGTCCAAGTGGATTTCATATGCAAACATCCCGTACTACCTCCCCCTCTTTTGCGAAGGGCTTTCACTGGCTTCCATGGACCATCAGCAGCGACCAATCTGGGCCAAGAAACGGCAGTAGCCCTGCTGTGAGAACCAAGCAGCACACTAAGCAGGCAAAACAGCCCCTGGCCTCTCGAGAAAGCGGGGCGGGGGGGGGGGGGGATCCAAGGCGGCCGTGCGTTTTAAAACAGAGCTGGCAGCTGCACCTGCAAACCGGCCCTTGCGTACCGGCGTGGCTGTGTCCGAGGAGAGAGACTCACTCCCCGCAGGGCGAGCTGGAAACGGCGAGTGGAAGGAAGCAAACAAACCGACCGCCCCTCCAAGAAACCGGTGCGGGGCTGGGAGGGGAGCTCGAGGGAATGACGCTGGAGGAGCCGGAGACGCGGAGCAGAAAAGTTGCTGCGAAGGGAGACTGTGCAGTCTAGGAACTGAGCCCTTGCTCCGCGATGGGCTTTCTAGTGTCAAAGGAAAAC
Source organism: Pelochelys cantorii (assembly GCA_032595735.1). Lineage (NCBI taxonomy): Eukaryota > Metazoa > Chordata > Testudines > Trionychidae > Pelochelys > Pelochelys cantorii. The sequence continues at coordinate 29,826,139 of CM064343.1, read as the reverse complement.
CTCCTCCTCTTTCTCTGCGCGAACGTCCTCCCTGGTAAGTTTCAGAGCCGCTTTCCCTGGGTCAATTCCCCCCTCCCCCGCCGCATCCTAGCTCCGGCTGGAGATTGCCCCATGGCAACAAGGACGCCCCCCCCCCCCAAATCCCTACTTGCTCCTTTCCATCAGATCCCCCTCCCCACACACACACTCGCTGGCTTTGCTTTGTGGGTCCTTTCTGCTGCGTGGCTGGCAAAGGGTTCACCCCCACTGGCCCTGTTCTCCCTGGTTGTGGGCTGCCTCTCTCCCCCCCCCCCCCCCCCCCGTGTGTGTTAAGTGTGTTAATGGCTCTCCCAGCTCAAGCGGAGGGAGGGGGGGGGCAGTGCGGTAGGAGCCCCGCTCACGCCTGGTGGAGGGAAATCCAGGTCAGACAAAACAATCAGGAAGAGCCCCGGAGACGGAGAGGGGGGCCCCCGGGGAGCCGGACGCGGCAGCGGAGCCCCAAGCCGCCCCCCCCCTCCAATCCCTCCCCCTGCCTCCTTCCCCTTGGGGCACATTCCGCGCAGAGCGGAGGCCTTTCTGGGGACCTTCCCGGACCATGCGGGGCTTCGATTGTGAACCCCCCGAGTGAGCGGGGCAAGGCGAGCGCCTGGCTCTGCGGCCGCCAACTTTTCGGGAGAGGGGCTCTGCTCCCGAGCTCGCTCCCGTCCCGGAGCCTTTGTCTCTCCAGAGGCACCAATGGAGCCAAGAGTGATTCCCCCCCCCCCCGCCCCCCACTTCCTGGAGCAGGACATCTCGCTGTGCTCAGCGGGGGGCGGAGGGGTGATGGGGTTAATCTCTAGTGCCGCCGAGTCAGACTTGCGCTCTCGCACACGCACCCCTGATCTGATGTCCTGATCCTACCCTCCACCCCCGAAAAACCTCTTTTTGCCCCGTCCCGAGCCCGTGGCCCTTCCTCCAGGCTGCCACTGTTCTCCCAGCTGTTCCAAAGCAGCGGCAACAACTGAACTGGAGAATGGCCCAGGCAGCGTAGTTCAAATGGCTTTTTAACAACCATCCCCTCCTCTCTCTCCAAGAGCCTTGCTAACGAGCCATGTCAGGGTACTTGCCGGAAGGTGCAGGCCACTCCCAGTGTGGTGTCACTGGTATGTCATGCCCACCTGTATGCATCCCTCTTCTACCTGGCTGCATTTCTAATGTGCCCATCACCTTAGTGCAGGGGTGGGGAACCTAAGGCCCCCGGCCGGATGCAGCCCATGGCTTGTCTGGATCTTGCCCCTGGGACTCAGGGGTTCCCCCTCCTCCAGCCCCTGCTGCACCCCTGGGGGCTGGAGCACACAAAATCTATAAGCCTGCCCCCCCCCCCCCTTGGTAGGCAACTTGCAGAGATTTCCCTACACCACCCCATACATATTCAGCGTATACCCCCTCTGAATCCCCCCCCCCGCCCCAGTTTTGTGAACTATCGTGCCATACAGCTCACTTTCACCCTCATGGTCTCACCCCTCATCAGCCCTCACACACACACCCTGTAAATTCAAACACACACCCCTAATTTCAATTCCTGGGGAGGCTACTGTGTGCAAGAGGAATGTAGAAAGTGTCTTTCTGCTCCTCAGTCCACATCAGTGAGGGTTTTGTTTTTGGTTTTGCTTCTCACTTGTGTGCACCCCCTGACTGATTTTTCTGTGGGTCCGCAGCCCCTGACCCAACAAAGGTTCCCCAACCGCGCCTTAGTGTCTAGGTGCTGTGCATCTAAATAAGACTTGCATCATAGTCTGTCAACAGACAGAAGGGCTGGACCATATTCAGGGAGAGAGAAAGATGAAGCCCTCCCCACCCTCCCATCAAATGTCTCTGCTGGGGTCTTCATGTCTTGCCTTTTCCCTGCAGTGTGCAGCCATGTGGAAACCCGAGCTCACGCAGAGGAGAGACTCCTGAGGAAACTCTTCTCTGGCTATAACAAGTGGTCCCGGCCAGTAGCCAACATTTCGGACGTGGTCCTCGTCCGTTTCGGATTGTCCATCGCACAGCTCATTGATGTTGTAAGTGAAACTGACTGTGCCTAGAAGCAGGGCAAATTCTGGAAGTCCTGGCTGAGGGGTGATTCCAGAGGCAAGCCAGTGTGTGTGACTATCGTCTTATTTCACAATCAGAACGTGAGAGTTTTATTGATGCTGGGGAACTGTTACCCAGATGAACAGTTCTATTGAAACCAGTGAAACGACTGGTGCAGCTAACTGCTTAGCAAGGCATGCACAGTCTGGTAGTCTTGTAAATAGTGTGTATTATTTATTTATGATCGTAAAAAATGTGATACTCTTTCTGAAACCAAGGGAATGACCATGATATAAACTGCATACATCTATTAAGTTCAAGTGGAGTTTTGAAGGAATGAATTTTGGCTTAATAAGAAACAAGCAATGTCTTTGAAATTTGATCTGTAATTAGTATTCATAATATATAATCCTCCTAAATAAGAGTTCACACATCTATTACTTATCTTGTCCAAGGATCTCAAAGTTCTTTCTTCGCATGGAAGACCCTTTGGCTGCTTTGAGGCATAGTGGTGGAGAGAAAATGTTCCTGCATGTTTGCTTGAAGGGAATCAACATATGTGAAATATAGATGCCATATAAAATGGATTGATTTTTATTATGAGTCAGGCACATGCCTTGGCATGGTATTTAAGGGATATGATTTATGGCAATTGGAACTCAATTTTCAAACAAGAAAACAGGTGCATTATCATACACCCACACAAATTATCATTTTACTCTTCTAGAATGATTGTAGGCACAAGAACCAATCTGCACATGGAACTCAGATAACTAATTTTGCATGCCAGTGTGTGTGTCTGTGCATGTTCACAGTAGGGATGTTACAATGCATTTAAGTAACTGTGTAATCGTGATGAAAAATTCATCAGTTACATGGTTACATGCAGGGCAGCAGTTGGCTCCTGCCTGTCTCCCCACCCATGTTGCTTCCTCTGATACAGAGGCAGCAGCACAAGAGTTTGGGGGGAGCTGGCTCCCTGCAAGTACCAGGAGCCTGCGTGTAACTGTGAATGTTAACTGATGAGCCCAGGCTCATTGATTATCCGTACACAATTACGCTTTCACATCCCTACTGCACACCTGTTTGAACAGATGACATTACATATTTGGAAACTGTCTGAATTATTTATTTAATAGAAATCTATACGTGCATTGTGTTCTTATGTATGTCACAGAGAGAAGAAAGATAATCCACGATGCTGTAGTGTAGTACACAAGATTTATTGGCATGCAATTGTTATTATGTACAAACAGCAAAGTCATAAATGAAGTTTGCAGGTCATTCCAGATGAGTGCTTATTAACCTATTAACCTTTTATACCATACCACACCAGCATGTACTCTGTATGCCACCTATGTAACTGAAATACTGTTTTGGATGTGGATTACAGAGACAGAAATCTTGATGCTAATGTTCATCTTCCTCCTTTTGAAAAGCTAGGCTACCCATAGCCCAGGGTCAGCCATATGTGACGCCGATAAGAATTCCAGCCAATACAATTTACAGAACTCTTGGAAACCCCTGTAATAGTTTTTCCACCCATAATGTTATTGTGACCACTGTGGTTCTTCCAGTGGTAGCAGAGAGTGCTCAGTTCTATTGGGAAGAACAAAAAGTCCCTTTTCCAGTGGTAGGCAGGTCATGAGATGCCAGGTCTTTAACTTGTCCCTTGTTGAAACTGTCCAGAGTGGGTCTCATGCCATTATAATTTTGAGGAATAAATTCTACCTTGGGGGGTGGGGAGATTAGAAAATGGTTTTGTTGCGGGTGGTTTTAAAAGTAGGGTGGTTCTTTAAAGCTGCATTCATGTTTGGGATGTTAGAAGTAGACTACAGAGTATAGGAGAGAGGATTGTTGATTAGTGATAGAGGCCCATGGTTCCACAGTGTATCACATTTATAGCCATGTTACATGCGGATATCTGATATACGATCTAATACAGGCATTTTAGGAATGAATGGCACTTGTACGTGTGTATCTTGTTTTATATATAAGCCTTTGCTCAAATTACTTCAAAAACATAGTGTGGCATTGGTTGCTATTTTATTATTGTGGTATCAGTGAGGAGCCTTAGTTTAGGACCAGGGCCCCAATGTGCAGGGTGCTGTATACACATAGGCTATGTCTACCTTATGCTGGCTTTGCACAAGAAATATGCAAATGAGGCATGATGATGAATATCGCCGTGCCTCATTTGCATAATTAATGAGTGGCCGCTTTTTGTGCAAGGGGCTTTTGCGCAAGAAGGAGCTGTCTATACAGCTCCTTCTTGCGCAAAACCTCCCTCTTACGCAAGAGCCATTCTTCCTGAAAAAAGCGGCAGAAAGGCTCTTGCGCAAGAGGGGTTTTTTGTGCCAGAAGGAGCTGTGTAGACGGCTCCTTCTTGCGCAAAAGCCCCTTGTGCAAAAATGGCGGCTCATTAGGTATGCAAATGAGGTGCAGTGATATTCACCACGCCTCATTTGCATATCTTCTTGTGCAAGAATGTGAAATGTAGCCATAGCCATAGAATGAAAGGCCTGAGAATCCCAAATCTGTCATTGATGATATTTAGGATCCTGTGAATAACTGATAAGACTGAAGATGGTACATCAACAATTGAGGTGACATAAGAGAGACTTTCTGTAATGCAACTGCCCAGTCATGGATGGTGAGATCAATACTAGTGCTTTGATGTGCTTTTCCTTTCTTACCTAAGACAATACCCTGTAAAAGTCATATTCTGGTGTTTAAAACTGCAGTCAATAGGCAGGGCTGTGAAGCTTCTGATGTTTAGTTTGTTATTCCCCATAACCTTCCATAAGGTTCTGCAAGTTTCTGGATAGCCCTTTCCCTGAGAGAATTCCTTGTATCATGTTTCCAGTTCAGCTTAGGGTCCATTTAATAATTCCCCTTTTTACCGCAGCAGCATTCCTTTAGAAAACTTAGCACCATGATCAGACATGCTGTTAGAAGCGTAGCCTTCCCATTTTCAATAGAACTTGCTTCTCCTCTACATGCATCTCAAAGGCAGAGAGTCACAAAAAAGAAAAAGAAACACAGGAGGGATATTTAAATTCTGATTCATAGTAAGAAAATCCAGAAAACGCAACATCAAATCCGCTGTCTTCACCCTGTTGTGGACAGTTTGGTACTGGACTATGAGATTGAGGAATGGGGTCAAGAACAGACTAGCTAGAATGTATTTACCTTCTATGCCCCTCCCTCTTGGGGAGCATGGAGTGCAGCATATTCCCCTTGAGAAAAGAGACTATGCAGTTAAATTCCACCCTCAGCGTTGTTACTGCTACAACCCCCTCTGCTCCAACTGTGTTGAAAGGTGTGCATGCCTAGGGGACGTGGCCTAATGGAGGGGAAGAGTCAGGAACTAGCCATTCTACCTTTTTCCATTGCAGAGGAACCCATAGGACCGGACTGACCCATGGAGTAAGCCAGCTTGTGTTGTCAGAGTACGTGGTCCCCAGGCATGGAAAGTTCACTAGGTTATACGGGCAAAAAAGTAGCAAAAACTTCCTTTCCACTAGGGGATCAGCATGGGGCTAGTGGTGATTGGGGAAGAAAAGGCCTTTCCACTATCAGAATGACACTGACTCTTTTTTTCACTTCACGTCCTAACCTACTGCCACCTAAACCACCCAACCAATCGACCTACCAACCTTCCTCTTGATTAGTTCTTCTCTTGAAATGCATGGTGTCCATGGGATGTCATTATTGCTGTTGACTCCATGTGCTCAGACCCAAGGGCTATTGATGACAAGGTAAAATACTAAGACAGACAGAGGAAGAAGGAGCCAGGTGACCAGGAACTCTTCAAGGCAGCCTCCATGAGGGAGGTTCCAGCAACCTCTCACAAGAAGCTAACAGAGCTGGGTGATGTTTCTGTAGGAATTTTTATTCATTCATTATAAAAATGGGGTTTTAATTTTATTTATTTATTTTGCAGAAACTTTTTTTTTCCCCCCAAGAGTTTCCAGCTTTTGGATGGAAAAACTAAACCTGGAAGAGGAAGAGGAAATCCTCCCCCCAGTATTTTGCCCCCATTCTTTCAATTGACTCCCCTCCTTTCCAGAGAGCTAAAGAAAGAGACACTGTGAGGAAACAGGGAAAATAATAATAGTTTTTAAAACTTTTCAATGTTTTGGTATTTCATTGAAAAACTGAAAAAGACCTTTGTGGAAAATTAAAAAAAAAAACACCTTGCACTTTAAAAAAAAAATCTGGGATAAATGCTGGGCTTTGACCAGCTGTAGGCATGAAGGCCATATAGCAGAAAGCCTGAGAAAGAGAAAGGAGTAGCAAACGCAACCTGATCCCCTCCCCCACTCACGTGAATCCCATTGGGGCACTGTGGGAAGAGCAATTTAGGGAAGCCCATGCCCCATGAACTTGATGGGAGGATGCACATCACATGGGTGCCACTAGTGGCTGTGGAGCGGCAGTGGGAGGGGCTGCTTGGGTGGCAAATGGCATGCTGCTGTAGCCTTGCATCCATAGGGCTTGCACTCAACATGCACACGCATGCCCCAGCCTCTGCACTTAGGAGAGACCATGGCACTCGCCTTTTACACCTCACCCTTGGATCTGCCTCCAAATATGGAGGGAGCAACAGAGGTTGCCTGGAAGAATTTTCACTTCACTTAGCACCTTCTGCGTATTTTGAACCAAAGGGAAACTGGAGGGGCCTTAGAGCTAGAAGGGACCATCTTACGCACCTAGGGCATTCTCCTGCAATAGTTGCAGGATTTTCCTCAACTGCAAACCTCCCCCCTCTGGCTACATCTAGACTACAGGCTTCTTGTGCAAGAAGCTTCTGAAAAAACTTCTTGCGCAAGAGAGCATCCACACTGCAAAAGCGCATCGAAAAAACGATGCGCTTTTTCAAAAGAGAGCGTCCACACTGCCTGGCCGCTCTCTCGCATGTGAGCAGTGATTGCTATGGACAGAATGGCCACTAGCGCACCTGTGCTTTTTCCTCTTCCCTCTTCTTCTGAAAAAACTCCCTTTTCCCCATCCACACACGCCTTTTTGCGAAAGAGCTCTTTCGCAAAAAGTCTTCTTCCGCGTAGAATGAGGATTACCAATTGCGCAAAAAGCCCTCTGTTCTTTCCATTTACTGTCGAAAGAACGCGCTTGCAGTGTAGCCATAACTCAAGTTTTGTCAGAAAAACGGCCGTTTTTCCGACAAAACTCTGTAGTCTAGACATAGCCTCAGTGATCCAGGCACTTTGGGGCATCTCTGATTAGTGTTTGATGTTTGCAAGCAGCTGCACTGCCTAGGTGCATTTATGGTGCTGGGGGAGAGTAGGGATGAGGCATTTCCCAGCTATGAATTTCCTGGCTTTTAACATTCAAAATGGATTTGAGTGAGTCTGAGGTTAATAGTGAGCTGCTTTTGCTTAAAGAAGCACTGACATGAGAGATTTATGACGCCAAGCCAATGAGAGCACCACGCATACACAAAAGTCCTTAGTTTTGCTGCAGCACCTGAAACTATGAGAACTGAACTAAATCCAAAGTACTTTTCTTTAGTTATTTACGCAGCAGCTGTAATTAGCATGCAAGCAAACTAACGAACACTAAACAGTTCAATTAAATTGTATTAGTAACAGCTGAGCAATTTGTATGTCTTTCATTGCATTTCATTTATTTATCCATATTTAGATTTTGTATTTTAGCACTCCATTCATGTTTAGTACAGGACCTGCCTATCTAGGGTTACCAGTAGGGTTGCCAGATGGTTGAAACAAAAATACCGCCCTCGCCTCCCCCCCCCCCAAAAAAAATCACCGGGAAAAAATTGCTTCCCCTAGGTCTTTTGGCCGGCAGCCATTTTGTGCCAGCAGCCTTGGGGATCCAGGTAAGCATGGGGGCTGGGGTCGGGGGAGCTGGAGGTGTTGGGGGCCGGGGGGGGGACTCGGGGCTGGGGGGGAGCGCTGAGTGTTTGTAGGGTTGCCAGGTACCTGGCATTTTCGCCTCCTGGCCGGGGAAAAATTCAGAAAATACCCAACATCTCAGGTGTCTGGTGTTCTCTGAATTTTTTTACCCGACAAGGGGCAAAAATACCAGACTGTCCGGGTGAATACTGGACACCTGGCAACCCTAGTTACCAGACGATTTAAAAAAAATACCAGACACACTTGATTTCAGATGGGCGTGGGATCTCAGCTGGGAGAGGAGTGGGGCTGACCAGGAAGAGGTCGAGGGGAGTGGTGCTGGCCAGGGGAGATCGGGGGGGAGGGGAGGAATGGCCAGCAGGGCTGGCCCGGGGGGAACTGGCCGGCGGGGAGCGGGGTTGGCTGGGAGCGTGTCGGGGGGAGCGAGGTTGACCGGAGGAGATTGGTGGGGAGGGGGAACCGGACAGCGGGAAGCAGGGCTGGCTGGGAGGAGGTTGGGGGGAGTGGGTCTGGCCGGGGGGAACTGGCCGGCAGGCAGCAGGACTGGCCCAGCCGCACGCAGATCCCAGGGTGCTGCCCGTCCTGCACATGGTCCTGGCAGGGTGCACAGGGGAGTCCGGCCCTGGGGATTCCATCCTGCCCCGGCCCCACCTCCACCCCCCTCCTCTCTAATGTGTAGTTGCGTGCTGCCTGGCTGGTAGACACGCTCACGCAGCATGAGTGTATTTACCAGCCAGGCAGTACACAACTACGTACTGATACTCATGATAATAATAAAACTTACTTAATTAGAAAATACCGGATATTTATATGTCCGATATTTTCTCAATTTGTTTCCCGGACAGAAAGCTCAAATACCGGACTGTCCAGTTCAAAACTGCACACCTGGCAACCCTATGCCTATCTCCATGCAAAAAGCACGCAATGAGCTGTATAGATCATTGGAGCTATCATCAGGTTCTGTGTTTTCAAAATGACTCTCGTATTTTTAGTCACAAAAGTGAGTTTGCAGTGTTTTAAGTTAATGTATTTTGTAGAAATGTAAATACTGAAGAGGCCCAGGTTTTCAGAACTGGACATACAAAATGCCCATGAGCATTGTTTGACTGCACACAGACACAGTAAATGTGCAGACAAGGGAATAATTGCACATACAGCTGGCCCTGGACATGTTCTTACTGCGTTTTGTGTGCAAATGTGGTAAATGCACACACAAATGATCAACTATACATCTAACCAGCCGTTTGCATATGTGTTTACTGTAAATGAGTGTGTCGTGTTTATACAAGGAAACATTTTCAAAAGTGCCTAAGGTGGAGATTGTCAAAGGCACAAATAAGTTAAGCACCTAGTTTGCATTAACATCTCTGATGCACTTTTGAAAATTTCACCTTAAGTCAGCGGTCTCCAATCTTCTTAACCACAAGATCGCTTTTTCAATATAAGTGCAATGTAAGATCTACCTAAACCCGTATACCTGGCCCAGCTTCCTTCCCACCTTTCTTTGAGGTCCTACCCCTGTTCCACCCTTTCTCCAAGGCCTCACCCTGCTCACTCCATCCCCCTTCCTCCTCCATCCTCACTCACTTGCACCAGGCTGGGATAGAGATTTGGGGTGCAGGCTCTGGTCTTGGGACAAGGGTTTGGAGTGTGGGAGGGGCTCCAGGCTTAGCCCAGGGTGGGGGATTGGGGTTCAGGAGGGGTTTCAGGGTGCAAGATCTGGGAAGGAGTTTGGGTGCAGGGGGACTCATGTCTGGGGCAGGAGGTTGGGTGCAGGAGGGGGTTCAGGGCTGGAACAGGGGTTCAGGAGCAGGCTCTGGCTGGGCACCGTTTAACTGAGATGGTTTCCGGGTGGTGGCGCAGTGGGGTTAAGGCAGGCTTACTCCTACCCTGGCCCTGCACCACTCCTGAAAGCAGCTGGCATGTACAGCGATGGCTCCTTGGCACTATGTGCTGCCCCCCCTCATCTACAGGCACTGAGCCCACAGCTTCTACTGGCCACGGTTAAAGGTTATTGATCAATGGTGCTGCAGGAATGGTGTCTGCAGGCAAGAACAGCATGTGCAAACCCCTTGCTCTGCTTCTCTCAGGCTATGTCTAGACTGCCGGTTTCTTTCGGAAGAAGCTTTTCTGGAAGAGATCGTCTGATTAAACTTCTTCCGAAAGAGAGCATATACGCAGCAAAAGCGCATCGAAAAAGTGATCTGCTTTTTTGAAAGAGAGTGTCCAGACTGAATGGACATTCTCTCGCATGTAAGCTGTGATTGCTATGGATGGAGTGGCCACTAGAGCACCCGTGCTTTTTCCTCTTTCCTCTTCTTTCGAACAAACTCCCTCTTCCCCGTCCACACATGCCTTTTTCCGAAAGAGCTCTTTTGGAAAAAGGCTTTTTCTTCGTAGAAAGAGGTTTACCAGGGTCGGAAAAAACCCTGTGTTCTTTTGATATTTTTCAAATGTACGCAATTGTACTGTGGACATAACTGGAGTTCCTTCAGAAAAACAGCTGTTTTTTCAAAAAAGCTGTGCAGTGTAGACATACCCTCTGGGGCTGCAGGCACATGCCAGCCACTTCCAGGAGCAGCAATTACCATGGGAATAATTACTTCAGCCACAACAGGTTTGGCATTTGAGAACTCACTACTCAAAGAATTAAATGTAAGCGTAAGAGAGAAATGAACATCATGAAATGCACCGACCAGTCAAAAACCAAAATAACCCACTTTGCAAGCAGTAAAAGAAGTAACAAAAACACCCCACATATGTGTTCGGTCAGGAAAGTGAAAGACAGTGTGTGTTTGTGAGAATGACAGACACACACAGTGTGTGAGAGTGACAGAGATTTGCATTGCCAAGCTCCCTCCGTCCCCTTCTCACTGTGTGGAGATGGGGTACAGGAGTGGAGGGAGGAGGGACACCCCGACATCAGCACCCCCACTTCTCCCTCCCACATTCTGCACAGCAAGCAGGAGGCTCCCAGGGGGGCAGCTCCCAGGCAGAGGGCAGGAGCAACATTACAGTGGGGAGAAGGAAAACTGAAGTGCCAGCCCTTGATAGCTTCCTGGCCAAACCAGTCAGGATCACCCATCAGAGGCTCCAAGATCGACCAGTCGATCCCGATCGACTGGTTGGTGACCACTGCCTTAAGTGGTTTAGGAGTCTTTTAGCGGAATGAGTAGATATGAGTGAATACTCTGAAACAGGCCTTGGAAGAGTGAATGACTGAAGAGACTGAAGGATATAAAGTATTTAATTTCCAGTTGACCAGTTTAAATCCAGCCCACGTTGGTAACAATCAAAATTTGTTATCACCTGTTGTCTTTTTAGTGACCTGCATGAAAGATCTGCATAAACAGATGTCCAATTTGCAGACGCCGTTCTTACAGGTTGAGTGCCTTGATTGGCAGTTTCATAAAAAAAGACAAGGATGGAAGGAGCATGGAGACTGAGCTACCATCTTTGATGGAGATGGTCCTTGTAGGTCGGATCTGGAAATGAGGCGAAGATTTCACTGGTATTGTCTTTCATGTGTCTGTGAAGAAAGTTTCGGTCTCCAAGAGCTGCCAGTGGAATTGGCACTTTTAATCAATGCTAAATTCATTTTTTTAAATAAATGAGAGGATTACATGACAACGCTTGTGGGAACTACCATTGCAGCAGCAAGATACTCCCTTCACAGCTCAGGGAAAGCTTAGAATTTGAAGGCAAACAAATAACTAGTGAAAAACTTTAGACAATGCACTTTCAGGGCAAAGGGCCAAGGTGTGAATACAGGTAAACCAGCCCACCAGTTCTCATTACAAGTCTATCTGAATGCTACCAATTTGTGCTGTAGGAAATTCCTTATGTTCTATGACAGGTATGTGTGGAAATAGGGCTATGTCTAGACTATGCTCTATTTTCGAAAGAGGATATGCAAATTCCCCGGGAATTCTTCCAATCTCATTTTCGAAAGCGAAAGTAGTTTGGATGCATTTTTTTTTTGGAAAAAAACCCCTTTTTGGAAAAAAAACCCTGCTCTTCCTTAAAAAATGAGGTTTACGTGGTTTTTTCGAAAAAGGGTTTTTTCCCCAAAAAACCCTCATCCAGACTACTTTCACTTTTGAAAGCTCCACTTTCGAAAGTGAGATCAGAAGAAGATATGCAAATTCCTATGGAATTTGCATATCCCCTTTCAAAAATAGAGCATAGTCTAGACGTACCCTAAGTGTGCTGGACAGGAATGAGGGACAAGGCCCCTGGATCAGGTGGCCCTTGGTTCTAATCCTAACCACTAGACCTTCCTTCCTAGCACAGTATTATGTGGTGTTCTGGAGGACACATTTTGGAGAGGAGAGATGCATGCTAGAGTAAAGGCTGAGAGTCATTGGTCATGGCCTTAAAATAAAGAAGGGCAAATTCAGATCAGGCACAAAGCATCACTCCCAAGCTGTCAGAACAATTCACAAAAGGAAGTGCTGGGGAACCATCTGTAGACATACTGAAATAGTGCAAGGGGCAGATCCAGACACCCGCACCTAACTCACTTCTGCATCCAGATTGGTATTGCCCCGTCAAGTGAGAATTTGCAAGGGGTATTTGGTTGGTTCTCACTTGGACAACTTCCTGGGAAGTCCCCATGAAACTGTGTTCAGCAAACAACTAGGGGAGAAGTAATGTACTAATGTAACAGTCCTACTCCCCATTGTGGTGGGGTGTGTTTTAGAGCTGTGGATTCCTTGCCCCACACTCCCAATGGTGATGCACTTGGCACATCTTGGCTGGATCTTATAATACCCCTCAAAACAAAAGTCTTCTTACTACACACATTTGTAGGAAAATCTGTCCAACAAATCCAAGTTGGTCTTCTGCCAAGACTGCCTCATCTTAGCCTCAGCAGTTTGGTGGTACCCGACAGACAAATTCTGCCCCATGCTAAATCCAGGAACATCCGCTTTTTAAGATGATAAATGCCTTTATTGCTGAGATGTTTTTCTGATGACAAAAATGGACCACAATAAATATGCCTCTGGTGTCTGAGCTTGTGGTTTTTCCCTTCCAGGATGAGAAGAACCAAATGATGACCACGAACATGTGGGTGAAGCAGGTGGGTCCACCCAAAAGGTGTTTTCTTGTATTGATTTTCGGTCTATATTACAATTCTAATGCCTGGGTCCCTGGTCACTGATCTGTGTTTCCCCAGGAGTGGTACGACTACAAGTTGCGTTGGGATCCTCTGGAGTATGAAAACGTTACATCCATTCGAATCCCTTCAGAACTCATCTGGAGGCCAGATATTGTTCTCTACAACAAGTGAGTCTCAGCTCCAGAGCCGAAAGGGAACTGAATTCCTTTAAAAGGCTGCTCCACTCATGACACTGGGGAGATGGTTATAATTTTCTCTCACCTATTCCATGTGATGCTTTTCTTGTCAATACAGGTTTTAATGCTACCATCATTCTGTAGCATCTTCCAGGCATACGTTAAGCAACATTTGGTTCATTGTATGTGTGTGTGTGTGTGTGTCTCTCTCTCCCTCTCCCTAGGCCCGCAGTGGTTCTCAACTCGTTTCAGCCCACGGACCACCAGGCCAATCAAAAAACTTTCGTAGACCATCTCCTTTTTGAGACATGATAAAAAAGAGCAGAAAACGAACATTTTGGTTTGAAATTTATTTCTTACTAACAGATTTTTGGTGCCTGCCCACGCCGTGTGACTTTGGACAATGTTCCTGTGGACCACTGAAAAAGTCACCATGGACCATCAGTGGTCCATGGACCACCAGTTGAGAACCACAGCCTAGGGGAAGAACTCTGCATACAGTGAATTGCTTTGTTGGGGTAGGGTTTTGATTTTGTTTTAAAGCACATCCCTGTAATAACAAAGCTGCTAAACCCAGAGCTCCCAGCTCGATTAAGTCCCATTCGAATAACCATCCATCCAAGCTCTCTGTATTCCACCACCATCAGTTACAACAATGAACGTCTGAAGATGGTGTGAAAATGGGGATAATATACGGGGGGAATGTCATGCGTACCCTCTGTCCAATATAGGCTGAAAAGGAACATTTTCTGGTTCTAACTACTCAGGGGTGGGCAATAACTCAGTGGCGGTTCATTAGCCCCTGGCCGGCTACCCCCACTATATTTACCTGCACAGCTGCAGATATGGGCCATTGCAGCTCCCATTGACTGCAGCTCCTCGTTCCTGGCCAATGGGACTGACAGGAAGCAGCATGGGCTGGGACACCACTCCCCACAGCTCCCATTGGCCGGGAATGGTGATCTGCAGCCAATGGGAGCTGCGATCGCTGGCACCTGTGGCTGTGTGATAGGACATGCCAGGAGTTAACCTTGGCAAATTGGATTCAGCCTGTAGGCCAGTATTTGCTCACCCCTGTGCTCATGGATTGTGATCTGTATTTCACTTGACCACCTCTTCTTCCTGGGCAACAAAGCAATGTCCTCTAACTTACCAAAGCGATCTCTGCAGAATGTGATAGGAGAAAGGGAGGAGTGTTTCTGAGAAGTTGTTCACAAACTTGCCTTCAGCTTGTTAGGCTGGGTAGCTGTTTAGGGCTTGTTTTTTAGGTTCTGGGATGGCCCACAGAATCTCTAGTATTATAGCTGGATCTGTGTGTGGGAAATCTGGGTCTCTTATGGACATGTACGGCAGGAGAAGGTGGTTGCCTTCTTCACTTGATACCGTTGGACAGCAATGGCCAAATGTGGTTCTGAGCGAGCCTTGTACAAGCTCAGTGTTAGACACTCCAGTGTCAGAATCCAAAGGAGAGTAGATGAGAAGTGAGAGAGTACGGGTGCGTCTACACTGCACCATAGGTCAAAATAAGATACGTAATTGGAGCTACGAAAATTGCATATCTTATTTTGACATTATTTCGAAATAGCTTATTTGGCACTGTCTACACAGCACTTATTTCTAAATGAATTGCTATTCCAAAATGTCCCTTACTCCTTGTGAAATGAGGTTTACAGAGATGTCAGCATAGCGAGCCCATTATATTTCAAAATCACAGGCGCACTCAAAAGACCTCCAGTATCCCGAAATAGAGCTGCAGTATAGCTGTTGCCTATGTTACATGGCTGATGGGAACATCAGAGTGACTCTCACACATTCCTGATTGCCAAGGAACGTGGGCCAATATTTTTGTGACTCAAAACAATGAGTTTGTTTTACTGTGCATTGTGAGGTCCTGTTATGCACTGCGGTGCCAGTTCAGAGGGCGGCCTGCTGCTGACGTCGATCCTTGTGATTTCTAAAAGCGTCATGAGTTTTAACACGGATGATTATTTCTCTACAAATTCCTGGCAGGAAAGTGTGCCATCCAGGGTTGGATAATCACTGCTCATCATCCTCTTCTTCTAAAAGTTTCAGTTGCCCAACCAGAGATTAGGAACCATGCCATGTGACTTCAGGGAGGGGGATGAGAATCACACAGCAGGGACGTGAATAGTGGATAGTCAATGAGCTAGATTCTCAAATGCACCATAACGGACCCTTTACATATCTGGGATGGGGGGGAGCAGTAGTAAAGGTAGCTTTTAGCAGCCTTTTTGCTCTCCATATTTTGTAGCTGGCCAGAAACAAAACCAGCTCTTGGCATAATACAGTGCATGAAGGCTGCTGTTAACTATGCCATCTGAAGCACCCTACTGCCTCAGCATGCCTTCTATATATTTGATGCAAGGACACATTGGGGTGGAAGGAGGCAAGATGACCTGTGCAGTGCTCTGTCCAGCTCTCTGCTGATGGAACAGTTCCTATGGGATAATTGCATTGATTAGATATGCAGATTAGGCATGTAATCAATCACACATCTGACTTCTTTGCCAAGCTGTACACTAGTGTTATTGAAAGCACAGAAGAATTATCTGCAAAGCATGCTTTAGAGTCTTCTATTCTTCCCAAGATGGTTTAAATGGGATTGCTACTCCTGGTTCTTCCAGAGTTTTGTCTCATCGAATCACAGGCGATTAGGGTTGGAAGAGACATCAGGAGGTCATTGAACCCAACTCCCTCTCAGTGCAGGATGACCCCAACTAAATCATCCCAGCCAGGGCTTTGTCAAGCCTCGCCTTCAAAATCTCTAGGGATGGAGATTCCACTACCTCCCAAGGCAATCCATCCCAGTGCTTCCCCACCCTCCTAGTGAAAGAGTTTTCCCTAATATCCAACCTAGACCGCCCCCACTGCAACTTGAGACCATTGCTCCTTGTTAAGAAATGAATGAGTTAAAATATAAATCTAGGGGGTTTGCAGTTGTACAGGCTAGTGAAATGATCTCTTCCATTTGCTTGTCTCCAGGGGCCTGATCCTCACTGGTGCTAAACCTTGCAGCTCTGTTTGAAATCACTGGGGGTGGTGTGGGCTAAGCAGCTCTGAAGATTAGCCCCATGTAATTATTAATTCATGGGCACTCAGACCATCTTATCCTATAAGCCAAACACTAATATATGATTCGCAGCTTAGACTGCAGCCAAGGGAAGGTGCAAACAGTTTCCTGTATTTTTCACATACATGGGGGAGGCTCCCTGTTTCTACACCGACCGGACACAGAAAAATGCAATGTCCCTGTTCAAATCTTTTTTCAGGGAGCCCCTGAAAAATCCAGCAAATCCAGATACTGATGGAATGAGATTAGAGCCTGACAGTGTTAGTAATGGAATAAAAATAATAATGTCTCCTTTACACTAAGAACTATATATTATTAATAAGAATTAATTATTGGAATTGCACTATCAATCAGTAGTCACGGACCAGGAGCACACTGTACAGGCACAGAGCAAAGAGACAGATCGTGCCCCAAAGAGTTTACAATCTAAGGCTACGTCTAGACTGCATCTCTCTGTCGACAGAGGGATGCAAATCAAGCACACCGAAATTGCTAATGAAGCAGGGATTTAAATATCCTGCACCTCATTAGCATAAACATGGTTGCTGCTTTTTTTTGAAACAGAGTTTTTTTTAAAAAGAAACAGCAGTCTAGGCATGGATCTGTCATAAATAAAGCCTTTTTTACAGGATCTGTTGAAAAAGGCTTTATTTTCGACAGATCCGTGTCTAGACTGACTTTTTTTTTTTTTTTTTTTTTTTTTTTTTAAAAAAAACTCCATTTAGAAAAAAAGCAGCGGCCATGTTTATGCTAATGCGGTGCGGGATATTTAAATCCCCGCTTTATTAGTAATTTCGATGTGCCTAATCTACATCTCTCTTTCGACAGAGAGGAGTAGTCTAGACACACCCTATGCGTCTACACAAGTAAAGAAGGACATAAAACCAGCTATAATGGGTCAGTCCAAAGGTCCATTTAGCCCAACGGCCTGTCTTCCAACAGTGGCCAGTGTTAGGTGCCCGCAAAGGAAATGATCAGAACAGGGAATCATCAAGCAATCCCACCCTTGTCACCCATTGCCAGCTTCTGACAAACAGAGGCTAGGGACACCATTCCTGCCCATCCTGGCAAATAGCCATTGATGGAGCTATCTTCCATGAATCTATCTAGCTCTTTTTTGAACCCTGTTAAAGGCCTGGCCTGCACAACATCCTCTGGCAAGGAGTTCCATAGGTTAACAGTGCACTGCATGAAGAAGTATATGATGCACTGACAAAGAGGCCACACAAAAACACCCACGGTGATTCACCACTGTATTGTAAGAGCGGTGATCTTTGCACACCAGTTTCCTGGCCATGTCTGGTTTTTTTAAGGCACTTTGGCTGAGAGGAATTGAGAAGGGATGTACATGATAGTGAGCTGTCCTGGAGGATAATTACAGGGTTCTTCTGCCATGCTCCATATTTTTCTGGCCATGTAAAGGGAATTTAAAATAGGTATAAGTATTTTATAGCTACTTCAAGACTAACCAGTGTTGTTTGGGTCCTTCAGGGCAGGGGGCTGATGGTGTGGGGTGTGCAAGAGTGAGGGCAGGGGCTTGGGGATGTGGTGAGCTCAGGATAAGAGGATAAGGGTGTGGGAGGTACAGAAGTAAGGGCTGGGGATTGAAGAGGGGCTCAGTCAGGGGGTGAGGAAGGGCTCAGGACAGGGGTTGGAGCGTAGGAGTCAAGGCAGGGTGGGTTAGGAGGAGGAGGGTGGCTCAGGAGAGGGGGTGGAGGTGGCCACTGCCTTCCTCTAGGGCCAGCCCGGGGCAGAAGGGGCTGTGCACCCCACCTGCCACCATCTCCCCGGGACCAGCCTTCAGTGGCAGGGAGTCTTGCACCCCGGCTTCTCCCTGGGACAGGCCTGGGGCTGAGGAGGGACACTGTACGCCACCCATCAACACTCCCTATGGTCGGCCCGGGGGCAGGGGCCATGCTGCTGGCCAATGGCTGCTTGCTAGGCTGCTTGCTGCCCCCTGTGGTCATGCATGACTATAACTTTCCTCGCTCTCACACCCTTCCCTTTCCGTTTGATACGAAACCATTGGATTCCATCCACATGCCATTATCCTGGCACAACCAAGCCAGTGTTAGTTCAGCGTTGAACTATTTTAATGTGAATCATTTTGGAAGATCCCACAATAGTTACAAAAAGAGTTCTGTTACTCTTTGGGATGAGATGCTTGCAGGGGAGGGAAGCTTCTGGCTATGAGCCTGCACAAAAGCTTTCCTTCTTTTTAACCTCTGGGAATAGATCGAAACGATGGAATTGTATGTGTTCTGAGATTTGCATCTTCAAGGAAATCATACCCCTTGTTGTCAGTGAGTCTCTTATCTGAGCTCTTTATTGTCAAAAGCTTACATTTGTATCCTCTGGGGCCCAAAATAAATCAGCAAATTTGGCCCATTTGGCCTACAGAGTCTATGTCTGTCAACATTCACAAGGAATGTAAAACCAAACCAATATCCTGGGGAAAATTAATATCCTGGGGGATTTTGCAGGCTGGATAAATTAAGCTCTAAGACTCTGTAAATTGTTTCTAGTGGATCTCACAAAGCATATGTAAAACAGAAGAAAACAATTTGATAGTGAAAAGACAAAAACCTCTTTTCCTTTATTTTCTTTCCCATCAAGCCAGATGTTCCATAATTGGAGTTTTAAATGGTTGTGAAAGTAGCTTACCCAAGGCTCAGTGAAGTTGAGCCAATCATTTGTAGTGAATAATTTATTTGACATGTTTATTGTCCACAAGCATTTTGCAATTTCCCTGAATTTATTTGCTATTCTAATTATTTGTCAAACAGCTTCAGAGAATAATTTGTGGGTGCTGCTTTTTCACTGCTTTGCCTCCCTGTGTAGCTATTTGGCCTATGTGTAAGGCCTGCCACATGCTACTGTCAGTGAGTGGAGAATTTGGAAAAGTAGCCTGATATAGATCTGTGAAATCAATGGCAGGCCATGCCCTCGGAGCTGCAGATTGAGCAGTTCACTGAGAATATTTGAAATTCAGATTTTCCTATATGCTTGTTACTGGATACATGTGATAGCATTTCTGTTATCTGATTGGAGGAGTGTAACAACTGGAAAGGAGGATTCTGGTTGAATATTTGCATTGAGACATTAAAAATTCACTATCAATAACACAAGCAACTCCCTTATATATGCTCCTGCTTCTGTCACTTCCACTCCAGTTCATCTGATGAAGTGGGTTTTACCCATGAAAGCTCATGCCCTAATAAATCTAAGGTGCCACAGGACTGCTCGTTGTTTTTAATTGGAAAGTTACTGTTGCTCCTCTTTCATGTTTAGCAATGGGGTGGGGAAGAGAACTTGAAAAACCTAGCTTGGTTTAAGTTTGTGCTTATGGAAGAAAAGTGCAGGAATAGTTAACTTTATCTCTATTTGTAAGGAATCCATTTGCAGGCTTCTATAATGCTGTTTAAATTTAAAACAGTGTAGTCAGAAATTAAAATAAAATTGCACCTCATTTATATGCAGCCTGAAAACTACAGGGAAACCAGAAGTGGGCAAAAGGATCTTTTAATGAAGCAGGGTTGATATTTGTCAGCAGAGCAACACAGTTCCTGAATTTCAATTAAACTCTCCTTATGATAAAGATGAAGTGAGGAGTTTAAAGGAGACTTTGAAGAACAAGCCCCTTGATTCTAGAAATTAAATCTGTGAGGGGTATAGAACACTGAGAAGGTATTTACAGAGGACAAGTAGTGTATCCAGCCAGAGTTCTCTTCTGCCAATAATAATAGTATTTGATGGAAGAAAATAAGACATGGGCGAGTAATTACTGACAGATATTTAGGCCTTTCTGGCCTCAACAGTTCAGAGATCTTGACTGTGTTATGTGTCTTGAAAATGCTCTTGTTTGGATGCTGGCTGGTATTTCTGGATTATTTTCACCTATCCTGCTATCAAACTATATTGCAGCTCAATTTTCTTCCTTGAACAAGCCAGCAATATGGTTCTAATCTGAGAAATGACCATGTAAAATTGGCACTTTCTTGCTGAACACGTTTGCCCCGCCATGTCTAGTGAGAGTCAGACCTGCTAACTTGACGGACTATGGGTCTGATCTAAAATCCACTGAAGTCAATGGAGTAGACCCCAATTAGCCGCACGCAGTCAAGGCAGCTGTGGGGAAAAGGAACTGGAGTCAGTTCCAGTTAGTGGCTGCTCAACAGAACTGTTAACTAAAATCCCACTGCGGGAACAAAGTCTACTCTTCCTAGCACACACGAAATCCCACAGAGAGCAGAATGAGGCCTGGCTGCCCTTTTGTTCCTGGTGACAATGTGTGACTCAGAGCAGCCCCTGCCTGACTCTTTGATCCAAGGCTGAGTTTGCAAGGTAGGCAGTTAAAAAAGACCTTTCTTCCTCCTTGTCAAAACCCCCCAGGAACCATGTAGAATCATTGAGAGATGGCATGTCTAGAATCAACACAGTGCTACTTCTACAGGAAGAAGGTAGGGGAAGTAATGGCTTTCAATAGACCAATTTCTGATGGTGTCCGAGATGCTATTGAACTTCCCCAGAATTCTTCAAGATTTGAAGAGCTCGGGGTAAGCTCAAAGCCTGGCTCTCTCACCAGTGAAAATTGGTTTAATAAAAGATGGTGCCTCCCCCACCATGTCGCCCAAACAGCCTGGGACCAACGTGGCTGCCACAACATTGCAAACTGCTTCTCTAGAAAAAACAAAAAACAACAAAATGAAGAGTTCTGTGGCACCTTAAAGACTAACAGATTTACATGGGCATAAACCTTCATGGGTTAAACTCACTTTGTCAGCTGCAATGGAATGGAAATTACAGAGGCAGGGATATAGATATATGTGTTAGTATAACAAAAGAAGGGAGTTTCAGGGGGTAGCCGAGTTTAGTCCGTTACAGGAAAAAACAGCCAGTAAATGGTCTGGTAGCACTTTATAGACTAACAAAACATGTAGAGGGTATTGTGAGCTTTTGTGGGTTTAGCCCACTTCTTCAGATGACCAGAGTTATGATTAGAGGATAAGGAAACTCGAAATAAATAGGAGAAGGGAAGGGGGGGGAGAGATTTTCTGTCACCCACCCCCTTGCCTCTATGCATAAAGTATCAGGAGAAAGGGTGCTAAACCTGAGTAGATAAAGATAAACAGATAGAACAGGAAGAACTGGAGGCCCTGGGCCAGTCCAAGAAATATGATTTAATTGGGATAACAGAGACTTGGTGGGATGACTCGCATGACTGGAGCGCTGTCATGGAAGGGTATAAACTGTTCAGGAAGAACAGGCAGGGGAGAAAAGGAGGAGGAGTCGCACTATATGTAAGAGAGCACTATGATTGCTCTGAACTCCAGTATAAAGAAGGAGACAAACCTGTTGAGAGTCTATGGGTTAAGTTTAAAGGAGCAAACAACAGCGGTGATGTTGTGGTTGCTGTCTGCTACAGGCCACCGAATCAGGTGGATGAGGTAGATGAGGCTTTCTTCGGACAACTGAGAGAAGCTTCCAGATCGCAGGCCCTGGTTCTCGTGGGGGACTTTAATCACCCTGACATCTGTTGGGAAACCAATACAGCAGTACACAGGCAATCCAGGAAGTTTTTGGAGAATGTTGGGGATAACTTCTTGGTACAAATGCTGAAGGATCCGACCAGGGGCCGTGCGCAGCTTGACCTTCTGCTCACAAACAGGGAGTAACTCATAGGGGAAGGACAGGTGGTTGACAACCTGGGAAGCAGTGATCATGAGATGGTAGATTTCAGGATCCTGACCAAAGGAAGAAAAGAGAGTAGTAAAATACACACCTTGGACTTCAAAAAAGCAAATTTTGACTTCCTCAGAGATCTGATGGGCAGAATCCCCTAGGATGCTAACATGAAGGGGAAAGGAGTCCAGGACAGCTGGCAGTATTTTAAAGAAGCCTTATTGAAGGCACAGAAAGAAACTATCCCGACGCATAGCAAGAGAGGCAAAAATGGTAGGAGACCAGATTGGCTTACGGGGAAATCCTTGGTGAACTTAAGCACAAAAAGGAAGCTTACAAAAAGTGGAAACTTGGACAAATGACCAAGGAGGGGTTTAAGTGTATAGCTCGAGAATGCCGGGGGGTTATCAGGAAGGCGAAAGCACAAATGGAATTGCGACTGGCTAAGGATGTGAAGGATAACAAGAAAGGTTTCTACAGGCATGTTAACAAGAAAAAGGTGATCAGAGAGGGTGTGCGGCCACTACTGGATGAAGGAGGTAACCTAGTGACAGATGATGTGGGGAAAGCTGAAGTACTCAATGCTTTCTTTGCCTCTGTATTCACGGACAAGGTCAGCGCGGAAGTCCAGGAGCCAAGTGACGCAAGATGGGATGAAGATGGACAGCCCGTGGTGGGTAAAGAACAGGTTAGGAACTATTTAGAAAAGCTAAACGTACACAAATCCATGGGTCTGGACTTAATGCATCCGAGGGTACTGAGGGAGTTGGCAAATGTCACTGAGGAGCCTTTGGCCATTATCTTTGAAAAGTCGTGGAGATTGGGAGAGATCCTGGATGATTGGAAAAAGGCAAATGTAGTGCCCATCTTCAAAAAAGGGAAGAAGGACGATCCAGGGAACTATAGGCCGGTCAGTCTTACCTCGGTTCCTGGAAAAATCATGGAAGGGATCCTTAAGGAATCCATTTTGAGGCACTTGGAAGAGAGGAAAGTGATTAGGAATAGTCAGCATGGATTCACGAAGGGCAAGTTGTGCCTGACCAATTTGATTAGCTTCTATGATGAGGTAACTGGCTCTGTGGATGTGGGAAAGTCAGTGGATGTGATGTACCTTGACTTTAGCAAGGCTTTTGATATGGTCTCCCACAATATTCTTGCCAGCAAGTTAAGGGAATGTGGATTGGATAAATGGACAGTAAGATGGATAGAAAGATGGCTAGAAGGCTGGGCCCAGCGGGTAGTGATCAACGGCTCGATGTCAGGATGGCGGTCGGTTACTAGCGGAGTGCCCCAAGGTTCGGTTCTAGGACCGGTTTTGTTCAATATCTTTATTAATGACCTGGATGAGGGGATGGAGTGCACCCTCAGCAAGTTTGCGGATGACACTAAGCTAGGGGGAGAGGTAGATATGCTTGAGGGCAGAGATAGGGTCCAGAGTGACTTAGACAAATTGGAGGATTGGGCCACAAGAAATCTGATGAAGTTCAACAAGGAGAAGTGCAGAGTCCTGCACTTGGGACGGAAGAATCCCAAGCATAGTTACAAGCTGGGGACCAACCAGCTAAGTAGTAGTTCTGCAGAAAAGGACCTGGGGGTTACAGTAGATGAGAAGCTGGATATGAGTCAACAGTGTGCCCTTGTAGCCAAGAAGGCTAATGGCATATTAGGTTGCATTAAGAGGAGCATTGCCAGCAGATCCAGAGATGTCATTATTCCCCTTTATTCGGCTCTGGTGAGGCCACATCTGGAGTATTGTGTCCAGTTCTGGGCCCCCCACTACAAAAAGGATGTGGACGCATTGGAGAGGGTCCAGCGGAGGGCAACCAAAATGATTAGCGGGCTGTAGCATATGACCTACGAGGAGAGGCTGAAGGAGTTGGGTCTGTTTAGTCTGCAGAAGCGAAGAGTGAGGGGGGATGTGATAGCAGCCTTCAACTTCCTGAAGGGAGGTTCCAAAGAAGATGGAGAGAGGCTGTTCTCAGTAGTGACAGATGGCAGAACAAGGAGCAATGGTCTCAAGTTGTGGTGGGAGAGGTCCAGGTTGGATATTAGGAAAAACTATTTCACTCGGAGGGTAGTGAAGCACTGGAATGGGTTACCTAGGGAAGTAGTGGAGTCTCCATCCCTAGAGGTGTTTAAGTCTCAGCTTGACCAAGCCCTGGCTGGGTTGATTTAGTTGGGATTGGTCCTGCCTAGAGCAGGGGGCTGGACTTGATGACCTTCTGAGGTCTCTTCCAGCTCTATGATTCTATAAGATCAAAGTCAGTGGATAGATAAGGCAGGAAGGATACATTCAGAAAGAAGGGAGTTACTTATCAAGTGTAGGACCAGTGTTAACGAGGCCAGTTCGGCAATTGAGGGGAAGGTGTGAATAGCAAGAGAGGGAAAATTGCCTTTGCAATAAGACAGCCATTCTAAATCCTTATTTACTCCTAATTTGATTGTGTGAAATTTACACATGAATTGCAGCTCTGCTGTTTCTCTTTGTAGTCTGTTTTTTCCCCTTTTTTAAAAAGAAAGATGGCTACTTTTCAATCCATTACTGAGTGTCCAAGGAGGCTAAAGTGTTCCCCTACCGGTTTATGTATGTTACCTTTCTTGAGGTCTGCTTTGTGTCCATTTATCCTTTGGTGCAGACACTGTCCAGATAGGCCAGTACACATGGCAGAGGGACATTGATGGCACTTGATGGCATATATCACATTAGGCGGGCAGGTAGATGAGCCCCTGATGGTGTGGGTGATGTGGAGAGATCCTGTGATGGTTTCGCTTGTATAGCGATGTGGACAGAGTTGGCAATGGGGTTTGTTGCAGGGGTAGGTTCCCAGGTTATAGTTTCAAGAAGGAATCAAACTCTAGTAACAAAAAGGTCTAAAAATAACGACTCCATAATTTGTAGGCTGGCAAACTACCTCTAGGAGATGGCATCTGAATGAAACCTCATGGCTTTATGGTACCCCAAGGAGGGGAAGGTGGATGAGTCATTATTATTCTCAGAGATGTATATATAATAAAGACCATGAGTGAGAACTGCCTCTGGGGTAAATCTGCATTGCTCCCCTGAAGTTGATTTCCCCTGGCAGAGCATCTGGCTAATTTTTTTCTGTCTGGTGTCCTCCTGTCTGCTTTTACCAACATCATGCTCAAACCAGTCTCCAAGGAGACCATGTGGTGCTTTTACTCTGTCAGGAAACAACTAAGGCAGCACTTTGGGGGACAGAGAGAGAAAGCAATGTCTCTTCTCTGCTCTGCCCTCCTTCCTCCTGTCTCTTCTCTGCTCCGCCCTCCTTCCCCAGCTTCTGGCTTGTACACTTGTATCAACATCATGATGGGTGAATCTCAGTAGGTTTGAAGGCTTGGGTCAGTTAGGAGAAGTATGCCAGAGTTTGAGGGGGCTGCTATATCTTCTTTGGTAGCAGTGTGGGATGTCGAGCTGCCCTCCTTTGCCCTCTGAAAGGGCCCTGGAGGCATATGTGTCCTCTGTGACAGGCATATCTGTGGGATTTGCAGCTCCTCCCCATCAGAGACAAGAGAGAGAGGCTAGGGAACCTCCCAGTAGAGAGAGCAGCGTTGGTGTTAGGGCTCCAGCCACCTACTCTCCTCCATTGTTGCTGCCCTCTTGGGCTTCCTTTTGAGCTACACTCCATGTGCAAGTGGCAGAGACATTCTGGATTCCTCCCTTCTTCCTCTGGGAGCCCTGATTTTCATGAAGGTGAAGGCTTTTCCCTGCTCCACTCTCCAACATTTAGGATCTAAATTTCCACACAACTCCCCCTAAAATGCAGTGAGGCACGTTGGTGCAATGATAAGTGTTACAACTGTGAGCTGTCCTAGGCTTTGGATCCTAATGGTGCATAAGATTTGCCTTTCCAGGTCAGGTCACCTAGCCAGGTAACCAAGTATTAACATCTACACTTCTGGGAAGATCTTTGTGCTTTCGATTTAGTGGGTCTGGAAAGGACCTGCTAAATTGAACACTGTAGGTGCCCCCATCAATCCCAGAACTCCTTGCAGTTGCCAGGAGTAAGGGAAGTCAATAGGAGAGTTTCTCCCACTGACCTTTCACTATGGGGCTGCCTCAAAAAATTGATGCAGGATACATCAACTCCAGCTAAGCACTTCACATAGCTGGAGTTGTATATCTTGCATTGATTTTTCTATCTTCCAGTGTAGACTGGGCCCAGTACCTGATATTGCAAATCAAAGATGACAGGCTTCTGTTTTATGTACCAAGCCAGTTGAATGATGCTGTACATGGGAGGGGAAGTTGTTATCTTCATCACTGACCTGTGATGTGAGTCCAATTATAAGCAGACTGTTCCATTAATGAATGATTTACTCATGCCTCAGAGATCTCATTAAATGCTGAATGAAATTCCAGTTTCTTATCGAAGTTTAAAGGACAACAACAGTAGTGTGTATTGAAGTGTCACACACAGTGAATGTTTCTCTGCTCAGTCGGGTTTTACAGGAAGATAAAATCAGGCAGAAAGATTTGTGCGCACCAAGAAACTGGAACAAAAATGCCCCAGCAAAGGGCAGGGTTCCTGTCTTTGAATATCAGCATTACATTTTTCAGTCAGAGGAGACTAAAATGCAATAGTAGCTTTGCCTGGTTTCATAAGACTTTTGGGACACATTGAACTGAAGCTAGAATGGTACAGAAAATGTTCATTTTGTGTAAAAAGAAAAAACCCTGAAAATTTTCAAACAAACCCCAAACACTTAGGCTGTGTCTATACTGGTGCAATCTTGCGCCAAAGTGGCTGTTTTTGCGCAAAAACTTGCTGCCTGTCTACACTGGCCGCGAGTTCTTGTGTAAGTACACTGACATTCTAATGTATGAAATCAGGGCTTCTTGCACCAGAGCTCTGACGCTCCTGCTCAGGAATAAGCCCTTTTGTGCAACTGTTCTTGCGCAAGAGGCCAGTGTAGACAGGCAACATGAATTTCTTGCTCAAGAAAGCCCTATGGTTAAAATGGCTATCAGAGCTTTCTTGCGCAAGAGAGCGTCTACACTGGCATGGATGCTCTTGCGCAAAAGCACATGCCAGTGTAGACGCTCTCTTGCACAACTACTTTAACGCAAGAACTCTTGCGTTAAAGAGTTTTTGCGCAAGATCATGCCAGTGTAGACATAGCCTTAGTTTTTGGCCAAATACTGAACATTTTAGGGGGCTGGCCAAAAACAACAACAACAACAAATCAATGGCTGGGTGTATTTTCAGCAAAAGTCAAAAAATTTTGTGGAACCCACACTTTTTGAAAAAAAAAAAAATTAGTCAAACTCCATTTTTTCCATCAAAAGCCAGTTTTGACTTAATATTTTGACTACCCCTGTTTGGGGAAACTATGTCATAGCCCAGGGCTGGGATTGGGAGATCAGCTTTCTATTTCAGCTGTGCCACAGACCTCCTTGGGGTCTGTCTCCACTGCACCGTAACTCGAAATAAGAGACACAATTCGAGCTATGCAAATGTTGAATAGCTTATTTCGTCATTCGGCGCAGTCTACACAGCACCAAATTTTGAAATAAAGTGCTATTGCAAAACATCCCTTACTCCTTGTAGAATGAGGTTTACCGGGATGTTGGAATAGCGAGCCTGAAATACCAGGCTTGCTGTGAGGATGCAGGATAGCTATTTTGGGATATCGGAGTATCCCGAAATAGCGTTGCAGTGTAGATGTAGCCTTCAGGACCCAGGCAAGATTCTGCCACCATCACTCATGCTGGGTTATGCCTTACCGTCAGAAAGGTTCCCTGGGGACTTTGTGACTCAGTGTCTGAGTGTCAGAAACCTTCCTGGGCCTCTGTTTCTATGTTGGCAATATAGGAACAGCGTTTCCCCACCTCACAGTCAGCTTGTGCTGTTTGATGGGTTAAATCACAAGGAGATCATTTCAGACCAGCCATCCTTATAGACTGAGCCCCTGGGGATATAAGAACAAGGTAATGCTTCCCTTTGCTGACTCTGTCTTTGCTAATTAACTGCTTTGAGGCCACTGAATGGAGCTCTTTCATGAGACAAGACGTATCTTCAGTGAAACAGCCAGGTCTTTTTGAGTTAATGGGGGGGAGGGCTGTGAAAGGTGAGGCCGAGAAGCTTCCCGACAGAGCTGCTGGAGATTTGGGGTTGGAGATGGAGCCACCGGAAACTGGCTCAGGGCAAGAATGACCAGGGTTATACTCGACATATTGGGGAAGTGGTGAAAGAGAGGAGGGATGTACAATGGAGCAGGCAGCACTTGGAACTTGAGTTTGGTGGCCCAGTACAATCCTGTCCCACCCCAGTAGCTGTTTGTCTGCAGGCAACATCAGCAGAGGCAACAGCAGTCAATTTCTTTATTAAATCAATGACTCGAGGAACATGAATTAAGCATTTAGGCTGCCAATCTCTGCAGTCTGTGGCCACATCCAAAAGGAATATGCTCATTAAAAGCCCCAATTAACATAGCAGGCACTTAATGCCAAGCATTACTCTGACCTCCAAAAACCTCCAAACATTCGGCTTGATTGGGTGGGTGGGGGCGGCGGACCGGGTGGGATTACTTTTAACAACACTGTCCTTCAGTGAAATGCAAGGGGCTAAATTGGCAAAAGCACTCTCCAAAACTGACCTTGTCATTTTTCAGGTGTTCTAATTTGCAGGCTCAAAGGCCTGCATAAATTTGGACAAATAGAGGCTCAGAAGGGGGCCAGAATCTCAGAGGCAAAACATGAACCGAATTGTGCAACTTATCTGAATGTACAATTACGATGCATGTGCATCTTTAGAGGGTGATTGTGCACTTGAATCCCAGCATGATTATGCTTGAAAACTGCAATGATACACCTATACTTGAAAAACAAATATGCCTCTGTGTGTGTGTGTGTGTGTGTGTGTGTGTAACAGAGGAATGTTGGGGCAATATTATGATTAATCCTCACATTACCCTTCCTTCTGCATCTCAGCTTAACTCTGTTCTCTGTTGCAGTGCAGCCCAGCGTAGCACAGTTAAACCGCTGGTCTCTTGTATGTAAAACCCTGATGAGTAAGTGTGAATAGATCCCAGCCCACTTCAAAGCGAGTGCCCTCCACTTTCTTAGACCTGGTCTACAGTACAGTGTGAGCTCGATGCAAGGTCAGCTTACATCCAACTAATTCTGCAAGCACCTCCACTAAAATGTCACTCCTGCATATGTGGACTTAGGTGTGATAGAAATAATTACATCAGAGCGTGTCCAGAGGAGAGCAACACAAATTAGAAGAGGTTAGAACACATGACTTATGAGGAAAGGTAGAAATAATTTTGTCTGATTCGCCAAGAGAAGAGGAGGCTGGTGGGGGATCTGATAGCTGTCTTCAAACACGTAAAAAGGACAAGGATCAATTGTCCATATCCACTGATGGTAGGACAAGAAGCAATTGGCTGAGCCTGCAAGAAGGGAGATTGAGTTGGATATTGGGAAAAACCTTTTAACACTAAGAATAGTGAAGTACTAGAATAGATTCCAACAGAGGATGTGGAATCCCTGTCATTGGAGATTTTTAAGAACAGGCTGGACAAACATCTGCCAGGATGGTCTAAAAGACCTCTTATGGTCATGTCCAGCCCTAAGTGTCTTGTGACTTAAATATCTTTGATTAGCTCATCACCAACTCTGTTGCGTTGTTACTAGAGATGGTCCCAGACCAACTTCTCAAGTCCAAACAACCACAGACATGGTGGGATTTTGGATCGGGAGCCAGTTCTGAATTGTTCAGCTCTGACCTGTCTCCAATTGTTATTCTGTTGGGTCAGCTATGCTCCACAGGGAACTCAAGGCTGAGCAAAACACACTAAACCAGAAATGCAGCAATATTGCAATTTATGCCAAGTCTAGATGGGGACATTTCCCCAGTTACCATGTCATGAAAAAACATTTCTAGTTTAAAGCAATTTACATACATTAACTTCATTTCATAGTAGCTATGGATTTCCCATTGTTGCCTGGAGACACTTATTGCTTGCTTTCAAGCTTACTGAATAAGGAAATTGGAGTCCTGGAAAAACCCAGTAATTGCCACATAACAATAGTGTACTGAATAATTCTTTATTGCATCTACCTGAAGGTGAAACCTAGCGGTGTCAATGTTAGCTAAGTGAGGGAAGTTGTAGACTATGTGTAGAACTTGGTGATTGGGGAATTAAAAATTTGGTTTCTATTATTATTTGGCTATTCTCTCTAGGGGTATGTCTACACTGCGGGGGTTTTCCGGGATACCTCTGGTATCTCGGAAAAACTCTGTCGTGTCCAAGGAACACATTTGCTCTTCCGCTTTTTTTTTGTGGAAGAGCAAACACGCTCTTTTGGGGAGCCCTGTATACCCCGTTCTATAAGGAAGAAGAGCTCTTCTGAAAGAGGAGGCTTTTCCACTATTTGGCCCTGTCTAGACGGGGCCAAATGGCAGAAAAGCCTCTTCCAGACAAGCAATCGGAAAAAGCTACACAAATTGCGGAGCGCAATTTGCCTAGCTTTTTCCAAAAAAACACCTATAGTGTAAACCTAGCCTAGGTTTCCATAGAGCAATCTTCACAATTACTCCCATTTTGCATCGTCTGCAGCCATGCCACCTGATGGCATGATGCCACCAGCCCTGTAGGATTTATGAGCTACCTATAAGCTCATGCCAGATCAGTAGTCAGATGGAAGAGCATCAAGGAAAATCTCTGCACAGCAGGTGGCTCTGTTACTGACTAAAAAGTAGATACGGTTCCCTGTGTCAGATCTGGGCCAATGCCACCGCTGTGTTTGGGGGCATTTGGCTGCTGGAAGGATTCTTTCTTGGATGAGATGTAAAGCAAAAGCCCTGGTCAGTTCTGAACAGAAGTGTTTGATTTGTATCAGGTGAGGCCTGATATTTACCTGCCTCCGCTGGCTCCTGCAACTCAAACATTCGTGTAGGCCAATAGGTTTCATTGCCCACTGGCTATCCTTCACGTACCTGAATTTCATGCACCGTTCTAGCTCTTGTATGTACCAATGCACAAAAAGGGGCCTTGGGGCCACCCAGTGGTCCCCAACCTTTTGGGGCTGCCGGGTGCCCGGGGGCGGGGCCACTCACGCGCTGGGCACCCGGGGGCGGGGCTGTGCATGCGGCCGGGGGTGGGGCCACCCATATGCCATGTGCCCGGTGCTGGCGCCACGGGGGCGGGGCCAGCCCCGATCACTCAGCGGGCGCACAGAAATGGCCCGGCGGGTACCATGGCGCCCGCGGGTATCGCGTTGGGGACCACTGAAATATCGCATTGCACATTTGGCAAGAGTTGGGGCACTGGCATCATCCAAGAAATTCTGAACGTGTGAGCCATATTTTGCTAGGGTTTTAAAGCAATGGGTTCTAATTTCCTCTGTATCTTATTTTCCCCCTAGTGCAGATGGGGACTTTGCAGTCACCCACCTGACCAAAGCTCACCTTTTTTATGATGGAAGAATCAAGTGGATGCCCCCTGCAATCTACAAAAGCTCCTGTAGCATTGATGTCACCTTCTTCCCCTTTGACCAGCAAAACTGCACCATGAAGTTTGGCTCCTGGACCTATGACAAGGCCAAGATAGACTTAGTGAGTATGCACAACCATGTGGACCAGCTGGACTACTGGGAGAGTGGCGAATGGGTTATCATCAATGCCGTGGGCAATTACAACATCAAGAAATACGAGTGCTGTGCAGAGATCTACCCTGATATCACCTACTTCTTCATTATCCGGAGGCTGCCCTTGTTCTACACAATTAATCTGATCATTCCATGCCTCCTAATCTCCTTCCTGACTGTCTTAGTCTTCTACCTGCCTTCAGAGTGTGGGGAGAAGATCACTCTTTGTATCTCAGTGCTGCTGTCACTGACCGTGTTCCTGCTGCTCATTACGGAAATCATCCCTTCCACCTCCTTGGTCATCCCCCTGATTGGGGAGTATCTGCTCTTCACCATGATATTTGTCACCTTGTCCATCATCATCACCGTCTTTGTGCTCAACGTGCACCACCGCTCCCCCCGCACCCACACCATGCCCGACTGGGTGAGGCGAATCTTTCTCGATGTTGTTCCGCGCCTCCTCTTCATGCAACGGCCCTCAGTGGTGAAGGACAATTGCAAGAAGCTTATCGAGTCCATGCACAAAATAGCCTCCTCACCACAGCTTTGGTCAGAGACCGAAGTGGAACCCAAGTTTACTACCTCCTCTTCAAACAGCCCTCAGAGCAAAGAAGTGTCACCCACCTCTTCCTTCTGCACCCATCTTGGGGAGCAAGCCAAGCCCCAGGCTGTCGGAAAGTCACCGTCTCTCCAGTATTCTGTGCTACGTCAAGAGCCGGCACAGGCTAGCTGCTCCTCCCTTCAGCCCCCCTGCCATCCGCTGAGTGACACCGAGTCCATGCCCATCTCCAAGGGCAGGTCAGTAAGCGTTCAGCAGATGTACAGCCCCAGTAAGGGAGAGGATGGGAGCATCCACTGCAGATCCAGGAGCATCCAGTACTGCTACCTGCAAGAGGAGTTCTCCCAGACCAGTGGCCAGACCGCTGGCTCTCAGCAGGGCCACCTAAATGAAAAGCCACCCCAAAGCAAAGCCTCCCAGTGCAAATGCAAGTGCAAAAAGAATGAGGTCACCAGCTCTTCAGAGCAAGGAACCAAAGCTCTCAGCGCCAAAGAGCAACACGTTTTGCTGATGTCCCCTGCCTTGAAGCTGGCCGTGGAGGGGGTCCATTACATTGCAGACCATTTGAGAGCAGAAGATGCGGATTTCTCAGTAAGTACAATTGGCTGCCTGCCCCCCGTGGTAATTGCTAACCCAGAGTGAGACAACCCATGTAACAGTTGTTACTAGAGCTGGTGGAAAAGCAGGTCAAACTGTCTGGCCCCTTTTAAGTATCCCCATTTTTATGGAATATTTTTCAAATGTGGAAGCATCCCAACTGGTTTTAGTTGTACCCTTGACTGGAATACAGTTAATGGGCATTGGGGGACCCTTGGTTTCTTGCAAGGTTGGGGCTCAGGTTAGCAGTGCTGCCGTGTGGCTGTTACCCAGGCCTGCCGACGGGGGGCAGGGGGCAAAACAGGACAACTTCCCTGGAGCCTTATGATCTACATAAGGGCTCCAAGCCCTTTAAATCACCACTGGAACACCGGCTCTTGGGGATGCCTGGGGAGGTGGGGGCACTGTTTGGTGCACCCCAGGCAGTGCTGAGGGCTGGGATGGGACAGCGCCATGGTCTGGGTGGCACTGAGGGCCAGCTGCCCTCAGCCCTGCCCCTTCCACGTCAGATCCCGCCTCTTTCACCTGGGGCCCCGCCCCTTCTGGGAGCATGGAGTCAGCCCCTCCTCCCACCTTGCCCTGGGGCCCAGCATGACTGTCGGTTCCTCTGCTGCTGCCTATTTCGTGATCTATCCATAAAGGGGAAGATTGTAGCTTATTGTCGAGAACTGCATCTGTCATTGCTCTTTTCACCTTGGCAGCCATCTCGGAGCTCTCAGAGGTTGGCCATGCTTAGCACGGCACTGTGCTGATCTCTGGCACCGGTTTTTGTTCAAATCACCATTGTTTATAAGCTTCACCTACTGCAGCACAGAGTAGGCCCTTCCCTTGCCTATAAATAAGATATCTGGACATGGTTTTATAATGATGCAGCAAAGGATCAGAACACTTGGTGAAAGCAAATCATACCAGACTGAACTCGACGGAGCTCTGAACTGTGGTCTTGTGAGTTGTTAAATGCCTCCCAAGAGGCGGTGAGCACTGTAAGTGGAGATTTGCTAAGAGAGTTATAAAATCATGACTGGTGTGGAAAAAGGGAATAGGGATGTGATATTTAGGCCTTCCTTTAATACCAAGAACTAAGAGGACACCTGGTGAAATAAATTAGTGGCAGATTAAGAACAAGCTCACAAAATACAGTTACCTGTGGAATATATTGCCAGAGGATGCAAGGGCCAGATTAATTCTGGGGTCCCAGGGCTACTCAATTTTGTGGAGACTCTGACCCGGGGTAGGGAGATGGGGTTTCAAAAGTGGTGCAAAGTGCTGAATCTGGCCAGGGTGCAGCAGAGCTGAGGCAGGCTACTTGCATGTGGTGGCCCCGTGCTGATTCCAGAAGTGGGCAGCTGTTGGCATGTCTCTGCAGCTTTGATTGGGCAGTTCCTGGCCAAAGGGAGCTGCAGGGATCGTGCTGGGGCAGGGGCAGTGCACAGAGCCGCCTGTCCTCTTCTTGCCTGGGGCTGCAGAGATGCTCCAGCAACCAGCCGCTTCTGGGAGTGGTGTGGAGCCACAGCCTGCTGGAGCCCTGCTGCACCGCTGGACTTGTAGCAGCTGGAAGATCGCAATTGACTGGCAGAGACTCCAGGATCAATCAGTCGAACACGCTCGATGGGCTAATGACTGCTGGTTCATGGATTTATTTTTGTGGGTCCCCCTCAGCTCCAGGCCGAGGCTGCAGTCCTTAAAGCCCCTGCTTTAAACTGATCCTGAGATGCTGTGAGGGTCAAAAGTATAACTGGGTTCAAAAAGAATTAGATAAGGTCCATCCGTGACTATTAACCAACCCAGTGCTCTGGTGCCCCTAAACCTGTGACTGCCAGAAACTGGGACTGGACAACAGGGGATGGATCACTTCAAATCACCCTGTTCTCTTCATGCCCTTTGGTGCATCTGCCACTGGCCACTGTCATAAAACAAGACACTGGGTTAGATGGACCATTGTTCTGACCCACTATAGCCTGTGTTATGAAACTTCAGCTTCAGAGACACTGCCCTTTTGCTGCTTCTGTTTTAGTGTATTTAGAGACCGACACATCAGTACAGTGGAGAAGGAGTTTCTCTTAAAACTCCTGTTACTTCTTTGGTACCCTTGCCACAAGGGGCATATTTCTACCTTAAAAGTAAATAGTTCATTTCATGAAGTGCTTGAATCAAAAAGAAAAATGGGAAAGCAGAAAGCAGCAGTCTGTTACAAAAATGTCTGCATACAAATCCAGGCACACAGTCACACTTAGGGAAATGACTGAAAATTGAATTCCTCCAGTATAGAATAGAAATGCCACCAGAGATTTCTCACTGCCTGTGATGAGCAAGACAAGCTGTATGTCAGACCTGAGCTAGAACAACCAGGTTGCCTTTTCATTACCACCTGGCATTAACAACATGGTCTGGAAACACCGCCACTTATGTTAACACAATCATATTCATTTATGCTGGAGAAAGACACTATTTCCTCTGAACAAATGATGGTTTTACCAGTAATTAGTATCCCAGAATGATGCATTGCTGGTAGCCTGCATTGTTTACTCTTTGCCTATTGTTTAGGATTCTTGTTTCCGGAACAAATGTTTGAAGTGTCTTGGAAGGCAGCATTATACTGTGACAGGAAAATCATCCTCGGCATTATAGTAAAATGAAAATGGCAAGACAAAGAACCGCCATATTCAGACCATCAGGCCTTTCCATTGGCTGAAGAGTCTTTGGAAATGATCGGTTGCTTTATTCAACACAGCTGAGTTAATAGCCTGACTGTTTAAATATTCAGACTCTTTCCCCCAGCCCAAATAATGTCCTTGATTGTTTTAAAGAACATAAAGATGCGGGAGGCGAATGTTCTGTTGGAAATGTGCAAATAATTTATCAGCAAAAATGGATTCAACACATTTTGCATCTTCTGTTCATAAAAGCCATGATCCGGCAAGGTAATTAAACTCATTGACTAACTGTGAGTACGAGTATTCCTACTACAGTCAATAGGGACACTCGCATGCCGCTCATCAGGTATCTAGCTGAATCCAGTCTACATTGGCCCCAGAAACTCTTCGTCTTTTTTTTTTCCAAATGTGTATTCATCATATAGACTAGTTTGCCCATTAAGGTCTCCAGTAGTTCTTGTCCCTACAGCGTTTTCATAGTCCTTTAGTGCAACAAGTCCATGCATCCTTTAGCGAGCCTCGTCAGTCTAGGCAGACCCACACTTGCATGCCAAGTATTGACATCTGTATGCAAGTGGCTGGTGGTGCCTCTGCAGATTGCACGGCATGAGAATTGCTGTGGCGAGGGCAGGCCGAACCAGAGTTTCAGGCAGAGGGAAAGACTAGAGCGCAGTCAGAAACCTCTCATTTCCATTTCTTCCTACTCTTTTCTCATCTACTCTCCTCCTTTCCCCTTGTGTGCTGTCTGCGGTGCTGAATACCAATTGATTGACACTCAATGCCAATCCATTTCTGAGAAGAGCTGACGAGGCAGTGAAGATACAATCGGACTGAGCAGCAAATGTCAATTAGACGGCTTACAGCCCCCTCATCATTCCTTTCCTGGAACCGATCAAGCTCCTAAAGCTTTACTAGCACAAATGTAGCCAGCCGATTTTTACGTTGGATGCTGGAATATTTGCTGAAAGTGAATTTCCAATGGTGCATTGGAGGGTGATGTTCCAAATCTGTGCTTTGTTGGTTACATACCTACGCTATCAAATTGGGAAACAGAAACAATTCCCCAGAACTCATTTAGTGCTTCCACACAGTACATGTTGTGTATCAAACTGTGAGAGTCACAATCCAATACACCGGCCCACATTGGCTCTCAGCAAATGAAGAATAAATCAGAGGCTCTTGTGATTTGCTCATGGACAACCGATGAGCAGAGAGGAGGGCATGAAATTCAGCATCTGTATTATCCTCTGTGAATTATCGTCCTCCTTCCACACTCGGGGCATTTTGCCCTGGATTCCACTAGTTGCCAGGTCAGGACTTACTCACTCAATTCTGGATTTGAAAGTGATTCTGAGCAAGAAATAGCCATCAAATAGCCATTAAGTGCTCGGTCATGCAAAGTGCTGAGCAGTTTGGCCCCAGATCAACAGAGCATTTAAGCACAGGTTTAACTTAAATCACATGACTCCTGCCAAGGAAGGGAAGGAGACAGCTCCCATACTTAAGAGGTTTGGCTGAATCAGGATACCTGGCAGAACTGAGCCCCAACTGGGCCTGTTTAATGGCCAATGTGCAGGCCAGGGCAAAGGAGGCAACTGCCCCAGGCCCCGGTGATTCAAAAGGGCCTGGGGCTCTCAGCTACTCTGCCATTACTGTGGCAGCAATGGTGGCCAGAGCCCTGGTCCTTCAAATCACCAGAGAACCGGGCAGCGTGCTACAGGCAGCTCTGAGGGCTGCCTGAGGTGGGAGGCAGTAGCACGGCATGCTCTGGGCAGCACTGAGGAATGTCTGCCCCAGCCCCGCCCCTTCCGTCTGAGGCCCCGCCCCTTCTGGAAGCACAGAGCTGGGCCCCCATCACCTTGCCCAAGGGTCCAGCAAATCTTTTGGCTCTCCTGCAGTTACGGGGTCCGGCGGCGAGGGGAGGAGATAGCTACTGGTGTGTTGACACCCACTCACCCACTGACGAGGGGCATAGTTAGTTGCCACCACGCCTCTGAGCAACAATTTGCACCCAACTCTGCTGTCGTGTTCAGTCTCTTTTATTTCTGCATCCTGCTGTTTTACATATCACTAGCATACCATTGTAAACAGACTTCCCACAGCTGCAGGCAGAACTCTCAAGTGTATTTTGTGCTTGTCTGGTAGAGCTACTGGCCACATGCAGGAGCAGGAAAATTATATAGCTGCAGAGGTTCCCCTCTCCTGTCAGTAATCATCTCTTTTTGCTGTTCCATTCTGTCATCTGCCCCTAGTGTGGGCTGGGGTTAAAACCAGCCCATATTATGTATGGATTGGGCTCAGATCATACAGCCTCATGAAATTTAAATAGCTTGTTTTCTCCCCTTTGAATTGATTCCAGTAGTAACGCTGGCCCATGATTTTAATTGACCAAGGGTGTTAATTCACCGACTCCTTGATATCAATGCAGTGGGACTCCGGGGGAATGAATATATCTGGTCACGCACATCTATATCAGATTCCATGCACAGTTTTTACTCCCTTGCAGGCATCTGAGATCTAGGCAAGTGCTGGCAGCGGTGATACAAGTCAAGGTGGTGTGTTTTGTTGTAGGAGTGGATGGATCACTCAGTGGTGAACCTCTAGCTGTTCTCCAATGACTCAGGTTAGAGCATGCCATGATCTCACTGCAGAATTGTCAGGGCCATCCCTATGCAGCCCACACAAAGGTGGAGGGGGGCGCTGAAGCTGGGGGAAAAGGGGTTGCCAGCTCTTCTGGACTGAACGCCATGTACTGCAATGGTGTCTGGTCTGTCCAGGTCAGGAGAGTTGGCAATGCTGGAGCAGGGCCAGGAGGGAGGTGCAGGCTGGGGGAGTACCGCTAGCCAGAGAGAAGCAGCACCTTTAAGGGGAATGCGCCATTTCTTTTCAGCCACCCACTGAGTGGCTGCCCCTGCTCTGTCTGGGTCCTCCAGCCCAACAAGCTCTGCTCACCGCTGTTTGGTGAGTGGGGGGCTGAGTACTGAGCCCTGAGGGGGCAGCCAGGGAACAGGGCTGGCGGCTGCTGGATTAGTGCTGAGTTGGGGGATGGAGCTAGGAGTTTCTGGAGCCCCCAGGGGTGGCAGCCGGAGCCCTGGCACTGAGCCTGTTTGGGGGGGGGCGGGTAGGACTGGGGGCTGCTGGGACCCACAGGCAGCACGTGGCTGCATAAGACACCATGAAATTTCATGCCCCACATTTTGTGGTGCCCCACACTGCTGCATGTTTTGAGTATGAATAAGGACAGCCCTGAAAATGACACATATTTGAACTGGACAAAGAGGACACAAAGTGAGTCATGAATCTGTTAGTGTGAAATCCGTCTGGTGTTAACAAGGGGGTGAAATGAACCATTGTCTGGATCTACTCAAGTGACTGCTGCACCGCTGGTAAGATTGTTTATTAATCCCTGAAGTTTCATGACTCTTTGCACAAAGAATAATGTAGGGGACGTGTGTTGTTTCTTATTCATTACTCACCATTTGTTATTCTATACAAAGAGCTGGTTATCCCTTCAGGAAGCAGAAGTACTACTGCACAACATGGGCCATGAAAGCAAGTCATATGAATAGCAAATAATCCAAGATGTGAACAGTTTACAAGTGCACCATCGACTGAAATTTGTGTGCATAAGTCATTCAGTGAACATGAATTATTTACAAACACAGCTGAATGTTTGCAAAGGATGTGTGAGCCAAAACGAGAGCTAAATGCAGGTAACTCATTGGCCATGCATAACGCTACCAGCTCTACAAACATCACTGTGTATTACACACAGAACGTAAACTTTCCTTCAGCTCATGATTTAGCTGCAAACTTCAGGATTCATCACAAGCGAACATGCTGTCGTGAGCTCCTGACTGATGTAGAAAGAAAGGCGGAGCGACATCGTTTAACATAGTGATTCCATTGTGTTCATAGCAGGGGTTTGCTTGTATGCCAGGGCATAACACTGTGTTAGATCTCAGGTGCCAAAGCTGCAGGCTGGGACTCCTCAGGGGGTCATGAGGTTATTACATGCGACACGTCATGTGCTGTCAGCCTCCACCCCAAACCCTGCTTTGCATCCAACATTCATAATGTGGTTACATTTAAAACACTTTATATATTTATAAGGGGGCGTCACACTGAAAGGCTTACTATGTGAAAGGGGTCCCCAGTACAAAAGCTTGAGAATGCCTGTGATAGATGGTAACTAGAATGACATTTATGATGCCACTAAAACGGTGAAGACATGATCCTTGCTCAGCTGACATGACTGATTTGTTGACACTTGAGTGGCTTCCTTTACTTCCAACCCACATAAGTAAATTTAAGAATCCCTTCACCAATCCCTACCTGTATTATCCATATGCAGAGTAAGCCGCTGAGTAGGACATCTGAAAATTTGGAGCAACGCAGGGTCCTAATGTTCGCCCACCTGCCTCTTCCTAGCCCTCTTCTGTGGCTCTGCTTCCTCCGCAGATGATCTAGCAAACTTAAAAGAGTAAGAACCTGCCAGAGCTATTAGCAGAACCCTGACCCTGTGAACGAGCCACTCAAGTGGTAATGAAGCCATTGAACAGGCAACCCCAGGTCTCTGCTGTCAGTTCCTGAATGTACTGCTATTGCACATGGTGCTTGAATGTAAACCAGAAGCTGTCCCTGACTAGGTAAAAGGGAGACATTGTCCTCTCCCCAGAAGAACCCTAGCAACCGCTCTTGCCTCTTTGTGTTCCCAGGTGAAGGAAGACTGGAAGTACGTCGCAATGGTCATCGACAGAATCTTCCTGTGGATGTTCATCATTGTCTGCTTACTGGGAACCGTTGGTCTCTTCCTCCCCCCTTGGCTGGCAGGAATGATCTAAGAATAGCAGCGGAAAGAACAAAGTGCATCCCATTCCATGGATTTTAGTCCTCCTTGAAGGAGACTGGAGGAGGGAGATGGAGACAGTCTCGATGAATAATTTACTGTGTATCTGCGCATGACTTGTTCAGAGTGCTGGGGGAACACCATCCAAGGTTACATCATTTGCCATCTTCTATAGCTGTTTTAAGGGGATGCTGTTATTCACATTTGTACTTCGCATGGTGGCATTCGTTGACATGTACACTACAGTGTACAAACATGGGCATGGTCACTAAGGCAGTGCTAAGAGGCATTATTTACAGACCCACACTGGGCAGATTAGGTCCATTAGCCTTGAGGGGTTTCTGTGTGTTAGGGCCGCGCCGTCAAGATGGCATTGTTCAGGACTCTGTGTTCCTGTAAGAGCCGTTTAATAAATAAAGTTTCAAATTTGGATTCCTGTGCAAGAGACTGTCTGTGTGTCTGGTGGTGGGAGAGGGGGAGGGGGAAGGATGTCTTGCCATAGACACAGACAGCCAGACCACAAAGGGTGACCTCTTTATTTTGCAACAGCCCAGCCCCTTCTGAGTCACTGAAGTTATCCTGACCAAAGTCCCAGCCGCAGCCGCATCCCTATCAGAGAGTATGGGTCAAGTACCGAAGTCTTTACTCATGCAAAACTGCAGGAATAAGAGTTTGGCTTCAGTAAGGATGCATCTAATCCAAGCAAGGACCTCAGACTTTGGCTCAAAGCATGTGTTGATCCATTCACATTAGCCTTTGGCTCAGTTTGCTTTTCTTAATGGAAATCTGCTAGATCACAGACTTAGGCTCCGGCAGGAGGCCTCCAGGCCGGACTCGGTGTCTGTCACAAAGCGTGGAAGGCTTGGCAGGAGCGCAGCAATGCTTTTAGGATGGAAGCAGGGGGAGGGGCAGTTGTACAGAGTGGCCAATTGGCATGATGGACTAAATGCTCAAAAGCCATTCAGGATGCCCCAACTGAGACTTTGGGCACTCGCAAACATTCGTTACCGCTGAACCCTCCTGAGCCACCCGTGTTTGAAAAGGGACACGATGTTATCGAAGGGACACAATAGTACCGAAGCCTGGATATTAAACGGACGATGTACAAGGTTTTATTTAAATGATGGGGCTCAGGGCAAGTGATTGGGGAGGGGGCTCAGGGCAAAGGGTGGGGTGCAGGAGTCAGAGCTGGGGTTGGGGCTGGGGCAGGGGGGGTTCTGTGTGGGGGAGTCACGGCAGGGAGTGGGTGGCTGAGGGTAGGGGGTTGGGGTGCAGGAGTTAGGGCAGGAGACGGGGGGCTCAGGGCACAGGATTTGGTGTGGGGGAAGGGCTTAGGGCAGGGCAGGGAAGTAAGGGTGTTCGGGGCTGGCGGTGCAGACGTGAGCGCAGGATTTGGAAGGTGAAGGCTGTCTGTGGGGGAGGTGGTCTCAGGGGACTGCAATTGGGCTGCAGTAGCCCCTCCCCCTCATGGCCTACAGGCTTTCCGGGGGGGGGGGAGAGGGGAGGCTCTGGGGGGCCGACCCCAGCATATAGCACCCTGCTGTTAGCCTGCAGGCGTTATGGGGAGGGGTATGTCTGGAGGCTGTCCCCAGCCTACAGCAGCCCCACCATGGGCTGCAGGTTCTCCAGGGGGGAGGTCAGGCTCCCCAATTTGCCCCTGGCCTGCAGCAGCCCCCACAGCCTGCAGGGTCTCGGCCAGGCTCAGGGGCTGCCAATGGCCTGCAGCAGCTCCTTGCAGCCTACAGGCTCTCTCTGTGTGTGGGGAGACACAAGGGGTTGCCTCTGGCCTGCAGAACCTCCCCACCCCTATGGCCTGTGGGCTCCCTGGGACTGGGGCATGGTTCCTGGTCCTG
Organism: Pelochelys cantorii; assembly: GCA_032595735.1. Classification (NCBI taxonomy): domain Eukaryota; kingdom Metazoa; phylum Chordata; order Testudines; family Trionychidae; genus Pelochelys; species Pelochelys cantorii. Next base: position 29,784,009 of record CM064343.1, on the reverse strand, counting down.
GCCTCTTTTGTGGGGCGGACTCCTGAGTGGGGCTGTGGGGGTCACAGGCAGGGTTTTGGTGCTGGGGTCCTGGGGCAGAGTGGGATGGGGCTTCACCCTGACACTGTTATAGGGAAAGAGTGGCCACTTCCCTGCACAGTTGTAGAGCCCTGTCCCCAGCCAGCCAGCCAGTCTCCTGCTGGTGCAGCTGCCCCTAGTGGTCCCTCTGCAGTATAGCTCTCGCTGGTGGTCTTGCTATCCCCAGTGGCCACTCAGAGCATGTCTACACTGGGGAGTTTTTTCTAAATAACTCATCGTATTTAGAAATAGCAATGTGCGTGTCCACACTACCAATCTTGTTGTTTTGAAATAACTCCTGCTTGTGAAGAGGAATAAGCTTATTTCACAATGGTTATTTCAGGAGTTATTTCAAAATAACCTATTTCGAAATAACCTGGTAGGATAGACACAGCTTCAGAGTATCGCATGTCCTCTCTCTCTGCCCCTCCCTTTTCCAGTTCTGGAATACAGTCCCATTCCTGGCACTTCCTGTTTTCCTGGCACAACCAAAACTTGACCTTGCTTTAAGTTAGGGAAAGAGGAAGCTGACTACCAAATTTGGTGGCCCTAGCTCGTACCGTTTAGGAGGAGTTCTTGAACAAATGGACTTGCAGCCAGGCACATGCTAAAATATATATAGGGAAAGGATCCTGATGTCCTCACTCCCCAATCTCCTCTTGATCTGAGGTCACCTGAATTTCAGAATTTACTCTATTATTATTTATATTGGGAAGGAATTTAAGTTGATTATGGCTTGGAATAGTCTTCTAAGAGCAGCTGTGGAGACCAATGCTCCAAACTGACTGGAAAAATACAAGGAAATGTATTTTCAGGTTGAGTGGCTGTTGTTCCACTGACTGCAAGGGAATTGCTCCTTCTCACACTTTTAGCTCTGAATCCTGACAATCTTGTGCGTCAGCCAGCCACTCAATCTACCTTTGCATAGCAGACCGTCAGCAAGGCATTAGCTGGTAAGATATGGCTGATTCCAAAGTAATTAATGTAGACCTTTAACTCAGACAAAGCTTCAGTAGGAAAACATCACACATTAAAAATGTCATCACACTCTTCTTCTTGGGAACACAGAAGGACGGATCTTAAACTCTACTGGAAAAAAAATGTAATGATGACGCAGTGGCGACTGCTGTGTCTTGAAATGACGTTTCTTGCTTTTGGATCCCAGTGACTAACAATAAAATAGAGCAAGCGAGTCACTGCTGTAGAGGATCTTCACCATTTAAACTTTTCAGCGACTTGCCGGTCGTCTGTAACTTGCCAAACTCACTAACCGGGGCTGGATTCTTAAAGGTGGAGATGGGGGCCCAAAATTGAGCTGGTGGTGAGTCCCCAATACTGGCCAAAGCTCTGAGCCAGTCTCAATATAATTTAGTTCAAACCTCCAGGCTTTTTGAGAGCTCAGTCCAACACCTGTTGAAGTCTTGCCGTTCACGCCAAGAGATGGTAGGTGAGGCAGGTGCACAAAATACTGAGTTGACTGATATGCACCATTCTGGGAAGCACTTCCCTCTGGAGAGATTATTTCTTAGACTGCTCTTCCAGGGCTGCTGGCTGCAGCACCAAGGAACAGGCAGACATTGTGAAGGGACCACTGGTCTCTCAGGTGTGTTTGTAATTTAACTAGTCCTGTAAAGAAACCTGCTGCTCCACAGATCTGGTTTGCCAGCATGCCCGCTGGTTTCCGTACCCAAAGGCTATGTCTACACTACAAGGTTTTTGCACAAAACCAGTCACTTTTGCGCAAAAATCGTGGAGCGTCCACACCTCAAGGGCATTTTTGCACCAAAAAAAAAACCCCAAACAGGAGGAGTCCTGTGGCACCTTATAGACCAACAGATTTATTGGAGCATAAGCTTTCATGGGCATGTCCCACTTCGTCAGACATGCATCTGACAAAGTGGGACATGCCCACGAAAGCTTATGCTCCAATAAATCTGTTAATCTATAAGGTGCCACAGGACTCCTCGTCACTTTTGCAGCTTCAGACTAACACGGCTACCACTCTGATTAAAAAAAAAAAACCCAGTAAATCGACAGGACAGAAGGCTTTTGCTGGTAGAGTTATTCCTCTCCCCACGAAAAAAAAGCGCTTGAGGTGTGGATGCTCTGAGGTTTTTTTCAGAAAATTGGCTGTTTGTCCAAAAAAACTCTGTAGTATAGACATAGCTGCAGAAAATTCACCTTGTGAGTGTCTTCTACTGGCCCGTTAAGCTGGCCTTGCTGCTGCTTTGCATCACCGGAACAGGGTACAGAAGCTGGCCCCATAATTAATTTTACCCTCAAGGGTGGGTGCATCATCACATCTCCTCCCAGGGCCCTTATTCAGTACTTGGTCTTACATGGAACCAGGTGGTTACAGCATAGCCTCACCCAATCCAGGTCTCACCCTCTGCCCATTCTAGGGTACTTCACTGCACAGAGATGCAGAAACAATTACTGTCGCATGCAAGCAAAGGTGGTGAGCTAAAAATACAGGCATCTCCAGGGACCTGGCAAGACAACATGAGTCAGGCATCAGCCTGGAAGCCAGAGAGCTTCTAAATTTTACCCAGCAGTTGCCACTTCTGCCACCTCGCAGCCAGTGTCAGCAGTTTTTTGTCAAGCCCATTGTCACACATCACCAGTGGCAAAGCCTCCGAAAACGCACAGTAGGGGAACACGGGCATGTGGTTGGATTCCATTAAGGACACTGCATATGGAATTGAATAGGGGGGTTAAACCAATGGGACCCTACTGAATTTTAATAGGGCTCTATAGTAATTACTCTAAAAACATGTTGCTTTTGAACTAGAGTGGTACCCTTTCTATCCACCTCACTGCTGTTTTGACTTGTTGACACCCTTAGCAGGCAGGGCTGGCTCAAGCCAATCTGATTCCCCATCGAGCTTTCCACTTGAGCCCTCACATTCCACATCCTGAGAGTCAATATGCAGTCCAATTTGTTCTAGGAGAGTTGGGGACGGGGGAGTTGGACATCCGGGGCAATAAGGAATATCTCCAGAAATGGGAGAGGTGTTTGGGGACTAGGAAATTGAGCTTCCAGCTCAAAGCAACTAAGGGTGTTGCATCTGCAAAGAGTTCTGAATGAAAGAGCCAGCTGCTGTTTGATCATTTCCCTCTCTCCCCAGAAATGTGTATTCCTCTAGCTCCCCAGAGGGCATTGGAAGGAAACACTCTGCAGTGAATCCCAGGTCGAGCTTTGCCCAGGGCCTTATTCTAGGCAGCAGGGGTAGCATGGCCTGGGAGCAGTTTTATCAGCTTATATTGTCATCCCTAGATGAGCATTTCCGCCAATTAATTTTGAAATAGCAGTTTGGCTGTGTAGACGCTAGGAAAGTTATTTCGAAATAACGGCTGTTATATCGAAATAACTTTGCTGTGTAGACATACCCTGAAGCTATGTCTGCACTCACGGCTTCTTGCACAAATATGGCCGTTCTTGGGCAAGAATCCGCAGAGCATCCACACTGCCCGCCCGCTCTTGCGCCAGGAAATTTACAGTACGGCGTGGGAAGAGAGGGCTTCTTGCGCAAGAGCTACACTCTTTTTTACCAGGTGTAAGCCCTCTCGTGCAGGAGCTCTTGCGCAAGAGGGTAGTGTGGATGCTCGGCAGGGATTTCTTGCACAAGAAACCCCTATGGCTAAAATGGCCATCAGAGCTTTCTTGCGCAAGAGAGCATCCCCACTGCCATGGGCGCTCTTGCGCAAAAGCACAGCTCGCACATGGCAGTGTGGACGTTTTCTTGCGCAAGACTTCTTGCACAAGAACCCTTGCGCAAGATATTCTTGCGCAAGAAGCCGCCAGTGTAGACATAGCCTAAGAGAATAGGCCAGTTACAGAACAAGACGATCACTGCAAAGAATCAGGAAAACATACCTCTGACCTTTGGAGTGCCTTTGCTGGCTAGGTGGGAATTCCCAAACTCTCTCAGCTCTCCTAGGCTGTCGTTTGGTTCAGTGCACATCAGAAGTGGCTGATAGTCTGGCTTAGCTGAAATCCTGGCGTCTCACGGGGATCATTATGTTATTACAGAAAATTGAATTTGGAGTGACTGGCAGGAACACAAAACTGCAATTAACCTCATTCACAGAGATGTCCTGCAGTGCAAAATAATACAAACACTTTGACTCACATCAACACTTCAGCCGGTGCCACTAGGACAGCTCAGTACCCCTTAGGAATCAGCACTGAGGGACCAAGAAGAGTGTTAAAAAAAAAAAAAAAAAAAAAAAAGTGGAAAATGAAACACCTTAAGCTTGCTGCAAACACATTGCTTATATTTTGGGAGGAAAATCGGGTGCCTTTGAAGTCGTGCCAGGGGGTTTGTAATGCAGGTTATGGTTCTTGGTATCTGTTAAGGGGCATGACTCACTGCCACAGCGCCTCCTGCTGGTTGCTCCAGGGAATTAGCCCTTTAGTCTACAGGGCGCCTCCTTCTGGCTGGTGTCTCCCCCATTCTCACTCCACATTCCTGTTCCAGACCCACATCCCTCCATGAACAGGGCATCCTCTTTGGGACACTGCCCTCCAGCAGTGCCAAATACCGTAGTCATTCGTCCCCCTTCTGGGGGGGTTACCAGAAGTCCTTCATGCAGTGCCTGCCACTGTGGCCAACTGCCACCTGAATCTAGCCCTCTCACTTCAGGCCAAGCCTCAGTCCTTCCAGGTCACATAGCCATGGTGGCTAGACACGGTGCAAGAGGGAGCGGACCCAGGCCTGCCCAGTATTCTGGGTCCTGACCCAGGAACCCTCTGGCAACAGCTTTGTCCTGCCTTTACTCCCCTTCACTGCCTCCTGCACCACTTCCCCTGTGGCCCTTTGCACTCTCCTGGCCCTTCTAGCAAGGCCACAGCCTGACAGGTATCAGGCAGGAGCCTCCTTCTCTAGCCCCTGGAGCCTGCCAAGACCGGCTCTCCCAAAGGTGCTTCTCTGGGAACCAAGTCCTACACTTTCCCTGGTCAAGGCCTCACTGACTGTTTCTGCTGGGCAGCTTCTTATATGCAGGGCTTCCCCAGCAGGCCACACCCTAATTGGTTACTAAAAAGCTTCTCCCTCATTGGCCAGGGCTTGTGCAGGCTCCCTCCAGCTTGCATTAATCCCTTTCAGCCAGTGTGGGGCAGTCACCCCACCACAGTATGATAAGACTCTTCGGCTGTGTCTAGACTGGCCGCTTGAATTTGCGCAAGAAAACTGACTATTTAATGTATGATTGTCAGTGTTCTTGTGCAAATACGACTCTCCCGTTCGGGAAAAAGCCCTCTTGTGCAAATGCTTTTGCGCAAGAGGGCCAGTGTAGACAGCTGAGAACCGTTTTGCACAAAAAAGCCCTGATGGCGAAAATGGTGATCGGGGCTTTCTTGCGCAAAACCGCGTCTAGAGTGGCACGGATGCTTTTCCACAACAAGTGCTTTTGCACAAAAGCGTCTGTGCCAATCTAGATGCTCTTTTCCGCAAATGCTTTTAACGGAAAAACTTTTCCGTTAAAAGCATTTGCGGAAAATCATGCCAGTCTAGACGCAGCCCTCAGGTAGTGGTAACTCCATTTCTTAGGGCCACATTCCTAAGGGCAATACATTTGCTAGGATGCCGAAAAACGTGATTCTGTCAAGCCCCACAGCATGCCCATGGAGAATGTGTGTCATTCAGATGCCTTTCTCCATCCCAGCTCTCAGCTTTGTCATTGACATTATCTGCTTCAGGCAATGTATTGAAAATATGCGCTTCTTTGTATCAAAGTTTTAGCCCGGGGAAAGGGGAAAATCCTGACTCTGCACATCCTTCCCCAGAAAGGATTATGTTCAAAAAGTCATTGACTGATGCTGACATTTGTCTAAGTAGCTAGTAGGATTTAACTCCAACCACTAGGTTGCCTGTGAACCTCATCACACTGCAGAGGTTTCTAGGGTTTGCGTGTTTGCCAGCAGTAGCCAGCGACACTCAAAACTTTCCTAAAGCTGGAATAAAACTGGGACATCAGCCAGAATATAACCATGGGCTAATGAGTTATCCTAACCGCTCTGCCTAGTAATGGATGAGATGAAGTCTAAAGAGAGATTTTTAGCATATGAAAAACTCAAGAGATGAATGCAGCCAGCCTGTTAATATTTTTAATGGCTCCTGCTTGGAACAGATTCATGTTGGCTGGGCAAATTAATTTAAGCAAAAATATATTGAAATTCTGGTAAGGCTATGTCTACACTGCGGGTTTTTTGCGGCAGAGGAAATGCAAATGGGTGCTCATTTGCATATCTTCTTCTGATCCTTTTTGCAAAAGAGGTTTCTGTGATAAAAAGCCCTGTGTAGATGAGGCCACTTGTCAGAAAAAAAAACCCTTTTGCGCAAGAGCCTGTAACCCTCATTTTTTGAGGAATAAGGGATCTTGCGCAAAAGGTTTTATTTCCGACTAATGACCCTGTCTACACAGGGCTTTTTATCGCAAAAACCTCTTCTGCAAAAAGGATCAGAAGAAGATATGCAAATGAGAGTGCAAGGTATGCAAATGAGCACTCCATTTGCACTTCCTCTTCCTCAAAAAACCCGTAGCATAGATGTAGTCTTGGTGGTAGCACTACACACTGCTTTGAGTCTCTCTCAAGGCAAAGTGGCCAGTGCGTAGGGTGGGGGTAACCCTACTATATTCTAAAGAAATCGTGATCTGTCACACAGTAATGCCTCTGTCTCCAAAACAGGTCTCAGTGTGCTATTGCCTTGTAAGATAGAGCAGGTCAAGAAGTTTGTGATCAGTCAAACAGATTTCTAGGGCTTTTCCTCTTGCTCACTTTTAACCTAGTGCAGAAGCAGTAACTCCAGTGGACTTATTCCTAATTCACAAAAACAACATGGAGCCTTGTTGCATCTTAGGGTACGTCTACACAGCAGGGCAAAAGTTGACTTAAGCTATACAACTTCAGCTACATCAATTGTATAGCTGAAGTTGAAATAGTTTAATTTGACTTTTGGCGCTGTCTACACAGCAGGAAGTTGAAGGAAGAACACCCTTCCTTTGCCTTCCCTTACTCCTTGTGCAATGAGGGTTACAGGAGCCAGAGTAAGAAGTCCTCTATCTCGACATTATTTTGAAATTTGCTGTGTAGACACGCGCTATGTTAGTTCAAAATAACATCAGTTTTTCTGAAACAACACAGCTGTGTAGACATAACCTTAGAGACTAACAGATTTATTAGGGTATAACCTTTCTTGGGTAAAACCCACTTCATCAGATGAATTGGTGTGGAAGCTACAGAAGCAGGGGTGAATAGATAAGGAAGAAGATGCTTGTGGTAATGAAGCTAATCAAGTCAGGGTGGAAGTGAGTCATTCACAGCATTTGGTGGGGAGATGTGAATATCTAGACAGGGGAAATGACTGCTGTAACGCATTAACCAGTTTAGATCCTTATTCAGTACTAAATTGATCATGTTGAATTTGCAAATGAACTCCAGTTCAGCTGTCTCCCTTTATAATCAGGGTTTGAAATGCTTTTGTAGAAAGCATGGCTGCTTTCAAATCCATTACTGACTGTCCAGGCACATTAAAGTGTTCCCGTATGGGTGTGTGTGTGTTACCACTCCTGAGGTCTGATTTATATCCATGTATCCCTTGGTGCAGAGACTGTCCAGTTACGCCAAGATACGCGGCAGAGGGGCATTGCAGAGGCACTTGATGGCACATACCACATTAGCAGATGTGCAGGTGGATGAGCCCGATGTTGTGGCTTATGCAGTTAGGTCCTGTGATGGTGTCACTTATGTAGATGTGAGGACAGAGTTGGCAATGGGGTTTGTTGCAGGGAAGGTGCCCGGGTAAGTGTTTCTGTGGTGCGGTGTGTGGCTGCTGGTACTTGCTTCAGGTTGGGGGGAGGGGCTGTCTGTAGGCAAGGACAGGCTGTTTCCCAAAGCCTGTGAGAGCGAGGGATTGTTTTCCAGGATTGCCTGTAGATTGTTGATGATACACTGGAGGGGGTGGAACTGGGGGTTGCAGGTGATAGCCAGGGGTGTTTTGTTATTTACCTTGTTGGTCCTGTCCTGAAGCAGGTGACTTCTGGGTCGTTGAAAAGGACTCAGGAAATCCAGTGTGCTTGTGATTGCCTGAAGGACTACGTTAATGTGTATGCCATCTGGTAGTTATTTACTACATCCCCCCACTTTCCCCCAGCATCTTGCACGATTTGTCTTGGGTCATCTTGACAGCTATTGGATGCTTCAGAACGAGTAGCAGCTAACGATCACCACAAAGCAATACAGGGAGCCAGAATCCAGCCTGATGCAAATGCAATGGAGTTCCACCAGAGCCAGCCATGATCTAGGACGTATAAGCCATGAGGGATTCCATAGCTGCTCTTTTTAGCATTTGAGAATAAAGGATTTATTGGACCACCTCTTAATCCATTCCCCTGCTGTTGCAGGGATCAGCAAGCCTCTACAGTAGCATTTCATTGTCCAGTGTTCCACGGGTGGGGAGGCTGCTCCAGCCTGACTGGGCCCACCACACCATGCACTGCTCCAGCCAGGCCAGGCCAAACCATTGTGCCACAGACAGGGGCTGCTCCAGCCTAGCCAGGCCACTGGTTAACCACTTACCCGGTAAGGATGATGCTTACCAGGTAACCAATTAACCAATTATCTCTTTACATCCTTAGTTCCAATCAATGTAACTTCCATCAGTTCCCTTTCCCATAATCTTTCTCTAAAGGGTATTAGATAAATCACCTTGGAGCTCTGCTCAGAGACTACTACCTACACAGACAAGCCTCTGGTAGGAAGCATATACACAGTGTGATATAACACCAAGGGACCTTAAAGGTAGCCATTTTTTAACTAATGACTGCTTGCAATATCTTTCTTCCAGTTAGTAAGTGCTCTGTGCTCCCTTCTTCATTTTATTTTGTTCCCCCTGCTCTAATTTACATTTCCCCCTTTCTTGCCTGAAGCCTCATGCACACCAGGATTTTTGTTGTTGTGACCTTTGATTGTGGAATAAACGTTGCTCTTTTTGCATAGTTAAGTGGGGTTGTGGCCAGTATTCCTTGTAAGCCTAGTGCCTGGGTGGCCATCCAGGAGAGATTCAAATGCCACCCAGCTGATTAGCAGGGCGCTCACAGCTGACAACATGTGGGTCTACTGGTCGTGCACATGACCACATGCCTCAGTGCATATAACAAAATTTATTCTTCACATGGAATGGAAAAAAAATATCGCACTTTTGTTGTAGCAATTTATGTTTTCTCATTTACTCTCCCCAGTATGAGGGAAAAAGAGTTCATGAAAAGTAGCAAGTGGCAAGAGGGCAGCTAACAACAGTAGGGAGTCACAAGGATAGTATTTCATAGGGTTGATTAGAAGCTAGAATTAGTAAGAACAGCAGAGTTGGCCTTTCCAACAATTGGGGAGGGGGGACAGGAATCAATAAGAAAAATTAAGCCCACAAAATGTTTTTGAAAAGCGTCTCCATAGCAGCCCATGCCCCGCTGCACTATGTGGAATCAAACTATGGCTACAAACACAATTTCAACACAAATGCCCCATTCCCTCCAGGGAGAGAGCATGTGAAGGTATGATCTCCAATGGCTGACCACAGGGAAACAGTTTGCTTTGCATATATCATGCAGCTGATTTAGTAAAAAGGGCTCTGTGCCTGGAAAGGCAAGGAGGACCCAGCAAAATAATGAAAGTCATTTTCTTTCTTCCTCCTTTTGAGTGAAGTGGTAATTAAAACTTTCCTATACACGAGGACAAGACAGTGTCCCACAAAGACGCCTTTTTCGGCATTTTCCAAATGAGATCAGCCAGCCACACACGCTGTGCTGAAAAAACCTGGGCTTTGAGTGAACTATACAATAAAATAGCCTGTCAAATTCACAGTTTGATCTCTTTCCGTAAACTGCTTGCCTGAGAAAGGATTTGTTCTGATTAAAGCTTTTCAGGATGAGGTCCCTCCTGGAAAAGCTTGCCAGAGAAGTTTTCAGCATTGCCCATGTAAAACATGGGATTATTTTAAACGGGTGTTTACTTAAAAAATGATAAATTAGGCCAGAAAAGCACAAGAAAATCCAGTGGGGTTGTGTATACCAAAGAGAGGAGGAATCATTAATAGTTATGATTGAGTGATGCCATTTTTCATTAACTAAACCTAACTAAGCAAAATTGTGGATGGGTTTCTGATTTTAATGCCTTCCCTTGTCTACATCACTGCTCCTTTTAACTCCTCTGTCTCTCCATATCCTTTTGCCACTGTTGGTTTGAGAATTTTCTCCTCTACAGCTCTTGCCATCTGGAACAGCTTTAGCTAGCTCCTGACATTTTTTAATCTCACTGGAATACCTTTGTCTCCCTTGCCCATGACTCTTGTTCTCTCTTGACCTGCAGTTATCAGTTGTGTAACTGTGAGATCCATCTTCCCTGGAAAATATACCAAATTGAGGGTACGTCTATACAGCAACATTATTTCCAAATAACTAACATTATTCTGAAATAACTTAGGGTATGTCTACACTACCACCCTAGTTCGAACTAGGGTGGTTAATGTAGGCATTCGAAGTGGAACGAGGTGTACCGGTAGTTCGAATTAGAGATCCTAATTCAAACTACCTACTCCGTGCCGCGTGTAGCCGCAGGCACAGAGTTCGACCTAAGGGGATTTAAAAATGGCGCCCACCCGGCAAGATGCAAATGAAGCCCGGGATATTTAAATCCCGGGCTTCATTTGCAACTTCGAATGCCTACATTAGCCACCCTAGTTCGAACTAGGGTGGTAGTGTAGACATACCCTTAGTCTGCATCTACACAGCAGGCAGTTATCTCGAAATAGTGTCAAAATACTGTCAAGCTGTAGGACTTCTTACTCTGACTCCTGTAACCCTCATTGTACAAGGAATAAGGGAAGTTGGAGGAAGAGTGCTCTATTTCAGAATAAGTGCTGTGTAGACGCTCCCTATTTTGAAATAAGCTATGCAATTGATGTAGCTCAATTTGCATAGCTTATTTCAAGTTAAGCTCTGTAATGTAGATGCACCCAAAGTTGTTCAGGAAATCAGTATGGCTGCGTCTACACCAGTGCGATCTTGCGCAAAAGCGGCCACTCTTGAGCAAAAACTTGCTGCCTGTCTACACTGGCCGTGTGTTCTTGCGCAAGTTCTACTGTATGAAATCAGGGCTTCTTGCACCAGAACTCTGATGCTCCCGCTCAGGAATAAGCCCTTTTGTGCAACTGTTCTTGCACAAGAGGCCTGTGTAGACAGGTAACATGAATTTCTTGCGCAAGAAAGCCCTATGGTTAAAATGGCCATCAGAGCTTTCTTGCGCAAGAGATTGTCTACGCTGGCAAGGATGCTCTTGCGCAAAAGCACATCTCTTGCGCAAAAGCACATGCCAGTGTGGACGCTCTCTTGTGCAACTACTTTAACGCAAGAACTCTTGCGCTAAAGAGTTTTTGCGCAAGATCACGCCAGTGTAGACATAGCCTAAATGTATAGAGTCCATGTGTAAGGACAGAGGTCAGTCCTAGTGAAGTGTGTTTACACAGAGAGTGAACCGTAGCAATTGGCCCATTATAACAACATTTACAATGGAGAACTGAATTGTGACACACTTAGAGCTCATCGGGGATTTTGAAATCGCACATCTATGCCACAGGAAAGCCTCAACATTAGTCTGAGGCAAGCTTCCCTAATATGGACATGCTACCTTGATTTAGAGCCCCAGGAGGCACTGGGGCATAACTACTCTGAATGGCCCTAGGAAGGAGCTATTTCGAAATAGCAGCAGAGGAGTGTCCACATTACTGCTATTCCGAAATAGCTATTTCAAATTAGGCACTATTCCTCATGGAATGAGGTTTACAGAAGTTGGAATTGCTGTGTAGACACTCTCATTGTTATTTCAGAATAACGGCCATTATTCCAAAATAACGCTGCTGTGTAGACGTACCCTTAGAGTTCAACAAGTTGTATCTGGTATGCCCAGCCCCTTAAGTACATTTGTTTTAAATATAAAACATATGGTGAATCTGATGTTTATGTCCCTCTGCTCCCACCCTTTTCCTCTGCCTAGAGATTATGTCCAATGACATTTTGTCTATGAGGTAAGGATCACTGGTTAAGAGGTCACATTTAAAAGCTCAACAGTTTTTCAGTAAGTAAATAGAAAAAGTTACCTCCATCATTTCAGTATTCCTTTATACTTTTCTATTTACAGTGTAGAATATTCCTCGTACTACAAATATGCACCTCAGGGGAAAGTTCTAGAAAATTACTAATGATTAATCCAATGGAGTTTCATAAAAATTTACTCAGTATTTATAGAATGTAATGATCTTTCTATGTTTTGTGTTCTGTCCTAGCTGGGTTATGACTCTCTGGACAAGTCTATGTAATGGTTCAAAAAGATGTACATAAAGGCTAGTACGTATTATATTCTATAGATTTTTCCATAAGAATGAAGTATATTCCTTAGTAACTGCCTTTTAGAGACACATTTTTGTAGGGAGGTCTTCTGTATCTATCTTGGGTATTTCTAAGGGGCCTAGCAACATGGCTCCTAAATGTTGGATAAATATGTCTAGAAATTCAAGTGGGCTAGCTGTGCACAGCTAGTAGCACTGCAGATGTAAATGAGTGTTTGTACATGTGCATGATCAACATGAGTCATTTGTGTACAGTTATCCAGTGTGCCAGTAAAAAGAGAAAATGTGCACACTTATTAGGTGCCTGGCAATGTGTATGTTGCTGCTTTCTTTGTATCTAAACTTCTTTCTAGAAGTGATACATGGAGTGTCTGTCCAGTTTTTCAAATCCCAGTGACATTTTATTCACAGAATTTGCTCTCCTTTGTGTCAATATCCCAGGTTTAGGAGCAATTATTGAAAGCTGTTACAATGTGGCTCTGGTCTAAGGCCAATAGAAGCTGTTACAATATAAAATAACAAACAATTACAATTAAGTTGTTGCATTGCCAGTATCATTTGATATCAATATGTACAATTATAGGTTGAACCTCTATAATCCAGACTTCTCTAGTCCGGCCACACCCCTGGTCCGGCATCATCAGCAACCTAGTAGAAGCACTCCCCAGGACAAACCAGCAGGCTCAGGCCAGAAGCATTGCCAGACTAGGGAGCCAGGGGGCAGCAGAATCTCAGGTTGGCATTGACCTCCCTGGTCCGGCAAATTCCCTGGTTTGGAGTCGGTCAGGTCCTGATGGTGCCGGACCATGGAGGTTAAACTTGTAGAATGAGATACAATAACAAATACCTCTAGTATCATACTGCTAAAAGAGAGACCTATGCAAAACTGTTCCTATGCTCGTAGAAGGAAGAGATGGAGAAGAACATCCCTTGTCAATGCATAACTGCTCTATTTTCTGCTGCTTGGCTTGAGGTGGATGAATCTAGACTAGGTGCTTGGGCTTCCATCGCTCCTCTGAAAAGGGGATTCCCTCATCTAATGATAATGAAACTGAGAGGAAGAGTTCAGTATTGTTCCAGAGGCAGAAGCTATAGCAATAGTATGAGATTTTATTCCATTCTCCCCTGATAGATGACATGGCAGGGTTCCCATTGAAGGGATTTGCATCTTTCAGCACCTTGTACTGTTTTGCCCAGGTACTGGTGACCCATAATAATGGCTGAAAAAATAAAGCACAGGTGGACAAACGAGCCATTGCTTCAGACTGTTTTTGAGCACATCCCATATGATTCCCATTACTTTTGGGTCAGCTCTTTTATAATTCCTCCAAGTGTATTTCTTTATCCTGTTGTGGGACACCCAATTTCAATTCAGACAGACCGATTATCCAGTGTGAAATGGCTCAGACAGGAACATAGGAATATAAGTGAGAGAGGATGACTAGGTATTATGTTCGTGCCATCTGGTTTTATGAGCACTGTTTTATGCTTAGAATTCTATGCCTCCATACAAAAATCCAGTGCAGCCAGGGAAGAAAGTTTGCATTTGGTGTCCGAGTTGCAATTATGCTCTGGCCAGATAGAACCTTAGTGCAGAAGTTCCCAAGGGACAGAGACCTGTCCAAGGTAGCCCACGCCTCAATCATCATGGGATGAAATCTGCATTTGGAGACAAAAATGGGAGATACTACTGAACAGAAGAATAAATAAAACATAAGGAACTGAGGGTGCATAATTAGTCATTCCTCCTTACAAATCTTTACTTGGGCACCAGCTAGTTTCTGTACTTTATAGAACTTAATGTAGTTGGGAATCTGAGAGTCAGGGAGGTATACTGAGGCATTAATATGTCATGTTATTGGTACCATGAAAGAACCGAAAGTTGATTGACAAGACATACCAATAACCAAATAGCTCATTATGAGGAGAAAAAGCCACATAAGGGAAAATAGGGCCATCCATATGGAGCAGAAGCATCTTTAAAAATCTACTTTGCCTTCTTCAGATGTGGTCCATATAAATCAAGATGAAAAGAAATGCAGATACAGGAAAGTAAAGAAGCCCATTTCCAGCTGACAGGGAAGGTGAAAATATCCTTCAGCAGAAGTCTTGAACCCATTCAACATGGTTACATAGCAGGCCAGTCTATAGACATGACTGCTCTGAAAAAAAATGGTTATTTTGAGGGGGAGGTGAATTTTATAGAGCAGTGGTTCTCAAAGCATGGTCCGCGGAGCACTATCTTGCAGGTGGGCCATGGGCTCAGGGATCACCCTCCTCTCTCAGTGGGGAGCCTGCACTGGCACTCCAACTGCACGCCCTCCCCTGCCCCCGAGGTTGGCGCGCCAGCACTGGCTTCCCAATGTGCGGGGAAGATGGGTGAGCCTCGCGGTCAGATCCAGCTAGCAGGGTAAGGAAGTGGCTCCACACATTGCCGCTTGCCCTCCCTCTGGCTGGGGGAATGACAGCAGAGGAAACTTCTCACCTGGAGGCTTTCCCCACTGTTCCCATTCACTGAAATTATGGCCAATGGGAGCAGTGGGGGAGGGAGGAGTGTGCCTGGGATTGGTGGGAGACACAGAGCCAGGTAAGCACCCCCCATCCTGCTCATGCCCGGACCCTTCTCCCCCATCTCCCTCATGCACCTCACCCCCTGCTGAGACCCCGCACCCTCACCCTGCTCCTGCACCCTCCCTTCCACCCACACTCCTCACCCTCGGCCTGTTCCTGCACCCAACTTCCCACCCAGCCCTCCCACCTCAGCTTATTCCTTCACTCTACCTCCTGGCCAGACCCTGCAGCCCCACCCCCTTTTGCACCCATTTTGTCTGGTGGTCCGTGGAAAGGTCTGTGTTGAGCGGGGTGGGCCATGGGCCAAAAATTTTGAGAACCACTGTTATAGACTGTAAATGGTCAGTCATGTGAGAATGCCTTCCTGCAGCAGAAATTGCTTTAATGATTCCAGATTGAACGTAAGAACTAGAGCTTAAATTGTTGCTTAGCTATGTAATATTTTACGTGAGCCAAAGTCGAATGTATCTAGTTCAAGGAGGACACAAGTGCCTTGTAATGACAGCCCCTGAAGTGCATTACTGCTCTGTCAAGTGACCATGAGCTCTTCACCGATGGCAGGGTTATGAATTTGGAGGGGCGATGCAACAGAAGCCTGGTAACTTGTCAAAATCATTCATAAGTGCTTCTCAGAAAGAATTCCCGAGTCCCTTCATGAGGTGCACAGACGAGGTCACATCCAAGTGGCTGTAGAGCACCAGGAGTAGTGTTATCTCACACAACCCACAGCCTCTAAGACTGGCTTTAGCCTGCCACATAATGCCCTTTGCTGTGAGGAAGGCGGGGCAATGTATCTATGAGAGATATGGATAGATGCGTAAAGAGCAGAGCTATTCCGTTGTCACAGGTCAGTCCTACAAATGTTGAACATTCCACAGCCAGTCAGAAGAACGAGGTTTGTGTTAAGTGTTTAGTAAAGAATGTTCTCCAGGACAGACTGTCCTTGAAGCATGGGGAAAAATAAAATTAAGTAATAATAATAATTAATACAGTTAGCCAGGTAGCCAAAGATATATCAATGGGGCAGCTTCTGAAAGCATCATCATCATATAGCGAATCAGGACGTACCTCTTGTGCTTGCCCTGTAGCATCCAGAGAAATCACAACCACCTGGGTAGCCGGGTGCCCCAGGATGGCCTCCGGCACCAGGAAAACCTGGAGGACCGGTGCTCCCAAGGGAACCTTTCAGACCTGGGTTCCCTATGACTTGTTCTCCTGAAGGGCCTGAAAAATGAATGGGCTCTCAAAGAGTATAGTATAACTCTGCTCCTCCTATGCCACCAGGATCCTCAGGCATGGAGCAGCCAACCACTTCAGGGCAGCCCCACACTGCTTTAAGCAGCTGGCTATTCCCTGTGGCTCTCTGCCCTAGACACCAAGGAGAGGCTTTATTGAAACCAGCCAACGGAAGCTGAGAGATTTTACTAGGGTTGGGATCAGCACGCAAATCCTCCCCCTCCCACTGATGCCCAGAACAGAAAGCCACAGGGAGCAGCCAGCCATTTTGAGCAGCCTGGGGCTGCAGCAGGCAGGGATCCTGCCTTGGGGTCCTGCAGGGCTGGTGGCTGAGATCCACCTAGGTAAGCTCCTCCTGGCCACAGTCTGCCGCTGGCACTCCAGCCCCTTCCTCCCCCAACTCCCTGTCCCAGGTCACCATCCAAACCCTCTGCACCCCCCTCTCCTCCTTCCCAAGATCACAACTCCCTCTCAGACCCTACACCCCCTCTTACATCCCTGAGCCAGAATCCTCTCCTGCACCCACTCCTGTATCCTGCTCCCCAAGTCCCTGCCCCAGATCACAACCCCCTCCTTCACCCAAACTCCATCTCAGACCTCAACCTTCTCCTGTACTCCAGTTCCTGACCCTGAGCTCCTTCTGAGCCCAACCTCCATCCCAGAACCTGCAGCTTCTCCACAGAAAGGTACAGCCCTTGACTGACTCCCAGTTCTTGGAGTGGCCCCCCCCATCAAAAATTATTGCCCACCCCTATACTAGAGGCAGATTTAGGCTAATCTGTTCCTTGTGAGTTGGAGCATTTGATACGTGGCTGTTGCAAGCTATGCTCAAACTGTGTGCTCAAACACAGCTGGGAGGACAGATGAAGAGTCAATGTTATAACTGAAACCACAAGATTGGATTCACTGTACCAGCTCGTCCTCTGGGTCCCTGGACTCCTTCCTCACTGGCTCCAGGCAGGCCTCTCTCACCCTGGGGTCCAGGACTTCCTGTTTGAGCCGAGAGAGGTGTCATTTACCAGAGCGTCACAGTTCCCCTGAATTAACTCCTGCTAGTCCCCACACGCTGGCTCTTAACCACTATGGTCTTTTAGAAAGTTGTGATCTTCAGTACCATACATGGCAACACAGGATCTCCTCCTTTAACCCCTTCCATGCAGCCTTGCATATGTATCCTTGGGCATCCCTTGGCATTGGCACCATACCCCTACACAGGGAATTTAAGTTTGTGGCTATTCTATCAAGCTGTGACTATAAATCAAGAGATCTTTCACTATTGTCTACACCTGGTCTGGAAGGGCCATGCGGTGCACACAGACAGCGTCAGGGCGCGGGTAACTCCTTGCTGCTGAAGGCCATTTTAGGGGTGCTCTTGTGGCGCTTCCTCATCCATCTGCATTGTGCTGCTGCGCCTGCAGCCTTCTGTGTTTCAGAGCCAGTCTTCCTGAACCCTTCCAGGCCTGCCTCCCTCACCCCACCTCTTCCCACCGCCAGGGGCCAGCAACGAACTGCAACTCTCAATCGCTAACACTATGTCTATACTGGCACTTTACAGCGCTGTAACTTCCCGGCTTTAGGGGTGTGAAAAAACACCCTCTGAGCGCAGCAAGTTACAGTGCTGTAAAGCGCCAGTGTGAACCAGGCTACAGCGCTGGGGGCCATGCTCCCAGCACTGTTAGCTACTCCCGTTGTGAAGGTGAGTTATGTAGGGCGCTGGCAGAGCTTTCTCCGAGCATGCATGCTGTGGCCACACTTTCAGGTCAAAGCCCTGCCGTGGCTGTGCTTGACACTTTTAGTGAAGACAAATTGTCAGGTCTTGCTGCTTAGGGAGGGCTGGCTGGAAATCAGCAATTCCCCTGTGTGAAATGTTTTGAGGGAACCTGTTTTCATTCTGATGAGGAATGAAACTGAGACCTTGCAACGGTCTGAGTAAGACACTGGCCCTGGGATGTGTTAGATGCAGGTTCAAGTCCCTGTTCTGACTCTAATCTGGGTCTCCCATGTTCCAGGTCAATCTCCTGACCTCTAGGCTCATGAGTTAGTCTCACTTCCCTGATGCAACAGTTAGACTACCCCGCTGGGACCTGAAGAAGAGCTCTGTGTAGTTCAAAAGCTTGAGTCTCTCTCCAATGGAATTTGGTCCAATAAAAGAGTGGACCTCTCCCACCTCATGCTTCCACAAGGAATTTCTCTTGAGGAAATAGCTTTTTGCAACAAAAGTTTTGGCAAAGAGATTTTGACTGGCTCTACGGTCCCCTAGGCAAAGAATAGGTTCTACCTATTCTTTGCCTAGGGGATCCATCTCCTCACTGACCTGCTGGAAGAGTTGCAGGTTGCTACATCTCCTCCTCACTTAATTGTTTTGATAAGACTTACATTTTCAGGCCAGACCTGAATGACTAATGGGCTCAAGCCAAGGCCTGCTCTTCAGAAGGGTTAGACAGCCACCAAAGCCAGAACAATTTCCATTAATGTACAAGATTCTCCAACAACTACAAAAATATCCACTCAGGCATCATTTCCTAATGTTAACAGTTGGCTTTGCCTCTCCTACCCTGAAAAAACATATGGGACCTGCTTTTGAGTCAGGGCTCTTTTGTGGGAATACATGCTTCTGAGAAGGGACAGCAGGAATCACCAGACAAGCCTAGGACTTGCACTGCAGGATAAATTTCAATTCACAGTTCGACATTATCATTCACAAGTTTGACACTATTAACTTGGGCTTGAATAAAGATATTAACTGGTTAATGCACTAGAAAGGTAATTTTCCTCACCTTTGATATTCACTTTTACACATCTAAAGCTATGAATGGGACACATCCAGCCTGACTCAATTAGCTTTATTAACACTGGTCCTACAACTGACAGGTAACTGCTTTTGCTGTTATATATACTATGGATTCTGTATTTCCACTCCAATTCACCTGATGAAGTGGGTTTTACCCACAAAAGCTTATGGTTTATTTGTAAGTCTCCAAGGTACCACAGGAATGCTCGATGTTTTTAAAGTTACAGACTAACATGGCTCGTCCTCTGAGACTCAGTGCACAGAGGGGTTCTTTGCATCCCTAGCAAATATAGCTGCTTGCCCTAAATGTCCTTTCAACTGGACTGAGACATGACTTCAGTTATTAAGCTGCTGCATGGGGGATATTTTTCTTGTAGTGGAAAGAAAAAAACATTTTTTTTTTTACTTTTTAAAACCATCTCTTGTGTGAAAACTGCTGGTCAGCACAGTTGGTAGATAGCCTTAGTGCTTGCTCCCCTCTGGTTCTCCTCAAGATGGGGGAGAAGGGCTGCCCCAGAAGCAAACTAGCTATCCCCAAAAGCTCTATTAAGGAATTACTCTCCTACTACAGCTGGCTTTTCTAGAGAAAAGTAAGGAGCTACTAAAAGGAATGGGGAGTGGGGAGGACCAGGAACAACGGTGGAGTCTCTTCCTTTGAGTGCTCTTGACAGATTCAGGTTGCTATGTGAGCAGCAGTGTGAAACATGCCAATTAAACCACAACCTTTGACTAAAATGCGACATGAAAAAGCATCTCCCAAAAAGCGGGAGAGGCTCTCTTTGCAGATGCACACAGCCCTTTCCTTTGCTTTCGCTCCCAGGGGTTTCATCTTGAATAATGCTGCCGGGGCCTTTTTGGAGCTGTAGCCAGAAGATTCTTCTAACAGCCTTACAATTAATACACCCATCTATTAAAACCAAGATGGCTGCCAGGAGGATGATGACGCCAAGATTTGTCACGTAATTAAACAAAAGTTCCAGCAGCGCTTTCTCCTGACGAGGGCAGGAGCTTTAAATTTGAAGCCAAGAGGCCAGAGATAAGAAAATATTCTCTCCAACGCCCATGAGTTCTACTCCAAAAGCAGCCAACGAGTTGTTTTGCCTCTTGGGAAGTGGGGGGGGGGAGGGGGAAGAAGCTTTGCACATTGCTTTCATTCCTACGCTAGAAAAGAAAAGACTGTGGCTCCATGTGCTGACAGTTTTATTTAGTCCTTATATTGACTTTTACAGGGAGTTCTGACCATGTAAAACTTTCAAATTTGGCCCAGGCAATTCCTTTTGTGCTGGCCCAAGAGGCAGTTTTATGGAGTCTTTTGTGCTCATATAGAATGAAAACCCACTTTGGATGGTGGGTGATGCTGCCTGGGCAGAAGGTTTTTTGTTGATGAACACTTACAGTGCATGAATGTCTAGAGGTGTCCGTCAGAACTGCACTCTCTGGTGTGCACAAACATGCAAGGTCCCTGCCCCCAAAGAGCTTACAATTGGAGACAGGTAACAATACAGTGAATGGCACAAAGAGATACGATCACATCCTGGAATCCTTCCTGCCCCATAAAACTGTGCTTCAAGGCTCCACCACCCTCATCTCCCCTGGGGCAGTCTTTGCGTGACATGGAACAGTAATTGTCTTATACCAGTCAGCCACTCGGCGGCAACGTGCAAAAAACGACGTATTGAAGCTAACCTCACCCCCACCTGGCAGAGCGTTAAAGGATCTGACAATGAACACACCTGGTGTGTGCACACAAGTCCCATAGCCAGTCTATATCTGGTACAGGAGAACATGACACTACCTGTCCCCAGTCCCATAAGTGCCTAGGGAGGGAGGGATTCTTTTAGCTATCTCCTTGTATGTATTTTCCCAGCTATCCAATAGTACACCAGCCACGGTAGATGATCTGGCTTTTGTTGGGCAATGTAAGGGTTAAATAATGACCTGGGTAACGGTTACCATGGTAATGGGGAAATGTGGCACAGGCAAGCACTCTTCCTTTTGCTTGATAGACAAAGTTTTGCAACCCTTCCCCTCCTTCCCTGCTTGCTAAGGGCAGCTGCACAAGGAATGTGGCCAGCAAATGGATACCCAGTGTGTGTAAGAGGGGCTAGCTCCCCTTTCCCTTCCTTTCCCCAACTCCATAAAGGCGCTCAGGGTCATGGTTCCTGCCCCTCCTCCCCTCATAAGCTGCTGATTAAGGCAATTTGTGGCTACCATTGCTGCATAAGAACATAAGAATGGCCGTACTGGGTCAGACCAAAGGTCCATCTAGCCCAGTAGCCCGTCTGCCAACAGCGGCCAGCACCAGATGCCCCAGAGAGGGTGGACCGAAGACAATGATCAAGCGATTTGTCTCCTGCCATCCCTCTCCAGCCTCTGACAAACAGAGGCCAGGGACACCATTTCTATCCCCTGGCTAATAGCCTTTTATGGACCTAACCTCCATGAAATTATCTAGCTTCTCTTTAAACTCTGTTATAGTCCTAGCCTTCACAGCCTCCTCTGGCAAGGAGTTCCACTGGTTGACTACACGCTGTGTGAAGAAGAACTTTCTTTTATTAGTTTTAAACCTGCTACCCATTAACTTCATTTGGTGTCCTCTAGTTCTTCTATTATGGGAACTAATAAATAACTTTTCTTTATTTGCCCTCTCCACACCACTCATGATTTTATAAACCTCTATCATATCCCTGCTCAGTCTCCTCTTTTCTAAACTGAAAAGTCCCAGTCGTTTTAACCTCTCTTCATATGGGACCCATTCCAAACCCCTAATAATTTTAGTTGCCCTTTTCTGAACCCTTTCCAAGGCAACAGTGCCTCACAATACGCTTAGTGGTGTAAACAGTGAACAGCAGAGGGTCTAATTATAACCATTCTATGGCTATTACTATTCATTATCTGGGCGCTCATGCTACACAATAAGGACTTGAGGGGAGTTGTAGCAGAGATGTGTACTGACATCTTAACTTAGATAAAAAAGAGTAGTGTGGTTAATTTGGTGCTCACGCCAACAGCGGATATTGAGGGGAACGAGTGTGCAGTCAAGAAGCCCATCTACTTAAGCCGCCTCTGGGTCCCCCTGCTCTTCTTTCCTTCCTAACAGCTTTGCTCTTAACACACCTCCAGAGGTTTCCACCTTGTTTTCCCCCTGTAGCCATCATTCAATGGTTGATTTCCTAGACCTGACAGAGGTGGGACCTGAATGAGGGAAATGGCAGATCACCTCAGGAAAGGTGTTCCACACGGAAGGGGCAACATGAAGGGATGTGGAGAAGAGTCACCGGTAAAGCTGGGGGGGGGGGAGTGGCAAGTGGTGGGCGGCTCACAGCTACTTGGGAGATCCAGTTAAAGAACGGGCGCTGAATTTGCTAAACAGACATCATGCCAGAATGAGATGTTTGGTTCCAAAGTGGAGGGGAATGACGTATAGATATCCAGGAAGACCAGACAGGCACTCACACCTGGGAATACTGGGCAGATATTCCACTTCTTGCAATATTCATGAGGCGAGTCTGGCTCCAAGTGTCTTTGAACCATGAATGTGTAGTCAGTCCTGAAAGTACTGGGCTGCATAGCCTACTCATTGCTACAGATAAGAGCTGAATAAACCCTCTGATCCAGTAACCTCCAAAACTTTGTGGACATATGGATCCTAAGGGGATCACTGTGGTTGGTGTCTATCTCTATACCACGCTGAATATATATAAAGACCTGTGCTTTCGGGCTTATTTCATATTTATCTGGAACAAGAGGTTATTTTAGGTGCAGAAGCCACCCTTCGTTAGCCACTATGTCTGAAAATATAAAGGCCACGGTAAAGCACTGCTTAAGAGCATTTCAATCAGTACCTCTTTCCCCAGGATACCCATCTTTTCCCGGCTGTCCTGGGATACCGTCTTCTCCTTCTTCTCCTCTAGTACCAGCAGTACCCGGAAGACCTGGTGGTCCAGGTATGCCTGGCTTCAATGTGTCCTCCCACATGGGAACCGGCTTCCTTGTATGTTCGTGGATGAATGAGTCGAATTTCAAGACATGAGCTGAGAAGACAAGTCAGAAATGAACAGCCTCATCAGTATGCCAGAAGAGATGCTAAGATGAGCAAAAGGCCTCAGGTCAGGACCTCATGAATTAACCTGTGTGGATAAAATAAGATAGGTCCAAGAGCCTTTTGTCCACTCTTGGGCCATGCCCTAACCTTTGACCAGGCTTAGGAAAGGTTCTGTAAGTTCTTTTGATCAGAGAAATAGAGTTCAAGTGTGTCAAATGTAGAGCTATGAAATAGAGGATTAGGTTTGGAGCCAAGTTAGAGTCAGCGTGTGGTTGAGAGGCAATAGTGCTAACATATCTCACAAACTATTGGCTGTGTCTATTCAAGGTACTCCTCTTCCCTCCTCCCTGCCCTCTAGCCTCCTCTGGATCCAAAATTACCACGACATTTAATTCCAAGGTCTGAGGCTGAAATGCATCACCAAGCCCTTGAAATCCTAAGGCATTTAGAAGTGAAGTCCTCATTTTGGACCATTTTTAGTTTCACATTTACAGTTTGGATGCTATAAGGTTATAAATTACATAATGTACATAGCAGAGAGAAGGCAATACTATAGCCAGTCTTAGAAGTGCAACGTACATATCACTGAGACCAGAGAAAGGGTGATTTGGGTTTGAAAAAAAGTACTACAGGTGGAACCTCTCTAGTTCAGCCCCCTCGGGATCTAACTGGTGCCAAACCAGAGAATTTGCCGAACCACAGGAGATCAATATTGTCTAGCAACATTACCAACACTTCCACTGCTTACTGGGAGGCTGTGTCTAGATTACACCTCTCTGTCGACAGAGAGATGTAGATTAGGCATGTCGAAATTGCTAATGAAGTGGCGATTTAAATATCCTGCGCTTCATTAGCAAAAACATGGCCACTGCTTTTTTTCAAAGTGGAGATTTTTCGAAAAAAAATGGCAGTCTAGACGCAGATCTTTCGAAAAATAAACCCTTTTTCGAAAGATCCTCTAAATCTCATTTTTTGAGGAATACAGGATCTTTCGAAAAAGGGTTTATTTTTCGAAAGATCCGTGTCTAGTCTGACTTTTTTTTTCTTTTTGAAAAAGCTCTGTTTTGAAAAAAAGCTGTGGCCATGTTTATGCTAATGAAGCGTGGGATATTTTAATTCCAGCTTCATTAGCAATTTCGACGTGCCTAATCTACATCTCTCTTGTCAACAGAGAGGTGTAGTCTAGAAGTACCCTTAGAAGACATTGAGGGGTAAATTAGAGCTACACAATGGCACACTGAAAGCCAGGACTGGTGACTGTAAACAACTTCATGGGACCACGTGAAACTTGGCCACACCCATGATAGGCGGACATCTGGCTAACTAAAATCATACCAGACTATGGATGTTGCTGGACTAGAGAATGCCAGACTAGAGAGGTTCATCCTATAGCTGGAAACACTGTTGAATTTTCAAAACTACAGCTAGGCTGGTTGAGAGCCACTTCTGTTTTGTCTGTACCCCAAAGTCTGGAGCGGAGGGAGTAGTGAAAGTTGTTCCAGTATTGGTTCAGACCTATTTTCCATAGAACCAAGCCAAACTATGGAAACATTTGCTATTACAGAATCTTCTTTATTTCTGTTTTTATTGTGCAAAACTCACATCAGGATGAATGGGGTGGTCTGGTTTCATTCTGCATGTTCTGATTTTGCCCCATATCTAAAAAACTTTGTGTATGAATAAAAATCACCAGGTGCTATGAAGTTGTCAGTCTATGCTGCAGGGGTCATGTACTGAAGAGGTAGACTCTGCTGAGGCATGGTCTTGCTATCTGACCTTGGGCAAAACACTAACTAGATCTCCCTGTGCGTTGGTTGACCCTAAGCAACCTTGCTGGTAACTCTTCATCCCCCTAGACGTGAACACTCAATTCCTTGGATCATGGAGCATGATCCAGGCTGCATCATCTGATCTGAGCTCTCCAAATTCCACACACCCACCTATGCACCCACTCCAGATCAAGTCCCATGTTCTTCTCTGCTGTAGAAATGGAGGGATCCAGAGGTGGAGTAGGAGGGACCTGGCTTCCAGGGAAGCTAGAGGCTTCCTGACTTAGAGCAGGGCTGAGGAAAGTCAGGCAGAGCTGGGGAAGCTCTGGCCAGGCAAGCTCCCAGGCTGTTGGGCCTGAAGCAAGGCCTGAGGGTACTAAGGGACACAGCCAGGACAGCAGCAGGTCCACAGCCCCTTGGCAATGAGTGGCCATGTCAGACTGCACTTTGCCCCTGTGGTAGGGGCTAGATGACGACTGGCTTTGGGTCATTGAGGCAAGGTGGGCATAGGGGGTTGAGGGTTCCCTGAGGAGAAGGACCCCAGTGTGTGGGCCTTGTGGGAGGGCAGTACCCAGAAGAGCGGATGCCACGGTCTGAGTCCTAACACAAAGTGGCGGAACCAATAAAAGGTAACAGCAGGCCTGACACCAGCCAAAAGGGGGGGGCTCCAGGGCTGAAGAGCTAATTCCCAGAGTGACCAGCAAGAGGCGCTGCAGTGGTAAGTCCTGCTATGTTACAGTCAGGCTCTTCATTATGTGATGAAACTTCAAGAGCCTTAGAAGCACTACTGCCGAACGAGACATGTGATACTCACTCTGAATCATCTGCTCACAAGCCTGGCTAACCAGCTGGTAAATCGTGGCCAGGGATTGTGGTTCACCCTGGTGTAAAATGAAAAAGAATTAAATATTCTGAAATAAAGTGGATAGAATTAAGTTTTCTGATGGCACATTCTTACCAACAGCTTGAGCTACAGAGATATTCATCACTATCAGAGGACTCTATTTAGACAGCCAAAGGCTTTGAAGGAATAAAATCTTAACTGGTAAATATCAATATTTTTGTTTTTCCCTGCACCCACAAATTGATTAAATCAATTTCCAGTCATTAATAAATGAAATGAACTGCAATTAAAGAGTATAGTTGCATATCTGTTTCTATAGCTTAAAGGCTGATGACAGCGTGTCTAGCACATAAGCCAGTATTCAGTGATATTTAAAGTTAATGATTAAATATTACAATTGGATGTCTTTGTTTATGAATTTTTTATGAATGAATCTTAACTCCTACAGTCATGGGATGTGAATAATAATAATTGCTTTCTGAAGGGGTTTTTTTTCCTTAAAGTTTTTGCACAGCAGTATAAGCGCAACTTGGACATAAACACTGATGTATGAAAATTCATAACCCTATGACAACTGAACCCTGGCAGGTCTCTTTATAAAGCTTCCAGCTGTGGCTGGTACTGTTGTGATCAATATGCAATTGAGTACAGAATGAAATAAAAACTGGACACAAGGGCCAAGGGAAACAATCTCAACCCCAAAAAGTTCCAAACAGGAAAAGCTGGTGAAAAGGGGAGGTGATGAAATGAACACTCAAGTACCAGCTTCAAATGGAAAAATCTTGCACCCACACTCACAGAACATTGCAAAGAACAGCCCATGGGGCCAAATCTCAGAGGCAGAGTCAATTGACTTGGGCTCCTGGGACTTGGTTTGTGGGGCTGACAGTAGCAATGTAGACATTCCTCCTCCGGCTGCAGCCACACTTTGAAACCCAGTGAAGAGGGACAGTCTCAAAGTCCAGGCTCCTCTCTGAATGAGAATGTCTACATGGCTATTTTTAGCCTTGCAGCGCAATCCAAATCAATTGACCTGAGAGCTGAGAATTGGTGCAGTGTATTTTTCCTTTGCAACGTATATGTAACCACAGACCATCGCAAAGGGAACCCAGTAAGAAAGAGGTCTGTGTCAGAGGCTTCTAAGGGCATAAGCCAAAGTCCATTGAAAGGAACAGGACGAATTCCATTGATTTTCAATCAAGTCCTGTGTGAGGAGAAACATCATGGCACATTCCATATTTGCATCACCTGCGGGCAAGGCTTGAGTTTTGCCAGTTCTCATGTGTAATTTACTGACTGACTGCATGCTGGTACAAGAGCTGTGTGGACTCTCTGGCTACGTTTACACTGCAGTGCTATTTTGGGATACTGGAGGTATCCTGAAATAGTTATTCCACGTCTTTTGAGTGCACCCGTTATTTCAAAATATAATGGGCTCGCTAGTCCGACGTCCCTGTAAACCTCATTCCACGAGGGATGTTTTGGAATAGCGATTTATTTCTAAATAAGTGCTGTGTAGATAGCGCCAAATTTTGAAATAAGCTATTTTGAAATAACATCAAAATAAGATACATAAGTCAAATTGTGTATCTTATTTCAACCTATGAGTGCACTGTAGATGCACCCTCTGGTACCCGGCATTACCTTGCAGCAAAAAAGAGGCCAAATAACACAGAGTGAAAATCAACTAAGTCATTTAAGAGCTTAAATGTAATTTAATTATCTTCAAAGGTGCCTAACTCCCATTGAAATCAAGGGATCATAGATGCCCAAATACTTTGGAGGGTCTGGGCCTAAGTGCTCGAGTTACCCTTGAAAATGGGATTCAGGCACTTTAGAAAATTTGAGGCAGAATTGCCAGGTAAAAATTTGCTTCTCAATAGATAAATCCAGAGTCTCAGCTAGTATAAATCCTCTGATTTCAGTGGAGCTACAGCTATTTACAGTAGCTGTGGATCCGCCCCACAAAATTTTGTTCTGAGTTAGTCAATTATTATGCAGTACATTTTTATAGAAAAATCCTTCCTGGGAGTCAAGCCATTGGTGAGCTTCCCCCCACCCCCACCCCATTACCGAGACTGTTTGTTGCAATATGATGTCAGGTTCTCAGGGAACAGTCATTCAGGTGAATGGAGAGCTAAGACACACAAGGGCAAAGAGGTGATTCGGCACTGAAATAGCTTAATCATGTCCCTGTCCCCTAGTGTATGCTGCCCTTTCAGAGCTGAATTCAGTAACTGCTCTGCACAATATAAAGAACTCCAAGGAGAAAAAACTCACTTTCTCTCCCCTTTCCCCCTTTGGACCAGGCAGACCCTGTAGAGAAAACAGAACCAAAATAAACAGAGCTGCTTTTTAAGCCGTGAGGAGGTGAAAAATGAAAAGCAAAAGGTCAATTTAATAAAAGCAGCATTATTACAGTACTTGGCCGTTGTCATGCTCAAGCGAAGAGCCAGCGGTATGTTTATGGGCTAACTCCAAATTAAGGATCATGTTTTCAGGGCAACATTTCAGGTGCCCCTTCCAAAGTGTGGTGCCTGCCTTTTGCATGAACAAAATCCTACAAGTGTGCATGCAGTTGCTGATCTGTATGGGCATGTCTAGACTACATCCCTCTTTCGAAAGAAGGATGTAAATTAGGCAGATTGAAAGTGCAAATGAAGTGGAGATTTAAATATCCCACATTTCATTTGCATAATCGTGTCACAGAGTTCTTTCGAAAAAGGGTATTTCGAAAGTGAAACCGGAGCATACGATCTTTCAAAAAAGGTTTTTTTTTTTTTCAAAAGAACCGTGTCTAGACTGTGGTTTCACTTTTGAAATACCCTTTTTCGAAAGAACGCTGTAACACGATTATGCAAATGAAATGTGGGATATTTAAATCCCCGCTTCATTTGCACTTTCGATCTGCCTAATTTACATCCCTCTTTTGAAAGCGGGATGTAGTCTAGACGTAGCCTATATGTAGAGCCCTGCAAATCCATGGATATCCACATTATATCTGTGGGTATGCGCATCCATAGCTCATTTTTCAGATATGGATGCAGACACACATTTTGTATTTAGAACCCTGCAAATCTGTGGATATCTGCTTTCTATCCACTAGTATCCACATCCCTGGATGTCAATGTGGATATCTGTGCCTCATTTTTGCGGATACAGATCTGGATGTGGATACAAATTTTGTATCCACACAGGGCTCTATGTAAATGCATAGCCCCATTTGTTGATATCTGATAGTTGTAAAGCACAGAAGTATGCAAAATGCATGTACAAATGTCATTTTGTTTGGCCACGAAACATATGATCCAGTAAATACTGTGGCTGTAGTTAAGGAGATATACTGGAAATTTGTCCTAGCAGTTACCACCTTTGACGCTAAATACCCTGTTATGGAGTCCCATTGTGCCCAGATGTTGCAACATTTACTGTCTGTATGTGAAGTCATCTGCTGTATTAGGGCACAACGGGGAGGAGTTAAAAGCTGCAATTCCAGTCCTAAACTCGGACATCTATTTTTTCCCCCATCGCTCCCAGATGATTTAAACTGACTCTCTTCCACATCAGTGTAAATTCTCTGCACATCAATGGTCGGAGAGATCCCCATACACAACCACTTTATTATCCGGAATATACTGCTATAAGGAGTCATGTGGTCCACCTCTGCCAATCACAGTAGAGCAACATGCAAATCGGTTAATGAGTTGTCTCCTCTATACTATATGGACCACCTACTCTGATCACCACTCCCTTCACAATAGAAGACCAAATGTGTTTCAAATTCCTATGAATAATGGAGGTTTTGGGGTTTTTTTTTTTAAGGATAACAACCAATAAGGAGCAACAGGAAAAGACTGGAAGCATCAGAACTGTCAAAAGGCTACAGCTCTGCCTTTGATCCAGGTAAGTTCTTCTCATGTGCAAAGTATTCTTCATATGAGCTAAATGGACAACAAAGTTCAAGTTGCCCAAAAATCTTGGTTCTGTGGGTTTTGTTCAGGCCCACCTCTAGTGCTTTCTTTCTCCAGAATCTGACACAGGGAAATTTTGGACCACTAGATTTTATGTGGCTCAGAATCCTGCAGCGGGTAATGCATGTCATGGTCTACTCCTAGACATTCACCAGACAGGTCTTTGACGAATAGCCAAAGTCCCTTCCACTAGAAGAGATGGACCTGAATGAAAGCCCTCAGAGCTATACCCTGAACCTTGCAGGTGCCGCTCTTTTCTGTTTAGGACTCTGTCCGGTTCCATGCCCTCATCTGGCTTTCCTGGAGCACCACAACATAAAAAAATCCCAACAACTTACAGTGGGTCCGACATCCCCTGGCGGTCCTCGCTCTCCATTGCTGCCTCGGGAACCCATTATTCCTTGGAAACCCTGCAAAGATTTAATTGTGAGATGCAGCTGCAGAGAAGGTCCCGTCAGTTGCATGCTTTCTTCTCCTCCTACTGGAGGCTGATATCTCTCTACGACTCCAAGGGCACCAGCAGAATTGGTTAGAGGGCTCAGTTAAAGGCATGGTGCCCTTAAGGTTTATATCAGTGCATCATCCAAGCATGAACACAAT
This sequence comes from Pelochelys cantorii, assembly GCA_032595735.1. Classification (NCBI taxonomy): domain Eukaryota; kingdom Metazoa; phylum Chordata; order Testudines; family Trionychidae; genus Pelochelys; species Pelochelys cantorii. The sequence goes on along the minus strand of CM064343.1, from coordinate 29,753,724 downwards.
GTTAAGAGACTATCAGGTATGAGTCATGTTCACATCATTCCCTGTTACCATCTCAGCGATGGTCAGGGAGAGCAGATGTGAGTTGTGCTCATGACTTTCACTATGATTTTTACCTTTCATTTCTTAGCTCTTTCATTCTATATTCATGTTATTTTAGTCTCTGCCCAGAGCACGCCCTTTTTTGGACAGTTAATGCCTCTTTTTTCTTTAGGGCCGTGCTCCCCTCCAATATGTAACTGTATGAATAATGAAGAATTGTTTAAAGAAAAAAAATAACCTGCATGCTGTAGACGTCTCCTTCTGCTCCCCAGGTGTGTTTCTGCAGTTGCCAGAATTGTATAGGAAAAGGGCCAGTTATTTGCCACGTATTTGTCATTTTCCACCCACTGGATTCCAGCCAATCGTGACTGACAGCTAGGTAGTGGCGTAGGGGAAATGAGATGGAGGTTTCGATGCAATTCCTAGTCTGCAGGCGGCATCTTCGCTTTTGCAAGGCTGGTTTGGTGGGTCATGCTGGGCCTCAGTGAACCTGGGTTCATGTCTCGTGTCTGCCTGTAGTTCAGTAGTAGGACCCTGAGCCTCTCTCTCTCCCAGCCAGGCTGGCTGCCAGCGGTGGAGGGGCAAAGAGAACAACTGCCCCAGGGCCTGGCGGTACAAAGGGGCATGGGCCTCCCAGCCACCACTGTTGCTATGGCAACACTGGAGGGAGCTGCAACTCTGGGCCCTTTAAATGGCTGCCAGAGAGCAGCACGGCATGAAACTGAGGGCTGGGAGGAGGGGGCCGTGCCGCGGTTCGGCAGTGCTGAGGGCTGGCTGCCCTCAGCCCCGCCCCTTCCACCCAAGGCCCTGCCCCGTCCAGGGCCATGGAGCAGGACCCCCCAACTTGCCCAGGGGCCTGGTGAGGCTGTTGCCCCTGCTGCCCTCAGCTCCTTATCTGTAAGGTGAGGAGATAAAACGTCACTGCCCCCCGTGGTGTTGAGAGGCACTGGATGCTAATGTGATTGGGTCCCTGTAAATATGCAGCGAGTGCTGTCCAGGGTGAAACTGAAGTTTGGGAACAGCTCAGCTCCCACCATCTTGGGCAGAGCTGGGAGAGATCTTGGCTGGCATCATGTCCCGCTCCTGCTGGGGACTTCTGTCTGGCATCCTGTAGACCTCAAACTCACCCACCATCTAAGAAAGATGTAGCCACCTGCACCACCTCTGGCAAAGCACATGTCCCTCTACTGCAGTGATGGGCAACCAAGACCAGTAAGTGGGCTGCATGAGTGACCCTCCTTCATCTCAGCGGGCCACAAGATTGAAATCCACTGGTGGGCAACCTGTGGTCTGCAACCCCCACTGGGGTTCCACCTATGGATGGCCCATGCACCCCCTCTTTGCTCTTTCCACTCCTGCCCCTGTTCCTCCCCTTCCCTTTCAGAGCTTGAATGCCACAGATCAGCCAATTCACAGCACTCCAAAAGTGCTGGGCAGGAGGGGAAGCAGTAAGTAAATGCGGTACCCCAGTGTGCAAGAGGCTGAAGGAAGGGGGCAGAGAGGGGGCACGCGGGCTGCAAGTGGAGGTTGCCCACCACTGCTCTACTGCTGCCCACTAGATAAGTCTACTACTGCTACCAGCTCATGGAGTAGCTCCTTAAGCTGAAGCAGTAGAGGTCTCTGCTGCAGTGTGGAAAGTCTCTGGTTCTAATCCTGTGACAATCCATGCCGGGGATGGTTATGTTGGCTCTCTGGAAAATGCAGGAAGTGAAAGTTGTTGCGGATGACAAGTTTTATACTGACATTTCGTGCCAGCTCTTACCCTGGGTCCTGGTGGCCCCGGAGGCCCTGCTGTGCCTTCCAGTCCTCTCACCCCCTGCAAACCCAACAGTGTGTTAACGAGCGGGTCCACACCCCATCCGTGAGAGCTGAGGGCGCAGGGATGTGACCCTGCCTCCCTTAACCATGGCTTACAAATGGAGCACATCTGCCAAACATGCCAGAACGTTGGCCACTGCTCAGGCGCATAAATCTGTTTAGAGAATATTTGGGTCAAATTTAAGAGGTCTGAATCATCAGCTCACCCAGCCCTGCTGACGCAGGCTTGCCCTAGGCTAGCAATAGCAACTACAGGACAGAAAGTAGAGCAGAGTGCGAATGCTGCCTCTTGACAGCAGAACATCCATGCTCGCTCCAAGATGACCCCAAAGCTCTTGGCTAGGTAAGGTGCCACAAGGGAAGCCCCCAAAGAGTAAATCTCAAATCCACAATCTCAAGCCAATTCCTCTCCCCTCCCCTGTATGCTTTGCCAAGCACTTTTTGCAGGAAGTGGTACAGGAACAGTCTGGCTAAACTTTTGACACCCGAGTGAATGAAGCTAGGCACTCAAATCCATATTTGCATCCGTAAAAGTGGGCCAGTTTTCAGAGATGCTGTGCAACCTCAGTTTCTCCCCCATCCACATCTTAGCCTATGGGTGCTCAGCATCTCTGCAAGTCAGGCCACCGATGGAGTGTGAGGTGCCCAGGTTTGAAAATCAGGGCCTGCGTGTTTTACCTTTGCTCCCTGAATGCCATCTCTGCCGGGAGCTCCCTGGGCACCAGGAACACCCTGGAAACAGAACTGCTGGTTAAGCCTGGCATCCAGCAATTACATCTCACATCACACTTTTAATGGGGGAAAAAGACGCAACCACCAAAGAGGACAATCACGCAGAGCTTGAAGAAAGGAACAGAGCATTAATACGCCAACGAAATCCCATTTTCAACCTGCTCCATTTTCAGGTATTTGAATCTGAACTCAGCCTTTACCCCTCATACACCATCATCAAATCAGATTCCTCTTCTCTCCCGCTCCGGACCGTGCCTAACGTTTTAATAGCACCTTCCACAACAGAGAGAATGTTACAAGCCCAACAGGATTTGTTGCCTTTTCTGCACCGGGGATAGTTAGGAAGTGGTAGAAAAGAGGGGTGGAAATCAGGCTGCTGGCTGGAAATCAGGTGGTTTCTACTGCTGGCTCTGCCATTGCTTTTCTGTTTGTCCCTCGCCCAGTTTATTCTTCTGGGAAAGGGGCCCAATATTACTTGCAGGGGTGGTGGGAGGCTGAGCTGATTCACACATACTGAGCTCCTGTGCAGACTCGGATGTGAGCGCACAATAGCAGTGCAAGGCATTCCTGCCGATGTCCTGTACAGAGAAGAAGTCTCTGAGTGCAACAGGGCTGGCTCGAGCCATTCCTGTGCCCCAGGCAGCGGGCACGAGACGCATGTGCGGCTCTGCCCCCGGGCGCAAGGTGCCCCTTACAGCTGCCATCAGGCGCCCCCCATAGGTTGGCGCCCCGGGCAGCTGCCCAGCTAGCCCCCCCTTAATCCGGCCCTGGAGTGCAATAAAGGCAGCTAATTCCTTGGATTTCGAAAATAGAGCGAGGAAATAGGTAGCTCTTGAGTGAAAGGAGGGATGCCGACTAGTTTACCTGCATGCCTGGGATTCCAGTGTCTCCTTTCTCCCCTTTAATTCCGGGGGGGCCCTGGAATCAAAAGGTAACAAAAGCATTGTGGGAATTCTGCACTGGCCCTCAAGTCGGGCAGCCGTTTCTCTGCCCGTGGCTACTCATCACAGTGATCAGTTCAGCAGGGCCACAACCCCAGCACCTCCACACACCTCCTGACAAGATTTGTGCCCAGAGGGATCCTGCCACATCTCCATACCTGACACTTAAGCCTGGCCTGTGAGTGCAGGCAGGCGTCTGTGTGTCTCTGCACCTGCATCCCCATTGCTTCTCCCACCAGGATGACTGTGCTACTGACATTTTAATACTCCCTTGGGCTCTTCAAGGCATCCGCTCTCCCCTCCCCTCCCCATCATGGCCAGTTTTTAACCCAGAGTGACTCAGTGTAGGGTTTTGTCAACATGAGGAAAACTAGCCAGCCTTAAATAACACCAGGGCTGCTAGTCATAATCGCATTTTAAGCACTGGCGTAGATAGGGCTCAGGTGTTTCTAGCACTACATCTCTGTAACAAACAGAACCCCACAGCCTCCCCCCCTCCATACCAATGCATCCATCAGACAGCACAAACATTGGGGTAAAAGCAATGGGAGAGATTACGTACCACTGGCCCCTGCACGGTGATTCCTTGAGAGCCTGGGGACCCTTGTTGTCCACCAGGACCCTCGGGTCCGACTTGTCCAGGGGGGCCTGGCTCACCCTAAAGCCAGTCAAAAAAATGAAAGCAAATGTGGGGAGCAACACCAGCAACTTCTGCCTGCATGGGCTGTGCCGTCCAACCTGCGTCAGCACAAAGCAACTACGGGATGCAAAAGGAAGAGGCAAAGTCTGGAAGTATCCGGTCTCCTCAGCTGCACAGCCCTTTGCCTGTGCAGACCTAGGTTTTGAGCTGGCTTCCAAGGAAATCATTGGCAGAATTCCCACTGGTTTCCAGGGAAGCGAGAGCAGCCCAGCTCTACAGCAAATTATTCTAGTTACTGCAGCTGGTCAAAAAAGGAGGGGAAAGGTGCTGCAAAAATTTAGCTGGAAACCGTGTCCATTTTACAACAATGTCTTTTTTCTGACCAGTTCTGTCAGGGTGTTTCTACACTGCCCCGTAACTCGAAATAAGATACGACATTTGAGCTACGCAATGAGGCTATTTCGAAATAGCTTATTTCGGCATTTGGCGCTGTCTACACAGTGCCAAATTTTGAAATAAAGCGCTATTCCAAAACGTCCCTTACTCCTCGCAGAACGAGGTTGACAGGGATGCCGGAATAATGAGCCCAAAATAATGGGCTTGCTGTGAAGATGTGGAATAGCTGTTTCAGGATACTCTGGTATCCCAAAATAGTGTTGCAGTGTAGACGTATCCTCAGTGACATTTGTTTCTGTGCAGTTACTTTGAAAATAGAAAGCTGGGGTTTTTTTCCCCTCTTGCTTCTTTACTGGATTCTCTCAATCATGCTTTTGCAGGTAACACATAGCAATGAGTGACTCCAGTTTGTAAATGCCCTGGGTGTGGATTTCCATGTTTTTGCCACCACCCAAAGTCCAGGCTGTTCAGATCCAGCATTTTGTTTCATGTTTGTCTTTGCTCCTGCACCCAGTTTCTGTGGCTCGCCCTGCATTTCACACCTTTCACAAACACACCATGGTGCAGGGTCAGATCAGCCATGCCCAGCAGGGAGAATAAGAGCAGCACAAAACTGGGATGAATGTTTTCTGATGGAGCTGGGCTGCTTTCTTTATAAAGGAAGCTTTTCGGACACATGTAAGCAACACGACGAGGTGTCTGAAGAATTCTGGAGCAGGGATTGCACAGCTCTGAGCACCCACTGGGGGCCTAAATAATCATGTAATCTTCAGTTTGATTGCACAGATTTTCATTGGGGTTTTAAAAACCTATGGATCCCTGCCCTACGCCATAAGGAGGCTCAGCCATTAATGTAGGGATGAATTCAGATGTGGGGTAAAGAAATGTAAATCTACTGAAGTTAATGGAGTTGCACTTGCTTTCCCCCGATGTGCGTCTGACTTAGAGCAGTGATGGGCAACCTAGGCTCGTGAGTGGGACACAAGACTGTGTAGCCAAGACAGTCTCCTGGGACTGGGCAGTTTTACTAACTGCGCTGGGGGACCTAGAAGTTGCGGGCTGTGCCGACTGGACTGTAGCAGGGCTTTGATTGGCTTAAGAGGGAGTGCCCGGCTCTTACAGTCAGTGTGGTGCGCAATCAGCAAGCACCTCACTTCATGCCCTTGCTTTCTGTACGTGTCAATTTAGTGATACTGGTAGGAACCCCCCCCCCCACAAAATCTGGCACCCCTGCACATGGGCAATGGTAAACAATGTCTCATGGGCCATACATAGATCCCCAATGGGCTGCATGTGGCCCTCAGGCCGCAGGTTGCCCACCACTGACCTAGAGGCTTATAGCTGCCTGAAAGAAAATCAGTGTCAGAGGGTTGTCCTTACTCACCTTCGGCCCTGGCTCACCTTGTTCCCCTTGTGGGCCTCTTCTCCCAGGACTTCCCTGCCAAAGTGGGACAAAGCACAGGACGCTTTTGTGATCCGTATTAAGCCGTGACTGTGCCGCGATAGCGCTTTGGAACCTGAGGGAAGGGCCAGCCCACCAGTGCCAAATGCTGTCCACACACAGAATAAGATGCTCTCAGCCCCGAAGAGCTTGAAAGCAGGGGAAATAACCAACAGCGCAGGGAGCAAAAGGTGACAGCAAGAGGCTAGTCAATGTGAAAAGCAGCGGTCACTGTACACCAGCTGCTGGACCATCCGGCACTGCAGACGTTAAAGGAGGGCCATGAAGGGAGGACAAGGGGGCTTTGTGGATGCTTATTTCTTTCAGGCATGAGGAGCAGCGTGGGAGAAAGCCTGAAGTTGCTTGGTTTTGTAACTAAAAATCTCAGGGGGGGTAGCTGTGTTTGTCTGTAACTTAAAAAAACCTGTCAACAATGAGAGGGCCTGTAGCTCCTTAGGGCATGTCTACACTGGGGAGTTATTTCGAAAGAACAAGGTGAGCCTCCACATTACCAGGCCTGTTATTTCAAAATAATGGGCTGGTTGTTTCAAAATAACAACTCCTGCTTGTGAAGAGGAATATGCTTATTTCAAAATAGTTAGTTCGGGAATTATTATTTCAAAATAACTTAGCATCATAGAACACTAGAACTGGAAGGGACCTCGAGAGAAGTCACGGCAGGACCAAGCACCATCTAGATCAGGGCTACTCAACTATGGAAGCCCGGGGGGCCACTATGATACTCTCAGCACATGCTGAGGGCCGCAACTCAAATGTGGTTGCATGTACATGCAAATATATGTGCAAATAGCTTCTTTCACACTGAGAGGCATGAATACAAAGATCAAGGCAACACTACACAACATGCAGGCCCCATTTAAGTCAGTTCTGCTGATATTAACAAAATGCAATATTTACCTGATTTCCACCTATATGACAGCACTTTTAATGAACAATGATAATCTAGGAATTGAACTACTAAAATGCATAACAACAGAAGATAATTGTATTGACTTGCTGTTGTGGAACACGTTCTCAGTGGAGGCCATGTTCAAAGGATCCATGGGCTGCGTGTTGAGCCCCACATAAACCCAAACTACACTGCGGGTCAAAAACAAACAGGCTGCGGGCCGCAAGTGGCCCATGGGCTGCATTTTGAGTAGCCCTGATCTAGAGCATCCCTGATAGATGTCTATCCAACCTGCTCTTAAATATCTCCAGTGATGGAGATTCCACAACCTCCCTAGGCAATTTATTCCAGTGTTTAAGCACCCTGACAGTTAGGAAGTTTTTCCTAATGTCCAACCTAAACCTCCCTTGCTGCAATTTAAGCCCATTGCTTCTTGTCCCACAGGGTTGGCTGTGGGATCTTGGTGGGAGGGGTGTGTGTGAAGGAGATGGGGATGTGGGGTCTGGGCATGATGGGGATGAGGGTCGCTTACCTGGCACTGTGCCTCCTGCCGCTCCCAGGCATCGTCCCCCACTGCTCCCATTGGTTGTTATTCTGGCCAATGGAAGCAGTGGGGAAAGCCTTCAGGTGAGTGGTTTCCAGCGCTGCCATTCCACTAGTTTGGGGGAGCAGCAGTGCATGGTGCCACTTACTTCTCCTACAAGCTGGATCTGGCCCACAAGGCTTGCCCCTTCTCCCCCCACATCGGGAAGCCGGAGGTGGTGCTCAAACCTCAGAAGGGAGGGGGTGCGGAGCTGGCGCGCCAGTGCAGTCTCCTCATTGCAGGAGGGGGGGGAACCCGCTAGCCTGCGGCTCACCTGCATGATGGTGGTCCATAGACCACACTTCGAGAACCACGGCCCTATGGCAAGCTCCCCAATGGTGTAAGAGAGATCAGAACCAAACCCTCTGTATTTTAGCATATCCCTTAAAAAGGAAAGGCATTACATGGGACCATGGCAATGCACAGGAAACATTTTGTCAGCGCCCTGAGATTACACATTCATTTCTCAAAGTGCTTCTCAGGGAGCAAGGCTGATTAATCTCTGTTCCCGCTGCTTGCAGCATGATGTGGCCAGAACAGTGGCTCATGCTGGGACTGACTCTACAGAGCACAGATTCTACTTTACATAATCTCCCCAGGAACACACTCGCAGCAGGGATGGATGCTGTATCCAGGGAGGCCTGGCTTCTCTGCACATCTGCAGAACCACTGGATCGAAGAGGAATCTTAATTTTCTCACATGCGCAGGTGCTGTGCGAACTATTGACGTGTTCTTTGGACGGTTTCTGCTCTTGAATCGACACAGCATTGGGTGTGGATGAGGCAAGTCTGACTCGGAGCTTTGCTGGAGGTTGTGGAGGGGGTACCCCAATGGGGGCTCTCCCAGCTCCAAAGGCGCTCATTAAGGAAAAGTGACCATGCAGGAGACGTCCTGGCTCACAATGGAGAAACTTTAGACCTGTTAGGAAGTGTCTTGGCCCTGGAGCCAATCAGTTCGTACTGCCTGAAGTATTGTGGGTCATAACTGTATACCCGATCACACTGACAGAACCCCTCCCCCGCACACACACACTCTCCTAAAGCGCACTGAGCCAATTAAAATGGAAGGCTACCCAGGGTCACAACCACGCATGGAGCAGAGTAGTGCATGCGGTGGGGAAGCAATGTGCGGTGTAGCTAACCCTACCATTGGAATGAACCTCTAGTTACTACGTCACAAATGGTTGTTCTTCGTTAAGGATGACGTTGAGCTCACTAACCCTAATGTTTAGAAAGTTACAAAATTCCAGTCCTGTTTATTGGTGTGATCATGGCACAGAGGCTGCTGCCCTGTCTTCTCAGACCAGGAAGATGCGACATCAAACCCAGTCAGGGTCAAGCCCCCCTTCTCAGGCCTTTTGCTTTATTTCTTCCATATAAAATGAATACGGCACCACTGTCCCTTCTCTGTCATCTGGGTCTTCCTCAGGGACCTATCTACCTCCTGCATGGTTCCACATTACAGGCCACCTGTCTGAGAGTTCAGCCCTGCTCCAAGGCTGTCATCTGGCTTCATGCAGGCTTGTTCCCTAACCTAGTGGTTTCTTATCAGTGCCTCCCTGCTTCCTAGCAGCAAAGCTGTCTCCTCCACTGGGCCTCCTGCCAGCTTTGTAATCACCTGGTCACTAGCTGATCCATCTCAGCTGGGAGGGAGCTGATCCCTTAGGCTACGTCTACACTGCAGGTTTTTTGCAGCAGAGGAAATGCAAATGGAACGCTCATTTGCATATCTTCTTCTAATCCTTTTTGTGGAAGAGGTTTTGCGATAAAGGGCCATTTGTTGAAAAAAAATCCTTTTGCACGAGGTCCCTTACTCCTCAAAAAATAAGGTTTACAGGCTCTTGTGCAAAAGAATTTTTTTCTGACAAATGGCAAAAACCTCTTCCACAAAAAAGATCAGAAGAAGATATGCAAATGAGCGCTCCATTTGCATTTACTCTTCTGCAAAAAACCTGCAGTGTAGACGTAGCCTTAGAGATGAAGCTGGACCCACCTCTGCTGAAAGGGCCATCTACCTTGTGACAGTGATTTACTATTCAAGCATATTTATTTGACACAGAGAAAGGTATTTTCTACACCACGAAAGATGCTCTGGGCTAGATTTTTGTTGGCCCTCAGCTTCTTCATGCAAAAAATCCAACTTCGTGCACACTGCAGGTGCAAATGCCTGCTTGGCATCATCATAGCTGCCCTGCTTGTTCAAACAATTGTGTGGGCAGAAGTTAACATGCTCAGCTAAAAACCTATTGGCCAGTTGGTGCATGCATTGGTTGAGCACAAGCTTGAGCGCGAGCACAGCCCTGCTTGGACATGTCCCCCTCTCTCTGTGTAATGTGCATTATGAAACAGAGCATGTGTGTGGCTGAAAACCAGATAGGAACAACCCAAACTTCTGACAGCTAGAGTCAGGACACACTCCTCCCTTGTGTGGGCTGGTGCCCTGCAGAGGCTGGGGAGAGGTTCTTCCAAAGACCATCCATCCATGGCTCCCTCTTCTCTAGGTTAAATCTTTACTGAATCCAGCTCTGAGAAAGGCTGGAGCAAAGGTTGCCAGGCCTGGCCTTTTGCATTTCAAGTCTCCATACAGGGTTTCAGAGTTTCCTATCCAATAGATCTGCAGACAGACAGACAGACAGACAGAACGGGAAGCCAGCCCATCTCTCGTAAGAGGATTAGCACTGCAATGCTGGCTCTGCCCCTGGCTTTACCTGTCGCCTCGCAAGATAACTTATTTTGCTTTGGCAGCAGGAGAGGAAAATCAAAGGAAAGGCCTGCCCAGGTGGAGACAGCTGCGGTGGGAGCCACAAACATCAGCAGTTGTTATATTATTCCGCATTATAAAAAAATACAAGCACCTACGCAGAGATGGGCTTGGACCACAATGCCAGCTCCACACACCCTTTGCTGTGTTGGCATTTGTTGTCTGGATCAGCATGTTTTGGCTTCATTGCACCTCTGCTATTAAAGGGTCTTCAACTTTCCCCAAAAGTTGGGAATTTCATTGTTCAGGATGGAAATCTGGGCTGCCGATGCCAGCAGTTACTTGGTGTTCGGAACCAAGGGAAGAGAAACCCAGCTCTGCAAATCAAACTCTTGGGTCCCAGTTAAGTGGAGAAGAGTGGCCACCTCTTTTACTTAGTTACATGATCTCAGAAGAGATGATAAACATGGAGTCACATGCCAGGCAGCATCTTTCATTGCTTAAACACCTGTATCTTTATGTTGCTTCCCTTCTCTCCCTCCGTCCAGTGTCTGTGGACATTGTGAGCTCATGGCAGGAAGTTGTCCTTTGCACGTGGCTGTTCCATGCCATGTTGGTGCCAGATAATACAAACATTTCTATAGGAACAAATACAAAAAGGCAAACTTACAGGTGGCCCTGGAGGACCTGGCAGACCTGGGATACCTGAAGAGCAGGTGCAGGAAGGAGTCAAGGTAGGGCAGGTCTCTTCATTTCTCTGAAAGAAAAAGAAAAAGAAAGAAATTTTTTTTCAAAAACGAAGTACTATTTCTATGACTCAGTTGCCTAACTCTCATTGAAAGTTAATGACACTTAGGCACGGCTGAAAATTTTACTTTATCACTCTTGTAGTTAGCTGGATTACATTTCCCATGATGCACCATGGTTTCTTGGTGAGATGAGGCAGTGTATCAAGGGAGTCCAAGGGCCATGGTGGGGTTATGGGAGATAAAGTCCAGCTGAGACATTATATTCAAATTTAAATATTTTGGTTCCCATCTAAAGTTTTTCAGTTTCAAGCTGAAAACCAAAGTGTTATTGCAGATAGTTTGTTTGAAAAATTATGTTTCATCAAAGACCCAATTTTCTATCAATAACAATTAAAAAAGGAACCCAAATATACTCGCCAGAATTCTGACTGCTGCTACCTGAAACTGACATTCTTGTCAGCTGAAAGTCAGTTTTAGGCAGCAGCTTCTGGGGAGTCCCATGCAGGCGATCCCTGGCCAGGGACGTTGTGGGGTTCAGATTCATGGGCCACTGATCCTCAAAGCTATTTTCACCAATCATTTTAGGTTTGCTAAATTAGCATTTTCCAGTGAAGCTTTATTTCATCGGAAAATTTCCACCCGGCCGCAGTTATAACTCAGGACGGAAGACCCAGAGCAGAGCCGTGTGTCTGAGCAAGTGTGATTCAAGTCAGGAATGGCCCTGGTGGGGATATGTTTGAGCAGCTGCATCATCTGGCTATTAATTTCAGAGGGAGCAGACACAGACTCACTTGGCCTTAGCTCATTTTATCAGGTACTCAGAGGGAAAAAAAAGACCATCTCCCTGACCCTATCAAAATTCTATTTCAAGTGTCATTTCCTCATGACCCATGCCCCCGTCTCACCACAATGAGCCCAGAGGTGATCCATGTCTTACCAATGCAGGGAGATCACAACATCTGTCTTCCTCTGCCCACGAGCCACTGCATACAATGTGTAAAGACTGCAGCTGGAACTGTGGAGCAACCAGAAGGAGAAGGCTTACAAATGTGACAAGTGAGGCGGGTGGGCAACCTGCCATTTACATGGCCATGCATAATTACTCTCCCTGCTGCTGAGGACAAGAGCTCACCTAAGGAGAATGTAGGTGTAGAAAAAAAGGATAGGACAGGACAGATTTTTTTTTTTAAATATAGTGCTGCCAGGTGTCCCAAAGAACAGCAATTATGCAGGCTGCTGCCCAAGTTATTATATGTCCCCAACAATAGCTCATGCCACATCTTGTTAAGATGCCAATGAGGATAATAACCCATCCAATTGCAAGCCAGAGGGTGGTCCAGTGGGAAGTTGTGTACGTTCTTGGCCACTTCTAGCTGCAGTCAAAGGTAAAAATAACCTTATGTAAGAGACCATCATGGGCTTTCTCCACCCCCAGCCCCAAACAGACACATTCTTGCAGAGGCAATTGTAAAAACTGCAGACGCAAGGTAATGGATACTGAAATTAGAAGGGTCATTGGGCTGCTTTACAAGTCCCAGATCTCTGAGGCCGGAGCCTTACAAAGTGAACTCTATAAGCTGATCCATGCTACAAATACTCCTGTTGCTGTTTTATTCATATTTCAGCAGGAGCTGCTCCCAAGGGCCCAGGTAACTGGCCTCCACACAAACCAAAATGTAAAACAACTTTGCTCTGCTGCCACTCAAAGAAAGGGATAGAAGAATAAAAGCAGCAGATTTTCCTGGGAGATCCACCATCCCCTTCCAGATAACTCTACCCTTGTACTCAGCTTCTCCCAAGCCTGCCAGAGCTTTCCATTGCGATTAGCAAAAGGGCAAATGCAGCATGAGACCAACAGAAGAAAAAGGAGGAAAGATGCATTTAAAACCCACATTTTTTTTAAAAAAAGGCCCTTTTTACCAAGTCAAATCTCCCACCCTCCGTGCATTTAATGATGCGTGAGCAGTACCACGGGGTTGTGTGTGTGTGCGCGCGTGTGTCTATACAGCACATGGATAATAAATGAGCCTCAGGCAACACCTGGCACTTGGAGATGTCTTAAACGAGGTTTGATGATAACCAATAATGAGGCACTCTGTCTTCTCAGAGGTTGCAGAAGACATGAATCTTCATTAGGCTTAAAGCATGATGGGAGCAGAGAAGGTCTGGGCTGTTCATTAGTAGCTCTTCATTGACTAGATCCAGCTAGCTAAGCTGCTAAAAGGGAGAACTGGGGAGGGAGAGAGGATATTTTCCTCCCAGGCAGAGATCTGACAGGGCTGCTGTCAGACTAAACCACGGCAGTATTTCTTTGGCAAATAAAATAAGAGCGGCTTGAATCCTGCTTTGGTAGGAAGCTGTTCCCATATCGTACCGCTCATTCCTTTGGGGTCATTTTCTCACAGTACATTGCATGAGGTCACTTCTCCCTGGCATTAGCTGAGGCTGCATGCAACACATAGGGGGCAGGTAGCATGCGCAACGAAGCTTCAGGTGTGGAACACGGCAATCAGCTGCGCTGTTCTTATTTGCAAGCCTTAAATCTGCGGGGTCAGAGGGCAATGGAACAGGTGCCTAATTCACCTTGCCCTGCACCCTGTGTAATCATTCACACCTGCACAAACCAGTCCCGTGAAATCAACAGGAGCCAGGTGTCTAAATACCTTTGAGGATCTGGACCATAGGGCCTACACCATCACCATATTAGCCATTGGAATGTATTTACACATGTTTGGCACCAGTGTGAACGGCAACATGAGGTGCAAGGCTATAAATAATCAGATTCAAGGTGTTCTTTGTGTCTAGCACTTGCTTTTCTGATAGAGCAATGGGCCCATTGATCTTCAGGTGTTTAATTTTTTCCTTTACCTGTGGGGCAACAGTGGACTTTGGTTTGCAGCTGAGTCTGCTATTGAGAGTTTTTTTTCTGAGTTGTAATTTATGGTCATTGCACTGAATATTGTACAGTCGCTCAGGTACAGTCATCCGGGGACAGGGCATTTTTGAGAAGTTTAGACCAAAGGGTATCCATATGAACATGTTCTCCTCGTGATCACCCCACTGCCCTCCCTTTTTTACATTTTGAAATCTCTCTCTTTTACAAGCAACCAAGTACCCCTCCTGCCTTTTTCTGACAATTAGAGCAGGATCTGTATTTATTCAGGTTCCAAGACTCATAGGCCATGTCTTCTCTTCCCAGAAGATCAATGCTGTGGTGGTCGATCTTCCGGAGTTTGATTTAGCGGGTCTAGTAAAGACCCACTAAATCGAATGCTGAGGGCACCCCTATCAATGCCAGAACTCCTATTCCTCATGAGGAGTAAGGGAAGTTGACAGGAGTGTTTCTCCCATCAACCTCCCACTGTGAAGATGGTACCAAAGCTTGGCTTAAGGTATGTCGACTCCAGCTACTTTTTTTAACGTAAGCTGACCTTCGACTGTAGTGCAGACCTGGCCTGAGTATTAAAGTGTGATGCAAGTGGCTCACCCATGGATCAAGGTGGGAGCTGAAGTCAACTACATGGCACATTCATGCTGTGCTATATCTCATCACAAAGTCCTCACGATAGTCCAGAGAGCACAAAACATTGCATTAAAAATGCTCATCACATTTCCAAAGCGGAGAAGGGGTATCCCCTTTCTCTGCTTCATAGGAGTGTGGTGAGGAACTCAACACAAGAGCAATGGGTGGAGAGAGTAATTCTATTCTGATTAGATCCCACCCAACCCTGAATTTAGACACAAGATTCTTCACTAAATCTAATAAACCCTGGACTTACTGCTGCTGACCCACTCCTGGGACCTCTGGTTCTTGTCAGTTTTCCTAGCATGATGAAGCCAGCAGTGGAGATGCTTCCCATGGCATTGGTCGGTTTCTCTGCTATTTTCTTACAGTCCAAGTAGAGTTTGGTTTTGAAAAGGCTCACAGCTACATGCACCTGGATAACAATTAAAAACAAACACATTGGACCTCACCTGTTGGATGGAGGATTCTTTTTAATCATGTATCTGGCAGAGTTCATTGCCCACTTCTGCCAACAAAGGCATTTTTGTGGGCATGTCAGGACCCCAAAAAATATTAGGTGAAAGCCTGAGAAAGTGAACTCCTCTATGGACTGTAAAACCTGGGGACACCAAAATCATTGGATCAAAGTTCCAAATGACTGGGGAGCTAGTCCAACCTGCACTGAAATCTGCACGCAAGATCTCCTCTTTTCAGCTCTCCTGGCTATGAACAGTGGGCTGGTTTCCCCAGGGACAGTCAGTTCCCCAGTATCAGAATATTGCTCCTGCAGCACCTATGAGCTGTGCAAGAGGAAAGGTCTCTCTCAGATTCTCAGCCTTCTCCCACAGTCAGCCAGGAGCAAGTCAGCCATCTTCGTTTGCTGAAGTCTTTGGCCCGTACCAGTGTCAGTTAAGATGGCGAAAAGCGTGCCATCTTTCAGCACAAGGTTTCCATCAAAACAACAAACAGCTTACTTTATGCACTGAAGGATTTGGAGCATGGGATTTTTGGGTTCCTCAAGGCACTCTGGCCAGGTCTTGTGATGGAGAAAAGGGAAGCAGGACAGGGCTGAAAGCTGGAGCCCCATTTCTCTGCAGTCACACACTGAAAGGCCTACACAAGTTCGGGTTAACCATGTCTGAGTATACTGAGGTGATCATCAGACTTTGCCTATATCCATAGAACCCCTCGTCACACCTGTTCTGGAGGAGCTATTCCTGGCATTATGATGTGAAGTAGATCAATCTATTAGTTTAGTCTTTGAGATAGTTGTGAAGCAGAGTGGGGCAAAAAATTTTCAGCAAATTGTAAGTTGGGTGTCCCAAAAATGCATTTTTAGACAGCCAAACTAATTGTGAATTCTGGTCAAATTCAGCAAATAGTTTCAGCGGGGGGGGGGGAAATAGGAAAAATTGAACTATTTCCTTTTGACATTTTGAAACAAAATGTTTTATTTTGATAAATAGTGAATTTGAAGCCGCAAAAAAAAAGTGAGAAAACATCCCAAAAATTACCTGGAACAAAATGAAAACCCCCCAAAATTTTTTTCTTTGACTTAAATCAACCAAAAAAAGTCAGTTGCAGCTAGAACCAAACCACATTCACCACCTCCACAAAGATTTCAGATTGATTCCCAAACCAAAAAGTCCATTATTTTACAAGTCTAGTTGCAATGTCCTAATTGAGAGGAGGGCTTCAATTTTTAAATTAAAAAAAAAAAGTGGGATATTTTGATGAAATTTTCACCAAAAAATGTTCCCTGACATTCAGCCAAACAAGTTAAACTTTTCTAAGATTTTTAATTTCCATTAATAAACAAACAAATAAATAGAGGTGTGCATGGAATTATTATTTTTCACTTGCAAGCAGCTCTACTGTATTTAGCAACTTGTCCCAGATTTGAAGTGGTCAGCTGGTGGTGAAAGAATACCCATTTGCAATCCTTGAGCTATGTAATGAAAGGTCTATACTTTATCACAAAGATCTCTTTTGTTTTCCACACAAGAAAAATGCGGGGCCTTTCTTTTACAATTATCTAGTGCTGTTCTCAGTCTCACGGCTATTATTCTGCTTGGAAAGTGGTTATTAACAGCAAAGACAAAGATGATGTTTGGTAGAGATGAAAGAAGAAGAATGTGTTTTTCTCATAAGAACATAAGAACATAAGAATGGCCGTACTGGGTCAGACCAAAGGTCCATCTAGCCCAGTATCCTGTCTGCCGACAGTGGCCAGCACCAGGTGCCCCAGAGAGGGTGGACCGAAGACAATGATCAAGCGATTTGTCTCCTGCCATCCCTCTCCGGCCTCTGACAAACAGAGGCCAAGGACACCATTTTATCCCCTGGCTAATAGCCTTTTATGGACCTAACCTCCATGAAATTATCTAGCTTCTCTTTAAACTCTATTATAGTCCTAGCCTTCACAGCCTCCTCTGGCAAGGAGTTCCACAGGCTGACTACACGCTGTGTGAAGAAGAACTTTCTTTTATTAGTTTTAAACCTGCTACCCATTAATTTCATTTGGTGTCCTCTAGTTCTTCTATTTAGGGAACTAATAAATAACTTGTCTTTATCAGCCCTCTCCACACCACTCATGATTTTATATACCTCTATCATATCCCCCCTCAGTCTCCTCTTTTCTAAACTGAAAAGTCCCAGTCTCTTTAACCTCTCCTCATATGGGACCCGTTCCAAACCCCTAATCATTTTAGTTGCCCTTTTCTGAACCCTTTCTCATGCATATTTAACACAAAACAACACAAAAACAAGTCTCAGAAGGGGAGTTGTGTTAGTCTATATCTGCAAAAATAATGAGGAGTCCTGTGGCACCTTAAAAACAGATTTATTTGGGCATCAGCTTTCATGAGTAAAAATGATTTCATCAGAGGCATGTTTACTGACCCATGAAAACTTGTCCCCAAATAAATCTGTTAGTCTTTAAGGTGCCACAAAGTGCAGATTTGCCGGGTGCCCCCAACTTTGAGCTCACAACAATGATCACTCCTGGCACTGCAGCTAGGATGGATACCAGCACTTTGTCCTTATCTAGCACTGTTCATCATTAGAGCTCAAAGCACATGACATTATCCCCAGTTTTACCGATGGGGGAAACAGAGGCATAGGAAGGGGTGAGGCATGCCCAAGATTACCCAGCAAATCAGTGGCAGAGCCTTAGGATGCACTCCGTGGTAACCCACCTGTTCGTGGGGCTGCAGAGTGAATAGCTGTGCCCACTGGACAA
Organism: Pelochelys cantorii; assembly: GCA_032595735.1. NCBI lineage: Eukaryota > Metazoa > Chordata > Testudines > Trionychidae > Pelochelys > Pelochelys cantorii. The sequence goes on along the minus strand of CM064343.1, from coordinate 29,736,028 downwards.
ACTATGGGTCTATCCCATACCCTACTGCCTCACATCACGTAAACTTATGGAGCTATCACATACCCTCCTGCCTCCCTTTGGTACCGTCCTGCTTCCTACATGACCCTTGTTAATTATTACAGCTGTATGAGGAAGAAAGCGATGGGCGTGAAAGAAAAACTGGTAACCCCTATGAGACCCAGGAATAGAGCAGTCGGCCACTGAGCAAGATCCCCTAGCACTGGTGTAACCTCCTTTTAGCCTAGCTTGTCCTGCCCTTTCATAGCTTACTCCATTTCCCCACAAAATCCTACTACTAAGCCTATGTCCCCCAACCCCCAGTTCATACTACAGTCAGGCCTTGCAATTCCAGGCCTTTGCCCCTCCTGAGTAAACAATTCCTTCTGATGAACTGAGTGCTGATTTTACAGCCTGGGTCAGAACTAAACTAAGACCCCCAAATTCTTTTGCCCTTACACCTTGATTCTCCATAGACCTACACATATGAGTAATTTTAAAGCCATAAGTAGTTTTGCTGACTTCAAAGGGACTATTTAACCACTCAAATCTTCATGTGGCCAGGACCAGAGGTGGCATTTCAACTATATATCCAGAGAAAAAAAGGAACTGCAATTACATAAGTGAAATTCTATGCATCCCTGGTTAAACCCCACTGCATCATAAATGGACATACATACAGTCTAACAAACAGATCAGTTGAGACATGTCATGGACAGTACTAAAATCACGCTGAATGAACTGAATGAGCTACTCTGTTAGCTTGGATAGCGCATCCCTTATGGAGAAAAATACATATTTTTCACAGGATGGTTATATAACCATTTATAAAAAATAGTTATGCTGTACAAAACTGGAAAAAGTAATATTTAAAAGGGAAGCTTGTGATTCAACATACATTACATGTATTTCACTACTGCAGTATTTAATAGCCCTGTGGCAACTTAGGGTACGGCTAGACTGCGTTGCTCTTTCGGGATACCAGAAGTATCCCAAAATAGAAATGCTGCATCTTTAAAAGCGCCCACTATTTCCCGAAATAGCAGGTGCACTATTCTGGCATCCCTGTAACCCTCATTCCATGAGGCTTAAGGGATTTGTCGGAATAGTGCCTTATTTTGAAATTTGGCGCAGTGTAGTCAGCGTCAAATTTCAAAATAAGCTCTTTCGATTTAGACTCGAAATAAGCTACGCAATTTGTGTAGTGCAAATTGCATAGCTTATTCCGACAGAAGGGTGCTGTCTAGACGCACCCTGAGAGACTAACAAAAATATATAGAATCATTTCATAGGCAAAATCCACTTTATCAGATGAACCCAACTGGAAATAACAGAAACCCAGATATATACAACAGCAGCAGAAATACTTGTCAGTTGTGGGACCCATGTTAATGAGGCTAATTAAGTGAGCTGGATGTGCCCCATTCATAGCTTTTGATGTGAAAATGGACACAAATCAGACATCAGAAATGGTAACACACACACACTTGTAGGGGAATATTTTAACTTGCCTGACCATTCAATCATGGATTTAAAAGTAGCCATTCTTCTACAAAGGAATTTCACTAACCAAATACAGAGAGAGTCTGCAGAACTTGAATTCATCTATAAATTTGATACTGTTATCCTGGGCTTGAATAAAGGCATTAACTGATTGGTGTATTACAAAGCCAATTTCTCCTGCCTTTAACATCCACATTTTCACATCAAAAGCTATGAAAGTTCATGATTCTATATATTTTTGTTAGTCTGTCTGGTGACACAGGACGACTCGTTGTTTGTAAAGTTACAGACTAACATGGTTACACCTCTGAGGCTATGTCTATACCATGAGTTTTATCACAAGAGCCTATGCAAAATGAAGCACGGATTAGCATTTTCTTGCACTTCATTTGCATACTCTCTTCCGATCCATTTCTGCGCTAGAAGTTTTAGCACAAAAACAAGCAGTGTGGATGTTTCCTTTTTGCACAAAAACCCCTTTTTGCACAAGATCAGTATACCTCCTTTTTTGAGGCATAAGTATCTTGCGCAAAAAGGGGTATTTTGCGCAAAAAGGAAACGTCCACACTGCTTGTTTTTGCGCAAAAACCCCTAGCGCAGAAACGGATCGGACGAAAGTATGCAAATGAAGCGTGAGAAAATGTTAATTCGCGCTTCATTTGCATAGGATCTTGCGGCAAAACTTGTAGTGTAGACGTAGCCTGAGTCAGTATTTAATGTTCACACCAAATAGTACATTTTAAATATAATTAGCCAAGTTTGTAATGTGTAGATATATTTTATATACTCACATGTATTTTAAATACATCTAACAATGCAAGGCCTATTAAGAACTACTGAATACTTGGGAAAGATGTATTTTTCATATGAAATGACCCAAAATTCCTTACAACTGCAAATCAACACAAACAGGTTGGCCAATTTGCTGATGACTTTTTGAAGAACATTTATAGAACCACTTCTGAGTACAAATATATATTCACTGTATTTTTTCCCCTCAGCCTGCCCTTTTGCAATAATAATCTAAGGTACTCCCTCCCTTGATAAGGACCTTATGAAAGCTCCCATAGAATATCTTCTTTACTTCCTGTTGGTCAAAGGTGACTTCCTGCAAATCAGCCTTGTAGTCATGATTGAAATAGGTCAAGGATTTCTTACTGGCTATAAGGGAAAATAGGACAAACAAGAACTTAGCATTAAAATAGAATTTGATTTCACCTACTGTATGTTGAAAAAAATACATATAGGCTTAGACATACTGAAATACATAATACTGATCAAGCTTTAAAAGCACCAAAAAAAAAGGAAAAACAGTGGTCAAAATAAAGAATACATTATAAAATGAAATAAACAAAATTCAAGTTTTTAGTGGGTTTTTAATTATACAGTAAAATATTTGCATATTATTTTGAAAGCTTTTTTAAGGTTCCAAGTTTCAACAATAAAACTATCCAACTGAGTATAGAAGTTGGTTCTGTTACTCTTTCAAATACCTGGATCTAAGCTATATTACATGAAACCTTACAGTCAAGTATAACCCCGAGGAGTGGCTGGAAGTCCTCGTCTGTTAGCTGCCACACGGCAAAGGGCTCTTTGGGAGCCTCCGGGAGGAGTCGGAGGAGGATGCTGATGGTATGCACGGGTGGGATCCCAGAGAGAAGCACTTCACTGGAACGAGACAGGCAGAAGTCAGCTCCATGACTAATGATAATGAACACCAGAGGGCAAATATTTTACCAGCCTGGCAACAAGAACTGTTCTAAGTTTGCATGTGCAGGGAATCCCTGTGGCCTTTTCACAGCTTCACAAAGGAGGTCCAGGTACAGTCATCGTGGCCACTCTGTCATGCCCTGTGTTGGGTCAGGGAATGCTGAAGAGAATCAGCAAATGCAACCTCCAAAGAGACAGTTCTGGTAGCTCATGGAGCAACTTTGCTTGGCTCTGAAAGACTCCTACCCAGACCTCTTTGTCAAGAAGGATGAATGATGGCTGTGATGGATGGGGTAGAAAAACTAAGGGAAGATCATCAGGCCTTGACAAAGGTCCTTAGAAATCCCCTGCAAAGAGAGAAGCAGGAACCATACTAAGATCACATCAGCCACCCACTTGTCAAGGGGTCTCAAGAAGGAAACCTGTGAGAGGCCATGTAACAAGTCCAGCCCTGGATTTCTGATAAGGGGCGGCTTTCTCCTCTGGACTTCATTTGCAAAGTTGTTACAAAGCACTTACTGCACGCAAACGTTACTCCATAGCCATAGATCAAAACTGAATGAAGAAAGCAAAATTAGCCATCATTCTCATGTATTCATAATCCTCATGGGGCCACATTTACATCAGTAAATACAAAATTCTTCCACCATCTTTTCAGGACCGATTCAAATGTAACATCAAGTTTTGTCTGGTTTAAATGTTATAATGTCCTTGGAAGGGCATATCTGTATGTCCGATACTCCTATTGGTTGAGCAAATGGATTTGTCTATGCTTTTCTAAAGACTTAGAGCCTTCTGACTCCTCTGTTTGCTATAAGAAGCTTTGCTTCTTTAAATAAGATTAAAACGATCCCCATGCTGTAGTAATTAGGCTTCAAAATAAAATAAAACTGACTATTAAGAGTCAACTCTGCCCTGCTTTATACTCCATAATGCTACTGAGGTCACTGATGCTGGCTGGAATGAAAGGTGGCCCATGAAAATTCATAGGACTCTGAGAAGGAGCCCAACTAAAGGAGTGCACAGAATAGTCATATTCCAAAATCACTGGGTAATCCTTCTTGTCAATCAAAATTAAACTGCCTGGCACAGCCATGAGCTTGTATTTTAGAGCAGTCACTGTTGGACTGCAGACCAGGAACATAAGGGGAAAGGGTGAAAGAGGTTTAAAAGGTCCTGTTCCAATCATGTTTCCTGCCAAGGCTGTGCCTCTGATTTTGATCTTTTAAGTACAGGAGGATGAGGAGAGGAGTGGCTGTGGAAAGAATTACTTGTATCTCCAATAGAGGACAAGAGAGGACGATTCAACAGAATTCTATGGTCAGGGGATGTTATCTGATTTAAATGTGGCCATACCCATCATGGCTGCACCCACGGTTCTATAGCTGCAACCAAACTTGTGCTAAATAGGACACAAAGCCTGAACGGGTTAAACAGTCCCAGGCCAAATGACCCAGAGTCAACCTGTAGAGGTATGTGAGAAAAGTGTATGGATGGTAATTAAGGCCAGTCAATGCTAGTCTTAGGGGGGTAGCCACGTTAATCTGTATCTGCCAAAACAATGAAGAGCCCTGTGGGCAAAGCCCACTCCATCAGGTGAATTGGAATGGAAGTCAGATAAGCAGGGGTATATATAAGGAAGAATTTGCTTGTGTTAATGAGGCTAATCATGTCTGGATGGAAGTGGCTTATTCACCACCTTTGATGTGGAGACGTGAGCATCCAGAGAGGGGAAATTGCCTTTGAAGTGTGTTAAACCAGTTGAGATTCTTATTCAATCGTTATCAACTTAGGAATTGAAACTTCTACTCCCACAAGCAACTTCTTCCTTATATAGACCCCTGCTTCTGTAACTTCCACTCCCATTCATCTGATGAAGTGGGTTTTACCCACGAAAGCTCATGCCCTAATAAATCTGTTAGTCTCTAAGGTGCCTCAGAACTCCTCATTGTTCATTCAATGCTCCTTAGGCTGGAGCTTTGAAATGCAAACCTGTATGGTTAGAAATTAGAGGTCATACTAGTTATATGTGTTGAGTTATGTCTTACAGGGGCTAGCCATGTAAACAGACATTTCCTGTCTATCACAGTAACTGCTGATTCAGAGATCAAAAGGGAATATTAACATTTAGATGAATCTTGGGTGAGATAATGTCATTGCCAAGATTTCTCTTTAAAGTTTGTGAGAAACTGCTTAATGGATAAAGTTTCAGAGGGGTAGCCAAGTTAGTCTATAACTGGAAAAACAACAAATAGTCTTGCAGCAACTTAGAGACTAACAAAAAATGTAGATGGTATTGTGAGCTTTCGTGGGCACGGCCCACTTGTTCAGATGATTATGTGATGTTTAATTAGCATGAGGTTACATCAAAAGACTATTCTGTTTTCCCAAGACAAGGTGCCGCTGCAAATGTAAAAAGGCCCTTGGATCCTGATCCTTTTTGGCTCATATCTGCTTGGATGCTCATGGGGGAAGCAGGATATCTTGGTGCCTCTTTAATGAATGCTGACTTAAGATTTCAGGTCTGCTTGAGGTTTCACACAGGAGAAACCTAAGCCACAAGGATTGAGATCCTAGTCATTGGCTGGAATCATCACCCTGGATATGGATTTTGGATATAACCACGGACTAAACTCTAAGGCTATGGCTACACTATGGCTACGTCTAGACTGCAAGCCTCTTTCGAAAGAGGCTTTTTCGAAAAAGAGCATCTAGACTACAACCAGTACTTTTGAAAAGCAAGCCGCTTTTTTGAAAGAAAACACCCACGCAGTCTGAATGCTCTCTTTCGAAAAAGCACAGTTTGCATTACATAGTGCCTTTTTTCAAAAGAGGACTTCCGAAAAAAGGTGTTCTTCCTCGTAAAAGGAGGTTTACTGCGATTGAAAAAACTGCCATATTCTTTCGATTTACTTTTGAAAGAACGGGCAGCAGTTTAGATGCAGGGGAAGTTTTTTCGAAAAAAGGCCACTTTTTTCGAAAAAATCCTGAAGTCTAGACATACCCTATGAGTTTTGTCAAAAGAGGCAAAGCAAATGAAGCGTGAGAAAATCCTAATCTGAGTTTCATTTGCATTGCCTCTTTCGGCACAACTCATAGTGTAGACTAGACCTAAAGGAATTTTTTTCATTTAGAAGATCATCATCCCTGTTACGTAACTGAACTCATGTCCGTATATACACTCATCTTTTGACCAACACTCTCTCTTTTTTCTTTTTAATAAATTGCAGTTTAGTTAATAAGAATTGGCTATAAGTATGTATTTGGGATAAGGCCTGAAATATTCATTGACCTGGCAGGTCTGGTCCTTTGGGATCAGTTGGACTTTATTTGACTAGGGTGTCTGGTGGAAGGTGGAGACTGGGCACTTCAAGGGACTGCATGGTTTGTACTCTGATTGACCAATAAGGTAACAGCACAAGAAGCTGTTTTGTGCTGGCTGGTGACCAGGCCTGCCAATGAAGGGGGGCAAAGAGGCAGTTGCCCCAGGGCCTGGTGATTCAAAGGGACCCAGGGCTCCTGGCTGCTACAACTGGGGCAGAGATGGTGGCTGGAGCCCTGGGCCCTTTAAATGGACACTGGATCACTGCACTGTGCGCTCCACATAGCTCGGAGGGCTGGGAGGGGCAGTGCCGTAGTCTGGGCAGTGCTGAGAGCTGGCTGCACTGGCCCCACCCCTTCATCCCGAGGCACCACCCTTCTGGGGGGTAAGCTGTTGGACCCCTATGCTGGTGACTATAAATATTGGAATAACCACAAGCTCTGGGGATTGGCCATCCATTTCTCTTGCAATGTAACCTCAGCTGGCTCCCTTGGGGCCCCGCGTATTACAGTTCATCCCGTGCTGTCTTTCAGCGCTTAATTTTGCACAGCCGGGATACTGAAGGTATACAGCTCAAACAAGGAAGGTCCCTGAAGGCACCTAAAGTCTGAGCTTGGCCTTGCAAAAACTCAATGTCCCAACCATCCCCAGGTATTCAATGAAGCTCCTATGTGACATGTCCCATCACATGATCCATCCTGAGGCAATTCAGAGGTTGATTTATGGATCAGCACACAATGCAGAGCCCCCAAAGGTGGGAAAAAATCTTTGCTTTCTTTTCAGTTTCACCAGGGTGGGGTTAACTTTCATAGGATTTTCACTAGGAAATTGCCAGTGGAGTGTTCACGAGGCCAGTATCTAGCCCCACACTCATCGTGCAAACAAGTGCCAATGTTTATGCAACAGACAGAGAATAAGCACTTTTTGGAATCAATGCACTTCTCAATTCACTTCCCAAACTACCTTGTTCTCCGGGTGAGCTGAATATCTCTGAAGAGAGTGTAAATACGTGTCCCGCTGAACACATATGGTTCCATAGCCACTCCTTTAATGGAGGCATATTCTTTTTCCACCAATCCAAAAGCCTCCATCATATCAAATCCTGGAGCAGATAGAGAAAGGCGGAGAAAAAAAACCCACTTTGAGTCAGTAGGGAAAATATCGTTTTGTAAGAGATTTGCGGGAGTAACGACTGTTCTTTGTTTTCTCCAAGGGCAAGTGTATTCCAGTTAGCAGATGGGCTACTAGGCATAACTAATAAACAGCTTGATCAAAACCTTATGCTGACCAAAACACTCTCCATACTGTGTCAATGTTCTGACTTTTCTTCTCTGTGTTTCTCATTAAAGTGCCCCTTTGGCCTAGGAAAATTATTCACAGAGCCATTTCCCTGATGCAGGTAAAAGAGGAACAGGCTAGATTTTCCAAAGTGCCAGGAACCCAGCTCCCTTCTTTGCGAACAACTGCAAATTCTCCCATTTGGAAAAATGGGGCGAGAACTTTTGAAACTTTGTTTCTAAGTGACTTGTTAAAAGTTACAGGGAACTTTTGTGGGTGAGTTGGTGTGAACAGAACCTGATTCCCTGAAGTGATCAAACTTTGTCTACTCATGATACCATACAAAGTGCTTCAGATCATGTTGGTTAGACCATCTGCTAGGTGGAGATAGCAATGCTCACCTCTGTAATGATCCTTGAGATCTATAAATGAAAATTAACTATACAAGTGCATTATTAGCCACATTTTTCAGCAGAGATTATTAAAAGCCCACAGAAATTCAGTGAGCTAGCTGGAAGGTAGTGTTGTTTAGCTGATTAAGCACTAACACAGAATCATAGAATCATAGAATACTAGGACTGGAAGGGACCTCGAGAGGTCATCGAGTCCAGTCCCCTGCACTCACGGCAGGACCCAGTACTGTCTAGACCACCCCGATAGACATTTATCTAACCTGCTCTTAAATATCTCCAGAGATGGAGATTCCACAACCTCCCTGGGCAATTTATTCCACTGTTTGACTACCCTGACAGTTAGGAACTTTTTCCTAATGTCCAACCTAAACCTCCCTTGCTGCAGTTTAAGCCCATTGTTTCTTCTTCTATCCTCAGAGGCCAAGATGAACAAGTTTTCTCCCCCCTCCTTATGACACCCTTTTAGATACCTGAAAACCGCTATCATGTCCCCCCTCAATCTTCTCTTTTCTAAACTAAACAAACCCAATTCTTTCAGCCTTTCTTCATAGGTCAAAAAGGAAACATGGAGCCAATAGATTTATTTTGATATAAATGATGAATGAATAATATGTATTATGGGGCAGCGTTAAGGGTGATTTATGATAATTTTTTTTAATTTGAGAAAAATACCATGTTTATTCACAAGTGTGAATGTGTAAGATCCAGCAGGTATTTATTTGTTTCCTTACTTTAACATCCTTGATTTTTATAAATTACTAGGGGGTTGTGCCTGCTGTTCGCTATGCTTGCCAACCCCCCCTCCCACCCCCGCCCAGCAGCTTTCACAGCCAGAGAGCATGAAAGCATGATGACATCTAGAGAGAGTGAAAGAGTGATGACATCATTTTGTCACCCAGTGGGAAAAAACTTTTATATATATATATATATATATATATATATATATATATACACACACACACACACACACACACACACACACACACACACACACAGAGAGAGAGAGAGAGAGAGAGAGAGATAATACAAGCTGCCACCTAGGAACCATAAAAATACATTTGAGTTATTTGTTCTGGAATGAATGAATTATTGCTCAGGAGGGCTTCAGCTACTGTAGCAATGCCTAATAATTAAGAGTGGCACTTATTTAAAAAAAATCTACAAAATGAAAAAAAAATCCCTAAAAAAATATGTTTTGAAAAAAAACACAAGTTATAATGAGTTTTGCCTTTTTAACTTGATGTAAAATATTATCCTAAAAGAAGCTACTTCAGTCCAGTAATTGCCTACGGAAGGGAAAAAAGAGAGAGAGTTATTTTGTGCTACAAAATGTATCCTCTCATGTGTGAGCACCATGAAAGTTGGTAAAGTATTTCCATTTCTCTCTTCATTTTCCAAGTACTGCCCAGAGGTGACCTGCCGTATGTGGTCTACAAAGATTTTTCCTCTGACATCTCTGACATCTCATCTCCAGCTTCATCTCTCTTTTCCAGCTCATCATTAAAGCTCTTTGAGTCACTTTCTTGTTTCAGATTTTAATACAAGCAGCCCTTGCAGTCGGGGTTGAAAGTTTATCAGAACTTACAGCAGGCTGGAGAAGGGGGAGGGGAAATAAGTTTGTTTTAAAGAGAAAGGGGGAACACGTCCATCCCATCATTTCCCTTTCAGTCTGTACTTTCCCACCTCACCACCACGTACCATTGACTGGATCTTGGTTCCGGTGGGCATTTTGCATCTGGGCTGCTCTCGTGCACAGTAGCATGATGCAGCATTTGCAATGTTCATCAGATTAATCTGATTTGTTTCAGACCCATTTCTCGCTGATTTAAGGATCCTGGGACGCTCATATTATCACCTCCATTAAAATGCATATCAAACAACAATATTAATGCACCAATGAATTAGGCTATGACACTGGGCTATTTCCGTTGATGGATCACCTGTTTCGTGCAAGGTAGTTACTCAGGCTACGTCTACACTACAGACTTGGAGTGGCACAGCTGCGCCAATGAGAGGTCTCCTGTGTAGCTGCTCTACGCTGGCAGGAGAGAGCGCTCCTATGGGCATAAGTAAACTACCCTAACGAGTGGCAGTAGCGATGATGGAAGGAAAGCATCTGTCTCTGACACAGCGCTGTTGACACCCATGCTTTTCTCAGTGAAACTTGGGTCTGTCCGGGCATGTGTGTTTTTTCACATCCTTGACCTACAAAAGTTTTACTGACAAAAGTGCTCTTGGGGACATCCGCTGAAAAACATGGGTAAAGAGATGTTGGCGTGGGTGGGATGGGTTGATTAGTGTGACCTGGAAATATACAAACTGAGGAGTCTTGCAGGAATGTGGAGAGAGGGGTCAAAGAGGGCAGGCTGTGGATCTTAGATACTGGTCTAGTCCCCTTTACCTCAGGATCTGAGCCCCTACCTGTCTGTAATGTATGTGTCCTCATAACACGCCTATGCAGGGCCGGCCTTGCCATGAGGTGAACTCAGGCGGCTGCCTCAGGTGCCAGACTGTGTGGGTGGGGGGGGGTCGCCACTAGGACCCAGAGAATTGAGACCTTTCAAAGTTTTGGCCCAAGCGAGGGAGCATGGGGGCATCATTTGAGCTCCCCGCCTCAGGTGCCAAAGTGTTGTGGGCCGGCCCTGCCCCCATGAGGCAGAGAACTCCTATTCTCATTTTGTGGGTGGGGAACTCAGGCACAGAGACACTAAGGGGATGTCGACATTTGAGCTGGGAGGCGTGATTTCCAGCCCGCGTGGTTGTACCCATGCTCGCTCCACTCAAGCAGTCACTTAAAAACAGCAGTGTGTCCGCAGCCCCATGGCTGGCTCCATCCAGCACGATCCTGCCTGATCCTTGGGTCCAGACTTGGGCAGCTAGCCTGAACTGCGGCCTGTGGAGCTGCAGACATCTGCTGTGCTAGTTCAACCACAGCTAGCATGAGTATGTCTACACTAGCTGGCAATCGCAGCTCTCAGCTCAAGTGTAGATGCACCTTAGCCAGGGACTGGGCATTCTGAATCTCTGAGAAGATGGGGGCTGGAGCTACCATGCAGGCAGAACAAGTCACTTTCTAGATGGCAAGCTCTATATAATGGGCCTCACAGTGTATAAAGAGGATACAGAGTTCCTCCCATGAAATATATACCATCTGAGTCCTGACATCGGGCTTTGGCATGTCTACATCCTTTACAAGCTGCAGAGATTGCCTTGGTAGAGGGAAAGGGGAAAACCTTTAGGTGGGGGGTTACTGGAGGAGCCTAAGTGCATTAGGCAGACAAATCCCCTTGCAAAGCACTGGAAGTTAGATGCTTAATTTGCTTATGGGCTTTACAATCCCCCGCTTTAACTGCTAGTTGTTCTCAAAACACAGGTTGACCCTGGTGGGGGATGGTACAGGTGGAATACAAAAACCTAGCGACAGCAAACTCCCAATGGTGGAAGAGGGCATGTTGTGAGCAGAAAAGGAAGGAAGCATTATAGGCAGAGAAGAGAGGGGGATAATAAGGTATGGGAGTTAGACAACAAAGGGAGGGCTTTCCAGGGATTTCTAAAGGATTTCACTTTTAAAAGGGCTTCTCTTGTAGGGAGTAAGAATTCAGTCTTACAACAGCCTGGAAAAACCTAACACACCAGGACTCCCAATACAATGGATCATGTGACCTGAAGAAGGCAGACTTCTGCCCTTCCACCATGACAGCTGCCATAGATGAGCTTGGAAGGGTGGAATTAGACACTCAGTCCAAGACAGAGATGTAGGAAATGCATCAGACTTAGCAACCACACCCAGGTGGTGGGGAAAACGACTATCATGTGTGCCTGGTAAGCTTTCCTAACTGTGATGCGGATTAAAGATGAGTGATGATCTGACAGTGCTTCTACATTCAGGACAGAGCCTGCCTGGGACTGAGAACTAGGACAGTACCTTGCAGAGAGCCTTCAGTGGAGCTCAGAGTGGGACAAGCTGCAGGAGAAAAACAAAACAAAAAACAGGACAAATGTTGAGACCCAGGGGAAGCCAAACTGACAGTGTATTACAGGAATTAAGCAGCTATGGCTGTGGTCTGCAACAGCATGGAAAGCATACAGTGACCTAGTGAGTGATTCTGTGTAGACATCTTGGCCCATATAATGCAATATCCTACAGTGTGGTCGATTCCTCGAGGCCAGGGCCCAGCCTGATGGAAGCAATAATCGTTACATTTATGGGCAATCCAACAGCGTACATTCGGGGCATATTTTCGAAGGCTAGTAGATCCACTGATTGCAAATTTATTCTCCATGCCAGTTTGGGTCTATGACAAGAAGCTGCATATTCACTTAGCCAATTTGTACATGCAGACATGGGAGTCTGCAGAGTTTTTCTTGGCTCACTCACCCCTAAAGCCTTTGAAATGATTGTCCTTTGTCAGCAAGCCCCTCCACCATAACTTTGTTTTGATTCAATCTTCTACTACTGCTGGCCCACTGTGGTCTTAAATGCAGTTATAATTGGATTTATATACATATGTATTTCTGGTCAGCTGTAGTCTCGACTCCTAAACATGTAATGCATCTGTAATTGCCCAGTCTGTTTAAATCAGTGTGGTCCGTGGATCACCTAGTGGTCTGCGAATGTCTTACAGGTGGGCCATGGGCTCAGGGCTCAGCCCTCTCCCCCTGCAGCGGGGAGCCTGTACATGCTCCTCTTGCAAAGTTGGCTTCCTGCTACAGGGAGGAGGGAGCCCCAAGCCTCGCAGGCCAGATCCAGCTCACAGGAGGAAGCAGCTCCACACGCTGCCATTCCCATTTTCCCCAGATGGGAAAACAGTAGTGCAGGAAACCAAGCACCTGGAGACTTTCCCCGCTGCTCCCATTGGCCGGAATCCCAACAGACCTCCACCCCCAGTCTGCTCCTGCACCCTCCCACCCACGGGGGGAGGAGCACAGGGTGAAGGGTTCAAGTCCTGCCTTCAGTGGCAGCCCCCCGCCCCGGGAGCTCGACAGCCATCAAGGGCTGCCCAGACCCCACACTCCCACCCCATCCTGCACATATTTTGTCACCATGGTTGGTAGGCTGGTGGTCCACATAAAGGTCTGCTTTGAGTGGGGTGGGCCACAGGTTAAAAAGTTTGAGAACCTGGTGTGAACAATTGCACTAATGGCATTGCAAAATAAAGGAACACAGCTGCCCACTCCTTTTTGCTGTGAAGCTGAGGTATTATCGTTGCGGAAGGTAAATCATTTTCTAGTGGTAAGGCTAAGATTCTCAGAAGCTAATCTAAGTCACGACATGCACAAAAAGGGGTGCATACATTTAGACACAAAATGGGCATAGGCAATTACCAGGAATGCATATACCATTGTGGTAATTGCACACACACAGTACACATGGCCACGTAATACTGAAAATCAGTCCTTAAGTGCATTCTTTCATTTTCACTTCTTTGTTATTACCTTTTGGAACTTAATCTTTAAAATAACAATTGGCAAACCTTTGCCGTTCGCTGTTTCAGGACATCCTCCGCTCAGTCTTATAACCTCCCTCAGGCAGCTAGAGCACAGTATGTGGCTGCTGCTCATACAAATTAGGGACAAAAGGACCAGAATCAAAAGCTCTCTGGTGACAAGTTATAAAGTGCTCTCCCCATTTAAGTGGCTTGGGTAGGGCAGTGTTTTAGAAAACAGAGCGCGGATGCTACTTTCAATTATTTGCTGTTCTAATCCCAGGCCATGAATGCCAGATGGAACTGGGACAAAGGAAATATTTGAAGTCAGAGATGTCCCTGAAAATCAAGCACACTGGAGAGCTTGGGCTATTTCATAAATGGCTTTGTAGGTCAGTCACTAGTTTAATGCAGCTTTGCAGATCATTACATTAAGATTTCATTATAAACATTCTGTTGCTATTACTTTATCATCTGGTATTTCATAGCTCACCAGGCAAGCAGGGTTCCAATTTCCAAGTATCTGACAACTGTAAAAGGCAGGAGGAGCTGCCCATTCCCTCCCCATTCCCTTCGGTAAACCTGAAAAGCTCAGTTCACTTCATTATTTTGGGACCTCTCTCATGCACCAAGTGTGAGCTGGGGGTACCAGAGGATTCCTGGGGGTGAAACTGACCTGAAGGCTGTGAATTTGATGGCTCTGGGATTGTGGAAATCACGTACTAAACCAAATGGGTGGCATTTTTCCATTGGTCTCCTTTATTTTGAGGTCCATTGGTTTGCAAGCACATAAACATACGTTTTTCTTTCTGGAAGAGTTCTATCAACTTGGGATTAGCCCGGCAATGGGGGATGCAGAAACAGAAAGGATTCTCTTAAAATGGTCAGTTCTTGGGTGAGCTCCACCTCTGACCCCTCGTGGTCTCTCAGATGGCTCCTTCTAGGCCTCGGGCCATCCCTTCTGTCCAGGGGTGGAATCCCACTGTTCTCAGACCAGGCCCGGGGTTGCAGTCCCTGGTCTATCAAGTGTGACCACTTGAGCAGGTCGGCCTGACCCCCAGCCCCTGACTGAAGAAGGGCATCCTAACCTTCAGAGTCTGCCCAGTGAATATCCCCCATGAGCCCGCACTTGTAACTCTGACAGACACTAGTCGGGGGGGGGGGGCAACAGACTTGCTGGGCCCCTGGGCAAGGTGGGTGAGGCTAAGCACTTCCAAAAGGGGCAGAGCATTGGGTGGAAGGGAGCGGGGGGCACCCAGCATCACCCAGAGTGCACTGCACTGGTCTCCTATCCTTCAGCCCACCCTGAAAGCCTCCAGGAGCACGCCACACGGTGCTCCGGCAGCTATTTAAAGAAATCAGCAGTGGTGGCAGCAGCCAGGAACTCTGGCACTTTTGAATTATTGGCCCTCATGGCAATTGCTGTCTTTGCCCTCCCACCCTAAATCAGCAGGCCTGACTCTGGACATCAATGGGCAGGATTGTATCTAGGACCTCTGAAGCATAGTGTATGAGCTAAAGGCCACATTCCTCTCAGGCCAAGCTGTAGTAGTCTCATCAAGGTTCTAGGTGTCATGAGAGTGGGACAGAGCTCCACGTCCAGCAGGGTCTGGGTTACATCTGCACTTGCTGGGTTTATGCTAGACTCCTGCTGGAAAGATACATGTCCCCCAGCATCACCGTCCGTGGTGTGAGAAGTATCTCCCACCTCGTCCTACCTGAAATGGTAGGTCCCCACAGCGGGAGCTGCCACTGCAAGAGGCTGCTTGTAAATTTCAGCTCTCTCACACAGGACTTACCCTCTGTTTTGAAAGGAGCAAATCCTCGCGTTGAGGGCAGTTTCGCCAAAGCAGAAGCTGTAAGAATAAATGCATTTGTGAGTCTTGATTCTGGGATGGTGATGTCTGGCTCACTATCATTTATGGTCATTAGGCCCTCCCTGCACTCCCTTCCGATGGCAAGCAAGGACTTGGGAATATGATATGGGATGGGCACGTTGTTGGAGCCCTGTCTCCATCCCATTGTTCCAGGTGGGGGCCTATTGTCTCCCATCTAACTCCTTTTTAAAGGAGCTGGATGTTCCTTTTCCTATTGGAAACTGCAGAAGGGCTAAGGACATGATTTCCTTTGCAGGGCACAAGTCAGGGCTGGCCTTACCATGAGGTGAACTGAGGTTGTTGCCTCAGGTGCCAGACTGTGGGACTAGGACCCAGAATGTAGAAAATTGTGTCTGCTGCTGGGTGTATATGTAATCTCTCTGCTCTAGATGCACAGAGATGGTGGAGTGCGGTGCTGGAGGAAGGAGGGCACAAGAGACATAACAGGGAGGCAGGAGAAAAGATGGCATGGGGCGTCATTTGAGCTACCCACCTCAGGTGCCAAAATGTTGTGGGCCGACCTTGGCACAAGTTGTGCCTGGAAGATGTTGCACCCTCATTTTTGTGCCAGCAGAATGGACTGTGGTTGTGTAACTGAGTACCTGCACCTCCGACTACCCAATTTGCAAACAGACTGGTAGCTGGATATATTTTTTTATTTGTATTACTCAGATTTATGCCCACTGTTAAAATGTGTGTGCAAATGACATCTGCAAAAGGGTGGCCAACCCTTCTGAAAGTCTGGCCTGTGCACATACCTTGTATCCTTCACAAACAAGTAAATCTTCATATTAGTTTATGAAGGGTGAAACTAATCTGAGGATTTGTAACTTGTTGCCTCTGTATAAATCCATGGCCTGCCCACATCTTGAGTATGGCATGCAGAAGTAGTCACCTCATCTCAAAAAAGATATCTTAACATTGGGAAAAGTTAGGAAAAGGGTAATAAAAATGATTAGGGGTATGGAAGGCTGCTGTATGAGGAGAGATTAATAAAGTTGGGACTTTTGGGGTTAGAAAAGAGATGACTAAGAGGGGATATGAGAGAAGTCTAAAAGATCATTACTGATGTGGAGAAAGTAAATAAAGAGGTGTTTACTCCTTCCCATAATGCAAGAATTAAGGGTCACCAAATGAAATTAACAGGTAGCAGATTTTTTTTAAAAAGTATTTCTTCACATAACACACAGTCAACCTGTGGAACTCCTTGCCAGAGGACATTGTGAAGGCCAAGACTATAAACAGGATTTAAAAAGAGTTAGATAAATTCATGGAGGTTAGGTCCATCAATGGCTATTAGCCAGGATGGGCAAGAATGGTGTTCTTAGCCTCTGTTTGTCAGAAGCTGGGAATGGGTGACAAAGGATGGATCACTAAATGATTACCTGTTCTATTAATTCCCTCTGGGGCATTTAGCATTGGCCACTCTCAGAAGACAAAATACTGGGCTAGATGGATCTTTGATCTGACCCAGTATGGCTGTTCTTAAGTTCCACTGATTTCCACTGAGTGACACTGAGATTAATTTAGCCAAATCGATCTCTGACCTTTTAACATCGCTTTTCCCTGCTACTCTTTCCAAACCTCGGTCTAAGAGGGGTAATCAAAGCAGCATGGAATCATAGGGTTGGAAGAAACCTCAGGAGGTCATCGAGTCCAACCTCCTGCTAAAAGTAGGACCATTCCCAACTAAATCATCCCAGCCAGGGCTTTGTCAGGCCAGGACTTAAAAACCTATAGGGATGGAGATTCCACCCCCACCCTAGGTAACCCATTCCAGTGCTTCACACCACCCTCCTAAGTAAAATAGTTTTTCCTAATATCCAACCTCGACCTCCCCTCACTGCAACTTGAGACCATTGCTCCTTGTTTTGTCATCTGTAATGACATCATCACACTTTTATATATTAGCTGAGATCTCTGGGTAAAGGCCAATACATACAAGGTAAGTGCCTATTGATTTGCCTACCAGTTTGGCCAGTACTGGATACAGAGTCACTCTCTCCTGTGTCATGGACAGCGGAAACCATCACCTTGTAAGCTGTATTGGGAAGCAGCGACTGCAGGGTCACTCCACTGCTTTTACCAGAAACCATTATCTACAGCAGAGATGAGAAAGTCTCTTACACTCTAACATAATTCTCCTTTCAGCTTTTATTCATGTGTGGACAGAAATGGGCAATAAAGGACCACAGCAAAGACATTTAGACTGAGCCTATAACCACACTCCCACTCCCTATCAGAACTTGGAAAAGTTTTTCACCTAAAACTTGCTTTCCTACAAAAACCAGCAGATTCAAACTGTTGAAATATTTCTCAATCCCCCCAAAATCAAAATCTTTCCTTTCAACATTTTCTAAATGAAACATTTCAATTTTTTGGTTCAAAATTGTTTTCAATTTCAACATTTCTTTTAATTTTAATTTACAAACATTAAAAACATGAATTAAATCAAAATGAAACAATTTTGTCTTGACAAAATGTTTGTTTAATCCAAAATGATTTTTAGTTATCTGAAAATTCTGAAAAAAATTCATTTTGAGTTCAACCTGAAAATACTTTTTTTTTAATTGCCAATGAAACAAAAAAATGGTCTGTTCTCCCAATTCTTTTCCACCCCGCCTAAGCCGCAGCCCTTAGATTCTTGCTAAATGGTGGGACTTTCAGCTCACCATGGAAGATTTTCAAAAAGATACAATGTGGAATTAGGCATTTAACTTCCACTGAATAAGTTGTCTTATTTATTCTGGAACATGGATATCCAAATTGGTCTCAGATCAGTTTTGCCTAAACTAAATAGAAACACTGAGGGAGTCTTATTAGCCATGGTTTCTTGCTTGCTTTTCCTATTGAAGTTACAGATTAGCGGAAGAAAGTTATCAGACAAGGCTTAGGTAGGTGTTGGGCAGTTCTGCATAAACATGGGGACCTTCTCCATCTGGATGGATTTGAAACCTTGTTATGCAACTGCCGTGTAAGTGGGTCTAAGCAGAATTTGAGTGCTAAAGGTTAATGCTTCATCCTTTAGGTCAGAATAAGGGATTTGTCCTTAATCCATCACCCACTGGAAATTCCACACTCTGGTTTATGGATTGGGCGGGGATAAAAGAGGCAGCTGTAGTCAGATGAGAGTGGAGGCCAATGAATTCTCCTGCTGTTTTATATACATGAAATCCACAGGACAGCCTAGAAGGCTTTGGTTTGACTTTGCAAGTGGATGACCCCTTCCTGTCGAACACCCTGCCACTCAAAGGAAGAGCCCCCGGGAATCAGAGAAGGTGAATTGCTCTTGTATTCTGTTCACCCAGTTTATCCTTGAGGTAATCCCGCTGACTTTGAGACGCATCAGAAATAACACTGGCCCCGCATCTCGTTAGTCGAGTGCTGGCATGTCCCACACCAGCTGAGGACTTACAGTTTGCTGAGCGCGATCATCAGATTCAGGGGCATAGGTTACTCTGTAGTATTGCAGGTGGCGGCCAGGGGGTCTCCAGCGGACCTGCAGGCTAGTGGAGGTCTCCGAGTCTATAATGAGGTTGGTGGGTTGGCTCTTGGAAGCTGCAGTGGGAACAGAGATGATAGGCAGATAGTGAGGGATACAAACGAGGCCAAACACACTCCTTGTCTGGTGCATCAGTAAGTGCTTCACTGCTCTGCCAGCTCAATAGTGACAGTGCCGAACAGAGACAGAGGCGGCGTCCCCTCTGGACAAGGGAATTAGAGAACACGAGATCTTAGAAGAAAGGCGATTGCCCAGGGTGTAAAGAGAGGACTCGACACTGAGACAAGATGGGCCTGGGAGCTGGAAGAAAAACTTTAGGCAGGGGAAGGCTTTGCCTTCCCAAGCTGCCAGCCTGGTCCCACCCATAGTGCACCCCCATAATGCCTACTATAGGCATCATCCTCTGACAGTGGCGATTGCCAGGTACCCCAGAGGGAATGAATAGAACAGGTGATCTGCCCCCCTGCCACCTATACCCAGCCTCTGACAAATAGAGGCTAGGGACACCATTCCTACCTATCCTGCTAATGGCCATTAATGGACCTAACCTCTATGAATCTATCTAGTTCATTTTTATACCCTGTTAAAAGCTTGGTCTTCTCGACATCCTCTGACAAGGAGTTCCTCAGGTTGATTGTGTGTGATTTAGTGAATGAACCAGGCCTCCTGACTGGCTGAAGACTATTAGGCACATCCTTAAATCTTGTTACAGTGGCAGGTTCCTGGTTGCTCAATAGCATTCCATGTCTGCTGTTGGGTTTCTGGTCTGCTTCTGCTCTTCACTCCTTGTTCCTGGCTTCTTCCCACTGGCTCATGGTTCCTGGTTTCTGTTCCTTGTGCCAGTCCTTGCTCTGACTGATTTTCTGGGTCTGACCCTTTGGCTCCTGATTCCTGGCTCCTGGCTGCATCTCGCTCCCCTGGTAGCTTGGCTCCTGACTTGGGTCCTTGCCTCTAGGTCCTGTGACTTCCACACCAGCCTCCCATCATGACCATTAGGCAAGACTGCCCCCAATCCACTGCACAGCACCCAATGACCCTTACAGGTTTGCTGCCTGTATCAATCATTTCATTCTGCTAGGATATGCCATCAAGTCATTGTTTTCCTGTCGTTGCTTTCAGATAACCCAAGCACACAAGACAGAGTAAGTTAGCTGAAAACTTGGAAGTTGGAACTACTTGGCAATCTCCTAGGGCCCTGCAGAATCTGACAGCCTGGATCTGACAGAGAAGGGAAAGGTCAAATTTCTAGGTTGCCCACAAGGAAGTGCGCATCTCTGATGCAGAGGGTGCCATCTGTGCCAGCCTTGTGTGCTGCCATTTAAACCTTTTTCCATGCTTCCAGCACCGGAGGAGTTTCAGCCATCTGATTCTAACTGGCATGAAGGTACACGTCCTCGAATCAGAGTAAAGCCCCGGAGCTCTCTGCTAAGCTACACTGCGGCCCATTTCAAATGTCTCTTCCGAGCCTTATCCATTCATTATTATACACACGATGCAGCTGACGTTTTCTTGCCCTCATTGCTCAGTATTCTGGGTTCTTCCCCGGCCTTTCAGCTCCTCACCATTAGTTTCCTGAAACTTAATTCCTGAACTCTGCATCCGATGGCCCGAGTGGAAGGGCCTCTCTATTCATGACTTGGCCACTGTGAATGCTAACTCAAGGGGGTCATGGGCCAGGCCAGGCACTTCACTCCTGGCAGTGCCGTATTTATGCACAAGCTAAGAAAGATACAGTTTAGGTAGGGTTTCCAGGTGTCCGGTTTTGTACCAGACAGTCCGGTATTTGAGGGTTCTGTCCAGGAAACAAAGTGAGAAAATACCGGACATATAAATGTCCAGTATTTTCTAATTAAATAAGCTTTATTATTATCATGAGTATCAGTACGTAGTTGCGTACTGCCTGGCTGGTAAACATGCTCATGCTGCGTGAGCGTGTCTACCAGCCAGGCAGAACACAATTACACAGTAGAGGGGAGGGTGGGGACAGGGTGGGATGGAATCCCCAGGGCCAGACTCACCCGTGTGCTCCGCTGGGACCGTGTGCGGGACAGGCAGCGTCCTGAGATCTGCATGCGCCTGGGCCAGCCCTGCATCCCGCTGGCTGGTTCCCCCCAGCTCTTCCTCCCTAGCCAGCCCCACTCCCCCCAACCCCATCCTGGCCAGCCCTGCTCCCCACTGGCCAGTTCCCCCCTGATCTCCCCCACCAGCCCTGCTCCCCCAGACCTCCTCCCAGCCAGCCCTGCTCCCGGTCGGTTCCCCCCCCCACCAATCTCCCCTGGCCAGCCCCTGCTCCCCCTGACCCTCTCCCGACCAGTGCTGCTTCCCACTGGCCGGTTCCCTCTGATCTCCCCCGCCAGCCCCACTCCCCCCGCGCTGGTTTCCCCCCCCAAACCTCCCCCGGCCAGCCCCGCTCCCCCCGACCAGCCCTGCTCCCCCCGCAGCCGGTTCCCCCCTCCCCATCTGAGATCAAGTGTGTTCAGTATTTTAAAGATCTGATTTTTGTCAAAACCATCTGGCAACCTGAAGTTTAGGGCTTCCGGTTATGCGGGCCCTCTAAATACAAACAATTACTAGTTTTTAGTTGCATCCTCACCTATGTACCGGTCTACATGCAAATATAACACTTTATTATTTCTATTTTCATTGTCCTTTCTGTTAGATTTATACACTTCTTTTTGGTAATGTGATGGGGTCTCTTAAATTTGACATATTTTAGGGCCTCAGCATGTCTTAATCCAGCCCTGAGTCTTGGGCCTGGCAAAATCCAGCTTGCTGTGCAAGCGGAGGCCTATTTTTGTCCCCATACATTTTTCTGATGCCCCATCACAACCTATTTCTAAGAGGTCAGGTCTTTGAACTGCCATCCTGAGCAATAACGCTAGGTCGCAACGTGCTGATGAAGCCTCATCTCACGCTGACCCAGCATTGTTGCCACTTCAGAGCACAAGGCCTGAAATGTTCAGTGTCCAACTCTGACCATTTTGTCCATCAGGAAAAAGGCAGATAGGTGGCAACCTCGGGGGGAAGAGTAGGACTTAGATCCAGGGACAGGGGGTGAGCACTTCATTTCACTCATCCAAACTTTTGAAAGAACAGTTTGTCATCAGCGTTCCCAGTAAGCTGTGTGCTTGTGTGGCTGCTCAGAAGAGATTCCAACACTGCCTCACTGATTAGCAGAGTACCCGCTGCGAAGTTTTGTTTTCACTGGTGGTGCACATTCACACATGCTTCGGTGCACATCAAAAAATTATTCCACACATGAATGGGAAAAATCTGCACATGGACGAAATGGATTAGAGGGAATACTTGTCGTGGTGAGTCTTAAAGATCTGAGTCCAATCCCATCCTTCTCAGGATGAAGAATAGCAGCTGCCTCGCTACTTCCAGGGCAGTAGCCTCAGTTCTGCAGCTGCCCTTAGGTTGCTGCATTCCTTGCAAGCTGCTGCACAAAATACTCATTTATATTTTGTAGGAGTGAGAAAAAATGACCTGAAGAACATGAGTCGCTTTTCATCCCACATACACCTCCCGCTGTGCACCCAGGTGCTCTCTCATTACAGTAGGCATGCACCTTCTGGCTAGGGGGCACTGTAAGACTTGGAGAAGGGCTGGGAAGATTTTTGACCCAGCGTTGGGAGTTCATCTCTTTGAAGAAGAATGTCAGCGTGGAGAGGAATTGTACCATTAAGCGGACTGATTTTCTCAAGAATGCTGATTTCAACTTAGCCCCCAAATAGAGCACAAGTCTTTCCCATGACCCTACCTCGTCCCTCCCTTCTCTACCAGGACACCCACTGACTTAGGTTTTGTTTACACTTACAAGTTTAAAGAGCAGCCACAACAGTGCTTTAAACTGAAAGGGTGGCCCCGTCACAAGCTTTATGTAAACCACCTCCACAAGGGGAGTAGCCAACAGTGCTGGAAATGCAGTTCCCGGAAATGTAGCCTGGTTCACACTGATGCTTTACAGCACTGTAGCTTGCTGCGCTTGGGGGGGAGGGTGTTTTTTCACACCCCTGAGGCAGAAAGTTACAGCACAGTAAAGTGCCAGTGTAGACAAAGCCTTAGCCTTTTCCAAGCCATTGGGAACACAAGCCTTCTTGGCTCCCCAGGAGCAGTATTCACTCTTTGAAACCACCCCCTCCTCTTACTTCACTTTTCCTCACTGGCATTTTCTCTTTTAAGTTGAGAGACAGATTTTTAACCACGTTAGGCATCCCGTTGGGCATGCAAAATCCATTCCCAATCTGCATGTGTACTTGCTCGGATTGGGTGTGCAAATTGTGTAATTGCACATGTAATGTAAGAATGTATTTCTGCTGTGTAAACTGTGCATACAATTTGTGGAGCGTCTGTGCCTTTGCATACATTAACTTGTGGTAAAACATTGATATCCATGGTGACACATGAAATCCTCTATTTACTCATAGGAAAGATGCATCAGAGGCAACTGCACCCCCTTCACTGTCCCGCCAGTGTCTCTCAGACTTATTCCAGCTCTAGCAAAGAATGTAAAATACACCCTAGGGCCACTTCTGTTCTTGTTCTGTCTTCTGAGTAAGCTAACCAGGGCACCAGCAAGAGCCCTCTGCAGTGACTTGTGCAACGCGGCTCTGGTCTGAGCTCACGGCTCAGGTTTGACATTGTGAAATTCACACTTTGCAACATACCAGCTTATTTACGGATGCCTCCAACCAGCTACAGTTATCCCTCTGCCCTGTACAATGGCATCAAAGGGAGCATTGCATTGATTCACCTCGGTGCGGCACCGCTCTTCCTGTCCTGCCGCAGGTAGCTTTACGCAAGAATACATTCTTATTATTCATTATTCATACAAGCAGGGCTTTAGCTTCCAAGACAGCTGTGCCCTCTGAGTTTCGGCAACTCAGAAACCACAAAACTAGACAGAATGAGTCTATTCCGCAGAGACTGTTGGGAACTCAGAGGAGATCATGGATGCAAAATGACTCGTGTTCCATTTACTGGCCGCAAAGCCATTAGACAGGGAGTATTAATTAAGAGGACCTTTTTTAACCTCATTCTGTCTGCACCAGCAAGATTCAGACTCTCCCTCAGATCAGAGTCTAACTGCACAGTGACTCAGCAAGTAGGCCCCCTAAGGATTCCACATCTTCTTGAATAGACAACATGTTAAAAACAAACAACATTCATTAGGCAACATGTAGACAGTGAATTAAACAGCCCACAGAAAGTCAGTGCCATCCACTCCAATATTTTCTATATCCTCTGATGGGGAAAAGGGAAACTATATTTCAAGGCTTATCACACCAGCCTGCTTTCTTGAGCAGATGGCAAATGTATAATGTATCAACCACCCAGCATGCTGTCTGCAGCACTATGGACCTGCCCAATATATTTCACCTGAAGTTAAGAAAACAAATGTCAACTTTTACGCAGTGGTACTTTCCTGGAACAAACACTGCCTCAGGGTACACAGAGCAACCCTAGCTAAAGGGCATGCCCAGGAAAGATTATGTTAAGACAGATGTCCTAGGTTCTGATGAAATTTCCACCAGGCTTTGAAAAGACAGAGCCCTCATCACCAAGGAACAGTCAATGGTCTCATCGACAGCTGTCTCTAGCAAGCAGGATATTTTTTCATGTTATTAAAATGCATTTCTTCAGTGGTCAAAATGCCTCCTAAAAGTGGACCCTCTTAGTTTTCCAGCAATTCACCAACAGGTCCCCAGGGAAGGAAAGGGAACCAGTCTACCAAAAGTAGTTCCAGTGTGCAAGCCTCCACTGAAGGCAAAGGGAGTTTTGTGATTGATTTTAATGGAGCCGGGATTTCACCCCTCGAGTGCCAAAGCAGAACACTCTCCTGGTAGGACAAAAGTGCCATCTCACAGCTTTGCAGGGGACCGGGGGGGAGAGCAAGGGCTTTTAACTGAAATCATTCATCTTTCACATGCATGCCCACCAAAAAAATCTACGCACTAGACCCTGAACCCCCCCAGGGCAATTACTGATATTGGCTACTTCCATTTCTGGCTAGCCCACCTGAAACACCTTAAGAGAGGACTGGCTTTCAGAGGGCAGGTGCTTAAGACCTTATAAGCTACCTTGTGTTGGTCGCTGAAAATCACCCATGACTTAGTTGGTCCAATAAAAGACAATCCCTCTTCCACTTAGTCTCTCAAGGCACTTTTAGACTAGGCCTGGGACATCCTGTGGTTCAAACCTGACTTATTGGCCTGTGACTGGTTCTGAACCCTCCCATCCCTGAAGCCCTAGAGATTGCATGTTGGTCACTTACTGGATCTGTGCAGAATAGAGACAGTGTCGCTCCGAGCACCATCCTTGTAATACGCCCAGATCGATATCTGGTATTCCGTGTTCTTTTTCAATCCTGGGAGGTTAGCAGCAGCCAGGTTCCCAGCCACGGACAGCTGTAGTGAGGAGGAGAGGTGAATGGAAGTGGAGCTCCCAGGAATCTACAAATCCCTGGCTGAGTACGGCATCTTAAAGTCCTTTCATAACAAGGGCATGGTTCTCTAACAAGTCTCTCTTCTGACAAAAGAGCTGGTCACCTCAGACCGAATTATTTGCATGCTCTTTGCATAAGGGCACCCAGTGTTTGCAGAGTTATAAAGAAACGGGACCAGCAAGGGTGACTATCTTGTGTCTGATGTTCTTGCAAAAGCCGAGCCACAGTTAAGCTGCTGAAGAGTAAACAGAAGGGAGGGTTCAGAAGAAGGCCTCCTGACTGTCCCTTGACCCCAGTTACCAACTCTGTGATACAGCTTCTGTCACCTGACAAGCTGTATGGTCATGCATGAGAAATTAGAGGTCATCAGAACTCTACCCTGTCTCCCTGCCAATCCCTATGTTTACCCTAAAGGAACATTGCACAATTGGAGTTCAAGATCTCCTGCAGTAAGCCAGTGGTGGGGAGAGAAAAGGATGTAATTTTGTTTATGGGTGTCACACACAGTGCTAAACACTGACTTCAATGGAATTCCATCAATGGAACTATGATCATTCAAACCAGCTGACGCATCATTTTCAGGGGGAGAGGATGCTAGGGGGTAGTTACATGCTGGCAGAAGCCTTTGGGGCCAAATCCCACCCTTGTGGCTTTCATAAATGTGAATGAACAATTTGGCCTTAGTGCACTGCAGCTGCCGGTGCAGTCTGGACATTCTGATTATAGTAAATAGCTACATGCCAAATCTTAGAATACTCATTCATGAAACTCCACCTGCCTCGCATGTGTCTCGAGTCTCTTACCCGCTCAGGACTACATTGTATAGACCACATTAGTATCCATGTAGCCATTGGCAGGGCATATGATATATACATGCCCAACAGCCCTGAACAGACACAACACCGTCTGTGATGGAAGCGGGGATTGTCTGGGATAGTTTGATGTACGGCTCTGTACTTATTTATGATCTACCTGTATGGCTCTGCATTGCTACCCAATGGGTGTAGAAAGGTTAAAATGCTGCACCGAAAACACAGCAAGAGACATGAAGAGTTTTGCCATGTAACTTCTGGGATGACATGAATGAGTCATTAGGGGTTGGCTGCAACTCACCTATCCCACTGAAAGACCCTACCAAGGCAACGGGAACCCCAGGGAGCTAACAATTGACACCTATCAATGGGAGGCTCCCAGAAGGCTACACCCATGAGCTCAGCATGACTTCACAGTAGGTGGACAATGACAGCGGTGACAGAAGGTGGGGAGATGCATTTGGCTCAATTGGTGTGTCCATTCACTCGGATTGTGTTCAAACTGTGTAATTCCACATGTAATTTACGTATGTATTCCTGCTGTGCAACTGCATGCCTAACTTGCTGAGCATCTGGCCCTTTCCATGAATTAACTGGTGGTAAAAAATTGATATCCGTGGTACACGTGAAATCCCCTATTTTCTCATGGGAAAGATGCGTCACTGGCAGCTGCACCCCCTTCACTGTCCCACCAGCATGTCTCAGACTTATTCCAACTCTAGCAAAGAATGTGAAATACACACTCCGGCCCTTCTTCTGAGCAGGAGTTGGCCTCAGCGGGCAGAGCTCACAATGAGGAACAGGAGTGCGGGAGCCCAAGATTCAGCCTATGAGCAGTGAGGCCTTGTGGCAAGGGTGGGCCATAAAGCGGCCCGCAGGCTGAACGCAGTTCTCCAGGGTTAGTCCCTGGTGGGTCACTGGCACTTTATTTACCTACAGGTAAAGATGTTTGCAGCTTCCATTTGCCCCGAATCTCCGTTCCCAGCCAGTGGGAGTTGCAAGAAGTGGTGTCCCAGGCCATGCTGTTTCCCGCAGCTCCCATTGGCCAGGAACGGCAATCTGCAGCCAATGGGAGCTGCGAGAAACAGTGTCCCAGGCCATACTGTTTCCCGCAGCTCCCATTGGCCGGAATGGCAATCTGCAGCCAATGGGAGTCGCAAGTGTCTGTACCTGCAGGCATGCAGGTAAATAAAGCACCAGTGGCCCATCAGGAGCTAATCCTAGCGAACCACCTCCAGCCTATTGCCCACCCTTGCCCTATGGCCTACCCTTGTGGCATAGTGTGGCCCTTTGAGGACTGGCACACTGAAGGGATCTTCCCACAGGATTGCTGGAATGCCAGGGCACAGCACAGATCCTGGGAGTCCCGGACACCACCTCATGCTCCCCCCGCCTATAGTACCATACCTCCTGGGAGCTCTCTTCTCCAACTGCATTCCATTTAATCTGATAAACAAGGACATCAGAGGCAGCGGCTGCTTCCCATTGCAACTGGACGTTATTTCCTGAGAGCTCAATCACCTTCAGGGCACTTGGTGGCGGAACCGTTACTGAAAGACACAAGGACAACCAGCTTCAGGAGCTGGTGGTACCGAGCCAAGGAACTAAGCCAGATGGTCAGGGAGCAGAGTATCCACTGGCAGCTGTCTCTCACCAGCCCGTCTTTCACGTCTTCAGACCCCAGATGGCAACAGCTCATCATCAGGGAGCTGGAGAAAATATTTTTAAACACGAATTACAGAGGGTTATTGCATTTGTGGGTGGACATGTGCAGTGCTGGTGCTGGGAGTGAGAAGATGGGAAGCGGCTTTCAAGGACAAGGACAAAGAGGTTACTATTATCTCATGTCTTAAAATCCCCGAGACTCCAGAGAGTCGTTCGGGGTGTCTTTCTTGCTTTTAGAATTTTGGACAAATTTGTTTAAACTGTAGAGTTCCTAAGAGTTCACAGGATTCCCAGCAGTGGCTTCAACCAAGCATGGGACAGACAAGCATACCATGCCGATTAATTATGTCATACACTCAAAAATCCTGCAAATGTTTGAGATTTTTCCCTGATGGCTTTTATCCTCCTCCCCTCACCCATTGGGTCTGCTCTCGGTGAGTAGTCTAGCACAGACATGCTTTAACCCTGGATGCACAGATACCCAGCCCGTTCTGAACTGCATATCCCTCCCAGTTTGGTGTGCTCACTTCAGGAGAAGTGACAAGGGCCTGTGGGAAAAGTTTTAACCAGGCTGCATGTTAATTGGTCAAATTACATTCAAGGTTCCTGCTGGGGGACAGCCCAGTGCAGTCACTTGACAGCCCCTTGATCCTTTGCCAATTCTTGGGGTGCTCCCATCGGGAGGGGGGTATAATCTGACATCACACTAGGAGGGTGGGGAGGGGGGGAGTGCTGGAAACCAGCAAACCGGAAACAAATCTGAGCCCTGGGCTCCTATTCTGGCTGCAAATCTCAGTAGGCCTCCAGCCCACCCTGGAAGTCCTGGGGGATGGAAATTCTCACAGGGCCCAGGCTGTGCTGCCCTTTTCACCTGCTCCCCTCACGGAAGTCACCAAATTCTCCCCTCACTAGGCCTGGGGCCCTCTCTGAATTGTATAACGAAACAGCAGCATGCAAGTTTGGCCCTCAATGAGGTTCAGTGTTGGCAGACCCATCCACCTACACATTAAGATTTTTTACTTGACTGTTCCACTCAAAAGTTGAACCCTGGTTGGTTAGTAACCCAAGGCATCCAATCAGGAATCAGAACGAATACCACATGACTTAAGCATCAGCTCAGGTGCCAAATATCTTCACGCTGCAAAGCAGCAATTAGTCACTGTAAAATCCAGGAATAATTTCAAATCCTGAACGAATGTCTGCATTTCACAGTCTGTTGGTGGATGATTCACAAATGGGAAAGCAGGAAGAATTAGCTGAATACTTTAATCTTTGCAAATTATTTACTCAGACCTAGCAGTGACCCATTAAGCCCCATAGAATAAGAATTAAAGGCAGGCTTCTGTGTGTCTGTTTTTCCCTAAAATTGTGAGACTTATTCTGCATTTCAATTCTGCCCTTTATTCTGGTGACAGGGAAGCAAGGAAAGATGCATGTTGAGGAAAGGATTAACAGGCCAGAAACAGGGATCAGAAACAGGTAGAAAGTGCTGAAGGAGGAAGGGACATGATTTTGGCAGGGACAAAAATTCAATTCATATGGGAGGAGGCAAGAAAGTGAATGAAAGTGAGACCTGCAGATGGATGGGGGCAGTTAGAGAGATGGAAGGAAAGAGAACAGCATAAGGAGGAAAAAAAATGACCAGAGAAAGGGAGAAACCAGAGGAAAAGGGAAAAATAAGAGGATAACAGCAATCAACCGGTTAAAGGGGATAGAAAATAATTGAAGGGTAGCGGGATAACTGGAGAATAGATTTGAGATGGAAGAAGTGGGGATTGAAAGAGACCAAAGGAAAGGGAGAAGACTCACAGCCTTTGCCTGACAGGGTTATTTATTAATTCTGGTGTTGTTATATCCCTTGCAGAAAAGGGATGACTGTATTTATCTGCTTATCTTGCAGAGTTTTCCCACACAAATGAGATGCAGCCTGCTATGGAACTGAATGCAGCTCTCAATGGTGCAAACTGGGGGTGCCCCTGGCCCCACCTCACACTGACACACTGCAAGGAGCCTGTGCCAAATCTTTCTGGAGCTGTTACAAAGCTCTCCTGGAGGTCAAAGGCTCCATCCCATTAACAGTACCCTGACTGCCCTGCGTTACATTTAGCAGCTCTCCGGAGACAGCAGAGCACTGCCTGCCCACTGCCCAGAGATACACAAAGTTACTGAAGTGCTGGCGAGGTCCAGTGGGTTCCAGAGTGGCCGGGAGCGGGAGACGTACAGAAATGGATGAGAACTCTGATCAACATCCCTTTGTGGTGTTTCCACCTCTTGGAAGGGAAGAGGATTGCAAACAACTCCCGGCCTGCTGCTGCAAATGGGAGACTTCCAAAGGGCTGGCCCATCAGCACGAAACAGCATCAAGCACTGGCTTGCCTCTGCTAATGGAAAATTAAGAGTTTCTGCTGATTATGTAATTCTCAGGAGAGACAGAGACACGAACATTTCCAGTCGTGTTTAAGAGCTGTTGCCAGCCCGTGTCTCTCATCAATTCTCCTTGAGAGGCCATCTCAGAATTCAGCTCACCAGTCCAGCTACCATCCTTTCCACACCTGTCCTGAATGAGATGCACATTGGTGCTGGAGGTGTCATTTCCAGCTTGAGTAGACATAGGAGTGCTCATTCTCATCTAGCCAACGCTAAAAATAGACATGTACCCACTAGCTCTCCTGAGTAAAATCCTGCGCAATATCCTAGATCACTACTCAGGTGGTTAGCTCCTCTCACCACTTGCGGCAATGCATCTATTTTAATATGGTGCCTCAATCAAAACTACCATGTGTACACCTAACCCCAGCTGGAATTTCCACCTCCAGATCCATAGTAAATGCAGCCCCAGGCACAGAGCCATGGTCTGTTCCCAATTTAACTGTTGTAATGCCACCAGATTCAATGGGCTGCAAATAGACTAGGGAGACATTTTTTTGTCCGAACCCTTTTTTCAGCCATAGATGAAGATTGGGGGAGATGGAAACATTTAGCAAATTGCTCACAGTTTCACCAGATTGTTCATGTCAACCCCTCCCCTGAGAAACAAAATATTCTGAAAAAGCGGAGACCCGTGTTTCAATGTTTTCTAAATGTTTTGAGCTGAAAAGAAACTTTTTTTTTTTAGAAAATTTCTTTCCATTTAAAAAAAAAATGTTAAAGGCATGAAATGTAAATGAAATGTTCTGTTTTGGGTTGAGTGGAACATTTTTGCTTGACCCCAAATTAATTTTTCTCTCCCCTGACTTTTTGGAATCACCAGTGCACCAAAACAGCTGTCATACAAGCAGATCTAACTTCATGAGCTGGTCTGCATTTAAATCAAAGCCAGTGGCGGCAGTGCAGAAATTGCTTCATACTGAAGAGCTGGTCAGAATGGCCCTTTATGTGTCCAGGTCATTCCTGAGATTGTTGCCCTCACCCTGCTTTTAAGAAATTGGCTTGTGACTATGAAGATGTGTAACTCAAAAATGCTTTAAACAAAATACCTCATGTAACCTATCAATTTTAATGTTACAGTCTGCTGAACCTGGATATCCTATTTCTGTGCATGTATCATTCTTGTCCGTGAAGTTAGAAACATGTCTAGACTATAGGGATTTTTCAAAAAAATCAAAAGAACGTGGCAGTTTTTTCGATCGCGGTAAACAAAAAAGGCGCTATTGAATGCAAACTGTGCTTTTTCGAAAGAGAGCATCTAGACTCTCTTTCAGAAAAGCAGCTCGCTTTTGCAAAAAATCTGCTTGTAGTCCAGACGCTCTCTTTCGAAAGAGGCTTGTAGTCTAGATGTAGCCATGAAGTATGAATCTGGTTATAGTTTTAAATGTGCTAATGAGAGCCATTACAGAAGCCTAATGGCTTGGTGATCAACTCAATGACTTGTAAACAGCCTTGTTTGTCCTGAAAGTCCAGAAGATCGTTAGTTCAGAAAGAAATGTGACCAAGTCAGCTGCTACTGGAATCCATTTTGAAACTGGTGTTTTTTCCATGGGAAGGGGGATGCCAAACAAAAGATTCCCACCCCGGGGAGAGTCTATTTAAGCAATGGGAAGCTAACAGCCTTTTTTCTTCAGCTGCCTTTTGAAACTGCTGGGCACGCTGTAGGAAGATACAAATGAAGTTTGAAGAACTGGAGACCCAAGTCCAAGTAAAGGATTCTTACCCTGATTTGAAGCTCTTACCCTAAATAGCTGTTCTTATTTCAGGTAAGAATTTGTATGTAACAATTTTCTTAGTGGATTAGAACTAGCTGTGCATTTTCTACTCATTTTAACTTAGTATCTTACTTTGATCTGGCTGCTTTCATTTGCAACCACTTCAGTCCTACTTTTTGAACTTAATAAAAACACTTTTGCTTACTATCAGACCCAATGTAGATAATTGTTAGCTTGGGGGCGGGAGGGCAACCACAGTGCATATCGTTCTTTCATTGATAAAGGGAGCTAACCTATGAGCTTTTCCCATGTAAAACTTTTACACAGAGAAAGATGGATTTATTGGGGGGGGGAGCTGGTCCCACTTGGGGATCAGTTTCCTGGGTGCTGAGCTTTCAGAACTGAGTCCTCCTAGAGCTGAAGTGTCTGCATTGCTCTGCGAGGATGGGGGGGGCAGACTTACCCCAACTCTGTGCCATCTCTGGGGGAGACCAGAGATCTGGCCCAGCAGGACGGGATGATGGGAGGGTCCCAGAGAGTAAGAGGACAGGTGTCTGGGTGTGATCAGCACACCGGGGAACAGCCCCAAGGGGATTTCTGTGATTGCACCACTCACAATTGCATCTATAAACAACATCAGGATTTGACCCACAGACTTCAATGAGGGCAAATTCTCCCAATGGAGCAGTGTTGGACAACCTGCCTGGGAGTCGCATGTGGCCCATTGGGGTTCTACGGGTGGCCCATGAGACATTTTGTTTACTGCTGCCCATGCACAGGGTTGTCAGATTCTGCTGGTTACTAAAGTGACATGCAAGTAAAGCAAGGGCACGGGAAGTGAGGTGCGTGCTGATTGCACACAGCATTGACTGTGAGAGCCGGGCGCTCCCGCTGCATCCAGTCAGAGCCCTGCTACGGTTCCATCGGCACCCCCTGCACATTCTAGGTCCACCAGCGCAGTGAGCAAAACTACCCTGTCCCGAGAGACCATCTTAGTTATGACAATCTTGTGGCCCACTGAGATGACGGAAGCCACTCATGCGGCCCACTCACTAGCCTAAGTTGCCCCTCACTGCAGTGGAGGATCACATATAAGTGACATTTTCTCCAATCTATGGATCATCCAGATGGTTACTGAAGATCATCCAATGCCTAAAAGGTTTGTTTCAAGGCACCAATAGACCAATAAAGATCTCCCAATAAAATGTCTTTAAGCATCATGAGAGTGACTGGCAACATGCCCTGTTTAGAAGGCTCCTAAAGCAATCTATCCAATGAAGTGGTTGAACCCCAATAAGAACCGGGTTCGGGCTAATGAGACATTTGACCACACTAGGCTGGATTTTGCCCAAGTTTGATGGGAAAAAACCTGCCCTGACATGAGCAGAGAGAGAGATTGAGGAGAGATTTACATCTTCAGGGAGAAACCAGGCAGAACTCAACAAATGTCAGACTCAAGTTGCTCTGAGTTCTAAGACGTGTTTGAACTAGAAAGCCCTCAATGTGAGCATTCCTGAAACTTGGCATCTGGGTCCAGATCCAACCTTTGTCTGATTGGCAACTAAGCACCTACTGTTACAATGGACCTTGGAACAAACACCTATTGACCCTCCTCTTCTGTCTCAACCCTACTTACATGTGGTAACGTTGCCGGTAACCGGAAAGGAGTTGCCCTCATCATAAATGGAGCTGACACTTATGAAGTACTGGGTGCGAGAGGACAGAGGTCTCAGCACAGTGGATGATGCATTGCTGGGGACTTGGACCTGCAGAGAAACAGAAACACGAGGGTTAGGAGTGTAACACGGAGTAAGGGCAAAGAGGGTCTTAGTTGGTACAGTTGCCTCACAGGGAGGTGTGCAGCCTCTCTCAGGAGGGAGCAGAGTTCTTGGCAGCATGCTGCGATGATGCCTGTTGTACAAAAGGGCGGGGGGGCTTACTTCAAACCACTTGTAGCATATGATTCCATATGAAGGGTTTGGACTATTCAGAAGGGCCCATGGAAGTGCCTGCATGTACCTTCCCACTGTGCTAAAAGGACAGACAGCCCAGCCCTAACTGTAGGGATCTCCTGTTTCCCTATTAACCTGTCTTCTTGGCAATGCAGGGGTAACAGCCCGGCACACAGGCCCACTGATGGGGGGGAGGACAGTGGGGACAATTGCCCTGGGTTCTGGTGATTTAAAGGGGCCTGAGGCGCCTGCCGCCTCTGCTGCCAGGGTAGCAGCAGCATTGTCACCTGGGCCCTAGACCCCTTTAAATCACCGCTGGAGTGCTGGGCTGCATACTCTGAGCAGCACTAAAGGCTGGGGGAGGGGTGCACCGTGCTCTGGGCAGTGCTGAAGACTGGCTGCCTTTGGCCCCGCCCTTTCCACCTTTGGCCCCACCCCTTCCTGTAGTGTGGAGCTGCTCCCCCCATGTTACCCAGGGGCCCGTGTAGGCTGCCATCTCCACTGCCTGCACAGGTATAAAGCAACTGATGAATCAAGTCGTACAGGCTGAATTGTGCTCTCAGTCACTCTGGATGTACGTTGGTGTTATTCCACAGCGAGGTCACTGGAGAGAAAATTGCATTCCCACTCCATCCCCAGTCTCCTGGCTTTAGCACATCACTGTGTCCCCTAAGCAAGGACTTGCCTCCCCAGCATTGCTCCCTCTGCTGGATACGTAGGTCACACGGTGAGCTCTCACAGCATGTGAAGCTGCTTCCCAGCTGACCTTGACAGACCCATGGCTGATCTCAGAGAAACTCAGGTGTCCGGGGGGGCTCAGTGCCACTGCAACAATAAATAGCGAGGTCGTGGTGAAGATTTTTAAGCCTATAATTGTCAAGCCAACTGGTTGCCTCCTGCTGCAATTTCCATTGTAACTGCTGGACTGTGGAATGGAAGAGTTTCTTATTTCATTGTTACATATGGCTATATAAGGCCCTGGGAGATGCCTAGTGTAGTGAAAGGGCCAAATTAACTCATCTGCTCCCCAAGATACAAAGAGCTCACACTTTCAGGAACATCTGGATCCTAAGTTTGTCACTGGTCCCATTCCGACAATGGGTCAAATGCACTGGGCTAGACACTCAGATGCCATGGAGGGGTGTGTGTGGTATGAGAACCCAGGTGGATAAAGATATAGACGCAGATACGTAACTTCAGTTCTGAATACTCCACATTTGGAGCCACTTTGGATCTAGAGCTGAGCTCATTCTGAATTTCAGGGAGATTCAGTCAGTTTGCCTGGACAGAATCACTCACTTTCCCAGCCCTATACCCCATGCTAGACTTGCCATAAGAAAGCTTAGCATACAACTAGAGGTATCCTCAGAGAACCACCTATACATTTAGCACTAGCCACGGAAGAGCAAGCCTGTTTACACGTTATGTGAAAAGCACCTGAAGCATCTCAGGCCAGGTCTATACTAGATCCAGAAGGTTGGCTTAAGGTAGGCAACTCCACTAACATAAATAACATAGCTGGGGTCAACATACCTTAAGCCAAGCTTGGTGCTGTCTTCACAGTGGGAGGCCAATGGGAATAAACGCTCATGTCTGGTGCTGACCAGGGAGGGAGCACTCTCATCATTTGATTTAGCGGGTCTTTACTAGACCCGCTAAATCAAATGCCAGAAAATCGATCTCCGGCAATGTAAGTATAGATGTGGCCTTAGTTAATAAGCATCTTGCTATATGTGCACTATTCATCATACCACTTATGTGCTTGTCTGCGGGTTAATTGAGTAAAAAAAGGAAGCAAAACTTACAGGTGGTTTCCTGGATGCTGGTCGAATCACTTGCTTCTTCCCCAGACATTGCGTACACCGCTATAGAGTACTCAGTGCTGGGAGACAGACCATCCAGCAGAACCTCAGGCTGTTCCACTTTCACCTACCACAGGATAAAGAGGGATGCTCAGAGAGATATTCTGTGCTGAGGCTCTGCCACAGTTGGCTCCCCACACCGCCCTCGAACAAACCCAGAGCAAAGCAGGACTGCAGAGACAGGAGACTGAGGCCTTGTCCGATTCTTTGCGTATCCTAGAATCATAGAATCCTAGGGCTGGAAGAGACCTCAGAAGGTCATCAAGTCCAGCCCCTGGCCCAAAGCAGGACCAACCCCAACTAAATCATCCCAGCCTGGGCTGTGTTAAGCTGGGACTTAAAAACCTCTAAGGATGGAGATTCCACCACCTCCCTAGGTAACCCATTCCAGTGCTTCACCACCCTCCTAGTGAAATAGTTTTTCCTAATATCCAACCTAGACCTCTGCCTGCTGTAACTTGAGACCATTGTTCCTCGTTCTGCCATCCGTCATCACTGAGAACAGCCTCTCTCCATCCTCTTTGGAACCCTCCTTTAGGGAGTTGACGGCTGCTATCAAATCCTCCCTCACTCTTCTCTTCTGCAGACTAAACAAGCCCAAATCCCTCAGCCTCTCCTTGTAGGTCATGTGCTCCAGTCCCCTCATCGTTTTGGTTTCCCTCC
Organism: Pelochelys cantorii; assembly: GCA_032595735.1. Taxonomy (NCBI): domain Eukaryota; kingdom Metazoa; phylum Chordata; order Testudines; family Trionychidae; genus Pelochelys; species Pelochelys cantorii. The sequence continues at coordinate 29,699,456 of CM064343.1, read as the reverse complement.
GCTGGACCCTCTCTAATGTGTCCACATCCTTTGTATAGTGGGGGGCCCAGAACTGGATGCAATACTCCAGATGTGACCACACCAGTGCCAAATAAAGATATGTCCACACTTCAAGCCAGGGGACAATTCCCATCTTTAGAAGACAAATTTGCATTGGCTGTCATTGAGCAAAGTTTGCTACTAATATAATGTAACCATAGCAACATGAACTGCAGGAGAGGCTAGCTACTCCAGGTACACGGCCACCTGGGTTTGGGTGAATTTGTACTCAGGATGGCTAACTCACGCCACTGCTTGCTGTTGCTCACATGACTACGGCTACACTATTTCTAGCCTGCTAGCTCAATGAATGCTGGCATGAGTATGCCTTCTCCAGCTTGGAATGGTACCCCCAGTTCCAGCTGGAAGACACTGCCCTAGAGGATACTTGTAACATTCCTCTCTCATCATGCAGCTATACTGCTGGGGTCAGTTCTTCTCAGCAGCTCAGCCCAATAGACCTCACAGCACAGGATATGCAAACTCTGGAGTGGGTGGGGAATTTCTCCCCTGAATGTTTTTTCTACCCCCAAAATGCCAAACCAGCTCATGAGAAAAGGTAGGTTTCAACCCATTTTCCAACTGAAACCAAATTTTAAAAAAAGTTGAAGCATCCTGGTCTGATATTTTCTCAATAAAAATGTTCAAATTTAACTTAATTTATACTTTAAAACTGGTTAAACAAACTAAAAAGGGTCAAAATCAAGTAAAGATGCTTTGGTTTCTTTTCAAGGAGAGGCGGGATCATCATCTGTCTTGCATAGTTTAGGCACAACAAATTCTGCATCTTGGCAGGGGATTAGGCTGGAGGACTCTTCTGGTCCCTTCTAACACTGTGTTTCTAAGACTGAAACATGCTGGAATTATTGTCAGTCTGTCAGGTCATGAACATTTTAGATATTTTTTTTTTGTCCCAATTGGTGAGGGGAAACTTTTTTGAAATCTCAAAAGTACTTGAGAAATCCACTTGCCACCCAGCTCAACTATACATTAGCACAGGAGTGGGCAATAATTTTTGATGGAGGGGCCATGCCAAGATTTTGGTAGGGCCGCACTTTTCTATGGAGGAGGCATGGGGCTTGGGGGTTGGGTGCTGATGGGAGCTTGGGGTAGAGGACTGAGGTACAGGAGAGGGTGTGGGGTCTGAGAGGGAATTTAGGTGAAGGAAAGGGATGTGATCTGGGTCAGGGGATTGTGGTGCAGGGCCCATGAGGGGGTATGGGTGCAGGAAAAGGATTCTGGCCTGAGGGAGGGTTTAGGAGGGGTGCAGGGTCTGGGAGGAAGTTGCGGGGAGGGAGGGCTTGGGGTACTAGAGGCAGGCTGTGGCTGAGAGGTGCTTCTCTAAAAGGGTGCTCCCTTTTATTGGCACTGGTCCCTGCTGCAGAGGTGGGCATGGGCTGAATCAAAAGGCTTGGTGGGACAGATCCAGCCCACAGGCCTTATCTTGCCGGCCCCTACATTAGCATCTTCCCCCATTCACCACACTGTGCCTTTGCAGAGGGGTGTACAACTCAGCTAACCAGAACTGAATGCCAATGCAGTTTGCTTGGGCTAGGGGTGGTAGAATTACAGTGGAGAAAGCAATGATTATTTTTTCCTGAAAAATACTTAATTGGAATACAAAATTATTTTAATTTTCATTACATAGGTTCAAGTTTTCCTCAAAAAGCTAAAAAATACCAGTGTACTGAAACTGGGTATTTTAAGCAAAAACTGAAATGTTCAATCATTTTTTTTAAAAACCAAAAAGAAATTTTCCACTGAAAAAAATAAATAGATGACCAATTTTCAGTCAGCTCTAAATAGAATCTAGTAGCCCAAATCACATGTCAGGGACAAGATACAATGGCAGTTAAAAAATAAATCTGATCTCTTCTGAGCATGAAGAAAGCATCAGAATAGTCAGATTGCCATCTCTTTCATTCGCGGAGGTTCAGCACAGAAAAACATCACAGCACAATGATTAGGGAAGGAGATGTATTCACACAGGGTCCAGCTGTCTAACTGAACAGTCTCTAAAATTCCACTGACGGCAAAGTTATTAACCTGCCAAGGCCCAAACAGGGTACCACTGGTGAACAAGTCACAGGATGGAATAAACAGCTGCAGAAAAGAGAGTTTTCACAGTTTCACCATTTGTGATGCAAAAGGCTTTTCCATTAGAGATGAATGAATGTGCAAAGAATGTGAGATTCCACAGACTTGAAGAGTGATGCTTGCAGAAGAAAAAAACCCTCAACAACAAAACAAAAAAACCCTTTTCCTTGACCTTCTCATTTCTGTACTTGTTCATTACAGCAAGATTGCCACCACCTACTGTCTCCAGAGCAGAACTGCACCCGGGCACAGGCAGCCTGGTTTGCAATGCTGATTCTTGCAAAACCCCAGAGAGCGAAATGTAACTTAAGAAACATTCTAGGAGTTTTTCATGGAAAGATGAATTTGGTGGGGTGAGAAGCATTGGCCAGACACAGAGTTCATTAACTCTTATTTTGGATGGCCCAGAGTTTCAGTGCTTTAATTTCTGCATCAAGCCGGTGGGATAACCATGGAACTGCCCATGTCCATATACAAAAAAGGACCTCCTTTTGCCCATCCCAATATCAAATCTGAAAGACACCATTTCCATACTGCAATGCTGAGCAAAGTGCAGTGCAAGCATGAACGACTGAACCTTCAGAGCAACTCTGGGTTGCAAGTGTTATGAACCCCCATCTTGATAGGTGGGGATACCAAAGCAGAGCCATTACACAACTTGTCCAAGGCCACCCAGGGAATAAGTGGCAGAGACTTGGAAAGCTTGGCTCCCAGACTCAAGTTCCACCAGCTAGACCCACATTTCTTCTCAACTCTGAGCAAGGAGGTTGTAGACTTTTTTGACAATATGTTAACCTCTAGGTCCCTCATTGTAGAGGTTTGAGACCGATCCTTGGATGATTTGAGAGCTCCTTTTCTCCTGGATGGTATTATTTCAGGTGTATCTAAAGCCATAAGTGTCGTATTTAAGTAAGTACCTAAAAACTGACCTGCCCAATGGACATTTTCAGACCCAAAACATTTTTTCATTTTTGTTTGGCAAGCTCTGGCCTGGGGCTCAGGAGACAAGGTTCAATTCCCCAGTCTGCCACTAGCGTGCAATATGATCTTGGGCAAGTCGTTTCCTTTCTGTGCCTCAGTTCCCCCTATCTGTAAAACGGAAATAATAATACCAACCTCCATTGTAAGACACTTTGAGATCTACCAGTGTGAAGTGCTCTATAAGAGTCATGGATTATTATTTCTAAAGATGGGCTCAATGCACCACAGTTTGGATCCAGATGCAAATTCTCTTGAATTTTAACTTTCATCCCAGGACTTACACCCAGCCCTTTACAGAACTAGAGGGTAGCCAGGATGTTTGCCCCCCAGATCTGAACCTTCCCAAAGCCTATATGGATTCAGATCTACTTGGTCTTAGAGGAGATTTAAATGAAAGTCAATTATGTATCTCTCATGCAGTGCTGGGGCTTAAGTCAGGGCCCCATATCTCTGGCTATACCCAGCAAGGCACAAGGAAAAGATGTAACTCTCCAACTCTACCTCTTTGGTATCATCCTCCGCTCCATTGGGGGCTGCTGAACAGAGCACCAGGTACTGCGTAGCTCCACTTGCTGGCTGCCAGCTCAGTCTCAGGCTGTTGTGGCTCACTTCGGACGCTCTCAGGGAAAGGGGTGGTGACAAAGCTACTCAGATGGAGCAAAAACAGAAAAAGGTTTACAAGGAAGTTGAGCATTTCTGTATGTAAATCTCTCCCCCGCCCACACACACAGAGACACCCATGCACACCAAGATTCCAGGATAGCAAATCACAACGGTGCATCAGAGCAGGTAGGGGAAAGCTATTTGGGGAGGTGTGTGCCTGATGCTTCTATAATAGAGCCTTTTGGGGGGTTCCGTTAGGCATATGAGTCTTTGACATGTGAAACAAAGACGCATATTGCTCCCAGGCTATGGCTACACTAGGAAGGGTTGGCGACAAAGGTGATGTAGACATGCAAAAGTCACCAAAAGTGAAAATCGGTCAAATTGGTTTTTCTGCCCCCATTGTCGACATTTTATGGCCACATTGCAAACACCCTGTCGACAGACAAAGCAAAGCAACATGGGTAAACATGCCACAGTGCAGTATTGTGTGCCTAGTGCAGGGCAGAACAGAAGCATTCCAATGATTTGTTCCTTGTTCCCTAAATAGAGCAGCTCACTCAGCTGTTACACACTGCCTGAAGCTTTGAAAGGGGAGGAGTGCATGCACGTGGGGCAGCAGAGATCACAAAATACTGAGCAGAGCCATCAGGGCAAGCATAGTGGGATACTGGCAGAATCCAGTTCTCTCTACGAAACAAACAGCAGAGCTCACACTGGTTCTTTGTCAACCATAAAGGGAGGGGAAGAGACAAAAGTCTCTTGCAGGGCTGGAAGTTATTTGTTGACAAACCTGGGTGTTTTTCCCACCCAAAGTCTCATTGTAGTATAACCACTCTTACTGTTTTGTTGCCAAAAGGCAGTTTTTGGTGACAAAATATGCCATTGTAGACTAGGCCCCAGGCACAATCATTCCTTGTCACATGCTCTTTTAACACCAAATTTTCCTTCAAGAGAAATATGGTTTAGCAAACATTAGCAATAAAAAAGAAATAATTCAGAGAGCGAGTACCGGGACTTAGGAACCTTCAGACAAACTTGACAATGGTTAGGCAACTGAGACGGCTGCCTATCACACCAAACAATATTGTCTCATTATTTCCTTGTACTTCCCTGACTATCTTTATCTACCCGTTGTTGCTTGTAAGATCTTTGGGGCAAGTGTGTGTGTACACACACCACTTAATACAACTGAGACTTGGTCTATGTCTCCTCTAAATGTTTTCCATCCATGTGCAGAATAAATTGTGTTATGTGCACTGAAGCATGTGAGGATGTGCACCACCAGTAGAAACACATGCTGCCAGCTGTGGGCACAGAGTATTCTGCTAATCACCTGGGTGACATTTGAAACTCTCATCGGTGGCTGACCAAGCGCTCAGCTTACAGCGCTCTGGTCTATGCTTGGATCGTCTAGACACTGCCACAATACAAATTAATAATCATTTGGAAGTCAGAGTAAAAAATCAGAAGCAACAGGATCAACATGTAAATTTCTTGAAATCTATATAGTCACAGCTGGGCAACTTAAAGGCACAGCTTGCTCTTGAATAGCGGTACCTGGAAAACATGTCTCTCATGTGGCTTGTCTCTGTCTTTGCAAGTTTCAGCAGTCAACACAGAGTTCTTTCCCCTGGCTCACACCAATCAGCCCTGGTCCATCTCAGTGTTTAACTGCATGAATGCATTTTCAATGTCTAGGTTTACCTTTGGCTCCGTCTTGACCCTTCAGGGGGTGTACTGGGGAAACGTACAATTATTTGGGGAAGCTTTCAATTATTGCACCACAGAGGAATAGCGAGGATCTCCGACATTTTAAAAGCAGAGCAGCCGTGGGCACACAAACCGGAAAAGAAACACACAAGAGAAGGGGGTGTAGAAAGATGAATGAGCATGTGCAACGCGCTGCCAGCCACTTGATACCATAAAATTCCTGAAATGGACCGTCATTCCACTAGCATTGTAGCTTTCAGCCCAGAGACCATAATCGGGGCATGGAAGAGTATGGAATACATGAAGGTCTAATTACAAAAAAATGTTTAAAAAAATCTTGATGCTGAGTCCAGTATATCTGAGTAACATTGTTTCTTCCTGACAGGACGATAAATAGCTGATGTTCTCCCTGAAGGAAGAGAACATATCCCCATATCTGTTTATGGTTCAACATTATCTCCAGAAGTTCTGATTTACCACTCAGTCATTCAAAGACACTTACTGGAGTCAAAGCGGGGGGTTGCCTGAAGCTACAAGATTCCCACACACACTTTTTTCTTACACAGAACATCGTGTTTATCCATAGCCTGCTGAAAGAGCTTACCCAGACATCCCTACACCTGGGCCAACCACTCAGGAGTTGGGTGAAATGGTCAGGAGATCAGCAAAGAGAAATGGGGTTTGAGGAAGGGGGTGAAAGGTGTTTGGGGAAGGGAAGAGAGAAGTTGCCCAAAGCAGAGAGGGATGCAGTGAAGGAGAGACTAGTGTCCTCTAGCCATGACCTACATGTCGAGGTCATGCCTCTGAGCCCATCTCCAACGGCATTTTCATAAATAGGAAACACCGAAACCAGGTATTCTGTGTGCGAAGTCAAGTTGACAAGCTGGGTGGAGGAGGCGGATCCATCTAGAACGACCTGAAAATACAGGGAAAGGTGGTAAGAAGTTACGGCATCAGGAGTTCTGTAGCAGAGGAAACAACCAAACACAACTCTACTTAGTGACCATGCTGTGCCTTGGACATGAAAGCTGACTGCCCTTGTAACTTCATACAAGCTCATGTCACTCTAGGGGACTTCTTGCCTGCCCCAAATAAAGGAATAAAAGGCTATAATGGGGCAGCTGCCCCACTCTGGCAGGGAAAGGGTTAAAAGCAGGTGGGAGGTAACCTGTGCAACCGTGGCCAGTCAAGGCAAAGGGACAAGTCAGCCAATCAGGGCCAGGCTGGGCACTCTAAAAGGCTGCAGGGCTGAGGGGAGCTCAGCTGGGCCCGACTAGCAAGGGAGAAGCACCTTGGACAGAGCGGTGCAGGGGAGCAGAGAGACGGAACTGATAGCTGCGAGGCTGTCAAGCCCTGTGGCCTGGACACAGGAGCTGAGAAGGTGCAAGAGTCAGGGGGAAGCGTCCTGGGGACATTAGCAGACAAGGGGAGTGATGATAGGCAGGAGATGGCTGCCGCTAGAGGTCCCTTGATTGGGACCCAGAGTAGTGGATGGGTCTGGGTCCCCCCGTTCCCCTTTGCACGGCATCTTGTCACCTCAGAGTGTGGCCACTGTGGCTTGCCACTGAGGGGAGGCACTAGACTTTGGGGCTGCAGTTGGCTGCTGAGGCAGGTGCCTGGACGTAGGGCTGCCGATACCCCCGCAAGGGGAAGAGAACGGAGTGGGGGGCAGTGTCCTGAAGCAGACGCTGTGGTGCCGGGAGCAACGTGGGCCCAGCTATAGAAGGCAGAGACAGGAGAGCGGAGTGACAATGGGCAAAGCACAGTGCACTCCATGGACGACTGAGCTAATTCCCACCCTGACCATGGTGACGCATTGTGTCCATTGCAGACTCCTTCAATAAAATAAAAAAAGCTTTTTAGTTTGTTTTTTTTTCTGAGCCACAGCATCCACCCTGGGTAACTGGCTCATGCTCAGTGGGAGCTACCAGCATGCTCTCTGCTAGTGACATCACCCCCCCGCCATGCTACCAATGGGAACTAGCTCCATTATTTAGGCTAGTTGCCCCAACTCTCTAGTAGCTGGGGGAATAAACTCTCATGAGATGGCCATGGCAGCAGGCCGGGAAAGTCCAAAGCATGTAGCAACCACGCAGGAAATCGCAAACCTGTGCTTCTTCCCAGGTGGAAGCCTACGGTGAAATGAATGCAGACGTATGCTTACTGGGCCAAAGACTGACCAACCGCACACAAGTCAATGAGGTTATACAGTTGTAATGGAGGAAGAACTACCAATAGCAAGACCCTAAAAGTTTCAGGCAGGGTATCCTGACTTATTTCTAGGATTCCAACCGAATGCAAGATACTTTACAGATAAAAATGGAGGGAAGATCCCTGCCCCAAAGAGCTTACAATAAAAAAAATCACCTACACAGGAGGTGAAGAGGGTGGCATAAGGGAGACAAAAAATCAGCATAAGCATGACCAAAAAGCACAGCTCTTGTCATTTCCAAGCAGTGTGCTGATAATATTGACATGCACCTCAGATTAAAAATCATCACACACTAAGCACCCAAGAACTGTTGACTTCTGAGGAGAGCGGGGTGCTTAACCATTTTTTATGGCTATTCAAATCTGTCCAAGTCTTCTCTAGTTTCCAGCCACACACACATGCAAACAGGCTCTCTGACCTCTTTGGGGATTCCACCCCTGGAGGGGTAATATACAATTCTGTACTTCTTTGGCTGTCTTAGCGGAGGGGTCCAAGTAAGCTGCATGCTTCTGGAAGTCACCTCTGATATGATAAGGTTCGTGGGGCTCAGATGGGGACCAGTAGTGACCGAGACAGTTTTCACGGGACTGTCTAGGAGTTTAAAAAAACTGTGTTACTTTCTCACGTTATCTTAACGTGCCAAATGCACTTTCTACTTTATAAAACAAAGTGACATCCTAATCCAGTTACAGCCTTCTTCCCTCCATGTATAGGAAGCGTTCCAGCTTACCATGAAATATACATTTAAAAATTGGTCCGTGGGAAAACTATACAAATCCCATTATGAACAAATTGAGTATTTTGTTGGAGGCTGCGATATATTTTACATTTGAGCATGAGTCACTGCCCATCGATTCAACAGACAGGGCTCGGCATTTGCCAGTTCCAAAGGTTTTGCCAGAAAACAATCTTTTTAAAAAAAGAACAGCTCATTTGCTCTGGGCTCTCTCAGGCCTGAGGAAAAATGGATCTAATTACATGAAACCAGATACCGATCGATATGGAAGAGATCAATGTTTTTGTGAAATTCCAAACCCACTTGAATAAAGGTGCACTTGAAAGTTGAGTTCTCCCATTCCATTTCAGGAGAAGCCGTGAAAAAAACATGAGCAGAGATTTAAAAATTGGGGAGGGGGAAATCACACAAATATCTAGTTCAGCCTAGGTCTAGCTTCTCTAGCTAAAAATAAACCACCACGATTATTTTTAATTCTCCCTTGGAAATGTAGGGCTTGAAATACAGGTGAAAAAAGGCTCGTGCTCAATAATTTTGCAATCTCTCCAGACCGCCCCCCCCCAAAAGCGCTCACAAAGGAATCCTTCACTTTGGACAGCTCCAGGATGAGCCAAAAAGGCAGCAGCACAGCCGCATAAGGAGTGTTTGGAAGAGACCAAGTTGAGAATGCATTGTGCATGAGATGGATAAGATGGGCTATGTCTAGACTGCAAGCCTCTTTCGAAAGACCGTCTAGACTACAACCAGTACTTTCGAAAAAGTAAGCCGCTTTTTCGAAAGAGAGCACCCACGCAGTCTGGATGCTCTCTTTCGAAAAAGCACAGATTGCATTACATTGCGCCTTTTTTTGAAAGAGCAGTTTCAAAAAAAGGCGTTCTTCCTCATAAAACGAGGCTTTCCGCAGTCGAAAAACCTGCCACATTCTTTCAATTTACTTTCAAAAGAACGCAGCAGCAGTCTAGATGCAGGGGAAGTTTTTTCGAAAAAAGGCCGCTTTTTTCGAAAAAAACCCCCTGTAGCCTAAACACACCCTTGGACGGGTAAGTCCCCCTCCACCCCAGTAGTTTTCTCTGTTCGTTATGTACAGTATCACCCACTACATACTTTCCAACTGCCCCCCAAAAAATCTCCGTCCCATCTGCTCACGATCTAAAGAGTCTCAGAGGGGTAGCTATGTTAGTCTGTAACTTTAAAAACAAGTAGCCCTGTGGCACCTTACAGACTAACAAAAATATATATAGTCTCATGAGCTTTCGTGGGCAAAACCCACTTCTTCAGATGAGCTTGAATGGAGAAGGACCTAAGGAGAGAGGGGAAAGGAAGGGAAACAACACACATTTATATCAATTCATCTCATCGTGGGAGCATGGCAGAAGTGGGTCTTTGAGCGGGACTTCAGCACAGCGAGGGCAGGGAGCTTGCAGATGAACCAAAGGAGACTGTACCATGCACAGGGGATCACGTGGATGAAGGTGAGTGTGTGTGAAGGAGACAGACTGATGGAGAAGGTGAGAAGCCCTGGCAGAGCAGTTGAGACCGAGGAAAGAGGGTACACAGGCAGAGGTGGTGACAATAAGCTGATCCGATGTGACAACAGCTGGGGAGCCAATGGAAAGATCTTAGGAGGCGAATCAAATGGACAGGTGAGGAAGAGGAGTTTAGTGGATGCATGTGGCAGGGACTGCAGGGCGGAGAGGGGAAGCCATGCTAGCTAGTGGGACCAGACAGGGACTGCAGGGCGGAGAGGGAAGCCATGCTAGCTAGTGGGACCAGACAGGGACTGCAGGGCGGAGAAGGGAAGCCATGCTAGCTAGTGGGACCAGAGAGGGACTGCAGGGCGGAGAGGGGAAGCCATGCTAGCTAGTGGGACCAGACAGGGACTGCAGGGTGGAGAGGGGAAAAGCCATGCTAGCTAGTGGGACCAGACAGGGACTGCAGGATGGAGAGGGGAAGCCATGCTAGCTAGTGGGACCAGACAGGGACTGCAGGGCGGAGAGGGGAAGCCATGCTAGCTAGTGGAACGGGACAGGGACTGCAGGGCGGAGAGGGGAAGCCATGCTAGCTAGTGGGACGGGACAGGGACTGCAGGGCGGAGAGGGGAAGCCATGCTAGCTAGTGGGACCAGAGAGGGACTGCAGGGCGGAGAGGGAAAGCCATGCTAGCTAGTGGGACCAGACAGGGACTGCAGGGTGAAGAGGGGAAGCCATGCTAGCGAGTGGAACGGGACAGGGACTGCAGGGTGGAGAGGGGAAGCCATGCTAGCTAGTGGGACGGGACAGGGACTGCAGGGTGGAGAGGGGAAAAGCCATGCTAGCTAGTGGGACCAGACAGGGACTGCAGGGCGGAGAGGGGAAGCCATGCTAGCTAGTGGGACGGGACAGGGACTGCAGGGTGGAGAGGGGAAAAGCCATGCTAGCTAGTGGGACCAGACAGGGACTGCAGGGCGGAGAGGGGAAGCCATGCTAGCTAGTGGAACGGGACAGGGACTGCAGGGTGGAGAGGGGAAGCCATGCTAGCTAGTGGGACGGGACAGGGACTGCAGGGCGGAGAGGGGAAGCCATGCTAGCTAGTGGGACCAGAGAGGGACTGCAGGGCGGAGAGGGAAAGCCATGCTAGCTAGTGGGACCAGAGAGGGACTGCAGGGTGAAGAGGGGAAGCCATGCTAGCTAGTGGAACGGGACAGGGACTGCAGGGTGGAGAGGGGAAGCCATGCTAGCTAGTGGGACGGGACAGGGACTGCAGGGTGGAGAGGGGAAGCTATGCTAGCTAGTGGGACCAGACAGGGACTGCAGGCTTTCACTCACCTGTGTTTTCACTCTTGAGCTTCTCTTTGATCCTGGTGCACAAGACCCAGGTGAGCCTGCTGACCAGCGAGCTGAGGAGGGGGAAATCCAGCACGTTATACACAGTGAGCTCCAGGGGTTCCGACGCCACCTGCCTCAGCTCTGCCTCATCTGCGTTTTTCACCCCTAAAAAGAGAGTGCAAAGAGCCAGTCAGCTGAGAAAACTCTCAGGAGACGAGCAAGATTCAGGGCCAGAAAAAGGTCTTTCCTCTATTTAATGCCCCTCTGCAGGGGCCCAGTACAAATGCAGTCTCTTGGCAGAAATGCCTCCTAGCCTTCCCTGTGGGGTGGCGCTACTCTGCAGTGCCCTAAAGGGTTACCTGTAGCTACAGGTACAATGTGGCCTTTCAGGAGCATGTATGGATTGTGTTTAAATACAGTGGAGACAGGGGGTCTTCACAGTTCCAGAAGCAAAACTTGCAAATCCTAATTCCTTGTATCCTGTTGCCGCAGGCCTGGCTACCACGGGGACTGAAATATTTCAGTAAAGGACAATCAGAACATATGTAGAAATCAGTGAATGAATAAATAACACTTTGATATTTACGAGGTGCCAGCTTCCTGCACAGAGAATCTGCTGTTCCCTAGAACATAAAGCTCCACCACAAATCCTTGTTATTCTTTCACCACATCCAGCCCCGCAGACCATCTGTGCGCAAAGGGGCTGATTCTCTTTTCCTCTGCATCTTGGGTACTCCGTGGCCCATATGGAAACCAGGTCCCAATCTGGAGTGTGTTTTAGTTCTTCTCGCTTGCTTTTCACAGATATAAATGGTGATACATGGTGCAGCACAGTGACGAATCAGGTGCAATACCTAATGCCTGTCAAATGACTTGCACTGCCCTTGCACACTGGAAATGCAGAGGGAGGGTCCTGGTGAAATTGGTGCAATTGCCGCATTAGAGAGAGGCCCATGCAGAGACCCCATGTAAGTCAGATGGGGATCCAGCCATTAGCATGCAATCCTCTGGGGAGATTTTTCTCTTGAGATTTGCTTTGCGTAACAGGCAAAAAGTAACTAACCAATGCCAATAGAAACAACAAGGAGTTCTGTGGCACTGCAAAGACTAACAGATTTATTTGGGCATCAGCTTTCATGAGCAAAACCCACTGTGTCAGCTGTCTCCAAGGCTTGTGACAAAGTGGGGTTTTGCCCACAAAAGCTGATGCCCAAATAAATCTGTTAGTCTTTAAGGTAGATACCTATCTCATAGAACTGGAAAGGACCTTGCAAGGTCATTGAGTCCAGTCCCCAACCCTCATAACAGGACCAAGTATGATCCCTAGGTGGCCCTCTCAAGGATTGAACTCACAACACTGGATTTAAGCAGACCAATGCTCAAACCACTGAGCTAACCCTCCCACCAACAGGTGCCACAGGACTCCTCATGTTTGCAGATATGGACTAACATGGCTACCCCACTGCAACCCAACAGGTATCTTTTATTTAATAAATAAGCTCCTTTTTCCCAGCTGGAGGTGGGATTAGAAATGGATCCAAACCAAAACCTTGAGTTAAAGCATCCTCACACTTTGGGAAAGATCCAGGTTTGCCCATCTTGACTTGGGCCCCTCTCTAACAGGGATTCACCTGCGTAATTTCTTGCCATATTATTCTTGGGCCAGCGAGTGTTTGTGTAACCCAGGACAGCTTTTTAGTTCTTGCATTTGGCAAGCTCCTAGCACAGTGAGCTCCTGCTCCATCATGTGGTCTCCTCACCTCAAAGATATTTTGGCCTTAGAAAGGGTTCAGAAAAGGGCAACTAAAATGATTAGGGGTTTGGAACAGGTCCCATATGAAGGGAGGTTAAAGCAACTGGGACTTTTCAGTTTAGAAAAGAGGAGACAAAGGGGGGATATGGTAGAGGTATATAAAATCATGAGTGGTGTGGAGAGGGTGAATAAAGAAAAGTTATTTATTAGTTCCCATAATAGAAGAACTAGAGGACACCAAATGAAATTAATGGGTAGCAGGTTTAAAACTAATAAAAGAAAGTTCTTCTTCACACAGCGTGTAGTCAACCTGTGGAACTCCTTGCCAGAGGAGGCTGTGAAGGCTAGGACTATAAGAGAGTTTAAAGAGAAGCTAGATAATTTCATGGAGGTTAGGTTCATAAAAGGCTATTAGCCAGGGGGTAGGAATGGTGTCCCTGGCCTCTGTTTGTCAGAGGGTGGAGAAGGATGGCAGGAGACAAATCACTTGATCATTGTCTTCGGTCCACCCCCTCTGGGGCACCTGGTGCTGGCCACTGTCAGCAGACAGGCTACTGGGCTAGATGGACCTTTGGTCTGACCCACTACGGCCATTCTTATGTTCTTATCCATGCAGGTAGGTTAAATCTTTCCTCTCTGGAGACTATAACTCAAGCTCTAATGGTCTAGAGCAGTGGTGGACAACCTGTAGCCTGAGGGCTGCATGTGGCCCATGGGGGTTCTGTGCAATGTTCCCTCTAATTTTTCCATCCATATGCAGAAGAAATGTTGTTCCGTGCACCGAGGCATGTGTGGATGTGCACCACCATTAGAAACACATGCTGTCGGCTGCAGTTGTGGTGGGTATGCTGCTAATCAGCTGGGTGGCATTTAAATCTCTCCTGGGTAGCCATCCAACTGCCCAGCTCACAGGGAACACCGGTTCTATGTGGGGTCCGTGAGACATTTTATTTACTGTTGACCACGTGCCAGATTCCGCAGGTTTCCATCCATGTAATTTTTTTCCTACTGATATTACTAAAATGACACTTCACGTAAAGCAAGGGCATGTATAGTGATGTGCGTGCTGATTGCATGCAACACTGACTGTGAGAGTCGTGCGCTCCCCTCTGCATCCAATCAAAGCCCTGCTATGGTTTAGTCGGCTCATAAGAACATAAGAATGGCCATACTGAGTCAGACCAAAGGTCAATCCAGCCCAGTACCCTGTCTGCCGACAGTGGCCAATACCAGATGCCCCAGAGGGAGGCAACACAACAGGTAATGATCAAGCGACCTCTCTTCTGCCGTCCATCTCCACCCTCTGACAAACAGAGGCTAGGGACACCATTCCTTACCCATACTGGCTAATAGCCATTTATGGACTTAACCTCCATGAATTTATCTAGTTCTCTTTTAAACCCTATTATAGTCCCAGCCTTCACAATCTCCTGAGGTTCACCCCACAAATTCTGGCTATGTCAGTGCAGTGAGCAAAACAACCATATCCCAGGAGGCCATCTTGGTTACGACAATCTAACTGAGTTGAAGAAGCACCATTCATACGGCCCTCTCATTAGCCTAGGTACCCATCACTGGTCTAGTGGCAAACTACCCAAACACCGAAAACAAGTAAAACAAGGAGAAGGAATCCAGAAATATCAAAGCTGGCAAAAAATTTAGATGGGCAGGTTTTAAAGTATTATGTGGCAGAAGACACTATTACGGTCAGCGCCGTCATTCAATATATTAAGTAAAATACATTGCAAAAGATATAGCCATCTAGTGCTAGGTAATGAATTCTCTGTAGTGTATTCATAATACACCACTTCTAGTTTGGTGGTGGGGTAATATTTTATTGTTTAATTTTATTCCTCTTGCATTAACCTTTACTAGATGAATTCAGTTAGAATAGCTAGCTTCTCTCCCACTCATTTTATGCCTCCTTATTTCAGCCAGATGGCAAGGAGCAGACAAGAAGACTAATAGAAACACAGAATACTAAACAAGTGAATATAATTGGAGGCAGAGCTTGCCAGATACTCTAGGTGGAGAATTTAACCAAATGGTCCTCTCTGGAAATGGCCAAATTCATCAAAACCATTGGGATAGGATCGGTTCGGCAAATTTTCAAAAAAATCTGATTTTCCAATCTGAGGCAGTTTTGTTTCAAAATTTAAGCTAATTTTAATGATCTAAAATGTTTCTATCAACCTGAAACTAAAATTTATGAAAATTTGAGATGGACTATTTTGTCCCAATTCAGAAAGGGAACATTTTTGACATTTCTTTTTTTTTTTTTTTTTGCAGGACAGGGAAACCATGACCAGCTCCAATAGGTGTCTTTCATAGAATCATAGAATACTAGGACTGGAAGGGACCGAGAGGTCATCGAGTCCAGTCCCCTGCCCTCATGACAGGACCCAGTACTGTCTAGACCATCCCTGATAGACATTTCTCTAACCTACTCTTAAATATGTCCACAACCACCTTAGGCAATTTATTCCAGGGTTTAACCCCCCTGACAGGAACTTTTTCCTAATGTCCAACCTAAACCTCCCTTGCTGCAGTTTAAGCCCATTGCTTCTTGTTCTATCTTCAGAGGCCAGGAAGAACAAGTTTTCTCCCTCCTCCTTGTGACACCCTTTTAGATACCTGAAAACCGCTATCATGTCCCCTCTCAATCTTCTCTTTTCCAAACGAAACAAGACCAGTTCTTTCAGTCTTCCTTCACAGGTCATGTTCTCTAGACCTTTAATCATTCTTGTTGCTCTTCTCTGGACCTTCTCCAATTTCTCCACATCTTTCTTGAAATGTGGTGCCCAGAACTGGACACGGTACTCTAACTGAGGCCTAATCAGTGCAGAGTAGAGCGGAAGAATGACTTCTCATGTCTTGCTCACAACACACCTGTTAATGCACCCTAGAATCATGTTTGCTTTTTTTGCAACAGCGTCACACTGTTGACTCATATTTAGCTTGTGGTCCACTATAACCTCTAGATCCCCTTCTGCTGTACTCCTTCCTAGACAGTCACTTCCCATTCTGTATGTGTGAAACCGATTGTTCCTTCCTAAGTGGAGGACTTTGCATTTGTCCTTATTAAACTTCATCCTGTTTACCTCAGACCATTTCTCCAATTTGTCCAGATCATTTTGAATTATGATCCTATCCTCCAAAGCAGTCGCAACTCCTCCCAGCTTGATATCATCTGCAGACTTCATAAGTGTACTCTGTATGCCGATATCTAAATCGTTGATGAAGATATTGAACAGAACCGGTCCCAAAACAGACCCCCGTGGAACCCTACTTGTTACTCCTTTCCAGCAGGATTGTGAACCATTAATAACTACTTTCTGGGAACGGTTATCCAGCCAGTTATGCACCCACCTTATAGTAGCCCCATCTAAGTTGTATTTGCCTAATTTATTGATAAGAATATCATGCAAGACCGTATCAAATGCCTTACTCAAGTCTAGATATACCACGTCTTTAATTACACTCTGTGGTAAACCGTTGAGTAATCATTGGTCTCCCATTATACAAATTAAAATCTCTGCCAACCTCACACGTATGTGGTAAGAAAACTTTTAATGAAAACTAAACCACAGGCTGAACTCTCTAGTCCAGCACCTTCAGGACTTGACTGGTGCTGAACCAGAGAATTTGCCAGACCACAGAAGGTCAATATTGTCTAGCAGTATTACCAACACATCCACTGGTTACTAGGCTCTTAGAAGACATTGAGGGGTAAATTAGAGCTAAACAGCAGCACAGAACACTGAGAGCCAAGACTGGTATCTGTAAACTAACTATTGGGACCACAGGAAACTTGGCCACATCCATGCTAAGTGGACATCTGGCTAACTAAAATCATGCCGAATCACCAATGTTGCAGGACAGAGAGTGCTGGACTAGAGAGGTTCAACCTGTAATTTTTAAAACAAAAACACAACATCCCTAGCCTCTGTTTGCCTGGAAATGGATAAGCAGGAGAGGGATCATGTGATGATTACCTGTTGCATTCCCTTGCTCTGGGGCATCTGGTAGTGGTCACTGTCGGCAGACAGGATACTGGACTAGATGGACCTTTGGTCTGACTCAGTATGGACGTTCTTATGTTCTAACATCCTGCAATTGGCTACTCCTTGAAGATTTCTACCTGTCATGTCTAACGATGTATGAATTGCCCATCTGCTCATGGTAAAGTGATATCCAACCAACAGACAATGTATGGGTAAGATTTTCCAAAGCACGCCATATTGACATAAAATTATTTCCATTAGCATCCAGTAGAGTTTTACCATTGATTTCAAGTTAGGACAACGTCATCTCATGTTAGTAATAGCTGTAATCTTACCAATGGCGAATATTTCTATGCCCATATTTTTCAAGGTCTGGGCAGACAGGTTGGCATCATCCTGTGATTTTCCATCAGTCAAGAGGATCACCAGCTTAACTGCATCTGACCTGGAGCCAGCTTCAGGTTTCAGATTTTGTTCTAGGACATGGGACAAAGCAAGGCCTTGGGAAAAAAGAAGAGTGGAATTAGATCCCTGAAAATCAGATTGCAGAGATGTACAAAGACCCTTCTCAGATCCTTAGGCCATATCTTCTCTCCAGGGAAGATTGACACTGCCACGATCAATCTTCCGGAGTTTGATTTAGTGGGTCTAATAAAGACGCACTAAATCGAACTCAGAGGTTACCCCTGCTGGCGGCCAGTACTCTTGCTCTTGCAAGGAGTAAGGGAAGCCGATGGGAGTGTTTGCTCCTGTTGGCCTCCCGCTGTGGGGACAGCAGGGAAACTCGAATCAAGGTATGTCTACTCCAGCTACATAATTAATTTGACCTTCTCCTCTAGTGTAGACTTGGTCTTAGTCAAAACTGGGTATACTAGTTCTGCACATAAGAGACAAACATAGTTCCTGTACTATGCAGATGGTCTCCAGTATTGCCATCTGAAAGAGACTGTTGTAGAAGGTCTTCTAAGCAAGGCCACAGCGGTTTACTTTACAAATAAACCTTTGGCGGTTTAAACCTGACAATGTCATTCCAACATTTTTCTCACTTCATTGCAGACCTACATGCACCATGAGGCTGCTCGCAGGTGTGTGATGTTGGTTCCTTAGTTTTAAAAGGAACCATGAAGCAGAAATTTACACACATATAAAGAATGGTGGAGATTTTGCAAACACACAAGAGGATGAAGATAAATCAAACTATGAGCAGAGAAACCTTGACAGTGTCCCTTTAGGGTCTATTCTTTTAAAAAATGCAGACTCAAACCTGTAGGCCTGATTTGCATGCCTGGTTGTTCCTTTTGTGCACGCAAAGGAGACTTTACGTTCCACACGGACATTTGATATTAATCAGGTCCCAGGTATGTCAGCAACATAAACAATCCACAACTAAAACACACTGAACTTTCTGAAGTCAATAAGCCGGGTCAGGAATATAATGGAACACTAATATCTGAAGCAAAGATAACAAGGCATGAGGTGTTTTCCAAACATAAATGAAGGCAAAGTTCCTGCCTAGAAGATCGTACAATGTGAGGCTCCCAATTCAGCCAAAGCACTTAAGCATGTGTTTAACTCCCGCTGTTTCAATTGCTGCAGAGCTCTGCTGAACCGAGGCCTAAAAGACAGAAAGGCAAAGAAAGTATAGGGGGAAAAGAGTAAAATACAGGTTGCACCTCCCAAAACAGGCGCTCTCTGATCCGGCAACTTGTGTGGTCCGGCAGGACCATGGATGTTCCTGGATCAGAGCTCCCCAGGAGCCTAGTGGCACGAGGGCTGGCATCCAGGAGCGGGGCAGGAGCCAAAACCTATGGCATCTCCTGGCAGCCCACAGCAGTGGAATTGGGTCCAGAGCTGGCAGCAGCCCCCAGCAGCCTGTGGCACTGGGATCAGGGCCAGTGGCATCCTGCAGCAGCACGAGGCCGAGGCCAGAACCCCAGGCAGCTAGAGGAAGCAGCACTAGAGCCCATGGGCTACCGCAGGGCCAGGGCCAGGAGCCCAACCCACAAAAGCCTCTGGCAGCGGGACCGGCAGCAGACCCTTGGCAGCCCGTGGTCTTGTGAGCTGCAGGCAGCCAGCAGAAGTGGAGCCAAATCCCATGGGCTGCTGTGGGGCCGGAGCTTGAGTCTGTGGCAACCCCCAGCAGTCTGTGGCAATGGGACCAGGGCCAGCAGCAGCCCCTGGCAGCGGGGCAGTTCACAGCAACGGGGCCACGGTCAGACCTGTAATAGTCCATGGCAGCACAGAGCTGGGGAGCAACCCAGCAGGCAGCTAACCAGGGCGGAGGTAGTTGGGGCTGGAGGCAGGGAAGGCCAGCTAGGGCAATAGAGTTGGCAGTGCTGAGGTTTGGTGGGCTGGATGGTCAGTGTGGCAAATTCCCTTGTTCGGGACCTGTCAGGTCCCTAAGGTGCCAGACCAGGGATGTCCAAGATGTATAAGCAACATGGTCAAGATGGTGCCATAATGTTTCAACACACAATGCCCGTGGTAGGATTTATAGATTTTCTCCAAATTTAGCCATAGATGGGTTCTTGTAATTTTAACACTAAAAGGATGGTTTTTCCCTTTGCAAATTTCATTCTTCATCTTGCTCTTTAGTCCTCGTGAGATACAGATCCTGTAATGGAGTCCCAGGTCCTCTCTGGACTCACAGAGTGTGAGAATGCTGTGGAGATGACTGCCCCAGTCTCCCATGGAACCCCATCTTGGTTTGGGGAGACTGGGGTGGGGAGAGCTGCTCCCTCCTCCCCAACTTCAGATGTTCCTAAGTGTTCCTAGTACAGTGGCTGCTGCTGGTGTCAGCCCAGCCTCGGAACATCCATATTTAGTTGTTATCTCCTGTAGTAATACAGCCAAAGTAGTAACAGTCATGTCTTTCCTTGTGCTGGGGCATTGCTGCTCTCAGCATGTGTAGGAGTGGGCGAGTGTGAGAGAAGCAAAGGCTCTTACTCCTTCGTTATCAATAGCTTAGGTCAGAGATATCTGCACTGTGTACAGCAATTGCACTGTATTCTTGTAAATGAGGCTGCTTTTATTCTATCCAGTTCAGACATAGCCAGCCCGAATCATCCTCCTTTAATGCAGAAGTTGCTAAGTTAATGCTCATGCAGGGTGCTACATGCAGCCCAGCCAGGGACAGAGAGTTGGGGAGCTGAAGATAAGGCTTGTGTTACCTGTGAAAGTGTTGCCGCCTTTATATCGCAGGTTCCTCACCGCCTCTAACACCTCATCCCTCGTGACATAGGTGTTCAGGTTCCACTCTGTCCGTGGATCGCTGCTATACTGGGACAAACCTGTGGAAGGCAAGAGCTGTCAACAGAGGGGTTCACCCGGCAAGATGAAAGCTGCTCCTTTCCAGGATTGCTATAGGCAGGCAGTGTTGTCTATTGGAGAGAGCACCAGACTTGTGGCTGCCGATCGTGGATTTACTTCCCGTTCCACTGCAGGCCTTTTGCAGACAAGTCACCTCCCTGCGACTATTTCACCACCTTCCAAAGGAGCCAACGGTGCTTACCTCCCTTGCAACACACACTGAGATCTGAAACGCCACCTGAGACCTTTTACCATAGTTCTTTCCCAGGGTGAAAATTCAGGGATAATTCTATCTAAAATTAGCCCGCTTCCTCTTCCAGACCATAGCTCCCTGCTGCTCTCCCCTTTCACCTCCCACTCCAAATGCGCTTCAGCTTTCCCCCGTTAGTGACACCGGCCCATCTTGCTGAAAGCGGCCTTTATTCTGAAGCTTTTCCATTGTGGGTACAATTCGGGCCTGAGGTACTCTAGCCCCGTTAGGAGTGCTTAGCTTCCTCTCCCCCGCCTGTGACTGCCACTTATTCAGTATATTGCCATGGTGCCTAGGAGCTCAGCAGGCCCACTGACAGGGGAGGGCAGCCCTAGGGCTTTAAAAGGGCCCAGGGCTCTCTGCTGCCACAGAGGCAATGGCCACAGCTAGAGCCCTGGGCCCTTTAAATCGTGGCCAGAACCCCAAGTGGCAGGTGCCAGGCAGAGAGGAAGGACTGGCTGGGGGAGGCAAGTCCCTAGCCCCGCCCCTTTTGCCTAAGGACCCATGAGGGCCCAGAGCCAGCTCTCCCATCTTGCCTAGGGCCCTGAAAAGTCTGTCGGCAGCCTGGAGCTCAGTCATGGACCAGGATCCCACTGAGCAAGGCACTGGATGTCTGAAGTGCTCCTCAGAAAACGGCCCACAACATGCACTGGAGTTGCCCATTACAACCGCTACAGGTCAGAGCGTTACCTCAGACAAGAATCCCTGTCAATATCCAAGCCTATGACCCAGCATATAAAAGAGGTTGATAACAAAATGCAAACGTGTAAACCCTACGGCTGCACGGAGGGGTGCACAAACCAGACATCAGACCCTCCTGATCCTTCCAGGGACTGTGCCTATGACCTGGCACTCAAACAGCTGCAGTTATTATCCTTCTTGCACCACCACTTAGCAGTGCCTTCGTGAAAACCAGCACCAAGATTAGCGGATCATTTAGGATTGTCCAATGGTCAAGAAGCACATCCAAGTGTAGGATCCATCCCCCAGAGAGGAGCTGTGCTGGGTTCTGTATCGGGAGGCATGGGGACAAGAAGCTCTCTTACCGATCCTTATCTTATCCCGGGCAATATTGAAAGGGGAAACCAAGGCGCTTAGGAACTCCCTGACAAACTTGAAGTTGTTGCGTCCGATACTCCAGGACCCATCCACAAGCAGGACGATATCAGTCGCTGCGGCTGTGTCACACTGAAATCGAGAGCCTAGGAGACAAAGTGACTGAAATAGTTCGGCGGAGAGAGTTCTCGCATCACCAGTCCAGACATGTCCCCTTGCTTCCAGGCAAGAATCCAGTCTGAAATTCCAAAGCTAAAACTTTTTTAATTAGAACCAGGAGCCAGTAGAAACCATTTGATGGTTCGATGGACTAATGATCTGTGATTCCCCCAGCATGGCAGTGACCTGTTTAGAGCAGTGGTTCCCAACCTGTGGTCTGCAGACCCCTGATGGTCCACGACTATACTGCAGAGGGTGTGTGGAAAGTTTAAAACTAAGGAACACGGTGGGCCCGATCCTTATTTTTCTTTTCTTTTCTTTCTTTCCTTTTCCTTTTCTTTTTTTTTCTCCCCCAGGGAAGAGAGGTCCGTAAAATTGGAATAGATTGAAAAGGGGTCCATATGCTCGAAAAGGCTGGGAACCAGTGGTTTAGAGCATTAATTAGCCTGTGATATTACTATCTCTCAGTGCTGTAAACTCCGCCTGGGTCTGCACAGCCAAGTGTACGCTCTATCGCTGTACATTGTCTGCAGATGAAAAAAAATGGCCAAGGCCAGAATTTACAACCAATTTTCTTGCTTCCAAGGGGAGAGGTCAAGAACAAGGCATCACCTTTGCTTGGTCACTGGTTGAGCCCAGTCTTGCCTATAGCATCAGCACAGAGGTGTGCAGGTGGGAAGGAGTGTGTTCTCACAGTTAAGAAGTTAAACCTTTCAGGAAATGTGCCTTGTCTAAACATGGCTCTGTGTAAACTGTCAACTCAATTACAGTCCGTCTAATCCAGCTCTTCTCTTTATATCTCACTAAATCGTACAGCATCGCAGGTGATTATTTCGTTCCATTCCAGCAGCAGATCCCCTACGGGCTATCAGGAGTCAGATGCTTTCTCTAGATTCACTCTAATCTCTTCCTCAACTGGTGGCACCGGCTATCTGTGAGCCTCCCTTCCCAGCCCATGCCGGCCTAAGGCACATCACTGATAAGCTGCACCTTTCCCCTGTTTATTTCCATGTGGAGGTTTTACTTTTGTGGGTGAACCCCAGAGGGTACCCGGCTGCACAGCAGCAGAAGACACAGAATTGCCATGTGGCAGCCAGATTCCACTGCTCCCTCGATTCCTCCCCATAAGCGCCCAGACCTGGCCAGTCAGATGTCATTCCCCATTGATGAGACTGAGGGAGCAACCTCCAGCAGTTCTTAGGCTGTGTCTCTGTTACATTGGTTCTCAAACTTTAAGACCAACGGCCCACCTGGCTCAAGGCAGACCACCAGCCAACCACCCATGATGACAAAATGGGGGCAGGAAGGGGGTGGGGGTGTGGGGTCTGCCTGGAAGGTTGGGTGCAGGAGTGGGCTGAAGGTGGGGTGTCTAGGAGGGAGGGAGGGTGCAGGAGCGGGGTGGGGGTCCGAGGTCTCGGTGGAAGGAGGATGACGATGTGGGGTCTGGGCATGAGGTGGCTGGGGGGCATTTACCTGGCTCCCACCACTCCCAGGCACCACCCCCCGCTGCTCCCATTGGCCACAATTCCAGCCAATGGGAGCAGTGGGGAAAGCCTCCAGGCAGCCAGGGGGAGGGGAAGCAGCCGCATGTGGAGCCACTTCCTTCCCCCATGAGCCAGATCGGGCCTCCCACCCCAGCAGGAAGCTAGTGCTAGCACTCCAACCTGGCAGGGGAGGGCTGCGGGGATGGAGTGTCAGCACAAGCTCCCTGCTGCTGGAGGGGGCAAGTCCTAAGCCCACAGCCCACCTGCAAGACACTAGAGGTCCGCAGACCACACTTTGAGAACCACTGAGCTCGAGGGTTTGTATTCAGCCAGCTGTAGTGCAGCTTGTAGGAAGGAAGGAAGCTTCCTCTTGGTGATGCCATACAGATACCTAGGGGATTCCCAGTAGAACCTCTTTCCCTTTGCTTGGGTTCTTCCCAGGCAGTTGCCTCTTTAGGAAATGGTCCGTCTTTTAAAGCCAAATGACGTTCCCGAGTGCATGCTGGAGGGGTGGAAGTTATGTTAGAAATAAGACTCACCTCTCTTTAAAGCGTCCTTTGTGTGTTTTTCTTTGCCGAGATCGCTTCGCTCGGATTTTGCAGGGCTGCGCTGAGTTGTTTGCAGGGCTGTCGGGGTTTCTGTCACACTGAACTCAGTGTTTGGTTTCCCTTGGAGGGTTTCACTCGGGGCCTTGGCTCCTGCTGCCTTCTGTCTTCTCCGCTCAGGTCTGTCTTTTGCTGCACTCCATGGCACCACAACGAGAAACGGCCCATTCTCACCAGCCCATCACGCATGTCCCAGTCAGTGAAACAAGCTGAATGTGCTGGAACACACTGGCTAAGTGTGTGTGTCTCCCCACCCAGTGGCTGGCACAAGAGCCTATAAGCCCGAACACTATTGCTATGAATGGGTTTTGTCTCAGGGTGTGTTTACACTGCACCCGGAGCTCAAAATAAGCTATGCAATTTAAGCTGTGCAAATGGCACAGCTTATTTCGAGTTAATTTCAAAATAAAGCGCTATTCTGAAACATCCCTTAATCCTCATGGAACAAGGTTTACAGGGATGTCGGAAAGAGATTTCAAAATAATGGGCGTGTTGTTAAGACGCAAAATAGCATCTCTGTCTAGATGCACTCTTGGTGAAGAGGTCGGGAACCAATGTTCCAAGCAAGCCGAATGTGTGTGTCTACTCAGGAGAGATTCAAACACCACCCAGTTGATTAGCAAAGCAATCACACCTAAATTTTGTTTCTCCTGGTGGTGCACATTTGCACATGCCTTGGTGCACATACAAATTTATTCCACACATGGATGGAAGAGATTAGAGGGAACATTGGGAGGGACCTAGATTTTCAGAACTAAGTCTTAAATTCTGTCACACAATAGATCATGCACTCCTGTATGGTTGTGCTAAGTGTTACAATTTAAGACTGTAATGCCTGCATATAACTAGCGATGGATATTGTTAAATTGGGTGGTGCCTGATTACCAGATTTGAGCTGAATTCCTGAGCGCCCCATGTGTGCACAGTCAAGCTTCATCTAGCCGGAGGGGAAGCATAAACAGTATGCCATCTACTAGGGACATGAAGTAAGATTTACACCTAGGCTGAATTTGGTCCCTTGTCAGGTTGGCTTTTAACTGATTAAAAGCTCAGGAAAAACAGGGCCTTATTTTCTCAGTGGGAGAACCCAGAGGTGAAGCAAGGAGAGGACTTGTCCTCACACGTCAACAAGACTCTTAGGAATGCCCCTGGATTCTCAAACATGACCCAGAACTGAAAGGCATCCTCTAGGAACACGCCTGGAAATTATTCCCCTCTGATGACCAGATTATCGGTCATTGTTTGGATTGTGTTATCAAGTCAGAGCTCCAGCCTCAGACCAGGGCTCCATTGTGCTAGGAGCTGTACATACACAGAATACAGATGGTCCCTACCCCAGGCAGCTTAGAATCCACTCCTTTTCCTCCCCACATCTGCCACCCTGCCTCCCCCTGGCTCTGGGCTTGTGCACTGACCCTGCATGTACCTGTCTGTGTGGTGGTTTCACTCAGGGCGGGGGACGTTGCCTTCACCGCTGGGATGAGCTCGGTTGCTGTATTTCTCACAGGGAGGGTGCTCTTTCCTGGAGCGGTCGCCATGCTCTTTCGGGTATTTCTAGCCTGAGAGACGTTTTTCAGCTCCTGAACTGCAAGAGCAAAGGAGAAGGAGAAGTCAATGGCGTTGACATAAACCTGGTGTCACCACAATCGGCCCCACACCCTACTGTCCACCAGCCCTCTGACCATACTAAAACCAACATGGCAACAATGCGACGCCATGTCTACACTGCACCATCCCTCCCCGTGCCCCTCGCCCCACGCCGCTCAGGGTACATCGACACTGCCAGCACAGCAGGAGACACACCCAAGCTAGCTCTGGTCAGGGACTGGCAAACTGCAGCAGCAGAAACTTCAGTGTGAGCTAGCCTGCAAGTACAAGCAGCTGCGACTTCCTTGCTCCATTAAAGCTAGCGTGGGTGCGTCAGCGAGCTGCGGCTGTAACGCCGACAGGCATAATCGAACCTGGGACCTCTGGAGCTGAGTGCATGAGCTAAAAGCCAGCTGGCTCTCAGCGAAGGCTGTAGGACAGACTTATGATTCTCTCTGAAAGTGGTCTCAGTGCCACTAGATGGGACAATACACCACACCCAGAAGGTGGGTAGGCTATGTAGTTACACCCTGACTGCAATACACAGACACGCACTTAGAGCAGCGGTTCTCAAACTTTTTGGCCCACTGCCCTCCCCACTCAATGCAAACCTTTCTGTAGACCCCCAGCCAACCACCCATGAGGGCAAAATGAGTTCAGGAGGGGGTGGAGATGCAGAGTCTGAATGGGAGGTTGGGTGCAGAATCAGGTTGAAAGTGGGAGGGTCTGAGTGGGAAGTTGGGGCAGGAGCGGGCTGAGGGTGGAGGGGCCTGGGTGGGAGGGAGGTTGGGAGTAGGGGTGGGCTGAAGGTGGAGGGGTCTGGATGGAAGGGATGGATCTGGGTGGGAGGCAGGGTGCAGGAGGGGGCTGAGGGTGGAGGGGTCTGGGTGGGAGGGAGGGTGCAGGAGGGGGCTGAGGGTGGAGGGGTCTGGGTGGGAGGGAGGGGCAGGAGGGGGCTGAGGGTGGAGGGGTCTGGGTGGGAGGGAGGGAAGGAGGGTGCAGGAGGGGGCTGAGGGTGGAGGGGGCTGGGAGGGAGGGTGCAGGATCCGGCTGAGGGTGGAGCGGGCTGGGAGGGATCATGCAGGAGCAGGCTGATCCAATGGGAGCAGTGGGGAAAGCCTCCAGGTGAGCGGTGTCCTGCGCTGCTGTTCCCCAGCCACTTCCTTCCCCCATGTGGCTTGTCCCCACCCCCACAGTGGGAAGCCAGCACTGGCGCATCAACCTCACGTGGGGGTGCCGAGCTGGAGCACCAGTGCAGGCTCCTCACCATGGGGTGCAGGCTGGGGTACTAAATCCTGAGCCCACTGCCCACCTGAAAGACAGTCGTCCACAGACCACACTCCGAGAAGTGCTGCCTCGGAGGGTTAACTCTGAGGAAGCCCGCCGGAGCGGGCACTGTAAGCCACGCCAGTGGGGACAGTGCCCACACTGTACTTACTCACAAATTTCCTTTTGGCAAACAAGGCTTCTTGGGAGCCCTCGAGCACGTAGATGTGCAGGGTGTATTCCTTCGTGGGGCTCAGCCCCCCCACCGTCGCTTTGGGCGTTTTGGTTTTGAGCATGACTTCCTGTTCCGAGTCACCTGGACGGGGGGTTGTGGGAGGAGACATAAACCAGGCACCTTTGAAGAGAAGCTTGATGAAGGATGTGACAGAACTGGGACCACGGGTCTCAACCCCAGGGACATGGGCCAGCTGAGCTCTTGCAAACTTCTTCGGCCTAGTGGTGGAACGTAGGCCATGCAGCACCTATCTATCAGCCGAAGGTACTTACCCTGCCTTCTGTAGTGTCTGAGCATCCGTAATGCACAACAGCCTCACAATGTCCCCGACTGGTTGGGCAGCGCTATGATCTCAAATGTTCAAAACTGACATCTAATGTGAGAGTCCAGGCTTGTACACTTTGGGGGAGCTCTTCAGAGGAGCTGAGCATCACACAAGTCAAGAATGTTTTAATTAGCTGATTTCCCTTCGAAAAATATATTTCCCATCCAAAATATCCCGGGGAAAGAATCAGTCTTGATTCATTTCTCTGCTCAGTTCCCACAGGAGTAGAAGTTTGTCATAGCACCAGCCGGTGGAGTTGAGTTAGGACAGACAAAGTGGGGTGCATTGAGCTGCTGGGGGTCACAAAGGCTAGTGCCAGGAGCAGACTGGGGCATGGGCTCAGGAGCTAGTGGGGTGACCGCAATGAGCCAGGAGCCAACTGGGAGTGGGGGGAAAAGTTTCAGGATTGTTAGAACTTCCTGGCTTGATATTTTCTACACAAAAAATTCCAGTGTCCCTGTTTGAAAGGCCTTTTCACTTTGAAACCTGAACTAATTATAGTTTAAAAAAAACCCAATAAAATAAAAAAAAATAGTTGAAACTGTTTTTGGTTTTGTTTTGGTTCATGAAAATGTGAGATTTCAGTTGTTCTTCCTGTTCATGATGGGGAAATATTTTGGGAAAAGAAAAGCGCAGAAGTATTTTCCTGGCACATTTCCTGAACATCTCTCCTGGAGCACCTCCTCCTCTCCTTGGCTTCTTAGGGAGCTCTGGGTGTCTGGCACCTCTGTAACCCAGTACTCTGATGTCTACAATTTGGACTCTCAAAACAAGTGGACACCTTTGAACGTTTATGCCCAAGAGACTTTGCCACGGGCACACAAGAAGTCTGTGGCCACGCAGCAACTGAACCTAAATCTTCTGGGTCCATTGGTGGTACCCTAACCAGTGGGTCATCTCTCTTCTCTCTCCACCCCTTTCACCTATTTCTCTCTGGCTGTTTCAGTTCCTCTATCCAGACAGGACACGTCTGGAAGTGGCACCTCCCATCAGCAGGGCTGGCTTAGGTTTCACTGAGCCTGGGCCCAGACCTCACAGTCCCTCACAGCACATGCTTAGCTGCTGCACACACACAGATGCCCTTGACTGGGATGGGGATGGTTGCTTCATTCCAAGCATCCTGGAAAAAAGCCAATGGGCAAACCTCGCTGGCTCTCTGCCCTGCTAGCTGGTGACACGGCTGTCCAGGAGAGGTCTGACAGATCATATAGTCCCCCGGCAGCTCTGTTATGGTCACGTGTCTGGCAGCGGCGCTATTGCTCCTGGAGTCATCAGTTGTTTGGGGGTGGCACGGAGGAACATTGGCTGCCCAGGGCAGCTTCCCAGGTGACGGAAGGCTGAGGGCCCCACCACATCAGTCCAAGGCAGGAGCTGCTGGGTGGAGTGGAGCTGTGGGGTTGCTAAGGGCTTTGTAGCCGAGGTGGCATTTCCCCGGAGTTTCATTCGCAGGCCCGGTCATTCTTTGGCTCACTGTAGGAATGTGCGACTTCAAGCAACACAACCTGCTATGCTGGGGGACTCTGTCCCAACCACCATAACCCACGTCGGCTGGCACCCCAGGAGGGATATTGCCTCCACCAGCGACGGAGGCACGATATTTCAGCTGGGGATGCAGCTGCCACCCATCTGCGGACATGCGCCTGCTGAACCAACCTAGCAAGGAGCAGCAGAACAGTGGGGGTGGCATCTGTGAATAAACGCTCCCATGCTGCAGCCAAATGCATGTCAGGGGGAGGCATGGCCAAGGAATTAAGCCCACAAAGGAGCAGAGAGGAGATGGGGGAGGGAGGAGGGGTGGTAACATGTTTTCTCGGGGCGCTGCTGGTTATCTGATAGGGTGACCGTGTTGGCAGTGCCCATCGTTCCCCCGTCGTGGCCCCGGAGCCCGGTGTGATCTACCATCTGTGGTCACGGCAGGGCCTCATCCCTGCCCAGGAGCGCACGAAAGGTCTGAAGCTCCTGGAAAGATCACAGACCACAATTCAAATAAGCCTTAAGGGGAAGAGAGGAAGGAGTATCCTGATGCCGACCCCAACCCACGCTCGCTTCAGTGGTAATGTGACATCTCTGGTGAGGCGGATTGAGTGGAGTTTGTAGTCACAGAGCCAAGAGGAAGAGAGACATTGAGAGGAGGAGACAACTGTGCCCGGGACTGCCACACTGGGACTGAGTCGACAGGGCCAGCTGCCTGAAACAACCATGACTGGCAGGTTTCTGACCCCCAAGCTTCCGAACTGACGTCTTCTTTAACGTCTGGAAACCAGCCTTCAAATCTGAGCACCAGGAAAACCACTGGGTGTGTAGCAGTGAGCGGCTGTGAGAAGGGACCTCCCTTGATCACTGGCATTCTGATCATCTCCAGGGCCCGGGTTGTAACTGGGGAGGGGGAAGTGAGAAACATTCAACTCCAGCTGAGTAACCAGGGGCCTCTAGAGCTAGAAGCTAGGTTGGTAAAAGCCCATCCAACAAGAGGTGTGCCTGCTCGCGTCCCTCACTGATAGCTTCCCTCCTCTGCCTTACTGCCAGGGACAGTGACACAGCCAGGACACACCACTGAAACTCAGCAAATGTGCTCCACTAAAATCTCCCAGCTAAGAGAGCATGTTGCCCATGTAGGCTCCTCAGCTCTGGAACTGGATCCGCAGTCTGGTCTTCTAAAGCCTAGAAATTCTACAAAATCTACCCCCCAACCAATGTTCCCTCATTTTTTTCCATCCATGTGCAGAATAAATTTTGTTACATGCACCATATCATGTACAGCTGTGCACCACCAATTGAAACACATGCTGCTGGCTGTGGGTGCACTGCTAATCATCTGGCAGCATTTGACTGTCTCCTGGGTGGCCACCCATGCACTCAGCTTACAGGGAACACTGCCCTATCCCCTACCCAAAGGGGCAGAAGAATTAAGATGGATTTCTGTCTGTTAGAGGAGGGAGTTTATAGTCTGAATTTGAGTGGTGAGCACTCTTGTGGGTTTTTGTGAATTTACTATTATTTTAGTGGATTTAATTCCTGTAAAATTTTCAAGGCTGCAGAGGGAGGTGCCCCGCAAATCACAATGTGAAAAGCTAAGGCGTCGGGCACGGCACTGTCAGCGCACAAAGTGGTGTCAAAGTGGGCGTTGTTCCAGGGATGACAAAATCAGCCCACGTCACACATGTGCTGTCACCTGAAGGGGGCTGGGGGATTCCCTGGCATGAGACACTAACTCTTGCCAGTCACTCAGGGTCTGTATTTATATGCGGAAGCTGAGTCAAGACCTCAGGAACAGGGAAAAGGGGCCTGGTAGAGAAGCTCCCCCACTGCTTTGACAAGACGAGGTAGAAACACAGATCAGACTGTGTGCACAAGCCAAGGGGCTGTGTGTAAACAATGCTCTAGACCAGTGGTCCCCAACCTTTTGGGGCTGCCGAGCGCCCGGGGGCAGGGCCGTTCACGTGCCGTGCGTCCAGGGGCGGGGGCGGCTCACGCGCCGCACGTCCGGGGATGGGGCTGCACATGCGCCGCACACCCAGGGGCGGGGTCGCGTATGCGCCACGCGCCCAGGGCCGGCACTGCACATGTGCTGCATGCCCGGGGCAGGGGCCGCCCATGCGCCGCACGCCCAGGGGCAGGGCCAGCCCAGATCATTCGGTGGGCACACATAAATGTCCCGGCGGGTGCCATGGCGCCCGCGGGCACCGTGTTGGGAACCACTGCTCTAGGCCATCCCCTGAGGGAATGCACAGGCTGTAAATCTGGACAGAAGGCACAAGGTGAAACACAGACACGCCACGGAGCTTCAAAGACCCCCGGTGAAAAAGCAGCAGACTTAAAAGTACAAGAGTCCCAGGGGTGCCTAAGGGAGTTAAGAGCTTAGTTCTCCTAGGCTTTGAGTGGCAGTTGGTTCCCAGGCTCCTTGAGGTGGCTTTGGAAATCCAAGCCAGAAATGCTGCTGTTTCAGCAGCCCTGAGAGGAGTTGGGAAGGGCGCAAGGAGCTTCTATTACCCCTAACGGGTGAAGATTATTCAGACCATCACAGCCAGCAGCACCACCCCTTTCCCCCTCCAGGACAGCAGCTCTAACATGGAGCTGACTGACAAACCCACATTCCCTTGCCCCCACATGAGCTGAAAGTTGGACTCAGCCAGCTCCTGCCACCTTGCAGCCCCGTGCCCAGATTCCAACAAGACGAACCTGCCATGGGCTTCACTTGAACCTTGTACCCATTGGTGTTCCCTTCCATTTCTCTCCATTTCATCTGCAGCCTGTCTTCCGAGAGGACGGTCAGTTTCAACCGACTTGGCCCTGGAGGAAAAGCAGAAACATCACTCGTGCTAAGTACAGCGGCGCCTGTGGCAGGCAGTGCATTGTCCAAATGTACCTGTCCGCTTTGCAGACGGATCCTTCAGTCCAGGGGTCTCAAACTTCCAGCCTGTCCAGCCAGAGCAATTTCACAATCCGGCCTGGGCCTCACAACGGGCCAGGGAGGGGCCTATCCGTTACCAGCCCCCAAGCTCCGCCCCTTCCCACCATCACCCCGCCCTCTCCCTATGGCACTCCATCCCCTGAACACGTGGCTTTGGTATCATTGGTGGGGCCTGGCGATACCGGGCAGCAGTGGTCATGCACACACACCCCACGTTCCCCCCGGCTCCTGCCACTGTAAGGGAGTGAAGCACAGCAGAACAAGTGCACAACCACCCAGTGCACTCCGCTTCCCCCATGGCTCCTGATGCCATGGGGGGGGGCGGGGGGCAAACGCTGCCACCATGGGGCACACCAAACTCCCCTGGTGGTCCCCATCGCCATGTGCTTGGGGGATGGGGTGCCATGGGGGAGAGGGTGGGGCAATGTTGGGAAGGGGCAGGACTTGGGGACCAGTAACAGACAGTTCCCCCTCCCCTAGCCCACTGACAGTCCCAGGCCGGATTCTCCATTAGATGAGAGGGAGGAAAACCTGCCTACATGGAACCTACTACTCAAAACCATGGATTGAACCCGGGGTGAGCCCTTCATTTACTCCATGATTTTGAGGAGTAGGTTCCATGTACCCCCTTTTCCTCCCTCCTGTCAATTTATTTATTTATTTCAATATTTGTACCCCGCCTCTCTATTTAAAATATTCGAGGCGGCTTACAACGATTTTAAACACACTGCAAATATATATAAAAATTTTAAATACGAGACCCTAGAGGGACACAAAACCTGCTAAAAACAATGGAGCCTAATGGAGACTCTCCCTCCGCTTGTCATGGCTCGGACCAGCCAGGGCTTTCAAAGGTTTATCAGAACCAGCCAAAGGGTTTGCAACCTGCGGAGCAAGACACCCTCCCTCTGTTGTCGCTGGCAAGCCGAGCAGCTCGAGTAACAAGGGGGGAGGATAGCCACACAGCTGTCTAGACACCAGGTAGATGGTAAAAGCAGCAGAGACCAGGGCAGTTCCAAGGGCTTTTGTACCAGTTAGCCTGCGACACTATAGCGTAATGGCTGCACTGAGAGCAAGGAGCATCATTCCCAGCCTGAAGGGACATACCCTGATCAAACGAATGCACTAAAACCAGAGCTTAGCCGTGGTGGCGGGCGAGGCGAACAGCTCCAAGTGCTCAGCTAGGGTCTTGAGGCTGCTAACAGTGTCGGCGCTAGCATGGGTGTGTCTCCTTGGGCTGCGAATTACACCCCAAACACCTCGGGATTAGGAATTCATCATTGTGGGGTTGCCATGAACAAGGCAAAGGATACCCAAAGAGGCCCCCGCCAGATGTGGGCTGGCAAGGAGTAACAAACCCAGAGATCTGTGCGCCACGATCCTGCAGCGAGAGAGTTTCCCGGCAGTTCAGAGGCCAGATGTGAAAAAAATACAAACCCAACCAAGGGTAAATAACAGCCCCTGACAGGACTGAGAACTGCGGAGGCAACAGGCTCCGGCTTGGACCAGGCCCAAAGCCTCCTGCTGCTGCAGGGAGGCAGCAAACAACCAACAAATGCAGAAGAAAGAGAACAGTGGGCAGAAGCAGATTTACAGTGTCTTGTGGCCCTGAGTCTTGTGACCAGGATGTGGGCAGTCAGGCCTAGAGGTTTCTGCAGCCTGGTTTCCTGGACACCCACTCCCCTCAAAACTCCATTTCGGAGAGGTCCTTTATCTTCCAGGTAGCTCCCTACACTCACGTTTCTCTTAAATGCTGATGATTCTTAGCTGCAACATAGCTACAAAATACCTCCGCGTGATTGGCTGGAGAGTGTAAACCAGGCATATGTACAGTCCTCCGCCAGAATAGCACACACACATTAAAAGCCAACTTTTCAGTAGGTTTCCCCAATTGCCCCCACGAAATTCAACATGGGCGTGTGGCCTTCGAAAGCCTTTTCAAAACCATGCAGCAAAAATACACATGCAAACTGGTAATGAAGACTGCAAATGGCAAGGTGTCTTTGTGCACGCAAGTGTAGTACCCGAATGTAAAAATTAGGAATGCAGTTACACGTGCAAAGTTTAAAAAGCTGCATTTGCACGTTTAAAAAGGGCAAGTGAATTCCCAAATATGGAGTTAGGCATAGAATTAACAGTTGCATTGGCCAGTAAGGCTATGTCTACACAGCAGCATTAATTCAAAATAACATAGTCCATGTTGAAATACTGTCAAGCTGAAGGACTTCTTACTCCGACTCCTGTATCCTCATTGTACGAGGAGTAAGGGAAGTTGGAGGAAGAGTGCTCCATTTCGAAATAAATGCTGTGTAGTAGACAGCACCAAAACTCGAAAAAAGCTATTTTGAAATAAGCTACCCAAATGACGTAGCTCAATTTGCGTAGTTAATTTTGAGTAAAACCCTGCTGTGTAGATGCACTCTTGTTTACAAATACATATGCGTGCCCTTGCACATTTGACAAATGCAAATAAGGAGACTCCCCCCTTAAAATGTAGGCATTAAAAGGCAACAAGGAACATTCCTGAGAAGCAAAACACAGCCTGGACAGACCATCAAAGATGAGAAGTTTGACAATTCCTTAGAAAACCATTTCAGAACCCTTTCCCCCTCCCTTCCTTTGGGTTTAATGATAGCAGACTTAGAAACACCCCGAGGTTCTGTGCTCAGAACTGATCAACTGGACTTGTAGGGATCAGCCTGCCATCGCATGCACTATCTTGAGTGGCGACTTTGATCGAACACGTCTCCCACTCAGATGCCTCTGGCTCTCTTCTCCGGAGTCATCACGATCCAAGATGCAGAGCAGGAGTTAGCAACAGTTCAGGCAGTGAGGGCTGATGTGTTTCAGTCCAACATCTGCACCTTAACCTTTGGGTCCAGACACTTCCTGGAAACATCTCGGCAAGCAGACAACTATTTTGGGCAAACAAGGCTCAGATTCACATGGTGGCCAGGCGAAAACAAAACGGAGGCAATGAAAAGTCTTTCTTCCTTCCCCCACCCATCTCTGCGCCCGGTCTTTTAAAGAGCAGGGGCAGAGAGCGTCGGAAGGACCAGAGCAGAAACAGGGAATGGGAATGGAACAATGACGGATTCATAGTGTGATGAAACAGGGAGCTGTCTTTGGCCAGACACGTGCTGCCCAGCTTTTCAGCCCTAACTCTAGCTACAAAGGCCAGAGCATGCACAGATGAACATGAGAAGGACAAGACTCTCCAAAGAGCTGTTATACTCTGGATGCAAATGAGCTGCAGTTCCCGGGAAGCCTGGCTGTCTGCCTACCCTGGGGAGGGTTTGCACTCTTTCATATCGTAATCTCGCTCCCCAATGGATGTGGAGTTACAGCCAGGCTCTCAATGAAAGCTTTGGGTGATCTCATGTCTAAGGGGTACACAGCATGGATAACGTCCCTTCAAATCCAGACAGACTCTCACCTTTCAAGAAACCCAAGAACAAGCCACTTACCAAGGAGGTTCTGAACACAGGAGAACCAGCGTGGACCTGCTGCTGAACGGGGCAAGGAGCAAAGGAGCCACACGGGAGATTTCCATGCTCCCTGCATCTCACAGAGCACAGTTCACAGCCTTATAGACAGGGGCTGGAGGACAGCTCCAGGGCAGGATGTCAAGTGACTAAGCAACCCCTTAGATCCACTGGTCTAAATCCCACTGCCACCTAAATCCTTAGAAGGTGACTTCCTATCAGACCCCTGTGGGCATCAGAGCTGATGTTTGGTGGAGGTGGACTAAGCAAATGCATAGGGCCCTGAGCGGCTCAAGGTGGCTCCCTGTTAATTATTAGAGCCCCCAGGGTGAGTGGGTGTACGTTGCAGTGAGTCTCCCCGCCCGGGTAACCTGACTCATGCTAACGGGGCTTCTCCTAGCATGCTCAAAGCAACACTGTGGACTTCGTGATTTGCGCTGCAGCTTGGGATCTCAATCCCGTCCGATCCCCTGTTCAAACCTCAGCGTCCACACCCGTAATGTAGTTAAGGGTAAACACCCTCCGTGTCTCACGAGGAAGGAGACAGCATTTGCTCTCCCCCACCACCACCACCACCACCTGTGACAAACAAATGCTGGCGGTGGCGTGGGATATAGGAGGGGCCGCAAATGCATTTCTGGGTTTCATCTCTGATGTCACCCCAGCTGCAGGGTAGACCTAGCCTGTGTCATTTTCCTACATGCAGTTTGTTTACACTGGCAATTATGCAGGGACCAGAGCTTGGAATGTAGATAACACTAGGCTCCCTGAATGCCCTATGCAATCCACCAGCTGTTAGGGAAGTTCCACTATAAATAGGGGTAAAGGTGACCGACGGTCCGGTAGGAGTGATCGGTCTCATGCTGCCCTGCTATTTGTCTGGCACAAGGAAAGAAAGAAAACCAGCAGTGAATATCAGGGCAGGACTCCATAAGCTTAGCAAGCCCTTCTAATAGCAGCATTTATGTCACTGAGACGAGCTACCAGTATATCGCTCTCACTGTCTTGCGCGTCAGCCTCCCTGTTTATTGCTTACAGACACGAGGACCTTAAATATTAACAGCATCTGTCAGAGAAAACAGGGACAGTTGATAAAGGTGGCGACGATCATCACTTCTCTTCCAACACACAGCTACCTCTCTACTACTATTTAGCCAGATCTGTTTGACATGCTCCTGTATTGCTATTAGCCCTCAAATCTTCAGTTTTGTTTGATAATATGGACTGTTTTCTCAGAGTTTGTCCTAGTCTCCTGTTTAGCGGAAACTTGGTTTCATCTCTCTCCTCCCCACCCTCCTTTTCTTCTTCAAAATTCTCCTCTTTACAGATAAAAATAAATGAGATAATTTGTGTAACCACTAGGCCTGCAAACCCATCCTCCACTGTTAAAGCTCACTGATAGTTTCCCCTGCTCATTCCTCAGTCACAATGCCACAGAAACTTCAGGAGCAATTCTACAGTCCAGAACAGACCATCTCTCTCTCCCATACATGGGCTGGCTCTACAGTGCTAACAGCAGAAGGGATTATTTCCATCCACAAAGGAAGAGGATCCGTACCTTTTTAAACTCACTTTTCTGACCATATCGGCACTTGAAAACTTCCCCTCGCTGCCTGAATCACCCTCCACCAGTTACCTGCATGATCATCTGCCCAACAAACAGCAAGGTTATCCCAGAGAATTAGGAAAGCACCAGTGGACCTGGAGATCCATGCGAGGAAAACACGTGCTCTGTGTGTAGTTATCCCAGATGTGTTCACACTACCGGTAATTCCGCTGACCTTTCTTGTGGCACTGAGTCAGCTCAGGCCTAAACAACTCAACAGTGTTGAAAATATGGAGGGTCGCAGAGATCCTCCATTAATGGCTGTCTCTTGGGAGCCAGCCTGACTAACGCAGGACTCCTGGGTGTGTCACCTGAATCCAGCTGGCCCCGAGGTACCTTCAGCAATGGAGACTCTTAGCCAGTTAGTGCTTGTCCCTGGAAGTTGGGAGATTCTGTGATTGCATAAGCCAGAGGTGGTTCAAGGTCTAAAGCAGGGATTCCCAAACTTAGGGTCATGACCCAGTACTGGGTCACAAGATGTGGGGCACTGGGTCGGCAGCCAAAGCTCTGAGGGGAGGCTCTAAAACAGGGGTGGGGATCCTTGTGGGGGTCGGGGGCTGCTAACCCACAGAAAAATCAGTCGGGGGCCACACAAGTGAGAAGCACCCGCCCCCCCCAAAAAACTAACCCTCATTGACATGTCCCCCCCACTGAGAAGGAGAAAGACACTCCCCACATTCCCGTCACACAGCAGAGCCTGGGGGGCCAGGCTAGTAGATTTTGTATGCTCCAGCCCCAAGGAGGGGTGGGAGCACCTTCGCGGGCTCCCTAATACTGGAGGGGGGGAACCCCGAGCCTCAGGAGCTGGATCCAGGCAAGCCGGGAGCCACATCCGGCCCCCAGGCCTGAGATTCCTCACCCCTGCTCTAAACAGATATTGGCTAATGGGCATAAGCGATTTTTCCCAACTGAGTCACAAGAAAAAAAGTTTGAAAACCACTGGTCTAAAAGGCAATATCATAATAAGTCTCTGTTTGTGGATCTTTGTTAAGTCCTTACACAGGGAATTTAGCAAGTTATATTTAGGAACTGAAGTATCCCTCCTTCTCACCCCTGCCCAGAGAGATATAAGATGCCACAAGGCAAACCACCTTGACTTTTTTTTATGCTGATCTTTGTTTGCTGGTAAACGTGAAAGCGCTCTGGTACTCAGACACTCAGATATGGAAGTTACTGTAAGGAGCAATTTAGCTAGCACCGAGAGAAAAGGATTCTGCACTGACGAGGAGACCTTGCAAACTACCAATATAATTTGCATGAGGTCGGTGTTTTGGCTGCTGATGGTTTATACCAGTTTTAGTCCCATTCTGAAAACAAAGCCAAAGTCCTTCAGGGGATTAGGACAGGGTTACCTCCTGCAGCATGGACAAAGGAAGAACATTCTCTTCCCGCCCTCCACACCCCCAAGTCTGCCTTTCATATTTGGGGCCTTAATTTAAATTAAGTCTTTCCAGGGTTACATTTTGGGATTCTGGGTCAGTGCTTCCATAAATCCAAACCAGAAGTAGCCTGACTTGGATTCTTCTAAATTCCAACATTTGGGCTTCTCAGTATAAAGGTCAAAACTAAATCCCAGATAGAAACACTTCCACACACACACACAAATCCGGCGCCGTGTTCCAAACTAGATCTGTTAGCTCAGCTCGGGTGACGTCCTCATCCTAAATTATTGCATCCAATGCCCGTTTTAAAAGTCATCAGAGAGCCCTTGCTTACCTTGACCGAGGACATATCCGAGGATGTGACTCGCCAAGGCCGTGCAGGCAAACAAGAAGGAACTGTGAATCAGCATGATGTCCTGTCCCTATTCGGAGAAGAAAAGGTACTTAATATTTAACCACCTCAACAAAACCGGCACTGACTGCATGGACTCATTTGCCTCCCTTATTGATAAATAGGCAGAAGGGTGCACGCTCCACTCTCCTGCGTAGCAGTGCTAACTGGATTGAAGGGCTCGCTGATGAGCAATGTAATGAAGTTTGCACTGATGCCATCTACGTGAGAATATTCAGCCTCCAGGACAGCGGTGGGCAACCTGCAGGCCACATGCGGCCCATCGAGGTTCTATCTGCGGCCCACAAAACATTTTGTTTACCACTGCCCAGGCGCAAGGTTGCAGATTCTGCTAGTTTCCATCAGTGTAGCTTTTTTCCCCAACCACTATCACTAAAGTGACACATACATTAAGCAAGGCCATGCAATGAGGTGCGTGCTGATTGCACACAACACTGAAGCTACGTCTAGACTGCAGGCTTCTTGGGGCATATCTAGACTATGCTAGACTTTTTAAAGAGGATATGCAAATTCCGCGGGAATTTTCATATCTTCTTTTGAGCTCACTTTCGAAAGCGGCACTTTCAGAAGTGAAAGTAATTAAGACGCGGTTCTGTCGGTGAAACCTCCCGTTTGTCAACAAGCCACTTTTCCTTAAAAAAATGAGGTTTATGCTGCAGGAATTTGCAAATCCTCTTTCGAAAGTCTAGCATACTCTAGATACGCCCTTGCAGAAGAAGCTTTTCCAGAAGAGATCTTCCAACAAAACTTCTCTGAAAGAGAGTGTCCGCACTGCCAAAGTGCATCGAAAAATGATTTGGTTTTTCAAAAGATTGCGTCCACATTACTACGGACGGAATGGCCCCATAGCACCTGTGCTTTTTCCTCTTTCCTCTGCTTCCGAAAGAACTCCCTCTTCCCCGTCCACACACACCTTTTTCCAAAAGAGCTCTTTTGGAAAACGGCTTCTTCCTCATGGAAAGAGGTTTACCAATGTCGGAAAAATCCCTCCGTTCTTTTGATTTTTTTCCCTGAAAACACAATTTCGGTGTGGACATAAGTGAGGGTTTTTTTTTGAAAAACGGCCATTTTTCCGAAAAAACTCTGTAGTGTAGTCATAGCCTGACTGTGAGAGCCGGGTGCTCCCTTTGCAGCCAATCACAGCACTGGTGCAGTTCAGCCAGCCCACCCTGCAAATTCTCAGTACACAAGCGCAGGGAGCAAAACTACTCAGGAGGCCATCTTGGTTACAACAATCTTGTGGCTCACTGAGATGAAGGAGGGTCCACTCATGTGGTCCACTCACTAGCCTAGGTTGTCCCTGGCTGCTCCGGGATCATTGCTAGTTTCAACACAACGAACAGAGCAGACTTTGGCCTGTGTTTCTTTAAGTCTGCTTGGTTTCAATGACCAGTATTTTATCCCCTCTCAGGGATAATACAGGTATGGAAAAGCAAGCTGGGTTCTAGTTGGCTGCAGTGTAAGTACCATCAGCAAGTTGCCAATTAAACCTGAAGTCCAGCATTGCCTGGGTGGTTTTAAAATAAAATTTTTAAAAAGCATACATTTTCCAATCAGTGCAAAAGTGAAAACACAGCTACCTCAGAATAACCCACCCCCTCTGACACACAATATAAGGGATGGGAAAGAACTGAACCAAGTCCGCACTTTATGCCCATAAGAGAAGCATTGTTCCATGAGCACTCTTCGAAGCACAGATTGTATAACCTTGGGATTGTTCTGAGGGTGTGAAAAAGGAGCAGAAGGGATGCAAGTTTATAATCACACACCTGATCTAGCATGTGGCACCACTAGGCCAGAGACAAGGGCCAAGTTAATTCTTGGCATAGCTCCCCTAATGCTACACTGGGGATGCATGCGGAGAGTTGTTTGTTTGGATTTGTCTCCTGAATGGGGCTGTAAAGAGGAGAACTATTTGGTCTAAAGTGGAAGGTGTTGCCTGGTTTCAATGCGAGTTCAAACTTTAAATTCACAGCAAAATGGCAGGCGTGGGATTGAGAACCCTGTACAGAGCAAGAGCAACTTTCACAGTGACAAAATTCAGATCCACATCCAGGTGTGCACGGCCCCTTGGCTTCAATCCTGCATGCAGATGTGGTCGCCTCATCTCACAAAAGATACCCTGGCATTGGAAAAAGTTCAGAAAAGGGCAACAAAAATGATTAGGGGAATAGAACAGCTGCCATATGAAGAAAGATGAATAAGACTGGGACTTTTCAGTTTAGAAAAAAGATGACTAAGCGGGGATAGGATAACGGTCTACAAAATCATGACTGGTGTGGAGAAAGTAGATAAGGAAAAATTATTTACTTGTTCCAATAACACAAGAACTAGAAGTCATCAAGTGAAATTAATAGTTAGCAGATTTAAAACAAACAAAAAAAAAGTATTTCTTAACACAATGGAGACTCAACTTGTGGAACTCCTTGCCAGAGGATATTGTACAGACCAGGATTTTAATAGGGTTAAAAAAAAAAACTAGATAAATTCATAGAGGATAGGTCCATCAATGGCTATTAGCCAGGATGGGCAGAAATGGTGTCCCTAGTCTGTTTGTCAGAAGCTGGGAATGGGTGACAGAGGATGCATTGCTTGATGATTCCCTGTTCTGTTCATTCCCTTTGGGGTACCTGGCATTGGCCACTGTCAGAAGACAGAATACTAGGCTAGATGAACTTTTGGTCTGACCCAGCATGGCTGTTCTTGTGTTCTTATCCTGCACCCTTACTGATGCCGACAGGCAGACAGCCCTACACTGCCAGCTCATGGGCCCATGCTGTAGCTTCTGATCTGGAACTAACTGAAGCCAATGGGAGTCTTTCCCTAATGTTGGCAGGTCATTGTTCTGTGGGCTTTATGATTCATCATTCAGAGATGCCTCCTCCCTGGTCTCAAGGCTTGGGATTGGCTCTGGATGCTACCTGAATTTGCCACTGCTGAATGAGCAAGTATTGTGCTTTGGGGCAAACAGCAATTCAAAAAGCCAGGAGCTGCTATAAAAGCGGCCTAAAATTTCACAGATGTTGAATCCCCCCCCTGCTCCTGCCTTAGAACATTGTGGGGAACCTGCACACTCAGAGAAGCCGACAGCCATGCCAGGCCCCTAGGCTGCGGGGGGGGGGGGGGGAGGTCCCTGCCTCCATGTTTCCAGAAGGGGTGGGGCTGAAGGCAGCTAGCCCTCAGTGCTGCTGGACCTTGATGCCCCCTCAGCACTGCCTGGAGAGCGCCATGCAGTGCCCCCACCTCCGCAGGCAGCCCTAAATGCTGCCTGGAGCACTGTGGTGGCACTCCAGTGGTGATTTGAAGGGCTCAGGGGCCCTTTGAATCACCAGGCCCCGGGGCAGTTTCCCTCCTTGCTCCTCCCTTTCGGCAGGCCTGCTAACACGGATGCACATAGAATATTCCTTCCCACTCACCAGGGGTACAATGCAGAGAGATGGGAGCAACCATAGTAGCATATAGTGATTGGTCCCTAATTCTTACACAGAGGGCCGTCCCCATCAGTGCTGGTGCCCCACGCAGCCCAGCACTGGTATCCCCGGGGGGACAGGGGTTGACAGCTCTCCTGGGCCGGACAGACCCAACTCCATTTAAGGCAGTGACAGACGGTCGGTCCAGTACAGGAGAGCGGGCAACCTGGAGCATGTCTGGGAGGGAGGCGTGGGCCGGAGGACTCCCGAGTAGCAGCAGGTGCTGTGCCGCTGGCCGGAGAGAAGCGGTGGTTTCGAGGGGAACGTGCGGCTTCTCTCTAGCCGTCCACAGCGCGGCCGCTCCCTACTCCGAGTCCTCCAGCCCATGAGGGCCGCTTGCCGTCACCTCGTGAGCAGGGGCAGGGAGCTGAGCTCCGGGGGAGGGGACCAGTCAGGGGCCAGGGGGCTGCCAGACTGGTGCTGAGCTGGAGCAAGGCGTGGCTGGGGGTTGGGTTGGTGGGTGGCTCGACAGGCACTGAGCGGGGGCCGGGGGGCAGCAGAGGGATGGCGTGGAGGGTAGCTGCACCGTCGCCGAACTGAGGCAGGTGGCCAGGGGATGTGGCTGGGAGCGGCTGGACCAGCACTGAGCTGGGGGGAGCAGCTGGGGGATGGAGCTAAGAGTGGGCAGCCGGGGGATGGGGTTGGAGACAGCCAGAGCCCATACACAGCATGCAGCTGCCCTCAGCCCCCTGAAATGAGAGGCAATTTGGTGCCCCAGATTTCGTGGTGCCCTACACAGCTGCATGTTTAGGGTAGGGATAGCCCTGCCTGTACACAGCAGTCAGGCCTCTCTCAGCAATGCCCTCTGCTTCCTAAGAGGGATGGCAAAGGGAGAGCAAAGCGGCTTCTCCCTGGGGGTGCTATTGGTCTCAACCACGTCACTGTGGGAGTTGCGTGGTGAGCAGTTTGCCTCCATCTGCTTTCCTGCCTGGCCAGACAGCCTCCTCCCGGCTCCTTCAGCTTTCTGAGCAAGCCGGGCCTGACAACAAGCAGCTCCTTATGCATCGCTGTCTGCCTGGCAAGGCCGTTCTTTTGATTGCTCTTTTGGGGGATGGTTTCCTGGGCACTGTGCCCTGGGACTGCATCCTCCCCAGAGCTGAGGTGGTTCAGTGTCTGTGTGGCTCTTCAGGGGGGTGGTAACCCCAACTCTGTGCCGTCTCTGGGGGAGACCAGAGATCTGGTCCAGCAGGACAGGGTGGCAGGGAGCCCAGAGAGCAAGAATCATAGAACACTCGAACTGGAATGGACCTCAAGAGGCAAATGTGAGTGGCATGATCAGTACACCGGGGAACAGGCCCAAAGGGTCTTCTATGACCGCACCCTGTCACACTCCTCTCTCTCACTGGGTGAATGAGGACAAAGAACCCCCTCCCAAGCTCACTGAGGTCAATGGAAGCACTCCCGTCAACTTCAATGGGCTGCGAATCAAGCTGAACTCCACTGAAGTCAATGGATTTACATCAGGGCAAAACCAATTCAAGTGATGGAACACCAGTATCTCATGGTCCCTACATTTAAAGTGGCCTTGTTTCACATGGGCTACATCTAT
The DNA here is from genome assembly GCA_032595735.1 of Pelochelys cantorii. Lineage (NCBI taxonomy): Eukaryota > Metazoa > Chordata > Testudines > Trionychidae > Pelochelys > Pelochelys cantorii. The sequence continues at coordinate 29,655,923 of CM064343.1, read as the reverse complement.
ACTGGCGAGATGATCGAGGCTGCGGCCATCGATTTTCTGGCATTTGATTTAGTGGGTCTAGTAAAGACTCACTTAATCGAACACAGAGGGCACCCCTGTCGACATCGGTATTTCTTGATTTGTGAGGAGTAAGGGAACTCGATAAAAGCGTTTGCTCCTGTCATCCTCCCACTGTGAAATCAGCGTGAAAGATCGAATTAAGGTATGTCAGCTCCAGCTACGCAATTCATATAACTGGAGTTGCCTATCTTAATTTGAACCTCCGGGTAAGTACAGACATGGCCCTAGTCCAATGTATTATCAGCATCTGCCACTTCTCCAGCCACATGGTTCAGCCTTATTACTTTTGGCATAGATGGGTTGTCTACACTAGTTCTACCATTCACTCTACAGCAACATTTCGATTTAGTACAATCTGACAGATAGTTACAACGTGGCCTCCGGCAAATTTCTATTTCCCACTGATTGTGTCAGCGCCTCATTAGTTCAAGAATGGAAGGTCAGCCAGAATTTCTTCCACTTTTAATCCAGGAGCTGTGAAATGCTGCAAGGGGAAGACAAGCCCGTCGCAACATCTGGTAGCTAACTTCCACCCCTGCATTGCTCTGTCTGTGTTCATTGGCAGAGGCCCAGCTGTGTGAAACAGCTGCAATTTACCCTGGCCAATCTGAAAGCTTTATCATCTTGAGTCTTCTATCCATTTTATATCGCTATTTTCCTGGAAACAGATCCACATTTTGAAAGTGTGGTCAGGTAAAGATTAACCCTCCTATGAAAAAATGCAAAACCCACCTTTTTACGACTGACTGGTGCAAAGCAAACCATTCAGGATTTGCAAACCAGCCCTGGATTAATGTTATGAATACTAATTTTTAAATGGCTCCTTATTGATTATGCCAGATGCAAAGAGAATGCCATCTGGAGGAATAATATGGAATTGTACACGGATTTCAGCAAACATTAAGCTGGATCCAAAGTCTATTACGTAAAGAAAATAAAGTAATCAATTAAATAACACTTGGCTGTTACAGAGCACTTTGTAATATAAAAAAAGTCCTGTTTTCATTAATGGGTGTTGGATCAAACCGGTTGCCATATTCTGACTCAAACCAAAAATTGTACCTGTAAGCTTCTGTGGGGAGAGGAACATACTTATAGTATTTACTAAGTGTTGACTCAGAAAATTACCAAGAGAAGAAACACACCTGTAAACTTGTGGCTAAGTGAATAGAGCAATAGATTAGGCCTGAGGAGATCTGGCTTCTGCCTCAGGCCTGCTGCATTACTGCACCTCTGTGCCTCAGTTTCTTCATCTGTGAAGCGAGAACCACATTAATGCTGGGTTAAGGACTATGAGATCCACAGCTGGAAAGTGGGGGTGAGAGGGATTTCAGAGCCGAAGGGCAAAGAGCAAATGGTGTAGCCATTCAGTCGTGCAGAGGAGAGGTGCAAGACCCTAATAGGATCTTCATGACATCATCCCTTCTGACAGCACAGAGCCTCCGGCATGTGGAGTCCTTTCTTCTCCCGTTACCTATTCAGGGAAGGAATTCAGGGACAGTACCTAGAGCACATGATACCTATTTCACAGGCTCTAGCATTTCCTGGAGGGCGGGCGGGGGGGAATGGGCCAGCCTTCAAAATGGATCTAATAATAATAATATTGTTGTGGTGGTTATAACAATGTAGGAGTAGCCGCAAAGGCTCCAATCAGGCACAGGGCGCCGCACAAATCCTACCGAAAAATGTCCCTGCCATCAATTCGTAGATGGGCCAATTTAAGCAAGACACAACAAACGAACATAAACAATAAGAAATGGCGACATCCACAACAAGAAGAGCGTTCATTTCCATTGGCTGGCTCATTCCTGATCATCAAAAATATTGAATTCACCATGTATACTAGCCACCTTCTCCCCTTGCCACTGTCAATTTGAACATAAGAACGGCCATACTGGGTCAGACCAAAGGTCCATCCAGCCCAGTATCCTGTCAACCGACAGTGGCCAATACCAGATGCCCCAGAGGGAGTGAACACAACAGGTAATCCTTACGTGACCCCTCCCCTATCACCCATTTCCAGAAAAACAGAGGCTAGGGGCACCATTCCTACCCAACCTGGCTAATAGCCATTGATGGACCTAACCTCCGTGAATCTATCTAGCTCTTTTTTGAACCCTGTTAAAGTCCTAGCCTTCACCACATCCTCTGGCAAGGAGTTCCAGAGGTTGACTATGCGCTGTGATGGGAAATTTGCAGTTTCCCATCAGCATCAAGTACATTGAGAGGCAGGACATGAAGGGGAGCTCCAGATAACATTTTCCAACTTTGCAACAGAAGTTTAAAAAAAATATTTTCACCCCTTCCTCTCACACACACAAATTAGGGTTTCTAAAAAACTAGCATGCTTTTCGAACAGCGCTGCTGAAGGTGCAGTGGTATAGCCTAGTTCGGAGAAGATTTTCCATTCATAAGAGGTTGCGTGGGAAAACCCACAAAGATACTCATGGGAGAAGAGGAGAGCAACATTAGCAGAGTGGAATTTCCCTCCAGACCGTGGCATACCTGGAGTGGGTAAACTCAGTTCTAAGCTTCCTAAACATCTTCCAGAGTCAGTCATCTGCTCCAGATCCCAGGAAGAGATACCTGCTTAGCATATCACCCCCTTGTGCTATCTCAAGACTCGAAAAAAAAATCCTTGAAAATGTGGGACAACTGGGTTAGAAACCTGGTGAAGGGGAAGTGTTCTTCTGATGAAAAATGCACACTCATTAAACCCAAAACATTTTGTGGGATGCTCGGCCACCCCTTTGATTACACAGTCGGAGCTGCAGGTTACATTGTATAGAACAAACAAAAGGCAGTGATTCCACTAAGCTAATATTTTCTCAGACCCCCTGCATTTATCACCTGTATTTTCTATCCTACATTTACTTTCCTCATGTTCAACCAGTAGAGTGAAGAGAATTTAAAGATGCTGCTAATAGGATTCTAAAGTGACTAAGCAGTGTTCGCTGTAAGCTGTGCGCTTGTGTGGCCATTCATGAGAGGTTCAAATGCTTCCCAGCTGATTAGCAGAGTGCTCACAGCTATTTTTTTGCTTCTACTAGTGGTGCACAATACACAGGCATTAGTGCACATAGAAAAAATTATTCCACACATGGATGGATAAAATCTGCATATGGATGGAAAAGATTAGAGGGAATATTGATTAGAAGCTGCAGAAAGATTGAGAGAGAAAAGCTTCAAAGGAAAACTAAGGTATTAAGTTCCAGGCTGTAGGGAAATTCTCCCAAACCATAGACTAGCTTAGTACCAGTTTGGTGCAAGCTTATTAATACCAAAACAGCTAGAAAAAAAAAAAACAATCCAGACAAACAGGATTACCATCAGACCTTTCAGCTAGGAGCTAACAAACCCTTCTAATTAATCCACTCCTCATAAGAAATTCCCTCAGGCTGCATGCCACAAAAAAAGTCACTAAAGACCAAAACTGGGTTTCTTATCTAATGTCCACTGCTCTCCGATAGAATTGTTCATTCTTGACAGAGCATCAAGTGATTATAAGAAAGACATTCCTGTCAGTTCTGGGGAAATTTACACTTCATTACAGGATAATGTGAGTCTAAAAGTTACATCACCTTAAAGAGATCAAAGTTCTAAGCCTTCAGAAACTGCTGCCACTAAGTGACTGAGAACTGTACAAAACCATCACACTTTGGCTAGGTCAATGCATTAGCTGGGAGTTTCACAAAAGTTGCAGGTGTCTAAAAGTACTTTATTCCGTCAAGAGAAGAAAAAGAGTAAAGGCAAAAAAGCACCCACCACAAAACAATACAGCCCCAGGTAGCCTAGCATAAAGAAATCAAAACAGCTTCAAAATCAGCAAGGATCTGTCACAAACCTTTGCTTTTCAATTTTGCTTTCCCTGAAGTTGGCTGGGGAGGTGCGACGAATCGGACTACATTCTTAATCTCTGCAAAGGAAGCCAGAACTTTGCCTGTGTCTCAGAATGTTTGAAAGATTTCTCGACTGGGAAGAGAGCGAGAGAGCGTGCCCTATTGAGTTCTCCCCACCCTCTTTACCCACCAAGCACACAACTGTACTTCTGATTCAGGCTGCTACATATGGCTAAGCAACCGTGGTTTGTAAAATACATTCATTTTTCTGCAAACCAGGCTTGATTTTGTGAATCATGCTGGGAGGGCTGAAATGCTAGCCATCCATCTATGAATTTGCAAGGAAATGTATGAATTAGTAAAGAAAGCAAGGTGGAATCCCCTTGCATTTTACTAACTCAATGGTTCAAGTTAGTTGTATATATATTTAATTGTGTTTATCTGAACATTTCAGAGGCCCTGATCCTGCATGCCCTTGAGCAAAGTTAAGCACACCCAGTGATGCTGGAAATAGTTTTAAAATGGGGGTGCTGAGTTGCACCCCCCAAAAGCTGTTTGTGTCCCTTACTGCCCAGGATAGAATCACACCAAGGGTTGTCAACTTTCCTGGACTGGATGGACCAGAGGCAGAGCCCAGGGCTGGTGGCAGGGAGTGCTGAAGACAGGAGGACCCCAGAGGCTGGGATGCAGGACAGTGGGGCTGGTCCCTGCGTGCAGGAAAGCCAGATGGAAAATCTGGGGATGCTGCAGCACACCCCCCCCCCTCCACACACAGCACCCCTGCTTCCCATGCCTTTGAGCACACCCATCAGTTTGGCAGGACTTGGATCTCAATTATGTGAGCAAAGTTTGATGCTGCTGCAGCCTGATTAATTGTTGAGTGTAATTTTGGCCCCAAGTTGTGGAAGATTCACACCATTAGCAGCACTCTCAAGATTTCCACTGTTCGGGGCCAAAATCCTGTGAGAACAATGGCGTTAGTGAAATGCTGCCATCTTTCCTATCTGACCCATTATCAAAGCTACAGAGTCAGGTTTGCAAATGGGGATTAATCTGAAAGCAGCCTCTGCTCCCACCAGACGCACTAGCAAGATTCAGTGAACAGCCAGAGTCTGGCCACACTGCCCAGAATACATCTGATGACAGAGATGTCTTCACTGTGTTATCATTTTAGACTAGAGTTTACAATAGAGTGCCAGTGATCTGTTTTAGAGCTGGTGAAAACTTGGAATTTCACTGCATGGGAAATCTCCTTTCCTCCTGAATCAGAAAGAAATGGCACATTTTCCACAAAATGAAATTTATGAAAAGTTTTATTTCAGAAATATTTAAATGACTGTAGAGCACTTTATTTTATGCTTTTCATAATATTCAAATTGTTATAACTCATGTAAAACCTGAAACAAACAGCTTCCGCCTTATCCAAAGACGACAATGTGTGTTTTATAGTTCCTTCACTGTAACCCACACGCTTCCCCCTTAAACTAAAGTAATTTCCTTTTCTTGGAATGCCCAATTGATTTAATAGCTGCCTATAGTTGCTGCTGTGTATCCTAGAAATACAGTCATGCATGAAATGAAGCCCTGTGCTCCACCCCTACTTGAACTTTGGTTAAAAAAGAAAATCTTGATCCAGATCCAAATTTCATTATTGGGTTTTGAGCCTCTGTGCTTGGTGCTGGATCCAAAGGCAGGCTGATCTGCCTCCCTCTTGCCTTCAGATTACCGCATGGTAGGGTGACCTGCTGTCCCATTTTTAGAGGGCCAGTTGTGTATTTAAGCCCTCCCATGTGTGTCCATAGTTCCCTCTAAGGTGCGTGCTTGCCCAGGCATGCAGAAAGAATTTAAGTCCAGCCCATCTGATTAGCAGAGCACATGCCTGCAGCCCTGCACTAATTATATCCTACCTGGAGGTGGTAAAAGGTAAGCTGGTGGTGGTGGGCTTCATGGGGGCAGCTAAAAAAAAGCCTTGGCATAGCCAGGCAGCTCTCTGCTGTCCCCAGGGCTGGAAGTTGGGGTCAGGACCACAGTATGGCTGTCCCAGTGGGGAGATGGGAGCAGAAGTCCAAAAGGATGGCCCAGGTCACCACTGGAGGGGATCAGACTCTGAGCACTCTTCCAGCCCCACCTCTTTGTGAGGGCCTCCCACAGTGACAGCAAACCTCCTTCACATACCTCTCCTTAGTGCAGGCAGGGAGGAATGGAAAAGGGAGAAAAGAAGCAAGAAAAAAAGAAAGAGGGAGGGGAGAAGGAAAGGGGAAACCTGAAAGGATAATCCCCCTAAACCCCCAATGATTCTATGGGACAAAGTCCTTGGTAGGAAATCAAATCACCTTAACCTAGTGATTTCTATCCCTAAAATTCAGCTTGTACCAGGTGGATCAGACTGAACAGGTTCCAGACCTCTCTGAGACTCTTACCTTCTAAACAGGGACTACAAAATCAGCAGTAGGAAAGGAGAAAACGCCAGTGAGGTTCCTCCTCATGCTCACGTACATTCATCCTAATTCTCTCAGTCCCTAAGGAGAGACCCTGAGAAGGGGTCTTGCTGCTGCAAAGCCACAGGAGTCTCTGAGGTTGCCCCTGCCTGGCTGATATCAGGGTCTCTCTGTGAGGTCACCACCTCCCCACCACTGTCGCCCAATAGGGTGAGGTCCTGCAAGTGATGTCACTGCCACACCCACCCCCTCCCTTCTAAGGCTGGTGTCCTGACCCTGGCCTGCCTCTCTGGATGTTTGTGCAGCTTCCCCTGGTTCATCCCACTTCACAACAGCAGAGTCTGGGGATCAAGCTGGCTGCACAGTAACGCCCCAGAGGCTGTTCCCTAGGCCACACTCACTTTTTCACTAATTAGTGGACTTTCAAGCCAGAAGGAACCATTAGAACATTAAATCTGACCCCTGCACACCCCAGCCCTCCTGTATATCACAGCAGCTGAATTTCAATACAAGCACACACCAGAAAGGCATCTCATCATCCTTAGAAGACATCAAGAAATGGAGAATCCGTCATTTGCTTTGGTAGTTTGTTCCAATTGTGAATCATCATCACTAAGAAATATTTGTGCCTCATTTCTAATATCAATGTGTCTGTTTTCACCTTCCAACCCACTGATCGATCTTGTTCTGTCTTTTTCTGCAACATTAATTACACAGCCCTTTAATGCCTGACATTTTCTTTCTGGGAAGGCACTTACACACTTGAATGAAGTCACCTCTCAGCCTCCCGTGGTAGAAGCTAAACAGACGGGGCTCCACTCGATAGCTCACAAGAAGGCGTTTTGACTCAGCCCTCAAAACACTGGGCTCTTTGCTGCACCAGCTCCAATTTTTCAACCTCTTTTTAAAATGTGTCCCCTAGAGCAGGCTGCAGTGTCCAGTGTCGGTCTCACGGATGCTGTGTCACCTGCCTGCCCTGCTCCCTCCTCTGCTCGTGACACTAGTGATGGCTGTAGCCATATTCACCACAGCATCACCCTGGGGGATCCTGTTGAGCAGCTTGCCCAGCATGACCCTAAATCTTTCTCAGAGTCCCTGCTTGCCTAGCAGTTCCCCCCCCCCCCCGGGGTGTGACCTGCAGGCTCTGGGGCTAGGGTAGGACCCTGCATTTGGCTCTGTGAAAACCTGTTTTGTTCGCATGGGCCCAGCTTCCCAAGGGACCCAGCTCACTCCACGTCACTGCCCTGGCCTCAGCCTTGTTTCCCACTCGACTCGAATTTTGTCACCCCCACGTGTTACCAGCAGGGATTCCATATTTTCTTCCTGTTCATTGATAATTATTTAAACTTTTAGTTCCTGAGAGCCTCTCTAGACCCCGAGTGCCAGGTCCCTGCCCTGCTCTGAATCTTTTCCAGTTCCACTGTCTGCTCTTTGAGATGTGCCAGCCAAAACAGGACAGAGTATTCTGGGTACAGGCATTCTGTGGATTTAGATAGTGGCCCGATGGGATTTTCTGTCTTATTTTGTATCCTGTTCCTAATAATCCCTACCACAGCAATAGCATTTGGGATTGCTGCTGTGCAAGGAGTAGATGCTTTCAGAGAATTACTAATGGTGACTCTCAGATACCGTGCCAGCAAAAGAACAGCAAATGTAGAACCCAGCATTGTCTATGAATAGCTGGGAATAGTTTGAGCAGGGCTTTGCACTTCTCAATGTTGAATGTAATAGGCTATTTTGCTGCCCGGTTACCCAGGTTTGTGAGATCCCTTTGCAGCTCTTCACAGTCTTCTTTGGACATAACATTCTTGAGTATCCTTCTGTCATCTGCAGACTGGGCCACTTCCCTTTTAACCACCTTTTCCAGATTACTAGTGAATATGTTGAAGAGCGCAAGTCCCAGTACCAGAGATGTCCCATCCATAGGATGGTTTGGGGTGGCATTCCAGGCTCTGAGCTTTGAGGAGCTCCATGCTGGCCACCCCAATTGTCATACGGTCTGCCTCATGGAGGTTATCTCCAGTCTCAAGGAGTGGATTTAATCTGAACAATGGGCGGGATGATTGGCAATTCTTTCAGAACACTTCACTAGATGCCAAAAGGGCACAACTGAGGAAGAAGGCCATACTGGTTAAAAAAAAAGCAACCTGGTTGAGAGGTGAGGTGAAAGCAGTTGCAAAACATTGTATATAAAACAAGTGGAAGAAAGGGGAAGTGGGTGGCAATAAATGTATATCAGAAGCCAAGAATTTTGGGGGGGAATATGAGGATGAAGTCATAGCACATGATATTCCTCATAGATACTAGCAGAATGGAAGAAGTACTGTAATACAGTAGCTACTAAAGTTAGAGGTTGCGAAATGAGATCCAGGTAACTTACATCCAAGAGTTGTAAAAGAGCTGGCTCAGGACACCTTTGTACAGTGAGTGTTGATTTCGATAAGTCCTGGAATGCTGGGATTGTTCCAGAAGACTGGAAGAAAGCTATTATTGTGCCAGGGCTTAAGAGGAGTAAATAGTCTGACCTGAGTAGCGATAGGCCTGTCATTCTAACATCAGTCACTGCAACAGAATGCAGTGGCTATGATGGGGCACAATTAATAACAAATTAAAGGCAGGGAATGCGATAAGGACATGTTGACTGTTTTTCATGGAAAATTAATCCTGTCAAACTACACGGATACCTTTTTTGGGAAGCCTGATATTGATAAAGGAAATAGTGTTGATGTAATACACTTAGGCTACGTTTACACTACGAGTTTTCTTGGCAAAAAATATGCTAATGAGGGACTCATTTGCACGAGACATTATCTCATTTGCATATTTTCTGCCAATCCATTTTTGTGTTAGAGGTTTTTGCACAAAAACAAGCAGTGTGGACATTTTCTTTTTGCACAAAAATCCCTTTGCTCCAAAAAAGGAGGTATTGCCAGTCTTGCAGGAAAAGGGAGTTTTGCACAAAAAGAAAATGACCACACTACACTGCTTATTTTTTCACAAAAATCCCTAGCGCAAAAACGGATCGGCAGAATATGCAAATGAGATCGCGACTCACGCAAATGATCCCTCATTAGCATATTTTTTGCTGAGAAAAATCATAGTGTAGACGTAGCCTTAGACTTCTGTGAGGCCTTTTTATTAAAAATTTAGAAAGATTTTTTTTAATCACCTGGCGCACATTCAATAGATGAAAAGCTAGGTAACCGATAGGGTTTCCTGAGCTCTGCAAAGTATGTGACTGGTGTGACTGCTACTTAATATGGATATTATCTCCATCACCAAATGCCCTTAAATCTGGCTTCCCCTGCTGCCAGGCCCTTGCTGTGTTTCACATGCTGAGCTCTGATCCCCAGGACAAGACGCCTGCTCTCAGTGACTTTCTCCAGGACCACTGAGGCAGCCCTTGGCTGCTTGCTGCCCTGTAACATATGGGCTAGCATGCCACCACCCTTTACAGGGTGTGATTAGAACTGTTTGAGTGTGTGTCACAGCCCTCAGACTGTAGCCAAGAACTGGAGATTCTTCTTTAGCATCTGTTGAAGACCTCTGGGATTTTTGGAGTCACATGTCTGAATTCAATAGATGCCGTTATTGAGAAGTCCGTGGTGGCTACGCTGGGCAGGACAGTGACAATGGGTTAGCTTGCTCAGTTTGCTGCCCATGGAGCTTTCGGGAGCTTCTCCCAGAAAGGTTGGATTCTGAGCAGCACTGCCAGCGCTGACCCCTCTGCCTGCTTGTTTGCTTGCAGCCTGAGGCTGGAGCAGGCAGCTGCTGCATTAAGAAGTTGGTGGGTGGTGTTTGAATGATGCCTGCTCCTGGTCTCGTACACCACTGACTCCCTGCAGCGCCCTCATTCCCAGGGAGTGAGCTCTGCCCTGCAGTGCTTACAGTCTAGGTGTCAGGGCAGCTGGGGATTGGGCTTTTTTACCACCGGTTTGTCTAGACAGGCTGTGAGTCTGGTTAGACAACCCAGAGGTGAAAACCAGAGTGAGGCGGAATCACAGGCAGTGCACTTACTAATGGTGCAGTTGTGCTAGAGGACCAGGGACACAGCGTGTGAGGTGCTGAACAAACAGTCTCTGCCCTCAAAGAGCCTACAAACTTTAGTGCCAGGGCTCCATGCTGCTCCTGAGGACACCTGCCAGGCCACTTGTCGAAGTCTCGGGTGCTTGAGAGCCGATCTCCAGGCTGTGAGAGGAGAAAGGATCATGTGACCCTTCTGTGTCCATGATCCTTACCCACTGTCCCTTTAATCTTAACCTTTGCTAATAAGACTCAGGATTCTTTTCAGTGTCAACCTATCTCAGTGCTGTGATGCTCTCTGGGAGCTGGTCCTGAGGTCGGTCAGATAGGCGGGGACGTGTTGTTCCTTTGGGGGCGGCAGGCCTGGTCTTGCTGTGGGTGCTCAGCGGTGAAGGGGCTCTACCCGCCCAGGAAATGCTGCTAAAGGCCATGGGGACTGGGGTGCTTCTGTTTTTACTCTGCCTGGGCGGAGGAAGGAGTTCAGCCTCCAAGCCCAACATCTGGCCTCAAGCCCCCACTCTGCCAGTCTCATGATCTAATCCCACTTCTCCCAGAACTGGGCAGTGGGGATGAAACTTCTTCATCTCCTAGGTGATTTCAGGTTGATTATTTAGTATCCAAAAGGAGGGGGAGGGGCTTATCTGCAAAGCTTTGGAGGGTGGGTCCCATCCCCTTGGCCTGCCCTTTCACAGCATCTGCTCTCGGCCCCATGAAGGTGCTCGACAACCTTGACAGCCATCTGGGGAGATCAGAATATTTCCTCTCCCCGCGGTTCCCCCACAGCGAGAACGTCAGTGTCGTTTAGCAGGACCATACCAAGAAGACAGAACTCATCCCACTACAGTCCTTTCACCCGGCTTCCAAGGCCGGGAAGGACCCAAGCACCGACAGCAATGAGAAATCAGATCCAGCACCAGATGAGATGCAGCGCCACACCCCAGCGCTGAGGAAACCACCATGGTGTGCCCATTCACCCGCCCCTGCCAGTCCTGCTGCTCCTCCATAAACCCACCTCCCCCCCTCCGCTGGCACACACACACCCAACAGTGGGCTCCCGGCGCTGTGCAGAGAACCAGCCCCTGGTCAGATCATTCTGCTCACCAACAGCCTGGCTGGCCGGCTCCTTCCTTCCCCCACTGCCGATGGCCAGGCTGGCACCAGGCAACACTCAAGCCCTTGGGCCCAGGGCACTGGCCAAGAGGAGCCAAGCCCTGCGTGTGCCACAGCCCTGCCCAGCGCTGGCCCAGGGAAACTTCTCCCCTCAGCAGGGCTCTGCAGCGGGGGGAGGAAGCTATTTCCAGCCTGTTTGTGCCCCGCCCCTGCAGGTCCCCCGGCAGAGGTGCTCAGCACCCTCGTCACACACTGCCCCCTTCCCTAGGTCCTGCCCCAGGGCATATGGGGCTGCTCTGTCCCCCAGAGAACCTGACCTGCTGCACCACCTCTCTGGCTGGGTTGGCTGAAGCACCTGCAGTCAGGTTCCCTGGGCCCTGGTGCTTAAGGCATGTTAGGGCTTAATCCCTTCCTGCCCACATGATAGCCCGGGAACAGGAGGCGGCTGGGTTATGTCGGTGGCCAGCAGCAGCTTGGCTATATTAGCTGCCTTTCTACACTGTGCAGGCAGGAAGGGATAAGCTGCTTCTAGCCACAGGGGAGCAGGGGATGGGAGGGAAGAGACGACCTCTGGAAAAAACACAGGCCAGGTCATCCCTACCTCCGCCCTGCTGGAAGCAGCTCCCATCCCGCCCCTCCCACACAGTGCCCACAGGCTGCTGCTTGCCACCTTCTGATGTGAACCCCGACCGCTTGAGTCCAAGTAATTTTACCAGGTGTCCCATATTCAGCATAGGGAATATGGTCACCCTGCTGCATTGGAACCTGGCAGCATTGGAACCCGACCTTCCTACACCTGGAGAGAACCCTACAGTTTGGAGCAGATCCTAGAGTTAACACACAACTAATACCTCCAACCCCTTGAGAACAAGCCAACGAGTCAAACCAGCATTTAAACTTGTTTCTCTATGAAGATGCTCTGGAGATGTATCAGATTTCTTTGCACGTGGCTTGTTTCACCAGCATCCTGACAAATGGACCAAAAGATTGCCCTGTTCCCCCCTAGTGCCTGCAAGGACCTTGGTGTATCCCCCGCCACAATACCTCACTGTCCAATGTTATAGTGATTTGCAGCGCAGCAGCACAACAAAGCCCCATGCCAGCTGCACCAATGGTAGGGGAATGAATCGCTGTCTTTCATCAATAGCAGAAGCCGTGCTAGAAGCAGCGGTAAATCAATAGAGCAGTCATTTCTATACACATGTTCTCAGCATCTACAATCAGGCTCAGATTTTCAGAAGGTCAGCTCCCCTTTAGGCCACAAATGAAAGGAGATCAGTTATTGGGCTGCTCCCCTGACAATACAAAAGCCTTTTTGAGGCTCTCCATTTGCCTGGCTTGCTGAGTAGGCGTAATTCAGGTCAGAGATGCAGCAGGAATCTTTCAGTGTTTCCAAAATAAAATGCTGTAGAATTTCAGGTCCGGAAAGTTTCAGCTTTTGGGAGGTTTGTCCCTCTGCAGGCTGAAAAGATTCCAAGAAATCCTTCCCTATCCCCAGCTAAATTCTATTTCCCAGCCAGCTCCAGTAATGAATTAACTCCCAACTGTTAGGAGCGAAAGCATATTTGGGCCTGTCAGAAGCCTGCTGTGGTTTTAACAGTCGGCTCTGATAACATTTCACTGTGTAAGCATAAATGGAAGAGCATATGTATAAGAAACTGCAGAGTAATCATGCTGAGAGGACAAGAAAAGATGAAGTAACTTAACAGACCAGTTTGGACTCATATAAAGCCTGTCCTGCCAGAGGAGGAGAGTTAAGAGGGAAATGAGAGATTAATACACACGTCTAAGAAAAGGTAACAGAAAGTTATAAATAAGTTTACGAAGAAAGGGAGATTGAAGCTGTATTGTCTCATTGGCTGCGATGAGGTTATGGTGCTAAGCCTCCCACTTGTGGGTAAGGTGATCACTACTTTGAGTGTGTTGCCTTCTACTATATATTTGAGAGAATCTGCCTGTCTCTATCCAAGAACTCCTCCTAAACGGTAAGAGCTAGGACCACTAAATTCAGTGTGCTGCTTCCTCTTATCACAACTTAAAAGCCAGGTCAGGGTTTGGTTGTGCCAGGAAAATGGAATGTGCCTGGAATGGGATTGTTCCTCAGAAAACCAGACAGAAAAGAGGAAGAATCATCAGGCAGGAGAAAGGGGCTTGCTAGAGGGGCATGCTCCTCCCAGCTGGGAGTGCCCCAGCCCCACCCCTCCCACCTTCTAGAGTGAGGGTGATGAAGCTTGACCACCCCCACCCCCCGATTTATTCAGGAACATTTCTGGCTTTTTCACCAGGGAGCGAGGGGAAAGTGCACAGCTTGCTGCATTCCTCCTTCTGGCTGGGGAGTGCAGGGGGCAGATGAACCTGGACCTGTCCCAGCCAAGGGGACATGCACCTCACCCGGCTGCATCCACTGGAGCTGCAGTGGCAATGGAGAGGTGCTTCTCACCTACCGCCAAGCTGCTGCAGTGAGAGAGGCCTGGGGTTGTCCTCTCTCACTGGGACCACCTGCATAGTGACCCCCTCATCCCAGCCCCACTCCAGACCAGTGATTCAAATGAAGAAAAACAAAAATTAATTGAGGTAAGCACCCGAGCAACACTAGGTAAGTCTTGTGGTAATAGATATTTGTTAGACTCAGCGGCTGAGTAAGTGAACCTCAAGCCGACAATAGGGTGAAACCTTGTCCACAGCAGCTAAATAAATGGCAACACTTCCATGGACTTCTGTGAAGCCATTGACTTCTGTGAACCCCTTCCCCCCATGTCTACAATCAGATTTCTCTGGCACAAATGCCCTGCTACTGATGGACACGCTAACCTAGCACAGAGGAGAGCAGGAGGTTTAGCACTTCACTAATTCCTCTTCATTTCATGCAGTCCTACAGCTTTAGACACAAGTTGCCTGCACAACGTACAGACAATGAAATGCCAGTTTCTTGTTATGATTAATAACGTGGTGTATCTAATTCACCCCCACAGTGCACTGCGTATGTATAATCTGCACTAGGTAACCACTGGCACCCATGTGGTTGTGTCCCTTTTGGTGGCTTGCATACAAACAGGGGTTTGGAATCTGTTACTTCTTTTGAGCTAGTGAAACAGTGGCCCCATTAAAGTCAATGGCAAAACTCCCATTGATCCCAACAGAGCCTGGATTTCACTCATGATCCTTTAGCTCATATTCATGCTTTTAGAGCCAGGGACCATGGTTTCCAAGCCTTGCAGAGGCCCCTTCCAGGACTATCAGTACTCAAGGGAACACGGCCGCACAGCAGAGGTGCAGAGCAGAAGTGAAGCTCCCACAAAATAAAGATCTGCACTGGATTTACAATTGGAAATCACATTAAAGACTCAAAATACATTTGGTAGGTATTTGCTAGAAACTATTTTGCTGGGCAATTTTTAGTGGGAGTTTAAAAACTCGTTTTCACCAAAATACAATAGTATTGTAAGTCAACATTTGTGCATGTTGTAACACAACCAGATCCGGAAAAGATAAACCAAGCTGGCTTCTGTGAAGTAGAAATTGTGCTCTCAATCATCTCTTTTCTGATGCTATGTGATAGCCCAATCCCTACAGCTAGGAGTCTGAGTCAAAGCCCACCAAAACAAACAAAAAGACTTCCATTAACTTCTGCAGGCTTTGGACCAAACCCCAGCTAGTTATTAACCAAGTGGTTTCAAAAGCTCAAAGCAAACTGAAATACAGAAAATTGCACAGACAGGCCAAAAGGGTTATTAGGGTTGCCAATTTTGGTTGGATCTAGTCCTAGAGGTTTAATTACATAACAATCTTTAATTAAAGATTCATCTTTAATTCCTGAAGTTTCCAGGACATCCCGGTGGGTTGGCAACCCTAATTGTTATGAACACAATCAGACCTCCTTCAATTGCTCTTAAATATGCTTCCATTCTAGTAATGTTCTGGAAAACATTCAGAGAGAAGTGAGATTTTTAAAAGGACTGGGCCCTTGGAACATTCAAAGGGGTCTTCCTTCCTCTTCCTAAACACAAATCCCTTCCCCTATTGTTAACTATATTAGTCCCACTCAAGATGATTACCAAATTCCAGATTAAGAAGTTTTCCCATTGCAAAATGGTATTAACGGATCAGGAATTTTCCATGGGAATGAGGAAACTCAGCCCCGCAGAAAGACCATGATGTACAATGGGAAAGGTAGTATGGGAAGCAAGAACGGGGCCATGAGGCATCTCAGACAGGAGGTAGAGGTTAACATCAAAGCATTTCTCCATTTCCAAATTGATATTTTCCAGAACTTCTCATTCTGAAAACAAAAAAACAAAACACATTTTGACTTAACAGCCCAATTCAGGATGAAAACATGATGTTGCGACATTGGACTATATTGCAATATTCCATCAGAAGGAAATTCTATTTTTCTGTCAGTCCTAACGTGGAGTCTTGTTATATCTTGGGATTAATAGCAGAGTCAAGGCAAAAAACCCAAGTAAACCACTAATGGTTGGACTCTACTACTCCAGAATACATCAATTTCACTCTAAAAGATGATCACCCCAAGTCACTTTAGATCTCTGCCTCCTATAGAATTTTAAACCTCTGGAAACTTGTGGAAAACAGACCTGTGCTCACCGAGCTCAATAGCTATAGCCCAATAGTTCTTTGGTTTATTAATTTAAAAAAAATTAAATTTGTATGACAGTAGCATTTAGTGATGTCAATCAAAGATCAGGGGCCCTGTTGTGCTAAAGAGCAATAGGCAACCAAAATTAGTGACTGGGTCACATGAGTGGCACCCCCATGAGTGGGCTGCACGACCAGTGGTGGGCAACTTGCAGCCTGCCACCCACTGTGGTTCCACCTGTGGCCTGTGCATCTCCCTCTCTGCCCCCTTCCCCCACTCCCCTCTCGCACACTGGGACATTGGAGCCAGAAGAGCTGGCTCCAGGGCAAGGTGGGTGGGCGAAAGCTCTATGCTCCAGGAAGGGGCAGGGCCAAGAGCAGAAGGAGCGTGGCTGAGGGCAGAAGAGGCATAGCCAATGGCAACCAGTCCTCCTTGCTGCCCCGAGTGCATTGTGTTCCCCCCAGCCCTTAGCACTGCTGGAGTGCATGGCCCAGTGCTCCTGTGGTAAAGTGCTGGGAGGGAGGTGGAGAAGTAGGAAGTGTGGAACTCCAGTGCCCCAGTGTGCAAGAGGCTTGTGGGGGAGGGGGCAGACAGGGGGTGCACAGGCTGCAGGTGAACCCGTGGGATGCAGTTGCCCATCACTGGGCTAAACACTGTACAGGGCCATAACCTTAACCCTTAACCCGACCTTCAAGGTCTAGTGTAGTAGGGATCTAGGGGTCATTGGGGGCCACAAGCTAAATATGAGTCAACAGTGTGACAGCATTGCAAAATAAACAAACATGATTCTGGGATGCATTAATAGGAGTGTTGAGAGCAAGACACAAGACGACATTCTTCTGCTCTACTCTGCACCTATTAGGCTTCAGTTGGAGTATTGCATCTAGTTCTGGGCACCACATTTCAAGAAAGATGGGGAGAAATTGGAGAGGGTCCAGAGAAGAGCAACAAGAATGATTAAAGGTCTAGAGAACATGAGCTGTGAGGGAAGAATTGGGCTTGTTTAGTTTGGAAAGGAGAAGACTGAGAGGGGACGTGACAGCGGTTTTCAAGTATCTAAAAGGGTGTCACAAGGAGAATGGAGAAAAATTATTCTCCTTGTCCTCTGAAGAGAGGACAAGAAGCAATGGGCTTAAATTGCAGCAAAGGAGGTTTAGGTTGGACACTAACAAAATCTTCCTGTCAGGGTAGTTAAACACTGGAATAAATTGCCTAGGGAGGTTGTGGAATCTCCATCACTGGAGATATTTAAGAGCAGGTTGGATAGACATCTAGCAGGGATGAGCTAGATGGTGCGTGGTCCTGCCATGAGGGCAGGGAACTGGACTTGACCTCTCAAGGTCCCTTCCAGTTATAGTATTGTATGATTCTATGATTCTATAATGAAAAGGCCATCTGAGTAGGTAGGTTCTCTTCAACCATCCCTGGTGTTTCTGCTCCACTATCAACATCATGTGAACACAGCCAACTATCACCAGCCAGACTCCTTCCGCTAGTACAGGTTTAATCAGCCGCTCTGTTTAGCAGCTTCCCAAGAGGCCCTGGTTGATGAAAATTGAGTTCACGCTAACCTTGAGTGACTGGAAATGGTAGAAGGTTTCTGCATATCAAGCATTGTGGATCTTCTGCAAATTCACAGAGGAGTAGTCCCTGCAGGAGCCCCATACGACCTCCTGCACACATTAAATTACTGAAATGCATTTTCATTTGTACTTCATAGCAAGTGAGCTTGTGCATGATTGTGCTCCTGTGGAACTCAACAGGAGCTTTGCCTTTAACTTTAAAGAGAGCAGGTTTGGGACAAGTCTTGGGAATACAGTTTTACCAGACATTACACCATTAGAAGGAGGAGTGTTAAGCATTGAAGAAAGTGATGTAAGAGAAATGATGTAATTAAATATTGAAACACTGACAAATCGGCCTCTAGACAAATTTTATTGAAAAAGACTCTTTCAGCAACAGTAGTTCGAAAATATATAGTCAAAAAGGTATTTTTAAAAATTTAAATGTTAGAAATCTCTTAAATGCTTCATCAATAAGTTATTTCCCTTTTGAGTATGTCAACGTCCATCTGGAAAAGGTGCCCCTTCCACTGTGGCATTCTTGATGAGATCACCAGCGCCATGTACTTCTGCATCCTCTGGAACGTGTACAGCTTTCAGCTAAGTGTTTTTAGTTCACACTTTGTGCCAGGCTGTTTACTGAGCTCATCAACTATTCTGTTCAAAGTCAACACATAGAATGGTAGGGTTTTTTTTAAAAAAAAAACAACAAGCTTCTTATCACTTGCTAGTCCTCGGAGTGCAAATACAGTTCAATTCTCACTTGTTGCAAGTTGCAACTTGACCTCAGGTGCTTACATAGGTGAAAGGACTGTGTACATGCAGGACCCAATCCTGAGAGAGGCTGAGCACCCCCATTGACTCTAAAAGGAGCAGCTCTGATTAGGCACTGAGGCGAGGTCTACACTAGACCTGGAAGGTCAGGCTAAAGTACGCAACTCCAGCTACGTAAAATACGTAGCTGAGAGTCAGCTCACCTTAAGCCGAGCTTCATGCTGTCTTCATAGAGGGAGGCCAATGGTAGCAAATGAGACTGCAAGACGTACCAGTGCTGACTGGAGCCACCCTCAGCATTCGATTTAGTGGGTCTTAATGAGACCCACTAAATCGAATGCCAGATCAATATCCAGCATGGCAAGCGAAGATGTGGCCTGAGATACAACTAACTTAGTCCTTTGTGAGCTCAACAGATCTGCCCCCGTCAGATTCCATTTACTTAAGGCAAGTCAAAATGCCAGGCTATATTTCAGGCCTAGCCTCTTAGAATGAGAGACCAGGTTGGGTCCTTCCCTTGATTTTAGCAGAATCCTGTAACTGATCTCTGGCCTTTAGTAGCTGAAGTATCCTGCTTCATGGGATAGTGATGTGGGATGATTCTTCACTCATTCAACAGCTTCCATGACCTCCATAACAAGCGTTCGCGGACCCGTCATGATGAGGCTGCTGATGGTCGGATAGTCCAAATGCAGGACATACATTCCATTCACAGAGAAAACAAACTGACACACCTGCAAGGGAGAGGGAGGAATGTTTTACCATGATGTGACTGCACCGCCATTCTAACTGCGCCTGCTCAGAAAAGTTAGACTTTGTGATGCAGGTATCTCTTACCAAATCCTATAGCTGGAAAGTACTTTATACACTTTATAAACCGCATTGACAGTGACTCGATTCTTAATAGCAACCAAGGAAATTTATATTGGGAGCAAATGCAAAGGCCCTTTTATGAGCAGGTCATGTACCTGTAAAAGCTGACTGCAAAACTTCTTGTTAATATTTGGTATTTTTTTAAACGAGGAGATAAAAGGAAAGGCTCAGATGAAATGGGCTCTTGAGCAAATGGAACAAATTCACCAGAACCTTGTTCTCTTCCAATTTTGCCTGATTGTAATGAGCAAATTTAATTGTTTTGGTCTCTGAAGAATCTTATTACTTCAAATATCCCAGTAAGTCACTTGAAGGATATATAAGATTTGTACAAAAATTACTCTTTGGCTGCTGGGGGGTTGTATGAATTTCCTCTTTCCTTTGCTCCTAGAAACTGATCTTCAACCAGAGCACAAACCCCATTTATTTTTGGTTTGTTGGTCTAAAATGGTTTTCAGAAGCTCAATTCATTGTGTGAGACCTGGAATCAGCAAAGTGATTACAAGATGAATAAAGCCGAACTCGTCTCCCTGTTCTCCAAGGGAATGATTTATCACTACAGAGTCATACTCCAGCTTTCACGTGCAAAGAAAACACGCAACTTTCTTTTTAATAAAACAGAACACTCTTAATACCCCAGTAACTTTAATATTGGGTGTTTCAAAGCAGTGAGCTGCTCTTTCCCTGCATTAATAAAACAAACAAACAAACAAACAAACAAACAACAATAATGTCAAAGGGCTGGGGTCCATGCTGGAGTAACTCTTCCACGATGCACCACAATTTCCCGCACCACCAATTGGACTACCACAATGCATCATGGGAGTTGTAGTCCATCTGGGGAGTCTGGTCCTCAGGAAAAAAATGAGATGAGGCATCTGAACTACAAGTCTCATGAAGCATTGCAGCACCTCAGACAGGGACAGTTCAGTATAAAACCAAGCCACCACAACATTTCCAAACTTAAATTTTTCTGTACTTCTCATCCCGTGGACTATGTCAATATTTTGACTATTCATCCTGATTGCTGATTGAGGACAAAAACAAATGCTGAAAATCCAGTTACAGGAGGGAAAGAACAAGCAGTTTTCTAGTGAACACACAACACTCTGGTAGAGTGCGTGTCACATCTCCCTTAGCATCTGGGCTGTGAGAGGATAACAGCCTATTACTGCTACCAGAGAATGAGTTACTCCTTTAATTGATGCAGAGGTCTGTGCTGCAGTGGTGAAGATCCTGGGTTTGAGTATTGTGGTCAAGCCCCATATGGGGAGACTCATTACAAACAGGAAGCTGATGAAACTGAAGAGAACGACATAAACAAGAGCCAGATATAGTGAGGGCAGGCACTGTGCAAATCTCACGCAGGTCGGACATCTCCTGAACAGAGCACAATAGCCAGAGCATTCAAAATTCTTCTCAGAAATAAATTTGTCAGGTGACCTCCACGCCCGGACTCCCTTTCAAGCTCCCACAGCATAGGAGGGGACACAGGTATTTGCTGACACCTGTCTGTAGAGGCAATGCCACATCATGGGCTATGCAATGTATCCCTTCACATTGACTCTCCCATACACTGAGGTTCAGTTCAGAACAGCAACAGCCTCAGCTGGGTCTTCCTACTCCTTTGAAAAGAGCCAAGTACCAGCCACTTTAAAACACAGGGGTCCGATTGCTGCCAAGGTGGTGCATGCTTTGCAATCCTCACCCAAAGCATCGCAGGGACAACTGCAGCTTGGAGACATAGCAGCGAGCGGCCACTGCACTCAGTGGATTCATGCTGCGGGTGAACTTGGCCCCACACATTTGATCAGCATACACACGTTAACAACAGGGAGGTCCAGGTTGGACAGTACCTTCATGCCAGCTGCAGCAGCCGGTCCTCCTGGGTCCACAGCTTGGATGTGGCAGGGTCTCCCTCCACGAACCACAAATCCCCAGCCCACAGCATCGCCCACAATCTGCAAGCAGAACAGAGGGACTGTAAGGACTTCACAAGTATTTTCTTGCCTTTGCGTCAATGACCATACAGAGGAGCTCTGCTGAACTAATGGGGTCAGCATTTAGCCTTGACCCATTATCACGTTAACTAGTTGTACGGACCCGGGTCATTGGCAGGTGGGATTGAACCTGCAGCCTTAGGGGCTAAACCCTTGTGCCTCTACCACAAGCTAAAAGCCAACTGCTGAATAACTAAGGCTGTAGAGCAGACTTCACTCTCCCTTCTCGATGGTCTCAGTGCCTCTGGGTTACTGAGTGAATCCCCCACATATCCTACAGCGAGGATCTCAAAAGTGGGCCAGCCTGAGAATGTGTTCACACATCTGCTTATATAACCTTTATCTCGGTGGCTAGGGGGCTTGACCGGGATGCAGGGACCCAGGTCTGACTCCCCGTTCTGCACCAGATCTTGTACCTGTATTCTCCCTCTCAAGGCAGCACCCTAAGCACCAGCCCACAGGTAGTTCTGCAGTGGGCTGCTCTCATTCCTGTCTCTTGGAGCAGGTCCCCTGAGTATAAATATTTTAAAGAGCCAAAGAGAGATAATAACTCTTGAACCTGGCGATGAAGGCATTCACTGGTAGACAGGCGAGGACTTAAGTCTTCTCTCTGCCTGCTTCAGAGTAAGGATTTGAATCCACATCTGCTACGTCCCAGGTGAGTGCCTTCATTGTCAGGCTAGAGTGGTTCTCCCTCACTCTCTCCGAAAGAGTTTTTCTCTAGTGTTTAATGTGCAGTATACCAGAGAGCGCTCCAGGTTTTAAAACCACACTGGCTCCTTATTCTAAGTCCTATTCACAGGGATGCTATAGCTATCACTCCAACCATGTGTACACAGACTAGCTCATACCTCCTCTAGACTCTTCTCTCCTGCAAACCATGCTCCTCCCTCCAAGTTCCATGCAGCTTACTATAGTCTGCATGACATCTGTGACCACATCTATTCAAGGAGAGGTACATACAGTAATAAAATAAGTTGCACTAAGAATATATCCAGGCTCTATGTTGCTGATTTCCCTTCTAACAGGAAACCAACCTGCTAGACCCCTGACATCTGCTATCGCTCATCAGAGGAGCAGCAATATATTTTTGGGTCATACACCCAGGCTCAAAACCACAGCGTTTAACTGAGACTGTCTCCAGAGTCACTTTCTAACTAGTATTCCAAGCTGTCAAGGCTCATGCATAGACAGTGCACGGTTTAAAGCAAGTCATGTGCAAAGAATATACCAAGAGACACTGCTATAACCATGCATAACGCTCACACTTTTGCTGGCAAGGGAAAAATCACACACTGAACAAAACATCCTCTTTCTGCACTTTTGCCACCCCTATCCCAGCCTGTCCAAGAGGCACGCTGTAACACTGAAAGCAGCCGCTTTGTGCATTTGGTCAGCCCGGGCAAAGGAACTCTCAAAGGGCATCACGGGTTACAAAACTTTAAAGTAGTACCAGCAGCAGCGCAGCTAAGGAGAGGAGGTGAGCCATGCAAAAGGGCCAAAGCAGCAGCTGAAAGGCATGGCCTGACAGAGTTGAAAGTCAGGGCAAGGCTGGTACTGAGAATGGATGGCATGTCCTTACATACCAGCCAGAAAGAGGCCAAACAGGAAGTCACTTTGTTTTTTGCACCCACTAATTTTATAGCCAAGGAGACCCATTGATGCGGGAGGCAAAAGAGGCAACTGTGCTAGGACCCAGAACTCCTGGCCACCACCACTGCAGCTGCAGCAGCAGCCAGAGCTCTGAGTCCTTTAAATCGCCGCTGGAGCACTGCACAGTGTGCTCCAGGCAGCTCTGAGTGGTGGCTGGGGAGGAGGGGGCATGGTGCACTCTGGGTGGCACTGAGGGCTGGCTGCCCACAGCCTACCCCTTCTGCTTGAGGCTCCACCCCTTCTGCCTCAGGCCCCACACCTTCCAGGGGTATGGAGACACCCACCCTCAGCGTCTCGGGGTTGGATGGGAGGACCAAGCTCATGGACTGGAGAGGCCTTCCATTCAATTCCTGTGCAGGGAGCAAAGAAGGAAGGATGGAAGATGTTTGCAAATTATCGTTTGGAGGGGAAAAACGATAGACAGGTCTTCAGGACAGGGATTGTCTGTCACTACGTGTGCACACAGTGCCTCGCACAATGGAGTCTTGATCTGCTGAAGCTTCTAGATCCCAAAGTAATATAGATCATAATAAAAAAGAAACCCGACTATGGTTTCTTAAGTCATCCTGGGCTCTGAATCAGGAGTTTAACCCTTGACTGTTCCTAGCATTCAAGTCGGCGTTCTAGTCCCTTTTGGACTCATAGCGTATCTTGATAACCTTAGAGATGCCTTCAGTGATCTGTAAATGGATCATACAAACCAGGTGTGCACCGAGTGGCATGGAAAGGCAATCTGCCTGTGATGGGAAAGGGAAATGAATGTCTTTGTCAAGCAAGGCTGAAGTTGTACAAGCCTGCAGGAAATGCAATGGAGTTTTTCTCCTTATAGAGGCTACGTCTACACTGCAGGCTTTTTGCGCAAGAATTGTTTTGCACAAGAGTTCTTGTGCAAAAGGTCTTGCGCAAGAGCGTGTCCACACTGCCATGTGCTTTTGCGCAAGGGATGTGCTTTTGCGCAAGAGCATCCATGGCAGGGTGGATGCTCCCTTGCACAAGAAAGCTCTGATGGCCATTTTAGCCATAGGGGTTTCCTGCACAAGAAACCCCTGTTGCCCATCCACACTGCCTTCTTGCGCAAGAACTCTTGCACAAGAGGGCTTATTCCTCATGGGGAAAGAAATAACTCTTACACAAAGAAGCCCTCTATTCCGACACCTTACTGTAAATTTACTTGCGCAAGAACGCACGTACAGTATAGATGTTCTGCAAGTTTTTGTGCAAGAGCAGCCATTCTTGCACAAAAAGCCTGCAGTGTAGATGTAGCCAAAGACTTTTCTCCTTTCTCCGTCCCAACATATGTACACAAAACATCAGCAAGTGGCAGGAACTTGGAGACAGCCACTGCCCGTTCAAAACACCAGTTCATTAGCTTCTCTTGAGTGGAACAAAGAAACAAGTCCTGATGAGATGGGAGTCACTCAAAATGTAAACACATAGGAGTGAAAAGCTACAGCACATAGAGAGCTAACAGAGCAGCCAGGAAGGGAGGAGCATAGCTGGTAATGTAACAACATTTGGACTGGTTACTTACGGTTAGCGTTTTCTTGATGTATGGAGCCCCAGGGGACAGGAGCTCCTCATTGGTGACAGGCCTCTTTAACACTAGAGCCAAAGGTGACAGATCCAATGACAATCATGTGTGCAAAGGTTAAATGCAATATAATGCATAACAAGGAAGACTGGGAATTACCAGCTTGAGAATGGTTGGGCAAGCCATCCAAAGCTGTTCTCTGCATATGCATTCTATGAGAACAGAGCAAGTCTGAGACAAATTCAAAGACATCTTCCTTCTCTGTGTTTCCTCTATACAAGTATTAGAACTGGCAGGGAAAGTTTAGACTGAAATGTCCCCCTACATCCCACAACAAAAGAGGTGGTTTCTTAAAACAAGCCGCAAAAATGTGTTTTCGAAAATGGAAATCACAATTCTATTTTCTAAAAAGAACCTGAAAGATTTTGATCAACAATTTGTTTTCTTCAAAAAAAATGTTTCTAGAAATGAAATATGTTGCAATGTGCTCTAATACACACACAGAGGAGGGCCTTTAATGCTGGACTCCACACACACACAGAAAGAGAGAGAGAGTCCATCTTTAAAAGGTCCTTCTCCTAAGACAGACCAAAACACCATCACGAATCTGCGGGTTCGAAGTGCGCTGTTTCGGTGAGAGAATGAACCCTTTCAAAAAGGCACCCTGCCTCAGGAAACTTTCCTCCAAAGTTAAAAATGCTCGCGATCCCAGACCGAAAGCCTTTCTGACAGAACAGTGTTTGTTTTTAAATCAGAAGAGATCTACCCAGAGAGCAGAGGAGGCATACAACATTTCAGGGAAAACGGCTTCATTGTTATGAGAGGTGATATATAAAAAAGATGCAATTTCAACCCTTAGTGATGGAGTGGCAAAGCGAAGGCCTTTTCTGGGGCCAATCCATTTACCAAGACTTGCACCAGACCAGGAATTGAGCTATCTAGCTGAACTCCCCCTCGCGTTGTTCTTGCGATCCCACCCTTTTCTTTTAGGCCTGTTGCAATTAGCCTTCTTATCACCAGTCTCAAATCCAATACAATCTCTTCAGCCTTCCGCCGTGTTAGACACGTGGCCCCGAAATGTGAGCGCTCACCTGATTTAGGGTTGCATTCAGCTGCCGGCAGAAATCCCAGGCTGGGTGTAGCAGTGAAATAGGAGTTGGCACTTCCGGCAAGAGAGGTGACGCTGCTCCTCCGAACAGCTGAGACTATTTTGATCTCCTTGTTGGGCTGGACTGAAAGACACACACATGCAACTCCTCCCATGATCTTTGCTGGGGCAAACAGACTGGTTTGGCTGGAGTTTGGCCTGCTTTTTCAACCCAGGCTTCACAGTCAATGCATGCCCTCAGCCACGGAAATTGGACCTCACTAAATATCCAGCCCAATTTGCAGACTCGGGAGGTCCAAATGATTTAGGAAACATGAAACCTTCAGAAGGTCTCCCTTCACTGGTCTTTACTCAGCAACAGCTGTGGGTGTGAGGGGTCAGATTCCAAAGTCAGATAGGACTCCTTTGATCAACTAGACTGACCTC
Organism: Pelochelys cantorii; assembly: GCA_032595735.1. Classification (NCBI taxonomy): domain Eukaryota; kingdom Metazoa; phylum Chordata; order Testudines; family Trionychidae; genus Pelochelys; species Pelochelys cantorii. The sequence goes on along the minus strand of CM064343.1, from coordinate 29,629,929 downwards.
CTGGATAACGCAGGCCAGAGAACTTCTCCAGGATACTCCCTACAGTGTATTTCAGAAAAACATCCAATCTCCATTTAAAAATGGTCAGTGATGGAGAATTCACCATGACTCTTGGTCATTTGTTCCAGGGATTAATTACTCTCTTCATTACACGTCTGTCTGATTTCCAGGCTGAATTTGTCTAGATACAACTTCCAGCCATTGCATCGTGTAAGTCCTTTCTCTGCTAGATTGGAGAGACCCTTGTTAAATACAGTAAAACTCCAGTTGTCCGGGATCCAGTTGTCCAGCACTCCCAATAGTCTGGCATCAACTGGAACCCAGAAGTGCTCCAGTCAGCCACTCTCGCAGCCGGGCCACTGTGAGCCACATGCACGTTCGCGGCCCCACACCGTTCCGCTCATGGTCCCCAGCGCGCACAGCACCCAGCCTGCACTTGCTAGCAGCTGGCCGCCGAGCACAGGCAGCTGCCTTGGGACCCGGACATAAGGCTGGGGGAGAAGACGGACTGGGTTACAGCAGGGATGGGAGGTGTTTGGCTCTGGGGAAGGGGAGGGCAGGAGAGGGGGAAGGGGATTGGGTTGGGAGTATGCCTCCTTATAGTACCTCCTGCTACTCCGGCATATCCGATAATCCGGCACCACCTAGGTCCCAAAGGTGCCGGATTATCGGAAGTCTACTGTATTTGTTCCCCACATTGCCATTTATGAACAGTGATCATCACACCTTAGCCTTCCCTTTAAGCTAAATAGGTTGACCTCTTTGAGTTGATCACTATGAGCCTGCTTTCTCGTCCTTTAATCATTCTTGTGGCTCACTTCACAGCACTCTACAATTTATCATCACCTTTCTTGAGGCTATGTCAACATTAGGAAGGTTTGGCGATGAAAGCGCTATCGACATGCAAAAGTAGCCAAAAGTGAAAACCGATCAAACTGGTTTTCTTGTCTTCCATTGTCAACATTTCATGGCCACATTATCAGCCCCTATCAACAGGTAGAGCAAACCGTAGGGTAAATTGACGCAGTCCATGGTATCTTGCTAAGAACTGACAAACTCAAATCAGAAAGTATCAGGCTAAGCTTGGGAAATGTACAGTTCAACAGTTACCGGGACCCTGGTTCCCCTGGCAACTACATTCCAAGGGGCCTTTCTTACTCTGATAAGGCCTGGCTGGTATCAACCAGGCTGCACGGGTTCTCACTGTCTCTTGTGCTTTCAGATTAATAAGCCTGAGCCCCAAGGACTGTGCCAGTGTGAGATGAAGTCATTCCGCCCTAGACATCACCATTTCAGCTAACACACTTACAGCAATATATTCATTCTGGGAGCTGCCATCCTGTTTATGTTGGCTTATTTAGCTTGTTAGGGATAACTACCTGTATTAGTGATAACATGTTTAATTGGCAATGGGCGGAGATACTGTATAACTGTCTTAGACCATTGGCTTATGTGCATATCTCACTTCCGCTGCTAGACCTATCAAATCACTTCTCCTCTGTCCATCTGCTACCTATATAATCTAATGTATGTTTTGGTTAAGTTAGTGCTGTCTGGACTAAATACCTGGTCTGCACTCCACCAGCGCTGTGTGTTCAATAAATCCTCTGCTTATTTTCACCTGCATCCAGTGTGTCTGAAATTATTCCCTACAAAAGCAATGTGGGTAAGCATCCCACAGTGCAGCGTTGTGAGATCCCTTCACTTCTTGGGATGCTTTCCTAGCTCTGGGAGTTCTCTGTGCTGAGGAATGTCAAAGCAGCACAGCAGAGTCTCCAGCCCTCCCCCTGCATCAGCAGTCTGCCTGCCGCCGTGTTCCTAGCAGGGCAGAACAGGAGCATTCCAATGATTTGTTCTTTCTTTGTTTCCCAAATGAAGCAGCTCCCTCAGCTGTCAGATAGTTCTCAGAGCTTTCAAAGGGGAGGGCAGCATGCTTACAGGGCAGCAGAGATCACAAAACACTGAGCACAGTCATCAGGGCAGGCGTTATGTGATACTGGTGGACGCCATTGTCTCGACAAAGCAAACAGCAGAATCCACACTGACTCTGTCAACAATAAAGGGAGGGGAAAAAGACAAAAGTTTTTTTGCAGGGCTGGAAATTTTTGGTTGCCAAAAACTGGGTGTTTTTCCTGACAAAAGTCACATTGTAGTGTAAATGCTCCGATTTGTCTCCAAAAGGCAGCTTTTGGTGACAAAAAGTGTCAATGTAGACAAGGCCTGAGCTGTGAGCACCAAAATGGAACACAGTTTTCCAGCATGGATGCACCAGTGCCAGTCTGAGGTAAAGAGCAAGAGTGTATCTGCTCTTACTTTAGATTTTCCTGTTTATACACCCCAGGGTTGCATTCGCTGTTTTGGCCCCAGAGTCACATTGGGAGCTTGAGTTCAGTTGATTACGCGCCACCATGAACCTCAAAACCCCACTCTGCCTCCCAGGGTACAGTCCCCGACCCCGTAAGTCCGGCCTGCATTCTTTGGTCCTAGATATACCCTTTTTGCTATATTAAAGGGCATATCGTCTACTGGTACCCAGTTTACCTAGCGATCCAAATCGCTCTCAATCCGTCACCTGTTCTCTTCGTAATTCAGAACTCCCCCACTTTTGTGGGTCATCTGCAAACTTTATCAGTGATGATTCTGTGTCTCCTTTTAGGTCACTGGTTAAAAATATTACTTAGCATAAGGCCCAGAACAAATCCCTGCAGGATGCTGGCAGCGGTGGCAGCAGGAGCTTGCGTCTCAACCAGGCCTGAGCTCCAGGACTTGGATCCATTTTGCTGCTTCTCACGCGGCTGCTGCTCTCAGCACAGCTAATGTCCACCCCAAGCCCTAGCAGCCTGGAATTCTTTTTTTCTTCTAAAGGCTGAACTGGAAGCAGCAGACTCACCTGTGGTGCGGACAGGAGACCCTGTCAGGGCCCATAAAGCAAAGGGATGTGCACAGGGGACTGCTGGATCAGAGATGCTTTCACAGGCAGTGATCAGGGGCTTGCACTGCTCAGGAGGGCAGACAGATGAACAAGTGGTCGCAGAGGCCTCATAGAAGGGCCTTTCGCTGTTCCATTGAGAAGGAGGAAGCCAAGGGGGAGAGATTTGATCTATTTTCCTGGGGGTATGATGGGAAAATGTGGGGAGCAGAGCAAGGAGCTGCCAGCTGAGTCAGTCCCAGGAGCTGGCCTGACACCAGTTCCTTTGGAGGGGCATTCCCACCCAGCAGCAAAGCTCCCCGCCCTTTGCACAGTCTCATCACAAGGAAGTCAAAGCAGCACCCCCCCCACCCACTTCCCTGCTTACCCGAGAGGAAGCTGGAGTTGCCCTGCTCCGGGTTGAGCTTGCGGAGGCAGAAGGGGCTGTCGGGGCTCTCCGACAAAGCCCGGGGCGAGTTCTCGTTGAGCAGCTCCGTGAGCCGCCGCCTCCGGCGGAAGTTGATCCAGAACTGGTAGAGCAGGTTGCTGTCAAAGAAGTGGTGCTTGCTGGAGACTGGGAAGAGAAAAGGAAGGGGTAGAGCAGCTGGGGGGAGGGCGGGGTATCTCAGCGCAAAGGAGAGCTACACCTTCGCCATTCAGCACCTGCTACAGTGCTACTGGTACTAGTCAGTGTCTCAACATTTGACATTTTTCTTTACATAAAGCTCCAGCTCCTGGAATCATGTGATGAGGGGAGACTTGGCTTTCATTGAAAAAATGTGTTCCTAACCCTCATAGTTGCAGAGAAAAGCTTGAAAACATGACCCTGTGAAGCAGGGGTGGGGAGCCTAAGGCCCAGGGGCTGGATGCGGCCCTTAGCTTACCTGGATCTGGTCTCCGAGGTCCAGAGCACCCACATCACTGGGGAGCCCACACTGGTGCTCCAGCTCCCACAGGGCTGGAGCACACAAAATCTACTAGCCTGAATCCCCCCTAGGTTCTGGTGCATGAGGGGAATGTCTTTCTCCTCCTCAGTCTCCTTTTTGGTTTCTCACAGCCCCCGACTGATTTTTCTGTGGGTTAGCAGCCCTCGACCAAAACAAGGTTCCCCACCCCTGCCGTAAAGTCTACCATCAAACCTAAAGCTCAGAAACCAGAAGCCAGCTAGAAGGAGCTCAACGATCATTATTTTAAGGCCCTGAACTTTGGGGGAGCCTGAGCCAGGATTTTTTTTTAATGCTTGGGATTTTCAAGACAGTGTGCACTCTTATTCCCCTTTTCAGTACCACAGGAGTCTGGTGGGGGAGGGGAAGAGGGCTATTTTGTTACTGACCCAGCCCTGGGATATAGCCTCATCCTTTCTCCTCCTCGAACAGTCAGGCATGGCAGAGTGCAGGACTACATCTCCCACAACACCATACTTGCAGGAGCATAGCAAAGTAATGCTGAGAATGTGAATTAAAAAGCATTCCCATGAATATCTCTCTGTCCAGGAAGGCTGGGTTATTACGAGCTAGTGTTAGCTTGATTTGTGGTATGGAAATAGCTGTCAAAGTGATGTGTATTACCGGTGAGGCATGGGCTGACTGGCAAGCATCAGATTTGTGTGTGTGTGTTGGTTTGTGCGGCAGGAGGAGGCAGGAGAGAGGTGATGCTGCTCTACCAGTGCTCTGAGGATCGCCCCAAAAGTAGCTGGAGGTTTTTGCTAAACTGACCAGCAGTGAAAGAGTTCACACCTTGCCCAGATGAATGGAGGCAGCATTCTCATAGACCATGGTCTCTCCATACAAGCAAACTCAGAGCTCATCAACGCAAGCTGGCAGGGGAGGCTGGTCCAATAGGCAGGGGAAGACATTGTCTTCCCAAATCACTGGCCTGGCCCCTCCCATTCTCCGCCTCCAGAACACCTGCTGTGAGGCATAATGGAGGTGGAGTGTTGCTGCCTCCAAGTGCCCGCCCTCCCCATGCTCTGGGGCCATGTGCCACTGCACCGTAGCGGGGGGGGGGGGCGCGGGAGGGGAGGGGAGGAGGCGCAACTTGGCTCCTGTGGGGGCGGGGCTTGTGCAAAAGAGGTGGGGCTGGGGCAGGGTTAGGGGCTTGCCTCCCCCAGTCCTACCTTCACCCACTGCCCATGCAAGCTGGTGTGCTGTAGGCTTACCCCCTACACAGTAATTCACCATGGAGACGAACCCTCCGAAACATGGCCAGAAAAATGGGCCAGATACTAAACTGGCCCCTGCGCTGCAACTGTCTCATTTCCTCATTGATAATGTTGGCGAGGAATCTGTGCTGTGACCTCTGGGCGTGAGAGAGAGAAACGGCCACAGAGCATGTGCACGGGAAGACTTCAAGTGTCGCAAAACCCAGATGTGAAATCCCAGCTCTGTGCCTTGGAAATGGCACTTTGAGGGGGTGCCAAAAAGTGACTCAGATGCCTCCTCAAACATTCGGGGGCGGGGGGGGGCGCCTCTGGGCAGCCTGGTGTTGCCCTTTTCCAAAAATAGAACTGAACGGACCCATTGCTACCTCTGAGTAGAAACTAGCGGTTGGGCACACGACCAGCATTTGTTACTTGGTATAAAGGGGGGTTTGTTCCGAGTACAGCAATGACCTCTAGTCCCATCCTCCAGCATCCATCCCTGTCCCCAAGAATTTCAGCTTACCATGCTGGATGATCCCATGTTCCAGCAGCACTCGGCCCAACTCCACGGCTTCCTGTCTGTTTGCTGTCTCCCCCTCCTGGATGAGCCAGTCAATCATTTCACAGCCTAGGAAGGTCCTCTGATACTTCATGGCGTTCTCCTCTCGCGCCTTCAGTATGGAGTCTTCGACACCGATCAACCTGGCACAAACCACAAGGAGTCCGGTGGCACCTTAAAGACTAACAACTGTATTAAGGCATAAGCTTTCATGGGTCGCAATTCACTTCATCAGATGCGTGAAGTGAAAGAGAAAGAGACAGACCGTAGGGAGGCCAGGGGGTGAGAAGCAGGGTAAACTAAGAAAAGGGATCTTTTATTTAGCCCTACACAAGCAACTTGGCAGGCGCTAACGCCAACTGGAGCGTTCATGGTCCCACCTGTCAGGAGCAGAGAGAAAGCAAACAGCAAGGGGACCCAACACACATGGCTACACCACAATACGCTCCAAGCATCAAGACTTTCCCCCTCTCCATGACCCATTAGCCCAGGGCAGTTTTTGGAGTGGCGTCATCCCCATGTCAGAATGCCGTATGCGGAGGAACCAGATCAGTCTTACGGTAACAGGATGGTTTGGAGCGGGCCGCCCCAGGACCTGCACTGTTGGGGGGCCCTGCAGTGCCTGCCCCAACCATCTATTAGATGGGCAAGACCCAGGGAAAGAACGGGGGCCTGGGGTGGGGTGACAGCAGGTGTTGCCCCCCTGCACTCACCAGGTGGGCAGCAGGAGTCAGGGGGGTCCAGCAGCCTGATGCGCTTTGCTCCGCCCACCCAACACGCTGCCCTTGGCATCTGTACAGTGGCAGGAAGCAGAGTGCCCAGCCCCAGGGTGCTCCGTTTCCCATCGCTACAGAGACGCGAGGTGCAGCAGGCCAGGAGGGTGGTGCAGTGGAGCAGGCTGTCAAGTTGCTCCAGCTCCCACAGCCCACATGGTGGCGGGGCAAGGGGGGAGCTAGCAACCCTGCTGCTGCCCCGCCAGCCCTGTAATCTCCCTGGGCTGCATTGCTCAGGGGAGGGTGCAAGGGGCAGGGCAGGGGTGGAGCAGAGCTGGGGCTGGGGAAGAGTGGGGGCAGGGCATGCAGTGAGAGGGGGGCTGCCCCTCCCCAGGCCACCCTCAGGACGGCCCTGATAACCTCAAAGCCAGTAAGAACCATGAAAACTTTCCATCATGTTTTGTGGATTGGATTAGGCTTTAAAGCAGGCAGGTATGCGGAATGGGTGAGGAAAAGACAAGTCCTCACAACGAGGAAAACACTCACCCAGCATGGAGACCTGAGAGGGAAACACCTCTCACAACTTTCACATAGAACTCCAGCATGAAGTGTTTATTTAAGCTGAGATTCTACTTACAACTCCAGCATAAATAAATGCTCATGCCTCACTGAGATGTGGTTTGTAGGGCTAGACGGGCTGCCATATAAGGAAGGGCCAAAGAACAAGGCATAGCTTGGCTACACAGTGATGGTGGGGTAATAACGGTCTAAGGATTTTGAAGGTGTGAACACCATGAGAGGAGAACTGCTTAGGATGGTCTGGCTAAATGTAAATGGACAAAATTAAGAAAAGGAACATTGTAGGATGAACACTAGGGTAAGCAACTTAGCAGTGTACTTTTTATTGGTTTAATTAAAGGGGCGATTTTAAAGTGAATTAAGCCAATGCAAACCCTTATGCAGACACTCCAAGGATCAGTTTAACTGAAGGTGAAATACATATCTACACAGCCTATTGTGCTGGTTTAACTACATTGGTTTAAAACAGCTCCTTTCTGTTTAAAACTACTGTAACATTCTCATACATGCAGCCATTGGGCTCCCTAGAGAAATGGCAAAAGGCCCATGACTTTAAGACAAGTATTGTGAGAAAATGGACGTTTAAAGCAAGATGTTTAACCCAGATGAACAGAACTTACATTCTAGGTCTCATTCAGATGAGTGACAGATGAGTCACTCGGTCGTTTAGTGCACAATGGAAAAGAGCAGCTAGTTCTGGAAAGATTTGCTATAACGGACTGTGCAATTGTCACCAAATCCAAAGGCATGTTAGAAAGGCAGCGTGCAAGTTTTGCTTGTTTCAGGGGACCCCATGCAAACATGCTCCTTTCACGTGGATTTGAACCAAAGCCAGGCAAAAGAGGGTGGTTTCAGCTTCGCCAATTCAAGGCCAACTCAAAGCAAGACTGAGCATGTGAGCCAAAAAGCAGCAAACTTCCTGAAAATCTAAGCTGCTAGACAACCCACAGCCTAGATGCAGGTAAACTGGCAGCTTCCTGGATTATAGAACTTTGAAAAGGGTGTGTCCACAAGAGGGTGCACTAACCCCATATATGCGAACAGCTAGCGACTTTCAGAACGCACCACTTAGAGCTTGTCTACACTTGAAATACTATAGCAGGACAGCTGTGCCGCTCCAGGGTAAACACTACCTACACTGGCAGGAGGGGCTGTCCCATCAGCACAGGCAAACCACCTTCCTGGAAGGTGGTCGGTAGGCTGATGGAAGAATCCTCCATCCACCACGAGCTGTCTACTCAGGGGTGTGGATTTTTCCCACTTTGTTTTCTAGTGTAGACCAGGCCGTGTGCTATTATGTTTAGTAAAAAGCCCAGCAATAAAAAGATTGCCTCAATCTGCTAATTTCAGACAGAGGAACATCAGAACATGGGTCCAGTGGAGGACAGCCAGCCCTTGCTGAGTTCTGCACAAGTTTGCCCAATGGTGGGATCTCACTGTCGCTGCAGTTTGCGATTCTGATTGTTGGATGCTTAGCAGCCAGCGGGGCATCACGATGAGCAAGTGCTTGAAGCAGCCAGGTATGGCAGCGATTTAGGCCAGGCCAGGGGTGCCAGAATTGAGGGAGAGGGGTCAGGAGGCCATGCCCCTACCACTTCTTACTGGCCCAAATTATGAGCAAAGGGGGGGGGGGAGGGTAGAGAGAATCGAGAGGGGGTGGGGCCTTGTAGGAAGACAGTGTGAAGGTGGGCTTTTGGGAGGTGGGACCACAGATCAGGCACCTGTGGGGCCCCCCAGACACTTTTAGGGTGCTTCCGCCCGGGGCCTGGGTGCTTTCTCCTGGGCCTGGCCTACACTTAAAAATTAGATCAGTCTCACCACTTAACTCAGTGCCCTGAGCACCGGAGTTAGGGCCACCAAATCCCTGACATAAACGTGGCGAGTTTGATAGGTGAATTCTTCCATGAACTTCGCTACAGCCTCTCAGAGAGATGGATTCCCCGCATCCATGGGAAAACTGCCTCCAACGACATAGGAAGCATCTACAGGACGGTACGACAGCAGCATAGTTCCAGCGCCACCCTGTGTCACTTCAGCACTGAGATACTCACTTCAGCACTGAATATGGTTGTAAGAAGAGACCGTTTGAGATTTAGAAATAGAGGGGGTTGGGGGGAGGGGGGAGGAAAGCCAGGTATTGAGGTAGAAAATAGCTTCTCTCCCTAAATGAGAATTGGTGTCAGCTGTGATTTTATTGTTATTTTTTTTTTTAAACAAAAATAAAATTTGATTTTCTTCTCCCCTCTCCCCTGCCTCCAAATTTTGCCACTAGAAAAAGTGGGGGCAGGAGGGTGGGGGGAAAATAAATGAACAAAAGGTTGGGGCAGTGGAGTCTAGTTTTTAAAAATCCACACACATTATGGCTGTTTTGCAAAATGCAAAAACAAAAAAAACATGGGAAATTTGGAAAAAAAAGTTACAAATGTTTGAAAGATTTCCATGACTAACTTTTTTTTTCCCCAGCTGGCACTATCAATCATCCATGGGAAGCATCACAGGACAGGATATGCCAGCAACAGTATCTAAGTCCAGTGTAGGAAAGATGGAGGGAATTCCAGCTGGTGTTTCACTCAGAAGTGAATAACTAGCGTTGGGAGATTGCCTGGAACTTCTGGAATTTAGCTCCTCAGTTCCAAACCCAAGTCTGTGCAGGGTTTCGTTCCAGGCAGAGTAGGTAGCCTGTATATATATTTTTTATACTTTCTGAGGCACTGTAAAAGCATTGATCGTATACAACAGCCCCTGCAAGGTGGGCATTTTCCATTCCCATTTAAAAGGTGAGAAAAAATAAATTAAAAAACCCTACGGACATTAAGGGATTTGTTGAACCGCAGGGTGAATAAACAGTAGGCTCCATGTTTCTTGAATGCCTGGTCCAAGCACAGAACTGGGAACCACTGCAACATACCAAATAATTCAGAGAAGGGGGAGGGCTGTAGTTAAAATGGATGATGCGGATTCAGGAGATTTGCAGTCAGTTCCCAGCTTTGCCACAGACACTCTGTGTGGTCCCGTTGCACGATTGGCTGGACCACTTGCATCTAACAGCCCCAGAACACCCATTGCCTTTGAATTGTTCCCACCGTACCATGTCTCTGCTTTCTCACACCCACAGAAGAGCGCAGCAACACTCATCTGCTACTTGTGTTCTGCTTTCCAGTCCTGTTAAGAGGCTTCCTGGAATGGAGAGATCCAGATTCTCCCGCCAATTTCTCCAGCCAGCCCCAAAGAAGCAGCTGTTTTTTGACGTGGGAGGAATCATTGGCGAGGTCTCCACTCAGAGAGACTCTATGCCTGTCTCTCTGTGTGCCTGCCTGCCCCCATGAAAGGAAGCCTTCCATGGAATCTAAGGCACATATCTGGACCACTTACTAACACAGTATCTTAGCAACTTATAATCTTTAACCCTTTTTTTTCTCACAACACCCCTGCGAGGCAGGACAATGCTGTTATCCACTCATACACGGAGGGAAATGGTCCACAGAGTTTCTAAGTGATTTGCCCAAGGACATACAGGAAGTCTATGGCAAAGCAAGGCCTTCAACCCAAACCTCTCAAAATCCTAGGATAGCACTTTAATCATAGACTAAAATCCCGTATTCACTAGCAATGAGTCCAACTCAAGAAGTGGAGAACCAGATTGGAGTGTAAACTTCCTCCAAAGTGGCAATGGGGTCCAATCCTGCATCCCGGTTCACAGCCATTTCTGAACGCCTGATTATTCTGCTGCTTTGCTGCAGTGAGAAAGGCCGTAAAGAGTCAGAGCAGGTGGGAGAGAAACACTGGCCACAGTTCGGATCCCTGTTTCTGGAGCTGCAGCTGTGAAGACAGCCAGCAGACTGCATGGAGTCACGCTAGACTGTGCAGAGGAGGACTCACGTACATCTCATAAAGGCTCTGCCCCCTCATGAACACCTTTACATCTTTGTTGAGAGGGAAGGTCCCATCGTCCTTGCGGAAGCGGTACAGCAACTTGGCATCCTTGTAGTCCAAGTGTTCATCACAAACTGTAAATCAAGCAGAGAACATCAGGACTGTGGGCTTAAATACTACCCCATAATGCATACTCTGGAGCAGAGCTCGGAAACCGTTTTCAGTCATTTAAGAGGTACAGAGAATGCATTGTAGGCAGTTTCCAGACCTCCTATTTTATGATTCCTACAGAAACCATTCCTGCATGCACTAGGGCAAGTGAGCTTTCAAACACCAAAGCAGTCCCATGCACACCTATGCATGTATCAGTCAACCACATGCACAGAACTTTGCTTGAAGGAACTGGAGGCCGTTCTGATCCTTAATAGCTACATTTAGATCTCTCATTCGATGAGCAAATGGAACAGGAAAGATTTTATTTTTTAAGTCTAAACATTTCAGTTCACCTATCAGCTTAACAAAAGAAATGCAACCCCTTCACAGTCAGGTAGGTTAAAAAGCCACTGCCACATTTAGGCAAGCTTGGGTAGAGTGGGGTGAGATGTAGCAGTCAGAAACCTGTTCCCTTGCCTCCAAATATTTGCACTCCTCTTCCCCTATTGCAAATGCTGAGATCTCTAAATGCAACTATAAGAGAACTTTTTCACACAGTCTGTAGCCACTCTTCCCAATTCATTACGGCAATCCATCAGGTCTGACATCAGATCTTTAAGTCAGGTGCATGCAACTACTATAGCTACCTAACTGAAGGGAGCACACCTCATTTGCATGCACACCTTGGGCATTCATGCATTCCCCATTTGTACATGCCTGGCTGGTATGTGTGTGCAGATGGTAATGTGCACATATGTGAGATACCACTGAGAGACAGTATGATCACAGAGACAGACCACTGTTCTAGGACACAGGAGAACTGAGTTCAGCACTTCCTGTGACTTACTGTTTGAACTTGAGTAAGTCACAAGGCCTCTCTTCCTCAGTTTTCCCTACCTGTAAAATAGGGATAATACCCATTTACGGAACGTGCTTTGAGATCCATGTAGAGCTTACACTAGGTGGCAGATAAAGCAGGTCAAAAGTTTGGGGTAGGGGTTTTTTTTAATTGTTTGGAAGGGCTGTGTGTGTGTCAAAAAATGTTTTTCATGTAGTAAAAAAATGGTTTCAATGGGAAGAAACAAGCTACTAATAAAAAAAAAAACCAGGAAACCCACACAATTCACATCCCCAATCCACAGAGGAGGAAAAATCATGGAGGGCTCAAGGAATCCATTTTGAATCACCTGGAAGAGAGGAAAGTGATCAGGAATAGTCAACATGGATTCACCAAGGGCAAGTCATGCTTGACCAACCTGATTGCCTTCTATGATGAGGTAGCTGGCTCTGTGGACATGGGGAAGTCAGTGGATGTGATATGCCTTGACTTTAGCAAAGGGTCTTTAGCTTTCGAAAGGGTCTCCCACATAATTCTTGCCAGAAAGTTAAGGAAGGATGAACTGGATAAATAGACTGTAAGGTGGATAGAAAGCTGGCTAGACTGTTGGGCTCAACAGCTCGATGTCAGTTTGGTGGTTGGTTTCAAGTGGTGTGCCCCAAGGATCAGTTCTAGGGCTGGTTTTATTCAACAGCTTTATTAGTGACCTGGATGAGGGGATGGATTGAACCCTCAGCCAGTTTGCAGATGACATTAAGCTAGGGGGAAGAGGTAGATACGTTGGAGAGTAGGGATAGGGTCCAGAGTTACCTAGACAAATTGGAGGATTGGGCCAAAAGAAATCTCAGCAAGGACAAGTGAAAAATCCTGCACTTGGGATGGAAGAATCCCAAGCACTGCTACAGGTTGGGGACTGACTGGCTAAGCAGTAGTTCAACAGAAAAGGACCTGGGGATTACAGTGGATGAGAAGCTGGATATGAGTCAACAGCGCCCTTGTAGCCAAGAAGGTTAATGGCACATTGATTTACATTAGGAGGAGCATTTCCAGCACATTTGCGGAAGTGATTATTCCCCTTTATTCGGCACTGGTGAGGCCACATCTGGAGTATAGCATCCAGTTCTGGACCCCCCCATTACAGAAAGGATTCATTGGAGAGGGTCCAGCAGAGGACATCAAAAATGATTAGAGGCTGGAGCACATGACCTATGAGGAGAGGCTGAGGGATTTGGGTTTGTTTAGTCTGAAGAAGAGAAGAGTGAGGGGGTATTTGATAGCAGCCTTCAACTTCCTGAAGGGAGATTCCAAAGAGGATGGGGAGAGGCTGTTCTCAGTAGTGACGGATGGCAGAACGAGGAGCAATGGTCTCAAGTTGCAGTGGGGGAGGTCTAGGTTGTATATTAGGAAAAACTATTTCACTGGGAGGATGGTGAAGCACTGGAAGGGGTTACCTAGGGAGATGGCAGAATCTCCATCCCTAGAGGTTTTTAACTCCTGGCTGGGATGATTTAGTTGTTGTTGGTCCTGCTTTGGGCAAGGGGCTGGACTCGATGACCTCCTGAGGTCTCTTCCAGACCTATGATTTTTTCCCCCCTATTGAATTTTGGATGGGAGAGGACAGGGGAAGAAGAATTACTCAGAGATTCAAAAAAGTTGCCTTTCAAAGCTTCATACAAAATATTTCCCAGAAAGATTGGAGTAAAAAAGCAGAGCATTCATTTATTCAGGAATGTTTTGCAAACCTATGCCTGCCTTTGGCTCACTGGCTCTAGTGCTAAATATTATGCTAGGACTCGACTTAAGAAATATGCTCTCTGAATTGGCTGCATGGCAACAAATTGCAATGCCACACACACTAGATGTGTCAGGCAGGAGGAAGTCTGTCCAATCACACTGCTTTTTTTTAGAAATCAAGGATTTTTGGCCCATTTTTTGACTAGCAGTGTTCATGGTTCTCATGCTGATCAGTTTCATGGGAAGAAGAAGGTTTAATGGAAGTTGATATGCAGCAACTTACAGAGTTGAGGCCATGGAAAGAAGAGACAGTTTTGCAGCTTGAAGGCCTGGTGGATAATGCCCAGTTTCCAATCTTGTGTCCAGTGTATTCAATATCTGGTTAGATCATCTCTCTCAACTAAGCAAGGGTATGTCTACACTACAGCACTAATTCGAACTAACTTAGTTCGAATTAGTTAATTCAAACTAAGCTAATTCAAATTAGCGCATCTAGACTTAAACACTAGTTCGAATTAGAGTTTCGCTAATTCGAACTAGCATGTCCACATTGAGTGGACCCTGAACCAAAGTTAAGGCTGGCCGGAACCAGTGCTGGCAGGGCATCAGCTTAGGACTTAGAGCGTGGAGCTGCTGCTTCAGGCTAGCCGAGGGCTGTGCTTAAAGGGACTCGACCCCCACCCCCGACAGACAGTTCTCAGGGTTCCCCGCTTGCTTGTCTACCTCAATGAGGGACAGAAAAGCAGTCCTGTCTTGGAGTGCCCTGAGTGCCCACACTCGGCACATCACAGCACTCGGCCATCAGCCTGGCTGCACTTGCCGCAGGCTGCCATCCAGGGGGGTCATTCAGGGGGCTGTCAGGATCCAGGAGGCCCTGCAGGAGAGCTTCCACCCCGAGGAGCCCGCAGAGCCACCCCAGTCCTCCCCATTGGGGGCTCGTGCCCCATTCCTCCCTCACCTCCTTCCACTTACCTTTCCCTAGCCCCCCTTCCTGATGTAAAAAGTAAAGGACACGTGTGTTCAAAAATAGAAACTCTCTTTATTTAACAAAACAGATGGTGGGGGGGGGGGGGATTAACCTCTGGGGAGACTGGGAAAAGGAGGTGGGAGAGTGGAAGAGAGAGGGTGGGAGAGGGGAGGTGGAAACCTGGGAGGAGGGAGCTGGAAGGGGGAAGCCAGGGGAAGAAGGAGGAGGGGAAGTATCAAACTATGGTACGCCATATCTTCAGTATTGTGTAGAGATGGGGTCTCCTCAGCTCAAAAAAGATATTTTGGCCTTGGAAAGGGTTGAGAAAAGGGCAACTAAAATGATTAGGGGTTTGGAACTGGTCCCATATGAAGAGAGGCTAAAGAGACTGGGACTTTTCAGCTTAGAAAAAAGGAGACTGAGGGGGGATATGATAGAGGTCTAATAAAATCATGAGTGGTGTGGAGAGGGTGCATAAAGAAAAGTTCTTCATTAGTTCCCATAATAGAAGCACTAGAGGACACCAGATGAAATGAATGGGTAGCAGGCTTCAAACTAATAAAAGAAAGTTCTTCTTCACAAAGCAAATAGTCAACCTGTGGAACTCCTTGCCACAGGAGGCTGTGAAGGTGAGAACTAGAACAGAGTTTAAAGAGAAGTTAGATAAAGTCATGGAGGTTGGGTCCATGGAGTGCTATTAGCCAGGGGGTAGGAATGGTGTCCCTGGCCTCTGTTTGTGGAAGGCTGGAGATGGATGGCACGAGACAAATGGCTTGGCCATTGTCTTCGGTCCATCTCCTCCGGGGTACCTGGTGTTGGCCACTGTTGGCAGACAGGCTACTGGGCGAGATGGACCTTTGGTCTGACCCAGTACGGCCGTTCTTATGTTCTAAGCTCAGGGTCGGGGGTCTCACTGGACCAACTTGATTTTCATGCAAACCTGCTCCTGGGTTCGCATGTGGCCTTTGGTGGCCAGGCTGGCAGCTATCCTGCCCTAGACGGCCGCTTTCCTGTGCCTAGTGCGGAGATTGTGGACGTTGGAGGCCTCCCCCCAAACCTCGATGAGGTCCACGATCTCTGCACTTGACCAGGCGGGCGTCTGCCTCTTGCGGCCCCGGGCAGGCTCCTGGGAGCCGCCAGCCTGGTCCTTGGAAGAGGGGGAGGGCTGGGTGGCAGCAGGTAGCTGGCTTGTGCCATGCCAGGTGCAGGGTCTGCTGGCTGGGTGCTGGCAGGCTTGCACCTGGCACGGGCACCGTAGCCAGACCGTGTTCCTTTAAGGGCTCCGGGGCCAGGAGGGGGGCAGAAGAGTTTCCCCAGCTTGGCCCAGAGTGGCCACCAGGGCAACCTGGGAAGGGCTAGCCTCCCACTAGTTCGAATTAAGTGGCTACACAGCCCTTAATTCGAACTACTTAATTCGAACTAGGCGTTAGTCCTCGTAGAATGAGGTTTACCTAGTTCGAATTAAGCGCTCCGCTAGTTCAAATTAAGTTCAAACTAGCGGTTTGCGTGTGTAGCACCTATGAAAGTTAATCCGAACTAACAGCTGTTAGTTCGAATTAACTTTGTAGTGTAGACATACCCCAATAGCCTAGGCAAGGCATTTCACAGTATTACTCTTACCCTTTTAGGAGTGTTGGGACTGAGAGGCAAGGAGGAATAGAATTTAACTGGCCCAATTCTTGGCTGTTCTCTCCACACCGTGGTGAGCAGAGAGCGTTCTTACTAGAGGACTAAGGAAAAAGAAATCACAAACCAGGAAATAAAAGAAAAAAGAGTCAGCCTCACACCTTAAACAGGTGATTAACAGAAACGTGGGAGGACGACGTCTTTGAAGACCAAAAGCCTCACTCCTGCCCAATGTTCCAAAGGCTTTAATCAAATAACCGGGTTCTTTGAAACTATCAATCTGGTGGTGGGAAAAAAAAAAAGGCCGGAAGGAAAATAATCAGATGTTCGTGTTAATGGTTAACCCTGAACTAATTGCTGGTACTTAATGTTGCTGTGATAAAGCCCAGCCACGGAAGGTATTTTATTCATGGCTGCTTAATGTACAAGGCATTAATCTTGTCCCAGGTACCAGATGACAACAGATAGATTGTTTGCATTGCAGTGGTCTGAGGGGCTATATCTAAACTCCACTACAACCCCTCTTTTGAAGTCAATGAAAGGTGCACCTGCCTTCTACCTCCTCCACACAGATAAGGAGAGCATAAATGCCAACTCTAGTGTTACCACATCTCATGTGGTTAAGGATTTAGGGGCAAGATTACGAGATCTCCGTTCCTGTTTAGGCACGTCAATGAAGTGGACAGATTCTTCATCAGAGTGCACTAGCGCACACTGAGAACAATGATTTTGCCCCATCTCCCTTCCCCTGTAATATTGAGAGCGATGGAGGAAGCACTCATTTTGCCTAAAATTTAGATTTTTGGCCCTTATTTTTGTACTCTTTCCCCACTCGGATCTGCCCAATCACCCCAACATCATAATGTGAAACTCTTCTTAAAAAGTCTAACAGTCTAAGTTTATATGGGGCCTGCCCTGGTTATTGTTCTGTCCAGCATCTAGCACAGGGGTGAGCAAAAATTTGTGAAGTGGCCCTGGGCCACCCCAGAAGGGGCAGGGCCTCAGGCAGAAGGGGTGGGGGCAGGACACTTCCATGCTTGCCTGCCCACAGACCCTGTGGGTGGAGGAGTGCATGAAGTCTTTGCTCCCGCTCCCCCCCCCCCCCCCCCCCGAGAAAACCCCTGTTCTGAACAGCTGGCAGTTCCCTTTAGGTGCCCGCACCCCAGCTGGCAGGAGGAGACTTTGCACGCTCTCCCCTGCTCAGGTCAATCAGGGCCTGTGGGCTGGGGGAGCACACAAATCTGCCCTCACCCTGCACGGGAGAGCTGTGCTTAGACTATGTGGTTGACTAAGTGCAGACCTTTTGCAGGGCAGGAGGAGACTTTGCACACTCCCCCCATCCCAGGTCCACCAGGGCTTGGGGGGGGGAGGGGAGCATGCAAAGTCTCCTCCTACCCTCCCCCCATCCTGCAAGGAGCACCCAGCGCTTCTAAGCACTGCAGTCAACTGCCAGGGTTGACTCAGCACGGTGCACTCCCCAGTCCCTAGGCCCTGATTGGCCTGGGGGCAGGGGAGAGGTAGGACCTCTGCAAGCTGGATCAACCCATTTGGCAGGCCAGATCCAGCCCACGGAGGCCCTTTTGCCCACCCCAATCTAGCACAATAGTTTTCAAACTTTCTTCTCATGACCCCATCGAAGAAAACGGTTGATGCTCTGACCCAACATAATTTGACTAGAGCGTGGCCTCCGGGGTGGGGCTAAGGAGGAGAGCTTTGGGGTGTAGGAGGGGGCTCTGGCTTTGGGAGTATCAGGGCTGGGGCAGGAGGGGCTTACCTTGGGTGACTCTCAGTCAGCAGTGCAGCAGGGGCACTAAGGCAGCTTCCTGCCTCTCCTGGCACCACAGACCACGCTGCTCTGGAACTGCCTTAGCGCCCCCACTGGTCACCTGATCCCCCTGCAGCACCGAGACCCAGCGCTCGACATTCCACGACCCAGTACCGGGTCGCAACCCCTAGTTTGAAAACCATGGATCTAGCACAGTGGGTTTGCCCTTTGCACTACGTGCCTGGGTGTTACACGCAACAGCTATTTAAATTCACCTTTGAGTGCCACTTCTGTAAATAATCTTACATTTCCATAGGGTCTTCCATCCTGATGGGTCCCAATGGCCTTCTGGTCACATCATCACTAACAGGAAGCTACTTCTGGGGCTGAGCTTGACAAGAACACAGGACTTGTACATTTTCCCCACCGCCATTAGCTACACCCACTCTCCCGGTGCATATGCATAATATACTACACTCCTGATCACATCAAACATGTTCCACCTCCAGGGGGCACCAGGATCTCTCATCTCTGGGGACACATTTGGAGGGAAAATTGGGTTTTTGACAAGTTTTTCCATAAAAAGAAAAAGCATTTGCTTTCCACGTAAGATTTAAGTTTTTGACTGAAAGATTTTAGCTGGAAACAAAATGTTGATGAAAACAAATGGGGCACATTTTTGGTTTTTGGGCATTTCATCTAAAACTTTCTGGGGGGGGAGGAGGGAGTTTCAGACTAATCCTCAACTTACAGACACGTTTGTAATTTTAAATCTGTGTGGTCATTTTACAATCCTCTCCCGAAACATAGAAATCTCAATCCTGCAGGTCTGCAAGAGAGAGCAGTGTTTCTTGTCTAGAGAGTGGACTCTCACCTCTGGGAGGGGTATCCAGAACAAACAAAATAGCATCCTGTGAATAAACTCTTCGCACTTCCTGTTGATAGCCCAGAAATATGCCACAAGCAACCTCATACGCAGAGAGAGAAATTTGGGGCCTTCTGCTTCCGAGAAGAACCAAGAAAGATGAGCACACCGAAACTAGAGAGAATCACCACAAGTTCTCAGACAAGGCTGAGTGCAAAGGGGAGACTTGAGGAAGAGGGGTTGGAAATGTGTTTTGGCTAAACTAGCTGTCACTTCCCCAGCAAAATGAGAACACACTGAATTCTTTGGAGGACACTGGACAAAACTCTTAAAAATAATCAACATTTTAGACTCCATCCCAGGCCTGGAGCCCTACGAGCCCAGAACTGGTACATACCCCAAGGGGGGGGGAGCGCTGAAGCTATGGGAGGAAAGGGGTTGCCAGCTCTCCTGAACTGGGCACCATTTCCCATAGTCAGGGGCGGCCCGTGGATGTAGGCAACCTCAGCAGTTGCCTAGGGCACTGCGTTTAATGCGGCGCCCAATGATGACATCACGCCATTGATGGCTATGGAGGCAGGGGCGCCTATCACGCATTCCGCCTAGGGTGCCAGTTGCCGGCAGCTCTCCTCAAGCCACTCCTGCCTGTAGTGATGTCCAGTCCATCCAGTCCAGGAAAGTTGGCAACCTGGAGCAGGGCCAGGAGGGAGGCACAGGCCGGAGGAGCAGCAGGTGGGCAGGAGGCTGGGAGATGGGGCTTGGAGCTACACAGGGCACCATGAAATTTGGGGCCATCTGGTGCCCCAAAGTGCTCGGAGAAAGAATCAGGCAATCCATTGCCTCAAGTCCTCTCTGCCCCACAGCGGGATCCCTGCTAACCCCTGGCACTCCCCTCACCACAGCCCAAGGCTGTGCTTGTACACTCCTCACCCTGTCCCAGACAGCAGGAAGAAGGAACCCTAGGAGCCAGTGTTTAATCTGGTTTCAGCCAGCGTCAGGCTCGGTGTGACCTACACAAGCCAGCCTTGTGTAGCTCCTGCAGGGGAAAACAGGCCCAAAGTGTGTTCTGCCAAACAGCCGGCTAACCACTGAACATTCAGGCTCATTCAGCACAAGTTGCCCTTGCTCCTCCCCTGACCGTTTGCTCTGAGTTGCAGATTCATCTTTGTTACACGTATCACAGAGCGTGGGCATCACTCCACAGGTTCACTCAGATGGTCAATCACAGAGGCAGATTCCATTCCTTCAAGTGCCCTATGGTGATATGGCTTGGGTCCAAGCATCGGACACCAAGGACAGCTGTTAACATCACACAATGCAGAGAGACTTCAATGAAGGCAAGGGATCTGGCAGCAAAACCTACATTCCGTGTGCTGTTCAAGAGAGAGGACTACTAATTTATATACGTGCATAGAGACTCGCACTATGTAAAGATGAATTGGAGTGGAAATACCAGAAACCAAGAGATAAATAGAACAGCAACAAAAGTACCTGTCAGTTGTGGGACCCCTGTTAATGAGACTAATTAAGTGGGCTGGACGTGTCCTGTACATAGCTTTTGATGTGGAAATGCAGATGTTAAAGGCAGGAGAAATTGGCTTTGTAATGCACCAGCCACTTAATGTCTTTGTTCTAGCCCAAGGTAATGGTGTCTAATCTGTAGATGAATTCCAGTTCCCGGCTTGAACAAAGACAGGTCCTACAATTGGCAGGTATTTCTGCTGTTCTATATATCTCTTGGTTTTAGTTATTTCCACTTCAATTCATCTGAGGAAGCGGGTTTTACCCCTAAAAGCTCATGTTTCTATATATTTTGATGAGTCTCTAAGGGACCACAGGGTCACTTGTTTTTAAAGTTACAGACTAACATGACGACTCCTTGGAGATATGTAAAGATGGTTCTAACGTCAAGCATGAGGACCTCAGATGCCCCAAATCCTCAGTCTGATTCAAGTATGAGGTTTTGGTTTGGTCCATTATAAAAAAATACTTCAAATATCAGCAAACTGTGGATGTCTGTCCCACACCCAGTTCCAAGGATGCCTCTAACTAGGGCTTGGCTTTGGGACCATGGGATGTGGGAGGTTCTCCATCCTTGGATTCTATCTGTCATGACGTGCTGCAGTTCAGCGCTCACTTATTGGGCTTGAGGCACCAATCAATGGGGGAAATTCTGTCTTATGCAAAATGACTTATTGGGCCCTTCTAGCCTTTTGTTGTGCCAGGGAGGTAGAGAGCAAGCTCACTTTTATTTGCTGCTTAAAAGTAAAAATCAGCTGACTTGCCCACCTTCCCACCCCCCATCCTCCCCTCACAAACCAAGCTGGTAGCACTCTCTTCTCTAGTTTAAATGGAGGTGGCAGTTTCATCTAGCCCTGGCAGGATGTGGTGGGGGGCAGGGCTAGCGGGTAACCCCACAACAGGAGCACAGGGGTGCTGTTGCTTTTGCAAGTTTCATGCAAGTGGGTGGGCTGATGTGGGATTTTGGCCCAGGCTCATCTCCAGTAAAGAGAAAGTTAAACACTCTTTGCACTGCCAGCAAGCACCCGCAAATATCCTTCTTGCTCACACACACACCAAGGGCAAAATCCAGCCCCAGGGCCTGCTTAGGCACCATGCAAGTCTGACCATAAACCCTCAGACAGGTCTGAAGAAGTGTACCTGCCTCCTACTAATCCTCTATACAGGGCTGAGTTTCACTCTGAATGAATCTTTCTTCTGCACCTCAGTCAACACAAGCAACAAACTGTCGCACACCAGCTGCAACATACAAAGCAGTGCAGCTGGGTGACCAGGGTGCTAGTCTGGGACTCAAGATACCTGGGCTTTATTCCCAACTCTGACTCCAAGTGACCTGGGGGGAAAAAAAATCTCATGCCTCAGTTTCCCCATTGGTAAAATGAAGTGTGATCCTGTCCTCCCTTGTAAAATATGTCAGGATTGACTGCTGTAAAGCACTGCATAAAAGCTAGCTGGTTTCATCACAGTTCCAACCTACTGGCTGACCGAAGAGTTCTAGACCCATTCCCTTCACCAGCGAGACAAGGACTTGTCTAAGAACCCTCTGAAAACGAGAATATAGCATGGCAGGGCCAGCCCAGTTCTCTCAAAAAGGAAATAAAACTGTTTGCCCCAACCAGGTTAACTGTGCTGTAATCTAGATAGCAACACACACATTTAAACACAGCTGATGCTGGCGATCACTCATAAGGAGCCCATATACAAAAAAGATTCTCTAATGTCCAGAACTGGACCCCAAGAAATTAGATACCAGACCTGCAAGCACTTTACACCTCTGCAACTAGGGCCTTAATTCTAACTCCTGCCCCCAAGAATTAAAATATTACCATGCCTATTTTTCAGAGGGAGATCCAGAGGCAGCATTTTAACCAAGGAAGGCATAAAGAGAGTCAGTATTCTTTAAGAGCCAGAATTAAACCTCAGGAATTCCTCTTGCTCCAGTACTCAGTTCTCTGGGTCATACCTTTCCCAAGTATCTAACATGACCCAGCATAATGTTTGTATAAAAATAAAGTAGAGCTGTTGCAAATTAAAAAAAAAAAAAAAAAAAAAAAAGAGCCAGGCTATTAGGAGCCATTGGTCAGGACCTCTTTGGAGCTGAGTGCCAAGTGAGTCTTTACTTTGAGTTGGGTCCAAGGAAGGGCTCTGAAAAGGGCACTGTATGTTTTTCATTTCCAAGGGAGACTTTCCTGCATGTTTGCTTCAGCTCTTGGTTTGCCACAATCCCATCACCTTGTAGCATTTCAAAGAATCATAGAGTTGGAAGAGACCTCAGGAAGTCATCAAGTCCAGCCCCCTGCCCAAGGCAGAACCAATCCTAACTAAATCAACTCAGTCAGGGCTTTGTCAAGCCGAGACTTAAACACCTCTAAGGATAGAGATTCCACCACCTCCCTAGGGAACCCATCCCAGTGCTTCACCACCCTCCTTGTGAATAGTTTTTCCTAATATCCAACCTAGACCTTCCCCAGTGTAACTTGAGACCATTGCTCCTTGTTCTGCCATCCATCACTACTGTGAACAGCCTTTCTCCATCCTCTTTGGAACCTCCCTTCAGGAAGTTGAAAGCTGCTATCAAATCCCCCCTCACTCTTCTCTTCTGCAGACTAAACAAACTCAAATCCCTCAGTCTCTCCTCATAGGTGATGCGCTCCAGCCCCCTAATCATTTTGGTCACCTTCCACTGGACCCTCTCCAATGCATCCACATCCTTTCTATAGTGGGGGACCCAGATCTGGACACAGTATTCCAGATGTGGCCTCACCAGAGCCGAATAATCACTTCTCTGGATCTGCTGGCAGTGCTCCTCCTAATGCACCCTAATATACCATTAGCCTTCTTGGCTACAAGGGCACTGTTGACTAATATCCAGCTTCTCATCCACTGTAATCCCCAGGCCCTTTTCTGCTGAACTGCTACTTAGCCATTCAGTCCCCAGCCTGTAACAATGCTTGGGATTCTTCCATCCCAAGTGCAGGACTCTACACTTGTCCTCGTTGAACCTCATCAGATTTCTTTTGGCTCAGTCCTCTAATCTGTCCAGGGCACTCTGGACCCTATCCCTGCCCTCCAGCGTATCTACCTCTCCCCCTAGCTTAGTGTCATCTGCAAACTTGCTGAGGGTGCAATCCATCCCCTCATTTGTTGGCATGCAAGCTGCACTTCAGGGTGAGCCTCTCTAGTCCGGTATCTTTGGGACCTGACTGGTGCTGAACCAGAGAATTTGCCAAACCATGGGAGGTCAGTATTGTCTAGCAGTATTACCAACAGTTCCACTGCTTGCTGGGCTCTTAGAAGACAGTTAGGGGTCAATTAGAGCTACATAACAGCACAGAACACTGAGATCCAGGACTGGTGGCTGTAAACAAACTTTATGGGACTGTGGGAAACTTGGCCACACCCATGATAAGTGGACATGTGGCTCACTAAAATCATTCCAGGCCACGGATGTTGCCAGACCAGAGAGCGCTGGACTCTCTTTAGGGCAGTGCCACTGTCACTGCCCGAAAGATGAGCTGGAAAGTCTGGGGACACTAAGCTAGTGCAGTAAAAATGAATTTTAGTACATTTTTTTAAAATTTCTTCCATCCTGCAGTTTCAGCCATGTCAGTGTTTGCATAGTACAGCCATGCTGCAAGGATGCAATGCCATAACACCTACCCCACTGTATTTTGGCCTCCAAGGAACAGCAGCATGGGGACGTTTCAGGACAGAGAGACTGAGCTGCATTGTTTCCCATGAGACACGCCTGAAAGGGTTACTTGGTTCACTTACAGTCCCAGCCTCTCTTCTGGAGTGGCTGCAGGGCAGGAGACAGAGGGCAGTGCAACCTGAGAAGTAGTGTCATTAAACAAGAGCCCCAATGTGCACATCTCAAATGCCCATGGATCATCTTATTGGCTGCAGCAGAACCACGTGCATGAGAAACGGTTTCAGAAATGGAACCTAAATGAGTCTGATAAGTGGGAACAGGAACTGACTAGTCCAGATACTGTGAATTTTCTCATTTGGGCAAATTAAAGGGGGACTAGCATTTACAAACCATGATGGATGATGTAATGGTCCATGAGCTTCTGCATGAGGCGGATACCCGTCTCTCGGTCAGGTGCTTCTTTGTGGTCAATCAGCCAGTCTGTCAGCTCCTTTGCCACAAAGCAGTTGGGGTACGTTCGAAGGTGGTGGCGCCTGTCCTTAATGAGCTTTCCATCATGAAGTCGAAGCCTAGGGGGAGAGAACACCATGAAGCGTGTGTGTGTCATTTCAGAGACACCGTGTGCCAGTGATGCATGTGCCATCATAGGCTTGGGGATTACAGTGGTTCAGGCAAGAGTCTGGAGGCGGTACCAAACCTCTTGGATCTGCGAGATTGTCTTTGTTTTCATAAGGTGCCTGTCTTGTGAGTTTCCTGATACCTTCCATTGCTAGCCCTGACCATAAAACAGAGGGCAAAATAGAAGTTGTGACCCCCAAAAATTCATTCACCCTGGCTTTGGCTTGATCTAGTTCTTATTTTACCTAAAATCAGCTGCTCTTTCCCAAAATCTGCACAGTAAAGAGCTATGCTCATAGATAGGCAATGGCAGAGAAAAGTTTGTTTTTTCCTCGATCTTAACACACGGGCAAGTTATTTCACTGGTGACAGACCAAAACTGCTCCAAATCTGAGAGGAGGATTCCCCCACCACCACTACACATCCTACACTGTTAAATTTTACCATTGGCTAGACTAGGCTTAGTCTTGAACAGCCTTCCAGAGGTTATTCAGCAGCTGACTCAGGTTTCTGAAGAAAAGCAAGGATGTGTGCCCAAGCTTGTAGTTAGCTCTTCTCATCATCGCCATAAAAGCAAGTCTAAGACGTCAGTTCTAGCATTCAACACAAAGCATCTGATAGTAGGTCACATCGGATCAGTCTGGGAATGTCAATTAGCAACAGTTGGTTGTACCAGTTGTGTTTGACAAGGACTAATACAAGGCCCATCACTTCATGGAATTATGAATTGCTACACAAAAAGCTTAAACTGCACACATTTACCAGTGCATCCAGTCTAGAACGAATGCCTGATATGCAGGGGATACCAAAATACTATAAAGTTACATGCTGCATGAGATACAAAAGGTCTGGTCTAAAAAACATAAAAGGAAAATAAATATCTTTTAGGACCAGCATCGTCCAATCTAATCTGGTTTAGTCAGTCAGGTGGGGAGGGAAAAATACAACTGGGACATAAACAACCCCCGGAGTCCATTCCTGCAAAACCTCAGCATCACAATTAGTTTGTTATGTCAGTGGAAATATTTGCATGAGTCAGGGTTACTCACATGATTAAGGCTTTGAATTCTGTAACAACCTTCTCCACTCGACAGGGTCACAAATCAAACAGATCTTGTATTCAAGCCAACACCAAGTGGCAAGAACAAAACCAAAGGTATCAAACTTGGCAAGCATTGCTGTCTCCAAACTCTTAACACTGGAAAAAGCACAGGGCATGAATTCTATCTGAACAGGAGATGTTTGAGGATATCGTTTGTTTAACACCAAGATGTTTATAGTTTCAAAACATTCATTATAAGATGCTCTTGCCCAGGGCCAGTATACTCTGCAAGGACATTAAAACACAAGAACATTTCTTTGTTTAATGCTTTCCGGTGGGTTTTCCCTTGCCCACAACATCACTTGAACTACATTCTATTAGGTGTCCCAGGAATCATTTCCCACACAAAACGACGCTTCGTCTAACAAATTATAAGAAGCATGTACACAAATTCCCACATCACCACATATTATGCCTTGGAATCTCCCTGATCCACACAGAATTTATGTTAAAGGATGAAGGAACAATAGAACTTCAGATGTCTGCAAATTGTGAGTTATTGGACAAAGGAAGGTTTAATAATTGATGACCGCAGTTAAGACTGCCAATTAAGAATGAGAATGGAGATCTGTCTGCACTCTCGGCAATTTACACAGTAAGGGATGCCTACCTAGCCACCATAAATTGCACCTGTAAATGCTGCTGTGCAAGCACACATCATCTGACTTGTCGGAGCCAGAGCAGCCTATGCTGGCCCCAGAGAGGGATTTGTGACTGTAACCAGCGAGAATGCACAGAAGTTGTGATGCTCTTTAGGAGCCTGCATTCCGTAATTCGGCTAGAGATCTCACAGGGAAGGGTATGGTATGGTCACTCTAATTCTGTGACTGTGCTATGTCTGGCAGCTGCTCTTCTAGCTCAGCAATAACTGGTGTTCCGATCAAATGAAGTTAGAAAACTGAAGCTTAGATCAGGGGTGACCGACCCATTAAACGAAGAGAGCCGAAACAGCGGTGGAAAAAATGTGACGAGCTACACCGGAATTTTTTTTTTTTTAGCAATTTTTGTAGAGGAAAAAAAAAGGAAGAGCTCCCCCCCAGCCCCCCAGAGTTGTTGAGCAAAAAAAAGAATGCTGCCCCTTTAAAACAAGGCTCCGGTTGGCACAGGGAGCTGGGGACTGTTTCTAGGGGCACAGAGGTGGCTTCGCGAGCCACAGGGGAGGCTTCGTGAGCCGCACTTTAAGGGGGGAAGAGCTGCATGCAGCTCGCGAGCCGCGGATTGGCCACCCTGGCTTAGATCTTGTCTACACTAAACAGAATATCGCCTCTGCTGTGATCGATCTTCCAGAGTTCAATTTAGCAAGTCTAGTTAAGACTCACTAAATCGAACTCAGAGGGTACCCCCGCTGGCATCCGGTACTCCTCTGTTTGCTCCCCTCGGCCTCCCACTGTGGAAACACCACCAAGGTCAGCTTGAGGTAAGCTGTATTCTATGTAGCTGGAGTTGCAAACCTTAAGCTGATTTTTTGGTAAGTGAGGCTACGTCTAGACTGCAGGCTTCTTACGCAAGAAACTTTTTGTGGAAGAGACTGCATGGATGCTCTCTCTCAAGAAAGCTCTGATGGCCATTAACAGAATGGCCACCAAGCCTCCTGTGCCTCTTTTGATAGGCTGTTTTTGCGAAAAAAAAAAAAAAGGTTTCCCGTTCCCACACCTTTTTGCGCAAGAGCTCAAAAAGGAGTTATTCCTCGTACGAAGAGCAATACCTATACTGCAAAAACCTCTCTGTTCTGTCGATTCACTGTAAATTTACTTACACAAAAACCACACTTAAGGTGTGGATGCTCCACGGGTTTTTGCGCCCCAACCCTGTAGTGTAGACATACCTGAAGCTCTGAGGCTCAAGACCTTTTCAGGTCTTTCCTCTGAATTAGCTACTCCTCCCTGCCTTTGGACTTTCCTGTCAGCCTCTCCAGTTCCATCCACTTCGTTAAGGACTCCATCCACATTGAGTTTAATGGCTGCTGGTTTGAGCATTAGGCACTTTCCAATTCCCCAGACAATAACTCACCCAACTGTATCTAAAGCCTCAGTCTGAACCCCAGGAGCTCTGACCAGATGCCACCAAATTTGACATGAAAACCCGTGTCTTTTTGTAAAGCACACCTGGACTTCGGCAGCATCTGCAACCTACAACTGTCTATGACCCACCATTGGCTCAGCAAAGGCACCACAGGAAACACTGCAAGGAGGGAGCCTTACCATGTCATGAGGACCTGCGTTCTACTTGAGGAACAAGAAAAGGTTTGAAGTGGTTCTTTTTCCAAACCAATTTGCTCAGCCTTATAGTAGAAGCATCCCCAGACTTAGTATCATGCGCGAGGATATATAAGCACAATTTTGGCCCATAAACCCTGCTTTTTTGTGCATGTGTTTGTTTATTTGGCAAGCTTGCATAGCACACAGAGGCGAGGAAAGCAGTCCAGCATCCCCAAAGGATTTCCCAGTCAAGAAGTTAGGTAGGGTTGCCAGACGGTTGAAACAAAAATACCGAACACTCCCCCCCCCCAAAAAAAACGGGAAAAAATTCTGTTGAAGGGGAAAAAAGGGGGGGGGAGACCAAAGTTGTTGAACAAAGAAAAAAAAAAAGGACTCCAAGTAAGCCAAAAAAAATTAAAATAAAACAGCATTAAAACAGCATATCCCCTTTAAGAGTTAGTGCAGGGATAGGAACAGGGGAGTGGTTGAGCACTAAGACCCAGGGGAAAGCATTGCTTCCCCTAGGTCTTTTGGCCAGCAGCCATTTTGTGCCGGCAGCCTTGGGGAACCAAGTAAACATGGGGGCTGGGGTCGGGGGGCTGAGGGTGTTGGGGGCCAGAGGCCAGGGAAAAATTCAGAAAATACTGGAGGTTTTAGATGTTCGGTATTCTCTGCATTTTTTTACCAGACAGGAGCCAAAAATACCGGACTGTCCAGGTGAATACCGGACACCTGGCAATCCTACTTTAGTTAGGTAGAATTCATGCCTGTATTTTATGGAATGAGATATCCTGCTTTCAGGTGACCAGCCAGCAAGAACCAATCCCTTATATTCTTGTTCAGCTTTTGATTCTGTTTTCACTCTGAAGTTTTGTCCAAGCAGAAAGAGAGCCAACATTTTATGTTCTAAATTTTCTCTCGAGAGAATCACCTGCCATGCAACAGTAACCCACACACCTTCTGGGTGTGGTTCTGTCCCATCCAGCGGCACTTACATCACTTACAGAGACAACAATGAGTCTGCCCTACAGCCTTAGCTGACAGCCAGCTGGCTTTTAACTCACACAGTAGAAGCGCTTACACTAAGTTGCAGAGTCCTCAGGTTCATGCAGTTCCACCCACAGGTGACCAGGGTCTGTTGGCATTACACAACCTTGAAAAAATGCCTTTTATTTTAGGTTCTTGAAGGGTCAGGGGAAGCATCCTGTCAAAACACTATCAGCATTGGGCTGCACTGAATGCCACTTTTCAAGGCACTCTGCGCAACCCACCCTGTCCATAAGGCTGGAAATGACATCCCTCAAAATGTTATCTCCTTAGTACACAGCAAGAGGACTACTGGAATGGTTAACATAGATAAGAGTTAAACCAAGGATACTCTATTGCTGTCATGACTCTGAAGAAGTCTGCAACCCCTTATATGTGGTCTTGGGTCTGAAAACATATAGAAGCCACACAAGGATGAGCCCAAACTAAAATGAGTTTAAAAAGTACAATGCGGAAGTTAGTTTTGCAGTATTCTTTTTCCCTTTTTTAGAATTCTTCAAAAAGTGGTATGTAAATATTGTTTAAAATAACCCGTCCGTTCCTCATAAATAAAACAATAATTAATTTAAGGAATGCAACATTTAGATAAAAAAAATTGAAGAGTTAATATTAGTGTCACAATTTTTAAAGGATTTTTGACCATGTAAGTTGGTTCAAAAATTTTGACCAGCTCTGGCTCGAACCTCAGAAGTGAACACTCCCAAACTTTGGAGGAATTCATTGGGCTTGAACATTAAGTTTCAGGCCCATCTCCCATGTATAATTATCCCCTGGCTATGCCATATATGTAGCCATGAAAGTAATACCCTATATTTTCAGTATACTGTACTTTTACATTTCTAACTAGTCCACCATACTGCTCTCTGATTCATGCAGCATGTAACAGAAGACAGCATGCTCTAAGGTACACAGTACTTTTGTTCTCTTTTTATTATTTTCTTTAGTCTCCAGGAAGCATATTATCTCGAGAAAGGCAAATTTAGTTGAAAATCAGATTGACGTATAGTTAACTTGCTTCCAGATAAAGATTGCTAAAGAAGGGCGTGTAATATGACATTGAGACTTTTTCATCTACATGCCAAAATCCATTTGTGTTCAGCCAAAAACCAAAACACCACCAAACAACAACAACAAACAAAAGCCCCAGCATAATACAAGGAGAAATTGGCTGCTAGAACTCAAGAGTCAATAGTTATGAAATACTTTCCTTTCTGGCTGTGCATTTGTTTTGGATGGGTTGGTTGATTAATCGTGATGTTTCTTTGTCAAGGTCACTAGAAGGACACCATTATTCATGCCCTGTGCCTTTGTTCAAAAGCAAATGCAGAGCACTTTAAAGAGGGCGGGGGACCTCAAGCATTCTGCGGGTGTATTCACTGGCATTTTTGTTTTGTTTAACACGTGAGAACTCACTTAACTGTGGAAATCGTTTAAACACAGAACAGACAGTTCTTGGTTATCCTCTCCTGATGAGAGAGGCTCCTTTACTTGAATGCAGCTTTCCTTTGATGCTGGTTTCCGCTCTTAATTTTTCACCCCTGTTGATTAATTTAGCGCTCAAAGGTTTCAGATTGACAGACCAATACCCCAATAATACAGTAGGTTTGGTAACTGGGACTCCAGGCAGACAGAAGAATCCACACCAGCAGATCTGCTTGCAGGATCCAAGCCTAGAGAGAAGTCCTCCAGCCACAGATTCATTACAGGCAGAGGTAGTTCCAGCTTTGCCACATTCTTCTACTAGTGTCCCTCACAGTTAGAAACACTTAGAACACACTGATCTATAATCTGTGAACATTTTTGAAAGAAATGAATTATTCTCAGTTATTTTGCTCAAGATTTTCATGGAAACTTTTTTAAGATTTGAAGGTTGTTTAGTTTTGTGGGCGTTTTTTCCATAGAAAACCTGGGAAAAGTTTGAACAAGGACATTTTCCATGGAAATTTTAATTTAAAGCAGTGGTTCCCAACCTTTTCCAGGTGGGGACCCATTTTTACCATTCAGAAAGACTTGGTGACCCAAGGCAATTCAAAAACGGGGGGAGGAAAGGGGGCAGAGCCACCTGGGGAGACACTTGGTGACCCTTTTGAAATGTAATGATGACCCATATTTGGGTCCCGGCCCATAGGTTGGGGAACCCTGATTTAAAGAAAGGCCATTTATTGCTCATAAAATAAAGTTTCTGAACCATACATTGTAACTAGCTCTATTCAAAAGAATGCCTGGAGAAAACACCCAGCCACATCTCTGCCACAGAGCCATTGTCTACTACAAACACCAGTGTGTTTATCCCCTCCACCTCTGTTTTGTAAACACCTGGGCTGTTCCACGCCCAGAATGTCACAGGCTTAAAAGGACCCCCTTTGCAAAGAGACCACAGCCCAGAGCAGGCACTAGCACAACTATCACCAGACCTGTTCTCTCATCCGGGAAGGTACCACATGGAATCAGGGACCGGACATCCCGGACTGCCTCCTGCAGGTCCGAGCCCCACTCTTTATATGCGTGGCTCCACAGCACAGGTGAGCATAGGAGCAGGAGACCGAAGCAGGAGCCCTGGTCAAGTTTGTTTCTCTCTCTCTCTGGGGCAGCTATTTCTCATTGGGGAAGCTGTTTTGACACCAAACAGGCTTATTTCAACAGCCAATACAAACTGAGAGCAATTAGGAGCTGGCGTCAGAATCCAAACAAGCCTGAAGGCAGAGCAAAGATTTGCAGAGCCAAACCCAGAGCTGGGGCAAGGGAATTCAGGGGGAAGGGGAGGGGCACAGGCGAGGTGCGGTAGCACCCAGGAAGCCCCCTGTGTCCGTGACAAAACTTTGATTGCTAAAGGGGGTGCTCTCTCATGCCCCTTCCCTGCTCCTCTGGGTGGCCCTTCCTGTACCCACCACTTGCAGGCACCAGTGGCCTAGAGGAGGGTATATGAAAACAGAATAGGGCTGGTGATCCTTATTTAGGGATGAAGGTTCACAGGAGAAAAAACATCAGCCATTCAGAACCCAGCTCATCCTTAAAAGTCCAGTAGTCTCTTCCCCCTACTTATGGAGGAGTAGCTGGGTGCAGCAGGAAAGCACAATACAGAGCCCCCTGCCCCCTGCTATGGCCTCAGGCGAGTCACTCAGCCTCTCTGCCTCAGTTTCCCCATCTCTAGTCACCTGTCTGACAGTGTTGGAAGGATGAGTTACTCTTGTAGCTAGAGAGTGCTACACACATGCCAAGTTTTCAACTCCTGGTTGGGCCCTAAGTGCCAAATGCTAAGCCAGATTCACATACTTCTGCCTTGGGTGCTTTGGTTTTGTTTACTTCTTGTCTCTACCAGACTATTGCAGACTAGCTGCTGGCGGGGTGAGGGGAGTGAGGAGAATAGGGGGAAGGAATCAGCTGCTCCACAGTGGAGTCTTTCTTCCTCCTCCCCTCAAACAGAGGACTCTTTACTCACCAGCCACAAACACCCTCTCTCCTCCTGCCCCTTCTTTGCTGCCATGCTGCACAAAGCAGAGCAGCAGCCAGCCAGGGGGCTCAATGAGAGGGAAGGAGAAGTAGCTTCTGGACCCCATTCCACAAAGAAGACTGCAGCAGAAAGAGTGTCAGTCCGTACGACACTTGCAGCGCCTGGCCTTCCATCCATATAAGCACCAAGCGCACGTGGGAATCAAGTGATTGCAGTCGGTTTCACTTGTCCATAGACACACTAGGGCAGAGTAAACGGGACAGGTCAGAGCTGTGGATCTGTATTACATCCATCTGTTGTGATCCAGGCAACACAAGCTCACGTGTATTGCAAAGAGCAGGTTGAAGGTGTGACAAAGCCTAGTCTTGATTGATCCCCGCACGGGGTGCCGGGCTCACTCTCTCTGCCCTGATGTAATGTCTACATCCCAAACTGCAGGTGAGCACATTCGCCTAGTGTAAACTAATCTCTCAACTCCCATCCCTAGCTCATTCCCTTTTGCTCTTGCACCAGCACCTGGTAGCTTTGTTTTATACACGTTCCATCCTGCATGCTCTCCACCCCAATTCCCCTCGTGTGATGTTTCCCTCACAGGAACAGCGGCCATCAGTCACACTTCCCTCACATGCACCAAACCAGTGCAGACAAACCCTACTCATCCATGCGGTAGGGATCACATCCTAAAGTGCTCCATGGGACCCACTGCCACCAGCAAAGCTCTAGATTTCTTGCCATCCTTTCTAGTCTAAACGCACATTCCCTGAGCACATTCAGCCTGGCAACCGAGAGCAAGAGTACTGGGCAAAATGTGATACAAGATGGGCAGCTTGATAGTACTGATTGGCACACATTTGGCCAGAGCTCTCTTCTTTGCTGCTAAGAGCTAGAAAAATAAGACGGACCATTAAGCATACAGGTTGGACCTCCCTGGTCCGGTACTCACGGGACCTGACTGGTCCTGGAGGAGAGATTTTTCCAAACCAGGGAAGGTCATTTCTACCCTCACCCCGCACTGGACTTCCCCCGTGAACACAGCTGAGCAGCGCGTCAACTCTTGGACTCTGCAGCCCAGCTGAGCCACACGCTGACTCCCAGCCCCTGGGTTCCTGGCCCCTCCCACAGCATGCCAGGACTCTCTGATCCTGGAACATCCATGGTCCGTCTGCCGGATCAGAGAGTTCCGGTTTATAGAGGTGCAACCTGTACTAAAGTAGGAGCCTGTTCCTGGGACAGACCTGGGGCAACTGCCCCGGGGCCTGGAGATTCAAAGGAGTCTGGAGCTCCCAGCCGCCACTGTCACTACTGCAACAGAGGCGGCAGTGGCTCAAGGCCCCTTTGAATTGCCAATGGAGTGCCATGTTACGCAGCTTTGAGTGCTGGGGTGAGCCCATGCCACACTCCGGGTGGCACTAAGGGCTGACTGCCCTTGGTTATTGGCGCCGCTGTCATGGGAGATCAGTCACAAGCTGAGTAAATCCATGGCCCCATATCATGGACATCCATGTAGAGGACCCAGGGTAAATTAAATGCCCATCCTACAAGTAGATCCATGCAGGCTCACCCTCCTTCCTGCTCTGATATGATTGTGGTTTAATGCCTGTCATGATGGTTTTAGTCCCTCCCTGGCCATTTGAGCCCAGCTTTGACCCCCAAAAGGCACAGGGCATGGTGCTTGTTCTCAACAGCCCCTTACTTGGGAGGTTTTACAACCAGGCTGTGCAAAGCATTCAAAAAGATACTGTGGAGAACAATCCTGCACGGCCCAGGGGATGGACCATTTATTAAGCGTCACAAGGCTTGTGGGGAACATCTGAAATGATCCAATTAAGTAAAAAAGTCCAGCTGCTGCTTTGCTTCCCCCTAGAGCAGACCTGGGTTCAGTTTGCAAGACGTGGTCACTCATGGCTTGGACTCAGAGCATTGCAAAGGCAGCAAACTTTGGCTTAGGGAAAGGAGTGGCACTCAAACAGCAATTTTTCCAGCTACAGAGAGTGTCTGGCAACCTATGGGGTAAGGAAGATGGCACCTAGCTACAAGGCAAAGTGAGGCATGTGGGGTACACAATAACCAAGAGAAGTGGCTGACTCTCGCTGCCTTTCTTCAAACACTTTGCAAGCTCTTTGGGGCATGCATTGTCTTTTTGCTGTTACCGAGGGTCTACTGCCTGGTACAATGGGTACTGATGCCAGACTGGGCATTGTAGGCTCTTAGCATAAAACAAATTGAATAACAAAGATGAGGCTGACACTCCAGGGACCCACTGGAGTAGGGTGCCTGCCCCATCTTTCCTTCCTGACCCAGCTAACAGATCCTAAAATTATCTAGTGACTTGAGTTCTGGATGTTTCACGTTGCTTTAGGACAATAACTTCTCTATTGTTTGCCCAAATAAAAGTCATGGAGCTTAATAAACAGCCTATGTTAATGGAGGAGAGAGATGAGTAAGGATTTTTCCATTAAAAAAAATAAACAGGTGCCTGTAAAGCAATTATCTCTCTTATTTGCAGGCAGGGAAGGAAAGCCTGAAGAGTTTGATCACATACTTTTAAGAACATGCTGTCAGACCTGGGACACTTCAACTTAGTGGGTAAAGCAACAGAGAAGCCTATGCTGGTTTTGGGGACCACATAGATTAGTCAGGGGAGCTGCCACACCTGGCCTGTAACCTTGGGGGACTTTGTGCCTTGCAGCTATGGCTCAGAGCCCTAATGCCAGTAGCCAGCTCACCAGCTGGTTTCATCAGCCCACTTACTCTGTTTTCAGAAGCAAACATGAGCGTTTAGCCACCTAAATCGATTTTGAAACTGGGACTGCAGGTAAAACTTTCAAAAGTGCCTCTCTCAGAATCTGCTTTGGTAAAACTCTTCCAGCCTAGATCAGAGACACGGCAACTAAAACAATCAGCTAGACAGATGTATGGAAGCCCTGAGGAGATGTTCTGTTAGCTGCTCGGTATCACAGCTCAGACTCCAAGGTTGGCATGGCTGTCCTTCTCTCCAAGGAGTATCGAGCAAAACAAGGACTTCAAGGTTTGAAAAGCAAACAGTGACTAAACAATGAAGAGGGAGCTAAGTTCTGCTTGAGCTGCCCATGTCCCAGGAACTGGTCATTTTATTTAAATACTTGGGAAGTTTGGGAGAAGACAGTAACAGACTATGCTAAAAGTCCAGTAACAGCCCATGCTAAAAAGAAATGGATTTTTATAAAAGACAAGTTTGGAAATAGAAAAGGGGTGTCAGGAAATACCTTAGAAGAGACGTGTATGTTAAAAAAAAAAAAAAAAAAAAAAATCCCCTGCCTTTGGCATTTGCATTTTCACATCAAAAGCTATGAATGGGACACATTCAGCCTACTTAATTAGCTTAATTAACACAGGTCCTACAATTGACAGGTTTTGTTGGTGTTATATTTACCTTGGATTCAGTCATTTCCACACTACTTATCTGATGAAGTGGGTTTTGCTCATAACCCTATATATTTGTTACCTTCTAAGGTGCCACGGACTGCTCATTGTTTTTAAAAATTACAGACTAAGACCTCTGAGACTTAGAAGGGACCGATTCTGGTCACGGGAAAATCCCAGAAGGAAGAAAAGTTTTGCACAGAAAGAGTGGGGCACCCTAGACAGTTTGTAGCCACAAGCCAATAGCTCTTTTAGCCATTCAATTTTAGCTTCTTTTTGTCTTTGTTTCTCTTTTCTCCCTCCCTCCCCCCAATCAAACTGCATTCACCACCTGATTAATAATTACAACACAGCCAGAGCAGGCAAAGGGTGACAGCAACCCTCCCTCACCCCACCCTGTCTGAGCTCCCCATACCTCAGCTGCTCTCCCGCAATCATCACCTCTGCCCGGTGATGTCTCTCCGTTGCTTTCTTCTTCAGGCTGTTGCTGATACTCTCCATCCCGGCTCAAGTGCACATCAGAGGTAGTAAAAGCTTAGTGGTGCATGGAGAGGGCTGGCGCAAACAGCTGCCTCCCAGCTCCAGGGAACTATTCAGGGAGCTCTTTGACAGCTGCAGCTGACTTCCCATTGACTTTCCTGCCTCTCTGTTTACAGTATGTGCAACTGCCAGAGTCAACTGATTAGCACTGCCCAGCTCCACTCCTCCTTAGCAAAGCTAGGGCACCTGGCTTAGGCTGTTTGCCGTGTCTCAGAGAGAAAATGGGAGGCCGGAATTCAGGAGCACTCAGGGGGCTGTTTGTAAAGGATGATTACCCCCTCCCTACCCATCCTCCCCCCATATCCCTTATACAGAGTCCTGGCTGCATAACAAGTAGGGGCCGGTACCTGATGTTTTTGTCCTTCAGCAGGTCATTTGGAGGCGGAGCCTGCTGCAATCTGATTCTTGCTTTGGGTTCCTCCCTTTCTCCCTGCAAACTGCCTTGGGATGAAAGAGCCCCTCTGTTCTACCTGGGGGAAGCCAGCTGGCTGCTCCACCGGGCTCAGCACCCTAGCATTGTTGCTGCCCGTGGCCTGCAGCTGCTTTCACAAACAACTCTAAGATTGAGGAGGAAGGTGTGGTTTTCAGTAGGCTGTAGAGCAGCCAGAGGGCTGCTAACCCACAAAAAAAAAAAAAAAAAATACAATAAAATAAAATAAAACAAACAAAAAAAATCAACCTGGGGTTGCACACAAGTGAGAAGCAAAAAAAACCCTTCACTGACATGGCCCTGACTGAAAAGGAGAAAGACACAAGCCACCCCCCCACCTTCCCATCGCACACCAGAGCCAAGGAGGGCTCAGACTAGTAGATTGTGTGTGCTCCAGCCCAACGGGGTTGGGGGGGGACAATACAGGGACTGGAACACCAGCATGGGCTCCCCAACACTGGGGGGGGGGAGCCTGAGCCTCAGAGGCTGGATCCAGGTAAGCCAGGGTCCACAGGTTCCCCACCTTCCTAACCCCATAGGTTGCCCTACCCCTGCTGTAGAGAAAATCAGGGGGGAAATCGGGGGAAATAAGCTGAGCAAGATCAGAGATGGGCCCTGCATGAGGGCAAGTCACAAGATTAAGTAGTTTGGGGTTAGTGACAACAGCAACTAACCACCATGTGACAGACAGGGTCGGGCTTCGCCCCTGATCTTCCCTCTCCCATCAGGGTTGGTGCCCAAGGGGATCCTCACCACTACCTGTGCTGCATGGGGAGCGCGGGGCCCAAACGACCGCTTGCTCCCCCACGGCGGCCTGGCTGAGTGATGCAGAAGTCAGCCGAGTGCCACGGCGGGAGAGGAAGGGCGGTAGGGCAGTGATGTACGTGGCCAGGGCGTGGGGCCTGACCGTGTACATCACTGCCCCACCCCCCCTTCCCCTCCCGCCGTGGTGCTCGGCTGACTTCTGCACCGCTCAGCTAGGCCGCCATGGGGGGAGCCCAAACGGCTGCTTCCTCCCCCACGGTGGCCCGGCTGAGTGGCGCAGAAGTCGGCTGAGCGCCACAGAAGGCGAAGGGGGGCGGGGCAGTGACGTGCGGCGTCACAGTGGCTCCAGGCCCCGCCTCCTGGCCGTGAATGTCACCTCCCGCGGTGGCGCTTGGCTGACTTCTGCGGCGCTCAGCCGGGCCGCCGCGTGGGAGCAAGTGGCACAAGCGACCGTTTGGGCTCCGCGCTCCCCATGCAGCACGGGGAGCGTGGAGTCCGAACGGCTGTTTGGGCTCCGCGGTCCCCTGAGTGAGAGGCAGGAGGGGGAGGAGAAGAGAAAAAGAGAGACAGAGAGAGAGGCAGGAGGCAGAGGAGAGCTGAGAGAAAGAGAAGGGGAGGCAGTTGGAGGAGGAGAGAGAAAGAGAGACGGAGCGACAGATCGGAGGCTCAGGAGAGAAGACCGACATGGAGGAGAGACCTGAAAATCCCATCTTATGACGGGCTAATTGGCTAGTTTTGAAATAAATGCCTAGGGTAAACATGCCCTCAGAAACGATTGCACCTCCATGTTTGGCCCCTTCTCTGTCAGACCTACTGGAGGCATTGCAAATGTCTCCAGCAATTTCGGACTATGCCAAGTCACATGTGCTCCAAGCCCTACGCGCACTGCAATAAGTGAAGGACTCGCTGTTCTCAACTGCTCAGTTTCCCCCCCCCCCCATCTTTGATTTTTTTCCCCCTGAAGTAAAAGAGGATGAGAGCTGTCTGCTCTGGAGTAGGCCCCATTTGTTCTCTGGAGACGTGAAAGATCCCATGATCCATTCTTGTGTCGTTGGCCAGTACAGAATTGTGGAATACTAGAACTGGAAGGGACCTCGAGAGATCATCAAATCCAGTCCACTGCCCTCATGGCAGGTATTACCTCTCTCCCACCTCCCTCACTGGCATGCTGAACACCAGAGGCTGCTGCATTTCTGTGCTGTATTTAGGATTTATGAAGCATTGGCCTGAAAGTTTCTATGTAAATATACCATTAAAGGCCCTGTATTTTACTAACCCTCTACCTCAGTGGTTCCCAAACTTTTTGGCATCATGCCCCCTTTTTGATTTTTGAGAGACCCTCATGCCACCCTCCTCCCAAACTTGAGCAAAAAAAAAAAAAAAAAAAAAAAAAAGGAACTGACCGGGGCTGAAAAACAAAAATAGCGACAAAACTTGCGGGGGGATTAATGGGAGGGGGGAAAGGGGAAGGGCTGGGTTGCTTCGCGCCCCCCCAGGAGGGCACGCCCCCCAGTTTGGGAACCCATGCTCTACCTCTTCATCCAGGAGGGCTGGGTCTGTCTAGAATCTAGATTGTCACCGTGATTTCTGAGGTAATTTGAGCATAGGATCAGAAGTCAGCATGTGGTGGTACTGCTCTGGTCAGAGCCAGCCTGACAGGGCACCTCTGTAACTGTGCGTACCTAGGGCTTGGGCTCTATGTATATGCCCCCTGCCATAGCACAGGTTTTATTCATAGCATGGATAATGATCTACAACAGGGGTTCCCAACCTTTTTCGGTCCCCGTACCCCCTTGGCTTTTAGTAAACCTTCCCGTACCCCCTATTCATTATGAAAGGAAATAAATTCTAGACTCTAGAATCCACAACTTTTTTCACTAACACTACTACTTTTGGAATATTTCAATTAGGATAATCTAGTTATTTACCAAATATTCCCCGTACGCCCTTGACAAGCTTCTGGTACCCCCTGGGGGTACGCATACCCAAGGTTGGGAACCCCTGATCTACAATGTTACTCCAGTGCAGACACAAAGCCTTTAGCAATGTCTACTCCAACTTACTCCATGTCTTAGACCACCATATTCCCCCTCGCACTTGTCAATACCATTCCTCCTGCAAGTCAGAAGGGAACCGGAGATGCTCCTTCTACCTGGTCGCTGGGAATCGGGCGTCTGGTCTCCCCCCAAGTGATTCCAGTGCCAAACAGCCTGGGAGTGAAGGACCTGAACTCTGAACCACTGAAATGACAGGCCAATCAGCATCTCACAGACCACTGAACTAGCTCCCATGCTGTAACACAATGTGTGGTTTTGCTGTTAATTCAGCGATTTGTACTTTTATTGGAAGGTGTGCAGGAATATAGCCAGAAATGACTTAACCATGTGCCAGCAGCATCCTGGTTATATAGTCATAGAAGATCTAAACGTAAACCTTGTATCCAAAAATCCATTGTTGTGCCTCCCCTCAGCCTGAAACATTTCTCAAATTGAGATGGTGCTTTTGAGTTATTATTTGACATAAGATATCAGGCTACGGTATTCATTGATTTCCAATTGTTCCACTACATGCAACAATGATGAAATAATTAATAGAATGCAGTAATTTCTATTTCACTGTCTCCAATTAAATTCCTATTGGGGCTTGGAGTATATCCTTGGGGGGGTGGGGGGAGAGACTCAGCCTTAAGATAACCAGATGTGTCCCCCTTTGACTTGGTCCTATATCTATTTTAGCTAATGCAGTCCTCCTCCTGACATAGACAGAACTGCATAGACCTGAATGCAGTTCAGGAGCCTAAAATCAAAGTCACTCACCTAGAATCAAATCCCCTAAGTCCAAAATCAATGTTCATAAGGCATTTCCTCATACAAACAGGCACTGCTTGCAGTAACACTGTGTATGATTTGTTTTTTGCACGTCTTAACAAGTAAGTAGGCCCTCGTCTTGCAAAGATTTAACACTCACGCTTAATTTTGTGCACATGAGAAGCCCTACTAAAGTTAAGCATGTGCAAGATTGGGATCTAATTGGCAACAAAAAACAAACACACAAGGGTCTCTCACCCATGCCATGATATTTGCTTATGTCGTGCCACCTGTTTTGGCCCATCAACATCTACTCCCAGGGAAGGATACAACCTCAGCTACTGCTGGTCTTTTCCATCATTACCAACTTCTTTTCCCCAGGTAACAGCAACACTCAGAAATAATGCTATTCCGTCTGCAAAGGCCAGCAGAACCACCAGGAAGTAGTTAATTAAAGTTGCTGACATTGGATGTACATGCAATCTTATTCCCTTCATCTCAGGCAGGAGTGGAAAATAATGGCTGGCAGACACAAGCAAAAACCAAGACTGATGTAAAGAAAAAAAAAACTTGCAAAAGAAAATGCGGGGGCCAGGGAAGATAGGCCAGGGAGTGAGCCACATCAGCTAGGGAGATGCTTTGCTTCAATTAGATGCCTAATAAAGCTGCAGCAGTAAT
This sequence comes from Pelochelys cantorii, assembly GCA_032595735.1. Classification (NCBI taxonomy): domain Eukaryota; kingdom Metazoa; phylum Chordata; order Testudines; family Trionychidae; genus Pelochelys; species Pelochelys cantorii. Next base: position 29,588,998 of record CM064343.1, on the reverse strand, counting down.
AAACCAGCTGCCAGATTTAATTAGATCAGCATGGGCAGCAGTTCACCATACAGGAACTGCCAACTGGATAGCTAATATCCCCACCAGAGCACTATCTCTGTGACATTGATGATTGAGTGGTGTTCTTTGATGGAGAACACAGCCATCTGCCTGAACTAGGTCATTAAACTCAACCTCACCCCTTGGGCTCTTCCACGACACAGCTACAGATTGAAGTTTGCAGCTCAGGCCCATCCTGTTTGTACGTTTGTTCTGAGACCAGAACACTACATTCAACTCCGGCACGTGCCAGGGAGATCCAGATCTCGAAAGCATGGTTATATTCTATTTCTAGAAGAATGGGACCAGGAGGAAGGGAGAAAATCTGAGCCACTTTTGCTATCTTAGGCTAGATCCCACAACCAAAATAGACTGTGGCCTTAATGCGAACTTCAATTCAGTTCTTCACTGCAAGAATTGAGTTTGATGAAAGCTCTTCAGCTGAGGACAGGCTGAGCAGCTAGGATCCATTCACCCTGGGTGTAGTAAGTTGTTTTATGCTGCCCGACAGCTTACTGTGGGTGTTTCTTTTAAATGATTGAGATGAGCCAAAGAGAACATCCCAGTCATTCATAAACACAAGCTACTGATTTATTAATAAATGCATACATTGATTGATTGGATTTCCTGGTGACAGACTAAGCAAAGGAGAGAGACTTCAGGAGTGGGACAGCCAGAAGGGATGCATGATCTTACACGCCAGTCACTCACAAGACCCAAGAAGTTAGAAAGACAACAGTTGTATTGGATACTCCAGACCCTCATCCTCAATGTGCTTAAGAGTCTAACTACCACTGGTTTCAATGGGAGTGGAGTTCCTAAATACATTTGAAGATCTGGGCCCTAGTTCGTGCCCTTGGGATTGTTCCCCATCAAGCTCTTGTCTAGTGTTCTATGTAGCCTAGTCTAAGATGGCCCCAGACATGCAGTTTCTACAGCTTCCCTTTGGAGGCTGTTCTGCAATTCATTGATCTCCTGCTCAGGCCAAATTCATTCTTGGTATAACTATACTGGTTTGAGTAGAGTTACACCCCAGGGATATATCTGATTCTTTTAGCTTAGATTCTTCATTTAGCTGCGTAACTTCTGCTCAGCCCTCCTTGTGCCACCTTTGTGAATGCTGCTTCGTTTGGCATTCACACTCTTCAGCTGGCTGTCGATAGCTATCACATTCCCCCATTAGCTATAGCAGTAGGCATGCTATTATCCCAGCTTATGTTAACCTTTCCACCCATGTTAATCCCCTTAGGCCTAGACTCTCACTTGTGGTAGTCCTCCTTCACCAAACATCCTTCCTGATACTGAGGTGCCCAGGAATGCAGCATTCTGAGTATGGCTCCAACTCAGTGCTCCTGAGATAATTCTTCTCTCTCTGTTACAATTGACTTGCTCACATCAAAGCTTGCCCAGTTTTGCGGTGATACATTATTTAGATACAGAATGTGCTGTGTGGTATTTCAAAACCACAGTGCACTGTATGCATGCTGAGAGAGTCAAAGAGAACGACAATCCACCAGAGCCATCAGAATTTATTCCCTTTATCTCCCAGAGAGTCCACTCCTTTAGTTGCAATTAACAGGCTGTTTTCTTTTTCCAGCAGCCTAAAACATTAGCAGAGCGTGAGAAGCAGAACAATCAGCTCTGTTATTCTCTAGTATATCCAACTGCTTAACAACCAATGGCTTCATCCAGTCCATAGAGACAGCACAGAGACTGAAGAGAGTGCAAACCCACTAGAGATGTTGTATCCTTGACTTTGATGGAACTACACCAGGGATGGATTCAGACATTTGAGAGAGAGGTGAGCACTTGGGCCCTGATCTATAGAGGTATCATTGAATAAGTGGAAATTAGGCAACTAAAACCTCTTCAAGAGCTGAGTCTTAATCTGACAGGTTTCCGGATGCCTTGCTATTAAGACAATGAGGTTTCCTGCAGTAAAGGTCAAATTCTGATACCCTTTACTCATGCTGAGTGCTCCCTTACATGATAAATAACCTCTCTGAGGTAAACCAGTCCTGCTCAAGGTGAGTAAAGACACCAAGACCAGCCCCTCTAAGGTTGAAGAGTCTTTTGTTTAATGTTACATCTGATGGCACTATTGTAGATTAGAGGGGAATTCCCTTAAGCCACATCTCCACTTGCCGAGTTGAAGATTGATCTTCTGGCATTCAATTTAGTGGGTCTAGTAAAGACCCTCTAAATCAATCCCTGAGGGCACCCCCAGTCAGTGCCAGTACTCCTCGCAGTTGTGAGGAGTAAAGGAAGACAACAGGAGCATTTGCTCCCATCGATCTCCCACTGTGAAGATGGTGCCAAGCTCGGCTTAAGGCATGTGGACTCCAGCTACGTTATTTACCTTAAGCCGACTTTCAGGTCTAGTAAAGACCTGGCCTTAATGATTAAATAAGACTAGTGGTCTGAATCTCATTTATACTAGCACCCCTCTGTGGTGGGCTGGTAGTGGCAGTGTAACTGCAATTTTCATCCACTTCCAGAGTGGCATAAAGAGGTCTTCATATACATGAGAACCAGCCCTATATCCCTTTCTCCATTTGTCTGAGACCTAGTAACCAGCCACAGGGATGGCGCACCCGTATTACCACAAAGGCACCAACTCAGATAAGCTCAAGTTTGATACCTACTTCCGAACGGTCATGCAAGGCACAGAGGAACCCATCCTAACTCGGAAGGTGAGCTGTGTGCCATTCACTGTTAAAAGCAACAAGAAATCAGCATACAGAACCCTGGGTTCTCGGCAGCTTGGGAGGAATCAGTGTGTTAAATTGCTATCCAAAGTACATGGTTAGAGGACTGCCCATATCCTGTCCCTTATTCCTCTGGCATCTTTTCCTCTAAAAGCAATTAGTTTAATCTTCCACTCTTTGTTACTGAATCCTACCAGAGACATTTTGGATCTCAGCTTCTGGGTTATTTGCTTCTTAAGCTGTGAAGAGGCAGGCAACCTTCAGTGAGAGGCAGCTGTGTGCGTGCGCTCAAGAGAGCTGTCTATGATGCAGGGCTTGGTAGATTGTGTCTGTTGGCAGACTCAGATGCACAATTCTGAATCCTGTAAAGAAGATGGATTTTTAAAAACACTTTTTGCATGAAACCAAAATAGTCCTTGAGGGAGTGAAAGTATTTGCCAGGACATAAGAATAGCCATACTGGTCTGATCAATGGTCCCCCTAGCCCAGTAGCCTGTCTTCTGATTTGACCTGTGCCTGATGCTTCAGAAGGAATGAACAGAACAGGGCAATGTCAAGTGATCTATCTCATGTTGTTCAATCACAATTTCTGGCAGCTGGAGATTTAGGGACACCCAGAGCATGGGGTTGCATCCCTGCCCATCCTGACTAATAGCCATTGATGGCCCTATGCTCCATGAATTTCTCTCATTCTTTTTTTGAACCCACTCATACTTTTGGCCTTCACAACATCCCCTGGCAATGAGTTCCACGGGTTGACTGTTGTGACAAGAAATAGTTCCTTTGGTTTTAAACTGCTGCCTGTTAATTTTTCAGGTGACCCCTATTTCTTATGTTATGCAAAGGGGTCAATAATCTTTCTTTGTTCACTTTCTCCATTGTTTCTCCAGGAGAGGCTCTCTTTTGTGAGCATCATGATCTCCAAGCTCAGAGCACAGCATATTTAGAAACCGTTCTTTTATCACCACCTTTCTCTAGGATCAAATTCTCAGTGTTGTTTATTGAAGGGGAGGATGCTGTACTCTACATCTCTGATGAATCACAATGTGTTCTCCAAGCTACCCAGTTAAAAACCGAGGGGATCGTTCTCCTCTCCTGTATAACAGTTTTATGCCAACATAATTGTTGACTTCAAATTATTTCACACGCACACCAGCGTAAATGTGATCAGCCTCGGGCTTGCATTTATTGATACGAAGTTTTGCATCCATGACATGCTTCACGTCTCCCTCCCCTTTAGCCTTCATTGCTAAGGTCAGTGGGATGAAAACATGGGAAGAGATTCTGGGCTGCATCCCCAAAGGTGTTGTACGCACACCACAGCCCATAGAGACTACAAGGTGGCTTTATTCCACCTTTTGACCTTCCTTATTCCCGGCTAATCCCTCTGGGAGTCCTGGGGACCCTGGCATAAAACAGAAGGGCTTTAATTTCCATTGTGTTTTACCCAAAGCAGCCTGGGGCTGCTCTGTGCTGACAAGCAGCTGAGAGTCCCCAGAATTACATACAATATGAAGTCCCCTCTCCTTCCATCAACATAACCCCTGAACCAAGGCAGCCTGCATAAGGCAACCTATGGCCCTCCTTTACTGTACCTCTATAATTCTCTGCTCAGTGGGTAAGCTTGGTCCTTTTCTGTACCCAAACCACAGAGGATATGGGTCTGCTTCAGCCTCCCATCCCCATTATAGAGGTTTGGAATTTAGCTCAAACTGAAGGAAACCATGCTGCCATGTCTAGAAATGTCTGGTTCAGTCCTTGTGATGTCTGTTATGCTGGTGACCATCATATCTGCTCCACACAAGTTCTTTCTTGGATTGCTATGGCTTTTGGAGCCTCAGGGGCCAGGTCCAGCAGCATATAGGGGCTGGGCAGAATTCAAATGAGTTCATCTGCCCCGGGTTGTTTCACCAAAACCCTTTATTCCCTTAGCTACACTGAGCAGAAGGAGCAATGAAACCTTTTACTACATAAGCCAGACCTATGCTGGTTTTTGTCTCACCGGTAGGAAAGGATTCCCTTTATGCTAATGAAGGAGTCGTAGACATGTATCCAGTTGGCTAAATAACTCTTTAGTGATTACATTGGCCTCGTCCAAGTCAAACAGTGGTGTAGTCTGGCCAGGCAAATAAGAGCAATGATGGACTGTTTGCATTAAAAGGCCCTTTATATATTTATACACACACACAAACCATAGTGCCCCCTGTTCTAACCTGTGTCCCACTGACCATGCTGCATCCTATACTCAGGGAAACACAGACTCCCCTTGTACACCTGGACAGGTTCTGAGAAAAGCAAAAAACCCTGACCCATGCCTGAGGACACCTTTAGCAGGGGCACTGTCTTCTATTGTTGTCGGCAATGGCACAACATTTCAAGTCACCTGTGCGTTTGGGGCTCATAAAGGACTCCACAATCTAATGCTGTCAGGAAAGGACAGGGTTTACTGTTATCCAGCACTGCCGCTCCATTCGTTGTGACAGAATATTGGGCAGAGAGCTTGGGACTCCTCTCACAGACCTTCCTCAGCCCCAATCCCCATGTTAAGCCAGTGCATATTACGTTAAGCTCCCCTTCCCTTGTGCTCCACCTAAATACAAAGCTCATCAAGAGCGCCAGCTCTCCATGTCCAGTGACTTCCATTTTATGGACAACTCATCCTGCTCTGTCATCTTGTGTATGTTGCAAAACAATTACCGGCAGCTGACTGACTCTCCTCCCTCCCCCTTGACCAAAATCTGCTGCTGCCAGTGGAAACCACAGTGCAGCTTGCTTTGAGTCTGACCTAAGTCACTCTCAAGCGTGGCTTAAGGCTCTGGGCAAACCCTCACAATGATACCCAAGCCAGGGAACCTACTTACCCTCCACTCCCAGTAAGAAGTTATGGTCCTCATCAGCCTGTAACCAGGCTACAACCCTGACATAGTTAGCTCTTGTTAACAATACATACACCACAAAGCTATGCCCCATATTGTAAACCACGCCTTCTTATTGTGGTAGTGCAGAATAGCCCTAAGGTCCAATTTGCTTTTCTTCTTCGCTGCACTGTTCTTGCCTCCAGAATTTATATCAAAACCAACAAGTTAAAGAGGGAAAATATTTAGGGCAAAGCTCTAAGGCAGAGACAGAGAGGAAAAAAATGTTTTGCTGTTATGGTAACAGTTTAAGGTACAGCAACACTTGCCAACCTGTTTAAAACAAATTGTACAAGGAAAGGTTTTTTGCTTTTCTAAATTCCCTTGTGTAAAAGGCCATCTGCATCTAAACTAAACATTAATGTATTCACTTAACCCCACAAAAAACAAGGAAAAGGAATTGCTGACACTCTCCTTGTCTACACTTCCTGGTGGATCGACGCTGCAGGGATCAATCCACCAGCTGTCGATTTTGATCTCTGAGCACGCTCTTGTTGACACTGATACTCCATCAAGGCAAGAAGAGTAGTCAGCATTGACGGGAGAGCAGCCCCCACCAACCTTATCACATGCAAGACACCGGGGTGAGTATCGACTTCAGCTGAAGTAGATCGACTATGCCGGTAAGTGTAGACAAGGCTCTTCACCAACCTGTAATAATGCAGTTTCTGCAGGACTAAAGTGGGCACCATTATGCAGCAGCTCAGCACAAGGGGGCCCTGATGCCTGAAAAGCTCACCGTAAGCGCCTGATGGAGGAGGCACTGTTGCCCCCAACACAGATATCCTGACCACTCCCACACTCAGGAGGACCCTGGCAAGAGCCACTATCTTTCGGGAAGGGTGACCTTTCTGAGGAGCTATAAAGCTCAGTCCCTCACAAATCTGGTTGTTAGTTAGGGCCAAGCTATCAATGAAGTCAGAAGGTTAGTTCCAAGTGCAGTTGCCTGCAAATACGTCCCCAATCTGCATGTACAGAGACCATAACTGCCTGCTCACTGGGATTCACACATTGTCACCGTCCACTTGGTCTTCAGCAAAATACAGCCCATTGGAGCCCATCACCTTTTTCATAAAAATAGGGGTGTTAACACCATGAACAAATGTACCCTGAAGACACAAGAACTACATTCTTTTTACCTCAAAAAATCCCACTACAGTTTCATCATCATCTTTAATCCACACTCTGAAGTGTTGTATACCGTGGAAGGGCACTGCTAGGCATATGTTAAGTTCCACCCCAGAGCTGGCTACATTTCAGCAGTGGGTAACATGAGCCTCATACGCCAGGGGTGGGCAATAATTTTTGAAGGGGGTCAAAAATTTGGTATGAGGTCAAAGGCCGCACTTTTCTATGGAGGGGATGCAGGGTCTGAGATGGAGGTTGGGTGCAGAAGGAAGCTTGGGGTAAGAGTAAGGATACAGGAGAGAGTGCTGGGTCAGAGTTTGGGTCAAGGAGGGCATTCACAGCGCATGAAGCTTCCTGCTGTGTCCCCCCGCCCAGCACAGAGGCAGATAGAACAGCCAGCTGCTCTGAGCCCTGAGGATGCTCGCTAACCATGAGTCCAGTGGGGTGGGCCGCAGGCCAGATTGAAAGGCTTGGTGGGCCGGATCCAGCCTCCAGGCCGTATCCTGTCCATCCCTTTTATATGCCTTACCTCTCTTCCCTTCTCACATACACAGATGTTATGTTTAATTAGCCATCAGGCCCACAAACGGTACATACTATCCGATGTATTGTTTAGCAATCCTAGGATATGATGAATATGCATACACCACGGCAAAAGTCATTTAATTTAGGCTTCCTCTCCAGGGGACGACTTTTTCCATTTCAGAGGATTAGTAACCAAATCAACTCATTAGAAATACAGAAGAGACAGAGAAGCCTCTGGGTAACGCTGGATGTCTTATTTTGCAGCTCACTATTCTTCAAGTTGTTACATCAAAGAGAAGCTTCCAGCACCCTCTGTTCTATGTTTGAGTGGCGATGAGGGACACTCAAGGGAATTGGATGAGCTCGTTCATAAATGATAACTGTGTGAGTCATCAAAAAGGGGGGGAATAAATGTTTGCTACGTCTTTTATTTATGCGATGGTGCTTCAGACATAATGCAGAGGATGCTGCAGACTGTCAAAGGCATCCTTGTCAATGACTCTAAAGTTTGGCTTATGATGTCTCCAAACTTTGTTCCGCACATTGCAGCTCGGGGCTGCCAACAGAAGTATAAAAGTCATGGCATGCACAGAACTGTCTGTTAGAAGGGAAAGGAGACTGGCTGATTCTTGGTATTGACTTATACTGCCCTGCTCCCAAGTAGCACATGTAATGTCACTTGCCTGATGCTAGAAACCACTGTTCATGTTTCCACTGTTGTCTCTAATAGCTTGGGACCCAGCTGGCTACAAGATAGAAGATCTGTTGTTGAACCAACTTCTGTTGGTGAAAGACAGGCGGTCTCTTTCATCAACAGAAGTTGGCCCTATTTAATACATTACCTCAGCCCCCCCCCTTGTATGTGTCACAATTTCCCCCACACCTATTTCTTCAGAAGAGCAAAACCTTAGAGCAACACAGTAGAATCCCCAATTTTAGGGACTATGTGTGTGTGTTGGGGGTAGAGGGGGGAATTCTGCCCCCTTTCTAGCTGACAGCAAACAGTTCTGGCCACAAGTCATGCGGTCCAGCTGTAAGTTTTGTCTCACAGTCTGTTTAACCCAGTCAGGAACCATGCCAGTGAGGGTAGAACGTAGAGCATTCTACAGCAGCTGGCAGGGCTGGATTAAGACATGTTGAGGCCCTAAAACAGAGGTGGTGAACGTTAAGGCCCAAAGACCTAATACCCTGAGCTCCCCTAGGCTCTGGTGTGCAAGAAGAATGTGGGGAGTGTCCTTATTCTCAGCTGGCGGCCACATCAGTGAAGGGTTTTTTTTTTTTTTTTTTTTTTTTGCTTCTGTGTGAGGCCCCTGACTGATTTTTCTGTGGGTCAGCAACCACTGACCCAAAAAAGGTTCCCCACCCCTACTGGCTATGTCAAGTTTAAGAGGCCCCGCAGTATTAAAAACCCCATGTATTATTCTAACAGAAAGGACAATGAAAATAGAAATAACATCTTATATTTGCATGTATATCAGTAAATAGGCAAGGATAGAACTAAAAAACTAGTAGAGGCCCTAAGATGCAGCTTACTTAGCTTGCACATAAATCGGGCACTGAGGTGCCTACCTCCGCACCTTAAAAGAGGTTTATATTCAGCTAAGTAGCTACACGCCAGGGCTGGGGCAGTTTGTAGTTTAGCTCACTGCCTTCTGCACTGCAACTGCAGAACAACAAACAAAATATGAGGCGAGTACACATCAGAGGCCCAAATCCTCAGCCATGTTGGGGGGCTGCTTCCTGCTGCAGAGGGGTGCAAAGGTGGCTGTGTGCTCCAACGCTAAGGTCACTCCACTTAAGAACTTCCCCTTACCAAAGGGAATGCTCTTGTGGCTAGCTAAGCCAGAGTTAGGACAGCTTTGCACTGGGAAATTGCTCTAAATGTGCCCTAATGCTCTAGAGCATCCAGTCCACCCTTTGTTTCTATCTTGGGAGACTATAATGAGACAAGGACAGCAGATGTATCCAAGGCTAGGGAGATTTATTACACAGTGCTTGCAGAAAATGACCATGCTATTCAACAGCTTCTCATTAGCCACTTATAAATCTAAGACTGGAACATGCACATCCTTGAAAGGGTGCTACCTTTCATTCCAGAAAATACCACTGATATTGGAACCCACTGAGGTCAATAGTGCAGGACAAGAATAACCAGAGGAAACTAGCTCAATTTATTCTGCTTTTTCCAATAAAAATAGAGTATTGTCTACCCTAAGTGTATAAATATCATGAATTAAGCCCCTTGAAATCATAAGAACAATTTACAAAAGACAGATGGGCGGAGGGGGGACTTTTATTTGCTTTCTGGATTTTGAGTAGTTTGGGGATACATTTTCAAGTTTTTTCTCCAGACACATTAGGGCTAGAAGTTTGCTTTTTTTTGAGATTCTTTCACCACATGACTCCAAAAGCTGGAGGCTGAAGCAAAGCAAATATCATGAGACTTGTGTTAAGAACCATGAGAGTTCACAACACTGGAAATCAACAAACTTGTGTAAGAAATAGGGATATAAAATCCTGATTGATCGGTTAAAAAGTTAAATGTTAGGTTAACCTAACATTTAACCGGTTACCTGATTAAGCAGGATCCCGGACTGGGGACTGCTCCAGCCAGGCTGGAGCAGCCCCCCACCCATCGGCTCCTGCTCCCAGCCCCATGGGGTGGGCTGCCAGCTGACGACCCTGCACAGGAGCCTGTCAGGGCTGGAGCAGCCCTCTGCCCGCAAGCAGGACGCAGGTAGGAGGTTGCTATTGGGTAGCTGGTTAACTCATTACCCATTCACGTACCTAGTAAGAAAAACCTTGAAGAGCAATGTCGTCTTCATTTCCTTTTCCCTCATCATTCTTTGCGGGGGGTGTGTGGCAAGGGTTATTCCAATCCCTCTCCTCCTTCCAACAATTAAAAAAATCCAAACCAAGGCTGTAGTGCCATGTCAGCTTAAATGGATCTGGTTCCCTCTGGAGCCACTCCCGAGTGAAAGGAATTGGTCCTATCTCGGTCCTGTCAATATCAGAATAATCTGTTGCACCACTAAGTGAATTCCGATACCACTTTGCTCTGTGCCCTTATCTCTTCCTTCTAAGTCATGCTCAGCGAGCCACGTAAAGGAAACACACTGCATTCAGAAACTGCTGATCCCGCAGAAGGTGGTGTAGATGACGAAAGCAGTGTGGAATCATCCAGCGTAACAAGGTTACCACCTTTTACTTTCCTTTTTAAAATGTCCATGTTTGCCTATCTGAGGAGCCTGGGAATGAAGGCTGCTGTAGCAATGGTTCTGCGTTGCAAACTTACGTATTTTATAGCAATTTTTAAAACAGTTGTTTAGTAGGAAATGGGAAGTGCCGCCTTGGGGGGCACTTGCTAAGTGAATGCACGCATTTGTTTTATGAATCCTGCCCATAGGGCCACAGCAGGGAAGACTGAGCCTGTAGGAAGCTGCCGAAGAAGGTCCAAACTCAAGGGATAATAAAGTAAGTTCTCTTCAAAAGCAAAGTCTCATCCATAAGCATCGAACACTAGAAAATGAATTTGGTGTTTATGAGAGTGACTTGACTTCACCCAGGCATGAGGGGCAGATGCTAGAGAGATCACTGAGTGAAGGAGGATAAAAGGCTCCTTACCACAGGCCTAAGCATGCTATCTCTGCAGGACACTCCACTCTGGCTTCCCTAGTGAAAAAGATAAAGACTGACAGTAAAACCCGCGGCTCCCACAGAGCACCATACAGCTCCCAGGACTGGTTTCCCCACCCCTCTTTGGAAGTATACTATCTTCCTGCAGCACAGTATGGCTCAGATTAGTTATGCTGCTTCTACAGGAAAGGAGTTAACAGCAAAAAGGAAAATTGCCCGACACTGATTATTATGAAACATGCTGCATGTGCAGAGATACACAATCATGGCATAAATGAAAGGCTGGGGAGAAACCCACAGGCTTTCCCTTGAGTATAGGTTACGTGTATTACAAATTGTGCCTGACAGTCCAAGATCAGGGCTTGGTTATGCAAGGCACTGCATCAGTGCATAAAGGGTCACTGCTCAGAAAAGCTGACTGTATAGGCAAGACAAAAGATAGCAGGGGAGAAACCCAGAGACAGGAAGTGATTTGCCCAAGATATCTCAGACAGTGAATGGCAAGAGTCAGGAAAACAATTCATGTCTCCTGATTCCCAGTCCAGTGCCATATCCAATTGTTTACTCTGCCTCTCAATAAGTGGCATATTTCACACACAGGCAGTAGCTGATTCTGGACCCAAAGTCTTCCCCAGAGGATGGAAGGCCTCATGAACTTTAGAGAGCAAGGAGTAATCCCTCATTTTATGTACGCTTCCCCCATTTTTTTCCACAGTGGAGTGAGAACACACTAATTATACTATAATTAAGCCTTGCACTTAGCTTGTCAGGAACCGTTCCTTCTGCTGTGCTGTGCGTCATCCTAGCCAGATCCATTTTAAAACGTGCTCTGTAAGCAACTGTTACTGCAGATATGAACAGAGCCTCTGATTAACAGCACTGGCTCTGGCATTGGCTATTGCTAAGAAACAACACAAGCAGCCCTAGGAACAACACCTTGCTCTCCTTCCCCCCTTCTTACCATTACAAAGAAAAGAATTTGTGTTAGTCCGAAGACTGAAGACCAGGCTGACAAGATGAGGGTAAATTCTATCTGATAGAATTGGGCCATGTTTTTACTCCAGGGAAAATCAACACTGCCACAATTGATCTTCTGGAGTTCAGTATAGCAGGTCTAGTTAAGACTTGCTAAATCGAACTCAGAGAGCACCCCATCCATAGCTGGTACTTCTGCTCCCGCGAGGAGTAAAGGAAGCAGACGGGAGCATTTGCTCCTGTCGGCTTCTCACTGTGAGGATGGCGGGGAAATTCGAATCAAGGTACATTGACTCCAGCTATGTAATTAACATAGCTAGAGTTTCATAACTTGTTTTGACCTTCCCCTTTAGCGTAGACCTGGTCTCAGACTAAACCAAGAACTTTAAACTGGCTTCAGCCAGTAAGACGCAATAGTTCATCCCAAAAAAACCCCAAAAAACAGGTACAGCTACTTGATCTCTGTGTTATAGATGCAACAACAAAGGGAGACCACCATTGCATTCAAGCATAACGTTAGTGTAGAAGTTGGATGCAGGAGAAGAGATGCAGAATACAGAGGGTGTAGTGAAAAGACGGGGGAGAAAGGAGACAAACAAGTCTGCAATTTTGTGTCTAATTTCTAGGCTTTATCCCCTTTAAACTGGGTTTAATTACTGTAGGTAGTAAAATAACCCCCTCTGGAGGTCAGAAAGAAAATTGAGACAAGTTGATCATGCATCAGAAGCTTAGTGTTCATCTTGTCATTATCCTAGAGTTATGAGCCCAAATCTTATTTACAAGTTATAGAGCACGCAACAAAAAAGGGCCCCGTAGGTGCTACTGCTATACAAGCAACAGAGTATGCAGTGTGATTAATGTATAGTTAGATGGAGACCACAAATTAGAAGAATATGCCAGGGAGAGCAATGCCAGTACTAAGCTCAAGAAAAGCAAGTGGCCTGCTATCCATGGAAGATACTACAAGTCCTGAAATAGCCTTTATTCTGGCAGTGTGACAAAAGGACATGGCTACCACCAATTGCCTGATTCTCTATTCTTCTAGCACTAATAAGTATCTCTGATTAGGTTTACACCTGTCCATTGGAATAAAATGAGAAAACATTCTCAGACAGAACCGGTTGGCATCAGCAAAAGCAGTAAGAGTAACAACTCTGGGCATCTATGAGAAAGATCCATTGCAGGATACACCTCCGGGACAGGCATAAGGATTTTGCAGAAAAGGGGGGTTTTGCACAAAAAGAAACATCCACACTGCCTGTTTTTGCGCAAAAACTTCTAGCACAAAAATGGAACGAAAGAGAGTATGCAAATGAAGCACAGGAAAATGCTAATCCGTGCTTCACTTGCATAAGCTCTTGCGGCAAAACTCGTAGTATTGATGTAGCCTAAGAAACTTGCCCAAGGCTCCACAAAATTCAATAATTCAAACTGAAATTGCTCAGTCTATACATTTCTCTATTACTATTCTTATTGTTTGTATTGCAGTAGCATTCATAAGCCTGTCATGACCAGGGCCCCACTGTGCTAGGCCTTATACACACACAGAACAAAATGACAGCATCTGCCCTATACCTTAGTCTAAGTAGACCACACACACTATGTAAACAGCTTTAGGAGGAGAAAGAAAGAGTCCCTTTTTAATAATATGCATCTCTCAATCGACAGGAATATGATGTACAGTACGTTTCATTTGTACCATTTTCCAACCCTGACAGGGTCATGAACACTTGAAAAGGATACACAAGGTTTGAGTGCTTCTTATTCATTGAAATAACAAGAGTGGCTTTCTGCACATGCTGTTTCAAGGAAACATTTATCTCCATTAGGATTATATCCACTCTCATTCTCTGCAAAGTATAAGTGATAAACTGCAGAAGAGTCAGTTAAAGCACATATCAAAGTTATTAAAAAGTCAATTAAAGCACCGATCAAACTTATCAAAACAGGTACACTCACATCCTTTTTCAAGTCATCTTCATACTCCCTTGTTCACTGAGGATGTTCCAGTTTGCATCATACACGGATGTCACTGGAATCATGGACTGCAGTAAGGCTTCTGACATGTGGCCTTATTTAAGCTAAACTTTCACCAAAAAGTTCCTCACATTGTAGTCATTAGTTTTGCCTCACCAGCGGTAGCAATGGTTAGTTATAGCAGTGTTTCTTAAACTATGTTCCGCGGAACATTGATGTTCCGCAGAACATTGGTGTTCCGTGAACAACTCGCAGGTGTGCCGCGACCGTTTGGAAAAATAATTCAAAGTTTTACAATAAATAACTATGTTACGACGATAACAATAATGGAAAATACTGAAACAATTTTATTTCTACATCTCAGCAAGGTTGGCTAACATTGTGTCCCCTCTCGTGTCTAATCATCTTCTTCTCCTATCTATACAGCGGTGTAGAAAACAACAATGAAGTGCCGTGCACTTTTTTTTGGGGGAGGGGGGGAGAAGGTGAGAAAATTTTCATAGGTGTTCTACATAAAAAAATATTATAGTCTGGTGTTCTGTGGTCTCAAAAAGTTTAAGAAACACTGAGTTATAGTGCTAGGGGAGACAAGGCCCCATGTAATGGACAGTATTTTAACCACCGCGGTATCTAGACAGAGCTGGACAAGGTTGCATGCATGAGATATCACAGACAAGTCAGAGTACTAAGATACCATATTGTTCCTGTGTACACTGGCCTAACTCTGCTCCCATTGAAATCACTGGTCCAACTTGTATTGACTTTAACAGGAGTAGGTTAATGATGAATGCATATGAAAATCCTACCTAAGACTAGAACTGTGGTTTCAATACAATTTATTATGCCTTTACAGTAGCCGTGTAATGACTAATTGCTCATGCCAACAGAAATGTGTATTATAAAGATACACAGTTTTAAATAGAAGCCATTCACAGTTTTTATTTGCAGCTACAAAGGCTGGAAGGTTTCTATGAGAATGAAGGCCTGATTCAGAGCCTGACACCTTAACCAACACTCCTTTGCTCAAGGTACAGCTGAGGTAGACAGGTAGTGGGACTTAAGTACAGGTTCAAACATTTCTTTAAAACATCTAGCCTTCGGTACACAGGGTAGCAAAGCAAAAACCCAAGCAATATGATGGAGAATTACAAACCTTAGCTGTTCACATTTGAAATCAGATGTGAACAGAATAAATTTCACCAAAACAAGCTTAAGCCTTTCTGCATTTCCTGGCAGAAGGTGACTTATCTATTGTGTGACAGAACAGCTTCAGAACCTCTCAGAGGGAAGGCTTGGCAGAGCTTGAAGGGAAAGACAAAGGCAGATTTACACACTGTGGACGGCTGATAGCATTGTGTTGGCTCGCTTGAGCAGGCAATAGGAAGCTCAGCGAGGTACAGCACAAGCTCAGCCTCAGAGAATCAGTCAGTCACTTCCCAAGAGCTCACCACACTTCAGTCTCCCAATGGAGTTTAGCACTGGCTGTTTTTGATCGCTTTAGCTAGTTTATGAGACCAGCTGCTCTGGCAGGGTCATGGTGAAATTCAGAGCCCAGAGGGGAAACATGAATTGAGGATCCCCCAAAAATATAAGGTGCATTTTGCTTAGAATGTGTATCAGCAAATTGCTAAGAAGAGAACATTTCCTTTCCCATGGCTCCGATGTCTTGATCAAGTACAGCTATGCTGACATGGACCATTAGACATCAGGCAGCTGATACCACAGAAGATAAACAAGTCTCTCTGGAGCTTCTTGCAAGTTACCTCTTTTAAAGGTTTGAAAGCATGAACAATAATCATAGCTAAAACTAGAAACTGATCAACCCCCATTTATTTTTTCCTCCGGATTCTTAACAAGCCCTCTCATTATGGCAACACCCCATTAGACTTGCTTCAAAGACAAGCCCACTTAATCCGATCTAGGTTCTTACACAGCCCTAAGCACCCTGTGCAATTTGGGAAAAGCAGTGAGGCTTGCCCACTCCTTGATCACTGGCAAACACCTCTCAGGGGCCAACGCTCATTTGAATAAAGTATTATTAAAGCAGTTATAGCATGCGAGCAAAGAACCCCAAATGTACAGTCAATGGTATGTGGCATTGCCTGGGAATGACTGTGATTTGAGGTAATCTGCCATTTACTCGGCACACCCAGCTGCCAGCTGTAAAAAGCCTCAGAATACAC
Organism: Pelochelys cantorii; assembly: GCA_032595735.1. Classification (NCBI taxonomy): domain Eukaryota; kingdom Metazoa; phylum Chordata; order Testudines; family Trionychidae; genus Pelochelys; species Pelochelys cantorii. The sequence goes on along the minus strand of CM064343.1, from coordinate 29,572,912 downwards.
AAACATTTAGATGCTTTCGAAATTCAGAAAATCAAATGGGTGGTGAACCCATGGAGACACTAGATGGTGCTATTCCAAGCTGGCCTTTGTTGTGAATGGTTGCTAGCTGTTCAAGGGTAATACCACTGGACAGTGAACATGCTCATTCAACAGCTATTGCAGTATCAGACAGACATTTTCAGAAAAGGGACAATGCCCAAACTATAGCTGATTGTCAGCAGCCATTTCTTTTACTGTAGTGCTGACAGCATCAGCCTCCCCCATGCCATCTTCCACAGGCTTCTCTGGGCTGCAAACTCCAGTGTTGTTCCCTGCAGCTCTTGCTATGTGTGTAGCTGCTTTGAAATTCCAAATATATCTGTTACGCCTTTCCATGGTGCATTTGTATGTTGCTGAGTGGTTGCCCTTTATGTGCCTTCAAGGCGGATGGCCAAATAGATTCCCTGCTCACTTTATTCAGATTAATTCTAGTTAAGTCCTTGTCTACACTAATGTAATTTTTCATGCAACTGTGTAGCAGTACTCAAGTGGGGACAGGAGGCAAACCTTAAATCAAATGGCCTGGTTCGAATGGACTCAGGGCACAGGTGATGCTTCAGTCGGCAGTAGAGCATTTGTTCATTTGTCTCGTGTAGACACAGCCTTAGGTCAATAAAACTACTTGTGTGAACAAAGCCAGGAGGAATCAGTCCTGACTTGATCAGGTACAGCTATGCTGACATGGACCATTAGACATCAGGCAACAGTTCAAGATTTGTAAATGTTTAGTGGTCAGTCTCTGAGCAGCTAGATTCACATAATGTATAAAATCAAACCCAGTTCAGTAATTAATCACATCCATGATTCTCTGTAATGCGGTATTAACCAAAGAGCAGATTTCATAGAGAAGAATGTTCTATTTAAAAAAAAAAATGTCAGATGTCCCTGCGGCTTGGTTAGTGAGATTGCTGAACATATAAATTTGTGCTTAATTCACTGTTCATGTATACTTCATAGTTCACTTTAAAGAAAGGGCTGAGATCAAGTGTGAATTGTCGTCCAAAACTAGTCCTAAAACAAATAATCTTTAAACAGCAACTCCCCACCCCCACAGTTTCCTCCTTCTTTCACGATCATCTTAAAACCTAGCCACTCCCCATGTGAGCTTATGTCACTGCCACTACCCTCCAGTGAAGAATCTGTGTGATCCCAACTATACAAGGACATGAATGATAGCACTCAGCTGCCCTAGAATTCCATGCCAGGGATGAGCTATGCCACTGTACTGCTCCTTTGCATGAGCCCATTTTCATATTGATACTGGAGTAAAATATACTATCCTTATTAGGATACTATCCTGATTTTAGATCACCCCATTGTATCCATTTAAGTAACACTCTGCTTCTCTTTTGTTAGCAAGACCATTTCCCTTTTGTTAAACCACCTATTTTTGTTTGTCCCATAAGTGGACATTTAGATCAGGTTTCACTCTACTGAAGACAAAGGAAGAGGCCCACACAGAGGGGATGGTTTTTTCTAGGTTTTTAGAATTAAGTGTAGTCACTTCAGAAGACTGACATCACTCTATTCCATTTCTCTTTGCTTTATTGTAATGCTCCTTTAAGAGAGGATACTGCAGTTCAAGTCCAGTACCACTCTAAAGAACAAGAAATATTTTTCACTGAAATTGCCATTCCCATGAACTTCACATTACACATTAGGAAAAATTAAAGATACAGTACCCCACTCATTTACCAAATTTCTGCTGGCCCAAAAATAGTTCTAGAGCAGGTCATTCTAGGCCATTACAATACAACATTTTAGTAATGGGCATTAGATTCCACTTCTTTACTTTACTTCCACCTTATCCCTAGATTGAACACACCCTCCTTGGGCAGGGATTTTAAAATTAGATCACTTTACCAAAATAGGGATATTAAAATACTTTCACTGATTGCTATTTTGACCTCAAGAAGGGACACTGCATCTTTAAATCTTGTTTCCTGGATTAGAATACAAAGGAGGTTTCACTCACACTTGTTAAATTATTGCACAGATTATTACATTGAAATACATTATCTCCCCCATGGAATGTTACAATGTTTGGAGTGGGGAAAAAAGCAGCAACATTATCCTTCAGATCTAGAATTATGGAGTTTTGGCCAAGGATAGCTTGAAATTTAGTAAGTAGTGACAGGCTTGAAGACAAAAGGAACATTTCAAAATCCTCAACACTAGAAACAGAAGATCCCGTTTCTGGTTTGGAAACGCTCAAGAACAAAGACGTTTTGCTCCTTTGCGAATAGCACTGAGTTTGAAAGCCCCTGAAGTAAATCTCTGTGCAACTCTGCCACTGCTGAGATCCTTCAATTTAAATGAAAGAGAGACTGACATGAGATGCAGACTGAAACATGGAAAGGCTAACTTGGATGATGCGGTATCCTATAGAAAACTTCTCCAACCCCCATTTCCCAAGTACCCATCTCCTTTGTTTTAACCATATTTTCTCGTGCAGTGAAAGATGCACAACTGAGAATCCTGAAAACAGAAATCCTGTTTCTCCAAAAAAACAGGCACAGCATACCGGGGCATTCTACGCTTGCATATGTCAAGAATGTCTCCAACTCAGTACTCGGCCACATCCATGCAGCCGAGGCTCTGCCATTCAATTACTGGTACCTCTCAAGAATATAAGAGTGCCAGCTGTGAGGGTGCTTTTTAGGATAAGTAAACACTTAACATTAAAAACTGGTCTGTGACATTTCTCTCCCCCAACTGAACAGCTTTCAAATGGCAGTGACTTCCTATCCAACTAGTAGCTAATAAACTAAAACCTAGGAGAACAAAAATTGGACCGAAGGAAATGCCTTAGTTTCACCCTCCTCTCACCTCTACTCAATCACATGGTAGAATATCTGGATTCAGATGGGCAAAAAATTCATATTTGATTCAGCAGTCCTAAAATGAATGGGAACTGCATGCACTTAGATAGAGCAGAAGACCTAGTTTTACTGTTCCGTTTATATCTCCTACCACTATGTTACTGTTTAACCACCCTAGAATACCCTTCTGGAAGTATAAGGTATGTTAGGACTCTCACAAAAGTGAGAAGTAGAAAGGTGTTCCTTCACTTTCACTTGGACTGGAAGAACAGCACTGTCACAGAGTTCTACCCAGTTAGGGCAATGATTTTCACTATGTTCAAGCATATAGCCAAAAACTAGGTTGAGCCCAGCTTAGCTGCAATTGTGATGTAAACAGGTCCCTATTAGGCAAATCACAAAAGTGGAGAGAATAGGGATAATGGAGTATGCACATGAAATTATTTTTAGACAGATCATTCAACCTATTACAGTAAGCTATTTCAGGAGGCTGGCAAAAAAAAGACAGTAAGAAAATAGTACAGAGGAAGCTAAATCAGCTTCACATCACTTTAGACAAACAGCTTCAGAAGTCAGACAACCCAGCCAATCAGGTGCTTTTTGCTGTCACTACTACTGCAATACTACACAAAATTAAATTGCTAGTCAAGGACTGTGCAATACCACTTCACATATAAGTTACATAGCATGACCTTCAAAGTACATGCATTACATTTTCAAACTGGGCAGCAGACAAGTGAAAGGAAGAACAAGTAATAGAAGAGTATGCATAAAAATACATGAACTGTTACATGTTTAACATGCAGTCAAGCCATGACAATATCTCAAACAGAAAAGCAGAAATTCCAATAAAATCACCTGTATTGATTCTGGCTGTAAACGTTCTTGAAAATGGTGCCACTACTACAAGAAACATCAGAGTCTTAGATCTTACTGTGCTGCTGTTTTCCTTAGTGTGACACACGAAGTCTTGCATTAATCTGGCACAAGCAAACTCTAGATAATCACTAGCATTGCATAAAGTTCTCAGGTTAGGAACTCAACAGATCACTAAAAGGTTACTGAAAGGGCACTAAACCAAGAGAAAACCACTGAGATAGAAGATGGGAGTGCAGTATAGAAGAAGGGATAAAACAGACCAGAAAAATATTCAACTGATAATTAGAAATATAATAAACAACCCTGCAAGATCGAAATTTCTCCACAATATTACGGCTGTTACTACTTACACGATAAACAAGAAACCATTAATACTTTTTGGGTAATTCATGATGATTTTTTCTGGCTGCTAAAGACAGCTAATTTGTGGCCGACATCCACCGGTTAAACTTGAACTTTCTCCATGGTGAGTGGCAGAAAGCAAGCAATGCTGACACAGAAAACTTGTCAAATGATCAGCAACAAATATAATTTGGTCAATTCATCAATACAAAGATACTCTTAGACCCACTCTCCAAAGGTTCATAAATAATGACCATGGTACAGAATTCCACAGTGATACCTGAAGTATTCCAATGGCACCATGATTTGAAGTTTTCAAGTGACTTCTAACTACAATATTCAGTCATGTGGTATATTTATAACATTACACCACAATGACAATAAAAAATAGAGCTATCCCCCCCCTCCCCCCAGCAGACAGATACTTAACACAGGACACCCTTGTAAAAGGAAACAGATCTGAATTCCTCTATTCTAAGTTTTCCATATTCAAAGGTTATGGGCTTATATATCACAAAAAAGCAGCAAAAAAAATCCAAATTGAGACCTGACCAAAGCTTCTTTGAATTTTTTTTTTAAAGGTACTGGGGAAATTGTGGAGGAAAAGGTGGTTTAAATTATTATATTAAATAATTAGAAGCAAGAGATTAGTTTAATCAATCTGCTAAATTCAAGTTTCACAGTTAAATCCAAGTTCTATTCATCTCAAAAATAGCGCGCCTCTATCTTTAACAATGTTTTGTTTTCACTCTTTCCTCCTATTTTGTCTTACTGCTGGATTTTTCCAATGTTTCATTGTGATTGTGGTCAACAGATGCTGATAAAAGCTCAAGCAGAAGAGGAGAAAGATTTCATTTTAACAAAAAGCAGGTGAAATTAGCAATCTGGAAAGAACAAAGTTAAAGAAAGGAAGACACAATATTTAAAGGGAAAAATACCATAATTCTGTAGGATACTCCTGCAGAAAATCTGCACTGTGTGCATACGTAAATCAAAGGGCAAAAATAAGAAATGGTGCAATTCTAAATGCTCCTATATGGTCAGGCTGACAAAATGGTAAGTTACATACTAATTATGATCTAGTTCTAGTTTTCTCTCATCTAAGAATTCTCTAAGAAAAAAAAACGGTTTAAAAAAGTTCTCAAACCTTGTGAAGTTTAAAAACACAGCTTCAATAAAAAGTGTCTTCATGGCCTTTTTGAACTGCCAGATTTAATGCTGTCCCAGCAGTACAGAGAGGCATTTAAATTGGTACTGAATTAACTGCAGTTCACTCATTCAATTGCTGGCTATCTGTTGAAGATATATCCCCTCCTTTCTTTGCATCACCCCACCCTCCAGATGTTTTCTAGAACTTCATTAGAAGTTAGGAATACTGGAAGGGCAAGCCTAAGAAACTACACATGCAATATTGTGCCATGAAAACATGCTTGCACTGATTTGTTCCTCTGAACCGTCATTTTAGGAAGTTAGCATACCCAGCTCCGATAGCACAATGGTAAGGAGAATATATCTATTACTATCCTTTATGATGGTAGAGCCACATCTTCATAGGGTAATGATGAGAATCAGACACTATTTGTTTGGCTAAACTGGAACAGAAGAAGGGAGAATGAAAGGGAAGCACAAGGTAACAGGTCAATAAGGACAACCATGTTAATCCAGTTGCTTGTGAAACTTTTTTCCGTCAGAGATCATGGACTCCTTCCTTCGCCATGCGAAGCAGGGTTAGAGTCCTACCAGTTCTGGTTATCCCAGCCTTCATCAGCTGCCGAAGACACTTTTGTCATCTTCTTGGGAGTTTTTTTGGTCTTACTCTCCCCTCCTGCATTCTCCCAGTTGGTCTCCCAGTTTTCCCAGCTGTCGCTGTTACTGTTCTTATTGTTGGAGACTGTCCCCGAGCCCCAGACGTCCCAGCTATCAGAGCTTTTCTTCTCTGTGGAATTGTCCACATAGGTCCAACTGTCATTGCTTGGGGACTTATGAGCCTTGGGTGGGTCTGAGTTACCAAAGGTTTCCCAGAAGCTTTGATCTACAGCATTGTTCTGATAGCCCTCTCCTCCACTGTTCTGATAGCTGTCGCCCTCAGGAGGTCTTTAAAGCAAAAAGAACAGAGATGGAAAAAAATATCAGCGGCTGTATCACTCTTCTCGCATTACTGAATTAACCCAGATGCTTAAGCATAATCCTTCACCTTCAGCTCTTACTAAGCTTGTCTGTCATCACCTTATAAATGAAAAATTTCTCCAGAAAAAAAAAATGGTGTTCCTGCATTTAATTTTACAGCAATGACATTAACCAACAAGAAGAGAGGAAATGATAATGCCAGTATCCTTTCATCAAAATCATGAGCAAGGCAGAAGAACCTGAATACATATATTTAGAACAGAGTTTGGCCTAAGTTTTAATTTTCAGATTTATCTGATTTGAGTAATCATTAGGAATGTGAAAAAGCAGGTAATTGGGTAACTGGGTAATCACTGAACATTTCAGCAGTTACAGAGTTACATGCACCCACAGCACAGGATGGCAGCCAGCTCCCTGGGAACCGGTGCACACTAGGAATTGGCTTGTAAGCTGGCTCCCGGCGTGTAATGGCTCCCGCCTGCTGCTCCGCTCCTGGGGAGCTGGCTGTTACCCAGTGCTTCTACTTCTCAAACAGAGCAAGCAATGCAGAGAAGCAGCTGGCTCCCCGGAAGCAGGCCATGAGTAGCCAATAAGCCCAGGCTTCTCAGTTAACCATGTGAATGGTTATCCTATTACATCCCTAATAATCACTTTGAAAATATAAAAGATGATCTCTTCCAATGGAATTTGTGTGAATTTTAAAAAAAGATACATTCAAATCTATTTTGGTCTCAATGCAGTAGTCAGGACTTATGGCCAGCAAAATTAAATTAAAATAAAATTTTGCGTCCCACGTTACCTTTTAATATAATAAATGGGTATGTGTGTGCCTCTATATTATGCATTTATTACTTTTGAAAACCAGAGAAGACTTGATGAAAGAAATGTTTCTTTCTACTAAAATTCAATACTCTCGTGCTGCTGAAGAAAAAGTCTCCTCTGCTACTTTTATATTATAGGGAAAACACAAAGTATATCTTGGATATACATTATAAATCCATGCATTTTAGAGAGCAGAAGACAAACACAAAGACCGTACCTTTCAGAAAGATCGTCTGACTTGCTGGAAAAGAAAGTGGTGACGTCCCGCCATCCCTTACTGCCAGCTCCCTGAACCTGTGAAGAAAGTACAAGGTTACCTCATATCTGGACTGAGCTCACACATTTGTTCTCATAAAGACTGCTACCCAAATTCCAAATGCAAGACCACAGAACAAACCTCTGTTCATATGAAGACATGTATCTAAAGCAACCTTACAAAGTTTGACTCAATCACTCAGGAGGCCAGTATAACAATTAAAGTAGGGTATCTTTTGTCATCAACATGGCAAGTAAATTTTATGTCTAGACTATTAAGGGTTGGCTCTTTTTAAATGATTTTGCAAGGCTGATGTAAAGAAAAATATTGACTGGATGCTGCTTAACTGAGCAAAAATCTGCTGGGCAACCAGGGCTTACTTTTTTCACCTGACTTTTGGTAGTGACAGATTTTGATTTTTACTTTGGACTTTTCTGATAAAAATGTCGAGATTGCTCTGAGCAGGAAGGGATACATAATTCTCCATTGCCCTGGGTTCTATGATGCCACTGGGGAAAATGCACAGCATTCCCAAGTCAGAATGGTAGCATTTTCCATCCACTTTGCACTCGTGTGAGTGGCAGAGTAAAGTACTGGGCAAATCCTATGTTTTTAGCTCAAGACTCCTACTTGGTATACTCACTTTTGTGCGTAAACTATGTGCCCCCAGAAAAGCGCTGAAGCACCAGTTCTGTATGCATCTGTAGCCATTAGTTGGGGAGCTAGCCATACGCTTGCCAATATTTTTCATAACAGATTTTGTAAATTGGCAGGAATAAAAGTAAGGAGCTTGATGGAAATTTAGTAACAAATTAATAAATAGGTTTAAGAATCTGGGTACATCGTAAAGTTACATAAAGATCTTCATGAGCAAGAAAATATTGGAACAGACCTAACTTGATATCCTTAGGTTATGAAGCCCTGTCTAGAACTTTAAACCATTATGGAATTTAGTACTGTTTAACAAGACTTGTATCCATGCTAAGCAAGTTTTAAACTAAATATTGCTACAGGATGGTGTTTGGATGCTAAGTACAGGTTGGACCTCCCTGGTCAGGACCTGACTGGTGCCGGATGAGGGATTTTGCGGGACCAAGGAAGGTCATTACTAGCCCCCTGCTGCCAGCCCTACTCCCTGCCCTGATGCCACACTGTGCGTCCTTGCTCTCCTGGGGGCAGCTCAGCTGGATCACACACAGGCCTTCCTAGCTCTTCCCCACCCCTGCACCAAGTTTCCCGGCTTCCAGTCCCCCCTATTCCTGGCAGCATGGCAGCCTCCCAGCCCCACTGGGCTCCCTAGCTGGGCCGTGCACTGGGCTCCTGCCCTCCCTGCATCATGCCGGGCTCCCAGTTCACCCATCCACTGCAGCACACCAAAACTCTCTGATCCTGGAACACCCATGGTCCTGCTGATGTGGCCAGACCAGAGCGTCCCAGTTATAGGTGCAACCTATAGTTTTCATCAAATTGCCATAAACCGGAGCCATGACTACCGACAAATTCAAAATTAATACAAAGATGACAATGTTTAACTAAGTTCTGGATCTGCTGCAGGGTCTGACTTTAGTGTATTTATACTGTTGCTGTGTATATAAAGTGGTTTCACCACCAATTTCCAAAAGCAATTTCATTTTAGTGCTCACATGGACAGGCCAAAAGTTAATTTTTTGAATGTTACTCTTGGAGGAATTCCAAAACACATTTTCCTTCTGTTATGCTGAGATCGTAAACACAAACCATTAAATGGCATCAATAATGAGCACTAAATACATCAGTTGGGTCTCTATGTAGGATGGGGCAAACTGCCAGACTTTGAGCAAAATGGACAAGACATTCATTCACTTTTTTGCAGAAGGATTCCATTATTCCCATCTTTTCAAGCAGGAAAAACTCCTGGAGCTGTGATTTCCAATACTAACTAACTGCCCATGGCAGTTAAGACATCAACAGCACTAGGCAATCCTGCACAAATTACTGAACTAGCATGTTACAAAATTCTGCAAGCATCCTAAAACTAGTAGTGGTAGGGATCACTTACCGCATTACCAAGCAACGTCAGCATAATGGGAAAAAGTTACATACATTAATAAAGTTAATAAGTGTACATATTTTATTTAAGCTGACTCCATATTCTTTAACACTTACTGTTAAACATTTGGGTCACTGATTCTTTTGTAAGTCTACATTTCACTGTTAGCATAAGCATTATTCAGAGATTTCTAAGATCTGATTAGTGTACCTGTAGCTATGTATGCTCACAATTTGCCTGTGTATCAAGCCATAGGATTATGCCATTGTCATAATAAAATATCCTTTTCCCAGATTACTTTTATTGAGTATAAATAACAAAAAGCAGAAACAAACATCTTACGGATTTTGTTTTATAAGATACTTATCACTTGCGTTTGTGTGATCTGTGCACACAAAAGAATATGGAGACTGGCTTAGTATTTGGCCTCCTAATGGGTAGGCAGGCCCCTTCATACCTTGGTAGCAAGATGAGATACCCCCATAGAGAACTCATCAAATATTTTTCCCTCTTTCACCTAGATGAATCAAAATGTCCACAGTTAGTCATGAAACAAAATGGTGTCTACAGCTTAAAACAGGACAGCTTGTGATAACAGCTAGAGACAAAAGGTAAAAACAAGCTAAAGTATATTTGACTCAATAGACAATGAGGTTAAGAAAATAAAATATGAAGTCTGTTGCTAATAACAGGCTGATCCACAGCTGTTTGAAGTTAGTGGGACTCTTTCCATGGACTTAATTTAGTTTTTGGACTGCCACTATTACAGGAAACTTGACATTTGGGGGGAAAAACCCACTCCACACAGACTGCATAAAATGGTATTCTAAAGAGACCGAAAACAACGCAAGAATGGCTTCCAATAAGAGATGTTTTCAACATTGACACAAATCTACTGGAAGACTTGATGTCCTTGCTTTCTGGTCATTTGGAGTACAGTGCAATTTAGTTTCTCAGCTGGTGTAAAACATAATTATCCCAATAAAAATAATACAAGTGACTTGATACAGTTGCATATGGGCCAGCCCGTCATCGGCCGCTGTCAATTATGTAACTCTGGAATAGGGACGTTAGATATCGGGTAATTGAATAGTCATGTAACCACTTAAAATCTTTGCAATCATGTAACCACATAGTCCCCGGGGCCCGAGCTGGCAGCCAGTGCACTCCCGGCCCCACTCGCAGGAAGCCCCCCGCCACCCCGTGCTGCTGCCTCCGCATCAAAGGCAGCAGCGCAGGGTAGCAGAAGGAGGCGGTCCGCAAGAGGAGCCAGTTTAAAAAAACAGCTCCCCTCACGGACTGGCTGCCTGCCGCCCCACGGTGCTGCCTCTGATACAAAGGCAGTAGCACAAGGTGGCAGCAGCCCCTGTCCATATGGGGTCTGAGCTCCTCACGGACAGAGGCTGCTCTGGGAGATAAGTAGCAGCCACTGTGAGCAGGGAGCTCGGACCCAATGCAGACAAGGGCTGCTACCATGAAGGAGTCTCTGCCTGCACTGGGTCCAGGCTTGCCACAGACAGAGGCTCCTCTGGGAGATGTAGAGCAGCCTCTGTCCATGGTAAGCCTGGGCCCGCTGAAGGTAGAGGCTAATTCTCAGTAGCAGCCCCTGTCCACTGTGGGGTCCAAGCTCCCCGTGGACAGAGGCTGTTCTGTATTTCCCGGAGCAGCCTCTGTCCACAGAGGCAACAGAGGCTGCTTCGTGGCAGCCTCCCCCTACTCCTCCCCACCACTGCTGCCTCTGATAAACGCAGCAGCATAGAGGAGAGGGAGCACCGCGGAGCTGGTGCTGGGGGGAAAAGCAGCTTTTAAGGCAGCTCCCCCCAGCACCAGGTCCTGCTCCACCTCCCCACACTGTCTCTGATACAGAGGCAGCAAGGGGAGGTATGCAAACAGTGGACAAGATTAACCAATAAGAATAGGCTTATCAGTTAATCATCTAGTCAACTACTCATTGACATACCTACTCTGGAAAATAACTGTATTTAGAATAAGTTAACAAAACATTGTCCAAAGGCAGTTTGCCATTATTTACCTTAGCTAATGTGCAACATCCTTCACTAAAAGTCTTTCAAAACATAGAAATCAACTACAGGAAAAGCACCCCAAGAAAACATACTGGCTGCAATATACTTTGCATTATCGATTATTTATTTCCATTTATACAGAATTTACCATCTCTACCAAAACAAAAAACCTTGATAATAAAATTCATTTCTGTAAAAAGATCCTACTCTGGAAATGATTCAGGATAACGTTAGATAGTAGAAAACTCAGAATTAAAATTTCTCTGATCTAAGACAGTTTGAAAAAAAGGACAGCTTAATGAGTGTCTGATACAAGAATGAGCTACTTGAGTGCTAACCTTAATTTTTTCAGTTTACACATGAATCTATATTCAACTGTGCTAGTACTATGTTCCCACATGAAACAAACATTAATTTACTACAATAATGGAAATAAGTATGTTTAGGAAAAGATGTACAAGTAGATCAGCACATTATCATTTATGAAGTCCTAATTATACATATTTTGGAACTCATCCAAAATCTGTAGATGTACAGGATAAATTAAATGCACTTTATTTGGGAAAAGATTAAAAAAATTGAGTTACACGTTAACAGCATTTGACTTATTATGGAGAATCTATGATTAAAACAGATAAAATTGGCCACTCACTCAGAATAGCTTTCGGTTTTTTGGTCAGCTGCTGACCAGAGGTTACCCAGAAAGCGCACATAGGATTCATTCATGTATCTACAGCTGAAGTGTAAATGATAGGGCTGTCAATTCACGTGGTAACTCCTGCGATTAACGCAGGGCAGGATTAATGCATTACATTTTTTTAACGCGTTAATCGCAGGCGTTAATGCAGCACTGCCCCTTTGAAGTGCCGCTCTGGCTCTCCAAAGAGGCAGCGCAACCCGAAGCCTGGGACGCGCAGAGGCAGCATTTCAAAGGGCAGCTGTCTCACAGCTGAGCGAGGATCAGGTGTGCAGTGGCTGTCCATTTGAAATGCTGCCTCCGTGGGTTTCAAAGAGGCAGTGGAGCCCGGGGTCAGCTAAGGAGCACTTCCCCAGAACCCAGGGTCAGCTGGGGAGTCCCCAGCTGACCCCGGGCTCCACTGCCCCTCTGAAACACACGGAGGCAGCGTTTTAAAGGGGCAGCCGCCTGACAGCTGATCCACGGAAGTGCCGTGTGGAATGCCTCACGCTGCCCCACCGCGGCAGCGCTTCAAAGGGGAGGCGCACGAGATTAAGTTGACAGCCCTAGTAAATAACGATATAGGTAAGGAGATAGGCTTTTCCTCTTGCTTTTCATCTTTTAAAACCATATTCTAACTTCCAGGAAACAATATAATAATTCAGAAGTGACACTAACAATTAATGTTTTCTTAGTAAAATGACTAAATAGGATAAAGGAGTATATTCCATTTTATGAAGCCAGATAACCCTTGAGATCAGTTGACTAAGACAAGGATCTAAAAAAGTCTCAAAAAGCATATTTCTTTTAAGAATGGTCTGAAATCAGTCTGAAACCATATTACTGCTCAGATTATATTAATCCTTATGTAGCTGTGGATGCTCTGATATGCCTTCAAGATGCTTATTTAAAAGGGAACAGCACTAGCAGTCAAAAGGTGACAATTATGAAATTAAAACACTCTAAAGTAATATTACTAATCAAAATATTTGCTTATTACTGACCTCTCCAGCCAAATAAGAGGTGCTATGAGGGGCTCTGAATGGAGTCCCAGCCACATGAAGTAAGATGGCTGTAACTGGGCATATCATGGGAAAGAGGAATAAAGCAAGAGAAAATGGGGACTTCTTAGGATGGAGCTGGACATGAAGCCCACCAAAACGAGGAAAATGTTGCAACTTGAACATTTCTTTGGTAATATTTACAGTTAATTATCTGGTATTTCCCCTCTGTTACAGTGCCAGTGAATGTAAAATAACTGAACATGCGGGCAATAAACTAATTTTGGCAGGAAAACATAAAATTACTTCCTAAGTAATACAAAAATACTCTGTAAGTAATTTACTCATTTCCAAAGTTACCTTTTCCTGTGCAGGTTTGAGAACATTTTCATTTAAAGTCTGACCTAACTCTGATGCCTATTTAAAAGCAAAACAAAAGCAAAGTCAGTTATATTTTCCCTTATAAAATACAGCCAACATTCACTGCTGAGAAACTAGCCTGCAGTAAACTCAAAGAACATAGGACAGAAAAGCCTTAAGCTTTGCTTCATACAAGCAACATAGTGAGCTAGAAGCACACACAATGCAACGCTACGAAGTGCTACAAGAAAAAGGAACACAGATAAAAGGCAATAAGGCTGCTGAAAGTTCTCACAGCCCAAGAAAGGTCTGTCCTTTGAAATGGCACAACCTTTCAACCAGCAACAGCCCAGAAGGCAGGCCTCTTGCTAAGCCATGAGCTTTAAGCAAATATTTTGAAAAACTCTGAGCTACTGTACCCTTCTGTGTTCTTCTCAATGGGATTATCAGGAGACACAGGAAAGAATATTAATTTGTTTAGTCCCTTCCTGTGATGCAAGCAATGCCATCTACTAATAACCAATTCCCTGTTTCTAGGCAATACACCATAATCATATCCATGTGAAAGGATGATTAAACTATTTTATGGCTTAAGAGTCTCTCTCTGCTGTGATATGCAGACATTCTAGGAGGAGAACAGTAATTATATCTAGGATAGATGCACGAGGCTGTTGTACTTTAGAGAGGAGGTTTAAAGCATGCAAATCCATACTGTAAAAGGGGGAAGTCACAAATGAATTTGGCAGGACGATATTAAAAGGACAGTGCAACTTGGAGTTTTTCACAACTGTTAAATATTCCTTTCCTCACTATCCATAATAAAACAATCTTTAACCAACCATTGGGTGACAAGTACACTGCACTGATTAGTTCTGAGGAGCAGCTTATGTGCTAAAATACCACCATTTATTCCTCCTTATTAAAAAAAATTAGATTCTGCATTTTATTTTATTGGATATTGGCCAATTTATTGTCATAAAAAGATATAACTATGGTTTCTAGTGATGTTAAAATGTGAGTAATCAAGTAACCATGTAACCACTGAAAATTTCAGCAGTTATATGTGGGGCAGTAGTCAGTTCCCCTGGAGCCAGTACACATGGGGAGCCAGCTTTGAAGCTGGCTCCCACTTGCTGCCAGGCAGCAGCACAGGATGGCAGGTTGCTTCCTGGCAGCTGGTGCACATCAGGAACCAGCTTTTAAACCAGCTCCCCACGAGTACTGAGAGCCTGCATGTAACTGTGAATGTTAACTGATGAGCCCAAGCTCAGCGGTTAACTGTGTACTCAGTTATACTTCCACATCCCTAATCGTTAGTGATCAAAGAATATTAAACATGCTGCTTAAGGGAGCAATGGATCACTGCAGATACTGTACAAAATGGTCCTCCTGAGTAACAGAACTGTACAATTCTGCAGACAGATACCGAAAGGGACAGTGGGCGACAGGATTTTGTCTTCTTTTGAAACACTGGATATTGGCAACTGTGAAAGACAAAATATCAAACCTGATAAACCTATGGTGTGAGCCAGTACAGCAAACACTACATTCCTTCTGTGGGGCTCTTTTATTAAATTTTGGCTTCACATGGTACGCCAAAGCTATTCTGTACATACGTCATTCCTGAATTCTACATGCAAAAGGAAAAACTGACACCATTAACATTTGCAAGTAGGATGGCTTGCAGTACAGAATGTTCTCTAACATACCAGAAGGCAGAACTGAGTCTCTCTCTCTCTCTCTCTCTCTCACTAATTTAAGCTGTTTTAGATAGGCTTGGAGAGATATTACAGAATGATGCACACAACACTATTAAAAAAAATTACTGACTTAAAGAGGAAATAAAGAAGACAGCTCGAGCAAAAACACACTTAACAGGAACATTGACAAAGCGCCCATGCACGTGAATATATGTGAGGGCTTTACCGGCTCTGGCTGCTGCTTGTAGCCCCAAAACTTTACCAGATAGCACAAGAGAAAGAGAGCAAGGAAGGTAGAAGAAGCAGCTTTTAGCAAAAAATTTGAAGCATTTTTCAGGCAAATTAAGTAGCATGATCCTTTTCCTAGTACAGCCTCTACTGACAAGAGACATAATTAGCAGAAGTCTGTGTAATGTCCAATGGCTATACCGCACAGTAAAATACAAGGCTGCCACAGTTCATAATCAACCAGATTCTATGTGTGAGCTATAAAGCAACAGATCAGGTTATTAATTATCAAATCTGAGCTTCCATTAGTGAGGCTCAAGAACTGAAGAATAATTTACTCAAATGCTTGTCAGTAGATCTGATGAACTACTACATTTAACTCTTTATATAAGGAAGCATACCCACGCTAAATGTAACAGTACATGAAAAATAGGCTTCAAAATGGAAAATCATAATCTCTGCTAGATATGGCAACAGAGGAAGAACTCTACTAAATTTTTCTCATTCAAGCCAAGCTATGAATCTCTTATGGCTTTTATCTATGATTCACAATGAAATCCTTCTGAGTGACTTTTTTGTTTGTTATTTCTTCTAAAACACATAATTTTTGCCTATAACAGGATAATGACATACCAGCATCTTTAACTCACTGCTGACCACCAAGCCTTCCCATGCATTTCCCAGTCCTGTTTTGAACAATATGCTAATACTGTGAGACACAAATCACAGTTCAAGAGCAAGACTCTTTCATGTGCTATATACATAATCCCCTTTCAACCCAAAGCATAACATGCAGATTTTGGCACTAGTTAATCATATCTTTCGCTAATTAAAGGAGCTACTTTCCAGCTTGGGATTTTCAAAAATGTTCTATAGAAACAAACCATGTTTTTATCAGAGCTGTGGGGAAGGTCAGGTCTGACTGTCCCTGATTTAATCCTATTATAAAAAGGAAATATTTTTATATTTGAAATTGTTGTTTTTTTTAAACAAAGAAGCATCTTAATTCAACAATACTATTCAATGTGCTGTTAATTTCAGTTCATGCAATGGAACTAGCACATGCATTCTATTAAAATACCTATAGATAACAAAAAAAAAATAATTAGAAACATTTCAAGGAGAAATCATCTTTAAGTTTCTCAAAACATACTCACAATATTGTATGGCATCAAACCATTCATTCATTAAACTGTTTAATTTTAATAGCAATAAATACACCCATTATTATGTAGACTGTAAAAATATCACAATCGCTGTGCAAATAAAACCCAATATCAGTTTTTAAGACAATATCTTAGCACATAGTTATACAGTTGCAAATATGCAGCACTGAGAATACACACTATAGTTTTATAAGGACCAGATCCAAGAAATCTTGTCCTGCTGATATAAAGGGAATTAGTACGGATTCCTAATAAGCCCGATTACCATAAACGACACAGAGATTCTTATTTTAATCACCTTTTGACTTGCTTGAGATCCAAATTTCGTAGCCTGTAAAATGGGGGGGGGGGGGGGAGAGAAAATCATTTGTTTAGATCAACTTTATTTTTTGAGCCTCATCAACAGACATAGTAGGTGAAATCCTGGTCTCAGTTGAAACTAATGGGAGTTTTAATACAGATTTCAGGAGAGCTCAGAATTTCACACCCTATTTCTTAGAACATGGTATTAGCCTTAAAGAAAGCATACTCCTTCCATCCTTGTATGAACATATCAACTATAAACAGAAGCGAACACACACTGAAATTTAAAGAGAAAAAACAAATATTCACAAAAAGTTTCTCCCCAATTTTTTTTAAAGTTGAAATACTGACTCATTCCAATTGTAAGTCTCTAGCTACTTACACTCTCCAAGACAAATATAAAACAATTTGCCAAAGGGGTACATCAAGACAGGGGAAAACACTGTGGCCTAGTTTTGCCAGAAAATCCTTCTTAACTCCGAATTCTAGAGAATTCAATGTGCTTCCTAAGTAAATCAGTCTGACTTTATAGCTCAGATTAAATCTACTGAACTAAAAATCTTGAAACACAATGCCACTGACCAAAACAACAATTTTTAGCTGTGAATGTTTTGCAGAAAGCACTAGTTTGGTATAACTCAGCACTGAGCCATGTCTCGATACCTATGTGCAGTGCTCCAATTACTTGCAGAAACACCTAGCAAAAGCTGTGTATTCATATCACAAAATAAATGTGGAAAACACAGAAAGTAGGACCAATGTCCAAAATACAAAATTCTCATGAATCCACAGAAGTGAGACGCCTACAGCAGATGTCATAGGCACAAACTGAGGTATGGGGTGGTTTATCAAGAGTTGTTAGCACTGGATAGTAATTTACATTTAATTCCATTGTGGGATGTCTGACAGTTTGGATCTATATGGCTTTGGTAGCTTGATTCTAGTGGTTCTTATTTAGGCAGCTACTGACAGCTATTTCCCACATGGCGATCCCAAAAGATGGTGGGGAGAGAATAAGGACATGTTTTATGCTCTTTGATCTCCTAGCGGTGGGAAAGGGATGAGAAGTCTGGAATATGTTTATAAACTGGTGGTCACATGCCTGGTATTTGATATGGTATGGGACAACAAGAACCTCTTTGATTTGGGCTGTTAAGTGCAAGGTCAAAGGAATCACAGCTCATGGTTTTAATCATTAACATTTAGTGAAGATTATGTACAAAAGTGGCAGAAACTCCCAAGATCAAATGACTTAAGATATTTTTAACTCTCAACCACTGGTCTGTCAGTTCTCAAACTCCAAAATCTCCTCTTCTTCTACTTCACTCTATCTGCTTTAATTTCAGAATGTAACATAGTATATGAAGTATTCTGCTCACCACAATTCTAAAAAATGAACAGAACACAAGTCTTTGTCATGGCAAAATAAACATCACAGCAGAACATCGCTTTTTAAATTCTGTTCAAAAGAATAGCATGCAAATATCTGGAAAAAGATAGCCCAGAATTCAAAAGGGAAAGGACTGCAATAAGTACACTTGTGAACATGATTATGCCGCTATAATGTTCCCTTTTCATCACTATAAGCTTAGATCTCAAGTCCCAAGTGTAGTTTTTAGAAATTAAACTAGAAGTAAAACTGCATAGCTTCTTACAATTGTGCATTTAACTCTGTATATGAAAACTTGTACCAAAAACCATGCACAGCTTTGCTTATATTTAGTACATAAACATTTCCATTTTTAAAAAATTTTCCAATACTGCATCAGTTATGTGTGTGTGCGAATTTTCCAATACAAGATGGCCTCCGTGGGCCACACGTGGCCTGCCAAAACGGCTGATCCAGTTTGTGGCCAATTGAGACCTGGAGGCAGGGGACTACATGTTTAAAACAGCTAGTGATTCTCTCTAGGAGTCTGGAGTGCTAGAGCGAAGACTTCACGTGCTCTCCCATCCCCAGGCCAATCCGGGTCTGTGGGTGGGGGAGCACGATAAGTCTCTGGGCCTCGCCTCTTCTGCCCAAGACCCCATGCCATCTGGGGCAGCCCAGGGCCACTTCAGATATTTGTGAAGTGGCCCCCCCCTTTGAAAATTATTGCCCACCCCGATATATGGGAAGGAGGAGGACAGAGATGTTAGCGCAGCATTTATTATTTATTTCAGAATAAATCATTGTCAAGAGGCCAAGTCAAGCTAACAGAATTCTTATGGCACGGAAACAATAAGATTGAAATAGCTTCTTGTTTACTTACACCTTCTTTAGCTGCTGAGGCAAACTTGCTTGCTCCAACTGTAAAACTGCTCCATCCCTTTAAAGGAAAGAGGAAGTGACTAAGCTTACTTTAACATGTAATAGTGAAACAAAATCAATATATTCTGTGAGACATCCTATCTTGTAGCCATAAGAGATGCTCACTAATTGAGACAGGTTTGCTTATGGCAAAGTTCCACTGAACTGTAAAAAGTACTGTGGTGAATTTCCCTTGTTCTCTTGTACATTCCCATAGCACAAATCCTAATTATAATGACTAACATGAACAATCATGATTAATATGGGTTATTCTAATGGAGAAACAACTTCACAAAGCTTTTGTTTCTCTCTAAATAGAAAAAGTTTTGCAATGATAGCAAGAGAAGACAAAGTGTTGATAGATTCTGCATAAATACAGGAGAGGTCGAGGCTAGTTTGTGTTTTGTGAGAGTTAACACCTGGGGGGAAGGCAAAGGGATAGAGTGAAACATAGGTACAAGCTTGGAAGAAGCTGAAAAGAGAGCCAAGAACCAGTGCGTCCAAACACACAAAAAGGATTAAGGGGCTCATAAGAAGCAGATGCAGATCTATTTTTGATTTGTTTAATATGAAACCCTAAAACAACTTTTAGTTGTTTTTTGGCCTTATAAACCTCAAGAATATAAAGCCTTGTTTTGCATGTTCTTTCCTGCAGGTCTCAATCAAGTTCCAGAAACTCAATCTACTTTCTTAAGCCTTTAGTTAATGTAATAGGGGGTGGAATCTATAAATGATTTTTTTCCTCAGTTTTTCGTCAGCCATTTAACAAGGAACTACCAAGAAAAAGGGGACAGTTTTAAACATTTTCATTACACTTTCTTTCTCTATCAATTGTTCAGCTCACAGTTCCTTTGTATTTGTTATATAATACTATTAGTTACACAGTCATGCATAGTCTTCCAATGAAAACAGGAAGAGTTGAATTTCTAACAAACACAAACAGAAAAAAGATTTGGCATGCTTTTCAGACCTTTATACACATTATAAAGAAACAGGGAAGGGACATGGACAGGGTTTTTTTTGTTTTTTTCCTTTGCAGGTCATCTGCAAGTAGATTAGTTAGCTATGGAGCTGCACTACTTCAATACTGCTTAACACAGGGATACTCAACATGCGGCCCACAGTACAGTTTGTATTTACACGGGCCTCAACATACGGCCCATGAGTGGGAGCCAAAACAAAAAAGTAGTCAATATAATGGTCTTCTGTTGCTATGGGTTTTAGTAGTTAAATTCCTGGACTGTCATTGCTCATTAAAAGTGGTGTCATATGGGTAAATATTGCATTTTATTAATATCAGCAGAACTGACTTAAATGGGGCCTGTGTGTTGTGTAGTCTTGCCTTAATCTTTGTACTCATGCCCGTCAGTGTGAAAGAAGCTATTTGCATATATTTTCATATATATTTGTATGGGTATGCAACCACACTTAAGTTGCGGCCCTCGGCATGTGCAGTGAGTATCACTGTGTCCCCCGGGACTTCCGAAGTTGAGTAGCCCTGGCTTAACAGTGGCTGCATGGATCAGATACACTACTATAGATGCCCCATACAGTGGTAGGTCACTTTTGGATATTCCAGTGGTACATGGACACTTGTGGGCATTTCTGCACAAAAGCTGAAACAAGAAACGGTCAGGGTGCTTTGCTCATCATGCATTCCATTGAATTTAGCTAGTTCATAAATGAAGATGAAGGGTCTTGTACTCTGTCCCTTTAAAGGCACCAGTGAAACACAGTGATGGTGCTGATGTGCAAATGAAATGCCAGATGTTCTTTATGGAACAGGTTGGATAGCTATTTTTCTCATCTCAGCCTAATCAGCATCACCTATACAGCAAATTCTCCATCTGATGACTAAAGACAGAGGTAGAGGAGCCTCACATATGCATTTGATTTTTTTTAGGTTCATTCCTCTCATACAAAAGGAAATTATTTTCCTCAACTGGATGAGAATTCATGCAGATGAAGAACTTCAACTGTTTTGCAAAAGTGGTTTATGTTATGTTAGTTACCAGTTTCAAATCAGACCACATTTGAATAATGTTGACAAAGATCTAGCTAGATCAGTGGTTGGTGCGCTCAACTTTCCAGACTACTGTACCCCTTTCAAGAATCTGATGTGTCTTGCATATCCCAAATTTCACCACCTCTTACTTACAAAAATCAAACATAAAAATACAAAAGGGTCACAGCACACCATTACTGAAAATTAGCTTACTTTAATTTTATAATTCTATGGTAAAAAACGAATCAACTGGAATATAAATATTGTACCTTACATTTTAGTGCATAGTATAAAAGAGCACTGTGCACTGATTTTAGTTTGTACTGATTTTGCTAGTGCTTTAAAGTCGGTTGTTGTAAAACTAGGCAAATATCTAGAGCACCCTGTGTGGATATAAAGTTTGTATCCGTATCCGCAAAAATGAGTTGCGGATACCTGCGTTGACATCCATGGATGCGTATACCTGTGGATATGAAGTGGATATTTGCAAATTTGCAAGATTCTAAATATCTAGGTGACCTGACGTACCCCTGGAAGACCTCTGTTTACCCAGGGCTATGCGTATGCTTAGTTGAGAACCACTGATTTAGACGATACAACAGAATTTTACTATAAAAAACCCTGAAAGATACATAAGGCATGTGTTTGTGAACTGTAGAATTTTATTTGTAATATGAATACTAAATTGTTTTCCCTCCCATCTGTGGACACCACCTTCTATGACCCACACCCTTGTTTAGGGTTCTGTGCCACGTGGAACTTTCCCCGATTCTTTCCCCATATCTGAATGGTACATTTGGATGGTGGTGTACAGATGAATGCAGAAATAAGCTTGCATGCCTCTACAATAAGCAGGGCTCGACAAATAACGTAATCTACTCGCCCATGGCGAGTAGATTACAACCCGGAAGAGCCGGCGCACAGCGATCTGCGCATGAGCAGAACGATCTGCACATGCGCAGAGTGCAGAACTGCGCAGATGGCGAGCAGGGCTCGCCGCCACTTGGTGAGCCCTCACAATAAGTCATGGCGCTGTAATACAAAACTTTCATATATCATGTCATAAACTTTAGGTAGCAAAAAACCTAGGCATTTGTCAAATATGAGAGCTGCAGACTCAAGGAAATCATCCAGACCTGCTAGAATTATCTCTGTCAGGTAATAGAGAAGAAATCAGGAGCATTAAAATGCAGCTACAGGGGATGAGGCAGGGACATTTGCTGTTCTCACTTAAAGATGAACCTCATCCAGCAGTTCCATGAAGTACAAATAAGCTTATCGGATAGTTGACTAGTCCCTCGACTACTCACTTTTCCCCACCCCTTGTTGCCTCTAATAGAGGCAGCAATGGGGGTGGGAAGGATAGCAGGAGCCGATGCTGGAAGGACCATCTCTATGGGGGGCAAGGGAGGGAGAGGGGTAGTGGGGACCGGGCGCGAGCCAAGTATCAGCTGGTCCCAGCTCTTAATACATTTAAAAGGCTGGTGCGCAGCAGGGGGGACCCGTCATGAGCCAGCAATCGGCTGTCCCAGCTCACACCGGGTCCCCCACGCTGCACTTCAGCCTTTTAAATGTATCAAGAGCCTGCCAGCTCTTAATATATTTAAAAGGCGGAGCCGCAGTGGGGTTAGCTCCCGGGGCCGGGAGCTAACCCTGCTGCAGCTCCCCTGCTTATTGACTAATCGATGGAAATTCAATCGACTAGTCAGTTAGTTGATTAAACTAAATTTAACATCCCTTTATCAGATATCACCAAACTATTTATACTCTCATTGCCCATCATTAGGTGCCCTGGTAAACTGTTTGCTACTTGTAGTTGCACATGCTTTGCTAACAGTAGAGTGGTCAATTCTTTCAGTGTCAGAGGTTCATGTTTGGAACCCTGTTAAGGACAGTCTTCTACTGCCTCTTTGACCAGCGTTTTAGGCTTAATGGGTTGGAGGAGTCAGGACTTTTGATCAAATTACTTTGAGAAGACACTTAAGTGTCAATAACAGGTATAAACAATATTCCTCAGATGCATGTATAACATGTATGTCTAAGTTTCTTCTGTTAATTTGCTCTCTATTCATAAGTCCATAATCTGGGCTACAAATAGAGGAATTTACTACTAAAAGTCACAGAAAGCTCAGAGAAAATCTCCTTACCGAATATAGTGAAGACATGGCATTATTGAGAAAGTCATCATCCTTTTTTGGAGGGTTGACTGTGTTCCCAAATCCCACATAGCGATTCTCTTGGCCACTAAATCATACACCATTAAAAAACAATTATTATTATGCATTCCGATTAAAACTATCAGACCAAACATATAAAGTATAAGATACAGCTGAATTTGTTTCTTTGTTTTAAAGGTATTCATACACCAGGAAGTATTTGCATCAGTATTGCGAGTGCATACAGCTCTACTATTGCACCTCATTTCTAACACCACAATTATGTAAATCTAGTGAATGTGCACTGCAGAGAAAAAAAATCTCCTTGCAGATTTTATCATCTCAATAAATCTTCTCCTGCAGTATAATATATCAGGTAGTTACTTTAGAGCTGTAGTCTCTTTTTGCATACAACTCACTGCATTAACTGAGGAACCTCGTACTAGCATTACTAAATACCCAAGTTACACACACTTTGCTCTAGGCTATTGAACCTGAAAGCTTCTTAGTCCAGGCAGCCACCATGGTGATAATGCTATTGGCTAAACTTGACTCAAGAGCCTCAGCTTCATTGAACACAAACCTTACCTTGGTACACAGGAAAGAAAAGGCCTTTAATGCTTTTATATACAACCCCTTGTCATGTACACCACTTGTTTTACACCCAATGAGGATGTGGTCATAGGCTGGTATATAGCCCAATGGATCAAGAGAGCCATTTGTAAAAGGACAGAAAATAACAAGGCCCTACTCCAGGGCATTTTCAAGGGCCATGACACACAATGGTTGATAGAGAAGTGTCTAATTTAATAACATTATTGAAAATCAAATAACTTTACCCTTGATAGGAGCCGACATCATCGTTTAACCAGTCTTCAAAGGCTTTGTCGGAAGAGCCAGCTGCACTCTGGGATGGTCCAGCTGAACTAATAAAATAAAGGATTTTTAGGAAGTTAAACTACATGAAGCATAAAAACAAATGACTTTGCTCAGCACAGGAGCTTGTGGCAAAAAGAGATCAGAATTTTATATCCATCAAATGAGAGTCTCTTAACTCATGGAGTATAAAAGCTATAGACAAGTCCACAAATAGTGGTCTCTAGATCACTTTTAGTTTGCTAAGCACTTGGTTTTTATCATATAACTTGCCAGGCATGAGGTGCTAGTTCTCCTTGTTTCTAGTTCCTTGTACAGGTAATTCTGGTTCTTTACTGCCAAGAAGAACCAGAAGCATCTGAAAGAAGGTATACTTTTACCAGGGATCCAGAAACAGAGTAAGAGAAACACAAAATACTATCAGGGATTGTAGCCGACCAGCTAGAAGAGAGCTGAAAACCACAAAAGAGAAAGGGCTATTAGGGGTGAAAGTGAAAGAGGGGACAAGTGTCTGACCATGACACAGGGGAGATGGTTCATGAAGCCATAGTGAAGTGTATTCAGGGAAGAAAAAGAAGAGGATAGAAGGGAAAAAAAGCAAAAATAGGCAAGGCATTTTCTGTATTCTGGACAGCTACAATACAGTAAAGGCTTTCCTATTTTGAATGTAAGGAAATACTGTAGCTGCCAATTAGGAAATTATGCAAGCACCCGTGGGAGGGACTGTAGCAAATACAATTACAATCTGTATCAAGATGCAGTCCACACTGAAAAAAGTTTAGATATCACTGCTATAGGCCAAAGTATCTGAAGCTTGCCCAAATTCTTAGCTAAAAGATATACAAGAAAAAGATTCAGTGGGGAGGACATGGCAGTCAAACTAACATTCCATCGCGTCCTACCCAAATCAGAGAAGAGCAACTTCACCAAGCTAGCTGCTGAGCTATGACCAGACATTAAAATGTCAACCAGGGAGACTGAAGTTGAAACATGGTAATAGTAGTAAAATGGTAAATACCTAGGAAAACAGAACTGAAACAAATAATAGTTTACCCATTAAAAATGTCTTTGTCATCTATTCTCTCAGACACAGATTTTAAAGAAATAGGAAAGTAAAAAAATTAACTTGATTTCAGAAATGAAAATACTCCTATGTTAGGTATCTCATATCTAGCAAGAATGCTGTCAGTGGAGACAAATAGTCTGTCAGCAGAATAACATCAGCTGACACAACTGTCATGTTTGATGGCGAGATCAAACTGTGTGAGAATTGGATAATTAGAATACATACCGATGAGCTGAAGACAGGGCCATCTTGGGTTGAGGTGGGGTCCAGTTTCTGGCAGGAGAAGTTTCAAGAAACCATTCCTTGCCTTCAGCTAAAGTAGCCACCTAAAGGAGGTGAGGAAAGTGTGTTAAGAACATGGTAAAGTTCTAATGTGCAACTAAAATGAAAATGTAGAAATAACCTCCAATAGTGTGCCACCAGTCAGTTGGAGCAGCCGCAGCCACTGGCAATATAGGGACTGCTAGATGGGGAAGGGGGTAAAATGGTGTGTAGTTGATGCGCCTCCTCCTTCCAGTACTCACAGACCCACAGCTCTGCAAGGGAGACCTCCTTCATTGTGGAGGCAGTAACATTCAAGTGGTGACTCTCTCTCAGTGGCGTCTTGGGGAAAAACTGCTGGGAGGAACTGACCAGCTAATGAGAGCAGCTACAGAGGCAGCCAAACCAGGACTTTGGCTATTTAGAGATGTTCCTACAGTTTTGCCTGGACTCTCCCCTCAGCTCGTTCCTCCAAAGTTCTCCCTCATGTCTTGAGCTTAGCTTCTTGACCTGTCCTGCTAGAGACTTGTCCAGCCCAACTCCCCTTCCCAGTCCCACCAAACAGTAAAGATGTAAGGACTACAGTATGAGAAACTAGGCAATGCTAAGCTATTGAGATGTTCCAGCTGCAGTGTCCCAGACCACAGACCCAGTGGCACAACTACACTTCCATTGGCAAATCAATTTCAAAAACATGTAAGAGCTCCAGCTAGTGTAGATTGCAGCTTCTCATCTCAATGGTGCAGACAAGTATAAATGTACAATCCATGTGGTCACGTATCTGCAATTTCTAGGTGCATATTTAAATTCAGAGGGGTTTTATTTTGGAAAATTGTATAAGGCCTCCTTTTGGAATGACATTTCCAACGTGGGAATAGATTTTGCTGCTGTTTATGGGTCCCATTTGTTCTTGGCAGATTCATTTGATATTTTGGATCCATCAAAAAAGCAGCACTGGCCATTTATCTGGTCCTTTTTGGGTAAAATAATCTGCTGCAATAACAAGCTGGTGTAAACAGGCATAGATCTATTACCTTCAACTGAACTACAACAAAATTCACCATTGATAATCTGGTGAGCCTGGCCAAACAAAAACCAATAACATTAATGAAAATTTCTAGAGAACAAGCTTTTTGCAGATTACAGAACTTACTGCAACAGGTTTTTACAAAGATGTTGCAAGATTTATTAAAATGTTTGTCAAGTGCTTTAAAAGTTTCAGATGGACGGCATTAATGATGCACAAGCTATTATTCATTTATGTTTACCTTATCTCTAAAGAGAGCTGCAGCTTTGCTGTTGTATTTCTCCTGCATTGACCAACAAGGATCATAATCTTCCTGAGACTCCAGAAATTCTCGAAATTTGCCATTACCACCAACCTTCATCTTCTCCAGCTCAATATCCTTCCATTTGTCCATAGTAACAGACCGTACAAAGCTGATAATCAGAATTAGAGAGGAAACACCTCATTTTTTATTTATTGCTATGATCTCCTGTTATATTATTACAACAAAATGAAAACACCTCATTGACAGCTAGACCAAAAGTTAAGTCTCTAGAAATGTCACTGATAGCAATTGCACTTTTACAGATATTGCTTCCTACCCTGCAGGAAGAAGAACACTACAGTCCCCGAGTTACAAACGCATTGACTTACGACCGTTCGTACTTACGACCAACCTCCCATTAAGCGCATTACAGCCGGTTCCCTAGTTACGAACACGCGATCCGCGCTTACGAACAGCATGGTCACATTTAAATGAATGGAGTCCAACTTACAAACAGATCGAGTTACGACCAAGTGTTTGGTACGTAACTTGTTCGTAAGTCGGGGACTATCTATACAGTGAAAAAGCTTTATGAGTTTTCCCTGTTGGGGGGGGAGGGGGAGAACAGCGAGTTCCACTTAAAAAGGAGGCAGACTATGCAAATGAAACAAAACATAGATTTCCCAACCCACATTCTGAATTACCTATAAAAATCACTTAATAAAAAAAATATATTTTCCAGATTTTTCCATACTGTTTGCTATTGTTTACTACTCCCTCGGGAGAGCACTTAGAATGAACTTTGGGTACTCAAGAATTCATCTGTCTTACACCGTAATACCTAAAATAACGTCTTTCAAGGGCTTTCATGATTGGAATTAGTTCTTTAACTTGTTTGGGTTGATAAATGAATGCTGCTAATCATTATTCCACATGAAAAACAAATTGTTAATGCTTAAATATACTATCAAAGAAAAAGTAAAAGATCTGCCCTTCACCAATCAATGCCCAACAAAACTTTGTTCCATCTACATCTCTATGCTCATTCCCTCCTATCCTCTGTTGGTCCTTACTCTTCTCACATCTCTCTTGGTCTCTTTGCTTCATACCTTCTTTCATGTAGCAGTTGGAATAGTTTCCACGTCTTAGTCACTGAACACTTGACTCCCTATTCACCTTCAAATTATTCTTTAAAAAACACTTTTAAGTGTCCCCCGGTATTAATATTCTCATTCCTGTACTCTCCTTTCCCTCCCTTCACTGAATAATAGTTCCATATTCTGCCTCTGTGTTAGATTTAGACCCACAACCATTCGCTTACATGCCTGTGCAACAGAAACGGGAGATGTTGTTTGTTCATCAGAGAACATAAAGCACTTTGTTTACTCAACAAGCACCTCTATAAACATACATTCTCTGTCTCATAATGCACTGTGTACATTTACAGCATGATATGCATGCTTTATAGTACTACTAGCACATTTACCTGGTCTTGCATGGGTCCTTAACTCAATTAAGGTTGGTTTTTTTTTAATAAAAGGAAAATGTATATGCTTTATTTAAATTATTGTATTTTTCAAAAATACAGTGTTATTTTTATGAAGTTAATTTTTATTTTGGATTTCTTTAAAAAAGGCTTGTTGAAATTTTCTATGTAATTGTTTTTAGTTGATTTTTTTATATGGGAATTCCATCTGGAGGGGGATCCCCAGCTGCAGGGAGGGGCAGCAGGTTGGGAGGCCAGCAGTGGGAGGGAACCTCCCCATGTCCAGCAAAATCCCTTATTCAGGACCGGTCAGGCCCCAAGGGTGCCCAGACAGGGAGGTCCAACCTGAATTAATAAAAACAGGAAAGTGATTCAAACACTAGATAGAACTTGTTGGTAGACAATATTTGCAATTTTTCTGTCTTTTGTTAAAATAAAAAGGGGGTGGAAGTGCAGGAATAAGGGAAGGGAGCTAGGAAGGCTCAGAACAGGGGTGGGTGGAAGGTGCTGGAATGAAGGCAGGGGGTGGGGAGCAGAAGGCACTGGGTTCAGTGTGGGGGAGGTTCAGGATGGGGGTGCAGAAGTCAGGGCAGGGAGCTGGGAGTGCTGGAATGAGGACTGGGGGCTGGAAGATTGGGGGGCTCAGGACAGAGGGTGGAGTTTGCTGGAATGAGGGCAGGTGGGGGAGCTCAGGACAGGGGGAGAAAGGTGAGGGCTACACATTTCCCAGCCTCTCCTCCAGGGGGGCATCTCCTCCAGGAGGGCAGGGTCACAGTTTCTGGCCCTGGCCTCTCTTTGGGTGGAACATCTCCTGGGTGGGGGACAGGCTGGCCCCAAGATGAGAGGGGAGCCACATCTGGGGCAGGGGTGGCCGGTAAAGTGAAGCCCCATCCCACACTGGCCACTCTCCTGCTGGTGCAGTTGCCGCCAATGGTCACTCTGCAGTATAGCTGTCCTCTGTGTTCGTAGTCCACTATGGTCACTCACCAGCGACGCTGTCCTACAATCAGCCCCTCCCTTTCCATGTTATGGAAAACAGTCCCATTCCAAGCACTTCTTGCTTTCCTGGCACAACCAAACCCTGACCTTGCTTTAAGTTAGGATAAGAGGATGCTGCCTACCAAATTAAGTGGTCCTAGCTCTTACTGTTTAGGTGGAGTTCTTGAACAAACAGACTCAAACACAAACTCTCTAATATGTATGATATAAAATCCTTGCAGTGACTTTCCTTTTTTTCCCTTCTGAAGAGGAAATTGTAAATCATATGGCCTATATTTGTTCCCAACACTGACCTGAGGTGAACTCCCAAGCCTCTGTGTTTTCCTGAGCATTCCAGACAGATCCAGATTCCATAGGTCACGCTCACCCACTGGGGGTTAAATGCACCACACTCAAAACAGACCTATAAGAGAAAAAAATTGTCCATAACTCTCAGTCATCATTTGCTTTAGGTAAAACTTTCAAAGTACAGCTACACAAAATCATAAAAAAGCTACTTGCAGCAAATAAATTCAGAATTAAGAGGTGTTCGTGTTTAAAGACTTCTCGGTGTATATAACGTCCATTACGTAATCATTCAAAAAATGCCTTAAGGGTTTAATGTTTTATAGACAAAGCCATTCATGTTAACTGACTCAAACTTCAGAAATACAATATAAACTGATGTTTCTATCTCTAGAAAGACTGAATTGAACACTGTACCCTCAGGGCACCATATATTATGAAATATGGACATGCAAAACATACACAATCAAAATATATGCTTTTTAAAGATTGTTTCGAGGGGGGAAGAAAATAGGCCAACAGGTAAAGAATAACCTACATGGAATTAGGGAGAATTACATCAGGGAGAATCAAAGTTTTAAACTTGAAAACATGAATTCAAACCTGTCATCTAACCATTTGACAGCTGCTCACAAATGTAATGGCAACATAGCATGGTCCTAGCATTAATTCAAGCAAGCATTTTTTTGAAAATAAATATACTTGTGTACCGAGCAGCTTCAGTTTTTCAGCAAGGGCTTTTAAATACAGTTGGTCATATCTGTATTTAGGGGGGGGGAGGGGGGGGGAGAGAACTGACTGAAAGTTTAATATATGGAGATAGCTCTCTCTCATAGAACTGGAAGGGACCTTGAAAGGTCATTGAGTCCAGTCCCCTGCCCTCACAGCAGGACCAAGTACCATACCTGACTCATTTGCCCCAGATCCCTAAATGGCCCCCTCAAGGATTGAACTCACAACCCTGGGTTTAGCAGGCCAATGCTCAAACCACTGAGCTATCCCTCCCCCCAAATAGAATTTCAAATCGAATTACAAATCCTTAGGGCATACAGGACTTTCACAGGCAAATTAGAATAAATATTGTAGTGTGCTGACAAAAATATTTTGTTTGTTTTATTAGACTAGAAAAACAAAATTCTTAAAATATGCTATGTCCCAAAACAAAATTCTCTGAAGGTTTGGCTGACGAACCACCAGTGGATTCCTGAATCATTAGAACCACTCAAAGGAGTTATGCCCAATACTTAATAGTTTATCCATCTTACTGTAATACAGTTCAGTGAAAGTATATATGTATCTACATCTATACTTTAAAATTTACTGGGTATGCTAATGCCATTAATAAAATATCTCTAGAGAACAAAATTACTTGTCTGAAAGTGATCCATTGCTGCTCAATTAAATGCTTCAAACAATATATGTGTGAGTGTATATGTAACTTCTTACATTGTTCTCATCTTGCACTCTGACTTCTTTAAGAACTTTTCTTGTTCTTGGACTTGCCATGTTTCTATAATAGGGGAAAAACAATTTTAAAGACTTTAAATCAAATTACATATTAAGTGCTGATCAAATGCTTGCTCAGCACCTGTTCAAGATACAAAGGATAGCCCTGCAGCAAAGCGTTTACAACCTAAAAGTTGTGAAGAAGCACAGTCAATTGTACATTTGTTCCTTATTGCAAGAAATACTTACAATTAAAGTAACAGATTAAAGGAAAAATACATATTTTTGTGCTTACAGTGTGCATTTGGCACTGAACATAAAACAATAACTGTAACTGACTACGCATCAATGGGGGATATCACTAATAAAGAACTTGCAGGGGGCTCGGGCTTTACAACACTGAGGGGCAACCTAGACTAGTGAGTGGCCCACGTGAGTGGCCCTCCAGCTCAGTGGTCAGCAAGACTGTCTTAACCAAGACAGTATCCCAGATTAGGGTAGTTCTGCTAACAGCATCTGTGTACCCAGAATTTGCAGAGTGTGCTGATGGAACCATAGCAGCACTTTGACTGGATGCAGAGGGATGTATGGCTCTCACAATGTTGTGTGCAATCAGGACACACCTCTGCTCATATGCCCTTGTTTTAAGCGTGTGCCACTTTTGTAACACCAGTAGGAAAGAAACAATCTGGACAAAATCCAGCAGAATATGGCAACCCCATGCATGGACAATGGTAAACAAAATGACTTGTGGGCCACACACAGAATCCCAGTAGGCCGCATGTGGCCCTAAGACTGCAGGTTGCCCACCTACTGCTCTACAAGAACATGATTAGCAACAGCAGAACCAAAACCTGAAGAGGTATACAGTAGGGATGTTAAATTTTGATCAATCAGCTAATTGAGTAGTTGATAGAATTTCACCCGCAGCTCTTATTACATTTAAAAGGCAGAGGTGCAGCAGGGAACCTGGGGCGAGCAGGGACTGCTTGAGTCCCCACTCGTGCTGTTTTCCCCACTGCACCTCTGCCTCCTCTGCCCTCCCCCCCCCATGGAGACGATGCTGGGAGGAACCAGCTCTTAAGCTGGCTCCCCCCAGCACTGGCTCCTGCTCCCCCCACTTGCTGCCTCTGATACAAGAAGCAGCAAGAGGGGGAAGAAAGCGACTAGTCAAGTAGTGACTCAACTACCCATTAAGCCTAGGCTTATCGGGTAGTTGACTAGTCGCTTACATCCCTAATATACAGTCATAGGTAGCAGGCATAAACATAAAAAAATGGTAGGCAGCAGTAGTGACAACCCAAAACACTTTTCATGATGTTGCTTCTCAAGCCCACCCATTCCCCCTGCTTGAAAGACCCTTTGTCAAAAGAACGCAATTACACGACTTAAGCGTAGTTTTTCCGGAAAAACAGCTGTTTTTTCTGGAAAAACTCTGCAGTGTAGATATACCCTTAGGCTGTGTCTATACTGGCGCGATCTTGCGCCAGAGCTATGCAAATGAGGCTCAGCGTGGAATATCGCCGAGCCTCATTTGCATAACTAATGAGCCGCCATTTTTGAGGAAGAGGCTCTTGCGCAAGACGGAGCTGTCTACACTGCCCCTTCTTGCACAAGAAAAACCCTCTTGTGCAAAGCTGTTATGCCTGAAAATAATCAGCATAACGGCTTTGCGCAAGAGGGTTTTTCTTGCGCAAGAAGGGGCAGTGTAGACAGCTCCGTCTTGCGCAAGAGCCTCTTCCGCAAAAATGGCGGCTCATTAGTTATGCAAATGAGGCTCGGCGATATTCCACGCTGAGCCCCATTTGCATAGCTCTGGCGCAAGATCGCGCCAGTATAGACACAGCCTTAGAATGTAGGATGGAATATATCATTACAATTTGAATAAGAGGAAATTATTCAAAGTTTATAATAAATAGGATTTTAGGGTGTTTTTCCACCAGTAAAAAAAATCCCTTAAATCTTTAACTTGTGTCATCACTGCCCTACAGGTTTACAGTAAACACGAACCTGGAACACCTTTCCTACAGCAATATCATGCAGTGCTATAGCAAAGCTGCGCAAGGTCAAGTGCTGGCATCTGGCTGCCAACTATCTCAATGTAATTCATGAAAAAAAATGCAAAATTGCAGCTACATTTTATTGCTGTTGAAAGCGGAGGTTATATCTTTGCAGGATTTCAATCTGTATTCGGCATTACTTTTAATTCATGGCTATTGAAAATAATGCAGTAACAGATGCAACACTTGCATAGCAATGTTTAATTTCATGCCATTTGGAGGACAACCTTCTGTTATTAAATTTGTATTTATCACCTAACATTTGTTCCTTTTTTAATCATATCACCATTTGTTATTTTTTATTGAACCAAAAAAAAATTGACCAACTCTACAGGCCTTTCTATTTAAAAATGTAAGAGTTATTAGGTTACATTGTAATTAATGCTTGATGAAGCATAATATTTCAGCTGCCCTGTCTCAAACTTGTATTTATTACATTTTTTCTTCATTGGTTCATTAATCATGACAGAAACAGATTTTGTGTGTAATGAAAAGACAGACAACTAATCTTTTTCATGATTAACTGCACTGTTTCTCCAAAGGGATTCTGAAACTTAAGTTTGTCTTATGTACCTTGCTCACTCCATTTGAAGAAGGAAACACAGTGATATTCTGACTAAACTCTAGTCAGAAACTGCAGCAAATTAGCTTCCATGGATCTTAAATAAAGAGATGGAGGCTGTCTGATCCAATCAGAAAACCTTCTAGCTTCATTGGCCAGAGACCTACACAGTTCTGAAAGTTAGGCTCCACCTCTAGCTAAGATGCACTGTGATTCTGGTCCACAGAAAGAGTCTGAAACCAGGGGTTTTTTGGGTGGGGGGAGATCTGACTGCCCTGCTAAATGAACTTTGCTTCTGCTTTCCTATACCCTCTTCCCCCCATGGTGTTCATCAGCACAGCTTGATGGTGAGAGGTTAAAAAAGACTGCTCCCTCCTCCCCACAATGCTCCACCTGGCTGGCAAAAAGCAGAGGACCTACGTGCAGAAAGAACTTAAGTTCCTGATTCAGATAACATAGCTCCAGAGTGAGAGTCCATTACTCAAGAGAAAGCACTGCAGTGAAAGTTGTGACTGCCATGATCACACCAACTTTATAATGCTACAGAAGTCATGAAAGTTCACAGCAGTTCTGAGAGATAGACAAGTACATCCATTGTACAGATGGGGAAAGCGAGGCAGAAAAAGGTTAAGTGAATTAGCCAGGGCTAGTGAGAGACCTACTGAACCAAGATTAGAATTCTGAAGTCCCTGGCTCCCAGTTCTGTGTTCACACTATGTCTCCCTCCAGTATCCTTTCCTAGCAGTCATCTAATTCCCAAGTGATCAAGTCTCCCTCAGTGTTTATTTTCCTATGTGAATGTTTTTTCAATTATGGATTCATCTGTTCCAAGCATCACAACATCATTAAAGTCAACCTAGAAATACAATAGAACTCTGACCCTCCATTATCTGGCTGTCTGTACTGATAGTCAGACTGCCCCCTTCTGGACCTTTGTGCACTTTCTTGTGGCTACTACCTGGCACTGCAGCATTGGACTTTCCCATTCTTCAGTTTATCTGATTTCTGATTATCCAATCAGGTCTCAGTCCCAATTAGATTGGATAAATGGGGTTCTGCAGTAGGCAAAAGCATGGGTTTTCAAAGTTGGGTCACAGGCCTGCGCAGGTAAGTTGCTGCTGGGCTGTGAGATATTTTGTTTATCTTAGCATCCATAGGCACAGAGCCTTGCAGCTCCCATTGGCTTTGGTTCACTATTTGTAGCCACAGGGAGCTGTGTGAGCTGGGCCACTGCTTTCCGCAGCTCCCCTTGGCTGGAAACAGCAAAACACAGCCAATGGGAGCTATGAGGCTCCATGCTTATGGACACTAAAATAAACAAAGCATCTTGTGGCCTGCCAGCAACTTATGCGGATGGGCCCACAACCCAATTTTGAAAACCCCTGATCTAAGAGTTAAGCCATAGTAATACCCTAAGAGTTATTTTTTTTACACACATGTTTACAGATACTGGTCATCTTTCAGAACTCAGCTGAGGAAACCGGAAAGGACAATTAAAATTTGTTATTTTGTTTGGAAGTTGGGCTCCCTAGGGCTTTTGCTGCACTTCAAAGACAGACACACCCTATCTACTATTCAATTAGTCAATATTTAACATCCCTGTTAGAAATAATGAAAATAAAATTTCTCTTTGCCATCATCTCCCAGGCTAGTGTGTTTGCTTTTTCACCACAGTGGCCAGAAGTGGAATGCCTCATCCCCAGCCCAGGCTGGCTTGGGAGATGGAGGCAGAGCAGGCTGCTGTGTAGTTCTGCTTCCCTGCAGCTCGCACTGCCATGGTGAATGAGGGGGGCCCCAACCACCGCTGACGACACTGGCCCACCCAGGGCCCCACAGACTAACCTGAATATTGGGGACCATCCTGTCCACAGAATGGTTGAAGTGACCATCACAGGACCCCACCAAAGTGCAAGGCCCGGGATGGCTGCCCCGAATCATCCTAATGATGGGACAGCTCTACACACATCTCCCTCAGGCCACAGAGAATTGACAGCAGTGGCTCAGAGTGGTGGTGCTACCCTTCCCCCAAGGGGGCTCTTAAATTGCCCTGGGGCAGCAGGTGGGGCCAGGGGGGAAACACAGGGGAGTGCAGGGGCCAGCAGACCAGGGGAGGGGGAAGAATGCATGGAAAAACACCCGCCCCACCCCCGCCAGGCCCTGTCAGAGAGGGTGCCTGCTGGCCCACTAGGAGGCTTTAAGGACAGGCCCTGGCCCTGAAGTAAATTGAGTTTGAGACCCCTGCTGTATACCCAGATCCAAACCAACTGAAGACTGTATCAGAACATGGCCAGATTCGTCATGAGGACGGAGGCTTCGCCCCCAGAATATTTTGGGGAGGGTGGGAAACAGAGGAGCAACGCTCTTAACAAAACAGACCCAGTGGAGAGGTCTCACTGGAAGCAGGGCTGCCTTTTTTTTTTTTTTTTTTTTAAGACAACATGATTTTAACCTTTCTGCCTTTCCAGCACAAGATCAAACCATCAAGCCGGGAGGGGGGGGGGGGGGATGCAACTACCGGGGTGGCTGATCCGGGCCCCATCTGCACGGATGGCTGGAGGGGGGGGGGGGCTACCAAGGGCCAGGCTGGGGGATGCTACTACCGGGGGGGCTGATCCAGGCCCCCATCTGCACGGATGGCTGGAGGGGGGGGGGCGCTACCAAGGGCCAGGCTGGGGGATGCAAATACCGGGGTGGCTGATCCGGGCCCCCATCTGCACGGATGGCTGGGGGGGGGGGCTACCAAGGGCCAGGCTGGGGGATGCTACTACCGGGGTGGCTGATCCGGGCCCCCATCTGCACGGATGGCTGGAGGGGGGGGGGGCTACCAAGGGCCAGGCTAGTCCCAGCGAAGGGACACGCCCCGGCGGCAGTAAGACCGGCCGGCAAGGGCCCCAAGCCCGGGGCTGCCTCGAGCGACCCCAGGCCCAGGGCTCGGGGGGGGGGGGAGGGGTTTCCAGCGAGCTCCCCGCTGAAGCCGCCGTCTCGCCCCGCCGGGGAGAGCCCCCCCAGGTCCGAGGACGCCGGCTACAGGGCGGGGGGGAGGGGCCGCCGGTGAAGGCCCAGAGGAGCCAGGACCGGACCAGGCCAGGGCCAAGGAGCCTGGGGGGGGAGGGAGGGAGGGGGCGCTAAGGGAAGTCCCAGCCTGAGGGGGGGAGGGGCCGCTGCCCGGGGCCGGCTCGGTACCTGCTGCGGCGGCCCCGGCTCCAGCTCACACCCGGCTCCTCAGCGCGCAGCCGCCGCCGAACCCGGCGACGTTGCACGTTCGCAACGCATGATGGGTAGGCGGGGGTGGGGGTGGGAGAGAAAAGGCGTTAACCCCCTCGGGCCCGGCGGCCTGCGCGGCACCTGGGGGGGGGGGCGGGGCCGTTGGACGCCAGAGACCGAGCGGCGCGGGGGCTCCACAGAGCCAAGGACAGGGCCCGATCCTGCCCTCAGCGGGGCTCGCCCCTCCCCCCCCCTGCAGAGGCTCCGCCCCTGGGGAGTTTGGTCCCGTGTCTACACTGCAGCGGGACGCTGGGGGTATCCCGGAATAGCTAGTGCACGTCGCTTGCGCGCGCCCGTGATTTCGAAACTGTTTCGGAAGAGAAGGGGCTGGCGCCTCCGGCGTCGCTGCAGGCTTCGTTCCCCGAGGCCAGGCCAGGCCAGGCCAGGCGTAAGGGGCATTTTGGGTCAGCGATTTACTTCGAAGTAAGTGGACAGCGCCGAGCTTCGAAAGACGCCATTTCGAAACAAGGGGCGCAGCTGGCGCCGCTGAAATTGCGTAGCTCGCTTCGACCTGCGGCGCAGTGTGGACGCACCGGTAGCGTGGGGAGCTTCCACACGTAAGGCGCATCGAGGCGGCAGCGCTTACCTCGGAGTAAGCTACGCAAATTGAGCTGCGTCCATTGGGTGCCTTATTTCGAAACGGCTTATTTCAAAACTGGGAGCGTCTGCACAGCACTTATTTTGAAATAGCGCGCGCTTCCTCCGACTTCCCTTACAACGAGGATTACGGTAGTCAGAGGAAGAAGTCCTCCATCTTGACAGTATTTTGACATTATTTGGAAATAACTGCCTGCTGTGTAGACTGCCTGCTGTGTAGACTAGTTAGTTCTAAATAATTTTGCTGCGTGGGTGTACCCATACTTTCCTCCAGTAATGAAGGTGCTTGCCACAAAGAGCAAGCCAGAAACCTCTCTGAAAGCTTGTGGTATGATCAACCCAGCTGGGCTTGATTTGTAATGGATCCAAATGCTGAGAACTGGTAAGAACAGCTGTACTGGGTCAGACCAAAGGTCCATCTAGCTCAAAAGTGTCCTGTCCTCCAACAGTGGCCAATGCCAGGTGCCCCAGAGCTAGTTAACAGAAACAGTTAATCATCAGGTAGTCCCTCTCCTGTCACCCATTCCCAGCTTCTGGCAAACAGGCTAAAGACAACATTCCTACCCATCCTGTCTAATAAGCATTGATGGACCTAACTGCCATGAATTTATCTAGCTCTGTTTAACCCTGTTAAAGCCCTGGCCTTCATAACATCCTCTGGCAAGGAGTTCCACAGGTTGACTGTGCACTACATGAAGAAAAACTTATTTTTGTTTGCTTTAAACCTGCTACATATTAAGCTCATTTTCACAATCACTCATTTCTTTTTAATCGGTGACTTTAGATGCTTCAAGAGCAGTCCTTTAGCATTGTTTCAAACCCACAGAGGTGCGGTTGGGGGCCACTAACTGACAGAAAAATCAGTCAGAGCCACACACAAGTGAAAAGCAAAAAACAAAAAACAAACCCTCACTGATGTGGCCCCCAACAAAGGAGAAAGACATTCTGCACATCCCCCCTTGCTCACCAGAGGCTAGGGGGTGCAGCTTAGTAGATAGTGTGTAGTGGGGCAGCAGGGCAGCTGGAGCACCAGCGCAGGCTTCCCATTGCTGGGGGGTTCTGGGGCTGAGGTTCCCCACCTCAGCCACAGAGACCATATGCTACTCATTTTCAGTGCTATGCCTGTTCCAGCCTTGATAGTAAGTGGTCTATTGTCCTGCCATGGTTATATGGGGGATTAACAAGAATAACTCTTGTTACTATTAATGGTGGCTACATGCATAATCCTTCCCGTACATCAAAGAAAAAATAATGGACTCCAAATATGTGTACATTGGAGGTGGGCAATGAAACAAAGTAAATTCTACCTGTACAATTTGCTTTTCCAGTTAAGGACAAAGTGACTTCTTCTGATAAGTACCATTATTTTCTGGTAATAAGAATTAATGTGAAATGAGGTTCCCATTATATACATACTATATGAGACTCTAATTAGAGTATTAATCATACTTTTTCTATAATTGACTTAGGGTGCAATGGTTGGTATCAGCATTGATTCTGCAGTGTCTGATAGGTTTATTTTGCATATTCAATACTTTATGCTTGCAGCCTCAAGGGAGCACTGTTGTGCAACATTTATTCATACCACACAAATGATGCAGCACTGAGGTATTAATACTGTCTCTATTCTTGGTTAATATACCAAAGAGGAACATTCTCACACTGTCTGGGCAGCATAATCTTCCAGTGGCAGCCTTGGCTGACT
The DNA here is from genome assembly GCA_032595735.1 of Pelochelys cantorii. Classification (NCBI taxonomy): domain Eukaryota; kingdom Metazoa; phylum Chordata; order Testudines; family Trionychidae; genus Pelochelys; species Pelochelys cantorii. The sequence continues at coordinate 29,533,809 of CM064343.1, read as the reverse complement.
GAATCAAAATTGCCACTAATAACGTGGGAAGATATTAATGCATTGCCTGCTCTTTTACAAAAGATATAATTTATGAATTGCATGGAACAATAAATAGCTCTAGATGCTTACATTTGCACCATGTAGTAGCAATACTGCAACCCTTCCTAATATGAGAGAAGTCTTCACTCACACAATAAATCAGAAATAGGAGTAAGTACTTGTGTGAGGATTACAGGATCAGGGCCTTTCATTCAGAGGGAATGAGACAAAGCCAGCACTGGCTACGTCTATACTATGAGTTTTTGCAGCAGAAAATATACTAATGAGGGACTCATTAGCATAAGTCATGATCTCATTTGCATATTTTCTGCCAATCCATTTTTTTCGCTAGGGGTTTTTGCGCAAAAACCCCTTTTTGCGCAAGATCAGTATACCTCTTTTTTTTGGAAACGTCCACACTGCTTATTTTTCTGCAAAAACCACTAGCAAAAAAACGGATTGGCAGAAAATATGCAAATGAGATCACAGTTTATGCTAATGAGTCCCTCATTAGCATATTTTCTGCCGCAAAAACTCGTAGTGTAGATGTAGCACTATGTCTCTCATACACAGCATACAAATGAATCAATGCAGTTCCCTAGCAAGTTTGAATTGCTCTGTTCCTGGAATCTGGGACAGGTACATAACCCCATTGCCATCCCTGAAATTGGGGACAGATATCTGTAGTGTAGGAGTAAGCAAACATTTTAAATATTAACATCTAGGATTCAGGAAAAAAGGTCAAATTCTATCTTTCTTAGTTGACTGGCTACTAGTTGGAGTTCAAATATGTATTTGGGTATTGTACAACGGTATTTGGCCTTGAGGTAGATCTTGGATTGCACTTAAATTCAGAAAGTGATCTCATGCTTAAAAAGGTTGGAGACCACTGGCTTAAACTGAAAGGGAACAAGTGAGAATGTGCTCCCTCTTTTTAACATGTTTACATAACTCAGGCTTTGTCTACACTACGAGGTTTTTGCGGCAGAGAGTACGCTTGTAATGGACTCATTAGCATGAGTCACGATGTCATTAGCATATTTTCTGCCGATGCTTTTCACACAAGGGGTTTTTTTCACAAAAAGAAGCGGTGTGGCTGCTTCCGTTTTGTGCAAAAAACCCTTTTGCGCAAGATCCCAGAGAGGCATAAGGATCTTGTGCAAAAGGGTTTTTTTGCGCAAAATGGAAGCGGCTACACTGCTTATTTTTGTGCAAAAAAACCTTTGCGCAAAAAGCATCAGCAGAAAATATGCTAATGACATCGTGACTCATGCTAATGAGTCCGTCATTAGCATACTCTCTGCCACAAAAACTTGTAGTGTAGACATTGCCTCGATGTAGTAAATCCAAGGACTGATCAGAAAGGGAGAGTTGCAATAAATGTTACCATTCAAGTTCTGCATTGTAATTAATTATAATGTATGTAGCAATAATAATAAAATCATAACCACGAAACCTGGTACTTTTTTAGCTTTCTGTATCTCTTCAATAACTTCCAAGTGCCACTAGTGGGAAATGTGATAAGACCTGGAGCTTTTTGCTCTGCTCTGCACCCTCTGATTTCCTAATGGCACTTCTTAGAAATAAAACACTCCTACCCCACGAGTGGTTAACTAGAAGGTCATTTACACCAAGCTGGCCTGCTTCTGGGAAGAGGGCATCTCAGAAAGCATTCCATGATGACTTCTCCCGAAATAAATATATTAATTAGAGTGTTTTTGTCTGTGTTTTCAAAAGTGCTGTACTTGTTATTGATACTTAATGCTGTAGTTAATTATAGTAAGCACTTTTGGTCCTAATCCTGCAAAGACTTAATAACACAGTTAAATTTAGACATTCCGGCAGTCTTAATTATTTTCCTGGGGTTACTCATTTGTGTAAGTCTTTGCAAGTGGGACCTTAGGCTTTTAATATTATTTATGTTACATGAGAGAAAATAACAGAGATAAAAGCATGTTAAATGTTATCTTCCATATGAAGAAACCTTAGTAGGCTTTAATAGAATAATTGCTTCCCTCTGATTGTACTGTATAACTTGCCTTGTTACTCCCTCTAGCCTCAAATACTTGCTTACAGGTGATGCCAGGTTGTTGAAAAATCACTATTTAGGATTGTATCCACACTTCCAAGATCTGGACTTATAACTGTCAACTAGTACAGCCTACTGCTGGTAACAAAAAGCAGAAGCTATAGCCTAGACAAGGCTCTGGCATCTAAAACCCACGAACCCTGTCTCCATTACGGATTTCACATTACGACCAGCAATGGGAAATTACATGTTCTGTTTTACCTAGTATAGACAAGGGCTAGGAGAATAATTTTTTCTTGAACATGGGTTTGAATAATTTCAGGAAATTCATTAATGACTCCGTCTCACTATCCTGGCTAGTCATAGTCCTGTCTCCATTCACAACACAAATCAGAACTGTTATTATTTAATACTTATGTTTATCTTACTATTTAAGTTATTAGGCCATCCAGACCATTATCTTTCTCCAGTGACACCTTCTGATCAGGATCATTTTAGGAGGGATTAGCATAATCCCATTGGTCTGAAAGTTAGGCCGTGCATATTTTCCAATTTCAGACATGAGTAAAGTGCAAAAGTTCTAGCTTTAAGCGAGACAGATTCACACTTCTAATATTACAAAGTTAGAAATCACATGTTCACATAAATCAAGTATGAGCTTTTATGTAACAGGTAGCTATTATTACACACAGTTGGAGTCTTCTGATAATGTTGTCTATAATAGCTAGCAAGTGCATAGGTGATGATATCATCAACCAGAGTTGCTAAGTGCTTTTATTATCTATTTCATAGTAATAAAGCATGCTGGGAGAGCCGTAAGACTTTTGCACTTCTTGGAGGCTTAAAGTCACTCAACCAAGGCACATCACAATTTATTTCAGTGCCAGCCATGGTCATGAGAATGGCCACAGGCTGATCCTGCTCAGCACCTCAGCCTTGAAGACACTGAACTCATTGCAAAATCAGGTCCTAAATGGGTTATGGAGACTAGCAGTGATGACTCCAGCTGGGCCAAACGGTATTGGTGGGGAACGAAGAGGGAAGCTTGCACTGATATTGCCTATTGTGAACTTGCTTGCTGGATATTTAGAGTTCAGTGTCCAGTGGTTGTCAATTTGGCACATTTCAGGAGTAGTCAGTCACTCAGAAATAAATGCCTCTGAAAAAAATACACTGGTTGTTCAGTCTGGCGCCGTAGGGCACCGCCTGATGCTTCTTAATTTACCTTAATATGCAGGGGCTGTCAAGACGTGTTGCTTAGCTTCAGAGATTATTCAAAAGGAAAATATTAGAACAAGACACTGCAGAAAATTGTGTCTATTTTTGTTTGTGTTTGTACAGTATGGTTAATGATTATACATTTCCTGGGATGGCTACACTATGCGCATGAGCCATAAGAGACACACTGCTCACTCTACACACAATTGCATACACTGTTTTACTGACTTCTTTAGATGCCCCTTCAATACTCAATTTTCCTTGATCTTTTCTCCACCACATCACACACAGTTTGTTGTAATGGAACAGTAAAGGGCATAATACTTTGAGGGTAGAAAAAACAAATATAATAAAAAGGGGAACCTCCCATTAGAAAGAGTGGCCCTAGAGAACTGCACAGAATTACAGAGCTTTCTCATACTTGTAGCCTGAGATGTTTTCACATCATTTAAGAAATGCAGTTGTTCCATGGAAACCTTGAACAGTCATTTCATATCAATACTCCATGGAACTTGGCAGCTGCACTGAATTACCACTTGGTCACACTGTCTAGTGAAATTGCAGCTGGAAATGTGTCTGCAGTCATGCCAGCTTCTCATATTGCATGAGCCGAGATGTTCAGATGTCAGCTGGGACATCTTACTTTTCTTGCCTGAAGTAATCCCTCATACTCACCCAAGGCCATGCTTTTGAAGGCCCCTGTAGTGATTTTAGTGGAATGTTGGAATGCAAATCTGTGAATCGATAGAACCCTGTCTGCACGTCTGAAAGCATTTCACTAGGTCACTTAAACTTCTCAGGTTATACATTACATAAATGGGAAATTAAGTAATTGGATAATGGAGGATCTTTAATAACATTGTTCAAATAGAATTCCGATCTATGATATAAATATTAAAATAACATGAACGGGGAAAACCTAGGAAATTCTGAATTCAGGCAGCCACCGTACTCTCACTTCTTCCTTCATGCTGGACAGTTCTGGGGGCTGGAGGTGCTGACAGAGGGCAGTGTATAGCCCTGATATACTCTGAAGCTTGGCACATCACCTAACTCATCCATTCCTCTACTTACTCATCAATACATTTATATTTAACTCACCTGCCACTTGCGGGTTTTGTGTGGCATTGAGAAGAAGGATAGTTCAGTAGTTAGGATGCTCATCGAGGGCTCAGGGGAACTGGGATCCATTCCCTGTGACATTGTGTTTTCCTGAGCAATCCTGGACAAGTCATTAAGGCCCAGGTTCTCAACAATATTTAGGTTCCTCACGCTGATTAAAATCAACAGATGCTAAGAGGATTTGGGCCTTCGTCTCTCTATACCCCAGTTCCTCATCTGTAAAATCGGGGGACTACTGCTTCCAACCTTCCAGGACCTTGTGAGGAGGAATACACTAAAGAGCATGAGGTGCTCAGATACGGTGGTGATGGAGTCATATGTAGTAAGACGTGGGCCTCAAACATAAGCCCAGGTATCACAGGCTTGGTGTAAGGTCTGAGGCCTAGCTAACAATGGTCAAGACTTTGCTAATCTAAAGCAAAGTTAATCTGTGAGCAAGGGGTAGGCCTCTGCTCATGGAACCTGACACAAACAGGCTGAGAGTATAAAACACTAACTGGTAATAAGCCCAGGTGTACAACAGTAATTGGTACTAGGTACCTGCTGTAATTGGTACTGGGCATAAGATGAAAAGCACATTCAAAGGATGGTAACAACACCTTGTTAAAAAGGACATTGGTACCCACCCCCCCTTTCCACAAAGATACTGACCCAGGTTCAGGAAAGAGTCTGAAATAACAGCACGATGGATGGAAATGTTCTAATCGAACCACCAGGCGCAAGGTGATGGGTAGTATCCAGTTAATGTCAGAGAGTGGCAACCTGATACATCAGGAATGATGTGTAACTTGTTTGTACCTGTATATAAAGTTGTGTCTTGGAGGGGCTGTCTTTGCCCGGCCTGGCACTGACTAAGGAATTGTTAAGGAGTACATATGTGTAGTGGTTCAGTAGAGTCTGACAACTATTATTGTACCTCATTTGACAATAAACCTTGCTGGGCACCTTCAATCCTTATTTGTGGTCTTTGGGGGCTTTCTCGAAGTCTGCTGTGTTAACTACTTATGCAAGTCAACACAACACGCAGGATTGAGCACACATGAATGCACACAGCCAAATGATTAGCATTAAGGGGGCAGATTTGTCAGGACGCCACAACAGTGAATCCTGACTACTATGGAAATGAACTTTTAAGTCCTCAGATAAAATGTTCTGGAGAAATGTTATGAGGGTGGAACTTTTGTCCCCCTGAAGCCGATGGCTCGTGTAGTCAAATCCAATGCAGTCCTTACCTCTTCCTGTTTTTTGACATCTTTCCCTTCAAGAGTCTCTCTATTCCTGAGTTTTGGGTTTTAGGGCTGAGCCAACATTTTGCCACTGCACATGGGCTCTGCTGTCCCATGTCCAGTGGTTCTTGAAAGCTCAGTGTTTTTATTTTTAATTAATCCAGTAAAACAGTATAGGCCCTAGCTCTGTGGTGTATTCTACATGGTTTGTTTTTAATCCTTGGTCTACTGGGCTAACATGATGACCATTTTTATATCCCATACTAACTTTTTACGCAACAGGCTGTAAAAAGGTCTTTTAGAGATATTAACATTGATAGTGTCAATATGGATTTATGAAGCCTTTAATCTCCAGATCCATACCTGTGCAGTCACCCTGAATGCTCAAATCCTTTATGGAATTGCAGTGTGACCTTATCAAAAGTGCTATGCATTGGCTGCTTTCCTAAGAGACATAAATTAGTCATTTTATACTTTCTCTGTCTCTCACACAAGTTATTTTTAATTCTTTGCAGAAAATGAAGGGAGGAGAATCATAGAGACATAAGCCTTGTCATTCATTTATTTATACATATAGGCCCAGATTCTCCCCTGTGGTGCAATTGATTTGCATTGCACTGCCCATGAATATTGGACATGCTTGGTTGACATATATGTAAGAGGAGTCTACAATAGCAAAGAGCCCATATGGCTGATATTGTAGGATGCATAGCCAATGGATAGAGTGGATGGCTGGGATTTCCTTGCATCCTGTCAATCTCCGGCACCTGTATGAGCCCCTATAGCCATTTGCATTTGAAGAAAATTAGAGCAGCCTTGAGGTTGCTCTAACTTATTCAAGGAAATGGAACCTGTGTACAGTTGCTCAAGGGGGAGGGAGCACGAAGGTGATTAAAGCTATATTTGTGCTCCATCTCCCACCCCCCTTCTTGAATTGCACTGTGCACTCCCTAGGCATAACCAAGGATCTGAGCTAGGCAGCATATCCCACTTATAGTGAGCTCAGATATGGAAGTAAGGCAAGATGAGATGGGAGGGCATAGGGAGTGAGAAGGGGGATAGGGAGAAATTAAAGTAGAATGTAGGAACTTGAGTCTGATAGATGAGGGGGAGTTCTGTGAAAACCATGAATTCCTTACCTAAAACCCATAGAAAGTTTTTCATTCTCCTTAGCTATATGTTGGGTGCAAAAGATATGAGAAAATCGATCATATAAAAAAGTCACGCCACATGAAGCTGAACTACTCTCCTCACTCAATTACCTGAAATGCTGCTGTTTCCATAATTAGCAAGCTCACATGCCCCACCATACCAGTCTGCTGGGCTATCACCTTTCATTGATTTCTCGTGTTAGGATATTATGATCATGCAAAGTGCTCAGTGCTTCCTGTCTGGGGCTGGGCATCTTTAACTCCCATTGATTTCAGCAAGAGTTGAGGGTGCTAAGCATTTTGCAGCCCCAGCTCCAGAGAACATGAAAAATGTGGGGAATAATACAAAAGGAGGGCTATGTTAGTTTACGAGAATAAAAAATACATAAAAAAGTATGTGCAGCCAGGAAATTTTTGCTGCTGCAGTTTTTACTATCTTTAGTCCTTCTATAACTTATAAATATCAGAATCTATTTCCAAAAGATATTGAAATTACATTTATAAAAGAGAAAAGGGATGATCCTGCAAGGAGTTCTGCGTGGATGGACCTATGCAGTTACATGAAGCTCTTTGCAGGAAGGGGCCTATAACATCACTAGGAAAAACTCCTTTGTCCACAGAAGTGGGATGGCATGGGGAGTGGCCATGCCATCTTAATCCTAATTGTGAGACACTTCACACTAATGTGATGGGACCATTTCAAGCAGAGAAAGCGTAATTCAATCTGGATTCCTAGCCAGTCTGGGGGACAGCCAGAAATCCACATTTCCAAAACCCCCCAATGTCTCTGCTTCCAAGAGGAGCTCTTTCATGCCAAGGGATAGACTGGATTAGAATGGTTTGACAGAGATATAGGAAAGGTTTGGTATGAGAGAACCTGAGGGCACATCTTCACTCGCCACACTGAAGATCCATGTTCTGATGTTTGATTTAGTGTGTCTAGTTCAGACCCGTAAATTGAACACTGAGGGCAGCTCAGGTTGGCGCCTGTACTCCTGGTAGTTGTGAGGAGTAAGGGAAGCTGATAGGCTGGCGTGTGCTCCTGTCAGCCTCCTGCAGTGTGGACGATGCCAAGCTCAGCTTACGGTAAGATGACTCCAGCTATGAGATGGTCAGAACTCTGGTGTATATCGTTGGGCATCCAAAAATTCAGGTATTCAAAATCTGAATCCATGGCTGAAAAAGTGGGCCCTAAATCTCTCTGGGCTACAATTTCCTCCTTTGTGAAATGAGGATACTAACGCTCCCCTTTCTCACAGAGATATTTTTAGGCTCAGGATATTAATATTACAGAAGCATTTGGCAGTTTGTGGACAGAAGGTGCTATGGAAATGCAAAGTAGCACTCTCAGCAGCTTGTACAGGGCTTTCCAGGAATCAAAGGGAAAATGACAGATTTCATGCACTGGTTATGGCAACTTTCACAGTTTGTGCAGGATTCTTAGGGGGGTGATGTCAAGGCACAAATATAACGTATGTTGTTTTAAATGGGCCTAGTCATCAGATATGGAAAGACAGCACAAAACGGTCAGCCCTGCTCTGATTGTGGCTTCTCTTTCCTGAGATGTATTCATCAGGCTGCAGAGGAGATGAGAGAAGAGCAGATTTTGGTTCCAATGGAAAGTCTGTCAGAAGAGCCCAATCTGCTGCGACTATAACCAGGATGTGCCATGCTGCTGGCTGTCCAGCACTTCCCATTTTTGTGACTACTTGGGCTGGTTGTGGTCCCTCTGGCAGAGAGGCAGTGGTAAGATGTGTGTGCCACTGCAAGCTTTCTCAACAGAGTTCCCACCATTGATGGCTTTGCTAAGAGAAGCCAAAAAGAAATCCTAAAACAGTCAATCCAAAAACGATCCTGTGTGATTGCTCCTTAATTGCTGCTCTGAGGGTAATCGTAGCTTAACATACATAATTAAATAACAAAGAAGTAAAAGAACTCCTTTCCTTTGCAACAAACGTGGATGCTAGGATACCTACTTCCTTGATATCTCTTACCTTTTGATCTGATCCTGAAGTCCTTGCACAGGCTGTAGTCCTCCTACTGACTTCAATAAGGGTGTGTCTACACAGCAGAGCTTAACTCTCAATAAGCTACGCAAATTGAGCTATGTCAATTGCGTAGCTTATTTCGAAACAGCTTATTTAAAAATTGGGAGCGTCTACACAGCACTTATTTCGAAATAGAGCACTTTTCCTTTGACTTCCCTTACTCCTCGTACAATGAGGAATCGGAATAAGAAGTCCTCAAGCTTGACAGTATTTCAACATTATTTCGAAATAACTGCCTGCTGTGTAGATGCAGACTAAGTTATTTCAAAATAATGCTATTTATTTCAAAATAATGTTGCTGTGTAGACGTATCCTAAGGCTACGTCTACACTGGCGGCTTCTTGTGCAAGAACAGCTGTTCTTGCACAAAAACTTGCTGGGTGCCTACACTGCACGTGCGTTCTTGCGCAAGTAAATTTACAGTCTAGCGTTGGAAAACAGGGCTTCTTCCGGAAGAGTTATTCCTCTTCCCATGAGGAATAAGCACTCTTGCACAAGAGCTCTTGCACAAGAGGGCGGAGTAGACAGGCAACATGAATTTCGTGTGCAAGAAACCCTATGGCTAAAATGGCCATCAGAGCTTCCTTGTGCAAGAAAGTGTCCACACTGCCATAGATGCTCTTGCACAAAAGCACATCTCTTGCGCAAAAGCACATGCCAGTGTAGATGCGCTCTTGTGGAAGACTTTTTGAGCAAGAACTCTTCCGTAAATCAGTTCTTGTGCAAGAAGCTGCCAGTGTAGACGTAGCCTAAGAGATCTGGGTAAGGCATGATTATTGAATTGGGCTCTTGTGTGTCACACTGATAGGCTATGTCTACACTGGCGGTTTCTTGTGCAAGAACTCTTGCGCAAGGAAACATCCACACTGCCATGTGCCCGCTGTGCTTTTGCGCAAGAGCATCCATGGCAGTGTGGACGCACTCTTGCACAAGAAAGTGCTGATGACCATTTTAGCCATAGGGCTTTCTTGTGCAAGAAATCCCTGCCGAGCGTCCACACTGCCCTCTTGCGCAACAGCTCCTGCGCAAGAGGGCTTACACCTGTTAAAAAAGGCTACGTTTACACTGGTGACTTCTTGCACAAGAACATCTTGCGCAAGGGTTCTTGTGCAAGAACTCTTGCGCAAAAAAATGTCCACACTGCCATGTGCGAGCTGTGCTTTTGTGCAAGAGCATCCATGGCAGCGTGAATTCTCTCTTGCGCAAGAAAGCTCCGATGGCCATTTTAGCCATAGGGCTGTCTTGCACAAGAAATCCCTGCAAGCGTCCACACTGCCCTCTTGCACAATAGTTCCTGCACAAGAGGGCTTACACATGTTAAAAAAGAGCACAGCTCTTGCGCAAGAAGCCCTCTTTTACCACACCGTACTGTAAATCTTCTTGCGCAAGAGCGGGTGGGCAATGTGGATGCTTTCTAGAAGAACGGCCATTCTTGTGCAATAACCCACCAATGTAGACATAGCCATAGAGTATCAGGAAAGGCTGGACATAGCACTGCTATAGTAAATCCTTCCAGACACACTAAATAGAGCTTCCTGAGATAAACAATAAAGCAAAAAAAAGAGAGAAAGAGATTAGTAGTATCTTTTATTTGACTACTGAAAATCAAGTCAAACAAGCACACTTTCTAGAATCACGCACACATCAGGCCATGAAAAGTGAAGGTACAATAAAACAACAGACATAGCAGATAGGGATAACAACACATCAAAAGAGACAATTACATAAAAACAAAAAAAAGTTGGTGTGGATTGGAGAGCTCATGTATGGTAATGACTAAAAACTCTCTTGCTCTAGGAGAAAACAAAGGACAAGGGTGGCTAGGGTCCCTCTTTCCCTGTCTAGCATTTCAGCTGGCAGCCTTTCCTCTTTGCCAGGGGCTAGGGCTTGTAGCTGGAGTAGGGAGCCCAGTGATTCCTTCTGGGACTCTCTCCCCTGCTGTTTCTATAGCTGCAACTGATGGTATATTGTCTCAAGCTCTCTGTCTCTCCTTCCATCCTCTCACTCTTCCCTGCCCCAATCTGGGAGGCTTTTAAAGGCCTCCAGCTGGCCTGAAATGGAGTCAATTGGTCCCAATCTGCCTGAGCCAGCTCCCAGCCAGCTGCTCCTAATTGTCCTACAGTTCCTCTCTCCCCCGACCCCCTAATTAGCAGGCCTTTTACCCTTTTCAGACTGCCTTTTCCCCACTCTGTAGCAGCCCTCTGGCCTGACCTTGGCCCGTAAGGATAACAGAAAAAGTAAATATGCTGCAGGAGAAGCAGCTCTATTATTTGTTGTCAAGGAGGTCTGTTTGGGGAAACCCTGATGACATATTTTTAGCTAGCTGTGCTTAATGAAACAAAGCCTGATCTAGGATGGCTTCTGTATGAGAACATAAGAATGGCCATACTGGGTCAGACCAAAGGTCCATCTAGCCCAGTGCCCTGTCTTCTGACAGTGGCCAATTCTAGGTGCCCCAGAGGGAATGAACAGAACAGGGAATCATCAAGTGCCCCTGCCCCTGTCACCATTCCCATCCGCTGACAAACAGAGGCTAGGGACACTATTCCTACCCATCCTGGTTAATAAGCATTGACGAACCTATCCTCCAGGAATTTATCTAGCTCTTTTTTGAACCCCGTTAAAGTCCTGCTCTTTACATCCTCTGGCAAGGAGTTCCACGGGTTGACTATACGTTGTGTGAAGAAGTACTTCATTTTGTTTGTTTAAAACCTACTACCTATTCATTTAATTTGGTCACCCCTAGTTCTTATGTTACGGCAACACGTAAATAACATTTCCTTATTCACTTTCTCCACACCAGTCATGATGTTATAGACCTCTATCATATCCTCCTTAGTTTCTTCTTTCCTAAACTGAAAAGTTCCAGTCTTTTTAATCTCTCTTCCTATGGCAGCCATTCCAAACCCCTAATCATTTTTGTTGCCCTTTTCTGAACTTTTTCCAAAGCTAAGATATCATTTTTGAGATGAGGTGACCACATCTGCAAGCATTATTCAAGATGTGGGTGTACTGTGGATTTATACAGAGGCAATAAGATATTCTCTGTCTTATTCTCTACCCCTTTTTTAATGATTCCTAGCATTCTATTTGCTTTTTGACTGCTGCTGCACATGGTGTGTATGATGATTTTAGCATGGTTAGTCCCATGTAGGTTAGATCCTGTCAGCTGGGGAATAACGTTAGCAAGTTTCTATTAAAAACCGTCTTATTTGCCAAGATCTATGTGTGGAGGAGATTCTAGGACAGGGCTGGGCAATAGATGGCCCACAGGCTGGATCTGACCTGCCAAGCCACCAGATCGAGCCTGCAGACAAATGGGGAACCTCAGGCAAGCTTGTAGCTTGCACCACTCCTCCGCATGTCATTCAGAAAAGCAGCTGCCCGGACATTTCTCTTTCACAGCTGTGAGCCTGGAGTGGGGTGGGAGAGGCAGTCCCCACCCTCAGCACAATTGCATTGGCTTGTTTCTGGCCAGTTTGAAGAACAGGCAGTGCCTGATGCACCCATACTCCTTCCCCTAGGCTCTTATTCACAGATACACGTGGCCTCTGCAGTCTGGGCAGGGAGGCTACCTGAGAAACCTGCTAGGCTGCTGGGCAGGAGTCACCCAGGTAAGTCTTCCCTCCTGCACCCCAATCTCTTACCCTAAGTGTCTGTCTGCATGCAACCTCCATCCCAGACCCTGCACCTCTTTGATTACTAATAAGGGGAGGGATAGCTCAGTGGTTTGAGCATTGGCCTGTTAAACCCAGGCTTGTAAGCTCAATACTTGAAGGGGCTATTTAGGGATCTGGGGCAAATGTGTCAGGGATTGTACTTGGTCCTGCTATGAGGGTAGGGGAGTGGACTCAATGACCTCTCAAGGTCCCTTCCAGCTCTATGAGATGGTATATCTCCATATATTTATATTATCATGGAAGAGTGCAGCCCTTGGCAACTTTCCAAAATCTTGGAGTGGCCCTTCATAAAAAATTATTGCCCACACCTGCCCTAGAAGCTCAATCACCATAGTAAAGGGGGGTGGGGGGCAGAGGAGAGCCTAGGTTTATAGACCTTCCAAAGGAAGATCTCGCCCCTCCTGTGTGGAAAGGGAGAGAGTTCAACTGCCATTAAAATCATCCCTCCTTTCCTAGGACCCTGCAGAGGGCTCTCCCTAAGACAGGGGTGGGGAACCTCAGGCCCGGGAGCCAGATGCGGCCCCCGGCTTGCCTGGATCTGGCCCCCAAGACTCAGAGCGCCTCCCCCCGCCCCCCAGCATTGGGGAATGTGCACTGGTGCTCCAGCCCCCATTCTGCCCCACTGCAAGGCTGGAGCACACAAAATCGACTAGGCCGGGCCCCGGTAGGCTCTGGTGGCCAAGAGGAATGTGGGGAGTGTCTTTCTTCTCATTTGGGGGCCATGTCAGTGAGGGGTAGTTTGTTTTTGGTGGGGTTGTTTTGTTTTGTTTTGCTTTTCACTTGTGTGTGGCCCCTGACTGATTTTTCTGTGGGTCAGCAGTCCCCAACTCAAAAAAGGTTCCCCAGCTCTGCCCTAAGATTATGATCTGTGCAGGGATGTGGGAGGGAGGGGCTTCTCTGAGCTAGGTTGGGATGACATACACCCCCTTTCCAGACCCCCATGGAGTACCCGTAGATGGAAATACAGCACGGGCATTATCACTTGGTCTATGGTTTTCACAAGAGATCCCTCTTTCAGGGGTTCAGGGAGGTCCCTTAGGCTGCTGTGGCCAGAGAAGCACGCAGGAGGAGGAAGACAAATAGCCAGAGACTCAGAATCAAATTCCCTAACCAAAGGATCGGGAGGGAATGCCGCACGAGTCTCCCTATCTGGTTTTCTTCTGCCTTTAGCCTCAGCAGAGGCTGCACTATGGAAAGGGATGACTCAGCCCACAATTCCCAGGCTCAGAATCAAATGACATTAAGAAATCAAGCTTCCTATTAAGAATCCTTCAAGCCACATCCTATGCTACCCAGTCAGGAAAAAATCCTGTTGACACCCCTCCTGAAATCCCACTGAACATTTTGCCAGGCAGTAGTTCAGGTCATCTTTGGGAGCTGAAAACCCTGGACATGGCAAAGTTCAAACATTTCATTCTTCGGTGGTTTTAATGGACCTTTCTAAACGTTTAATCTGGTCCCTTTCAACTCAATGAGGGTTTGCTGTCAAGGACAGTGGGAGCAGGAACTGGTCCTTAGAATAAATGTCACATGGACCCAATCCTGCATACCTTTATTCACTCAGAACCCAAATTCAGCAAAACATTTAACCATATGGGATACTTGCATGCTCAAAGTTATGTGTCTTCCTGGAGTGTCAGGTAGTAGACAACTAAACTAATCATGTGAGAGTAAGGACTACCTGAGTCAGGAAGGGTTGCAGGATTAGGGTCTAAGAGTGTAACCATCTCCCCTCAAGAAATAGTCATTCTACTGCTGTCTTTTTACCCTTCTTAATAAACTCTGGAGATTCAGCATGGTTTTCCAATGCATAAAAACGCTGGATCGATTCACAGTTGCCTTTTTGTCCTGTCTCAGTTTATCAAGATAAAACTGTTGGAGAAAAATTCTTTCTGTGGCAAGCTATTTATTATTTCAGTCCTGCTATGTGTTCCTATTTCTCTGAAACAGCTCCTTTGTGTTTTTATATATATATATATGAAAATGTTTACACACATGGAGTTTTCAAAAGCAGGAGCTGACACAAAGAAAGTAGGAAACTGCAATAAATTACACCGAGGAGAGGTACTTGCAGACACAGCTGCAGTCCAACCTTTTCCACACTGTTCCCAGCTGGTAGCAGAGAATTTTACTCAAACCAGCATAATACCAACCTGTTCCTGTTGTTTTTGAAGTAGCATTTTTACATTCTGATGCCAGGGGGCCTGACCCGAAAGTGCAGCATGAGACTTCTTTATTCAGGTTCTAAAGAATGTTCCCTCCACATCCATAAAAAATAAAACAATCCTTCAGACATTTCCAGCAAATATAAATACAGCAAAAGCTCCTTAAATACGGAGTCTTCCAGGCAAAGTAATTGGTATTTTCTGTGCACATATTCATTTCAGCTGGAATAAAACATGTCTCATTGTGTTGGACTGCATTAATTGGTGCATGTCAGATTATGTTCAGTGAACAGGTCAGAAAATCAATGTTTCACTATTTCAAATCAATAGGATTTGTGTCCATTTAAAGGTCTGACTTCTTGCTTTAAGTATTATAAGGACTTTTTTCTTTGATTTTTTTCTTTGTTTCATGGCTGCTGATTTGAATAACAACAGTGAAGTTAATAAGAGATTTTCTCACCACTTTGGGCATCATCCTATTTTTCTTGACTATCATCAAGGAATGCTTAAATAGGCCATTTGTCTCTTCAACATCATGATGTCCCAGGTACCACCATATTCTGTTTCCATTGCAACAAGTTCTCTTTTGTGTTTATTTATAGGAAAAATGCAGCTGATCATTCATGGTGCCAAAGTCACATCCCAGCTCCCAGCGAAGCCAATGCCAAAAGCTCCTCTTGACTTCAAAGGGAGAACAGGAAGGCCCGGGGTAGCACACTAAACTTTGCTATTTAGTTTAATGGAAGCTGGGGAAGTACCACATTATGATCACATGGGTCTTTCCCATGCCAAAGAACACAGGGTATATCTGACTCACTCCTTGGGCTATGGTAGAGTGGGGGATGGCTCCCTCTCCTCTGGACACTCTCCCTCCCACAGAGCTTATGAGTATGGTTGGTTTTTATGTGGGGTATACACCCAGTACAAACTGTTGTATCTATATCTGGGAATTTGCTCTTCCACTTGCTGTCTGGCCTAGCAGACAGCACACTATTGTGGGACACAGGAGACCTTGATTTTACTCCAAGCTTGACCGTTAGCCAGCTGGATGACCTTGGGCATGTTGTCATTGCTCTGAGACTCAGTTTTCCCATCTGTAAAATGGAGATATGGGCGCTGCCCTCTTTTTTGTAAAGTATTTTGAGATCTGTAGATGAAAAGCACCATCTAAGAGCTAGGTATTATTATCTGTGACAAGTGTAAAGATATTTGGATGAGTGTACAGAGATATAGAATATCTCAAAATGTAGCGAAGTATATGCTTTGATTGCAGAACTTGGTGGAAGGTAAGACAGGGCCCATTAAGTTCTTGGTACATCTAATTCCTATTTATCAACGATTCACATGTGATTTATGCCCACAGCTAAAATACTAAAAACACTCAAATAAATCCATTCACATGTATGTACATTTTCAAATGATTTTTGTTGTGTTGTCCCTTTTCTCCCCTCCCCATTGATCGCAAAGAGTCTAGTTTATGAGGTTGCTGGGAGAAACAGCACAATAAAGACTACACTGGAGAAAGCGGCCGCCTGTCCCTGGAGACCTGGCCACGACAAAAGGAGGTGAAGCGGCTGAGTAAATTCATTGCCCTGCACTGTTTACGCAACTCCGCTTGCATGGGCTCCCCGCGTGGTCCATGCAGAACGGTGGGTCTCGCTGTGCAGCCTCTGCTTCCGCGTTGGCTCGGGATGCCCCAGGAGGAGCAGAAGTGCCGGGTGGGGTTTTGCAGCTTCCCCCCAGTTGACTGGCAGGGCCTGATCCCAAACCCACTGACGTCAGGGGCAAGACTCCCGGCTCAGCGCCGCTTTCCCAGGCATTGCCTTTTTAAGATGCAGCCCCCCCCCCCTCTCCTTTCCCCCCCCGCAGCAAGCAGTTCCCTGGAGAAGCGCTTTCACTTGCACCGTGACCTCGCGGCGGGGAGAGGCAGCTGCTCTCGCCGCCCGGCTGCTGCCAGAGAGGGCGGAGGGGCAGTCGCTGGATGCGGCTGCAGGCAGTTGCACCCGGAGATGGTAGCGGGCCGATCCCAGTGAAGCCGCCCCCCTTCTTGGTCTGCTGCTCCCGGCTCCAAGCGGCTGGGGGGACCCGCTGGGCTCGGGGAGAATGGGATGCTGCAGCGGGCGCTGCACCTTGATTTTCCTCTGCACTTTACAGCTGGTGAGTAGCCGGCTCTTTCCTCGTGTCTCTTCCTCCCGCCGGGACAACCAGCCGGGCTTCTCGGGGCCCCAGTGGGAGACACCCCCTACGCCCTTATCTCCCCGGAGGGAAGCTGATCTAGGGAAACTTTTACACCAGTCTCCAGCCTGGCTCGATCCAGCGTCCGGCTGGACGCGAGTTAGACCAATTCTCGACCCCCCACAGGCGAAGCGGGCGTGGGGGAGGGAGGTTTGTTGTGTCTGTCCTCGTCCGGATCTACCCTGCTTCCCAAACAGATGGGGAGCAACTCACTTTGAGCGATGAGGCACAAATCCGGGGGGGGAGGACCAGAGCCGTCAGGCTCAGAACAAAAGATTCCCGGGATCTAACTCCGCTCCCAAAGTGCATTGTTCAGAAAGAGGGAGTCCCAGACTTTTCAGCAGGTAGGATAAACATTGAAGTCCCTGGAGCCGCTGCTTAGTAATAATTGTTTATTCGAATTATTCAAGTTATTACATCATTGGGGATCCCTTTAGCGTCCAGCCTTTTGGTTTGTATTTTGAAAAGGGTGTGTGTGTATGTGTGTGTGGTGGTGGGAGGGCGGGGGGTTCCGGATGTAATCCTGAATTGCCAGTGACCCTCCTTTCTGGGGCTGCTTCATTGTTTTGTGTATGTAACATTGGGTGGGGGATCCCTTTGAAAGAAGTCTTGGACTTGTAAGGTCACTTTCCTTGAAAAAATATTACACCTGACGTTAAAAATTGAGACGTATCATCATGAGCCTCAGTAGCAACCGCAAAAAAGTTCAAAAGTGCTGAAATAGCCAAGATATCAAAAGAGGCCAGAGGCACTAATATATAAGGCTGCAATGAAAGACTAATTTAATGTGGACTGCTTTACTGTTCGTTCTATGTGTTCATGTATATTTAAAGCTACTTTTTTCAAACGTTCTCATTCATTGTACAAATCTATAATCAGAAGCAAACTCCTTTACTGAAATGCTGGTTTTCATACATCATGGCTTTCTATCACATCTGCATACATGTCAATGCTGAACTGTGATAAACAAAGGTCTGGTTGTTTTATGATTGTCGGTGCATCTAGCTTGTATCTGGAGGTTCCCCTTGTCAATTGCTAATAGGCTCCAGGGTTTCTCTTGCCTTAAAAAGGAAATGGCCTTCCTTTATTTAATTTTGAAGCACACTCTTCTAAATGTGTTTTATTTTGGAGCATAAGCCATAGATCTTGTTAAGGAAAGGAGCCACTTGATTTTAAACTCGGGAGTAAATTAGTGCCACTGAGTACTCTAGTTAAACGGTGTTTTGGAATTGTTTACTGTGGCAGGAACTTTTTTTTCCCCTGAAGGGACAGTTCTGTGTAGAAAGGAGTCTCCCATATAGTGGCAACTGGAAGCTGCTAGTTTTTAAAACCTAAACCCTTGGTCTAAAATTTGGGAGTGGAGAGAGAAATTTCATGCATTCATTGTGACAAGCATGACCAAGAGATGTAAGATTTGACATGTGGATAAATAAGATAAAGAATGAGGTGCTGTTGTTTGCATGAAGCGTATTACTAGACATGTTTTATGCATGAGGATGGTAATGATGGTGGTGAGTATTTAGTCTTTTGGTGTATGCATGCTTTCCCCTAATTTTTCACCCATACTGTACAGAAGAGACTATAACCATATTACATTTGAGTAAATTAGTGTTTGAACACCTAATTGTCTCTTAAATTCAGCAGTGTATTGACCTCCTTTAATTTTTTTTTAACATTAACTGCTGGTGCTACTGTTATTTTTGACAAGCGTGGGAGTTTTCTGGTATCCAGGATACTAGAACAAAGAACCCAAAGCATGTTTTTTCTTTAGGACCATCCTCCTTGAAGAAAAGAATCAGCTTTGCCCATTCTTAACTTGGGATGCCTCTACTTTGGAGATTTCCCATGGTGCTTGCCTTGGTAAATTGGTAGAAGTGAAAAATGTAAAGTATGGGGAGGGAATTCCTGAAACTCTGCCCTGATGAGCGTGTGACCGCGAGCTGTTGGCTAAACTCCCAGTAAGTTACTGGGGGGAAGCTGTGAGACCTTTTCCTGATACATATCCAGCTCTCCCTGTGTGGAAAATGTCACATTATTTATACAGCAGCATAGCCAAGTGAGCTGCAATAGAATGAGACACTGTAGGTGATGGAATCAATTAATACAAAAAACAGTCATGATCAGCTCATCATCATTAATTAATTATAAAGATGTGAACTTTCTTTGATCTTCTTATGTCTCTGTTCTATTTCACATGACATGCTACTTTGAATACTGTATATTCTTCCCAAAGGGTACGGCTAGACTGTGGGGGGGTTTCGGGATACCAGAGGTATCCCGAAAAAACTCCACCACGTCCAGGGAAGAGCTTTTTTTTGCGGAAGAGCAAACACAATCTTTCAGAAGCCCCTGTATTCCTCGTTCTATGAGGAAGAAGGGGGCTTTCGAAAGAGGGCTTTTTTCCGACATTTGGTCCAGTCTAGATGGGCCAAATGTCGGAAAAGCCTCTGCCAACAAAAGAATTGGAAAAAGATACGCAAAATGCAAAGTGCATTTTGCGTACCTTTTCCCAACAAAAATTTGTAGTCTCGCCATACCTTTAGTGCTTCCAGACACTGTACTTCCCACAGCAAAAATCCTGGGGTGAAATCTCAGCTCTACTGAAGTCAATGAGAATTTTGCCATTGACATCAGTGGAGTAAAAATTTTACCCTTCGTATTTAAAACCATTAATTGCAAAACATTACTACTTTGTTTGGAAACTGCATAGTCTACTATATATTTCTCTAGTGCAATAACTGATTTTGTTGGGAGATAATATAAATAATACAAGAAAAACAAAAGTTCAGTTTGCAATGGCTTGTGGAGAGCCTATTACTCGTTATGTGCAAATAGTTGGATAACTGCCAGCTGTGCTTAGAAATGCTCCTAGATTCTGAAATGTTCATAACTTGAGCACAAAGGTATGTCTGAAAAAAAAATATCTGAGGATATTAATCAGTGTTGTTTGTTGTTCTCCTGATTAAAAACATTTGTCATCCATCTGGATAGCAGAAATAACAACATGTGAATTAGATAATTGACCATCTGTAACAGGAATGGACAATAATTTTTAATGGGGGGCCACTCCAAGATTTTGGTAAGGGGTGAAGGGTTGCACTTCTGTGGAGGGGGCATGGGGTCTGGGACACCAGGTGGGGTGTAGAAGGGAGCTTGGGATAGAGGACTGGGGTGCAGGAGGCATTGTGGGGTCTAAGAGGGAATTTGGATGAAGGAAGGAGTTATGATCTGGGGCAGGGCTTGGGGAGCAGGGTCCAGGATGTGTAATGGGTGCAGGTGAGGATTCTGGCCTGGGGGCAGGGTTGGCCTTACCATGAGGCAACCTGAGGCCGCCTCAGGTGCCAAAACTGTGTGTGTGTGTGGGGGGGGGGGGGGAAGGGAGGCGCCACTAAGACCCAGAGAATTGAGACCTTTCAAAGGAGTATGGGGGCATCATTTGAGCTCCCTGCCTCCAGTGCCAAAATGTTGTGGGCCGGCCCTGCCTGCTGGGGGAGAGGTGTTGGAGGGGGTGCACGGTTTGGGAGGAAGTTGTGACCTGGAGGAGGTGGGGAGAGGGGATAGAGAGAATTTGGGTGGTGACCTGGGGCAGGTAGTTGGGGGAGATGAGGGGATGGGGTGCTAGAGGCAGGCTCTGGCTGGGAGGCACTTATCTAGGTGGCTCCCAGCCAGCAGCTCTGCAGGAACCTGAGGCAGACTCCCCTGTGTGCTGAGTGGGGGGGCTCCACATGGCTCTGCTCCAGCACAGGGAAGGAGGCAGGGAGGAGGGAATGAGGAGGCTTCATTCGCTGTCCCTGCCTTCAACAAAGTATCTCAGCTTCTATTGGCCAGCAACTGGCCAATGGGAGCTGAAGGATTTTGCTAGGAGGCAGGGACAGTGCGCAAAGCTTTCTCCTCCCTGCCCAGACTATATAGCAATTAACCTCCTGCTGTTTAAAGCAGCTGCAGCTGGTCTGTAGTAGGAGTGTTGGCCAGGCAGCTGCAGGCCAGATCCAGCAGCTTGGTGGGCTGGATGCAGCCCGCTAGCCACCTCTTTTCCACCCCTGATCTAGATAGAATGTCATATAGGTTATCAGCAATGCACAGGCTGCAAACTCTTTGTCTTCAGTCTAAATTATATAGGCCAAGTTAATGAATATCACAGAATCATAGAAGATTAGGTTGGAAGAGTTCTCAGGAGGTCATCGACTCCAGCCTCCTGACCAAAGCAGGACCAACTCCAACTAAATCATCCTAGCCAGGGCTTTGTCAAGTCTGGCCTTAAAAACCGCTAGGGATGGAGATTCCACCACCTCCCTAGGAAACCCATTCCAGTGCTTCCCCAGCCTCCTAGGGAAATAGTTTTTCCTAATATCCAACCTAGACTTCCCCCACCACAATTTGAGATAATTAGTTCTTGTTCTGTCATTTGCCACCACTGAAAATAGCCAAGTTCCATCCTCTTTTAAACCCCTCTTCAGATATATTTGCAGAGAATCAGGATTGAGTCTCAGTTGATTCACTGATCAGAAAAAGGCTACATTTGGAAGGAATAATTTGACTAACTCTAGTCTTAAATTGAACACTTCAACCTGAATCTTCTACCTGAACACTTCAAAGTAAGGGTTGGCTCCACTGTTGTTCTGTGCTGATGAGAATAGAGGAAAAAAAGGGGCACTTCAGATGCTCTTCTTCTCAGCCACCCCCATGCATATAGCAGGAAAAGGCAGCACCAGAGGTCATGATCCAGCATGGCTTTCACTGGAACTTTCTCCCAGGTTCAATTCTCACACATCTGGATTAAACAAAGATACTGGATGGTTAGGTCATTACCTACCTATCAAACAATGAAGGCGACAGTGGTTCTTTGTCTTTGAAGAATGTCATGATACCATCTAGATGTTTCATGAGTCTTTAAATGTTTCCTGACTCTTTGTTGTTTGCTAATTAATGGTTTTTATCAGCCCCCTTTGACTATCTAGTCTTTAGGTTGCTTATAATTTGTTTTCCCTATTGCTTTCCAGCTCGGCTTTCATGTATTTTTTACCCACTGCCTTTTCTTGCTCTCCCCGCCCCCTCCCAATTTGCCCTTCTTCCACCCCTCCTCCCGTTTCCCCTATTTATTTTGGTCCTAGACATCCAACTCTCCGGTCATCTGAAGAAGTGGGCTGTGCCCATGAAAGCTCGTGATACCATCTACATGTTTTGTTAGTCTATAAAGTGCTACAAGACTATTTGTTGTTTTTTCAATTTAAGCACCAGCTTAACATTAAGCATGTGCTTAGGTGTGTTGCTAAATCAGGGCCATAATGCATAAAAGAGTATTGTATTAAGTGGGCCCAACTAACAGGCAGCTTGCACTTCGCATTCCTAAGGGGGAAACCCACGTTCAGCAGGTGATGGCTAGCTGCTAATACACTGAGGTTTTGTCTACACTGCAAGGATTTTGCGCAAGAAGCTTTTTGCGGAAGAGATCTTCCGCAAAAACTTCTTACACAAAAGCACGTCCAGACCTCAAAAGTGCATCGCAAAAGTGCTGTGCTTTTGTGCAAGAGAGCATCCACACTGCATCGATGCTGTTGTGCAAGAAAGCTCTGATTGCCATTAACAGAATGGCCATCAGAGCACCTGTGCTTTTTCTGAAAGGCTCTTTTTGTGCAAGAAACCCCTGCGGAGCATCCACGCATGTCTTTTTGCGCAAGAGCTGTAGCGCAAAAAGAAGTTATTCCTCATGGCGAGAGAAATAACTCTACCAGCAAAAACCCGCTACCCTGTCGATTTACTGTTTTTTGGGGGGGTGTGCAAAAATGCACTTGAGCTGTGGACGCTCCGCGGGGTTTTTGCGCAATTTTTGCGCAAAAACCCTGTAGTGTAGACATAGCCTAGTGTTTCTGCCCTGGAGAAGTGACATAGTTACTCCCACAGCATGGTGCCTGTCCTGGCCGTGCCAGCAGAAATCCAAAGGCTGTATCTTTGGTATCATCACTGTGCCTGTGATTCTAGGACTGGCAGTCTGTCCTTTTATTTCACACTGCAAGGGTACATCTAAACTACATCCCTTTTTCGATAAAGGGATGTAAATTAGACGTATCAAAATTGTAAATGAATCTGGGATTTGAATTTCCCATGCTTCATTTACATAATGGCGGCCACGGCTTTTTTTCGAAAAGATAGATATGCCCCATTTCGAAAGATCCTCCTACAGGATCTTTTGATTTCCATTTCTGTCGAAGGATCCCTGTCTTGACCGCGGGTTTTTTTCGAAAAGCGGCTTTTCAAAAAAAAGCCGTGGCCGCCATTATGTAAATGAAGCGCAGGAAATTCAAATACCGGCTTCATTTACAATTTCGATACGTCTAATTTACTTCCCTTTATCGAAAAAGGGATGTAGTTTAGATGTACCCCAAGGGTCCGGTAGCGTGAACAACGGATGGAGTGTGCAGGCACAGCTCTGGTTTTATAGTTTTTACATCACTTTAAGTCAGACACTAATGTTATGGACTCCATCCCCAATCATCTTATTCTGTTGTAATAAGAATATTAGGGAAAGCTAATGCCAAATCTAAACAAGTTGTATGTTTCCCTAGAAAGGGAACAGCATGTGAACTTCAGCCCTGGGAAGTGTGGTAGAGCAATGTGCAGGAAAGCAATTAATGACAGTAAAGATTTCGAGGGCAGGATTTCACAGCCTAGGCATATTGCAGAGTGCATCACCAGGAGGCATCAACCAGGACCCCCAAAGGATTGTGGGATTGGTGGGTCCCAGCAAGAAACCATGGACAGATGCTGCTAGGTTCCAGACAGGAAAAATGTTTATAGCTGGTGATCCAGTCCTTCCTCCCTGTGTGTAAGCAGATTGTTCCCAAGGGTATATTTCTTAAAGTGCGCTGAAGGCGCCATCTGCATTTATTTCAACCAGACCTGGCACAGAAAAATTCCCTGCCTCCCTATAATCTATCCCAACAAATCCAGTAATTGTTTAAATTCAATCCATGGGTTGGGTGTATGGATGCCAAGTATAAGCCTGGAGGCAATTTTACAGATACATTTAGAACCCCTTCCTCTCTGAGGCTCGACATGGGAAAAGACAAACATTTCTCATTAAGAGTGAGAGAGGAACCCGCACAGAATTTCTACGCACAGAAACAAACCAAAAGTAACTATATCTATGTATTTATTTCTTCTCTCTGTGCCCTCCCCCCTTTTCCTGACAATGTCTTTGCAATTTTCTTACAGACGTGAGTGATCAATTGTGGAAACTATTTGAAACTAGCATAGCTCTTCACTAGCAACCTTCTCTAATGACTAATGTGGCCATGACAGCTTGATCTAGCAGAAAGTTGATAAAACTAAAACACTGGGGGAAAAAATTAAGAAGAGTTTTGGGACTGCACAGGGTATAAATCAGAACAGAATATGACCAAACATGAACAAACATAACTTTTATAAAAAGTTTATAAAATTTATAAGCTTCCCACCCCATTTCCTACATTAAACAGACCTGAATGCTGATTTTAGAGCCACCCACCCACAATTTCCAAGACAGGCAAAATTTGAATTCACATACAGGACCCAACTTTGCAGCAGGCTCTTGGCCCCTCTCTTTATCTCTTGAGCTGAATGAAGCTGCCCAAAACTTTGGGGAAGTTCACCCAAACCAGTCAGCTATAATTCCTAGGCTCCTTGGGACAGGAATTGTCTCTGGTGTCCTACGCAGTCTGCACTGGATATCAATCAAATATTAGACTCTGCTTGGCCTCTAGAGGAGCATGGGTTGGGAAAAAGGCTATAAGGAGGCTTCCACTACACCTTGCACAGCCTGGCTAAGAACCAAGAAGCAGAAGTACATTCTCTGATCTTTTGGAAGTGCAGGGACTGCTCCCTTGCTCTTCCACCAAGGCCCAGCATGCCACAATTGTGAGGGAGGCGGAGGCAGGAACAGTCTCACTTTGCCCCCCTTTGCACTAGACCACGGAGCAGAGTTGGCCCTATTGGGGGATTTAGATAGATCCCCAAAGAAGTATTGTGTGTGCCCTATGCCTCTCCTGGGTCGTATCATAGACTCCTAGCTGTGTAGGACTATACGGCATGATTTCACGCAGCCACTAGTGCTGTGCTGTGCCTAACTGGCATATTTGAACCCAGAATAGTTCAAACAAAACAGGTGCCCACATCAACAGCAGAATCATCTCATTGTTACCTAGTGCTCCCACATCTTTTTATCCGCTTTACCTATTGTCTCTCATACTTAGACTGTAAATCCTTCAAAGCAGGGGCTGTCTTTTTGTTATGTTTGTTCAGTGCTGAGTGCAGCGTGGCTCTGGTCCCCTTCTGGACCTGAAGCACTGCCACAGATTATACAAATATAATAATCACATTAGACAGAAGCTGTTTTCTGAGTGTGAGTGCTAGACAAAGTAAAGTTAAGGCTCTGGCAATAACGGGTTTCCACTGAATTTGGTCACTGATGGAAAACTGAGGTGATGACTAAATGATTGCCATCATGGACATTTTTCCATGTCCACTTTCCATGAACAATGTTGAGTTTTTATCAAAATCCCCCAAAAATGTTTTGTCTGAAAATGTTCCAGTCTTGGTTTGTTTGGGGTTTTTTTGATGAAAAGTCACATTTTTCTATGGAGAAAAACAGTTCTCCAAGCAGTTCTAGTCAGTAATGATCCCAACAGGCGGTTCCACTGGAAAACTGAAGAGCGGTGTTCTTTTGTGCAGTGTCTGGCATTTCAAAGGTGCTGCATCCTGAGTTCATATTGTTCAGACAGCCCAGATTCCTACTTCCCATTGTGGCAGTAGATTACCAGTGACTCCCAGGAATCCTATGCTTTTGTGTTCTCTGCACCAACCCATCCCACAGCTTCAGACCATGAATAAAATCTGGCAAGGTCCGAAATAAAAACAATTCCTCCACCCTTCAAACCCTTTTTCTTAAAGTGCTTTCTCACACGCTTGGTCTGATTCTTTTGTGATACGATCTTCTGGTACATTTGAAATGGGTTGGAAGCACAAATAACGCACAGCAAAAATTCTTCTGTGACTTCTACCGCTGTGCCAATGAAAGTATTGTTGTGCCATGGTTTATTCTATACTCTCTCTGTGTCTGTAATTGGATGGTACTGTTATTTTTCTAA
This sequence comes from Pelochelys cantorii, assembly GCA_032595735.1. Lineage (NCBI taxonomy): Eukaryota > Metazoa > Chordata > Testudines > Trionychidae > Pelochelys > Pelochelys cantorii. Next base: position 29,507,792 of record CM064343.1, on the reverse strand, counting down.
CTTAAATTTCATCCCACATAATCAAGCAGTGGTGACAGATTTATAACTAAATCAAGAACATCATTTGGGAATATATATATATATATATATATATTGAGAGAGACAGAGATTAAATCTACTGTGGGTTAAAAAAAATAGCCAGAGTTGGCCACACATAAGAATTATCTTCTTCAAACTCAAAACAACTCTTTCTTGCTGCTTTCCCTGTAGGTGCCTTGTCTCATTTACTTTGCCACTGGGTTGAGCTCTCTTAAGATGCAACTTCATGGGTATTTTATTACATCGTATTCCCTGCACTTTGTAGCTGCTCCCTGTTTAGGTTTTCCTGTTCATATCGCCCCTGTGCTCTGTCTTTCATTTCTCCCTTCTCTCCATACATTTGAGCTATCTTATGGCAGGCCTCTGCTAACAGACCAGAACTTGCCTTTCTTTTCACTGGCCTTGTTTCTGCGGCGCTTACTCACATTGAGTAGTCATTACTCAAACAAATAATCTCATTGAACTCAACAGGATTATCCCTGGGAGTAGTTTAATATTTAGCATTAGGTCTGCAAAACTGGGTCAGTTATAAGTAACAGATTAAGAGAACCTCACCTGAGTTTTGGTTGCCCGAGTTCTTCGGGGCAGAGAGTTGGCGGGGAGAGGGGTGCAGGAATCAGAGCAGGGCTGGGAGGCAGTGCAGGAGACTTGGGGCAGGGGAGAGAGTGAGGAGGATAGAGAACAGAAGTTTTATGTCAATTGCACTCTGTTTTTTACATGTTTTAATTTGTTACTTTAAGGGGGAACACTAATAACAAAGTATCATGTCCTTAAGCTGGTGTAAATCAGCAGAGCTCCATGGACTTAGTTATGCTGATTTATGCCAGCTGCAGATTTGTCCCAAACTATCTTTTCAAAGCAGTACTTTTGGCCTTATTTATAAAAGGGCATAATTGCCATTTCCCTTGTGTCTATGGCTTGCTGTCAGCACAGCTGCTTCGATGTCAGGATGCTAGATATAAGTATGTTGGTAAGCAGAGAAGCTGATGCCCCAGAATTTCATTATGTGGTGAGGACTCCATTCAGAAATAAAGACAGCAGCTTTTTTTGATCCCTTTTGTCTATCACTTCCTCTTCTCCCACATGTTGTTTGGATGAATCCAAGTTGAGTAATTTATGCACCAATTTCATTGCCACCTTTCCTCTGAAATTATGATACGTAAGCTATGGTCTCAAATGCCATCTGCCATGGCTTAATGAAAATATAATGTGGGAATCAAGGCATCAGCTTGCCCCCGTCACCTGCTTATAGAAGGCAAACAATCAGCGCTGTTGTACCAGTATTCTTTGCCACCTATCGGTGACCAGCCCACTCTGCAGTAAAATGCACCAGCTGTTCTCAGATCCTTCTCAGAGCAGACGCCTGACAGATACATTTTTTTGCTTTCTCCCTCATTGTTTCCCCCCCCCCCTCGAGAAATACATTCTGTCCCCAGATACTTGGAACTCCTTGAAACCTGAATAGCTGTCATACTTCCTGTGTTGGTGGGGAAGGATACATGCTCCTTCCAGGTCCAGATTTTCTGAAAAACTGGGAGCACGGTTCTGGGGCTAATTTCTTCAGGGAGTGACCACCCTTGACTCCACTGTGCCTGGGATCGAGTTGCAGCGATCGATCCACCAACCCTCCGTTTGTCACATCTGCTTTGATGTGATGAATCCATCTCCAACCGCTCTCCTGTCGACGCCGGTACTCTACCAGGAGAAGAAGAGTAGCCGGTGTCGACGGAAGAGCAGCCCCCACCAACCTTACCAGTACAAGACGCCGTGGTAAGTACATCGACTTCAGCTATGCTATTTGCATAGCTAAAGTGAGGTAGATTACATAACCAGTGGGGGTTAATGGAGACAAGGCCTCAGACAGGCAACAGGACTTGTGCATACAGATTCCCCCAACTTGCATGTATGATTGTGCCTCTCACAACAGAGCCTCAGCAGTGTCCTGCCCTTTGTGGTGCACCAATAGAACAAAGGAGACTTAGGCTATGTCTTCACTTCGAATTCTTCCCAACAGACATAAGGATCTTGTGCAAAACGGGGATTTTGCGCAAAAAAACCCAACAATGTCCACACTGCTTCTTTTTGCACAAAAAAACGTTGTGCAAAAAGAAAAGGAAGAAAATATGCTAATGAGATAGTGATTTATGCTTATGAGTCCCTCATTAGCATATTTTCTGCCAGAAGAACTCGCAGTGAAGACGTATCCTTATAGAATTCTCAAAGGCTGCTGGGGATTCCGCTGCCAGCCCACTTTGCACTTTTCCTTTTCCCCAGAAACTCCAAATAGTGTGTTCTAGGGCATGGGGGTCAAGGAAGGGGCTGCAGTTTGGTACTTCTGGGTCACTGAAAGGGTCCAATTCCAGCTGACATAAGCTAAGATTGCCAACAGGACTGTCAGTTTTAATTATAAAAACAATGAGCAGTCCTGTGGCACCTTAGAGACTAACAAAAATGTAGATAGTATCATGAGCTTTCTTGGGCAAAACCCACTTCTTCAGATGAGCTGGAAGTTGGACTGGAAATAATAGGAACCCAGAAATTAAGGAAGGGAAGGAAAAAAATACCTGTCAATAGTAGTACCAGTGCTAATGAGGCGAATTGAGTGGGCTGGAAGTGTCCCATACTTAGCTTTCAAAAGATCAGAGTCTCTTCTGGTGTGTCTATGCAGCAACCAAACAACCATAGCTGGCCTGTGCCAGTGCTGCAGGGCTGTTTCACTGCTACACAGACTTCCAGGGTTGGGCTGAAGTCCAGGCTCTGAGGGTATGTCTACACTACCACCCTAGTTCGAACTAGGGTGGTTAATGTAGGCATTCGAAGTTGCAAATGAAGCCCGGGATTTAAATATCCTGGGCTTCATTTGCATCTTGTCGGGCGAGCGCCATTTTAAAACCCCCTTAGGTCGAACTCCGTGCCCACGGCTACATGCGGCACGGAGTAAGTAGTTCGAATTAGGATCTCTAATTTGAACTACCGGTACACCTCGTTCCACGAGGAGTAACGGTAGTTCGAATTAGAGATCCTAATTCAAACTACCTACTCCGTGCCGCGTGTAGCCGCGGGCACGGAGTTCGACCTAAGGGGATTTAAAAATGGCGCCCGCCCAGCAAGATGCAAATGAAGCCCGGGATATTTAAATCCGGGGCTTCATTTGCAACTTCGAATGCCTACATTAACCACCCTAGTTCGAACTAGGGTGGTAGTGTAGACATACCCTAGGACCCTGCAAAATGAGAGTGTCCCAGAGCTACAGCAGGAGCCTTGCAAACCAGAGTTGGCAGGTACAAGTCAGCCAGGATGTTTTCTTTGCTGTTTAAACTTACCCTTCAAGGTGTAATACCAGAGCCCCTTCAAGGTACAGTTCCTCACAGCTGCCCTCCCACTGCTACCTCACCACTAATGACTGCAGGGGCACAGAGCACTCACTCACTCTCTTATGTCCCACTACACTGGCAGGAAAAGCAGTTCAGCAGGGCCTTCCGTAGACTTTGGGGAGTTCCCTGGCCAGACCAGGACTGCTGGCTGCTGCGTGGGTATGTATTGTCTCCATATTTGGAGGGGATATTTGGAGGCACAAACCCCCCCAGTCAGCCACCAGCTAGCGTCACAGGGAGTCAGCCAATAACTGATTCCAACTGCGTGATGAGAGAAAAACAAGGCCTTTGCCCCTGTTACTGGAGCAGGCTTGAATAACTTGCCCTTTTCACCTAGAACGGGTTTTCATGCTGCCTCCCTCCACCACAGTGAATGGTCTGAGAGTAACGATGACCCTGGGTACTTTTCTCAGGCTTCTCTCCTTCAAGGGAAATTCAGATGCAGCCGGTGCTCTGCTGCTGTATAGAGGTCTGATGGTGCTACGAGGTCACAGTCTTTTTAGCATCCGGTAGGTTGGATGCTTCTGCAGTACCGCCCGAGTAATCACTAGTCCATCTTCCCTGCAGCGGCGTATCAAGCTGCTGTAGACCTCTAGGTCCATTTCTGCAATAACTCCCTAGTCTACAGTTTGGTCAATAATTGCTGCTGCTCTGTTAGTAGCTGTTTTTTCACAGACTGCTGTTGTGCTCAAACTAGGGAGGTGAATGGTTAATTGTTTAACCGGTAGGCATTACCCTTAATGGGTGATGCATACCGGTTATGGTTAACCAGTGGGGGGCAGAGCAGCGCCTGCCCGTGGCAGTGGGCCACTCCAGCCCAGCCATGGCAGGTGGGATGGGGGAGCTGGAGCATCCTCCTCCACTTGCCCTGTTTAATCGGTTAACCAGTTAAACTTAGCATTTAAGCGGTTAACTAATTAAACAGAATTTTACATCCCTATTTCTAACATACTCAGAGTCTGAGGAAAGGTGGATTTGTTTTTCTTTAAAGCGTACTGTGAGCCAAACAGACCAAAGCCTCTTGCCTTTTTTCCTCGGCTAGCCAGGATACCAACGTTGGATATTCAGGAATGGGTCAGTATATGACTTGCAGATATGCACAGCAGCTAATTGCTGGCAACAGAGGGCACTACGGGAGCCTGTGGGCTTCAGATCAGATGCAAGAGTCTGTGTTGTCAGCTTAAAACAGCACAAACTGGAAAATTAGATGTGGGAAGTCACATGATCCCTCTGAGCTGACTACAGAAGAGCTGAAAACTGAGGTGTGGGGCAGCCAGAGAACAGGTAGGGTGGCATAAAGCCCTGTGCACTGCTTCAGACTATAAAGGCTGCATCTCCCACCAGCTGACCAATAGGGTTGCCAGGTGTCTGGTATTGATCGGTATTTTTGCCTCCTGTCCGGTAAAAAAAATTCAGAAAATACCGGACACCTAAAATGTCCGGTATTTTCTGATTTTTTTCCCGGCCAGGAGGTGAAAATACCGGATGCCTGGCCACCCTACGACACACTCGGCAACTGGGCCCAGCCCCTGGCCTTCCCCCCCCCCCCCCCCCGGTGCCCCTGCTTACCTGGTTCTGCAGGGAAACTGCATTCTGGCTTGATCAAGAAAACAAAATGGCCACCGGCAAAAAGCCTAAAGACCAAGGGGAACCCCTGTTCCTATCCCTATTCTGACTCTGCATGCACTCTGAAAGGGGCCATGCTGTTTTAATGTTTTTTTTTTTTTGCTCAACAACTTTGGTCTCCCCCCTTTTTTTTTCTTTCCCTCGACAGATTTTTTTTCCCGGGTGTTTTTTTTTGGGGGGGGGCACGGGGTGTTCAGTATTTTTGGTTAAACCATCTGGCAACCCTACTGACCAATGGTGCTTGGTTTTATTTTTTCAATGGCTGTGTCTGTGAGTACTGCTGCGAACTATTCCACAGTTCAGTATACAGCTGTGTAATAAAGGACCTGACACTCCTATGCACTGGGATCAAATGGGTACTTGAGTGAATCCTGTCAAACACAATGAACTTCTGAAGAGGCTTACGGTGGCAGCAGGTGGGAGGGCCAGACAATCTGTCTGCAGATTGCTCAGCCTAAGAACACATTCCTGGCATAAGAAGTAACTCCCAGTTTCATTTGTGTTAAGTTCTCTCATAAGGGGTGACAATTAGGGGTGTGAAAGTGTAACCACGGTTAACTTTGGGTTTCTGAAGTGTAGACAACTGTCTGCTTGGAACTAGACTGGGGCCTGGCTGCGTGAAAGAAATTCACAGCAGTGTAACTACATTGCCTCCCCCTCCCCACTCCACTGCTTCTGATACAGAGGCAGCAGGGGCTGTGTGTATCTGTGCATGTTAATCAATGAGCCCAGGCTCATCAGTTAACTGTGTTAACAGTTGAGGGACATGCATGCACCAGCTCGAAGTGGGATCTCCCCGCAGAGTGTTACTGGATTAAACTGATCTGGTATAAGACATCGATGTAGTTACACTGATGTGAATTCCTTTCATGCAGCCAGGCCCCAGTCTAGTTCCAAGCAGACAGTTGTCCACACTTCAGAAACCCATTGTCACTGGGAGAAGCTTACTGGCAAATTTGGAATAGAGAGAGGCTGGAATAGCTACAGAAACAGTAATCTTCTCGCCCCTAGAAGGGAGCTTTAAGGGGTAACACAGAGCTCTGTTGGCAGGGCTCTGTAGAGCAAGCTATTGTAACCCATGCAAAGTGGGGCTTTTCGTCCCCCCTCTCATGTTTAGGCTGGTTCTAAAGGGTTTATGAGTTTGCTAAATCCTTTCAACTAATAGCTTTGGTTCTGCTTGTACTGACTTGTGCGTTTAGCTCCAGAAGTCCTGGCTTCAGTCCCTGCCGACTTCAGTCCCTCCCTACCCTGGCTCACCATTAGGTTTGCTCTGCTGTGCATGATCTGTGGGCAGAGAATTTAAGTCTCTGGAGCTGATGTGGGGGCACCTTTTCACAAGCCAGTCAGTTATTTTAAAAGAGAGAAATTCTGCACTGCTCATGTATCAAACATGAGCCACTGAGGGGCTGCCCGTTGGTGCAGAAGGAAGAGAAATAGAGGGGCACCATCTCAACCATAAAGGGAATATAAACATGATGTGAAAATTGTAAAGCGGGGGAGGGAGGATGCTGACTGTTGTGGGACATGCATGGAAACTTAACTGGAGAGTCCATTGGTTGGAGGCCAAAAAATGCATATACAATAAACCACTAGACTAGACAGTAGAGGAAATCAAAACAAATTGGGTAGCGCTGCAGATGAGATAAATTATGCTCATAAGATAAACAATGCTTGAGTGACACTGTATAAACAGTTGCATAGAATAGCACTACTGTGTATCTCAGCTTCTCTAATTGGAAGGCTGGACAACATCTGACGGAGACTCTGAATTGCAAATTTTCACCTATAAGAAGGAAGATACTTTTTCCTTTTTATTCTACCCCTCCCATCAATCTTATTTAACACTGAGTTAAAAAATCCCCCTCTATTTAGTTGAGTTGTAGGGCTGGGAGCAGAATGGATCTTTCTCATGGCAAACACATCACGGCAGGAACTACATTATGAGAAGAAAGAGTAGCCAAAATGAATGAAGAACTTGCCACTTGTTCTTGTTTTATGTTGTTGTAATATTATCAAAGACTGAAGTCAGTGGAAGTTCTACCTCAATAAAGGCTGCAGTATTTGACCATGTAAATGAAGACCGTATCATATATATAGTAGCCCAATGTCTGTGACTCTGTAACGCTGAAACGCTGGCTGTTCCCTCTGGGCAGTGCTGTTGCCTCCCGCCGTGGCACTTGGCTGACTTCTGCGCTGCTCAGCCGGGCCACCGCGCGGGAGCAAGCGGCTGTTTGGGCCCCACGCTCCCCATGCAGCACAGGGGTGCTGCATGGGGAGCGTGGGGCCCAAACGGCCACTTGCGCCGCTTGCTCCCGCGCGGCAGCCCGGCTGAGCGGCGCAGAAGTCAGCCGAGCGCCACAGCGGGAGGCAACAGCACCATCCAGCGGGAACAGCCAGGGGGCGGGGCCTGGACGAGCATGGAAAGGGCGCCAGATTCAAAAGGAGGAAAACGGAGCAGACACAGAGGGCGTGGAGGAGACAGAGAGGAGAACGGAGGAGGCGGACAGGAGGCAGAGGACAGCGAGAGAGAGAGTGAGAGAGACGCAGCAGGAGGAGGAGAAGAGAAACACAGAGTGAGAGACGGGAGGGGGAGAAGAGAAGGAGAGAGAGGCAGGAGGCGGACAAGAGCTGAGAGAGAGAGGGGGGAGGCAGTAGGAGGAGAAGAGAGAGAGAGGCCATTTGCGCTGCTTGCTCCTGCGCGGCGGCCCAGCTGAGCAGCGCAGAAGTCAGCCGAGTGCCACGGCGGGAGGTGAAGGGGGGCGGGGCGGTGACATACACGCCCAGGGTGCGGGGCCTGGACGAGCATGCGTACCCGATGGAGACAGAGGAGAGTGGAGAGAGAGTGAGAGGCAGGAGGGGGAGAAGAGAAAGAGAGAGATGGAGAGAGAGGCAGAAGGCGGAAGAGAGCTGAGAGAGAGGGGGAAGCAGTAGGAGGAGGAGAGAGAGAGAGAGAGAGAGAGCGAGCGACGGAGCGAGAGACCGGAGGCTCAGGAGAGAAGACCGACATGGAGGAGAGACCTGAAAATCCCGTCTTATGACGGGCGAATTGGCTCGTTTTTAAATATATGGCTTTGCATCCAGGGGTCTTGTGATGTCTGTTAAATCTGGAATGGTGCATCTCCACTGTCACTTATGGATATGTGTAACCGGGGACAAGCCTCATTGCTGCGGCCCTCCTGCTGGTCACACGGGGAATTAGCTCAGTCCTCAGCAGAGTGGCCCCTTGTGGCTGGTGTCTGACCCGTTGCTGCTTTGAGCTTTCTCCATGCTGGGCTCTGGACCTGCATCACTCCCAGCATCATGGCGTCCTCTTCAGGACGCTGCCCTCTGGCAAATACACACCACACTGGTCCCTCACCCCCCTTGAGCAGTCCTCAGCCTTGCACCTGCCACTGTGGCTGACTGCTGCCTCAGTCTAGCCCCTCACCTCAGGGGGAGGCCACAGTCTACAAAAGTCACTCCTCAGTGTGGCGAGGTGTGTTGCAAGGGGGAAGGAGGGACCCTGGGCCACCCACTACTCTGGGTCCCAGTCCAGAGACCCTCTGGCAGCAGCCTTGTCCTGCCCTCCTTCATGCTCCCTTAACTGCTTCCTATTCCCATGACCCTTGTACCCTCCTGGCCCCTGTATAAAGGCCTGCAGCCTGCCAGGTATCAGGCTGGAGCTTTTCTCCCACTCCCTGAGCGTACCCAGCACTGCTCCCTCCCAGGTGCTTCTGCTTGGAAACCAGTCCTGTACCTTCTCGTGTCAGGACCCAACTGCCCTCTGCTCTGCTGAGCAACGACTTATAACAAGGAGGCTGTGTCTACACTGGCGCGATCTTGCGCCAAAGCGGCCGCTCTTGAGCAAAAACTTGCTGCCTGTCTACACTGACCGTGTGTTCTTGCGCAAGTAAACTGACGTCCTACTGTATGAAATCAGGGCTTCTTGCGCAAAAACTATGATTCTCCCGCTCAGGAATAAGCCCTTTTGTGCAACTGTTCTTGTGCAAGAGGCCAGTGTAGACAGGCAACATGAATTTCTTGCGCAAGAAAGCCCTATGGTTAAAATGGCCATCAGAGCTTTCTTGCGCAAGAGAACGTCTACACTGGCATGGATGCTCTTGCGCAAAAGCACATCTCTTGTGCAAAAGCACATGCCAGTGTAGACACTCTCTTGCATAACTACTTTAACGCAAGAACTCTTGCGCTAAAGGGTTTTTGCGCAAGATCAGGCCAGTATAGACGTAGCCGGACTGTCCCAGCAAGCTGCCTTTTGATTGGCTCCTTCCAAACCCCTTTCTGATTGACCAGTCCGGCTACGTCTACACTGGCGTGATCTTGCACAAAAACCCTTTAGCGCAAGAGTTCTTGTGTTAAAGTAGTTGTGCAAGAGAGCGTCTACACTGGCATGTGCTTTTGCGCAAGAGATGTGCTTTTGCACAAGAGCATCCATGCCAGTGTAGACGCTCTCTTGTGCAAGAAAGACTCTGTGCAGGCTTTCCCCAGCCTGTTTTAATCCCTTCTGGCCACAGTGGGGCAGCTGCCCCCACTGCAATATGCAAAATTGCATTTTTAAAAATCTGGCTTAAAATCTGTTTGGGGTTTGCTTAAATAATGATTTTTAAAAATTGCATCCTTATCTGTCATGTTGGAAACCCAGCAGAGTAATAATTAGGGTTGCCAGATGGTTTAACAAAAAATACTGAACACCTCCCTCCAAAAAAAAAAACACCGGGAAAAAATTCTGTTGAGAAAAAAAAAAGGGGGGGGGAGACCAAAGTTGTTAAGCAAAAAAAGAAAAAAAGGGGCACTGCACCTTTAAATGGCCTCGCTGCGCTCCTCACTCCCCTGCCCCCGCCAGATGCATCAAGAGAAAATTGTCCTCACTGGGTTTCTGTCCAAGGGAAACAGGAAATACCGGACATTTCACATGTCCGGTATTTTCTGTTTTTTTTTACTCGACAGGGGACCCGAATAATGGACAGTCTGGGCAAAAAATGGACACCTGTCAACCCTAAATAAGATGAGGGCCTAAAGCATGCGCCCATGTATTACAGGTCTGGCGTGAGGCCTAAGGCCTATGCCACTGTGGTTAAAACTTTGCTAATATAAAGCAAAATTGAGCTGTAAGCAAAAGGCAGGCATTGCTAACAGAATTTGGCACCAACAGGGTTAATGGTGTAAAATGCCAAAGGTGACTAGGCACATGCTAAAAGTACATTTTAAAGGGATTGTAACAAAATGCCTTGTAAAAGAACATTTTGGTATCAACAAACTCAGCACGTATAACAAACATACCAGCCCAGGTTCAGGATGGGGTTTAAACTAACAGCATAATAAATAGTAATCAAACTCTATGTACAAGGCAATGGGTGATATCTAGATAATGTCCAAGGGTGGCAACCTAATACATCAGAAGTGATGTGTAACTTCTTTGTACTGTACCTATGTGTAAAAATGTACCCCCAAAAAGTTATCTTTGTCTGGCCTAGGGGCAGCAATAAATCCTGTCATTTCCTACAATGGTCCATTGTCAGGAGCTACATATGCATAGTGGTAGTAACTTGCAAACAACTCTCTGTGACACTAGTAGTTAGTGGGCAGTTATCCACTGTGGATTAGCCATAGCCTGTTACACTTTACAAACATTCCATAAAATCTGAATTTCAACCCTAGCTGTAAATGTCTAAACTTATGATGATACATTTATGTTTAATTTATTTCTGCAGTTAATAGCATCTGCATTTGTTGCTTTTATTAACTCATGTAAAACAAAACCAACACAAAACCCGTGTTCTAATAGAATGTTTTGTCAGTAGGAAAACCAATGAACCAATCAGGATTTCCAAACTTACAGAAAGCTTCCCAAGACATCGCTCTTCTAAGAGTGTTTCAAAACTTTAAAGAATCCTGAACAGTGAATAGCTGGCCAGAACTCAGAGACAGTAATTCAAAATCCATTGTACAGCTTTGTTCTGTCTCCAGCTCCTTAGAGATTCAAATCCTGAGTTTTATAAATATTGGTTCAAAAAATACAGGTCTGCAAAGAACAGACGGTGAGTTAGATTTGTTACCTGTAATCACTGACGTAATTAATCAGTCATTCAACTACATTGGATTTTCTTTCTTCAGTACAATCCGGAGAAGAAAATCAATGGTGATTGATTAATGTTCTAGCTGCTCTATAGACAGGAAGTTGTTTGTGGGTTTACTGGGACAGGACTGTGGTTGTTGGAAAGCCCTAGGAATGCTCTCTCTGGGTATGTCTAGATTGCGGTGCTATTTCGGGATATTTCCGGTATCCCAAAATAGCTATTCTGCGTCTTTTAAGCAAGCCCATTATTTCAAAATATATTGGGCTTACTATTCCGATGTCCCTGTAAACCTCTTCCACGAGGATTAAGGGACATTTAGAAATGTGGTGCTGTGTAGACAATGCCAAATTACAAAATAAGCTATTTCACAATTAACTTGAAATAATCTACACAATTTGCATAGCTCAAATCGCGTAGCTTATTTCAAGCTAAGGGTGCAGTGTAGACTCACCCTCTGTGAGCATGCTGACAGTTGCTATTTTTAACAAAATACTTGTTTGCCTTCTTGATTTCTTCTAAAACTTCTCCTTGTTGAATGCATTTTCTTGGATCTTAACACTGGATCTTCTCTTTTCTCCCCAAATATCTCCTGTCTGCCCCTATTATAGTCAATGGGAGTTTTACTACTGGCGTCAGTGGGGCCAGAATTGTACCCTATAGGTTTCAATTTTTGATAGCTAGTGATAAAACGTTTTCCTCTGTAACTGTAGTTTCTAGGGTGTTGGGATTTTTGTTAAGTATCCATGGTTGAATACATCATAGGAACTAGAAACCAAGGGTGTGTCTAGACTACATGGCTCCGTTGATGGAGCCACGTAAAGTACTTTACTCGACATAGTCAATAAAGCGGGGATTTAAATAATCCCCGCTTCATTAAAATAAAAATGGCCGCCGCGCTGTGCCGACAATCAGCTGATCCGTCACAATGCGGCAGTCTAGACGTGGCGCGGTCGACAAGGGAAGCCTTTGTCGACCGCTCCGGTAAACCTCGTTTCACGAGGCATAATTGACTATGTCAAGTAAACTACTTTACATGGCTCTGTTGACGGAGCCATGTAGTCTAGACATACCCCAAGAGGGTAATTAATAACATCAGAATGTAAAAATGGCCGTACTAGGTCTGATGAATGATCCATCTAGCTTGGTATTCTGTCTCTGACTATGGGCAGGGTCAGATGCTTCAGAGGAAATGAACAGAACAGGCCAGTTATTGAGTGATCCATCCCTGGCATCCACTCCCAGCTTCTATCAGTGGAAGGTTTTGGGACACCAGGAACACAGGGTTTCATTCCTGACTATCTTGGTTAATAGCCACTAATGGACATATCCTCCATGAACTTACCTAATTCTTTATTTGAACCCTATTATAGTCTGAGCTTTCACAACCTCCACTTGCAATGAGTTCCACAGACTGACTATGAGTTATGCAAAGCAGTAATTCTGTGTTTGTTTTAAGCCTACTTTCTATTAATTTAATTGGTTGACCCCAGTTCTTGTGTTATGTGAATGGGTAAATAGCACTTTTTTATTCACTTTCTTCATATCGTTCATGATTTTATAGACCTTGACTGTATCCTTCCTTACTTGTCTCTTTTCTAAGATGAACAATCCCAGCCTTTTAAATTTCTCCTCATATGGATGCTGTTCCATACCCCTAAATAATTTTTGTTGACATTCTTATACATTTTCCAATTCTAATATTCTTTTTTTCAGCTTTTTTGAGATAGGGCAACCAGAACTGCATGCAGTACTTGATGTGTTGGTGTGCCATGAGTTTGTATTGGGGTGGGCAAAATACAGGCTATGGTCCAGATCTGGCCCGTCAAAACTTTGGACCAGCCTGCGGCCCACTGGGACCCTCAGGCAGGCTTCCCTGCCTGCTGCAGTCGCAGGATGATCAGAGTGGCTGGCTGCTGGGGCCATGTGCGTGTAGGTACTGCACGCCACTTGCTGGGGGGTAGAAGAGACTACGTGCTGCTCCCGCCCCAGCACAATCATTGCCACTCCCATTGGCTAGTTTCTAGCCAATAGGAGCTGTGATGATTGTGCTGGGAGTGAGGGCAGCCTGCAAAGTCTCCAGCCTCCATCCACAGGACATGTGGTACAGACAGGCACATGGAGCAGCTAGCCGCTTTGAGCTTGGGGCTGTGGCAGGCTGGACTGCTGGCTTGGAGCTGCCTAGGTAAGTACCTCCTGGCCAGAACCTGCATCTGACATCCCACTTCATCCCACACCCTGACTCCCTTCTGCAGGTCACCACCCCCTCATGCCCCATGTCAACACCCTAACCCTCTACAGGTCACAAATTCTCCCAGGCCCTGCATCCCCTCCTACAGCCCTTCCCCAGTCCAGAATTCTCTCCTGCACCCATACCCCCTCCCAGACTCTGCACCACAATCTCCTGCCCCAGGTCACAACCCCCTCTTTCACCCAAACTCCCTCTCAGACCCCTGGATCCCAGTCCCCTAATCCGAGCTCCCTTCTGCACCCAGCCTCTGTCCCAGACCTTGCACCCCCTCCATAGAAAAGTGCAGCCCTTGACCACTTACCAAAATTTTGGAGTGGCCCTCTGTCAAAAATTATTGCCCACCCCTGATTTATCTAGTAGCATTGTGATATAGTCTGTCTTCCAATCTATATTTCTAATGGTTCTTGAAGTTCTATTAGTTTTTTTAACCACTGCTGAACATTGTAAAGATGTTTTCATAGAACTGTCCATGATGATTCTAAGATCTTTGCAATTATCAACACTGAATTTCATCTGTCATTTTGTTGCCCAATCATCCAATTTGATGAGATCCCTTTATAACTCTTTACAGTCTACTTTAGACTTAGCTCTCTTAAGAAATGTATAAGCTGCAAACTTTGCCATTTTGCTGTTTACCTTCTTTTCCAGATCATTTATTAATATGTTGAATAGAACTGGTCTCGGTACAGATCCTTGGGGGGACCCTGTTATTTATCTCACTACACTGTGAAAATTGATAAGTTATTCCTACCTTTAGTTTCCGATCTTTTAACCAGTTACTGATCCATGAGCAGACCTTCCCTCTTATCCCATGACAGCTTATTGTGTTTAGGAGCCTTTGGTGTGGGACCTTGTCAAAAACTTTCTGATAGTCCAAGTACGCTATGTCAACTGGAGTGCTGTGAGCAAGACATGAGAAGTCATTCTTCCCCTCTACTCTGTGCTGATTAGACCTCAATTGGAATATTGTATCCAGTTCTGGGCACCACATTTCAGGGAAGATGTGGACGACTTGGAGACAGTCCAGAGAAGAGCAACAAAAGTGATTTAAAGTCTAGAAATCATGATCTAGAAGGGAAGACTGAAAGAACTAGGTTTGTTTAGTTTGGAAAGGAGAAGACTGAGAGGTGGCATGATAGCAGCTTTCAAATACCAAAAAGGTGTCACAAGGAGGAGGGAGAAAAATTATTCTCCTTAACCTCTGATGATAGGACAAGAAGCAATGGGCTTAAATTGCAGCAAGGGAGGTTTAGGCTGGACATTAAGGGTGCGTCTACACTGTACCCTTACCTCAAAATAAGCTATGCAATTTGAGCTACATAAATTGTGTAGCTTATTTCGAGTTAATTTCAAAATAGCTTCTTTTATAATTTGGCACTATCTACACAGTGCCAAATTTTGAAATAAACTGCTATTCCAAAACATCCCTTAATCCTCATGGAACGAGGTTTACAGGGACGTTGGAATAGCGATCCCGTTATATTTCAAAATAATGGGCTTGTTTCAAAGATGCGGAATAGCTATTTCAGGATACCAGAAGTATCCCAAAATAGTTCTGTAGTGTAGACGTACCCTAGGAAAAACTTCCTAACTTTCAGGGTGGTTAAGGACAAGAATAAATTGCCTAGAGAGGTAACTGTGAACCATTAATAATTACTCTCTGGCAATGGTTATCCAACCAGTTATGCCCTCACCTTATAATAACCCTGTTTAGGTTGTATTTCCCTAGTTTACCAGAAGGTCATGCAAGAGTGTATCAAATGCTTTACTAAAGTCAAGGTATACCACAACTACCACTTCGCCCTGATCCACAAGGCTTGTTATTCTATCAAAGAAAACTATCAGATTGGTTTGACATGATTTGTTTATTTACAAATCCATGCTGACTGTTACTTATCACCTAATTATCTTCCAGATGTTTGCAAATGTATTCCTTAATTATTTGCTCCATTATCTTCCCTAGCATGGAAGTTAAGCTGATTGGTCTGTAGTTTCCCTGAATTGTCCTTATTTCTCTTTTTATAGATGGACACTCTATTTGCTCTTTTCTAGTCTTCTGGAATCTCTCCCGTCCACAACTCCCATTACCACAGCCTCTGAGCACTTCACAGTTGTTAATATATTTAACTTCCCAGTTTACAGATGGGAAACTGAGACACAGAATAACTAAGTGACTTGCATAAGGTCACCCTGCCAGTATGTGGTGAAGCTGGGAAGTAATCCCAGGTCTGACAACCACCAGACTAACACCCTCACCACTTGGCCGCCCTTCCTGTGACTTGCAGTATGCTCTTGAATTTGCCAAAATGTTCCAAGTGGACAGCACTTTCTTAGGTGAAAATGGGACTGCAAGTAGTTAGATGAGTGTGCAGTATACACCCTTCCACCTGAGCCCCATTACACACATTGCCCTGGGGCCCGGTGACCCCAACTGAATAAATAGTTCATTATCCATATTCTCTATTCATGATATGTGACTACACTTCTCTTTGGAACTGATGCCAAAATCACCAAGGATAGAATTTTTATACCCGGCTCTCCAGGTAGAGATGGAATTGACTTGAAATAGTGAGTAAATGTTCACATCCCAGAACACACAGTGCAGACAATCTGTTTTAAATAAAAGCTTTTTGCTTGAACTAGAACTTTTTCTGTCCATCCATAGCCCTAATAACTAACACTAGTCAGAAATTTGGGGCAAGAATAAAATTTTGAAAAAAAATCACACTTTCCTCCCATTTTCTGACCAGCTTTTACACTTTTCACTTATATCCTTCAATTTAGAATCACAAAGTAACTCACAAATATAAAGCATCTTACAAAATCACACCTATGTGTTTTAAGAGACAATTTCCAATGGGTCTTATGCTCCTAAGTCACCTTGGGTGTTCATGAAAATCCCACGCATTATCCCCTTTTTAATCGTGGGGAATCCTAGGTAGAACAGGGAGAAGGTAAAATTTTCAGGAGTGGCCTCAATTTTGGGTTAACTTTTGGATTCCCAAATAGACATACCAGATTTTCAGAAATGTTGAGAAAAGCAACAGCAGCTATTCCTGGGAGCTGGGCCTCGGTACAAAGGTGATGGGCCCTGTAGAAAGCATCAAAACAGGCAGACTGATCTCCCAACACAGCAGCATGACACACTCAAAGACTGGCTCCGTGGATGCCAGGTTCAAGCTACTGCTACTGCAATGACAACAGGGTTGTGGTATAAAAGAGAATCAATCCTCCTTGAGGTCTTACCTAAAAATTGTACATTGAGATCAATTATCAAGATCTAAGGTGTGAGATAAAAACAATTAGATTATCAAGAGATTAAGAAGGTGATAGACCCCATGTAGTTTTGATTTATGTTACACTTAGCACTTCTACTTTGAGTTCATAGTAAAATGTGTGTAGTGTGGCCAATCCCAAGTGTTCCAAAATCAGGAATCAGGCCCCCCCCAATGAGATTACTTTAAAAATCATCAGATTAAAACATATTAATATGTTTTGGGTTCCTTTATGTTTGCCTTATGGCATCTGAGTTTTTGTAGTGCAAACAAGTCACATTTTCAAGCATTTTTTCTGCAGCAGTGAAGGCTAGAAATTTACTTTTCAGCTTTTAAAATGAAAGAGGAGAGAGTTTCATTCTAGAGGCTGGGGATTTAATAAGACAACAAATATCACAGGACTCATGATAAAATTGCAAGAGTTGATGTGGGCATGTGCGTGTGTTCAGGAGCTGGTGTTATGAAGGAGAAGCAGCAGCTCGACATGCTCAAACTGTGAGTCTGTGCGTCTTCCCCGCCATTATCCTCTTTCTCTGGTGTTGCTCCTAACCCAGCTCCCCCCTACATACAAAATCCTTGCACTCAACTTAGCCTAGCTGGGAGAGTGGAGTAGAGGTTGGCAGGGGAGCTGTCAGGATTGCCTGGCCCCTGGGCAATATGTGAGTGGGCGTCTCTGTGTTCCCGGAAGGGGCAGGGCCTCGGCAGAAAGGGGCGGAGTTGGGGCAGCCCCCGCCATTCTCCCACCAGCCCTTGGAGCGCGCCAGAGCGCACAGTGCAGGGTTTGGAGCATGCTGCACAGCACTCCAGTGGCGCTTCTGAAGGGCCCAGGGCTCCAGCTCCTGCCGTTGCCTGAGTAGTAGCAGCAACCAGGAATCTGGGGCCGCTTAGAATTGCCAGGCCCCGGGGCAATTGTCTGCTTGGCTCCCCCCTCCTATCAGCAGTCCTGGAGGTTGATAACCAGCCCGCTTTGCAGCAAGGACACAGGTTAAATCATTTGAGTGCTGATCATCCTCCAGTGCCTTCCCACAATTCCCCCAGTGTACCCAGAAGGACAAATACATTTTCCCACAATTTACTGGGGACAGATCGTAGAGGAGCTCATCTTACTGCAGTACAAAGAACCACAGAGTACATCCCCAGAAGTGTCAGCAACACACACCGGTGAACATACCGGTAGTACCCGTCAGGGCCTAGTTAACTCAAGCTAGGCTTTGCATTGTGGCTGCTCCCATGTAGGTTCAGACCTGGGTGTGGATCACTTGAGCTATCTCTGCAGTGAAGTTGTACCCGGAGAAGTACAACTTCGGGTTCCTTTGGGTTCTAATGGCCACTGCTCCCTCAGGGCCTGACTCAGCAACATAGTGAAATTTGGCTTCAATGGGATTCACACACGTGCTTAAAGCTAAGCATGTGTTTAAGTGCTCTGCTGAATTAGTTGTCAGTTTTAAGATGCTGCTGATTGTGACACGGCAATGGGGTGGAAGCACAGGGCTTAGCTGCTGCCTGGGGGGAAGAAAAGTAGGGTGAAATCAGTAAAACCCTGTAAATTAGTTGCTTCGGTTTACATTTTGTTTTGCAGCATCTCCCGCTCCCCTATCACAATCCAGCTGTGCAAAGCTAAATGCGGGGAAGCCAAAGTGCACTTTCCATATCCTGGTGGGGGAGATAAATTCTTCTTTGCCCTTTTGTTTTCCTAGGGAAGCAGATGCTGGATGAAAAAGGATCCCATTTGTACAGCAATTACCCACGGAAAATTCCAAACTGAAGCTCTGTCTTCCCCCACCTCAGGATTATTACAAAAGGGCTTTTATGCTCTGAGCAAAGCTGCATGGAGACAGCGACAGATCCCAATTTCCTTTACGATTATTATTAATAGTCATCATAATAATATCATTTTTCTTATCCACCCTTTCTCACCCACCCTGAGCTTTCCTTTAATGAATTCCCTTCTGTTACCCTAGACTCTGCAGTGACACTGGGCTGATTTGTAATGTAAATGGGCACCCTAGTAGAAAGGCGACCTGCTAGAGCACCGCAGGCCTCTAATTATAATTTTTATTAAACTCCTTCTGTTGACGAATATCTGAGCAATCTGGAGCTGCAGCAGGAGCAAAGGGAAATTAAAGAGACACTGCTTCTTAACTGCAATGCCCACGAAGGCAACTCTCCCAGCTGTTCAAGAGGAACTAAAACAGGGCTCTCCCCTTTCCTGATGGGTAAGTTTAGAAGTATTGTTTTGTCTGTAACAACAGGGCCTCACAGTGTCTAATCCTCCCTCTTCCCCATCCCCCCAGTGACACTTCACACTCGGCTTGGCAGGAGAAGAAACGGGCCTGTGTAAATACTTTAAAGTGATCCATTGGTGACCTAATTAGAGGGATCAACTGCTAGCGCTCTGCCTAAAACTTAGGGGAGCTGTCCTGGTCCTAAGGAATCAGTGGTGCCATTGACTTCACTGGGAGCAGGATTGGGCCCTAAGCTTTGAAATCCACATGGTGAGGGTTGGGTAAAAGAGAGAGCAGCAGACATAGAGCACCTACAGCCCTCGAGTGGTAATTCAAAGACAAGTCTTTTTATCTGAGGATCCCAAAGCTCCTGTTATTAATGATCAGTTGAGCCATGCAAAATATAGAGGAATACATGGTCCCCGCCCCAATCATTTGTAGCCCGCTAGTGAAATTGTTGCATCAGGTTCTTCACGCCAGCACAGTTCCCAGGACAGGGCCCAGGAAAGGAGATCCATCTGTGCTGTTGGGGCAGCACAAGAAGCCTTCGGCCTCTTTGGTAGGACTCGCAGGGGCGGCCCTAAACTAGCTGCCAGCAACTGGCGCCCTAGGCGAACCATGCAATCGGTGCCCCCACCCCTCCAAACCCCTCAACGATATTGCACCACCATTTGGTGCCCCATTTAACTTGGCGCCCTAGGCAACTGCCTAGTTCACCTATATGGATGGGCCGCCCCTGGGTAGGAGAGTTACAGTCAGACAGCAGAGCCCTAAAAGTGAGTGCCGCCAGTTGGAACTGGAGGACAGATAAGGCTGGAGTGGTCAAATATCAATGGACCCACCTCATTCTTACTGCAGGCTTTGCCAGCAGGTCTCCTAAGTAGCTGGCCTTGGTATAATTTAAAGATGCTGCCTTCACATAATAGCAGTCCTGGTGGAGGGCAGCTTTTGGTGATGCTTTCCCCTGAGAATCAATCCCATCCCGGCAAACTGCCCTTTCCTGCATTTAGGGTTGCCAGGTAGACCCCGCCAAAAAACCGGACACACTTGATTGTGGGTGGGGGGGGAACGGGGGAACCGGCCGGGGGGGGTGGGGCTAGCCAGGAGGTGGGCGGGGCGGGAAGCAGAGCTGGCGGGGGAGGGTGTCCGGGGGCCGCAGGGCTGGACGGGAGTAGAGGGGGGCCCAGAGGAAGGGGGGCGAGAACTGACCTGGCGGGGGGTGGTGCAGCCACTTGCCGCAGCTGGAGTCCTTCGGGCCACGCCCCCGGCAGGCACTCCCTTTAGTTGCGAGCAGAAGCCAGGAGGGCGCGGGGCTGGGAGTTACTCCCCCTGCCCGGCTTCTGCACACAACCAGAGGCTCCCACCTGGGAGGCAAGGCTGTGATTGGTGCTGGGAGCCTCTGGTCGCGTGCAAAAGCCCGGTGGGGGGAGTGGCTGGGAGTCCCGGCCCCCGCCCCGCCCGGCTTTTGCATGCGACCACAGGGCTCCCAGCACCAATCGCGGCCCTGCCTCCCAGTCGCTCCCCCGCCCCCGCCAGGCTTCCGTCCGGCGCCCTGCTGGGAATTCAGAAAATACCGGACATTGCACATGATCGGTATTTTCTGAATTTTTCTACCGGACAGACGGTGCAAATACCGGACTGTCCAGTAGAAAACCGGACACCTGGCAACCCTGCCTGCGTTACCATGGACAAATCTGACCCACTGTAAAGTGCTTTGCAGTTCTTGGATGGAGGATGCTAATAGGAGCTCACAGTACAGTTTGTCACTATTGTGTGGGTGAGAACGATGGTAGATTGGGCCTGTCGAAGGAGAGACGTTAGGAGGTAGCAAGAGCAACATGTTGCTCTGTTCTTTTATTTTGTAATAAATGCTTGGAGAAAATGCTTGTGGCTCATCACTGTATTAGACCCACGCTCGGAACACATAACATCTGGCTTCCTGGGGTTTAGAACTTGGCTGTGCTAAATGAGTTCAGAATAAGGTTAGTCTTATAGATGTGTATGATATCAAGGGTCTGACATTCATACAGAGCCGCCTGTGACATGCACAGAGGACTGCATTAGTTGGACTGTCAATCTCCCAATGGAATGCATAATTAAGGAGTCTTGGGGGTGCTATGAGAGTCAAAGAACTGTTATAAGGGGATTATCACCTCTGTCACCCCCTGTTTATAAAGAGCATTCATGCAATGTGAAAGTGCTAGCCAAGCAAAGTAACCTGCATAGTCTGTAAAGAGTCCAGGGACAGGTTCCTGTAGCCACTGATAGACAGAATGTATTAGGGATGTTAAATATTGGTTAACTGAATAGTTGAATAACCTCATGAATTCTTATCGGTTAGTCGACTATTCTATAGTCCCCGGGGTTGGGGCTGGCAGCATCGCGGGGTGCCAGCTGTGAGCTAGTCCTCGAAGGGAGCCAGTTTAAAAACCAGCTCCTCTTGCGGACCAGCTGCTTGTCACCCTGTGCTGCTGCCTCTGATAAAGAGGCAGCAGTGACGGGTGGCAGCAGTCCCTGTCTTGAGGAGGGAGGGGATCTGAGCTCACGTACCCAGCACAAACTGGAACTGAGCCAGGGTGCCTGCCTGCCCAGCTTCTAATAAAGTTTAAATGCAGAGCCACAGCTGGGGGTAGGTCCCGGACCCGGCATGAGCCAGAACTGAGCCTGAAAGAGGCAGCAAGGGATGGGGGGAAGCGATTAGTTAACTATCCTGTTGACGATCTGATAAGCATTTGCTTGTCGGATAGTTGACGAGTCGACTAGTCCTTCACATCACTAGCTCTGGCTGGGGAGTGCAGGGGGTAAATGAACTTGGACCTGCCTCAGCTGAGGAACATGCAGTTCTCCTCCAGCTGTGCCCACTGGAGCTGCAGTGGCCACGGAGAGCACTTCTCCCCTGGCTCCAAGCTGCTGCGGTGAGAGAGAGCTGGGTCATCCCCAGGCCCAGCCCGCAGCACTGATTTAAATGAAGAATGTGCATTTTCATTTTATTTTCCCAAAACCAAAAATGAACTGAGTTAAAGAGCCAAGCAGCGCTGGGTAAATCTTCTAGTACATCTATATGGAAGAAGTTTGTGTAGTACCTGCCTATTAGACTCATACTTTTTCAAAGACTAAATTCATCCTAAAATTAGTAATAGGTGGCAAACACCTCTGACTTTAGCATAATATATGTTCATCAGTGGATGTGTAGCAAGTAGGTTCCCATGGTTGATAGATACATGGAACAGTAAATTTAGTACCATGCAGGCCTCTGCTGATGGGGGGAAGGGCGGGAGGGAGGGAATAGAAGGCAATTGCAAAGGGGCCTGGCATTTCAAAGGGGCCTGGAGCTCCCAGCCGCTGTTATTGCTACTTTGGCTGTGGCGGCGGCCAGAGCCCCAGACTCCTATGAACTGCCATGGGAGTGTCACTTCAAGCGGCTTTGAGAGCTGGGGGAGGTGGGCAGCACCGCAGTCCAGGCAGCACTAAAGACTGACTGCTCTAGGTCCTGCTCCTTCTGCCCTTGGGCTGGCGCCTTCTGCAGGCATGGAGCTAGGCCTCCTACCTTGCCCCAGGGCCCATGGTGGCTGTTGGCCCCACTGGTACCATGACACGCACCATCACAGCCCTGCTCAAGCAGGAAACATTTATTATTAGGCTTCCAGATTGATTGAGTCCCAGTTTTGTCTCCTGTGTTTACCAAGGAACACACCCTGCCCCGGGTCAATGCAGGACACAGGAAGCTGATAACTGAATAATATAGTGCAAGTAAACATATCCTTACATCCAGGGGTTTTCTGAAAGGGCCCAGTGATGCAGTACAGCTGGTCCCCGAGTTGCGAACGGTCGACTTATGACCATTCGTATTTATGACCGAAGCAGTCGTAAATGGCGGACCCCAAGTTACGAACGCGATCCGCGCTTATGAACAGCATGGTCGCATGTAACTCTATGGGATCCAACTTACGAACAAACCGAGTTACAGACCAATTGCTTGGTCCGTAATCGGTTCATAAGTCAGGGAGAGGCTATACATGGGAAATGAGGCTGAAGGACTACTGATGGCTTTGGTGTCCACTGAAAGAATGATCTCGTGGGTGACAGACCTTTAGCACACCTATATCAGCCTAGAAGGAATAAAGGCGTTGTCAAAAATCTACACCAAGTTGTTTAATGAACAATTACTTAGCCGGAGCTAGTTGTCCTTACAAGTCCCCAGAATGACCCAAGCTTACTCCTATAGCATTAATCATTAGAAGACTCAAAAGATGGCATTTCATCTCAATGCCCGTCCGGCTACCTTAATGCCCGTGTGCTTCTGAATGTAATGAACCTGGGGTATATAAGCAGCCCCTTGGGAGCAAACAGTCCAAACTTCATGGAGAATAGTGTTTATTTTATTAAATGGCAGTGCTGACCAAACACCTCTCAGAGACAAGGCAACACACAGAACTCTCCTGTTCAATTAGTCTCTTGACCTCGGTGGCTCAGAACAGGATGCTAGGAGGGGAGCTGCAGATCATGAGGCCCCAAGGAGGGTTTCCTTGACAACACTTACAGAAGAAAAATGAGATTTCAGGAACACAGTTGCACATTAGGCTACAAGATGCTGATTTCAGGAGGAGCTCGGGGTACTCAGCACCCAGCAGGGTTGAGCCTTGTCAGACCGTAGGAGCGGGTAGGAAAAATGTCTTTGCCTAATAAATGCAATTAATTGTTTTTTGCTGTGTAGAGACAAATTTATTGTGATAGAGAAGAGGTTTATTGTTAAAATTAATACTCTCATTACGCACAGAATCCACCTTGTCCACACTGCAATCCACTCTGAGACAAAGGGAAGGTAATTTTCTGCTCAGCCATAAGGGGTTTTCCCCCCTATCCAAGCTCAGCATGAGTTACTGTGGCCTAGATATTTTCACCGTTTTCAAAGATGAGCAGGTAAAATTGCAAGGTGGATCGGTATGGTGGCTGGGCAGTGGGTAGTCAGTATCATCCAACCCAAATCAAAAAGCTCCAAAATCATTAGACTGCCTTAAAAATCAAGAGATTTTTAAAATAAATTTGGGGTTCTCTAATTTTCTTCAAATGTCTGAGCCATTAGCACTCACATTTTCAAGCTTGTTTCTGCAATCATGAGGTTTAAGAACTTTTTATTGTTTTGAGGAAAACAAGTCTCTTATGATCCCATGACTCCAGGAGCTGGGGCTTTAAGGAAAACAAAATATTGCAAGAGGTGGCAACACTGATGTATACAGAGATGGACCCTGTTGCCCTTGTATGGCTAAAACTCCTCTTGAGATCAATGAGAATCCTGCCTCAGTAAGAACTGCAGTTTCAAATTCTTGCTGAAGATCTATAACTAATGGAAGTCCTTGCTGCTTTAAAGTTGGCTGAGACTTTTAATAACTTGTGTGATGCACTTTATCCCACTAGGACACATCTAAAAAACTCTTCCTTTGGCTGGATCTCTGTCCTGAGTTAAGTCAAAGGGAGAATACATAAAATTAAGTCACAGAATTGAGGGTTTTTCTAAGCTGTAGACACACATGTCCTCAGGGATCCAAGGCCCTCCATCTAAAGGGGCATTGCAAACTTCTCTGCAGCATCTTGTGGCCATCCATGCTTTGTGTGTCCAAGGAGATGGAGGAATCGGAGAGAAAAGATGTTAAAATTGTGTCACTAGTAGGACTAGTAGAAAATTCCCCATCAAAACTGTTTTTCAACAGAAAATTGGATTTTGAACAGAGAGCGGAGTTTGGTTTGTTTTTAAAAAGTGTTTGCTTTCTGTAGAAAATGATGACTTTTTGTCCTACCTTCCTACCCCTCAAAAACTTTCACTGAAAAGTTTCCTATGAAAAACAAACCATTTTTCTGAGTAACTTTAGCCACTTTGCTTAAGGGTCTTTTATTGAGACAGATTGAAAAAACTCCCAGGACCAAATAACCCTGAACTTTGGGAAGATTTTGATCTAGACTTTTTTTCAACTGGAGCCTTTCCTTAGCAGGTTACTGGCAGAATAGTTTAAAGAAGCCATACTACACTTAAGAATCAGACACAGTTTTTATATTACTTGCCTCTTTAAAATTCATCCAAGCTGTAAAGCTTGGAGCCATTAACACCTTGGGAAACTGTAGCTGGAGACCAATTTGCATGGCTTGTTGGAGATATCTTTCCACCTCTGCAATGACTCATACAAATGTGTACTTTTGATTCCATCTCTGATTGACTCTAGTGGGACTCAAACCTACAACCTTCAAATATTCTTCCCAAGGAGACAGATCCTTGGTGGCTGCATACAGGGTTGCCTCCACCTGTCTGCTCCTCTGGTTCATGTGTGCTCTCTCTATTTTGCTATTAAACATTTAAACAAAAATTTCTCTTTAACTATTAAAGGTTAACTTGGAAAGTGTAAAAGCAGCT
This sequence comes from Pelochelys cantorii, assembly GCA_032595735.1. Taxonomy (NCBI): domain Eukaryota; kingdom Metazoa; phylum Chordata; order Testudines; family Trionychidae; genus Pelochelys; species Pelochelys cantorii. Next base: position 29,482,528 of record CM064343.1, on the reverse strand, counting down.
TTTCCGCTATTAGAACACAGAGGTGTGGATGTGCATGATGTGACGTGGGCACAGCCAAGTCTATTTCTCTCATATGATCAGTTCAGTGTCTTCCAAATGGTCATTATTTTTTCACAAGTGATTCCAGAAAGACAATCAAAGACACAGATCTGGAGCATGTATGATTAGGGGGTGCTTAAAAACATAATAAATTAAGAAAAATCCATTTGATAACATGGCCTGGATAGTGGGATAAAAATGATATGGCCTAAAAGGATTACAGGTGACCTCTGATCCATTCATTGGTTCTTCCATTCCTTCTTTATCCACACCAGTGCACTTGGGGAATGGGCAAGACTTCTGAACTCATTAGAGTGATCATCTATACTACCAAAGAGGAGGCTGGCAGGAGCAGGTGGGAAGTTAGGGAATCCCTGGTGAAGTATATCAGTGTTCTCCAATCTGGTGGCCTTCAGAGCCTGGTACAAAACTTACCTTTTCACAGGATCCTCCCTGCAGTTGCAGTAGCCAGGCAGAGCACAGAGGAGGAAGGAAAGAAAAAAAAAGTAGGAAAAGGAAAATAGAGAGGAGAGAAAGCCTCCAAGTATAAGCCACCAAACCCTGGAAGCAGTGCCCACTTTTGATATTCTTCCCCCATTTTGTTCTACCCTGTTCTGGGGAAGGTTAGTAACTAAATACCTGGGAGAGATGGTGCCATGACCCTACTTTGGTTTCTCCATTATGCAAATACCTCTTAGCCAATCGAAGCACAGATTGTTACACAAACATGGCACAGTCCTATCTGGACAAGGTTTATGTAAATCTCTGCTCTATGGTTACTACTCTGAAAATTCCCATCTCAGCTATGGCTGCCTTGTCTTCTCGACCCGCTCCCCAACCTGCAATCCCACTTAACCCTAGATATTTTAAAGGTAATAGGAAATTACTCTTAGTGGGGTGAAGTATCAGAGGGGTAGCCATGTTAGTCTGAATCTGCAAAAGCGACGAGGAGTCCTGTGGCACCTTATAGACTAACAGATTTACTGGAGCATAAGCTTTCGTGGGCAAAGACCCACTTCGTCAGATGCATGTAGTGGAAATTCCAGAGGCAGGTATAAATATACAGGCCTAAGAAAAGAGTACCAATCAAGAGTAAGGCTAGAGATAACGAGGTCAATTCTGAAGGTGTGTCTAAACTACACCTCTCTGTCGGCAGAGGGATGTAAATTAGACATCGAAAGTGCAAATGAAGCGGGGATTTAAATATCCCACGCTTCATTTGCATAATGGCGGCTGTCGCTTTTATTCGAAACAGGGCTTTTTGAAAAAACCCCGGCAGTTTAGACGGGGCATTTTCGACAGAAATGTCCCATTTCGAAAGATCCTGTACTCCTCATTTTTTGAGGCAACAGTGGGGTGGGAGAAGAGGTTAAGTGTCCCTCAAAGGGAGAAGGAACAGAGGGAGATGAGTATGAAGGGGAGGTGGCTCTTTCATCTGGAATCAGCTGTGGGCACCAGGTACTATGGCAAGTACAGGCCTCTTGGGTTATACACCAGCAAAGGTCAATCCATTGAGCTTGTCAGCGTTTCTTGGTCAAAACTTCTTTAACAAACAAAAAATTGTCTATTTTCTACATTGAACTGAAAAGTTCTTGTGTGTGTGTGTGTGTGTGTGTGTGTGTGTGTAATCTTGGAATTTAAAAAAAAAATTCTCCTCTTCCTGCCCCTTATCTCTTTGTTTTGTGTGTGTGTGTGCGCGCGCACATGTGTGCGTTTGTGCAGCAACGTGAATGATGGCCATAAATGTGGGGGGTTTGGAGAGGAAATTATTTTCTTCCCTTTTTGTTACTTTGCAACTTTTCCAAATTTCCTCATCTTTATAATAGTTACAGAATATCAACAAGGAAATGGTGATGGTGATTGTGGGGATGGGGTGAAAAAAATCCCCAAACTTTGGATTTCAGTCATTTTATTGCACATCCACTCCAAAATACTATATAGAAAATTTCCAAAAAATTAAAAGTTGTTCCATTTGAACCCTGCATAATGAAAAGACAATCACAATGTTTTGCAAAATCATTTTTCGAAGAGTTCTCTCAGCAAGGCTCCTCCTCCATCATAGCTATAATGCCCTTTTCCATGAAGACCTCGGTCCTGTCAGAGTTCAGGCACTCGCTATATTATTGTCTGTGGAAGCCTTTGTTCCAACTCATGAGGAGGAAATTGACTACTCTTATGTAGTGTGATTGACCTTAATTCATGTATTCTACAGAGGCGCCTCGTGCTGCCTTCCCTTCGGTACTTGTATGAATGCAATAGAGCTCTAAAGACAATTCTGTAAGTTTGGTTTATCTGCTGAACTTTGTATGGTTACTGTTTTTCCAGTTTCTTTTGTATCACCAAAGACACACCTTATTTCAGACGAGGAAGGTCAACCACAACCATTCTGACTTTTTCATTATAAAAAACTGGTTGAAGAAAACAGCTTTTCCCTTCGTTTAACTGAAAAAGGGAAAGATGTTGTATGGTCTGGATCAGCAAGAAGAGGGGAAAAAAGAGACCTTCTTATAATGAAAATAGTCATAAAGGTCAAGATTCTGCCCTCCCTAAAGGAAAAGTGTTATATAATTTCAATGAGATGAAACTGATAGGTATTAATCTTTAAAATCTGTACCTAGAATGTAAGACCATGAGTTACTCTCTATGGACATTTTGAGCAATATTATAGATTTCTACTGAAGAGAGATAAAATTCTATGGCCCCGATAGATGGTTCAAAATAGTATAAAAAGATTGCATTTCTCTCTTGTTCCACAGCAGTTTTTCAAAAGCACTAATACCTAGAGGATGGATAACCCCTTTGCAGAGGTAAAGAGGTGTGTACATCTGCACACACGTGCACATCTGCTTCTGTCCAAAGCTCCACGTCCCTTCCCCTCTGTCATCACTTTCCCATCAGTCTGACCAAATCAAGGAATCCAATCTTGCGGTTCTAATGGCTGCAGTTCAATTCTCAGGATTTCATGCTTTGTTGCCAATCTGAAACTCATACTGGGTTGGCACAAGAGTTACCCAGTTCACCTCCCAGCCTCGGCAGGCTTTAAGAGTTATGTCCTTCACTCGGAATTGCAGCCTAATGAATTCCATGGTTGTTTATCTGTTCTCTTTTAGAAGATCTTTTGCTAATTCCACCCAAGGATCAGAGATACCCAAGTGAGAGACTTGATAGTGCTTGGGGATTCATTTCAGATGCCTGGATTGCGGCATGAACACTCATGGCTTGGATAATATTAACAACCACAGTAAATCTATGCATTTACTGCATGTAACCCCTTCCATCTGCGGATCTTAAAGTGCCTTCTAGTATCTTTATTTTACAGGTGGGGAAACAAAGCCATGAAGATGAACAACTTGCCTGAGCTCACACATTTCATTAGCAGTAGTTTGGAACAGAACCCACATCTCCTGGTTTCCTTTCCTCTGTTCTAACCAGTCCTGCTGCAGCAGTCTGTTAGGGTACGTCTACATTTAGGGTATGTCTACACTACTACCCTAGTTTGAACTAGGGTGGTTAATGTAGGCATTCAAAGTTGCAAATGAAGCCTGGGATTTAAATATCCCGGGCTTCATTTGCATCTTGCCGGGCGGGCGCCATTTTTAAATCCCCTTAGGTCGAACTCCGTGCCCGCGGCTACACACGGCACGGAGTAGGTAGTTCGAATTAGGATCTCTAATTCCACGAGGTGTACCGGTAGTTCGAATTAGAGATCCTAATTCGAACTACCTACTCCGTGCCGTGTGTAGCCGCGGGCACGGAGTTCGACCTAAGGGGATTTAAAAATGGCGCCCGCCCGGCAAGATGCAAATGAAGCCCGGGATATTTAAATCCCGTGCTTCATTTGCAACTTCGAATGCCTACATTAGCCACCCTAGTTTGAACTAGGGTGGTAGTGTAGACATATCCTTGCTTCCTAGTTAGAGCTAGGAATACAAATGTAGGCGACCGAAATTGCTAATGAAGTGGGGATTTAAATATCCCACGCTTCATTAGCATGATCTCGCCGGCACGTTACTCCGCTCAACAGCTGATTCAAACCAGGAAGTGCGAGCCGGGACGCGTTAGTTCGAACCAAACCCCTTGGTTCAAACTAACATTACTCCTCCTCACAAACAATTGCCAATGCATATGACACCCTAGCCACACACTGCCTACTCACCCTTCTATTGCCACCCACTGCAATAGTCTTCTTGGTAGCCTCAATTCTGGCTGTGCATCTTACACCAGGGATAGTCCCTGCAGGCCTGGGTGGTAGGTTTGTAGCTACAGTGGAACCATTCCTTAAGACTAATGGGGTTGTTCCATCTGACAGAGATGGCATGAGACCCATTTTGCCAGAGTCCTGTGACTCAAACAACCCAATGGAAGTCCCTGCTGGAAGGAGATGGTGATCTACGGCTGGCGCTAGCTACCTCCTCTGAAGGCCCTGCTGGCAAATGTTCATTTGTAAGACAGGAGCCCCTTTTTTGAACAAGCACAGTACGATTCTTTTAATGAATAAAAACAATTCTTTGTGGCAATAATGAGCTGATGGATAGAATCTATAGCTGTCCATTTCTTACAGTGCCTGAAGGCAAGAGGCAAAGCTGAGTATTTTATCCTTATACCCCTGAGGCAGGGTGTTACCGCTTTACAACACACACCTCATTGCATCCCCTTGTCTAACCAGCTAATTGGTAGACTGTGGTGCTGGCTTTTTGTGGTTCATATGTTAATGTCACACACAAAGCCGATTAACTCCCTGATTGGATGAAGTGGTCACAGTCAAGTGACCTGTTACTAGCCAATCAAGGGTCACAAATTCTAAATGTCATTATAGTGTGTACATTAATTCTGTACTGAAAGATTAAGCATTTAACCTACGACTGCTGGTTCTGTTAAGCTATAGAATATCTTTTGCCCTCATGGGAGGATACCAAATTGAATGACTGTGAAATTAGTAGTATTTCCCCTGCTCCCATTTCAAAGACAGCCTGATAGCATTACCATGTTTTGCAGCACCTTGCAGTTACTTAAAATTGATCAAAATATGACAGTGTGCGTTACTTCAAAGGGGAAATTAATTTGTTTTGTAGACTGCAGTTTGACTTTAAGCCAGCTCTCCTCACCCCTCACTTCTCATGCATCCCTTTCCCAATGCAGAGAGCTATCACTGAGGAAAAAACTGCTTGGTAGCCATGCTTTTTGGTCTCCTACTTTAAGCAGCAGCACTGTTTACCCCTTTGAAACACAGAGTCTTCTGAACTTTCTGAGCTAGTGGTTTCAGCAAAGAGAAGTGTGTTCATGTGAGGTGTAGCTGCCTGCCCTTCCTCGAGATGTCATTCCATTTCTGGCACATTCCAGGCCACAGGGAGGCATGAAGGTATTTTCCCCATTGTGTCTCCTAGGAGGAGGAGGAACGGTGGTCATTCGATAACTGTGGTGTTCCTCATCATGCAGCTTCACTGCCCTATCTACACCGGCACATTTTGTCACCAAGAACTGCCATCTGGCAACAAAATAGTGAGAATGTTTACATGGCAATGTGACTTTTGTCCTGAAAAACACCCATTTTTGGTGACAAGAAACTGCTAGCCCTGCAAGAGACTTTTGTCTCTTCGCCTCCCTTTATTGTCGACAAAGAGCCAGTGTGGACTCTGTTTGTTTTGTCCAGAGAACTGGCTTCTGCCAGTATCCCATAATGCCTGCCCTGATGGCTGTGCTCAGTATTTTATAATCTCTGCTGCCCTGAAGGCATGTGCCTCTCCCCCTTCAAAGCTCCGGGAAGTATCTGACAGCTGAGTGAGCTGCTCCATTTGGGGAACAAACAAAGAACAAATCATTGGAATGCTCCTGTTCTGCCCTGCTAGGAACACAATGGCAGGCAGACTGCTGCTATGGGGGGAAGGCTGGAGAGATGGCCATGCTGCTTTGACATTCCTCAGTATGGAAAGGTCACAGAGCTACGAGGGAATCCCAAGAAGCACAGGGATCAGATCTGCCTTCCCACTACACTGCACTGTGGGATTTTTACCCACATTGCTTTGCTTTGCTCTGTTGACGGGGTGCTAGCAATGTAGCCATAAAATGTCAACAATGAGAGGCAGAAAAACTGGTTTGACCGGGTTTTGCTTTTGGAGACTTTTGCATAGCGACAGCACTTTTGTTGCCGAACCTTACCAGTGTAGACATAGCCACTCAGGCATGCAACTAGCTCACGAGGGTACAATAGCATCCCTCAGTACTTTAAGCCATTGCAAAAGCAAATTTTGGTAACTGGTGTGTGGGTAAAAAATAAATACCAATTGTACTTTGTATTCCTATGCTGTTAGGCAATGCTGTTTTGCTACAGCCGATCCCACTTTTTAAGGATTTGGTGCCAGTCATGGTTTTGGACATAGCACGTTTGGGATGGAGAAATACAGGTTGCACCTCTCTCAACTGGGACTCTCTGATCTGGTAGCATCCAAAAATGACCTCTGGTTTGGCAAAATCCCTCATCCAGGAACAGTCAGGTTCTAAGGGTGCCGGACCAAGGAGGTCCAACCTGTACTTTGTATGCAGGAGAGTGCGTGTACCAGAGGCATGGACTAAATGGATGAGAGGAGGCACTATCCCATTCACGTTCACTTTGCTTGAGTTGTGAACATATTAATTAAAAGACTGGGGGGGAAAGAAAGTTGTTTGGTTTTGTGCAACTGCATCTATAATTTGCACATATACAATTGCAAATTGTATATGTGCAAATTATACATGCAATTATACCTGCCTGCTCCATGTAGCAATTTGATGCACAGATGGCCAGCTATAAGTCTAGCTAGATATATGTGCCTCCCCTGGTTCTGAAAATCTGGATGTAAAGCACTAACAATTGATATATTTTACCGTAAACTGATTTGTTAGCATTGAAAAGAGCTAACTATGTTGGGGGGCAGTGCTTCTGATGTGGGGGGGGGGTGTCTCCCTTTCTTCCCCATGCTATCCCAGTGGACAAATACATGGAAAACACCAGAGGCATCTGGGGTGATGACGTGACTCTGAGACTGAACATGACCAGCCTTGTAACAAGCCGTGAATTTGTAATTCATCTTTTGCTGCTCTCTTCCAGCTTGCTGCATTAGAGAGACAAGTGTTCGATTTCCTGGGATACCAATGGGCTCCCATTCTAGCCAATTTCCTCCACATCATCATCGTTATCCTTGGCCTCTTCGGTACTATTCAGTATAGGCCACGCTACATAGTGGTGGTAAGTAGCATTTGCTGTCTTCGGTGCTGCAGTTCCCCAGCCAAGTCCATGATCAGGTCTAGTGAGCCGTGGGCTAAGGCTGGAACCGACCCACTTGTGCACCATTAGGGACTTTTATCCACACAGAATCATAAAATGATCAGACTCAAAGGAACCTTTACAGGTCATCCAGTCCAGTCCCCTGCACTCACGGCAAGACTAAGTATTATTCTTGCAGGAGGCAAACTACTTGATAAGTAGATGTTCCATTGTGAGGCTCATGGGGACCTGCAATGCTACCTTGGTTATGCCAGCTGGTCAGATTTCATGGTCAATGAGCATTGGATCCTTTCAGAAGCCTCCTGGAATGGAATGTCCATTTTCTGGCTCTGCTCATTGTGGTTAGAATCCATTTCTGACCAGAACGTGTTTTTTGAAAACCAACATTCAGAAACATTTTTTAGATACTTAGACTCATTCTGATGCCCTCAAGCCCCTCTCTTTAGTGCCTTATAATTGACCTAAATTCCATCTGATTCATGTTCTCTTTCAGCTCTGCTTTATCATTGTCAGCTACTGGACAGATAACATCCTCAATGACAGGGACTGCGACTTAAATAATACACTTTTGCCAGCTGGCAGGTTTTTTGGTAGGAGACAGCTTGCAGTCACCTCTCTGCAGAAGCTGACAAAATGGAGATCAGGTTGTGACTCTTGGGCTGTCTGACAACCTCCTAGTATCACACGGAGGCCCTTAGCCCAATTGATGTGGGTGAAGTGTACACGTTGATGTGGGTGGAAGACAATTAAGCATTGGAATAGAAGCTGCCATGGGGAATTCATATAAAGGACTGTGAATAGGATTTTCTGAGAAATTTGGGATTCTTCTGCAGACATTGTTCTTATTCGGTTTCCCTGGGTGTTGATAGTTTTCACCCTTCATTCTAAGTAAACTGAATCACTAATAAATGTCTCAGAACACCAAAAAAATGCATGCTGCCCATGCGTTAGTGCAGTGGTCACCAATCAACAGATCGGGATCTACTGGTAGAGCTTGGAGCCTCTGACAGGTGATCCTGACTGGTTGGCCAAGAAGCTATCAAGTGCCGGCACGTCAGCTGCCCCTCTCCCCCTACTGCTGCACATCTCCTGCCCTTTGCCTTGGAGCTGCCTCCCCCCACTCCCGGGAGCCTTCTGCTTCCTGGGCAGGGGAGGTAGAAGAGGGGCAGTGATGTCAAGGTGCCCCCTCTTCCATCCTGTATCCTATCTCCACAGAGCAGGATGGGGGGGCACAGCAGGACTTGAGAGGGAGTTTGCTGGCTGCTTTTGGGAGTGGTGCAGGGCCAGGGCAGGGGTGAGCCTGCCTTAGCCCCACTGTACCAACCCCAAGAAGCCACCTGAGGTAAGCAGGGCCCAGCTGGAGCCCACATCCCAAATCCTACCCCAGTCATGAACCCCATTCTACACCCCAAACCCCTTCCCTAGCCCTGAGCACCCCTGCATCCAAACACTCTCCCAGAGCCTGCACCTAGAACCCCCTCCGGCATCCCAACGGCCTGCCCTAATTGCAGCTCAGAGCCCCTCTCGCACTCCCAATCCCTTAATCCAAGACCAGAGCCTGCACCCCAATCTGCTGTCCCTGCCTGGTGAAAGTGAGGGACGAGGAAGGGAGGATGGAATGAGCAGGGGCAGGAAGTTGGAGGGACAAGGGTATTTGGGTTTGAGGTAGATCCTGGATTGCACTTCAATTCAAAAAGTGATCTCATGCGTAAAAAGGTTGGAGACCTTTGTCAGCTTTAGGGTTTAGGCACTGCCTAGAAAGCTTAGCTGAAGGACTGTTTCTTGAGTTAGGCTAAGTAGGAATCTAGTAGAGCAGGAATTTCCAGCCACAGGTGAGTCAGATACCCTGGGTTCATTGCATTAGCCTCAGTTTCTGCTTCACACATCTGAGACCAACTGTTCCTCTACCCTTGGAGCTCGGTTCTGCTGCACCATTTCCTCCAGGCCTCTGCCCCCAAGCCTCTACTTGCTGATTGGGTGCCCAAGAGAAGAGACCCGCAGGCTGCTGGCAGAGTTTGTTTCTTTCATTCATGTATTTTTAAGCACATTGGTGTCATTCATCCACGGCACCCTTTGGAGGAGCAGGTCACGGGAATTAGAAATGAGGCCCACTGCACTTGCCCGGCTGTGTTCTAAAAAATGCCAAGGTTATTAGCCTCCCGTTCCTCCTCCTGTTTTGCCTCACTCTGCCCTCAAAAGCCTTGCACGGTGAGCCCTTGAACACCAGCCATTATCTTCAAGCTGAGGACAGCAAAACGGGACTCCCTCCAAAGTCTGTCATCTCTCCTCAGCAGGCAGGTGTTGGGCAGCATGTGGGAACAGTGGCCAACATTCTGACCAAACATCCTTGCACTGCCCTTTCCCCAAGGCTCTGCCACACTCACTCTTCCATCCCCCTCCCTTGCTCAATTTCACCAGAGTGGAGAGGGTCCTTTTTCAGCTGGGTGTTGGGTCGGAAACCCCACACCTGGGCACCAGTGTTCTCTGTAAGCTGAGTGCTTGGGTGCCCACCAGAAGAGATTCAAATGCTGCCAGCTGATAGGCCCACCAAGGTGGGGGGTAGGGGGCAGTTGCCCAGGGTCTCAGTGATTCAAAGGGACCCAGGGCTCCGGGCACAGTAGTAGTGGTGGTGGTCAGAGCTCCGGCCCCCTTTGAATAACTGCCAAAGTGCCAGAGCACCACTTTGCATGGCTCTGAGGGCTGGGGGAGAAAAGGGTGGCAGCACCATGGCCCAGGTGGCACTGATGACTGACTGCCCTTGGCCCCGCCCCTTGCACCCTCAACCCCACCCCTTCAGGTGGCGTGGGGCCGGCTTCCCCATACCTTGCCTGGGGTCCACAGTGGCTGTCGGCTCCATTGCCAATTGATTAGCAGTGTGCTCAGTGCCCCCAGCCAGCAGCGTGTGTTTCTACTGGTGGTGCACATCTACACATGCCTTGGTGCACAGAACAAAAGTCATTCCACACATTGATGGAAAAAATTAGAGGGAACATTGCTGGTCACCCACACTTTAACCCAGCTTCCACTTGCTATGTAAGCACTAAGAGCTCCTACCCTACAAGGAGATCCAAAGCCAGCAGAGGCCCAATGTTAAAGTGTTATTAGGTCTCACAAACCTTGCTTAGCCAACTGAAAATGCAGGGACAGTTCCACTGACACTGATGAGATACATAGATTGACCCCAGCTGAAGGGGTGTGTGGGGATGGCATCCTTAACATGCCATGTGAGAGCAGGACAGATCCTGCCCATAAGCCCTGCTTTGGGGAACTCAGAGAGCCCCACAGCCATGGTTGCACTGAAATCTAGTCAGATGCCAAATGAGCAGAAAGCAACTGTGAGGCTGAGTCACGTGCAAAGCAAGCTAGTTTCCCAGAGCACCCCCATGCTCATTAATTATCTCTCCCCCCACCCCCCCTTCTCTTTCTAGTATGCCATCTGGACTGCAGTTTGGGTCACCTGGAACATCTTCATCATCTGCTTTTACTTGGAGGTGGGAGGACTTTCAAAGGTGAGTAGGAGTGTGAGCCTGGCTGACTGGAGAACAGCCTGTGTATCCAAGGAAATGGAAGGGGTGGGGAGAAGGGGACTTGCTGGAGAACAAAGTGTGGGGGAGGGGACCTGCCAGGAGAAAATGCTTCCTGCCCGCATGTTGATTAAAATTAGAGAGGAAAAAAAGGGGAGGTGCGCTGCCTTCTTGCATAGACTCATTGTAGTCTGATGCTTAGAGGCTTTCTGTGGGAGAGACACATCATCTTTACAAGAATTTTGTTTAAAAAAAAATCCATAAAAAAAACAAGGGCCAATTTCTTGGAGTCCCTTAGCAGAAACTTGGGAGTGGGGGGCATGATTCCTCCCCATCACTTGCTGCACGCAATAGAACCAAATAATATTTCAAGCTGAAGGTCCCGGAGGGAGGTTGTTGCATGAGTGGTATCCCTAACGGGAGGCCCTGTTTGGGGATCTGGAGGGTTTATTCCAACTTTGGGAGGCTGTGAGCTAATTAGGGGGCAGCTGAGAGGATGCATTGCTCTGAGGGGAGAGAAATAACCATTTGAGTCCAATCAGACTCCAAAGCAGCAGTTCTCAGGAACTGTTAGCACTGCCTTGTACCATTTGCATGCCTGAGTCTATGCCAGGGAAGGAATGCAGTTAGGGACTTTTGCCCAGTTGGTGTTGACCTGGATTAAACTAAACTCCTTGCGATACCTTGCTTGTAGGGTGTGTGTCTCTCTTTTCAATCTATCCCTAGCCCTGCTAATAGCCCTCATACAGTTAAGGAACAAGGGACACCATGGGCAAAAATGGTCCCCAATTACATCTCTCTGGAGAATTTAGAAAAAACTCTTCTCTATGGCCCAAATGAAGAGTAAAGCTTAGGGAAACCAAGAAGATTAATTGTGGCACCTCCCCCCCCCCCACACACACACACAAAGCACCAGCTCTGCTTTTCATGGGCAAGGCATTTCCCTGCCTCTGGTTCTCCAGACAGTTAACCTGGCCTGCAGGGATGTTTGGAGGATTAAATGAATGAATATTTGCAAAGCTCTTTGAAGATGAAAGGTGCTAAATATTACTGTCTGCTGCAGAAGGATGGAGTCAGAAATACAGGCAACTGGAGTCAGTGCCTCAACTAAGTCCCAGATGTAGGCAGTGAGTGGCTAATGAATACTGCTGTAGCTTAATTAGCTCTAAGTGGTTGGAAGAGCTTGGCTCGCTTTAGAACACTTAATATTTGACCTGAATTCTCAGGTCATGTGTCTAAATTACAGACATTAACTGGAACTGCCCCAAGTTTTATCAGATTTATGTTAACTCAGTGTGTGGTCACAAAAAGCCCTTTGCAGATTGGGGAATTAGAAAATTAAAGCTTCCCCTACTAATCTCTATTTTCTGAAGTATCCATAGAAACTCCTTGAGAGCACGCACTTGCCTGGAAACTATCATTGGTCCAAAGTGTAACCTTCAGCACCGCTGCTACCAGTTAGATAAAAGGAACTAGTTTTGGTTAGTAATAGTCTGAAGGCACTTTTCTGGAAACAAAATTTAGATCAAACTGTTCCATTGATTGTTTGCTGACTGACACTCAGTAGCCCATCTTTGATGTACATTTGCTACCCTTCACCTGTTTTACATTATCTGAGTTTTACTGCTTGGAAAAAGATTCAGCAATTCAAAAAGAATAATACAAATGCCATTCTGCCACCTATCAATGAGCTTTCACCCACTATCTTTGTGTCACAGGATACTTTAGCAAAGCTATCAGAGGTGTAGCCCTGTTGTTGTTTATGCAGATTCAGACTGAGGTGTTACAGGACTTCTCATTGTTTAGCAAATCTAGCAACTTTATATGATTTTACTGTTGCCAATCTTTATTTAACCAATGGGACTATTCAGATGAGTGGGGGAGGGGACTTTGTGTGTGAATAAGAGTTTATAAATTTGGGCTGCACTGCATGACACTTTTGTTTTGTCTCCTGGTGGATTCTCCCAGGGAGCTGTAAGAAAGTTGCCACGATTGATGGGTGGTAAGTGGCAAAAGAAATAATGTTGCTGGTTTCATGAAAGAACACAATAATTTATAACTGACCTTTGATTTTTCACAAATTGTTTTTGTTTGAAAAAAAATGCCCCATTTTGCTCTTTTTTTTTTTAAATGGTGAGAAATGCCTCATATCCTAAGAATGGTAAATTATGTCTCTAAGCAAACAAATGAGATCTTGTCAGTGGGATGCTTGTGGAGATGAATTCTGTGATTTAAGGTGCAATTTTGGGTGTGTGCTTCCTCATTTAAAGGAGGAGACTTTAAAGATGCACTGTCCCAGAATCTCCTTTTTCCCTGAGACCTCTCAATATTTGGACTCCACCATCCTGGATAAGTGCACCTAGCAGTTGTCTACAAACAAATTTTGCACTGGTTTAGGGTATGTCTACACTGTAGTGGGAGGTGTCATTTCCTGCTCAAGTAGACATACCCGCACTAGCTCTGATTGGGCTAGCATGCTAAAAACAGATGTGTTGCTGCGACAGTGGGAGAGTCTAGCCATCCACGTATGTACCTTGGGTCTCGAATGGAATTGTAGCTGGGGTGTGTAGCGCCTCCCACTGCTTAGCTACACTTCAGTTTTCAGCATGCTTGTTTGATCAAGCTAGTACAAGCCTGCATACTCAAGCTGAAAATTATATTTTGTAGATAAACACAAAGTTTAAACTCGCAGAAACCCGTGTGTGCACTCCCATTTTTCAGTGTAGCTGAAACCTCTTTCAAAGGGCTTAGCTACCCCAATAATTGTGCCTGCTTAACAAATGGTATGTGAATATAAAACTATTTAGTTGAACTAGTGCAAATCCATGTGTGGATGCTATTCTAACCCTCTGAGTTGTTAGGGGGTTTTGTCTTGTTTTTGAACATACTGTAAATTGACTGTGAACAGGTTTAATTGAAACCCAAATAAACCACTCAAACTGCAAGTAGAGTATCTACACAGGACTTCACACTTATTTAACTAACCTGACACATGTTTCTGTGCAGACCAGGATGACTGACCTAAGCTAAACGGAAACAAACATTGTTTAAATAGAAATCAAAGTCCCCAGAGCCTTTTTGCACCATTTTGACTAAGTTGGTTCCAAGTCACATCTAAATGGAGGCAACTTTGTTCATGGACAAGCTTCTATTCTCACCTCTATGGGAACTAGTAACTACCACGTCCTCATGCACCTCCAGAGACCTGAGTCAGACCCCACAGACATCTGTGGAAAGACTCCTATTGACTTGAATAGACTTTGGCTCAGTCCCCATAAGAACTCTGTCCAGTCCTGTGACTTCATGGGACCAATCACCTCAAGAAGGTGGCAAGAGCAATGCAGTGCCAGCCATTTGCTGAGGAGCACTGTACCAGGGCAAGTGTGTACGTGAGGGGAATTCCTGTCCCGCAGGCTGTGTGTTCTATGGACTGTTCACCCACCTTTCCATGTGAGGCCCTACAAGATAGATGGGGCAGAGTGGGGAAGCCAGGTGGCATTTCTGACCACCCCAGTGCATCTCTTTTTCATTTCTGACAATGATGGATTGTCAGATGCTGGGCTGGTGTAGCTGTGTCAGCAGCCGGTTAATTTATAATGACAAAATGCAGCAAGGTCAGTGAGCTAGAAAGAATGGCGTTTGCTAAAATGGCAGTTGGTAATGACAGCCCTAGGCAGTTCTGACAGGTGATGGCTCTGGTGAGGCAAGAGGGAAAAGAGCCCTGAGTGGTTCTGCTTTAGCAAGTTTAATAAAATGCCTGGAGAGGTGAAAATAGGAGCAACAAGGAAACTACTACATGTCTTTATGATGAAGAAAGTCACTCCTGGATATTCTGGTGAATAGCTCAGACTTTGGGAAGGTACAGGGAGAAAGGATGGTGGTTGGGAGAGGCAGGGAAACAGAGAAGAGAAATTACACACCTGTTGTGCATTATTTGCAGAACACTGTTTTTTGAACAGTGAAATGCCTCTGCAGCCCCCACTGTTGGCATGTATAGAACAGGGGAGGCCAACCTGTTACAGACAAAGAGCCAAAATAGTGATGGATACAGAGCAAAGAGACGAGGCAAAGAAGTTACTGAGCAAAAAAAAAAAAAAAAGCTGCCCCTTTAAGAGCCGCATGTGGCCCAAGCAGGCTTCCATCGGCCGCAGCATGAGATCTCACTGCCCCAAGTGGCACCCTGACCAGACAAGGAAAAAAGGTCAGAGCAGGGAAACACAGAACAACCGCGGATGCAGGAGCTGCAATTTTTCCTTTAAAGAGCCGTGGGTTGGCCACCCCGGTATAGAACGTCATCAGGTTTTTAGGCACATGCTTGTTTCCGTGGATTATGGGGGATGTCACCTTTCTTTCAGGCTACACCTACACTGTGAGCCGGGGCACGATTCTCAGCTCTGATAGATATACTTGCACTAAGTCTCCGCTGAGCTTGTGCCCAAAAATAGTAGTGTGGCCATGCTAGCACAAAAAGTGGCAGCGATGGCACAAACTAGCCACCCTGAGTATGTACTCAGTCGGGTTTGCTCTTGGTACAGCTATCCCATTTCACTGCTGTCTGTGCTATCGCAGCTATGCAACTATTTTTAGCATGCTAACTCAAATGAGAGCTAGTGTGGGTGTGTCTATGGGAGCGGGGAATCACACCCCTAGCTGACAGAGTAGATGTTGCCAGACTCCAGTAAGTGTGTTGACACCTAAATCTGTGTCATAGCTCTCTCCTCCTCTCAGAGCAAGACTCCATCTCTTTTCTTCAATTCCTTCTCATTTTGTCTTTTATGACCCTTTCATGGAGCATACTTCTAGAGTAGCAGTTACATCGTTGTGATGACCAAGAAAATGCTAAAATATCATCAGAACAGCCAATTTCATATATCTCCCATTCAGTTTTGCCCACCACCTGAAAAAATGAGAAGCCTCTGAAATGTCAGGTGTTAGCCCAAATGCAACCTCCAAATCTTTTGAGGGTTTTTTGATACTTTATCTACAAATGTACAAAACATTAAGGGGAGGAAAGATTGGTGACTATAAATTGTAGCAAAAGTAGTGCTAATATTCCTGAGCAATTTAGGCTCCAATTTCTCACATAATTGCACGTGCAAAAGTCCATGAATATTTTTTGCCTAATTTACATGTGTAGTCACAGTAAATATGCACTTAAGTCATTTGAGGCTGTGATTTGTGACTGGGTGCATGACTGCAATAACTGTGTGTCAAAAACATACAGGTAGGTCCAAATATCTTGACCCAGATGTTGCATTTTATTTCCTAAACTCATCTGACATCATATCAAGCTGAGTTATCCTTGTCCAAGAGGAAAACTGAGTATTTTACATTGGTCCCTAATTCTGTGAACCAGAAAATCAGTCTGACAGTTGTGACTATATTTTTACACCTTGTCATTTTTCATATTGATATCTTTTCTACTGTCCAGGGCAGACTCCAGCTAGTTGGTCTAGGAATTAGCTTGTTGACTCACGGGATGCCTCCCTCTAGCTGGTGTTCCCTGTGTTGTCACTACCCTCTCAAGTCCAGATGTGTCATTCATGGAGCTTGGTGTCCTCTTCAGGACACTGCCCCCTGGCAGTACCCACTCCAGTGTCTGAGCCCCCCTTCCGGGGGTTGGTGTTTATCCTGCTTGCACTCCAGGGTCCTCCTCTCCCCAGGGCACCCAGTTCCCCTGTACCCACTTGCCTCAGTGACCCTACACCAGTCTTTATCTAGCCCCTGCCTCAGGGGCAAATTGCAGTCTGGAATGGCCACTTACCACTAGCAAAGGGGTGTGGACCTGCTGCCTTTGTCTAACCCAGCTGCTTCAGGCCCTGCAGCCTGGGAGCTTGCTTGGTCAGACCTTCTCCAGCCCTGCCTTCTTTCCCCAGCACTGTTCTACCTCCAGGAAGCCACCTGCTTCCCTGGCAGTCAGGTCCCTCCTACACTCTCTCCAGAGCAGCAGCTTTAGTTAGTTCCCTCCCACCAGCAGTTCTTCTTTATATAGCCCCCAGCTGGGCCCACATTGGCAAGAACTGCCTCAGCTGGGGCTTCGCTGTCAGCCCTTGCTCAGGGCTGGGGTTTTGCCCTTAAAGTGCCAGTACAGGGCAAACACCCTGTCACATCTACATAGACTAAAAGGAATGAAATATTGTCTGCCAAAACTTCATTAGGTGGAGAGCAGACAAATGGATTGGCAGACAAAGGTCTAATAAAAGATTTCCTTCTACTTTGCAATGATTATTTGCTAGGTCTTTGTAGAGCGGGTTCAGAAGTGTCAGCTTTTTTTATGACCATGCTTTGGTCAGACAAGACACATGGACCTGGAACTGAAATGTTGTTTTTCATCTTCTGCAATGTGATGCAGATGTGGTTGCTCAGAGGTTTTGTGCAGACTCCTGGCTGGCTCTGCTCGCTGTTTGGCGCATGCGTGCGTATCATGATGACATACTGCTTCTTGGAGCGCTTTGCACAGTGACTCCATATCACTGCAATTGGTGGAACTCCTGAGATTCAACTTCCAGACTGCTGCTTCTCTTCCTCCTGACTTTTCATGTGCTCCCTCTTCTTTCTGCCTATGCATCCATCTAGCTAGCTATTTACAATACCTGCAACACCAGATATCCCAATATAATTCTCTAGAGCCATTGGCTGAGCAGGATAACCCAGCTCATCTACACACGTGCACTTCTTAGGGGAGTGGGACATCTAAATTAATAATCAGGCTGCTAAAATGTACATGCCTCTGTTTATTCAGCTGACACATTGTTTTTCATCATGTGCTCGGGACACTGAAACATTTTTTGAAACAGTTTGTGTCTTCACCTTTAAACCTGCCTGTGTCCCTTCTTGTCATCTGGAAACTGTTTATCATGGAATGGCCATTTTTAAATTCTCTCACCCAGGCCTGATCCTTGGCTTTAACTCTATACCAGCATTCTTCTGATCACTTGATTATAGGAGCATAATTTTTGTTAGCCATCCTGGAAGTGATTTGCATTCAAGAATAGAATAGATAGAGCGTCTCTGGAATAGGTCTGGGACATGAGCACATGTTATCGGATGGAAGTGAGAGGAAAGGCTCTGCTGATAATGATGACTCCCCAGCCCTCCTCCTGATTTCAGAGACTTGAAATCCATTTCTTGGCCTTTAAGTATTATTGGGAACAGACAACCTGAGCTTAGGCAATGATAAAAGTCGTTCCCTTGCTGTCTCCGTGAGAGGCAAGCACTCAGCCTGCGCTGCTAGGAGATAAGCCTGATTGTTTCCCTTTTTAATAATACATTTTTCCCACTTAAAAGATGCAAAATTATTCAGCCATCAAGCTCTTAGGGCTTGCGTGGCTCGGCAGAGCTTGCTTTGAGAGCCATTACTGCTGCCTTGTCTGACAATTAATGAAAGGGGGAGCGGGGTTCAGCTCTGTAAGCCTCAAACAGCCAGCCATTCCAAAGCTGATTCTGTGGGTGCAAGAGTGGAAAATTGCCTCTAATATAAAGATGTAGGAGATATAATGGGAAAAACTCTCCTACTATATTAGATTTTCAGGGGAGGGGGTTCTTCCTTACAGCGCCATCGCTGTGCTGGAGAATTGCAAATAGACAGCAAGAAGGTCCAGCGGCAGTTTAAATTGAAATGTGAGCTTGGCTGGCCTTCGGCATGCTCTGGAGAGGGAGTTTGTATCACCACTTCTCTCATATTTCTTTTCAGCTTGAAGGCTAAGGGATGTAGCAGTAATACTTTAAATAGCCACCTGTCAAGAAATGGAGGGAGTGTAGATATATACCAATCTCTGTTCCTCTCTGAAATAACTGGGAATGGAAAAGTATGTCCCAACACACCTCCCACTTCTAGTTATCTTTTTTGCTATGTTTTGAGAAAAATTGCAAATGCGTCACAGACTGTTTTTGTGTCTGTTTTTGAAGTTCTTGCCTGATTTCTGTTTTTTTGTCCTGTTTTTAATGAGATACTTCTATGATTTTTATATATCGTTAATTAAATGCCCCTTTGCAATAAGGAAAACAAAATGTTAACACGCTGCAGTAGGAGTCCAGGGATTCTAATCCTGGTTTCCCAACTAAAGCTTAGCAAACAGAGGTCAATACAATGTTTGCCCTGAATGCCTTTTTCCTATGTTTGGTCACTGCTGGGGTCCCCCAAAGAGTTATTGCCAAGGACACCTGTAAGAATCAGCATTGATTTTGGTGTGCCGAGAAAGCAACACCTCTATTCCTCTCCCTTACCCCAAAAAATTGTGGGCAAAATTTCTCATCCCTTTTCAGAACTGTGTGCGCAAAAAGTCACTCGCGTCTGCTTACACAAGGCCATCTCAATCACAAATACGTGCAAGCATAATGCTTGGTTATGCTGATCTTTTGTGCATGCCAGTTACTGCCTGCTGTACTCGAATGTGCCCATGTTTTCCCCAGACAACTCTTAAAAACTGAGAGGGGTTGTCTCTCTAGACTCCACTCTTTTCTGAGAGCATAAACTTGCTTGTGCTTCCAGCTGAGACTTTTATGCCACAGCACTGAGTCCTTTGTATTTAGTATTCTTCTACCTGCCAGACCTGACATCTGGTCCGCAGCTTATCTAGGCTAAGTTCAAAATGAAGCTTTGCTGATGTCCGATGAGTAAAAGTCCATCTCCTGTAGCAGAGCTGACTCTATGAGGACTTTCAAAGAGGAAAGCTGTCCCATTGTTTTCCCTCTTGCCAGCTGTCTGTAGAAGCAGTCCACCCTCTGCAGAGAGGAATCCAGACAGCGCTCTTCACATCAGTCATGCAAGCAGGTGCCAGACGGGGGTAAACTTAGTCTAGACCTACAGTATAGCTTTTTTTTGGAAAAAGTTATGCAAATTGCACTCCACAATTTGTGTAGCTTTTTCTGATTGCTTTTCTGGAAGAGGCTCGCCTCCTCTTTCAGAACGAAGTATACAGGGCTCCCCTAAAGAGCACGTTTGCTCTTCTGCAAAAAAAACCCACCCAAAATGGAAGAGCAAATGCATTCCCTGGATGTAGCGGAGTTTTTCCAGGATGCCTCCGGTATCCCGGAAAAACCCAGGAGTCTACACATATCCTTAGTTGGGAAATGGGGGGAGAGTGAAGCATTGTAGACAAAGCTACTAGGGCGGGGGAGAAAACCAGTACAGTTGAGAAGGCTACTGGGGGGAAGCTGTTCTAGATTTGATTTTAACAAATAGGGAGGAAGTGGTTGAAAATTTGAAAGTGGAAGGCAGCTTGGGTGAAAGTGATTATGAAATCATAGAGTTCATGATTCCAAGGAATGGTAAAAGGGAGAACAGCAAAATAGAGACAATGGATTTCAGGAAGGCAGATATTAGTAAACTCAGGTCCCATGGGAAGCAAGACTATGAGGAAAAACAACTGAAGAGAGCTGACAGTTTTTCAAAGAGATATTATTAAGGGCCCAAAAGCAAACTATACCACTGCATAGGAAAGATAGAAAGTTTGCAGATGATACCAAGCTCGGAGGGGTTGCAAGTGTTTTGGAGGATAGGGTCATAATTCAAAATCTGGACACACTGGAGAAATGGCCTGAGGTAAATAAGATGAAGTTTAAAAAGGGCAAATGTAAAGAACTCCACTAAGGCAGGAACAATCAGTTTCACACATACAGAATGGGAAGTGACTGTCTAGGAGGGAGTACTGCTGAAAGGCATCTAGGGGTCATAGTGGACCACAAGCTAAATATGAGTCAACAGTATGACACTGTTGCAAAAAAAGCAAACATGATTCTGGGAGGCATTAACTGTAGTGTTGTAAGCAAGACACAAGAAGTCATTCTTCTGCTCTACTCTGATTAGGCCTCAGTTGGGGTATTGTGTCCAGTTCTGGGCACCACATTTCAAGAAAGATGTGGAAAAATTGGAGACAGTCCAGAGAAGAGCAATACAAAAACTATTAAAGGTCTAGAAAACATGAGCTATGAGGGAAGACTAAAAGAACTGGGCTTGTTTAGTTTAGAAAAGAGAAGAGTCAGAGAGGACATGATAGCAATTTTCAAGTATCTAAAAGGGGGTTAACAAGGAGGAGGGAGAAAAATTGTTCTCCTTGGCCTGTGATGATAGGACAAGAAGCAATGGGCTTAAATTGCAGCAAGGGAGATTTAGGTTGGACATTAGGAAAAACTTCATAGTTGTCAGGGTGGTTAAAACACTGGAATAAATTGCCTAGGGAGGTTGTAGAATTTCCATCTCTGGAGATATTTAAGAGCAGGATAGACAGACATCTATCAGGGATGATCTAGACAGTGCTTGGTCCTGCCATGAGGGCAGGGGACTGGATTCGATGATCTCTTGAGTCTCTTCCAGTTCTAGTATTCTTTGATTCTATGACAATACCCTGTGGGACTGTGAAGCCATTTTGAATTGCTTTGTATCTGTGGTAATAAAGGCAAACTCTGAGCAAAGGATCTGGAGCTGAGTCCTTGTCTGGAGAGTGGTTTTGCCTTTTTCAGTCAGTGGATCTGCCCATTAGCTCAAGGGGTGGAGGAAGAAGAGGGTTGAGGGAAGTACAGCAGTGGCTTGAACAGGCTGTCTGGCTCTCACTGATGGGGAACTTGTACAGAGCATAGTCATGTGTCCCAGGGACTGTGTATACAAAATAAGCAGTGAATGCAGGGGAGCAGCAAGCTTGGGGAAACCTGCATGACTCTAAGGAGAGAGAGAGCATATGTGTGCAGGCATTCTGTGGTAAGAGCAGGCCTGTGACTTTCCCGCCAAAATCCTGACACTTCCAGAGGTTGCAGAGGAGGGAAATTGGCCACTAAAAGTTTCTCCCCTGATGTCCCGCAGCACAAAACCTGTGGCACACAGAACCTTGCACTAGCTTCAGTACCCTGCAGCTGGCATTCTAATTATTCTCCCTCTCTCCTCTGTGTAAATTCTACACTGTTAATGGAGTTTTCTCTGTTGTCTTTCCTTTAATATTAGGCCAGCTTCAGTATGGGTAGCACACCCCAGCTTTGCACCCTTCTCTGTCTCCTGCAAAGCTCATCCCATCTTTTGCCGTGCTTATGTCAGAAACTTGACAATTTCTTTTTTTTTTTTAACTCCATTGTTGGTGTCTCCAAAGATGTGCTTCCCAGAAAGTTAATAACAGCTCCAAAACTTCTTCCTAAGTGCTAGCTTGTCATGGGCCTGCAGGCTAGTCCATATAAGGTTCATTATAATGGGATGGTTGTTGGCTTCTCGGGACTTGGGAACAAGGAATTCATACTGTATATTAACTTCAACTTAGGTTATGTGACTTAGACTTTAATTTTCCTGTCAAAATCTGTCTCTGTTCAGACATTAGCTGAGTTATATTCAGATTAGCTCCACTTATAGGATGTGCCAAGATCCAGACTCTGATTTTTGCTATTTTCCCTCCCCTTCCCCCATCTCAATCTAGGACCAACGGTCCATCTAGTCCAGTATTTTAACTGAGAGCAGATGCTTTAGAGCAGTGGTTCCCAAACTTTTTGGCATCACACCCCCCTTTTTGATTTTTGAAAAACCCTCACCCCCCCCCCCAAAATAGCGGCAAAACTTGTTGAGCAAAAAAAAAGGAAAAAAGGAACTGAACAGGGCAGCAAAACTTGATGGGGGGGGTTGGGTCCCCTCGTGCCCCCCCTGGAATTTCTTCACACCCCCCGGGGGGGCATGCCCCCCAGTTTGAGAACCTATGCTTTAGAGGAAAGTGTAAGAAGTCCTGTAGTTATTGTAGGATTTACATTGTAATTTCTATGTTTATTCCTACAGTGAAGACTTGTTTAGAATCTAACACAGGCACCTATAAATCCTTCCCTCTTCTCCTGCCAGCTGTTACAGCCAAAAGGTATTGTTGAGTCTACATCAAAGTGACATGCAAGGTCTGTTGGGTCCCAGTGGCACTGGGCACTTAACACTTCCCCACAAAGTATTGCTACTATTATCTTTTCATCCCCCTCTCTGCCCACAATGAGAAGTTTGTCTTTCATCAGTTGCAGGGAAATTTAAGCTGGAAGCCCCAGAGCAATATCCCAGGGGCTGCAGCTGTGATTCCAGGTTACTCAAGTATCATTTTTCCTAAAGGAAGGGGGATTTGTTATTGTTGGAAGCGCCATCTCATCATTGCCTGTCAAACTCTGGAACTCGCCCTACTGTGCTTCACTGTGTGACACCCAAAATGGCGAGTTTTAGTGCACTGAGCCAGCAAAGCTGAGGGAAGCAAAGTAAAAGCTGGCTTGGGAAGCAGAGACGATGTGGAGCTCTTCAGCGAGTGTTAATTATGAAGCTATCGATCACAGTGGAGGTCAGTTCGTTAGAGTAATATGACCCAAGAGGTTGATAGTAGGTCAGTTTTGTCAGTGTAATTTAACCCAAGAGGTTGATCGTGACTGAGGTCAATAGAAGACCCAGAAGTGCAATAAATCTGAATACTGAGGGGGAAATTGACAGATGGAAATGACAGGGGAATTTTAGATACATTTACAGGTAGGGGCAAAGAGGAAATTAAACTGTTAGTTCAAAAATATTTTTCATGATTACTCTGGCTATAGATCCTAGACTCTAATCTTTCCAGGTCGATAGGTTTAGACATAATTCTGAGTAGACTTGGGGCTCCATATTATTCTCCTTCTGCGGAGAATGTATTCAGTTTTCAAATCTAAATCCAGCTTCATGCTATGAAGCTAACCTCTTCGTGTAAACCTCTGTCAGCAACTTTTCCCTTGAACCAACATTGGAAATAGCTTAACTGTTAGTGTGAATGATGCATGTTTTTCACACACAAAGAGCAATCGTTTACCTCCAATATATAATAGTCTAAAGAAAAACAGCAAGAAAGAATAGACAGGAAATCTGTCTCCATAAGAGAGTAGCGTGTGGACATGTCCTTGTGTGTCCATGACAAGTTGCAGCAGCTCTGGGAACAAAATGGCTGCCGTCTCCGATGACCGTCAGAATTCTTAGCAACGTAAAGATGTTGTATGCAGTAGCCAAAGTTGTCATCATTTGGTATTAATGTAAACCACTACATACAAGATGAACTGCGTATAGTACCATTCCAGAAAGTGCTCTTGAGACCTGTTGCTGACACTTTTCAATAATGATCATTTTTTTAACGTGTATGGAACTTTTAAGAGAGCTTACGCTGGTCCAGGTGCAATAGCTCTATGCTGAGAAAATGTGTTGAGAGAGTTTTTATTCCTAATGCAACTCTAATGCCGCGAACCAAACCTGGGACCTCTGGAGCTCAGTGCATGAGCCTCTACTTCATGAGCTAAAAGCCAGCTGTCTCTTAGCTAAGGCTGTAGAGCAATTACATTATTCTCTCTGTAAGTGTGGGACAGAACACCACAACCACATCTGTAACAGTCAGTAATGAGGTAC
Organism: Pelochelys cantorii; assembly: GCA_032595735.1. Lineage (NCBI taxonomy): Eukaryota > Metazoa > Chordata > Testudines > Trionychidae > Pelochelys > Pelochelys cantorii. The sequence goes on along the minus strand of CM064343.1, from coordinate 29,458,347 downwards.
ATTTAGCAAGATTAAAATAAAAGTTGTATATTAAGCATGAAAACATCACCAAGTTGGCTTGCTCTGAAAGTTTATAATCTACTCCAAGAACCCATTATGTTTTGACCTATATTTGTATGAATCTAAGATTCTCACAAATTTAGGGTGTTGATTCTATCTGAATATTTGCAGATATTCCAAATCTATTTTTTCTCTCCAGGCACTAGCCATGTGGCCTTGGGTCCTCAGACTAATCTGGGTGCCTATAAAGTGTGTTTCTATTGTGGCCTTGCAACATGGTGTGTTGAAACTACCTCACCACTGCATCCAGACATCACCATATTAAGCTGGGACTGACTGACACAATGTGGCAGCATTGTGTCTCTTTTATAGTTCAGTTCATACTGATGTATCAGCTTGTTTAAAAAATATGTCTAAACACCTTTGATCCTGTTAGCGCTCAAAGAGGATGGGTTGTTGTTTTTTTTTCCTTCAGAAGCTGTCAGCGAAGAAAGGCTCTTCTTGACTTTAATGGCCAATTTTTTTAATAACCAGTTGTTAAGCAGCCTTAAGTATTTTTTCCATCTCTCCCCCTAAGCAGGACTTGTGTGTCAATTCCTCTGTAAATGAAGATTTTTGCATCTTTTTCCCCCCCAGGACAGCGAACTTTTGACCTTTAATATCTCCCAGCATCAGTCATGGTGGAGTGAAAATGGCCCTGGGTGCATAAGGAAGGAGGCTCCCATGGCTGGCATAAAGGGACTGGACAGCCATTCTTACATCTCTGTGATTGGTTGTGCTCTCGAGTATCGCTACATTGAAGTCATGCACAGCTCAGTCCAGATTCTGGTAGCGGTGAGTACCTCCTAGTAGATCTGGTCTCTAACAAAGAGTAAAACCATCCAAGTAGAAATGTAATGGGTAGCAGCTCTTAAAGAGACACTGTTAACTTATGCATTCACAGAAGCTGATCTGTATGTTCTGTTCCTCTCAATCTGTTTGCAAGGTCTGTGTAAATCTCTCCTAAGGAGGGTGGGTGGTGGTGGGTTTTTTTTTTAATTTCATGTTCAATCTTCAATATCTACAAGCATTTTTTTAAAAAAATAGTAATCAACACTAGGAGCCTAGCTCTTGCAATAACAAACCACATATACCGCTACAGTAACAAATTAGTGGCTGGGGAGGGGAAACATATTTCAGTAAGGAAACAGCCCTAACGTTTTGTATTTCCGATAGTTGCTGTGTGATATTTGAACATTGGGGAGTGTGTGTGTGTGTGTGTGCGCAGCGCGTGCGCGCGCACGCGCTCATAGAAAGGGTTGGGAGAGGGGAGATCTGTGTTTCCCTATGAAAATAATATCCTCCTTCAGAAAACAACTTTTAATACATCCACACAGTAGCATGTTTTCTTTCTGCTGACACCAGTGATTTATATTAAGTTTCCATCAAACATTGCCCCATCAGAGTCTTTCATGGGCATTTTTAAAATATCCTGCAGTAATGTGTTGTCCTTAATGTTCCCATTAATTAACTGATTCTCATTTGCATATGAAATTAATTGAAACAAAAGCTCCATTGTTTGGGTTTTTTTTAATTTCCATGGGTGCTTTATAGCTGCATTGCATCTTTTTAAACTGCTTTGTTTGTTAGGTTAGTGGCTTTCAGCACAAACAAGTTCTACTACAACTCAGAACTTTGTTTTAACCCTTGGGGTGCTTCAAATGACAGGTTTGACTGCACCTGACATAGGCCTATAGGCATGAAAAGGAAGGCATGAGAAAGGTAACACAACCCGTGCTGGAACATACTGCAAATTTCAATTTCACGTTACCCCATAAACGTGGGCTGTTTATGAAGGATTGTTAGTCTGGATGTTGCTCGTGGATATTTTACTGACCAGTGTCTTCATGGTAGTTCCTTCCACTGTCAAAGAAAATCAAGGCTTTGTTTCTTAGTTCATTGGTCCCCAAGCCAGTCAATGATAGGTGTGCTCTGGAGGCTAAATGTTGAATCCTTGGAGAGCAGAAGTGTCATACCTCACTTAATAGTATTCCCTCTGGCTGATTCAGGAAGCATCATTGTTGGACTTCAAAGTCCTTCCCAGGGGGGCAGACTTAAGGAGAAGGGCTCAGTCAACAAATGGCAAGACTTTTGTCAGACGCTGGAGATGGATGGCACAAGACAAATCACTTGATCATTGTCTTCGGTCCACCCCCTGCGGGGCACCTGGCGATGGCCACTGTCGGCAGACAGGCTACTGGGCTAGATGGACCTTTGGTCTGACCCAGTATGGCCATTCTTATGTTCTTAAGACATGGTCCTATGTTACATGTAGGATAGGCTCTAGTGTTGTGGGATCCTTCTAACTTTAGACACCAGGCCCCAAGATAGATTGCTGCAATAAAACAGAGCCAAGTGACTTACAGGCCATGCCTCTTAGCTTAACTTAAGAAGCATAGATTCAGAGTGAGTGTTCTCAGTTGGCCAGATGGAGAGAGGAAGCTGACTGACACCAGGCAAAAAAATAACGGGTGTGTCACATATTTATAAATTGCATCACCATTCCCTCTTTGGGATGTAAACTTTAAAGGATTCCTATCCTACTTTGGTGCATTCTGGACCCTGCAACTGGGATACAAGCTCAAGCATGTGTGTGCAGAAATCCTGCTAGGGATTTCCAGCCCTAGGAGGTGCGTTTCTGTCAATGGGACACTTTCCTGTAGTAAAGGTAAAATGTTAGAACCCCAAGCCTGTATTCCTTGGAGACCCTGAGGTGCTCATATAATCTTACTGGACACTAAACAGATTTCCCTTGAAGGCAGAATAGAAAGGAAAAAACCTTAAAGGGCTTTTCATGATTTCAGTCAGGCCCTGCCTGAAAATAGCTAACTCGTCCTTTCCCTGTTTAGTCTGAGACCCAAACTCTTTGATCCTTGCCAATAGTTTTGCTACTCTCTCTCTCTCTCATTTTCAGGCAGATTTTATTATAGGCTGCTGTCCCTCCCAGAAGGCTTTGCAGGCTTCAGTGCCGCAGACAGACAGTAATTTTTTTTTTGTATTATTGATCATGTCTTCCTAAGAAGAGGGAGATGCAGCAAAGGCTATGACCTTGTTCCTTCCTTGTCTGTCAGGCATCTATGAGAACTGAATGCTCCGTTCCTCAAAAGGGTTGGGTGGGGGACCCAAAGCCTCCTTTCCCATAGTTGTGGGTTTTGTTCAGCAGCTTCAGAAATATCTGTTTCAACTTCAGTGATATGAAATTCATATTCACTAACAGATCAGACATGACCATGTGTCTAGTCCTTGGGAGTGAAACATTCCCCAAGAGCAACTGAGGCAGGCATACTAACATTGCTGACTGCTCCCCTGGAGGGAAGGTTGATTCATACTGGAAAACATCCTCCCCTCCCCCATCATTAAATTTGACCTTATTATGATGAAAAAAATGTTCCATGCAAACCAGTGGGCTGTAATAACAGCCCTGGAGCTGCCCCAAGCCCTGTTCCCAGCATAAAAAGGTAAAATCCCCTGGGTCATTACTTTGCATAACTCCCATCTTTACTCACGATGATTTTCACCCAGGGTGAGTGAGTGCTGTAGACACTTTCCTGTATGGCTCTTACTAATGCATTACATCCCTGGCTGCGTGTCGAAGGGCAAGCTCCCTCAACTGTCCCAAAGTCTGGGTCACTGCCCCCCCTCCTGGGGCAAAGGTGGCTCAGGGGCCTAGTTCATAGGCAAGTTCCTTGTATCAGGGTAAATATGGCCTGATAGTGAGGACTTCTATATGGACTGGGCTATCAGGGAGAATACAGCCTGAGGGCCTAGTCCATACAGAAGTCCCCTTTGTCAGAGTAAATACGGCCTGAAGGCCTAGTCCACAGGGAAGCCTCCCAAACTGCTAGGGAGCTGGGTAGGGTGACCCAGGTCCTCCCACTCCACCAGATCCCAGCCCAGGGCCCTCTTGGCTGTGGAGGATTCCGCTGCCTGCTCGGTGGGGATACCTACCGAAACATGCCAAGCTCCCGGAGGAAAATCCTCCTCCCTGGGCTACTTCTTATCGTTCCCGGTGCGCTGTTCCACTCTCGGGGTGTTGCTTGGCGGGCGGACCCTCCTGGACAGCCTCCCTGGCCAGGGCTGGGGCTGGGGCTGGGGCTGGGGCTGGGGCTGGGGCCTGAGCTCCTTCCCCTCTGGTGGTCAGCCCCAAATGAGTGTCTCCAGAGGCTTTTATACCCTCCCTCTCTTGTGAGCATGCCCAGCAGGGCTGTGGGGGAGGGGCCTTTTCGGCCAGCTGTGCCAGGGCAACTCCCTGCTCCTCAGTGTGGGGTAGATACACCCTGTCACACTGTGTCACCCCACTCTTTCAGTCCTGGGCCTCTAGTGTTAAACGCACATGCACACGCACACACACACACACTCACTTGTGGCCAGTGGATTCGGGGCTAATTCTGTGATAACTGAGTTGCTCCTAACTTTCTCTGGAGTGAATAAGGTCAGCATCAGGGTCCAAGACTCTCAGTTGTGTTGAGGGGGGATTGTTTCGTGATCTGCACAAACATCTGTGAGGGCTTAATTTTAAGAATCCATCAGGCTCCTTTCCAAATTTAATTCAGTCAGGAACTGAAGCCGCGTCTCCTGAAAATGGTAAGGGTGTAGATACTACCGTGACAGAATCAGTACTGGGTTATGTAATGGAGAAGTGGGGCTATACCTCTACTCCCAACCAACTCACTAAAATACATTAGTAGTGGTTTTCAACCTTTTTTTTTTTTTCTCATGACCCAGTTGAAGAAAACTTTTGAACCCAGTGACCCAGCATAATTTGACTAGAGTGTGGGCTCCGGAGTGGGGTGGAGGAGGAGACCTTTGGAATATAGGAGGGGGCTCTGGCTTTGGGGGTGTCAGGGCTATGGCAAGAGGGGCTTATCCTGAGTGGTTCCTGGTCAGCAGTGCAGCGGGGTTACTGGGTGGTAGAATGTCAGGCACTCGGTCGTGCTGCAGGTGACCAGTGGGGTGGTAGGCAGCTTCCTGCCTCTCCTGGCACCACAGACCATGCTGCGCCCCAGAAGCAGCCAGCAGCAGGTTCCCGGCCAATGGGAACTAGTGCTCAGGGCAAGGGCACCGTGCTGATCCCTGTGCATTCTCACTACCATCTAGGAGCCAGGCCTGCTGCCGATTGCTTCTGGGGTGCAGCGCAGTCTGTGGTGCCAGGTCAGGCAGGTAGCTGCCTAGCACCCCACTGGTCACCTGCAATGTGACTGAGTGCCTGATATTCCACCACCCAGTACTGGGTCGCGACCCATAGCTGCACTAGAACAAAGAACATTGTGAAGGGTCCACATAGTGGATAGAGATGCTTAATGGAAGCAGACATTTTAAACAGGGACTTAATACTGGCATATGCAGGTTAGTTCATTTACTATCAGCGTGCCACCTGCCCATACCAACCCTGTAAAAAATGCAGCAGAAATATCCTTTTGCCCAACTTGTCTGCAAAAGAAAACTTTCTTCGTTTTCCAGTTTAGCAAATGCCCACTGTACAACTCCCTGACTTGCCCGGTAGCAGTTGGAGGTTCATTTTCTGTTTTAAATACCTGGCCTACTTTTGGTCTGTCCATATGGCAGCTCTGGGAGTGGAGAGGGATGGGCTGTCCCCCATCGCATGGCGTGGGATGAAGGTTGGAAGTACCTCCCCAATAGGGAGCATTTTCAGACAGCCTGTCCGCTGCTTTCATTCGGAATGACAGCTTGGAAGGTTCCCAAGAAAACGGCCCAGCAAAGGTTGACAGCAGATGTTACCGTGGAAAGCAAGTCAGGACACACATTGCTGCTGGCACGTGTTCCATTTTCACTGATAGTTGTTGCATCCTGAGAGCGAAAAAGGTCAGGAAAACAAATGCTGTGACTAGCTGATCACAGTCCCTTTTTCTCCAGTCAGCAAAAGCTTTCCAGAAGCTCAAGAATGTTCGGGAAATTCATGCCTTTCCCTCTCGTCTCCTTCCTCCCCCCGTCCCACGTTCGTGAGAGGGCAGCATGTTCAGCTGACTCTCAAGCTAGAAATGAAACCTACAGTGCTTCCCTCTCATTGAGAAAAGCGAAGGGGACTTAACAGAGACTGCCTCAAGCAAGAATGAAAGGGAGTATTTGAATGTAGCTTTGCGTAGGTTCATGTCCCCAGGTCAGAATTGCAAAGAGGGGCAGGGTGGAATGGGGCTTCTTCTAGTTTTCCAACTTCATTGGACATTCTCCCTTCTCTTGCCTTTCTTCCTGCTCCTTGTAGCTTATTTCTTAAATGTGAGTTACTACTTTGAAAATAACAGACTCATCACTCAAATAGCTACTTAAGAAAATGTTACTGAGGTTGGAGATGAGATTGGTTGGATACACAGAGAAAACAGATACATTTAATCAAGAACCAAGTTCATCCACACATGAAAAATACTGAGCCAATAAATGGATATAAAGACTAGAGCAAGGCACAAAGCTGACATACTCAGAGCATCATGGACTGACGAAAACAAAGACAATATTGATCAGTAAGTGCACGTCACCCTAAGTGGCAGTAACAGTGGTGGCTGTTGCTTACTACATCGTTCACTGGTGAGCATCCATGAATCAGGTTTTATACCCTTTGTTTACACATGATCCATGATCGTATTTAATTACACAGCCATGATCGTATTTAATTAGGTCTCAGTCCTCTATCCATATGTAGCAAACCAGGTAACCATAACTGGGTTTCTGATTGTAGACATAGCTATTTGCATCAGTACTTTGGTCAATATTTTCAGTGTGCCCATGCAGCTAGCTACAAGGGTACATGTTACTAAACCCCCTCGCCCCCCAAAAAAATTCCATTAAGCCTGCTTTATCTTGTTCTTTGCAATTAACCTTTTTATGAAAAAGCTCTTAGTGCTAAAGCTTATAACCTGAGGTCAGCTACTTACTCTGTTCATCTCTTAAATACTAGATCACCATGGGTACATCTACACAGCACCATAAACTTCAAATAAGCTATGCAATTTGCAGGGCAGTAGCTTATTTCAAGTCTATTTCGAAACAGGCTGTCTACACAGCACCAAATTTCGAAATAAAAGTGCTATTTTGAGCCATCCCTTACTCCTCATACAACGAGATTTACGGGGATGACAAAAGAGCATGTCTGCTATATTTTGGAATAGTGGATGCATTCAAAATAACTTTGATGTATAGACATATCCTGTGAGGGGATGTATAAACCCCACACCCACAAAGGAGTCAAAAAGAGACTGTGAGCAACGCTAACCCCATCCCTCCACTTTATGTTCCCTATATGTACATGGAGACAGTAAGCCTGGTACGTTGGCCAGGGAGGATAGGTTTGACAAGCTGGGGAGGGATAGCTCAGTGGTTTGAGCATTAGCCTGATTAAACCCAGGGTTGTGAGCTCAATCCTTGAGGGAGCCATTTAGGGATCTGGGATTAATCTGTCAGCGATGGTACTTAGTCCTGCCATGAGGACAGGGGACTGGACTCAATGACCTCTAAAGATCCCTTCCAGCTCTATGAGGTAGGTATATCTCCATATATTATACATCAGGCAGCTGGTACCACTGACCACTATCCTTTTGGGGATTACAGAATCTGAACACACGTAAAATAAACTAGCGGAGTGGGACCCAAGATCCCCATCCCCTTCAAACACAGGTGGACTGTTTAACTCAGCTGGTATCACATAGTTCTGAATGTAGGCATATGGGGATTGCCTATGGATTTTTCCGTGCCTGTACAATAGGAGGCACCCATCAGCAGCCCAAGACTTGTGACAGCCTTGCTTAGACCTTGTGGCTAGGGCCCTTCCAAATTCACAGTGCATTTTGGCCAGTTTCACAGCCCTAAGATTTTAAAAATAATAAATGTCATGATTTCAGATATTTCAATCTGAAATGTCACGGCGTTGTAATGGTAGGGATCCTAGGAGTTGGGGGTATTATAAGAGGCATTAAGGTAATGCTATCCTTAATCTTGCACTGCTGCTGCAGGTGGTGGTGCTGCCTTCAGAGCTGGGCAGCTGGAGAGCAGTGGCTACTGGCCAGAATCCCAGCTGTGAAGGCAGAGCCGCTGCCAGCAGCAGTGCAGGAGTAAGGACGGCCTGGTGTGGTGTTGCCGCCCTTACTTCTGCGCTGCTGCCTGCAGAGCTGGGTGCTCAGTCAGCAGTTGCCATTCTCTGGCCACCCCGCTCTGAAGGCAGCAGTGGAGAAGTAAAGGTGGCTTAGTATGGTATTGCCACCCTTACTTCTGTGCTGCTGCTGGCAAGTATTGCCTTCAGAGCTGAGCACCTGGCCAGCAGCTGCAGCTTTCCAGCCATCAAGCTCTGAAGGCAGCAATGCAGATGCAAGGGTGGCAATACTGCAGCCCCCCTCTCACTAAAATAACCTTATGACCCCCCTGCAACTCCCTTTTGGGACCCCCACTTTGAGAAACATTGGGCTCCCTGGTGAAATCTATGTGGGATAGGATAAAGGCACACAAGAGAGCAGATTTCACAGTCTGTGACATGCTTTTCATGGCCACAAATTTGGTAGGACCCTACTCATATCTACTGCCAAGCCTACCTTAATGACCTTCTACTTGTGTTTCAGCTATACTGGTATCTCTCAAAGCAAACTGTATAAAATAAAGCTCATTTTATAACCACTACAGGATTAGCACCCTCCTCCATCCATTTATCTGTGATAACAGGCTCACAATGAAAGAAGCTAATGGTTGGGACAATCATGGTGCATCATTTCTTCTGTTCTGCAGCTGTTGTTTCCCAGACTATTTGACTGGCTGATTGAATCCACCTGGCTATGACATGTGTTCTTAATAAAAGGCTGCATTTTATACTTGCACTTCTTGGAGGAAGCTGGCACGGAGGTTATCAGGGCAAACAAGGGCAGAGGCTAAAGCACGGGAGCAATCTTGGAGGAATTAGAGCAATAGCTGAGTGTCATTTTACATCACTGCGTAAATGTTTCGTGTCAGCATTTTGAACTGACTTGAAACAAAATATTTTGTTTGGATTTTTTTCTGGAGGACATCAGCTCAGTCAAAAAAAAAATTGCAGAAAAAATTGATTTTGCTGAAACAGCATTTTTCATCCCAAATCATTGCGAAGGAAAATTGCCAGCATGTTCATACTTTAATCATTTTGGATCAGGAACACAGATCTAGGGTCTGCTCTCAGTTACAGGTGTATGAATCCAAATTATACTACAGAAATGAAGAGCAATATTTGAACCCCATGTCTTTTATTTATCAGTCAAACCTGGCCATTGGTGATGTTGTGCTAATGAAGGTAAATCATAGACTCATAGGACTGGAAGGCGCCTCCAGAGGTCATCCAATTCAATCCCCTGTGCTTGTTACACAGCATGTAATGGGGGAAAGCTAACAAAGGACGATCACCCCTTATGAATTTTATCGAGAAAATGACTTTTGATCCTGTGCTACTTGGCCAGCAGGAGTGGAATTTGCTGTTCGCTTCCTTTAGGTTTTATAGGAGGTCAGGAAAGGGATCTGCCGCATTTGGTTCCAATTTGAAGAGTGGAACCTGCAAGCTTTCGATCACCCTCTCATTCCTCAGGTCGTAATTAATCCTTTGCTTTGCTCCTCTGTAACACTTCTGCAGCTGCCAATCAAATGGAAGGGGGCATTTTTGAATGAGCTTGTTGGGTATAAAAAGCATTTTGACAGGAACCATCCCCCGGAGACCCTAGGCATGATGCGCTTATCACTTACATTGGTATAAATCAGGAGTAGCTCCATTTAAGTGATGCTAGTGTAAAATTGGTGCAAGTGGAGAATCAGGTTGTGTGACTGCATCCTCTCTAGACATCTTTGTGTACCTCATCTACTATGGTGGAGTCCTTTGTGATGACTAGGACTTGTGGGTGCTACACTAATGCAGATAATTAATAATGATTCCAATATCTTCTGGAACTCAATTGCTTAATCTATTTGGAAACAAGTGAAGTACTAAATTTTAGCATAAATAATTAACTTATCCCAAAAGCTGTTAAAACTGCTGGAGAGTCCAGTCTAACCTTATAAAGGCCACAGTCTCACATGTGCCACAAAAATCACCATTGAGTCTTGATTATTTCTTATCTCTTCCTCCCTCTGTTCTGAGTCTGCTCTTGATATTTCCCTGTATACATCAACCTTGAAACATTTTCTGATGTAGGCAAACAGCTTGATGGATGATGCTCTAAAAGAAGCTAATAGATCAAAACTGTGTAACTTCTCTTCCTGCCTTTACCTCCCTTCCCTGTGGAGGCAAAAATTAAATTTCAGCAAATCAGACCTGTATCAGTTGTAGCTGTAGGATGTTTTTGTTAGAGCCTTTACATGTTTAACAGCAACTGAATAGTTTTTCCTGGTCTGCACCAAAGAAACACAAACTCTTCTCGGTGTCCTTTTGTTCTGTTGTCTATTGACTGAGGGTTCTTCACTGTCCTTGAATTTCTGTAGCATCAAAAATATGTAGTGGGGCTTCGTGTGCAAAGCTGCTTTCGGGAGTGTGTTCTTGCAGAAATGTCCCTCTGCATTATTAAGAACGAGTAGTCTTGTGACACCCTAGAGATTAACAAAAATATATAGAGTATCATGAGCTTTTGTGGGTAAAACCCACTTCCTCAGATGATGAGCTGGAGTGAAAATAACAGAACCAAGTTATTTATAACAAGGGGGGGGGGAGTACCTATCAATTGTAGAACCTGTGCTAATGAGGCTAATTAAGTGGGCTGGAAACCTCTCCATTATTGTTACCCTTTTCTTTCTTTCTTTCTCTGTATGTCTACACTACAGAGGGTTTTTTTGGAAAAACAGCGGTTTTTCTGAAAAACTTCAATTACGTCCACTCTGCAATCATTTCTTCCGAAAGAAAATCAAAAGAACAAAGGGGGTTTTCTGACATTGATAAACTTCTTTCTACAAGGAAGAAGCCTTTTTCCGAAAGAGCTCTTTCAGAAAAAGGTGTGTGTGGACGGGGAAGAGGGAATTCTTTCGAAAGAAGGGGAAAGAGGAAAAAGCACGGGTGCCCTGATGGCCACTCCATCCATAGTAATCACAGCTGAAATGCAAGATAGCATCCACACTGGATGGACACTCTCTTTCGAAAAAGCAGATCGCTTTTTCAATGTGCTTTTGCAGTGTGGATGCTCTCTTTCGGAAGAACTTTTTCCGGAAGATCTCTTCCGGAAAAGCTTCTTCCGAAGAAGCCTGCAGTCTAGACATAGCCTCTGTCTTTCTGTCTCTCTGGCTACGTCTAGATTGAATGCCATGTCCAAGGAACATGTCCACTTTTTTGGGAAAAATTTTCGAAAAAGCGGACGTGCTCTTTCGCCATCCCTGTAAACCTCATTCTATGAGGCATAAGGGATGTGTAGAAAGAGCATTTTTTTTCTGAAATTTGGCACTGTGTAGATGCGCCAAATTTTGGAAAAGTCTCTTTCAAAGTAAAACAGAAGTAAATCTTTTTCCGATTTAACACTGCAGTCTAGACAATATCTAACAAGAGAGCATAATCTTACATCTCTTTCTTTGTCATGGTTTAATGTGACCATAGGGTTTGTGATAGGTCTCACTTCATCCCAGGCTAAGTGCCATGCTACACAGAGCTACCCTCCTACCTAGAAGTGAAATATACCCAGGATCTTTGACCTCTCTCTTGAGGTGTCAGTGATGAAAGTGAACGACGGCAAACCATCATGGATCTCCTGAGGCAGAGGCATGTCCACCAATCTCTTTCTCATCCAGCTTACTTCACCCAACATTGTGAACGGCCATGATGTGAACTCTGGTGTCTTGGAGGCTTTGTTCAGAGTGCCAAACCGCCATCTTTCTCCTCATTCAAAAATCCCAGAATTCCAGTGATGTTCCTCCAAACAGCCAAAAGCTTGGGCATCATAAAAGAACAGGAACCCTCAGGCAATTCAGTCAACAACATCAAAAACAGGACAGTTTGTACCCATTGAAAGAATTAAAATCTTAATGTGACAGATTCATTTTATGGGAAATGAAATACCCCCTAATCCTTAAGTTCGGTGAAGGAACAATTCGCTATAAATCCACTTTAAAAGCTTTGAGCCTTTTGGAGTTAACACACTCAAGCGGACTGTCTCACTGAAAGCAGACAGACTTGGTGATGGGATTTTTATTTCATCTCTATTGCCTTTATTTCATTCATAATTTATGTGGGAGGCAAGACATAGTGTAGATCCCAGGAGTTCACTTTATCCCCAAAGTGATAGGTTTAATTATAGCTTAGTTCGGGCAACTTGAAAATGCAGTACACATTTATATTGTATGTCCCTCCTCCCTCCACTCCAGAAACTTCCCCCTTCCATCTGATCTGGGAGGCTAATGTAACCTTTCTAGAGAAAACAGAAATAAGTCATTGGATAAACAGTATTTATAATTGATGAAATCCATGCCGCAAAGTCGTGGGTTATAAGGTCAAAGCAGAGTAAATTTGAAACACAAAGCAAGTTGTGTTGAAACAAAGTCAAGAGGAAATCAGAAATAGATAACACAGGCTTCAAAGGTGTCCTAGATAACACTAGCCCAATAGGTCTTAATTGTGGAACAAGTTTTTAGGAGGTTTAACACTAGCACGACTAATATTAAGCATTTACGTAAATTCTACCTTTTATGGTGCCAAAATAGTTCATTCTCATTATTAGTGCTGAGCCCCGGCCTCTCTGACACAAATGACAGAAGTAACAACTTTAGATCAGGTTTGCCTGTGTTTGATATGAAGTATACACACCCTGAGGAATCCAGTGTGGCATGACTGTTAATCCCAAATTCACAATTGGATTAGACCATGATGGCAATGTATGAGGATACAAGAAAACTGACCTGGAATCACCTGTGAATCAGGACAAGTGTTAAATATGCAATGTTCATTCTTGGATGTTTTGGTGAATGTCTGATGAGTTGGCCTTATCACTATTATTTTACACTAATCCCTATAAAATACTATGGGCAGGATTTTCAAAGACCACTAAGGTCAGGCTCTGTCTAAGAGTGGATGGGGGACTGCGTATTTGTATTCTGAATCTGAGCCTAGAATGACATGATGTGGTGAGAGGTTGATAGATGTTCAGCTGTGTTGGTGTGTTCCCTCCGTGTTCTGCAGCAGCCCTGCACAGACAGCTGGCACAGCAGACCTTGAGTGAACCACCCACAAGATCCATTAAGCAACAAAGGCATCAGGCCAGGTTTATTGTCCAAGAAGCATGGTAATAGCACCTGGCAGACTATACAAGGATATTAAGACATTTATGCCCATGACAATGGACGCAGCTGAATGAATGGTGGAAATTTCTATTCCCCCCTCAGCTGGACAAAGATCTCCCTCTGGGAGGCATCTTTATACACACAAGTTAATTATTGCTCCCAACGTCACCTTATAAGTGTTGGTTTAATTAAAACATTTTTATTATGTATTGCTATTGTAATTTATTTTTAACAGGGGTCAGTGTGTTCCTATTATTCTTGGGAAATGGTTTTGGACCATTCTTAATACTGGAATGCTTTGGTACTGTTTCCTATGGAAAAGTATTTGTGTAAGTACTTTGTAACTAGCACATCTTAAAAATAAGTATTTCTGCAATATCAGCTCTGTTCTTGCCAAATTCTATAAGCAGGTCCTGCCTCATAGGTCTCTAAGGCTACAGCTACACTGCCAACTTTTTGCGGAAGAGGATATGCAAATCGAGGTTTACAGGATCTTGCGAAAAAAGGTTTTTTTTTCCTGACAAATGGCCCCGTCTACACGGGGCTTTTTAGCGGCAAAACCTCTTCTGCAAAAAGAATCGGAGGAAGATATGCAAATGAGAGCACAATTTGCACATCCTTGTCCACAAAAAGACGGCAGTGTAGCCATAGCCTAATACAAGGGCTTATGTCTCAGGAGCTCTTCTTGCTACACATGAATGCACATACATCAGACTTCTGTGTATGGAAACAGACATCTATCAAAGGTCAAATCTGCACACATGGAGTATGTGTACATTACAAACTAGGGGTGAGATTCCCAAGGCACTTAGATGTACTCATTGTAGCTCTCACTGAGCTAACACACTAAAAATAGTAGTGTAGCCATGGTACACTGCAAGTGCCAATATGAGCTAGTAACCCCATGCACAAGTGCACCTGAACCCCATGGGTATGTACTCAGCACAGCTAGCCCATGCTGTTGCTTGCCATGTCCCATGCTGCTGTGGCTATGCCATAGTTTTAGCACACTAGCTTAACAATAGTTAGCATGTGTATGTGAGATAGGAATCGCAACCCTTGTTCCAAGTGCAGATATATCCACAGAGATGGTAACAGAGTATGCAGATTAGAAATGCTCACACACTTTTGCATGCAACCCTAGACATTTTTGTTTTGAAAAATGAGGTTCTTAAATAATAATGTCCCATAAGTACCTCTTATTCTAGGGTTTCAAAGAGCATCATATATCTATTAGTCAAATCTCACAGCTTTCATGTGAAATAGATTATTTTCATTTGACTCCAGGTAATCACTTGACAAATGTGACTCATTTCTTATGTACATTTTACAGATTGTGGAATTCACACCAACTGCGATTTTTCACAGACAGACAGTGAGTCAGTGTCAGCTAGGAACAGAACCCTGGGTCCTGACTCACTGCTGTAACCAAGAACCCAAACTCACCGCTACTATGCTAAGAAATTAATAAATATAAGTCTTGCCATCATTTCAAAGACAGAGAAAGTTAGAAAAGTTTTCCTCAAAGATACTTACCTGTGTCACGATGATTGAATTTTAAATACCTGTCCTTGCCCAACTGTAGTGTGATGTTCAGATCTGTTAAGTCTCGTGGATCAAGGAAACAATGGATGTTGGTGCAAACTAGAAAACAGTAGGGGTACGTCTGCACCGCAGCATTATTTCGGAATAACTAACGTTATAACATAACGCGCGTCTACACCACAGGCCTTTATTTAAAAATAATGGTGAGCTGGACGACTTCTTACTCTGGGGAGTGCTCTTCCTTCGACTTCCTGCTGTGTAGACAGCACCACAAGCTGAATTAAGCTATTTCGACTTAAGCTACGCGATTGACATAGCTCAAGTTGTGTAGCTTAATTTGACTTTTGCCCTGCTGTGTAGACGTGCCCTGGGACACTTTGTCACCTTGACATTAACTGGCCCTACTCCTCTGGGGTCTGGAGCAGCCTCTCTCTGTGGTGGGCCCTGGTGCATCTCAGGCGGGAGCAGCTCCTGCCTTCAGCGGGGTGGGGCTGCATCCCAGCAGTGTGTGTGTGGGGGGGGGGGCTGCTCCCCCTTTAATCAGTTAACGGGTTAAACAGTACATTTAACCAGTTAACCAATTGAACAGGATTTTACATCCCTACTCCCTACGTCACAAAATAAGATCCCTGATGCTCAGGTCCTTCACTCAGTTATTGTTTTTCTTCATTTAAATCATTGCTCTAGAGTGAGGCTGGGGACGAGGGGTTCTGAGTGCAGGATGCCACAGGGAGAGAGGACAACCCCAGCCCTCACCCACCGCAGCAGCGTGGAGCCAGGTGGGAAGTGCCTCACTATGGCCACTGCTGCTCCAGCGGGCACATCCATGGGAGGGTGCATGTCCCTGCACTGGGACAGGTCTGCCCCCTGTGCTCCACAGGCAGAGTGAATCGGGGGGGGGGGGAGCTTTAGTTCCCCTCCTCCCTGAAGGGTACCTGGGGAGTGGGAGGCTTGGGGTGGGGCATTCCCAGACAGGGGACACCCCCAGCCAGCCCCTTTCACCTGTCTGGTGAGAAGCAATCCCATTCTGTGTACATCCTGTTTTCCTGGCACAACCAAACCATTAGCTTGGTTTAAGTTATGATAAAAGGAAGCTGCATACCAAATTTGATGGTCCTAGTTCTTACCATTTCAGAGGAGTTCTTGAACAAGCAGAGAGGCAGACAGATACACAGACAGACAGATGTATGCACAAACTCTCTAAGGGTGTGTCTACAGAGCAGGGCCTAACTTGAAATAAGCTACTCAAATTGAGCGATGTCAATTGCGTATCTTCTTTCAAAATTGGGAGCAATTTTGAAATAAGATTCTACACAGCACTTATTTCGAAATAGAGCACTCATCCTCCGACTTCCCTTACTCCTAGTACAATGAGGGTTACAGGAGTCGGAGTAAGAAGTCCTCCAGCTTGACAGTATTTTGACACTATTTCAAAATAACTGCCTGCTGTGTAGACGCAGCCAAAGTTATTTCGGAATAGTGCTAGTTATTTCAAAATAGTGTTGCAGTGTAGACGGACCCTTAATATATAGTAGCTTTAATAAAAGATTATGGCTTGTTGCCTCTATTCAGCACCATGGCCAGTTCCAGGTAAAATTTTTTTTTCCTTCAAGAAATGCAAATTAACACAAACAAAACAAATCCTAACCAAAAAAAGACATTCTTCTCTCATATGCCTGTAGAGAGCAGTGGCTTCATGTAAACAGGTAATTCTCTAGAAGCTCCCCAGGCATAATTAGTTTTGCATATTGTGTGGTTTTGTGATTGCCATTGCAACTGGTTGGCTTCTTTTCTGAAATACGTAAACTCTGGATAATGGAAACACAAGGTGTAAAATAGCCCTCTCTTGAAAACTACACAGCAGGAAATTGAGTGATGAGAGCTGTCCAGTGTTCCCTCTAATTTTTCCATCCGCGTGTGGAATAAATTTTGTTATGTGCACCAAGGCATGTGTGGATGTGCACCACCAGTAGAAACACATGCTGTCAGTTGTGGGCACTCTGCTAATCAGCTGGGTGGCACCTGAATCTCTTCTGGGGCTGTCTCTCTATAATTGCAGTAATGGACTATACCTCCATGGAACTAGTCAAGGCTCAAGAAAGTAAACTGAGGATTCTGTTGTTGTGTTTAACTTTTTATTAGGAAGTTTAAAAGAAATACAAGGTTTGGTGGTGCTGTAAAAATTACTTAGTTTCTTCCGGCTAAGATGCTTCTTGTCTTCAGAGAGCTGCAGCATACAAGCAAATCTTATAATCCCTCAATAGAAATCTCATTATCCTGCCTTTTGTTTTCGGGAGTTATGTGTTTTTCTGTCATATGAAAAATGAATGGACTCCACTTTCTGAGTCCTTTCATGCATCATTCTGTCTTCCCTTGGAGTGAGCCATTGTTTGCCACTTCTAACTCTTGTTAAAGAGCATTGGGTTCACAGCGGGAAACCAATAATTATGGCTCGCAAGAGCTTTAATAATGCAGTTAGTGTCAACCAAGATCTTGCTAACTGGAGTGTTATGTTAGGACATCATACAAGGCACGGAGGACATATTAGATCAACAGAAAGCAGAGCAACATCCAAATCTGCTAAACCAGGATCTCACAACTCTGTTAGGATCAGATTCTGACTTCCTTACTCAAGTTGGGTATTGCCCTGCGGACAAGGTCTGGCACATTTTAGAGCTTCTATGAACTGTCCCCAAAGTGATGAGCGCCCATGTGGGGTTTTTAACTGTTTGAGGTGATGGTCCACTCTAATTTTCTAATTTTGAGTCTGTTTTCTTACTTTGTGCCTGTGGGCCATGAGCAATGTGTGTACTGCACCAAGTCTGGAGCAGTTCTGGCGGGCATTGTGACCCCAGAGAAATCCCACTGACTCACCATTCCTTCCCTGCTTCCTCACAAGAGAGTAATTTAAAGCTGGCCTATACTACCCTATGAGTTATCATAGAATACTAGAACTGAAAGGGACCTTGAGAGGTCATCAAGTCCCCTGCCCTCACAGCAGGACCAAGCATCATCTAGATCAGCCCTGATAGATGTTTGTCTAACCTGCTCTTAAATATCTCCAGTGATGGAGATTCCCCAACTTCCCTAGGCAATTCATTCCAGTGTTTAACTACCCTGACAGTTAGGAAGTTATGACATACTAACCATAGTCTCAGCTCCTCTGGCCAGTAACTAGCAGGGAGGGAGTCAAGGTTCTGCCCATTTCCAGACTACATCTGGCAGGGAGTAAACACCCCCATCCAGACTACATCTGGCAGGGAGTAAACACCCCCAAATAGTCCTGTACTCCTTGACCCAAGATCTGGTAACACCAGTAGGGCTTTAAGAGGTGTGGGGTTTCTTCTTACTCCCTTGTGTGGGCATGGAGTCTGACTCTGCACTTTGCCCTAGCTTTCCTCACTGTTACATCCAACCAATTATCCATCTCCAAATATAGTATCCTTACATATAAACACCGAAAGTATTCCCACATTTATGATTAATTTCAAAACTAATTGTCCATCTTGTCTACCTACAGAGCAAAACCTCCTCCCAAAAGGCTTGCTCATATTAATAGGATGATTTAAACAATGAGTTCTCCTCCCCTTACATCCTATTCAGACAGAGAAAGTTAGAAAAGTTTTCATCAAAGATACTTACCTGTGTCACGATGATTGAATTTTAAATACCTGTCCTTGCCCAACTGTAGTGTGATGTTCAGATCTGTTAAGTCTCGTGGATCAAGGAAACAATGGATGTTGGTGCAAACTAGAAAACAGTAGGGGTACGTCTGCACCGCAGCATTATTTCGGAATAACTAACGTTATAACATAACGCGCGTCTACATCACAGGCCTTTATTTAAAAATAATGGTGAACTGGACGACTTCTTACTCTGGGGAGTGCTCTTCCTTCGACTTCCTGCTGTGTAGACAGCACCACAAGCTGAATTAAGCTATTTCGACTTAAGCTACGCGATTGACGTAGCTCAAGTTGTGTAGCTTAATTTGACTTTTGCCCTGCTGTGTAGACGTGCCCTGGGACACTTTGTCACCTTGACATTAACTGGCCCTACTCCTCTGGGGTCTGGAGCAGCCTCTCTCTGTGGTGGGCCCTGGTGCATCTCAGGCGGGAGCAGCTCCTGCCTTCAGCGGGGTGGGGCTGCATCCCAGCAGTGTGTGTGTGTGGGGGGGGCTGCTCCCCCTTTAATCAGTTAACGGGTTAAACAGTACATTTAACCAGTTAACCAATTGAACAGGATTTTACATCCCTACTCCCTACGTCACAAAATAAGATCCCTGATGCTCAGGTCCTTCACTCAGTTATTGTTTTTCTTCATTTAAATCATTGCTCTAGAGTGAGGCTGGGGACGAGGGGTTCTGAGTGCAGGATGCCACAGGGAGAGAGGACAACCCCAGCCCTCACCCACCGCAGCAGCGTGGAGCCAGGTGGGAAGTGCCTCACTATGGCCACTGCTGCTCCAGCGGACACATCCATGGGAGGGTGCATGTCCCTGCACTGGGACAGGTCTGCCCCCTGTGCTCCACAGGCAGAGTGAATCGGGGGGGGGGGGAGCTTTAGTTCCCCTCCTCCCTGAAGGGTACCTGGGGAGTGGGAGGCTTGGGGTGGGGCATTCCCAGACAGGGGACACCCCCAGCCAGCCCCTTTCACCTGTCTGGTGAGAAGCAATCCCATTCTGTGTACATCCTGTTTTCCTGGCACAACCAAACCATTAGCTTGGTTTAAGTTATGATAAAAGGAAGCTGCATACCAAATTTGATGGTCCTAGTTCTTACCATTTCAGAGGAGTTCTTGAACAAGCAGAGAGGCAGACAGATACACAGACAGACAGATGTATGCACAAACTCTCTAAGGGTGTGTCTACAGAGCAGGGCCTAACTTGAAATAAGCTACTCAAATTGAGCGATGTCAATTGCGTATCTTCTTTCAAAATTGGGAGCAATTTTGAAATAAGATTCTACACAGCACTTATTTCGAAACAGAGCACTCATCCTCCGACTTCCCTTACTCCTAGTACAATGAGGGTTACAGGAGTCGGAGTAAGAAGTCCTCCAGCTTGACAGTATTTTGACACTATTTCAAAATAACTGCCTGCTGTGTAGACGCAGCCAAAGTTATTTCGGAATAGTGCTAGTTATTTCAAAATAGTGTTGCAGTGTAGACGGACCCTTAATATATAGTAGCTTTAATAAAAGATTATGGCTTGTTGCCTCTATTCAGCACCATGGCCAGTTCCAGGTAAATTTTTTTTTTCCTTCAAGAAATGCAAATTAACACAAACAAAACAAATCCTAACCAAAAAAAGACATTCTTCTCTCATATGCCTGTAGAGAGCAGTGGCTTCACGTAAACAGGTAATTCTCTAGAAGCTCCCCAGGCATAATTAGTTTTGCATATTGTGTGGTTTTGTGATTGCCATTGCAACTGGTTGGCTTCTTTTCTGAAATACGTAAACTCTGGATAATGGAAACACAAGGTGTAAAATAGCCCTCTCTTGAAAACTACACAGCAGGAAATTGAGTGATGAGAGCTGTCCAGTGTTCCCTCTAATTTTTCCATCCGCGTGTGGAATACATTTTGTTATGTGCACCAAGGCATGTGTGGATGTGCACCACCAGTAGAAACACATGCTGCCAGTTGTGGGCACTCTGCTAATCAGCTGGGTGGCACCTGAATCTCTTCTGGGGCTGTCTCTCTATAATTGCAGTAATGGACTATATCTCCATGGAACTAGTCAAGGCTCAAGAAAGTAAACTGAGGATTCTGTTGTTGTGTTTAACTTTTTATTAGGAAGTTTAAAAGAAATACAAGGTTTGGTGGTGCTGTAAAAATTACTTAGTTTCTTCCGGCTAAGATGCTTCTTGTCTTCAGAGAGCTGCAGCATACAAGCAAATCTTATAATCCCTCAATAGAAATCTCATTATCCTGCCTTTTGTTTTCGGGAGTTATGTGTTTTTCTGTCATATGAAAAATGAATGGACTCCACTTTCTGAGTCCTTTCATGCATCATTCTGTCTTCCCTTGGAGTGAGCCATTGTTTGCCACTTCTAACTCTTGTTAAAGAGCATTGGGTTCACAGCGGGAAACCAATAATTATGGCTCGCAAGAGCTTTAATAATGCAGTTAGTGTCAACCAAGATCTTGCTAACTGGAGTGTTATGTTAGGACATCATACAAGGCACGGAGGACATATTAGATCAACAGAAAGCAGAGCAACATCCAAATCTGCTAAACCAGGATCTCACAACTCTGTTAGGATCAGATTCTGACTTCCTTACTCAAGTTGGGTATTGCCCTGCGGACAAGGTCTGGCACATTTTAGAGCTTCTATGAACTGTCCCCAAAGTGATGAGCGCCCATGTGGGGTTTTTAACTGTTTGAGGTGATGGTCCACTCTAATTTTCTAATTTTGAGTCTGTTTTCTTACTTTGTGCCTGTGGGCCATGAGCAATGTGTGTACTGCACCAAGTCTGGAGCAGTTCTGGCGGGCATTGTGACCCCAGAGAAATCCCACTGACTCACCATTCCTTCCCTGCTTCCTCACAAGAGAGTAATTTAAAGCTGGCCTATACTACCCTATGAGTTATCATAGAATACTAGAACTGAAAGGGACCTTGAGAGGTCATCAAGTCCCCTGCCCTCACAGCAGGACCAAGCATCATCTAGATCAGCCCTGATAGATGTTTGTCTAACCTGCTCTTAAATATCTCCAGTGATGGAGATTCCCCAACTTCCCTAGGCAATTCATTCCAGTGTTTAACTACCCTGACAGTTAGGAAGTTATGACATACTAACCATAGTCTCAGCTCCTCTGGCCAGTAACTAGCAGGGAGGGAGTCAAGGTTCTGCCCATTTCCAGACTACATCTGGCAGGGAGTAAACACCCCCATCCAGACTACATCTGGCAGGGAGTAAACACCCCCAAATAGTCCTGTACTCCTTGACCCAAGATCTGGTAACACCAGTAGGGCTTTAAGAGGTGTGGGGTTTCTTCTTACTCCCTTGTGTGGGCATGGAGTCTGACTCTGCATTTTGCCCTAGCTTTCCTCACTGTTACATCCAACCAATTATCCATCTCCAAATATAGTATCCTTACATATAAACACCGAAAGTATTCCCACATTTATGATTAATTTCAAAACTAATTGTCCATCTTGTCTACCTACAGAGCAAAACCTCCTCCCAAAAGGCTTGCTCATATTAATAGGATGATTTAAACAATGAGTTCTCCTCCCCTTACATCCTATTCACTAATGGAATCAGTATTCTTCCATGTGTGTTTTTGATTGCTATTGCAGAAGAGGTTCTACAAAGGGGAAACAGTCTGGCATAATGTGCCAGTACTTCTCTGGCATCCTCATTAAAAAGAAAGGCTTTGACTGGGTGTGTAGACACAGGGATGGGGCTGGAAATGAAACATTTAGGGTGCAGAGGTTCAGAAAAGGTTCAGAAAAGGGCAACAAAAATGATTAGGGGTGTGGAACGGGTCCCATATGTAGAGAGATTAAAAAGACTTGGACTTTTCAGTTTAGAAAAGAGAAGACTAAGGGGGGATATGATAGAGGTATATAAAATCGTGACTGGTGTAGAAAAAGTGACTAAGGAAAAGTTATTTACTTATTCCCACAGTATAAGGACTAGGGGTCACCAAATGAAATTAATAGGCAGCAGGTTTAAAACAAACAAAAGGAAGTTTTTCTTCACTCAGTGCACAGTCAACCTGTAGAACTCCTTGCCAGAGGATGTGGTGAAGACTCGGACTTTAACGGGGTTCAAAAAAGAGCTGGATAGATTTACAGAGGTTAGATCCATCAATGTCTGTTAGCCAGGATGGGTAGGAATGGTGTCCCAAGCCTGTTTGTCTGGATATGGCTGACAGGAGAAGGATCACGTGAGGATTACCTGTTGTGTTCCCTCCCTCTGGGGCATCTGGTATAGGCTACTGTCGGCAGACAGGACGCTGGGCTAGATCGACATTTGGTCTGACCCTATATAGCCGTTCTGATGTTCAGAGGGCTCTAGACTCTGGTCAAGGGATTTGGAATGGGAGGCGGCTCAGGGCAGGAGATTGGGGTGGGAGTGCCCAGTCTAGGCACAGGCAGGAGCGGGCTCAGAGTTGGGGTAGCGCTCATCACCGCAGCACAGTTTGCGGGAGAGAGAAATGGCAGTGTGCAGAACCACCTCTTATCCCTCTCCCCTGCCAAGCAGAGCTGGCCCAGAATGCAACGCACACAGGCTTTAGTGGCTGCAACCCAGGGACCCCCTCTGAGCCCAGGACTCTGGGCTACAGCCCCTAAAGCCCTTTTCTCAATCCGGCCCTGCCAGTGAGGGCTTTTAAAGTCTGGCTGTAAATGTGTCAAATGATTTCTTCTCTTTGTTTTTCAGCTGGTGGGCTTCGTCTATGCCTGTTACGTTGTGAGTGTCTTTACAGAAGAAGAGGACAGCTGTAAGTATTCATCAGCAGATTCCTTGGCAACGGTTTTTGTGAAAAACTCTCTCTCAAGAATGTTGTCCCATGTGCTAGTGCCATAGGCCGTCAGTCAGTGAACGAGGGAGAGGAAGGTCAGAAGAAGAAAGGAGACGTTTTCTCATCCATCTCGCCACAAAAATGGCATCACTGCAACACCTTTCTGACAAGGCCAGATTTACAGTGAGATCCTCTCCTCGTGAACCCCCCACAATCCTCTTCTCTCGCTCTGTTAGCACAGTGGTTTGGCTTTGTTCGCTGATCACTCTGGGGTATTAGCGACAGAAACAGTGGAGTGGATTCTCCTATTACACTGCTATTGATCAGCAATAATGCCATGGAGATCAGTGGAGTATCAACAGCATAAAGTCGGTATATGTGAATGGAGAATTAAGTTCAGCATGTTCAACTAAGCAGGAAGGTTGTGCCCTGTGTACATTGCGATATAAGCTCAGGACAAAGTAGAAGGCAAGAGTACTTACAAATAACCGAAATGAACATTTAATTTGCAAAGCAGAGGTGGCCCTGCACTTGGATTGTAGAAAAGACAATTCCCTTGGTGCATGGTTTTCAGTTCTCTTAGGTATTTAGGGTTCCATTTTACAGTGCCAAAAAAAAGCAGAGAGCCAACCAAAAGCCATTCTGATTATAAGGTCAGCGGGGTTTATCTACCTACCTACATGTAGCCTTTTCTTGCATTTCTTTGCACTTCCAAAACGCCTCTTGAACCACATGGTTTTAGGCACATAAAGATTGGGTTTATTGATTCTAAATAGCCACATGGGATGTTCTCTTTAGAAGCATGTTTCTTGGGGTTGAATTTAAGAGACAGATCGTCAGCTTATGTGAGTCAGCATCATTGTGTTCAAGTCAATGAACCTACACCAATTTACTTCAGCTGGGGATTGGACCCAAGGCTTTATATAACCAGTATTACTTCTTTGAGGTGTCTAGTCCTTCAAATTAGTGTAAAAAGCTTGATCCTTTAAAAACTGGCCACCAGAGATGTTTGCTGAAAAATGATGAATTTGAATTAGATTTTAGAAGGTAAGGCCACATCTTCACTTCCCAGAAAATTGACGTTTTAGCGGTCGATCTTTTGGCATTCTATTTAGCAGGTCTAGTAAAGACTCACTAAATCGAATGCTGAGGGTGCCCCTGTCAACACCAGAACTCCTACTCCTTGTGAGGAGTAAGGGAAGTTGATGGGAACATTTCTCCCATCAACCTCCCACTGCGAGGACAGCGCTGAAGCTCAGCTTAAGGTCCATTTACTCTAGCTATATTTGTTACGTAGCTGGAATTGCGTATCTTAAGCCAAACTTTGGCTGCAGCGTGGACCTGGCCTAAGTGAGAAAGTTTATTTCAAATGGGGCTAATGAGATATACTACTAGTCTAGTTTACCCTCTCTATTTCTCTCTTGCTTCCTGTGTGGTTATACTGACCACAGAGGCTTTACTGATTACTTGCTAGACTAGCCATTTAACAAAGGCATGTATTATAAGTAATGAAAAACAAGGTTTGCTCCCTCTTTTTCCCTCTCTCATCAAGAATCTCATCTGTATGTTTTACCCTACAGGTTTTACATTTGATGTTACTTTAAATACTATTTTTTAAAAAATCACCAGAACTTGTTTAAATACAATGGTTTTATCATCAGAAGCCATTACCAGTAGAATGAATTACTGAGACACATACTACTGTGAATTTCAGAATTTTAAAAATTCTGCTCCATCCCATTTTCTCAGGTTCAGAGTTGAAATGCCAGCTTGAATAATTAACAATGACACCCCATCAATATTTCACAGTCTCAGCAGTAGGTCCTTCCAGTGACCTGAACTAATTTGAGCTACGTTTTAATTTTCTCTTCCATTTGTGGGTTCTTTTAAATGTACCTTTGATATGCGGCATGAAGTAATTAGAAGTGCTAAGACCCATTAATCAGGAAGCCAGTGCTAACGTGATTTTCATGAGGAAACATGGCAACAGGACCCACTAACACTGGATTGTTGGCAAGATATGTTTTAGATGTGCTCACGCACCGTAGCATATGGATGGTAACACCAGTGAACCATGATCAGGGTTTAATGAAGAGATTAGGATTTAGGGTGCCTCCGTTGTTAGATGCCCAGTTTGGGATCATTTATTTTCAAGGAGCAGGTGATAGGCATAGTCAGAAAAACAGGCCTCTTTAACATCTCTGGAGTAGGACACCCAAAACCAAAAGCAACCAAAACCACCAGTCACTTCCAAAAAATCAGCCAATTATCAGGGAACATTTTTAAAAGCACCTAAGTGCCTAAATCTTCTTTTTCAAAAGCAACTTAGGGTGTGTCTAGACTACATCCCTCTGTTGCCAGAGGGATGTAAATTATACATACCGACATTGCAAATGAAGCGGGGATTTAAATATCCCGCACTTCATTTGAATAAAAATGGCCGCCATGTTTTGCCGAGTCAGCAGTTTGTCGGCAAAAAGCGGCTGTCAAGATGGGTATCGGGCGACAAAGAAAGCCTTTGTCGGCCGATTCTGTAAACCTCGTTTTACGAGGCATAAGGCAGAGGCCAAATTTTTAAAGGTATTTTGAAATTAATGGGAGTTAGGAATCTAAGTTCCTTTAAAATCTGTCCCTAGGATCCTAAGCTTCATTGGGACAGACCCATCGAGAGGAGGGACAAAGGGGAGAGTTGCCCAAGGGCCCTGACAATTCAAAGGGGCCCAGGGCTCCCAGCCGCTGCTGCTGCTACCACAGGAGCGGTGCTGGATGGAGCCGTAGGCCCTTTAAATTGCCGCTGCTTCATGCTCCGTGTGGCTCTGAGGGCAGGGGCCCCTTCCGACTGAGACTCCGCCCCTTCTGGGAGCACGGTGCTGCCTCCCACACCTTGCCCAGGGACCCACAGAGGCTGTTGGGTCCCCTGCATTGGGATTAAGGTCCTAATTTGTTTATGTGCTTTTGAAAATTTTACTTATATTCTGCTCTTCCAAGTTTCACAACAGTAGTTTCTTGCTGTTGGTCAGAACGAAGATTTGGATGGCTGCTGAGAAGTCAATGTCTAAATACCTTGAAACATTTTTGCAATGTTTCTCATGCTTCTCTTTCTATTTTAGGGTTGACAAAACATTTAATAAAATTACCAACACCCTTTAAAAATATGTAACTGACATGTAAAAGAACAGTGCCACCTTTAGGAAAGAAAAATCAAATGGTTGTATGGTTAATGAGACTCTCTAGAGGTATATTTTTTATAAATATGTTTGGAAGGGGTGTAAACTTTCTTATGTTATGCATCAACCACATTTTGAACTGATGGAATTTAAGAAGAAACTTTCTCTATCGAGAAAATATTCTATAACTTCCTTTACTACTTAGTACTTCTAATCACTGTAGGAGATCAGATACGTGGACTGGGTGAGCATATGTCTGATTCAGTCTGTCACTCTCTATAATAATTTTCCTTAAGTTGAACACCTACAAAATGTTCTAGATAGAAATGTCAAAGGAGCCCAAGAAAGTTAGATGCCCAAGCTCCGATTTAACTCCCATAGATTCCTTTGACAATCCCAATCTTAATTTTAAAATATGTTGAGCCCAGGACTCTGGGCTACAGCCCCTAAAGCCCTTTTCTCAATCCGGCCCTGCCAGTGAGGGCTTTTAAAGTCTGGCTGTAAATGTGTCAAATGATTTCTTCTCTTTGTTTTCCAGCTGGTGGGCTTCGTCTATGCCTGTTACGTTGTGAGTGTCTTTACAGAAGAAGAGGACAGCTGTAAGTATTCATCAGCAGATTCCTTGGCAACGGTTTTTGTGAAAAACTCTCTCTCAAGAATGTTGTCCCATGTGCTAGTGCCATAGGCCGTCAGTCAGTGAACGAGGGAGAGGAAGGTCAGAAGAAGAAAGGAGACGTTTTCTCATCCATCTCGCCACAAAAATGGCATCACTGCAACACCTTTCTGACAAGGCCAGATTTACAGTGAGATCCTCTCCTCGTGAACCCCCCACAATCCTCTTCTCTCGCTCTGTTAGCACAGTGGTTTGGCTTTGTTCGCTGATCACTCTGGGGTATTAGCGACAGAAACAGTGGAGTGGATTCTCCTATTACACTGCTATTGATCAGCAATAATGCCATGGAGATCAGTGGAGTATCAACAGCATAAAGTCGGTATATGTGAATGGAGAATCAAGTTCAGTATGTTCAACTAAGCAGGAAGGTTGTGCCCTGTGTACATTGCGATATAAGCTCAGGACAAAGTAGAAGGCAAGAGTACTTACAAATAACTGAAATGAACATTTAATTTGCAAAGCAGAGGTGGCCCTGCACTTGGATTGTAGAAAAGACAATTCCCTTGGTGCATGGTTTTCAGTTCTCTTAGGTATTTAGGGTTCCATTTTACAGTGCCAAAAAAAAGCAGAGAGCCAACCAAAAGCCATTCTGATTATAAGGTCAGCGGGGTTTATCTACCTACCTACATGTAGCCTTTTCTTGCATTTCTTTGCACTTCCAAAACACCTCTTGAACCACATGGTTTTAGGCACATAAAGATTGGGTTTATTGATTCTAAATAGCCACATGGGATGTTCTCTTTAGAAGCATGTTTCTTGGGGTTGAATTTAAGAGACAGATCGTCAGCTTATGTGAGTCAGCATCATTGTGTTCAAGTCAATGAACCTACACCAATTTACTTCAGCTGGGGATTGGACCCAAGGCTTTATATAACCAGTATTACTTCTTTGAGGTGTCTAGTCCTTCAAATTAGTGTAAAAAGCTTGATCCTTTAAAAACTGGCCACCAGAGATGTTTGCTGAAAAATAATGAATTTGAATTAGATTTTAGAAGGTAAGGCCACATCTTCACTTCCCAGAAAATTGACGTTTTAGCGGTCGATCTTTTGGCATTCTATTTAGCAGGTCTAGTAAAGACTCACTAAATCGAATGCTGAGGGTGCCCCTGTCAACACCAGAACTCCTACTCCTTGTGAGGAGTAAGGGAAGTTGATGGGAACATTTCTCCCATCAACCTCCCACTGCGAGGACAGCGCTGAAGCTCAGCTTAAGGTCCATTTACTCTAGCTATATTTGTTACGTAGCTGGAATTGCGTATCTTAAGCCAAACTTTGGCTGCAGCGTGGACCTGGCCTAAGTGAGAAAGTTTATTTCAAATGGGGCTAATGAGATATACTACTAGTCTAGTTTACCCTCTCTATTTCTCTCTTGCTTCCTGTGTGGTTATACTGACCACAGAGGCTTTACTGATTACTTGCTAGACTAGCCATTTAACAAAGGCATGTATTATAAGTAATGAAAAACAAGGTTTGCTCCCTCTTTTTCCCTCTCTCATCAAGAATCTCATCTGTATGTTTTACCCTACAGGTTTTACATTTGATGTTACTTTAAATACTATTTTTTAAAAAATCACCAGAACTTGTTTAAATACAATGGTTTTATCATCAGAAGCCATTACCAGTAGAATGAATTACTGAGACACATACTACTGTGAATTTCAGAATTTTAAAAATTCTGCTCCATCCCATTTTCTCAGGTTCAGAGTTGAAATGCCAGCTTGAATAATTAACAATGACACCCCATCAATATTTCACAGTCTCAGCAGTAGGTCCTTCCAGTGACCTGAACTAATTTGAGCTACGTTTTAATTTTCTCTTCCATTTGTGGGTTCTTTTAAATGTACCTTTGATATGCGGCATGAAGTAATTAGAAGTGCTAAGACCCATTAATCAGGAAGCCAGTGCTAACGTGATTTTCATGAGGAAACATGGCAACAGGACCCACTAACACTGGATTGTTGGCAAGATGTGTTTTAGATGTGCTCACGCACCGTAGCATATGGATGGTAACACCAGTGAACCATGATCAGGGTTTAATGAAGAGATTAGGATTTAGGGTGCCTCCGTTGTTAGATGCCCAGTTTGGGATCATTTATTTTCAAGGAGCAGGTGATAGGCATAGTCAGAAAAACAGGCCTCTTTAACATCTCTGGAGTAGGACACCCAAAACCAAAAGCAACCAAAACCACCAGTCACTTCCAAAAAATCAGCCAATTATCAGGGAACATTTTTAAAAGCACCTAAGTGCCTAAATCTTCTTTTTCAAAAGCAACTTAGGGTGTGTCTAGACTACATCCCTCTGTTGCCAGAGGGATGTAAATTATACATACCGACATTGCAAATGAAGCGGGGATTTAAATATCCCGCACTTCATTTGAATAAAAATGGCCGCCATGTTTTGCCGAGTCAGCAGTTTGTCGGCAAAAAGCGGCTGTCAAGATGGGTATCGGGCGACAAAGAAAGCCTTTGTCAGCCGATTCTGTAAACCTCGTTTTACGAGGCATAAGGCAGAGGCCAAATTTTTAAAGGTATTTTGAAATTAATGGGAGTTAGGAATCTAAGTTCCTTTAAAATCTGTCCCTAGGATCCTAAGCTTCATTGGGACAGACCCATCGAGAGGAGGGACAAAGGGGAGAGTTGCCCAAGGGCCCTGACAATTCAAAGGGGCCCAGGGCTCCCAGCCGCTGCTGCTGCTACCACAGGAGCGGTGCTGGATGGAGCCGTAGGCCCTTTAAATTGCCGCTGCTTCATGCTCCGTGTGGCTCTGAGGGCAGGGGCCCCTTCCGACTGAGACTCCGCCCCTTCTGGGAGCACGGTGCTGCCCCCCACACCTTGCCCAGGGACCCACAGAGGCTGTTGGGTCCCCTGCATTGGGATTAAGGTCCTAATTTGTTTATGTGCTTTTGAAAATTTTACTTATATTCTGCTCTTCCAAGTTTCACAACAGTAGTTTCTTGCTGTTGGTCAGAACGAAGATTTGGATGGCTGCTGAGAAGTCAATGTCTAAATACCTTGAAACATTTTTGCAATGTTTCTCATGCTTCTCTTTCTATTTTAGGGTTGACAAAACATTTAATAAAATTACCAACACCCTTTAAAAATATGTAACTGACATGTAAAAGAACAGTGCCACCTTTAGGAAAGAAAAATCAAATGGTTGTATGGTTAATGAGACTCTCTAGAGGTATATTTTTTATAAATATGTTTGGAAGGGGTGTAAACTTTCTTATGTTATGCATCAACCACATTTTGAACTGATGGAATTTAAGAAGAAACTTTCTCTATGGAGAAAATATTCTATAACTTCCTTTACTACTTAGTACTTCTAATCACTGTAGGAGATCAGATACGTGGACTGGGTGAGCATATGTCTGATTCAGTCTGTCACTCTCTATAATAATTTTCCTTAAGTTGAACACCTACAAAATGTTCTAGATAGAAATGTCAAAGGAGCCCAAGAAAGTTAGATGCCCAAGCTCCGATTTAACTCCCATAGATTCCTTTGACAATCCCAATCTTAATTTTAAAATATGTTGTTGGAGCCATGTATCATACCACGATATCACAATTAATTTTAGAAGAACCCTGAGAGAGTCTCCCATCAGATCATCTGGCAACTCTGATAATGGGCAACAGGGAAATGGTGCCATAAAAAGACCCTTAACTAGTTACATTGACTCAGAAGGCTCTCTGCATTAGTCTGGATCTGCAAAAACAATAAAGAGCCCAGTGGTGCCTGAGACACTAACAGATATATTAGGGAAAGCTTATGCCCTTATAAATCTGTTAGGCTGTGTCTAGACTGGCCAGTTTTTCTGGAAAATCAGCCGCTTTTCTGGAAAAACTTGCCAGCTTTCTACACTGGCCGCTTGAATTTCTGCAAGAACACTGATGCTCTCATGTATGATCATCAGTGTTCTTGCGCAAATACTATGCTGCTCCCGTTCGGGCAAAAGCCCTCTTGCGCAAATGCTTTTGCATAAGAGGGCCAGTGTAGACAACCCAGAATTGTTTTTCGCAAAAAAGCCCCTATGGCTAAAATGGCGATCGGGGCTTTCTTGCGCAAAAGCGCGTCTAGATTGGCCAGGGATGCTTTTCCGCAAAAAGTGCTTTTGCGAAAAAGCGTCCGTGCCAATCTAGACGCTCTTTTCCGCAAATGCTTTTAGCGGAAAATCATGCCAGTCTAGACGCAGCCTTAGTTTCTAAGGTGCCACAGGACTTCTCGCTGTTTTTGTAGTTATGTTGTCATTATTTGAGCAGTGGGGAAAGAAAGTATTTTAAATACTTTTATGGATTAAAACAAATCAAATTAAATCTGAAAACCCCCAGGTCAGGGGGGATTGGGGAGGGTTTTAATAAACCAGTTGCTGCTGTCACTGTCTTGATTTCTTACAAGCAAGAAAACCGCCCTTGGGTAGACAACCTTCAGAAGTACTGCTTGCTACCTCTTCCCTGCAGACATCCACTCCCTTACCGTCCCTCAGAGTCTTTCAGCAGCTGGAGTTCACACACTGAACAGTTTCTCCAGGGCCAGCCCACAACATTTTGGCACCTGAAGTGGGGAGCTCAAATGACACCCCCATGCTCCCTTTTCTCCTGCCTGCCTGTTATGTCTCTTGTGCCCTCCTTCCTCCAGCACAGCACTCCACCATCTCTGTGCATCTAGAGCAGAGAGAATACATATGCACCAGCAGCAGACACAATTTTCTACACTCTGGGTCCTAGTGGCGCCCCCCCCCCCCACAGTCTGGCACCTGAGGTGGCCACCTCAGTTCGCCTCATGGTAAGGCCAGCCCTGAGTTTCTCCAAGAGGTCTAGGTTGGGTGGTCTGTATAGGCAGGGTTTTCCAGTCTGTGTTAGGTCCCATGGACGTAAATAAGTGCCTGACACAGGGCTGTGGATAATCATCTTTCTGTTCTTCGCACCATTTTATGTTAAGACATGCCATGCACCCGCTTTCCTGTCGCCATCCCTGCCATATTTTTTTATTTATTATTATTTGGGTTTTGATTTCTTTCAGTTGATTTCATTGGTGGATTTGATCCATTTCCTCTCTACCATGTCAATGAAAAACCCACCAACCTTTTGTGCAAGCAGACGTACCTGTAAGTATTGGCCCCCGGGCTAAGAAACCTGTGGTGCCTCTCAGCTCGGTGGCCCAAGGCTGCTCCCTTTACTCTCTAATAGGTGAACTTCTCCAGCAGGGTTCTCTTGCCAGGGTGGGTCACTGGGAGGGGTGAAGTCAATTCGTTTCAGCCTTGGGGCACAGTTGGGCTCCAGGTGTGGATGCTAATGCTGCTGTCCTTGGTATCTAACATGGCATCCTTACGGCCTCTCATTATGGAGTAAGTTCTAGTCCCTCGTGCTACGCTTCAGTCAGAGAGCTTTGTGCAACGTAAACATAAGCCTGCAGGAGAAGGAGGGCACAGAATCCTCCCCTCCACTCACATGGCAGCAACGTAGAGAGCTATTAAAGCTACATCTCAGCTCCATGCTCAGCCAGTCATAGCATAGAGTTTGAGTCCATTCCAGTGGTGCAGTTCTACTCCAGGCCTTTGCCAACCCCCCTCCTCACAAGCCCTCTGCTCTCCCATGGAGTGAACAGCCTGAGATGCAAAGGCTGGCATGTTCTCCTCTTCACTTCTCAGCCACCCCGTGCAGTGGAAAGTTGGTGTTTTCACCATGTTGTGGGTGTTTTCTGGTTTACCCACAGGGTGATACAGGTTTGACCCAATCATTTTGCTGGAATCAGAGCCATCCTGAGGGGGATGCTGGGCCAGGACATAGACATTAAGGGTGTGTCTAGACTACATGGCTCTGTCAATGGAGCCATGTAAAGTAGTTTACCCGACATAGTCAATGAAGCGGGGATTTAAATAATCCCCGCTTCATTAAAATAAAAATGGCCACCATGCTGTGCCAACAATCTGCTGATCCAGCACAGCACGGCAGTCTAGACATGGTGCGGTTGACAAGGGAAGGCATAAGGGAGCGGTTGACAAAGGCTTCCCTTGTTGACCACTCCGTGTCTAGACTGCTGCGCTGTGCCGGATCAGCTGATTGTTGGCACAGAGCAGCGGCCATTTTTATTTTAATGAAGCGGGGATCATTTAAATCCCTGCTTCATTGACTATGTCAGTAAACTACTTTACATGGCTCCGTCAACAGAGCCATGTAGTCTAGACACACCCTGAGTTTCTAATCTGCCAGATGCTCTTCCCAGGCCTTGCCCCCACTCCAACCCTTTCCACCAAGGCCCCACCTCTTCCCACCCCTGCTCAACCTCTTCCTGCCCCTGCCCTGCCTCTTCCCACCCAGTTCTGCCCCCTCCCCCAAGTGCGCTATGCTCTCGCTCCTTTTTCTTCTCTCTCCAGCACCTCCTGACACTGCAAAACATCTGATCTGTGGTAAATAGGAGGTGCTGAGAGGGAGTGGGAGTTGCTGTCAGGCAGGAGGTGCTGGGGGGAAGAGGGAAGTTCTGGTAGGGAGACGTCGAGTGGATGTTCCAGCCCTCGAACACAGGACCCTCTAAAGCACAGAGCCATGGGCAGTTGCCCCGGTTCCCCATATCCAAGGGGCAGCTCTGGCTGGAATTCTGTTTCCCATAGAAACAGTGGATTACAGCCCTTGTAGGAGAGTGCAGGTGAAAGACAGTCACTTTACAACCGTCCCCCTTGCACTCCTAAAACAGATCCATCTTTAAATTCTGACAACCCTCCTTTTGTTACTCATCGCACAAGAGCTATTGTGTGGCCCGTGTGAGAGCTGCTGCGTAGTTAGATACTTTAAGTGTAAGGCCCGTAAGATCTGTGCTTAGCAGCAAGAGGCATTGAATTCCTGTTACTCTCTGCGCAAAACCCGCAGAAGAGCACCACAACGTGCAGGACCTCTGAAGGGAGGATGATTTTAAAGTCTAATGCTACAGCTGAGTTCTTCCAAAAAACGTCAGGTGGGGGAGGGAGAGGTGGAGCTGGAAGGGGAAAACTGACACACTAGATCTGGGCAGATGGCCTCAAAATGCATACGCGGAGGTGCACACAGCTCATGGTCGCTGCAGCGCTAGCCCAGGAGAACAGGTGAGTTTTGAAAAGAAGTCCAATTTCTCATACACTAAGGGGCTGACCGGCCTTATTAGGAGGGATGGTGCTGGAGATTACTTATCAATT
Organism: Pelochelys cantorii; assembly: GCA_032595735.1. NCBI lineage: Eukaryota > Metazoa > Chordata > Testudines > Trionychidae > Pelochelys > Pelochelys cantorii. The sequence goes on along the minus strand of CM064343.1, from coordinate 29,424,083 downwards.
TTCCCCTCTCACTTTGTCATTGTGGGATGGGATTTTCCTGCATCTGTGGAAGCTGCAGGGTTCTTGGGCAGCTCCTTGATTTACTGGGCTGGTGCAGTGGAAAAAACTGCACTTTTGCCAAAAAAAAAAAAAAGAAAAAAGAGGAGAGAGAGATGAGGCTGCTTTTCTCTTAATAGTAGTTGTATGTTATGTGGATGGAAGACTCCACTTATCAATGTCAGCTTCTTTCACAAGCCAGAGCAGCCTGGAGAGTGTCAGGGTAAGTTTCGATCCCACGCCCCACCAGTGCAGAAAGCCCCTGTTAAGCTCCAAGGCTATGTCTACACTGGCGGCTTCTTGCGCAAGAACATGTCCACACTACCATGTGCTTTTGCGCAAGAGCGCCCATGGCAGTGTGGATGCTCTCTTGCGCAAGAACATGCTCTTTTGCTCAAGAACATGTCCACACTACTATGTGCTGTTGCGCAAGAGCACCCATGGCAGTGTGGATGCTCTCTTGTGCAAGAAAGATCTGATGGCCATTTTAGCCATAGGGCTTTCTTCTGCAAGAAACCCCTGCTGGGCGTCCACACTGACCTCTTGCACAAGAGAGCTTACACTTGTTAGAAAAGAGCGTAGCTCTTGTGCAAGAATCCCTCTCTTGCCACACTCTACTGTAAATCTTGCGCAAGAGCGGGCGGGCAGTGTGGACGCTGCTGCGGAAGCATGGCAGTTTTTGCGCAAGAACCCACCAGTGTAGACATAGCCCTAGAGTAATACAGTCTCCATTCAATCTTCAGTCCATGATCCTCATGCTAACTGTACACAGTGGTACTTTGCTGTTTCATTGGGGTGCAGTGAGCAGCCAAGCACTGGGCAGATGGCACCCATATATTTCACAGTAGCCACCACATTGCACTAACTTTTGCTTGCTACCAGTTTGGGCTCTTACCCCTCTGCCACGCACACCTAGCAGGAGTGGGGTGGGGAGAAGGTGCAAAGGAGGAAGAAAATCTGTATAATGATGCCAGCGCATCCTGTGCTCTGGGAGCAATGGGATTCCCAAGCCTCACTATTGGGTTCTTCTCCAGGGGCAGCCATAGCTTTCTAATGATTCTGTAATAATTGAATGGGTTCTTAGTCACTGTTCAGGTCTCTCATAACTTGCATTGAATGGGGCACATCAGTAAATGCTTCTGCCTTCCTCCACAGTTAGGCTACGGCTACACTGCAGGCTTCTTGCACAAGAACTGCTTTGTGCAAGAGTTCTTGTGCAAAAGGTCTTCCACAAGAGCGCGTCCACACTGCCACGTGCTTTTGCGCAAGAGCGTCCATGGCAGTGTGAATGCTCTCTTGCACAAGAAAGCTCTGATGGCCATTTTAGCCATAGGGGTTTCTTGCGCAAGAAATTCATATTACCTGTCTACACTGCCTTCTTGTGGAAGAGCTCTTGCTCAAGAGGGCTTATTCCTCATGGGGTGAGGAATAACGCTTCCGGAAGAAGCCCTGTTTTCCAACGCATTACTGTAAATTTACTTGCGCAAGAACGTGCGTGCAGTGTAGACGCTCTGCAAGTTTTTGCGCAAGAACAGCCGTTCTTGTGAAAAAACCTGCAGTGTAGATGTAGCCCTAAGGTTCAGTGGCAGCTGAGGAACAGGGTGTGTGCTTTTTAGTGTCTTTATTTTTTGGTGAATGCTACCTGGAAGAATCCAAATTCCTTTTTTTTTAACGTTAGTCAGTCTGAGTAAAGCCCCAAGCTGGATCACTGTTTGGGATGGACTTACTCTAGCCTCACCCCACTGAGCCATTCGATCTATAATGGACTCACCCAGGGCTGGGGAACCTTTTTTGGGTCGGGGGCTGCTGACCCACAGAAAAGTCAGTGAGATGCAAACAAAAAAAAAATACCCCTCATGGAGGCATGGAATGGAAATACATTCTCCACATTCCCCTCACACACCAGAGCCTTGTGGGGCCCAAGATAGTAGAGTCTGTGTGTTCCAGCCCCAAAAGGGGAAAGTGGGGGGGGCTGGAGCACTAGCAAGGGCTCCCCAATGCTGGGGGAGCCCCGAGCCTTAGGGGCCAGATCCAGGCAAGCCAGGGGCCGCACCTAGCCCCTGGGCCTTAGGTTCCCCACCCCTGCTCTAATGGAATCACCCCAATCTCATCCTGTCACTCTAGTGAGATTACCTCCTTCATCCCAGCTTTACCTGCACTTTTCCTGATGGGATCACATGCCATCCTATACTCCCAATGCTCCCTTTCCCTGTTTTCTCTCATCTCCTTCTCTCTCTTCCCTGCCTCACTGAATATGCTTTTGAACTTTTATAGTCTCACAGCCAGAAGGGACCATTAAATCATCTTACAAAACTCAGACCAGAGAGCCTCACCCAGTGAATTCTACATCAAGTCCATAATGTTTTTTAAAGTATAGTGCAGCCTTTAAGAATGAATGCCAAGTCTTGACTTAAAAACTTCAAAGAAGGGGTGGGAAACCTCTGGCGTGCTGGCTGGATGTGGTTAATCAGGGTTAGCTACTGGTGGGCCACCAGACAGTTTGCTTACCTGAGTGTCCCTCAGGCCTGGCTGCTTGCAGCTCTCAGTGACCATACTTTGCAGTTCCCGGCCAATGGGGGCTGCTGGAAGCAGCGTGGGCCAGCCACGAATGCCGACAGCTCCCATTGGCCGGAAGCAGCGAACCGTGGCCACTGGGAGCTGCAACAGGCCGTGCCTGCAGACACTCAGGTAAACAAACTGTTTGGCAGCCCATCAGCCACTAACCCTGATGAACCGCATCTGGTCCATGGGCTGGAGGTTCTCTACCCCCTCTTCAAATGATGGAGAATCCACCATTATAACTCTAGGTAACTTGCTCCAATGATTAATTGCCTCTCTGTTAAAAATTTATGCCTCATTTCTAGTCTGAAGTAGTCACACTTCAACATCCAATCACTGGATTTCATTATGTCTTTGCTGTGGTAAAGACCAATCTGCTGTAAAATCTCTTCCCCATGTAGATACTTGTAGACTTGATCAAGTCACCTGTTAATTTTCGCTTCAATAAAATAAATGAATGAGCTGCTTTTCATTATGATTGTAGGTTTCCAATTAGCAGAGATCACTCTTGCAAACAACCACTAGGGCTACATCTACACTGCAGGCTTTTTGCGCAAGAACAGCTGTTCTTGCGCAAAAACTTGCTGGGTGCCTACACTGCACGCATGTTCTTGCGCAAGTAAATTTGCAGTACAGCGTCAGAAAACAGGGCTTCTTCTGGAAGAGTTATTCCTCTCCCCATGAGGAATAAGACCTCTTGTGCAAGAGCTCTTCCAGAAGAAGGCAGTGTAGACAGGCAACATGAATTTCGTGTGCAAGAAACCCCTATGGCTAAAATGGCCATCAGAGCTTTCTTGCGCAAGAGAGCGTCCACACTGCCATGGACGCCCTTGCTCAAAAGCACGTCTCTTGTGCAAAAGCACATGGCAGTGTGGATGCGCTCTTGTGGAAGATCTTTTGCACAAGAACTCTGCCACAAAACAGTTCTTGCACAAGAAGCCTGCAGTATAGATGTAGCCTAGCTGTTTGTTAATTCTCTGTTTCAAAACCCCACTGTCAAACTGCATTACTGCTTACCAAGGCAATTTTAAATATGTTTTGTTAGTCTCTTTGCCCATCAACATACCCATCAACAAGTCTTTATAAATACATGCAGGTTTCAAGTCTTTCTATTTCAATCTGATTTAACACTAAGGATTATTGTGATGGGTGGCTTTTAAACTCCTGCTTCTGAATCCAAACTGAGTCAAGAGAGTGTGGGAAAAAAATATTGTAAAGCTTTCCTGTAAAAGTCGGTTGCTCTTTTTCAATGTAATTGCTGTTTGCCACTGAAATGACTGCACTAATTGTTCGCCTGAATACTAATATTTTAAGGAATGTGGCTACCAGGCATGTTAGCAGGGTTTTCAGTGTATGAGCATTTGGGTCGAAATATTAAAGAGTGGGGTAACAAAGGAGTTATTGAAAACTAAAAGCAACTCTCTCCCCAGCCTGAGTCAGAGAACGCTCCCAGCCTAATAAGGTTTCACGAATGAGGGTGAGGAGGCTCAACAGTTTGATCCTTTGTTAGCTAAGGCTTAAATTCTGCCCATGCTTCTTTGCAAGACTGTCTTCTTTGGGCCCACTGTGGAGAGGCTGCTCCACGCTGGGCACTGTGGCCACTTTAAAGCACTACTCCATGAGGTTGGTAACCTGAAACAATTCTTACCCTGTGGAACATGTGATGCTTCTTGTGATGAGGCTGATCACGCTTCTCTGACAAATGCTAATAGACACATAATACCATTAAGGCTAGGTGACTCGTGGTAGCACTTGGAAGGTGCACTGCCCACACCCCACCCACAGGCCCACCTGCAGCAGCACTGGTGGGAGCTGGAGCACCAAGCCCTTTAAATCATCACTGGAGTGTCACATGGTGCACTCCAGGTGGCTCTGAGGGCTGGCTGCCCAAGTCCCACCCCTTCCTTCCAAGGGCCAGCCCCCTCTGGGAGCATGGAGCTAGCCCCCTCCCCCCACCTTGCCCAGGGCCAAGCAATTCAGTCATGCCCTGTCCCCCATCCTCCTAGCAAAATTTTAATTGCTAAATGGGGTGTCTCCACATGCTCTCTTCCTACCCCTCTGCATGGCCCTCCCTGCACCCCCTTCTCCCAGCTGCCACCAGTAGCCCCTGCCATTAAGAGCTCAAGTAGCTATGTGATCCTCCCAGATGTGGACCCATTGTGACATATTGACATCACTCCAAACCTGTTGGCTACGTCTACACTGGTATGATCTTGTGCAAGAACTCTTTTGCAGAAGAGTTCTTGTGCAAAAACTCTTCCAGAAGAGATCGTCTACACTGGCATGTGTGTTTGCGCAAGAGATGTGCTTTTGCGCAAGAGCATCCATGCCAGTGTAGACGCTCTCTTGCGCAAGAAAGCTCTCATGGCCATTTTAACCATAGGGCTTTCTTGCGCAAGAAATTCATGTTGCCTGTCTACACTGGCCTCTTGGGCAAGAACAGTTGCGCAAAAGGGCTTATTCCTGAGTGGGAGAATCAGAGTTCTTGCGCAAGAAGCACTGACTTCATACATTAGAATGTCAGTTTACTTGCGCAAGAACTCGCAGCCAGTGTGGACAGGCAGCAAGTTTTTGCACAAAAGCAGCCGCTTTTGCGCAAGATCGCACCAATGTAGACACAGCCGTTGTGTCAGAGCTAGTCCATTTTCCTTTGTTTGAGAGAGACCATCCTTAGCCTTTGAGTTTGGGAGATCTCCAAGTGGAACTGCTGCTGAGCCCCTAATCTTAGATCAAAACTATCTCAAAGTCATTTTACATCATTTTGGTGTCAGGAACTGCTCCCACTGTGGACTGGAACTGGGCTTGGGTTTCCACAAGAAGAGATTCACATGCACTGGGAAACCCATCTACAAATCTGGTCTGAGTTTGCCTGGGTCCTTGGCATGTTTCCACCTGCTTTTGGGTTTCAGTTCGGAGCATTTAGCCCAGGTTTATTGACATTTTTGGTAGCATAAGAAATTAAATACATTATTTTTCAATATTTGTCATCTGCTTTGTTACTAAAGGTTACCTTCTTCAATCTAACACAACCGAGCAATTCATACTGTGTGAAGTCTGGCTGTTAGGCAGCAGCTGGTTGCTTGGAGTGAGGCAGCTGGTCCTTTCACACGTGGAGGGACAGGAGTACTTTGCCTCTCTCTGGCTCCCAGTGGGTAACCACTCTTCTTAATGACAGCTTTTAGAGGTAGCCACTTCAGCAAAACAATGAGGAGTCCAGAAGCACCTTGAAGACTAACAATTTTATTATGGCATACGCTTCTGTGAATTGCAACTCGCTTCATCAAAGCATGAAGTGAAAGAAAAAGAAACAGACTGTAGGCATATGGAGATGGGAGTGTTACATTAGAGAGAATTCAATGAGGGTGGCTGTGGATAAGGTCAGAATACCTAAAGTGGAAAATTTCTATGGGAACTGGTAATTTTCTACTTTAGGTATTCTCACCTTCTTATCCACGTTCACCACGATTGAATTAGCTCTAATGTAGCACTCCCCTCTCTGTCTCTCTACTATCTGATTCTTTTTCTTTCACTTCATGCATCTGATAAAGTAAGTTGTAATTCATGAAAGCTTATGCCGTAATAAAATTATTAGCCTTTAAGGTGCTAGAGGACTTGTCCTTTTACTCTTAATGCTTTCTAATCAATCCCATTGTGCTTCAGACAGTTCTCTAATATTGAGCATGGCCACATGAATCCTGACACCCCAGGCAGCTGCCCGTATGCAGCATGTGAGGACTAAGTGATGGGAATAGAATCCATAAAATGTAGGTGGACTCCCTGAGTTAAAACAGCCCCATACTAGGTCACCGTAGTACCTGATCGAAACATAAGCCATTCTGCCTTATCCCAGCTGCACAAAAAAGGCAGTCAACTCATCACAACCTCAGACAACCTTTTAGATTAGTGATATAAAGCGAAAACACAAGTCCAGTTTCTAAAAACACTAACATTGCCAAGAGTATTTGGATCGGCCACTTTGGTTCAGACCCCTGTTTAAGTGCACATAAAATCTGGATTCAGTTGGGTCACATTCTGTCTAGCTCTTAAAGGACTAACTCCCTTAACCATGCTGGGATCTAGGAGGAAGTGCAATTATGTTCAGCTCTGGGCTAAAACATTTAAAAAAAAAATCAAGTTAGGACCTTTTTTTTTTTTAAAATCATTGTACCATATAGCTGCTGGTTACTGCCTCTCCAGTGAGTTTTGCTGCAGAGGTTTCTTCAGGCTTAATTTTTGCATTTTCTACCTCAGATACATGCACAATTTTCCCCCTTGCCATACCAATGTAACTTTAACATTTCACAAACGCAATTCACGCCATTGAAAAATCAGGTGAGCTTTAGAGTCTAGCTCCAGAGGAAATAGTACTAGCATTTCATGTTCCCCATCTGAGCATGCAAAGTTCATGATTCCCTGTTCTGTTCATTCCTTCTGGGGCACCTGGCCTTGACCACTGTCAGAAGACAGGCTATTAGACGGGATGGAATTTTGATCTGACCCAGTATGGCCATTTTTAGAGTCCCATAGCTAAATTTCCAAAGGTATTTAGGCACCTGAAGATGCACAAAGGCATGGGGTGGGATTTTCAGACATGCTTAGGAAGCTAAAGCCCAATAGCAGGAATTAGGTGCTACCAGATTTTGAAAATCCCATTCGGAGCCTATTTGCCTCATTAGGTGTCTAATTCTCTCTCAAAATCTGGCCCCCTACTAGTAGAGATTATTGATTTTCAGAGCTTGCAAGTTCCATAGGTGGATCATTCAGTTTGCATTCAACTGGCCATGAACTTCTGCAGAACACATCCATGTATAGGGTGCATTATTGGAGAACAAAAATTGTTTTGCTCGTATTAGTTCAGTACCGTTTAAACAGATTTATGCAGACTATTTCACCTTTGCCTTTTCAGCTGATAGATTTCCCTTTCTCCCCAGGCCTGCATAAGTAAGGAAGAGCCACAGGCTTGATAAACCTTACACCTAGCAATCAAAGGCGCTGCGAGAAACGAAGCCGTCCTCAGCCTGGATCTGTGGCAGAGGAAACACCTTTTTTTTTTTTTTTTTTTTTGTAATTTTTACACTATGAATGTACATTGATGAATGGCCACTAGCTTTGTTTTCATTTTGTGAGTGTCCTGATGAACTGTTAGTCCCACGGCCTGGCCTTACTGACCCATGGATGGGACAGTCTTGTCTGAGATGAGCAAATCCACGGGGAGTATCTCTTGAGCATTGGAGCTGAACAACTGAACTGCTTTCCATGATGGAGCGATAAAGAATAAAGTCCTACTGATCCTGGTGGTTCAGGTTTCAACAGTTTTGTAATTTACTACTTTTTTTAAAAACAGACTAAAAGCCCCACCCACAAAACAAACTCATCCTTCCCTCCCTCCAGGAGACAGGCTCTTTGCATTTGCTGAGAATTGTTTATTAGCAGTTTTAGAAGGGTCTGAGACTTTCCTCTTCCACCTCCCTGATAACCTAAGGCTTTGGCTGCATGAGGAGTGCACCCTGATCTCCGCTCTTGGGGTACAGCCACGAAGGCACCTGTGCTGGTGAAAAGTCCTAATGTAGACAACCAACACCATGATTTGCTCCTGGTACAGTTTAACCCAGTTTCAAGGAGTGAAAGAGCCCCACCAGTGCACAGTGTAATTTATAACAGCTGTGCATGCCATAAGCTTACATGGCTGCTTCTGCTGTAGGCAGAGGTCCACTTCCTCATGCATTAGAGACCACTTGTGCCAGACCCCCACACCAGTCAAATTTACTCCAGGAATGGCCTGAGCCATATTCCATAGGGGAATTTGTAGAGATGAATTTTATTTTAAGGGGTGGGGAGGAAGAAGTGGGAGATACTCATCACTGTAATTAAAGTGCATCATGGGCCACAGCAATGGAAAATAAAATACAATAATCATCTACTGGAATGGGGGGTTTGGTTTGTTCTTCAAAGAAGCAGCCTCTGTGGAAGGATCCAGCCCTAAGAAGGAAGCTGGAGGTGGCTCAAAGCAATCAGCAGCTACATGATCAGCACTGTAGCCCTCAACTTATCTCACTGTTACTAAACGAGTGCACTTACATTGCTTGCTATTTTAGGTCCGTTCAGCCAGACCGTCTGCTTTTTCATACAAAGAGGAAAGAGAAGAGAGAGTTTTAGGAACCTTTAAACCCCGTGACATCAGAAGCCACATTTGGCATCAGGCAGAATGACTGGTTTCTATTGCTTTCAAGCGCTGCTTGTTAATGGCTTGATGAGATGAGCTACGGTAGTCTCTCTTCCCCTCCCATCGCTCCCCTGAGGCAGGCATACCACAGGACTGGCGTTAATAAGAGGAGGGGCGTTAACAGGAAGCAGGGCTGGCTACACCGCACCTGGGAAGCAACCTCCCAGCCCAGATGCCCAGAGCATGCTTAAAGCCATGGGGATGTTGTGCCTTGGGGGCAGCTAAGGCCCTGCAGCCCACCCCACTTCCTACATCTGGCTACAAGGGGCTGGGCACATGGCAATGTTGCAATAGCCCCCACTGCTGTTCGTGACACTGCAGCTCAAGCTTTATAAGTACAAATCCTCTACTTGGGTCAGGAGGCTCCCTCCCAGCTGCAGTGTAGGCCTACCCTTTGCTAGCCTGTGGAATGCAAGGACTAGAGAGCGCTCGGGCCACCATTGACATCAATGGCAATAGTGTCCCTGAAAATAAAGGCTTCTTGAAGGGCCTTCATCATCCCACGCAGGTTCTACCATGAAGGGAGCTGTTATGGCAAGAGCTGAAATGAGGGAAGTGAGACTTGCCTGCCCCTTCAACACTGGAAGAGCTCAGCAATCTCCCCTCTAAAGAGGGATTGGTGGTTTAATCAGTCCAAGTTTTGCCACTGCTCTAAGCTCCCTGGTCCTAACCAATTGGCATCCTCGGACAACTGCCTGGCAACCCTACAGGCAAGCCAGATGGTTAAAAAAAAAGGGGGGAGGGGGGAGTAACCAGGGAAACCTGGGGGAAGGATTCAGGAGGTTGGGCTGAAATGCGGGCGCAGCCCACCCCTAAGACCAGCTCTGTCAGCAGTCCCTTGAAAATGGAGGCCCGGGGTGACCACCCGGCTCGCCCCCCCCCCCCCCAAGACCAGCTCTGCATGTAGCCATCTGTTTTGAACAGCTGGAATGTTGCACTAATCTGGTGCATTTGCTCAAGAAGAAATTATTGCAGGTTGCACCATGGATAGGATGGTCTTAGACCTCAGAATGCTTTATACTAGGGATGTAAGCGACTAGTCGACTATCCGATAAGCATAAGCTTTTGGGATAGTGCAACTAGTCAAAGGACTAGTTGTTCCCCCTCATCTTGCCGCTATCAGAAGCGGCAGGGGGGGGGGGGGAGAGAAGAGCAGGAGCCAGTCGGGGGGGGCAAGGGGGGGAAGAGGGGGAAGAGAGAGAAGCAGGCTTAAAAGCCAGATCCCTCAGCACAGTCTCCACAGGTAGCAGGGGAGGCAGAGGGGTAGTAGATTCCAGCTCATGCCCAGCCCCAGATTCTGCACCTCTGCTGGCTCTTAATACATTTAGGAGGCAGAGCCACTGGGGTTAACTGCTGGGGCCGGGAGCTATCCCTGCTGTGGCTCCATAGTTTCCCCTGCTTATCAACTAGTTGATTCTTTGATTCAGCTAAATGTAACATCCCTACTTTATACCACCTCTTTCCACCTCACAAGGTCCAATTGGGGGATCCAGTGCAACTGACCCAGGCTGAGGGACAAAAGTCAAGCCAGTGCTGCATGATCCATTCTTCTAGCATTAGTCACTTAACTCCCTAGTGTAGACCAGGGTATATTTCCAAACAAGTGGTGCATCCACACTACTAACCCTGTTAATGTGAAATAATGGGATGGTTATTTCAAAATCTGTATTCCTGCTTTCCATGAGGAATAAAATTTTAAAATAGTTATTTCGAGATAGCAGCAGTGTGGATGCTCTGCTGCTGCTGCTTCAAAATAACTACTCCCAAAAGTAACTCAAAGTAATTACTCCCTGATGTTTCCTGGGGCTCTAAATTGAGGTAGTGCATCCACATTAATGGAACCTGCTTCAAATTAATTTCAAGGCTCCCCCCCAGCAGGGATATGCTATTTGATTTTGCTATTTTGGGAGTTAAGTTGAATTTATTTAGAAATAGTTTCATGGTGTAGATGTGCCCTATCACCTCAGCATTGTGCTTCTTAATTCCTAATCTCAGTTTTCAACAATAAAGTGAAGTTAGATTTGAGGAATGTGGGTTATGTCACCCACTTTAGTTCTAGAATGAGGTACCCTTGAGATTATGTCCTGCTGTAAACCTGAGGAATGAACACACCTGAAGTATTTGAATTGTACTGACTAATGCCCTCAGCTACTGGACTTGATAGCTTGTTCAGCTGACCTCTCCCCCCTATCATGGACCATATTTTATATCTTATAACCCTTCATTTTCCCCCATTGATTTTCATCATTAGCAAGGGCACAGTCACCTCCAGTTTCTGGTGCACCGATTCCATTCGTTCTGTACTTTGCTTACAAGCTACATTTCATTCATGTCTAGGTTATGGGAATGAAGAACAGTTGAAAGTTAGATTAATGGTGCCCTCTGCTGGTTACAGAGGACAACTAAAAACCCCAATAGTCTTTTGCCTGGCATTGGAAAGGGTCATACACTGGTGTGAACAATGCACGAAGCTAGGCAGCCGCCTTTAACAGCTGAAATAGCTGACACTGGATTAATTCAACAAGAGCGATTTCCTCCAGGATCTCAGTTTGCATCCTAATTATATCCACCATTAAGAACATTACACAATAAAATGAGCCAAATTCTGAATTGAAGCTGGTTCCCTCCTCAAAAGCCTTTTAAATCCATTTTGAGGTTTAAAATATTCCCTTTTCAGGTTAATACAGTGTTTAAACTGGGCCCAATCCACAGGTTAATTAACAATGCATGTTAATGCCATTATGGGTTTGTAATAGAAATGCAGACACCCTTGTAAGTACAAAAGGTCACACTTATTCTGTGGTAGCCCTGAACTCTCAACACCCCAACCAGCTCCACTGATTAGCTTCCAGAGAAAAAGGATTTTTGCATTTCAAATCTCAGTTCCCTCTTGCTTCTGCATAGTGAAATAGCAGCCCCTTCCTCTGCACCAGACAGCTTAACTGGGTCACCTAGATAGAGCCAAGGCCTATTAGGTACACAGAAACATGGAACCAGACAAAGGCTGTAAGTGACAGGGAAAAGGATACAGCTGATGTGTAAGAGGAGGAAGATAAAGGCTTGAGTGAAATGATGCAAAGTAGTGTGGTTCTGCTTACACCTTAGAGACACAGAATGTTTTTGCTGGAGACTGGTTCATGCCCCAGACAGGGGAGCTCAGTTTTGGGAGCTACTCTGAAAAGGTAGCTAGAGATCACTCCATTGCCCACAACAATTTGCTACTGGAGTAAGCGGGCTAGCAGACCACATAATCCTACCATCTGATGATGCATGCAGGGCCTTGGATCCTAGCCTTGATGGAATGTTGCACTAAAAGCACTTATAGGCCCACTCTGTGAAAAAAAGCTAGTCTTAAAAGTAAGAGAAGATGCTTTTATTCCAAAATGTAAAATATAAGTCTCCAAACTTAGCAAATCATTTTTTCCAAGCCTATGAATAAGTTACACTCTGCAGGCAAATGTTCCTTTATCTCTGCCAAGATCTAACAGTTGGTTAAGAATAAAAAAAAAAATATATATCACAATTCCAGACAAGGATCATCCGTTTTCAAGTGAAAGAAGTTACCATTCCTCCTGTTAATGGAAAACTTTGGGATGAATTTTTCCATGGTCCTCACAGGCAGGGAAGAAGCTCTGCAGGACACTTCTAGGAAGTGGTTCAGCAACCCAGACTGCTAGCAAGACTAGGAATGTCATTTCCAGATATCCTCATGCAGCACCTTCTGGGATGGAGAAGGAGCTGCCATCTGTGGAGGAGGGCAGAGATGGGAAATTCTGCAAGGATAGAAGAAGGCACTGTCACAGTCTGAGCTCTGTGAGGATACAACCCTCCATTTAACTTATCTAGTCCTTTCCCTTCCCCCATGCAGTTGGAGACCTGTTCAGAAAAGAACTTTGATTCTTCTGTGGAGTCCTAGGCTTTAGGGCATCCTGGCTGTAAGGGCTCTCTCCAGGAGAAATTGGATGACCAATCCAGATCAGAACAGAGATTAGATCCTTTGTAGCTTCCTTCAGTGTAGGATTTATAGCAGAACAGCATTTTTAGACACTTACCCAATCCCCAAACAGTGAAAAGTTACAAGGTCTCAGATTTCTTCAACAATCTGGTCCTGCTACAAGTGTCAGGGACCGGATTTGATGACCTCTAGAAGTCCCTTCCAGTTCTATGCTTCTGTAAATCCAGTGCTCTTATCACCTAGTGCTGGAGCAATAGAATTTCCCTTTCCAGAATAAAAGCTTTCCAAGCTTAGAGAAGACAAGAGAAACAGTCTCCCCTGCTCCTGTTTCCAGCATGTCCAGTAGCTCAGGTCCCCCCCCCCCCCCCCCGAGGGCTACAACTCAGTGAAAAGTCTTCAAGGCCAGGGGGTTGTCAACTGTAGTGCTGGGTTTACAATGGTGCTGGTGGCCAGGCCCAAAAGGGATGTTAGCCTGCTACACTTGCACTGCACCCTCCCTCACCCCCCCCCCCCCAACCCTTCTGGCTTCACCTGCCCATCACCTGCTCCTTTCAGCCTGCCCACCCACTGGCCAAAGGCTCCTCTGTCCCCTCTTCTTGGCGCCAGCCCCCCCATGCACCTCTCACTCTGGGCAGTCACTGCTTCCCGCCACTCGTGGGGCCCTACTGTCTCCCTGGAGCTGAGCAGCCCGGGTTGGTACAGAAGCCTGGTCAGTCTCAGCCAGGTGTGGGGAGGGAGGGACAGTTATGGGAGGCTTGGCTGGATTAGAAGGCTGGGCCCCTCCAGGCAAGTGGGTCATGAGGGAACCTGGCCTGGTAGGTTGCAGGGCCAGTGAGTGTGGCCAGGAGGCAGGGCATGGGCAAGTGGGTTTCTAAGGAGGTCTGGGCTGTGAAGTGGCAGGGAAGGTGTGTTGGGACACTAGGGACTGGGGAGGTTGGGTATTTGAGATAGGGATGTGGGCCTGGGCAGGGATGAGATTCTTCAGGATGCTGTGCATTTCTGGGGGGAAGCTTAGTGGGTCTGTGGGTGCTGGCCTTAGGGAGTTGGAGGGTAGGGTTGAATGGGGCCAGCTGGTTGGTGTGGTTTGGGCACATCCTTGAGGGGAAGGAAGGGACATGCCACCAGCACAGGGCTGAGCAGGCCACTGCCCATCTGGCAACTGCCAGTTTGTGATGAGTGCCCTCACACTGGGCTGGGCCAAGCAGAGCTGTCCTTGCCATGCCATGCCCCATTACCTCTGGCTGTGCCTTCCCTCTGGGGACTGACCTCCCACTCTATTGTCCCCATGTAGGCCCACAAGTATGTCTGGCACTGGGCCCACAAGAAGTTAATCTGGCCCTGGTTAACTGGTACACAGAGTCAGTGCACAAGTTCAGACCACAAATACTTACGCTGGTTTTATAAACACAAGAACGGCCAAACCAGGTCAAACCAAAGGTCCATCTAGCTCAGTGTCCTGTCTGTTGACACACTGGCCAATGCCAGGTGCCCCAGAGGGAACAAACAGAACAGGTAATTGTCAATGATCCCTCCCCTGTCTGACAGAGGCTAGGAACACCATTCCTGCCCATCCTGGCTAATAAAGCACAACCAAGACCCTTCAATCCAACTCAGCTCTCCACGAGCCATTTGAACAAAGTGTTTCTATGAAACCCACTCGATATCCCATGTTCCTCTCCCTACTTACCTCATGGCTCAGGACATGAAAGTCCTCACACTTCCCCTGATGACTGCCCTGCAGATAGGGCACTGTCTCAGATTAGGGGCACACTCCGCACACACCACCAGGTGGCCACAAGGGACAAAGACAATGGACACATCTTTGTCCATGCACACTTTGCACATCCTTTCCTCCTGCAACCGCCGCAGCTGCTCCTCGGTACTCTGTAGAAGCTCTGCTGGAAGAGACACCCCCAGGTTTTATTTGAGTAGGGTTATCAGAACTCTTTCTTGAAAGGGTCTTTCCAGGCCATAGTTCAAGAGCTGGTTTGAGAGCTATCATTTTCCCCTCTATTGCTCGAAATCTGGGACCATGATAATGGTCAGGACAAACCTGTGCTATGACACAAAGGCCCCCCAGAGGAACCCACCACCTGTGGATAATGAGATTTGAATAGGGAAAGAGGAAAAACTAGTGAAATGTGACACGGGTAATCCATGGTAAGTACTCTTCTGAATGTTTCTTGTCCAATATAAGAGAGAGGCCTGGAGGTGCTACCACATTGCAAAATAATTTCCTCTTGCTCAGAATTTAACTGTTACATAAGGAGGCAATGGGCATAGTTATTTCCTGCTCTATAGACTGATGGGGTCCCACTCAGGAAGATATCACCTCACCTGATTCTTTTGAGCTCTCAGCCTGTGCCTCTTGTCTTGGCCCTGGCACATCTGGCTGCCTCTCTGTGTGCTCTGTAGAAAAATCAGCAGGAAGAGAGATGGTATGGATGCTCCCATGCTAAAAAGGACTAAAAACAAAAGCAGGCTCCTTGCTGGTATTTCAGATCATGTCCATTCAAGTGTTGTTTTGCTAAATGAGACAGGTTCTCTTTAAGAGGCTGCCAACTCAGCCCAGAATCAGACAGCAAAGCTGGGTTTTGAGTCTCCTACCACAGAGGCTTGTTCATGAGCCATGAATCAAGTCAATGCACCTAAGTCCATCCCTGAACAAGGCCACAAAATCCTGATTAGGTTTTTTCCTCTCTAAAACAAACGTTTCTATTTTGGGTCAGAAAGATAGCAACCAGGACAGAAAGGCTTGTAGAGCAGAATTTGTTCTTTCCTACGTAGGGAGTACTAAATCTAGAAGTCTTCCTTTGACAACTGCCTGTGTCCTCATGACTTAAGCCAGAAGCTACATTACTAGCACATTTCCATTCAACTGCTCCTCGAATCAGACAGATGGAATGGCTTTCGTCAGCCAGTTTCAACAGCAGGCACACAAAAGGAATCTATTTCTGGATTTGCTGCAATGCCAGCACTGGGCAAATGCTTAAGTCTGATGTAGCACCACAGCTTTCAAGCCACGACGCAATAGAGAAATACTGAAACGCAGCTCTGCTCCAGGCTCAGGGAACCAGTATTCCAAGAAGTGCAGATTCTGCAGCCCCCCCCAAATGACTGAACCACTTTCCCCTGCATCACAGGGCTCTGAAGCCAAGGAGGCATTATGACATTTCTTTCCAGTCTAGAAAGACAGCATAGACCCAAGAGATAGCATCACTGAAATGCTAGAACTTCAGTAACCAGAAGAGATGGGATGAGATTCAATTTGATTAGTGAGATGCAAGGGACTAAACTGTCATACCTCTTTCACCTGCACTGGTGCTCTCCTCCCCATCTACCTGAAGCAGATCCAAGACCAGTTCGGACACCGATAAGTAGCAGGCGCCAGTCAGCAGGCGTTTACTCTGGACCAAGCTCATCACCAAACTCTGGTCAAAGCCCATCTGAAGGACATCCTGCACTAGGGAAGATTGATCCAGAGGAGAGGACATCTCCCAATTCCCCACAGGATCTGTAAAGCACAGCAAGGAGACACTTTAGTGATCCCCTTCTTTAGTGAACAGGCTATAAAAGTAGCCACTACCATATGTGGCAGGATACAGCAAGGGACTTGATCAAGTTCTCTGCTCATTAGACTATTCTGCACACAGAGAAATGGCCATTTTGTGTTCTAGACTTAGATAAGCAAGATGACGCTCCCCATTTCATAAGGAAAGGCTTCGGAAATTTATATTTCCATCACAGCAATAAGCCAATATTTTTTGTTTTAAACGTATAGCCATTCGAATGCTACAATTTGAAAAGCCAGGGGTCTGTACCTACTCCCTTGATTGAGAAGAATACTACAATTTCTATATCCAATACCTCATTCCTTCTCCTAGCCAGTGCTGCAGACCCACAAGTGGCCCTGGAATAAAGGATGAAATCCTGGCCCTATTGAAGTCACTAAGGGTACGTCTACACTGCAACACTATTTCACAATAACTAGTGCTATTCCGAAATAACTACCTGTTGTAGACGTGGATGAAGTTATTTTGACATGATTTCAGAATACTGTCAAGCTGGAGGACTTCTTACTCCTTGTACAATGATGGTTACCGAGTCAGAGTAAGAGCACTCTTCCTTCGACTTCCCTATTTCAAAATAAGAGCTGTGTCGATGCTCCAATTTCAAAATAAGATACGCAATTGATGTAGCTCAATTTGCACAGCTTATTTTGAGTTAAGCCCTGCAGTAGAGATGCACCCTAGGAGAATTGTAATTAGCTTTCCTGAAGTCAGGATTTTACCCTAAGCATCTCAGGTACTCAGAGACCAAACTTGCACCCAAATTGCCATTAAACAGAATTTACAAAAAGCATGGAAGGACGATTAACCTGCATACTTCAGATGCGGATAGTGGGAAGGAACAAAAAGCAGGTTCCTCCCTAGGATTGCCTAAATCAGCTAGGTACCTACAGTTGCATCTAAAGCAGCTGGTCTAATCCAACATCAGCGAGGACATTGCATTAGCACAACCAGCTCTGGCATGACAATTCCTAGCTCACAGTTACTCCTTTTTGCCATTAGGAAAGAGCTCTGTTTTCACTGGCATTGATTAAAAACAGCATTTATTTAAAAAAAAAAATTTCACATACTAAGACAGAGGACTCAGAACAAAAAGGCCAGGGGAGAGGGGGAGAAATCAGCAGGAAAAAAAAAAAAAAAAAAAAACACCATCTCCCCCCCTAGGATCCAATCCATCCCATTCAAGAAAGGGCCTTCCATGTGATTCCGAAGCAAGCAAGCAATCCCATCCTAAAGTGCAGGCTCTCCAAGGCTATGTCTATACAGCAGCATTATTTTGGAATAATGCAGTCCATGTCTACACACAAGCAATTATTCTGACAGTGCTGAGCTGGAGGACTGCTTTCTCCAACTCCTGTAACCCTCATTGTATGAGGAGTAAGGGAAGTTGGGGAGGGGCAGGGGAGAAGAGAGCATTCTCTCAAAATAAGTGCTGCATAGACAGCACCAAAAAAAAGTCAAAATAAACTATTTTTATTTAAGTTATGCAATTAGCATAGCTTGAGTTGTGTAGCTTATTTCAAGTTCAGCCCTGCTGTGTAGATGTGCCCCAAAGGTCCTCCTTGAGAGCCAGGCAGATTAAACAGCTGCACCCTTAATAGAAGGTCCCCTCCTTGAGTTGGAGCAGTATGAAATTAACAGTTGGCTTCAGTTTCTCTGCTATATCCTACCCAGAACCACTTGTAGACAATTGTAAACGAAGTTACGTCCCCAAGCACCTTTCATGCTCAGTTAAGGGTTTAATGTATCCTCTTAGACTTCAAACCCACTGGCATATCCTTACCAAGGGCAGCTCACATGAATTTTGTGCAAGATTAAAGGGATTGGAGTTGTTCCAGTTACTCCGCAGTTTAGTCCCTGATGTTTTCTGAATCTTTAAGAGGTTACTTTTTGCAGTTTGGCAATACCTGGATACATTTATCTAATTGGAGGGCTTTCCCAGAAGAACTGCAGTTCTGTCTCCTTCTTCCTAAATACATGAAAGGATGTTCCCTGTGACCTACGTCCTGTAACCCTTCCGATGCATGTCCATTTTGAGGCATATTTTACTCCAAGATGAAGATCACAAGGAAATAGAGTAACAAGCATGTGCCTAATACTTTTATTAAAAAAAAAAAAAAAGCTGATCTTTCAGTAAATTGTGCACAAAATAAAATGTGAACTCTTTGTGACAAGCAGGACACCAGACATCTAGGAACAACAGAGCAGTCAGCTCCCCTCAGAAACCTGACTACACAATTTAAAGCATTTGTTTCATATCTAGCTTAGCTAAAGAAGTCCAGTTTCATGCCACATCTTCATAACCGTTTGAAAGAGCACATGTGAAAAGGTAGAATGAAAAGTCATGAGTGCTGCATTAGAATGTCCCTGGAGATACCTCAAAGTTTGTTTAAAACAAAACTGGTACTTAATATGAAGTACCACAGTAGTGGGTATTCCATTGCCTGCTACACACTGATATGGAAACTGTTTGCTCTACAAGGCAGGGCTGCAATTCCCCTGCTTGAGTACATATCCTTTTCACAGTTCAAGGAAAGCTACCGCAAGTGTAAGTGATAGTCCAGCTGCAGTAGCATGGATAGCAGCAGATACAGCTGGGCTGTGCCAAGTACATAACTACCTGTTTCAGATGGGTTGGTACTCAGCATCTCATACCCATGCCTCTGATGTTTGCGTTCCAGTTCTCACAGGGTGAATGAAAGTATATGCACATGGTCTGGGGAAATCACCCCTCACTGTAGATTTACATCATTTCAGATTCATTGAGAAACTGGGAATCTCTTATTCAAGGTCTCAACTCCAGAAGAGGCTGTTGAACAGCCTGAATTTGGTCCCTTTTTCTTCCCAAGCATGAGCTTCTGATATGCTTCTTGCTGGCCTCAACCACCACCTGCCATCATTTTCCTCTCCACAGAAACCAGGTGTTACAAAGACAGACCTGTAGAAAATCCTGTCTGCGTCACGCACCCATGGCAAAGCATACAGTAATTCCTCATTTAACACGTGCCTGCTTAACACGTTTTCATGATAGCATGATTTTTTTCTGGAACATTTTTTGAATTACACGACTGTCCCCGGAATAACACGATTTCCCCAGCTGGCCCATTGCTGGCAGCTGCGCAGGGCTTCCCCTGCCTCCCTGCAAAGCGGCGGAGGGTTCGCCACTCACTGCACCGTTCCCTGCTGACTCCCCCTCGCTGGACTCGCCATTCCCCGCTGACTCCCCACTTTGCCCCCTCTCTTCCACCCCCGCTTGCAGGCCAGTGGCTGAGTTTCCCCAGCTGGCCCATCGCCAGTGGCTGCGCGGGGCTTCCCTTGCCTCCCTGAAAAACAGCGGAGGGTTTGCCGCTCGCCATGCTGTTCCCTGCTAGCCTGCCCCCCTCACCGGACGCAGTGCGGGTCCCGGCAGACCCGTCACAGGGCCATACTCCCAACCCAGTCCCCCTCCCCTGTCCTCCCCCAGAGCCAAACACCTCCCCTCCCTGCTGTAACCCAGTCCCCTTTCTCCCCCAACCTTATGTCCCGGTCCCAACAGACACCACCACTTGAAACGCAACCCCCACCTTTCCCATTATTTTCAATGGGAAAATTGACCCCTTATAACACGTTTTCACTTAACACAATCATTTTCTGAAACATATCTAGTGTTAAATGAGGAATTACTGTATATGACTGTGACAATCAGTGGAAAAATCCCCAGGAAGAGCCTGTTCTAACCTAATCTCACATTTATATGCTGCTACCACTACTCCCAAAGCCTGTAAAAAGGTAGCTTTCTTCCCTTACTCCAAAAGCTTAGAAAATTTATATCCCCAACTTCCAAAGGTTGGTATTGAGGATCTAGCCACAAACACCATTTCCAGAAACAGCTTGCTTTAACCCCCCCCCCAAATCAACCTCAAAAGGCACAGAACCACCACTGGCAAACTCTCCTACTGGCAGATCTACTTTTTAAAATGTTAGTTGCAGGTGCTGAGGACACAGGCAATAGGAGCCTGAAGAAATGGAGTTGAGCACCCAAGATTCTAAATGCTAACTAGGTATCTGGTGTCTGTATAATTGGGCTTAGTCATTTGGTTGCTTAGGTAATTGGCCAGTGAACTAGAATCAGTTAAGGCTCTTCTGAGACGTTAAGAATAATTTGGGGCAATATGAAATGTTTTGTAGGAAAACAAAATTTCAACAAATTTAAGTAATTAGAATAAAAAAAAAAAAAAATCGAAACATTAAAACAGTATCATAATTAAATTTTCCCATTTTTTTTCCTTCAAAGTGAGAGGTTCCCGCCCAAACTGTCTCAGTTTAAACATATTTGCTAGATGTTTTGACCAACCTGGATCTGCATTTTTTGGCAAAATAAGTTTGGCTGAAAAGTCTCATGCTGCTTTGGCAGGCACTTCCACCAGCAAAGGTCACCTTTGTTTCAGGTCCCAGGGGAAGTTTCAGTAAACTCTGGAAGCGGTTTCACACATCAAAAATGCAAGCATCTCAGAAAGGGGTTCAGCCTGCAAACACTAGACTATGCAGAAAGCCAGAGGAATAAAACCACAGCACTTTCATAAGAGACCCAAAATAAAAACAAAACATGCATCTCCACACAAACCTTGAGGTGCAGGGGGATCTTGTTCAGCCTGTTGCCAGGAGGCGCCCTGAAAACATCAGAAGGCAAAACAGTCACACAAGGGAAGGGACTCCTTAAACCTCCCCCTCCACTGCACCAAAAGAGGCATAAAATTCACTGACTACCAGAGAGTTGTAGTAAGTGTCCTGAACGCGGCTCACAAATTCTCTGCCCCTTGACTGCAGCAGAAACTCACATCTGTGGAGAAAGACAAATACACAGTGAGGGACAGCGGGACTGGTCTGGAATTTGACATCACGAGGATGCTAACTGGGCTCCCCAATGATGCAGCTTGTATCTAGCAACATCTTTGTACAAAGCGTAAGTGGCATCCTTGCCACAGCGGGCAGTCCCTCGCTGTTGGGCAAAATCCTTCCTGTTCCAAATAGAAAGGATGGTGATTTGAGGCTCCTGCTATGGAGACAGTCATGTCAGACCTCATTCTAGATGTTTGTGATTGGCTTCTGCCAAAGAGCTTCTCAGATACCTGGAGCACAGGGGAAATGGGTCTAGTGGCCTCTTGTCTAAGAGCCACCATGCCAGGACTAAGTGTACAATACCCAAAACTGTCCTTACCCATAGGCAGGCTATGCACTTGCATAGGGCACCCAAAAGTCTGGGGCACCACTAGGTCTTAATGTCCCACCTGCCTCTTCCTAGCCCTGTTCTGTGGCTCTGCTTCCTCTGGAGGGGATCTAGTAACTTAAAAGTGAGAAAGCCTACTATGAGCAGAACACTGACCCTGTGAAAGCTACTCAAGTGGTAATGAAGCCATTTAGCAAGCATTTGCCTACCTCAGGTATATGTGCTCAGTTTGTCACTTCAAAAATAAGGCCCTGTAGACTAGTACAGTAAAACAAATGTAAAATTTTATTAGTGTTGAAGATTATAAAAAAAAATTACATCTCTAAAAAACCTCATCCCCTCTCCTCTGAGCTGCCGTCAGCTTAATAGTACTGTGTATGGCCCTAGAAATCCGAAGGACGTCCCTGACAATATCCTACTATTTACACAGGAAGGTCAATCCCAATGGAAAGCAAGTGCTGCTCCACTACCAGTAAGAGACAAGGGCAGTGTTAAAATCTTTAGGACTCAATGGTAGAGATTGATTCACAAGTCACCATTGGCAAAACTACAGAAGCAGAGTTCTGAGCTTTGCAGCTCAGGCTTGGTTTTGGTTGAAAAAGCATTAGATTTGTAGACACATGCTGTGTGTTTATGTAAGGCCAAGCCCAGTGTCTCCCCATTTGGTTGGAACCTCTCAGATCTAACATAAGGGTACAAAAAAACCACCACCACCACCACCACCTCCTGCGTGGGGGAGAGAAGACTGCAACACTAACACAGCTTGTTAAATTGGGATCTACTAGGATAGTTCTCAGGAATTACCAAGAGACTGAAACTCACTGTTCCTGCTTTGACTACAAGCTGGTGTATCATAAAACTTATTGTGGAAATAGCAGTCTGGTGGCTTATGTCCTTTCATGTAGGTTTACCAGATACAGCCAGGTCACTATCTGATAAGTGCTGCTATTTGAACAGATAACAGATTACTATGTAGAATTATCTAATTAAACCTCACCTGGGACATGAGAGGTGTCTGTGTAGCAAGGTTCATTCAGTAGAACATGGACTAATGATTTGTAGGCCAGCCACAGTGAGTATTAGTATATTGTAAGTTACCTTGGAAACCATTTGGCATGTTCCCTCCAGGGGTCATCTCCAAGCTCCCAGTTCCTCAAGCTGCCATCACAGTAAAAACACCTCACAGTGTCTCCTTGACCTGAAAAGCGTATTAAGAGAAGACAGGATGTCAGGTATGAGCAGCTAGTTATACTAACCTAGGGGCAATTTGATGCCACTATGAGGAGAGCTGGTGGAGGTGCAGGATATTTACTGGTTACCGTAACTGGCTACCATACAACACATCCCATGATGCCTCTACCCCTGTTCAGAGACGGAGTCAGGTCAGAGCACCAATTCCAAATTAGTGCAATGTAGGCAAGCCAGCTAGAACTCTGTTATTAGGGTTCCAGTGTTGGGTCAATGGATTCTCTGTACATCCCCTTTGTGGGCTCCTAAGTATGCCATAGGTCCACTCCCACTACACACTCCGTTTCTTCAGCCAGCCAAGTGCTACCCCACAGGAGACCAACTGGAAGGCCAGTGAAATGGGTGCTCACCATACTCCCTATCAATAGCAGTCCTCATTAGAGGTCCCAAGCCATCCAGTCCAAGGAAGAAATAGATTCAGTGGGTTGACCGTTAGCATGCCTGCTACAGTGCATGGTTTTGAATAAAGCTATCTATGAAGTTATACCTTCCCAGTCAGCAAGTTACATGTGGACCCCACTAAGAATTACCAGAAGGTCTATCCACCCACAGACACATAGGACCCTTTAAAGATTTTCAGTACAGCTGTTCCAAATCTGGGCTTTCAGAATCTTTGAATGTTCTAAAACAAGGAACTCTTTGGATCAGCTAGACTGGTGATGCTCTGGAATTAACCAGCCCAGTGACCTCTGGATTTGCCATGCTGTTGGACTGTGTTCCTGATGGATCCCCATTCTCAGTATTAGGTTTTCAACAGCTGGTCTGCAGGTAGAAAATAAATTCCAGAGCAAATCTGACAAAAGGATCCTAGCTGCAACCTGTCCTTTCTGGCTCATTCTGGTTTCCTGAACTGGCTTTTTTTTTTAAAGACAAAAGAACAAAGTAACTTAGAGCCCAAACATGGAAAAAAAATATTGCAAGGCATTTCAGCTCAACTGAAACAGGTATATGTATTCCCAGCACTATTCACATTCAAGGTAGAGTTTATTATTTTAACTGGAGCTACAGCAAAACCTCATTCATGTGATTTTGGTAAGACTCTCAGGCAATTTAACACAGGCAATGCACATGCACAGGAGCTAACTAGTCCTTTCAGATAACAGTCATGTAATGAATGCAGGGCATCATCCAGATAGCCCTGCCGTCACAGCGAGCTTTGGGATAGAAGTTGCTCTTTCACCCCCATTTTCCATAAGTCACATTTCCATTTTATTAAGGCAGACTCTAGTGCAGGGGTGGGAAACCTTTTTTGGGCTGGGGGCCACTGACCCACAGAAAGACCCAAACTCTCACCAATATTGCCCCCCCCCAACTGAAAAGGAGAAAGACAATTCCCCCTCAAACACCAGAGCCTGGGGGAGGGGGCAGTTCCCAGGCTAGTAGATTGTGTGCTCCAGCCCCACATGGGAACAGCAGGGGGGGGGGGGGGGGGGGGAGAGAAAGAAGCATGGAGCACCAGTGCAGGATCTCCAATGCTGGGGGTGGGGGGTGAGCCCCAAGCCTCGGGGGCTTTATCCTGGCAAAGCAGGGACTGCATCCTGCCCCCAGGCCTTAGGTTCCCCACCCCTGCTCTAGGGGAAGAGCACAGGACTGGTGCTCAGTGCAAGCTAGAGCTCAGAATAGTCCTATGATCCTACTCAAGTCACTCCACTCCATACATTAGCTTGTTAAATTGGCAATATGGGAATACTGCCTACTTCTGTCACTGGGGAAAGGGATCAACTGGAAGGTGTAATATAGTCGTGCAATTCTTGGATGGCACTGTACACGGGCCAGTCAGTATACCAGTAATGTTCTAGAACCGCACCCACAGCTTTTCTGGAATTACAGTTACGAGCAGTGTTCCCTGTAAGCTGTGAACTTGTGGGGGCCACTTGGGAGAGATTCGCATGCCACCCAGCTGATTAGCAGAGCACCCACTGCTAGCATTTTGGTTTCTATTGGTGGTGTGCATTTGCACATGCCTGGGTGCACAGAAAATTGTTGTGCATGTGGATGGAAAAAATCCATATATGGAAAAGTTAGAGGAAATATTGGTTGAGCTAGTACACAAGAAATTTCACCGCAGGTTGCTCAGTCCAGGACCAATAATAAGATGTACCTCCTCATACCATTTCTTGTGAAGTATACTGCAAAGCCTTCATGAAAATGAAGGAAAAATCATTTAAGCTATATTCATGTTGGGGGTGGGGGTAACACAAGTACTGCCCATATAGTTACACTATAGAAGGGAATAACGTATTGTAGTTCTAGGGATTTTATCAATGCTATGCAGAGAAGACCACCACAAATTATTAAAGGCCTAGAAAACATGACCTATGAGGGAAGACTGAAAGAATTGGGCCTGTGTAGTCTAGAGAAGAGAAAAGACAGAGGGGACATAATAGATACTTGAAAACTGCTAAAAGTGTGTTACAAGGAGGAGGGAGAAAAGTTGTTCTCCTTGGCCTCTGAGGATAGGACAAGAAGCAATGGGCTTAAACTGCAGCAAGGGAGGTTGAGGTTGGACACTAGGAAAAATTTCCCATCAGGGTGATTAAACACTGGAATAAATTGCCTAGGGAGGTTGTGGAATCTCCATCTCTGGAGATATTTAAGATGTCTATCAGGGATGATCTAGATCAGGGCTACTCAACTTTGGAAGCCCTGGGGGCCAGAATGATACTCCCAGCACATGCCAAAGGCCGCAACTTAAGTGTGGTTGTATAGACATGCAAATACCTTCTCACACTGACAGGCATGAATACAAAGTACTTCCCACAATGTCCCAGTGCTCCCTGCACTTCCTCCCTGGGGGCTAGAAACCCTGACACCTTATACCTATCTGTTCCAGCCAGCCCATCCACTTGCGACTTTCAATGCTCACCCCACCTGGGAGACGCCTTGCCATTGTGGAGCGTGTTCCCAGTGGAGGCCACGTTCAAAGGATCCCACCCGCAGGCCACATGCTGAGCCCCACGTAAACCCAAACTGTGCCACGGGCCGTAAACAAACAGGCTGCAGGTTGAGTAGCCCTGATCTAGATGGTGCTTGGTCCTGCCACGAGGGCAGAGGATTGGACTTGATGCCCTTTTGAGGTCCTTTCTAGTTCTAGTGTTCTATAAATCAGAACAGCTGCTCACTGGATCAACCTCTACAGAACTACAGGTTCAACACAAGGTGAGGGAGGCATGGAGATAGAAATGCGGCACTTGCATGTGTAGACAGATTCAATAAACTGTCTCAGAGCAAGCCAAGGAATTTTAGACATCTCTAACCATATGCAGCTGTAGTTTGTGGCTATTAGGAACAGATTGCGTGGGGGGAAGCTCACACAATTCTGCCAGAAAAGCATGAGTCCTTCCACTGGTAATGCCTGTATGTAGGAGTTTTCAGACTGAGACAGGAATAGCATTAAAAGACAAAGTAAAATTTAAAGTTTTAGCGTTAACTCAGTTTACTAACTGAGCAGCTTTTAAAGGGATTCCTCAGATGAAAAGCCCCAAACTCATTAGATTTCTGGTCATGATTCAAAATTCCGGGCCATTGGGCTCTATCTAGCTTTCCAAGAGAGACTTCTCTATTGAAAAGCATGACATTAGCTGGGATCAACAGAGTCCCAATCTTCAGAAGAGGGGACACCTACAGACATGGTCTTAAAGGAAAATATAAAATAACTCCACCTTATCCCCTCCGTATTACAGCCGGTCCCCAAGTTACAAACGGGTTATGGCCAACTGTTTGGTCCGTAACTCGAAATGTTCGTAAGTTGGATCCCATTGAGTTACATTGCAACCGTGCTGTTCATAAGTGGGGGTCGCATTCGTAACTCGGGGACTGCCTTTACAACCGCTTAATGGGAGGTTTGGTCATAAGTCAACCGTTCATAACTCGGGGACTGGCTGTATATTCTACCTGAACTGTTTGAGTGTCATGAATCAGGTTAGACTTCACATTTAAACCAGATAAAGGCGTGTGGTACAAACAATCGCAAATGGTGCGCACAGCAAGTCTACAGTCATGGCCTCTCACTGTTCCCATTATCTTCATTGGTCTGTCATACTCCTCGTTGCTCCTGGTCTTAAATTTGAAATAAGTTCTTCAGGGCAGAGAGTTTCCATTACAAGTTTGGGCTGAACTTGGAGAGAGAGCCTTCATCAGTGTTTAGAGTGCCTTTCTATGCCCAGCTCTGATGCAGTACAGGTTGTACCTCCCTTAACTGGGACTCCCTGGTCCGGCATGGACCACAGATGTTCCTGGACTGGAGAGTCGAGGAACAGGGAGGTCTGGTGGCAGGGCAGGAGGATGGTGGGGGGGCACCAGAAACCCTGTGTGTTGGCGGTGGGGGAGGGGGACAGGCAGCACAGCAGCAAGTTCTGGCCTCAGCAGCAGCCGCCATGGAGCTCCAGCCCCAGCAGCAGCAAGGGAGCTCTGTCCCTAGCCACAGAGCTCTGGCCCCAACCCTGGCTGCACAGCTCCAGCCCCTGCCATGAACCAGGCAACTGCTGAGCTCTGCCCCAGGGCTGGAGCTCTGTCTGTGGCACTCCACCCTGGCAGCAGCAGGGCCGGAGGCATCTAGGGAGCCCTGGGGCAGCAGCGGGGGCAGGCTGGAGCCCTAACTCACTGGTAGCATGGGCCAAGAGGGGACGGACCTTCCCTGGTCCAGCAAATCCCCTCATTCAGGACCAGTCAGGTCCTGAGGGTGCTGAACCAGTGAGGTCCAACCTCTATCGCAGTCAAAAAGACACTCCCAATCCCAACTGAGGTGGCTACATTAAAAACCAAGCATAAATCCACAGCAAGATGGTGTTTGGCCTTGCAGGGCACACCAGTAAGAAAGGGGCGTGCTCCAAGTAAGTTTCCCCCTGTGGCTGCCCTTGCAATACAAAATCCCCACACCACCCCAGTGCGGAGAGACTATTGTCCAGGGGCTAAGTTGTGTGAATCTCATTTCTCCGTTCAGAGTGGGGTGTGGCCTCACACCCCAAAGGGGAGAATCAAGTTGTGGCTCAACTAGAGATGGGGATTTATGGTGTGGCTGGCACCAGTCTCTGCTGCTTCCATGCCACAGTATAAAAAAGAACCCTGAAGAGAGGTTTGCTAATAGAAGACTACCCCACCCCCTGCCATAAGTTCCTGTACATAGACTTGGCAGAATTAGATTTTTAATAGAACGTTGATGACTGTGTTGATTTATATGCTTTGTTAATTTAAAATCAGGGGTTTTCTAACTGTGGGGTGTGTCCCCCTAGGAGGGCATGGAGGAATATTTGGGGGTGGGGTTGAGTGCCATTGCCAGCCCCACACAGACAGGGCTTGAGGAGATCCTGCGACCTCCATTCCAACTCACCTTGCGAGACACTGATCTGCAGGCTAGGTGGCAACAGCCAGTGCAGCCACACTGATTTCTGCTCCATAAGCTTCCTCGCCCAGAGACACCCTCTCCCCCCCCCCCCCCAATCACACACCCTTCTCCCCTGCCCTGAAGAGGGAAGGGCAAGTATTGTGCAATGTGTCAGGATTTGGAGGATGCAATCAAAAACTGTTAACTCAAAGGAGAGGCTCAACTCAAAGTGTTGAAAATTGATGATTTAATTTTTCATCAACTATCTCATGGGGTGGCTAGGGGAGAATTGTTTAGAAACAGTA
Organism: Pelochelys cantorii; assembly: GCA_032595735.1. Taxonomy (NCBI): domain Eukaryota; kingdom Metazoa; phylum Chordata; order Testudines; family Trionychidae; genus Pelochelys; species Pelochelys cantorii. The sequence goes on along the minus strand of CM064343.1, from coordinate 29,395,659 downwards.
GATGTGAGATTCAAAATGTTAAAAACGTAAGTTGTCAGCTTCACATGTCAACACAAAGCAAATGTCCTTAAAACCAAAGTAATCAGTTTCAAGCAACTATTTTGCCCTTTGATTTACCAAAGGAAATATTTATCATTTTGTGCTTGTGCAGTGAAATTAACATGTATCACCACTTACCAAAAAAAAAAAAAAAAAAAAAAAAATGTGTCTAATCCTGCCAAGCCTACCTGTATAGAAGAAGCCAGCTCTGGCCAGATGCTCAGGATACAGGTCTGCGTACGGTGGCCAGTTCTCAAAAGTGGTTAGTCGCATTGCTTCTGTTTCCATCTCTGGGTATTCTGGTTGACTGGGGACGGCTGTGTCTTCCACATCCATCCTCTGCAGGAGGCTGAGTATCTGTCCATCCACATAGTCCAAGATTTTCTTAAAGGGGATCATCCGCTGGTTGCTAATGTCTTCACCACAGATGAACTTACAGGTAGGGAAAAATTTCTGGTGCTCTCGCATGGGCTCATCCTCAGCCTCCCAGCTCCACAAGATACCACCACAGCAGAAGCACTGCACTCTATCATCAGGACCCAAGAAGAAAAAGCCAGCCTTAGCCAGGTCTGTGGCAGAGACGGGTGAGCTCTCTGGCCACTGCTGGAAAGTCCTCAATCTCTTCTCCTCGCTCCACATGTCGGCCTTCGACAGCTGAAAATGCCTTGGCCCAGACCCACGCTCATCTGGAAGAAAGCTGGCCTCCATGTCCCAGCACTAAGAGGAAAAAAAAAAAAATACACAACACACTCCCTTAGTGACCAGCTGTATTCCCAATGTCAGGCAGTACTCCAATTGCCAGCTGCATTCTCATCCCCACAACTCATCCTGCTACACGTTCTGGAAAGCTCATGGTCTCAACAAAGCCAAGCATGTTCCTGAACTGCAGTCAAAACAGATCTGGATTTTCTATGCCCTGCTGCTGCTGCTTTTTCCTCCCCTTTTTCCCCCCTCAATCCCTACTAGTGTCTGGAGGGAAGAGACCAGCAGTTCTCCCTTGCTTTGTCAAGCCACCAAGAAGCCTAAGTATTTGATTTTCTTGTAAGCCAAGGAAAGGCCTAGTCAATGCACTTGGATAAGGTCTCTCCAGTTTTCAGTCTGACCTGAGTGGTAAACCCTCAATTGCTCCCTGGTCTTTAACAAAAGGATTTAATTCCTGTGTGCTATCGCTTTTACTGCAAAGAAAGCCTCCAGTTACACAGGTTGCATATTCTGTGAGTAGGCTTCTTTTAGTATGGCAGTCTCAATTAGCAGCTTGTGCCTTCGTTCCTACCCATCCCATTTCACAGAACAGTCCGCACCTCCAGCAGAGCCACCACAGAAGTGCCCAAAATGTTGAGGCCTACTTTCCTACCTGGGTTTCCTTAAGCCACAGGTAATGGTGATTGCAGTTTGCTGGCTTCAGTCTTCTTTTGATACAGAACTAGTGAAACTAAAGAAAGTGTTAATTTTCCAAATGTGTGAGCAGTTCTGCAAAGCGACCACCACTTCCATTTTTGCCAGCAAAAAGCAGCACTGGGCCTAAATCTTCCCTCGCACAGGTGAGAACCAAGAGTGACTCCGCTAAAGGTAAGTAGGAATCTCCATATACTTGGCAAACAGCAGTCATGGAGAGAGCCTCTTAAGATAAACATACCTCAGAAAACCACTCAGTTCAGGACACTAGTTCATAACAAGCAAGTATTGACCCCCTGTTGTCTATTAATGGGGTCTTGTAGTGTAAGTGGATAGCTCTCAATACAGGACACAGGTAGTCATATTAAGATAAAAATAGAATTTTTTTTTTTTTTAACAAGAGACATTGCATTATAAAGACATTTATGGTCAAGATGTGGACAGCCATCACCTTGATCACTTTATTGCATGGTACACCCCTCTAGAAGCCTGAGGAGAATTAATCAGCAATTAGCACATAGTACAGAATGGGGACTGCAATTAATACCTTGCTAATAGCACCAAGAAGCCAATGACAGATGACATGGAGTCCTAGCTACCCCAGTAAAAAGCCCTGGAAAAGACAGTTGCAGCACATTGGAGGTTGTGCGTGGAAAAGCTTATTCTAGGATTGCCTGGGAGATACTGGACTCTTAGTAATGGTGATTTCAGTCTTGTGGGACTTGTATTTCATGGGCACTAGCTTCTCATTGAGCAGCTGCGGCTGTCTGTCAATAGACCCTGCTCAGCCACACCTCTCCCACAGAAAGGCAGGCAGAGAAAACGCTGCATTTAGCAGGGCAGCTAGAATTTCTTTCTATAGCGAGACAAGCCAAAGTGGTGGAGAGAAAGGCCCTGAAATGCCTATGCTAGAAAGAAAGTGTATTTGTGCTTCATACACCAAACCATTGGTTTGAGAACAGGCCCACTGGTGTAAAAGAAACCCAGATAAAGCAGGGAGAATCTGTGAGACTGGGGGGGGGGGCAGGGGGGGGGGAAATTAGCAGAGCAGCTAAGAGTACCTGAAATCTGCTTTAACCTACATACCAGATTTCACTCTGGGCTAGTTCTGCAATTCCAGCACTATTTGAGTCCTGGGAGCTGTCAAAGCAAAAGTCACAGTTAATGTCACACGGTAGCAGGCATTGTTCTCGGCTAAGACGACATCAGCAGTTATTGTCACTTACCTACCATATATTGGAACACATTTACCCAGCTGAGGCAAGGACAGAGGTAGGCTCTCTCATCTGACACACAATAGCAGAGCTAGACTTTGTCAGTTATGGAAGAGCACAAGGCATTTATGCAAAGGTGCTTTCCTTGGGGAAAAGATGGGGTTAAGTCAGTTTTACACTAGGACAAGTGTAAGATACCCTCTAGTTCACACCCAGGTGGTCATAAAACACAGCCATCTACCTCTTCTTCTTTCCCTCCCCCAGAACAATCTCTTCCTTCCCACCCCACACACCTAGTCACCTCTGTTGAAATCATATATTGCATCTGCCAGGGAGTCTTAAATAAAGAGCTTTTTATAGAAACTGAATTCCTAGAGACCCAATTAAGATTTCAATAACATTTCACAAGTCAAAATCACTACTTCCCACTAGCCAAGACACACCACCATGGGGCATCAGGAGCCTAGACTGAGTTACCACATCATCTTCTCCCAAAACACTTAACTCTGGGCCACTGACAGCTAAGGCTAGACACCCTATTCATTAGGGGTCCTATTCCAAAGGGGGACTCCAGACAGAGCACAAATACCTCCTTCTAAATCTACTCAGCAGAATATTATTGACCAAATAAGAACATAACTGACCAGCCACTAATTCTCAGCCTGTGGAATGTTTCTAAGATCCAAGACCATCCTAGAGAAGCTAGTTTGTCAGCTCAGTCCTATTTAAAGCTACTAGGGCCCATTGCCTTGGGCTGAACTGAAACAGCTGAGCTTTGTTTCTCTTTTTTTCTATATAATTGCCCATCTGGAGGGTGTGGGACATCTTGTAAGATGTGAGTGACTTCACCTGTTGGGAAAATGCCTGTGGCTTCTTTCTCCTATTGGCTAGTTCACCTTTTATCTTCCTCTGGGCTTATGTGGACATTCCTCTGTCTCCTAACAGTCTTGAAGTACGTAAGTGTTCAGGTGGCTAGAGAAGACCTCACTCCATGTGTTGCTATTTGGGAGACTCCTCATTTGTGCCCACATGAGTCATCCCTTCCCCCATACTCCTGAAATTCACCCCTCAAGACCCTTGCTACTGTAAGTGGTGACTGACTAGCAGACAGAAACTCTCTGCAGAGAAGGATATAGTGAGGGGTGTGTTGTGTGCTGGAGGATTTCTTGGAGATTCATCCTTAGCCCCTGCAGCACACAGGAGACCAATTAGGAGCTAGCAGACAGACTGCAGTTCCATATCCTGATACTGTATATTTCTTTATAAAAATTCAAAAAGCTATTGAAAAATTGGAGATGCACAAATAGTGACCCAAACTATGATGCAAATTGCTTAGCAGCAATGAATATTTGTATTATGGTAGTACCCCATCCTGACTGGGGCTGCCTTATGTAGGGAGGCTACCCCTTGATTATGGTGCTTTGATGGGTCTTATTCATGTGTGCAAAGTTAGGTAAAGGTTTGCAGGATCTTAGCCATCACCCCTCTGTGCCTCCACCTGTAAAATGGGAATAAAAACTTTCCTTCATCATAGGGGATGTGGGGACATAATTATCACCTAGAGGGAGGCTCCTGTAGGCTGTTCTAGAGCCCTAAAGTGGGTGGAAATGACATTTACATCCATTTTAAGGCTACTTTATGATGCCATAGTGGTGTGAAAGGTGTAATGTAAGTAACAGTCAGGCCTAGTGAGTGGGTCAGATGCATCAGTGATGGGTAGAACTTTTATTTCAAAACCATTTTGTTGGGAGATTCTGGACTGCTACGTGGTGGGTCACCATGAAAGATTTTAGAATGTCAGTACTTGGTGGTAGCATAACTGGGTAGCTTTGTACATGCGGATGTTCTGTTCACTTTGTATTGGTAATCCTTCTCTGGATTGCTATGATTCTGAAACAAATCAGTTTCACTTTCTTTTAATAGATGTTGGTATCCTATCATATATATTGTGCTTTTCTGTAGCATCCTCATCCATTTTGAGCCTTCTTCTCATTTTCAACAAAATATATTGGAAAATAGGCACATGATGGGAGACATAAAAGGAAGAGGACTTGCTCAAAGGGGTTTGCATGGTTTAATTCAGCTCTATTTTTTTGCAGAGGTGAATGATTTTCATTTTCCCAGTATCCCTGAAGTTCGAAAAACTCCCTCTCTCTTTCTTTGTCCTGTAGTGACGGAATGATTTTAAGGTAGCTCTCGAATGGAACAGGGTTTTTGAAAACTTGTCTCTGTCCTCCCACATTTTTCATTTGGGAAGACGCAATGTATTACTACTCATCTTAAAGGAGAAACTTTTTGGATCATGCACTGCCTTTCATTAACCCCAAATAGGCAGATGTTTTTTCAACCCCCTTCTCTCCAAACAAGACTATAAAAGCAATTGTGTGCTTTTAAAATTGAAATGCCAGCATAACCACGTCCTATTTTTTTAAAATGTACTTTAAAATACTGATGGTGAAAACTTAGACATGCTACAAACAGTAGAGGGCAGTGCTTATTTATAAAATGGTTCTGAGAATCTTGTGTATGGTGGTGCTGGGTTTTTTTTAAAATCCTTCCTAAATATATATACACAATTGCCCACTAGCTTCTGTACCTCACAAGAATATGTGGATTTTGTAGGACATATATTAAAAACATAAAACACCTGCAAAAGCCACTTGGATAAGTTCCGAATTACAAGGAATATTTTGGGGAGCTATTGAAGAGTTATAGTTAAGTGCTTATCAATAAATAATAATGATTAATTGTGGATTGCTTTTATGAATTATCTTTTACTCAAGGATCATAGGGATGTAAAAGTGTAACCATTTAAATGGTTAACGGATAAGCATCAGCTTATGGGTTTCCCTTACAGTTACATGCTGGCTCCCCAGGAGGAGGCCTTGTTTCCATTACTGTACTCGCTGGCTCCCCAGGAGGAGGCCCCGCTCCCAGAAAGGCTTCCATGTGGGTTCGGTGGTATAAAAGAGCCTGCAGTGATACTTCCCTGGGAGCAGGGCTGGCAACCCCTGCCAGGCCTGCTCCTGGAGAGCCCACAGCACACGTAACTGTGTAACCGCTAGGATTTTTAGTGGTTAAACTTTTAAACAACTTTTTACATCCCTAAAAGTGCTTGGGGGAGATGTGGCAAATATTACTATCTGCATTTTACAGATGGGGAAGTGGAAGAACAGTGAAGTTAAGTAACTTGCTCCAGTTCATACAGGAGCTTGGGCATAGTGAAGCATTGGCCCAGCCTCCTGATTTTTAGGCCACTCCTTTAATTAGCAAGCCTGTTAAAAAGGAGGAAGCTGTAGAAGGCTTTAAAGGAACTGAGAACGGGAATGGAAGAGCCATAAGAGGAGGTAACTTTTAATGCAAATATTTGCTATAATAAAACCTCCTTAATTCTGTTTTACCAATGTAAATACCCAATGACCTCCCAAAGGCCTCATCCCACATTTTAGTCAAATTTAATCACAAAGAAGTCTCACATTATTCAGACTTTATTACTTTTACAAAATAAATTGCAGTGCATTTATTAGTCATGTAAAAAGTATGAATAGTAATATTTAAAACAAAACCACATTTGCCCTAAGATGGCGGAAAAGACATGCCATTTCTTTTTTGTATTTACATTTGATGATTCAGCCATGATTCAGGAAGGCTCTCCCTCACCAAGCCATGGAGTCAGTCTCTCCTATTGGAGCCGTTCCGCTTTGTACAAATAATTAAGTAATTGTGGTGCCAGAGGGAATGTGACAGACACTGTGGGTATGTCTACACCTCAATAAAACATCAGGGACTGCCCGGTTCACCTGACTTGGGCTCATGGAGCTATACAGTTGCTCTGGGACCTGTTCCCTTTGTGGGGGTCTCAAAGTCTGTGCCCAAATGTCAGCACTGCACTTTTATAATTCTACAACCCCAGCCTGAGTCAGCTAGATGGGTCAGACACTGGATTGTTATGGCAGTGTAGACATACCCTGACTCTGTCACCCAATAAGTGAGGCACCTGGCACAAGCAATTCATGGTAGCACCCAGGAGATGCACTGTTCCCCTGTGCCCTGCCAAAATTTTGATTGCTAAATGGGGTACTCCCTCATGCCCTCTCCTTGTTCCTCTGAGTGGCCCTTCCGGCATCTCCTCCCCTCACAGGCACCACTCACCTATGCCTGGGAGATAGTGCTTCAAGTCCCTATTTTGGATCAGGGAGAGCAGGGACTTGAAGCTGGGTCTCTCACATGGCAGGTTTTGGTTTTGTTCCTATGTGAAATGAAAACTAATGTTGAAACCTCAAACGAACACCCTGATCACTGGCTTATCGGTAATTCTGTCTCTGTTATTTGTTGTGTTTTGACTGGAATTTCTGTCCTGGAGTGGAGAAACCTGGAGGTTTTCATTGAAACTGAGACATTTTGGCCAAATAAAGTTTTGATTCTGACAAATGGAATTTTCCAGCAGAAAAACATTTCACTGAAAAATGACTTGCCAGCAGTGTTCATGAGAGCTGGGATTTGTACTTAGGGTGGGAACATGACGGAAGGAGATATGGGAAAACCCTGGAGTGCAACTTTTAACTAGACTGGGACAATGTGGTCGGTCATGAAATTTGGGGGTTTAGAAGAAGGAGCACTAATTAATGTTTTTTGTTGTTGTTGTTGTTGTTCCCCTTTATGAGTGTCACTTTCCTGCCCACTGGCCTTATCCACATTTAAGCTCCCTTCAGTTCTGAATGGCCAGCTGATTGTTATCCTGGAGCAGAACAACACCCAGGCTCCCCTTTCCTTTGGGAGCTGATGACACCACCTCTTTCTCATCAGTAAAATCTTTGATGGTGCCTGTCTCTTGGCAGCTCCCATCGGAGCTTGCCAGCTAGCACTGATAGACTGAAGAGCGTCACTGTCTGACAGGAAATTCCAAAGCGTTCATGCAAGAGTCCACTGTGAGAAGGCAGTGCCTTCCAATCTAGCAAATAGTAACAAGGTATGTTGAAGTGACTGTATGTTCACTGACCACTGAATCGCTTCTTCAGGCTAAGGGCAAAAAAAATATCTTGCTTTGATTTCTATTCCCCCTGCCAAAGGTTCTTTTATTTTTTTGTCCCATCACAATGCATGTTAATGCATATGAAGAGCACTTCTCCTTCCCAGTCAGTGTTTGCAGTCAGGACTTTCCACCTGCTTAAAGTCTTCCCACAGTCTGATAATTAATCATAATTTGTAATTAATCACTGTTTTTTTCAAAAATAAAATATAATAAAATAAAAAATAAAAATAAACAAAGCCAACGTGTGCCCAAAAATTAATTATGAATCAATTGTCCAGTGAAAGAACTTTACAAACATGAATTAATTAAGCCTGTAAAACATACTGTGAGTTGGTTATATGGTATCATAACCATTGCATATATGGTGTAAGCTAAAGTACAGAGATGTGGTTTTGAGACTTACCACGGAGCCCTAACTATCAGTCCCTTCACTTAAGAGTGCCTCCTGAATATTTTATTAAACTTAGGTAGTGCTTTAAACTGCCCTTTACTGTACTAACTGAACACCTCACCATTTTTAAAGTATTTTTTCTATTGTAATATTTACAATAATGTTGATGCAGCATGCCGTGTTAGGCCACACCTGTGGAACACAGTCTCTATTAAAGGAGAAGTTTGAAAAGCACAGCAAATATCTGAACTCCTGCTACAGGAAGTGTCTTCAGAATCTTACTGTGGTTTTGAAAAATGGGAAACTAACCTACTAAGTCCTGATGAATAGAACAGACCCAATAATCATATTTGGAACGCTTGGGGATCACTAAGCATGCTTAGAATTCAAACAGAAGAGGAAGTATGACTGGATGCCTATCACATTGCAATTGCAGTCAGCGTCTTGTGGAATTGTAAAGAATTATAGTATGAGTCCTGGTCTTCCACTTCCTATTTTGGGAAGAAAAATAGTCAAATCCCCCCAAGGAGTGAAGAGAAATTTGGGGCATGAAGGGACTTTGGAAACTTCTGTACTTTATCTTTCTGTTGGTGAGTAATTTTTCTACTGGTTCACCTCAGTCTACTGTATATGAACAATTAAGCTGGCAATCAGCTAGAAATCATTGTTACTTAACTTAAGGTTGGTGACTGTGTAAAACCAACTGTGTTATTGCTGTGTTGTTGTACGATTGCTGTACACCATTTAGAATGTGTATAAAACATTGCTGAACTGTTTAACCAACACAATAAATTTGGCCTGGTTCCTTTGATCCTGATCTGATGTTGTGGTCTTTGGGATCTACTGTACCAGCTATCTGCACAGAGCTAGTACAATATACAGAGGGGAGAAGCACGCAGCTGAATGAATAACATCATTGGACAGAGCAAGATACCTGTCAGGACACCACGCTGGTGACTTCTGACAACGACAGAAGGTTCCACAGCAGTCAAGACTTGGTCAACTGGGATGATAGTTAGGAATAGCAGTGGGGAATGGCATTTGGGAAGGACAGTTAAAGAGGGAAGCTAGAAATTGGGCAGCTGGGAATGACCCTTTCCCTCCCTCCCCCCTCTCTGTAGGACTGTGGTGACTTCTGCCAGAAGAAAATTAACAAGACCCCTTTTGACCTCTCACCTTCTTCCTTATTTCTTTCTCTTTGATTTTTCCCCTCCCAACAATCACCTACTTTGCTCTGCCTTTGACATTGGGGTGTCTTACCTGTTCCAGCAATGACCTGATGGAGGAGAAATAAGAGTGAAAATTGTGTCTGTAAAAGCAATTTAATCAAATATGGATCCACAAATATTAGAATGTCTTGTTCATAAGCATATAGTTACTACATGGTGGTGTCATTTTTGAATTACTGCAATATCCCTGGAATAAGAACATAAGAACAGCCATACTGGGTCAGACCAAACGTCCATCTAGCCCAGTATCCTGCCTTCTGACAGTGGTCAATGACAGATGGCCCAGAGGGAGAGAACAGAACAAGGAATCTTCAAGCAATCCCTCTCCTGTCACTCATTCCCAGCCTCTGACAGAGGGTAGGGACGCCATTCCTACACAGCATGGCCAATAGCCATTGATGGACCTAACCTCCATGAATATATCTAGTTCTTTCTTGAACCCTGTTAAAGTCCTGGTCTTCACAACCTCCTCTGGCAAGGAGTTCCATAGGTTGACTGTGCACTGTGTGAAGAAAAATTTCCTTTTGTTTGTTTTATAGTCTTAAGCTACTGACACATCCTCACAATCATCTCTCCAACTTAATGCAGTTTTTTCTAGGACTATTTAACCATAGTTTCAGAATTGGGCATTTTTAGAAAGGGGACTCCTAGAATCACATGGCACTTAAGAAACACAACCCTCTACATAGGCTTATTGGGAATTGAACCCACCACCACTTGCTCCCAAAGCCAGATTCATGCCCTTAGACCAACAAGCCATGCTAGAAATAGGATATCAATTACAACTGGGCAGTTGGTGAGGAAAAGAAGAAAACTACAAAGAGTATAGTGAAGGTGGCAGAACTCCCAAGGCTGCTGGAGATCAGGAAGAGTCAGGGCTCAGAAGTTAACAGAAACAGCATGTAGATGGTGTGAGAAAACTAACATGTGTGAGAAAAAAAACATCTTAGGGAAGTAAAAGAGAAAGGAAGTAAGAGGGTAAAGAGGGCTAAACAAAAAACCAAAACCAAAGGAGGAACCACCTGAAGCAGTGAGAGCACAGAAAGAAAATCAGACACTAAGACTATGTCTACACTACAGGGTTTTTCCGGGATGTAGACTGGGATACCCAGGGAACGTGTCTACTCTTCCGCTTTTTTTTTTTGCGGAAGAGCAGATGCGCTTTCGGAAGCCCTGTCTTCCTCCCCCCCCTTCCAAAAGACGGGCCAAATTTCAGAAAAGCCTCTTCTGAAAAAACTATCGGAAAAAGGTGCGCAATTTGCGTACCTTTTTCCGATAGATCACCGTAGTGTAGACATAGCCTAAGAAATCCAGCAAAATGGATGAGAGCACTCCTAGTTACCTCTCAGCACCAAGGGAGCATCCACACTGCACCCTTAGCTCGGAATAAGCTGTGCAATTTGAGCTACTCAAATTGCGTATCTTTTTTCGATCTAATTTTGAAATAGCTTATTTCAAAAATTTCAAAATAAACCGCTATTCCAAAATGTCCCTGAATCCCCATGGAATGATGGTTACAGGGACATTGGAAAGGCAAGCCCGTTATTTCAAAATCTATTTCAAAATAATGGGCTTGCTGAAAAAACGTGGAACAGTTATTTCAGGATACCGACAGTATCCCGCAATAGCGCCGCTGTCTAGACGTATCCTTAAAGTGCAGGGAGGAACATTATGACATGCCTTTTGTTTCAATACAAGGATAAAGGGCTAGATTATGTCTGCATGGGGCTGGCTGCACAAAGATGACACACAGGGTGAAATCCTAGTTGGATTAACATTAAAAAGTAATGCCAATAGAGCCAGGAGTTCACCCACAGAATTGTCCCCGACCCTTTGCTAAAGGGCTAAGCATAATCACAGGCTTTGTTCTCCCTGAGCACAAGAACTGCTCTTGGCTATTGCAGCTCCCAGAAGAGAGTGAGAAGAGTGAGGTTGGGAGACAATGGCTTAATGACACAAATGGACTGTAAAAATGTGTGTTTCAGTCTTCCCTACCCCAGAACAATCCTTCCAGAGGTAAAGTGCACCTGAATCAATCGCTCCCCTTAGCTCTTGGATAAGGATGTTAAGAGGCGGATAATCCACTAATCGTGTAGTCAATAACATTTTTATTGACTACACAATTAGTCGATAAGGGAAGGCTGCTGCAGTTTAAATGTAGTAGGAGCCAGGCTGCCTGAACGCCCAGCTTTTACTACATTTAAACTGCAGAGCCACAGTAGGGGTAGGTCCTGGACCTGCCACAAGCCAGGACTGAGCCAGACTTGCTCAGTCCCAGCTTGCGCTGGGTCCAGCAGCTCCTGTCTGTGGGGCATCCCAGCAGGAAGCTGGGACCCCCACGGACACAGGCTGCTGCCGCAAAGCAGCCCATATCTGCGGCAGCCTGGGCTGGCCATGGGCAGAGGCTTCTCCAGCAGCGGGGCTGCTGCCAGAGCAGGCTCTACCCATGGTGGCCAGGGGTGGCAGTAGCGTGGGGGGGCGGACAGGTGGCACCAGACAGATGGTGCTGAGGAGAACCAGCTTTTAAGCAGGCTCCACCCAGCACCAGCTCCTGCTTCACCCTCCCCCCCTTGCTTCCTCTCATACAGGAGGGGAGGAGCAAGTAGTCAAGTAGTCAGCTCAACTACTCACTTACACTCCTATGCTTGGACAGCATGGCTTATTCAAGAACAGTGCCAACAGTAATCCCTTATGTAAGTTGTGGGAGAGGGGTGTTGGCTGGCTGGCTCTCAGTAGCTAAAGGAAGGGGAAAGGGGGATGAGACTGACAGTGCCCAGGAACAATGGGAAGACGCCAACGCTCTGGGTCAACCTGATTGACAGCACGGATGGGCTAAGGAGGAATTCAAGAAGTAGAGGGGGGCAGGGTTTCCTCTGTGTGGGTTGGATTTGCCTGCGTCAGATGGAGTGGGGCCAAGCTAAGGAAAGAGCAGGGGCCCAGACTGAGATAGGGAGCAGAGTCGGGCCAGTTAGAGAGCCAGAGACCACACAGAGAGCAGTTCCATGCTGGGAGCAGAGCTGAAGCCACAATTCCTGAGACACATGCTGTGGGGGGAGTTCTTGATCCATGCTGGGAGGAGAGCTGCAGCCATGGAGCCAGAGGGACCAGGGAAGCAGCCCAGGAGCTGAAAAGCAGAGCAGCCTGGAATGGGATATGGTGAGCAGCTGAAAAGAGCCAGGCGGGGCTCTGGACAAAGGACCCAGCAGAGGGAGACACCCCCGGCCAAGAAGCCATGCAGGCCAGACTTGGAGAGGGATTGTAACTGGGGGGGCTGACACTGAGGAGAAGGCTGCTACCTCCCAGAGCCTGAAGGTGTGTGGCCACTGCCAGGGCAAGTGTCCAACCCCCAGCATCCCTGTGGCACAGCCAGGGCCTGGGCAGGAGGCCTGAGACAGAGATGCAGTGTGTGATGTCTCCTGTCACAGAGGGGTCACATGTTTTCCTTTAACCATCTCCATTTTCCTTATTCTTTTAAAAATTGTATTAAATTTTAATAAATTGTATTTGCTTTGAACTCAATGCAATGACCAATGGGTCAGGCCAGCATCCAGTGCAGAGATAGTAGCAGCCTTCAACTTCCTGAAGGGAGGTTCCAAAGAGGCTGGAGAGAGGCTGTTCTCAGTGGTGACGGATGGCAGAACAAGGAGCAATGGTCTCAAGTTACAGTGGGGGAGGTCTAGGTTGGATATTAGGAAAAACTATTTCTCTAGAAGGGAGGTGAAGCACCAGAATGGGTTACCTAGGGAGGTGGTGGAGTCTCCATCCGTAGAGGTGTTTAAGTCTCGGCTTGACAAAGCCCTGGCTGGGATGATTTAGTTGGGGTTGGTCCTGCCTAGAGCAGGGGGCTGGACTTGATGACTCCTGAGGTCTCTTCCAGCTCTAGGATTCTATAAGTACCCCCCAGTGGAGATGCCTTAGCCCCTGCCCTAGGGGAACATGTAAAAGGTGGGAGTCGAGCCCCCCAGGAATCCTGGGCCCAGCCTTGTTGGGATTACAAGGACTCTGCCACACAGGGGAGTGGAAGGGGAGCCCTTGAGGTCAGGGAGGTCTCTGGGTAAAGGAAGCAGGAACTGGGACTAGGATCCCTTCACTGGCCCATTTCACTGGGGTAGAGTGGAAGCCAGGAAAGTTCCCCTCAGTAGTGGGACCATTCTCCCCCTTACACGAATCCTCCCTCAAGAGGATGGAGGTTCCAAACTGCAGAAGGGGATGCAGTAACTTATTACCTGTCAGCTTGTACCTTCAGAGCAGTGGAAGTATCTGACGCTGCTTGGCTGGCCCCCTTTCCCTGCCCCTTACAGCCTATGGAGCTGCACTGTCATTGAGTCCTATGGGACTTTCTCAGTAGATCTGGAGCTGAGACAAAGGTGCCACAAAGAAGCTGTGACTTTTTAGAAGAAAAGGGAACTCCATGCTATCCCTCCACAGTTAAATCAGTGGCCCTTTAGCGAGGTCGAGAGAAAAAAAAAAACATTGTTTTTTATTTTGCTCATTTCAGTTTTCACTTAAAACACAGGGCACTGCTACTCCAAACATTTGTTTAAATAAAAGTACCTGATGCCATGCTCTAAAGAAAAAAAAAAGCTGCCATCAGCTGGTGACTAATGTGAGTGCTACCATTCAGCCATTAATTTTTGTTAAGGAAAGATTTGTCAGGCATTGTTATCAATCTAATGGAGCTCATCCTGCTTTCTAAGTGGTAGAAAATCAGCCATCAAGGACCACAGAGCTGGCAGTTTTCTAATTAAATTGTGCTATCGCTTGGAACTGGTCTATTTTTTTACGGCGGCAAGCCCAGCAGTCTGAATGATATTTGGGTGACGGGTACAAGGGACATTCTTGCATTACTCATGTTCGCAACTAATTTCTCCCTGTGCAAATAAAATGACAATAAGACCTCTCTGACTCAAGAGATAACTCATAATGGGCGCAGGACAGATAAGGGAGAAAGAGAAGGTGAGATAGAAGGCCAATATGAAAGACATCGAGCAGAATGTGAAGAAGCCAAGGTAGAATGTGGGTGGCCCTGTCCTAAGACACATGACAAAGATGGGGCATCCTTATAATGGAATGGAAACTAGAATTGATGATAAGAACAAGAGCATCAATGATAAAGCTGGAGAGATGGAGTGGATGTCTGTGGAAAACCTTACTGGTCATAGCATATCCATCTGAGCATCCTTTGCTGCCGCACCATGATGAGGGGCTGCCTTGCAATGAACAACATACGAGTTTGAGGATGATTATGTGAAAAGGTCAACAGGCAAATCAGAGTCCCTCCCCTGCATTCACAGAACAACATGGAAACAACCTGAAAACGGGAAGGTGAAAAGGAAAAATGCCATCTAGCATGTGTTGGTGTCTGCTTTTATTGCTGGCATTAAATTATGAAAATCTTATTTGGGCCCATTCCTTTGTCATATTCCATCAAAATTTTAGAATACAGCCTTCTATGCAGTATTCTTTGATATCATCCTCCTGGTTCAATACAGAATAATCTGCTGCAAACCCCTATGACAGCATAATAAAAAAAATATGTCTTGATTTTTGGCAATTTACACAACACTCTTGTGAAATTTCAGATCATTTTAATGGATAAGGGGGAAACATTCTCCTAAATCCTTTCTGGTATAGTCCTTTGTTTCCGTGTTTTCTCAAATAAAATGTGTTATTTCCTATTGCACCAGGCAGCCTAGGTGAAGACATTATGCAACTCTTTCAAACTGGTTTCATTCTGAATCTTCTGGGTGTTTACCTAAGCTGTGGGTGGTTTATCTTATCTGTGGGCTTGAAGTAGATTTTTGTAAATGGCTTTGTTTCCACATTATGTTAAACTTCTGTCCTAAAGACAGGGCAAAACTGCTCTTGAAAGTTGCAGGGAAAAAGCAATAGCTCTTGTTTTTCTACTGTGAATGAAGCAATAGTCTCATGAAACAAGAACATATACATAAATTAAATAGTGGAGCCAACCTCATGCTTAATCTATATGACTTGGGGGAGAGAAGGCACATATGACTCCATGCCATCTTTACACTTCCTCTAAACCAGTGGTCACCAGCCAGTCGATCGGGATCTACTGGTCGATCTTGGAGCCTCTGACAGGTGATCCTGACTGGTTTGGCCAAGAGACTGTTATCAAGGGCAGGCACTTCAGCTGCCCCTCCCCACACTGCTGCACTTCTCCTGCCCTTTGCCTTGGAGCTGTCTGCTTGCTGTGCAGCCGAGTGAGAGGAGGGTGCTGATGTCAAGGTGCTCCCTCTCGCACTCTGTATCCTTTCTCCACAGAGCAGAAAGGGGGCACAACAGGGCTTACAATGGAGTTTTCTGGCTGCCTTTGGGAGTGGTGCAGGGCCAGGGCAGGGGTGAGCCTGCCTTAGCCCCACTGTACCAACCCCAAGGAGCCACCTGAGGTAAGCAGGGTGCAGCTGGAGCCCACATCCCAAATCCTACCCCCGTCATGAACCCTCCTCCTGCACCCCAAGCTCCTGCCCTAGCCCCAAGCACCCCTGCATCCAAACACCCTCCCAGAGCCTACACGTAGAAACCCCCTCTGGCACCTCAACAGCCTGCCCCAAGCTCAGCTCAGAGCCCCTCTCATGCTCCAAATGACTTAATCCAAGACCAGAGCCTGCACCCCAACCCTCTGCCCCAGCTTGGTGATAGTGAAGAAGGATGGGGGAGGGAGGGAGGATGGAGTGAGCAGGGCAAAGGCCTCAGAGAAGGGGTACAAAGGAGGCGGGGCAGGAGCATTTGGGTGTGAGGTAGATCTCGGATTGCACTTAAATTCAAAAAGTGATCTCATGCTTAAAAAGGTTGAAGACCACTGCTCTAAACCCCCAGCAGCTGGGGGCAAAACCAGCCCACAGGGCCAGTTGGAGAAGCAGCTGGACTTTTATAACTTCTGCTGGCTAGAATAGTCCTCTGGGCTTTATACCACCCCAGGATTTACAGGGGGAATCTGCTGAGAATTCTTGTAAGGTCCTTTGCACTTGGTGCCACAGACTTGGAAAATCACTACCTCACATGGATGCCATGAGGCTGAATTAATTAACAATTGTAAAACGCTTTAAAAACCTTGGATAGAAGGTGCTACATTATTGAAAAAGACTAAGGGCCAGCTCTCCCCTGTGTTTAAGTTCTGCCTGTGTGCAGCAAAATGGAGGGCCAGCCTGAAGCTGGTGATCACTCTGTAATCTTGAGCTGTATTCCTGGGTGCAAGTGTGTCATGGAATCTTCCTTAGTTAGACATTCTCCGTGTCCTACCCCAGAATGCTTCTGTACTGGGCAGAGCCACCTCATCGGCCTTCCTCTGGCAGAGAGTTCCGTTCTACTAGGGAAACTCCTAATGGGGCATTGTCCGTCCTTCAAGTCTCCTTTGCACCATGTAGGTGTAAGCAGTGCAAAGTAGACTGAGCAAACTGAAGAATTTGGCCCTGTTCCTCCATGATAGTTGTAACTTCTGCTTTTTCAGTTCTGGAATTCCCTACTCATAAAAAATAAACATGAGTTTATGGTTATTGACTTATCGGCGGTGATCTTTAACCTGGAGGGACGGTGACCTTCACTGCTGTCCCCTGGGCTGCAGTTAACTTTGGTGGTTCCTCCAGCATTCGTATTTTCATTCAGGGACTGAGCCCCAAGCCTAGTGAAGTCAGTAGAAAGGCCCCACTGACATCAACAGACCTTAGAATAGAGAATTGGGAGGGGGTAACTTTTTCTCTTGCTTTTCTTAATTTTCTTCTCCTACTCCAACCTGCTAGTAGTAATAGTAGTAGCTTCTTCTTCCAATTCTGTCTTTGTAACTCTGTTCTTATAAGTCAAACCCCTTCTCTCCCATTCCAGGACCTCTCCAGAGCCTAGACTGTCAGCGTTGCCAAATTGTATACTGAGTTGGAGAGATGGGCAAATAAACACAAAAGAAGGAGGGTGGCTGTGACGTAGTGGGGATGGTATTCACTCTGGTTGCTTTGTTATGCAGTGCGATATTCCTACTGTTCTGCACTGCTCTGTAGTGACTCTGTGTGTGTGTGCATGCGTGTGTGTGTGTGTGTGTGTGTCCCAGTGGGGGGGTGGGATCTTTGGGTGAGGACTCCTGAGGGAAGGCAGGTAGGGAATGGCCCGGGCCTCATGTCACCTGATCCGAGGGGAAATGCAACCAATGATAGTCAGATAACAAACACCTTGGGCAGGACAAAGGAGGAGGTGGGGCAGCCTGGAGGGCTGTGACCAGTTGCTGGGGAGTGGGAGTTAGTTTTCGGCTGGCGTGGGGAGAAGGGGCAGGACTGTACTGAATGCTCCTGATTCCTGTAACAAGAAGTTTGTGCTACGCTGTGTCCCTGTCAATGAATAAACCTTCTGTTCTACTTGCTGGCTGAGAGTCACATCTGGCTGTGGATGGGGGTGCAGGGCCCGGTGACTCCCCCATGAGAACTCAAACATCCAGAGGTGAAAGACTCTTCAACAATTCCCTGGCTGTAAAGAAGACATGAAGAAACCAGACCTTTCACAGAGTAGGGAAGAGGAAGGATCCTTTTTGAACTGTAACAGCAGATAGTAACTCCAGATCAATCAGGCTCCTTGAGCAAAAATCACACAAACCTAAACATATACATTTTGGAACCTTTAATGGAAGGAAACTTCTACCACTGTTACCTGTCTTGTATCTGTAACTGAAGGAAACAAAAGACAGGACTATGCAGCACTTTAAAGACTAACAGTATGCTTTATTAGGTGAGTTCTCTAATTTGGCAGTTTTCATGAGCACTACAATACACTTATTTTAACAATCAAACAATACAGAAATCGCAGATAGGATTTACTATAACTACCTTCCGGTACATAAAAATCTTGACCAGTTTTATCAGAGTTCTGCTAAATTGAAGATCTGTGTTCCACAATGACATTCGATGCTGAAAACATGCGATTTGGATCATGGCCCAGTTCAGCCATATCCCAAAATACAAAAGATTTCCAATAGCCATTTGCTACAGGTGGTAAAATATCCTATTGCTAGTTACTAGAAATCAGGTTCTTGAGTGGATTTTTGACTGAAGCAGGATGGGGGCATGAAAACTATGACATGCCCAGCTACCAACACCAGCTTTAATCTGGAAAAATATACCACAGCAGGGCATCTATTTCTTTTTTATTTTTATCAATAAAACAATGGGCCAAAACCCCTCAATAATATGCAACAGATTATATACAATCTCTTAGCTTCAACAATTAGACAGTATACAAACCTCAATGGTCTGATCTTTGATTTCTTTCTTAGGTGCATTGTTTTTGTCTGTGTCCAGATGCTGCAGGTGTATGTTGAGGAATCTATCAAAAGAAGGTATCTGCAGGCTAAAAAGGAGCTATAATCAGAGCACATCCCTGCATGCTATATGATGAGAAGGCAGATTTCTGGGCTAAACAGCAGTGCATCTTAAAGCTACTCCTGTCTGGTGTAAACCTCATGTATTCCCATTCTCCAGCACAGATGACAGGCACGTGTGTCGATTACTAGGTGATACGCTACATGGCATCATGTTAGCTACTGAGTCATTCGTGCTGCCTGTCCTGCAGCCACGTGTGTTTCACACAAGGTGAGAATGGTGAACTAATAATTTGCAAGCCCTCTCTGGTTCTCTCTCAACATTACTGTTAGTTGGGTGCAAGGAGGATGACAGTTTTTGATACAGTGTTACAGATTCTCCACTAATTAGAGGATGCAATCCTATATTTGGGCATTAAGTGCACTGTGAGACCTAATGCCTCTGTTTAAGCTCCATGTGATTTTAGATCATAGCTCTTCTGGACAGGGACTGTCATTGTTCAGTGGTAGGCATAAGGAGACCTCATTCCACAGGACTCCTCTGAGCTCTACTGCGATACTAATAACACCATAATAATGACACATGCAGATTTTTCAGCATCCTTTTCCTTTCCCCGTCATACCTGCAATGCCAGCAAAGAGCATGATTTAAACCTCAATATTTACAGAAACGCAAATACAAATCCTTGTTGTTTGGGTATCAAATATATTACCGTAGACCAGGGGTCTCCAACTCCCAGCCCCTTGGCCAGCCCCTGATGGAGAAGTTGCGCAATCTGGCAGGGGACTCATAGAGTACGTCTACACGACAGCATTATTTCGAAATAGCTTATTTCAAAATAACATGTCTAGACACAAAATGCATTTCGAAATAACGTTTTGCTATTTCAAAATAGCGCGTCCACACTGAAAGGACACTGAATCTCATTTAAGGCCGGCCGGAACCGGTTCTGGCAGGGTATCAGGTCAGGAGTTACCTTGTGTGGCTGCTGCCTGAGACCATCTGAGACCTGTGCTTAAAGGGACCCCCCCCCCCGGACAGCCGGTTCTAAGGTTTCCCTGCTTGCTTGCCTAACCTCGCTGAGGGACAGCAAAGCATTTTTGTCTCTGCATGCTCTGACTGCCCTCACTCAGGACACCACAGCACTCTGTAGCATGGAGCCGGAGCCGCCCCTGGGCACTCTGGTGCTTCTCCTGGACCTGTTGCTGCGAGCCTGGCAGCACGTTCTGCAGGCAGTAATGGTCTCCCTGGTGTGCCCCATTGGGGGCTTGTGCCTCATTCCTCCCTCATGTCCTTCCACTTATCCCTCCCTAACCCCCCTTCCTGCTGTACAATAAAAGACACCGGTGTTCATTACAACAAAGCCTCTTTATTGAACAAAACTGGGGTGGGGGGAATGAAACTGAAGTGAGACTGGGGAAAGAAGGTAGGAGGGGTGTGGGGGGGGGGGAGAGGGGAAGGGGAAACCTGGGAGGAGGGAGCTGGCAGGGGGAGGCAAGGGGAGGAAAGGGGAGGAGAAGCTCAGGGCTCAGGGTTGGGGGTCTTGCTAGCCCAACTCTCTCCCAGCACCACGGGTGCGGGGGCCTCAGCGTCCCTGGGGGTGTGGGGAGGAAGAAGCGCAAGAGGGGGAGAAGGAGTGGGAGGAGGAACGGTAGCTGGGGAGGCAGCAGGGGCTGGAGCAGAAGGAGGCAGCAAACTCTGCCCCAGTGTTGATGACCACCTGGGGGACATGGACCATCCTGCCCCCCAGGATGCGGTCCACAGCATCAAAATAGGGACAGAGGTCTGGGTCTGCCCCTGGTTGGGAGCTGCCCCCTGTGGCCCTGGCATACGCCTGCTGCAGCTCCTTTATTTTCATGCAAACCTGCTCCTGGGTTCGCATGTAGCCTTTGGTGGCCAGGCTGGCAGCCATCCGCCTGTAGACGGTTGCATTCCTCCGTTTATTCAGAGATCATGGATGTTGGAGGCATCCCCCCAAACCTGAATTAGGTCCCTGATCTCCGCACTGGACCAGGCAGGCGCCCCCCTTTTCCGGCCCCTGGCGGAGCGGTGGAGGGCTGGCTGGCACTGGCTGCCTGGTTCATGCTGGGGCTACTGGGTCAGGTGCAGCGACTGCTGGCTCTGGGCTGGTAGGCTTGGAGCTGGCACAGGCACTGTGGCCAGAGTCTACCCCTTTAAGGTCTCTGGGGAGGAGGGGAGGGAGAGGAGTTTTCTTGGTTGTGCCCAGAGTGGCCACCAGGGCACCCTGGGAAGGGCTGGAGGCCCCCTATTTCGAAATAAGCATCTACACAGCACTCATAGAATGAGGTTTACCAATTTTGAAATAAGCCCTCCACTATTTTGATTTAATTTAGAAATAGCGGTTTGGCTGTGTAGACAGTGGTAACGGCTGTTATTTCGAAATAACTTTGCTCTGTAGACATACCCATAGAGGCCTAAAAGGAATTAGGCTTGGGGGGCAAGGGGCTGCCCGCTACCAGCCTCCAAACCCTGCCCCTTCCCACCATTGCCCAGTCCTCCCCCCGCCCATGGCACCCCAGCTCCCAATCCCATGGCTTTGGGGATGACCGGTGGGTTCTGGCACCGTGCCGCGGCAGCGATCACACCCCCATGCTTCCTCCAGTGGCAGGAGATGTGGGAAAGTGGAGCACACTGGGTGGGTGCACTCGGTCCTCTGCATTCTGCTTCCTCCCTGGTGCCTGCTGCTGCACGGAGTGCTGGTGTGTTCAACCGCTACAGCCGTGCAGTGCCAGGATCACCCCAGTCATTCCCAAAGCTGCATGTTTGGGGGACAGGGTGCCATGAGGGGAAGAGGGTAGAGCCATAGTGGAGCGGAGCTTGGGGGCCGGTAATGGACAGCCCCTCATCCCAGGCCCTCTGACAGTGCAGGGATGGCTTGCGCAATTGTTCCAGTCAGGACTGGCCTGTGGGCTGGGATTTTGAGGTTCCTGCCTTAGACCATTCACACTATAGCAACACAACAGTTTAAAAGCTGGTTAACCCTCTGAGGCAGGGAATATTTTTCTGTTCTAGCACAATGGTTGTGGTCTGCAAGGGTTCCTAAGCACTACCCCAATGCAAGGAAGAAATAGTAATAATTCCTACCAATTCTGGCTGTTAAACATCCCACCCATTTCTGAAATACTATATCCACAAAGAGTATTTCTGAAATACTATATCTGCTAACAAGTTGGAATTCACATGCCAGAATTAAATGGGCACAGCTTTCATTAAGTTGGACTTCTCATTAATGAAATGTCAGGACTCTCTCTAGAACTGCATGGATTCAAATCTGACATAATTCCAACTTTGCATATAAAAGCTGGCACATGCTTATACACTACTACCATAATTTAGCGAATATAACCCGCGGGTTATATTTGTTTTTACAAACCCCGCAACTCCCACAGGGTATACTCGGGTGCGGGGTATACAGAATTCTTTTTACTCACCAGGTGGTAGCCTCTCCGTTGCCTCTTCCTGTGGCTGCGCAGCCGCCAGCCTCCAGCCTCCGGGCGGGGGAGCGCTCACTCCCTGGTTCCTATGCAGCTGCAGGAAGGGGCAGGGGAGCGCTCATCCCCCGGTTCCTGGCCGCCAGCCTCCAGCCTCGGGGTGGGGGAGTGCTCACCGCCCAGTTCCTGCGCAGCCGCAGGAAGGGGCGGTGGAGCGCTCTTCCCCCTATCCTTTCCTGCGGCTGCGCAGGAACCAGGTGGTGAGCGCTCCCCCACCCGGAGGCTGGTGGTTCCTGCTCCCCCGCCCCTTCCTGCGGCTGCGGAGGAGCCTGTGGGATTAGCGCTCTCCCGCCTGGAGACTCGAGGCTGGCAGCTGTGCTGGAACCTGGGGTGGTGAGTGGCTAATCCCCCACCCCCAGCACCGTAAATATACCCCCAGCAAATATACCCCCGGCACAGAAAAGTCTTGTATACCCCGCGGATTATATTCGTGCACGGCGTATACATTTTTGTTACTCAAAGAGAAAAAATCGCAGGGTATATTTGGGTGCGGGTTATATTCGCTTAAATTATGGTATTTCATTTCCTTACTTTTAATCAGCAGTGCCCACAGAAAAATGATTAGATAAGAATCCCTGAGAAGCAATACTGTGAAATACTGGCCCCACTGAAACCAAAAAGTTTTCCTATTGATTTCAAGGTAGCCAGGATTTCACCAATAGTTTTCCCAAACTAGCCAAGCAAATATTATCTTAAAGGAAAATAAAATCCATTAATCAGATCTAAAATCAGCAACACAGTGCTGATGACTGCCAATACAAACATTTCTGTAAAGCAGTAAAAAGGTTAGGATATTCAGAACTCTTGGGTGAATGCCATCTGATCCCGGTGACTTGTTACTGTTAAGTTTATCAATTAATTCCAAAACCTCCTTTCATGACACTTCAATCTGTGACAAGTCCTCAGATTTGTCACCTACAAAGGTTTGGGACTCTCCCTAACATCCTCAGCCGTGAAGACTGAAGCAAAAAATTCATTTAGTTTCTCTGCGATGACTTTATCGTCTTTAAGTGCTCCTTTTGTATCTCGATCGTCCAGGGGCCCCACTGGTTGTTTAGCAGGCTTCCTGCTTCTGATGTACTTAAAAAACATTTTATTATTACCTTTTGAGTTTTTGGCTAGCTGTTCTTCAAACTCCTTTTTGGCTTTTCTTATTACATTTTTACATTTAATTTGGCAGTGTTTATGCTCTTTTCTATTTACCTCACTAGAATTTGACTTCCACTTTTTAAAAGATGTCTTTTTATCTCTCACTGCTTCTTTTACGTGGTTGTTAAGCCATGGTGGCTCTTTTTTAGTTCTTCTACTATGTTTTTTAATTTGGGGTATACATTTAAATTGGGCCTCTATTATGGTGTCTTTGAAAAGTGTCCATGCAGCTTGCAGGGATTTTACTTTAGTCACTGTACCTTTTAATTTCTGCTTAACTATGCCTCATTTTTGCATAGTCCCCCTTTTGTAAATTAAATGCCACAGTGTTGGGCTGCTGAGGTGTTCTTCCTACCACAGGAATGTTAAATGTTGTTATATTACGGTCGCTATTTCCAAGCGGTCCTGTAATCGTTACCTCTTGGACCAGATCCTGCGCGCCACTCAGGACTAAATCAAGAATTGCCTCTCCCCTTGTGTAGTCCTGTACCAGCAGCTCCCAGAAGCAGAGGTTTAAGGTATTAAGAAATTTTGTCTCTGCCTCTCATCCTGAGGTGACACGTACCCAGTCAATATCGGGACAGTTGAAATCCCCCACTTTTATTGAGGTCTTTATTTTGATAGCCTCTCTAATCCCCCTTAGCATTTCATAGTCACTATTACTGTCCTGGTCAGGTAGTCGATAATAGATCCCTACTGCTATTAGGGCAGGGAATTACTACTTATAGCGATTCTGGGGGGGGGGGGCACAGCCTAGGGCTTAGGGGCTGCATCTGGTCCAGGCTGGGGGCTACACTGCAGAGCCAGCAGCCTTCTTTCTGGCCACGCCCTGGCGTGGGCGAGCCCATGTAATGCCCATCCCCCCAAAAAGCCGATGGAGGGCCCCCCCCCCCCCAAAACCAAGGAGGCGCTTGACATGGAACCACCCAGGCCGGGTCATGGCAGAAGGGGGGGAGGGGAGGGAAGAACAGAGGCTGGCAGAACGGCTTCGCGCATGCGCGGCAGGTGTTGCCTTCCCTCCGCTCCTCCCCCCTCCCTTTCTCCTCACCCCGTCGTGTCTTCCCGGCGTCCCCCGCGCGCTGTGGCGTTGACGTCACCGCCGCCCGGTCCCCGCCGCCATTGGAGTTGGAGGGTCTCTCGCTCCATCCCGGCGCCGGGCCAGCGGGGGGTGGGGGGGGGGACGGGACGCGGAGCGCGCGAGGGCGGGCGGGCGATGTGAGGAGAAGGGCCGGCAGGCCGAGGAGCGACCGTACCCCCACCCCCGACCCTCGTTACTGGGGGCCCTGCCTGAGGAGAGACCCCCCCCCCATCTCTCCCGCCCCGGCGGGACGCAGCGGAGACCCGCCCTCCACGCTGACCCGGCCCCTCCCCCCGGCCCGGTCCCGCGCGCCCCCTCGCAGGCCCAGGCGCTGCCCCCGCCCCCCAGGAGGGGCCCGGCCTACTCCCCGTGCTCCTCCCCTTTGCAAGGAGGGGCCCCGCCCCCCCCACCACGGGGCCCTGTACATGAATTATGTCTGCCACAAGCGTTGATTCTCAGGTAAGTGGTGCGCCCCCCCCCCCCCCCCCCGAGTGGCCCTGTTCTCCTTCCATGGACCCTGGGCTCCCCTGTTAACTCTCCCCTCCTCTTCCTTCTGGTCAGTGGCCTTGTCCAGGGAAAGCCCTGGGCAGCCCCTAATAACAGCCCTACCCACCGCCTCTCTCTCGACTAACCCCCCCCCCACACACACACATACATGGATATTCCCCCCACCCTGTTCCCCATTGAGCCAAGAGTGTTTTCCAAGGCTGACTTGCTCGCTTGTTTTTATTTTCCTCTTGGCAATCCTGCGCATGGCATCGCAGCGACCGAAAGGACAAGATAATAAAGGTAAGGCAAGTGTTGGGATCATTCCACTTAAGTTTGTTACAGGTGAAAGTAGAGGAATCAGGCAGGCCATGATGTGTGAGCCAATAGGTATTAGTTTACAATTTGGGGTGAAATATGGAGAAAAGTGAGAGGGTGTTTTTTTTTTTTTTAAAGGAACCTAATTCCTAAGGGTTTACGTGCTGTTAGTGTCACTGTTCATGAAGTTGTACAGTACTGTTTAATAATAAAAACATTTAAGAAAAGCAAATTGTTAGTTATCTTTACTGTTTAGGAGATTCATTTACTTAAATTATTGGTTACTTTTTAACCTAACTTTAATTTTCTACTGTATAATTACTCTTCTGTTACTGAACTAGTTTTGGCAAATGAGAGTTTATAGATCATGACAGGTGTCGTGCAGGTTTTCCATTAAATAGTCTTAAGCAAACCAAGTTTTCTCTGATAATGTGATATTCTTTTAGGGACCTCTGCAGTACAATGTGTCAAATTAAACTTCAGAAGCAAGTTGTCTTTTAAGTAAATGCCTTTCTTTATAAACTGTTATGCATGTTACTATAACTGCTACCAAATACATAACTGTTTAAGAATAGAAAGGAAACAGATGCTCCCATCACTTTACATGGGCACGCTTTTCAGTGTTGAGGTTATTTGATTTTTACTTCATCAGTGTGTTTCAAACAACTATAGTCCCAGTGAACTCATATTTTTCCCATTTTATAAATACAGCCTTCATATTATGCATGCATTTTCCTGGCAGAATCATCTTAACATTATTTTACTCTTACAGACTTCTTTGAAATCTTAACTTTTATTTTTAGTATAATATTTCTTTTTCCTGTAGCAATATTTTTAGTTTAGCCCTCCTGTAAAACTCTTGAGCTACTTTCCTGAGACTTAATGAATACAACGTGACTTATGCTTCAAAACAAATGATGGAAATTAAGAGTGAAGTGACTTTAATAATTTATTTATATAACACCTTTCAGCTGTGGTTGTCAGGATGATTTACAAATATTATTAATAACTGAGTCTCAAATAGCTCTGATTTAGTGAAATTTCATCCCCCTTTTTTGAACAGAAAAACCAACGCTTGAATTTAAAATTTGTAAATACTATTTGGATGTTAAACACTTAACAGCCACCATTTTACTGTTCTACCTCTGATATGATTTATCTTTACTTTTTAAAGAGGCTGCTTAGATTTTACAGAAGATCTTGCTATGTCCTCCATTTCTTCTCATGAGCTCTTGTCAAGCATTGTCTGTTTGGTTTTAAAATATTTTATGGGGAAAGTATAAATACATATGTTTACTAAAATTGCGAGTTCCTCTGACTCTGTCATTCAGATCTGTTTTGTAAGCAATAGTGACATTTAGAGTGCATGTGGGAGTTTTCATTCTGGTGAAATCTGACCTCTTTGCCTCCAGGGATTATTAACAATGCCACAAGAAGGAAGAGAGAGAACTTATTTTTGTCAAGTTACTCTAGGGTGATTTTCTTTATTGAAACGTTGTCAGGCAATGTTCTAATGTGTTGCAACTTTTTGTTTTAGTTCAAAATGGTTCATTGCACCAGAAGGACGCAGTTCATGACAACGATTTTGAACCTTACCTTTCTGGACAGTCAAATCAGGTTAGTGCATCTCTGTTAATTTTGATGACTTTTTTTTTTAGGGGGGGTGGTTAGTGTTGTAAAGCAAACACAAATATGCCTTGCTTATGCCCAGATTGATCATGGTTTTAAAAGGAAATAGAAGAAACTATAGTGCATGAAGTGTTATTGAGTAATGGCACTACTGTTTTAATTAAGAATACTGGTATACATAAAAATTAATAATATATAAATTAATAATAATTATATCTGATTTGCTCACATGTGGAAATCAAGTTAGTGCTCCCATCTTAGTTTTTGCTGGGCACTTACAAAGTGATACAGTTCCCGTAAAATCTGACATAGTTGGTAACCTGCCAAGGGCCCTGCACTGTCAGTTCTTTAATAGACAGCTTACTCATTGTTGCAGTCATTAGAGTTCTGTTTCTGTAGGATTGATGGAAATAATGGTAAGTGACCACCAGCATTTATTTGAAGCTCTTAGAGATGCTATGACAAGGACTCAAACTTTATCACATTGGTCCCTTCTGGACTTAATCTAATCTGACTTCCTTCACATCATAGGCCACAGATCCTCACCCACCCATTCTTGTAGTAGACCCTAATCTCCAGTGGAGTTACTTAAATTCTCAAGTCATACCTCTTTGCAGAGGCCTTATCTAGAGATGATTAATGACAGCTGAACTGCTTGAGGGTATTGTAAAATTAATGTAGATTATACATTAGTATGTAACCCAAACCAAAAGTATAAATTAAATTTTTGTTACGAATCCGATGTGACACAAATATCTGGAAATTTTAAAAACAATATAATGAAAGATTAAATGTGAATAAAAACTTAAGGTAGAAGCTGATTTTAAGAAATGTAAATTGAGCTCTAAAAATAATGCTTAAAGGTTTAAATGCCCACAAATGTAGGAAAATAGCTTTCTTCTATCCTTCCTTGTTCTCTGTAAGAACGCCACACAATTGTGCACACTTTTTTACCAAAACAAGGGGGTGTCAGGTTTGGAATAGTAGTGATTCTTCAATGTGAAAACTGAGCTACAATATTAAATTGTAGTTCTTGATACTATTATCAGGCCTTTATTGGTGGGCATTGCAGTTGTCCAGCACTCCAATACAAAAATGAAGACTCTAGTCCAAGCATACAGCCAGACAGAACCAGAAGATCAGTCATAAATGGTAGACCAAGGAAAATATCTGAAGGTACATAATCTGTTCCCAGTTAACACAAAGGGTTAGCAAAGAGAACTAGAGGAGGGACTCTAAATAGGTCAAGGATAAATCTGTTGAAATATATGTATCAGTACTGCACTAAAAGACTTCCTTCATGATTTCTCTTACACCCTGTGGCATAAAGCCAAACAAAATAGACTGAATGCTTTGTCGAGATGTCTGGTGAAATTATTCTGCTAAGATTCATGTGGAAACTTTCCACGCTTGATGCGTAGATGGTGAGAGTCCAAGGAATTTGGTTAGGATAGCTCAGAGAACATACATATTTCTGGAACAAAACACCTGTTGATTTCAATCAGTTATAGTCAAGGACCCTTCTAACTAGAGCTATAAAAGATCTAAACTGTCACAGTGTATGGAGATGATACAGATTAGCTAAGAATGAGAGTCTGAAGTGTTGGTGGTAAAAAAAACCACTTCCATTTTTTTATTATTAGTGCTTACATTTTTGAAGACAGCAATAATACTGTGGTGTAAAATAAGACATTGATGTTAGTGTCAGACAAAATAATGGTTCTCAGAAAATGTCTTCATGTGCTGAGTATTTATTCCTTTAGTTGATTCCAGGAGGTTTTGAAAATCCAGGCACGGGAAACACTACTGCAGAAAATACAAAACCAGAATTGAGTATGTTTTTGTCTTTTAGTGAATTTTCTCAATTGTTAAAAGGCTTAGTGTATACCTCTTAACATAAGAGCTCTGTGGATTAATTCTTTACATGGTGATTCAGGATGTTGATTTCCCCATGCTTTGGGTTGCTGTAGGAGTCATTAGAAGGAGGACTTGAAGGATGATCACTCTGTTCACTGAATCAGATTTGGTATTCAGCACTAGTCTTTTTAGCAAGAAATTTCTGTGTAGGTTCAGAATGAGTTTAGAAAGAATGATGTTATGGTGAAGAACTAGAAAATAAGCTTCCACTGGAAACTTAGTAAAGACAACTGTTTTTCTGTCAAGCTATAGTTAGGATTCTAAACGTGTAGTCTTTCAGTTTCTTTTCATGAATCTTAAAATAGTCTTATCATGAGTAAGGAAGCAGTAGTTGCTCTTTGATTCTTGCTTATTTGTGACAGTTTATGTTGTATGTATCACTTTTTTAATGCTTTTGAGTTTTCCTTTGAATAAATTAGGAAAAATGTTAACCATTATATTTCTTTCATTGAAACATTCTTAGTGTCTTACACAGTAGTAACTAAAGCTGTCAGACTTAAACTGAATGCATAGAAGCATCTGCCATTAAGACGGACACTTCTGTCTACCTAAAAAATACCGCCTTTTCTTCTTTCTCTCTGTTTTAATGACAGAGAAATTTCGAAGGAGTCATGTTATCTTATTCATATTTGTCCACTCTTTTTCACATGTATATTTGCTATAGCTGAAGTAGACCACGGGGGGGGCGGGGGGAGAGAACTTTTTTCAGTTGTGCTTTATGCATATAATATCACTGTGTATAGAGATTATTCTTTCCATTATATACGCAATTTCCTCTGTTTGGTTCTTGAAGCAATTAGAAAAAGAAAACCAGAAAAGCAAAATTTATTACAAAACTGCAAAAACTGACCAGGGAGCTCAGAGGCAGGCGTAGAACTTAAAAATCTTCAATGTGAAGGTTAACCTTAAATTTTAGTGTGAATGTAAAATACACATATTTGCAAAATCTGACTATTGGAATAGAAGTTACAAATCAGAAGAAACCCTTTCATATTTGCTCTTGTGTAGTAATTTTTTTTATTTCCATATACTCACATGTAATACAGTTTTCATGGTAATTTCGAGTGAAAGTGAGAAGCCATAGAAATAACTATCCTAAGAGTCTCTTCGTTCTTTTGGGGGAAAGCAATGATTTTTTTTTTTGTTTGTCCTTACTTTTGTGGCACTAAGTAGTTTTTTCAAGACTTATCTTGAATTAACAGAAGCAAATATACTAGGGGTATGGTATGTCTATATAGCAGTTCTAAAGTCGAATTAAGCTATGCAGCTTCAGCTACATCAGTTGCATAGCTTAAGTCAAAATAGCTTAACTCGGCTTGTGGCGCTGTCTACACAGCAGGAAGTCGAAGGAAGAACAGTGTTCCTTCGACTTCCCTTACTACTCATGAAATGAGTTAACGTGAGTAGGAGTAAGAAGTCCTCCAGCTCAACATTATTTTGAAATAAAGGCTTGTACTGTAGATGCACACTGTTACTTTGGAATAACGTCAATTATTCCAAAATAGTTCTGCTGTGTAGCCATAACCAATTTTAACAGGAAATAGT
This sequence comes from Pelochelys cantorii, assembly GCA_032595735.1. Taxonomy (NCBI): domain Eukaryota; kingdom Metazoa; phylum Chordata; order Testudines; family Trionychidae; genus Pelochelys; species Pelochelys cantorii. Next base: position 29,365,405 of record CM064343.1, on the reverse strand, counting down.
GCCCTTTGCTCTGTAGTTATGGAATCTTCTCTATGAAATCAGTCTCAGCTCATCTTAATACCCGTCTTTCTCTCCTCTTTCCCCAAAAATGCATGTTGTAAAATTCCTAAAACATAATTTTCTTAACATTTTTTGTATGTTTGTAGAAATGAAGTTGGGTTTGGTTTTCTTTTGAGGAGGGTGATGTTCTTTCCTTTTTTAAAATAGATGTTTGACTCAAATGAATTTAAGGGTCAAAGGTTAAAGGAAATAATTTTTAGCAAAAACAAGTTTAAAAATATTTTCTTACTCTTCATAAACTAAGGATCTGTTTTTCTCAGAATGCTAATTGCTGCACAACTTGGCTTAGCACCTTGGCACAAAATGCTAATGCAGTATTTTTCAGTCTGAGGCTTCTCTTGTCTTCAGTATGTAAAGTATCAGGTACATAAAAAATATACCCCGCTTCAAAGAACTTAATTTTTTGTATGCATTGTGGGGGTGGAGAGAGAAATGAGGGAGAATATTCTTCTCTTTCAGTTTATCCAATATTTTGCCGCCTTATACTGCCTTGTTACATTTTTCAGATTTCAGCTTTTTGTTTGGCATATTAAGTAAAATGGGTGGCTTCCACTGTCCATTATTTTTAAGTGTTACATCTACATTTTTTCCTATTAACTTTTAATTTGCTGCAGTTGAAGCCCCATTTCAAACTTTCAAACCCATTTGGCTAGGACGTGCTATAGCCTGTTACCATGCCTAGACTTATTTGCAAGAGAGGTAGGTCCACAACAGGCAACTTGTGAACAAGAACCAAGAAAAGACTTGCATCATGTTGAATATTATTATTATTTTAGGTCTCATTTCTCTGTAACTTTTAATAGTGACTTATTAAAAATCTGTAGTAAATTTAAGACTCTTTATTTGTACTTCTCCATTATTATGTGGTGAGGAGTGAAGAGAGTAAAAAGAACCGAGTCATTTGAACACTTGGTAAGAGAACAGAAAGGAAAACCTTGAATGCCAAATCCTAAAAAGCAGGCAAGGAGGTAAAGGGGACACATGATGAGTTTGTCCCTGGAACAGCTTTAAGGCAAAAATCGGTGCTGCTACAATCCAGTTGATTTTTTTTATAGGGTTCTAAAAGATGGTCAGACAGATTAGGGAAAAGCTGGTAGGAGGTGATCCAAGCATCTGTAACTGGACTTCTACGTTGGGCAATGAGACCTTTGTGGGAAAGATTAATCGGGCTGTGTTGGACAAAACCTGAGTGCTTATGTCAGAAGCAGAATTTGTTTGATATGTTTATATTTGTGACATATCAATAAACTCTAAACTGAAATGTCTTGACACAAAGCCTTATTTAAGCAAACCCCCAATCTCATCCCACTCATTTTTACTTATGTCCTCCATCTGATCTCCCACCTAAATTTTCAGAAGGAGAAATCCAGTGGACTAGTCATTGCATTGGTCAGCAGTTCACTTATGTTTTCTGTTTGTAACAAAAAGTAAAACATATCTCCCTTATTTCTTGTCTGTTAGAAATTATGAAGCCATGGTAACAACTCCATAGTCAAGAGTGTAACCAGCTTTTTATTATTTGTTTCACCTTAACAAGTTAAAACCACTGTACTTAACGTTTCTTCTGTGTGGACTTCTGCCAGAAGATCTTTTTATAATATTTCTCAATCAGGAAAAGGAGTCAATAAGATGGTTCTGAAAAATCGGAGGTATTGTTCTACTGCTGTGTTTCTCAACCTTTTTTTATAAAGTACCCCTTTAAAAAAAAAGTACCCCCAGTTTTCCCCCCACTGTAACCCAATGTCCCTCCCCTCCCCCAGAGCCAAGCACCCCCAGACCCCCTGCTCTAACTCAATGCTCTAACCGAATGCCCCTCCCCTCCCCTCTCCTCTCCCAGAGCCAGGCACTGGACGTATGGTAACCCTATCTTTGCAGTGCCCGCTCCCGCTACCCGGCCCTGCCTCAGCAGCTTGTCTGCAGGGAACAAGTGGCCCACCAATGCCGGACTCACTGCGTGGGGCTGTGCTCTCCCACCCCAGCTTGGTGTCCCCCTAGCGTGGCGCCTGGGGGCAACTGGCTCCCCTCGCTACATCACTGATGGAGGAGGTCCTTTGGAGCAAAGCTTATTGTGCCGTTTCACCACCTTTTAGCTCCCTTCCACCGTGCCCCTCCCAGATCCCCTTTGCTAGGCAAAATCCCGAACATTTTTTGCCAAATTGCACTTGTGTTGATGTACCCCCCAAACTTCTCTCACGTAGCCCTAAGGGTATGTGTAGTGACTGGTTGAGAAACACTGTTCTGCTGTACCAGTTTCCTAACATCTCTTCATGTTCTCTCTAGCTGCTTAATCTATAAATTCCATATTAACTACTTGGCCGCTGAGAGGACTGTGGAACCTATAAACTGAGTTTTCACTTAAGTGCAAGTCTAACATTCTGCATCTGTGATTGGGGTTGGATGTCCACTTTTCATGCGCATGGCCAAGTTTCCTGCAATCCCATAAAGTTTATTTGTAGGCACCAGTACTAGCTCTCAGTGTTCTGTGCTGTTATTTAGCTCTAATTTACCCCTAAATATCCTCTCATGGCCCTATAAGCCATGGAAGTGTTGGTAATGCTGCTAGACAATGCTGACATCCCCTGGTCCATAAAATTCTCTCGTTTGGAACCAGTCAGGTCCCAAGGGTTTTGGACTAGAGAGGTTCAACCTGTACAAACTATTGTGTAACTCTTCATATTCAAATCTTCAATCTTGCACGGTTTCTAGATCCTATTAATTTTTGAGACTTGGTCTTGCTGCATTTCATAATTTTTCTATAATCATTGCATACTGTTGATCTGCAGTGTAGTAAAAGTGAGTTTGAGGTTATGGGGTCAACTACCGTTTATCTGAGAGTGGTGGTCTTAGTTTAAAACTCTATGGCAAGTGCAGAAAGAGAATATTCCTATACAAGAGTAGCATTCAAGATGCAAAGATATCTTAAAGTCCATGGAATAGTGAGTTGTGTAACTTGGAGTTTGAAAGAAAGGTTACTAATAATTTTTCTGTTTAATAGTATGCAGATGTTTCAGTTATTTATGAAAAAGTGCATATATCTGAAATTATTTTTCTTTTCTTTAACAGAGTAATAGCTATCCATCAATGACTGATCCCTATTTGTCCAGTTATTATCCACCTTCTATTGGGTTTCCCTATTCTCTCAGTGAAGCACCGTGGTCTACTGGAGGAGATCCTCCTATCCCATACCTCACTACCTATGGACAGCTCAGTAATGGAGACCATCATTTTATGCATGATGCTGTTTTTGGACAGCCTGGGGGTCTGGGGAATAACATCTACCAACACAGATTTAATTTTTTCCCTGAAAATCCTGCTTTCTCAGCTTGGGGAACAAGTGGGTCCCAAGGACAGCAGACTCAAAGTTCAGCTTATGGGAGCAGTTACAGCTACCCGCCTAGCTCACTGGGTGGTACTATTGTGGATGGACAAACAGGATTTCATAATGATACTTTAAATAAAGCCCCTGGAATGAATAGTATTGAACAGGGAATGGTTGGACTTAAGATTGGTGGAGATGTAACAACTTCTGCTGTGAAAACAGTAGGTTCTGTTGTCAACAGTGCTGGAATGACAGGTGCTCTCTCTGGTAATGGTGGATCCAGTGTGAACTTGCCAGTATCTAAACCAACCTCCTGGGCTGCTATTGCTAGCAAGCCTGCAAAACCGCAACCTAAAATGAAAACAAAAACTGGGCCTATAATTGGAGGAGCTTTGCCTCCACCACCTATAAAACATAATATGGACATAGGTACTTGGGATAATAAAGGTCCTGTAGCAAAAGTTCCTGCCCCTCAGCAAATCCCATCTCCTCAGTCTGTCCCACAGCCACAGCAACAAATTGTTCAACCTATTCCAGCTCAACCTCCTACACTGACCCAGCCACAGTATCAAAGCCCTCAGCAGCCACCCCAGAACCGCTGGGTAGCTCCCCGCAACAGAAATGCAGCTTTTGGCCAAAGTGGAGTAACTGGTAATGATAGCAACTCAGCTGGTGGTACACAGCCTAACTCTGTTCCAAGTGGTGAATCCCATCCTGTTCTTGAAAAACTGAAAGCTGCTCATAGCTATAACCCGAAAGATTTTGAATGGAACCTTAAAAATGGACGTGTGTTCATAATAAAGAGCTATTCTGAGGATGATATTCATCGTTCCATTAAATATTCAATTTGGTGTAGCACAGAACATGGCAACAAACGCTTGGACAGTGCTTTCCGTTCCATGAATAGTAAGGGCCCAGTCTACTTACTATTCAGTGTTAATGGTAGTGGACATTTTTGTGGAGTAGCAGAGATGAAGTCACCTGTGGACTATGGCACCAGTGCTGGCGTCTGGTCTCAGGACAAATGGAAGGGGAAATTTGATGTCAAATGGATCTTTGTGAAGGATGTGCCCAACAACCAGCTCCGACACATCAGACTGGAGAACAATGACAACAAACCAGTTACAAACTCCCGTGACACACAGGAGGTGCCCTTAGAAAAAGCAAAACAAGTGCTTAAAATTATTGCTACTTACAAGCACACAACCTCCATCTTTGATGACTTTTCCCATTATGAAAAGCGCCAAGAAGAGGAGGAGGTGGTGCGAAAGGTAAATTTGCTTTTTTAGAAAAATAAAAATTGACATATATGGAAAAATGTGAATGCTGTCGTGAGTGTGTCAGGTGGGAGGAGGGGGCTGAGAATTTCTGAGTAAGAATTCTAAAATATTTGTAATGTGTCCAAACATGGTTTTCTTAAGTGTGTTTAATACCAAAACAAAAACTTGTGCTTCAGTTCTGTTTGTAGTTTTCATAGTCTCAAGTAACATTTTATTTTTAAGACAGAAATTAAATATACAAGTAAAGTATGTTGCATCCAGTTCTACTGGAGTTGGAAATTTTATTTTGGAATTAAGGGGGATGGAGAGGGTATGACTTTTTCAGAGTTTGCCCGGATTGTTGATTGCCACCTTACAGCTCTTACAGCTTTTGTGAATGAATAGGTATCAGTCCAGTTTCTAGTCAGATTATCACAACTGGCACCTTTGGTTGTATCTTCAACTAGGAGGCTAAGGTTTGAATAGTCACTAAACTATTCTCATCCCATTAGCTAGAATGAGAGTTGAGGAAAATTATAGTGTGAGGAAGCAGTGAAGTGTTGGGAGGTTGGAAACCTCCAAACAGAATTCCATAGTAAGAATTCCATGAAAAGACTAGCTATCTCCTTGACCTTTGTCTCAAGTGCAGTTCAACCAGGTCCAGGAGTGGGACCCAACAAATGACTTTGTATATACACTATGGGTTGACTAAGTAGGAGGTGTTGGAATGTAATGGCTTGATACTGATGTTAGTGTTTCAGTGTATAGTTCTCTCTACAGGTCCTTGGAATTGTGCAAGTTTGCTAATTCAGCATAGTGCATTTACATGCGCTTCAAAATAAGCACAGGCCAAGATGTAGTGCCCTGAGTAAAATGGAAATTGCAGTAATGTGAGGCTTTTCTTTTATCACCATTTAAATCGCTTAAAGCTGTTTGGTTAGAACCTACCCTTACAAATTCAGGCAAATTCAGATTTAAGGCTTTCATTTGATTTTTAGCACCACTTTTTTAATCTAGCCATTTTATAGTATATGCACATGTAAATTTGAGGCCTGTAGTACCCAGGCTTGATGGGGAAGACCCTCAGTTCTCTGACTTTGCTTTTCATATCCTCTGTGGGATTTTTGGAGCAGATGTTTTATCCACATCCCAGCAAACTATTTGCCCGCTGAAGATTGTTTCTTCTCACTTTTTCCCCAACCACAACCTTGAAAAGAAGCAAGGAGTTTGAAACAGTGGGACAGAATACTGGGCTGGGCGTCAGGAGGTTTGCATTTTGTTCCTTAACCACAGATGAGATATGAGATGGCTAAGGCAAATCACTTAGCTCACCAGGATAATGCTAAGATTTTTTTTTTTTTTTTTTTTTTTTTTAAATCACCACCATCATCCTGCAGTGCCTCTGTGTCAACTACTCGAAGTAGTTTCAGGCCGCTCTTCTCAGGATTAAATATTTTCTCTTGAACTCAATTGATCCTTGATAGCTTTATGAATGGGATCATATAATGGCATGTGAGTTTAGCTCTTTTATAGAGCTCAATATACTGGCACCAGACCATTGGATTGTCCCCACCTCGGCATTATTTTTAGTGTGGATTTACATTTTCTACTTCTGTTTTAAATTAAATATGTAACCAAAAGTGCCTATCGAGAGTACTACTTTCTAACAGGATCAAATTCTCAACAATTAGAGCATATTTTCTGCTTCACTTAATATTGAGGGAATGTTGGATTTCAGTTTAATTACAAATACATTAGATTGATGGTTATATTTTCAGAAGGTATCATTTCTTAGATATATCTGAGTAGCTTTCAAAATTGAACTGTTTATAAACAATAAGAACAGGCTGTGGAATATGACAGATGATACAGTGAAAAAATACTCAGACTGTGTGGCAGTCAATGTAAACTATATTCTGAGGTATGAATCTATTTTTAACCTAGGTGTAAACAAATTTTGGCAGTACAGTAGCTTGCTATAAGATTTTCCTTTTAAGGTAAATGAAGAGTCAATTTTTTTTATTGTTGATTAGCAGCTGTTGTTGAAATTTAACATAGTCGATAACGCTGTTTTCAACAGACTTTTTTTTCATTGGATTTTTAATTAAATATATACAGGAATTTTTTTTTTGCCAAGTAAAGTAACTTTGTTATGGCCTTAAGGATTTGCTTTATGTTAGTAAATATATACGTGTATGTCAGACTGAACTGTAGAGGGTTTTCGGACTGCTGTATCCCCTTATTTATCTTATTTAGTTTAATGGTTAAATCGTTTAACATATTTATATTATCATAATTGCATAAAGATGGCTTTTTTAAAATATGCCATTCAAATACAGCCAGTCCCCGAGTTGCGAACGGTCAACTTACGACCGTTCGCAGTTACGACCAAAGCTGTCGTAAATGGCGGACTCCGAGTTACGAACGTGATCCGCGCTTACGAACAGCGTGGACGCGTGTAACTCTATGGGGTCCGACTTACGAACGAACCGAGTTACGACCAATTGCTTGGTCCATAACCGGTTCGTAAGTTGAGAAGAGGCTGTATGTGTTTCTCTTCTTTTACCGAGAATCAATTATTTTATGTAATAAAGCTACTGATACCTTAATATTAAATCCCTTTTAGACAGTTTTCCCTCAAATATGGACAGTGTTGCTTTTTCAGTTTAATCAAGGGCATGGGCAGAACATATTTCTTGGGCGTTAATCACCTCTGTACTGCTTATTCTCTAGCTAACATCAATCTGCATCTTACTAACATCTTACTTTTAATGGTAATTATAACGTCAAATGAGGATTATGACCTCAGATAAGGACTAAGCAGCATAATCTAGGTGGGTAACATTTATCAAAGTGCTCAAGGTTCATCCAGGTCCTTTGCATGACTTGAGATCTGAATTGTCCTCTGGATGAAGGAAAGATGTAATCATTCTTGTAGCCCTATAAGCTGTGAAGGCAAGATGAGAGGGAATAATGGAAATGTACTGGTGCAGGTCCAATAGCCTAAAACACTAGATGATGTGGAGGAGGTGGTGTTAGTTGCTATTCCACCCTGTATAGCAAGAGAGCCAGGGAAGGTTGGACGTGGATTCTCTCTTGCTTACCACCTCTCAATTTTCTATTGAAAGCCAGTTTACTCTGTTTTTTTGTGCCAAGTGAGGTGCTAATTTCATCCTGGGTGATCTGAGATCATACACTTACATTTTTAAAAAGATTAAAACTTCATAATATATGGGCAAAATTTTCTAAATAGATTTTGTAAATTTACCATGAAGCATTAATAGTTCATCAGTCATCCCCAGTAAATAAGCTTATTTTAAACGCCACAAAAATCTTCCATCAAAATAAAATCTGGATGTGACATTACCAAACAAAACAATGTTTTTGTGCTTTTGTTTTTGAGTATATTTTGTTGGACATAAATTTGGGGTAGAGGGCATTTCTGTTGTAGGAGATCAAAATAAAACCTTTATGAATATCTTAAACCCATGATCCTAGCAGGCTTGGCAGTCTAATAGCAACACAGTATGCCAGTATCTTGAGGATCTTAGTTTAGGGACTCAATACTGCAGATGGGGAAGATCTGAAGTGTGCAGGAGAGGAAGTGCATTCCTCTCCAAGAAGGCAGTGTCATTATATGTCTCTTAGTTTCCCAGGTGCCCACTTGGGCCTTTTGTAGGATTTAGCAGATGTTAGCTGGCATGTGATAAGTCTAGTGTAGGCTTGTTAGTGTGTCTTTAAATGTTTAACTGGTAACAAGTGAGACACACTGAGTTATCTACAATAGTGTTAGCTAACACATCACCCTTTCCAAATTTTACTCTGGACATGTTGGATTTACTGAAGTAGCAATAATAAGTTCTGGGGCAGCTGCGTGTCCCATGTCTTGTTGGAAGGTTCACTGGTATGAAAGTTTTTCAGGATGGAGGATATATGGCATTGGAGTTCATGCTGTTTATTCCCACCCCCAACTACAATTCATGACAATTGCATTTTTAAGAACAGTGCCTATAATATTACACTTCTTTATTTTATTATGCTGTTGTAGAGTCTTCTTTATAGTGTACATTCTAGTGGTAGGAAGGACGAATGTCAGCTAAGATTGAATTGACTCCTTTTATTGGCTGTTTGTTCCAACTTTCTCTTCTTTTTCAGACCCTTTATCTCTGCTTCACTCCTCCCCGACCCTTTCACATCACTTGCATTTTCATTTTGTCTGTCCTTTCCTAACTATACTTACTTAAAAAAACTCCACAAAAATAATGAAACTAACATGCTATTTCCTACCATCTTATTTGTTCACTCTGTCTGTGCAGCATACCCTTTTCCCCACCTTGTGTGTTTTGTGTGTTCCGATTATAGTCTTAAGGGCAGAAAGTGTCTGCTGCTCTCAGTTTGGACAGTGCTGAGCACAATGGGGCCAAATCTAAGTTGGTCCTGTTTAATAATTATAATAATCCCACTGACCCTGGTTTGGTAGAAGGGTTGACAATTCTGGGAACAATAAGTGTAAAACTGTATCTGGTGATTCTTGTGTGGAGTTGGAGGCCTTTTCTTCATTCTTTTCTGCAGTTTTCACTAGAGATGTTAACAGGTAACCAGTTAAATGGTTACCTGGTAAGCATCACCTTTAACTTTACATTTGATGCTTACTTGGGCAATGGTTAACCTGTAGCCAGGAACAGACCCCCTACAGCAGAGGACTGCTCCAGCCCTGCTGGGCGTGCCTGCTCCCAGCCTGCTTGAAGGAGCTAGGCTGGAGGGGCTGCTCCAGCCCATCTCCTTTAGTCCGTTAACTGGTTTAAACGTATTGCTAGCACTACGTTTAACCAATTAAATGGGATTTTACATCCTTAGTTTTCACTGTAGCTGGGAAGTTAGTTTTTCTCCCCCAAATTATTCAGATGAGGAACTTTTTCTTTCTCAGCTTCTCTGCTTTCATGAATGAAGTCACCTCCACATTTTTCACACTTGCAGTCTGGCCAAAGAACAATAGAATTGTGAGAACTTGTAACTAGGTTTCCATGAAGTAGCATGGTTCACTGAGAAATGTCTCATTCAGCTGTGATGCATCAGTATATCAGCCTAGGCTACAGCTGCCCTTCCTAAAAGGAGGTTCCAGATGATTCCACAAGACAGGAAAGCAGTGGAGGCAGGGAAATGTACACAACAGATCTGCCCTGTACTTTCACATCACCTTTTTTTGACTGCTGGCAAAGTCTAAAATGGCTCTTTGAAAACTATCTGCTTTGAAGTATAGGGCTGGAAGCTCAGGAAAATAGCCTCTTCTCTGCTCCTGTGGTGCTTGAGCTCAGAACTTATGCTGCTTCCTTCTGTTAAATCACCAATGGATGTTTTAAGGCACTTGTAGTTTTTTGAAAGAAACAGGAACGTGGGAGTGGAACTGGTTGTTTTTAAAATTGCCAATTTTAGTTACTATTTAAATTGGGGATGTTAAAATGCATGTGTTCGTGTAAATGTGTAACCGCTGAAGTTTCCAGCGGTTGCACGTTTACACGTGGGATGGGGAGAGCGAGCACAAGCAATTGCTTGTCCCCACCACCTGTGAAACAGTGGGAGGCAGCTTTACAGGAGCCAGTACGTGCAGGGAGCCAGCTTCAAAGCTGGTTCCCCACACGCACCGGCTATCACCTGGCCCCTTGCGCTGCTACCTCTGATACAGCTGATAGCAGCGGTTGTGGGGGCAGTAGTCAGCTCTGCAGGAGCTGATTTGAAAACCAACTCTTCCCCCTGCTGCTGCCTCTCTGGGAGGCAGCAGGCAGCTCCATGAAAGCCAGCATGGATGGGGACCTGGCTTTCAAGCCAGTTGCCCCCACACACTGGCTCCCTCCCTGCCTCCTCCTCAGGCTGCCTCTGATAGGCAGAGGAAGGGGTTGGAGCTGCATGTAACCAAGAGGGTTCACTAATGAGCCCTGGCTCACCGGTTAACCATGTATTCAAGTACATGTGAACATCCCTAATTTAAATCAGCAAACAAGAAATGTTGATTTAAATAGACTGTTTAAATCCTGTTATGTATGTGTATTTTTAAGTTATTCTCATTAGTTGATAACCACTAAAACATGTAGATTTGCAACTAAATATATCCATTGCTCTGTATTTGGTACTACTTTCTGATAAGGTTGAGGATACACTATATTCATACGCATTTATGTAAGCAGCTACATAGTTTAGTATATGTATGTTCTAGGGATGTAAGCAGCTAGTTGATAGCATATGCTTATCGGGTAGTTGAGTAGTGACTCGACTATTCACTCCCTTCCCTCTCCCCCCCCCTTGCTGCTTCGGTCAGAGAGAGGCAGCAAGGTGGGGAGCAGGAGCTGGTGCTGGAGGAAGCTGGCTTAAAAGCCGGTTTCCCCCTTCCCTCCCCCAGCACTGTCTCCATGGGGGGTGGGGCAGGTGAAGCAGAGGTGCAGCGGGAAAGGGCGTGAGCAGGGACTTGCTACATTTCAAAGGGAGAGGTGGAACCTGAGGCAAGTGGGGACTTCTTGAATCCCTGCTCGCCCCATATTCCGTGCACCGCTTCTCCCTTTGAAATGTAGCAGAGACAGAACCCCAGACAAGCAGGGACTGCTTAAGTCCCTGCTGCTCTTCTGCTTTTTAAATGTTTAAAAGGCAGAGGCGCAGCGGGGATAGCGAGTGCCCTACCCCTTATCAGCTAATCGAGTAGTTGATGGAAATTCCATTGGCTACTTGATTAATCAAAATTTAACATTCCTAGTTTAGTCAGGTTCCCATTCTAGTTTATTCAGCTGTTTGTTAGAAAATGGTGAATGACACCATTTCTTATTTAGTAAATAATTAGTATTTTATTCATGTATGTCAAGCTATATTTAGGTGAAAAATGTATTTGTGCATTTTAATTGAATTCCAAATTGTTTTAGGGTAGTTAAGTATTAAACTACCTGATGGAAGACTAAGAATAAGGTTTATCAACACGTTTTGCATTAAAAACAAACTATGCAAAGGAAGGAATAGCTTTTGTTTCTGGTCACCATGTCAGTTAAGATTTTAAAACGAGGAGACTTCATTTTCTTACATTTCTTCTTGTTCAGCTCCTGGTCAGTTCTTCAACTTTGAATGAACTAGTCATTGAATTGATCTAGTTAAAAACAAAGAATATACTCTCTCCACACCTGCAGATGAGACTACCATTGTCAAAAGCTGGCTTAGCACTTTAAGAAACTCTTGTTCTGGGTCACAGCTTCTGGCATCCAGTTCAATTGTTTGACTTTTTAAAGTTTTGGCAGTAGTAAATCATACTAGTTGGTGTGGGGTGTGTTTTGTTTGTAAATTAAAATTATTTTAATAAGCTACAGTAAATATCAGCCTTTAATATAGAGTATCATAATTTAAATTAAGTTTTTTTCGAATATTTAATTTCCTTGATTTTGTATTTTTATCCACCTTGTGTGGGAAATCAGCAGATAACAAAAACAAAATAGAAACCTAATTTATTTTATTCCCTTTTCGTAGAAGGGAGAAAATAGATTGGAGACATGGTAGTAAATGTCAGAACCATAAAGTGGAGAAAGGCATCTGTCATTAAAAGACTGGAGTGTAGAACCACTCTCTTGACTTCAGCTGTTCAAAAATAGGTTGGAAAACATAATATATAATTATACAAATAATTCTAGCTCCAGGCACTGTTCCTATAATTTTTCCCACCTGTGTGTGGAATGAATTGTGTGCACCAATATGGAAGTAATGTGTGACACAACATTTCCATGTTATTGCTCATAGCAAAATTCATTTGGTGAGGGTGGGAATGCCAAGGGGTTTGGTGTGTGAGAGGGGGCTCAGAGGTTGTGGTTGCGGGGTTAAGGGTTATGGGAAGGGGCCAGGGTTGAGGTTTTCGGTTACGGGCTATACTGGAGCTGCGATAAGGAAAAAGGACTCCCCCTCAGCTCTCTCTCCCTGTATTAGCTCCAGGGCTGGAGAGTGGGGAGAGCAATGTTCCCTCTAATTTTTTCCATCCGTGAGCAGATTTTTTCCATCAATGTGCAAAATAAATGTTATGTGCACTGAGGCATGTGTGAATGTGCACCACCAGGAGAAACGCAAACGTAGCTGTGAATCCTCTGCAAATCAGCTGGGTGGCGTTGGAATGTCCCCTGAGCAGCTGCACAAGCACCCAGCCTACAGGGAACACTGGTGTAGAGGTGCCTCTCCCTGGGCTGCAGTAGGTCTGTACAGGGCTGTTTTGGGTCAGAGGAGAGGCTCATCTCCCATGGCTGTGGTAGGTCTGGGTCAGCCTGGGTTGAGGCCAAGGGAGGGGAGCCTCTACTCCAGCTACAGCAGTTCCGTGGCTGGGCTGGGTCAGGGTTGCCTCCCCGTGCAATGGCGGGTCTGTGGCTTGGGGAGAAGAATCTCTCCCCTCCACAGCTCTAAGCACCTGCATAGCAGTTAATGGCTGCTGGGTTGCCATGCATCTTAGAGGGAACTTAGGCACCAGGTCTGAGTCTCTTGATTAACAATATGTCATGTTGGTTACAACTCTTGCAATTAAAAAACAAATGTCACTTCATTGGCAATTGATAATTAAGCCAACCAATGAGAACATGTCTCAGGAATAGCCATATAAGCTATTTTTAAACCTATAGTCTAGAAGTCCAGTGCACCTTAGTCTCTATAAATGCGCTAGTCTAACAATGAGAACAGTGTGAAGAGGAGTTGTTTAAACTATAACCCAATGGTGGGCAATAATTTTTCAATGGGGGAGGGCCGCTTCACAAATTTCTGAAGTGGTCAAAGACCACCCTGAAAAGGGTGGGGCCTGGGCAAAAGGAGTGGGGCCAGGAGGTTTCCCATGCTCCCTTGCCCACAGACCCTGATTGGCTTGGGGGTGGAGGGAGCATGTGAAGTCTTTGTCCCTGTCTCCCGCCACCCCCGTTCCCCCGTCACCTAGAGAGAGCTGCCAACTCCCCTGTCCTCAGGTCTTGATTGGTAGGGGAGTGGCAAGGCAGCTGCAGGCCAGATCAAATGGCTCAACAGGCCGGACGCAGTCTGCAGAGGCTGTCTTGCCCACCTCTGGTGTAAGGGATTTGGGAGGTCTGGAGGGAGTTTGAGGTCTGGGAGGGAGTTTGGGTGAAGGAGACAGGTGTGACCTGCAGCACAGGATTAAGATACTGGGGTTTGGGTTGTGACCAAGGGCGGGACGGGATTGTGATCTGGGACAAGGGATTGGGGTAGAGTGTCTGGGAGGGGTTATGGGCTCACGAGGGGGCTAGAGAGTTTGGCTTATGTGGGATGGGGGTAGGAGTGGGAGGCCAGAGGGCTGGGGGCGCGGGGGAGGGAAGGGCTAGCATGCCAGAAGCAGGCTCTGGCCTGGAGTCTTACCTTTGAGACTTCTGGCCAGCAGCCCAGCATGTTTCTCAGGCAGGAGCCTGCCTTGCCCCCACACGGGCAGCAGGGCCATGTGCTTTGTGAATAAGAACCTGAGGGGAAGAGGGAGTGGTTTGTTGGTTGTTGCCTGTTTTTTCAAACAGACAGCTTTCATTGGCCAGAAATTGGCCAATGGGAATGTGCTGAGGAAAGGTGCAGCCATGAAACACCACTCCCCCTCCTCTCCCGGCTCACAATTTGTGGAACACAAACATCCCAGCAGCCAGTTTTCTGAGCGGTGTGCAGGAGAAGGGCAAGCGGGGGAGTCTGCTTGAGACTCCCCGCTGTGTCCATGGTCTGGATCCAGTGGCTTGGCGGCCCGGATTCGGCTTGCGGAGGGTGTTTTGCTCAGGCCTGCTATAACCTTATCTACTTTACCAATTCTACAGAGTACTTAAATTTTCACACAGTTTAATCCTTAGCAGTTTACATATTTTACACAGCAAAAGATAATTATAAATGTTCAGGTCTTGATCTGATGCAGCTTGTAGCCTGAAGACTAAAACATGTTTTAACCCAGTTACAAATGCAGTTTGGTTCCATTCTCTTTAGCTGTCATGAAAATTAGAATAGTTGTTCAACGTGGTAGAATTTCTACATAGATAGCCCTTTAACATTCTGTTTGGAGAAAATGTGGAGGGGATCCAATGGAAAGGCTTTAAATTGAAAAGTCAGATTTGGGGTAATTAGTTGAGTAATTTATGCTAAGGTTATTTGCATTCATCTTATGCTTATTTTGATCTTTTTTACTTTTTAAAAATTAAATCCTTCCAACAGTCTCTGCACCCTGCTGGAAGCTGCATCTTTCATGTCTTTTTGTCGCTAATATAAAGGCTTGTCATAGATGCGACTAAACTTAATTAGTCTATCCAATAGGGCTTTTTAACTTTTAAGGACTTAGAATCATAGAATACTAGAACTGGAAGGGAGCTTGAGAGGTCATCGAGTCCAGTCCCCTGCCCTCACGGCAGGACCAAGCACCATCTAGAGTTTAGACCATCCCTGACAGGTGTCTGTATAATCTGCTCTTAAATATCTCCAGAGATGGAGATTCCACATCCTCCCTAGGCAATTTATTCCAGTGTTTAACCACCCTGACAGGCAGGAAGATTTTCCTAATGTCCAACCTAAACCTTCCTTGCTGCAGTTTAAGCCCATTGCTGCTTGTCCTATCATCAAGGAGAACAATTTTTCTCCCTCCTTGTGACACCCTTTTAGATACTTGAAAACCTCTATCATGTCCCCTCTCAGTCTTCTCCTTTCCAAACTAAACAAGCCCAATTCTTTCAGTCTTCCCTCATAGCTCATGTTCTCTAGACCTTTTATCATTCTTGTTGCTCATCTCTGGGCCTTCTCCAATTTCTCCACATCTTTCTTGAAATGTGGTGCCCAGAACTGGACACTGTACTCCAATTGAGGCCTAATCAGTGCAGAATAGAGCAGAAGAATGAATTCTTGTGTCTTTCTCACAACACTCCTGTTAATGCATCCCAGAATCATGTTTGCTTTTTTTACAACAGTGTTACACTGTTAACTCATATTTAGCTTGTGGTCCACTATGACCCCTAGATCCCTTTCTGCAGTACTCCTTCCTAGAAAGTCGCTTCCCATTCTGTATGTGTGAAACGGATTGTTCCTTCCTAAGTGGAGTTCTTTACATTTGTCCTTATTAAACTATATCCTATTTACCTTAGACTGTTTATCCAGTTTGTCCAGATCATTTTGAATTATGACCCTGTCTTCCAAAACAATTGCAATCCCTCCCAGCTTTGGTATCATCTGCAAACTTAATAAGCGTCCTCTCTATGCCAATATCTAAAGCGTTGATGAAGATATTGAACAGAACCAGTCCCAAAACAGGCCCCTGTGGAATCCCACTTGTTGTGCCCTTCCAGCATGACTGTGAACCGTTAACAACTGCTCTCTGAACTGTTTTCCAGCCAATTATGCACCCACCTTATAGTAGCCCTATCTAGGTTGTATTTGCCTACTTTATTGATAAGATCACGCAAGACCGTATCAATTGCCTTACTAAAGTCTCGGTATACCATGTCCACTGCTTCTCCGTTATCCACAAGACTTATTATTCTATCAAAGCTATCAGATTGGTTTGACATGATTTGTTCTTTACAAATCCATGCTGGCTGTTACCTAACACCTTATTTTCTTCCAGATATTTGCAGATGAATTCCTTAATTACTTGCTCCATTAGCTTTCCTGGCACAGAAGTTAAACTGACTGGTCTGTAGTTTCCCGGGTTGTTCTTATTTCCCTTTTTATAGATGGGCACTATATTTGCCCTTTTCCAGTCTTCTGGAATCTCTCCTGTCTGCCAGGATTTTTCAAAGATGATAGCTAAAGGCGCAGATACTTCCCCTATGAGCTCCTTGAGTATTCTAGGATGCATTTCATCAGGCCCTGGTGACTTGCAGATATCTAACTTATCTAAGTAATTTTTAACTTGTTCTTCTTTTATTTTATCTTCTAAACCATGATTGAGTTGTTGTTCATCTGAATCAGTGCTCTATCAATAGTCACTCCAAATAAAATGTAAAGTCTGTGTGTCTTAATGCCTAATATTTTACATTATTGCAGATTATTTGCTTTAAGGACTATGAATGGTTACAGGGGGCAAAGCTATGAAAACGAGCCCTACATATTAACATTTTAAACCTACTTTTTAACTTTGTTTTCCTGTAAATAGAAAATGACACCAGTCCCAAAAAAGTTAAAATATTTGTCACTACAATTTTTGAGTTATTAAAAACAGGGAAGATCTGGTAATCCTAACTAACTAGGAAACTAAAGAAAAAGTCAAACTAGCAAAGTTTACCGTAAAATCTTGAGTATAACGCGCACCTATGTATAATGCGCACCTACCTTTTAAATGTCAGAAATCTGGAATAAACTGAGCTCTTACCTACAATGCGCACCCCCATTATACTAGCGATTTTACGCTATATGTAAGAAAGAAGGGGCCGCTCCCACCTGCAGGCTCGCCCGGGAAAAGCGCGCGCAGCACAGGGGAGCCGGCGGTGGAGTTTGAAACCTGCTCCCCACCCAGCTGCTTGTGCACTGGGCTGAGCTCATGCCTGCCTCAGGACCCCTTTCCCCCCCACCCAGCTGCCCTGCCCGCCGGCTCCTCACCTTGTCCGGGAACCTGGGTGACCTTGCGCCTGCCGCGGGGGCCCCCTGCCCAGCTGACCTCGCACCTGCTGCAGGGGCCCCATGCTCAGCTGCCGGTGCGCTGTGCTGAGCTCGCGGCGGCCCCCTGCCCAGCTGAACTCGCGCCTGCTGTGGGGGTCCCCTGTTCAGCTGCCGGCGGCAGGCGCAAGCTCAGCACGGTGCGCCGGCAGCTGAGCAGGGGGCCCCCGCGGCTGGCGCAAGCTCAGCTGGGCAGGGGGCCCCCACGGCAGGTGCGACCTCAGCGCGGTGTGCTGGCAGCTGAGCAGGGGGCTCCCGCGGCAGGCGCGAGCTCAGCTGGGCAGGGGGCCCTGTGGCAGGCGCGAGGTCAGCTAGGCTCCCGGACAAGGTGAGGAGCCGGCGGGCGGGGCAGTTGAGCTCGCGCCTGCCGCAGGGCACCCTGCTCAGCTGTCCGCATATGGCGCCTTGTCCGGGAGCCTGGTGGGGATGGTTAGGTAAAAACGTTACAAATTACCTAGAATCATAGAGCTGGAAGAGACCTCAGAAGGTCATCAAGTTCAGCCCCCTGCTCTAGGCAGGACCAATCCCAACTAAATCAACCTGGCCAGGGCTTTGTCAAGCCGAGACTTAAAAACCTCTAGGGATGGAGACTCCACTACTTCCCTAGGTAACCCATTCCAGTGCTTCACTGCCCTCCTAGTGAAATAGCTTTTCCTAATATCCAACCTGGACCTCTCCCACCACAACTTGAGACCATTGCTCCTTGTTCTGCCATCTGTCACACTGAGAACAGCCTTTCTCCATCCTCTTTGGAACCTCCCTTCAGGAAGTTGAAGGCTGCTATCAAATCCCCCCTCACTCTTCGCTTCTGCAGACTAAACAGACCCAACTCCTTCAGCCTCTCCTCGTAGGTCATATGCTCCAGCCCTCTAATCATTTTGGTTGCCCTCCGTTGGACCCTCTCCAATGCGTCCACATCCTTTTTGTAGTGGGGGGGCGCAGAACTGGACACAATACTCCAGATGTGGCCTCGCCAGAGCCGAATAAAGGGGAATAATCACATCTCTGGATCTGCTGGCAATGCTCCTCTTAATGCAACCTAATATGCCATTAGCCTTCTTGGCTACAAGGGCACACTGTTGACTCATATCCAGCTTCTCATCCACTGTAACCCCCAGGTCCTTTTCTGCAGAACTACTACTTAGCTGGTTGGTCCCCAGCCTGTAACAATGCTTGGGATTCTTCCGTCCCAAGTGCAGGACTCTATACTTGTCCTTGTTGAACCTCATCAGATTTCTTGTGGCCCAATCCTCCAATTTGTCTAAGTCACTCTGGACCCTATCTCTGCCCTCCAGCATATCTACCTCTCCCCTAGCTTAGTGTCATCTGCAGACTTGCTGAGGGTGCAACCCATCCCCTCATCCAGGTCATTAATAAAGATATTGAACAAACCCAGTCCTAGAACCAAACCTTGGGGCACTCTGCTAGAAACTGACCACCATCCTGACATTGAGCCATTGATCACTACCCACTGGGCTCGGCCTTCTAGCCATCTTTCTATCCATCTTACCGTCCATTTATCCAATCCACATTCCCTTAACTTGCTGGCAAGAATATTGTGGGAGACCATATCAAAAGCCTTGCTAAAGTCAAGGTATATCATATCCACTGACTTTCCCATGTCCACAGAGCCAGTTACCTTATCATAGAAGCTAATCAGATTGGTCAGGCACGACTTGCCCTTTGTGAATCCATGCTGACTATTCCTAATCACTTTCCTCTCTTTCAATTGCCTCAAAATGGATTCCTTAAGGATCCCTTCCATGATTTTTCCAGGAACCGAGGTAAGACTGACCAGCCTATAGTTCCCTGGATCGTCCTTCTTCCCTTTTTTGAAGATGGGCACTACATTTGCCTTTTTCCAATCATCCAGGATTTCTCCCGATCTCCACGACTTTTCAAAGATAATGGCCAAAGGCTCCTCAATGACATTTGCCAACTCCCTCAGTACCCTCGGATGCATTAAGTCCGGACCCATGGATTTGTGCACATTTAGCTTTTCTAAATAGTTCCTAACCTCCTGTTTACCCACCAAGGGCTGTCCATCTTCATCCCATCTTGCGTCACTTAGTGCATTAGTCCGGGAGCCTACCTTGTCCTTAAATCAGAGGCAAAGAAAGCATTGAGTACTTCAGCTTTCCCCACATCATCTGTCGCTAGGTTACCTCCTTCGTCCAGTAGGGGCCACACACCCTCTCTGATCACCTTCTTCTTGTTAACATGCCTGTAGAAACCTTTCTTGTTATCCTTCACATCCTTAGCCAGTCGCAATTCCATTTGTGCTTTCGCCTTCCTGATAACCCCCCGGCATTCTTGAGCTATACATTTAAACCCCTCCCTGGTCATTTGTCCAAGTTTCCACTTTTTGTTAGTTTCCTTTTTGTGCTTAAGTTCACCAAGGATTTCCCCTGTAAGCCAATCCGGTCTCCTACCATGTTTGCCTCTCTTGCTACGCATCAGGATGGTTTCTTTCTGTGCCTTCAATAAGGCTTCTTTAAAATACTGCCAGCTGTCCAGGACTCCTTTCCCCTTCATGTTAGCATCCCAGGGGATTCTGCCCATCAGGTCTCTGAGGGAGTCACAATCTGCTTTTTTGAAGTCCAAGGTGTGTATTTTACTACTCTCTTTTCTTCCTTTGGTCAGGATCCTGAAATCTACCATCTCATGATCACTGCTTCCCAGGTTGTCACCCACCTGTCCTTCCCCTATGAGTTACTCCCTGTTTGTGAGCAGAAGGTCAAGCTGAGCACGGCCCCTGGTCAGATCCTTCAGCACTTGTACCAAGAAGTTATCCCCAACATTCTCCAAAAACTTCCTTGATTGCCTGTGTACTGCTGTATTGGTTTCCCAACAGATGTCAGGGTGATTAAAGTCCCCTACGAGAACCAGGGCCTGCGATCTGCAAGCTTCTCTCAGTTGTCCGAAGAAAGCCTCATCTACCTCATCCACCTGATTCGGTGGCCTGTAGCAGACACCAACCACAACATCACCGCTGTTGTTTGCTCCTCTAAACTTAACCCATAGACTCTCAACAGGTTTTTCTCCCTCTTTATACTGGAGTTCAGAGCAGTCATAGTGCTCTCTTACATATAGTGCGACTCCTCCTCCTTTTCTCCCCTGCCTGTTCTTCCTGAACAGTTTATACCCTTCCGTGACAGCGCTCCAGTGATGCGAGTCATCCCACCAAGTCTCTGTTATCCCAGTTAAATCATATTTCTTGGACTGGGCCAGGGCCTCCAGTTCTTCCTGTTTGTTGCCCAGGCTTCTCGCATTAGTGTACAAACACCTCAGATAACCAGTTGATCGCCCTATCTTCTCCATTCGAATCAGGGGTCCTCCTTTGTTGCTCGTTCCTCTTTGCATTTCTTCCTGGTATCCGACTTTCCCACTCCCCTCAGGGTTTTGGTCACCGTCCCCCAACGAACCTAGTTCAAAGCCCTCCTCAGTAGGTTTGCAAGCTTGCCCGCGAAGATGCTCCTTTCTCTCTTGGTTAGGTGGATCCCATCTCTTCCTAACAATCCTTGTGCCCGGAACAGAGTCCCATGGTCGAAGAAACCGAAGCCCTCTCTGTGACACCACCTGCACAACCACGCATTTACTTCCTCAATTCGACGATCCCTGCCCAGTCCTTTCCCTTCAACAGGGAGGATAGACGAGAACACCACTTGCGTTCCGAATTCTTGGATCCTTCTTCCCAGCGCCACATAATCCGCAGTAACCCGCTCAAGGTCATTCTTGGCCGTATTGTTAGCTCCCACGTGGAGAAGCAGGAAGGGGTAGCGATCCGAAGGTTTGATCGGTTTGGTAAGCCTCTCAGTCACATCCTGAATTTGAGCTCCCGGTAAGCAGCACACTTTTCAAGATTCCAGGTCCGGACAGCAGATGGATGTCTCAGTCCCTCTTAGGAGGGAGTCCCCGACCGCCACTACCCATCATTTTCTTTTGGGGGTGGTGGTCGTGGAACCCCCATCTCTAGGACTATGCATCCCATGCCTTCCAGTAGATGGTGTTCCCTTCCAGTTTCTTCCTTGTGAGGTCCCTTCCAAAGCATTCAGCACTACAGAGCCTGTGGAGAGAGCCTGAAAGCGATTACTTACCTCTATAGCATTGGGGGATTCCCATGCTGGCCTTTTTCCCCTTCTAGAAGTTACATGCTGCCAGTTCTCTTCCTGGTCCCGTACTGCCCTCTCTGGCTCTTCCACCTGCCGTGCTTACAGGATTAAACGCTGCCTTCTATCGAGGAAGTCTTCATCCTCTCTGATCAAGCATAGGGTCGACACTTGGGCCTCCAGTCCTCTAATTTTTTCTTCCAAAATGGCAACCAGCTTGCACTTAGTGCAGATGAAATCTGTTCTTTCTTCCGGGAGGAAGACAAACATGGCGTACACTGTGCAGGTAACAACAGCAGACCTATCACCATCCATCCCTGCTGTCCTTTGCTTGCTCACTGCTTTATAAAGACCTGGACTGCCTGAAAGTCCCTCCCCCTACCAAGGCTCAGCCAATCAGCAGAGGATTCTAGAATTCAAACTTTAATTGGCAGGTGGAAACTGTTGGCTTCTAATCACAGCACACACTCCATGAAGGGGAGGGGGAGGGCAAAGGGGACGTGGAGGGGAAGGGGAAAAAAAAAAGCCTCATTCTCAAACACCGGGGAAAAAACAAACAATTATACATACCTCCTATGTATAATGCGCGCCCCGGTTTTAACCCTTAAAAACCGGGGAAAAAAGTGCACATTATATTTGAGATTTTACGGTAGCTATAAAGACCCCTTCGTTTCTTGTAAAAGTAAAATGGTATTTTTGATTTCTGATAGAAGATATCCACTGCTCTGCTGACTGGAGCTCTGAATTTACACTCATATAAGCTTTTGCAGGGATATTCTGTGAATTTCTCTGTGACAGAGACAGTTGCTTGACAGTCGTGCTTATTGCCTCTTTTTCCTGTGTTTTTATTCCTGAACTGCCCTGTGTGATTCCTTGCTCACTGCCTCCACTGAAGAGTGGAGAACTCAACTCCTTCTGTGTCTTTGGGAGATGTTTTTGCACAGTTTTTGAGACCTTTTTCTCTCTACATTTACTGCATTTGGGGCGCAAACTAGGTAAAGATTGCCCTTTCAATAATTGAGTGCTATATAGGGCTTTTCCTTTAGCTCCCTTGCTTTTCCCCAGGAGTGGTGAAACTTCAGTGAACCCCTATCTTCTTCATTCAGCATCATCATAACATCCTACAAGTCTTGTGTGCTCCATCCAGCAACACGTTCTGCACCAGATTCTTGAAGTTTCCCATAATGGCTTCCAAGTAGAGTAGTAAGTTTGGTAGCAGGGATAGAAAAGAGATTTCTCATCTTTAGATTCTGTGCTGTAGCGCTCACCTGCTACCACTTCTGGGCCTGAGTGATTGCCTTAGCTGCATGTACATCTGTAGAAACTGCACGGATGCAAAGTTGTATCCATAGCTGCAAAAATGAGCCGCAAATATCCTCATGTGCAGATACCTGCAGATACAAAGCTGATACTTGCCTATTTGCAGGGCTCTATACATTGCTTTGCATGCATTCAGCCACTGAACTTGAAGTTTCATGCATTCATTTGATTCATGTATTTGTCAAATATATAGTATGATAAATAATTGCTGTTGTAATATTTAAAAAAATATGTAAGAATTTTTGGCTGCACCAGTAATTGTATTTAACATCTAAAAAGAGTGGAATTTTTTATCATTAAAAGTTTGTTCATGTTAAATATTTGTTTTTTTCTGACCTTTTTTTAAACTTTTGTTTATTCTTTTTACAGGAACGGCAGAATCGAAACAAACAATAAGAATAAACATATACAGGTTGATATATATAATAGAACTGATATTAAATTCAACTATGAAAAACAAATCTTAAAATGTATTCTGGTGCTATATCCTGGCATCAGGACAAACTAAAGCTTTCAGCTCCAATGTATCTTCTTGTGCAGGGGAAATTAAGTTGTTGCATCTTTAAGTACATTGTAGTTTATTTTTGCCCAAGTGGATCTGCATTAATTTGTATTTTTCTATGTAAGATGCTGTAGAATCCATTAATAAAGGTGTATCTGTTTTTATTTTTGAATTAGTAAACAATTATACTGACCTAATATGGAAATATAAATAACCTTCCTAAAAATGTCAGTGTTTCCCAAACACTTTATTTTGGCACAAATTATGTTCCTATTTTGATATTCACCATAATTTTGTATATGACAAAACTTCTCTTCAACCCAGGCTCTGTTTCTTCATGGCAATCTTTAAGAAACCATTGAGTTTTGTCACTTTGAGACTGTTGTTTGAGGGAGATACTGCATTCAGAATATTGAAATAAAAAATTCAAGTTAAGATCACTTTTTAATTTAATTGTACAGTTATACTTTAAAAAATGCTAACATGCCACTTAGATTTTTTTTCTGTCAAAGAAAATCAAAATTTGTCAGTGAAATTGTTTAATTCTGAAAATATTTCCCTTTCATATTCTGTTAATCAGTGCTTCAATGTGTATTTGTTATACCCATATCCAGCAGAGAGGGAGTAAGATGCTTTCTCACCCGTAATTCTGCTCTATTGTTTTTGTAGCTTAATAAATAATAATGTAAATGCGATCAACATTGCAGGGGTTTGGACAATGTGTTTAAACCTGTTTCAGCTTTCAGGTGTTATTAGTTAATGGCAGATCATTTTTAATCTTTCCCTTTCTTTCCCCCCAAAAATTCCTAATGCCATTTAAAGTTTTTATACCAATAATGCTGAGCTTTAACGTAGAAACTAATAGTCTGGACAATATGATGGATTATGCCTCAGATGTTTAAAACAACTGTGTATGTCTAATTTTTTTCTGTTGGATGAGTAAAAAAAATGTTTTAAGAAACTGAATTTGCTGTCATGTTTTTGTGGAATGAGGGAACCGTTGAAGAACTCGACACCAACTGGAGTTTCAATTAAGCATGAAAATTGTGCTTATGCCTGTTGCTCTAGCACACTGAATCTGCACGTGTTTATTGTAGAGGATCTTTTACTATATTAGAAAGCAAATATCGTCTTCTGAAAACTATTTACTCAAAAAGGACCTCTGATTTTAAAGTTTAAGCTGTATCATTTAGACTTGTATTTAGAACGTATAACTTTGTCTCTAGACTGTCGCTGCCTGTAAAGGACTCATGGACAGCATCAGATTAACTTTTTTCTTCTAGGAGACTACAAGCCTTAATAAACAATACATATTTAGCAAGTATGATGTCATTTTCATTTTTTCCTTACGCTCAAACGCCTGCCTGTATTATATACATGCTTATGAGGCACAAGACCAATTAGAGTAGTTAGTGTACTGGTAGAATAGCAAACATCTGAGTTGGTCAAACCACATTTTCTCTGGCAGCGATCTTTCTTGGAAATAATTTTAAGAATATGTGTAAGCTACTTGGAGTATTATTTCCTCTAATGTAGGGTTCTTGTGCATTTATAACTGACAACTTTTCTTGTATGGCAGAGAAACTTAATAAAAGTTTTAAAATCAGGAATACACCAACTTAAGCTTTTGTATGTAACTTTATGGCTTTTGGCAGTGTTGAACTGCTCCTTACGTTCTAGGATTTAACCTGGTGCATTTGAAAAAACTGCTTTTTCTTCAAAGTCTGTTCCTCTAGCCTTGTTGACATCCTGATATGGCACAGATCTGGCCTCCTCTTTCCCATCAGTTGGACTCATCAGCCAAGCATTCCACAACCAAAAGAGGTGCAGTTCTCTTTAGTCACTGGCCAGCAGTCTTGACAATGGTAGCACACATTTTGTTTCCCACCAACAATGTGTCAGTATTACTGCTTTGGTGCTGCTGCTTGCCTAAAAATGAATATTTAGTCTCTTAAGGAATAAAACCACTGTAGTTAAGCTGGCTCAGCCTACTGTCCCTTTTGTGGGCATCACAAAACTACCACCTAAGCAACTATAATAAGCTTCTCTCTCAGACATTGCAAAGGGGTGCAATTATAACCATTATACTATGCAGTCCTTGGAGTAACTGGCTCGGAGAGAGAGCATGAATAGCATTGATTCAAATCATTGCTTTCATTTTTTCCATGACCCAATACTAAATTAGCAATACATTCTAAAAATAAAATAGAATAAATATCAAAATAAACTAGTTTTAAAATAGAGCTATCGAGCCTGTATTTTAGGTTAATGTATCCTCATTATGTATTGTTTTATTTCACCACTCAAAAATAACACTGAAAAGGAAAATCCTCTTATCTTCCACCATTTAGAATAAATCTTAGGCTACATCTACACTGTTAGTTTTTTGCAGAAGAGGAAATGCAAATTAAGAGCTCATTAGCAAATCTTGCGCTTTCATTTGCATATTCTTTTCCAATCCTTTTTGCGGAAGAGGTTTTTGCGGAAAAAAGTGTAGACGGCGCCATTTTGGGGGGGGGGAACCCTTTGCACGAGATCCTGTAAACCTCATTTTTTGAGGAATAAGGGATCTTGCGCAAAAGGGTGTTTTTCCTGAAAAATGGCCCCGTCTACACTGCAGTTTTTTTCACAAAAAGCTCTTCCACAAAAAGATTGGAAGAGAATATGGAAATGAGAGCATGAGATTTGTTAATGAGTGCTTCATTTGCATTTCCTCTTCTGCGAAAACCAAACAGTGTAGATGTAGCCTAAGAGTTATTCTAAATGGTGAGAGAGAACTCTTAGCAGACATGTTTCTGACTAATTTTGTTCTGTTAATTCCAGTAGTAGTCCTAATGGAACTTGGTGTACCTATTTATCTTGAAGTTTGCACTTAAATGTAATTCCTTCAATGAGTCATGTTTTAAAGTGATGTAGAATAAATATGCAGTAATAGTCCTGTTCTGTAGAAAGTGTGATATTAAAGTTGAATCACTTGCCATGCTAATATTTTAGTAATGCTTGAAAGTATTTTTGCTCAAAAAAAGTTTGGTTTACTTGTATTTCTCTGATGCAACAGTCAGTCAAGCACAGCAGTACATCTTGCATGTCCTAAAGCAGTGGTGATAATTATAGGCATCACAGCATTGTCAAAAAGTGATTCATGACTACAAGTAAAATTGTATCGGAAGATAACATTGCCGGCCTTTCAGATGCTTAACTTTCATGGTGGATACACTTGGTACTGAACATTGATGGCTTGATACAAGCCCAAGTTGTAATGAGAAATGACAAGAAACAAAACTAACTTGATGTTGCATTAAGATTGAAACAAGATGACAAAATAGGGAAATTAAGGTCAACAGTGACGGCTTTTATCCTCAACTTAGTGTGTTTGTAAAGCATGGTGGCAATGTAGCTTTTGTTTTAACCTGAGATTTAGGAAAGGGGTGCATGGGTGAAGTACAAGTCCCACGATTTTTCTCTCCTGACATCCCACTAGTCCTGTTTTTAAAAAATTTGTAATTGTAGTTTTAAGGCAACCTCAACAAGCTTTTATCATTAGCATTTTTAAATTGAATTCTACCTGACCCTTTCCTTTCTATTGACTTCCTATACTTTAGCCATAGATTTACTCACCCATGTGCTACAGAATTAAAGCTAAATGTAACAATGTGTTTTTCTTTGCATAAAACACATTAGGGAGGTGATAACTTATGTGAAGAAACGTATCTTTTCCAATCTAATAATGTGCAAGGCAGTGATTTTCAAACTACAGGTTGCAACCTGGTACTGGGTCTCATTGGTGCAGGGGATCAGTGAAGGTGCTAAGGCAGCTATCTACCTGTCCTGGCACCGCAGACTGCGCTGTGTCCTAGAAGCAGCCAGCAGTAAGCCCGGCTTCTGGGGCGCAGCATGGTCTGCAGTGCTAGGAGAGGCTGGAAGCCTGCCCTTAGCATCCCCTGCTGCACTGCTAACTGGGAGCTGCTCAAGGTAAGCCCCTCCTGCTCCATCCCTAACCCCACCCCCAAAAGCCAGAACCCCCTCCTAAAGCTCTCATCCTTAACCCCACCCTGGCACCCATACTGTAGTCAAGTTATGTTGGATTGTAGGCTTCAATTTTCTTCAAGTGGGTCATGAGAAAAAAGTTTGAAAACTACTAGTGTAGCATTTCTTTCCAGTCTAATCTTATGCAGAGAGAGAATTTCAGCTACTGTGGGCACTAGAATAGTTTTAGCTCTGAGTCAATATGTAAAATGGTAAGGAAGTTGTCACCCCTTCGTGCATTACCCTCTCCAAAACTATCCCCCCCCCCCCAAAAAAAAGACCCCTGCTGCACAGCAGTTGTGCTGTTTGCTTGTGCAGGTGCATTTATAAGCTATGGTACAGAAATGGGATATAATTCTATTGAAAATGAAATAGCTGAATAGCCATGAAAGTAAAGCAAGAACATGAAGACAAAGTAGTCTCTTTCTCTCACTGCTAGTCTGACTGAACTGGTGGTGGTCTGTAATCTGCCAACCTTGGCAAAAGGGCTCCAAGAATATCTGCAGAGGTGAAGTGTGTTCAGTCTGTTTAGTGGAAGGATCTTGCAATTTTTAGAGAAATACTGTTAATCCGAATTCAGCTCCGAATACACACTCAAGTAATGGAAAGAGAGCTTCCCTCTTCTTAAACTATTTTGTTCTGGAGAGGTTAATATGGTGATAGTATTAAACTTGCTTCTTGACATATTGGTGTCCTGCGTGATGATACTGAGCTCTTGCATAGCACTTCTCACAAATAGATCTCATTACAAAGGTTAAGTGTTGCCTCCTTTTATAGATGAGAAAAGCAAAGCACAAAGATGTGAAGTGGATTAAACAAGCTGGTGACTCAGCCCAGGACAGAGGCAGGGGGGTAGAATCCCAGTTCTCTGATCTGTGATGCTCTGTCTTGTATACTGAACCATGCTGTGTCTGTCATTCATTCTATGAGATCCCACTCTATATTTCTCAGCACCTGCACCAACTGAATTTTTCTCTTGCTTGCATTTGAATAGCTTAGTCTTAGTGGCTTCACCTCCATAAGAAAAACAGAAAATTGCATCCCTATCCGTGAGTTTTGACTGCTGTTTTTAATTGCTGCTGTGGGGGTAAATGTCAGGGCAGGGGTCTGGGAATTGAGAGGAGGGATTCCATTCCTAGCTCGCGCTCAGGTTTATGGTGTGATTCAAACAATTTATTCCACCTTTTAAAAAAAAAAAAGGTTTTAAATGAAGATGATCCTAGTGATCTTTTACTAAACTCTTTTGGGAAAGTCAGGGAATTCCTCCGTACCTGCAAAAGGACTCTATGTCATATTCTAACTCATTCTGGTTCCCCCCTTGTAATTTTCCCTGCTCCTTCCTCCATATATAAATACCTGAAAAGTGAGCATTTGACCACATGAAGCAGACATTGAAAGATTAATGCATAGTTTGTTCAGCAAATAGAACCTTGAAGAGCTGATGTTTGCATTAGTTTACCACATCTTGTTCAGTTGTTTTTAAATCCATTTTATTGCTGTCTGTCATCTTACCCTTACTTGGCTTATAACATGTCAAAGGAACTCTTTTTACCTGGAATGTTACCATGGCAATAGACTGTTGGCAATGTGTTCTCCAAATAGATTCCTAATTCAATGTCAAAAAAAATCCCTTATTAATGCAGTTGAGAGTCCATAGTCACATGTTTTTCCCTTGCAGAATACTGGGCTGAGCATAACACAAATTTCTTTAAACAAAGAAAAAAATACAGAGGTACAGTTTGCTCTTAACTCTGCCTTCCTTCAGCTATGCCCTGTTAACCCATGTACCTTTATCAACTCCATGGTAGCTGTAATGTACGATGGCAAGCATGCAATCCTTTGTGTCTGGCTTTTCCCCCTTTAACAGAATAGTCAGCACCCAAAATTGTTATCTTATATTCACAGTAAAAATAAAAATAGGTAATATTCTAACAGACACCTTGTAGCAACCAACATAAGTTGTTAAATCTTTATTGCACAGGTGTACAAAGGTTTGAACTACCCAGGGAGTGACTCGTGACATTTTTCTTAATGGGTCTGTGCATACTGTAATCCTGCCAGGGTACGTTTACCCAGCAGCATTATTTTAGAGTAACTGATGTTCTGAAATAACAAAAAGCATATCTACTTTGCAGGCCATTATTTTGAAATAATGTTGAGCTGGAGGACTACTTCTTCCCATTCCAGTAACCCTCATTTTACAAGGAGGAAGAGTTCTTCCTTCAACTTCCTGTTGTGTAGACAGTCCAAAAGCCTAATTAAGCTATTTTGACTTAACCTACACAATTGACATAGCTGAAGTTGTGTTGCTTAATTCACGTTTTACCCTGCTCTGTAGATGTACCCTCCCCCCACAGATTGCACATCTGTGCAAGTGAAATGAATGTGTTTGATACTGTTCAAAATTTGGCTCCTTTGAAAACTTACTGAGTGCCATGGACTAGAGTGACTAAAAATTAACCATTTAAGACCATGTTGTAGCAAAGAAGTATGGATTTTCCCAGCTGTCTGTGCATCTCAGTTGTGGCAATAAACCCCAATGCCCCTGCACCCTCAGCTTTGCCAGTGCACCCAAACTTGCCTGCACCTCAGAGCTCTGCCAGTGTATCTCAACCCTGAACCCACAGCTTTATGAGTAATGGACACCCCATTGCTGATGTTGCTAATCTGAATCTTTGTTAACCTATGCAATAGAAATTTAGCAACATGTATTCTCTTACTTGCAGCCCTAGCTTCTTGGTCCTCCCCTACCATGCACCCATCCCTGTTTTATTTATCCTCTACTCAATACCCTTATCCCCTCTCCTCCTGGTCTCCCACTCCTCTACCCTCTAGTGCCTGTTCTGTTCAAGAAGTGTTACCAGGTTTAATTTTTAACCTAGATACTTTGATTACATTCCCCCAATCTGAAATTGCTACCCATGATTCACAAATTGTAATAAACTCCAGCAACTCAATTCAGAAATCCTCTCTGTCAAAAATGAGAGCTTGTGAGTGGCTTGTCTTTATATATATATTAATAACAGAATGAATTCACAACTATCAAAGTCTGTGAATTTTTCCATCTTTAGGCTGCATCTACACTACATGTTTCTTGTGCAAGAAGCCTTTTGTGCAAGAGTTTCTGTGCAAAAACTTATTGCGCAAGAGCATGTCCACACTTCAAAGCACATCGCAAAAGTGGTGTGCTTTTTCGCAAGAGAGCATCCACAATGCATGGACTCTCTTGCGCAAGAAAGTTCTATTGGCCATTCACAAATAGCCATCAGAGCACCTGTGGTTTTTTCCCTGTAGAGGTTTCTTGTTCAAGAAACCCCTCTGGAGCATCCACACTTGCCTTTTTGCACAAGAACTCTTGTGCAAAAGGGAGTTATGCCTCATAAAAGGAGGTTTACCTACGGCGGAAAAAGCCCTCTATACAGCCATTTTACTCTTGATTTCCTTGCGCAAAAGCGCATTTGAGGTGTGGACACTCCACAGGTTTTCATGCAAAAACCTTGCAGTGTAGACGTAGCCTTAGTAAATACCTCTTAATACAAGGCAGCACGAGGAATCCATGATGATGAATGGCGGTGGGGGCTGTTATTCATGTATGCCATACACCCCAAATTTGGGTTATTAATGCTACCCTGCACTGCCATGAAGCATGCCAAATTTCAAAGCTATCCAATCAACTGTTTGCGTCTTAGAGCATTTACAAGAGTTGAGTTTTAAAGCATATACAACTCTAGCCATTGTCCTACTTTAGTGTGCAGTGTAAAATGTACAATTACAAAAATACCAACCTCAATTTGGGCCCTCAATGATTTGGCAAGTGCTTAGCATTACCTTGAGTAGCACTCAATAGATTTACATCATGTGGAACCATTGTTCATCAACAATTTGATCTCTAGTTTGGGGTGGGGAAGGGAAACCCATCTAGCAACTTTTTTTTTAAATGACTATTATTTTGGGGGCTTATATCGCCAAGAGCCTCTGGTTCCAAATTTGAGTCCCTAATCCTGCCCTGCAACTCCTGATGCACACCAAATGCAAAAGAAATCTGGCTAAGCACGTGGATGTTAGAGGACTTGTAAAGGCTGACCTTTCGTGTCATGACACAACATAGGGTTGGTCTTTGTATCTTCTGGTGCAGCTGTGCCACCAGCCCAAGATGCTACTATGCCTAGGGAGAACTGCTCCCATCACCAGTGTCAATCCACTCCAGAGACTTCTCCCACTGACGTAATGCTGTCTACACAAGGGATGAGACTGGTATGACTTTGTTGCTCAGGGACGTGGATTTTTCAGGTCTGTACAGGTTGAACCTCTCTAGTCCAGCACCCTGGGGACCTGATCAGTGCCAAACTAGAGAATTTGCCAGACCACAGGAGGTCAACACTTCCACTGCCTCTTAGGGTGTGTCTACACAGCAACATTATTCCGAAATAACTATGTGAGCAGCTACACAGCAATTCCACTATTTCAAAATTATTTCAAAATAACACGGCTTATTCCGACTTCTCTATACCTCATTCTATGGAGAATAATGCCTCTTCCGAAATAGATATTTTGGAATAGGGGCAGTATAGACAGGGAAAAGCTGCTATTTTGAAATAGGGGGCCTCCACCCCTTCCCAGGGTGGCCACTCTGTCTACACTCAGCCAGACTCTACCCCACCCCCTCCCCTGGAGCTCTTAAAGCTGCAGCCTCTGCAGAAAGGGTTTGTGGCTAGCAGGAGGCCTGACAGCCCTGAGCCACCCTGCAGCTGCACCTGCCTTGCTTTTCCCCCAATATGAGCCACTCTGCTGCTCCCACCCAGCGCTCCACTGCTCCCAGGGAGCAGTCAGACAGATGCCAGGGGCCGAGAAATATGTGCACCTTCCTGGGCGGGTGCTGAGATCCTGGACCTTATTGAAGGGTGGGGTGATGACAGCAACCTCCAGGATCTCCGCACCAGATGCAGGAATGTGGACGTCTATGGCCGGATGGCCGACAGCCTGGCCAACAAGGAGGCACATCCGCACCCAAGAATAGGTGCGGCTGAAAGTCAAAGAGCTCCACCAGGTATATGCCAGGGCGAGGGAGGGCAACTTCCACTCCTGGGCAGAGCCTCGCACCTGACCTTATTTTCAAGAGCTGGACCGCATCCTGGGGGTTGGCAGTCCCTCCCTCCCCGCCCCTGCTGGTTGTAGACTCCAGGCTCAAGATGCCCATCGTCATCCTTGCGGGGGATGGGGGAGAGATGACGAGGAGGAGCAGGGCCCAGATGAGGCCAGCCTCTCCACCCAGCTGACCCAGGAGCCAGAACCCCTCCCTGTGGATGTGTCCCAGGCTATGTCCAAGGCTGGGGAAGGAACATCATGTGAGTGCCATCGCTGTCCCTTCACACAGGGAGTTGAGGGGGTGGGCAGCTGGGCATGGTGAAGCTCGGCACTTCTTGCTTGGCCCTTGCTGCCCACAGATCATGCAGCAACCTGTGCATGTGGGAACAAGTGTTGTGCTGCTCCTGGCCACACAGCCCCAGGAGGTTGCCACAGAGGACCCTTGTGCTATTGACCAAAGGGTGTCTGGAGAGGCCTGGCATGTTCGTGACCCCGGGGTGGGACACTCTCCCTCCACAAGCCACCTCAAGAAGGAAGCTGGGGACACACAGACACACACACTCATTCAGCAGTCCTGCACACAGCCGTGCCCACTCTCTCAGGGCAGCACCTACTCCCGGGGACATCTGGGCCCACTGGCCAGTGCACACATAGCCTTGCTCCAACCACATCACCTGCACCTGAGCCAAGAACTGTAGCTCTCAGCTCACAGATGGGGGCTAGGTTTCAGGCACAGTGTCCCCTGGGATGACTTACCATCTCCCTTCATTCTCCACAGCTGGACCAGCTGTGAGAGGGGTGTGGTCAATGCCTCCCAGACTTGAGGCATCCGCAGGTGCCACCAACCCATGAACAAGTTCCAGAGGCAGCACATGGCAGCATTCCGATCCCTGGAGCAGACCATCGACTGCAGGCTCCAGGAAGACATCCAGCTGCATCGTGAGACCTGGCAGGAGCTGCTGGCGCAGGGCTGCTCCGTGTGCGCGGATGTGCACTCCCTTGTCCTGAGCATGATGCCTGCTCCTGCTCTAGCCTCTGCTCCTGCTTCTGCTGTTGCTCGTCCTCCTCCTCCCACTCCCCCTCCCCCTCCCACTTCTCCCTCAACACCCTCTCCCCCCTCCCATGGATGCTGAGGCCCCCGCACCTGTGGCGTTGGGATCAGCAGAGCCAGGCGCCACTCCCAGCCCCAGCCCTGAGCCTCTCCTCACCCCTCTTCCCCCTTCCAGCTTCCTCCTTCCTTCTCCAAGGTTCTCCCCCCCCCCCCAGGTTCTTTCCCCAATTTCTTTGACCCCCTAATAAAAAAATACAGAGGTTTTAGTTTCTCAAAAAACAAACGTCATTTATTTTTTCACCAGGAAAGAAGGGAAGGGGGGAGGAAGGGAGAGGATACTGGAGGGAAGGTAGTGAGGGCTGAAACAGAAGCCCCCAGTAGGGCAGACCAGAGGAGAGTATCACTGGTCCCTCGAGGAGAAGCTCTCCCTCAGGGCCTCCTGGATGTGCAGCCCTGATGCCCTGATAGGCCTGCCAGATGGCAGCCATGCATGGCTGTTCATGGGCCCTGCTGATGCGGTTAGCCTCCACCTCCCACCCTGGCAGGAATGACTCCCCCTTTCTTTCACACATGTTGTGCAGGACACAACATTCAGCCACCATATGTGGAATGTTGTACTCCCCAAGGTCCAGATGGGTGAGGAGGCATCTGAAGTGCACCTTCAATCGACCAAAGGTGCCCTCTACGACCATGCGGGCCCTGCTGAGCCTGGCATTGTACTGTTCTCTGAAGGGGTTGAGATGGCCTGTGTATGGCTTTATGAGCCAAGGCTGGAAGGGATAAGCCACATCCCCGACCAAGCAGACGGGCATGTCCATGTCCCCAACCCTGATGGTGGGATGGGGGAAGAAAGGTCCTGCGTGCAGCTTCTGGAACATACTAGAGTTCCTAAACACACGAGCATTGTGCACCTTCCCCGACCACCCAATATATATATCGGTGAACTGTCCCCAGTGATCCATCACAGCCTGCAGGACCACTGAAAAATATCCCTTTCAGTTGATGTAAAGAGATGTCCGGTGGTCGGGGGCCTGTATGGGGATGTGGATCCCATCAATAGCCCCCCCACAGTTGGGGAAAGCCCATGTTGGCAAACCCAGCGATGATGGCATCCACGTCTCCAAGGTGGATGACTGCGCAGCAGGATGGTGTTGATAGCCGTGACCACCTGCAGAAGGAGACAAACAAACAAAGAATCACAGGAGTGCCAGGGCACCTGAGAGTTCCCCCCAGTCCACCCTCCTGGTCCCCCTCCCCCGCCACTCACCAGGAGCAACCCCTCCCCCCAGTCACCCCAACCCTTGGCAGGGCTTTGTGAGTGTGGGACTAAAAAAAACCTCCCGGGGAAGTGGCTTGCACCACTCCCTCCCTCAGCCCCTCCCTTTCCCT
Organism: Pelochelys cantorii; assembly: GCA_032595735.1. Classification (NCBI taxonomy): domain Eukaryota; kingdom Metazoa; phylum Chordata; order Testudines; family Trionychidae; genus Pelochelys; species Pelochelys cantorii. Next base: position 29,330,676 of record CM064343.1, on the reverse strand, counting down.
AGGGAAGCCCATTCCTTTCTTCCACCCCCATCTTGGGACAGTAGCCTGAGAATGCTATACCTGCATGACCAGGGCCCCAGTGGTCGATCTCCCCATGCCGAACTGGTTCCCCACGGATCAGTAGCTGTCTGGCATGGAAAGCTTCCAGAGGACAATGGTGACATGCTTTTGGAGGGGGATGGCGGGTCTCGTGCATGTCCCCGTTGCCTCAGGGCAGGAGCGAGCCACTCACAGAACTTGAGGAGGTGTCTTTTGTCATTTTGAAGTTCTGGAGCCATTGTTGGTCTCCCCAGAGCTCCAAAACAATCTGGTCCCACCAGTCTGCAGTGTTGTCCAGATGCCAGATACTGCAGAGCATGGTGTCCAGGGCGGGGTGGGCGGGATCCAGCTGCAGGAGCTGTGCCAGCAGATATCCAAGGAAGGTCTCCCAGAAGGGTTGGGGGTTGGATTCCTGCAGAGCCGGGGAGGCTGCATGCAGAAAGTGCTGCATGACTTGCAGCAAAAGCTACAACAGCTGAAGACTGCCCGGAGGCAGCTTCAGCTCCATAGCAGAAAGTGCTGTGGTGTCCAAGAGCAGGGCAACCTGAGCATGCAGGGAAAATGCTTTGCTGTCCCTCAGGGAGGTAGGCAAGCAATCAGGAAAACCTGAGAAATGACTGTCGAGGTGGGTCCCTTTAAGCACGAGCCTCAGATAGCCTTAAGCAGCAGCCAGCACAAAGTAACTACTGACCTGATACCCTGCCTGAACTGGTTCTGGGTGGCCTTAAATGCAATTCAGTGTCCAATCAGTGTGAATGCTCTATTTCGAAATAGCTAAGCACTATTTCGATGCACATTTTGTGTGAAGATGCACTATTTTGAAATAAACTATTCTGGAAAATCTCTTCTGGAATATCTTATCTGAAATAAATATGCAGTGTAGAGGTAGCCTTAGAAGACATTTGGGGTAATTTAAAGCTAAATAACATCACAGAACACTGAGAGATGGGACTGGTGGCTGTAAACCTCTTTGTGGGAGTGAGGGAAACTTGGCCACACCCATGATAAGCAGACATCTGGCTCACTAAAATCATGCCAGACTATGGATGTTGCCAGACAAGAGAGTGCTGGACTAGAGAAGTTCAACCTGTAATAGAACAAATTGATAAAACTTAACAGTAACAAGTCACCGGGATCAGATGGCATTCACCCAAGAGTTCTGAAAGAACTCAAATGGGAAATTGCGGAACTATTAACTGTGGTTTGTAACCTATCCTTTAAATCAGCTTCCATACCTAATGACTGGAAGATAACTAACGTGATGCCAATATTTAAAAAGGGCTCTAGAGATGATTCTGGTGATCCTTACAGACCAGTAAGTCTAACATCAGTACCAGGCAACTTAGTTGAAACTATAGTAAAGAATAAAATTGTCAGACACATGGATGAACATAATTTGTTGGGGGAAAGTCAACTGGTTTCGGTAAAGGGAAATCATGCCTTACTAATCTGTTGGAATTCTTTGAGGGTGTCAACAAACATGTGGTGGATATAGTATACTTAGATTACCAGAAAGCCTTTGACAAGGTCCCTCACCAATCCTATTCAATTTATTTATAAATGATCTAGAGAAAAGTGAGGTAGCAAAATTTGCAGATGATACCAAACTGCTCAAGATAGTTAAGACCAAAGCAGACTGTGAAGAGCTTCAAAAAGATCTCACCAAACTACGTGATTGGGCAACAAAATGGCAAATGAAATTTAATGTTGATAAATGTAAAGTAATACACATTGGAAGAAATAATCCCAACTATATATACAATATGATGGGGACTACTTTGGCTACAACTACTCAAGAGAGAGATCTTGGAGTCATTGTGGATAGTTCTCTGAAAATGTCCACTCAGTGTGCAACAGCAGTGAAAAAAGCAAATAAAATGTTAGGAGTCACTGAAAAAGGGATAGAGAATCAGATAGAAAATATCTTATTGTCTCTATATAAAACCATGGTACTCCCACATCTTGAATACTGAGTACAGATGTGTCGCCTCATCTCAGAAAAGATATATTGGCATTGGAAAAGGTTCAGAAAAGAGCAACAAAATGATTAGGGGTTTGGAATGGGTCCCATATGAAGAGAGATTAAAAAGACTTGGATTTTTCAGTTTAGAAAAGAGGAGACTAAGGGGGGATATAATAGAGGTCTATAAAATCATGACTGGTGTGGAAAAAGTGAAAAGGGAAAAGTTATTTATTTATTCCCATAATATAAGAAATAGGGGTCATCAAATGAAATTCATAGGCAGCAGATTTAAAACAAACAAAAGGAAGTTTTTCTTCACTCAGCACACAGTCAACCTGTGGAACTCCTTGCCAGAGGATGTGGTGAAGGCTAGAACTTTAACAGAGTTCAAAAAAGAGCTAGATAGATTCATGGAGGTTAGGTCCATCAAAGGTTATTAGCCAGGATGGGTAGGAATGGTGTCCCTAGCCTCTGTTTCTCTGGAAGTGGGAGACAGGGGAGGGATCACATGAGGATTACCCTCCCTCTGGGGCATCTGGTATTGGCCACTGTTGACAGACAGGATACTGGTCTTGATGGACCTTTGGTCTGACCCAGTATAGCCATTCTTATGTTCTTAGTGTAAACTACAACTCCAGCTAAATGTATCAGATTTGAAAATGTTCCATAATAGGAGGCAAATATTTGTCCTGCCAAATATATTCTTCCCAAGTATTGTTACAACACTAGTTGCATTGCACTTGCAAAAGGAAACCTTGTTACCAGTGCCACCTATTTTTGCTTTTTTTTAATTGTAAAATAATTACAAAGCAGCAGGAGGAAAATAGGTTCAAATTAAGAATTAAATATTGGTTTTGAAATTGGTAAGGAGCTTTCCCAAAGTCATTTGTCTGTTTTGCTAGACCAGTGTTTCTCAACCAGTGATACGAGTACCATTAGAGGTACTCAAGAGAAGTCTGGGGGGTACGCCAACATGACCTAAATTTGGAGAAAACTGGGGGGTACGCCAACATGACCTAAATTTTACAGCGCTTTATTATTTTTGTACTTTTTAACACCCAAAAATGTCATCGCCCGCCTGGCTACGATTAAGGTGTTTAAGCAAATGTGTTGCAATGGTAGAAAAAAATATTGTGTGTCTGAAAACTGTAGGTACTGGGAGTACTTATAATTTTTTTTTTTTTTTGAAAAAGGAGTACTTTATAAAAAAAAAGGTTGAGAAACACTGTGCTAGACCACCACTCATGCTTTATCAAACTGCTGAGGTAAGTACGAACTTTCAACGTTACAGAGTTGCTGATGTGATTTAATGAAGGACATTTTCTTGATGTTCTCAGCTTTGCATTTCTTTTGTCATCTACTCTCTTCATGCAGCATCACCAAGCACAACTATGGTGAACTAAAAACGTTCTGTGCCTCCAGAATTATTGATTGTAATTGTACTATTACACCCCATGTGCTCTGCGGAAACTATATTTAACCCACTACTAGTCTACTATGTATTTGAAAGAGTTTGGCTGTGAGTGAGCAAGCAAGTCTGTCGGTCCAGCTATTTGTTCAAGAATTCCTCCTCAATGGTAAGAGCTAGGGCCACCAAATGTGATATGCAGCCTCGTCGTATCATAACTTAAAGCAAGGTAAGGGTTTGGTTATGCCAAAATAATGAGATGTGCCTGGAATGCGATTTTTTTTCATAACATGGAAAGGGAAGGGGTTGCTAGCCAGGACAGTTATACATTATAATGGTCACAGAGGAGCAGCAAGGGGCCAGAAATGAGGACCGGGACAGCTATGATCCCACTGGGCCAGCAGGGGGCTGGGATGGAGATAAGCTTCCCACCAGCCACCCAGGCAGCAAGGTCCCTGCCATGACCAGCCTCAAGGATCCACCCCTTAGCCAGTGTGGCCCCTGCCATGGCCAACCCTGGGGGCCACTGCCCGGCCAGCATGGTCCCCATGGACCCCCACACCCTTTGCCCCCTGCCCTGAGCCACTTCTCACCCTTCAACCCTGAGTCCTACACCCCCCATCCTCCTGCCTTGAGCCCCTCCTCACCCCCAATCCCTGACTCCTGCCCCCTCCACACCCCTAGCCCTGGGCAATGCTGGGTAAATCTTCTAGTAATAAATAAATAAGTTTGATGTAATGGAATGAGTAAATAGATTAAGATATATGCCCCAATAAAAACTTATCCATACTAAGATCAGTATCAGAGAGCTGAAGCAGCCAATATACATTTAACTGTATATACTCACAATGTGCCAAGATTTGAAAAACTAAGGCTATGTTTACACTGGCCGGCTCTTGCGCAAGAAATATGCAAATGAGGCTAAGCGTGGAATATTGCTGAGCCTCATTTGCATACCTAATGAGCTGCCATTTGTGCAGAAGGGGCTTTTGCGCCAAAAGGCGCTGTCTACACTGCCCCTTCTTGTGCAAAAAAACCCCTCTTGCGCAATGCCGTTCTTCCTGAATATAAGCAGTGTAAGGGCATTGCGCAAGAGGGGGCAGTGTAGACAGCTCCTTCTGGCACAAAAGCCTCTTCCGCAAAAATGGCGGCTCTTAGGTATGCAAATGAGGCTCGGCGATATTCCACACTTTCCGCATTTGCAAGAGCCGGCCAGTGTAAACGTTGCCTAAGAGTCTAAAGTTAAGCTCCTAATTCCTGTTAAGACACCTGCCTGATTTTCAGAAGTGTTGTTTGCCCCAAGTGGATTGTTGGGTACTTAGGACTTCTGAAAATCAGGCAGACACTAATGTTACTTAACTGAAGACACTAATGTTAGATTCCTAGTTATGCCAGTTTTGGCCTATGATATGTATGAAAGATGTTTCTAATTGAAATCTATCCCATGTAACTATAAAAGTGACTTCAGTGTCTGTGGCAAAGAATAAATGGACACAAATCAGACATCAGAAATGGTAACACATATAAACATGTAGGGAAACATTTTAGCCTGCCTGATCACTCAGTCATGGACTTAAAAGTAGCTGTTCTTCTACAAAGGAATTTCACCACCCAATTAAAGAGAGATACTGCAAAACTGTAATTCATCTACAAATTTGGCACTGTTACCTGGGCTTGAATAAAGACATTACCTGGTTAACACACTACAAAGCCTTTAACATCCACATTCAGCCCACTTAATTAGCCTCATTAACATGGGGCCTTCACCTGACAGGTACTTCTTCTGTTATATATTTCTTGGTTTCTGTTATTTCCACTCCAACTCATCTGATGAAGTGGGTTTTACCATGAAAGCTCATGATACCATATATTTTTGTTAGGCTCTGAAGTTTCTAGTGCCTACTCTGGCATCTTTCATCAGCAATAAACTATTAAAATACAAGAACAACTATGGACAAAAATGATTGGTGCACACTTTTTTCAGACAAAAAATACAGATCGGTCAGACCAAAACATTTCATGCATAAATTTGTGTTGAATTTGGTGACCAAAAAATGCTGTCCTCAAAACATGAAACAAAATTCTGAAAAAATCAAAAAGTGTTTTTGGCTTTTCGTGTTTGAAATGACTTTTTGTTTCACATTTTACCTCAGTTGTATTTTCTAATAAAAGGTTTTAAAACACTCAAACAGAATGTTTTGTTCAACTCAAAACGAAATTTTATTTTCAGTTTCTTGGTTCAGCCAGTGAATCAAATAATCAGTTATTTACACAGTTCTGTTCTAAAGCTCTGCTGGTTTTAAATTCTAGAATAATTTGGAGCTTAGAACCTTTTAATGCCTCCCATTCATAATACCACATCATAAGACATGGCAAGATCTGGAAAGCAATCGTGGATTATTCCTATGTGGAAAAGCATAGGGATGAAGATGCTGTAATCCCTGGGGAGTGGTTTTTTATAGTGACTCATCTTGTAGGTAGGGCTTGGTCCCTCATTGAACTGTTTTGTGCTCTACTCCAGGTGGCTTATGTTGGGTTTACGCTACAGGGGAAGGTCGAATTAAGATACACAACTCCAGCTACATTAATTATGTAGATGGAGTTGATGTACCTTCGTTCAAGTTTCCATGCAGTCCCCACAGTGGGAGACTGATGGGAGCAAACACTCCTGGCGGCTTCCCTTACTCCTCGCAAGGAGCAGGAGTACCAGAACCAACAGAGGTGCACTCTGAGTTCAATTTACTGGGTCTTTACTAAACCTGCTAAATCGAATTCCAAAAGATTGTCCATGGTAGTTTCGATCTTCCATGTAGTGAAGACATGGCCTTAAAGATTGCATAGAGAGCAGAGGTATCAAATAGCCTGTCATGACCCGTTCCATGCAAGAGCTTCCTCAAGTCCACAATTGTGAACAGTGACAGTGGGATTTAAGAACTGCTGATGTTGAAACCCTTTGCCATCAGTGAGATGTTGCAATGGCAATAAGAGATTTAATAATTTTGTGGGTAGGAGTCACCAGTGAATCATGAATTCTGGAATCATATAAGATTGTGAGATTCTGTGGCAGCTTTGCTCACTGAATCCAGTAATAAAGACACTCAACATTTTTCCTCTGCCCAAAATATGCAAGGTGCTTGCTTGCCTATTATACATAGTTCATTTTAACACAGCTTATGTCACCAAATTAAATCACTTAGGGTATGTCTAGACTACATGCCTCTGGCGACAGAGACATGTAGATTAGGCTACCCGGCATAGGAAAATGAAGCGGCGATTTAAATAATCGCCGCTTCATTTAAATTTAAATGGCTGCCGCGCTGAGCCGATCAGCTGTTTGTTGGCTCAGCGCTGTAGTCTGGATGCTCTGCGGTCGACATCAAAGGCATTTGTCAGCCTCCCCGGTATGCCTCGTGGGATGAGGTTTACCGGGGAGGTCGACAAATGCCTTTGATGTCGACCGCGGAGCGTCCATACTACCGTGCTGAGCCAACAAACAGCTGATCGGCTCAGTGCGGCAGCCATTTAAATTTAAATGAAGCGGCGATTATTTAAATTGCCGCTTCATTTTCCTATGCCGGGTAGCCTAATCTACATGCCTCTGTCGCCAGAGGCATGTAGTCTAGACATACCCTTACGGTAAAAACCTGTGTTATCCGGCATGCTCGGGGATTAAGGCATTCCGGTTATCTAAAAATTCTGGTTATCTGAGGGTCCCATCAACCTAGGAAAAACCAATGGACAATAATAGTAAAACTCAAGTTTTTAATATTGGTAGTTTTGTAGTGTGAGGCAGTTGGTCTCACATTTCTATTTTGAGTTAAAGATGATTAGTACTTCCTAAATAAAAAATTGTTACGCCAATCATGGTAAACCAAGCCAGGCCTGTGTGCCTGAAGATGTGACAGTATTGTGGCTGGGGGCAATGCCTTTTAACAAAGTTTTCTGGTTAACAGAGTGCCAGATAACAATGCTTTCACTGTACATTGATTTTTTAAATATTTATTGTTTTATGTATAACATCAGCAAGAAATATCATATACAATCTTTGGAAACACCTTGTTGTTTGTAGCGATGTTTTTCATTGACAGTGCATTAGCCAAGAGAAACCCAAATTAAAAGAAACAATTAAGAAAACGTATCTATCTGTTGCAACAGTCATATAAATATGGAATATTGTAATGAGTTTGGGGGCGGGGAATAAGTTTCCCTGTTCTCTTGTTTTATACATTTGACCTGTAAAATGTGAAGTGTGATTATGACACAGAATTAATAATGATTCTTTGTTTGAACTGACAAGTCATGAAAGAAGAGTTCCTGATTTTAACCTTTCAGTTAAGTCAGTGCATCCTTCATTGTCCCATTAGTGCATATTCAGTTTATATAACACTCAATCTTTAAAGTTATCTCCAAGGTCACAGACATTGGGTTTTGTGTCCTTAAAAGCTCTTTCTAATTATGCTATTTCAAAATTAATGGGGGAGAGAGAGAAGTAAGGCAGGAGGAGGTGGGGAGAAAATGTGTATTTCACCAGCTGGGACTAAAGAGCAGATCCGAAACATTTCATGGTGTAAAATAAGGAAGATACATAATGAGTTCCTATGGGAAATTTAATCTACCAGTGATGAGTAAAGAACTTGATGGGTGATGAATCCATGAGTGAGTTATCAAAATGTTTTCATTCATGAGCAAGACAATTTCAAATTCCTCCTTGACATGTTAAGTCTACTGGGGACAAGGGGGATCTACCAATCTACCAGTTATTTTCAAGCTGAACAGTTTTGAAGTATCTGAGAACTGGAGACAAGTCCTGGAAGAAGTGAGATTGGTAAAGAGAGTCAGATAAGAAGATCCTTTAGATTGGTTTTTAATTAATCTTTGTGGGTTTGTTTTAAGTGATAAATATAATCAATAGCAAGTTTAAAGTCATAATAGAGACAACCACATGGACACCTCTTTACATAAGTACACGAGTACATAAGAATAACCATACTGGGTCAGAGCAAAGGTCCATCTAGCCCAGCATCCTGTCTTCCAACAGCGGCCAATGCCAGATGCCCTCGAAGGGAGTGAACAGAACAGGTATTCATCAAGTAATCCCTCTCCTGTCTTCCATTTCCAGCCTCTGACAAACAGAGGCTTGGGACACCATTCCTGCCCATCCTGGCTAATAGTCTTTGATGGACCTAACCTCCATGACTTTATCTAGTTTTTTTTCTTTTTTCTGTTACATTTCAAACACACCTTGGTAGTGATGCAATGACTGTGGATTATGTTGCTGTGAAAAGCCCAGGTTCAGGGACATATATAAAAACTTCTTCTGTTATGGTGGTAATGACTTAGTTGAGCACTTCTGGGCAATTTGCTAAGCACGCTGCTCTTAGTCACCTAACAAGTCGTGAGAACAAGACTTGAGAACGAGATAACAAGTCTTGTGGATAAGGGGGAAGCAGTAAATGTGGTATACCTCGACTTCAGTAAAACATTTGATATGGTCCCACATGACTTTCTTATCAATACACTAGAGAAATACAACCTAGATGGTGCTTGTATAAGGTGGGTGCATAACTGGCTGGATAACCGTACTCAGAGAGTAGTCATCAACAGTTCACAATCATGCTGGAAGGGCACAACAAAGGGGTTTCACAGGGATCAGTTTCAGGACCGGTTCTGATCAATATCTTCATTAACAATTTAGACATTGGAATAGAGAGGACGCTTATTAAGTTTGCAGATGAAACGAAGCTTGGAGAGGTTGCAAATACTTTGGAGGATAGGGTCAAAATTAAAAATGATCTGGACAAACTGGAGAAATGGTCTGAGGTAAAAAGACTGAAGTTAAATAAGGACAAATGCAAAGTGCTCCACTTAGGAAGGAACAATCAGTTTCACACATACAGAATGGGAAGTGACTGTCTAGGAAGGAGTACTGCAGAAAGAGCTCTAGGGGTCATAGTGGACCACAAGCTAAATATGAGTCAATTGTGTGACACTGTTGTAAAAAAAGCAAACATGATTCTGGGACATTCCCTTGGACTTCAGATCCAGGCATTTTTCAGTTAGTTATATTTTTGCTCACAGATTTAAGCCATTGGAACTCATGCCAAAAGACCCTCAACTGGGGGACAATGGGGCATGTTGCAAATCATTGGTGTGAAATGTTAGTGGAGGAGGTGCGAGGAATTCTCTTCCTTCATGCAGTGTCATTACATACATACCAGTAGGGTAAACCCAGTCACACCAGGCCCATATGCAGTGGGGGGGGGGGTGCAAAGGGTGCGAAAGCACCCCCCATAATGCCTCAAGTAAGCATGTACCAGCCAGCCAGGGGAAGGCAGGAGCGGCGTGCTGCCCAAGCCTCCCTCTTCCATGCTCTGACCATCCAGGGAAAGGCTGGGGCTGATTTCCTCACTTACTTGGGAGACCGGGGGGGTGCTTTCACACCCTTGTGGTCCACATTTACCAAAAAAGCCCCCCCCCCCCCAATCACAGAAATTCCTGCATACGGGCCTCCGCACCATCCTGATCACCTAGTGGTTATAAATGAAAGATGGCTGCAGCTGCAGCTCATGTACAAAACTTATGCCCAGATAGATCTGTTAGGCTCTAAAGTGCATTTCAGAGTTATTCCAAGGCAACCAGCTTCAGTACAGTTTGTACAGAGGCAGAAGGCACCTCTGGCATAGGCTACGTCTAGACTGCAGGCGTCTTTCGGAAGAAGCTTTATTCGGAAGAGATCATCTGAAAAATCTTCTTCCAAAAGAGCGTGTCCACACACAAAAGCGCATCGAGAAAGCAATCTGCTTTTGCGAAAGAGAGTGTCCAGACTGACTGGACGCTCTGTCGCATAAAAGCCCACCCGGAACCACTTCAGCCACTTTAGGTCACCAGTTGCTTCCGAGTGCAGGTGCCAGAGCCTTGCAGAGACACGCGCTTAAAGGGACCCCCCTGGACAGCCGTTTCTTTGCTTCTGCTGCGTGTTTGCCTACCTCTTCGGGGGACAGCAAAGCTCTCACGGTGCCTGCTGTGGTTGCTCTGCTTTTTTGGTTGCCACAGCCAGAGCTGCCCCTGGTCCTGCGATGGCCCCCCACGGCCATGCTGCAGTTTTTGCAGCACTTTGTGCCAGCTGCCTTCCTGGTCCTGACTGAGCTCGACCCCGAGCTCATTCCGGGGACCCTCTCCCTGGGTGCGGGAGCTACACTCTGGCAACCGCACCCCACAGTGGAGAGGTGTTTTTGGAGGCTCGACACCAGTTCGGACTGGTGGGACTGGCTGGTCATGAAGAGGTGGGACGACCAGCAGTGGCTCCAAAACTCCTGCATGTGGAAGGCCACCTTTTTGGAGCTGCATGCCTGACTCATCTCCGCTCTCCAGAAATGTGACACCCACCTATGGCCCGCCATCCCCCTGGAGAAGTGGGCTGTAATCGCCATCTGGAAGCTCGCCACCCCTGACAGCTACCTGTTGGTGGGCAACCAGTTTGGCATGGGGAAGTCCACAGTCAGGGCCCTCCTCTTGGAGGTAAGACACTCTGAGGCTGCAGTCCCTGTGGGGGGGGGGAAAGGAGGGGGAAGTCCTGGAATAGGGGGATCCTAGGGAAAAGGGGCTGTGGGGGTGGAGTGGGGTTGAGAGGGAAACCCCATCCTCGGGAGGTTGTGCCATCCCACCCACACACAGCCCTGCTGCTGGGGGTGGGGGTGGGCCTCATAGGGGGTGGCTCCTGGAGTGTTTGGGGGAGGTAAGGGGAAGGGAGGAGAGGGGTGTGGGCACCTCCCAAGGGCTCAGGCACTCCCTCTCTCATTTGGAAAAAGGCTTCTTCCTCGTAGAAAGAGGATTACCAATGCTGGAAAATCCCCTCTCTTCTTTCAATTTACTTTCAAAAGAATGTGATTGCAGTGTGGACATAACTCAGGTTTTGTTGGAAAAACGGCCGTTTTTCTGACAAAACTCTGTAGTGTAGACATACCCTTAGTAACTAGGACAGGTCTTGGATTGGTTTACAAATGAGTTACAACTGGGGTGGGCAAATACCGGCCTGTAGGCCAGAGCCTGCCTACCAGGATTAGCCCCGCAGGAGGCTCCCAGCTCGCATTGGCTACGGATCACCATTCCCAGCCAATGGGAGCTGTGATCATCTGTACCTGCGGAGGTGCAGGTAAATATACGACCAGCAGCCCACCGGGGTTAACCCTGGGAAACTGCTGCTGTTTTATTGTCCACCCTTGAGTTACAATGACCAGCAAGTCTCAAAGAAGGTAGGATTTATAGGCTGTACCTCTGCCTGTGCTGTTCTGTGGCTTTTAAAGGCCTGTAAGCAAAATACATTGTATAGAGAAAGAAGGAAAGGCATGGAGCTGGCAATTAACATGTTTCTGATCTAATTGCCTCACTTCTAATGCAGTTAAACTTGCAGCCTGCTCAGACTGAATGATGCTAGCAGAGTCTTTCCACAATAAAAGAGAGGACATGCTGTCTCTTGTAAATTATTCCTTTCTTCAAAGAGATCTTATCAAACCCTGGAAATAAAAATCAGTCATTCTCAGTAGGGATTGTATATGTAATGTTTTGGTTTGGTTTGCATTTTGAAGAGCCCAGTGAAGTGACAAATAGCACCAGCTTTTTCTCTATACAGAGAGGTGAGCGACTGTATTGCCACATTCTCTAGGGGTCAGTTTTTAAACTGATGCAAATTGACATCACTCAGTGGACTACACTGATTTATACCAGCTGAGGATCTGGCCTTGCACTTTACAGGAGACCTCACTGGAGGGGCTTTGAGCCTTGCTTGAATAAGTAAAAGAATGTGAAAAGAGGAAATGAATGTAGAAAAAAGACAAAATGTGGAGGAGGAAGCAGTCCAAAAGGTTCATCATCTACCTATATATTTTAGAAATGTGCATCTGTCTGTCTGTTTCTCCGTGAGTCCGTTCAGGAACTCCTGCTAAATGGTAAGAGCTGGGACCACCAAGTTTGTATGTGGCTTCCTCTTAACATAACTTAAAGCCAGAGCAGAGTTTGACTATTTACCACCTACATGTTTTGTTAGTCTTTAAGGTGCTACTGGACTATTTGTTGTTTTTTAAGTTTTTCCTGTTACAGACTAACTCGGCTACCCCTCTGAAGCTTTTTTCCATAATATTGAAAAGGAGTGGGGGCACAGACAGAAGAGACGCAACACCAAGAGTGGCCACTGGGGGCAATGGGCGTAGGGAAGAGATATACTGCAGCGTGACCACTGGGGGCAGCCGCACCACCAAGAGAGTGGCCAGCTGGGTCTGGGGCTCTGCCATCTTGCCTGCCACCAGGTCGATTAAGTAGCCCCTCTGCGCTAAACCCTCCCCGCCCCCCCACAGCCCTTGGCTGCGGTCTTGGGGGAGGGAAGGTCTCTGATGTCCAGCGGCAGCTGGGGGGAAAGAGAAGGCCCCTAACGGCCATGGGGGACTGGGAGAAAAGAGAAGTTTTTGCTGGCTGGGAGGAATTTGTGGGGAGACAGAAGACCCTTGCTGGTTGAATGGTCTGGGGGAGGAGAGAAGGCTTCTGACAATGCGGGGGAGAGGGGGAGAGAAAGCCCCACCAGATGGGACCCCCCCTGAATCCTTCATCACTCCCGAACCCTCACTCTTTTACCCCCACATCCCCAGCCCCTTGTCCTGAGCCCCTCCTCAATCCCCCAGCTGACTCCTGCATCCCCCATAATCCCAGCCTCCTGCCCTGTCCCCCCCACATCTCCAAGGCCCTGCCCTGACTCCTGCACCCCCACACTGCCCTGAAGGACCCTTGCCCTGAAGGACCTGGGCCATGCCAGGTAAGTCTTGTAGTAAATAAAATAAAATAGAAACCATCAAGAAACTCTTTTCACATTTTGTAAAGCCTCAATCAGCAGAGCATAAAAAGATGGACAGCTGGTTATGCTGTAAATAGTAAATAAAATGATGTCTTTGTAGAAGCCATCCAGAAAAGGATAGTTCTACAAGAGTGGGTTTTGTCACATGCAGGAGCTTGCAGAAGACCAAAAAGAAGCTGAGATGGTAGGCAGGGGTAGTTTTTCTGTTGCTTACAACCATTGAAAAAAATGCTGGCACACAGTCATATCTGCACCCCCCCAATCACTGATCATCACTAAAACAGTTAACATTGACAGTCAGATTGGCCCTCTGGTTGAGCTGAATGGGAGCAGTTCACACCTCTCAGAACCTTTGTTTCCGTGTCTCTTGTTACAGACTCAGGCCAATGGTATTGCATCAAGGAAGAGAGGCGTTGTTATGTACATCAGACAAACTGGACTGTCTCCACGCAAAAGAATAGACACAAATCAGACATTAAGAATAGCAACATCCAAAAGCCGCTGGGGGGAGCATTTTAACCTGCCTGGGCACACAGTTTCGGACTTGCAAATTTCCATTCTCAGAAAAACTTCAAGAACAGATTGCTTTGAGAAACTGCTGAGCTGGAATTCATATGCGAATTTGACACCCTGAACCAAGGTATAAACAAACACGTGCAGTGATTCTCCCATCACAATAGGTAATTTCCCATTCAGGTATTCGCAACTTCTCACCACGATTGGGGTACGGCTACACTAGCTCATTAGTTCGAGCTAGGTAGGGTAATGAGGGCAAGCGGAGTTGCAAATGAAGCCCGGGATTTAAATATCCCGGGCTTCATTTGCATGTTCCCAGGTGCCGCCATTTTTAAATCCCCCTTAGTCCGAACTCCGTGCCCGCGGCTACACGCGGCACGGACTAGGTGGTTCGAATTAAAGATCCTAATTCGAACTACCGTTACTCCTTGTGGAATGAGGAGAACTACCGTTACTCATTCCACGAGGAGTAACGATAGTTCGAATGACGATCTTTAATTCGAACCACCTAGTCCGTGCCGCATGTAGCCGCGGGCACAGAGTTCGGACTAAGGGGGATTTAAAAATGGCAGCGCCCGGGAACATGCAAATGAAGCCCGGGATATTTAAATCCCGGGCTTCATTTGCAACTCCGCTTGCCCTCATTACCCTACCTAGCTCGAACTAACGAGCTAGTGTAGCCGTACCCGTGGAGATAAGCTACATCTATTCTGATTTCATTAGCACTGAAATCACACTCCCATCTCCGTTTCTTTTTTTTTCTGTCTTTCTTTTCAGCATATGAGGAAGTGAGCTGTAGCTCATGAAAAGTTATGCTCTCATACCCCAATAAATGCACACCTGATTACAGAGCTCTGTGACTTTTTCCTCACCCACAACTACTTCCAATTCTGAGACAATTTGTATCTTCAAATCAGCAGCACAGCCATGGGCACCCGCATGGCACCACAATATGCCAACTCTTTATGGCTGACCTTGAACAATGTTTCCTCAGCTCTTGCCCCCTAAGACCTTTACTCTACTTATGCCACGTCAATTACATCTTCATCATATGGATCCATGGGAAAGAAACCCTTGAAGAATTTCACAGGGATTTCAACAACTTCCACTCCACCATCAACCTCAGCCTGGATCAGTCCACATGAGAAATCCATTTTTTTACAGGTAGCCACAGCATTTCATTTTTATTTTATTTTTGTAACTTTCCAGCACAGTTTCCACAGTATCAGCATAACAAAAGACATTACAATTGGATGTTGGATTTGACGAAAAGGAGAGCAAGTCTGAACAGGCAGCGCAGACCCTGTTTGAGGCCACACCTCCACTTACCAGAGGATCGACCCTCTGGGGATCGATCTTCCAGGGTTCAATTTAGTGGGTCTAGTAAAGTCTAGTACAGATTTAGCAGGTCTAGTCAGTGCCAGCATCCCTCGCTGTCATGAGGAGTAAGGGAAATTGATAAGAGCATTTTTCCCATTGACTTCCCACTGTGGAGACGGTGCCAAGCTCAGCTTAAGGTAGGTCAACTTCAGCTACATTGTTTATGTAGCTGGAGTTGTGTACTTTAAGCTGATCTTCCCCCTGCAATGTAGACCTCACCATAGAAATCCTAAACTACTTCCAGCATTAGCAATTCTGTTTACTGCAAGACCCAATCCTAGGTGCACACACACTTTTATTTTCTTTTTCTAAGAAAAGTTACTCTGACATTAAAGTTACAGTTCAGGTGGCTGGCTTGACAATTGCATTATGACTTTCTGATGTCTTTTGCAGATGGATAATAATGAAATCTGATAAAGACCATGCTTGGCGAATTCCCTAAGAAAGCAATTATCTTGCATTTCTTTCCAGGCAGATATTTTGATTCAGGTTTTTGGAGGTTATGTTCCGATACCAAGTTCTAAACCTTTCAGTGTGATTTGTTACATGTCCCTGAAAATGTTTTAAGTGCAATTTCTGGGATTGGGAAGGATTCTTCAGTTGTGTGATTTAGCTTGCGAATATTTGCAATCCTGCCGGGGGAGGCTAAACTCTGATCAATCTCACTTTCTCAGCGATAGGTCCCTTCATTGCTGGTCATAGGCACAAATGTTGAACCGGTCTGTCTCCATCACCTTTCTACAAATCTGCTGATATCCCTTATATTGTTAGTTATTGCATGAGCTTTCTGGCCAAGATTTTCTAAATTAACGAGTAATTTTAGTGGTATCAGTTGTGGTTTGATGAACTGAGATTCCTGAAAAGGGCTTGATTTTCAGAACATACTGAGCAATCACCCTCTGAGAATCAGGCCTTTTATTGATTCATCAATTGCAAGGCAGGAGAGACCATTGTGATCATCTAGTCTGAGGTTTGGTGTGAGGCAAACACTGTGTGCCAGCAGTGCAGGACCCTCAGGACACAGCCAGAGCTCTGCCACAGTGGGAACAGGATAGAGTTGCCTTTGTTTGTACTTCTGCGAGTTCTGAAAGGTGCTCTCAAACCCCATTAGAACAGAACAATGGGGGAGACTCAGGGCAACACAACTGCAAAAATCCAACAACTGTATGAAACTGTTGAGAGCCATATTTATGCAAGGCCAGGGCAAGGGGGGTCATGATGTTTTGGCTCTAAAATGACAGCTCCCTACCCTAGGGAGCCCAGTCACTCACTATCTAACCCTGCGGGGTTTTATTCTGTGCCAGGTGAACTGGATTTGTTGGTCTCTCACAGGAACTCCTTCCGACATAGAAAGGTGTCATTAATACCTGCCCACTTGTCCTTGGTTTTGGGCCAATTTCCCATGCATTAAGTCATTAAGCCATTCATTTATTCTGAGACTCACCACCTCGATCATTAACCTTCTTTGTGGAGCTTTGTCCAATGTTCTCTCCAAGTCTAAATAAGAGCCACCCACTTTGCTCACTCAGACTGCTCTAGTGGTAATATCCAATTAGCCACACAGCTTTCCTTCCCTTAAGCCTCATTGGCCCTCCTTAATCCAGCAGTGCCTCTGCATTTTATCCCTCAAATGTTCTCTAACCCTTCCCCCACTGATGATGTTGAAACTAATTGGCCTGTAACTCTCTATGGCATCTCTAGAACCTAGTCAGTCATCGTTCTGTCAGTAACTTTCCCATCTGCAAGGGCTTCACCTGAATTTAATGGCAAGGTGATGCCAATTAATGAAGCAAAGTTTTGCATTTGGACTCAGACAGTAGAAGCCCACCACCTTCATTGTTTATTTCTAGTTGTTTGGGGCAGGAGGATCCACAAAGATACCTTGGGGTGGCCGCACTGAGCATCATAGGGCCTAATTTTTTCAGCAGCTGGCTATCCACAGGAACAGCACTGTGATCCACAAAGCTGAATTAGGTGTCCAGGCTCCCTGCACAACAAATGTGGGAAGACAGACACCTTAGAATGCACCCTGAAGTCAGGAAGAGGAGGAGGTGGGTTATAACTTTTACCCAGTGGCTAGAGCATTCAGCTGGAATGTGGGTGCAGCAAATTCAGTTCCCCCTTTTCTTCCCAAGAGGGCAAAATGATTTGAACAGGAGTCTTGCGCTTCTCAGTTGTGATGTTGTGAAGACCAGGACTTTAACAGGATTCAAAAAAATAAATTCATGGAGGATAGGTCCATTGATGGCTATTAGCCAGGAAGTGCAGGAATGGTGCCCCTAGACTCTGTCAGAGTCTGGGAATGGGTGACAGAGTATGGATCACTCGATAATTCCCTGGTTTGTTCATTCCCTCTGAAGCACTTGGAACTGGCTACTGTCGGAAGACAGGGTACAGTGCTAGATGGATTTTTGGTCTCACCCAGTATGACCGTTCTTACATTCAGGAGAGTGAACTTTGGGATAGTCTGATACAGGATGCCCTCAGTCTCTCCTGATCCTATTCCACTAGGAATAAATAATGAAACCACTGGACTGCAGAGTCTCTCTTGCCTAGTGACTGTTCCTCTGTGTCAATGGGGTCTGAGACAGAGGGAGAGAGAATGTGAATGATCCTGTAGCCCAGTGCTATGGGAACCCCTGCTCCAGTCACTCTTTCATTCTATTATTCACAATGGAACAGCTTCAGTGACGGAGACTGAGAAAACACCATATCCGATTATCCCATAACTCAGTGGCAAGAGAATTCTTCTCAGAAGTGGGGGCCCCCTGTTCAGATCCTTTCTCCCTCTCCGGCTGAGAATCGAATCTTGGTCTTTGGCATGCCAGGCAAGTGCACGAGCCACAGAACTATAGGATGTGCTCATACAAACATAGCAATCACAATCAATGGCTGAAATCAAGCTTGGCTCAATGGTTATACACTATATCTTGGCCTTGTCTATGCACAAGAGTTGTATTTCTCTAACAATATCATTATTCCTGTATGGAAAGTGGGAAAAGCTACATTTATACCAGGATTACTGCATCCACTCTCTGGACATGTCTTCACTCACCATGTCAGAGATCGACTTTCTGGCTTTCGATTTAGCAGGTCTAGTTAAGAACCATAAATCGAATGCTGAGGGCAGCTCCAGCTGGTGCCTGTACTCCTGGCAATCATGAGGAGTAAGGGAAGCTGATGGAAGTGTTTGCTCCCATTGGTCTCCCACTGTGGGGATGCCACAAAGTTTGACTTAAGGTAAGCTGACTCCTGCTACGTATTCTACATAGCTGGAGTTGCTGGCTGGGGGAGCCTAGCTCTGATAGCTTTCTTTGATAGCTTAACCAGTCTTGTGGATAAGGGAGAAACGGTGGACATAGTATATCTAGACCTTAGTAAAGTATTTGATATGGTATCACATGACCTTCTTATCAATAAACTAGGGAAATACAACCTAGATGGGCTACTATAAGGTGGGTGCATAACTGGTTAGATAACCATTTACTTAGAGTAGTTATTAACAGTTCACAATCATGCTGAAAGGGCATAACAAGTGGGATTCTGCAGGAATCAGTTTTGGGACTAGTTCTGTTCAATATTTCTATCAATGATTTAAATATTGTCATAGAGAGTACGCTTATTGAGTTTGCAAATGATAGCATGCTTGGATGAGTTACAAGTGCTTTGAAGGAAAGGATCATAATTCAAAATCTAGACAAACTGGAGAAATGGTCTGAGGTAAATAGGATAAAGTTTAATAAAGACAAATGCAAAGTACTCCAAAGAAAT
Source organism: Pelochelys cantorii (assembly GCA_032595735.1). Lineage (NCBI taxonomy): Eukaryota > Metazoa > Chordata > Testudines > Trionychidae > Pelochelys > Pelochelys cantorii. The sequence continues at coordinate 29,311,758 of CM064343.1, read as the reverse complement.
TGAAGAGGGTCCAGAGAAGAGCAACAAAAATGATTAATGGACTAGAAAACATGACCTGTGAGGGAAGGCTGAAAGAATTAGGTGTGTTTACTTTAGAAAAGAGAAGACTGAGAGGGGACATGATTGCAGTTTTCAAGTATCTAAAACGATGTCACAAGGAGGAGAGAGAAAAATTGTTCTCCTTGGCCTCTGATGATAGGACAAGAAGCAATGGGCTTAAACTGCAGCAAGGGATGTTTAGGGTGGACATTAAGAAAAACTTCCTAACTATCAGGGTGGTTAAACACTGGAATAAATTGCCTAGGGAGGTTGTGGAATCTCCGTCTCTGGAGATATTTAAGAGCAGGTTAGATAGATATCTATCAGGGATGGTCTAGATGGTGCTTGGTCCTGCTGTGAGGGCAGGGGACTGGACTTGATAACCTCTTGATGTCCCTTCCTGTTCTAGTATTCTATGAATCTATGATTCTGCCCAAGGCTCTACCTCTTCCAAGGGCATGGAACCAAATCCCCACACCTTGCCCAGAGGCCCGGGAAATCTGTCACCAGTTCTGTTCAGAGCTGTTAGCCCATGATACCACAGCTATGCTGTTGTTAGCAAGCTAACTCAGCAGAGAGCTAGCATGAGTTTGCCAATGCAAGCTGGGAATCACACCCTTAGCTCGTCTTGTAGACATAGCCAACTTTAGTACAAAAAATCCATGTCTATCCAAAATAGTCATACCGGTACAAAACCTATGCATAGACCAGTCTGCCACCTACCTTGTCCATTCCCTGATCAGCATGAAATGAACTTGGAAATTTCAGGTCACTTTCTCTTAGGAATGTATCCATGTCACAGCTAGCCTCATGCCTCATCTTCACTGCTAATAAAGGTGTGGGTTTTTTGTGGGGGTAATAACACTCATGAACAGTCCTGAGGTAAAAACACACTGATGACATTTTATCAGCATTATTCCCTCACTCATGATTCACCTTGCCTAATTTACCTTATCATGTCTTCACTGTGTTTTTACTTCAGGGTAGGTCACACAGGTTAGTTACCCCAATGTAAAAAAGATACCCTAGTTAGCAGTGAAGACAAGACCTTACCCAGAACTAACCAGGCCCTGAGACTGAACTAGCCACTGACTAGTACTGGTCAAAACAATTCTAATTAAAAAGTAATTTTGATTTAAAAAATGGAATTTTATCAAAAATGAAATGTTTTGTGGAAAATTTTCATTTAAATTCTATTTTTTGGACAAAATCTCGAACGTTTCCAGCAATTCTGTTTTTAACCCAAACCAGATTTTGGAGATGAAAAACTGAAGGGAAGAAATGTCATTCATTGGGGGAGAAGGGGTCATTTACAAAAAAATAAATATTTTCATCCAGAATTAGTAGAAATTTTTTTAAAAATTGAAATTTCATATGGAAAAATAATTGCCATTTTCTAGCCATCTTGAGCTTTGGAACCTTGAAATGACCATAATAATTAAGTCTTGAGACCTATTGTCAGGCTGTGGTGGGGAACTAATTGTTGCTGTTATTCCCATAAAGTACCTTATCTGAAGACAGAAGGCTTCAGGAGCTCAGGTCAGAACATTTAATGATTTTTTTTTTAAATAAAACAGGATTCAAATAGCTGCCTCTATGCAGACATACCTATGCAACAACTAGTTTTCTAAGGATATGTCTACACTGCATACTTATTTTGGAATAAGCTATTCCGGAAGAAATATTCCAAAATAGCACGTCTACACTACAGGAAAGCCTCAAAATTAGTCCGACGTAGGCTCCCTGATTTAGAGCCCCAGGAAGCAGTAGGGAGTAATTACTTTGAATGGCCCTGGGGAGAAGCTATTTCAAAATAGCAGCAGCGGAGCATCTACACTTTTGGAAGAGGCATTATTCCTTGTGGAATGAGGTTTACAGAAGTCAGAATAAGCTGTCCATTATTTCAAATTTATTTTGAAATAATGGAATTGCTGTGTAGACGGTCACATTGTTATTTCAGAATAATGGCTGTTATTCCGAAATAAGGCTATTGTGCATGCCACCTAGCTAAAGAGGAGCAATGGTGTGCTACATACAGTATTTTCTTTTTTTTATTAGTACCAAAGAGCTGTTTTTCTTTCTCTTTTTGCTTTTGTCACTATTTCTTCCTGAGTTTCTTTAAGCTGAAACTCTCCACTTTTACAACTGAAACATTTATTACAGACCAGTGAAATCCCAGTTGGAAAACTCTCCAACTTGCAAGTAGATCATGTGCCCTTTCTTCTTGTCCCATGGTACATCATTTGTCACTTGCTGTTCTATTGTCACCCTGCCTCACAACCTGCAGAGAGCTGATGTCAACGATAAGAGCAGCAGAAGGTGCTGAGCTGAGGTTGGGTAAGAGACTGTGACAGCCAATCTGCCAAAAAGAATTGAAAGAACATGGAAATAAATGCTATAACATAGGTAGGACAAATGCTTTTATGCAAAAAGGCATGGTACCTGGCATGTGTTTGCATACATACAAATGCAGCTAATGACTGATGCAAGCTGATGGTTAAAAAGAACTATATTAGGATGTTACTGCCAGAAGCGAATGCCGAAGTCTTTAAAATTTACAACCCAGTGATGAAAAAATTGTATTTGTATCTACAAAGTCTTGGCAATTGTAGGTGTATATTCAGTTTTCTGAGAATGTCAGAGACATTTCAAAGAAGCTTTACTTTCCTGAGGTTTCTTGCTGCTCCAGATGGTCTCTCTGTTTCCTGTCTGTATCTTGTATGTATTAAAATAGGGCTAGATAAATTATGAGTGCATGGTCTGATAAATGTGTATCCGTGTTTTTCAGCACTGGAATAATTTGTGATCCTTGCCAATGTGACTCTTGTTTTTAAGGGTTTGGCAAACAGATTTGAGAACAGTTTTTATTCTGATTGGCAAAAAGTCTCAGAGGTGTAGCCGTGTTAGTCTATAACTTTAAAAACAAGAAGCAGTCCTGTCACACCTAGGGTGTGTCTACACAGCAAAGTTATTTCGAAATAACAGCCGTTATTTCGAAATAACTTTACTAGCGTCTACACAGCCAAACCGCTATTTCAAAATTAATTTGAAATAGCGGAACGCTTATTTTGAATTTGGTAAACCTCATTCCATGAGGAATAATGCCAAATTCGAAATAGCTATTTCGAAATAAATACTGTGTAGACACTTATTTCGAAATAGGGGGCCTCCAGCCTTCCCAGGGTGCCCTGGTGGCCACTCCAGCCTCAACCAAAAACACTTCTCTCCCTCCCCCCCTCCCCGGAGCCCTTAAAGGGGTAGACTCTGGCCACAGTGCCTGTGCCAGCTCCAAGCCTGCCAGCCCAGAGCCAGCAGTCACTGTCCCTGACCCAGTGGCCCCAAAACATGAGCCAGCAAGCCACTGGCAGCCAGCCCTCCAACGCTCCCCAGGAGCAGTCTGCCAGCTCCCAGGAGCCTGCCAGGGCCCGAAGAAGGCAGGCGCCTTCCTGGTCCAGGGTGGAGATCATGGACCTTATTCAGGTTTGGGGGGGGATGCCCCCAACGTCCATGATCTCCTCACTAGACGGAGGAACGCAGCCATCTATGGCAGGATAGCTGCCAGCCTGGCCACCAAAGGCGACATGCGAACCCAGGAGCAGGTTTGCATGAAAATCAAGTTGGTTCGGCAAGACCCCCAACCCTGAGCCCTGAGCTTCCCCTCCCTCTTCTTCCCCTTGCTTCCCCCTTCCAGCTCCCTCCTCCCAGGTTTCCCCTTCCCCTCTCCCACCCTCTTTTCTCCCCTCTCCCGCCTCCTTTCCCCAGTCTCACCAGAGTTTCATTCCCCCCCCCCCCGGTTTTGTTAAATAAAGAGAGTTTGTGTTAATGAAAATACGTGTATTTTATTTGACATCAGGAAGGGGGGTTAGGGAGGGGCAAGTGGAAGGACGTGAGGGAGGAATGAGGCACAAGCCCCCAGTGGGGCAGACCAGGGAGACTCTCAGTGCTCCTCAGGGTGGAAGCTCTCCTGCAGGGCCTCCTGGATACTGACAGCCCCCCGATGGACCTCCCAGATGGCAGCCTGCAGAAAGTGCAGCCAGGCTCACAGCAATGCATCCATGAGAAGCACCAGAGTGCCCAGGGGCAGCTCTGGCTCCATGTTGCAGAGTGCTGTGGTGTCCTGAGTGAGGGCAACCAGAGCATGCAGAGACAAAATGCTTTGCTGTCCCTCATCGAGGTAGGCAAGCAAGCAGGGAAACCTGAGAACTGGCTGTCTGGGAGGGTTCCTTTAAGCACAGGCCTCAGATAGCCTCAGACAGCAGCCACACAAAGTAACTCCTGACCTGATGCTCTGCCGGACCTGGTTCCGGTCTGCCTTAAATGCGATTCAGCATCCACTCAGTGTGGACGTGCTATTTCAAAATAGCAAAACACTATTTTGAAATGCATTTTGTGTGTAGACATGTTATTTCAAAATAACTTATTTCAAATTAACTATTTTGAAATAAGATATTTCGAAATAACGCTGTAGTGTAGACATACCCCTAGAGAGTAACAAATATATTAGGTGGGTAAAACCCACTTAATCAGGTGAGTTGGAATGGAAATTACAGAATCCAGAGTATATATATAACAGCAAAAGCAGTGACAGGGTGTACCTACCTTAACTGGGACTCTCTGGTCTGGCAACATCTATGGTCCGGCAGGACCACAGAAGTTCCTGGACCACAGACTTCAGATATAGAGAGGTCTGGCCACAGGGCAGAAGCACAGCAGGGGGGACTGATGAGTGAGCTGGGAGCCCTGTATCTGGACACAGGGGCAGGAGAACGGGCAGCACAGTGGGGAGATCTGGCCTCAGCCTCTGGGCAGTAGCAGGTGGGCGGCAGTGGCCATGCAGCTCTGCCCCAGCCCGGCAGCAGCCAAGGAGCTCCGGCCCCAGCTGTGGGGCTGTGGCCCTGGCTGCAGACAGGGAGCTCCAGCCCCAGCTGTGAAGCACCAGCCCTGACTGCAGAGCTCCAGACCCAGCTGTGGACAGGGAGCTCCAGCTGCAGCTGCAGCGGGGCCAGTGGGAACTAGAGAGCTCTGGCTCATGGAGGAATGGCTGGTCAGGCAGCAGTGGGGCTTGCAGAAGCCCTAGCCAGGTGGCACCAGTTTAGGATGGACCAGGCAGGGAAGGAACTCCCCTGGTCCAGCAAATCCCCTTGTTCAGGACCAGTCAGGTGCTGTGGGAGCCAGACCACAGAGATCCAACCTGTATCTGTCAATTGTAGCAATATATTTGTTAGTTTCTAAGGTGCCAAGTTGCTTGTTGCATTCTGAGTGGTGTTCATGAACTATTTATCTTTCACTTTGAGCTGTTTGTGGCCAATGGGTGTTGGCACTCTAAGTCCCAAGATATTGTATCTTCTCCCTGATGGGAGGGTCTAAATTTTTTAAAACTCTGGATATAACGTAACAAAAACTAAGTAGTGAATAATGCACCAAACCACCATCTGGAATTTGAATAATTTATGAACCCTGTCTCTCTTCTTCACCCCCCATTAATCAGGTGAAGCTAATATTCTTTAAATATTAGAGATAAAAGGTTTTTTTTTTCAGAATTGCTCAGAACCCAGTAGTCCCCATTAAGAAAAATGGATATTCCTCCTATAGAGAATAATAGGAACTTTTACGTGCTGAGATCTTTTCAAAATCCACCTCTAGATAAGCAATTTCTAATGGAAGTGTCTTACTAGAAGCCATTAGGAATGGCCCCTTTTGGGAGCTATTCAGGAATTTATCTGCTGCCTCTGTTGTCATTTGTCACTGAGTGATCTCACAATATACTTAGCTCACAGGGCTGTTGTGAAGTTCAGTTAATGTTTGTACACAACTTTGAGCATGAAAAGTTCTCCATGAGCACTAAATAGTATCATAATGAAATCAATGCCAGCCAATCAGGTTTCTAGGTAGAAACCGGCTAAAACCTGAAACATCAACCTTCCTATTAGCAGAAAGTGTGGTTAGGCCTAGTTGATGGACAGAATAAGGGGATAGGTTGCCCTACCCAACTCTCTCTTCTAAAGTCCTTGAAAAAAAGACTTTTCTGGGGGCGGGGGGAAGAGGGGAGATCCTGTCTTCAGGCTTATGACTGCCCAAACTCTGAGTAGCTAGTGAGAAAGCAATGGGTAGTCATTAGGGCCAGGTCTACACTTAAAGAGAGCGTTGAATTAAGATATCTAACTCCAGCTACATTAATTATGTAGCTGGAGTCAACATACCTTGTTTCCAGTTTCCTCGACATCACCACAGTGGAAGGCTTATGGGAGCAAATGATCCCATCGGCTTCCCTTACTTGCAGAATCAGGAGTCCTGGCCACTGGTGGGGCTGCCCTCTAGTTTGATTCAATGAGTCTCAACTAGACTCGCTAAATCAAACTCCGGAAGATTGATCGTGGCAGCATCAATCTTCCATTTAGTGAAGATGTGGCCACAGTGCCTGAAAACCTTCAAATATTTGAGCCTGAATCTTACCATATTTCATCTCCCTTTTTGTACAATGGGTCTAGCACTACTTCCCTGTCTCACAGGGGTATTGTGAGGATAAACACATTAAAGTGGGTGGAGAGCTCCTCTGGTAGTAAGGGTCATCAAAGAACCATATATAGGATTTTATTCATAAAAACTTCTTTCCAAAAATTATATTTGAATAGTTGCACCACCATTCTTTCAACTGGCTACAGCTGGGGTTGTTTCCTAAAATCATTCAAGGCCAGACCTGCAGTACATGTAAGTCAACGTGGCTCCGCTGAAATCAACTTGTGCAAATCAAGGTAGTGCCTTTGAAATGGATGGAACTCCTCTGAAGTGCACCACTAAAGATCTGGATTCTGTTCTCTACTGCCAGTGGATAATGCTACAATGAGCCACCGTACATTGTAGCTGCAGTCGCATGAATCAGATCATATGATTACATCTGCATCAGTCATCTGGCATAATAAAAATTAAATCATTGCGAGGGAACATTATCGCTTGATCAATGTGTGTTTTTTTGCCTCTGCAGGGGACCTATGGCAACAGCCTATTCTGTGCAATTCAAATTAGGAGATAAAATGTCATTCTGCTCTTTGTGTATTAGAATAATTAAAAAAAAATATTGGTGCATTTAAAAAAAAAAGTTCATTACTGCTTGGTGCTTTCCCTTGACATCCATTATGTTTTTGACTATCAATTATCCAGTGGTAGATCCTAATGAAGGGGACTGTTCTTTAAGTAACTGACAGACCTTATTGCTGAGAATATTTCAGTAAATTAGAAATTGGCAACCCAAGTATCATTGCAAAGCTTTTGCTTTAACAGTGTGAGCAGTTTTACATCATGTCCTTTCCCCCTTTTCACTAGGCATTTGAGAGCCAAGCTTGTTCTAGGCAAGTGGGCATTAAAAAGGGAGATTATAATGGACATGAGCATCAGGCAGGGTGCCCAAAGGAAAGTCAACTTGCAGCTGCAAAGAGGGAGCTTGTTTCCTCTCTGCAAAGAGCTTCTTGTCTCCAGGTGGAGACACTGATTTGATTCCTTCTGCTACACAGTTAAACTTCTGACCAAAGATGTCCCCCGCACTCCGGGTGCTTGAAAGTTAGTGAACTAAACCCACTGAATTAGACCCACGTTTAGGCCCCTAAATAAATGGTTTGCAGAGCAGCTGAGCACCTGTCAGTAGGAGACATAGGAGCTTAGGGCATTTGAAAATCAAGCAGCATGTGTCGGGGCTGAAATATGGATTCAGGTGTCTAATTTTAGGCACTGAGGTGTAAAAGTGCCTGTGTCTGTTTTTCCATTATACCAGTCTGCAAACAGATGGGAAGGGCATGTGACTTGGGTTAAAATTCCCACTGTGCTACTGTGATTTCAAGACATGTTTTCTGGACTGTTATTGAGTGGCTCCATGGAGCTTGGCACCTAGCTTTACCATCTGTAAGACATGCCGCATGGGCATGGCAACCTACAGAAGGCACAGATCCTCAAAGCTATTTAGATGCTTAACTCCTATCCATTTCAATGAAAGTTAAGCACCTGTATCTCTCTGAGGATCTGAACAGTGGTGTTTTGTCCTGAACTGCTTTCTGGGGATGTGTATGTGTGTGTGTGTGTAATATTTTTGCATGTCCAAGGTAGGTGTAAAAGTTCAATACTTGTTTAGTGTTGTGTTATGGGTTAATCACATGTAAATAGTTCTAAGGTAAACCACTGTTTTTTGTGGCGCTAATATGGAGTCTGTGAACTCCGACCCCTGGGCTCCATTTTGTTATCTTGCCTGTAAACAGCCAGGGCCCTGGGTCTGCACTAGCTCCAGCTGGCTGGAATTGGCTTTTCCCACCACAGCTAACACCAGGCATTCCATCACCTCAGAACTTTTCCCGCCAAAGACATTAGAGAAGGCGTCACTGAGGGCCTGCACGCTGCTGTCCATCTGAGAGACGGCGAAGGATACCAGCATTCCTGAGACAAGGCTGAGGAAGGGAAAAGCCTGCATAGAACACCAATAACAACTTCCTACAGAGAATACAACCTACCTGTAGAGAATCCTGTAGCCGAGCGACCATTTTCCTCGACGGCTTCTTCTCTGGCGAAGACGACCATCATTTGCTGGACTCCCCAGAGTTTCCTCCTCAAAGGCTTCAAATTAGCCAGAGAGTTGCAGGTCCTGGCCCTTGTTGCTGCATTCTCATCAGCACCCACATTTTAGGTAGGGAATACATTTCTGTTCTGGGGTATTGGTTGTTATTTTATGGAGCCACGGGAAGGTTTTATAAGGTGGGGAATTGAGCTTCATGCTCTGGGGCAGCAGTCACTGTTCGCGATAGTGTTTGTGTTTGTCTGACTTCACCAGGCTCAAGCAAAGTATCCCAAGTCTTGCTTTGCCTCTTGCTCAGGTAGCTTCTTTTGCTGCTGAAGATGCAGGCTGCTCCCCAGTCAAATGGAGAACGAGCGCCATCTTATGGAAAGCACAAGGAGTTTCTCTCCAATTAGAGATTTGTGCTGGTTCCTTCCTGGGCCCTGATTCTCCACTCCCTTGATGTTTGGGAAGTCATTTACAGCCGTGTAAAGCATTGCGGGGCAATGGAGGATCAGGCTGAGAAGGTGTTTGTTCTGTGATGAAAGAAAAATGGGGTCAAATGAAATCTCTAGCTTTCTTGCTGGATCGATAAATGCCTTGTTAGTGGATCACAGGGATGCAGTGGCTACTTGTCCTGCCAAACTCCAAAGGGTTTCAAAAGTAAAGTCAGACTGGAATGGGAGACAGGAAAATCAGGGAAACAAGTGCAGAAGAGGAAAGTACCCTGCATTATGTGCCATTCCCACATGCTTCATTCCATGAATACTGCAGATAAATGTCAAGAGAGGAGATTTACTCCACAGAAAGAGTGAAACTGGACTAGGGAAAGGTGGCTTCATTAGGTCACTTCTGATGGCATCCCCAGCTCAGAGTGAAAACCAGTGCAAGCCTGCTACTGAAAGTCAAATCTATGGCTCAGCATCTGAATAGATCACAGGTATTGAATCATTCACTGGCAGCTAAGTAACAGACACTCCCTAGGAGCTTTAAACAGTGTTTCCTCTGCATTTTCTTTCAAACCCCAGCAATAATTTATCAACGCTGTCTGCAGCAGAGCTCTCTTGATGTCTGTTTCCAGTTTCTGGCATAGGCTATAAAACAAAACTGCAGGAGACTTAACAGATGTGGAGTACTGCCCTCATGTGGTCATCTGTGGCTCCTTCCAGGGGCTGATCTACAGTTTTCCTTGTTAGTGATTTGGTATTTGAGTCTCCTCCATGTGTGAGTCAGTTTTAGAACGGTCCCTTCTTTCTGATTTATTTTAAAACTCTATTGACTCTCTTTACACTACATGCTCTAACCAAGCAATTGGCATCATAGGGACTAACTACACAGGGTTCTGAAAGGTCCTGTGAAAATTATTCTTGCATTAAACATACCATCCTAGTACTCACAAAATTGCTACCAAAAACAACAGATCTACTTTCAAATACAGAGCAGTTATTTAGTTACTGATGATATATTAAAAAAAGTTACATAATGTCATAAAAATCTATTCCCATACCACTGTAAAATCCCTGCCAGTCCAGTTTAAACAATTCACTCTACAGGATGAATTCCCTTGAAGGACAGTGTTTTCCTGTAAAAGCCTTTTTCCCACTCCCTAGGGCAGGTGGAATGCTAATGTTCAGGCCCTCTGACTGGAACAGAGCTACCTTTCATCCATCGCTGGCTTTTCCCAGACCACTTTACCTCCTTGGGTGAAGAGGCGGGAGAAGAGGGCACAGTTTATACCTTCCTTCTCTGTATGCTTTTGACCATGTGCACAATGGGATGACTAAGTCAATGAGCTCTCCTTCATATTTTGTGTTCTTAAAGAATACAGGCCAAACAGGTACAGAACTGGCCATAATCTACAGGTAGGTCAAGACAAATGGCAGTCCAAAGGGCCACTGCTGTGGTAGAGCACAGGACCTGATGTTCTTGTAATGCACTTGAGTCTTCTTTTAAAAGAAAGGTGTTCTCTTTCTCTTCTCTTTCTTTGTTTGGGCCTATTAGTATGACTGAATAGACTGAGAAGTTCAAAGGGACAATGAGTAAAGCAAGCAGAGTTTGGTCTTCAGTTTGTACTAATGCCAGGGTTCTCAGGCTTTTCAAAATATCAGAGCTATCCTTATCCATACGCAGAAGACACAGTTGCATAGGGCATTTGAAAATTTGGAGCACCGCTGGGTTTTAGTGTCCACACACTTCCCTCTTACTATCCTTGTTCTGTGGCTCTGTTTCCTCCAAGAGGATCTAGTGAACTTAAAAGTAAAAACACCTGCTAGACCTATTAGCAGAATGCTGAACCTGTGAAAGAGCCATTCAAATGGTAATGAAGCCATTGAATAGGCATTTGTCAACCTTAGGTATATACTGTCAGTTTCTGAACTTACTGTCTCAGAGGTGTAGCCATGTTAGTCTGTATCTACAAAAATAACTTTCATATATATACCCTTGCCTCTGTAATTTCCACTCTAATGTAACTGATGAAGTAGGTTTACCCACAAAAACTTATGTCCTAATAAATCTGTTAGTCTCTAAGGTGCCACAGGGCTCCTCATCCTTTTTGAATGTATTGTGTTAGTCTACAGAATCAGAATTAAAAATTTGTGTTAAAAATATTTCATTACTGTGTTGGTGAAGATTATAAAATCACATCTTTAAGAAATTGCCCTCCCTCGGATGCTATCAGGGCACCAGTTTAATAGTACTGTGGACAGCCCCATAAATCCCAAGGACATGTCTGCAAAATATGTTGGCTGAACCTCAATTAAGAGATGGTCTTGTGGACCTCTCTGCCCCCTCCCCTTTCCCCAACAAGCTGCCTCCTCCTATTTACATTGGACAATAAAGTAATAATTGGCCTATAGGGGAAGTTTATTAATCAGCTCATTAGTTAGAAATGTATGTGTGCATATATAAGCTTCTGTCTCTGGACAGAGGGACCATTTCCTAAGAGAGGTGAGAAGTTATTAAAATGGATTAATGTCCCATCCTCTCCTACTTCTGAAAATGGCTGGGGAAGGTCTTGGGGACAAAGATTGCTGATGACGACTTCATGCTTAATTGTCCTAAACAGCCCTTGTCCTGTTTCTTGGTTGTTTCACACTCTGTGGGCCTCTCACTTGCACCAGGTTCACAGGGATGTAACTTCATTGGTATTAGGGACGCAACTTTTGATTTACATCAGCATAGCTGAGAAGACAATCAAGCCCTTTGTATAAGACCTCTGCTCTCCCTGCTCTGCTACTGTTTAGGACTAATACATGGTCATGAACCATTTACTTCTGGTGGTGAAGCGTCCAGCAAATCACAGTAAAGAGAAGGCCCAGTGCTTAAGGTGCCAACCAGCAACAGGATTCAATTTTCTAAGACCATAAAGGCTATGTCTACACTACATGTTTTTGTGGCAGAAAATATGATAATGAGGGACTCATTAGCATAAGTCACGACATCATTAGCATATTTTCTGTCATTTCTTTTTGCGCAAGAGGTTTTTGCACAAAAAGAAGCAGTGTGGATGGGTTTTTTTGTGCAAAAACCCCATTTTGCACAAGATCCTTATGCCTCTCTGGGACAGGAATAAGGATCTTGCGCAAAATGGGGGGTTTGCGCAAAAAAAACCCCATCCACACTGCTTCTTTTTGTGCAAAAACCCCTTGCGCAAAAAGAAATGGCAGGAAATATGCTAATGATGTCCTGACTTATTCTAATGAGTCCCTCATTAGCATATTTTCTGCCACAAAAACGTGTAGTGTAGAGGTAGCCAAAAATGGCCATATATCTAATCCAGTATCCTGTCTGCCGACAGTGGCCAGTACCAGATGCCCCAGAGGAAAGGATCACAACAGGTGATCCTCACATGATCCCTCCCCTGTCTCCCACTTCCAGAGAAACAGAGTCAAGGGACACCATTCCTACCCATCCTGGCTAATAGCCATTGATGGACCTAACCTCCATGAATCTATCTAGCTCTTTTTTGAACCCTGTTAAAGTTCTAGCCTTCACTGCATCCTCTGACAAGGAGTTCCACAGGTTCACTGTGCACTGAGTGAAGAAAAACTTCCTTTTGTTTGTTTTAAACCTGCTTCCTCTTAATTTCATTTGGTGACCCCTAGTTCTTATATTGTAGGAATAAGTAAATAACTTTTCCTTATTCACTTTTTCCACACTAGTCATGATTTTATAGACCTCTATTATAACCCCCCTTAGTCTCCTCTTTTCTAAGCCGAAAAGTCCAAGTCTTTTTAATTTCTCTTTGTATGGGACCTGTTCCAAACCCCTAATAATTTTGTTGCCCTTTTCTGAAACTTTTCCAGTGCCAATATATCTTTTTTGAGAGAGGTGACCACATTTGTACTCAGTATTCAAGATGTGGGCGTAACATGGTTTTATAGAGAGGCAATAAAATATTTTCTGTCTTATTCTCTGTCTATCCCTTTTTTAATGACTCCTAACATTCTATTTGCTTTTTTCACTGCCATTGCACACTGAATGGATGTTTTCAGAGAATTATACACAATGGGTGTGTCTAGACTACATGGCTCTGTCGACGGAGCCATGTAGATGAGGCAGGATGACAAAGGGAAATGAAGCAGCGATTTAAATAATCGCTGCTTCATTTAAATCAAAATGGCCGCCTCGCTGTGCCGATCAGCTGTTTGTCAGCACAGCGTGGCAGTCTAGATGGGGATCTGCTGACCCCAGAACCCTTCATCGGCAGATCCTTTATGCCTCATGAAACGAGGCTTACAGGATCTGCCGATGAAGGGTTCTGGGGTCGGCAGATCCCTGTCTAGACTGCCGCGCTGTGCCAACAAACAGCTGATCGGCACAGCACGGTGGCCATTTTGATTTAAATGAAGCGGTGATTATTTAACTCACCGCTTCTTTTCCCTTTTTCGAGTAAACTCATCTACATGGCTCCGTCGACAGAGCCATGTAGTTTAGATGTACCCAATGACTCCAAGATCTTTCTCTTGAGTAGTTGTGCCAAATTAGTCCCCATCATATTGTATATATATTTGGGATTATGTTTTCCAATGTGCATTACTTTACATTTATCAACATTAAATTTCATTTGCCATTTTGTTGCCCAATCACTTAGTTTGGTGAGATCTTTTTGAAGCTTTTCACAGTCTGCTTTGGTCTTAACTATCTTGAGCAGTTTGGTATCATCTGCAAATTTTGCCACCTCACTGTTTACTCCTTTCTCTAGATCATTTATAAATAAGTTGGATAGGATGGGTCCCAGGACAGACCCTTAGGGGACCCCAGTAGTTACCCCTCTCCACTCTGAAAACTTACCATTTATTCCTACCCTTTGTTTTCTGTCTTTTAACCAATTATCAATACACGAAAGGACCTTCCCTCTTATCCCATGACAACTTACTTTACTTAAGAGCCTTTCGTGAGGGACCTTGTCAAAGGCTTTCTGGAAATCTAAGTATACTACATCCACTGCATCCCCCTTGTCCCCATATTTGTTGACCCCCTCAAAGAACTCTAGCAGATTAGTAAGGCATGATTTCCCTTTACAGAAACCATGTTGACTTTCCTCCAACAAATTATATTCATCCATGTGTCTGACAAGTTTATTCTTTACTATAGTTTCAACTAATTTGCCCGGTACTGACGTTAGACTTACCGATCTGTAATTGTCAGGATCACCTCTTTTTAAATATTGGTGTCATGTTATCTATCTTCCAGTCATTAGGAACAGAAGCTGATTTAAAGGATAGGTTACAAACCACAGTTAATTGTTCTGCAATTTCCCATTTGAGTTCTTTCAGAACTCTTGGGTGAATGCCATCTGATCCCGGTGACCTGTTACTGTTACATTTACCAATGTGTTCCAAAACCTTTTCTAATGATACCTCAGTCTGGGACAATTCCTCAGATTTGTCACCTAAAAAGAATGTCTCAGGTTTGGGAATCTCCCCAGTATCCTCAGCTCTGAAGACTGAAGCAAAGAATTCATTTAGCTTTTTCGCTATGACTTTATCATCTTTGCGTGCTCCTTTAGCATCTCGATTGTCCAAGGGCCCCACTGGTTGTTTAGCCAGCTTCCTGCTTCTGATGTTCTTTAAAAACATTTTACTATTACTTTTTGAGTTTTTGGCTAGCTGTTCTTCAAACTCCTTTTTGGCTTTTCTTATATTTTTACATTTAACGTTACAAAGTTTATGGTCCTTTCTATTTTCCTCAGTAGGATTTGACTTCAACTTTTTAAAAGATATCTTTTTATTTTCTTCCACAATTTGATCTGAGGAAATGGGTGTGGCCCATGAAAGCTCATCATCTAATAAACCATCTTTTTAGTCTTTAAAATGCTGCATACTCCTGTCTTTTGTTTCAGCAAGACTAGACTAACACGGCTACATCTCTATTACTATCTTTTTATCTGTCACTGCTTCTTTTACCTGGTTGTTAAGCCACAGTGGCACTTTTTTGGTTCTCTTATTGTATTTTTTAATTTGGGGTATACAGTTGGGCCTTTATTATGGTGTCTTTCAAAAGTTTCCATGCATCTTACAGAGATTTTACTTTTGTCACTGTACCTTTTAATTTCTGTTTAACTAACTTCCTCATTTTTGTGTAGTTCCCCTTTCTGAAATTAAATGCCACAATGTTGGGCTGCTGAGGTGTTTTTCCTACCACAGAGATGTTACATTTTATTACATTATGGTCACTATTTCAAATGGTCCAGTTATATTTACCTCTTGAACCATGACCTGTGGACTTAGGACTAAATCAAGAATAGCCTCTGCCCTTGTGCACCTGAACCAGCTGCTCCAGGAAGCAGTCATTTAATGTATTAAGAAATTTTATCTCTGCATCCTGTCCTGAGGTGATGTGTACACAGTCAATATGGGGATAGTTGAAATCCCCCACTATTATTGAGTTTTTTAATTTGATAGCCTCTCTAATCTCCCTTAGCATTTCATAGTCACTATCACTGTCCTGATCGGGTGGTCGATAATATATCCCTACAGCTATATTCTTATTATTGGAGCATGGAATTACTATCCATAGAGATTCTATGGAACATTTTGGCTCATTTAAGATTTTTACTTCATTTGATTCTATATTTTCTTTCATGTATAGTGCCACTCCCCCACCAGCATGGCCTTCCGATATATTTTGTACCCTGGTATAACTGTGTCCCATTGATTGTCCTCATTCCACCAAGTTTCCATGATGCCTATTATATCAATATCCTCCTTTAAAATTAGGCACTCCAGTTCACCCATTTTACTATTTAGACTTCTAGCATTTGCGAATAAACACTTTAATACTTTGTCCTGCTCAATTTCCTGTGAGATTTTGAGTGAGACCTTAGCCTCACCATTCCCCAGTTCCCCATCTGATCACCAGGAGTAGCAGCACTTTGCTATCTCACAAGGGATATGGTGCGTAAATATATTAAAGATTATACAGTGCTCAGATCCTGTGGTAATGGGGGCCAAATATGTACCTTGGATAACTAAGGATCTTACTCTCTTCTAGGCACTAAGTAAGTCCAGTGGTTTGCTTGGTCTCTGCAAGGCTCAGATGTGGTTTATTTATTGCAAGTACATTAGGATATCTCTGTATCTACCAATCAGAGGGCAGGACTCATGGGCCATATGGGAAACAATTGATAATGAACTGCAAAGTCAGCTCATGTTCCAGCTAGGGTAATGTCTGTGTTTATTTCTGCTCTCCCCCCGCTCCCCCACCATCCTCTGTTGTTATCCTGCCTGAACTTTCCCTGGCCCCCTGAGGAGTTACCTGCCTCTCCCGAGAGGGCCATCCTGGGCATTCAACCACAACACTATGCAGTAGTTTGTGAAGAGGACATCTCCATGAATATTGCTTTGACACTTCTCTCCTCAGTTGGGTTAGTCAGGGAGGTCTTTTTCTTCCCTCATTACAATTTGATTCAAGGAATTATTCCCACTGGTGAAAAGGCTTGACACGTACCAGGGGTGGGAAACCTACAGCCTGGGAGCTGGATCTGGCACCCGGCTTGCCTGGATCTGGCCCCCATGACTCAGGGCTTCCCTCCCAATATCGGGGAGTCAGCACACCCCTAGCCACAGCCCACTGATACACCCCTACTCTGCTCCTGCAACCTACCTCCCTCCCACCTCCAGCCCACTCCTGCACCCTACCAACCTCCCAGATCCACCAACCTCCCACACTTCAAATCCACTTCCTGGCATCCCCCACCTACACACTGAACCCCTTTTGGCCCCACCCCAGAGCTTAAGGGGGCCCAAAAAATCTAGTAGCCCATACCCCCAGGCTCTGGTATGCAAGGAGAATACAGGAAGTCTCTTTCTGCTTCTTATTTGGGGGCGATGTCAGTGAGGTGTTTTTGTTTTTGGGACAGTTTTTTTGCTTCTCACTTTTGTACAGCCCCCAACTGATTTTTCTGGGGGTCAACAGCTCCTGACCCAAAAAATGTTCCCCACCCCTAGTTTTAGGCAGTGGAGTCAGATGTGGGTTCAATTCCCCAGTTTGCTAAACAGCCTTAACTTCTCCCATCTTTAAAAATGGTACTTCCTTTGTCTTTGCAGAGTGTAAAGTGCTTTGTTTGGGTATGTCTACACTACAGTGTTATTTCGAAATAGCTTATTTCGAAATAACATGTCTACATACAAAATGCATTTCGAAATCACATTTTGCTATTTTGAAATAGTGCGTCCACACTGAGTGGACTCTGAATTGCATTTAAGGCTGTCCAGAACCAGTTCCAGCAGGGTACCAGGTCAGGACTTACTGTGTGTGACTGCTGCCTAAGGCTATCTGAGGTCTGTGCTTAAAGGGACCCCCCCCCCCCCAGACAGCCAGTTCTCAGGTTTCCCTGCTTGCTTGTGTTCCTCGATGAGGGACAGCAAAGCATTTTGTCTCTGCATGCTCTGGTTGCCCTCACTCAGGACACCACAGCACTCTGCAACATGGAGCCAGAGCTGCCCCTGGGCACTGTGGTGCTTCTCTTGGACATGTTGCTGTGAGCCTGGCTGTACTTTCTGCAGGCTGCCATCTGGGAGGTCCGTCGGGGGGCTGTCAGTATCCAGGAGGCCCTGCAGGAGAGCTTCCACCCTGAGGAGCACTGAGAGCCTCCCTGGTCTGCCCCACTGGGGGCTTCCTCCCTCACGTCCTTCCACTTACCCCTCTCTAGCCCCCCTTCCTGATGTCAAATAAAATACACGTATTTTCATGAACACAAACTCTCTTTATTTAACAAAACTGGGGGGGAGGGAATGAAACTCTGGTGAGACTAAGGAAAGGAGGCAGGAGAGGGGAGAAAAGAGGGTGGGAGAGGGGAAGGGGAAACCTGGGAGGAGGGAGCTGGAAGGGGGAAGCAAAGGGAAGAAGAGGGAGGGGAAGCTCAGGGCTCAGGGTTGGGGGTCTTGCCGGACCAACTTGATTTTCATGCAAACCTGCTCCTGGGTTCGCATGTGGCTTTTGGTGGCCAGGCTGGCAGCTATCCTGCCATAGACGGCCGTGTTCCTCTGTTTAGTGCAGAGATCATGTGCGTTGGGGGCATCCCCCCCAAACCTGAATAAGGTCCATGATCTCCACCCTGGACCAGGAAGGCGGCTGCCTTCTCTGGGCCCTGGCAGGCTCCTGGGAGCTGGCAGACTGCTCCTGGGGAGTGTTGGAGGGCTGGCTGCCAGTGGCTTGCTGGCTCATGTTTTGGGGCCACTGGGTCGGGGCAGTGGCTGCTGGCTCTGGGCTGGCAGGCTTGGAGCTGGCACAGGCACTGTGGCCAGAGTCTACCCCTTTAAGGGCTCTGGGGAGTGTGGGAGGGAGAGGAGTGTTTTTGGTTGAGGCTGGAGTGATCAGCAGGGCACCCTGGGAAGGCTGGAGGCCCCCTATTTCGAAATAAGTGTCTACACAGCACTTATTTCGAAATAGCTATTTCGAATTTGGCATTATTCCTCATGGAATGAGGTTTGCCAAATCCTAAATAAGTGCTCCACTATTTCAAATTTATTTTGAAATAGCGGTTTGGCTGTGTAGACGCTAGTAAAGTTATTTCGAAATAACAGCTGTTATTTCAAAATAACTTTGCTGTGTAGACATACCCTTTCTTACTATGCATATGTGCAGCAAGGTCCTGATTTCAGTTGGCATCTCTAGGTGCTACTTGGACAACAAATTACCACCACCACCACCACCAACAATAATAAATAATAATAATAAATAATACAGTTGCAGTTGATTGTGCTTCCTTCTCTCAAAATATGACTTCCTGGAGAAATAAAGCAAGGTTGGAAATGTTGGGAGAAAGGATTCTCTGTCATAAATTCCCCTCTTTTTACATGTCATCTGCATTATCACCAGCATATTCAGGCAGTGCTGAGGTGTGTATTTTCTGTATGTAGCATGAGACCAGCTAAAAGTAAATGTAATAAACAAAGACCCTAATTTGCAAGGTTCTCATTCTAAGCATGAATTGTGGGTGTACAGCTAGAAAGCTAGAAGTTCAATAGTAAAATGTTAGCACTCTAACAACTTCCATGTGACCTGCATATAAACCGGTTGCAAAAGGGAATTCCTTAAGCTTGCTGTAGTGCCCTTCTCTATTTCATTAACATCACCATCAGAGATGCATCAGAAGCTTCCAGGCCTCTTTTCCATCTCACATCAGTATGAATCAGAACCCTTGAAGCTATGGCTTCTGTTTTTATCAGCATAATGATTTTTTTGGTCCACTGCTGTAGTTTTTAACCCAGGGCCACAGTCTCTGTTCCGGGTTGGACACAAGAGGGATGTATAGAGCTATTGCAGGAGCAGGTCAGCATATGGAAAAGAAAGGGCAGCTGAGACAAAGTTCCTTAGCTGCGGCAAAAGGAGGGGAAAAGACAGTGGGAAGCTGTGGTGGGAACAATCAGGTACAAAACACTAAACTAATGTGCCTCCTTTCTATTTACAGAAGGGCCTTGGGTAAAGCAGAGCCAAACAGGGGAGAAGGAATTGTGTGGCTTCCTGTGTCCACTTTCCTCTGAGCATTTTACTATAAAGATTTTTAACCTCTCCTTGTCAATCCCAAGGATTTGCAAAGAGGCTAATGATTGTTTGGAGTGAAGGGGTACACCAGAGAGGATGAATTCTTTTTGTAGTAGTCCTGGGTCCCTGGGAATAAAGAACTTGCTGTGGTGCCCAATGGAAATGCGCCTCTGACTCTGCGTGACTGGGACAAACTCTGGGAGGGGAAAACCAAAAGGTATCTTATGTGGAGATTACAACATGCAGGTTCCAATCCTCTGCTATTGAATGAAGTACCAGGTTTGCTACTAGATTCAATCCAATCAAGTCCAAGCAGCAGGGAGCTATGTGTTTAGCTAGGGGCTAGAACTCTAGAACTGCTCTCTTTTCTGGCACTGACTTGCCTAGTGATCTTTGGTGAATCCTTTGGCCCAAATCCTCAAAAGTGTCCAGGCACCTAAATACATGTGCAGAGACGGGCCTTTTTCTCCTTCTATATGTACCCCTCTGTAAAATGGAACTAAGGGTCCTGGGCTAGGAATAAATCAGGGTCCCTAAGCTAACTCTTCATGAATAATATCTGCTTGGGGGACTGTTTTAATAGCCCTCCAGCATCTACCCAGCTGGGGCAACTGACTCCCAGCCCTTGGGACCTGACAAGCTCTTTGGGCCACATGGCTCACATCCCCAACTGCTATAAATTTGATCTTGTGATGTCCAGGCTGTGACACCAGCTGCAGTTCTAACTCCACACTGGATGGGTTTTGAAGAACAGTGACCTGGCTTAGGAGCAGTGGCATTAAGGCTGGGCAGCAGCAGCTAGAGCACTGGGGAAAATTTGTGTTCACATCGACATCAGTATCCATGAAAATGAGCCATTGATATCCACATTCACAGCAGCAGAGGATATAAAGTGGATATCCTCAGATTTGCAGGGCTCTAGATACAAAATGTATATCTGCATCTGTATCCACAGAAATGAACTGCGGATAGCCACGTCCACAGCCACAGATGTGGATACCTGCAGATATAAAGCAGATATAAAACAGATATCTATGGATTTGCAGGGCTCTACTCCCAAGACAAAATGTGACCTCTGCAGTCTGCAGCGGTGACACTGGGGGTAAAGGGACCTCACGTCAGAGGCCCACAGGCACAGGGGAGTTCTGAAGTCCAATTTTCCTCACCATGTGGTAGGGGCACATCAAGGGAACGCACCTGGCATAGGCGACTGGCACATCTCTGAACCAAGTAGGGGCCCTTGTGTGGTATCTGAGTATGGGAAAGATGCATCTTCTCCCTTAGCTGGTGGCACCTATCTGACATAACCACTCTGCCAGGGAATGGGAAAATGTCCCTGTCAGGGGGACAAATGGAGCACCCCAGCAGGACCTATTGGGGATCCAGGTTTCCACAAGACATCAGAGAGGCTCCGTGCTGGGATGGGGAAGTCCAGCTGCTTTGGATCCTTTTCTATTTGGGTGGCTGTGGATTAGGTGTTTTGTGAGCAAGAGGAATGGAAGAGTGTGTGGTGCAGGTCTGAACATAGTTTCTGTTTGCTGGATCTCTAGGGACTACCCAGTTCTCCATCCCCCTGTAGTTTGAGTGCAACAGGCACTCTGACAGCTAGCTCCTCCGCAGGCCTTTTCAGCAAGTGTTGCAGGCCAGGAAAGAACGGGCTGTTCTGATTCTCTACTGTCCACTGAAATGTCTTCCCATCTGGTTTTGAACTGTGGTCACCGGCTAATGGAGAAGCCCTGGGAAATCTTCGAACGTATGGCCCAGAGCCTGTGGTATCACACTGGATGACATGTTCAGGGCCCTGGGAGTGCTTGGGGGTGCTGTAGCTATGATATGAATGTTCTACCCTGAGACTGTGTGCGTGTGTGTATACAACACACCTGGCCTTTGCTTAGCTGCACTAAGGATGTTAGAGCAGTGTTGGTGGTTGTTTCAGACCTGACCTGCCTCTGGAGGTGGTGGTGATGCCTTGCATTTCTGGACCGCTAGAGAAATTAGGAAGGGACAGCACTTGGGAATTCCACCCTCCCTTAACCTCTGAACACAGAGGGCCCCTCTGTACCCTCTTTACTCAGCTTGGTGAGTGGAGGAATGAGGGCATGCTGGTGTAGCATCTACACTGAGCGCCCCCGGTGCTTTTCAGATCAGGCCAAGACAAGTAACTCGCTCATCACACCCCATCACTCTGACCTTCCATCCAGCTGCCCAGGGAAGCAGGGTGGACTGAGATCTGGTCCTCCTATGATCATGCTTTGCCCCCAAACCCCAGCAAAACTGCCCTGTGTATGAACCTGCAGCAGGGGCAGCCCTGTGGGTCTGGCCAGACTAGAGTGCTGTCTGTCCAAGCTTGTCTATAGACTGGCAAACCCACCATCCCTGACAGGCCTGTTCTAAGCTGGCACACATGGGCCTTGCCCTGGGGTAACTCCATAGATGGAGGGAGGAAGGAGCTGCTCAATACCACAACAGAGAGAGATAAAAATCCCCCCCACCACATTTTTCAGTATGTGAAAGGTATCAGTGCCTTTTTCCAGGCCATCCATACTAGATCCGCTGGGAGCGGGGAGATAATCCACAGGGCTTCGGTTTATAGAGATGTTCTCTGTCCTTTTCCCCAGACTCCTGTAGCCTGGTGCCCCTCCTTGTGCACTGACCGTGCGAGTGCAGGGATATGTGTGGTAATTAACAGAGTCTGGAGGGATCCACCAAGTTCAGAATCCTAGGGGAAGGAGTGGGTGTGGTTAGATTAGGGATCCATTGGAGTGGGTTAGGGATCCATTGGGGGTGGATTAGGAATCCATTGGGATGGAGGGGGTGGGGCAGGATTAAAGATCCATTGGGAAGGAAAGGATGGGGTGGGGATCCTTGGGATGGAGGTAGGATGATTAGAGGCCGGGTTGGTCTTGGTGCTGTTGAGTGTAGAAAGGTGGGCCCCACAGGCACTGCTGCTTCCATCCTTCCCCAGCATCAGAGCATCTCGGTGCCTTTGCTGCCCAGCCCTCCTGGTGGTGAAACAGTGCAAACCACCAGGGGGACCAACGACCTTCCAAATGCCCATGGTGCAAGGAGACTCCTGCTTCTGCTCTCCCTGCCCTGCTCCTCCTGTGCAGCCAGGACACACTGGCTCTGCTGGAGGGAACATGGAATTACGATCAAACACGATTTGGGCGGGAAGGGGGGGACCTCTAACCCAGCCAAGCAGCCTCCTGCCACTCCCTTCCTGTGTTTCATCACAGAGGGCCCAGACCCGACCCTTCATGCACTGGGTCCCAAGTGACACCTCTGTCCCTTGTGTCTTCATGTATGTGTCTCGGACTCCATGCATGTGGCTGGGGGCCAGCTGTTTGAGCAAGGTCCCAGAGGGTGGGGAGTTTGCCTTAGCCAGTCAGGGCTCGGTCCGATGTGTCTCGATGAGCTGAGACCCTGCAGCAGAAGATTAATAAGTTTAGCACCGAAATTACCAACCCCTGTGGCTGCTGCGTCCAGACGGGAAGCACTGCGAATTATGTCTGTCGCCTTGCACCTGCAGCTGGTTGGGTCGCAGACATGAGTTGCCCTACAGCCGCAGGAGCAGCAGATGGCGCTATGCGAAGGCTCTTTTGCTGTAAACGCTGGAGAAGCAATTTTCTGCTGGGATTTTAGATCAGTAATTTAATTCATTTTAAAAAGTAAGGGGGTATTAGAAGAATCTTTGCAAATGTCATTACACATGGTGAAAAATAGATAAATGAGAAACTGAAAACGTTAGCTTTTTTACATTCTCACAGTCATATACATTGCATATATTCCAACACCTTTGTATGTATTATGATACATGCATACTATGTACAAACGGTAGTATAACGTGCATACACATAAATACAGAATTTTAGATATGTGCATGAACTGGATATGGTGTATATATATATATATATATATATATATATATAGCCATGCTACATTATATAGTACCATGACCATTCTACATTAGGGAATATCTATCTATCTATCTATCTACCCTAATATAGAATGGCCATGGTACAGATACAAAAATACCTATAAACTTTCTGCGCAACTAAACTGCATTCGTAACAATACTTCTTGGTTCTAAAAATCTAAACTCCTTAAAATAGAACCCATAATCCTCTTACAGCTATTGCGTAGTATTTTATAACTTGAAAAAAAAAATAATACAGACACAGAAGCACGGATTTTATTTTAAAAAGTAAGCATTGTGTATTTCAGTACTGCTGCGAATTAGCTATTAACGAAGCAGCTAAAATAGTGGTGGTTGTTTCAAAATATTTAAATAAACGCTGTCGCATCTTTAATTCGCAGCACTAGTCCTTTGAACCTGCTGCGTAATGATAAAGAATTGACAACAACAACAACAAAAAGAATCGACAACAACAACAAAAGAACAAAATTCTTGGTCTCGCATCTGAGAAAAGGAGTTTATTAGGGTGATTGCAACGGTTAATCCAGGAATCATGACAGAAGCAGAACTCTTTATTCCAACACATTTTGCCATTGGTTTTAGATTTGGAACGAGGTTGAATTAACCAAAGAAAATGGAATTAAAGTGCTTTGGACATACGTATTTCCCTCCCTTCCCCTTCTCGAAGTGGAGTGGGGGTGTTACATGGAGAGAACACGGGCCACGTTTTTCTGACATTAAGTCCAAGCTGAGGGCTTTGCCCTAAGACAGAGATAAATCTTTCTCCTCCTATTAAGATCAGTCCTTGTTTAAAGTGACAGAACAGCTTCCCTGAACCTTTGCGGGGTTCTTTCTTACAATTCCCTTTCTGTGCCCTCTCGGATATCACCATTCATTGCAAACATCTAGAGGGAAGCAAAGTTACCATGGTGGGGGTTGCAAAGATATCTCCCCCCCCCCAATAATAGCAACCCTAGTGCATTGTCTTCCTGGTTCTCCCCTCCTTAATTCTCCCTGCATTGTCCTGCCTCTCATTCTGCCCTTTCCCTTTGTGAGCCGGGAGCCCCTAAACCTCTGCATATTCAGAAGGGGCCTGCTTCTCCCCCCTGCCCCTTTGAATGTAAAGAGACAGCTGCCCTGCAAGACGTTGGAGCCATTGTTGCTCCTATTTGTCAAAAGGCCGAGGATGCTCCATAGATCGCTCCGTGGCTGCTGTTAAGTGTAATTAGAGGGTTTATGTCCCCAATTTCCATTAAAATGAAGCTGTGAGGCTCCTCTCTTGGCATTCACCGCGTGCCTTAATTGTATGGACATTAAATCAAGGTCCGCTGTGAACACGCAGAGAGGGGCTCGGCTGCAGCAGGGCAGAGAGAGAACAAGGCATCAGCGCAGTTCTCCGCGGAGCAGTGCTCTCCCCCTCTCTCTACAACACACGAACACGGCTTAGCCCGAGCGAGCCCAGGGCTCGGCTCCTCTCCGGACCAAAGGGTTCTGACACCCTCACAAAGAAAAAGAAGAACCCTCCACCACCCTCCCAAATACGGTATAAAATCCTTGTACAAAAACAAAACCCCAGGCAAGAACCCCCGTGTAATGAACCCTCGTGTCCAGCGTAATATCTTTGCATTCTACCCGATACAATAAACCTCCGCACAATTACAAAACCCGCACAGCCATACAGTAAACTCATATACACACCTATACAACAAACCCCTATATTATAAACCGTCTACACAATTAAAAACCTTTATAGTAAAACCCTATATAATATAAGCCCATGTACGATAAATACCCATAAACCACTTACATAATACAAACCCAGTGAACAGCATAATTTAGATAACCGCCTATACGGTGTTTTAAAGGATAGATTCTTAACACATAACAATCACACCATAAAGTATTAGCCATCTTCTACTAGTGAGATAGACTTGAATTAAGCCTAACAGATCCATGTCCAGGGAAATATCTATTTCTCTAGAGTTACAGGTCTAGTCAAAATGCTGGGCGTCTTTCCCCCTCTCTCTTATACTTCAAATTTAAAAAAATAAAATCCTCGTGTTTCTTTTAAGCTGCTCAAAATGCGAATGAGCTGATTTCTCTTCTTTAGAAGGGAAACCGAAACAGATTGGCAATCTCCTAGCTCCGCAGCAATTAGGCACAATAATAGCTCCACCGTTTGGGGCTTTTTTTGTGGCGGGGAGGGAGGGGGTGGATGAAGGGAGGGGTTGGCTTTTCTTTCTTTTTTCCCCTGAAATAAGGATCGAAAGAGACTGACAATGATTAAAGCGATTTCATTGCTGGCCATCGGAGTTAAAGGCACTTTATTAATTTAGGACGAGTACTTTCTATACATCTTGCAGCTGAATGCCTCCCCATTCCCTTCCTTGCCGTATAATAATAATAATAATAATAATAATAATAATAAATAACCCATTAAGGGTTGCAAAAGAGGAAGGAAAAAATCTTGACGCTCTTCCAAGTTAGCAATCGAGCTGGGATGTTATCTCACCATTGTCGCCTAAACCCCATAATTACAGCCCGGCAATACTAGCTCTTAGCAGATTTACCCATTCCAATAGAAGCAGCCCTCGGTGGCTGGGCGGCATAAACTCTGCTTCCTTTCTCAGATCCAGTGCGGACGCCCTCCCGCGGCTCAGCATGCTTGTTTTGTGTATGCGGGCTAGAGATGAATAAGAAAGGCGCCCAGTCTCTCATTATCTTTTGAATTTTAGACCTTTTTTTCCTCCCCCTGGAACAATGAAGAAAGAGCTCATCAGAGTGAAAACCAGGCTCCCGCGCGGCTCGACAAAGCCAGATGAACTTGTATTGGTGCACCACCCATCTCTCCATTCTCCTGCTCTGCTCTTCTCCCCAGCTCTTTCCAGGGGGTTATGAGGCGTCTCTCTCTCAATTTATCCCTTTTCCTCTTGATCTTCCTAGCAGAGGGGTTTTTGGGTCTAGTCCTGGCTGTTTCAGCTGATCTCATCCAGTCTAAAGGATTAGCGCTTCTTCGCTCCGGCCAGGCTCTCAGCACATCTGCTGATTGGGTTCAGCACAAGAGGATTACATTGGGACCCAATGACGTCACCGCTAGGACATAAGTTCTCCTCCATTAACCAAATCCTCATCAGCAAGATGTCCTTGAAACTACAGGAGTAACATTCTAGAGACTCTATTGCCCGCCCACCCCCACCTTCCTCTCAGGCTGAGGCTGGGTGCTAGGACTTTCGGAAAATGTGGTTTCAGCTTTGAGCACTTGCAGCTGCAATGTATGGCCGCCCTACAGAGCTAGAGAAGCTAATCGTTTTAGGAGTTCTGCACCTAAACTGTTAATCAGAGAAGCTTTATATTTTCTGCTACGTTTTTTTAACGGAGACTGGAGGGGGTGGAGGAGGACTGTATATTCCACAGTTATATTTCCTACCTCAAAAGACATCAGCAGTAATTTTCCTTAAAGCGGAACATGGATGTAATTTAAAAAAAAAAAACAGATTTGAGAAAATTGTAAAGGAATTGTTCTCTTCCCCCTTCAGGGAAGAAAAAAACATGTTTAAAGTCACACTTTTAAAATAAAAAGGTTCCCTTTTGACATGGGTGGGGGAGGTTATTTCTTGAGATAAAGCTTCTTTTGCACAATCAGGAAGTCACAAGCGTTAAGAATTACTTAGTTTGGAGGGAAAGGATTCCTTATAGATCATTTCTAAGTAATAACCCGAAAGAGTATTATTGTGTTTAAAAGCCCATCAGGAGGGGCAATGTAGCAATGCATATAGAATGCCTGCTGCCACCAAATAGCCTTGATTTATTACACCGAATACACTGGCTCGTCTTCAACCCAACCCCAGCAAATAGTGTTGCAATGCTACATTTGCATTACATGGTTTTAACAGGTTTATTTTGTTATTTTTTTAAGTCTTGAATGAATGCATTATATCTAGAGACCTCTTTCATCAGGCTGTACTTGCTTACTCCCAGTGCCATGTCATTTGTTTTAAGAATCATAGTGTCCTTTAGCTCAGGGGAGATTGTTCTTATTATTAAATAATTCTATATACACATCAGACACGAGTCTATTTTAGAATTGTTCTAATTCATCTTATTGTACTTTAACCTGATGCTTACAAAATATGGCAAACCACTTCTACATCCCGCATGTAAAGATTTTTAGGTGGAAAGTGCAGATTTGGGGGTTATCTTCCGCTATTGTAACTTTTTGTAAGCAGCAAAACGTTGCATTCTATTATTAGAATGATTTAAGACTAGGATTTCTTTTGATTTAATTGTAGTAGTATTTCTATGTGCACAGTTATTTTACATGCTTATGTAGGAGTTGGACTCTGATTATCATGGAAATCATTCCTGTTCCAGTCTTGAAAGTATTCACTTTGCCATTGCTGGGAAAGCAATTACATGATGGGTGTGTTATTAGATCTGCAGCCCATATATATACATTTTCTTCTTGCAATATCAAACCAATTGTTTGGGGGGCTGTTATTTTTGATAGTTTGTATATATTAAACAGGGGGTCTCTGAAAAGCATACCAGAGACACAGCTGAAAAAAAATCGGTTCAAGGAAGTTTAAAATAGAATCTCACAAAATAGAGTATCTACTAGAGGTATATAAGCAAGTTGCCATCAAATATTCTCCGTAGCTATGTGAAATATCGCCTTCAGGGTCCATAATACAAACACTCGAACACCTTAATAGTGTGTGTGTGTGTGTGTGTGTGTGTGTGTGTGACTTCCTTTCTGTTATATAATGCTACAATGCATAGCATGTATATTAGGTGAAAATTCATTGTTTGTTGCTAGCTGACAGAAGAATTTCGCTATTTAAGCATTTCCCTTTTTCTGAAGCTACCTTTTCCACATGATTAATTTTAGTTTATTATTTATCGACTTATTTATGTTCATGAAAAGCTACATGAACACGAATCATACCGGTGGATTTAAGTTAAAAATCTAAACATACTAACGTGACAAAGGGAGCTCTTTTCTCCAGTATTTGACATCGATACGATGTCCATTTCAGCAAAATTCAGAATTCATTTTCGTTTCAAAACCAAATTCAGGATTTACATTTATAAGAGGGGAGTATTATTATTATTTATTTATTTATTTCATCTGATCTAGGCTTGTTTTTATTGGACTATATTAAAGATCTCAATCTTCATTATGTATTGGGTTTCAACCAACAGACAAAATGACATTTCTATTTAGCTGGAACTGCCCCTTTAGTTCCCAGCTGGTATTCCAGGAAAACCTGTCTCAGATGCTTACATCTTCCCGTGTTCTTAGTACAGAGCAGCTAATGGTAAAGAGTTAGTTCTATATGAGTCTGGAAAACAGTGATGATCCTATTATCAAATTCTCGGTCTTCCATTTTTGTTGTGCATTCTCCTTCAGCTGGGTTTGGGGTCCACATTGATTCCTTTTCTCTCCCCTTCCCTGTCTTGCGTTTTAATAAGGAACCAGAGTACCTAAAGGAGGTCCATAGCATGTTCTGCATAGGAAAGGTGCTGAAAAGAAAGGTGATGTATAGTCCTATGGCTGCTTTGAGGGCTAAAGGTTCGCTGTCCATGGTGTTGAATGAAACAGGGGGGTTGTTTGTTTGTTTTCCTCTGCACATCACAGCCACTTCTCTGGTATTGAATCGGTGCTTCCCCTCTCTCCCTCCCAGCCTGTATTTCTTTTTTACCCCCAATAGCGCAAATTCGGTTTCAAACGTTTAATTTAACCCCAGGTGTGTTTGAATAGTGCAGTCAGGAGCAGTTAAGAATAATTTTCGTGCTGAATAGATTAGACATTTTTGTCATTTCCTTAAAATCCTGATCAGCGAAATCCTATATTTACAGATTGATTTAAAATAAACTTCCTTAATAAGCGAAGTGACCATCCCTGTATTTGTTCGGGTGGGGGAGTCGGTCAGGCATCCACACATAGAGTATGCTGTTTAATATTCGTGCTGCCTTTTTAGCGATTCTGTATTTGTAAGCCTGGTGGCCCCAAAGTGAAACATGGATGTGACATTTTTAATCTACTCAGGCAAAGAGAACTTCGGTTGTAACTGAGCTATGTGCAGAGGGGGAAAACTTTCCCATTTGCCATAATGGTGGCATGATTTTACTCCTCATTAAAATAAGGCACACCAATGATTTAGCCCCTCTTAAGTTTGCTATTAAATCGGCTCACACCCACACACCCTTTCCTCCTCCTCTAGGAAAGGCTTTAAAAGATATGTAGGGTTTGGGGCTCTTTCAGCAGCACTTCCATCTAGACATTTTGTTTTAAGAACATCCCTTCCCTAGAATGCAGCATTTCTGCATGTTCCGGAAGAAAATAGTCAGATGACTTGCAAAGGGCCATTTTCTTTCTGCCTTTCTTTCCCTCTTTAAACATACCACCTACTGTTTCCCGAACAAAGAGATCCTAGAGACAAGAAACAGGCTACTCTTTCCTTCCCTTTCCAGACCTGAACTCAGCAATACAGAGCTGATCATATTAAAAATATACCCGAGATCCACAGTAGGCATTCACGACATAAGATCTCTCCTAAACCAGGCAGCAAGATGTGTGTGTGTGTGTATGTGTATGTATATATATATATATTACACAGACACACATGCATGCAATGCATGCAGGCAAAGACGCTGCAGTGAATCGAGCGAGGCAAGTGATCAGAGAAGTGAGTTGCTTTCAGAAAGTCCCGCTCTTTACCCCTTCTACTGATTAAGCAACCCACATGCATCTCTTTTGCCACCAGAACTTGGCACAGGTATCGACCGCAACCTAAAACTCATCGACCTCTCCACCCCCACGCCCGGTATCGGTCGCTCTAAACCACAATTAAAACGATCTTAAAAAAAAAAACCAAAAACCCCGAGGCCTTGCTCTGTTTCAAAAAGTAAAGAAAACAGAGGGGGGAATTATAAATCCCTGCCCTCTGGTTTAGGCACAAACAACCTAGCGGCAGAGGAAAGAGATTTCAGGAGAGATTTGTCTAGTCTGTGAATAACTTAAAGTATTCTTAGAAAGTAATTACACTTACAAGAGGCTTGGAATTCAGACTTCTCTACCAAGTGTGTCCTCTCTTTTTGGTCGCCTTGGCTGCTGCATTTTTTTCAGATCTGGAATAATAATAATAATAATAACAACAATAAAAAATTAACCTCCCCCTCGAAATATACAATTCACTGATTTGCAAAGCATCTTCCCTCGTGTAAGAAAGCGGCTTGCTCTCCCCATGGCTGCTTTCCTGGCCTCACAGCTCCTTGAGAAAGGAGGAGGGCCTTGTGCATTACAATCGCATTCAATTCAATTCATTCTGCCTGCTTCTAACGGTCTTTGGACAGCAAATCCACACCAACAGGGGGTCAAAGCCCCCTCTTCGCCCCCCCCAGTCTTAAACACACACAATAGCCGTCAGCTAACAGCACAGCAGCAACTTTGAAACATTCAAACATCTGAAGTGAAGAATGTCAGAAGCTCGCCTTCTCCCCTCCCTTCTTCCCACTTGTTCCCTGATTTACAAATTTAAAATATAATAATCATAAAACCCCTCACTTTGATCCTCACATTATTTCACAGATCCAGGCAGAATTCTCATGTCAAGAATTTCCTCTTTAGGAAAAGATTAGTCCATCAAATAACTGGGTAATTTTCCAATTACCTGATATTCTTTCTCATTTCACCATGCTTCTGCGCCGAAGAAAGCTTTTTCTATAGATATTTTTTTGGCATTATCAATAAACAGTGTGTATTGTCGTTTGATTCTTCCCCTCCCCCGCCTGCTCCAGCCACATTGGGAAGGCACTACTAGCAGCAAGAGCTGATGATTGGATTTCATGGTTATTGTTTTTATAAAATGTAGTTAAAATATTGCAGTTATGTATCTCAGTCTTTGAATTAAAACAATGTTTAGACATTTTCAAGAATTCTCGAGTCACTCACGCTCAATCACTCTGAAAGAAAGTTACATATGAGGATGTGGAAAGGGATTAAAATTGTATTTAGTACGTCAAAAAGGTCCAGTTAGTATCTGGGCCACCGTGGGGGATTTTAGCTGTTATTTCTCAAGTATAGAGATTAGATTTTTTGTTTATAGCCTAGGACTGAACCGTTTCCCCCGTTGTTCAACAGAGTGCCTTAGCATTTCATATTCAACTAAGGTAGCAGACACTTTGCAATCCCACAATTTGTTTATGCGGGCCACTAAAACAAAAATAGTTGCTTTTTGCCCTATAATATCGTTGGCGTCTTCAGTAGGAAGGGTTGATAAATCGCTTCTCTTATTTGTTAAAACCCTCATTTCACTAATGAGGGTTTTAAAAAATACCTTTCTGTAGCGTCTGTCTGAAACGCCCATTGTTATCCAGTTCTAGAAACGGATTTTTTTTAAAAAGGGGTGACCCTTGAAACTGCTAAATAGAAACTGTATGTGCCATAGTCATACGAAAATATTTTACACATAGGCATATACTAATACAAGTGAAGAGAGTCTCTCCTATACACGCTGTTCTGTAGGAGTCAAATACATAATTCAAAGCAGCGGTTATTTCAAAATATCCTGTTCCATTTATTTCGACAGGCCAGTATGCCCAGTCAGCTCACTTATCTGAGACCATCTGGGTGGCATGTGATCTACGGAGGCCACCATCTTTCCTTTTGAAACAGTGGTAGAGTCCGGTTGTGCCGGAGACAGGCATTAATAACACTTTTGCTAGGAAAGATCTCTTCTTTAGATCTCTTCCTGCAGGAAGAATGTCTGTTGCTGAAATCCAGGGACACAGTGTAATTGGCTAACGCTCCTCATTCAGAGATGCCAAAAATAAAGGGGGACAAGAGAGACCCCTGAAGTCTTTACTCGGGCAAATGTCCCATTGGAGGCCAACTATACAATTCCAGTAATGAAAGCCATGAATTTGCATACAAATGGGAACTGGTCACTTGCCACAGTTCAGTTTCCCGTTGTAAAGATCAGTGAATCCGTGTACCAAACCAAATGTCTCCGGGTGGGTGTTGATGGGAAGAAAATGTGGCCTATAGATGTAATATTCTTCTCTGGCATTATATCTGAAGTGACCAGGGGATTATAATAATAACAACTACTAAAATTAATTCGCGCCCTCCTCTCCCCCCCCCCCCCACCCGCCCCGCGCGGAAATACACAGTGACTTCATAGCCATGGCAAGGAGCGATTGGGGAAGCTGTGTTAGTGAAAATCTTCAAGTCGTATTTTCAGGCTTAAGAGTAAAGAGTGTCACAGGAAAGGGGGAACTCGGAGACATTTCCTTTGAAATGTAGTTGCACCGCGTTTTCCTGACAGTAGACAGAGATCATAGTTCAGACCTGTCAGGCTTCCTTGACATCCTCCAGACCCATAATGTTAGACGTGGCTGCCACGTGAAGTAGAATGCAGTTATTCAGTAGGAACTAACACGCGTGGGTCTCATTTTTACAAAACACACCTGGCTCTTCCACAGGCTGTCCAGTCTCAAACCAAAGACAGTCTTGTCTAGGGAGATGAACAATAGAACAAAAACCTAACGGGGGGGGGGGGGGGGCGGGGGCTGGAGGGTCTCTTGATGGCTGTACAGTTATTGGAGGCATTATTCTGTTGACTTCCAGGGTTTGATTTAGGGGAGCATGCTAAAGAAAGGTGCAAAGCAAATTGCGACTGGGATGGAGTGGCCGGCCTAACCTCTGCCCTGCGTGACAGGGCTCAATAACCTCTCCCCCAAAGCGAAGGGAGGCTGACCATATGAAAAAGGAGCCAGGGTGGACCCCTCTGGCCCTTCCGGCCCCGATCCTGAATCCTGTGCACACAAGAGGCGCTGCTGGCCTATTGCTCCCCAGGAGTACCAAGAGAGGGTGGAGAAAGTACGTCCCTGCGTGAAGGCCACGGAAAGGAGGGTTTTGGCCTATTGTTCCTAGTGATTTTGGAAGGAACTTTATTCTTATTGCCTAGCGGGCTCGTCCTGCCCCTTTCGACCTAGGGGAGAGCTCCCTCCACCTGGTCCTGAGGGCATTGTGAAGGTTCCTTCCTGCCTTAGGTTCTTCCATGGGGAGGTGTGTCGCTCTCTAGAGGCTCCCTTTTCTTTCTCTCTCCCCCTTGGAGCTGTGCGCTGCTCCTCCGGGAGCTGATGCTGTGCCGGGCAAAGGCCATTCACGTGTACAGCTCCTAGCACAAAGGGCCTGGGGGGGGGGGGGGAGGGGCTAGGTAATAGAAATAACTCTGAGGAGTCCAGGGCTTGCTATCTTCCAGAGGAGAGGGGCAGTCCGCGGGGCAGCCCACCGCTACTGCCATTATTTTCGCACCAAAATGAAAAATCAATAATACTCCGAAAGCACAGAAAGAACCAGCCCTCCCCACCCTCCCAGTCTCTTCCCGGACAGTAAGGACACCTTCTAAGCGCAGCGCCAGTTCATTATTGTTCGGCTTAGGTGGGGAATTGCTTCCACCGGATCTCTCCAGTAAATCATCTTAACTCCTAGCTCAGTTATTTATAAATGTTCCGCCGCCCGGCGGTATGATTTCAAGATCACTGGAAGAAATTTAGGCTATTAGACGCGCATAAATCCAACTCCACGCGTCTGCAGAAAGCATGGCCCGCCTTCAGCAATCCACTCTTTGGCATTCAACAAAGTCACCCTGGTTGGAGAAAGCCCATCTCGTGCAATAGCCTCAGGGAGGGAAAAGGAAATACCCGTGGCCAGGCAGAGATGGTTCTTGATGCTGGGCAAACGGAGCCCCACGTGTTTTCAATCACATTCCCCCTTTTTCCCTTTCAGCCCTTAAAGAGCTCAGCGAGGAATGCTCCTCTCCGGGTTGGCTAGGATATGTACATATATTTCCCCCCCTTCCCCTCGACCCATTAAGCGTCTTCTATACATTGCCTCTTCATCTTGTCAAGGCCAGTTGGTCGACGACTGCTGGTTTCCCAGGCAAATCACACCAATTTCTGAGTTGCTGTTGAAGGTCCACATTGGCACAGCAGGGGGGCAGCAGAAGCACTCATCCATGCAGCCGGGGGTGAGGCTCTGGCCTGCTTCTCTAGCTGAATTATTATTATTGTGTAAGTCGTGTTGGCTACGGGAGTAAGAGCGACAGTCAAACAGGACTAAGCAAATCAGAGACCGTCTGGCATTCGGAGGCGCTGGGCAGAATTTTTCGAGGGTTCACACAACATTCAGGGGGCCTGGGAAATTAAGGGATGTCAAATGGGCACATTGCATCCACACCCATTATTTTTTATTGTTTAAGATTAATTTTTAATCTCAGTTTCCTAGTCTGCGTTATTTATTATTATTATTATTATTATTATTATCTTTTGCTTTCCCTTGGGAAAAAGGGGTGTCAAATGCGTTTTTAGGTCACTCTCTCTCTCCAAATCTTTGTGCACACACACACATATATGTGTGTAATATAGAGATTCACCCACATTTTATACATGTATATATGTATCCAGCATGTGTGTTTCACACAACTGCATATAAGGTGTGTAAACTGCATGTTCACACAGCCACATGTTCGCACACCTATAGGCAAACGTGTGTATAACTTCATAGGCACTTTTCATACACGTATGGATTTGTATAATGTATGTGGTTATAGTGTATAAAACAAGATGCTTACCATAGATGTGCTTGAATAGATATAATAAACCCTTTCCGCACTTAGCTATATACATCTATAAAACACACAAACTCAGTATTTTAGTTATAGCTAGGACCGGTAAAGATTGAGCATTTTGCTCATCAGTGCTGGAGAAAGCCACTGAACCCTGTGTTTCTGATTTTTAAAATACCACGAATGGAGTCCCGAATTCCCCCTTCATGTACTCTTTTTCACTTTCTCACTTCCTCCTTTCTTTTCCTCCCTCCCCCTTCGGACGCCTCAGCATTTTTAATTAAATTACAAGCCTCAATAATGTTTTCCTAACTACAGCTGCCCGCTTCCTTGTGGAGTAGCCCGCGGAAAGGTATAATTTTGCAAACAGTTTCTTTAAGAGCTGGGCCTGAAGTGCCATCAGCAATCTGTGTGAATAGAAAAAGAAACACCTCCACAAAGGGAGGGATTGTTAACGCCGGACAATCCAAAGGGGCCCGCAAAGGCCTGTCCTTTACACTCACGGTGGAAGGCGATGATGTGAATGCAGGGGGCCCTACTTTCCAATCTGGACAAAAACAAAATGGTAATAAGGGTTGAAGCCCCTCACTGGTCAAAGCAGTGGGCAGCAACTGGTCTCTTTCACTCCCCTCCCCCAAACCAGACCCAAACAAGAGGAACTCTCCTCCTCTTTAACTTTATTTCCTTGATTAGCTCTAAAAATAATAATAACAATAAGAGCCTGGGTGGACTTCGGGAAAGTTTTAGGGTTGTTTGAAAGGAGATTTCTCCTCTCTTCCAGGGAGTGAGGGGGACCTAGCTTGCGGCTGGCAGGTAAGCGCAAATCGCTTTCCATTCCTTACCACGGCTGGGAACTGTTCTGAAATCGTATCCAGGAGCTGGGTGGATTTCGAAGGAGCACTTTTAGTGGGTGTGGGAGCGCTAGTGTGTGTGTACACAGCCATTGTGTATATTCCCTCGTCGTGTCCCCGCTTCCAATCCAGATGTTGCCCCGTTTGGAATGGTAGGACCAGGTCACGTACACAGCTGCTTGCGATCGCTTGTCTTGAAACGTCTCCATTTCTACACCGGTCGCCACGTATTTATTCCAGCGACATGTGCTGGTTAACGGGCTTTGGGAACCCGAAACATCTTTGCCTACTAGGGGGGACGTTCAAGCTGGTTGTACTGTGTACCGGATTTGCATGGCTGGCTCGCACTCTGCTAAAGAATGCGATCTCACGTGTGTTGGTGTCTTTCTTAAAAGGCGGCTTTTCCCCATCCCTTTGTTAGGGTTTCTCCTCTCCCAGGGCCGCTCCTTCCATGGGAGAAATGTTGCTCCCAAACGGACATATCTCCTGGTTTTACTGCCCCTTAGTATGAAATGAATTGTCCCTTGAACTAAGGTGTAGGAAGTAGGGGTCCGGGGGAGGCTGACGCACCCCCTAGTCCGGAGTGGTTTCCATGATCTACAGGGCTTACAGTTTGGTTCAATGGTTGGGGCACCCCCGCATTGTCTTAGCACACCTCTCCCCCAGCCCTTGAGTGTCTCTTCCACAGCTTCCCAATTTCCGCCTGGTTCTTCTTCCCTAAGCTATTGCCTTGCTTCACTTCGCCCCGCCGTAACACTCCTCAGTGGGAGGAAAAATGTTTCATCCCCCCCAAACTCCCAACAATCCTCTCGACCCTGTAATTAAACAATGGAAACGCGGCGCCTAGTTCTTCGTGCGGTAAGGCGCTGCTCTCCGCACGTACCCTGCCTGCAACTGAACTGCTTCCTGCTCGGAAGGAAATTAGATCTTACATTTACAGGGACGTGCTATTTACACCCAGGTAACAAATGGACCTATGTAAATTATGTGCAGACGTGTCTAAATTTCGCAGATAGGCCAGGTTACCTGCTTGTCAGAATATTTCTTCAAATTCCCACAAATAGAACTATATGTTGCGGTGTGTGTGCGTATAACACGTGCACACCCACTGCAGATTTTTTTGGCCTCACATTTGTGTGCCTGCGTGCTTGTATAAAACACGATTCCTTCCTATGATATTTGCCTATGTATTCCATTTGTGTGTACCGAAACTGCGAGCTACAGCAGTTGTTTCTTAAGGCAGCCAGGAAAGAGCTTCGTCTCAGGGAGTTGCAAAAGAACTCAGTTTCCGAATTTGACATGTTTATATAATTTCACCGTCGTGTGTAGCCCTTGCCTGTACTGTCCATGGTAACTGCAGAAGCTTAGAATCAAATCGCAAAATATGCATTCGTTCGGATTTGGCATTATATTTATTTTTAACTAAATGTGATTACTTTACTAACTCCCCTCCACTTCTGCCAGAGTCAAATGAAACATTAATTATTAGAGAGACAAGGTGGGGGAAGTAATTTTCTTTTATTGACCCACTTCTTCGGAACTTACCCACAGACCTGAAGAAGAGGGTTGTATAAGCTCGAAAGCTTGTCTCTGTCACCATCAGAAGTTGATCCAATAAAAGATGTTGCCCTCCGCACCTTTTCTCTCTAACATTATGGGCCCGACAGGGTTACACCAACACTAAATAGAGTAATTATGGGCCGCGATGCCCACTAGGGTATGCTGCCTTTTACTAAAGATTTCCTGGGAGGTGACCAAGTATTTAAAAATATGAAACATAAACCAGTGAGCAGTTCTCTTTTCATGGGGACTATACTGGTTTTAAAAACCCTATAAATTAGAAGAAGTTCCCTTGTTTACTGCTAATTATAATGGGTACATTTACATATGCTGCTAAATATAATGGGCACATTTAGTTCGGGACAATTCCTAAGAACGTAGTTCTAGGTTTTGGGGACTCGTGGAACGATTTTCTTTTGAAAAATGTATTGTTGTAAGACATTCTCATCATGAGAAACGCTGTTTCAAGTCATTTAGCTACCCATCTCTGGAAGGAAGGTCCCCACAGCCAGTATAAAGAGAGAAACACATCCTTAATGCCTGTGCTATTCCTTTATAGGTGACGAGCAATGCAAGTGTTGGGGACATCAATATACTTTGCTTTTTATTGGCTGACAAAACCTTCTCCTCCTGTTTATTTATTTCTCGGGAAGTGCTTTGCTATTATATAAATATTACCACTTACAAGAGATGCCTCTTAAATATTTACCCTTAAAATACTGGATTCTAATTTAACCAGGAACCTATTTGATTAAAGGCAGCGTTACAACCAGTCCCAGGATCATGTAAACAAACATTCAGTGTCAGTGTCTAGTATTCAAACACTGTCTCGAACGACTGATGCATACACAAGATATTTGCTGCATTCTATGCAGGACCCTTATTCTGTGGCTGTAACAGAAAGAAAGCAAGTGTAAATACCTGAAAATACCACTCTAGCAGACATTCTCTCCCTTTGATTTCTCTGTGACAGGCATGACAATCCGCTGAAATGAATGTACCTCCGAGTTCATTATGAGAGAGGACACTACTGTATCTTTCCTGCTTCACTGCTGCAGCATCAGTATCAGATCCATATTTTTAAGAGTGACTCTTAGGGGAAAATGCACGTTTGGTATGCATTAAACTTATTCTTCAGGGTGACCCAGTACCAATTCCCTATCAAATAATCAGCCCCATCTATTTGTGATTCTAGGTATAGTTTTCTGTATTGTGGGGGTTTTATGCTAATTTGATGCAGTAGTTTCTATAGGGAAGTGTGTGTTTGTAAACACATCCTCTGATATGTAGGGCTAGTTGGTGTAACCCTGTGTGACGTATGCCTATAGAATTTAACCTCAGTCACGTTAACGGATAATCTTGATCTACATTTCAGATTCGACGTAAAAAAAATGGCAATATATGTGTTTATTTTCATAGGAAAATGTGTTGCAACGAAAACATCGAAATATTGATAAGTTAGACACGGTTAAAGTGCTCATATAGTGTCATTTCATAAAGGAGGAAGAAACTTTGTATTTACTGAGCAGTAATCACTCCAGTTGCTATTACAAGCCTCAAAACGACCCGATGCTTTCGGGTAACATTTGTTCTTATTGGGCAACTTTAAAAAAATCCGAAATACAAAAGGTTCCTTTTCCATCTTGCGGAACAGAAATTCTGTCACTTCACTCATTAATTCGGTAACTAGTCAATTAAGAAGTTTTTGCACTAAAGCGATGGGGAATTTCATTCCTGCCAGCATAATTTTTGTATATTATTGTGAATTTTGATATTTTCAATGCCCTATTTATTTTATTTTATGTATCCATTTCCCTCCCCTTTCAAAGCTAAGCTGCCTGTTGAGGTCAACGGAGAACTGGAGGGTTATGCAGCCAGCTCTCTTCATTTGACTTACAGCAACTTCTTGCCAGTTTGAAATAACGTTTCATGCAGCTTTAACAAATGAAGTTCAAACAGTGCTTTGTGCTGGGCTAAGGGAGGTATGTCACCACAACAGCAAGCCGCAGCAGATGCCCTGAGAGATTAAAAATCCATAACAATAGATAGGTGTCATCCAATTTTTGTTGATGTAGTTTCCTGATGACACGTATTAACTGTTCCGGATCTAAACCTGAAAAGTAATAGAATATCGAATCAACACTTGCGAGCGACTCAAACAGCTGGAAAATGAAGACGCATTCTTCCCCTCTGCATTTTGTGCGGAAGTAGTAAGGGGGCAAAGCACACATGTTAAACGAGCCTTTTCTTCTCACTCATTCACCTTTCTAACCAACTTTTATCATGGTCTGCACTGCAGTGATCTATGCAACGAAGAATTTAGACCCGAATAATGTCACTTCCAAGACCGTTGCTGATTCCCCCCCCCCCTCCCCTCTTCCCTATCGTTTGGTCCAATAAAATGTCACGTATCCCAAAATATAGGTTGAAAGAAGTGCAAGAACTGTCATGTCTTTGTGACTCTGGAAGTCTATGCCGCAGAGTGGAGTTTACACAGTCCAGCAACAGTTTTAAATTTTTAATTAACAAGAACATCAACCCCAAAACGTGACTCGTTTTCCTGGAGCCGAGGTTTCTCACCAACGTGAGATCATTTACCCCTGCGAGTACCCCCTAAAAGGAACGCAGGGGGGACAATTTATACATCCTTGTTTTACTTTGCCCACCACGCTAAAGGGGAAAGGTTGAATAATATCAATACCTCTCCCCTCTTTCCCCATTTTCCACTTAAATCAACACACATGACATGATTCTAGAGGGGTAACTACTAGTGGCAACGAGATTTGACTCTCCCATCCACGTAGACATGACGGAAAAGCCAATCGCTGTGTACAATGGCTCTTAAGTCTATGTTTGCGCCATGCATTCCCTCGAAGACATGGCGGTGTTCCTTGGCCGCGAGGACTTTAGTGCAGTTGCCAGTTTAAAAACGTAGATTTTGATGTTGTTTTTTTTTTTACTTTGCCGATAGAAGAGTGCTTAGAGTTTTGACCCATTAACCTGCCAAGAAAGCCAATCCTTTTAGCACCTAATGAAAGAATTAAATACACGATGAATTGTAAAAACAGACCCAAGGGTGCTACCTATTTGTATGATTTTGCAGGACTGCTGGAAATAACCAATTTATCCAGGCGTTAACATGTTAGGGGTTATTGGAGGAAGTGAAGGTTCGAGTAAGAGTAAATAAGCTTCCAGATGGAGTTCAATTTTTTTCCGTAGAGAAATCATTATATATTTCCCCCTATCTTTTATTTCAAGCTGTTATTTCTGGTAATTTTTCGAGCTTGTTTGTCTATCTCTGACCACTTCAAGTGTCCAGTAGATAAACAATTCGAGATTTGGACCGTGAAGAATTTTCATCCAAGGCTGTTTAGGGGGGTGATTAGTTTGTGAATGTTTCTGCAAAGGCATGGCAGGCGGAGGTGTGTCGTAACGAGAGCCTGAAAGATAAAACCGAATCTGACGTCTTCAAAAACAAGCCCACATGCTTCTTCTAAAAGAACGCTTCCTTGGTTGATTTCATTATGTCCTACCGAAGAGACAGGCAAGCCTGTATTTCTTATAAGAGACAATGCTTCAGAAAATCTGGAGAATTAAAATGTAGCTATTTATATAGCTTCATATACATTGAAGGCAGAAGCCTTGTGAAAAAAAAGGAGAAAGATTATTTTGTTACTACATATACCTTGCAATTAGACACGTCGAATGCATTATTTTCCACGTTGACCTTTGATCTTTCCCAAACTAGACAGTTTATAAATAATTTCTTTACTTTCAGCCATTTTGCATTAGCCCTAACAATTAATGTAGAAAAAGTTCCAGGTTTGTTTGTTTGTTTTTAATGACAGATTCATTCATGGAGAGTCACATTGTCCAAACTATATAATTTAAATTTCCTTCTTTCCTTAATCTGTCATTGCAGTCATTAATAGAAAATTTTTAAAATAAATTTTAAGGAAACCATGGAATGGGTGGATGTAATATATGTTTGTGAGAGAAAAAAACAATACAAGTAATAAGCGTGTACTATTTATTTGTATGAGTGAAACTTTTACAAAGAAAGGAATGTCTTATGTTCATTATCTTCTAAATATTTTCCTTGATAAGGAAGGCTGCAAATCTCTTTGAGTTTCCCAATTGTTCTGTTCTGTACATAGAAGAACATGCTATTGGCATAATTAGCATATATTAAAATATAGGCTTTGATTAGATGACTGAAAGAAAAAAAATGAACTATGTACCAACCAATCCAAATCTCATGTAAGAGATGACCTTGGAAACTAGGACACAAACAAATTTATTGCATCCCTTCACACTTTTTAAAAAGTGATGTGCATTTGCATGCAAGGTGAGACCACTAGGA
Source organism: Pelochelys cantorii (assembly GCA_032595735.1). Taxonomy (NCBI): domain Eukaryota; kingdom Metazoa; phylum Chordata; order Testudines; family Trionychidae; genus Pelochelys; species Pelochelys cantorii. The sequence goes on along the minus strand of CM064343.1, from coordinate 29,269,871 downwards.
AAAGACTGAAGAAAATAGGATTTGTAAAAGGACATGACAGTAACAAGTATACTTAGGTGGACATCCTGTATAAGACACACACACTTGCGGTTGGCTGGTAAATGACAACAGAAGAATGTCTCTGGCTGCTCTGGCATTGGTGGGAGAAGCAAATGGTGAATGTGGGTTCTTAGTAAGGGAGTGTATGTAAATGTTCACACCAGTTTTCTGTCTTTGATGCCCTCCCTTGGACCCTGACAGAGCATGCCTTTTCAAGTCAACTAATGGGAGCCCACTTTTTAACAAAACACTGATTCCTTAACAGAAATGTTGCAGGTAGAATCTGTCCTTTCACTTCTTTGCAAATGGCCCCTCTTCCTTATAAAAGGGTTGAATACTTCTCCCCACCAGATCGTTACAGAGGAAGGGGGGCAGCTGTACCTGGGGGTGATTCTCCCAAGCAGTTTATATTTAGATATAATTTTTAAAATATGTATATTTACCAAAGAGAGAAGGTGCTTATGTGTCACCTAGTGCCCTAGGACAAGATATGGATCCCTTTGATGCTCATTCAAAATGGGACTCTCCCTTTGGCCAGCCCTGCAGTGGGCAGGGAGTTGTGGGGATGCTGTACAGCAGGAAGGGGCAACCTAGTCTAGTGAATGGGCCACATGAGTGACTCTCCTTCATGTCATTGGGCCGTAACAAAAATGGTCTCCTGGGGTAGGGTAGTTTTGCTAACTGTGCTGGAGTACCTAGAATTTGCAGGGTGTGCTGATGGAACCATAACAGCGCTTTGATTGGATGCAGAAGGAACACACAGCTCTCCAGTCAATGTTGTGTGCAGTTAGCCCGCACCTCACTTCACATGCTCTTGCTTTACCTGTGTATCACTTTTGTGATATCAACAGGAAAAAAAATACGCAGACAAAAACCAGCAGAATCGGACAACCCTGCGCGTGAACAATAGTAAACAAAATGGTCTTGTGTGGGCCTGTGACCGTGTCCCTGGGGCAGACCCCAAAGTCTCGGGCCTTGGGCCCCGTACGGTCCTGGGCACCTTGCCCTATTCAGTCAGGCCGGCCAGTTTCTCCTCAACTGGCAGCATTCCTTGGCTCACCGAGTGTCCTGTCGAGGTTTATCTACTCCCGAGATGGAGGGGAGGGGGGGCCTGGATCCACCCTCACTTGCGGGCCCCAGCCCAGGGCCCTGAGGACTCAGTCCACGCTGCGGTCCCAGTCTGGCTGATGGGGTCGTTCCCCTAAACGCGCCAGCCCACGGGCTAGGTTCACCGCCCTGCCCTGGGCCACTTCCTCTCTCTTCCCTGTCTCGGTGTGAGTATCCACCAGCCTTCCTTAACTCAAAGGGGGGGGTCTCCCCCTCTGTCTGGAGGGAGGGGGTTCCCTCCCCCTGCCTCGCTACCACCTTCTGCGCTCCCTCCTTCGGGTCTTCTCTCCCATGTCCTCCTCCCGTCTGCACTCTTCCGCTACCCCGGACGTCAGGCCGGACGTCTTTTGATGTCACTGGCATCGCCTTTGACCCCCCACGTCATCGCGATGCAGGGGTCAGCACTCTCCCTCCTCTGCAGCCGCGGCGGCGTTCCCCAGACGCGCCGCAGCGTGCGAATATCCGGCGCACGGCCGGTAAGGGCTCCCCAGTAGCACCAGCAGGTGCCTACCCCCTGGGGACTAGTGCGGGGTCTCGGGGCCCCATCACAGGGCCACACACAGAACCCCAGTGGGCCACATATGAGGTCTTGGGCCTCAGGTTGCTCACTACCGCTGCTGTAGAGATTGCCCTTAGAAGTCACCTTGACCACCAAGGGAGAGATGGCGCCTCTCCCTTCATTTCTGATGAAGTCACCTTGACCACCAAGGGAGAGATGGCACCTCTCCCTTCATTTCTGATTCCCTAGGCTATGCAAGGTGAGAGGAAAAGAAGGGTAAGCTTCTGTGCTGGGGGAGAGACCTGTGAGTAGGGGCAGGGGTTGGAGTCAGGACAAGGCCATAAAACAAGCCCCAGATCATGGTGTTCCCTGATTGAAAACTCTTTAGGGTGGGGCCAGTCTGTTCTGTATTGGTGCATGTCTAATGTATCAGATTTTCCACTTATGGGTTTTAAAAAAATGCAATATAAAGGCAGGGAGCCAGTGCAGTGGCACCAACCCACATATTTCAGCGCCAGAATGAAGGAAAAGCCTGGAATTTCAGATCAGATGCTGACACTAGTCCATCTGCCTGCCCTGGGATGCCTTTTGTGGGCAGAGGGGCCATGGAAAAGGAAATGAGGGAGGGCAGTGTGGGAATTTGGGCCTTTAATCTTGGACAATGCAATCACAGCAGAAAATGCCCAGGCTTCCCTTTGTCACACCCCCAAGCCACTTTTCACTAGAACTGTATCTAAAACCTCTCTTCATTTTTCCAGTCTCAGATAGTCCCCCCCTTCTCTTTCCCTGGTGGGTTTCTCCTCCTTTTCCTTCCTCCCCATTCCTTCTCTTCCACATGTTTTGCCACTGCTCTCTGCTCCCCCATTTCCTCTGCTCACCTTCTCACTTTGCCTTAAGTAGTACTTACTCTTTCTTCCTTGATCCTCTCTTTCAAAGAAAACCTATCAGGATCTGCTCTCTCTTATTCCCCCTCCCAAAAATCTTCTGGGCTTCACTCTTCTCCTTCTAAGTCCCTATACTTCATCTCTTCCCCAGTCTAAGCCTTCCCTCCCTCTTTTTTTTTCACGAGTTCCCACTTTTGTACTGCCCCCCTTGGCCATTTCCAGCACTTCCACCTCTTCTCCTCCAGCCTATTCAAAAGGGCAAACATTTGACTGGAGATCATAAAATCCACTGGTGTCTCTGGTTCTTCCCCCCGATAATTTCTTTCAATATGAAACAGGGTTTGGAGTCAAGACAAAACCATAAAACAAGCTGCATGATATTCCATGATTGAACACTGGTGTGGGTCAGTCTGATCTGTATTTGTACAGCACCTAGTAGAATGGAGTCATGCTTGGGCTTTCATTCACACCTATGCAATAGCCTGCATATTAATACGTACTCTATCTGTAGATTCCTTTTCATGCGCCATGGGCTGTCTTCTTCCCATGAGAGTTCATGAGTGGGTAAAGCGAAATAAAAACAGAAGTTTAGTTTTGCTTGTAGCAGATTTGAAGGAGCTGCTTTCCCCTTTCACTTCTCCAACACCCCCATTTAAACATTGTTCAGTAGGAAATGTGTCTCCCAGACACAATCTGTCATCTTCTACATTTGGAGGAGTAGACAACAGCTTCTGTGATTCACTGTTGATCCACTCTTTTAGAAAGGTCCTTGCTAGATCAGTATGTCTTCCAGATCTGTGACTTTTGACCCCCACCCCAAACTGGATGGATTTAGCAAAATGCCTGAGAATTGGTTTATGTTTGCTTTCTTCCCCCCTTTTAATGGCACTGCCTGAATGCAGGTGACCCTTGATACAACTTGTTTCCATTTGGCTGAAGCAACTTGCAGCTAAATGACCTTGACTAAAATCCATGCCTCAGTGGGCACAGGACTTGACCCCTTGTCTGGAACAGCATATTCTTGTGCCTCCAGTGTTGTATAGCCAACAAAGAATGGCAGAGCTAAGATCTTCCATCTAATCCAGAGTTCCAAATGCAAAATCCAAAGATCCTGGCAATCCCGTTGGAGAACTTGGAATATATAAACTAACTGTCTGATAACAATAAGTGCTTAGACAGCAGCTGCTAGATATCATAGCAGGACCAAAGATAGATGAAAAGCACTATGAACATCTATTCTTCTTCGAGTGGTTGCTCATGTCCATTCGAATCAGGTGTGCGCACCGCGTGCACCACGTCTTCCGGAACGTTTTCCCTCGCAGTACCTGTAGCGCAGGCAGGGCACCCCCTGGAGTGGCGCCGCCGTGGCGGGGCATAAGTACCCCTGCCGGCACTCCCCCACCTTAGTTCCTTCTTACCGCCCGTGACGGTCGTTGGAGCGTGTCTCTCTCTTAGATCAGTTAATGTTTCCCGTTTCTATTAGTATTGTAAATAGTTCTGAATAGTTCAATTAGTTAGGTAGTTAGTGTTTCTTTGTTTTTTCCTTCTCCCCCTTCGGGGGTGAGGAATGCCAGGGCCGCAAGGCTTTAAGGCGTGCGCTGTCTGTGCAAAGTTCATGCCCAAAGGAGACCCTCACGACAGTTGTGTGAAGTGTCTGGGTGAAAGCCATCTTACGGACGCTTGTAAGATCTGCAAGTCTTTTAAGCCCCGCACTAAGAGGAGAGAGACTCTCGCCTAAAACTTATCCTCATGGAGGCGGCTTTACAGCCGGCACCGGCTGGGCACTCTGCGGTGCGCAGTGCACCGGCGTCCACATGAGATGCCCCATCTCGGGACCAGCCCTCGGCGTCGAGGGCCTGACACCGGTCTCACTCTCTGGCACCGAAAAGGTCATAAGAACATAAGAACGGCCGTACTGGGTCAGACCAAAGGTCCATCTAGCCCAGTATCCTGTCTGCCGACAGTGGCCAGCACCAGGTGCCCCAGAGAGGGTGGACCGAAGACAATGATCAAGCGATTTGTCTCCTGCCATCCCTCTCCAGCCTCTGACAAACAGAGGCCAAGGACACCATTTTATCCCCTGGCTAATAGCCTTTTATGGACCTAACCTCCATGAAATTATCTAGCTTCTCTTTAAACTCTATTATAGTCCTAGCCTTCACAGCCTCCTCTGGCAAGGAGTTCCACAGGCTGACTACACGCTGTGTGAAGAAGAACTTTCTTTTATTAGTTTTAAACCTGCTACCCATTAATTTCATTTGGTGTCCTCTAGTTCTTCTATTTAGGGAACTAATAAATAACTTGTCTTTATCGGCCCTCTCCACACCACTCATGATTTTATATACCTCTATCATATCCCCCCTCAGTCTCCTCTTTTCTAAACTGAAAAGTCCCAGTCTCTTTAGCCTCTCCTCATATGGGACCCGTTCCAACCCCTAATCATTTTAGTTGCCCTTTTCTGAACCCTTTCCAAGGCCAAAATATCTTTTTTGAGGTGAGGAGACCACATCTGTACACAGTATTCAAGATGTGGGCGTACCATAGTTTTATACAGGGGCAGTAAGATATTCTGGGTCTTATTTTCTATCCCTTTCTTAATAATTCCTAGCATCCTATTTGCCGTTTTGACTGCTGCTGCACACTGTGTGGAAGTTTTCAGAGAACTGTCCACGATAACTCCAAGATCTCTTTCCTGATTTGTCATAGCCAAATTAGCCCCCTCATACTTTACGTATAGTTGGGGTTATTTTTCCCGATGTGCATTACTTTACACTTATCCACATTAAATTTCATTTGCCATTTTGTTGCCCAATCACTCAGTTTGGTGAGATCTTCTTGGAGTCCCTCACAGTCTGCTTCTGTCTTGACTATCCTAAATAGTTTGGTATCATCTGCAAACTTTACCACCTCGCTGCTTACCCCTTTCTCCAGATCATTTATGAACAAGTTGAACAGGATTGGTCCTAGGACCGACCCTTGGGGGACACCACTAGTTACCCCTCTCCATTCTGAAAATTTACCATTTATTCCTACCCTTTGTTTCCTGTCTTTTAACCAGTTCTCAATCCAAGAAAGGACCTTCCCTCTTATCCCATGGCCATGTAATTTACACAAGAGCCTTTGGTGAGGGACCTTGTCAAAGGCTTTCTGAAAATCTAAGTATACTATATCTACTGGATCCCCCTTGTCCGCATGTTTGTTAACCCCTTCAAAGAACTCTAAGGGTATGTCTACACTACCACCCTAGTTCGAACTAGGGTGGTTAATGTAGGCATTCGAAGTTGCAAATGAAGCCCGGGATTTAAATATCCCGGGCTTCATTTGCATCTTGCCGGGCGGGCGCCATTTTTAAATGCCCTTAGGTCGAACTCCGTGCCCGCGGCTACACGCGGCACGGAGTAGGTAGTTCAAATTAGGATCTCTAATTCGAACTACCGGTACACCTCGTTTCACGAGGAGTAACGGTAGTTCGAATTAGAGATCCTAATTTGAACTACCTACTCCGTGCCGCGTGTAGCCGCGGGCACGGAGTTCGACCTAAGGGCATTTAAAAATGGCGCCCGCCCGGCAAGATGCAAATGAAGCCCGGGATATTTAAATCCCGGGCTTCATTTGCAACTTCGAATGCCTACATTAACCACCCTAGTTCGAACTAGGGTGGTAGTGTAGACATACCCTAATAGATTAGTAAGACAGGATTTCCCTTTACAGAAACCATGTTGACTTTTGTCCAACAAATTATGTTCTTCTACATGCTTCACAATTTTATTCTTTACTATTGTTTCGACTACTTTGCCCGGCACTGAAGTTAGACTTACCAGTCTGTAATTGCCCGGATCGCCTCTAGAGCCCTTTTTAAATATTGGTGTCATGTTGGCTACCTTCCAGTCATTAGGTATGGAAGCCGATTTAAGGGATAGGTTACAAACCACAGATAATAGTTCAGCAATTTCCCATTTGAGTTCTTTTAGAACCCTTGAATGAATGCCATCCGGTCCCGGAGATTTGTTAACATTAAGTTTTTCTATTTGTTCCAAAACCTCCTCTAATGACACTTCAATCTGGGACAGTTCCTCAGATTCATCACCCACAAAGGACGGTGCAGATTGGGAATCTCCCCAACGTCCTCAGCCGTGAAGACTGAAGCAAAGAAATCATTTAGTTTCTCCGCAATGGCTTTATCGTCCTTGATTGCGCCTTTTATAGTTCGATCGTCTAGGGGACCCACAGGTTTTTTAGCAGGCTTCCTGCTTCTAATGTACTTAAAAAACATTTTGTTATTTCTTTTTGAGTTTTTGGCTAGCTGTTCCTCAAAATCTTTTTTTGCTTTTCTTATTACATTTTTACACTTGATTTGACAGTGTTTATGTTCCTTTCTATTTATCTCATAGGATTGGACTTCCACTTCTTAAAAGATGCCTTTTTGTCCCTCACTGCTTCTTTTACATGGTGGTTAAGCCACGGTGACACTTTTTTAGGTCTCTTGCTATGTTTTTTAATTTGGGGTATACATTTAAGTTGGGCCTCTATTATGGTGTCTTTAAAAAGTTTCCATGCAGCTCGCAGGGATTTGGCTCTAGTCACTGTGCCTTTTAATTTCTGTTTAACTAGCCTCCTCATTTTTGTGTAATTCCCCTTTTTGAAATTAAATGCAAGGGTGCTGGACTGCTGAGGTGTTCTACCCACCACAGGAATATTGAATGTTATTATATTATGGTCACTATTCCCAAGCGGTCCTGTAACGGTTATTTCCTGGACCTGATCCAAGAACGACTCATGGTAGGTCTCCGAGCCGGAAGTCCAAGTCGAGCCTACACCATGGTACCGAGTCTCCGGTGCGCACGTCCTCATCCACTGCGGTGAGGCGTAAGCGAGCAGGACGTCCATCTAGTCCAGGGCAGCTACCCTCACACCGCCCCTCCACGCCGGACACCTTTGAGGCGGCCCATGACCTTATTAGCCTCACTACCTCCCCTCCGTCATTGGTTGAGGCGGAAGGGTCGAGATCACCTATGCCGGAGGTCATGTTGGCACCGGCTTCGTCTCCGCACCAGCATGACTGAACGGCACTGGTCACGTATGCAGTGGGACCGTGCCCGGTGGGACTAGTACTGCTTGCCTCCATATCGGTGCCGGCATCGACGCAGGCTGCCAGGCCTCACTCGGTGCTTGACTGGGCTCGACCTCCCTTGGTGCTGGGACCCCTTCCAGACCCTGTCTTGGCTGCGCCGGTGTCGTATCACCCTGGCCTCGCGACGACGTCTTCGGCACCATCGTCGGGCCCTTCAGCATCAGCTTCTTCAGCACCGATGCACATATCAGCACCATCACAGGCACCCTGTGGGCCACGCAAGTACCGCCATCGCCGGTGACATCGGCCTCTTAAGGGTTTGTATCGCAACCGATATCGATACTGACTACGGCACCACAGACATGTTCTGTGTCAGCACCACAACTGGCACCGGGACGGGTTCTCCTGGTGCCACAACCGGCTCCACCCCGGGCACCGGAATATATTCTCCCAGCACTGACTCCACTCCAGGCACTGGGACCGATTTTCCCGGTGCCGCAGTTGACGGCTCCACTCATGGCACCAGGACCTATTCTCCCGGTACCGCACCAGGCACCACAACAGGCACCGGCACTGGTACCGGGACCGTTTTTCCTGGTGCCGGCACATCTGCATCGAGCGCACGCGGGCAAACCCGAGTCCATGGCCAGGTTTGCCCCCCCATCGGTGGCAGTACCTTCGTCATCTGCGCCTCCCTGGCCTGAGTCTGATTACTCATCCGATTCTGATGCGGCATCGTTCAGGTCGGGGTCCTCGGCAGCTTCATCGACTCATAGATCTCATTCCCAGCACCGGCGTGATCGTTCGCAGGTGCAGCAGACTTGGCCGCCTCAGCCGCAATGGCCCTTTTGGACACCGTGGGCTTACCACCAGTGGCAGGGGCCTGTGCCCTCCTCTGTGGTGTCCGGTGCTTCGGGGCACCGAGTGCAACCGTCGGCGTCGCTGTCAAGATCCCTTCCCTCCCCCCAGAGGTCGGTTCCTACCGACACCGCTGCTGAGCCGCAGGCCTCGGTACCGGAGCCGCTTCTGCAAGCAGTGCCACCTGCCCAGCCGGCACCTCAACCAGTTCCTGTGCTGGGCCCAGCACTGGTCCAGGAGTCATCGTCATCATCGTCACCGGACGAATGTTTGGCGGATCCCGCACCAGCGTTGCCTACTATGGATGCCCGTGCCCATCAGGAGATGCTTAGGTGTCTGGCCTCCAATCTGGGTGTCCTAGTGGAGCCAGTAGTGGAGGACACGGACCCCATGATTGACATCCTCTCGGACGATACGCCCGCCCACTTGGCTTTGCCACTTAATAAAACCATGGCCAAGATTACCAATGCCCTGTGACAGACCCCGGCTACCTTGACCCCTACCTTAAAGGGAGTCAAGAGGCGCTATTACATCCTCTCAGCCCGTTCCTGGGTCCTTGGTTGTCCAGGCTGCGGCCCAAAAAGAGAGGCTTCCCCAGCTGGGGCCGTCTCCAAAAGCTAGGGAGCCCAAGCGCTTTGACCTGATGGGCCGTAAGGTGTATGCCACTGGTGGGGTGCAACTCCACATTGCTAATCAGCAAGCGATGCTGAGCCGCTATGCTTTTAATACCTGGCAGGCCGTGGATAAGTTCAAGGACAAGCTGCCTGTTGAAGCCCATCAGGAGTTTGCGGCCATGACCTCTGAGGGCAGAACCATTGCCCGCACGGCCCTCCAGGGTTCCCTGGATGCTGTCGACTCTGCAGCTCGCACCATGGCGTCAGGTGTGGTTATGCACCGTGGTGCCTGGCTGCAGGTGTCTGGAATACCTCCGGACATCCAAACCACAATCCAGGACTTGCTGTTTGATGGGAAAGCCTTGTTTTCGGAGCACACAGACTCCAGGCTCCATAGGCTCAAGGACACGAGGTCTACCCTACGGTCTTTGGGGATTCACACACTGGCCCCCCAGCGTCATCAGCTGCCCTACAGACAGCAGGGGAGAACTCAGTTCCAGGTCCCCTATGGGGATTATTGGAGACGCCATCCTCGTGCTCCCAGTAGGGCTGCGGGGGCAACTGCGGGCCCATCCTCCTCAAGGGGTGGTCGATGCCGCCCGAGAGGGGACATCCCTCGTGGGGCTGGTCAAGGTCCCTCCCAGCAGTCCAAGCACCTGTTTTGACAGGATGCTAGAGGATCGCACACCAGCCTCCCACCTTGGCCCCCCGTTTGGGGCCAGGTTATCCCGGTTTGCCCATGCCTGGGCAGGAATCATGACCGACGCCTGGGTCCTAAAGATAGTCAGGTGTGGCTATACCATCCCCTTCCTGGGCTTGCCCCCTTCCAATCCGCCCGCCCCGTCGCTTTTCAGGCACACCTCTCACGAAGGCACGCTCTGCTAAGAGGTGCTGGCGCTTCTCGAAAAGGGAGCTGTGGAGAGGGTCCCCCCACATCTGGAGGGCAAGGGGTTTTATTCCCGATATTTCGTTGTCCCAAAGCCCAAGGGCGGGGTTCGTCCCATCTTAGATCTCAGGGACCTCAACAAGGCGGTCGTGAAGTCCAGGTTCAGAATGGTAACCCTAGCTTCTGTTATCCCGGTTTTACAGTTAGGAGACTGGTACACAACCCTCGATCTCAAGGCCGCTTACTTCCATGTGGCAATAAGACCCAGCCACAGGAGGTTTCTCCGTTTTATTGTTTCCCAATGCCACTTCCAATTTACAGTGCTCCCATTTGGCCTTTCAACAGCACCCAGGGTCTTTACAAAATGCATGGCAGTTGTAGCGGCGTTCCTCCACAAAAAAGGGGTACATGTTTTTCCGTACCGAGACGACTGGTTGATCCATGGCCACTCCTACGAGCAAGTAGAGGCCCATGTTTCCCTCACAAGGGCTCTCTTCGTAAGGCTGGGACTCATGCTAAACGAAGGAAAGTCATCATTGACTCCCTCTGAACACCCCGAATTTATAGGAGCCCTCCTGGACGCCAGGGTGGCAAGAGCACTCCTTCCCAGGGCCAGGTTTCTATCCATAGTGGAGCTGGTCTCCAAGTTAACCCAGTTCCCCATCACAACAGCCCGGGTCTGCTCGAGGCTGCTGGGACACATGGTGGCGTGTACATATGTGGTACGCCATGCTCGAATGAGGCTCAGGCCTCTGCAGGCCTGGTTGGCAAGGGCATTCAGCCAGACCAGGGGGCTCTGGGACACGGTTCTCACAGTGCCGCCAGAGGTGATAGCCTCCTTACAATGGTGGACCCAGGAGATGGTGGTGTGCAGCGGGGTTCCGTTCACTGTACCTCCCCCCTCGTTTACACTGGTCACAGATGCTTCTGACCTGGGTTGGGGAGCACACCTGGGGTGTCACAGGACCCAGGGCTTATGGTCCCTAGCAGAGTGGGCTCTGCACATAAATGTCTGGGAGCTCAGAGCTGTCAGGAGAGCCTGCGAGACCTTCCTGTCGAAGCTCTCTCGCCGCTCTGTCCTGGTGCGCCTGGACAGCACGGCGGCTGTGTTTTACCTCAACAGGCAGGGGGGAGCCCGGTCGCCTCCCCTCTGCCGCGAGGCCCTCTGCCTCTGGGACCTGTGTGTAGAGCACGACATAGCTTTGCAGGCAGAGTACCTGCCGGGGTGCAGAAACTTGCTGGCCGATGCTCTGAGCAGGTCCTTTGGAGCCCACGAGTGGTCTCTCAAGGATTCGGCCCTTCGTCAGGTCTTCCACAGGTGGGGTTGTCCCCTAGTAGACCTGTTTGCCTTGGCATGCAACACCAAGTGCCAGAGTTATTGCTCCCTGTTGGGGCTCGGGGAACACTCCAGGGGGGATGCCATGACAGTGCCATGGCTGGCAGGCATCCTCTATGCTTTCCCCCCATTTCCCCTAATTCCCAGGGTTCTGACCAGGGTCAAGACCTTCAGGTCCACGGTCATCCTGATAGCCCCGAGGTGGCCCAGACAATTCTGGTTCCCTATCCTGGTGGACATGCTCACCAAGGACACTATTACAATCCCGCTGGTTCGGGATCTCCTGACCCAACCTTGGGACAGGGGGACCATGGTTCACCTGAATCTCAGCTCTCTCCACCTGACAGCCTGGTTTATCCGTGGCTGACCCAATCGGAAAGGGAATGTTCCCAGGAGGTACAGATGGTACTCCTAAGTAGTAGGAAACCATCTACCAGGCGGTCGTACGCAGCCAAGTGGCGGCGGTTCTCGTCTTGGGCGTCCAGAAGGGGAGTGCACCCGTCCTGTGCACCTGTCCCGTCCATTCTGGACTAACTCTTTGAACTTAGGTCCAGTGGCCTCTCTACCTCCTCTATCAGAGTCCATGTGGCATCCCTCTCTGCCTTCCATGTTGGATCAGCAGGAGTCTCTCTGTTTTCTGACCCTCTGGTCAAAAGTTTCCTTAAGGGTTTGGATAAGTTGTATCCCTTGGTTAGACCCCCTCTCCCCGCTTGGGATCTTAACCTTGTGTTGTCTAGACTTGTGTTGCCCCCCTTTGAGCCGCTGGCCACGTGTTCTTTGAAGCACCTTTCTATGAAGGTTGCGTTCATTGTGGCCATTACGTCGGCTCGCAGGGTCTCCGAGCTGAGGGTGTTAACTATGAACCCGCCCTACCTTGTGTTTTCTGACAATAATGTGAGGCTCCGCCCTCACCCGGCTTTCCTCCCCAAGGTGGTGTCACCGTTCCATTTGTCCCAAGAAATTTACCTCCCGGTTTTCTTTCCAAAGCCCCACGCCTCCCCTAAGGAGCAAGTGCTCCATTCCCTGGATGCTAGACATGCGCTAGCTTTCTATATTGATAGGACCAAGCCCTTTCGTAAATCCACACAATTGTTTATTGCTGTCGCTGACAGAATGAAGGGGCTTCCCATATCGACCCAGAGGTTGTCCAATTGGGTCGCAGGGTGTATCAGGGAGTGTTATGCCTTGGCCGGGAAGGTCCCGCCCTGGGTTACAGCACACTCCACCAGGGCGCAGGCGTCCTCTGTAGCTTTTGGGGCGCAGGTTCCAATCACTAAAATCTGCAGGGCGGCCACGTGGTCATTGCTCCATACCTTTACGGCGCACTACGCGCTGGCACAGCAGGCTAGGGAGGACGCAGGGGTGGGCTCTGCAGTCCTCAGCTCTGTATTGTAAATAGGTTGGGTTATTTGTACACATTGCACTTTTTCTACAGTTTTTTCTGTGTTCGGTTAGTTGAATAAATATGTTTGAATTGTTCAACTGTCGTGGACTTCTATTTCTGAGTGCTCCGACCCCTCCTCCTTGATGTGGGTTGGCTTGGAAGTCACCTGATTCGAATGGACATGAGCAACCACTAGAAGAAGAAAAGAACGGTTACTTACCTGTAACTGTTGTTCTTCGAGATGTGTTACTCATGTCCATTCGATTCCCCCCCTACCTCCCGTTCATCTGAGTGTCCGGCAAGAAGGAACTGAGGTGGGGGAGCGCCGGCAGGGGTACTTATGCCCCGCCATGGTGGCACCACCCCAGGGGGCGCCCTGCTGGAGCTACAGGTACCGCTAGGGAAAACGCTCCGGAAGACGTGGTGCACGCGGTGCGCACACCTGATTCGAATGGACATGAGCAACACATCTCGAAGAACAACAGTTACAGGTAAGTAACCATTCTTTTTCTGTCTGCCTGTAAAGCTCAACACACTTTAAATGGCATTACTATCCCCATTTTACAGATAGAAAATTTGAGGTATACAAAAATTAAGTGACTTGCCCAAGGCTAAGAAGTAAAGTGGCAGAGGCCAGAATAGAATTCAGGTCTCCTGAAAACCTCCTGCTGGCCTGTTTCATCTTTGATTATGACAACTGGCATATAAGAACTGGGGATGAACACTGTATACCTTTGCATCATTTTTTCTGGTTCTACATCTGTTTAATTAGCTACGTATGCCCTATGGTATCACACACATTGTTTGTTATTCATAGTTTTAATTACAGTTGTCATAATGGTATGCTAATTAAATAATTAAGAAAACCATTCTAGCTTGGACAGTCAGAATGGGACACATGGCAGAAATGCAACATTTAAGTGGAGAGCAAATGTGGGCATAGATGTGGATAAACACTCAGCTTAGCTATACAGGAGTCTAGATATACAAACCTTTTCCACAGCTAATTCTTCACATATCCATAAAATAACTTGTATCATCTTCTGCTCTGAAGTTGCCCTGAGAACCTAGAGGATTTCCACCTAAAAGCTCTTGTCACCATGAATTGACTATGAAATGGATCTATTTTTACATTTGGTTTCTGTTGGCCTTTCTGAGCCTCATGCTAGAGCTTGCTGAAAAATGACAACATTTGTTTTGTGAAAGGCCTTGTGAGAGGCTAGTCTCCACCTTAATTCAATAATGGTTTATCAACTGTATAAAAATCATCTTGCTACCACAATCCGCTTGCCTTTTTCCTCAGGACTGGGCTTCTGTGATTTTCTATTTAAGGCAGATGATATGACTAACACATGCTCTAGATGGCACAACTTGTAGACAGCTATTTCCTGAGAAATGCAACTCACCAAAAGCACATTATGTTCATGCCACCTTCCCCCCCCCCCCATTAATTTCTTGGCCATAATAAAGGCCTTGGTCATGATATTTAAAATTCTTAATGACTGGTTCCAGGCTACCCCAGAGAAAACCTCCCCACGCATGACTCTTAGAGACAGGTGCATTCTTTAGAGAATGTGGAGCTCCCAAAGCCCAGGGTCAGACCTCCAGGAGCAGGTAGAGGTGTGTTTTCTGAGGAAGGTCACCACCAGTGGAGCTGTTGGCTGGCTGAGATAAGAATAGGCACAACTCTAGCCTTCAGATTCCATTGTGAAGCTCATCTTTCCACCGTCTTTCCTGTGAGGACAGAAGCTGAAGAACAATGAGAAGTGAGGAAAGGGTTTGAGTGGGGATGTATCATTTGTAAATTTCAAGTCTAAATGGCTAAACCGAGGCAAGAAAAGTTTCAGAGGTGCAGCCATGTTAGTCCGATTCAGTAAAATCAATGAGGAATCCTGTGGCACCTTAAAGAATAATATAATTTATTTGGGTATAAGCTTTTGTGGGCTTCAGCCCAGAACAAATGGGTTCCAACCTCCAAAGCTTATGCCCAAATAGTCTATAAGGCACCACATGACTCCTCATTGTTTTTGAGAGAAGAAAGGGATCCATTAAGGATTAAACCAGTAGTGGGCAACCAGTGGCCTGCAGGCCATATATGGCCCATTGGGGTTCTATATATGGCCCATGACACATTTTGTTGATGCTACCCATGCACAGGGTTGCCAGATTCCGCTGTTGTCCATGTAGGGGTTTTTTTTCCTACTGATATTACTGAAGTGACATGCACATAAAGCAAGGGCATGTCACACAACACTGACTGTGAGATGTCTGCATCTAATCCAAGTACTGCTGTGGTTCTATGAGTACACAAATTCTAAGTTCATGAGCACAGTGAGCAAGACTACCCTGTCCTGGGAGACCATATGGGTTATGACAGAAGTTTCAGGGGTAAGCCAAGTTGGTCTGTACAGGTAAACTGAAAAAACAACAAATAGTGTGGTAGCACTTTATAGACTAACAAAACATGTAAATGGTATCATGAGCTTTCGACGGCACAGCCCAAAGAAGTGGGCTGTGCTCACGAAAGCTCATGATACCATCTACATGTTTTGTTAGTCTATAAAGTGCTACCACACATTTGTTGTTTTTTCAGTTTGGTTATGACAATCTTGCAGCCCACTGAGATGAAGGAAGTCACTCATGCAGCTCACTCACTAGCCTAGGTTGCCCCTCACTGGATTCAACTCTGAATGCTATGTTGATGGAGACCCTATCAGTAGCTAATATAGAAAAAATAACCTAATTAATCCAGCTCCACTGCACACACTTGATGAGAGAACAAAAATGTGACAGAAGTGTAATCATGTTGCTTGATGAACTACTGGAAGGTTCTCAGATACCATGCAGATGGCTGTGGGATAACAACTTATCTAGAATAACAGAAGAAACAAAGTCCAAGGGCTTAATTGTGCATCTTACTTCTCTTAGTGATCCTCTGCTGTTGACGGCTATGAAAAAAGGCCTATTGTTTTAGGACAACTTTGTCACAGTATCATTCCTCCATTATGGAAGAAAGAGGGGAAGATACCTCATCTTAAGATAGTAATAGAGATGTAGCCGTGTTAGACTGGTCTTGCTGAAACAAAAGACAGGACTATGCAGCACTTTAAAGATACTGATGCTATCTGGAGAGTAAGGAATATGATAGAAAGAGGCAAAATCAAGTTATCGTAGCTTATCTTTAATTTCCAGTCTCAAAAGGCTGGACACTTCTATTTTGAGTCAGATGAAACAATAGTAGATTGGCAAACAAATTAAGCTGTATCTAAGGAATATTAAGAAGTAAAAGTTTAAATAAAATAAAATAGAATAAGCTTATTGACTCTTGACAATTCTTGTTCTTTTTTTTTTTAGTGCAGAAGATCTAAGATCCATAAAAGATTCCCACTGCATAGTTTAGCACCTAGTTCATTTCTTATAGATTCTGTATTATTTTCAAGGAGAGTAATGTTTTACTTGGGAATTAGCAGGGCTGTATTCTGAGTCCAGGCCTACACTTACCCAGAGATCAACGCTCTGGAGATCAATCTTCTGTGGTTTTATTTAGTGGGCCTAGTAAAGACCCACTAAATCAACTACTGATCATGGCCCCATAAACTCCAACTCCATGGGGTCACCAGGAGTAACTAAAGTCAATGGGAGAGTTTCTCAACTTGTGGGGTGAGCATGAAGCCAGGGATATAAGCTCTAAACTTAGTTCTGTTGCTACCTTGCTATTTGGCATTGGGTCATTTAATCTCCCTGAGTCTGTTTCTCCATCTCTTGGATGGTCATAGTGAATATTATGTGCTCACCTGTCTCTGGAGGGATTGATCCCGCATTTCTGGAATGCCCCAAATTCCCTTTGATCTTACTGGAAGTTTAAGGTTTGCAAGGAATATGGGCTTAGTCCTTGAAATAATCAAATGAACAAAACCCCTGTGGACCTAATAGCACTGTAAATAGACCACCAGAATCAAGTAGTTGTTGGAAGTTTAGCCTGGGTAAAGAGGAGAGGATAGGTGCTCGAAGATTTCTTATCTCCCTCAATTTTCAGATAATCTTGGAGTAGAAATGAAAGCATCATTAAAAAAAACCTCTTTGTGATCTTTGTAATAAAGTTACACTAATTATTAGTGAGTAAAAATAACAAAACAAAGTCCAGCGATGTTGGGTTTTGATCTGAATTACTGGAGAGACTGAAACTTTTACAAATTTGAAACAAATATGGAATCACAGAATCACAGAACAGGAGAGAATCTCGAGAAGTCATCAGTCCAGTCCTCTGCACTCATGGCGGACCAAGCACCATCTAGACCATCCCTGACAGGTGTTTGTCTAACTTGCTCTTAAAAATCTCCACAGCAGATGTGGAGATTCCACAGCATCCCTAGGCAATTTATTCCAGTGCTTAATCATGCTGATAATTAGGAAGTTTTTCCTAATGTCCAACTTAAACCTTCCTTTCTGCAGTTTGAGCCCATTGCTTTTTGTCCTATCATCAGAGGCTAAGGAGAATATTTTTTCTGCCTCCTCCTTGTAGTAACCTTTTAGGTACTTAAAAGCTGTTATCATGTCTGTTCTTGGTCAACTCTCTTCTAAGCTAAGCAAACCCAGTTCTTTTGATTTTCCCTCATAAGTCATGTTTTCTAGACCTTTAAATCACTTTTGTTGTTCTTAGGACTCTCCTGAAATGTGGAACCCAGATCTCCACTGTACACAGTACTTGAGTTGACAGACACTAGAATCTTTTACAAATTCAAAACAAATCTTAGAGAACCTGGCAATGGCAAGGCCATTGTAACTCAGTTTACATTGAACCCATCCCACAAATGATGCAGGAAAATGATTAGATCTGTATTCCCAATGTTTCTCTTCATCTAAGACCAAACATTTACACTTTTGCCTTTGTGAGTGGGTGGGTGTCCTGGCTTGTTAGTTTGTGGGCCTGGTTTGCATAAAAAGGAACATGAACCAGGTCTACAGAGAGGCTACAACCTTCCTTTCATTAGTAACTGCAAGCAAAGTGCTTTCAGTATGACCACATAAGATAAATAACCTTTTCTGTGCACTTTCCAATGAAATCTATAGGGCTACGTCTACACTGTGGAGCTATTTCAGGATACTTCTGGTATTCCGAATAGCTATTCCGTGTCTTTAGAGTAAGCCCGTTATTTCAAAATATAACAGGCTTGCTATTGCAACGTCCTTGTAAACCTCATTCTATGAGGAGTAAGGAACATTTCAGAATAGCGCTCTATTTTGAAATTAACTCAAAATAAGCTACGCCATTTGCATAGCTCACATTGCATAGCTTATTTCAAGCTCCGGGTGCAGTGTAGACCCTAGGAGATTTGAGTGTGTAAAGAGGGAAGGGTTGAACTCTTCTTTCATATTTGCCTTCCATATTCATTTTTCCTCTAAAATAAGAACATTTCTGTGGAACAGAGCTACAGCACAGATATTTTTCAGCAGCCAAAAGGTTGACATCTTTAAGGGCCATTTTAAAATCACCTCTGCCCCCAAAAAGTCAATCTTAGGGATCAAAATACTGACAGTCCTCTGGGATGTTTAGAAAATATTTCTTATTACGATATGAAAACAGTGCAACAGTTTTGATTTCTTCCCAAACTCCTGGGAGCATCACAGTATCTTATGAGGCATCTATCTTTTTTAAGGTGTCTATCAGTGAGAGTATTTTGTGTGTGTGTTCATTTCTTTGCAAAATTGGTTCATTGTGAACTCAGTTACAATGGTCCTGGCATTGCCAACTTTTCTCATATTTGTTTTGACTTTGTAAAAGATGCTAATGGGATTTCAATGATATTTCCCTGGAAGTCTGTATTGGGTAGGCCAGGGCAGGTCACACCCATTTCCCTTCATTAGCATTTTTTATTTAGTTTTGTTGAATGATAAATGCATCTTTTCTGGTTATTTCTAGCAAAACATCCAGAAGTCTGATATTTTTTAAACCCAAGTCTTCATTGGATAAAATGTTTCTGAGTGGACTTTTTAGTTTGGAAGCAAATGTGCTGGAACTCGAGGTGCTGATGCACCCCTTGGCTTGAAGTAGTTTCCATGCTATGCATAGTTTACAGTTTGACTAAATGACTCCCAGGACCCCAACTAGTCAAATTGTTCCAACGCTCTGTTTGGAAGGCATCATTGTCTTCAAACAAATATTTACACCCTTCTATTTAGGAAGATTCATGGTGTATAGAATTAATCAAACAGAATAGGTCGGGGGAGAGGGATTTAAAAAAAACAATCTTTCTTTGAAAAAGCAAAGTAATCCAAGTAAACTTTCTTTAGAAAACATTTGTAGATGATGCTTCATTTTTTTTTAATTAGAGAGATTGCCACTTAAATCTGATCAAGGTTAAAAAGGAAACCAAGTGTGGTGAGGCATTGTTTATACTTGCATGTAAAGTTGATAAAATGTTACAATAGTTTTTCTTCCCTGAAACAATGTGGGTTCGATCCTGCTCCTATTTAAATCAATAGGGGTTTTGCTGATTGGCTCAAGGGGTGGATGATCACCTTGATCTTCTGATGATCTGATGATCACCTTGATCTTTTGAGTCATTATGGGCATGTCTACACAGCAGGGCTTAACTCAAAATAAGCTATGTAACTTGAGTTATTTCAAAATAGAGCACACAAAATAATATGTTATTTCAGAATAACTAATGTTATTCCAAAATAACACTGCTGTATAGACATACCCTATGGGGGCAGGAACACCAGAGCCAAATTGTTAAAGAAGAAGCTGTTGCTATCAGAAAAGATATTTGTCAGCCAACTACATCTAAGGGATTGCTATTGAAATAACCCATCCCTGTTTCCCATGCATGCTCAACATCCTTTTCGAGACCCGTTAGTCAGAGGTTACAGAAATGTGAATGCATAACCTGAGCGCATGGCTGCAGCGTGTGTTTTGCTATATTTATGTTTTCAATGCACTTCTACAAAATCGTTTTGAAGTTTTCCTGTAAGTCACTTTGAGCTGCTTCAAAGAAGTCCCAAGTTCCAGGAGAATGTGAAGGTTTGATCGTTTTCTTTGGGATGAAAATGTAGCAAATGAAAGGCAAATGGCAAGGAAAGTTGTGTATCAGTAACACACCCAGCCTCTAGAGCCTCTTCTCTTTTTCTTTTATTGGATTCACGCCTATTTTCAGCGGAACATTATTAAAAATCTCCCAGCCTTTCAGAAATACAGAGCAAATTAAAACAAGAAACTCAATATTTTAAAACTAAGATGAGTTCGTCCATTTCCCCCATCCAATATCATATATATAGTAGCCCAATGTCTGTGACTCTGTAATGCTGAAATGCTGGCTGTTCCCTCTGGGTGGCGCTGTTGCCTCCCTGGCTGTTCCCTCTGGGTGGCGCTGTTGCCTCCCTGGCTGTTCCCTCTGGGCAGTGCTGTTGCCTGAGTCATGTCCTTCACCTCCCGTTGTGGTGCTAGGCTGACTTCTGCACTGCTCAGCCGGGCCACTGCGGGGGAGCAAGCGGCGCAAGTGGTCGTTTGGGCACCGCGGTCCCCATGCAGCACGGGGGTGCTGCATGGGGAGCACGGGGCCCAAACGGCCACCTGCGCCGCTTGCTCCCCTACAGCGGCCTGGCCGAGTGGCGCAGAAGTCAGCTGAGCACCACAGCAGGAGGCGAAGGGGGGCGGGGCGTTGACGTACATGGCCGGGCCCCACCCCCTGGCCGTGTACGTCACCGCCCCGCCCCCTTTCGCCTCCTGCCGTGGCGCTCGGCTGACTTCTGCGCCGCTCAGACGGGCTGCCGTGGGGGAGCCCAAATGGCCGCTTGCTCCGTTTGCTCCCCCACGGCGGCCCGGCTGAGTGGTGCAAAAGTCAGCCGAGCGCCACAGCAGGAGGCGAAGGGGGGCGGGATGGTGACATGTGGCATGACAGCATCTCCAGGCCCCACCCCCTGGCCATGACCATCACCCCCCCGCCCCCCTTCGCCTCCCACAGTGGTGCTCGGCCGTTTGGGCTCTGTGGTCCCCCGAGTGAGAGGCAGGAGGAGGAGGAGAAGAGAAAGAGAGAGAGACAGATAGAGAGGCAGGAGGTGGAGGAGAGCTGAAAGAGAGAGAGAGGGGGAGGCAGTAGGAGGAGGAGAGAGAGAGAGAGAGAGAGACACGGAGCGAGAGACTGGAGGCTCAGGAGAGAAGACCGATGTGGAGGAGAGACGTGAAAATCCCGTCTTATGACGGGCTAATTGGCTAGTCATATATATAGTAGCCCAATGTCTGTGACTCTGTAATGCTGAAATGCTGACTGTTCCCTCTGAGCGGCGCTGTTGCCTCCTGCCGTGGCACTTGTCTGACTTCTGCGCCGCTCAGCTGGGCTGCCGCGGGGGCACAAGCGGCTCAAGTGGCCATTTGGGCCCTGCGCTCCCCATGCACCGTGCTGCATGGGGAGCGCGGGGCCCAAATGGCTGCTTGCGCCGCTTGCTCCCCCATGGCGGCCCGGCTGAGCGGTGCAGAAGTCACCCGAGTGCCACGGCGGGAGGGGAAGGGGGCTGGGGCGGTGACATACATGGCCAGGGAGCAGGGCCTGGGCGTGTATGTCACTGCCCCGCCCCCCTTCGCCTCCTACTGTGGCACTCGGCTGACTTCTGCGCCACTCAGCTGGGCCGCCGTGGGGGAGCCCAAATGGCCGCTTGCTCCGCTTGATCCTGCGTGGCGGCCCGACTGAGCGGTGCAGAAGTCAGCCGAGCACCACGGCGGGAGGCGAAGGGGGGCAGGGCGGTGACATGCGGCGTGACAGTGGCTCCAGGCCCTGCCCCCTGGCCATGAATGTCACTGCCCCACCCCCCTTCGCCTCCCGCCGTGGTGCTCGGCTGACTTCTGCGCCGCTCAGCCGGACCGCTGCGGGGGAGAAAGCGGAGCAAGCAGCCATTTGGTCTTCCCCGAGTGAGAGACAGGAGGGGGAGGAGAAGAGAAAGAGAGAGACAGAGAGAGAGGCAGGAGGCAGAGGAGAGCTGAGAGACAGAGAGGAGGAGGCAGTAGGAGGAGGAGGAGAGAGAGACAGACAGACAGACAAACAAACAAACAAACAAACAAAGCGAGAGACCGGAGGCTCAGGAGAGAAGACCAACGTGGAGGAGAGACCTGAAAATCCCATCTTATGATGGGCTAATTGTCTAGTTATTTAATAATAAGTAGGATCCATTTACCCACTCACTGAAATCAGTTTTGGAGAGAAACTTCCATTCACTTCAATAGGAATAGGTTTGGATACTTGGTTTATATATTTGAAACTTCACATGTTAGGAAGGGACCTAGTTCTGCTCTGTCTTATTATTTTTCCTTTTTTAAGCATTATCAAAATTAAAGACTATATTGTTCATGTCTGATGTGTCTCTAATACGACACATGCGTGCATTGCATATGTGTGTTTGTGTGTGTGAATGATAAAGACGATTGTTTATTGTGTGTGTTTTTTAAATCTACTTTGAGTCAGGCTACATTTTGCATCCTGTTGGGGGGAAAATAATCTTTCTTTCAGGAAAACAAACATTTTCTCTTTGCAGATTAAAAATAAATTCCACCAAAATAATATAGTTCAATCTCTTAGGGTATGTCTACACTAGCCCCCTAGTTCGAACTAGGGAGGCTAATGAGGGTGACTGAAATTGCAAATGAAGCATGGGATTTAAATATCCTGCGCTTCATTAGCATGTTCCCAGGCAGTTGCCATTTTGGAAATTGACTAGCCCGGAATAACTGCCTGCGTCTACACGCGGCAAAGAAGGGCGATTCCATGAGGTTTAACTGGTAATTCGAAGTAAGGGGGTTATTTCGGAATCTCCCTTCTCTGCCATGTGTAGACGTGGGCAGTTATTCCGGGCTAGTCAATTTCCAAAATGGCGACCGCCCAGGAACATGCTAATGAAGCACGGGATATTTAAATCCTGCGCTTCATTTGCAATTTCGGTCGCCCTCATTAGCCTCCCTAGTTTGAACTAGGGGGCTAGTGTAGACATACCCTTAAAGAACAATCATTCATCTTTTTACTATCTTTTGCCAGTGTCCTGGGATAAGCTGTAAAAAGAAAAAGGAATACATCAGCCAACCTAGGACAAAATCAGTGACCTGTATTTTCAGGATGGGTGGATATTTGTCTATAATTATGATCACACTTTCTAATATGTTGGGGCTGTGGACAGGAAAGACAGAAGGCAGAAATAACTACCTGAGAAGGGTTAACTTTTTTTGTTTCTAATTTGGCTCCAATGAAGCATGCCAGAATATGGAGGGGGCTGGAAAAGCGGACTACACACCACCACTTTACAGTGCAGAAATGCACGAAATAGACACAAACAGCTGTAAAAGGAGACACCAAACCAGATGTGAAGGAAAGAGGGTCTC
This sequence comes from Pelochelys cantorii, assembly GCA_032595735.1. Taxonomy (NCBI): domain Eukaryota; kingdom Metazoa; phylum Chordata; order Testudines; family Trionychidae; genus Pelochelys; species Pelochelys cantorii. Next base: position 29,246,830 of record CM064343.1, on the reverse strand, counting down.
TATTGTCCAAGTCATTAAGGCAATGTCCTCCTGCTACGTACAAACCCCTGGATGTCTTCAACTAGACACCCCAGCTTTAGAGATCTATATTATCCCCCACCCCCATATTTGGGCTGATTGTTGTTCTCCTGAATGACAGGGGCTTTGCTCTGAGGAGGAAAGGGGGTGCCAGGGTCTTCTGAGCAAGCAGCCTGCTTTGACATCAGACAGATTTGCTGAGTCAGGTCCTGCTTGTCCCTCCAACAAGCAGCCCAAAGCATCTGCTTGGAAAGGCTGCATTTGAACTCTGCAATGAATGAGCTCATGCTGCAGCTGCCTGGTCTATCTGCAAAGCAGCCCCTAACAGACTCTCTCCTCTAGAGCATTTCCTTTGCTTTCTGCGCAGCAGGTTTGTCCCACATTTCCCTTTCTGCCTTTTCAGCTGGATACATAAGCCAGCAAGGGCTGGTTTGGCCTGCGTCCTCTCCTAGCCTGTGTAAAAGAATCGAAGGGTGAGTCACCTCTGGAATGTTATGTCCCAAGTCTGTTTTGAAAGTCTCCCCTAGTTCAGCCCCATCAATGCCAGCCATATCTGGCTCGAATTTTCCCTATCTCTGTCCTAATGCAACTAGCGCCCCAAGAAAGTCTCATTAAAACTGCATCAAGTCACTAGCCTGAACTTCCTATCTCTGCAAGTTCCCCCCTTCACTCACCAGCTAGGATAACAATTAGAAGTGATGGCTCTTCCTGTTAGGCAGCAGGGAGAGCTTTCTCCTCCTGCCTTTGTAAAAGGAGGCTCAAATCAGCCTCTCCAAAGCAGGATGGACATGGTAGTTTTCCTGCCATGTCCCATCTCTCAGGGCTGCATCCTTTAAAGCTGCAGTTTAAATTCCTGGCCCTCAGGCCTGTTGACTAGGGAGTTTTGGCCAAGGAAGCAATAATGCTCAGCTTCACTCAGCCAGAAAATTTGGTATTAGGACTAGGAGAAAAGGTCACCTTGGAGGATCAGAGAGAGAGCTGAAAAGAGGGGGAATGGAGGAGAGAGACAATGTAGGATTTCTGAACAGGCCTGACCTGGGAGGATAAAATATCCTGTTTTCACTGGTTCAAATGAATCAGTGGGGGAGAGTAATTTGTTGACCTTTTTTCCTGCCTTATCATGGGACAAGCAGCCTTAACATGGGCCTCACGTTTGCCTGAATCCTACCGTAAATCATAGAGAAATTGATTTTTTGTACAGGAAAAAAATAGGAAACCAGATTGTGTTTTTGAGATGATTTAGTAAACTGGTATGGCTGGCACTCATGGGCTTTCCTGATGGTTTGTATGTTTCTTTGTTTGTTTACTGATGGGTAGGTGAGTGATTTGAAAAGGGTAAATAGAGCTTTGCAGATATGACAGGGGCCATTTCTGATTCCCAAAGGAAGTACAAAGACTTGCTTATGGTAGTGGAAATCAGGGATAACCCTGAAGTCACTGGCATTTCTGATAGTGTAAAACCAGCCCCAAGCAGCAACATTAAGGCAGATTTGGTCAAAGGATGGACTGCTGGAAATGAGCCCATGTTTGGATGGAGTGATGTTTGTAGAGTTCATCGTGGTTTTATGAATGGGTGTTTCCATGTTAAATTGCCATCACTGCAAAAATATTAACAATAACTGAAGACATAATATGGAAAATGTGTCAACACATGGCAAGGTGAGGTGTGCATTTTAGGCAGTTTGTAAGCTGTGTTCTGGCTTTAAGCATTGAGGGTGTGTCTAGACTACAGGGTTTTTTAAAAAAAACTTCCCCTGCGTCTAGACTGCTGCCGCGTTCTTTCGAAAGTAAATTGAAAGAATGTGGCAGTTTTTTCGACCGCGGAAAACCTCGTTTTACGAGGAAGAACGCCTTTTTTCGAAAGTGCTCTTTCGAAAAAAGGAGCTATGTAATGCAAACTGTGCTTTTTCAAAAGAGAGCATCCAGACTGCCTGGGTGCTCTTTTTCGAAAAAGCGGCTTGCTTTTTCGAAAGTACTGGTTGTAGTCTAGATGCTTTTTTTGAAAGCGGCCTTTTCGAAAGTATCTTTCGAAAAAGCCTCTTTCGAAAGAGGCTTGCAGTCTAGATGTAGCCTGAGTGTAAACCTGAATTTTAGAAACCCTCGAGACTTCAGAAGACACTGCCCAGTTCTTTTCCCATTAGAAGGGAAGAGGTCTCTGCTGGTAATAGTTGTTCTTCTGCAGAAAATCGGGGTCACAAACAGTGTTTTCTATAAGCTGAGCGCTTGGGCAGCTACCCAGGAGATATTCAGGTGCCGCCCAGCTGATTAGCAGAGTGCCCACAACTGGCAGCATGTGTTCCTATTGGTAGCGCACATCTGCACATATCTTGATGCATATAACAAAATGTATCTCACACATGGATGGAAAAATTTGAGGTAACATTGTACACAATCACACCAATTCTTATACAAAAGCCTGTTTTCCATGAGGTTTTTCCTGTTACCCTTTCTATCACAGGGACTGCCACAGAAGCTGCAGGAATAAAATGCCTTGTGACGATGGGCCTGATCTTAAAGACTCCCATTGGGCTTTGGATTAGGCTCCACCTGCTTATTGATGGTGTTTACTGTCTTTTCAGGTTTTGAGTTGATAGCAAGTAAACAAGGCAAAACCTCTTCAAAACCAGCAGACAAAAGGTTAAAGATATAGGATGAGCCCATCCTATGGACTTAAATGATGTAAAAAGTCATCCCACGTCTCTTAGTATCGACACAGATTCAGTTGGTTTAGCACTTTTCATTTTCAGCTTCTTAAGTGACACCACCTTTGTCATTATGTCATTTCTCTACAACTGTTGATAATAATAGTAGCAGAGCTACTATAATGATGCAGTTAAACTCTTTGGTTACGTCTACACTGCAGACTTCTTGCACAAGAAGCCTTTTGAGCAAGAGTTTTTGCGCAAAAACTTCTTGCGCAAGAGCACGTCCACACCTCAAAGAGCATCGCTTTTGTGATGTGCTTTTGCGCAAGAGAGCGTCCACACTGCATGAACGCTCTTGCACAAGAAGGCTCTGATGGCCATTCACAGAATGGCCATCAAAGCACCTGTGCTTTTCTGGATAGGCTCCTTTTGTGCAAGAAACCCCTGTGTAGCGTCCACACTTGCCTTTTTGCACAATAGCTGTAGTGCAAAAAGGAGTTATGCCTCATAGAAGGAGGTTTACCTACACCGGAAAAAGCCCTGTGTTCTGCCGTTTTACTGCCATTTTACTTGCACAAAAGCACATTTGAGGTGTGGACACTCCGCAGGCTTTTGCACAAAAACGGTTGTTTTTGCACAAAAACCTTGCAGTATAGACATAGCCTTTGAGTAAGGAAGGCCTGTGAAACTCACTGATGCATGTTTGAGGCCCAGATCTTTTCAAGATTCAAAAAAGGTTTGGACATCTAGGTATATAATATATCGAGAGTTGGATGTGCTTCAATCCTGACTACTATAAGGCTTTGTCCACACTGCCAGTTTTTGTGGCAGAAAATATGCAGATGAGGGACTCATTAGCATGAGTCATGACATCATTAGCATATTTTCTGCCAATTCTTTTTGCGCAAGGGGTTTTTGTGCAAAAAGAAGCAGTGTAGTCGCTTCTGTTTTGTGCAAACCCCCCCTTTTGCTCAAGATCCTTATGCCCCTCCCAGAGAGGCATAAGGATCTTGCTCAAAAGGTTTTTTTTGCACAAAACAGAAGCAGCTACACTGATTCTTTTTGCGCAAAAACCCCATGTGCAAAAAGAATTGGCAGAAAATATGCTAATGATGTGGCAACTCATGCTAATGAGTCCCTCATTAGCATAATTTCTGCTGCAAAAACTGGCAGTGTAGACAAAGCCTAAGAGTTTTGGAAGGGATAAGAATCCTCCTGCTTTGGGGCATACACAAAACTCTAATGGAAAGTCATTAAGGGGTTTTCTCTGAGAGCAAGTTATTCCTCACTTATCTACTGTAGGATTTCTTCCAGCTTCTTGTGAAGTAGCTGAAATTGGACTCTTTCACAGATAGGATATTGGAAGAGATGGACCCAGTCTAACAAATTCTTATGGTCTTAGTAAGGTCAGATTCATTTTTGTAGTGGTGGCCTGTGTCTACATGAGTCTATCCCATGATATGAATGTGTCTCTCTGGTATCTCACCCAACTTCCTTAGCAACATCTCTCAGCCTAGTGTGCTAGGCAAACTGTAATTCTTTCACACTAAGGAATTTGACCAAACCCAAATAGGGAGTCACTTTAAAATGCAATATGTCCATAGTTGATTTTTTTTTGCTTTGCAATGAAGGTATGTTTTATGCCTCGGTCTGGTCTCTTGTTATATGAAATTTAGATATGGAGCAGAAGCATTTGGTGTTGAAAGTACTCAGAAATTGCCATGGGATGTCATGATAATGTAGCTTTTATGTGACTGATCTTCTCTGTTTGTTCTTTGCTCTCTAAGTAAGAGCTTTTAGGTAAAGAGAATGATATTCTGTTTGGAGTTTATGATATGAACATCTGTTAAAATCTTTTTACATAAGACATACATCTTTAAAGAGCCAATGCACTCCTATCAAATGAGCCCACACCAGGAAGGTTAAAAGTCCTCATGGAAAAATGTGAGATAAAATTGACTTCTATGCTTGCACTTGAACACTGCACCTTCTTTAATTGTTCAGAAAGATATTTAAAATTACTTATTATAGCAGGATGGTGTGTTGAGCTAAAAATAACCACTGGAAATGAATTTGTAATATACAGAAAAGATAAGCTTTTCAGGAGAGATTGCAAACTGCTTAGTTGTCTGATATTCATTACTTTTTAATTATAGTTTTGTATGTATCTTTAATGTGGAAGGGGTAACTCCCCTCCCCCCACACCTTCTTCTTAGGTTTTGAAAAGTGTTGAATAGGTTTTTATACCATAAAAGTTTTTAAAGAAGATCCTGTTGGATTAATTTAGGACCCAAATGCAGAGAGGTTTTTTGTCACCAAAAACTGCTGGTGACAAAACAGTGAGAGTATTTACACTGCAATGCAACTTTTGTCAGGAAAAACATCCAGTTTTGGTGACAAAAAACTTCCAGCCCTGAGACTTTTGTCTATTCTCCTCTCTTTATTGTTGACAAAAAGCCAGCATGGACTCTGCTGGTTGTTTTGTTTAGAGAACTGGCTTCCGTCAGTATCCCACAATGCTTGCCCTGATGGCTGTGCTCAGTGTTTTCTGATCTCTGCTGCCCTACAGGCATGGACCCCTGCCCTTTCAAAGTTCCAGGAAATATCTGACAGCTGAGTGAGATGCTTCATTTGGGGAACAAACAGAGAGCAAATCACTGGAATGCTTCTGTTCTGCCCTGCTCAGAACATAACCACAAGCAGACTGCTGCTGCAGGGGGAAGGCTGAAGAGATTGCTGTGCTGCTTTGACATTCCTCAGTACGGAGAGCTCAGAGAGCTATGAGGGAATCCCAAGAAGTTCAGGGACCACTGCTTTCCCATAACATTGCAGTGTGGGATGCTTACCCTCACTGATTTACTCTATCTGTCATTAGGGTACTAGCAATGTGGCCATGAAATGTCGACAATGGGAGGCAGGAAAACCAGTTTGACCGGTTTTCACTTTTGGCGACTTTTGCATGCTGACAGCACTTTCGTCTCCAAACCTTCCTAGTGTAGACATAGCCTAAGTGGCCATTATGGGTATGTGTACACTGCAGAGGAAGATTGACGTGGCTGCTATCAATCTTTCAGGGTTCGAATTAGCGGTCTAGTTAAGACAGCTAATTGTAAGTGAGAGAGGCACTGCGGTCGATGCTGGCAACCCTGCTTTCCTTCGATTTCCTGAGTGTAGACAGCGCCAAAAGCTGAGTTAAGCTACTTTGACTTCAGCTACGCAATTCATGTAGCTGAATTTGAGTATCTTAATTCGACTTTGTTCCATAGTGTAGATATGAGCTATGTAACAAAACCCAATATTAGTGGCACTGTTTCTACAAGATTTAAATAAAAAAAAAAGAAGAAGAAAAAAAAAAAGAAAGAGAGAAATCCACAAACCAGATTAGTTTTAAAGGTAAAGTTATTTTCATCTACTGCTGGTGCTCCAAGCATTGCAACACCCTATTATAAGAAACTAGAAAATCAAACTGATTTGTCAGCTGACTTAAACATTAAAATTAATTTGTTTATTGTCCATACACAAAGTGAATATCTTTTTAACAAAGTAAATTAGACTTTAAAATCTCTTTTAATAATCTCAGGTATTACTAGTAACAAAAAATCATATGATTTTTAAACCATTAATTTCTCTTTATAACTAAGTAAGGTAGGGCTGTGTGTGAAAGAATCACATGCACACATACAGAATTTGTTTACAAAAGCAGTTCAGAAGCAGTACCTGCATTTTACTCTATTTTTCTCAGCTGAGCTGAGAGGCTCCGTGCCGTCAGCCAGCAAGTCCCTCAGCCCACACTGCTTCCCAAGTCATGAGAAGCAACATGGGCTGAAGGATGTGCTGGTTGCAAGAGGCTCCGTGCAGACCCCCTACAGTACTGCTACAGACCCCAAAGATCTGTGGACCACTGTTTGGGAACCACTGGTCTAAGTCACAAAGCTGATGAAGGCTGAGATGGGACCAGGGAGCAGACCTTCAGCTGGCACAAACTGTCATAGATCCATTGAAGTCTCTTGACACCAGTCTGGCTTGCTGAACAACACTCACTCATCAAGGTGCCAGCCCTCAGTACTCCTGGGGTAGACGATGGCTTTGATTGGCTTTAATTAGTGCACCTAAATTTTCCAGCACCCAAAGGTAGGAATTATCCTTCCTCTTTACACTGTAAGAAATGTCAAGTCATTAGCACAGCATGGGCTGTTTACACTTCTTTCCAAGTGAGGAAATTTCAGATTAATTCAAGGTTTTATCACAATCCAAATTTAAATAGGAAATAGGGTATCTATCTCCCCACCTCCTCATTTATTTATTTGAGAAGGACCTTGGAAGTGGTGGTGAAGGCTATATTTTGATAACAGGTATGAAATGAACATGTCTACACAGTTGTTTTCAATGGCTGAAAACTACACAGTTGTGTAGTTCTTTTGGGAGGATAATAAATAGTGTGCAAATCCTCTTAAATGGCCATGTTGACACCAGAGCTTAGTGGCTCTAGCCACAGTCTTTACTTTTTGAACTCCATAAGTTTTAGAGCCCTAAGAATTCTTCCACCCACTGTTTTTGAACATTACAGCTCTGGTGTGATTTATTTGTGCCTCTTGTCAGAATCTGTCCTTGCAACTGTAAAGAACCTGATCAGTAGAGAAACCTGAATTTCCTTTTTTTTTAAAGAAAAAAGGTTTGCATAAGGACAGGAAGCTGCCATAGTGTAAAATGAATGATTAATAAGGAGAAGAAAAACGCAGTTCAACAGGGTAAATGCTCAGTAACAGCTCATTTAATCATTGGCAGATTAGCTGCAAATGCAAAGTGTCGACCACAGTGTTGTGTTAACGTATAGTACAGCATTTTAAATATTTCTGTAATGACTGCATAGCCTTTCATTGTTCATTTATTTTAAAATGCAGCTGTGAAAGGTTTGGGCTTTGTAGTTACCTCCACAAGAAAAGATGTGCTGTGACAGCCTAGCAAATGCTGGAGGGAGGGAATTGTTTCTACGGAGAATCAGATTTTGTAAGATGCTGCTGGAGGAGCCTTGCCAGTCACGGATGAGTCTCTGTCATGACTTCATTCACAGGCCAGCATTGTTGCTGTCCTTGTGCTATTGTACATATGAGGAGCGGGTAGGTTGTTCTATGTGCATTCACTCATTCCAATTGAAAGCGCTGTACAGATTAGCATCAATGTCTTTTGGCCATAACAGAGCTGATTTGTGTAACTTTTTTTTCTGCTAAATCACCCATGAGAAAGTTGTAATTTTATGTATTTATTACTAGAAGATTTATCCAGCATTGCTCGGGTCCTTCCCTTAAATCATTTTTGTTTTATTGGAAAATAAAATGAAAATGTACATGCTTCATTTAAATCATTGCTCTGAGATGGGACTGGGGATGAGGGGTTCAGTATGCAGTCTGCCCCAGGGAGAGAGGACAACTCCAGCCCTCTCTCACTGCATCGGCTTGGGGCCAGGTGAGATGCACCTCTCCATGGTCGTTGCAGTTCCAGCGGGCACAGCCAGGGGAGGGGAGCATGTCCAATGGCCGGGGAGGGTCCAGGTTTGTCTGCCCCCTCCGCTACCCAACCAGAGTGAGCAATGCAGGAAAAAGGTGCACTTTCTCCTTGCTCCCATACAAATCTGGGAGGGGAAGCTTCAGCCCCACCCACCCTCCCTAAATGGTGCTGGTGTGTGTGTGTGAGAGAGAGACTCAGGGCTGGGGCAGTCATGGATAGGCATGGGGGGGGCTTGCCCCCAGGTAGCCCCTTTCACATGCTTGGTGATTCTCTCTCTTTTCTGTATGGTTTTATGAGAAGCAATCCCATTTCAGGCACATCCCGTTGTCCTGACACAACCAAACCCTGACCTTGCTTTAAGTTATTATAAGAGGAAGCTGCATGCCAAATTTGGTGGTCCTAGCTCTTACCGTTTAGGAGGAGTTCTTAAACAGACAGACAAATTCTGGCTATATCTAGACTACAAAGAAAAGTTGGAAAAAGGTACGCAAATTGCAAACTGCAATTTGTGTATCTTTTTCTGCTTTTCTTTTGAAAGAGGCTTTTCCGAAATTTGGCACGTCTACATGATGCCAAATTATGGAAGAAAACTGATCTTTTGAGCCATCCCTCCTTCCTTGTAAAACGAAGTTTACAAGGATGGTGAAAGAGTGTCCGCTTTTCCGAAAACTTTTTCAGAAAAGCGGACACGTTTCTTTTTTTTTTAACATGGCATTGCTTTTCCGGGATACCTTCCCGGAAAAGTGTTGCAATCTAGACATAGCCTCTCTCAAATATATAGTAGACAGTTATTATGATAACCATAGGAAAAAGACTATTTTTGCCCCCAGTAACTGAAAGTGAATTCAACAAGCAGAGGGAAGGCAGAGAAAATCTCATATGACAAAGCAGAAGTCTGAGCACATCCACTGCCCAGCTATCGTTTGCGTCTTGGGAAGGGAGACGCAAAGGATGGGGGTGTCGGAGACTAACACCCCCGCAGTAGAAATATTGTGAGAGCTGAACTGGGTTTCTGCCCTGGCCCTCTGTTCCCTGTAAATCAGGGATAGTCAATAAGCTATCTTTCTATCTATCTAGACCTTGAATATATCTTGACCAAGAAATTTGGACCGTCACAAAAAATAATTGATTGCCCTTGCTGTAAAGTGTGGGCAAATGCAGTCAGTGGGGAGAGGGAGGTAGGGGCAGACAACACGACCTGGAGGGGCTGGAGGGGGGTTATACAGTGCCCAGGGATCAAGCTGTAGATCAGGTAGGAAACAACCCCCTCAGTGCCATGTGTCCTTGACTCCCCTCACTAAGTCATTTTCCAGCATCTACTCTCCTCCCTCTCCTATCTTTGACACCCTGACTTTCTCCTCTGCCCCTGACTTGTCCTTGTTTTTTATGCATATCCCTTCTGCCCTCTTCCCCCTTGCTCTCACATGTTTGCAGATAAAAGGGGTTGTGTTTACCAGTCAAGTGCATCAATGGGTTTTATTAGCAAATATACATCCCAATATTCCCTCTTTTGCCCCATCCACACAATCATCCACATTTACTGGCAATAAAGTTATCCCATGCATTTTAATTCTGCGGATCAAATGTTGTCCTGCTGAAGAGAGATGAACAAGGTAGTATGTATAGGAATGTTGATCCTTTTTTGTTCTACGTTTATTTCAATTAACATTTTGTAAACTACAAGCTACACCGTCTCTGCTTAGAGTCACCTTCACAGGGGTCATGTCTACACCAAAGAGAAGATGAACCCTCTGCAGGTCGACCTTCTAGGGTTTGATTTAGTGGGTCTAGTTTAGACCCCCAAATTGAACGCTGAGGACAGCTCCCACCGGCGTCCAGTACTCCTCATTCTGCAAGGAGTAAGGGAAGCCAATGGGAGCATGTGCTCCTGTTGGCCTTCTGCAGTGTAGGTGCTCCAGCGGCTTGGCTTAAGGTAAGCTGAATCCAGTTATACTTTTTGCATGGCTGGATGGTGTACCTTAAGCTGACCTGTCTGGTCTAATGTAGACCAGGCCTGAGTGTCAACAATGGAAGTGAGCTAAGTGGTTAAGCAGACTCAAAATTATCTCTAGTAATTTTATGGAGTCACACTCACTGCCATCACCTTAGAACTAGAGTTGGTGGGGAACTTTTCAATGGAAAAAACCCATTTGATTGAACTGAAACTTATCACAGAAATGTATCCACTTCGAGAAAAGTTTCTTCCAAGATGGAAAAACAGAGAGAGTAAGAGATAGATCCCCCTTGCCCAGAGTAGCCAAGGACAGTCTACTCTAAAGCACACATCTGTGTTTTGAAAACTTAAGTTCAAGTCTCCTACATCCCAGGTGAGTTTCCTAACCACTGTGCTATAGAATCAGCACCTGTCTTTCTCCCTCAGCCCAATGAATATTTAATTATTTAGACAAAATGGAAAAGCTTCAACAGGAGAGACTGAGGCTAAGAAATGCCATTGAAACCTATACTTGGACCCTATAATTTCCTCAGTCCTTAAAAAAGAATACAGGGTATGATGAACTCCTAAAGGTGTTGTGAAGGCAAAGAGGAACACATGAGAGAAACAAAGGGGATAGCAGATAGCCTTAAGCAAACCTAGAAGTTCAGCAGGTTTTAGCACTTGCTACAGAAAACTGTACGGTGGTTGGGCGGGATTTTCAAAAACACTAAGTGATTTAAGACTACAAGTTTCACGTTTAATTTATAGAATTGAAGAAAGGGCTTGGGGCCATTTTGTGTCAGTTTTCCTCATGTTGAAGAGGGCTTCACTGCATAAGTAATTCTATTGAAATCAATGGAGCTTCTCACTGAGTAAAGTGCTTTCCAAAAGATAGATCTTCTATGTCAGAGGGGTTAATTTCAAGTCTCAGATAAAAGTTTGAATTGCCTTTAAGACCCATTATTTGCCTTTTTTAACAGATCTGAAATGGAAGATCTGAGATAGGGTAATTTGGTTAGACAAAGTTCTAGTCCAGTGGTTTTCAACCTTTTTTCATTCATGGACTCCTGAAATGTTTGGAATGAAGGTGCAGACCCCTTGAGAAATCTTAGATATAGTGTGCATCCCCTCACAGGTCCACGGAACATGGATTGAAAACTACTCTTCTGTGGTATGACCTTTTGCATACTTTTAGACTTAGTCTGCAGCCCCTCAGGGGGTCTGAAAACCCAGGTTGAAAACTACTGCTCCAGTCTGTTGAGAAATGCTAAGGATTTGGAAGCTCACAGCATGTCTGAATATTTATAAGACAGTAGATTATGGAGAAAAGCATGGAATTTGGAGTCGTCCACCAGAAGTAGTAAGGATGTGGGCTCCTCTCCTGCTGGTCACTCCAACATAAAAAGAGTAACACTATTATGCTATTAGAAAAGCTTTGTGAGAAAAAATGTTCTGATGAAATCGCACAGGAATTATGATGGTGACTGTGGCACTACCAGAATTTATAATCTGTTTTTAGGATTTGATATAATCTGTTTTTCTAGGCTGATGATGAAATTAGTTGAGGTTGATGTAGTTTTTCAGCCTGTGCTGTGTGGCCCATCAGAATCCACAGATGAAAGGTTGCCTAAAGTTTGCTTTACCTCATTGAACTGGCTCATTGGAAAGAGCTGTCCTTCCCAAGAAATATTTTTATATTTCTCTCACTGCCCCAGTGGTTCTAGAAGAAAAGCACTGGCAAACTGGCATCCAGAGTCAAAGTAGGAAATATATGGGGCTCGCCAAAGGACATTTCTTAGATCATTCCTTTGAGATAGAACAGTAGTGTAGACTCAAGACATTCTTAATCACCCAGATTGAGTCTTGAGAAGATCTTCAGCAGAGGAGGACTTCTGCCTCCTCTAAGGTGATGTCTGGGTTCTGTCAGTGATGGCAGTGGCAGAACTACTGAACACATGATTCTCAATAAGTGCAAAAATGACATGGAGTGGTGGAGTCATGATTCATTGTCTCTGTTGGCTTCAAAGGTTTTCCCTAGTAGTTCCCTGTGCTCCTGTTATCTGAATGTGAACCTGGCCATGCATTCTCATTTAACCTTTACACCAGTTGTTGTGTTATCATACTAATGAAAAGAACATTGCTATTTGCAACCTTATGGTAAACAACTTTGATCATGTCAAATTTGATATTGGCACAAACTTTCTGAATTAACAAAATATATAAAATATTGTTTTCTTGTATTGATAGACAAGATTAAGAGAATGTTCTGCTATGATTGGCTAGCATTCTGTGTATCACTTAAGTAAGCTGTTATTTTATATTTACGTATCTGATTCCTTTGGATGTTGCAAATCTGTGAAACCTAGATTTCTTCTGTTATTCAGCTTATATGTTTTCCAGTCTTATTATTATTTTTTTTAAAATCCTTATTCTTTTTTCAGAGCTTGTAATGTAATTAATATATACAGTAGTTAGCATCAAAAGCTTATTTCCATTGCTAATAAAATCAAGAGGCATGGAATTCAGACATGGCTTCCTGCTTAATACTGACTTAAAATTATCCTGAATGATGAGAAGGCAAATTCTTCTTTCACATTTGGGGACTGATAGCAACTGAATTCCTGAATGGTTATTTCCACATTTCTGAGCAGGGCTGACCCTTTAGTTGTAGTTCCCCTATGCCAGAGGTTATATTTTGTGCAACTGCAAAATTGGACAAAATGTCAGCAATGGGCAATGCTTTTCTGAGCTAAAACTGACTAAGGGTATATCTACACTACAGCGTTATTTCAAAATATCTTATTTCCAAATATTTATTTTGAAATAGTGAATTTCGAAATAACGCGTCTACACACAAAATGCATTTCGAAATAGTGTTTTGCTATTTTGAAATAGCGCATCCACACTGATAGGACACTGAACCACATTTAAGGCAGGCCGGAACCGGTTCTGGCAGGGCATCAGGTCAGGAGTTACCTTCTGTGGCTGCTGAGACCTGTGCTTAAAGGGACCCCCCCGGACAGCCGGTTCTAAGGTTTCCCTGCTTGCTTGCCTAACCTCGCTGAGGGACAGCAAAGCATTTTTGTCTCTGCGTGCTCTGGTTGCCCTCACTCAGGACTCCACAGCACTCTGCAGCATGGAGCCGGAGCCGCCCCTGGGCACTCTGGTGCTTCTCCTGGATTTGTTGCTGCAAGCCTGGCAGCATGTTCTGCAGGCAGTAACAGTCTCCCTGGTGTGCCCCACTGGGGGCTTGTGCCTCATTCCTCCCTCACGTCCTTCCACTTAACCCTCCCTAACCCCCCTTCCTGCTGTACAATAAAAGACATGTGTTCATTACAACAAAGCCTCTTTATTGAACAAAACTGGGGTGGGGTGGGGGAATGAAACTGAGGTGAGAGTGGGGAAAGAAGGTTGGAGGGGGAGGAGGGAGGGTGGGAGAGGGGAGGGGGAAACCTGGGAGGAGGGAGCTGGCAGGGGGAGGCAAGGGAAGGAAGGGGGAGGAGAAGCTCAGGGCTCAGGGTTGGGGGTCTCGCCGGCCCAACTGTCTCCCAGCACCGCAGGTGCAGGGGCCTTGGCATCCGTGGGGAGGGTGGGGAGGAAGAAGCGCGAGGGGGCAAAGGAGTGGGAGGAGGAGCAGTTGCTGGGGAGGCAGCAGGGGCTGGAGCAGTAAGCTCTGCCCCAGGGTCGATGACCACCTGGGGGCCACAGACTGTCCTGCCCCCCAGGATGCGGTCCACCCCATCAAAATAGGGGCAGGGGTCTGGGTCTGCCCCTGGTTGGGAGCTGCCCCCTGTGGCCCTGGCATATGCCTGCTGCGGCTCCTTTATTTTCATGTGAACCTGCTCCTGGGTTCGCATGTGGCCTTTAGTGGCCAGGCTGGCAGCCATCCGCCTGTAGATGGTTGCGTTCCTCAGTTTAGAGCGGAGATCATGGACGTTGGAGGCATCCCCCCAAACCTGAATTAGATCCCTGATCTCCACACTGGACTAGGCAGATGCCCACCTTTTCCGGCCCCTGGCAGGCTCCTGGGAGCTGGCAGACTTGTCCTGGGGAGCAGTGGAGGGCTGGCTGGCACTGGCTGCCTGGCTCATGCTGGGGCCACTGGATCAGGTGCAGGGACTGCTGGCTCTGGGCTGGCAGGCTTGGAGCTGGCACAGGCACTGTGGCCAGAGTCTACCCCTTTAAGGGCTCCGGGGCGTGGGGGAGTGTTCTTGGTTGAGGCCCAGAGTGGCCATCCTGGGAAGGGCTGGAGGCCCCCTATTTCGAAATAAGCATCTACACAGAGCTTATTTTGAAATAGCAATTTTGAAATTGGCACTATTCCTCGTGGAATGAGGTTTACCAATTTTGAAATAAGCCCTCCGCTATTTCGATTTAATTTCAAAATAGCGGTTTGGCTGTGTAAACGCTGGTAAAGTTATTTCGAAATAACGGCTGTTATTTCGAAATAACTTTGCTGTGTAGACATACCCTAACAAATTAAGCAAAAAAGAGTATTAAAAAAACAAAGCAAAACATGTTGGCCAAACAATCCTGGTTCCCCTTGAATTGCCAGCCTTTCACTAACATTCTTAAGGAACTTGATTGTTGTTTGGGTATAAGATGTCATAGAATCTTGCCTTCAGCAAAAATAGGGCAGGGTGTGGATCAGCGGCGGGCAACCTAGGCTAGTGAGTGGGCTGCATGAATGGCCCTCCTTCGTCTTAGCGGGCTGCAAGATTGTCATAACCAAGACGGTCTTCCAGGAGAGGGTAGTTTAGCCCACGTGTTTACATATCTAGAATTTCTGGGGTATGCTGATTGAACCATAGCAGCGCTTTGATTAGATGCAGAAGAAGTGCATGGCTCTCAGTGTCAATTTTTTATGCACTCAACATGCACCACACTTCAGGTGCCCTTGCATTGTTTGTGTGTCACTTTAGTAATACTGGTAGGAAAAAAAACACCTATGTGGATGAAGACCAATAGAATCTGGCATCTCTGCTCATGGATGTCTCTCAGGCCTCACATAGAACCCCAATGGGCCACATGTGGCTTGTGGGCTACAGGTTGCCCACCACAGGTGTAGAAAAATCTAGTACAAAAGTCAAGTACTATTGTTCCTTCCTCATTCTAAATTACAAGCCAACTGTGTGATACTTGTGCTGCCTGCATTTCCTCCTGTGCTAATTGACTGCTCCCTTGTTTCTCTGGCACTGGAGACCTGTATCTATTCACTCTTAGCTGGTTCTTTCCAATAGAGAGCATAGTGTGATTAATATAAAATACATAGGCTGTAAAGTAGGAGTCATAGTCAGCAAAGTGGACACAGGGATGGGTAAAAAGCTCTCTTCTGCACTAGCTAAGCCCACTTTATTCTAAGGGATGGTCATCATTCTACAGTGCAGGTGGTATTTCAGCTTCGCCAGTGAGGTTCAGCTGGGCTCCTGTAGGGTCCCTGGAGAATCCTTCTTGGTCTCACAGCCTTCCTGCCACACCCTTTATCATCTGCTATTGCCCACTTTGGGGGCTGCGGTGGCTCTTCATGCTTCTTCATGCCCTCTGAGTGAAGCTGAAGATACTTGGTTGGTCTGGGCCTCTTTCTCCTCTGTTAGTTCTGCAAGTAAAGTGGTGCTCTGACTGTGGCCCATCATCTATTTCATCCTTACGTCTTGTCCACCCACAAATTTTGGACATAATCAGTAGAAAAACCCCCCCAATGTATTTAAATGAGTACAGTCTCCTAATGTGGGTGCCATTACATTGATCCCAAGATGATGCTTCTACAACTGTATCTGCAGAAAGGACAGCAGAAATTTAATGGAACCAGTTATTCCATTTATTTGGTTCAATCTGCACAAGCCAGGAGTGGAGACCAGCCCTGCTCCTGTGAACAGACCCACTGATGAGGGTGGGGGTACGGGCAAAGAGGGCAACTTCCCCAAGGCCTGGTGATTCAAAAGGGCCTGGGGCTCCCAGCCACTGCAACCACTACTGCAGCAGTGGTGGTGGCTGGAGCCCCATGTCCTTTAAATAGCCACTACAGCCCTGCGTGGTGCTGAGGGCTGGCTGCCCCTGGCCTTGCCCCTTCTGCCTGAGGCTCCACCCTTCTGGGAGTTTGGAGCTGCCCCCTCCCACATTGCCCCTGCGCCTGGAAAGTCTGTTGGCTCCCTGGCCTGTGAGCTATCATCTCCTTTGCACAATTGGAGAATCAGTGAGGTTATGTGCCTTGCCCGAAACTACATGGCAAATCAGGGTGCCAGAGCCAGCATTAGAACCCAGCCAATTGGTCAGTTCCCCAACCCACATTTCTGCTTTCAACCTTGCCATCAATTATATAAACCAGGCTACTGGCTGCATTCTTATTTAAACAGGCAGAGGATAATAACTCTATCCACTGTTATTTCTAGTTAAATTATTTTGGTTGGGGGCTGAGTAATGGTGATGGAGGAGGTTTTTGGTGCTGTTCTTCATAACCAAGCATAAACATTGAAGAAGCCAAAATAGATATTCAATATATTGTGTAGGTACTCAAAGGGGCTAAGGTCCCCAATTAAGAGAAAATGTACATTAGCGAGCAGATCTCCAGTTCCATGGTGTTCATATTAAAAGGCCAGTTTCTTTGCCTGTCAGACATTGTAAAGAAGTAACTTCATCTCCGTAAACCACCCAGTTTAAGCATTTGAACACTAAGTGGAAGTTTCTAGTGATCAAAGTAATTTTCTTAAATAATATATTAATACATAAACCTGAAAGAAATGCCATAATTGCAAGGAGGTGTCACCGGGGAGTGTGGTTATCATGGTATAATCACATCCCTGGAGAATAGGAGGGACGAGGCATAGCCTGGTTCTTAATCACACCCTGGGGGTGTGATTATCTCCTGGCCATCACACCCTTATTGTGCCATGTTGCCTAAATAATTGCAGCAGAAATTTAAATGTACAAAATTTGAGAGGAAGAAACAAAAACATGGATATTTGGATGGTGGTAGTATATGTATTTTAGAAGGTTTAAAAAGTAGAGAGCAGGGTGGTGAACCATGGTGAGTTAAACCGTTTTATTGCACAGGATGAGAGAATAGGATACTGTATCTGTCTTCTGCCATCTGGTATTCCTTGCCCTGTCTCTCTCCTCCTTTTTTTTCTTTTTAACTACCAACTTGAATTAATGTGGTGGGGCTCAGACAAGGCATAAGATCTGAGAGAGCATAGGAACACTTAGGTTCATGGTGAAGTGGCCCATTTCCTGAAGTATGAGCTAACAGCATGGACAGAGATTGCTGCCACCTATGGAAAAACACACAGGGGAGCTGGGAGTGGGAGCAGGAAAAGCTCTGCAAGACTTCCCTTGCTGCAAGTTTACAGTGGCTCATTCCGTGCAGGTCAGTGGAGGCTGGGAGATTGCAATGGAGTTTGTCCCTATGTTAGATGGGCAAGATGTTGATATCCATCAGTGCCTGAGCCTCTTTGGTGACACTGGGCTCTGTAGCCTCAGGGCTCTCTATAGCTCCTCCACCATCCCATCTCAGCACAGGTCTATTGGCCACGGCTTCTGATGCCTCCATAAAGGGGCAGAGATGCTGCTTGCCATGGAGAAGTTCCATGAGGTTTCTATTCTCTTTTGAGCAGATACTAGTTTCTAAGCTGGGAAGGAATGATGTCATTAGTGTGTATTCATCCCTCCTTCTTCTAGTGCTCATTCAATCCCGTGCATAGATTCCAGAAACTGTGAAGACCTACGGTGGGACCCATAGATGCTGTTGTAGAGATGACCGATACCATCTCCTGTCCAGGACTGGTGATAGGAGAGTCTCCTCCTTTTGAGGATGTAATTGGGACAATACAATCTGTTTGGTTTGGCTACCACAAAACAAGAAACACTTGAGTCATGTTTGTTAAGCAAGTGGGCTAGTAAAAGCAAAAGGGTAGATCTGGAAATCCTAAGTCAAGTATTTCTGGCTCACACCCTCAGAGGACTCCTCACATCTAGAGTACTTCACTGATATTCAGCGACCCATTGGGACAGCATACTATCATTGATGGATCTGATTTTCCAAGAAACTCTGCGTCCATAAAGCCAGAATTTTTCAGAAGTGCTCAGGGCCCATTAGCCCAGATTTTCAAAAAGGCCCAAAGTGCTGTTTTTAGGAAATCTGCACTACAGTATTGAGCACCGTGTGTCTTGTGTATAATTTCGCAAGATGCCCATGTGGTGTGGGTGGGACTTGTGGTCCAGGAGATGCACATTTTTTAGGGAATTCTCAATCTGGGCTCTAAATATATATCTGAAATTGGGCACTCTACTTCCAGAACAGCACTTGATGTGTAGGTGCAAATTCAAAGGCGATTTTGGAAATCTTGGCCGAAATGGGAAATACTGAAATTAAAGGCAGATGGTACCCACACATTTGTTAGGAGGCATAAGGGGCAGAACGTTGTATGTGCAAAAATTTAAATTTTGTTAAAAACTTTCCTGCTACTCTGCACATGTTGTCAATTTATACAACATATACATGAGCCTCATCCTGCAGGATTCAATGGATATTTTGCTATTCATTTCATCAGGATCCAGTCAATATCTAGAATTTCTAAGAACTTCTAGAACTTATTTCCAGTGATTACTAAGAGCCAGCATTTGGTTCTAATCTTCCAGAGCAAGACTACAAGGATTTCCCAGAAGAGAGTTTCTTATTGTTCCCATGCAATCCCATATATACACATACATACATTCCTCTCTGTGGAGAAAGTATGTAGTTTCTATATGCTTTCTATCATCATATATAGTGCAAAAAGTATTTCATGCTTATAGATATAAAAATAGGGTTTAAATTGTTTAAATCTATCACATACTACGTTACGGCTGCAAAATAGGAGTTGTTTGGGGGAGAAGTCATTGTTTCTTTTTTTTAGTTTTTGCATTGAAAATTGGCTAACAAATAAAAAATATTTAAATTTCACCTGTTTATTTTGCAATTCTTAACAATGGTTGCATCAGGCTGATGAATTTTTTCCTTTCAAGTTGTACTACTGTGTGGCAGTATTTACAGACCAACTCTGGTTTTGTCCTTAAGTGTTGTCATAATAAGACCATCATTTTCTTCAGCACAATCACTGGCTGATTTACTGTTGTGTCCTGTCTTTGCTTTACTCTCATTTGATGGCTCTGACTGATAGACGACGCTCTCCTTGTTAATTAAGTGTACTCAGGCAACTTGTAGATGGTTGTTTTGTGTTTTCTATACCTTGTTGGAAGAGTCGTGTGTGTGTGTGTGTATGTGTGTGTGCATATGTGTGCCTGGCTGTGATTAAGATCAGTTAACATTTATTTCAAGAATTCCTAGCCATCTATTTAATTGAACATAAAAATAGTCCAGTTTCACGGAGTCCTGAAATGTGTATTTCTAGATTGGCAAAGAAAGAAGATGTTTTCTGCAGTGCTTGGTTTTATACAGTGCCTTTCGTACTCATGGATTCGCAACGTGATTTATGAGGTAATGCAGTAGAAATTGAGGGCTAGATCCTCAACTGTATAAACCAGCAGAGTAGTACTGACTCCAAAGAAGCTGTGCTGAGCTACACTGATGGAAGGATTGGCCCTCCGATAGCTATGCTGCAAAAAAAGGTCAGCTGACTTGGCTGTGGGGTCAGGGCCACTGACAGGGAGGGACAAAGGGGGCAGCTGCCATAGATGCTGAAACTATAGGTGTGGGAGGTGCTGCAGCACCTTCTGGTATGAGGTGGTTTCCATTATATACAGGGTTTCCAGTTTGTTTCAGCTGGTCTCAGCACCCCACTATAAAAATTGATCTAGTGCCCCAGCTGCCGCTGCTATCTTGTCAGCTGCAGTGGCAGCAGCCAGAGCACTGGTCTCTTTAAATTGCTGTCAGACACTCTGGCGGTACACCCTCCGTGGACTTGGTGTCAATGAAGGGCGGGGTGGGGGAAACTAGCCAGAGCCCCTCTCCTTCTGCCCAACGTCCTGCCCCTTACAGGAGGCCCAGAGCTGGCTCTCCCCCAGGGCCTGGCAAGGTCTAGTGTCAGCTCTGTGTGGGGCTATAATATTGCAATGTAGACATTCAGGCTACAGCCTGGGCTTTGAGACCTTGCTAGCAGAGTATATCTCAGGGCCTGCACTTTTGCCCAAACCTAAACATCTATGCTGTTATTTTTACTCCCCCAGCCAAGGGAGCTGATAGAATTGCCAGACCTGTGGGCTGGAGAGGGGCCTCTACACTTCCAGAAGAGGTGGAGCCTTGGGTGGAAGGGGTGGAGCTGAGACTAGCCTCCCCCGCCAGCCCTTGAGTGCCACCCAGGGCTCTGGTTGGTTTAAAGGGCTAGAACAGTGTTTCTTAAACTGTGTTCTGTGGCACACCGATGTGCTGCGAGGCAGTCGGAGGTGTGATGCGGAGATCAACAGAATTCAAAATGGCCACCCTTAAAAGGGCAGGTGACTTTTTTTCTTCTTAATAACTTCCCCCCGACCCTTTTTCCCCACAACCTTTTTTTTTGTTGTTCAACAAAAATCGTTGGTGTTCTCCATAAAAAAAAATATTGTTTGGTGTTCCTTCGTCTTAAAAAGTTTAAGAAACACTGGGCTAGAAGGTCTGGCCCTGCACCAGTAGTGGCCAGGAGCCCCAGGCCCTTTTGAATCACTGGGCCCCAGGGCAGTAGCCCCTTTGGCTGTCCCCCATGTTGGCAGGCCTGAGACTCAGTACCTAGGTTTTTTGTCACAGTGTAGACATACCCTGGGAGGATAGCAATTGTAAGAAAATGAAGCTGTCATTACATATCTCAGCAGTTCCTCAATACACACATAGCTTTGGACGTGAGACCCTCTTTTATTGAGAAAGACAATATTGGCCATGTGTATTTTCCCTTGCTCTTTTGGAAGTGTGTGTTAACTTCCTTTCATTCTAGCTGTGCCAATCTAGAGTAGGGAAAAGAAGGCTTTAGTTCAGAAAGAAGGATTTAGGGCATGTCCCAAAGTCCATCCTGACAGGAAGGATGGTCCAGTAATTAGAGCGAATGATGTGTCACTGGAGATGAGGGTTCAATTCCCTTTTCCACAGTGCTTAATTTGTGCCAGGGCTCAGCCCTGGCACCTCTAGGCCTGGCAGATACTGGCACCAGCACCTAGGGGTCTGGCAGTTCCTAGCCCTAGCACTTCTGGCCCTGGCAAACCTAACCCTGGCACCTCAGCATCTGGCAGTTTCTAGCCAGAACACCTCTGGGCTTCCTGCATCAGCTATGAATGTAAAACCATTGCTTGATCCCCAGCACCTCTTTCATTAAAAATTAAGCTCTGCCAGGGCTGCTTTTAGGGGGATGCAGGACCTGGGACAACTCTGTCCCAGGTCTCTCCCTGCCTTTCCTCATCCCTACTCCATCCCCATTGCACTCTTTCCCCCTAATGATGTTACCCAAGGGATTATCAGGTGGAGAGGGGGAAGGGTCTGGTATTTGAAGCAGGTGTTGCCCCCCCATCACCAGAGTTGTGGAAAGCAGTAACCTGGTCCCAGCTGACTTCGCTTTCCCGATCCCAACCTCTAAATGTGTTGCTCAGGGGAGCAGAGTTGGCTGGGTCTGGTTTGCACTTCTTTCTGCTGCCACACTGAAGTGGAGCAACCTGGTGGGGAGATGGAAAAGCGGAGCAGGCTGGGGGTGGGTTGCTCCACTTCCCATGTATCCTGCCACTGCTGGTGAATGTGGGACCAAGCCTGATCCCTGCTGCTGGCTTCAGGTCTCCCTTAGTATTCCCCCAGGCCGCGCTGGGTCCCACAGGGCCTCCCAAAACCTGGAGACCAGGGTGCCTGTGCCAAACTGTCCTATGTATAGGTTGGCTCTGAGCTCCATTTCACAACGGTGTGATGGTTTGTTCATGAGTGCTGGAACTACGGGCACTGGGGGTTCTTCAATACAGGGTTTACACTTGGTTCAATAGCTTGCAGCACCCACACTATGCAAATTGTTCCAGTACCCTGGTCTGTTAGTCACTTGGTGCCTCAGTTTCTCATCTGTAAGGTGAGGTTAATAGCCCTTTTCCTACATCAGAGGAGTGTTGTGAAGATGAATACAATTGAAATCATGATATTCTCTTGGGGGCAGTCAACTGAGAGTCTTTACATTGCTCTCAGGGTCTTTAATGAATATTGGATCAGATCTTGTGTGAGTGGAGAGCACATATCTTTATTATTCCATACAGCTAATGTTCTATTTAAGCATATAGAGGATGCTTTATCTTTTATGAGGAATAATTATTTTAAAATCAATCTATAGAAAACCATCAGAAAATAAATCACAACAATTAGTTATAAATTATTATTAATTTGGAGCCTGACTGCTTATTGCCATTCCTCCTGATTAGATCTTTTTACATATATTTTTAAGTCTTAAATGTTCCCCAGGTGTAATTAGCATGCTTTGTGTTTTACAGAATTAAAGCCATTATCATGAATTTTAAAATTATTTTAAACTCAGTTGTTTTTAAGAATGTGTTGAGACAATGAAATGGATAAATTTTTCTTTACACACAAATTTTCATACACTGTCACATACACTATGAATAGTGAATTCACTGCTGGTCATTGTTAGAAAAACAAGCCTTTGGTTTGGAAATATAACACACAAGAAAGTTTATATGGGCCTGGTAAGCACACAGTGGAAAAAGGTATGGGAGAGAGAGTCAAAATATTAGGATTACCATTTCTGACAGTGTCTCTTTAAGATATCCTTGTACTCTCCTGCAATGTTAAAGTTGCTAAGGAAACTATGCATTTTTTAAAGCACAGCAAAGTAAATAGGTACATGACCTATATAAATTCTCAGCACATAAATTACTACAGCCCTGGGGCTACTGTAACTTATGCAACCTCTTGTTTCCAAATGACATTAACTTCTCTGCATATCAAATACATCAGAATTTGTTCCATACGGTTTTAGCTGATGGTTTTAAATACCTCATAGTGCAAAACTAGACACACTAGAAAATAACTTGAGACCCCATGTTCTCCTGTGTTCCTTGGCACAAAGGGGAGTAAACATGCCATAATGGTCTATAATGTGTCCATATGGAGAGGAAGAGTGGCTAAGTTATCTATGCCCCTGTAAGTACATAGCTACTGAAAGCTCTTCCATCCTAATTCCACATGTAGGGACCCTGGTGTGAATTAGAAAGGATGTCAGGTTGCCAGGGAGTAGTGTGGGGAAAGATGCTTTGCACAGTTTGCTCTCACTGGGAAATCTAAGACTGATGCAGCTTCCACTGTGTAAGCGGGTTACCCTAGCTATGCTGAGTGTACAGCTCCAGAATCTAGGAGTTGTCCAGCAAAAAGGATGCGTTCTGTCAGCCTGTGGAGCTGGGAGCACAAGCGGCCAAGTTACCTTAGTAAAAACAGTTTGCGTTCACTGGCCTTCCCCCAGCAGCAAAATGGCAGTTCTATTGTATCACACTGTGGGCTCCTACCCAGCAAGTCCTTGCTCTTGTTTTTTGTTCTATCATCTTTAGTGATGCTACTCCTCCAACATCCCAACATGCACCATTGCTGGAGGGGACCCTGCAGCTCCATTGACATTTGTTTTTGCATGTGCTGTGCCGAACATTTGGGTGCTACCATTTTGTAATTGATATTGTGCTTGTTGTAGAGCAATACTATTTTCAGAATTATGTGAGTGCTCATCTCTGAAGCCTTGTATATGCTTGACAATATCTAGAATTCAATTCTTTGGGGAGGGTGTAAGCACCCACCGAGAAAAGTAGAGCTGGATTTGCCAGTTCTACTAGTTCATTCCCAGCAGTGCTATCTGTTGGAGGGTCTACTTCTTGGAAAGAAATAGAAAAACAAGGCATGTCACCCTTGTGAATATGAAAATACCCACTTTGCTTATGGATTGAGAGGGATCTCTGTGTTCCCATAGGGTATGTCTACACTAGCCCCCCTAGTTCGAACTAGGGAGGCTAATGTAGGCATTTGAACTTGCAAATGAAGCCCGGGATTTAAATATCCCGGGCTTCATTTGCATGTTCCCGGGCGCCGCCATTTTTAAATCCCCCTTAGTCCGAACTCCGTGCCCGTGGCTACACGCGGCACGGAGTAGGTAATTCGAATTAAAGATCCTAATTCGAACTACCGTTACTCCTCGTGGAAAGGGAAGCGGCGTGTAGCCGCGGGCACGGAGTTCGGACTAAGGGGGATTTAAAAATGGCGGCGCCCGGGAACATACAAATGAAGCCCGGGATATTTAAATCCCGGGCTTCATTTGCAACTCCGGTTGCCCTCATTTGCCTACCTAGCTCGAACTAACGAGCTAGTGTAGACATACCCATATATACCATCATTTTGGCAAAGGGAAGCAATTTTTAATTAATCTCAGCATTCTTAAGGCTTAGGTTGTGGATGCTCCATTCCATGTGCTCAGCAAGAGAGATTGTGGACTGCTAAAACTCAGCAGTCTGGGGGCTTTGCTTTTCTTGAGTACACCATCACTAGTGAATCCAATGGAACATTTGGGGAATCTATATCTCCAAAAGCCATAAAAAAGCTCATCACATTTGGCATTCCAGGTCTGGGTAAATGCTGAGACCTGATCATCAGCACTGTTTTCATTTTAGCCCTGTGAATAAATTTGCTGCTTAAGAAAGTGAAGGAGTAATACTCCTGCTTCAACTGGGCACACTGAGGGGAAGCACTATCATTCTTACCAGTGCATATATTCAGCCCTGCTAATGCACACCGATGCTCACCTAAAATAACCCCTGCTACTCCAGCCCTGGACTCATGAACAGCCCTGCAAGTACTTTGAACTCTCATATTCTACAGTCCCAGTCTTGGATTCCCTACTCCCAGCTCTGCCAGATCACCTCATTTTTTTCCTGAAGCTCTAGCCCTTGAGCCTTCACACAGTTTCACTAATTCACATTAATTTTGGCTTTCCACATCCTCTGTTTAACCAGAGACAGCCAATTGTGCCTCACTGCATTACGGTTTTATGTTAACAAACATGCAC
The DNA here is from genome assembly GCA_032595735.1 of Pelochelys cantorii. Classification (NCBI taxonomy): domain Eukaryota; kingdom Metazoa; phylum Chordata; order Testudines; family Trionychidae; genus Pelochelys; species Pelochelys cantorii. The sequence continues at coordinate 29,221,742 of CM064343.1, read as the reverse complement.
CAGAGATGAGGATGAGAAACCTGCAAACTCATTCATGCAAATAGGTCATATTTTGAATGCTGGGACCCAAATAGCAACCAGTTCTTAATGTAGAGGAGGCTGAGATAACTGCTTATGCAAAAGATTGTCACTGAATGCACCATCATTTAGTCTGAAATCAAACTATTTTGGGATTCTTCCTTGTTATAAATTATTTTACTTTAAATGTTCAGTCCTTATGGGAAAGTGTTACAGAATCTCATAGGGATGAAACCACTAGCGCTCTGTAGAAATGTAACAAGAATCAATAGAATCAATAGAAAAAACCCCCCTGTGATGAGATTTCTTAAACTTCCCTCCCCCCAAAGAATTTAGAAACACAAATCCCACTGACTTGCAATGGGAATTATTCTCCTAAATCTGTTTTGTGTTTTTAAGTCTTCCCTCTCCTCTCCCACCCCGCTATAGAATGAACTCTCTCTGTAGAATTATTTTAAAGCATGCTGTAGAATTCTTGAAGTTAGTGATATCATTTTCTGTTAAATTCTTTTGAGTGGTTCAGAATGGCTTACATTGTCCCCAGAACTTTTGTCAGGGTGTAATTAACCAGAAGAGAAATATATTTTTCATTTTTTTCTTTTCTTTTTTAATGGTATGCTATTTTCAGGAAGAGCTGGACTGGATTGGCTTGATGCCAGAGGCAGTCCTTTCCTTGCCAGAAAGCCAGATGTATGGTCACATTGCCTGGCTCTCTCTGGCAAGGCTGGGGAAGCTTCAGCAGGTGTGATTAAACAGCATGCAGGAGCCTCAGGTTTGCATAGCCTGCTGCCTCCAAGGTACTACTAGATTTGCTGTCATGCTGCAAAAGACCCTCTGATAGCAAGTACACCCGCTGTGTCACTGCATTAAAATAAAATCTCTTCTTCCCTAGCGAGCCCAGTATATTCTCCTGGAAATTCAGTATGCTACAGCTTTAAGGACAGCAAGGAGCAGGCAGCAGGATAATAAGCTTCTTTCCCTCCTCCCCCCAAACTCCTTCCTCCTCCTCAGCAATGTTGCACAGTGAGCAGAGACTCACAGTCAGGAGACTGCAGTGACAGATGGTGGGTCATAAGCCCTCTCACTAATCTAACACTGCAAAAGAAAATAGGGCTGGGGGTGATTCAGCTGCTAGGCCTCAAAGCAAGAGCATGATGGGATAGATTGCTACTGTGACATGTCCTTGAAGGATGCTGCATCCCAGAGGACCGCGTGGACAAAATTAATGCGATGATGAAGCAAAAATCTGTTTGCAGAATAAGATGAATCCACTAAAAATAGATAATGTTCTCTCTGCCTTTCTGAGTAACAAGATTTCTATTAGCATTATGTAAATATTACTAATAGATCCCCTCGAGAAGAATAATTTGTGCTCTCTATCCAAAATGACCCACTCATGTTAGGCTTTCTATCCTCTTAATTGTCTGCTGACCAGAACTGTCTGCACCTGTAAATGTATTTATCTATCACGCTGTCTACTCACATGTGCAGATCTAAAAGAACGCTGAACCTACTTAATTCAGCACAGCATTCTGGAAACATTCGTGTGGCAAGAAGTTGTTCTTGGCATCTATAAGCTGCGACTTGTGTTTAAAATTAATTATTTAAAAAAAGAATACAGGCTGCATTTCTGAGCCTCCTGCTGCTGCTGGCAAACCACCATCCTGATGAAAAAATGACATAGATTGTGACATTGATTACACTGTAGGCCAGTGTCAGATTGTAAATTGCCTCCATCCTGCTGTGAAATGGGTTTAAGATCAGAAGAAGAATGTTTGTTTCATGTTTAAAATACAGGTGGGTCACGGAAGGGGCACATTCTAGAAACGCTTTTGTATTGAACATGGTGCTTGCTTTGGGGAATGGTCCCAGTTCAATACAACGGGGCTATTCACAGCAGGAAGCACTTTGGTTGGTGGTAAGTGACTATGGGACCAAGATATCCTTTGATTGTAAGTATCTTGGGATAGGCACTAGGGGCCAGATCTCTGCTGGTGTAAATCAATCTGTCTCTTCTAAAATCAACAGAGCCATGCAGATTTACAGTAGCTAAGGATCTGTCCCCATGTTATCTTTTTGTGACGTATGCCAGTGTGCTCTTCAACCTGAAATAGTGAAAATAGGTATCTGGCCACAGCATTTGGTGCTTTACAGATAATCGTCAACTGCAGCCCCAGTTACATGTGCACAACCCCTGCTGAAGTCCCAATGGCCCTTAATACTCAAACAAAAACATTCTGCTTCTGATGATCAAACTCAGTTACTGAATTGCCAGGTGGCGACTGAGTGACCAGTTTTGATGGAGGGGCAAAGGCAGTCAGAACAGCTGAGTGCAATCAATTGTTCCTTCTGTTTGCATTTTGCGTGTGTGTATGTTTTTATTAATTTTGGCACATTTATCAATTTCCTCTACTGATTTCTCTGCATCCCCTCACATGCATGCAGCTGCATCTATTGCTTCAGGCTGGGGGAAAAGATTAAAAAAAAAGCCTAAATCAAGAATATCCTGTATAAAAAGGGGGAGTAGTAGGAGAAGAAATAACTGGAAGAATTGCATTGTAATGTGTCCAACGGATAGTAAAATGCCATTACTACTTAATACCGTAGGTGTTTTGTGTAACATCATTTAGAATTGACAGACCCGATCACACAAACACTTCTACATATGGTTGAATGTAAACACCTGAGTAGTGCCATTGATTTCAGTGGAACAACACACATGCTTCAAACTCAGCACATACGTAAGTGTTGACAAAAGAGCACTAAAAGCAAAACTGAAGCCTATCTGAGCTGCTCTTCCAGCCATTTAGCTGAGTACAGCTTATCTCTTTGGTATCCCAAAGTCCTCTGCTTCCCTGCACCCGCAGCAGTAGGGCCAGATGAACACAGACAAAAACAGTTCACAAATATTTTTGAGAATAAGTCCTCACAAAGGACTCACAAATTCCATAAATATTTAGGGAACAAATTATTTATTCCATGTTAATGCTTCTTAAGGGTAGGCAAAGGGCTGTGTGTATAATCTTGGCTCTTATGTATCTGGGGTAGTGTTAGCAGGTTTGTCTAGAGCCTGATCTCACCTGATTTTCAGGTATCTACTTAAATCTTTTGTGCCATCCAAATCTATATTCCATGTCCCATTTCCATAGATCTACAGGGTATAATGCCATCAAAAATCACATCTCATTGTCGGTCATTGTATCATGACCTTCTGGTTCAGCCTGTATCTTGATTAGAGCTAAATGCCATTTTTTTCCTTGAAATATTTTTTTAATGGTGTGATGGGGTCAACACCCACCCTGCGGGTTGCATGTGTTTGTGTTCTTTGTCATCTGGTGACCTGCTTTTAGTGGTTCTCTGGTAATTTCTCTAGCCCTGCCTAGGGCTTTGTCTTTAAATAGTCTCAGCCCTGATATGGGACTCTATCCCCAAGATTTTCCCCTTGAAGACACTACCTGGGGCCCTCCCCAGGCTCAGTCCTCACTCAGTCCCTGCAGCCAGCCAGGAGCTCCCTCAGTGCTCCCCAAGGCTTCTGACTGCAAATTGTACTTAGCTTAACCCAAGCAGCTAGTCAGGGGCTTCTTGCTCCCCAGGTCTCTGCTCCCCATTAAACAGTTATTTTGCTGCAGTTCCCTCAGGCAGTTGAGCATGCAGTCCTTCTCCAGCTCCTAGTAGAAGCTTAGCTGAACAACTCATACCAACTCTCTCCCTCCTGCTCTGTTCTTCCAGTCCATTTTATATGGCCCTTTTGCATCTTGATTAGTTTCTTTCCAGACACCCACTCTAGCCTGCTTGGAGGACCTCTCAACTGCTCTCTTCCTGGCATGGGTGTGGCAGAGCCCTGAGTCCTCCCCCTCACAAATGAAAAATAGCTTTTTCATTAAAATAGCTATTTCAGATTAAAACAAATCCAGGATTTCATGGAAACATGGAAAACCACGCAGCTTTTGGCACTAGAAACCAGAACTTGAATTTATGGGATGGAGGGAGCGGGGAGGGTTTATAGAGGAAATTTTCCAACGGGCAAAAAAAAAAAAGTTTAATTTTTTCAGGTTTTCAACAACAACAAAAAAGCTATAGAAGAAAAATGTAGATGAAAACAAACCTTTTTTTGGATAGACTATTTCTGCAGCAACAAAACATTTTTCAGGCCAGCTCAGATCTTAATGGTACCCACAGTTGTTTGTAAGCTTGCTGGAATTTTGACCCTGTGCAGTGTTGAATGCAATGCCTTCTGTGCCATGCTCTCAGCTCTCACTGAATTCCTTACTAGCATGGGCAGAAGCCTGTATCGTTAGAAAAGAGGAAGCTTCTAATGAATGTACCTCACTACTCAGATAGTAAATTTGATGGTGTGTGTGTGTGTGTGTGTGTGTGTGTGTGTGTATGTGTGTGTGTATAAAGTAATGATGTAAAACAGTCATGATAGTGTGGTTAGGATTTAGCAAAATATTTTATTTTTAAAAATTAAGTTCTTTAAATATTTAAAATAATTTCACATACTGTGTTCAAAATCATAGAGTAATAGAACTGGAAGGACCATCAAGAGGTCACCAAGTCCGGCAGGGCCAAGCATCACTAGATCATCCCTGACAGGTGTTTGTCTCATCTGCTCTTAAAAATCACCAATGATGGAGATTCCACAACCTCCCTAGGCAATTTATTCTAGTGCTTAACCACTTTGACAGGAAGTTTTTTCTAATGTCCAACCTTAACCTCCCTTGTTGCAATTTAAACCCATTGCTTCTTGCCCTATCATCAGAAGTTAAGAAGAATATTTTTTCTCCCTCCTCTTGTAGCACCCTTTTAGGTCCTGTAAATTGTTATCATGTCTCCTTTTAGTTTTCTCTTTTCTACACTAAACAAATCCATTTTTTTCAATCTTCTTTAATTGATCACGTTTTCTAGACCTTTAATCATTTTTGTTGTTCTTCTCTGGACTTTCTCTAATTTGTCCATTTCATTCCTGAAATGTGGCACTCAGGACTGGATACAATACTCCAGTTAAGGCCTAATCAGTGCAGAGCAGAGCGGAAGAATTACTTCTCATGTGTTGCTTACAGCACTCCCATTAATAAACCCTAGAATGGTGTTTGCTTTTTTGTAACATTGTCGCACTGTAGACTCATATTTAGCTTGTGGTCTGCTAGGACTCCTAGATCCCTTTCCTCAGTACTCCTGCATGGATAGTCATTTCCCATTTTGTGCAACTGATTGTTCCTTCCTAAACTGAGTATTTTGCATTTGTCCCTATTTAATGTCACCCTATTTACCTCAGGCCATTTCTCCAGTTTGTCCACATCATTTTGATTTATAATCTATCCTCCAAAGCACTTGCAGCCCCTCCCAGATGACTAAGTTTATAAAACACACTAAGTTTATAAAATCTGGCCTCAGTTTTGAGAATCAAACCAATTTAAAATCAAGCTGTGATTTGTTGTTTTTTAAAAACCAGCGCAGTAAATTGTTTTGACACTCTTATTTCTGTTTAAGCTAAACCAAAACAAACCACTCTTAAACCAAAATTAAAAAACCAAGCAGCAGTTTGCACCCAGCATAACTAAGCCCATGCAAGTTTCTTTGTAGACACCAGAGGGGTTTAAATGGAGAGAAGCTTTCACGAAAGTTATTGACATCCTTGAAAAGAAAAAGCTATTGAGATACTCACCTCAGGGATCCAAATATCTGCACTGTAGTGCAAAATGCTCACATGCTGACTCAATAGCATTTTACAATTAGCTTTGCACAGGTGTAAATGACTCTCCATGGTGCAGGGCAGTGGAGAAACAGGCCCACTGTATCTGGAAATACAGAGGAGGAATGGGCTTATACAGAAGCTGCAAGACATTCTGGGTAGTTATGCAATATATTTCTTAATCAAGATAAAGCTCACTGAGAATCCTTCAGTCTATTAGGATATGTCTACATTGCGGGACAAAGTTGAGTTAAGATATGCTATTTCAGCTACGTTAATTGCATAGCTGAAGTCAAAATAGCTTAACTCGACTTTTGGCTCTGTCTACACAGCAGGAAGTCGAAGGAAGAACACTCTTCCTCCGACTTCCCTTACTCCTCGTGAAATGAGGGTTACAGAAATCAGAGTAAGAAGCCCATTATTTCAAAATTATTTCAAAATAACAGGCTTGCTGTGTAGACTCACACCCTGTTATTTTGAAATAAGCGTGCAGTGTAGACATGGCCTTAATGACCTTGAAGGGAACAGTCCAATTTAAAGGCTCAAACCCCTCAACAGATGACTGACTACACTCAATGACACTCTTGACTGCTTCTCAGCAAAGATTTAGCCTTTCTTAAATCCAATATAGTGCAACCTTTGCACCTGGGAGTATAGAAAGGCAACCCTATTTCTAAACACACTGTCCTTTGTGTTGTAGTTTGATTCCCAGAGAAAGAAATCTTAGGAAAGGTTTTCACTTTTCTATCTAGACAGAGAGACGGCAACAAACCTGGCTGAGAGTCAAAGCAGGACTGAGAGATTTTCTTTTGTTTAGTAAAGATCTCTCTTGTAATAAGAAATAATCCCAAGGGGAAGTATCTATAAATCCAGCCAGGTAACACAGATTTGTCTAATGCTATAGGCACATATAACCTGACTCTGCTCCATTGTCTTTGATCTGTACAAAGCAAGTGTAAAAGGATCCAGTAGTTCTTATCCTGGCTTTTCACTGGTGGAAAGGATGATAAAGGGCACAAAGCATTGGAGAATGAGGCCCTCAAGTTTTAGCTGATAGTTTCTTGAAAACAGGGGTCTCAGATTCCTGGTCCATGGGCCATTCCTGGCTGGAGCGATCATGAGAAGGGGTGGTGTTTGGACTGGTAACCGACAGCTCCCCCCACCCCGCCCTCTGGCCTGCTGGGAGTCCCAGCTGGATTCTGCAATTGCTCAGGCCAGGGATGACCCACGGGCTGGGAGTTTGAGCAGGGCCGGCTTTAGGAAGTGCAGGGACCAATTCGAACAATTTCAGAAATTTTTTTGGTTGAACAAAAAAAAACCGCACACAAAAGTTTCAACGGGGGGGGGGCCAGAAATTTTTTTGGATGAGCACAAAAAAGCCCCCCAAAAAGGTGCACAAAAAATCCCCAGCTACCTCCCCCGCAAAGCCCCAGAGGTAGCTAACACCCCGTCCCCCTCCCGTGGCACAGGGAAACCCTGCACTCAACTCACAACTCCTGCGGTGCAGGCAGCCACCGCACTCCTCCGGGGCTGATGCCCCCTCCCGCAGCGTGCCCGGCACACTTCCGGTTCAGGGCGCGGGGCCCCTTTAGGCGCGGGGCCCAATTCGGGGGAATCGGACGAATCAGCCTAAGGCCAGCCCTGAGTTTGAGATCCCTGCTTTAAAATGTAGAGAAGTGTCAGAAAGGTAAATGTCTACCTAACATGTGGGTGCTCTTCCATGTTTAGTCCATTTAACATGAAGATCCTTTTCACAACATTTTGGAGGTAAAAAAAAGTTTCCAAGTGGGTGCAGATTATCTTGACCAATTTAGGAATTGAAACAAGAATGGTTCAAGAGCACGCTGGTCCTGGAAAATCAGGCTGTATGCCTTCTGTTTCATATAGCATTACCACTAGCTACACACACTTGGGATTTAGGATATCAGTGACAAGTTTGCTCTGCTGCACAAGGCAGAAAGCATCTGGCTCTTCCATCCCTTCTTTATCTTTGTAGTGCTGAGGGCCATGTCAATATGCTTTCACCAGCAAAATGTAGCATGTAAGGGCTCATCGTCACTTATCAGGAGATTGATGCTGTAGAGATTGATCTTCCAGTGTTTGATTTATTGAGTCTAATAAGGACCAATGTTCCCTGTAAGATGAGTGCTTGAGTGGCCACCCAAGAGAGATTCACATGCTGGTCAGCTGATTGGCAGAGCACCCACAACTGACCACAGCTAGCAGCATGTTTCTATTGGTGGTGCACATATACACATGCGTTGGTGCACAGAATACAATTTATTCTGCACATAGATGGGAAAACTTAGAGGAAATGTTGACAAGGAGCTGCTAAATCAATCACCAATGGTATCCCTATTGACTCTGGTACTCCACTGAGTCGCAAGGAGTAAGGCAAGCCTATGGGAGAGTTTCTCCCATCGACCGCCCACAGTGGGAATGCCATGACAATTCAACCAAAGGTACAGCAAGTCCAGCTATACTAATCATGTAGTTGGAGCTGGGTATCATGGGTTGACTTTCTTCTGTAGTGTAGATCTAGTGTAGACCAGACTTTGAAGATAGACTAAGAGCATGGAAGTGCAATTACAAGGCAACATTTTCAGAGTCCCTTTTTGAATGGTAACCATGTGTCAAGGCTTTGGAGGTACACAAAGAGGTATGTGACAATAATAAATGCCAAAGTTGATCAAATTAAAAGAACAAGGACTGTGGAACTCTCCCCATGTAAGTGAGTTTAAGCAATTCCCTCAGCTCTGCTTATCTCACTGTGCCTTTGGTTGGCATATCAGCCAGACAAAGAGCTTAACATAACTTGGCATGGCAGCTGGGGAAATTGTTAAAATTTTCAGCAGCTGGAACAATGAAGGAAGCTTCAGAATGAGAGAGACTAGGTGTCCCCTCAGGATTCCTATCACCAAAGGATATCGTTCCCAGGCTTTTTCCCATTGCTTCATTTAACAGCAATGTTCACAATGTTGAGGAATATTGGATATTAGTTATTATTCTAGAAAGAGTATGGGGGAATCATCTCCATCAGACTAATTGTCCACTTGCTGGGGTTGGTAGAATTTTAATTTAGATGGCAAACAGCTGCTGGAGAACTTTTGTCAGAATTATTTTAAAGTTCTTGAATGACCCTATTAAAAGATAGCTTCCCAGGAAATTTAGGTTCTTCTTCGAGAGATGTCCCCGTGGGTGCTCCACATTAAGTCAGCGTGCCACTGCTGAGCCACCGATTGGAGATTTTAGAGCAGTGTCCCTTGGGTCACACATGTGCGTGTCTGCAGCCACACTCTCTTAGGTGGCAGGCATCGTGCATGAGCAAGCTGTCCCCCCTTAGTTCCTTCTCTACTGCCTCTGGCCAGAGACAGAGATCACCAGTGTTCCCTGTCTCGTTTGCATTTTTAGATACTAAGTTTTTTCTCCATAGTTGATCAGTAGTTGGTAGCTTACTTTAGTTTAAAAAAACCCCCACCTAGAATACGATAAAATATCCCAGTTTATCCTCTTCCTGTAGTTAGAGAGTTGTTCAGCACCATGCCTGGCTCACTGGGTTTTAAGTGCTGCTCTACCTGCAAAGATCCTATCCCCTTCTTGGACAGGCACACATAATGCATCTGCTGCCTTGGAGAGGTGCATGTTTCTAAAAAATGCCTGCACTGTGCAAAACAGAAGTTGTGGGTGTGATGGGACAGAGACTGCATCTCTAGTTAATTCTGCTTGAAAAATTTCTCAGACTTGTCTCAGACCCGGGTCAACAGCCTGAGGAGCAGAAACAAGGCAGAGGCAAAAAGCCCACCAAAAAGAGAGCCTCATCCTTGCCTCAAGAGATGCCGGCACCGAAGCAGCAGTCTCCTGCAAGGCCTGTGCTGAAAGAAGTGGCGGCATCACGTCTAGGCACTTCTTCTTCGAGTGGTCCCCGTCGGTGCTCCGCTCTAGGTGTCGGGCTCGTCCCGTGCTGCAGACTGGAGATTTTTGAGCAGTGGTCCAGCTGGGTCATGCATGCTCAGGAGGAGGCACGCACCACTCGAGCCGACTCTGAGTGTGCACAGTCCGGCTCCCGCCAGTTCCTCCTAACCATCTGTGGCTGCAGATGGAGTCCAACCACTCTCCTATAGTTCTGAGGAATAGTTGTAAATAAAATAGTTAGTAGTTAATAGTTATTATAGTTATTATAGTTCTTGTTCTTCTGTTAGTTTATAGTTCATGTTTAAAAAAAAAAGTTTTTCTCCTCACAACATGCCGGGATCCAGCTTCAAGAAATGTGCGTCTTGTCACGATGCAATGCTTGTCTCAGATGGGCACTCCAGTGCATCAAATGTTTAGGAGAGGGGCATATCCCCCAGAAATGCCAACATTGTGCCAAGCTTACGGCGCGAGCCAGGAGAGACCGCGAAATGCAGCTCAAAATCCGCCGTTTTAATAGAGCCCTACAACCATCCAGCTCTGATGACTCGAGGCATCTGGACACAGCGGCAGCACATAAGAGGCCCGCTCTAAGTCCGGCAGAGAGGAGATCCTCGCCCTCCCACTATTCTACCTCAGAGCGGGCTAAGGATGCGGAGAAGCCAAGTACCTCCAGAGTAGGCTTGGCATCTCGTGCTGGCAAACACAAGGCTGCCCGCAGTGCTTCAGTACCAGGCCCTGCTCCTTCGGGGGTTCAGGCACAGATACCAACGCCGGCTCCCAGAGCTGAGTTGGAGCCAGCAGTTTCCTCTGGAAGCGCAACTGTACCGGTACCAAGGATGTCCCCGGCATCGACATCGAAGCTGGTGCTGACAGTTACCTCAGCACCGAAGATTCACTCCGAGCCGCAGGACACCACCGGCGCTGAATGCCGCACCAGCGGTCCAGGCACCTTTTAGCACCGGGCGTCTCAGCACTGGGCGTCTCGGCACTGAGCAGTTCTGCACAGGGCGTCTTGGCACCGGGCGTCTTGCCACCAGGCATCACAGTAATTCCATCGGCACTGACATCACCGATACTACCACATCAACACCCGGACCTGCCATTACACTGTTCTCGGGCACCATCTCAGGCATTGCATAAATCTAAGAGAATCATTACCCCTTCTCCTAGCCCGGAACCAGTGCCTTTTTCTCCTGACCCTTCTTCTCATGCTTCACCACACTCGACATGTTCATACACTCGGAAGCATGATAGCCCCACTACACATCATCGCTGCCACTCGCCACACTATTCACCATCTCCTCACCATTATCACCATCATGAATCTCCATCATCTCCAAGACGGCGAAGGAACAGATCTCGTTCCAGATCAGCTACTCGCTCATCCTACTCCTAGTACCATTACTCAACAAGAGCGGCACATTCTCCAAGATATTCAATGGACAAGGGCTACCATTCATATCACCATTGCTATGATTACCACTGCCCTTACTCAATGCGACATACACGCTCAAGATCGCCTGAATATTGCCATACTCATGTTTGCCGTGACACCGTTAGCCCACCGGTGGCATCAATGTTCACAGGACCACCAACTCCAACAGGGGATATACCCCCAACTCCTCAGTCTGACCCGGGCACAGTGCATGCAACAGAGCTGGACCAGCCACAAGGGGAATCCCCAGCTGACCAATATTCCTCATCCCCTGATGAGGCGGTATTTCCAGCCAACAGTTCACCCACCGATGACACACGCCAGTTCCAAGATCTCTTCAAGCGTGTGGCAGAGTCTCAGGAAATGCAGCTAACACAGGTGCAGCAAAAACAACATAAGCTCCTTAAAAATTTGCAGCCTTCTTAGAAGGCTAGAATTGCCTTACCTCTGGATGGCACAATATTGGAGATAGCTGACAAAATATGGCAGATACCACCCTCCACTCTTCCAATGAGCAAAAAGGCAGATAAAAAATACTTCATCCCTGCTAAGGGTAGCGAGTTCTTATTCACCCACCCACAACCCAACTCTTTGGCAATGGATGTAGCTCAGCAAAGGTCAAAAGCTCCCCAACATAAAACCACTCCAGGGGACAAGGAGGGTAAGCACCGGGACCTATTCGGAAGAAAGGTCTACTCATTGGCCACCCTAATATTGAGAATGGCGAACTATGCTGCCCATCTCTCGAACCATAGTTTTGATAACTATACTAAACTGATTCCTTTGCTCCAGGATCTCCTTTGCTCCAGGATCTCTAAACGCGAAATCTTAAAGTCAGTCATACAGGAAGGTTATAGTGCCTCAAGGACGGCATTGCAGATAGCCCTGGACATCGCCAATACAGCAGCGTGAACAACTGCCACATTGGTAGTCATGCGAAGAGCGTCCTGGCTGCAGCTGGCGGCTGTACCAAAAGATCTACAGTCCAAAGTAGAGGACTTGCCCTTTGATAGGCAAGCCCTATTCGCCAAAAAGATGGACCAGCTGCTTCACTCGGACAAGGACTCGAGGACCACCCTCAGGACGCTCGGCATGTATACCCCGCCATATCGCCATCAGCGGTATACAGCTTATTACCATCAATGACCATTCTCATACACAACTGCTAAATTCAGGCAATACGACCAACAACGGCCTAAGCAGCGACAACAGAGGCGACGACCTCAAAATAACAAGGCGCCAAACCGGCAGCCTGTTTGATGGTTTTGTCGAGGGTCTGTGAAACATCCCCCTGCAATACCATCCACAGGAACCAAACAAACTATTCCACCATCGATTGAGACCATACCGTCATTGTTGGTATGCCATCACCACTGACAGATGGGTTCGCGAGCTAATTACATCAAACTACGCAATCCCCTTCACCTCTCAGCCCCCTTCCTCTCCCCCCTCCCCATCCCTCTTTAGGGACCCATCTCATGGGCCTTTCTTAAAGGCAGAGGTCATCCATCTTCTCGAGATTGGGGCTATAGAGAGGGTGCCCAAGGAATTCCAGAACAAAGGTTTCTATTCCCATTATTTCCTCACCGAGAAAAAATCGGGAGGGTGCAGACCAATATTAGATCTTCAAGGACTCAGTCAATACTTATGAAAACAACAGTTCAAGATGGTCACATTGGCTTCCATCATACCAGCGCTCAACACAGGGGATTGGTTTGCGTCCCTCGACTTGCAGGACGCATATTTTCATGTGACCATACATCCGGCCCACAGACGTTTCCTAAGATTCCTGATAGGCAACGAGCATTTCCAGTACAGAATTCTTCCCTTCGGCTTCTCGTTGGCACCGCGAGTTTTCTAAAAAATGCTAGTGGTAGTCGCAGTGTCCCTCTGCCATCTAGGCATCATAATTTTTCCCTAACTGGACGACTGCCTCATCAAGGCTCCTACTATGGAAGAGGCATCATGGGCCATCAACACCACACAGGATCTATTCCACACACTCGGTCTCGTGATCAATTTTGCGAAGTCATCCATGACTCCGCAGCAATCTCTCGAGTTCATTGTCGCTCGACTAGATTCCACCACAACCAGAGCTTACTTGCCCCTCTCCAGATTCCAAGCAATCCAAGAGCTCGTGCTAATACTCCCCTTGAGTCCCAAAACTTCGGTACTTACCTGCTTGAGGCTCCTAGGCCATATGGCTGCTACCACATATGTGGTACAGCATGCAAGATTATGTCTCAGAGGTCTTCAACATTGGTTGAATTCCATCTACCGCCCGGGCAGTCACAACCTTCACAGACTAGTTTCTGTCCCCCCTATGGTACAGGAATCCCTAAAATGGTGGAACGACACCACAAATATGCTTACTGGCATCCCCTTCCGGCACCCACAGTCCACCATACAAATAACAACAGATGAATCCTTACTGGGCTCAGGAGCCCACCACCTCGGGGACTCTTAAGTTCAAGGATGTTGGTCCCCTCAAGAATCTCTCCAGCACATCAGTTTTCTGGAATTAAGAGCAATATTCAACGCCTGCAAAGCTTTTCTGTCCAGCATTCAAGGCTGCACCATTCAAGTTCTTTCGGACAACATGACGGCAGTATATTATATCAACCGCCAGGGTGGTTCTTGTTCACAATCCCTTTGCGCTTAAGCAACACGTTTATGGAACTGGTGCATCTGACACAATATTTCCATCACTGCAATGTACCTACGGGGCAAAGACAACCTCATTGCCAACACTCTCAGCAGGCACCTCATCCACCAACACAAATGGCAATTGGACCCTCACATAACACAAAAAATTGACCAAAGATGGGGACATCCCACCATAGATTTATTCACAACATATCACAGTGCAAAGTGCCCCTTCTACTGCTCATGAGCAGGCATCGGACAGAACTCTCTGGGAGATGCCTTCCTCATAGACTGGAGCCGACAGTTGCTCTTTGTGTTTCTTCCAATTCCTCTGATCCCCAAGGTCTTGCAGAAAATAGCCAGGGACAAGGCCAAGGTCATTCTCGTAGCCCACTTCTGGCCTCGCCAAACATGGCTTCTAATCCTCCTTCAGATGTCAGTCTCTCCTCCGTACTATTTACCGGACCGATACAATCTTCTGACACAACAACAAGGGAGAATTGTACATCCACAGATCCACAATCTACATCTCACGGCATGGCTCCTAACTGGCTCTGACACACAGAAATAGCATGCGCCCAAGATGTCAAACATGCTCTGTTGCATAGTAGAAGGGACTCGACTCGTTGCACTTACCTGTATAAGTGGCGCCGTTTCCAGTCCTGGTGCCATGCCAATAACTCTGATCCCGATTCCCTTTCTCTCCAGCACATCCTTGATTATGCCCTGCAATTACAGAGATCAGGTTTATTGCTTCCTTCGATCAAAGTCCACACTGCAGCAATCTCAGCTCTTCAACCCTTAATACAGGGTTACTCGCTATTCTCTCATCCAACAACTAAAAGATTTTTTAAGGGACTTGCAAACTTATATCGATCACACAGAGAACCTACAGACGTGTGGGACTTGCAGCTAGTCTTACAGTCCCTAATGGGTCCCCCCTTCGAACTGATGGTAACGACTGACCTGCTGACGCTCACCATGAAAGTCACCTTCCTGCTAGCTATCACCTCTGCCCAGAGAGTGGAGGAGCTCGCTGCTCTCTCCTCCACACCACCGTATACGCTATTCACTAACCAAGGACTGGTACTGCGCCCTCACCCCAGCTTCCTTCCCAAGGTGAACTCGCAGTTTCACATTAACGAACCCATCATACTCACAATCTTTCACCCTGAACCGCATTCATCTCCACAGGAATCTCAGCTTCATACCTTGGATGTCCGACGTGCCCTTGAGATCTACTTGAATAGGACACGAACTTTTCGCGAATCACAATGTTTGCTATTATCCACGACTCAGCACTCCATGGGCCAACCCCTCTCAGCGCAACATATTTCTAAGATTGTCGTCTCCTGCATCTCACATTGCTACTCATTACAAAAATAAGACCCCGCCTCGTTCACTGAAGGCTCATTCAACAAGAGCAATGGCAACTTCGACAGCCTTTATCAAAGGGGTCTCCCTACCAGACATCTGTAGAGTGGCTACATGGTCATCTGATTACATGTTTGCGAAACACTATGCTATCAACGCTTCAATTCATGACTCAGCAGTAGCCTCGGCAGTCTTGTCCATGGCACAGAGGTCATAACTCCGATACCTGCCTCCGTAGAACAGACTACTGCTCTGAAGTCACCATGGGTACGTCTGCACTAGCTCTTTAGTTCGAGCTAGGTAGGGTAATGAGGGCAAGTGGAGTTGCAAATGAAGCCCGGGATTTAAATATCCCGGGCTTCATTTGCATGTTCCCGGGCGCCGCCATTTTTAAATCCCCTTTAGTCCGAACTCCATGCCCGCGGCTACACGTGGCACGGACTAGGTAGTTCGAATTAAAGATCCTAATTCGAACTACCTAGTCCATGCCACGTAGAATGAGGAGTAACGGTAGTTCGAATTAGGATCTTTAATTCGAACTACCTAGTCCGTGCCGCGTGTAGCCGCGGGCACGGAGTTCGGACGAAGGGGGATTTAAAAATGGCGGTGCCCGGGAACATGCAAATGAAGCCTGGGATATTTAAATCCCGGGCTTCATTTGCAACTCCGCTTGCCCTCATTACCCTACATAGCTCGAAGTAACGAGCTAGTGTAGACGTACCCCTAGAGAGGAGGACCCACAGGGACCGCTCAAAGAAGAAGAAGAAGTTACTCACCTTGTGCAGTAACGATGGTTCTTCGAGATGTGTCCCCATGGGTACTCCATGTCCCGCCCTCCTCCCCTTTTCGAGTCTCTTTTTCTGTTTTTCAGATATTCTCCGCTTAGGAGGAACTGGCGGGAGCCGGGCTGCGCATGCTCAGAGTTGGCTTGAGCGGCGCGTGTCTCCTTCTGCGCATGCGCGGCCCAGCCGGACCACTGCTGAAAAATCTCCGGTCTGCGGCATGAGACGAGCCTGACATCTAGAGTGGAGCACCCACGGGGACACATCTTGAAGAACCATTGTTGCTGCACAAGGTGAGTAACTTCTTCTTATGATGATCTGGGCATCTCTGGAGCCGCTAGCACAGCTAGCAAAGCGGGACGCTCAAAACCTCGCTTGTCATGCTTTAAGTTGCCTGCCTCATCAGCTGTGACAACATCCGGCACTGAAATGACCTTGATGATGCAGCATGAAAGCATGACGCCAGCCATATCATCTGGCAGTGACGCCTACAGCACAGAGGTGCCTAGCACATCTCCAGTCCGTTCAGCACCGCGGCATAATACAACGCTTCAAATAGCACTAGTGCTTCCCACTATGGCACCATCAATGCCAGTTCAGCAATATACCCAACATAGGGACGTATTAGTCTCTTCCACATTCAACTCACATTTCTCAGATCTGATCATTCCCCTGCTATATTAACATCACAAATGACATCTCAAAAAAGATTTTCATCTGAATCTGAAGATGACCTTTATGTGGGGTTCTTTCCAGAAAACTCCCTCCCCTCCCCCCCCACATTTCAGTCTATTTATGCTTCCAGGTCATGCTCTAATTATGGGAATGTGCCTCCATGGTATGGCAATCCCTGGGTACCTCCACCTATGTCATGCCCACATTGGCAATATTTGAACAACTGGCAACCTCTCCAAAAACAACACCACGGCCAGAAACAACATCTAGTGCAATATTTCCCTTCACCACATTCCCCACCTACAAAGTAAGCACAGCAGGAGGACCCACACAACCAAGTTGCAAATGTACTCATGGAGTCAAACGAACCTGCTCCAGCAGAGGAAGTGGCTGTACCTCCACTTTCAATTACCTCAGATGACCTTGCACATTTTCAAGACCTCTTTAAATGTGTGGCTGCTGAATTAAACATCTCCCTCCAGGAAGTTACCGAAAACAAACATGAATTAACGGACATATTGCACTCAGTAACACCCTCTAAAATAGCACTACGAATTAATCCAGCAATAATGGAACCTGCAAAGAAGGTGCGACAAACCCCGGCATCAATCACTTCTACCTCCAAGAGAGCAGACAAGAAGTACTAAGTTCTGCCCAAGGGCTCTGAGTTTCTTTTCACCCACCCAGTAAGTAATTCTCTCATAGTGGAAGCTGCACAACAGAAAACCAAGTGGCAACAATTCTGGTCCACCCCATCGGACCATGATAACAAAAGACTTGATTCATTCGGATGTAAAGTTTACACATCTTCCACCTTACAATTTCGTAATTCCAGTTATGCTGCTTTATTATGTAAATATGACTACAGAAATTACACCCAACTCAATTAATTTATTGTGGACACTCCTGAGGAAAAAAGACAGCAGTTCAAAGCACTGATATCAGAGGGTCACATGGTTGCCAGAACAGCCTTGCAGGCTGTTAGATGCTGCTGATATGGTTGTACTATCTACAGCAACAGCGGTAGTCATGAGAAGAGTTTCATGGTGTAACTCCACTCTCTTTCTGAGAGAAATCCAATTGACGGTGGAAGATCTTCCATATGATGGCCAGAAGCTGTTTGCAGCAAATACCAATGATATTTTCCATTTGATGAAGGATTCCAGAGAAATGCTTTACTCTCTAGGGATCCACAACCCAGCACCTAGAAGGAGACAATACAGGTATCAGCCCTACTCTAGACCTTGATACCCTCCATATACTCAATACTATAACAGACAAGACCAACATCAAGAGAACAGAGGCAGAGGCAGAGGCAGAAGCCAACGATGATGCACTCCCTCTACCAACCTTGCAACACTCACTGCAATCCAATAAGAAAATTTGAACAGCAGGTTGAGGGTCATGAGAGCCTCTCATCTATTCCAAGACTACCTTTGCAAGCTAAACTTTTTCATCACTGGCTGCTACCATTCTTTAACAACTGGTAGTGTATAACCTCTGACAGATGGGTTCTTCAGATAATTGACAAAGGCTATCTTATCCCCTTTAATGTCACTACCCCCTTTCCATTCCCCATCCCAGTCCCTCCTCGGGGACCACTCTCATGAGAATCTGCATCAACAAGAGGTAGAACAGCTCTTGCACATAGGGGTGATTAAATCAGTCCCTGCACAATTTAGGGGGAAGGGCTTTTACTTGCATTATTTCCTGATGGAAAAATGGTTGGGAGGCTGGAGACCCATCTTAGACCTGTGACCACTCAACAATTTATTCAGAAAAGAAATTTAATGGTAATGCTTGCCACTATTATATTGGTGTTGGAACAGGACAATTAGTTCTTGTCTCTTGACTTGTAAGATGCATACTTTTGTATCTCCATCCATCCAGCTCATAGACGTTTCCTCTGATTTGTTGTAGGTTCACAATGCTCCCAATACAAAGTACTCCCCTTTGGACTCTCTACAGCCCCGAGGATCTTGTCAAAGGTTCTGGTGGTTGTCACAGCATACCTGAGGAAGCTAACCATCATCATATTCCCTTACCTGGATGACTACCTCCTCAAAGTGTGCTCACACAATGACTCCTGCCACTTGCTGTCAAGAAACTTATTCCAACATCTTGGCCTACAAATAAACAAAGCCAAATCAACAGTTTCTCCCACATAACAGATTCAATTTATAGGAGCATGCCTCAGTTCAACAAGGGCCACCGCATCCCTCCCGACGGATTGTTTCCAAAAAATTGTGGCCTTGGTAAACACCCTAAAATCCAGTCCCTGAACAACAGCACACGAATGTCTTCAGCTACTGGGATACGTGGCCACATGCAATTTTGTTGTCAGCAGTGCTCGCCTCCACATGAGATGTTTACAGGGATGGCTGGGACAGGTCTACAAGCCCAATATCCATCCACTGTCCAAATCCCTAGTGCTCCCAATACTGGTAAAGAAAGTCCCTGCAATGGTGGACAAGTCCACACAACCTTTGTTCCGGAGTCCCCTTCCATCCATCAGAACCATCCGTGTTCATGACAACAGATGCATCTCCTTCAAGATGGGGAATTCACTTGTGACATCACACGGCCCAGGGGTTGTGGTCCAGCAGTGACAAGAACTTATACATAAACGTACTAGATCTCTGTGCAGTCAGATATGCCTCTGTGAAATTCCTCCCGTTCATTGTCAACAATCATGTCAGATAATGTTACGGTAATGTTTTACATAAACTGTCAGGGCAGGGCCTGATTTTGAGCACTTTGCACAGAAATCATAGCATTTTGGAACTGGTGTTTCAAATATGGCATAAACATTACCATGGTGCACCTTCCAGGCACCTTGAACGATGGCAGATGCACTCAGCAGAGCCCTCCCGACTGACCATGACTGGCAAATAAACCTGCACATGTTGTTACATATTTTCAGACACTGGGTCACCCCACCATAGATCTATTTGCCACACAATCCAACATAAAAAGTCACCTATTCTGCTCCAGGGCAGGCATTGGCAAAGGATCCATGGGAGACACTTTTCTTATCAGTTGGTCATCCTACCTCCTATAAGCATTTCCCCCCATACTCCTGTTTAACAGGGTAGTCCACAAGGCAAGGAGAGACAAAGCACACCTAATTCTCATAGCTCCACCATGGCCATGTCAACCATGGTTTACTTTTCTAATGAGGATGCCCCATGTGCCACTGATCCACTTACCACACAGCCAGATCTCCTTCCCCCAGAACCCCTTGCTGCCCAACTGAACCTTGACTTGTTACACCTGAAGGTGTGGCTCCTAGATGGTTCTCTGAGCTAGAACTGACTTAATCACAGCAAGTACAAACAGTAGGGTGCAGAGCACCTGTAAGACTTACTTTAAAAAATGGAAGAGATTCTTTGCATGGTGCATACACCGCCAGGTAGCACACTCAACATCCTCCTTTCCTGTCATCCTAGATTATCTTCTGCACCTGAAACAAGTGGGCCTTGCAATAAGCTCCATTAAAGTCCATCTTGCTGCTATTACTACCTTTCACCTTAAGACAGATGACTCTTCGATATTTGCACATCCATTCACTAAGACCGTGGTCACCAACCTGTTGATCACGATCGACTGGTTGATCAGGAGGGCTCAACCAGTCAATCACGAGGTGTTTGGGCCCCCCCCCATTTCCCCACACCCCCAAGAAGCCCCACTACCTACCTCCAGCGACAATGGAGGTAGTGCTGGCTTCCTGTGGGGTGGAAGGAAGTCTGGCAGCTGCGTGTCACTTCCGGGGTTTCAGGAAGTGTGCTGGCTGCTCCCCCTCCCCCAAACAGCTGGTGTGGTACCACAACCCAGGTCTGTGGTGCACCTGGGACTTCCTGCATGGGGGGCGGTAGGAGTCCCCAGAGGAGGTGCGCGCCAGGGCTTCCCTCCTCTGAGGGGAGGAGAGGTAGAGGGGGGAGGAGTCCTGGGAGGAGGTGTACACCAGGGCTTCCCTCCTCTGGGGGGGGGGAAGTCCCCGGAGGAGGCGCGCACTGGGGCTTCCCTTCCCTTGGGGGGCGGTTAGAAGGGGGAGGGGGGAGGAGTCCCAGGAGGAGGTGCACGCCGGGGCCTCCCTCTTCTGGGGGGGGAGGGGAGAGGAGTACCAGGAGGAGGTGCATGCTGGGGCTTCCCTCCTCCGCAGGGGGGAGGGGTTTAGGAGTCCCCAGAGGAGGCACGTGCCGAGGACTCCCTGTCCCCTGCCCCCACCAACACCCTGTCCCCTGTCCCAACTGGCACCCTCTCCCCACTGGCACCCTGTCCCCTGCCCCACCCCAGCATCCTGTCCCCACCCCAGCACCCTGTCCCCTGCCCCCACTAGCACCCTGTCCCAGCATCCTCTAGCACCCTTTCTGAGTACCATGTCTCCTGCTCCCACCAGCACAGTTGGGGCCACATTAGTGAGGCCTGGGGGGGTGTTGGAGGAGTTATTTTTTTGCATCTCACTTGTGTGGCCCCAACTGACTTTTCTATGGGTCAATGACTTCTAACTCAAAACAGGTTCCCCGCCCTTCTTATAAATAAAGACAACGCTGAAACTTTTTGTGTTTGACATAATATTTTATTTAAAAATGAAGCCTGGCCAACAAACCCTGAAATGGGGCCAAACCCCCATCTGGCCGCAGCATCATAACACTCCTGCACTATCCCCCCAGACCCTAGATCTGAGCCTATCATACACTGGAACCCCCTGTCCTGAGCCTCTCACATCCCCAAACTCCTGCACCCCCACATCCTCAGTCTTCTGTCACAACACTTCTTCACCATTCATACATCGCAAATCTGTGTCCTGAGCCCATCATACTCCCAACCTCCCTGCCCTGAGCCCCTCACACAGCCCAACCCAAACTCCTGCACCCTCACATCCACAAGCCTGTGGCTTGCTCAGAACCCCAACCCTCCACCTGACCCCAACACTCCCCAGCCTGGAACCCCCTCCCCAAGCTAGCATCCCCTTCTCCACCTCCTCCTGCATCCAAATTCCCTCCCACAACTTGCACCTCTTACCCCTTCCCACACCCAAATCCCTCATTCCCACCCCAGAGCCCACACATCCTGTCTCAACCCAGTGAGGGTACGGCTAGCCTGCAGGAGTTTTTCCAGAGGTATCCCGGAAAAACTCTTCTGCATCCAGGGATGCATTTGTTCTTCCACTTTTTTTAATGGAAGAGCAAACATGCTCTTTTGGCAACCCCTGTATTCCTTGTTCCATGAGGAATAAGGGGGCTTCTGAAAGAAGGGGTTTTTCTGACATTTGGCTCAGGCTAGAGAGACCAAATGTTGGAAAAACCTCTTCCTATAGAAGATGTGGTCGGTTGGCCCACCCGGAGGGGTTCCTCCTCCTCCGGCTCAGTGGGCGGCCACTCCGACCCACTGTGCTGCCCCTTTAAGACCGACCCCGTTGGTCCACAGGGTGCGGTCCAGCCTCAGCTCAGGGTATAACAGCAGCAACCCTCTCACAGTTATGAGGAGCGGCCAGGCCCTCAGTCCAGGGCGTGGCAACAAGCACACAGTTACAAAGGGTGGCCAGGCCCTCAGTCCAGGGCGTGGCAACAAACAAGCACAGTTACAGAGAGTGGCCAGGCCCTCAGTCCAGGGCGTGGCAACCAGCACACAGTTACAAAAGGTGGCCAGGCCCTCAGTCCAGGGCGTGGCAACAAGCACACAGTTACAAAGGGTGGCCAGGCCCTCAGTTCAGGGCGTGGCAACAAACAAACACAGTTACAGAGAGTGGCCAGGCCCTCAGTCCAGGGTGTGGCAACAAACAAACAGGTGAGTAGCTCCTTGGTCAGGAGGGGTGCAGGCGGATCGCCTGTACCAGTGGCAAGGAGGGAGAGACTGCCACCCAATAGGTGGGCGGCAGGGGGGGGCGCAGGCCCACCCACTCCTCTGCGCCCCGGCCCAGGGCCCTAGGGCAGCCGTGCGGGCTGCTTCGGCTCGGTGGGGGCTCCGGCCCGAAACGCACCGGCCTAGGGGCCTTTAACAGCCCCCACTATCCCTGGGCCACTTCCGTTCTCCCCCTCGGGTGGTACCTGGATGTCGGGCAGAGGAGACTGGGAGTCCAGGAGAGTCTCGTCCCACCGGGGTGGTCCGGTCCAGTCCTCGGCCGCTTGCAGGTCACTGGGGCTCAGCAGGATTCCAGGGGCCGGCAGATTCGGGCGGTTGAGCCAGGCCTCCGGGTCAGGGTCCGTGGAAGTCCCCGGCAGTGCCTCCGGTCGAGGTAGCTGGGGCCGCTCCTCCCGGTCCCGGGGCTGGCGCTGGGGCACAGGCTCCGGCTGGCCTTTCGGCTCCTCCGTCGCTTCTGGGAAGGTAGGCCGGTTACGCTGGGCCTCCACCTCCCGGGCAGGGAGCCACTGGTCTGTGTCTGGGGCCCGGCAAGTAGGAGGTCCGGGCCAGGCCTCAGTCCCTACTTCCCAGGCTGGGAGTCCAGAGGAGGCCTCTAGCCTCCCGGCAGGCTCAGGCCTGACTGAGGCCGCTGCCTGGGCTTTTATAGTCCTGGGCCCGCACCCGGGCTTCCGGTCAGGTGATGGGGCGGGGTTAGCCTCAGCCCAACATGGCGTCTGGAGGGGTTCCTCCTCCTCCGGCTCAGTGGGCGGCCACTCCGACCCATTACAAAGAATAAAAAAAAAAAGCAGCAGTGTAGCCGTACCCTGAGAGTGTATAAGGGCTGGGGATAGCAAGTGATGGAGAAGAGGAGAACAGAGGGGGCGGGGCTTCAAGGAAGGGGTGGGGTCTTGGGGGAAGGATGGGGCGGTAGATTTTGGCTTGTTCTGACATTTAAAAAGTGATCTTGGGTGTAAAAAGGTTGGAGACCACTGCACTAAGAGGTGCTTTAATGGCCTTCAAGCACTTTATCCTGATATCACCCCACCAATACAACTGTGGGACCTCCATCTCATACTGAATACTTTAACTCAGCCATCTTTCGAACCAATGGCCACTACCTCTCTCTTGCACTTATCCATGAAGGCCATCTTTCTCATAGCCATTACCTCAGTGAGATGAGTGGTAGAGATCTCAGCCCTGATGGCGGATCCAACATACACCACCTTTTTTAAAGACCAGGTCACTACATTCCCACCCCAAATTCCTCCCTAAGATACACTCATTCTTCCACCTCAATCAGACAATATATCTTCCTACCTTTTTTCCCAAATCCCATGCCAACTTCTTTGAGAGGACAATGAATGCCCTTGACCTATGCAGCGCGCTATCATTCTACCTACAACGAATTAGGCCTTTTTGAGTGTCTCCAAGACTGTTTGTGTCAATAGCGAACCACAATAAGGGCCAGGCCCTCTCATCACAGAGACTCTCCCACTGGATTTCGGACGGTATTAATCTCCGCTACTCCCAATCACAAGTAATCTCTCCAGACAATATAAAGGCCTACTCCACGACAGCCATGTCTACCTCAATAGCATTCCTCCGCAAAGTACCCATAGGAGATATTTGTTCAGCTGCTACCTGGTCCTCGGACCACATTTTTGCAAAGCACTGCGCACTTACGCAGAGACCTCTCTCCAACCTAAAATTTGCTAAGGCGGTCCTTTCCACAGCTTTTCTGCCAGATCTGAAGTCCCTACCTCTCTAATTTGGAATAGCTTTGTAGTCCCCTTATGTGAGGCACCCATGGGGACATCTCTCTCTCTCTCAGAGGAGGTTACTCACCTTGACAATAACTGATGTTCTTCAAGATGAGTGTCCCCATGGGTGCTCCACAACCCTCCCTTTCCTCACCTCTACTTCGGAATTCAGGCCTCCTCAGGGCATTGTTCAGGAGTAGAGAAGGAACTGGGGGGGAGGACGGGCGGGGGCTCATGCATGTGCAATGCCTGCCACCTAGGAGTGCGCAGCTGCAGACACACACATGCATGGCCTCTGGGACACTGCTCTAAAATCTCTGATCAATGGCTCAGCAGTGGCGCACCAACCTAATGTGGAGCACTCACAGTGACACTGATCTTGAAGAACATCAGTTACTGTTGAGGTGTGTAATCTCCTTATATGTAGGCTAGGAGATTACTTCAGTATATGCTCAGGGATTTAAGCATGCTCTTAAAGTTAGGCATGTGCTTAAATGCCTCCCTGAGTAGGGATGCCTTCCTACACTCTGGCTTTGTTTCAGACAATTGTATTTTGGGAGGAGAAAAAGCCTACAATCTCCTACAGGGAATGATTTCCAGCAGGGCATACTTTGTTAACGGTCATGTTGACATCACATTCTTCGGTGTTTATTTTATAGCTGAAAAAAATTGTCACCTCATTTTGTGTCACTGGTGATCTTACATTCTTTCTAGGGTGTTCTTTTTTCTTTTCCTTTCCATTTTTTTTCTTTATTAAAGCTATGCTGGGATATGTCATGCCTTCAAAACTCACTTCCTTTGAAAAATCAATGAAAAAAGGAAGGGTGGTGGGGGAGGCCGACCAGCCAAGAAATGACTTTGTGGCATTGTATAAATAGTAGCTTTATTATCATAAAAAAATTGCACTCTAAAGATTTTTTGGGATCAAAACATACCAAAGAAAATGTAAAACAAAATTAAAATGAAGTCAGTATTCACATTGTCAGCAGTTATTTTGTCATTGCAAAGCATCTCCTCAAAGGAATATTGTGGAGCACAGCAGCAACTGAATGAAGCAAGCCGCTCTAGCATTCACTTTAAAGGAAGGTGCAGGGACATCTTCAAACTGCTGTAATGGATCCCCGGGGTTTCTCTAAAGTCAGATAGTAGCACTGACATTTCCTGTGAAGTTAGAACCTGGCAGGTTGTTAAAACTTCCCATTTTAACTGCACTAAGTGTCATAGTTTGTTGAATGTATGAAATCTCTTCCCCATCTCTCTTCCCCCCCTTTAAAAAAAATCCAGATATCAATAAAGACCTTGAGAAGGGAAAATACTAATTATAGTCCATAAGCTGGCACAACTCCCTGCATTATAAATGCCCTAATTTGGAATTTGCTATATGAATTTGCTATATGAATACTCTTTGGATTGAGACTTGGCAAATATAGTTTCTGCCTGTGAACTAATTCCTCACCCCTCTCCCAACACTTACAAATAAAACTACAGATTAATCCATTATAAAATTGTGTATCCTATTTCTGAGATTGTGTCGGCACACGTGACCTATCTTATAGGTCTCAAGGGTGTTGTGAGTGTACAAAAAGCTATCCGGATGTTAGATTAAAGACCCTGTATTGGAAAATCAGTACTCTTCACATGTACATACAATTAGCTTTAATCCTTAACTCCTGCCCTGATGGGACTCAGGAATGGCTAGGGATTAGGGCAAAAGCTTGGGTTTCTGGACTCCAAGGTTCTTCTCTTGGATCAGCTCCCTTATTTGACGTGTGGTGTTGGGTAACTCACTTAATGCTTCTTTCTGTTGTCCACCAATAAAATGGAGATGATTGACAAAATTCACCCAACTTTGCAAAGTGCTTTGAGAGGGAAATGGATCCTCCCCCAAATCTTTGGCCCAAATGCCACAAGGTTCAAAGCAGGGAAGGAATCCAGTAACAAGTTTTGCGGCTCTAACTGGTCTTTAATTTCAATGGTGTGTTTGCCTCCATTGACTGCGCAGATTGCTGCACGGGCAGCAAGGTGACTGATAGGCTCACACTGACTTTCATGTCACTTTGTCCACAACCATTTTTTAAAAGGAATTAAACACAATTAGGCCTGATGCTGCCACCCTTCCTCCCTCTGAGTAGCAGTTTCCTTCTCCTCCAGTGCTAGTGGGACTGCTTGACATCTTCTCAATGGGATACCGGATGGCAGAATCGAGCCCATATCGTTTGAAACTGCAGTATAATTAGTTCCACTTCCCTGCATTGGGGAGGGAAATGCCAGGTCATTTTGAAATCCTGGTAACAGAGCAGTGTGCTCCACAATTTGCTGATGATCTAATTTTCTGAGAAATCAATCCTTTAATGAAGGATTTTGAATTTGGGGGCTTGAAGAAAAAGCCTGTGGAGAGGAGACAAACTGAAAATAGAGCCAATCTGGGCTATTTATATTTACTTTGATTGGTCAGCAAACTTGCCTGTAGCCTTTATCCTAATATAGCAGCTGGGGAGGGGAAAATGCTTTCTTCCAAATACAACATGTAATTTTCGAACTCCCATTACTCCAGGAGGCGTTGAAAACAGGGAAGTTGTAACAGTCTGTGCTTTCTGTGCTCAGCGCAGTAGCTCTATAGATAACATGCGAGAGGGGTGGCAAACACTAATTTATTAATCTGCTACTTATTATTACTTATTATTAAAGCAAAGTGAATAATTTGTCATGAATAATATAGCCGGTAAATGTATCCGTTTTGTCTACTCATAGGATAGCTGGAAAAAGATTTTATGAATTCCTCATATTTCTTTGGTATTCTAAATAATTTGAATTTTTTTCCAGATTGGTTTTAACCCTGTGGAGTGACTAGGATTAACTGCTGGGGATATGCTAAAGTTGGCACTCATGAAGCCTTGGTTGGTGGTGTTTGGTGAGACAGATCACTGTGAGTAGAGACTCTTAACTTGTGTAAATTGTCATAGCTCCACTGAGGTCAATGGAGCTGTGACAATCTACACCAGCTGAGAATTTGCCCCATACTACGCAGTGGCCAGCCTTTAAAATGTTGCCAAGTCCTTTAGAAAATTCCTCAGGTATTGGTGATGAAGTCAGCAGACAATGGATGGTAGCGGTTTGCTGTAGAACAGCATTTTTTGAACTTGGGTCTGGACCCCAAATTGGGTTGCAAGAAAGTTTCAAAGGGTCAGATGGGCTCCTGTTCCATGGGACTGGCTGGGATTGCCTTCCTGCTCCAGGCCCTGCCACCTTTGCTTTAGTTAACTAAATAATTTTGCTTTAGTATTTAACTGCTTTGGGCATCCCTGGATGCCAGGAAAGACAGAATGACATGGAAACAGAAAGACCATGTTGGATAGTGAAAGACGATTTACAGGTTAAGACTCGCTGAAGTCAGGAGAAAGACTTCTGTTGATTTCAATGTACTTTGGGTCAAGCTTTCTGAGCAGTGCCAGCTTGTAGAATTTTGCTGTCCTAGACAAACATGGAAATGTCCTCCCCTCCAAACGTGCTCCCTTAGGGCTATGTTCCTCCAGGAAGCTGAAGTGGTGGGTGGTTGGCACACAACTGAGCACTGATGTGAGCAAATGCTCATTTCTGTGTTGTCCTACAGCCATTTGTCCCTGGGAACACAGGGCTTTGCAACACCATTTTGTTTTCCAGTGTCCTGTGCTGTGCCTGTCTTTGAAAGCTTATCCTTGTATTTTTGTGGCCCACAGTTTTGGGGTTTTTTTACACTGAACTGTCTGTGTGAAAGAACTGTGTTTGTGTAGAAGAGGGAAAGACATTGTCTAATGGGAGGGCAGTCCTAAATGAAGGTGTAGTTCTTTAGCAAGTGGAGTGTAGGTGTCAATTTTATGTAGCTCTTTCCAGCTACTGATAACCCTAACAGCTCTGTCTAGATAGAACGAGAATTTTATCTCAGTGTCTCCAGTGCAGGCCTATGGAAAGGACAGTGCACAATGAGCTTGTTCTGTTGGAGTATGGGATGCTGCAGTGGCTCTGGAGACAGAACCATAAGTATCTCAGTCAGGATCCTGATGTAACCACTGACTTTGATGCCAGAAAACTGAGGGATCCCAAAGGGAGCTGGGTATGGTGCACAAGAGCATTAAGGGGATCAGCTTTTCTACAGGACACCCAGGCGGAGAGCCCCATGTCGGCTTTCATGAACCACATCAATCACAAAAAAGTATCCTTAAGACAGCATTTAAAATAATCAGCTGGGGAAATTCTCCATGTGTTTCTGTTGTTGCCTTCCCACCATTCCGCTTCCCCCTCCTCCCCCCCAGTCTTGTAGAGAAGCTCTGTTCGTGCTGTGAAATTCCTTGGGAACAGAGCTTGGGGAGGAGAAAAAAGAAAAGCAGCATTGAAACCAAGCTTGGTTATTAACTCCCCTCTGCAAATCCTGCCACTCGATGGAGGGAAAGCACAATCCCTGTGAAATGGATTTGCATCTCTCATCTCCACTACCCCAGTGAAAAAAAATCTAATATTTTATCGTATTCCACAGGACCCTAGCAGATCTCTCCCCAGGGACCATAAATTGTTTCCTGACTACCACTGCTGCTCCTGAGCTCTGCTTCAGCGCCTCGAAAGAGTGAGCTTTGTTCCTCCATAGCACAGAGGACATGCCGCAAATAATTTAAGGGGCCGTTTTTCTTTTTGTATGACATTAAATATTCTTTCCTTTAAAAAAAAATTGTCCACACCACTTGGCATCAAGTTATACCTCCAGAAGAAAGGCAGCTGCTGATAATAAAAGATACAGTGAGTCTGCTATGAGTCTAACTCCCAGAATCTTCTCTTCCACTGAGGAGCCATGTCAGCTCACCTGTGTCCACTGTGGACCAACTGAGCCAAATTCTTATAAAAGAAGCATCTCTTTGATGGGCATAGCTTGCACTCATGACCCGATTGTAGGTACAAATCTAAGGGTGAAATCCTGGCCCTGCTGAAGTCAATGGGAATTTTACCATTGTTTTCTAATGAGCCAGTATTTCACATGAAGTGCAGATGCTTATGTATATTAGGGGTGTAAATCAGGTTGTTCATAGTCAGATTTGAGCCCCTAAATTCATGCTGCAAGTGCAAATTGTGATGGGCTGGACCTCTGCCCTTCTAAGAATAGAACCCTCTTTATTTATTCTTACATGGGAGAAGACAGGATTTGGTCTGTAGAATCTTTATGAACTATAAGGAAGGAGCCTGTCCTGACTCTTTGGTCCGAGATGAAATGTTCAAAGTTGGCACTTAAGAAAAACAGTCCTTTTATTTTAAAAAAGTAAATATATTTTATCATGCAAACCATGAGAGGCAACAAATATTCACAAATGTTTGTCTCGTTCTCATAAATTACAGAGTCCCTTTTCAGACAGAACTGCATTTTAAAGAATCTCTGAATCACCAAAATGAAGGGCAGAGAGAAATTCCTAGAGGTCATCTAGTCCATACCCTGCACTAAAACATATTAATATTAAATACATATAGAATAATAACTGTTCAACCTGGCTGAAAGATGGTAAATTTGTTTAATGAAAATTTTGGATTTTCTAATATCTTGACCAAAATATATGTTTCATATTTTTTAATCTTTATTTCCCTCCTTTTCTTTCCCTTTTTCCTTAGCCCAGCTGCCAATGGCAGTAGGAAACTGACAGGAGCAAAAGGAGAAAGAGAAGCATGGTCTAGAGGGGAGGGAAAATGAGAAAGAAAAGGGGGAGGGGCGGACAAAAACAGAAAAAAATCAGAAATGAAATCTTTTGACAAGGGGTGCATCTACACTGCACCCATAGATAAAAATAAGATATGCAATTTGAGCTATGTGAATTGCATATCTTATTTTGATCTAATTTCATAATAGCTTATTTCAAAATTTGGTGCTGTCTACGCAGCACCAAATTTAGAAATAAACCGTTATTCCGAAACGTCCTTTAACCCTCATGGAACGAGGGTTACAGGGTTGTCAGAATAGTGAGCCCTGTTATGTTTTGAAATAACAGGCTGGTTTAAAAGACACAGAATAGCTATTTTGGGATATCTCTGGTATCCCGAAATAGCGCTGCAGTCGAGATGTACCCAAAAACTCACAAAATTAAAAAGAGACATTTTCTGTGAACATTTTTGTTTCTGAAAAAGGCCATTTTCAATGCAAGGAAAACATTTCCATTTGATTTTTTTAAACCGTAATAACTTTTCTAGAACCTGTCAGACAATAGGGGTTTTCTTTTTTTGCAAATGAAAGTCTTGTCTTTTTTTGATACCGCACTTCCTCCCCCATCCCTCCAAAAATTAACATCTGAAAATTTTCAACCAGATCTAAATAAATCTCATTCCAAAAAACCTAAACACATTTACCTTCAAATAGGACAGCAGAGCCATCAGTATGTGCATATCTGGTGTTGCAGTGGAAAAAGGTGAACTAAAAGGCACTGGAATGTTCAGAGAGAATGGCTGTGAATTGCTCAGTGTTTGCACCCTACAAAGTGAAAGTGAATTAGAATCTGAAAGAAATATTGCAAATTTAAATAGGTATAAAGGAATACTTTTATCCTCAAAACAAATGACAATTAAGTATTTTTTTCTCCCTTGTTACAGCAAGGGAGAAAGAAATATTTTATTTTATTTTATATTGTTACTATTCAATCTCTCCTATCATAGTCAGATAAAATTTGAGTAGCTCAATAGTTTTACCTGTCAGGACATATGGAAATTTGAGATGGATTGTTTCTGTAGCATCTTTAGTTTTTCTTGGAGTTCTGGAGGACAAGATCACTTTTAATTTGAGATATAGAGCGATTTGAAACTTCTGAGTTCACCTTGTTTTACATTAGAGCTATGTGAATTTGCAACTTTCATTTGATTTAGATGCAACAGGTTTGTTTAAATCCTGGCTCAGGTTTATGAACCTTTAACAAATGTTTCCATAAATCTGATCTGAATTCTGATTTCCTAATAAAGTCTGACACCAGTGAAATTTCTTGTGGTTTTGGCGTTTGTTAGGCGCATTCTCTCAACTTCCATGATAAATCATACACACAGTGTCTTGAGGGGGGTTTCTGGATACCTCAGTTCCAGAAGGAAATCTAGCCCAGAATTAATAAATACTACTGTATTAATTATTTAATTACATTTAAGATTACAGAAAAACTCTCAATGATATTTTAGCTTTACCTTCATCTCCCCACTTTATCTTCTTCTAATTTCATATGCTTTCTCTTGCCCCTTTCCTCTGGGCACAGTAAGTCAGAGAATGGCTTGTTTGCTTTTCCTGCCCTCCTCCTCAATATCAATGAAAATATTTTCTGTGGGAAATATGACTTTTCATTTTAAAAAAATGGAGTGGAAGGGTTGGCAGCTAAAATTGAACATTTTCAGCAAAAAACTGATTTTTTTCAGCTGAAAAGGTTTGAAAGCTTAAGAATCACAAATACTTTCCTCAAAATTTTTCATTTAGATAAAAAATGTTCAAGAAAAACTTTCAAACTGCCTTACTCCACCTCTTCTTCAGATTGCCAGTGAAACGTTCATTAGCCTTATAAGTCTGTTTTCGTGATATGGCATAAACTTCCTACTTATTGATCACAGTAAGCTGGTCAAACTTTGTGATTCCTGGGTACAACTAGATATAATTTATTTTATTAATTTAATTTTTCTTTGTTCAGATTTTCTGAAAATAGGTCATTGTTATAAAAAATGTATTCATTATTAGATTTTTTTGTCCTTTTATGCAAGTAATCCTTGATTTGTAAATTGTGAGTGGTTCACTGAGAGTATGTGATATGGCAAATCTGATCTATTTTGGTTGTCTGTGTAAGTAAAATGACCTATTTTTCTTTCTTGATAGGAGGAGCATCATGTGTAGACTCAGCATTCTGGTATGAATAATCCCATTTCCAAATTCAACAGACAATTCCATGAAAGAGTGCAAAATTGTTGTTTTGTCTAATATTCTGGATAGTAAACTGCTTTGCTAGAACACTCACAGAAACTGTCATGAACTCAGCCAGCACAAAATCATATATGTGGCAGTATTGTGAACCCTTAACTACATGCATAACTTTCCACATGAATAACCTTGGTAGGTGCATGCTTAAGTGTTTGTCTGATCAGAGCTTTTAACATTTGAAAGAATAATTTCAGGGAGTTTTTTCCTCCCAGCATTTGCCCTTCCTGGTGAGTGGGACTGGTGGATTTTTATGAATGATGAACTATGTTTGTTTATTTTTTTATACATGTGTCACAGTGCATTTGATCCAGGGATTCCATGCATCTGCTGGGTGTATAACCCATCTCTTCAGTGTTAATTACATTGCTTTGGTGACATAATAAACACTGAGAGAATTGTGAATGGATTATTTACGATGCCACCTGAACTCAAAGTAATTATAGCTGTGTAATTTAGCTTTCCCCTATTTTGTTTTATATATGATGTAATATTTCAGAATAATCCAGCTCAGGTGTATCTCTGGCTCTATGTACAAACTAATAAATTGTCATTCTCTTTCAAAGGTAATACATCAGCACTAGCCTTAAGAAAGGTTGCTGTAGTTCTGTCAGAACAATCCATGCAGTAATTCATATATAAACAGAGACAATGGATACTTATAACCAATGCGCATCTTCATTCACAGAAAATGATAGTTACTTACCTACATCAAAACACTAAGGCTATGTCTAGACTGCAAGCCTCTTTCAAAAGAGTCTTTTTCGAAAAAGAGCATCTAGACTACAACTGGTACTTTTGAAAAAGCAAGTCGCTTTTTCGAAAGAGAGCACCCAGGCAGTCTGGATGCTCTCTTTTGAAAAAGCACAGTTTGCATTACATAGCTCCTTTTTTCAAAAGAGTACTTTCAAAAAAAGGTGTTATTCCTCGTAAAATGAGGTTTTCCACGGTCGAAAAGTGTTCTTTCGATTTACTTTCAAAAGAACGTGGCAGCAGTCTAGATGAAGGGGA
Organism: Pelochelys cantorii; assembly: GCA_032595735.1. Lineage (NCBI taxonomy): Eukaryota > Metazoa > Chordata > Testudines > Trionychidae > Pelochelys > Pelochelys cantorii. The sequence continues at coordinate 29,188,648 of CM064343.1, read as the reverse complement.
AGTTTTTTTCGAAAAAAGGCCACTTTTTTCGAAAAAACACTGTAGTCTAGATACACTCTAAGTCCCCTTGTTGTTTCTACAATAGAATGTGATAGACATGCTCCCTGACTCAGGCTAATGGCTTTCATCAAAGTCTTCTCCAGTAAAGGCTGATATGCTGCTGTATGCTACTGAACTCAAATTGGTGTAATTGGTAAACGTTTTTCAATGAATGGAAAAAAGGCAATAAGATTTGCAGATAGGTACATAAAAGGAATTATTTCTTCTGAGCAGAAGTGTTTGTGTCTGAGAGTTGGTATATATAATGCAAGGATTTAACGTCAATGTCCAAGAAAATCAACTTTACAGACTGTACCAGAAAATAGCACTTTGGAAACCAGACTTTAACACCTATTGTAGGCTTATTTAGCAAAACAATACTGTAGCTGTTAGAACAAAAGACTCTGAGTTCTATTCCCAGCTCTTGCACTGATGGATTCGGGGCAAACAATTGACTCTGCTATAGTTTTGCCAGCTGTAAACTCTGAATAATATTTGTCTACGTCACTGAAGTTATGAGCTTTGTCTGATGGATGTTTAAATCCATACTTACTGGCTGTAAAAGATATGCTTAGGTCAGCCAGAGGTTATGGGTGTGAGCCAGGAATTCCTCGATGAAGTTCTACAGCAGTGTTTCTTAAACTGTATTCTGCGGCACACTGGTGTGCCGTGAGGCAGTCGGAGGTGTGCCGTGGAGAACAACAGAGTTCAAAATGGCTGCCCTTAAAGAGGCAGGCGACCTTTCTTTTTTTGCTCAATAACTTTCTCTCCTGACCCTTTTTCCCTCCAACCTTTTTTTTTCCCTCAACAAAAAATCCTTGGTGTTCCTCATAAAAAAGATTATTGTTTGGTGTTCCTCAGTCTTAAAAAGTTTAAGAAACACTCTTCTACAGACTCCATAATGCAGGAATTCTGACTAGACATTTTAATGGTCCGTTCTGGCCTTAAAATCCATTAAAGTTTGTAATGTGTTTTGGGATCTTTAGATCAAAGGCAGTATATATAAATGCAAAGTATTATGATGCTACATTTTAACAAGCTAGTTCCTAATGATTTTTGAATCTTGTTCCCTAGAGCTTTGTGAGCTAGTTCTTTTACCTTCTGAAGAAAGAGCTGTAGCTACTTAACAGTGGCCTTGAATGGGTGGATAATGCCTCTAGCCTCCATTCTGCAAAAGACACCAAACCAAGGCTTGGGCAGCACTAAAGACACACAGATTTATGTTTGTCCAAAAGGTAGTTAGGAGAGTCCGAATCTTTTCAGATCTCAAGTTTGAAGCCTGACAACTTCTAGCTAAAAATAAATGTGATGGCTAAAATGCCCAGCTGGCATCTGGGATGTTGCACCCAAGAGTTCCAAGGTTTCCATGACATTATACAGTAACCGTGGAGCCTATCAGTTAATTAAATACTATATCCATGTATTCTAGTTAATTGATGCTTCCTTTACATGGTTTATTGTGCTGCAAACTGGTATTGCTTCTGTCTCACTGAGCAAACACAGAGAGAGAGAAAGAGAGAGAGTGAGGGGGAGAGACATTGTGGGACGTTGCAGTTCTTGGCTAAGGAAGAGGGAGTTGCTGGCACTGCTCTCTCTGGTTTGGTGTGCACTGGGGAATGCTCCAGGGGAGCTCATTTTCTGTGTTACCTAAACTCCTGGGGAGTTGCTGCTACTGTGTAGGTCAGGAAGGGAATTTTCTGTGAATGAATGGACCTGAATCCTAAGCACATGCAGAACCACACCATGCCATACCATGCCAGTTGTATAACAGGCTTCAGTTAGCCAACCCCCATGAGTAAGGATGACTGTCATGGAGAAAGAATGTAGGAGTGGGATTAGCATGCACTGTTAGGCCAGCTGATTATGACACAACTGTGGTGCTCCCTGTTGTATGCAAGGACTGTAGTGTCCAGCCATTACTTCTCTATTATTGCCATCACTTGGGAGTATCTTGGTGTGCAACTTGATTACCTGCAGCAGATGCTGGCCTGAAATGAGTTGTTATGAAGAGTTCTTCATGCATTTCCAGGCTCTAGATTATTTTGAAAGTCAAGCAATCAAAGTAGGCTTTGTGCGTTCATATAGCATAAGACAACATTAGGAGTTGAACTCGAGACCTGCACTAACTGCCACTTGAGCTAAAAGACTAAATTCCTTAGTGCTGGATAGCTGCAGGCAGCTATAATTTGTGGATCAGCCACATGGGTGGAAGTACATGACATGCTCCGGATAGTGGTTACACTAATCAATGCTAGCCACCTTGACTATGGGATTGAATACAGTGGTGCATGGCAAGCCCAAAATGAATATATGACCTTATCAGCTGACAGAGCATTTGTCATAAAGACTGGAATGCTGATAATGGTGCACTCATTTTATGAAAACTTTACCTGATATGCACCCATTCCCCATATCCAGTCAACCTTTGCTTTCTATAGCTTAGCAAACTTAAACTTGTAAGAGGCTATTGTGATCAAATGGGTCTAACGTGATCTTGCTGATTCTGGCTTTTGAAATATAGCTGGTGCAACATTTACTACTGGTAAACCATAAAGGACATGCTGTCTCATTTGTTGAGTTTAAGTCATGCTTTGTTCTCATTTCTTGTCTTTATTAAAATCAAGACTAACTTGCAAATGGGAAAAGAAGTGACTATTTTGTGTATCTGTAACTAATTAACCTAAGGGTTCCAATAATTCCTTGGTGTAAACACTTAATCTTTGGTGTTTTTGAAGTAGAGATCTATTTGATGCACTCTCTTGACACTAAAACAAAAAAAGCAGTCATGTAGCACTTTAAAGACTAACAAGATGGTTAGTTCTATCCTTCTCGTGAAGAGATTTCCAGCTCTGCTGAATTGAGTAGAAGGCAATGTAAATCAGTGTAGCTCTGCTGTCTCAATGATGCCATGATGAGTTACTGTGGTGGAGAATTTGGCCTAATACTTTTGCCAGTGCTACAAATTCCCCCTGAAAGTCAAGCTGGGCTCCTTCTGCCTTTCACTGCAGTAAAACAAATAAAACTCTCTGTCCCCTAAGCTAACTTTGCTCTGTGCAGCGGCTTTCTATTTTCCTGCTCCTCTTTAATCAAATTAGGGAACCAGTACAGTTACCAGAAGTAAGTAAGTTGGGGAAGGAGGGATGATGTAGGAGAATAATGTTACGTCCTGGAGGACTGAACTCAATCCTCCTCACAAAACCTGCAGTGCTTGATTCAGTTCATGATCCCCTTTGTGGACTGGACATGGGAGGGGCTGTGTAGTTCTGTCCTGCTTGCAGCTCAGTTTGATTTCTGTTTGGTAGGTGGACGAGTGGAATACCCAATCCAATAAATCAGGAGTTGACTTTTTCTCATTTTCTCATTTTTAATTTTCATCGGAGGACACTGCCCAGCCTTGTTCCCAAATGCGAAGTGTCCCTGCCTATTGAAACGTCCATTGTAGATAATGCACAATTCAAAAGGGGTAAAACACAACCAGTTTCCATGGCATTTCACCAATACCCACCAAACTATTGCTGCTCTAATCCTGTCACCATGCTGTGTTCTGCCACACCAGTGGGCTTTGGAAAGGGACACTGGCTTCTATTAATGACAGGTATTTTTTTTAATGTTAAATCTCTTTTGTATTGCCTTTAGGGGCCCTCTGTGTGACTCCTTTCACTTCTAATTACTGCACTAGGAGATTACAGAGTGGGACTGGCGACAGAGAGAGGGAAAGATTTCTGCGGTAATTTGCATTTAAAGCTGGCACTCAGCATTATATCTCCCTGTTCACCCATTGTCTATAAACATTTTAGCTCTTCCTTCTGCCTCATCAGAATGAATTAAGCATTTTCATTGCACCACCAGCCTAATTAGAGTCATTTACTATGTTGACACAAAGGGTTTTTTTTATGAGCATCTCAGCTTTAATACATGGTGGCAACATTGGAAACCTCTTATCAAAAGGTAAATGTTTGGAGGTCAGGGATATTTTTCAACATTCTCGCAAGAGTACAGACATGTTCCTCAAGAGGTGACATGGCTTATGGCTCCACCAATGGCAGTAGAAGTTTGCCCCGTGCACGAGGTGCACAGGCTTGTTCTGTTGGTTTTCAAAGGCACTTGTTGAAAGGGGTCTGACTCAGCACAAAGGTGTCTTTGTGCTTTGCGAGTGACAAGTGGGCACAAAGGGCAGATTTGTTTGGGAGGGTGACATCCGAGGGCAAAGGGAGATATTTAACATGATTAATGGGGTTCGAGAGATGGCATTGAGTGTGTTAGCACAAGAGAGAGGCCAGCTGGATTTAAAAAATTGAGGATTTCTGATCAAATAGGTGTATGTGCCAACTGCAGCCATCAGAGCAAGGCAATGTTCCCTGTAAGTTGAACGCTTGGACGGCCGGCTAGGAGGGAGAGCGCACACAGCTGCCCACAGCCAGCAGCATTTTTTATTGGTGGTGCACATCCATACATCCCTAGGTGCACAGAAAAAAATATTCTGCACATGGATGTAAAAATGAGAGGGAACACTGGATCAAGTTACACTATTTTTGAAGCCCCTCCTCTCTTCAGAGTTGGTGAACTTCTACACAAATGCCTAAGGTAAAGGTTTAAAATGAGACCCTCATTCAGGGAGCAAGGCTATCAGCTATCAGGAGAGCTAAGGACCTGTCTGTCACTCTTTTGGCCAGATAATAGGAGATGAGGTCTTCTTCTCAGCTGTAATGCATTCATCCAGGCATAATCCCTTGTTTTACCTCTTTATAGCCTATCTTTCAAATGTCAGACTTCATATTAGCATGTGTGCTTTGCTTCATCCCTAGATCAATCATAGAAGAATGGAAATTGGTTGGGATCAATTTCATAGAGTTTTTTCCCCCTCTCCAAATGCATATTCTGCCACGCCTCTCACCCAGGGAAGGATCCTTTTCTATCTTCTTGTCTGGCATTAAGGGGTTCAACTACATGTAGATGGTATCATGTAGATGGTATTATGAGCTTTCATGGGCACAGCCCTCTGAAGAAGTGGGCTGTGCCCACGAAAGCTCATGATACCATCTACATGTTTTGTTAGTCTATAAAGTGCTACCAGACCAGTTTTTGTTTTTTTAGTTTATCCTGTATAGACTAACTCGGCTACCCCCGAAGCTTCTTCCCCAAAGAAATTCTCTGAGAATGGGCTTTTGTGAGTAGGTTTGTGGTGATCTTCTCCAGACCATTGGTAAATAACTAGTGCGGATATTCTTTTACCCTCAGGAGCTAATAATGTTTGCTCACAGAAATCATGTGGATTTTAAGATGAAACTGACTTGTAGGTTTAGTACATCATATTTTCAAAGATAGCCATCCATCACAAGAATTAGAGTGTACAAGGGCATGGTGGTCTTGGGTTTACCATGAAAATCCTGTAGTTTCTCACATTTTCACGTGCTTATGATTTACTAGTAATGTGCTTGATTGCTTTGTAGGAGACCTTTAGAGTCAAAGGCTGGTCTAATACTTCTCTTGTGAAGTTTCTCGCCCACTTTTTATACTATGGAGCCACTGATCTACCATGTTGTGATAAGCCATGGCCATCAGAGGCCATGAGTAAGCATCTTTGATAACGCAACGAGCTCTCATATGTAAAGTCTCATAGGAATTTTGAATGGCCTGTTCAATTTCCAGGTGCAGCACATAGGTCTCTATTACACTATGGCCTTTTTATGCTGCTCTAGCAGTGTAAAGGGGCTGGGAACAGCCCTAGGCAAATACCTGTAAGAAGACAACATCTCCCTGGCCACTGTAGAGCTGCCAGAAGGGTTCTATTCTGGTTTAGTGAGAGGAGAGCAAGGTGACAGCCAAAGTGTATGGCACTTATTATTCTCCCCTGATGGACAGTCACTGCAGTCAGAATGTAACTTTCAGGAGCCCCGCTGCTGCTCTGATTGGTGTTTTGATGTGAGCAGTCCCCTTGCTGCCTTAAAAATACAGAAGCACAGAAGCAGTTTAAAGAAAAACAGCATCAGGGCTTATATGGGTCTGTTTGCCTCTCTCTCTCTCTCTCTCTCTCTCTGTACAGCTTTAAGGAGTTTCTTTCTTAATTTTTAGGTTTCTGCTTGCCTACTACACCAAGATTTTGGTGCCTAGCAAACCAAGATTTTGATGCTTTTTCTCTTCTGTTAAGATGGATGTAAATTATTTGTCTGGCACACACAGATAGAGATGAATGGGTGCCAGCACCCCTAACAGCTAACTAGTGTCTCCAGATAATGAAGTGGGGGAGGGAGCCATATGGAAGGAGGAGCAGATTTTCCAAGCTTTGATGGGCTTATGAGCAGGAAAAATTATTTTAACAATTATGAGAACTACTCAAGTGTCCTTCTCCATAAGCTAAGCCGAAAAGGTAGTGATGGACATAAAAAGGATGATCTCTCAAACTTAAAGGGAGATGTTGCTCTGTGTATGGTGTCTGCAGAGCAACATTCTGTAGATGCAATTTTAGGCCCATAAGCCATTTCAAGGCCTCTTCTGTGGCATTATGGAGCTCATTCAGGTTGCCTTTGAATTCACATGGGGGGCACTGTGTTGTGATGTGCTCAATGGTTTGGATGTTTGCACCTGGAGGGCCAACACAGTTGCTGGGCCTCTGGGCAAGGGGGTGTGTGGCTCTGCACTCCCAGAAGAGGTAGGGTCTCAGGCAGTGGGGTCGGTGCTGGGGGCAGCCCTCAGCACTGCCTGGAGCATGCTGTGCTGTGCCCCCCAAACCCCTGCCAGTTCTGGGTATGTCTACACCGCAGGATGTTTCTGGAAAAACAGCCGTTTTTCCAGAAAAACTACACTTACGTCCACATTGCTATTGTGTTCTTTTGACAGAAAGTCGAAAGAACTGAGTTTTTTCCGACAGTGGTAAACCGCTTTCTATGAGGAGGAAGCCTTTTTCTGAAAGAGCTCTTTGGGAAAAAGGCATGTGTGGATGCAGAAGAGGCTTTTTTTTTTTTTTTTTTTTTTTTTTTTTTTTTTTAAAGAAGAGGCCTCCAGGAAATAACACAGGTGCCCTGGTGGCCACTCCATCCAAAGTAATCAGAACTCTATAGTTCCTGTCTCCTGCCAGCTCTTAAAGTTGCAGTCACCCTGGACAAGCCTTGTGACAGGAAGCCGGCCCTGGGAGCAGCACCTGACCGCATTGGCTCTCCCTGCCGCAGTCATTGCCACCCATGGCCCAGCCTCAAGCCCCCTGGCACCTCCCTGGCCCTCACAGGGAGCAACATCAGGGCTCCCAGGACCCTGCCAGGGGCAGCAAATGGCGTGCGCCCTCCTGGTTCGGAGCGGAGCTCCTGTCCCTCCTTGAGCTGTGGGTGGAGGAGGAGACCCTGCAGGATCTCCTCTCCCAGCGCAGAAACGCTGATATCTTTGGCCGCATGGCCAAGGCCCTGGCGGAGAGGGGACACCTACCCTGCACCTTAGAACAAGTCTGGAATAAGGTGAAGGAGCTCTGCCAGGGCTACACCAGGGCCAGGGAGCACAGTTCTTGCTCTGGGGTAGGACCCCACTCCTGCCCCTACTACCAGAAGCTCCACCAGATCCTGCGGGGTGAAGTCTGGGGGACAGGTCAAGCTCTTGAAGGGTGGCTTGGGTTGGGGATAATGTGCTTGTTTGGAATGGTGGAGGATGTGCAGACCCTTTGCCAATCCCTGGCCGCATGCAGAGACATGAGATGGTTGCAAGTGATCCAGGCATTGTTGTGGAAAGTTGTCTGTAACCCACCACATGCGAAGATCCCAGTAGTCTTTAGCATGTTTAAGTTCTTGTACTCAGGCTACATCTTGATGAGTAGCTGGAGGTTGGATGTTTGCTAATAGAGGAGCATGGTAGAGGTGTTCATTTTAAAGTTCCTGTGATGATTTCCAAGGTTTGAGTCACATGGACCATAAGTAAAGGGCAATGTGTAGCTGCAGCACCCTAGGAAGCATCCAGGGAAGAAATTATGGCTTCTTTGTTTCCACGGGGAAAGTAATTTGCTGATACACTTGACAAGCAATGCCACTTCCCTTTCCATTTTGGCTTGGATCTTTTGGCTGATGTTTTGACTGCTCCTTTCTGCCAACTCCTCATCCATCTTAATGAGCAGGGGGATGTAGAACCATGTGGGTGGGCCATGTAAAACTTCTGAGGTTGCCTTATGTTCTCCTTCCTCTGAATGGGCTCCAGTGTAAACTAGGGATGTTAAAATGCGGTTAATTGACTAGTCAAGTAGTCAATGGAATTTCCATCGACTACTCGACTAGTCGATAAGCACTTCCACATTCCTACTTTGAAATGTACAAGAGCCCCAATGGAGGCTCTTGTACATTTGAAAGGAGGAATGCAGAACTCCTCTTACAGCCCAGGGACACGGGAAGTCCCACTGGCTCAAGGCTGCATGCAGATGCCTGCTTTGAAATGTACATTTCAAAGCCATGGAGCCTGGGGTCAGTGGGCTAACCCCAGGCTCCATGCTGCAGTGGCGTTTTAAAGTCCTCAGGCAATCCCAGGCTCCACGCAGCATTTCCCCAAAACCCGGGGTCAGGTGGGGACTCCCCAGCTGATCCTGGGCTCCCCGCAACATTTCCCCAGAACCCGGGGTCAGCTGGGGAGTTCTGGGGAAATGCCATGGAGGACTCAAAGTCAGCTGGGGAGTCCTCAGCTGACCCCGGGCTCCACGGCCGCGGGCGTTTTAAGGGGGCTGAGCTGCGGATTAGCTGTGCGGCAGCAGCGTCTGCCCCTTTGAAATGCTGCTTTGGGGTTTCAAAGCAGCAGCGCCGCACAGCTGATCCCTGGCTCAGATGTGCGGTGCTGCTGCTTTGAAGTATCCCTTTTCCCCTGCCTTTGCTGCCTCTATCTCATCGAGGCATCAAAGGGGGCAGGAATCGACTAGTCCACTAGTCAACAGACTATCCGATAAGCAAATGCAATCCTACTCCAGCTTCATCCTATTTTTCTGGCTCATCATGGTTCAGACTCTTTCAACATTCACTTCAGTTATGACAATTTTGAGGACAGTACTTGATTTGGTGATTCTTTGTCTTTTCTGTTTGGTTTTATGGGAAGCAATCCCATTCCAGGCACATCTAATTTTCCAGGCACAATCAACGCTTAAGAGGAAGCTGCATACCGAATTTAGAGGGTCCTAGCTCTTACCTTTAGGAGGAGTTCTTGAACAAACAGACAAACTCTCTAAAATATATACTGGATAACATATGGCCATATCTACACTATGAAATTATTTCAAAACTACTAAATTCATAGAATCATAGAACACTAGAACTGGAAGGGACCTCAAGAGATCATCAAGTCCAGTGCCCTGCCCTCATGGCAGGACCAAGCATCATCTAGATCATCCCTGATAGATGTTTGTCCATCCTGCTCTCAAATATCTCCCGTGATGGAGATTCCACAACCTCCCTAGGTAATTTGTTCCAGTGTTTAAACATCCTGACAGTTAGGAAGTTTTTCCTAATGTCAAACCTAAACCTCCCTCGCTGAAATATAAGCCCATTGCTTTTTGTCCTATCATCAGAAGTCAAGGAGAACAATTTATCTCTCTCCTCTTTGTAACATCCTTTTAGATACTTGAAAATTGCTATCATGTCCCTTCTCAGTCTTACCTTTTCTAAACTAAACAAGCCCAGTTCTTTCATGCTTTGCTCATAGCTCATGTTTTCTAGACCTTTAATCATTGTTGTTGTTCTTCACTGGGCCTTCTCCAATTTCTCCACATCTTTCTTGAAATGTGGCACTCAGAACTGGACACAATACTCCAAATGAGGCCTAATCAATGCGGAGTAGAGCGGAAGAATTACTTCTTGTGTCTTGCTCACTATGCACCTGTTAATGCATCCCAGAATCAAGTTTCCTTTTCTACCAACTCCTCTTTGGTCTAGGAGGGCTTTGGCAATCAGTTTTAAAATGAACAAGGCAGTGGGTTCACATACGTCACACTAAATCTCAGGTGAAGAATAGATTTTATTTTAAAAATGCTTTTATAAAAAAACATATTTCCATTCTTACGCTGAAGGACAAAATCAAATGGGAAGCTGTTTTTGTTTCAGGTTATCTCCCTCACTGTTATAATTCAGTCACTTGGGGCAATATTGCCAAAGGAACACACTGGGTAGACCCAGTAAAATAGATAAATATCTGTTGAAGCCACAAAAAGCTTACAAAAGTACATCTGTGCGCATGTAACCCAGTCAGTATGTAGTCTGTGTCCCTGTCTATTATAGATTTCAGCTAAAAAAGGTCTGTCTCTTAATTTCCAGATGTAGAGACTGACACATTCAGCTCTGGAGATATCCATTGTGGTATATTGCAAACTGTGTGAGAGATTTCCTGGGTCTGCTTTCATGGTAGGGTCTCTGATAGGAGGGTGTAATCTGGGCCTAGCACAGTAATTCTCAAACTTTTTGGCCCATGGCTCACCTGGCTCAATGCAAACCTTTCCATGGACCACCAGCAGCTAATGGAAACTTGCCATTAATTACATAATTATACCCAAGCCATTTTGCTAGTGCTGCAGCTATGGAGAATGATTTAATTTAACCAGTAAGAAAGGAAATATTAATCAGAATGATTAAACATATGAAGTGCTTTAACTTTCTCATGTTAGTTTACCAAAATTCATTTTAAATAAAGTAAAATATTAATTTATGTCCAACACAAAATATTTCAATATTGTATTTATTTATGGCAGGGCTGAGAAACCTTTTTTGGGTTGGGAGCCACTGATCCACAGAAAAATCAGTTGGGGGCCACACAAGTGAGAATTAAAAAATGTCCAAACCCTCACTAATGTGGCTCCCAATTGAGACACCTCACATCCCTGGTGCTCCAGCCCCATGAAGGTATGGGGAGGGACAGGGAACACTGAGGTTCAGTTTCCCATAAGCCAGATTATCAATTAGTAAATTTTGTGGACCCCTTCCAGGTTCTGGGATGGAGCCAAAAATGAGGGGTTCAGTGTGCAGGTTAGGGCTGCCAGTGAGTGAGATGGGGATGGGGGTGCAAGCTGTGAGTTGGAGGTGGGGTGCAGGAGCAGGCTGAGAGTAGGGTGTCTGGCTGGAGGGAGGGGGAAGGAGCAAGGGAGGGGGCAGTGTGTGGCCAGAAGAGATGGTGCAGGAGCAACGGTGGGTGCAGAGTCTGGCCAGGAGGGAGGGTACAGGAAAGGGCTGGGGGTAGGGTGTCTGGACGAGGTAAGAGTGCAGGAGCAGGCTGGGAACAGGGTGTCTGGTCAGGAGGGAGGGTGCAGTAGTAAGGGAGGATGCAGGAGTGGGCTGGGATGCAGGATCTCAGCAGTAGAGTTCATGAGGGGATAGGGGTGGGGTCTGGGTATGAGAGGAAGGGGGGCACTTATCTGCCTTTGTTCCCATATCCACTCCTAGGCACTGTGTCCCAGGCATGACCTCCCACTGCTCCCATTGGTCAGATTCCAGTCAATGGGAGCAGCAAGGAAAGCCTCCAGACAGCATGTCTATGTGCTGCTGTTCCCCGAGCCAGGGATGGGGAGGGCAGTGCACAGAGCTGCTTCTGGCTTAGCTTCTTCCCCACAAGCCGGAGGCTTTCTTGTCCCCATCCCACAATAAGAAGGGCTGTGAGGCTGGAGTACAAGTGCAGGCTCCCCACTGTGGGTAGGAGGGAGGGAGGACTGAGCTTGAGCTGCAGCCCAACTGCAAGGCATCCACAGACCACTAGTGATCGTGGATCTCAGTTTGAGAACCGCTGACCTAGCTGCAGTCTGTCTGAAGCCAGCCAGCTTATAGGAATGTGGGGGTGAGTTGTTCTTTGCCGTTTTAGGGAGCAGTCTGCTTTGTCTCTTTCTGTTTTGGGTTTCTGTGTTATTAAATTTCTGGATGTTAAGAGTACATTTCATTGAATCCTTCTGGAAAGACTTTTCCATATTTTTCCTATCTAACTGCTCAGTGTGTATGCCATGAACATGACACTCATGTCAGCCCTTGGCATTGGTCCCAGCAGGTACCGGGAGCATAACACAGAATGGAAAATGGCACAGGCACTTTGGGATAGCTACCCACATTTCATTGCTCTCAAAGTCGATGTCAGTCCCCCTAATGGGGATGTGCTACTTCAAACTACATTGACGTCTTCCCCGCAGTGGGGACACCTATCTTCGACTTTGCAAAATTGGGTAACCAGAAATCCACCCTAATAAATTCAACCTCATCTCATAGTGTAGACAAGGCCTAAGATGATGGCCATGTTTCTATCTCTTTCACATGCTCACCCATTCTCTCTCTCTCTCCCCCTTCAAGTTATTGCATGAATCTAATTAGTTCTTGGCTAGAGTTAGGCAGGAAATATTTTCCTCATCTATGAAAATGTTCACTATTTCAATTTTTTTTCCTGTTCTGCACTGGGACAAGAACTTTTAACATTTTTCATGAAAAACAAGCGAGTTAAGATTGTAGCATAGCTAGTAGTCCAGTGGTTTAAAACAAACAAAAGGAAGCATTTATTCAGAATCAACCTGTGGAACTGTTTGCCAGAATAAGGGCAGGAGTATAACTGGGTTCAAAAAAGAACTAGATAAATTAATGGAGGACAGGTCCATTAATGGCTATTAACTAGGATGGGCAGGGATGGTGTCTATTTGCTGGAAATAGGTGACAAGGGGTGAATCATTTGTTGATTACCTCTTCTGTTCATTCCCTCTGAAGTATTTGGCATTGGCCACTGGCAGAAGACAGGACGCTGAGCTAGATGGACCTTTGGTCTGACCCAATATGGCTGTTCTTATGTTCTTATATTAACATAAAAGTCCAGGTTAAGGTCCCTACTCTGAATGAGGTAGGTGTCTCTGTATCTTCTGGTGGAGCAGTTTCAGTTTATATAAATAGTTATTTATTGGATCAGAGAGAGAGAGAGAGAAATTCTGTAGCCCTGTGGGCAGACTGAATCAGTGCATGGACTTACATGTGCATCTTCTGCATCCCACCCAGGTCTGCTGATGGTGGGGGCAAAAGGGGCAATTGTCTCAGGACCCAGGGATTCAAAAGGTCCCAGGCCACCATCATTGCTTCTGCAGCAATGGTGGCTAAAACTCCAGTCCCTTTAAATCGCCGGTGGAGCACCAGAACACTGCTCCGCACACTGCGTGGCTGAGGGGGGGCAGTGCCGCGGTCCAGATGGCATTGAGGGCTGGTTGTCCCCGGCCTTGCCTCTTCTGCATGAGGCCCCATCTGTTCCAGTAGTGCAGACCTGGCCCTCCCCATCTTGCCCGGGGTTCTAGGGAAGATGTCGGCCCTTGTGATCCCACATGAGTACCCCAACTACTAGGTTGTTGGGTACTGTGTTCTTTCTCCCTTCATTGACTCCCAAAATTTCCACTGTGGACCTCAAAAACTTCCCACCCAAAAAATTCCCCCAACTAATTTTACTTTTGGCATGCATAGTCACATGGTCTCTGTGTGCAAAGGCAGATATTTTGCAAATGCTATTTCAGCTCTCTCTATTTTTGATAATTTGGCCTTTAACTGAAATGATCCAGATCATGATCTTCCTGGATCACAGAGCCATAACTTTGGTGTCTCCTGCTGAAAAAGAGTGTTCTGCAAGGTTAGGATCCAGATCCTGACTTTCCCAAAGCACAAGGTGTCCGTATCTGGGATTTTTGTTTGGGATCAATATCTAGCCCTTAATACAAATTTCTATTATTTTTAACTCCTTGAAATATTTTATCCTTTAAAAAGATCATAGCATTTCAGATAGCAAGATTCACATGGTAGCAATTTCACTAACTTTAGTAGTAATTTTCCATTACGCATTTGCTAAGGAACATTAATAGGGAGGTGAGCAGATTTAGTTGTCAAGGTTCCCTATAGTAAGTATTGTCATGAAGGCCCATACCAGATCACAGATAAGGAACTCACTGGGAGATTTCTGAAGAACACTTTTCAAACAACACCTGGCTTTCTGTCAAATAGTCACGTGTCGGACTGAAGGCCATTGCTCTGTCGTTGACTTGCACCATCGTGCATAAATACAGTAATATAGAAGTCTTGCAATAGGTCATGATACCATGTACCATATGTTCTGCAGTATATAAACATAATGAAGAAAAGAGGTGAATTAAGATGAGGGTGGCAACCTTAGTTCTGTTTTCTGGTTCTTTTAAACTATTACAATTTTTTATAGTGATAATGTTTATATGACACATTTTACCCTGGTGTTTGCCTGTGCTGTGTGTAGAAGCGGCATTGTCTTCATATCAACATTAGCTTTTCTGCGTCTAATGATGCTCATTTTGCTAAATTTAGGTGCTTTTATTTTGAGAGCACAAGAAGCAAATGTTGCATAATCCTCGCTCAGGCTAACATGCTGAAATTGGCCTTCATGCTGCTTCATTGTTCTAGGGAGGCTGGCACCAGAAGCCTGCAGTTGTGCCACCTCCATTCCGTCAGCATCTGGAACATGCTACTTTCCCCCACTCCTGCCAGCAGCTGAGTGTTTTGTGAGTGATCTTAGTTCTGATGAGATCTTCCTTTAGGGCAGTGGTTCCCAACCTATTTACTATTGTGTGCTGCATATGCAGCTCTTTATGTGTTACGTGGACCACATCCACATAATATATATGCTACGTGTGTGGCACTGTGGAGGTGACATAAGCCGCAGTTGTGTTCTGATTGGGTCATAGTTCCCGAATAGAGGCTCATGACTCTAGGGCTTCACATTTTCTGCTAAAATCAGGTTCATTTTTGTCTCCACCCCACAACCCCATACTAGAGTTTGGTACAGGACATGATGTAGGAGCTCCCCATTCTTCCAAACCTCGTGACTAAGGTTAAAGGATTACACAAAGAAGGACAGTGCTAGTGTTACTTCCCTTTTCCTCAGACCTGTTATTGTCTCATGCACTGTGATCCCATTTCCTTTTCCTCACACACACTTCTGCACTAGTGCCTGTGACACTCTCCTGCAGTGGGGTGTGACTCAGTATGCTACAAATTCCCTGTTTTTTTAAAACTGAAGGACTTAATTTCATAACTCCTCCATGCCTGGATAAAGCCTGAGGCTGATTCTTCCCACTGAACTCCCTGAACCAATGTTAATCTTTACTATGATACAATATTATGGTTACTTGCCTTTTGAGCCATTAGACCGTCCAGGGCTGATTTACTTCTGGCAGCCAGAGAACATGGTTCTTGCAATGTAGAAAATAAGCAGGACAACCTGGAGAATAATACACCATGTATAAACTGGGACCCCATATACCTGGGTTACCTCAGCTATCAGCCAATGAGTGACTTCATTATATACCTTATTGGATGCAAAAGGAGAGGTTTTGCTCAAATACTCAAGCTTCCTTATGTGTGCTTTCCAGCCAGAAACTGGTGAATAGATCATTGCACTGGGACTTAGAAAAACTGGATTCTACTCCTGACTCTGCCACTGGTTTGCTAGGTGCCCTTGGGCATGTTACTTCCTATCTCCATGCTTCAGTTTCTTCATCTTTAGAATGGGTATAATGAAACTGATCTTTGTAAAGCACTTTGTGATCTACTGAAGAAAAGTTACAATATAAAGTGAGATATTTACTATCATAATGATCAGTTTCAAGCAATTGACTCCATGGGCCAGATACATCAACTGCAGATTATTATCTGAACAGGTAACTCAGTATGAAATTTTGGTGTTCATAGTTTTTCATTAGTGTGTTTTGCCTAATTACTAACTGGTTTGAACGTTCACATGTTAGAAAATTTGACTCCAAACAGAGAATGCTTGACTATGTGCCTCATAGAAAAGACTGTAGAGAAAGGAAGAAAAATCTGATGAGGGAAGAATAGGATGGGAAAAAAAACAGAGTGGGCAAATCCTTAAAACAGACTGTGAAAGCATAAAAGAGAGAAGAAGAAGCAAATTCTGAAGAGGAAACAGAGTGTGTATATCTATATCTGTGTATGTGTGTGTATGTATAAAATATGTGTATATGTGTATAAACATAGAGAAACACATTATATCATGGAAGCACCAGGGTATACCATATATAAGTCAGCCCATTCCTCCCAGACTAGCTTTGTAAGTGAGATGTCTGGGGAAGGGGCTGTAGATTTTGTTTTTTTGGTTTTGTTATCCCTGAAATGTTGAATGGGCTTCTTTTTAGCTATATGGGTTATATCTGATTTGTTTTTAAATGACAGGGGAAAATAGTTCATAAACTCATTAGTTTTGTGACATCTCTCATCCTCCCCCCACCAATTGGAGAGGTTGACCAAATATCCAATTCATTGACCTTTGAGCAGCTGTAGCTCTTATATTATCCATCCACCTCAGTCTCTTTAAATGAATGCTGTCTTGACACACCCAGTATATATAGAAATGGTATTTCAGGAGAGAATATTTTCCCTGAAAATCAGTGAGATTAAAAAAAATGAATTTAAAGATGCTTTTCCACTGAAAACTACATTCAAGCTCAATTAAATGTCTAAATTATATGATCAAAAGCTAGGAAATTCAGAAATATGGCTCAAAACTGTGCTGACACCACCAGCCCTAATTCATCCCAGTGCACTGGAATAAAAATACATAGTGATAGGAAGTAAGACTGGGAGCATCAGACAACTGATTAAGCATCCTGAGACTTAACCCTGTATGCCTTGTTCTTGAGGTAGGTTTCCAGCTGGGAACATTGATTCTAAGTTTGGATTTTCACTATTTTAATAGCTTCTATAAAAGTTGCATTTTATCTAAAAACAAAATAAATCCCCTCCTGATTCTATGTCTATCTATTGTGTATATAATGTCCTTTGGGAATATTTTAACCTTAGGCTCACGGACAATAGAAACCATAGTTTTGAGCACTTGGTCTAGTGCAGGTGCTGTTCCTAATAGTGAAATTTCTGAGCTAAAGCATTTTGAACATGTCAAGGACAAAAATTAGAGCATCTAGGGTAAAAAAATCTTTCAAAAATGTCCGTTCTCTCACTAAATGGAAAGGAGAATTTGATGCTCACAAAACTGAGGGACTGATAGAATTGGCAAATTGTAGGCAGATGCTAGGCAAGCTCCTGCCATATGAATTTCTTAATGTGTCCTAATCCTGACCTGAAACACCCTAGCTTGCTAGTGATGTGTCCTCTCATGACCAGAAACTGGAAAAGACCTAACAGTTGTGAGGCACTGTGTTGTATTTTTACCATAGGCAAATATCAGGGACACTATTGACTTTATTTCACTTATGACCTAATTAAAATTTGAACTCAGTTCCCTGGATGGTTTCTCTTTTTAAAGAATGAAATTATTCTATAGCATTGGGTTTTCCCCTTCTTTTAAATGACAGAGAGGCATTATTCCACTTGAATGAAAAATTCAGATGTAAAAAACCGCCCAGAGACACATTTTGTGAGATCTAAGATAAAAAGAAGACCGCATAAATGATCTCTTTTGCCATTCTTCCATTTACACATGGCTGATTTGTTGTTTCTCTTTATATTTTGCTTCATAAATACAAATGCCCCCATTGAGCAGAGAGTTTGTACCTCACATTTTTGATTTTGATGACTGAAATGCAAACCCCTAAAGTAGGATGGTATGATGGAAGTACTAACTCACACTCAAGTGTGATAGAAACAGCATCCTGATAATCTGATGCTTTCTGCAACATCATCCAAGGAATACTGAACCATAAGTAATTTATAGATTTAAGCCAAATGCTAAATATTTGGTAGAAATAAAATAGATTAAAAGTCAGAACTACATTGGTAATAGAACTTTGAAATATACCATAGTTTGCTGAGGGAATAGCAACAATGTTGATAGAGTGCAAGTTCCACAGCAAAACAAAAATACCAAGTAAATTACTTTTCTTTAATTCCTTTTCTTTTGGTGATGTTGGAAAGGAAACTATTTTTTTCAGAGCAATCCAATGTGTGTACACATATATGTATCATTAAGGAAAATGAGAGGAAAATATATGTGACCATGGATTTTTCTGAACAAAAAGAAATTGGTTATTAATTTTCAACATGAAGTTAAACAGTAATGCAACCTTTGTGTGCTGGGAGAATATCTCATTCTGCTAAGCTTCATTCTTTCTTCCCTCCTCCCCCACCTACTACTTAATTTTAAATTTGATCTGATTTAAATTTTTTTTCCCCCTCACCACTCTAACCTATGTAAATCTGGATTGCCATCTTTGAATCTAAATGGCGACTTTTTTATTTTGAGGGAAAAGGAACACAAAAGGAGAGTAAATATTTTTATGTACCTGAAATTTACGGACATGCACACATGGGCTGGAACAGCCAACATCATCTAGAAACCTCCACTGTACTGTAAATCCCACCTATTTCTGAACCTTTTAAATTCAATAACTGACAATGATAAAAGTTCAAATGATAGTAGACTACATTCAGGTTTTCACCACTACCCATCAGAGGTATTAATTATAGCTATTAATATCCCACAATACAGAAGGAGTTTCATAGCTGTGTGTGTCTGGTAGATGCATCTCTCTGTAAAATGGTTCTGTATATAGTACAAAGAATATGAGGGAGAGTTTTCAAAATAAATCAGGGATTGGAAAAGTAATACAAGAGAACATCTTGTCCCAGATTTTTGAATGGAATTGTACTTTGAAGCTATTGAATTCGCACATTTTGATTTCTGGCCAATAATGTTATTTTATTTAATTTTAATTTAATAGAATATTTTAGAGTTTGCAAGCACTTTTTGAAAAATGATAGTTATAAAATATGCAGTCCTCTTCATTATCATACTACATCACTAGTACATGGGTAGAGAACGGCACCTCTCCAAACTCAAAACGCTTTTTAATGAATCATTGTTCTTTAACACGGTTTTAAAATCACATTAGATTTGCTATAGAAGATCATTTTTGGAAGTCCATGTAATCTGAAAGCTGTTTTAACAACAAAATAAAAATTTTATATCTTTGACTTCCATCACAGCAGAATCCTCAGTGCTATTAAGCTAGAAATGGTTGTGGGGAATCCCACTGTGTAATTTAAAATCAGTATTATTGCTTAGGTATGTATTTGGAATTAAATCTCATGCCATGTTTAAAAACTGGTTGGAAAACCATGACCTTCTAGCTTACCTACAACTGTACTGGAAGACAGTGACCCTAGAACAGCATGATTTACTGGTGAAAGTAAGCTGTAAAACCTGGAATAGGATGTATTATTGTCAATAAAAAAGCATAAAGATAAAAAAACATACACAATCACCAACATAAGAAGATTCAGAGGATAGAGGGAGGCAGAGGAGAGAACAAGAGCAGCCCCTGTGGCAAAATGGTTAAAAGAGAAGAAGAAAATCCAGTAAAAAAAAAATCAAGCAGTCAAGTAGTTAATTGACTTTGCTTTAATCAGCCCAATGAATATTCATTAGTGTGCTGGTCCTAATCATGGGGGCCATGTTGTCCGCATTTAGTAAGCGCACGCTCAGCATCATGCATGCCTCAACAGCTTCCCTTCCTGTCTGCACTGACATTAAATTTAGAGGCTTTGCGCCTTCACTAGCTTGCAGTTAGCACTGATTGGCCCAGCTGCTCTACTTGAAAATGCCATAGCAACCCCTGGCTGGTTGCTTAGCAACATTTTTTTTTTGCGAAGGCGGGAGCCAGTAATCCATAGGCTTAGTGTAGATAAAATGCCTCTGTGTGTGTGTGTGTGTGTGTGAGTGAGTGAGATATATAGATATATAACGTTAGAGAGAGAGATTGAATGGGAGGAAAACATTGCTGTCTACTCTTCTCCTGAGTAACTGGCCTCTGTGGCATGTGCTTGATCTTTTTCTAGTATAATCAGGTGTTGTTTTCGTTTGTTTTTTTTAAACTTTTTTAAACAGGTGTATAAATAACTACACCAATTCCCAACTATGTGGCTCCTTTCTAATAGAAAGAGGAATGTACTTCCATATGCTTCATCCCCAGTAGGGATCTACTGCTAAAAGAAATATAGAGCCTGATTAGGAGGAGAAACTTGATTCATTTCTGCATAAAAAAGGAGGTTCTGGAAATGAGCTACACAGGTGCGAAAGTGGAATAATACAGTGGTGAGTCAGGCCTCTACACCTCAGAGACATTGTTGCTTTTCCCTGCTGGCAAAGAAGGTGAGAATCCTAAGAGAGATGTACTGACCTACCAAATCTCTGAGCCCCATCTGGATTTCAAACTCTGAAAAGACAGGAAAGGGGGCATCCCGCTCCAGGGGTTTGGTTTCAGAGCACTATAGAGTGAAAGTCTACTTGTAAAACTCCTAGTTCTGATTTAAAACACCCTCATGATCCAGGGATGGTAGAACCCAGAGTTGTGGTTCAGGCCCAATTCTATTTTTTAATATCTGTTGGAAGCCTCAGCTAGACATTTCGGGCCTGCAGGAAACCTTAATGGGTTATGATACTTTCAAAGCCTTTTAAGTAGCTCTAATCACTTTTACAAATGAAGAACCTTGCCCTGTGTGATGCTGATTTCAATGGGAGTTGGGGGCTGCAGAAAGAAACACACAAAAAATAGTCCAGCCCCTTCAGCCTGAAGGGTTTGTGTGTGTATGTTTGTGTGTGTGTTATGTACATCATGAGGCACTGACATAACACGATGATGGGAACTGTATAAGAACCCAGATAGAGTCTGTCAGAGGATGAGGCGGTACAAGCTTCCAAAAAGCATTACTTTTTCTTTAGTATTTTCCCCTTTTCTTATGGACCGTTAGTGATTACAAGTCCAAGATTAGTTCAGAAACTGAGCTCAGTCACTGCCCTCTGCTTATTAGGTGTATTTAAATAGCTCTGTTATTATCATGACAGATAAAAGTGACATTCACAGCTCAGAGTGTGGGCACGTGATTTCATAAACATGCACAGACAAAATTTACCTCACTTGAAAAGGGAAAGAGAAAGGACTTAATTCCTCCTGCCCCTAGACTGACAAACAACCTCTGTTCTACCTACCATATTACCAATGGGCAAGTATGTGAGAGGAGGGATGAATCTGTCTCTATGCTCTGAAGGTCAGACTGTCAGCTCAGGTGCAAGAATGAATTCCAGATACTTTCTGCGAGAATGTCCTGCCACTAATATTTAAATCTAGGGATGTTTGGCACAAATGCTCCAACTGACCTCAAGAACCATGGCAAGTCAAGCTCTCTGACATCCAGGTTGCACTCAGAAAAAACTTGCAAGGCAATGTATTTAATGGAGTGCTAGTGAAATGGCACTAAGTATGCAGACAGCCACATTGGGCATTGACTAATGGTGTAAAGGATAATTCTGGCTACTGCACATGAAGAACAACAATACAGCCTGGGCAGGAGGTAGACGGGTGGGTGTGTGAGAAATTGCTCCTCCACATCTGTATCATCACATGCCAAGATTAGGTTAATCAGTCTCAGAATCCCTATCCAATGGAACTACTGTGGTTTGAATATTCAAGGCTGAAAGAGAGAATTCCCCCTCACACCCACCCACACCATCACCAGTGTCAAAAATGCAGAATGAGGGCCCGTTCTTGTGTGCCCAGAGCTTCCATATGACTCATACAATCCATATTACATCCTGACTCTAGGTAGCAGTGGGGAGCCTTTTTGTAAAACAAACAAACAAACAAACAAACTTAACAACCCTTGTGGGTGTAAAGAGAAATAAATGGGGAAACAGGCATTGTACATTAGAAGAGTTTGATTTTTATCTAATTTATTGGAGAATACTTTATCCCTGTGAAAATAGTGCTGTAATACTGCCAACATCAGTAATGAGCCATTGGGATTGGTAGGAAGAGGGCAGGGCAGGCACATCTGAAGCTAAATGACAATTTAAAACTGTGGCTGCAAATCCTGTATCATGAACATGGTTTATAATTAATTACTGATCATGTGACATATATAAAAAGGTAGATATCTGCCTCTGTGTAAAAATAACACGCCATGTTCTCCAAACAAAAGGCTTGGCTGTAGGGAGGTACTGAGCCTTTTCTGCATTAGTGGTTGCATATCACTTCCTTCATAACAGCACAGTCAGAAGGTTCTTGGTACTGCACAATGGGACCCTGGCAGTTTTAATAAGGCAAAGCTCTCGCTACAATTAATGGGCATTTTGGCTGTGTAAGGCCATCAGAGTCAGTCAAAGATACTTTTTCCATACTGGTGAGTTTGTGAAAGAGCTTCCTGAGTGATGCCAGTGGGGAGCGTGGAGGAGTAAGCATCTCTTATCTGGAAGATTTGGTCCTCAGTCAAACTGGCTAAATTCCCAGGAAGCCTCAGGGGGATAAGAAAGGATTATTAAATAGACTTTCTCACAGAGTGGCTTGTGATTGGCTGATATGACTGAGGACAAATTTCCAAGAAAATTTCAAATGAAATGAAAAATGTCCATCTTGTTCAGAATTTTTTTCCAGATAAATGAAAACCAAAAAGAGTTTTAGATTTTTGGGGATGAGGGCATTTATTTGCTTTTTCCCCTTGTTTTTCTTTTTTGTCCCTACTGCAAATGAGAGAAATTTTCATCAAAAAGTGGAACGTTTTCACAAATATAAAAAATTGTCATCAACAAATTAAGCTTGGTAAAAAACAACAACATTCTTTTGTCAAAAAAATATTTTGATGAATATCATTTAAGAAGCTCTGTTCATCAGTATTTGCTTAAAAATGGAAAAGTCTAGTGTGAAATACTTGTTCTTGTGATCATATTTGGTTAATAACATCTGTGGGTATGTCTACACTACAGCACTATTTCAAATTAACTTAATTTGAAATAGTTAATTCGAATTAAGCTAATTCGAAATAACTAATCTTGACACAAAACCTATTTCGAAATAGTGTTTTGCTATTTCGAAATAGCGCGTCCACACTGAGTGGACCCTGAACCGAAGTTAAGGCTGGCCGGAACCTGTGCCGGCAGGGCATCAGGTTAGGACTTAGTGTGTGGGGCTGCTGCCTGAGGCTAACTGAGCTCCGTGCTTAAAGGGACCCACCCCCACCCCGGACAGACAGTTCTCAGGGTTCCCCGCTTGCTTGTCTACCTCAATGAGGGACAGCAAAGCAGTCCTGTCTTGGAGTGCCCTGAGTGCCCACACTCGGGACACCACAGCACCCGGCCACATGAAGCCAGAGTTGCCCCTGGGCATGCCGGTGCATCTCGTGGGGTCGTTGCCATCAGCCCGGCTGCACTTGCTGCAGGCTGCCATCCGGGGGATCCATCGGGAGGCTGTCAGGATCCAGGAGGCCCTGAGGGAGAGTGTCCACCCCGAGAAGCCCTCGGAGCCTCCCCGGTCCTCCCCACCGGGGGCTCATGCCTCATTCCTCCCTCACGTCCTTCCACTTACCACTCCCTAACCCCCCTTCCTGATGTCAAATAAAAGAAACATATGTTCAAAAATAGAAACTGGGTTTATTGAACACAACTGGGGGGGGGGAGATGAACCTCTGGGGAGACTGGGAAAAGGAGGCGGGAGAGGGGAAGAGAGAGGGTGGAAGAGGGAAGGGGGAAACCTGGGAGGAAGGAGCTGGAAGGGGGAAGCAAGGGGAAGAAGGGGGAGGGGAAGCTCAGGGTCCAGAGTTGGGGGGTCTCACCAGACCAACTTGATTTTCATGCTAACCTGCTCCTGGGTTCGCATGTGGCCTTTGGTGGCCAGGCTGGCAGCTATCCTGTCATAGATGGCTGCATTCCTCTGTCTAGTGGGGAGATTATGGATGTTGGGGGCATCCCCCCCAAACCTGAATAAGGTCCATGATCTCCACCCTGGACCAGGAAGGCGCCCACCTTCTCTGGCCCCTATCAGGCTCCTGGGAGCTGGCAGACTGCTCCTGGGGAGCGGTGGAGGGCTGGCTGCCAGTGGCTTGCTGGCTAATGTTTTGGGGCCACTGGGTCAGGGGCCCCAGTGGCCACTGCTGGCTCTGGGCTGGCAGGCTTGGAGCTGGCACAGGCACTGTGGCTAGGGTCTACCCCTTTAATGGCTCCAGTGCTGGGGGAGAGGAGAGTAAGTTTTCCTGGTTGTGCCCAGAGTGGCCACCAGGGCTCCCTGGGAAGGGTTGGAGGCCCCCTATTTCGAATTAAGTGTCTACACAGCACTTAATTCGAAATAGCTATTTCAAATTTTGTGTTACTCCTCATAGAATGAGGTTTACCAAATTCGAAATAAGGGCTCCACTATTTCGAATTTATTTCGAAATAGCGGTTTGCATGTATAGACGCTATTAAAGTTAATTCGAAATCACTGCTGTTATATTGAATTAACTTTGTAGTGTAGACATACCCTGTGAGTAGGAACCATCCATTTCTAGCTGAGTTCACTCTGAAAACTGGAGAGGTTCATTCAGCTGATAGAATCAATTCATTTTGCATAGGGTATATCTTGTGAAAGGTCAGTCATCAGGATAATGTTAATATCCTCTAAAATTGAGTTTCCATGGCCCTGTTGCTTGTGTAGTCATTCTGGCTATGTCTACACTGCACAGTTATTTCGGAATAGCTTATTTTGCAACAGCACATCTATACTACAGTGAAGCCTCAAAATTAGTCCGAGGCAGTCTTTCCTAATGTAGACATGCTATCTCGATTTAGAGCCCCAGGAGGAATAACTTAGGGTACGTCTTTTCCGGAAGTATCCTGGAAAAGATCTACTGCATCCAAGGAACGCGTCTGCTTTTCCGAAAATGTTTTCCAAAAAGCAGACACATTTTTTTTCGGCATCCCTGTAAACCTCATTCTACGAGGAAGAAGGGATGTTCCAAAAGAGGGTTTTTTTCCGACACTTGGCCCCGTGTAGACGAGCCAAATGTCAGAAAAGCCTCTTTCAGAAGAAAAGCAGAAAAAGATACACAAATTGCAGTTCGCAATTTGCATATCTTTTCCCAACTTTTCTTTGTAGTGTAGACACAGCCTTAGAATGGCTCTGGTGAGGGGCTATTTTGAAATAGCAGTAGTGAAGCATCTACACAAGCCTTATTTAGAAATAGCTGTTTCAGAATAGGTGTTATTCTTTGTAGAATGAAGTTTACAGAAGTTGGAATAAGCCATCCGTTATTTCAAAATTATTTTGAAATAACGGAATTGTTGTGTAGACGCATAGTTATTTCAGAAAAATGGCCGTTATTCTCAAATAACTGTGCAGTGTAGACATAGCCTCTGTGTCAATAACATTTTTCTCCCTTTGTGGTTGTATAAATGATTACACAAGATGCAGGGCAATGGAGCCTTGGACCTTTGTTTTCTAAATAAGCACACAGTCCAAAACAGTGGACTGAAGAATAAAAATTTAAAATCTGATTTGTGAATGTACTCAGAAAGGAAACCACCAAGTTTAGTCCCAAGTGTTAGGTCTTCATAAGTGTTTGAGTATTTTGAATATTTTGTTGTAATGGTCATGAGGTTATTATAAAGAGAAGGGTGAAAAATTATTCTCCTTAACCCGTGAGGATAGGACAAAAAGCAAGGGAGATTAAGGTTGGACATTAGGAAAAACCTCCTAACTATCAGACTGGTTAATCACTGAAATAAATTGCCTACTGAGGTTATGGAATCTCCTTCACTGGAGATTTTTAAGAGCAGGTTAGACCATACACGTTAGGTATGGTCTAGCTGTCACTTGGTCCTGCCATGAGTACCATGAGTGCAGGGAACTGGCTGGATGACCTCTTGAGGTTCCTTTAAGTTCTGTGTTTCTATGATTCTGTGAATTGTGAAAATGTCACAGATATGTTTGTAATTAGAAATGTTATTTATTTGTTACAGAAAATGTGTTATTGTTTCAATCATCCAAGCAGGGAGCACAAAATGTTCCAGGTGATTTGGGTGATAAACCAAACAAAGCAAAGAACTAACAAAGACTACGTTACACTGCAGTTTATGTCAGTATAACTTGTGTCACTCAAGAGCGTGAATAAACTCCCTGCCTTGAGTGACACAATAGTTACTCCAACATAAGCCACAGTGAGGACCATGCTATGTTGGCTAGAGAACTTCTCCCACTGCTGCTGATGGGTGCTGGAGTAGTTAAGCCAACAAAAGAGCTCTCTCCCATGAGGTTATGAGGTTATTATAAAGAGAAGGGTGAAAAATTATTCTCTAGCAGTTCTCTAGTGTAGCTCTGCCCTGACAATACTAGTCAATAATTCAGAGACAGCCCCAGACAAAAAATAACATCTACACTGTATGGTGAAGGGTTCTGAACAAAAAAATACATTGAAAAAATCAAGATTACCTGGTAAAAGCTTTTGTAACCAGAAATGAAAATATGCTCATCCTAAATGTTTTTCATAACAAAGCAGCTCAAGTACTAAACAAACAACAGCAACAACAACAAAACCCCAATCTAAGAATTTATACAGGTGAGTGGGAATTTTTGTCGAAGTAGTGCATTTACTTCAGTTTCCCATTTTGGTTTGTTTTTACAGATTTTTTTCCTGGATACCGAAAGTTCTGTGAAACAGTCCCCAGGGCCCTGGATGGAGAGTAGAAGAGGGGTAAGCGCTCTGGGAAACTTGTGTCTCATAAACATTCTCTAACCTTAGAATACTTCAGCACTGTATTTGCTGATCAATGGAATCAGAGTTTGCACTAATATGTAATTTTTTTCCTCTGAAGACACAGAACTATGGAAATATCCATCTACCTAAAGTAGTGTTACTTAAGGTAGAGATGCCAAGCTGAGTGCAAGTTTGGCATTCTTACTACTTTCACACAAAGGTTGCTTAGAACCATTGCTTGGTACCATTTCATGGCTTGTGTCTCCAGCAGTGCTGAAAGTAGTGCAAACAGAGAGCTGGAGGTGAAGGGGTAGATTTGGCTGGAAGGCTGCATTGCAAGATCTCCATCTGCATCTTACCTGTGTGATGGGGAACATTCATGCCCCTAGGCAGGAGGATCTGAAAGTGCCAGGGGTTTCCTGGAAGGATTAGAAGGAAAAACAAAACAACTATAATAGTTCAGCACAGAAAGAAGACAAAAAATCTTTTTGAAATGTGGTCATTTCTGCTTAGAAATAAATGCAGGAAGTCTATTTTTCTGTTCTCTTTGTCCCTGACTGAAGTTATGAGACAGAGAGCAGGAAAGTGTGGAGGAATTCAGGAGAGAGAAGAATATCTCTCAAACCATTCAAATGAAGAAAGAGGGCCAAAGTGTAGAGGGGAGAAATAGGTTTTTTGAAACTAGCTCTCTACAACCAACTACCAGGATTCAAAACATGCCACAGGAGCAAAGTCATGAAACCCAGAAATGAGGCAGTCTTCCCTTTAAGGCAGCGGTTCCCAACCTTTTCCAGATGGGGACCCATTTTGAGAATTCAGGAAGACGTGGTGACCCAAAGCAATTCAAATATGTGTGACTGGCTCCTTAAGAGCCACCTGGGGAGATACCTGGCGACCCGTTTGAAATGTAATGGCGACCCATGTTTGAGTCCTGACCCATAGGTTGGGAAACCTGCTTTAAGGGCTAGTAAATGCTGTAGCCACATCCCCACCACCAACTGGTACCCTTGTTAGTGTCCTATGGACACACAATATACCTTCAATAAAGCAGTGCCCAGAGGGTGTATCAGAAGGCTGTTATGTGGTCTGATTTCTACTGTGAGCAGCGGGGCCATGAGGAACATGACACCACCCATGATGCCCAGGGTTGGGTAGAGCTGCTGTTGTCGTAGTAGGGCAGTGATGATGTTGATGACAATTTGCCAGCAGAGTTCAGGCTGGGAATGAGGAATGGATTCATCTGTCACATTATTTGTTCCATCAGCCATATGATGCCTTAAGCAAGAAGGCAAAGGGAAGGCATTTTGTGTTGTTTGCTCATTCAGCTGAGTGTGTGTGTGTGGGGGGGAGGGGTTTCAGGAATTTAGTATTTTATGGTTGCTCATCAGGAAGGATTTTGCTATTCTGTTCATATCATATTTATTAATTTAGAAAACGGTGGCATTTTTATATTTGGTTAACCACAACCAAGCCTTCTTCTTCATGGCTGATTTAAAATACATAAAATAGAGTAGACTACATTCTGCAGAGCTTAATCTGCAAAGCTATGACTGATAAACAAAACAACAAAAGCAAAACCTGCCAAACAAAAATATTTATTTCTTCCATAAAGGCCCCTTGAAACAAATACGGATATTTTGCTTAGCTGGTCTTGTGGGCCCGATAACGTCACTGTATCCAGTTACTGACAAAAATACTTCTGGGCCCAAGAAGGGAAAGAGGAGGAGAGGAAAGGGCTGTGTCTACAGAACCATTGATGCAGCAAGATGTAAGCGCTGTGTTGTGTCTAGTTACATCATGTGTGAATCCATCAGTAACTTAAAGACACAGCAAGCTCATTGCAGCCTCCCTTTGCTGCTTTCCCATCTACTGCTGCTGATCCACTGGCGATGAATGTTCAGATTTGCCATTTCATGCCTTCAGAAAACATTTTATGGGAACTCTACATTATTTTCTTTGCTAGAAAAGAGCAGGAACTTCTTCAAACTTTGGTGAAGAGCCAACATCAAATCATTATAGTGGTTACACTGAGCTATGATCATAATTGTTATTTTACAACATTTTGGTAGGTGGCAATCTTGTTTAATGCCTTATATCCCAAGTAACTTTACAGAGCAATGAGTTAAATCCTGATAGTGGGGGTAACTTGGCAGGCAAATGTGCTTAGCAAAATCTTTGTACACAACTTTCTATTGTTATTATTATTTATATGACAGTAGTGCCCAGAGGTCCCAATGTGCTAGGTGATATACAAACCTATCGCAAAAGACAATTTCTGCCCCAAAGTGCTTACAGGCTCAACAGACAAAGAATGGAAGCTGAAACAGTGGCACAGAGAGGGGAAGTGACTTATAAGTTAAATAGACCTTCCTCTCCTTTTCACAAGATCAGGCAAGGACAGAGTAAGGGATAGAACCAAAACTGCCTGATTCCCAAGTCCATTGGCCCATATTGCTGCTCCATTAGTAGCATCTCTTCTTCATAGAAAATGTTGGCTACTATACAGGAAATATTTCCAATTTCCTGTGACCATCTTCTAAAGAAAGGAGCTTGTTTTACCATCTCATCTGAATGACTATGCTGCTATCTGTGCAGCACTGTTTTGTATTACAACGTATTTAATGTGAACTCAAGTACTTGGTGTGGGACTTGAACCCACAATTTTCTTACTTAGAGATGTGAGTGTTGTCTGTGCAACAGGATTAACACTAATGGAAAATGTTTCTGTTGCAATAGGAATTGCACAGCTAGGCTCTGTCTGGTGCACTACTTAATTCACCCCTAAATTTAAGCCTTCCTCTCTCCTGCAGGTTAATCCCATCTCTTTAGAGATGAGGATACCTCCACAAAGTGTCTATTAGCTCATGGCCAAAAGGGCTGAGATCCATGTGTTGAACAACTCATGAAAGCACCATCTTTTTAAATTAGCCCAGGAATGATGATCTCCCAAAGAGGATACATCTGGGAAACTTTGTCTTGCTCATATTGCGATGCTATTCTTGGCAGCAGGGCCTTCTAGAGAGGATCTGTGGAAATTATATGAAATTGAAGCTGGCATCTGTTCTCAGCTTTTAATATCTGTAGATCTTGGATAATCTAAGGACTATCCATCTCTGCTTGTAGTGTACTACTTAGTACAACTGCAAAATTTCCTCTTTGCTTCTGAAACGTGGTGTGACTTGAATTAGTCTTGGGTGGCTTCAGCATTAATCACATTGGTAATGAATCCATTTCAAACGTTACATTGGGAGGCCTCTGATTTCAGTGATGTTAAGGATGACACTTTGCTCTTGATGAACAGAGCCTGCTGAAATGTTTAGCCAGAACAACTGAGGCTAGCATGCCTTTCCCCATAACAATAGTGGGAGCAGTACATTAACAATAGTGTTGCAATGATATTAGGTGTGCTTTGCATCACTGAACGTTATACTAATGCTTAAACAACTAACATCTCTGGTAAGACAAGAATGTAGCTGAAAAACTGTGCACCACTATCACAGAGAACCTATAGTGGTTACATGTCTGTTTCATTGTGGTATCATTTGTGCACACTAATATATTATTATAGTATAAGGACTGTTGTATTAGGAAAGGTTACCGTCAATGGTGGAAGTTTGGTTTTGTCACTATAATACAATGCCAGTACACTGCAGACAGAAAAGTAAATTCTGCATGGCTTGGCAAAGAGATTTTTCACATAGCTGCAGGCTGAATCTATCAGTTTCTCAATGTTCCGAAACAGGAATGGGTCAATGATAATTTTTAGGAAGGCAGATGACCTCTGCTGAGTTTCTTGCACTTTAAAGCATGGCACAAGACATGCAGTGTACACGTCACCATCATGCTCTTAATGTAACTTGCAGACTCTTAACATCACCCCGCAGGAATGGGGACTCTCTTAATCCCCTGCATTTGTTGTTTCTCATGACCAGAATAACCTGTTAGTGCTAACATGATCTTCAGTACTTGGACACAATCACCTATTATCCAACATAAAGTCTCAGAATGTCAAAATTATCCAACTGGAGCAAACAAAACAGCTCCAGTACTGTCTGTATATATCATTTTGCTCAATTTGTTTGTAGTGACATCATTCTGGGCTGCGCCTCCACGATCATACTAAGATTCTGCCTTTGCATAAAACTTTGTATATTATGTTAAACAGTGTTCCCTGTAAGCTGTGCACTTGTGGGGTTATGCAGGAGAGATTCCCATATCACCCAACTGATTAGTAGAGCGTCCACTGCTAGGTTTGTGTTTCTCCTGGTGATGCTGATCTGCACATGCCTTGAACATAACAAAATTTATTCTGCACATGGACGGAAAAAATCCAGACATGAATAGAAAAGAGTAGAGAGAACATTAGTATTAAACACAATGCTCCTTCTGTTGTCCAAAGTTGATGGTTTTTCTTTCTTTCTTTCTTTTTTTTTTGTTTTTTTTTGTGGGAAGTGAAAAGTAATGAGAAAGAGAAAGTCGGGTTATGTCTGCACTGCCATTTTTTATCGGAAAAACGTACGCAAATTGCACTCTGCAGTTTGTGTACACTTTTCCAACAGTTTTGTCAAAAGAGGTTTTTCTGAAATTTGGTCCGTCTACACTGGGCCAAATTTCAGAAAAACCTCCTCTTTCAGAAGAGCCCTTCTTCCTCGTGGAAGGAGGAACACAGGGCTTCCGAAAGAGCGCATCTGCTTTTCTTCAAAAAAAAAGTGGAAGAGTAGACACGTTCCCTGGATGTAGCGGAGTTTTTCCGGGATACCTCTGGTATCCCGGAAAAACTCCATAGTCTAGACATAGCCTCAGAGAAGAAAAGTTTGGTTGGGCATTTCTTCTATACTCTTTACTAAGGAGGGGGGGGGGACAGGTCTTCAATTGGCTTTAAGTTGTCTTAGCTGAGGATCTGCTGCTATCTGTTCAAACCTGCCCTAAAGAAGTAACAGAGTATGGGAAGAGTGAACTTCTACAAATCCTTCCTGTTATCCCAAACTTCATTCTCTCTAATATGTGGTCTAAGTAGCCCTCTCTAGCATCGATAATAGCAGTTTTGTCCCACATGACAAGGAAAACAATATCATATCTTGTATGTCAGGGGTTAAAAAAAGAAGATAAATCAAACTTTCAAACATGAAGGTTTTAACAGGGCTTCCAAATTCTGCATTCTAAAAAATCCAACCCCACTGACTTTAATTGCTTTAAGGAAAATGGAACATATGTTTAAAGGATATATTTTATGCAAACTCATTTTTGTGCTAATGTTATTAGGTATTATTATCTCTGCACATAATAATACCTAATAAAAATCATCATTATCAATGGTATGAAAATATTTTCTGGTATAGGTATTGCAGCCTTTCATTGCTTATTACCCTGTCTCTCTGCTGCTCCTGGTGGTGGTGGCATAGAACAGTAGGCTTAGTTACTGTGTCACCATTCATCCAGCTATCAAGAGAAAAGGCCTGGGAAAAGAATCTGATGATGGCACTGACCTTCAGCTCCTAAACACGCAGATAATAAAGATAAAGGGAGAAACGCAAAAGTGAAAGGGAAGTAAATGAAAATAAGCCCTGTGTGGTCTAGAGAACAGTGTGCCTCCCCTTTCTGTATTTCTCAATGGAACAAATCTGTTGTAAAGGGTGCAATGGCCCTTCTTGAAACTTTAAGGGCTCATGAAGCTTTTCAGCTCATTGCAGGATTCTCTGAAACCCTCAGCATCCTCCTCCTTTTTGGCCAGTGGAGTCGATAAAATCAGATCAAGGCTTAGCATTTCTAAACAAAGGGGAGTGGTAAATGGGCTTTTAAACACTGGAACCTGTCCAGCTCATTGGGAGGCATGGAAGGGGAGGAGAAGGGAGGGTCACAGAGACGGCATGAGGTGCCAAACTTTGAGCAGAGTGGCACTTGTGAGCAAAGTTGTTGGAAAGTCATTTGGTTGGCCTTGGCAGAGCATCCCTCACTTGTGTTATACAGGGAGGGTATGTGTGTGGAACAGATTGCCAGACGCCTGTGCCCATGAAGGGTGGGGAAAGAAGACTGCCCTGGAAAGATGCCAATCTTCCATAGGCTTTGTGCCATGAGGATTTTTTTCCTCCTTTTCCCCCCTCCCCTGAACACACGCCGGCAGCCTGGCAGGAAGAGCATGCTGAAAAGGATCTGACAGTTTGAACAACACTCGATGACTTAGTTTGTTTTCCCTGACTTCATGCCAGCAAGCAGGTCTATGGATGAGAGGCTTTATTAGGCTTTTAAAGCCACTGACATTGGTCTTTCTTTGACCTGAGGGACTTGAGAAGAAAGGAAAACAATATGTCACTTTTGGGACGTTCAAAGAATGCCCAGCTAGAAGAATATGGTTTACAAGAGCTACAAAGTATTCCAAAATGGTGAAGTCGAATAGAAGGGGGGAGGACACACCTCTTTCAGCTCTGAAAGGAAGAATGCTTTCAGTCTGGTATGCCAAGGAGAAGGCAAGCCAACCCAGATAATTAGGATATGACAAGATGATCATATTCTAAGTATGGAATGATAACTAGTCAAGAATTATCTAGGCATCGAACGTTGTTCCAGTGGTGAAAAATATCGGAAATTAATACTTCCCACCTGGAGCCTGTAAATAGCCATTCAGTTGCTAGTTCTATGTTGGGACTGATTGAGAACAGATTCTCTTACACACTCAGCTATTTCTCTTCTGATATATTTCTGTCACACGGGCTCTGACAGCTATGCTATAAAGCAAGCATTAGTGGTGGCAATAGGGAAGGACTGTTACAAGGCCCCCACTGGGTTGAGAGCACCTCAGAAAAGTCAGATTTAGTTCTGTAGATTCTCCAAACTGCAAATTCTCTAGACCTCTTGAAACCTCAGATGTGGGCTGCAAATATCTCATGAACTTTCTGTGTGAACCATCCCTATATTGTGCACAGAAGTTTCAGTCAGGGTTATTCACAGGAAACAAAGATTTAGTCCTTGATTCTGAAAAGTCTTTTTGAGGTTTGAGGGGAGAAAGAAGCCGCAGGAAACAGAAGAGAAAAAGTTGAACCCCGTTGAGTAAAAAATGGTTTGAAATAGGTTTTGTCTATACACACATCACACTGATTTAACTAAATCCATTTTGAAACTTAACTGGGGTATGTCTATACTTGAAGGTGTAAATTCCAGATGATCAAGCTAACATGCTAAAATTGAGGGTAATCACTGCAGTGTGAGCGGTGGGCAAGGCTAGCCACCCCAAGTACATAACTAGCCTCTCACACAGGCTCATGCTTGGGGCAACTAGCTTCTCCTATTGCTTATGTTGCCATGGTTACCTATTATTTTTAATGCACTAGCTCAGTCTGAGCTAGCGTGAATATATTTTCTTGGGCTGGAATTTACGCCTCCAGTTTGACATGTAGACTCCCCTTAGTTATATTGGTACAACTGTATTGTAGAGAAACTCTTTAAAAAGTTGGCGTGCCTTATATCATAGAATCATAAACTATAAAATACTAGAACAGGAAGGGAACTCAGGAGATCATCAAGTTCAGTCCCCTGCACTCACAGCAGGACCAAGCATCATCTAGATCTACCTGACAGGTATTTATCTACCCTGCTCTTATATATCTCCAATGATGGAGATTCCACAGCCTCCCGAGGCAATTTATTCCAGTGCTTAACCACCCTGACAGTGAAGAAGTTTTTCCTACTGTCCGATCTTAACCTCCCTTGCGGCAATTTAACACTATTGCATTGTATCCTATCATCAGAGGTTAAGGGAAACATTTTTTCTTTCTTATCCTTGTAACACCCTTTTAGGTATATCAGTTTGGCTTACAAAATTGACAAGTTAATATTTATATTTCTGTAGTGTCTATGGTCCGCAACCAGGTTATGTCTCATTGTGATCTAGAAATATATAGAAAACGGGCTAGTAAATAAGCTAAATTGATATAAAGCATTCTTAAACCACTTTAAAAAAATCTACATGAGTGGGTTGCACCATAAATCCATTTCTAAATCAAGGGTGGGGAACCTTTTTTGGTGTGGGGGCCTCTGACCCACAGAAAAATCAGTTAGGCAGGGGCTGGAGTGCTAACACGGGCTCCCTAATGGTGATGGGGGAAGGCTTGGCCCCGGGGGCCAGATCCAGGCAAGCTAGGGACTGCATCTGGCCCCTGGGCCTTAGGTTTCCCACTGCTGTTCTAAATCAATTTAGCTAAATCAGTTCAACTTTTGAATGTAGACAAGGCCTCAGTGTATCCGTATTTAAGATTCTTGGATGTTGAAAGTGGGTTTCATTATGCTGCAAGGAATCTTCACCAGGCTTTGGGATTGAATAAAATTTTAATTATAAATAGATAGACAATGCCTTAACAAACAGTATGGGTTTTGGCCTATCAATCTTTGGGGTGATTGGCAGAAAATGAAATTGAAACTATTTAGTTCCAAGCAGACTAGTAGAACAGTTTGCATTACTTCTCGACATGAATGATGAATGATGGTGGAAAATTATGGAGGGTAAGATCCAAAAAGTCCTTTGAAGACAATGAGACTCTCTTCATTGACTTTGATGGGCTTTGGGTCAGATCATGACTATGAAGTGACACAGAAGAAAGACCGGGGAATAAGAATAGAACTAGCTAATAATTTCTGCCATCTGGAACCTCAAAATGTTGTTAACCCAAAGAAATTCCATTGGTGGTCCAAAATTGAGCATTGGCCCAGTCCTGCTCCCATAGAAATCAATAACACAACACAAACTCCCATAGAGAAAGGCCTCCCATATTTAATATTCTCATTATTCGTTGCAGTCTCTTTGCTTATAGGATTGTGCTGTGCTCATTGTCTTTTGTCAATTAATTCAGGTAGGATAAAGTTCAGAAAAGAAGGACATGGTAGTGGTATTCTGAAGGGGTCTAGCTCTTTTCTGTGTAATATCTTCTGTTGTGCTAAATAATACTTCAGCAGATTCACATATTGATTAGCAACATAGATATTCAAAGTCTACCCAGTGAGCCCAGGTCAGCATGACACCTTTGTTTCCCAGTACTTAGATGGACTGCTTGCCGGGTCCTTAAATGGCTCATCTAGCTAGCCATGCATCACTGGAGGGACTGATTGCTTCTACAGTAGTGCATGAACGTAATAAGCAGTGCATGAAAAATCTCTCCAAAGGTTTGATGTTTGCCATGAACTTCTGTTGCTGTGAAACAGGGAGGGGGTTTACTTGGAAATAGGACTCACAACTGAGCCTTTTGCTTAGGTTCTTGAACTATTCCAGTTGTGAGGGTTTTTTTCTTCTTGTCTCTATGTAGGACTGAATGTTCAGAATGATCATGTTATTGTATGTGTGTGATGAGCCATATGGAAGCTGGGCGGCTTTGGGAGTGTTTGGGGAATGTTATGTCTATTTGGGAATGAAATTGATAAGCTTCACAGTCTCATTACTGCATTATATTGATGGCCATATCGACTTGTTCCCTTTAATTTATTTACATGTTCATGAGAGATTCCTCCCCCCCCACACACACACACTATACATACAGACTCACACACTTCAAATAAGATAAAGACCAAAAATACATAATGAGGGAAAAGACGTTTGGAAATGTCAGTTGGCATTCACCTTGACTAAATGATGGGCAATGTTTTGTAAAATGTGCCGTGTTCTCAAGTTGCCTTGTAGTGTGTGTGACATTAGATAACTCAATGTTTCTGACTTGGAAGATTCAACTCTTGTGGCAACCTCAAATATCCAAAGACAAATTATACCAGCTCCATGAAATGCCCCTGAAGTAGGGCTAACATTATCATCTGCATTTTATTTTGCTTCCACCCAGAAGTACATAATATACCAAAAGTAGAATTTTACCTCCTGGCAACATCTTGTCTTCTTTTTCCCTGAGGCTTCTATAGCTGCTGTTTCCATGCACCTTACATGTATTTGGCTTTCCTGTCCTGCTTCCAAAAAACCTACTGTCAGTTGTTTAGCAGTTTTGCTAGCAAATCGGGCAGTGGGAACTTTTGCTTGCATCTTTGTTCTCCTGCATCTGAAGAGTCTGTTATTTTCCTACACCTGCAGGGCCTGTTAATATCCTCAGAAGGTTCAGTTCCTTGACTACATTGTAAACCCCCACTGACTGAAATGCAGTAGAGTGTATCTTCCTTCCTCTTTTTATAAAATTATCCCTATCATACTCTTCAATCTGGATTGTTTGGAGCTCCATAAACAATGAAGGCTAAACAACAGAGGAACAGGATTTGATTTAGTTCAATGGAACTGGTCCCACTATTAAGAGGTTAACGTAAAAGAGACTGAATCAGAGTATCCATTAAGGGCATGTTGTTGGCCACAGAACCTGGTGTCATTAACACAAGAACATAGGAAATGACAGCAGGAAGGGCTGGTGATATCTTAAGGCAAGAGTGTGAAATTAACCAGTAAAAGTGAATTCAGATCCATTTTACTGCAGCAGGTAGTCACACAACTCAAAAGAAGGGTGACAAAGCTTTACCCAAAGGAACTTCTATTGAATTATGGGATTGGAATAAAGACTAGGCCACCCCTAGCTCTGTTTATTGGTTCACACAGTGGGAGATTGTTAAAGATCTCAACTATAGAATGATTTCCTGATAAAGCACGTCTACATCAAAATGTTATACATTATTTTAGATAGAATAAGATGTAATACTATGTACCATTACATCAATACAAAGAAGGATCCATGAGTGAGAAAATAGAGGCTGGGTAAGGCCTGTCAGGATCCAAAGTGTTCTCCTCCTGGTTCCATTGAAATTGCAAATGGAGACAGTATTATCTTGTCTGTGCATCTCCCACAAGACTGAGGGGTGGGGAAGATGTCCAAACAGCGCTACTCCAAAGAAGCCACCCTGTCATGGAGCTCTTGAGGAATGCTGGGAGCTAACGCTAGTGTAGAGGCACAAAATGTCTGTGCAGGTGGTCCTGGCCTTCCAGGGAACAGCTGAGTTAGAGGGCAGGCTCTATGGTCATCTCTGGGTTTGCAGCCGGAGGCTACGTCTAGACTGCAGGCTTATTTTGGAAGAAGCTTTTCTGGAAGAGATCTCCTGGAAAAACTCCTTCTGAAAGAGCATGTCCACACTGCCTAAGAGGATCAAAAAAACAATCTGCTTTTTCGAAAGATAGCGTCCAGAAAGATCTCGCATAAAAGGCCATCAGGAACCAGTTCAGGCAGGGTTTTAGGTCACCGGTTGCTTCTGAGTGCAGGTGCCAGAGCCTAGTAGAGACACGTGCTTAAAGGGACCCCCCCTGGACAGCCATTTCTCTGCTTCTGCTGTGTGCTTGCCTACCTCTTTGAGGGACAGCAAAGCTCTCGCAGTGTATGCTGTAGTTGCCCAGCTTTTTTGGATGGCACAGCTTTTTCCTTTGTGCCATGGAGCCGGAGCTGCCCCTGGGCATGAGATGGCCCCCCACGGCCATGCTGCAGTTTCTGCAGCACTTTGTGCCATCTGCCTTCCTGGTTCTGACTGAGCTTGACCCCGAGCTCATTCTGGGGACCCTCTCCCTGGGCGCGGGAGCAACATCCTTGCAACTGCAACCCACTGTGAAGAGGCATGTCTGGAGGCTGGACACCAGTTCAGACTGGTGGGACTGGCTGGTTATGGAGTGGTGGGATAACCAGCACTCCAAAACTCCAAAACTTCTGCATACAGAAGGCCACCTTTTTGGAGCTGTGTGCCTGGCTTGCCCCTTCTCTCCACCGATGTGACACTCACCTGTGGCCCACCATCCCCCTGGAGAAGCGGGTCGCAATCGCCAAGTGGAAGCTTGCCACCCCAGACAGCTACCAGTCAGTGGGCAACCAGTTTAGCATGGGGAAGTCCATCGTCAGGGCCCTCCTCATGTAGGTAAGGCACTCTCAGGCTGCAGTCCCTGTGTGTCGGGGGGAGTCCTGGAAAAGAGGGACCCTCAGAAAAGGGGGGTGGATGGAGGGGGGGGTGGAGTGGGGGAAGCCCCATCCCCGAGGGGTTGTGCCATCCCGCCCTCACACAGCCCTGCTTCTGGGGGGGGGGGGCGTGTGGCTCATATGGGGTGGCTTCTGGGGTGTTTGGGGGGGAGGGGTTGGAGGAGGGTGAGCACCTCCCAAGGGCTCAGGCACTCCCTCTCTCATTCTCTGCTTTGTGTGTTTGTTTGTTTCCTTCTGCAGGTTGTGAGGACCATCAATTCCATCCTGCTGCGGAGGGTCATCCACCTGGGAGACCTGGACCCGATCGTGGCCCGATATGCTGCCCTGGGGTTCCCAAACTGAGGGGGGAGCGATTGATGGGACCCACATCCCAATCTGTGCACCTCAACATAGAGCAGCCCAGTACATCAACTGCAAGGGCTACTTTTCTGTGGTGCTGCAGGCCCTGGTCGACTACCGTGGACAGTTCACGGACATTTTTGTTGGGTGGTCGGGCAGGGCACACAATGCACAGATTTTTCACAACTCGAGCCTCTACGGCAAGCTGGAGGTGGGCACATTCTTCCCCCAAAGGGATTTTGCGATGGGGGACGTGCAGAAGCCATTGTGAATCATGGGGGACGCGGCCTACACCCTGATGCCATGGATAATGAAGCCATATACAGGCCACCTGGACCTCAGCAGGGACCAATTTAATGCGCACCTGAACTGGGCCAGGATCCAGGTGGAGTGCGCCTTCGGCTGCCTCAAGGCACAGTTCAGGTGCCTCCTGACCCACCTGGATGCGGGGGTGCACAACATCCCCAAGGTGGTATTGGCATGTTATGTCCTCCACAACATTGTGGAGAGGAAGGGGGAGGCCTTCCTCCCAGGTGGGGGGCAGAGGCTGGCCGTGAGGGGAGACCCTTCGTGCAGCCATGGACAGCTGCCATCCGCCAGGCCCATTAGGCTGGGGTGTGCATCTGGGAGGCTCTGAGGGAGAGTTTCTCTCGAGTACCCCAGTAACTCTCCCCAGGCCTCCCTCCTAAGGGCCTCTGGCTTGCTCCAATATCCCTTTCCCACCACAACCCCTCCCTTCACCCCTTCTCTGACCTCTCAATAAAGACACCTATTTGGTTTTAAACAAAACAAACCGTGTATTGAACTTTCATTAAAAAAAAGCTGGGGAAGAGGGCTCAAAACCTGGAGGGAGGGGCTTAGAGTGGCGTCGGGACTGGCTGGATGTGCCACTTGGGGTTCGGGGACCTCATCGGACTTGGGGTGGGTCCCGGGACCACAGGGGAGATGCACGGGGGGGGCTGGAGTAAGGTCAGGGATGGCGGGGAGGGGGAAAAAGTGGTGGTATAGGCCTCACTTGGGGAGGGGGCATGGGTATTGCTTGGGGAGGAGGCATGGGCATTGTTTGGGGAAGCAGCAGAGGCATTGCTTGGGGGGCAGGGCGAGGGGAAATGGGCATAACGGGGGGTCAGGAGAATGGTAAGCAGGAGCAGCAATATCATCTGGGTGTGCCATCATGTCACGCATGATGGCACACATGCTATTGCACTGCTGCATGAGCTGGTCCCAGGTGTGGTTCCGCCACTCTGCATCCTCCTGGATCTTCTGTGCCAGGGTCTGCTGCATGGTGTGAAGGATGCTGACATGCTGCCTCATGAGATCTTCCTGGAGCTTGGTACACTTTCAGGTCCCCTGGACTCTGGCAGCTGCCTCAGGTGGTGTGGCTCGCTCCTCAGTCCCGACTGGTCCAGCTGTGGAGAACACAAACAGGGAGAGGCGGTCAGTCATCCATGCAGACACTGTCCCTGAGGCTGTGCCCTCCTCTGTGAGCAGCAGCCAATAGTCCTCGGGGCAGAGGAAGGGGATGTCCCAGGAGCAAGGCCATGTGTGGGCCGCACAGCAGGCCATGCCTCACAGGGGCCCTGAGGTGCCCAGGGGACCATGCTGTCCACTTCCCCGCCTCCCCAGGCCAGACGTGTGTGTGTGTGTGTGTGGCCTCCCCTGAGCCTGGGAGCAGCATCCAAGCCATGTTTAGGGGCTGCTTGCTGAGTCCGTGTGGCACACACTAACTTTGCACGTGGTTCTGTGTGCATGGACTGCAGCACAATGTCCAGCCCGAGCAGGCCAAGCAATGCTCGCACCCCTCCCACTCTGCACCCGCCTCCCCCACCCTGTGTGAGTGACAAACTGAGAGCACTCACCCGCAGATCCCTCCCCAGCATCAGACGAGGCCTGAGAGACATCCACGCTCACAGGAACTGGCTCTAATGACAGCATGACAGTGGCCGTGTCGTCTGCCTCCTCCTCCTCCTGGGTGACAACAGGCGTGTCAAGACTGGAGTCCATGACGACGGGTGGGGAAATGGCTTTCCCACCCTCCCAGGAGTTTGTGCAGTTCCTAGTAATAGGGGCAGGTGTGGGGTCCTGACCCGGAGCATGAGCTGTGCTCTCTGGCTCTCATGTATCACTGGCGGAGCTCTTTCACCTTACTCCAGACCTATTCCAAGGTTCGGGGTGGGTGTCTGCATTCTGTCAGGGACTCAGCCATGCACTCAAAAATATCGGCGTTCTGCCACTTGGAGCGGAGATCCTGCAATGTCTCCTCCTCACCCCACAGCTCAAGGAGGGACAGGATCTCCACTCCGGACCGGGAGGGTGCCCGCCTCTAGGTCCCCCTGGGTGGGCCCTGGGACCCCTTGGGCTGCTCCCTGTGAGGGCCAGGTGGTTCTCGGGGGTGGGGTCTGGGGCTTTAGGCTGGGCCAGGGGTGGCAATGCCTGTGGCAGGGAGAGCCGCGTGGTCAGGGTGCTGCTCTCAGGCCGGCTTCCTGCCACAAGGCTTGTCCCGGGTGCCTGCAACTTTAAAATGTGCCAGGAGACAGGAACTATAGAGCTGTGATTACTTTGGAAGGAGTGG
This sequence comes from Pelochelys cantorii, assembly GCA_032595735.1. NCBI lineage: Eukaryota > Metazoa > Chordata > Testudines > Trionychidae > Pelochelys > Pelochelys cantorii. The sequence continues at coordinate 29,147,339 of CM064343.1, read as the reverse complement.
CCACCAGGGCACCTGTGTTATTTCCTGGAGGTCTCTTCTTTCAAAAGAAAACCCTCTTCCCCATCCACACGTAGAGCTCTTTCGGAAAAAGGCTTCTTCCTCATAGAAAGAAGATTACCAATTCTGGAAAAACCCCTCAGTTCTTTTGATTTTCTTTTGAAAGAACGCTATTACAGTGCGGACGTAATTGACTTTTTTTGGGAAAACAGCTGCTTTTCTGAAAAAACTTTGTAGTGTAGACATACCCTGAATGGAACAATGAGATTTCCTCCCTTCGAGATGCCTCCCTTTTGAGAGGATGTGATGTTCTGAGCCTTTACTTTTTATGCCTTCTGTCAGCACTTCAGTCTAGCCTCCCCCTGATGACACAAAGTGAATAACAATGAAGCCCTGATCTATGACGAAGGTGCCAGAATACTATGATACATTTAATGAAAAATAAAAACAAAGCACTTGTCACCTTTCATAGAAACTTGAAACATTGTCCTTGAGACACCCTCTTCCATGGTCACAAATAGGGATGTAAAATCCCATTTAACTGGTAACTGATTAAAGGGGGGAGGGGTGGGAGGCCACTCCAGCCTGGATGAGCTGGAGACGCACCCCCGCAATGGGTGGGAAGCTGATCTGACCAGGCTGGAGTGCCCTTGCCCATGACAGTCCCCGTTAACCAGTTAATCATTCACAACCCTAGTCATGAATTCACACTTCACTGAGCTCCGAATGATATTATGTATCCCATCAGCATGAACCCCCAGAATATTAAACATTTTAAAAAAGAGTCACAACCAACAGAAATGCACAGTACAGATAATGTGCTGACTTTTCTCCATCAGAGCAAATTACATGTAATCTATGACGAGCACCTCCAATTTTCACTTTCATGGGAGAAGATAGAAAATGTGATGTGCTTGCTTGGAAGATACAAGGAAATTGTTCCATACCTTAGCGAGCCAAGATGAAAGAATGACCATGGAGCCATGTCTCTATAGATATAATGCTTGAGAGCTATACAGCTATAAACTCAGCTCAACATTTTGACCTGTAATTGCACATCAGTCATAAATGTTACATTTTCAACCTTGGTTGGATTTCAAATGAATGGCATTTTTTTTCATGACAGAACTGGGTAAAGAGCAGAGTTGTGCAAAATAACCACCCAAACATGTCCATCTCAGCCATTTTGCAACCTAGAAATGTTGGGATTTAGGACATTTGCAAATCAAAAGCATGAGAAACCCAAAGTATTGCATGTCTCTGAGGTGGAGTGATTTTCATCCAAGCGATGTTATGACATTTAAATAGGAAAATAGGAAATTACATAAAACTAACATTTTCTTTCAATTTTGCTTGAAAATTGTGGAGTGAAAATTGGTGCATTTTTCACTCCAGTAGTACACTTTCCAGAGGGAGAGACAGCACTGTGGTTTGAGCATTGGTATGCTTAAATCCAAGGTTGTGAGCTCAATCCTTGAGGGAGCTGTTTAGAGATTGGGGGCAAATCTCTCAGGGATGGTACTTGGTCCTGCTGTGAAGGGAGGGGACTGGATTTGATGACCCTTCAAGGTCCCTTCCAGTTCTATGAGATAGGTATATCTCCCTATTATTTACAAAGACCCCCACAGCCAGATGGAAGGGGAGTGAAAAAATCATAGTTTAGGTTTGTTGAAAATTTTGCTCTTCTTTCATAAGAGGGAACATTGAGTTACAACATAAATACAGTAAGAGCTCTCTGGGCCTGTTTCTCCTCTCACATTGATGTAAATCAGGAACAGCACCATTAAAAACAAAGGAGTTCTGCTGCTGGAAAGCCAGTTAAGTTAGAGGACAATCAGGATCCTTTATGCAGTTGTTCTCCCCACTACAAACATACCTCAGCCTGAGAACACTGATACTGTTGACATTATGAGTTAGAGCATTGGTGGCAGGTATCATGCCTTCCCAAACTGCCTGGCTGGCCCTGTCCAGTCTCCAGCCCTCCCCATTCAGCACAGCTCCTGTCTCCTGGGGCTGCCTGGGATTCAGCCTCACCGAGGCTGGGGAAATGCCACCAACCCTCTGGGACTGGAGATACTAGGACTAGGTGCTGTCCACACTCTGGGACCAGTGTTCCCTCTAAGGTGCATGCCTGTGCAGCCTCTCAAAGAAAAATCTGAGCCCTCCCACCTCCTTTGCAGAGCCATGCAGCAGTGCTCACCTTCCGTGGCTGCTCCCCACAGCTGGGGCAGTGTGGTGGATGGGGTTGGGGCCAGGGCTGGGGCCATGGCCACGACCATGACCACGTCAAGAGATGGCTGCTCTGGCTGCCACCAGGGCCGAAGCCATGTTGGGAGGTGGCTGCCGCCAGGACCGAGGCCACATGGCGAGTGGCTGTTGCCACTGGTAGTTGGGGCTGTGGGGCTGGCAGGCAGCTGCTGCCATTGGGAGTTGGGGCTGTGGGGCTGGCAGGCAGCTGCTGCTGTTGGGAGTTGGGGCCACGGGGTTGGCAGAGGGAGCAGTGGAGGGTGGAGGAGGAGACAGAGATGCTTTTCTTATGGAAACCACCACGTACTATGCTGATGCCTTAGCTCCTGACCCATCTTCTGCCCTGTTACACAACAAGAGCTAACAATATATATATTCTTAGTCACTGATCGGCGCCACGGTAACATCCAGCCGAACAAGAGCACATGATATCAATATTGGCACACAAGACAAAATTCACTCCACTCACAGATGGAAAATCTTAGAGGGAACATTGTCTAGGACCAAAGGGGCTGCCCTGTGCACAGGGGTGTGACAACGCAAGGTGCAAGACAGGGCCATCATCTTCCCTGTGTTATAAGCACAGATTTTAATTTCCCTTCTTTAAAGGTTCAGTGAGAATGATAAGTGACTGAGAGAATCAGAATCTGCCTTCTAGTTTTCCCAAGGCAGAGGGAGGCTGGGGAGACCTGTACCAACTCCCTGCCTGGCATGGTGCCTGTCTCACCCCATGTGCCAGCACACTAGAGAGTGGAGTGTGGGCTCCACCCACTCTCTGCCCACTTGCTCAGGAGAGGGAATAGAGATTTTGTGCAATGCCAATAGCTGGTGCAAGGAAATAAGGTGATAGGTGCCCAGAACAGGATCCAGTCTGGCCTCTGTGTATGATTTGTGAACTTTGTGTACTGATATGCATTATGTACATCAAAGCCAGCAGAGAATGAGAATCCATCCTAGCTTACCTGATACAGAACCCTTATCTTATTTTACTGTTAAGTGAGAGTAACCTGAATTTTCAGGAAGAACCATGTGAGTTTCATTTCCCCATCTGTGGCATCCTTATTAGGAATCATAAAGATGTAAGACTGGGAAGTCCCTCAAGAGATCCTCTTGTTCATTCCCTTCCAGTGAGGCAGGATTGCATTATAAAATTAAAATTATGAACCAAAGCAGCCAGTGTATTTCTTATAACCAAATACCCACAATTTTAAACCTAGATTGGAAAATCTGGCCCAATGCCACAGTTTTCTTATCTGCAAAATGGAGCTAATACTACTTATCAAACTTGTAAAGTGCTGTGATATGCTCAGGTGAGAAGGTGTAAGGTGGAGAGGTCATGCTTTCTCTGGCTGATAAGCCAAAATCTCCCTCAGGGCAGTGTAAAACAGAAAAAAAGAAAAAAAATGTTTATTTAAAAAATGAGATCACATAAATGGTCTGAAGCAGTAAAATGGAGCTTTCATTTCTTTGTGTCTAATAAACACTTAATTTCTTTTCATACCACCATAAGGATTTTTGTAAAATAAGCAGGTTTACAAATAAATATATTTGTTCTTGCAATAACTCCTTTTGAATTATGTTCCCCTGCCCCCACTCCCTCTTTAAAAAAACAGTTTATATACCTTGTCCCTTTTGGTGCTGTCTTAAATTCCTTTTTAAATTTAAATTTCCCTTTATAATAAATCAAATATATGCATGGTTTATTTCTGAACAGCTTTTCTTTTAGTCCCTGTAAAGTTGTCCATGTTTCCCCCCACCCCCACATGTATGTGCTGATCTTCTATGTTCTTTAATGCCTTTCAGGAGATTTCCATTCTCTGCATCAAGTCTTCCTAAATTGTCTCTTTAATCCCCAGGTTCTTAGTGCTTGGCAATGCTACTTGTTCTGAAGTGCTGCGATCGGAAGGTGGGGTTTTCTTCTCATTAGCCACTTTTAACATTCACCTCCTTTGTTTGTGTATCTTCTTTAGATCCCTTCCCTTTGTGGGCATGGCTTTGCTGTTGTAAAGTGTTAATGAGCCTCTGGCAGAGATGACATCTGTGGCAGAGGACATTAGGTTTTGAAAATGTGCTTCTTGTGTTATGAGGCCTGCTACCTCATCTGAGCAGCAACTGAAGCTTTTAAAGAGCAAAGACAAAGGAAACACTAGCTTAGGGCTGCTATTTTTTGTCACAACGGAAGTCTAAGAAAAGGAAGCAGAAAGGAAGAAGGGGGAAATGTGAAACAACATTGGTAAGTGGAGAGGAGAAAGAGAGGGACATGGTGAATTGATTTGAAAATACTGTGAATCACTTAAAGAAATACCTACCACAGGAATAAAGTGGTATAGACTACATATGTGGCACATCTATCTGTTCAGAATGATCCTTTCCATCCGATTCCATACTCATGGCTATTGGAGGAAGGAATAAAACAGTTAAAGTCATCCAATCATAGGCACATATGCCGTATTTTACCAAAGAGATTAAACTAGTGACTTGCAGCGTCTGGGTTGCAAATAGATGTCAGAGGGTCATAAACATCATGACCTTCCTGTGTTGCCGAAGAAAAGGGGCGGGGGGAAAGGTAGATGGCTGATCCCAGTATGGGAGGGAATGATTCACCCCTGCATTATTACAAGGTGACATCAGTGTAACCCAACTGGAATCTGGTGAATCAAGGCTTTTGTCTTAAATCCAGCAGAAAATACTTGCTATTTCAGAGGACAGCAAATGTACCTGGATAATTGTTCATTGCTTTATAAGTAATGAGAAATGGAGCTGACTCTAGACCTATCTGACTTTTGCTGCTCTTGTCCCATCAAAGGAGGTGCTTGTTAAAAGCAGCGAATGAGAAGCAAACTCCACCTTCTGATCACTGCACTTCAGAACAAGTAGCATTGCCAAGCACTATGAACTTGGGGATTAAGGAGACAATTTTAGGAAGACTTGATGCAGAGAATGGAAATCTCCTGAAAGGCCACATGCATTACATCTCTCATGTAATAAAACAACATTCCCAGGTATGAGTCACTGTGGAAGTTTTCCTAATAAAATCATATGTGGTGCCCAGTAGCTTTGACATGTTCTTGAGAGATTTGTAAGCAAATTATTTGTCACAATGTAGATATTTGTGGAAATATAAAAAGCCACCATTACTGGAGAGGAGGGGGAATCATGTGAATTTGGAAGTTACAGCAGCAGCTGGGATCCAAGAAATCCTGCATACTAATCCCACCTATGCCACTGGCTGATGAGCTGTTCATTATGGAGGAAATTATCACTATCTTCATTTTAAATAAAAGTAAATTAAAGTCCAGAGAGGTAAAGGATCATATAGCCCAAGGTCATACAATAAGTTAATATCAGAACAATTATTAGAACCTATAGCTCAAAACTGGATGCATCATTGTGAAAATTTTGGCCTAGATCTTCCCACCACTATGTCTATGCCTTGCCCTCTAGGCCACAGTGCTTTCTGGCAAGTTTCTTACACTTTCTGAGCTTTCAATTCTTAGGCTATATCTACATTACAGCAGAAAGTCAACTTAAGCTAAAGGTAAAGGTTCAGTTGACATACCTGAAATCAAGTTACCATGGGCTTTACACCACAGGGGTTGACAAGAGAAACTCTCCCTTATTTTTCTTGTCCAGGGTAGAGAACAAGGTTGATGGGAGAGCAGTCTCTGGTTGATTTGGCAGGTCTTCACTAGACCCACTAAGTCAACCACCAGTGGATTGATCTCAGAGCGCTGACACAGGCTATAGCATAGATGTCACTTTAGTCTGTAGTTGTTTTTGAATTATTTGTATGAAGGTAGCACCTAAAGGGCCTAATTAGGGATTGAGGCTCTATTGTGATAGGCACTGTTCAAACACAGCTCCTAGCTCAGCCCAGTGGTCTGGTGAATTATGCATAAGCTATTAACCAGGAGACCTGGGTTTCAGTCTCAGTTTTAGCTCTAACTTGCTTCAGAAGTGGAAAGTGCCTTGCCAGGAAGAAACATGTCCTTTGATTGCTACACAGAGACATTCCCAGGATGACAGAGGAAAATGGAGCAACATTAGTGATGCTGGAAATTGACTTCATTGCTAAGGTGGAAGTAGCCCTAAAAACATTTATTGTGGCTTTTTCACTGAAAAGAGAGGGCTGGAGATTTCATTCAGCAGTGGATCCTCTGGCCTTTGCCTCTGAAATATTTGTCTCCTCATCCCAGTCCACCATCCATGCAGAGACTCCTCACATAACCTGCTGGAATCCAGCTTCCTGTCCTGGGCAACAGACCAACACCAGTTCAATTTCCCGGCTGTTTTCCATAGCTGCTGTCTACCCCCCAGGGATTTTAAACTCAGTCTCAAATATAGAAGTTCCATGGAGTTTCTTTTTCCAGTATATGAAAGGCATCCAAAACCCTGTCTGAAAAGTGAAGTGAAAAATTGGATGGCACATGTTTCTATCATGGAACCAGGTGTCTTCAGTGCCTGAAGATATATGGTTTCCATGCTGTTTGCATGACAGGTCTCTGCATGTTATTACACTGGCAATGATCAGGGCCATGAAAGCTAGCTAATCTCTCTTTCATTCCTCTCCAAAGCACTTGCTCCCTTTCCAGATTAGGAAAAAGAACTGTTTATGGGAATAAAAAAGATGACCTCCATACAGCTGATTCCAAGTCACAGTTGGCTCATGCCCCACAGGAAAGATAGAAAGACTCTTAAACATCAATCATTATGCATGTGTAACATTTAAAATGGAAGAAAATTGTTTAAACAAAAGAGATGATAAAAGAAACCAATTAACTGGAATTCAGAGATGCTTCTTTGAGTGATTGCTCATGTGCATTCCAATATGGGTGTGTGCATGCAGTGTGCACGTGCCGTCGGAGCCTTTTCCCTCAGCAGTACCCTTAGGGCCAGCAGGGAGCCCCCTGGAGCGGCGCCGAATTGGCCCATATATACCCCTGCTGGCCCCCTCAACGACTCAGTTCCTTCTTACAGCCGTGACGGTTGTTGGAACAACCCTCAGCTCGTCTTTGAGTCGTTCTCTTCACTGTTCTTCTCCTTCGTTAGCAATCATCTGTTAATTACCTGTTAATTTAGTTAAAGACTCTCATTTGTAGTTTTCTTTTTACCCTGCCGTGGCACGCCGTGCGCCTGCAGCAGGGTATGCCCTGCCCACAAGGCTTTAAGCCCTGCAAGAAGCGCAACAAGTCTATGCCGTGTGGTGACCCACACTCATGGTGTTTGAAGTGCCTGGGAGAATCGCACATTACAGACGCGTGCAAGATTTGTAAGGCATTTAAGCCCAGAACCAAACGAGAGTGCAAGTCGTGGCTCAAGGCTCTCCTGATGGAGGTGGCACTCTGGCTGGCACCGGCTTCGGCACCGGCACAGGACTCGGCACTGAGCTCCAACAGCGCACCAGCCTCGGTGCATGACAGCTCCACACACCATGCCTCTCCGGTACCGCACAGGGCCAGACGGTGCTCCCAGTTGCCGGTACCAATACGGAAGAGGAGACCTAATAGGGGTCGGTCCCCGCCCAGGCACACGCCCTCCATGCATTCTACAGTGGGGCACGTGGTGCCAGCCAGTCCAGAGCTCGGGCCTTCTAGGTCGGGTGACTACTCTTCCCACCGGAGGGATGTGAGTCCTTCAGAGGATCTCCTGGATCCATCCACTCCGGAGGCCTTGGAGGCAACAAGGGTCCTATAGACTCCTCTCCCTCCCCTCCGCCAACTCCGGCACTCTCAAGACAGCACGGGGATGTCTGGTACCACTCCCCTCCTAGGGTGCCTGGCGAAATGGTGTACAAGGTGCGGCAGAGCCATGTGGCACACGCAGCACCTCCCCCGGCACCGGCTACTGTCACTCTGGTGCCATTGGCACCAGCACCGGCAATAGATCTGGCACTGGACGCGACGCGGGTTACTCGCCCGGCACCGCTTCTGACCCCCGGCACCGTGGCACCTACCGTCAGGGACCCCGTCTCAGCAATGCCTCCTCCTCCGCCCCAGCACCATGGCAAACCAGAAGCCATGTCTCGGCATGCCGCAGGACAATCAACATCGGCATCGGCACCACCATGGTCCGCCTCAGAGTACTCCTTTGATTCCAATGAGGAGTCTGAATGGTCTTCACAGGGCTCTTGATCTCGTTCTTGGCACCACTCCCGCTCCTGGCACCACTCCCGGCACCGTACTTCCAGTACCAACAACAGTGGGCTCAGCCGATCCCCGTACCGATGGTCCAGCAGATGTGGCCGCCCCAGCCCCGCGGGCAGTGGCCTTTTTGGACCCTCTGGGCCTACCATCAGGGACAGGGTGTGAACCTTCCTAGACTGGCTTCTGTCACATCAGGTCCACGAGTTCCTCCATCGGCGACTCCTTTGGTCTGGTCCTCCACGTCGGCCCACTCGCTACCTCCGGGCCAGTTGTCACCAGGCCCAGGGGAGAGCATGGCTCTGGTGAGCCAACCTTTCCCCACTCCCTCCGTGGCCACTTCGGACGATCCAGGCCATACAGACGCCCCTGTGGGCGATATGGCAAAGGGGTCATTGTCCTCCTCCCTGGACGAGGCTCTGGCCGACTCTGTGCCCTCTCCATGCCCTCCATGGATGCCAGGACCCACCAAGACCTCCTCCGCTGCCTAGCCCAAAGTCTGGGAGTCCAGGCGGAGAAGGTCTCTGAGGACTCGGACCCAACTGTCGACATCTTGCATGCAGACACTCCCTCCAGAGTGGCATTGCTGATCAACAAGATGGTAGCCAAGATTTCAGCAGCCTTGTGGCAAACCCCGGCATCCATCCCGCCCACCAATAAACGTGCGGAATGGAGGTATTTTGTCCCTCAGGAGTGTAATGAACACCTCTTCTCCCACCCTCCCCCGGGTTCTTTCGTAGTTCAGGCGGTCAACCAAAGGGAGAGGCAGGGACAGCCCTCGCAGCCACCCCTAAGAGCAGGGAGGCTAAAAAGACCGACTTACTGGGCAGAAAGGTCTACGCATCCGGAGGCTTCCAATACCGAATTGCCAACCAACAAGTCCTTCTGTCCAGATACGCCTACAACACCTGGGCGTCAATGGACAAGTTTACGGACTTGCTCCCCAGAGACTCCTGTGCGGAGCATAAGGCCCTTCAAGAAGAGGGGAAAGTAATTTCCCAAATGGCATTACAAGCAGCACTCGATGTGGTTGATGCGGCTTCATAAGTCATGGCCACCGGAGTGGTCCTGAATCACAGTTCATGGCTCCCGGGCTCCGGAGTGCTGCCGGAAGTCCAAAACACCTTTCAGGACCTCCCTTTTGAAGGCACGTCACTCTTCTCTGAGCAAACTGACCAGCGTCTGCATGGCCTGAAGGACACGAGAGCCACATTAAAGTCCTTGGGCCTACACATACCTGCCACCCAGAGGCGGTCATATACCAACAGGAACATTCTTAGACTGCCTCCACAGGGCCCATGTCCCGATTTTACCCGACGTAAGGACAGGGGTAATAATGGCAGGAACAATAGGCGTCACCCTCGCCTAGCCCTGGATTCTAGCCAGGGGCCCCCCAGTAAGACCCCCAGACCGCAACAGGGGTTTTGATGGGACCCCTGAGGGCTCCTTACTGGTCTCCCTGTGACCCTTCCGGGACTGTTTATCCCGTTTCCTCCAGGCCTGGCGCTCCGTTACATTGGACCGATGGGTTCTAGAGATAGTGGAAACGGGTTATGTAATCCCTTTCCACTCACCTCCTCCTTCCTAATCCCCTACCCCGTCACTTTTCAGGGACCCCTCTCACGAGCCTCACTTACAGGAGGAGGCTCGCCACTTTCTCAACTTGGGGGCGGTGGAACGAATTCCCCTCAAATTTCAAAACAGGGGTTTTTATTCCCGCTACTTTCTGGTCCAAAAAGCAAAACGGGGCCTTCGCCCAATCCTGGACCTCAGAGCTCTAAACCTCTTCATCATCAAGACAAAATTCAAAATGGTGACGCTGGCATCCATCATTCCTTCCCTAGCCCCCGGAGACTGGTACGCCGCCCTCGACTTAAAAGATGCTTATTTTCATGTTTCAATCACCCTCTTCCACCAAAGGTTTCTGCGATTCACTGTGGGCCAGGACCACTACAATTTCACAGCCCTTCCCTTTGGTATTTCTATGGCCCCTTGGGTCTTCACCAACTGTATGGTGGTGGTGGCCGCCGAGCTCAGAAAAAAGGGAGTCCAAGTGTTTCCTGTGTCGAAGCAAAGGCTTCACTCAGTTTTGTGCGGCTAAACAGACAGCTTTATTGATCAGTAAAGCAAAGTGAGCCAAACATGGTCCCAGCAGAGCCAGGACCAGTGAGGCTGGCTAATACAATCAATCCTAGTATTTTATACCCTTAACCAAACAAGTCTGACGTCAGGGCATCCAATTACAGAAATCATCAATTAAACTTGGAAAAACAAAGCCTTATCAACAAGATGGCAGACAGGTACAAGGGAGTACATCTCCTGTCTCAACCAGCCCAATTAACACATTCCAGTAGCCCATCCTGTAGGCCTCTTCTCACGGGGTGACAGAAAGTTCACTCTGGTCTACGTGCTAAAGAGAAAAGCAGAAATGGTTTTTGTTATACAAGATGGCTTCTAGCTAAATATGAAATGGTTTCTACAATTCCCCCCTTTTAGCCTTTTAAAGGCTAACCTGGAACCATTTTATACCTCCATTTTCATTAAAGTATTTATTACATTTCTTGTTCCTTTCTCTGCTCATTGTATGTTAACATCATTACTTCCCCATTCCCTTTAGTAAGGGTCTGTCTTGTGTTTTTCAGAATACAAGAAATACAGCATTTGATTAACAAGAAACAAAAATAAACACAAATGAATATAGCCAATACTAGAACTATTCCTTGCAAAATCCAATTCCCACATGTTCAAAGCAACCTCCCCACACCCCAGAGGGTCCAATTTTCCTCCTGTCTTAGACTTTTCACAGTTCTTTCAATCTCTGAGGCATCTTCCTCTACTTCCTTGCTGGTGTCCGTAATATACACACAGCATTCTTTTCCCACTAAGGCACAAACCCTGCCCTTACTAGCTAGGACGTAGTCTAGGGCCATTCGGTTTTGGCTTTTTCCCACCCTGGCTCCTGAACCATTACATGTCCAGCAGTACTTTCCAATTGGGGTCAGGGCTAGGTGGATATACCCTGGGGGTATGTCTACACTAGCCCCCTAGTTCGAACTAGGGAGGCTGATGTAGGCATTCGAAGTTGCAAATGAAGCCCGGGATTTAAATATCCCGGGCTTCATTTGCATCTTCCTGGGGCGCCTCCATTTTTAAATGTCCCCTAGTCTGAACTCCGTGCCTGCGGCTACACGCGGCACGGAGTAGGTAGTTCGAATTAGGATCTCTAATTCGAACTACCGGTACACCTCGTTCCACTAGGAGTAATGGTAGATCGAATTAAAGAACCTAATTTGAACTACCTACTCCGTGCCGCATGTAGCCGTGGGCACGGAGTTCGGACTAGGGGACATTTAAAAATGGTGGCGCCCCGGGAAGATGGAAATGAAGCCCGGGATATTTAAATCCCGGGCTTCATTTGCAACTTCGAATGCCTACATTAGCCTCCCTAGTTCGAACTAGGGGGCTAGTGTAGACATACCCTGGGTTAGTAAACCCTTTATCCTGTCAAGTATCATTTGGCTTTAGTTCACTAAACAGTGTGCCATTCATTTGAGTGTTGTTTAGTGGGACTGGGATCATTGGGATGCCTCCTTCTGAATGTACAGGACTGTGAGCACATATCCAGCAATCTGTGGAATTAAATTCCTGAGAAACTTGGTTCATTAAAAGCATTAACACATTTGAACCATATAGGTTATAACTACTAGGTATTAAAAACAAGATTAAGCATAAGTTCAACATGAATTGTTTGTCCAGCCTCGTGCTGGCTGTTCTTCAGGACTTCGTAGATTGCTTCACCTATCACTGGCAGGTTCCTCTGGGCCGCAGCTGGTACCTTGGCCTCAGTCTCTCAGGATCGTCTGCTTCTGGGCCTGGATTGCCGGTACCAAGCCTGCGCTGATCCCCATCTACTTCTGGACCTGGGTTTCTGGTACCAGGTCTGCAGTGATCCCTGTCTGCTTCTGGACCTGGGTCTCTGGTACCAGGTCTGCGGTGCTCCTTGCTGGGGCCAACCGCTGTGGGCTGGAACCGGTTTGCAGTGGGACGCGTGAATCCAGGTGGGCAATCCCTCGCACTTTACAGCAGTATGGGTGGTCAGAAGGACTTGGTAGGGACCCTTCCACCTGGGTTCCAGGGCAGTCTTCCGCTGGTGAACCTTCACGCAAACCCAGTCTCCTGGTTGTAGTTTATGGCACGGCTCAGTCGGGGCCTCCTGGAAGGCATTCTTAACCTGTGAATAATAGGACTATACATACCTCATAAGTTCCTGACAATACTTGGCTATGCTTCCTTTAACAAGTGTGGCATCAGCCAGATCAATGTCTGGGCTGCTTAACAGTCTCATAGGCCGGCCACATGCAATTTCATGTGGACTGAGTCCAGTTTTCCGATTAGGAGTGGCTCTCATGCTCATTAGGGCAATCGGGAGTGCTTCTACCCATGTTAAGCCAGAGTCCTCACATATTTTAGCAAGTTGGTTCTTTAAAATCTCGTTCCGTCTCCTACTGCTCCTGCACTCTCCGGGTGTCGCGGTCAGTGCAGTGCTTGTCTGATAGAGTAGTACTTTGCCAGTTTTTTGAACAATTTGTCCAGTAAAGTGGGCACCTCTATCACTGGAGATCACAAGGGGTATTCCCCATGATGGGATGTAATGATTTAGAAGTTTCTTTGCCACTGTGATGGCATCAGCTTTCCTGCAGGGATAAGCTTCTACCCATCCCGAAAACAAGCAAACAATAACCAGCACATATTTAAAGGATTGACATTTAGGCAATTGAATAAAGTCCATCTGTAAATTCAGAAATAGTCCCAAAGGCGGAGGTCTGGTTGCCGGAACTGTCTTTACAGGTTTACCCATGTTGTGGGCTTGGCAGACAGGGCAAGCCAGACAGTAATCTTTGGCTGCTTGGGAGAATTTGGGACCAAACCAATTTTGTTTTTAGGGTTGCTACCATACCCCCTTTGCTAACGTGCGACAATCCATGGAGCATGGAGGCAAGGTGAGGTAGCAAGACCACTGGGGCAACAATGCGGCCATCAGAGCTGCGCCACAAGTGATCTGGGTGCAAGGTGCACCCTGCCAGTCTCCACTCCTGCTTTTCCGATTCTGGGGCTTGATCCTGCAGGAGGGCCAGTTCCGACAGAGATGGCATAGGAGCTGGCGGTGGTAGGAGAGAGGGGTACACTGCTTCAGCCCGAGGAGGACATAAGGCGGCTGCCTTAGCAGCCCGATCGGCCATGTCATTTCCTAATGCAACTTCATTAGAGGAAGAGGAATGGGCTTCACACTTAACAATAGCAAGAGACGAGGGTAACAAAACTGCATCAAGTCAAACGGCTACATAAGGTCCATTCTTTATAGAATGGCCAGAGGAGGTAAGAAAACCTTTCTGCTTCCAGAGTGTACCAAAGGCATACTGGGAGTCAGTGTAAATAGTAGCAGAAGCTCCCGCAGCAATATAATAAGCACGCATAAGAGCAATAAAATTCAACCACCTATGCAGAAAAACCAGCAGGTAAAGGAGCAGATTTTACTATATTCCAGACAGTACAAATTGCATAGCCTGCTACTAAAACATCACTAGAATTATAAAAGCAAAAAACCCATCTATGTAAAGCACAAAGTTAAGATTATTTAAGAGACTTAAATTATTCTTTCATTAAAACAACAATATTGTACACACAACGTTTGAAATACATATATCACAATTAGGACACACACAAGACAGATTTGGATAGAACACAGAACACAAACTTATTATGTTATGACACAGAACCAGGGTTTTTTTTTTTCTTCAGTTAATTTTCAGCTGATATTAGCACTTTTTTGACCATCTGAAAGACAAAGAAAACATTTCTACCCCCATTGGGGTGGTGCATTATATTTTAGAATACTTTTTTCTTTACAGATTTTTTTTTGCTAATTTTTGATCAGCCTGCTGTTACCTAATGGTATGCTTTTATTTTGCACACCAGCTTCAGAGGGTTTGAGTAAATTTCTTTATTGTTTAATTATTAAGTTAAAGATGACATGCCTCAGTTTCCCTCTTGTACTGCAGACCAGGCTTTTTTTAATGTGTGAAGCTTCAAATGATTTACTGCCACAGAAACTCTTTCTTAGAACAAGGTGCTTGCTAGTTACTATTTCAGCAAGCAAAAAGGTTTTTTTTTTTTTTTCCTGAGAAGAATCATATACAATGTTACAGGCTTACTTATGGGGGACAGTGCCCGCCCCCCTTCCAGAACAGACAGGCAGTTTGCAGACACACACAACCTAGGATCTGAAAGCAAGCCAAAAGTGCTATCAACTCAGCCTTGAACAGAAACACAGTGAAGTTTCTGGGCTTGGATTTTTCAAACAATAATTAGTTTCCTTGGAAGATACATTTAACCCTTAGGGTGCAGGTTTTACAAATTTACAATGTATAGATTTTATTCTTTTATGCAGTTAACCAATTAAGATTCAGTAGAATTCCTTATTTTCCCTTTAATAGATTTAATAAAGTATCTGTAGCCAAATGTTTAAACTTGATTGTTTCTTTGGCTAGATGATTAAAAGAGGCTGCAAGAAACAAGGAGTCATTTATAAAGCAGTTTTTCCTTCTTACACATTACAATATTGCTTAATTTCTTTTCCTTAGAATTTTGGAGGAACACTTCCCTTAAACTGTTAAACTTATTTTAAACTTGGTGTTTTGCTTTGGATCGGGCAAGTTTATTACAGAAGCCCGTGTTTTCAAAGGGAAGAGCTAATTCCTTTCAGTTATTTTTCGTGTTTCCTCTTTATCTGTGTATGCGTCATAAAGAGGGGTAGAGGGGTGATGTTGTGCCGAATTCCCCCCCAAGCTTGGTTGATACAGATGTGCCAACTGAGAAATCCTTTTTTTTTTTCCACTTCTTGTGCTGCTTTTTTGGGTTTTTTTTGTTTTTTTTTTTTTTTGCACAGAGGCACTGCAGCGGCTTGTAAGATACATTTCTTACTGCAGGGTGGATTTTTGCTTTTCTGAGCTTCACTTTCATCCCTCAGGGCTTTAATTTTTCCTCTTTTCCAATTTGTTAAATGCTTACAGGTCCTTGGACCATTATGCACATACATGTAGTATGCAGGGGTGCCTTTTGGCAGTGTGGGGGGTATGTTTAGACTAACCCCCACCGAAACTAACTTTACACACTCCAAAGAAAGAGTCTGCCGGGTCTAGAGCGTCAGACCTTAGCAGCTCATGAAATAAGGGGAGTCGTCACTCCCTCACATATCCGCTGAGTCTCGAGGTTCAGCTGACCCCCCCTTTTTGCACTCAGAGCTCTCTCGTGAGAGAGCCCTGGTGCAGCTGGGATCAGCTCAAGTCTCAGACCTATGCAGCGGCATTCATACTTCACTCATTACATTCATACTCATTTTCCACACACATTTTTTCCTACAGTTTCCACATTTAGATGCATCTTTCTTTATTGTCCAGTTCCCATGGGTTTCTATTAAGTGGCACTGCCCTAAGACACCCGTCACTTAATATCAGACTTCATTAGGATCCTATACCAGGGAAAACCAGGGCACTGGAATTCCTGTAGACTGACCTACCCCCATTTTCTGCGCGCGCTTTAAAAAATTCTGTAAGACACCAGACCGAGTCCACCTGCTCACACTGATCCCCCCCCGCCTTTTTGTTTTGAGACACTGGACCAAAATCCACCCACTCACAGGGGTTTCCGGCACCCACCCCAGCCCGACAGAACACCACGTCCTGGCACCTGGAGACAGCCTGGCGGAATGGGGAAATACTATGGCCTGGGGTTAGCCTCAAAGGTTAGTGCTACGTCCGCAAGTAACAGAAAGAGACAACAAAGCTTTCGCACAGTTCCGTGTGCCAAGAGAGTGTAATGGCACCACACCAGCTTTTAGCGTCCGAACACAGAGGGTCCAGTGCATGGCTGCCTCACTAGAGACACCGGTGTGCCCTTTTGGAACTGTGACACATAAGACAGGCCTAATAGACAAAGACAGACACAGACAGACAAAATGTTAGCTGCTCCACAAAATTGGATTCCGTAGCTCCCCTTACCCCAACGGCCGGCCGTCACTCCAAATCCCAAGCCCTCAACCAGGAGATTTCGCAACAGGTATCCCCTTTCCTTCTATTGAGCGCTCTGAGAGGCTTGGAAGTGGAGTGCCGGTCTGTCCATACGGGCAAGTGGTGCGTTAGGAATCTCGGTGGGACCTCCAAATTGTCGAAGCAAAGGCTTCACTCAGTTTTGTGCGGCTAAACAGACAGCTTTATTGATCAGTAAAACAAAGTGAGCCAAACATGGTCCCAGCAGAGCCGGGACCAGTGAGGCTGGCTAATACAATCAATCCTAGTATTTTATACCCTTAACCAAACAAGTCTGACGTCAGGGCATCCAATTACAGAAATCATCAATTAAACTTGGAAAAACAAAGCTTTATCAACAAGATGGCGGACAGGTACAAGGCAGTACATCTCCTGTCTCAACCAGCCCAATTAACACATTCCAATAGCCCATCCTCTAGGCCTCTTCTCACGGGGTGACAGAAAGTTCACTCTGGTCTACGTGCTAAAGAGAAAAGCTGAAATGGTTTTTGTTATACAAGATGGCTTCTAGCTAAATATGAAATGGTTTCTACACCTGATTTGGATGATTGGCTCATCTGAGGGCAGTCAGAAACCCAGGTGAGAGACCACATCGCCATAGTCCGCAAACTTTTTCAAGAACTGGGTCTTCTTTTAAACCTGGACAAATCCACCTTAACTCCTACCCAGACAATAGAATTCGTGGGTGCGACCCTGGATTCCCGGTCTCAGAGAGCCTCTCTACCCAGCTCCCGCTTTCTCACGTTACAGCCAGCAGTCAGGTCACTCCAGAACTTTCAAATGACCACCGCCCGGGCTTGCATGTGTCTACTGGGCCTCATGGCCTCCTGCACTTAAGTAGTGCAACACGCCAGACCGCGCATGTGCCCGCTTCAGATGTGGCTATCGCGAGTCTACAACCTGGCTGTCCACTCCTGGGACAGAGTGTTAACCGTCCCCACTCCTGCCCTCCTGGCGCTGGAGTGGTGGACCCATCAAGCGGAAGTTTGCGCAGGGGTCCCATTATCCCGGCCAGTCCCGTCCATCCGACTGGTCACAGACGCATCAGACACGGGTTGGGGAGCTCACCTGGGAGAGCTGCACACTCAAGGTATGTGGTCCCCCCGTGAAACCTCCCTGCATATCAACGTCAGGGAATTCAGGGCAATCCAACTGGCGTGTGCAGTTTTCCTTCCCCACCTGAGGGGCAAGACTGTCCTCATCCTCAACATGACAGCGGTGGCCTGTATAAACAAGGAGGGCAGGGCTCATTCACCTTGCCTGTGCTCAGAGGTGATCAGCCTACGGGAACTCTGCATCGGGGCGGATATCCACCCGATGGCCTCGTATCTCTTTAGCGGACAGATTGAGCAGATTGTTTGTGAGCCACTAATGGTCCCTGCAATGGGATGTTGCCCAATCCATCTTCCGTATGTGGGTGTTTCCCCATCTGGATCTGTTCACCATAGGGCAGAACATGAAGTGCCCCACTACTGCTCCCTCATGGGACAGGGACTGGGGTCCCTAGGGGACGCTCTCCTCCTCCGCTGGCTGCAAGGCCTGCTGTACACCTTCCCGCCCTTCCCACTAGTCCACAGGGTCCTGTTGAAAGTGTGGGAGTTCAGGGCATCATTAATTCTAATCGCCCCAGCGTGGCCCAGACAGCATTGGTTTTCGACCCTCCTCAACCTCTCATGCGAGAGGCCTGTAACCCTCCCTGTCCTGGGCCTGATATCCCAGGACTCGGGCAAGCTTCACCACCCAGACCTATGGTCTCTCCACTTGACAGCATGGAAGCTCCATGGTTAACGGCAGAGGAGCTCAAGTGCTCTCAACAAGTCCAAGAAGTCCTTCTGGGTAGCAGAAAACCTTCCACTAGAACTACGTATCTCACTAAGTGGAAGCGGTTTTGCTGTTGGGCTTCTCAGAAGGGGCTACACCTGAGGTGGGCACCAGTCCCCTTGATTCTGGAGTACCTGTTGGACCTTAGGCTCCAGCATCTCTCTTCCTCTTCTATTAAGGTCCACCTAGCAGCCATTTTGGCCTTCCACCCAGGGGAAGGGAGGAAAACACTATTTGCCAACCCTATGATCAACAGGTTCCTGAAAGGAATGGACAGACTCCATCCGCATGTCCGGCAACCTATTCCCCAGTGGGACCTAAACCTGGTACTATCTAAACTTATGGGGCCCCCGTTTGAACCGCTAGCCCGTGCTCCCTCCTTCACCTATCATATATGTCCCTCCTAGTGGCAATCACATCCGCGAAGTGGGTGTCTGAGCTTAGAGAGCTGATGTCAGATCCCCCCTACACAGTACTTTTCAAGGACAAGGTTTGGGTCCACCCTCACCCAGCCTTTCTGCCGAAGGTCGTTTCTGCATTCCACGCTTCCCAGGATATTTTTCTACCAGTTTTTTACCCGAAACTGCATGCATCGGGGAAAGAGCAAGTTTCACACATGTTAGACGTCCATAGGGCGCTAGCCTTTTATTTAGACAGGACCAAACCGTTCCGAAAATCACCACAACTTTTTGTAGCCATCGTGGAACGCATGAGAGGCCAACCTGTATCCACTCAGCGGATCGCCTCATGGATAACCGCCTGTATAAGGGAGTGCTACTCCACAGCAAGCATTTTAGCCCCAACCCTTAGAGCACACTCCACGAGAGCTGTGGCAGCTTCCACCGCTTTCACAGCGCAGGTTCCCATCCTGGACATCTGTAGGGCTGCCACATGGTCCTTGGTCCACACATTTGCCAACCATTATGCGCTGTCCCATCAGGCCAGAGAGGATGCTGCCCTAGGTAGGGCGGTCCTTAACTCCTCCTTGGTTTCGACATCCGGCCCTCCGCCTAGTTAGGTTCTGCTTTGGAGTCACCTATATTGGAATGCACATAAGCAATCACTCGAAGAAGAAAGAACGGTTACTTACCTCATAACTGTGATTCTTCGAGATGTGTTGCTCATGTCCATTCCAAATCCCCACCCACCACCCTTTATCCAGAATATGCCGATAAGAAGGAACAGAGGGGCCAGCAGGGGTATATATGGGCCGATATACCAGCGCCACTCCAAGGGGCTCCCTGCTGGCCCTAAGGGTACTGCTGAGGGAAAAGTCTCTGATGGCGTGTGCACGCTGCACGCACACACCCATATTGGAATGGACACGAGCAACACATCTCAAAGAATCACAGTAATGAGGTAAGTAACCGTTCTTTTTTGCATTCCTAATTATTTCACCTGCATAGTCTGGAGAAAATAGCAGCATTTCCTGGGGAAGCTCTTTTTGTAGCTTTTAAACTCTAAAAAATATATATATTTTCAATCAACCTTTTTTTCTTTAAAACTCAGTGCCCAGTGATCTAGCAGCAGGAGTCAGCTGACTATACTGTTGCTGGCTGTAGCGTGAATGTTATGATCCAACTGTCCCTCTGTGACACGGACACCACTGAATCGCTAGTCCTTCTAGAGTAATGTACATAAAAACATGCACTGATGAGGATGGGGGAGGTAGGTAAGAAAGGGTGACCTGTATGCTCAAAGAAAAGGGCTGTGAGTGGAGGAATGATGCGGGAAGAGGTTTAAAAAAGGAAACGTGCAGTGTGATAAACTCCGGAGCTGTAGGTGCTGATAAAGGACTGTGGCAACAAGAAGTTGCATTGTTTTGTGCCCAGTTACACAGACTGGTTAAACAGAATTAAACTGTGGTTACACATGAAAGGAACTTAGTTTGGATCAGTTTAATCTGGGCAGTAGTAAAGTTAAATAGTGAATATCTGAGCTAGTGTTATAAAGAGAAAAGACATGTACCTATCCTCTGTCTCTCTTTCTCTCTCTCGCTTCTCCCTTCCTCCTCACCACAGTTCCAAATAAGTGAAATAATACAATGTGACTGTCCTCTGTACTGTTTCCTGGAAAATGCCAAAGAGGTTCAGTGGTATGGGCTTTGTGCCAAATTCTGGAATCTAACGCATGGTGAAATTCCATTGATTTCAGTGGAATTGTATAGGTAACCAAGACCAGTTTTCTTCCAGTGTCTCTGTATAATGCAATAACAAAATGAAAGAAGTTGTTTACATTACACTTTTGTCCACCTATCATTCCTAATTATTCTAGTGCTATATGTGATTCATGTGTCAACATCCCCAGATTCTCACCTTTGGATCTAAATTTCCCATAAGCTGCAGTGTTTATTTCCAGAATAACAGTGATCCTGTGAAACCCACTCAACTGGGTAGCGTTTCAATAGGGCTTTATGTGTGGGAAAATTATAATTGTACCAAATTGCTCCAAAATATGCAAAGTCCGTACAATGAAGGGGACTAAATTCTGCCCTTCTGTGTCAGTAGCTCCCATTGGATTTCATAAGCGTGAAATGGGAATCCAAGTACACATTTCAAATGGCAGAATATATCTTCCAGATGGATCACAGGATACATGCAATGCAAAATGATACAAGGTCCTCTTTTTCCACAATTTGTGGTCACTTATAGTTATCATTGATTGAGTAACTCATTGCTATATTTTTACAGCTTCTTTTCATCCGATACTTATTTACATTTTTTTCTTATTATCTGACCACCTCTGCATACATTTTTGTTTAGGAGACAAATGGGGTAAAACTCACAGGAAAAGCCATCTTCTTTTAACATTGAACAAAGAACTTTGCCAGAATGAGAACAATACTAGGCCTAAATTGTCTCTTACTGATTCACTCACTACAGCTCACCTTCCTAGAATAATCTCTAGACCATTGCTGCTTGGCATCTATCTATCTAAAAAATAAAAGTACAAATATCCGCAAGATACTGGTTGAAACCCCCCCCCCCAATGTGTGTGTAGTTTAAAGTCAAAATTTGGCCTGCAATGTATAAGCTAAAGAAGATAAAATATTTAAGACAAATTTTAAAATGTATTATTAAAATAATATAAATTCTCTTCTTTTGATAAATAGCTATTTATTATTTTTCAATTTCCAAAAGCGACTGACTACCATAACAGATCATATAAATCATTCCTGTGCAAGTAGATGTGCAAATTCCTCTTTCCTTAGTCATGACAATTGTTATGCTTAATTATCAGTATTATTTTATTAATCATTGCATGCAATAGCACCTATAGTGAGCTAGGTACAACAAGATCATAGAGGAAGCATGGTTCCCTGCACCAAAGAGCTTGCAACGAGTGTGATTTTCTGTTTTCGATGTTTCATTAGAGCATCCACTTCTGGAAACTGGTCACTAAGGGCCCATTCCAAAGCTTACTGAATTCAGGTTTTTTTCATTCATTGCAGTACTTTGGATCAGCGCCTGCGTCACACCAGTCAGGATATTTTCATTTCCCCACTTTTAATGATTGTGTCTCTCTCTTTTTACTCCTTTCATTTCAAAATCAAAGCTACTGAGTTCCAGTGTAATTCTGCTCTCCATACTGGGCAGGTTTGATCCGCTAAGGGTGGTTCTTGGGCCCAGATGTCTCTGCAGGCTCAGAACCACCTTGCAAAAGCTGCAGGGTGTTAGTTGCTTACATAATTTCTTTTTATTATTTTATTCCTTGGGATTTATATCCAGAAGCACCTCTCATAAGCTCTCTAACCCTACACAGCCAGCTGCCTGTTCCAACTGGCCACAAATATATCACCTTACTTGGCTTGGGGCATTTTTGTATCTTTAAAAGTTAATCCAGCTCAGAGCTGGATTAAGGATAGAACATCCCTTTAACCAAAGGCACATAAGGTCAGGGCAGACAGCCATGTGGATGTTCCAGACTAGGAACTGGGGACATCAAATTTTGACCTAGAAAAGGCCTGATACATTTTGTTTTGCTGGTATTTTAAATCTTGAACGTATGTGTCCCCAGGAGAGGGAAGCGGATAAGAATTAGATTAGGCCCAGGTAGAAAAGACTGCTAGAAAACTAGATGGAGACAGGATATTAGGGAAGCAGAGACTATCCAGAAAGGAGCAGGAATGGCACAGTCTTTTAGTTGGGGACTTAAAGGGCCAGGTGAATTAATTGCAAAGAACTAATGGACAGGCAAAGTGAAACAGGATGTGAGTGACAGCGCAATGCACTCAAGCTGTGCTCCGGGGTTAGTGTCGTCAGCACGGTACTTTGATGCGTTCTGTTTCCCTTGTATCTCACAGCTGTCTATTGCTTATTCCACAGTGTTCTATAATACACTGGCAAGATCTCTGATTGTACACCCTCTGAGCAACAAAATGCTGTTCCCTGTTACCTCTTGAATAAATAAGCTCACAGCAATCTGCTGATTTTACCTTCTACTGCTTTCTATTAGGATCTACTTAAAGGAGGAATTCTTGGCGTGGTCTCTCACTTAGCACTGTACCAAGCAGGAGTAATCTGACTGGACTCAATAGTTACATGGAGGCAAAACCAGCATAAAAGCAGAAATGGGCCCTTTGGTTTTAATTATCAACTTCAGAATACCTGGTGCAGGGCTTGTCCTATACTAGGACACTCGTTCTTCCAGCATGCGGGTATTTCAATTTTGGTTTCATCCCTAACATCTGTACACTTCATTCAACTGACATGAGCCTGATCCTCAAGTGCTAAAGTTAGTGGGAATTTAGGTGAATAAAATTACAATTTGGGGCTCCTCCCATCATTCTTCTGTTGCATTTTACCTTTCAATGCACCAGAAATAAAAGTTCTTAGTTGGTTTCTTTGTCTTCAGTATTTTCATTTCTAAACTGTTTTATGATTTGTTTTTATCTAACTGCTCTGAACAGTGGGGTAAAGGGGAATTAGTCATCTGGGCCCCGGTCCACTGAAAACAATGCAAATTAGGAGCCTGAATATCGTTGAGGGTCTGAACCACAGCCCCTTTGCTCTGTGTGGTTTCGAAGTCTGGATCAGAGCATAGCCAGTGTTATTAGAACACTCTCCACTGTCAGCAAGTGGGTAGGCAGGGAATAGGAATTGGCAGGGAATCATACGAACGCTGGTTCTGCCTCCTCCATTCTCTGATCAGACTATATGGCCAGAGCTGAGTGGGAAAGATAAGTTACCTGCTTTCAACTTACCCACTGTGGAAGAAGGGACCCAGGGAAAAACTGTGATTTTCTGGGAATCACAATTCCTTTCTGCTGCTCCAGACTGCCCCTGGAGTAGAACAGAAGTTACACACTGACTCTGAGTGAGGTTTGAGGCTAAAAGCTCAGACAATCCTCATGGGGATGGGCGCTTAATGGTAGGTCTGTGCTACATTTTGAGGTGTGAATGCAACGTGGGTGGGCATACCCTCACTGGCTTTTATTTGGCTAATGTAGTTAAAAAATGAAGTGCAGACTATGGCAGCATGGGCTAGCCATGTAAGCATGTTCCCAAGGTCCCAGTCAGGTTTGTTCAGACTGCACTGAAGCCCATGCCACAGTGTCTGCAGGCTATTTTTGGCTGTGGTCAGGCCCGCCAACAGTTTGGAGAAGGGAGCAGTTGCCCCGGGACCCAGCAATTCAAAGGGGCCCAGGGCTCCTGGCCAACACTGCTGCTACTGCGACGGCAGCAGCGGTAGAAGCCCTGGGCCCTTTATATTGCCACTGGAGCACCACATGTGCAGCGCTAAGGGTAGTGGGGCACATCGCACTCTGGGTGGCACTGAGGGCTGCTTGGGGTGTGCTCAATTACAGTGTAGCCATCCCCTTAGAAATGTGTGTGGAATAATACTCTTTTCATTGGTAGGTCTCAAAGCACTTTACAAAGGAGGCTGTGACGGGCCGCCAGAGGCCCGCACGCCAAATGGCCAGAGCCGCAGGGAGGCAAGTGGGGCCACGGACAGAACCGGCCCCCTGCGCAGTGGGACCACTGGAGAATGGCGGCGGGGCCGGAACCTGCTGCCGCGCCTGCGCCAGCAGGAGGCTACCGGCCCCTCCCCTGGGAGGGCTCAGGGAGGGGCCGTTGCAGAGAGTGGCTGCTGGTAGGTGGCTGGGGAAGCCGCCACGTCCCCGGAAGGGGGGGGCCTCGGGACCGCATCCGGCCCAGTGGGCCATTTTAAAAGGGCTCGCCGGCAGAGAGGAAGGGGGCAGCCTCCTCTCGGGGAGGGAGAGGCGAACCAGGGCCCAGGATGGACCGGGTGCGCGGCCGAGACTGGAAGGCGGCCCGTCCCCGTCCCAGGGGATCTCGGGACAGCCCCCGCAGCTGGCGGTCGGCCAGTCCCTGGTCGGAGGATGATCAGGACAGGCCCCGCCACCCACGGAGAGAGCGACTCAGCCGGGACCAGACCCACAGGGACAGACAGACCCACGGGACGTCGGTGGGACAACACCGAACCCGGGCCCCAGAATCCTGGTAGGTTGTGGGGCGTGGCAGTGGTGCTCGAGGGACCAGGGGAGGGAGGAAGCAGCCCAGGGCGGGAGCCTTATGGCGCCCGTGGGCAGGCGTGTTAAGGGAGGAACCCACACCCATCTGCCGTGCAGGGGCGATAGCGAGCCCCTGCACTTAGGGTCCCGGGCTGGGACCCGGTGAGAGGGAGGGACCGGGTCCCCCTCCCAATCCCTCTGGAATACCCAATCCCCTCCAGAACCGGGATGCACGTATACATGCGGTTGAGACGGCCGGACGTCAGGGCCAGTCAGACTATCGCCCTTCTGAGGGTCCAAACTCGGGACATTTCCCCCCCCCGAGTCGGGGTAGAGGTGCTGGGTCCGCTGAACCCCCCTCTCCGGCCCTGTGGGGAGGGGGAGGTCGCACCCAACCTACGGGATGCAGGCCCGGGAATCCCAGTCGGTGCTCAACTAGAGGACGAAGGGGTTCGCTGAGTCCCCCTGCCCACCCGGTAGGGGATGATCGCACCCCACCACTCGTCCACAGAGGCCTATATCATTATGCCTAATTTACAGATGGGTAAAAGCAGGCAGAGAGAGATAAAGTAACTAGCCCAAACAAGGATGGAGTTTCAGGAGGGTGTGTGTGTGTGTGTGCGGGGATGGGGGGTAGCAGTCATGTGCATCGGGAGTCGGCTTTTTTTATCCTGTTTCCCAGACTATCAGGGAGTGAGGGGAAAATACTTGCATTCTGTGAATGCCTCTCACTCCTGTCTGGTGAAGGGAGGTGGCAGAGGAGTAAATCAAGAATACAAGGTACTTTCCCCTCACTCCCTGATAGTCCAGGAAATGGGATGAAAAGCAAGCCAAGTCCCAGTGCACATGACTACCCCACCCTCCCGCTCTTATGAAACTCTGCCCTTGAGCCCAAGGTCACTAAAGTAGGCTAGTGGAAGAACAGTAACCAGGTCTCCTAGATCCCAGGTCAGTGCTCTGTTGTCTAGGCCTTAGTGCCTCATGTAAGTGTTGACCCAGACAGACTGATGTGAATTAGAACTTGGCTGGACTTAGTGTGGGAAGAAAATGACTTTGGGTGTCCATTTTCTCCACTGTTGCTGATGTTGTTCATTCACTTTGATGGTGGTGTCTCCCCAACAGTGTCCTCTAGTCATTTTGTACTTTAAGGACAAAAAGGGCAAATAATAGAACAGAAATCACAGGATCCATCAAATCTGCACTTTAAGGTGTCTTAAATTTCTAAGATTGGGAGCTCTTTTGTGCTCCCAATTTCTAAGATTGGGAGCTCTTTTGTGTGTGTGTGTGAGTGAGAAAGAGCGAGAGAGAGAGAGAATCAGTATACATTTTTAAATAAATATAAATTATTAAAAATACTAAAATGTACTGCTTCACTAGTAAAGCTCATGGCAAACTCTAACCAAAGCAAATGTTCCTTTGTACCTTATGAACCATGTTACAAGATACATTGGTCATAAATTCTTACCTGATGTTGTTAGAGAGCAGCTCCAGGTAGTGTGGGGGATACAGTCTTAAACTAGTGCATGCGCCTGTTTGAGCCTGATTAAATTGAGAGGAATGGGTAGAGAAAGTTGTCTATTTAGATGTTTATATCATGCTCATCTCTGAGAGTTCTATATTAAAGTCACCTTGTGATAAAGTCACCCAGCTGCTCGCCTCATTCATAAAGGACAGCAGGAAGCATTTTCTCCTGTAAGAATTCTCTGTATTAAGACATATATTTAATATGTGATTTTTAAGATGTTCAGGAGAGTGCCATATAGATGTAGTTCTTCAGCCAAGCCAAATGCTTCCTTGATATGTTAGTAAACTATATCAACTACTAGTTGAACCACTCTAGTCCATCACTCTCTGGTCCAGCAACATCCGAGGTCTGGCATGATTTTAGTTAGCTGGATGTCCACTTATCGTGGATGTGGCCAATTTTCTCATGGTCCCATAAAGTTTGTTTACAGCCATCAGTTCTGGCTCTCAGTGATATTTAGCTCTAATTTACCCCTAAGGCTAGTCTACACTGCAGAGTTTTTGCACAA
This sequence comes from Pelochelys cantorii, assembly GCA_032595735.1. NCBI lineage: Eukaryota > Metazoa > Chordata > Testudines > Trionychidae > Pelochelys > Pelochelys cantorii. The sequence continues at coordinate 29,120,521 of CM064343.1, read as the reverse complement.
AAACGGCCATTTTTGCGCAAAAAGTCACAGAGCGTCCACACCTCAAGCGTGTTTTTGCGCAAGAATATGTACAGTGAATCGACAGAACAGAAGGGGTTTTGCGGTATAGGTATTCCTCTTTCTACAAGGAATAATTCCTTTTTGCTCAAGAGCTCTTATGCAGAAAGATGTGTGTGGACGGAAAATAGATCTTACACAGAAAGAAGCACAGGGTGCCAGACAGAACTACAACTTGTTGTACTGTTTTCATGGTGTGGAGTCCTTTTTAGATTGTTACATTTCATGCATATTATGACCATGACTTCATTTATAGTTAAGTTTGAAACAGTTATATATCTACATTCAAAAATATACACACATGTGAGTAAGTATGAGAGAATATTTGTGAGTACACACACACACACATACACACACATGAGAGGGGATTAACAGCAAGCCCGTTCAAAGAGGAAGATGAAATAGCACATTCTAGCTAATACTGGGAAGGAGACAAGGATGTGGTTTTAACATTAAAAAATATACTTAAAATAACCAAAAGCAGAACTATTTTTACAGTGGCATGCTAGTCAATGACACCTCTCTCCCCCCAAATCTAATAACATTTAAGTGACCCTTCCATATTAAAATAGCATTACCGTACTCCAGGGTGTGTTTTAGTAGACTATAAATATATTTCTCAGGTGGTGAAAGGCAGTCGGCCTTCACCCCATGCCTCCCAGCACACCCGAGGCTCCTGCTAATGGCCCTGTAAATCATTGCCCTGTCATGTTTTTAATCCTGTATTGAACAGCAGGTCTATCTGTGATGTAAAGCCTACCAGGACATATCAATGCATGAGCTCTAACGCTGGAACTGTTATTTTGTATGAAAAATTCCACTATCTTTTTCCTAGCAGAGAAACGCAGACTGCCTTTGGGTCACTGCCTCTTTGCCTTGTGTATTTGCCACATGCTAGCTTTTCTCTGCCTTTGTCCTCATTTGTTTGAAAGCTTTCAGTTCTCTGTTTCCCCAAATGTTCAGCATTTAAATAAACATGGAGCTGGGAAAATTTAAACAGCTCCTTGTTCCAGCTTGATTTTGGTATTCCTTCCCTTCATTTCAGTGCTAGTGTGCTGAGGTTTTTGCCTATCATTCTGACCAATCTTCTCTCATTGCTTCCTTGTACTCCCCACCATCTGTCTGTTGCTAAATATTGTCTTATGCTTAGAGCTGGTCTCACCGATAGAGGGAAAAATCCAAACCCCTGAGTGATGTAGTTAAGATCACCCCAAAACCTGTATTCTTTCAACCCAATTATTTTATCACCCTAGCTAATGGCTGTTGGGGAGAATCCCTCCTATGCATGTAGGTAGTGTGCAGTAGTCCCTCTAATTTTTTCCATCCATGTGTGGATATTTTCCATCCATGTGCAGAATAATTTTATGTGAACTGAGGCATGTCTGAATTTGCACCATCAGTAGAAACTAAAAGCCTAGCAATGGCACTCTGCTAAACAGCTGGGTAGCAGCTGAATCTATGCTGAACAGCCACACAAGCACACAGCTAACAGGGAATACTGGGAGTGCATACACAGAAGTGCTAGAACTGCACAGCTGCAATGCTGCCCCGTGCCCCTGTAGTAGTTCAAGCATAGACAAGCCCTGAGACTGTAAGCTTTTTGGGACCAGTTTTGTTTTGTGGTTACACAGAACCTAACACAATGGGGTCCTGATTCACAAAGAAGACTCCTCTACAGTATTGTAATGGAACTAATAACTAATAAAGCACCCAAATAATTTCACTGAAAAAATGTACTGAGTTTCTGTGCTGTTGCTTTCAACTCTCCAACATATACCATCAGCAATACAACTTTTGTAATTAAATGGGACCTATTAAAATGTAAGATTTTTGTTTCTTGTTTCTAAATAAACAATGATCCTTCCTATGAATTATTTGCTTCTCAGTGAACTGTGGCATTATATGACTCTAGTTGAAAAATAACAACAAAAACTCCACTTGAAGTCTCTCAAAGAATGGCTTGATTTCATAAATAATATCTGAAACTAGTCATGGGTGTCACGGTTTTTCTTTAAATTTGAATTCACTGAAGAGGCATCAGGAGTTTTGTTTCAGGCAAGCGCATATACACTACTGGCAAGCAGTGAAGCACACCTGGGTCCAAATGTCACTAACATTTCCAGAGGGATGTTTCCAAATTGAAAACACATCTCTGAATTTGGGAAATGGGCCCTATTTAAATCTTGGAGTGAAAGAGATCAGAGTTCAAATTATATTGCCAAAGGCTGGATCCAGAAATAATAGTTTTATTAGTCCACTTGTGAATGATTCTGCTGACCCATCATCATAGGAAATGCATGTTACACAATCCACAACCCACTGTTAGAACACAGTGCCATGAGAGCAAATGAGAATTCAAAAAAGGACCATTACAGATTGCACCTGTGTGTGCGCGCATGCGTGTATCCTCTCATATCATATCAGAGAAGCTATCTTTATAAAGAATGGAGTATTTTTAGAGAAGGAGTTCAAATGAATTCAAAGTGATTGAGCAGAGCCATTTTTATAGTGATCTTCTGGTTCGTCAAGATGTCCTTGTTTATTTTCTTTGATTCTGCTTTGATTTAAAATTCTAGGCTTATTAATTGCCATAAAAAGAAACATTTACATAATTTACAAGACCTTCATGTGAACATTTTAATAAAAGAATACACCTTTAAATCAAATCACAAAAGTATATGACATCTTTGAAGGAGAAACTTATATTCCCAAACACAATAAACATTGTTCTATTACTATGTTAATTTGGAAAGCAGGTCATGGGAAATTAAATTGCTTAAAATAGGTCACCAATTATACCTCTGCATTCTATTAAAGTAAGTGCATCTCTGAAATCTTTATTAGTTTATTTTAATTAAAGGCACAAAAATATTCAGTGTTAAATTATTGCCATTTGTATGTTTTACATTGATAATGGGCACACATTCCTTTTATTATTCAGTGTAAAATGCTGCAGATCATATTCATTATGATGCATGTATTGTCCTTAGTTATTTTATCTGTAATGTGAGTTTATTGTGAATTTTCATTTTAAACAAAAATGGATAACCTAAATAATGATGCAATTTTGAATTGCTCGGTTATAACAGAAAACACAGAGGAAATGTTGTGTCTATTTGGAAAAATATCACAGACCTCATTTAAATGGCTGTAGTTTACAAAAGGCCCCGATTTGGTTTTTAACAGCTATATGGATATAATGCTGTATTTCACCCTATGAATGTGATTAATACAGATGAAGGGTAATACTCCCCCCCCCCCGAGTTCTTACATAACATTCATTAATACTAATGGTAATTATTGTACATGTGCTTACTGAACAGTGACTATTAGCCACTGGAATCTGATTTAAAGATCATTGTTAGGGTTCATATTAGTGCATGCAAAAATGTGAAGATTTTCTCTGAAATGTTTATAATCATTGGGTCAGGAATATTTGTGATCTTCTGGTAAGTTATTCAAAGCTGTCTAGGAGATTTACATGCCAAATTCCATTGAAATTGGAATGAGTTGTGTATCCAAATCCCTTAGCTTAGGCTGCTTGGAAAACTAACCATGTTGTTTGTGTTTGTGTGTGCATATGTACATACATATACACACAGCTACTTTATGCTGCACTAGTCAAATAAAGGGGTATTCTAGTGGGTGTAAATATAATTTACAATTTACTCCCGCTTGAAGGTTCCTTTGCATTGCAAAAGCAGTCTAACATGGCCTTCGTGAAAATGAAAATGAGACCTGCATAATGCAACTTAAATGAACCAACATGAAATGCAAATGCCTAAACTGAGTAATGGTGTGATTCTATTGCTCTCTCCCCATCTGCTCCCTACAATTTGTCATCCCCCACACACATGATGTCAAGTATAACGTTTAGAGGAAGCCCTTAGTGGTGCAGGACCATATCTTTCTTTTATGAAGCATCCGATACACCTTTAGGTGCTATAAAGCAATTGCTGCTACAAATAATTAATAAGTTGACCCTCTGAAAACAGAAGAGAGCTCGAACCCCGCTTCGCTGACACTCCAGAGAAAGTCACAAACTATCCAAAGTCAGGAGAGCGAACATAGAAGTGAGGGATTGGACAATTGTGTGGATCAGAAATAGGCTCTGAACTGCCTTTTATCTCTGTGCTACTAGTTTAAATGCAGCCTACTGGCCACATTCTGCTTCCAGTTGTATCAGTGCAAGTCCATTGATTTCTGTATATGGGAATTTTACATGGAAGTTGACATGATAGCTAATGTGTTGTATAGGCATTTTCAAGAGCTGTACAGCAGAAGTGAGGTGGGATCAGGATGATTTTTGAAGAAATGATATCAGGGCCCACCCACAACATTTTGGCACCTGAGGTGGGGAGCTCAAATGACGCCCCCATGCCACTTTTTCTCCTGCCTGCCTGTTATGTCTCTTGTGCCCTCCTTCCTCCAGCACAGCACTCCACCATCTCTGTGTATCTAGAGCAGAGAGAATACATATGCACCAACAGCAAACACAATTTTCTACACTTTGGGTCCTAGCAGTGCCCCCCCACAGTCTGGCACCTGAGGCGGCCACCTCAGTTCGCCTCATGGTAAGGCCAGCCCTGAATGATATGGAATCAGGTGTGCTTTTTACCTTCAGTAGGAGCCAGAGCAGACAGTAAGGGTCTTTGGATCAAGTTCTAAAAGTTGTTTGGTAGCGTATGTGAAGTAAGTTGGAGGTTTCAGTCCACATTAGAGTAAATGAGTCTGCAACCTCCAGACGTGCCATGCAAAGTTCCATATTTACATCATGGTCTCACAACTAGAAAAGAAGGGCAACTAAGGCTATGTCTAGACTGCAGGCTTCTTTCGGAAGAAGCTTTTCTGGAAGAGATCTTCCGAAAAAACTTTTTCCCAAAGAGAGCATCCACACTGCGAAAGCGCATTGAAAAAGCAATCTGCTTTTTTGAAAGATAATGTCCACTCTGAATGGATGCTATCTCGCATGTAAGTTGTGATTACTATGGATGGAATGGCCACCAGGGCACCTATGCTTTTTCCTCTTTCCTCTTCTTGCGAAAAAACACCCTTTTCCCCATCCACACATGCCTTTTTCCGAAAGAGCTCTTTCGGAAAAAGGCTTCTTCCTTGTAGAAAGAGGATTACCAACGCCGGAAAAACCCCTCTGTTCTTTCGATTTACTTTCGAAAGAACATGATTGCAGTGTGGACGTTACTCAGGTTTTGTCGGAAAAACGGCCATTTTTTCGACAAAACTCTGTAGTGTAGACATACCCTCAGAGGCATACTGCTTTGAATTTGATGCCTGAGCTGAAGGGACTTTGGATATACTAAGCGTAGCTTTCAAAATATTCACACAGTAAGCAGCATTTCTTGCCTTGCCTTGCATTTCTTGCCATATTGCTTTGTGTTTGGAATTCCATATTTTAATTATAGGCTGAGTTTCTCAGCATTTTACTAATAGCCCTTGTGCCACTAGGAAGTACATTTTCATGTCTCTCCCCAACTATGTGCATTTTGGGCCCTCGTGCTAAGCCTCCTAAATAGCTTTCTCCTGTTTTTTTCATTGAATTAATGATCATAGAAAGCAGTTGCTGTTTAATCATTGTTTTTATTTCAGACAGTTATTTAAACTTGTCACTTAAAAGTAGCAAATATTTTTGAAAAGCAAGATGGCTACAACATTGGTTTCTCTTGGATTTTCTCACCTTTGTATTTTTTAATATCTTTTGTCAGGATTTAAAGAAAAATATTTTCTTTATTAGATGATCATAAGAACATAATGGTCCTGAAAGAGGCTCAAGAGATCTTTATGTCTAGCCAATACAAGTCCTATTACTCACTCAAGAGACCAATGGCTTTCTAGGGAAAACCTGCATTAATTATGTATGTGTGCATTTGTATTAGATACTTTTAGACAGTGTGCATATTATTTACCCACTAGATTGTAATGGCTCTGAAGAAGTTGTTATGATCCAGGGTAAATTTGTATTTCAGAATGTACACTTGTGGTGAAATTCACACACAAAGAACCAAGGAACAAAATGCTGGCAAGCAGGCCCTGCTCACTTTGGTGAATTTTGCCAGTTTAGCATGGTTTGTTGACATAGGGATTGATCTGCTGAAGGATTCCTATTGACTTTAAAGGGCTTTGGCTCAGATCTGTAGGCAATAATTCATAAGCCAAATTCTGCCCTCAATTATGCCCCTGCAAATCCAATGAACTCTGCATGGTTGGATGGCTGCAACAAAGGGCAGCACTGAGTCCCAAGTTCGAAAGTGAAATACGTGGTTCATTTTTCATTCCTTGTCCCTTTCTGTGCTCCAGACTGCAGAATGACTAGCAAATGTGAGTGTCTCTGTTAAAAATATTTGTGGTAGCTGTGAGTGCAAACTGACATTTTAAACAACCAAACAGTACTTTAATGCCTTTCAACAATGCATCTTAAAGAACTTCATCAAGGGAAAATCATAGTCAAAATATCATTATCCCCTTTGACAGAAGGGAAGAAGGGGAACAGAAAAAGGAAGTGGCTTACTCTGAATCACTTGGCAGGTTAATGGTAGAAGTGGGAACAGAATGCAAGTCTGCTGGTGTCCTGTTCAGTGCCCAATCTATTAGACTACTCTGCTACTATAATAGTGCTGGATTTAGCGCTCTCATTTGCAGATTAGAGCATCCCATAGAAAATCTGACTTTACTATTGCTATTGAGACAAATAATTTTGCCACTGATTCAAAATAAAAGACGTTTCAGAATGAGCTATTTCCTTCCAGTTTTACCCTATTTTTCTAACTGTACTTGTGTTAATCAAAAGCAACAATGTAACTCTGACATAAAATCACACTTTAGATGTTCAACTTTGAAAAAGAAAATGTTGTTCTCAAAATAAAATTCTTCTATAGGAATGATTTATATTATATTATATTATATTATATTATATTATATTATATTATATTATATTAGTAGCTCTATGGCTGTTATATTAACAAGCACTAAAACAAAATTGAAATCTAAAGTAATGAAGATGACATAATTAATAATTACTTACTAAATTAAGTAAATTATTTTCTTGGTGCTGTTGCCAAATAAAATGTGTTGAAAATACATAAAAAATGTATTATTAATTATGCAGAGTCAAATGCATAATTCTTAATACATTTCTCTGTAGTGGAAGAATGTTCTTATTAGGCATAAATACTTAATTTAATTATTTAACTTTTTTATTGTTTACATTTAGAAATGTGACTTTGATGTTTCTCCATTTTAAGCCAATGAACGTTTTGGATGAAGTCAGTAGCTTTGATTGTGATGTCTTCAACATTTACTTGTAGAAATAGTCCCTACTGATTACATAAGGGTTACTCATGTGAGTAAGTATTTGTAGCATTGGGTGCAAAGAACAAAACAATTTGCTAAAGACTTGAAATATGAAAGCATATCTTTTCAGGAAAGCACAATAGGGATGGACTTCAATGTATGCGTAAATGCTTTCTCAAAGTAGGGTCTAGATCAGCTGAATCTTACACTAAACGCTTAAGAAAAAATAATTAGTGTACATTTGCATTAAAACACATCAGCTACATTAATTTTAAATACATTTACGCTCAGTTACATATTTATGTGTGGAAGATATATGTTTTGTTTTCATTTCTGGGGTGCAGTTTTTTCTGTTTTTTAATTTTGGTGCTTTAAATGAGAAAGTTCAAATTATACAACTGTGCAAATAGCATTACTATAATTTGCATAAAGATGGGTCCGGAAGAGCTGTGATATTAGCAGTTCATTAATATGCAACGAAAAGCTTATTTGCACTTTGTCTGAAAGTAACAGTAACTTCAGTTTTTCTCTCATCTGCATAAATGATACAGCACATGCCTAAACCATTTCAATAATAGCCCTTAATAGGATAATCATTTAAAGATTTTATGTATAGGCTACTGAACTATCCATTTAGGCACATTTAAGTTAACATACAGTATACAACTAGAATGATCAAGTTAAGAAATGTGCTAATTTACTGCATCTAGTTTCCCAGGAAGCATTTACTGGGGTCATTTTTCATGAACTACTATAGTCACTTAAATCATAATATTTCATAATAAGCATCAAGGGCTACTGTACATTGGGAATCATAAAAAAGCAACAAAGCTGCCCTAAGTTTTCACTAGTCTTCATCTTACATGGCTCCAGGGGCGATCAGCCTAGGTAGACAAATGCTGTTAGTATTTTTTGCCCCAAAATCTTAAGCATGGTGACAGTTTAACACTGTTGTACTTTGATTTACATCCACACTTGATAAAGTCATCTTACAATCTTAGACTTTGCTGGAGGAGTAGTCTATAGCATGCCTTCCCATCCAAAAAACAAACACCAATCTACAATAGTAATCTATAGCATGCCTTCCCTCAGGGATTTCTCTACACCCCCCATGGGGTGTGTAGTCTATAGCATGCCTTCCCCCCTGAATTTCCCCAACACCCTCCCAGTTTTGTGAACTATGGTGCCATACAACCTACCTTCACCCTCACGGTCTCACCCCTCATCGGTTCTGACATCCCCCCTGTAATTTCGAACATCCCCCCTAATTTCAATTCCTGGGGAAGCTACTACTTCCCATTCAAAAAACAAACACCAATCTACAAGGAAACATTGGTAAATCCTTGCTAGCAACAATCCAGCTATCAGCACCTTTTCCTCTTCTGCCACAGAGATTTTCTGCCACAGAGATTTGTGGGAACGTGGAGGGGAGGCATGGTGCATCCTGGGTCCTACTCCAATACCCCATCGTGCATTGCTTTGCATCCCAGCAACCCCTGCATTTCCATCTGCATTTGGCACTTTTTTTCTATGCTGCACACTCTGCCTCCTCAGTCTGCAGGAATGGTCCCTGGTTATCGACAAAAATGCTGATAGGTCTCACTAACACATCACGAATGGCAGGCAAGTTACACCTGAAGCTGAAAAGGGACAATGAGGAGTCCCTCATACCTGATAAGGTTTAGAAGCACAAGCCTGACAGTCAGTTTTCAATATGGTGGTTGCAAATGGATTTTTTTAAACTTTTGCTAAGTAACTCTGACAGAGGTCTTAGAAGTCTTATGTACTGGGAGTGGAGGGCAAATTTTAATTTTAAGCATGTGTGGAAGTCCCAGTGATGTGGACTACTTATTTCTTTTAAATACACTTCACATGCTATACTGAACAGGTCAGGGTTATTCACGTGGTTAAATAAATCCATGCTTAAGTGCTTTGTCGAATCAGGACTTCAGATAATAAGGATGAAATTCATTCCATGCATGGGGCAAACATAAGTGTGGTCATCTTTACTCCTTTATTGGTAGGACGAATGCAAACCCTCATGTTTTAGTCATGAACAAACCACTCACTGAAGGAGATTAAGACAAAACTTCCTCTCAGGGTATGTCTACACTACAGCACTATTTCGAATTAACTTATTTCGAATTAGTTAATTCGAAATAAGCTAATTCGAAATAACACATCTATACACAAAAACTAAATCGAAATAGCGTTTTTCTAATTCGAAATAGTGCATCCACATTGAGTGGACCCTGAATCGAAGGTAAGGCTGGCCGGAACCAGTGCCGGCAAGGCATCAGGGTCGGACTTAGTGTGCGGGTCTGCTGCCTCAGGCTATCCGAGGTCCGTGCATAAAGGGACCCTACCCCCCATCCCAGACAGACAGTTCTCAGGTTTCTCTGCTTCTTGGTCTACCTCGCTGAGGGACAGCGAAGCATTTGTGTCTCGGAGTGCTCTGCTTGCCCTCACTTGGGACACCACGGCACTCTGCAACATGGAACCAGACCTGCCCCTGGGGACTGTGCAGCATCTCGTGGACACGTTGCCAGCAGCCTGGCTGCACTGTCTGCAGGCTGCCATCTGGGAGGACCATCGAGGGGCTGTCAGGATCCAGGGGGCCCTGTGGGAGAGCTTCCACCCTGAGGAGCGCTAACAGTCTCCCCCCATTCCTCCCTCTCGTCCTTCCACTTACCCTTCCCTAGCCCCCCCTTCCTGATGTCAAATAAAATGCACTTTTGTCTCAAAAATACAAACTCTGTTTATTTAACAAAACTGGGGGGGAATGAAATTCTGGGGAGATTGGGAAGGGCGGCAGGAGAGGGGAGGAGAAAGGGTGGGAGAGGGGAGGGAGAAAACTTGGAGGAGGGAGCTGGAAGAGGGAAGCAAGGCGAAGAAGGGGGAGGGGAAGTTCAGGGCTCAGGGGTGGGGGTCTCACCGTGCCACATGTCTCCCACCACCACGGGGGAGGGGGCCTCAGCGTTCCCGGGGGGATGGGGAGGAGGTTGCGGAGGTTGAGGTGGGGGGTGTGGAGATTGAGGAGGAGGGTGTGGAGGTTGAGGAGGAAGAGGCGGGAGGGGGGGCAGGAGTGGGAGGAGGAACAGTAGCTGGGGGGGGCAGCAGGTGCAAGACCGGCACGGGGCAGCACTCTGTGCACCAGGGCCTGCACATGGTGACAGATTGCATGACCCTGGGAAGCAGCTGCCGCTGGAACTCCCGGTCGTCCTGTGCCTGCTGCTCCATGATCCAGGTCTGGGCTCGCAGGGCCTGCAGGTGCTGCTCTCGGTACCCCTGGTGTGTGGTGCTGGTCCTGCTGAGGCCGCGGGTGCGCCTTGCACGAGCAGCTGGTGCAACTGTAGAGAAAGAAGAGAAGTGGTCAGTTCTCCCTGGGGACACAGTGGATGATGCCCAGCCCCCACTGCAAGATGAGGGCGACCATGCCCTGCACCGTCAGAGCCAATGTGCTTGCACAGAGGCCATGGTCGGCATGTCTGGCTCTGCCCAGAAGTGGGAGCTGCCCCAAGACCGCACCCGTGCCCCTGTGCTGTGCATAGTGTGGCCAGGGTGGGGGGGAGATGTCCCCTGCCTCAGTGTAGAGGGGGCGTGTGAAGGGAGGGCGTCCTGCTGTGTCCCGCCTCGAGGTCAGGAGCGTGTCGGGTCTCTTCACACACATGTGTGGCTATTGGACCACGGCCCCTATGTGGCACGCAGCTGGAGCCACCTGCCCAAGGGTAGCACGGCACATGCCCGCACATGCACAGGTGGCTGCGTGATCCGTGGGAGGCATGGCCCACATGCGCGGTCCCTGGTCTCCCTCCCTGCCTCCCACCCCCGGGTAGGGGACAGTGCTGGCACTTACCTGGTATGGCCTCCCTGGACGAGGTGCTGGGCCAGCTGGTGGTGGCCCCTCTGCTGCACCCTGGTCAGGGCCCTCAGCTCCTGGCTCGCTGGCCCCCGGGCTGGAGCGGACCACCCCGCCCCCCAGGATTTGGTTGAGGGCGGGGAAGTAGGGGCAGGTGGCAGCCCCTGCTGCGGCGCTGCCCCTGGTGGCCCTGGCGTATGCCTGCCTGAGCTCCTTAACTTTCAGGCGCACCTGCTCCTGGGTGCGCCTGTGTCCCTTGTGGGCCATGGTGGCCGCTATGTGGCCATAGATGGTGGCATTCCTCTGACTGGTGCGGAGATCATGGACATTCGGGGCCTCTCCCGACACCTCAGTGAGGTCCATGATCTCCTCACCAGTCCAGGTGGGTGCGCGCCATCTACAGCCCCTGGCTGGCCCCTGAGTGCTGGGGGACTGGGCGGGGGACGGCTGGCTGTCATTGGCTGCTATTGTGTGGCCACTGGGTGAGGGGCTGCGGCAGCTAGCAGGCCTGGCTCTCACACGTGCCCAGTGGCCAGACTCTACCCCTTTAAGGGCCCCGGGGCTGCAGGAGAGGAGAGGAGTTTTCCTGGTTTGGCCCAGAGTGGCCACCAGGGGAAACTGGGAAGGGCTGGAGGCCCCCTATTTCAAATTAAGTGTCTACACAGCACTTAATTCGAATTAGCTATTTCAAATTTGGTGTTACTCCTCGTAGAATGAGGTTTACCAAATTTGAAATAAGTGCTCCGCTATTTCGAACTAAATTCGAAATAGCGGTTTGCATGTGTAGACGCTATTGAAGTTAATTCGAAATAAAGGATGTTATTTCGAATTAACTTTGTAGTGTCGACATACCCTTAGAGAATTAATTCTATAATTGTTCACTTATTGCAAGTGTCTTGCACTTTTCTCTGAACCATCTGGCCATTGTTTGAATCAAACTACTGGACTAGATGGACCACCCACTTTCTCCTCTGTGCCTTTGTTCTTATTAGAGTGGAAACAAAGCTCATTTTACATAAAAATGCCATAAAAAAATTCCAATAGGATCTGATGACAATTTCCCATGTGAATTTAAACGCCTAAACCTCAAGCAAATCCTGAATGTGTTTCCTGTTGCAATTGCAAGGATGTCATGAAACGCATCTACCAAAAGCCTCAACATGGCAGCTCCATTTTTTCCTGGTACCTCACAGTAGTGTTTCTCTTTTCAAACCTATCCTGAATGGGGCTCAGCACCCACTGCTCCCAGAGACACTTACAGAAGCACCTTGTAAGATCATTTTGTATAGGAGGGATTCACCTGTCACTCACATCGGTTTTAGACTGATGAAACTCCATTGACTTCAATGTAATTCCCCACTGACTTAAGTGTAAATGAGAGAGTAATCAGGGCTAATGGCTCTAACTTTTATAATACCAGTAACCCCTCCGCAGATTAACTCTGATCTGAAGTACTCAGTTTGATGGCACATCTTAATTGCATTTCAATTATTATTGAAGTTACTCTGAGTGCTTTTACTTTGTTTCCTTCTACATTTTCCATAGACTTTTATAGCATTCTTTAAATCAAATTGCGCTCAGATACCATGGTGATGGGTGACCTTATTATTATGGGTGACCTCTTTCTTTTGGCCTCAGACAGAAATGGCTACAGGGAACAGCACCAGCTTTTTCTACAGCAGGATCTATATGTGTATTATATTCTGATCATGAAATATTAGGTTTGGATTAAACTGTGAATTTTAAATCCTAAAATTCACAAAAGGACAAACAAACAAAACCCCCCAAAAGGCAGTCAAACATGTAAACTCCATTATCATGGACTCAGCTGATTTCTTGACACTGCTAGCAGTATCCTGACATCATGTAGTCTAGTTACAGACAAAACAGATTACACCATTTTTGGAAGGGTGAAGTATATATCTGCTGGCAAGGCAATCTGATTTTTCACCCCTTTTCTGTTCATGTGCAAGTACATACTGAATGGGGAAGGGGTGAGTATTCAGATCTTTTACCTCACTAACACAAATGTCTCAATTCAATCTGGTGGAGAGAAAGAAATCTTGATATGAAATTCACACTGCACGCGTGATCTTATAGGAGTGTCTGTCAACTCATTTAGCAAAATGTGTGTGTGTATGTGCACATGCATTCAGGTGTGTGTATGTAAGAGTGAGTGAGAGTGTGTGTGCAGACACACACGGGTAGATGCTTCCTTTTGAATCATTAGACTTCCATTCATTTATGTACAGCAAGATGTCAGCCTAAGTCCAGCTCAGGAGAATAAAATGCAAACTAATCTGCAAATTTAAAAATCAATATTAAAATCAAAGCAAAAAAATTGAATGATTTCGTTTGACCACAATAACAATATGGAATCTGCAACCTGAGTCTTACAGATACTGTGTTGGAGAGCATCAGTGAAACTGTTAAACTCATTACATAGTAGCCAGTTCCACTCCTGCCTTGAATATTTAAATATTCTAAAAAAAGAATGATTTTTTAAATCTACCTCTTCAGCAAACAATCTGGCTGCAGTGTGCCAAGGGGACAAATAGCCATGTGTGTGGGATCTTAATGGAAAAAGGCAATAAAGCATTAAGTAATATTTTAAAAACAAAATAACCCCACCTTTCCTGCATTCTAGGAATTAGATGTCAAAAGTTGCATTTTGCAGCAGCATACCTAAATACATTTTGCATCCTACTCTGTGACGTTCTTTCCTGCACCGATAAGGAAGTTTTTTTGCTGGACATAGTTCTATCTGCAGGCACAGGCTGAAGGATTTTTCTGTTGGTTTTGACCATGTGGTTCTTTAAATGTCGCACCTTATTTAAAGAGGGCTGCACCCTGGGCCTTTTGTGTGATTAATTCTCTTCCCAGTACTTCACACCACATAGAAACTCTGCTACAGTGTGTCAGCTCATTTCTTCCTTTCTGTATGGCTGCCCCTAATGTGTCCAAAAGACAGGCCATCCACTAAAATCTTCCTTGTTTCACAAGAAATCAAGGCAGAGAGATTCACCACCCTATTTCTCTTTCTTGTTCATTTTCTCAGCATTGGTGACTGGGCCCAGAGAAATCTTCCCACATTAGTCATCGTGATTTGTAAAAATATTCACGCCATATTTTATTTTATTTTCCTTGCCACAGTGCCAAGTTTGTTTTGAATTACATCTTCCCAAAACAATGGACTCTTTTAAAATTAGTTGCTTGGTAATGTGACTTTTCAAACACAGTCTCTTTCTTGAGCTAATTCTAAGGTAAAGTTGTAGGTAATTTCCAAATTAAACCTCAGTCTTGTAAAGAGCTCTGCACAGACTGGAACTCATTCTAGAATCAGGTCCTTTGCGATGATTTAGGGGTATATGTGGAAGAAACCAGTTATTGAAAACCAAAATAATAAATATCTCATGGTTGGGCAGTTCCTTGTTTAGTCTAACTTTCACTCTTATAATGTATTTCAGCTTGGCTTTGAGGTCAGACAAAATATGCTGTTCAATCAAATCTAGCTTCCCATGGAAAAATGTTTATGTAAGAACTGGTTGAAAACTATCATTTTTTTTCATAGACAAGGTGGAAGAGGTAATATCTCTTATTGGTCCAACTTATGTTGGGAACAAAGACATGCTTGATAAAAGATATTATTTCACTCAACTTGTCTTTCCAATATCCTGAGATTGACACAGCTACAATGCTGGATATAATTTTTTCATATCATTTTACCAAAAAAAATCATTTTTTAAATTTTGCAAGATTTTTTTTCAGTTTTTGCTTTTCATGTTTTTTTTCTTTGCCCCATCTTTTCCAGTGCCAAAAAGAGGGGGGGGATTAGGAAAAAGGAAGGGGGCAACAAGAACTGAAAAAGGGGCTAAAGTATTTGAAAATCAGAAAAGGTTTGGTTTTTCATTGAGAAACAGAAATATTTTGAAAGAAATAAAAATGTCCCACATAATAATTACTTCTGGGGAAAACGGGTCATTTTCTGTCGAAAAGTTT
The DNA here is from genome assembly GCA_032595735.1 of Pelochelys cantorii. NCBI lineage: Eukaryota > Metazoa > Chordata > Testudines > Trionychidae > Pelochelys > Pelochelys cantorii. Next base: position 29,105,301 of record CM064343.1, on the reverse strand, counting down.
ATGGTACAAATTTTGTGAGCAGCTGTAATATAGGTCTTATCTACACAGTGAGCTAGAACCATTTTGGCTTCATCAGTGGTTAGGCCTAACGAAGTATCAAAGTTACAGCACAGATTCTCTATTGTGGGAATTCCCCCTTCCTGAATCTATGTTATAACTAGATTGGCTCAGAATCAGTGACAGTGGTATGTACATGTGCCTGTGTGTAGAATTTTACACTCTAATGTTCTTTGTGATACAGTGAAACTTTTGTTATCTGGCACTCTATTAACCAGAAAACTTTGGCATTGCCCTCAGCCACAATACTGTCACATCTACAGGCGCACAGGCCTGGCTTGGTTTACCATGATTGGCTTAACAATTTTTTATTTAAGAAGTACTAATCATCTTTAACTCAAAATAGAAATGTGAGACCAACTGCTTCACACTACAAAACTACCAATATTAAAAACATGAGTTTTACTATTATTGTCCATTGTTTTTTCCTAGGTCGATGGGACCCTCAGATAACTGGAATTGTTAGATAACCGGAACGCCCCAATCCCCGAGCGTGCCGGATAACACAGGTTTTACTGTAGTATATAAAGTTCTCATCATTGCATTATCCAGAGAACTTTCAGGACCCCACTTCCTCCCACCCCCCAAATAGCTTGAAACGTCATTATATTTATAATCCTGTGAATTGCTGTTTCATCAAATTGCGGTTTCATCACCCCCTCACTTTTTTGCAATTTTGACTGGGGTGCAGGGAAAACAAGGAGGGAGTCACACATGCCTTTAAAATATTTTATATGGAGACAGGGCACTTACACAAATAAATAATTTACATGAACACTTTCCCAGAAGGACAAGGCTAAGAAGTGCCCAGGGGCATACTTGCAATGTTTCCACCTGTAGAAGAGGCAGGAAGAATGCTATTCATGTCCTGCTGGTGCCAAGGAGTGAAAATTAAGACATCAGCAGGGAAACCCATGCCTGGGATAGAGCAGACAAATATTGTGAAACTTGCAATAAAATCACAAAAGCTGGCAAAATGGCCCTACCTCTATTTTTGCCATAAAAATGGCATATCAATGTCTGGGAAACATGTCATGTTTTCTGCTAGGTTTATGAGAGTTTGACTTTGGAAATAATTTGCTAATGTGGATATGAAGAATCAACTATTGCTTCCTTTAGTGGGGAAATGAATAGTGTCTCTAAACCTGCTGAGGGGGTATCTCCCCTCTCTCTCTGTTCCCCCCAGAGCCTTTCTGTTGAGGTCCTCTTGCACACTATGTGGGTGTGTCTAAACTACAGGGGGGGGGGTTTAAAAAAAAGTGGCCTTTTTTCGAAAAAACTTCCCCTGCATCTAGACTATTCTTTTCGAAAGTAAATTGAAAGAATGCAGCAGTTTTTTCAACCATGGAAAACCTCATTTTAGGAGGATGAATGCCTTTTTTTGAAAGTGCTCTTTTGAAAAAAGGTGCTATGTAATACAAACTGTGCTTTTTCGAAAGAGAGCATCCAGACTGCCTGGGTGCTCTCTTTAAAAAAAGCAAGCTGCTTTTTCAAAAGTACTGGTTGTAGTCTAGATGCTCTTTTTCGAAAAAGCCTCTTTCGAAAGAGGCTTGCAGTCTGGACATAGCCTGTATGTCTACACTGCATTCCTCTTTCAAGAGAGGAATGCAAATGCAGCTGAGCGAAATTGCAAATGAAGCGCAGATTTGAATTTCCCGCGCTTCATTTGCATAATCGCGTCCGGGCGCTATTTCGAAATACCCTATTTCGAAAAAAGAAACGCTGTCTAGACGCGGTTATTTTGAAAGAAGGGTTTTCTTTCAAAATAACTGCGTCTAGACAGCGTTTCTTTTTTCGAAATAGGGTATTTCGAAATAGCGCCCGGACGCGATTATGCAAATGAAGCGCGGGAAATTCAAATCTGCGCTTCATTTGCAATTTCGCTCAGCTGCATTTGCATTCCTCTCTCAAAAGAGGTATGCCCTTTGCAGACTCTCTGTAGGATGGTTCAGCCTCTCTTTATCTCATGAAGATTTTGTTGCTGTCTTCACTCTGGCCTTGACCATAGCATTACATTCTGAGAGGGTGGGTGCATGTTTCATGTTGTTTGGCAAAGCAACTGGCAGAGGGCGCTCTACTGGGGGTTGTGCCTGAGAAGGGACAACAAGACCAGATCACCACACCACCATGCTAAGAGGCAGACTGGAAATGTGCTGACAGTGGAAGGAAGGGTGCCCAGAGCACTCAATGATCTGGCTATTCGGTTCAGCTCCAAAGTGCCACTGTAATCATCAGCCGTCTCTGGGGCTACTCTAACTTAAGGCAGGAGTCACATAGGTTGATGGGATTATTCACACCAGTAAAGATATTCATGTGTGTAAGGTTTGCAAGAGTGGGGCTTTAAAGCTTCAGAGGAAAGCTGAAAGCTTTTTTGGAAAAACTTGCTTGGTGTATCTTTGGGGCCATAGAGCTCTGTTTTGTTTTGTTCTGGGTTTTTGTCCAAACCCAGAAATTTGGGAAAGAGTATATTACCTGACTGAGTTCAGTATAAAAGTACACCAGAAGCATGAAGTGTATGGAATTGAGCCCTTCTAATTTCCTCCTTGAGTTTTAAGCACTACACACTAGCCTTTAACTGTAAATGGCATTCTGTGAAGCAAGCAGGAAAGCTATCCTTTGCATGTAATAGCTGGTCAAAATTAGGCAATAGCTCTGCACCATCAGCAAAACCCTCAGTGATTTCTTACAGTACTCAGTACAGTCGTCGGTATGTGTGGTGCATTAGTTAAGTTAATTACAACAGCACAGAGATTCATTGCAAATTGTTTCTAGTTAAAACTGAAAATTCACTGGAACAAGGAGTGCTAATTATATTCCACTTGTTACTGCTGTGTCTAGTTAATATTCCAACAGCTGCTTTGGCAAGATAATGATGGCTCCAGCAGAAATTACTGAACAAATAGATTTTTAAATCAGTAACAACATATTTACCAGAATTTTTTTCTCTTCATACACAAATTTAAGCCCTGCCAGAGATGAGATTTCCTATTTGCTGAAAAGTAGAGATAAAAAAAAAATCAACATTGCCATTATTGTGTTAATTTGACACACCTAAAAAAAAAGGCAGCTAAGCAATGAAATATCATTGATAAATAAATGTATCCACCTTCCAATATAGACACAGCCCTCTCCTCAGATTCTCTAAACCCAGTATATCAGTTTTTTTATTTTGGACTAATTCCATCATTTTTTAAAAGATGACATCAAGAACATTGTGGAGGCTATTGACTGGATTGCTTCAGTGCTGCTTGCTGGCACTACTGCTGCAGTCCTCCTTTCCCTGTCAAATCTGCTCCAATTGGCTGCTGTTGAGATGTGCAAATGGATTTTAAAATTACGGTTATGACAATGTGATCATTAAGGCCCTGCACTAGGAAGCTGAAGATGTGAGTTCTGTTTCCCAACTCAGACACCAGGCTTTCTGCATGACAAGCTTCTTGTGTGAGTTCAGTGGTAGTTAGGTGCTAAATACCTTTGAGAATCCAGGCCTTAGATCTTGATATCAAGCCCACTGAAAGTCAATGGAAAGGATGTGTTTGGGGTCAGATTTTTAGCCTCTGTGACCAAAATCCTGCCATCCCTGCGCAACCTAAGTAAACCAGTTGTGTGTTTCGGAGATCTTCTGGGGTAAGCAGAACCATGAGTGCCCCTTTCATGTTGGGGGAGATGGAAGGCAGACCCAGGCCACCTTTAGGATTTATGGGGCCTTACACAGTACTATTAAACTGCTGCCCCAGTGCCCGATGGCGGGAGGGTGATGATATGACTTTTTAGAGATGTAATTTTATAATCTTCAGCAACACACTAATGAAATATTTTTAAAACACGTTTTAAACTAAGGTCTTGTAGACTAACACAGTAAATTCAGAAACTGACTTTATATACCTATGGTTGGCAAATGCTTGTTAAATGGATTCATTACTACTTGAATGGTTCTTTCACGGGTTCAGTGTTCTGCTAATTTCTCTAGCAGGTTTTTTCTCTTTAACTTGATGACCTCCACAGGAAGCAAAGCCACTGAACAATGATAGAATTGGGCAGGTGGGTGGACATTAAGACCCAGTAGTGCCCCAAATTTTCAGGTGCCCTACATAGCTGTGTATTCTGCTTATGGATAAGGATGGCTCTGGGCAGACCTCCTGGCTCCAAATCTCCCCTGGTCCCTGGGATGCGCTGAGTCTCTGCAGGTCTTTGCTTCACAGCATACATAACAGGAAATTTCACTTCATATGAGATCCAGAAACTTGACCTTAAGTGATGAGAGGGCCTTTACCACCAGAGAAGGAAGGTACAGGCTCCTATGTGCCTCACTTTGTCATCTGCAAAATAGAGATGATTGTCTTTATCTACATCACACACAGATAGAGGAGAACATCTTCACATGGCTATTTTAAGGCTACCCTCGGAGGTGAACATATTGCCCAAATGTAATAATTCACAGGTCTGAGGCTACATCTACACTACAAGGGTTTTGCACAAAAACAGCCATTTTTGCACAAAAACCCACAGACCATCAACATTTCAAGCATATTTTTGTGCAAGAAAATTTACAGTAAATCAAAAGAACAGGGTTTTTTTTTTTTTTTTTGTGGTGTAGGTATTCCTCTTTCCAGGAGGAATAACTCCTTTTTGTGCAAGAGTACTTGTGCAAAAAGATGTGTGTGGACGGGCAACAGAAGGCTTTTGCGCAAAAAGAGCCAATTGAAAAAAGCACAGATGCTCTGGTGGCTATTCTGTGAATAGCAATCAGAACTTTCTTTCAAGAGAGCATCCATGCAGTCTAGATGCTCTCTTGCACAAACATGCTTTTGTCGTGTGGAAGTGCTCTTGCGCAAGAAGATTTTGCGGAATATCTCTTCTGCAAAAAGCTTCTTGCACAAGAAGCCTGCAGTGTAGACATAGCCTGAGTGACTAGTAGCAACTTCTGCATCTATCTGTTGTTGAAGGAGAAGTAAGCACCTCTAACACAGGCATTGCCTGTGCAGAATCCTACAACCTCCTTCATTTGTTCTTGAAAATAACCAAAAGCATGGATTTAAACCTAGAGCTGGGCCCAAGTTGTAGATTGTAGATTGGATTTGTTTTCACATCTAAATTTTTCCAAAGTCCAGAGGCAGTTGTCTGAAAGTGTTCCAGGTCATGGTTGGCGCTACTTAAAGCCAAGATTCTCAGTTAACTATAGGAGCCTGTGACAGCATTTGGACATCCAACTGACTGCACAAGCAGATCAGGTAGCTAACGCTCGGAGACATTGTTTATGCTGAGCTGTTCATTGTTTGACACAGTTATCTGTAGAGGTAAAATAAGAAGATGTTTTGGAAATTAAACTCTGCAAGTTTTTTTCTTTTCTATGTGTTATTAATTATTAATGATTGTTATTAATTATCATTATTATTTTATTATTATGTATTTTTTATTTGTACTACAATAGCACCTGGTAGCCCCTGTCATAGACCAAGACCCCATTGTGCTGGGCGCTGTACAAACATAACACATCAATTTGCACAATAAAGCAGTATACAGAAGAGTCTCGATTTTCCAACCTTCGCTTATCCGACATTCCATTTTATCCAACGTGCCGCCTGCCGTCACGTACCACCTGCTGACATGACGAATTGATGAATAAGAGGGCAGAACGTACAACAGCCAATCACAATCAGCACCACGCACTCACACCACGCACATGAGTGCAGTCATGATTTTGTTTGATGTTTATTTTTTCATTAGAATTAGTAATAAATTGAGTTAATACATATTTATACCCATGTTTTTTATTAGTATTCCATATTATCCAACCTGTCTGCTATCCAACCATTCTCCGTTCCCGTTTAGGTCAGATAATCGAGACTCTATTGTACATGGATGGAGCAGGCATATAATGGGCCAACTTCTGTTTCTGGTTACACCCATGTAGACTCACTGAATTCAATGGATTACATGATGCATAATTTGCCTAGCACAATAAAAATACGCGGATCCATGTTTTTCATCCATCAAAGAACTGAATTTGTGTTTTGCAAAATCATCATTAGTCCTATGTAGTCTGGGATAGCGAGGCCCAGAAAGGCAAAGTGACACCATAAGTAGGTGGCAGAAACAGGACCAGAACTCAGATGTCCTGACTCTCAGCTCTGTGCTCTCTCCAGTGCTCTGTATAAGTACAAGTATTGCACATGCATACACAAAAAAATGCATGACATTTTTAATGATCTGTGAGTAAGTTCAGCTGGCACCCAGTGTTTAGAATCAAAGGCAAAACAGACAAGCAGTCGTGTCTGGGGTTCCTTTTAATGGATAGCACTGCTTCTGCCTTATTATTACTGCTATTACACTTTGCAGCTGCAAAACGATCTGAAATTTAAATGGCAACATGCCTCCTCATGCTGTCACATGAATGTACATTGTCAGTCGTGTAAATCGACATGTACCCAACAACCAATCAGGCCGGGGCATTGGATCACACCATTCTATAATTCATCCTAAAAGAAGCAGGGGGAGACGCACTTTAATACCTAACCAAATACCAAATACCAAAGGGGAATGTTTAGCAATGTTATCACCGAGTGAGGCTGCACTGTTCAATGGATAACATACAGCATCATTGTCCTGCTGGAATGCTTACATTTTCAATCAGGTATCTTTGGAAAGAAGATTTCTTTTCCAAATAGACATAATACTGGGATATTTTGAATACATTCACTCTGGGTTGCTCAATGTCTGGCATATAATTTGTATATCAAGGTAGGGGGCAAAATCTAGTTAGGAGCTATTGAACATCTGAACTGGTCGCTAGGAGTAGCTCGATGGTGCTGAGCCAACATGGATATATGTCCCACGGTGTCTTATAAGCTCTTTTCTAATTACAATATGAGTTTTGTGCAGGAACCCAGTGGGAGAAGCGGCGAACTCAACTGCTTATCAGTTTATCATTATACCCCTTTATTAAATTTTTTTAATTAAAAATGAAGAAACAAACCTACACTTTTCCCCTATAAGTAAATGTATCTGTTGTAACTCGTGCTATTGTTGTGGACTAAATCCCCTTGATTACCTTGGATGTGATCTTATGAAATATGACAGTACAGTGGTATTCTAACATTCTCTTTATCTCAGTACTTATAAGGTAGACTTCATCATATTGTTTGAGCACCTTCCAAATATTTATGCATTTTGCCTCAACCAAAACCCCCTGAGTCACAGGGAAGGATCATTATCCCCATTTTACAGATGGGGAGCTGAGGGAACAGAGATATTAAGTGACTTGCTCAGGGTCACACAAGAAGCCCATAACAGAGCTGAAAATTGAAAAAAAAGTCCTCAATCCCATCCCAGTTCATTTCTGTGATTTCTACTTTATCATTCAAACCAAGAGTGGGTTATCTGAGGAATGGAAAACAGAGTATTTTATTTCCTTCATGTTTCCAGAGAACTCCAGGGAAGTAATTATTTAGGATGCAATTTTCATCCACCTGGCAAACCATTTTGCATGGCTGCTTTTGAACCCACATAAAAAGAGGCTCCCAAAGCTGTTAGGCACAAGCAAGCCCTGTTTTTTCTCAAGCAATTCAGGCACTTGGCTGACCCGATGCACAATTTGCATTGCACAAATGTGGGTTTGGAAGTGCAAATGAATGTGCTTTTGTGAATGCCATTAGTTGCCTGTATAAAAGCATGTGGGCAAAAAGAAGTTAGAGCTAAATTTGGATCCCGAGAGATCTGCACATAGAGTAAGGGTAACATGAATCTGATGCTGTTCTCATAATCAGGGGGTTCATACTCGTGAAACTACATTGCTTTAGTGAAGTTACTCCTGGTTTATGTTGATGTAAGTGACTGGAAAATGAGGCCCTATGTGTCATGTGACCATGGTAAAGAATCATAGGGTTATTTTTTTTTCTTTCTGACATTGAACAATGAAAGAATAAAACAATTTTATCCCTGAAGCTACTTTGGACCAGAAATTCTGGTGTAAATCAGTATAGCTCCACTGATGTGAACACAGCTATACTGATTTACTCCATTTTAGGATCTTGGGCTCGCTATAGAGCTTTACCCTGGTCCCCTTCCAGTTGTAAATTTAAAAGAGCAGCACACGCACCCCTACTTGATTTCTCATTTTCCAATCAGTTGGATAAATTTTGCTCCCTGCCTCTTCAGTGTAACTGCATTGACATGGGTGGAGTTCCTTTGGATTTATACTAGGGTATCAGAGAGCTTTGTATTCCCAATGAGCATGCTCAATGCCTCACAGTGAGCTCTTTAACTCCTCAGATAACTCTGACTATTGGGAAACCAATAAAATCCATATAGAATCAGTGATTTATTTGTTTTTAGCAGACAAAAATCAAAGTGCTCTCCACTGGTTGAAATTTAGAAAACCTATACACTTAAATATAGGAAAGGGGAGAGTTGGGATGTGCTATGCGATATAACTGTCATCAGACCCTAGAATCATAGTTCATACTGTTGTAGGCAATCTCTTCAGTCATGCAGACCTGCCTCAGGGCAGAAGAAGACTCCCCAGCACTATATTTGCCATAAATGTATGTTATAAAAGTCTGAAAATCTTTTCTGAATTTATCTTAATGACCCCACTTTGCAAAAGTCTTGTTATCTCTTTGCCCTTTCCCTTGGATAGTTTTTGAGATATTTCTAATTTAAATTCCCCCCTTGATAACTGCAGCCCTTTGTATACCTTCTTTTAATCTTCTAGTTACTTTCTTTTATTCAGTTTTTGAAGGCAGTTTTTTAAATTATATATTTTGTTGCATTTTAACCTGGTTTTTATTGTGTTGTACTCTAACTCCCCCAAATGCCTCAATGCAAGGGAGCTGAATTCTTATTGTTTATTTACCAGTGCCCAGTGCAAATAGCCCTTTCCCATTAACTGCAATATTATCTTTTAAAGCATTTACATTGTTGTATCATCCCGTCCTTGTTCCCTCTAAGCCTACGTCTAGACTACAGGCTTATTTCAGAAGAAGCTTTTTTCGGAAGAGATCTTCCGAAAAAACTTCTTCCAAAAGAGAGCATCCACACTGAATGGATGTTCTCTCGCATGTAAGCTGTGATTGCTATGGACGGAATGGCCACCAGGGCACCTGTGCTTTTTCCTCTTTCCTCTTCTTCTGAAAGAACCCCCTCTTCCCCGTCCACACACACCTTTTTACGAAAGAGCTCGTTTGCAAAAAGGTTTCTTCCTCGTAGAATGAGGATTACCAATGCCAGAAAAACCCCTCTGTTCTTTCAATTTTCTTGCGGAAGAACGCAGTTGCAGTGTGGACGTTCCTCGAGTTTTCTGTAGTGTAGACATACCCTAACTGGGCAACAAATCATTCAGGACCTTCCCTCTGCTCTGACCTTGAACATTAACATAAGAATGACCATACCAGACCAGACCAATGGTCCATCTGGCCCGGGACCCTGTCTCTGTAGTAGTCAGTGCCAAATGCTGCAGAGGGAATGAGCAGAATAGGACAATGATCAAGTGATCCATCCACTGTCATCCAGTCAGAGGTTTAGGGTCACCCAGAGCATGAGGATGCATTCTTTGCGCACCTGACCAGTAGCCATTGACCTACCATCCATGAGCTTATCTAATTCTTTTTTAGACTCTTATATTTTTGATCTTCACAACATCCCCTGGCAATATGTTCCGCAGGTTGGCTTTACACTGGGAGACGGCCATAAAATTGAATCAGTGCCACCCAGTGGTATAAGCTTTTCACCTGGTGTTGCCCCTGGAACGTACTGTAGGAGTGGTGCTTCTGGAGAAAGCCAGTCCACAGGGAGCTGACAGCCACTGTGGACCCTGGGGGAAAATATATAGGGAGCTGGCTCTGTGCCCCTGGAAGAGACAGGGATGAGGGTGGAAAGGGCAGGGCTGAGGGCATTCAGCCCTTAACACGATCCAGACCTTAGCAACTAAAAAGTGAGTTTGGCTATCAACTGAATAAATTACCTCATGGACCACTTTATATTATACTAGGAACTGTATCCATGGCAGCTAGCAATCTGGCCACTGCTTATGATGGCTATACAGATAACCACTATACAGATAAACAGCTTTGTCTGGTGAACTAAAATAATGGCTTTAATCTAGTAGTTAAATCCTAATTCTGCTAGTAAAATCAGTCATATGATGGAAAACGACATTCCCCCAGTCCTCACAGCCATGGGGAGCAGCACTCAAGTGGCAATTCAAAGAGGCCCAGGGTTCCGGCCGCTGTGGCAGTAGCAGCAGCTGGGAACTCTGGACCCCTCTGAATTGCCCTGCCCCCTTTGCTTTCCCTCCCTCCCCCCACCTGTGGGCCTGCCATTCCATATGACTTGCTGGTGCAGCCTTTTCTTGACCATGAAGGGAAAGATTTAGTGAGGGAAATTCATTGATAAAATTGTCCCTTCCCTCAAAGACCTAGTGGTTCCTGTTTTGGGTTAAAGCTCCATCCTGGTGTCCTGCATGAGTCCAAGTTTGCTAGAGTAATGTTTAATAAACTTTTAGGAGTTCCACTTGTCGAGAGAGGAATCACAGCCTTCTTTGTTATGTGCCTGCAGCCAAGCCTGAATCTGCTTAAGTTTTGAAAAATATCTGATCAATGCTAGGTACCTTGGGGTATGTCTACACTACCACCCTAGTTCGAACTAGGGTGGTTAATGTAGGCATTCGAAGTTGCAAATGAAGCCCGGGATTTAAATATCCCGGGCTTCATTTGCATCTTGCCGGGCGGGCGCCATTTTTAAATCCCCTTAGGTCGAACTCCGTGCCCGCGGCTACACGCGGCACGGAGTAGGTAGTTCGAATTAGGATCTCTAATTCGAACTACCGGTACACCTTGTTCCAGGAGGAGTAACGGTAGTTCGAAGTAGAGATCCTAATTCGAACTACCTACTCCGTGCCGCGTGTAGCCGCGGGCACGGAGTTCGACCTAAGGGGATTTAAAAATGGCGCCCGCCCAGCAAGATGCAAATGAAGCCCGGGATATTTAAATCCCGGGCTTCATTTGCAACTTCGAATGCCTACATTAACCACCTTAGTTCGAACTAGGGTGGTAGTGTAGACATACCCTTGGAGGCATAGCACATGCCTCTCCGGTGGTGCCATCTTGCTTGCACTGTTACTCCCACTTTAGAAATATCTCATATCAAGAACCCTCATGAAGTGCCTTGTGACGGCTGTAGCAAACTGTACACAGTTGTTACACCTGCAGCCTCTCAAGTCTGATTTTCAAAATGTCTTATAACACGGCAACATCTGATGGCTCAGATTAGAAGCTGCTGGGTTTCTGGCATTTTTAAAATTGGACCACTCATTTTGTTGCCTGAATATGGACTTAAGAGCCAATCTTTAGAAATTCATTTTTAAAAATACTGGCTGCCATTTGCACATAAAAATCAGGACACTGCATGTGGACAAGGGCAATTAGGTTTACATTTTATTCTCTCTGCAGGACTATGGGGGCCCTGCAAAAAGATCTCCACTTTTGGCAGCCTGGAGATCTTTTTGTGGGGCCCCCATTAGCCATAGGCCCTGGATTGAGATCCCTAATTCCTCTTTCTTAATCTGGCTCTGTCTACATGAGCAAATGCGGCTTTTTGCCAGTTATGCTCAGGATAGAAAATATGTATCCATTTTGTTAAAGGCCATTTTCACAGAACAAAAAGGAAGACATGGTATTTTAAATAGCCAAGTGTAGTAGAAAACATGACGAGGTTCACTCCTATTTTATATATCGCTGGTTCAGAACCAATGGGTATTTCCCATACTCCAATAAATAACAGATAAACCCTATTAATATGTAGCCCCTCAAACACCCCAGGCCAAGTGCTGAAGTGAATAATGGTTATGGCCATGTGAAATACACAAGGATCATAAACAGTTAATCTTCCCCAAAAGGGAAAATGAAATATTATTTATCATTTTTAGTAAAGAGAATAAATTAGGCTTTAAATATCATAGCGTATCTTTAAATGCTGGTTACAGCCCGTGTACACTGAGTGAATTAGCAACTAAAAAGTGAGTTGGGCTATCAACTGAATAAATTACCTCACAGACCACTTTATATTATACTAGGAACTGTGTCCATGGCAGCTAGCAGTCTGGCCACTGCTTATGATGGCTAGACAGATAACCACTATACAGATAAACAGCTTTGTCTGGTGAACTAAAATAATGGCTTTAATCTAGTAGTTAAATCCTAATTCTGCTAGTAAAATCAGTCATATGATGGAAAATGAAATTCCCCTCTCTCATTCATTTATTGATTTATTTTTTATGATAGCCAATCTTTCCACAGTTTAAAACTTAACTCTTCAACTCCATCCTGCAAATGCAACTTGAACTGCTTCATTCTTCACTATAAATCCAGTTCTAGCACATGATAAAGGAAAGAGTTAAAAAGAATTCCATCGCATACCTCTCTTCCCTCGGCTATGCATCATATTGTGGGATTTCTATCAATGCTCAAGTGTGGGACTTTAAAAATAATTGAAAGTACAATTGTTGTTATTAAAAACATCTATAACAACAGTAGGGCTTAGAAATAACTATGTTATGAGAAGTAAATTAAATGTAAACACATGGTTTGGTTTTATTAATCTGGTAATGCTCCATGTTTGTTATAACACTACTTCCGAGAGCCACAAAGTATAGGAATTGGAGCAGCTGTTGTAATGGGGTTGATTGTAATGGGTTTTTAGGCAATTTTAAGGGTGAATTTTAGAGTTCCTCACAGCAGCTACATAAAGAGAAGCAGCATGATCCTATAGAACTGGCACTGGACTAGCAGTCAGGACCTATCTCTAGTAGCGCCACTGATTTGCTGTCTAAAATCAGGCTATGTCTAGACTGCAGAGTTTTTCCGGGGTACCAGAGGTATCCCGGAAAAACTCTGCCGCGTCCACGGAACGTGTCCGCTTTTTTGGAACAGTTTCCAAAAAAGCCGGCGCATTCTTTCAGCATCCCTGTATTCTTCTCAGTGAGAGGAATAAGGGATGTTCTGAAAGAGGAGAGTTTTCTGAAATTTGGCCCTGTGTAGATGGGCTAAATTTTGGAAAAGCTTCTTCTGGAAAAAAAAGCGGAAAAAGATACGCAAATTGCAAACTGCAATTTGCGCGTCTTTTTCTGAAAAAACCCCCTGCAATCTAGATGTAGCCTCAGTAAAGTCACTTTAACTTGTCTGTGCCTCAGTTTCCCTGTCTGTAAAACAAAGAGAACAATATTTCTCATGAGATCAATGGCTGAAAAGCAGAACCATGAGGATCATCAAAAAGACTGCATGGTTATTTCTTAGACTAATGATGTAGAAAACTGACATAATTTTACATTTTCTGTGAAGACAGAGAGGCAGGTACCAATTTCAGTTTGGTATAAATGCGAACATCCCTCATTGAACACAATGGTGGGGATGGCTTATTGAAATCATTGTGAGTCCAGCATCCAGGACAGCTTGTCTGCCTAAATCAATGCTAAGAACCAGTTCTCCTCTCACGCATCACTGCGAATCTGGAGGAGCTCTGTTGATATGAGAGTAGAGTTGGGCTGGCATAGAAGAAGAATTAAAACTAGGAAATACCAGTACTGCTATTTACATGCAATATTAGTTATCACAGCTAAAACATATTTCCAGGAATATACATTTTTCTCCACTGAAAAGAAACCCTACATTTTGTTCTGCATAGTAAAATGGGATAGAGCATGAAAAAGATCAGGAGGGAGGAAAAAATGGAACCATAACATTTTTCTTTGTTGAGAGTTATTTGATCTTTAAAAAAAAAATCAGGGTGGGGGAATCCTAAACTTTGCATTTCAATGGGTTTTCTTTATTATTATTATAAATCCATCTGCTCACACACAAAAAAGTCTTTTCTGTGCTGTACAAGGCACAATTTAAGGCAGCTTTCAGAAATAAAAGGCAGAACAAATGTTATTGTTATTCCCAATATACAGATGTTTATTCTTATCTTTTTTCCCCTTTCTTTCTTTATTTCTACTACTGTCTTTTAGGTGACATCATAAGTAGGACTTGTCTCTTTACCGTCTTCCAAAGACTTTTGTTTTCTGGGACAGGAGCCTATTATGATGTCACACATTGAAACAGTAATAATCTCCCCACACTCTCCAAAGTCTTAATAGAAGACAATGAAAGGAACCATATTGTTTTCTGCTGGCACTAAATAAAGGAAGCAAGGAAATCTGAAGGGGGGAAAAAATGCACAAGAGAAAACCAGTCAATGTGGCACATTGCTTTCTGATAAAATGTTTCAGGAAAGGGGGAGAGGGGCCTATATTTAATAGATGATGAATGACATTTTAATTGCTAGGTCATTCACCAGGCTACACAGCATGTGAAAGATTCAAGGGCCCAATTCTGTGAGATTCTAGGAGATACAGACTGCTCTCAAATACTGTTAGTCATTCTTCACCTTGCAGTAGGAAGCCCCTAGGATCTGTGTGTAGCATAAGGTTTTGTCCATGAACTGCATCTGGTTCTGGGGCTGCCAAGATTCAGTATTGGTGCGTCCTTAATTTATGTCATAAGTACTTACGTGACCCCTATTTTCATGGTAGTGGAGCTCATCACAGTCACTACATAAGAACATAAGAAAGGTCATACTGGGTCAGACCAAAGGTCCATCTAGCTCAGTATCCTGTCTGCCAACAGTGGCCAGTCTCAGATGCCCCAGAGGCAGTGAACAGAATAGGTAGTCATCAAGCGTACCCTCTCCTGTCATTCATTTTCAGCCTCTGACAAACAGAGACTAGGGACACCATTCCTACCCATCCTGGCTAATAGCCATTGATGGACCTAATCTCCATGAATCTATCTAGTTCTTTCTTGAACCCTGTTCAAGTCCTAGTCTTCACAACCTCCTCTTGAAAGGAGTTCCATAGGTTGACTGTACACTGAGTGAAGAAAAACTTCCTGTTGTTTGTTTTAAATGTGCTATCTATTAATTTCATTGGGTGACCTCTAGTCCTTATTTTATGGGAACAAGTAAATAACTATTCCTTATTCACTTTTTTCACACTGTTCATGATTTTATAGACCTCTATCATATCCCCTCTTAATCTCCTCTTTTCTAAGATGAAAAGTCCAAGTCTTGTTAATCTCTCTTCATATAGGATCTGTTCCAAACCCCTAATCATTTTTGTTGCCCTTTTCTGAACTTTTTCCCACGCCAATATATCTTTTTTGAGATGAGGCGACCATATCTGTATGCAGTATTCAAAATGTGGGCATACCATGGTTTTATATGGAAGTAATAAGATGTTCTCTGTCATATTCTCTATCCCTTTTTAAATTATTCCTAACATTCTGTTTGCTTTTTTGACTGCCACTGCACATTGAGTGGATGTTTTCAGAGAACTATTCACAATGACTCCAAGATCTCTCTCTTGAGTAGAAATAGCTAAATTAGTCCCCATTATATGTATAGTTAGGATTATTTTTTCCAATATGCATTACTTTGCATTTATCAACATTAAATTTCATTTGCCATTTTGTTGCCCAATCACTTAGTTTTGTGAGATCTTTTTGAAGCTCTTCATAGTCTGCTTTGGTCTTAACTATCTTGAGCAGTTTACTATCATATGCAAATTTTGCCACCTCACTGCTTACCCCTTTCTCCAGATCATTTATAAATAGATTGAATAGGATTCGTCCCAATATGGACCTTTCGGGGACACCAAGGGTCTGAGGTTTACCGGGGCGGTCGACAAAGGCTTTTGATGTAGACCGCCGAGCGTCCAGACTACCGCGCTGTGCTGACAAACAGCTGATCGACACAGCGCGGCAGCCATTTTGATGTAAATGAAGCGGCGATTATTTAAATCGCCGCTTCATTTTGCTATGTCTACAATCCTCATCTACACGGCTCCGTCGATGGAGCCATGTAGTGCAGACATACCCCAAGAGTTACCACTCTCCATTCTGAGAACTTACCATTTATTCCTACCCTTTGTTTCCTGTCTTTTATCAATCCATGGCTACATCTAGACTGCATCCCTCTGTGAACAGAGGGATGCAAATCAAGCACATAGAAATTGCTAATGAAGCAGGGATTTAAATATCCTGCACTTCATTAGCATAAACATGGCCACCGCTTTTTTTTGACACAGAGCTTTTTCAGAAAAAAGTGGCAGTCTAGACATGGATCTGTCGAAAATAAACCCTTTTTCGACAGATCCTGTATTCCTCAAAAAATGAGGTTTACAGGATCTTTCAAAAAAGGGTTTATTTTCGACAGATCCTCATCTAGACTGCCGCTTTTTTTCAAAAAAGCTCCGTGTCGAAAAAAAAAGCGGCGGCCATGTTTATGCTAATGAAGTGTGGGATATTTAAATCCTTGCTTCATTAGCAATTTTGACATGCCTAATCTACATCTCTCTGTCGACAGAGAGGTGTAGTCTAGACACAGCCCATGAATGGACCTCCCTCTTATCCCATGACAACTTGCTTTACTAAGATCAGGGCTACTCAACTTTGGAAGCCCCGGGGACCACAATGATACTCACAGCACATGTCAAGAGCCGCAACTTAAGTGTGGTTGCGTATACATGCAAATATATGTGCAAATATATGCAAATAGCTTCTTTCATTCTGACTGGCATGAATACAAAAATTAAGGCAAGACTACACAACACACAGACCCCATTTAAGTCAGTTCTGCTGATATTATTAAAATGCAATATTTACCCAATTTCCACCCATAGAACAACACTTTTAATGAGCAATGACATTCCAGGAATTTAACTACTAAAATGTGTATCAACAGAAGACCATTATATTGACTACTTTTTTGGTTTGGCTCCCACTCACGGGCCACATGCTGAGCCCCGCATAAACCCAAACTGCACTGGAGGCCGCAGACAGAAGGGCCATGTGTTGAGTAGCCCTTCTTAAGGCCCTTTGGTGAGGGACCTTCTCAAAGGCTTTTTGGAAATTTAAGTACACTAAATCTACTGGATCCCCCTTGTCCACATGTTTGCTGACCCCCTCAGAGAACTCTAGTAGATTAGTAAGGCATGATTTCCCTTTACAGAAGCCATGATGACTTTTCCCCCAACAAATTATGTTCATCTATGTGTTTGACAATTTTATTCTTTACTATAGTTTCAACTAATTTGCCTGGTATTGATGTTAGACTTACCAGTCTGTAATTGCCAGGATCACCTCTACAGCCCTTTTTAAATATTAGCATCACATTAGCTATCTTCCAGTCATTAAGTACAGAAGCTGATTTAAAGAATAAGTTACATTTCTATTACTTTTTGAATTTTTGGTAGCTGTTCTTCAACCTCCTTTTTGGCTTTTCTTGTTATATTTTTACACTTAATTTGACAGAGTTTATGCTCATTTCTATTTACTTCACTAGGGTTTAACTTCTACTTTTTAAACAATGCCTTTTTATCTCTCACTGCATCTTTTATTTGTTGTTAAACCACGGTGGCACTTTTTTGGTTCTTTTAATGTGTTTTTAAATTTGGGGTATACATTTAAGTTGGGCCTCTATGATGGTGTCTTTGAAAAGTTTCTATGCAACTTTCAGGTATTTTACTTTTGTCGCTGTACCTTTTAATTTCTGTTTAAGTAACCTCATTTTTATTTTTTTCCCATTCTGAAATTGAATGTCATAGTGTTGGGCTGCTGAGGTGCTTTTTCCACTACAGGGATGTTACATTTTCATAGAATCATAGAATACCAGAACTGGAACACAAGAGATCATCATGTCCAGTCCCCTGCCCTCACAGCAGGACCAATCACTGTTTATATATTATCCCTGATAGATTGGTGTCTAACCTGCTCTTAAATATCTCCAGTGATGGAGATTCCCCAACCTCCCTAGGCAATTTATTTCAGTGTTTAACCGCCCTGACAATTAGGAAGTTTTTCCTAATGTCCAGTCTAAACCTCCCTTGCTACAGTTTAAGCCCATTGCTTCTTGTTCTATCATCAGAGGCCAAGGAGAATAATTTCCCCCCTCCTCCCTATCACACCCTGTCACACTGCTCTGAGGATGACCGTGTCACTGGGGGGGGGGAGGGGGTGGCCCAGTGCAGCCCCAGCATACTTGCTCCCACCCTACTCCTCCCCCATTGGAGTCTCTAATTTTACCTGGGAGTCTGTTTACTCCCTCGACATTCAAGCCTCCCAGTTCAACCTACGTCTCACCCCTTTCTACAGGATGGGCCTGCCCAATAGTCCCCCAAAGTGACACAAGAGTTGAAGTCAAAAGCTCCCCCTTCCGTGACCCAAGGGTCAAAGTCTATAGTTTGCCCTCCGTGGTCAGGGCAGCATAGTTCAATAGTGCTGCCGTAACCCTAAGGTAGTAGTCTATCCAAGAGTTAATAAGTAAGAGGAAAGTTTTTGTCCCCCAGCAGGGGGGTCCAGGCCTTCCCACTCAACTGGACCCTAGTCCAGGGCCCTGTTAGTGGCTTACTCTGGCCACTGAGTCAGCGGGGAAATCCTGACTGCAACACGCTGACTCCTCATAGTCATTGCTGCTCCTGGGCTACTTCCTGCCTCTCGGTGTCTCTGCTCACAAGTGCATATCGGTTTCACCTTGTCCCTCGGTGTTCCAGGTACTGCTCCTTTTTCCCGGGTCCAATGAAGTCTCCAGAGGCGTCCTGTCTTCAGTCTGAGTGGTAGCATCCTGGCCTCTAGGTAGGTGCTGGGGCTTGCAGAAAGCTGGCTCAGCACATCCTCTCTCTCTGGCTGCCAGCCCCAATTGAGCTGAACTTCTTTCTTTTATAGTAGTGCAACCCAAGCATGCCCAGTAAGCATGTGGTCTCCTCCTCCTCCCTCAGGGCTGAGTCAACTCCCTCCTGACCAGTGCGGGGTGGGTAGGCCCCATCACACGCCCCTTTAGATATCTGAAAACCGCTATCATGTCCCCTTTCAGTCTTCTCTTTTCCAAACTAATCAAGCCCAATTCCTTCAGCCTTCCCTCATAGCTCATGTTTTCTAGACCTTTAATCATTTTTGTTTCTCTTCTCTGTACCTTCTCCAATTTCTCCACATCTTTATTGTATCCAGTGGTGTCCAGAACTGGATACAATATTCCAACTGAGGCCTAATCAATGCAGAGTAGAGCAGAAGAATGACTTCTCGTGTCTTGCTTGTGTCTTGCCCTGTTAATGCATCCCAGAATCATGTTTGCTTTTTTGCAACAGTGTCACATTGTTGACTCATATTTAGCTTGTGATCCACTGTGACCCCTAGATCTCTTTCTGCAGTACTCCTTTCTAGACAATCACTTCCCATTCTGTTTGTTCCTTTCTAAGTGGAGTACTTTGCATTTGTCTTTATTAAGCGTCATCCTATTTACTTCAGACCATTTCTCCATTTTATTACATTATAGTCATGTAGTGAGTCAGCATGGCCTCCCGTTGACCCAGAGGAGGAAACTCCCCTCAAAACCCCTTGGCATGCCGGAATCACCAAGCCCCATCCACAGGAAACAGGAAGCTAGGGCTGGGGGTATAAGAAGGGAAGCTCCCAGCTCAGTTAGAGCCCAGCAGCTGAGCAGGGCAGAGACTCTCCCCCAGCCCCAGTGGAGAAAGGCCTGGCCAAGCCGCACTCTGCAGGACGACTGGGTCGGACTGCCCGGGCTGCTACCGGGTCCTGAGCCCGGGCCTAGACTGCCCCAGCTGCGGCTGGACCTGGATCCCTGGACACACCTACAGAGGCCACTGCCTGGACCCACAGAGCTACCCAGATACTCCGGACCCGTGCAAGGCCCAGTCGAGTGTGCTGGACCACCGGGACCCTTACCTGCCCCAAACCCCGAGCCTATGAACACTCTGCCAGCACCTCCATCCCAATCGACACCATGGAGCTGCACCCGAGCCAGGTAGACCCCCCAGGGGGATGGGGAAGTGGCCCAAGGACAGCTGACCCCTGGGCGGCTGAGGACATGGAGGTTGGCTGGGCAGCACATTATGGCTCAGAGCCCTGCTGACCCCATGACCTGGATGGCGCGTTATGGCTTGGAGCCCCGCTGATCCAGTGGCTGCGGCGCCACCACTACTAGGGCCCTGGGCTAGTACGCGGTGAAGTAGGGAGGGCCCACGTCCCGCCTCACCACTCCTTTCTTTAGGTGGCAGATTCCCTGCTATGGGGCAAAATCCCCTGCACTTGTTGGCTCTCCCCTCGCAAGGAGACCCGACCCTGGCTGAGCCTGCGAACAGGCTCGCACCATTGGACTTTCAAATTGCTTTACTATTTGTTTACTGCTTTGCCCTGACTCAGGGCCTGAGCTCACAAACTGTTGTGCAGCCCTCCAGACTACTGTTTAACTGTTAATTTGCTGCCCAGCCCTGACCCAGGGTCCAGGCTCCTGAACTGTGTGTGAGGGGGAAGCCCTCCAAACTACTGTTTAACTGTTAATTTGCTGCCCGGCCCTAGGCAGGTCACTAGAACTGCTAATAGGCCAGCAGTCAGGCCCTTGAGGCTCCGGACTCCGGGCTTACCATGGGTCAGCGTGGCCTCCCACTGACTCAAACTGCTACAAGTCACTATTGCCAAGTGGTCCAGTTATATTCACCTCTTGGACCAGATCCACTTAGGACTAAATCAAGAATTGCCTCTCCCATTGTGGGTTCCAGAACCAGTTGCTCCAAGAAGCAGTCATTTAAGGTATCAAGACATTTTATCTCTGTATCCCGTGCTAAGGTGACATGTACCCAGTCAATCTGGGGATAGTCGAAATCCCCACAATTATTGAGTTTTTTATTTTGATAGCCGCTCTAATCTCCCTTAGCATTTCATAGTTATTATCACTATCCTGATCAGATGGTTGATAATATATCCCTACTGCTATATTCTTATTATTAGAGCATGGAATTACTACCCATAGAGATTCTATGGAGCATTTTCATTTGAGTCTATATTTTCTTTCACATATAGTGCCATTTCCCCACTTCCTGTTCTGTCCTTCCGATATATTTTGTACCCTTTTATGACTGTGTCCCATTGATTGTTCTCATTCCACCAAGTTTCCATGATGCCTATTATATAAATATCCCCCTTTAAAACAAGGCGCTCTAGTTCACCAATCTTATTATTTAGATTTAATGTTAAGTGCCAATAATCTGGTTCCATTTTGGTTTACATGGAGCCCATCCTTCCTGTATAGGCTCTCCCTTTCCGAAAAGTTTCTCCAGTTCCTAATAAATCTAAACCCCTCCTCTCTATACCATTGTCTCATCCATGCATTGAGACTCCGAAGTTCTGCCTGCCTACCTAGCCCTGCACGTGGAACTGGAAGCATTTCAGAGAACGCTACCATAGAGGTCCTAGGTTTCAATCTCATTTCTAGCAACCTAAATTTGGCCTCCAGAAGCTCTCCCCTACCCTTATGTATGTCATTGGTACCTACATATACCGCAACCACCGGCTCTACACATAAGTCTATCTAGATGTCTTGAGAAATCCACAACCTTTGCACCAGGCAGGCAAGTCACCATATGGTACTCCCAATCATCACAAATCCAGTTATCTATATTTCTAATGATCGAATCTGCCATTACTAACACCTGTCTTTTCCTAATGCCTGGAATTCTAATTTATTTATTCTCATAGTACCTCGTGCAGTAAGGAAGCATTCTCATCCTTATTTTACAGAATGTAAACATAGGCACAGAGCATCTGAATGACATGCCCAAGGTCACATGAGAAGTCTGTGGTGGAGCAGGGACTAGAAACTTAGGGTATGTCTACACTAGCCCCCTAGTTCAATCTAGGGAGGCTAATGAGGGCGACCGAAATTGCAAATGAAGCACGGGATTTAAATATCCCGCACTTCATTAGCATGTTCCCGGCCAGCTGTCATTTTAGAAATTGACTAGCCCGAAGTAACTGCCCGCATCTACACACGGCAGTGAAACGGGATTCTGAATTAAAGACCTAGATCGAATTAGCTGGTAAACCTCATTGCAGGAGGAATAACAGCTAATTTGATTTAGGGCTTTAAACGCACCCCTCCATGGTCCTCCAAATAAGTGTGCTTCAGCCAGCTGGGGAAAAGGCAGGAGCAGGGTGCTGCCTGAGCCTCCCTTCCCCACGCTCCAGCCATGCTCCAGGTATGGGGCTGGGCCTCGATCCTGGGGGCAAGAGTGGAATCAGTCCTAGCCTTCCCCCAGCTGGCTGGTGCATAGGGGAGAGAGGCTTGGGAAGCATGCCTCTTGTGCCTTCCTGTGGCTGGCTGAAGCACGCTTACTTGGGGGATCATGGGAGCATTCATTCACATTCTTCAGAAACCCCCCATGGATGGGCCTGATAATAGTGTCAGTGGGAATTCAGTGCGTCTTTTAAGACTCACTGCCCATGTTAAAGTAAACACTGTGAGACAGGAGTGAGACCTGAATTACCTCTATGATAGCAACTGTGTGGAGTTGATATTTTGGGTCACATTTTCTAAAACAGCATATACAGTTCCTGTTACAGTCATGTGCTATCCCCCTAATTGGACTGATTTCTCTTGTTGACCCTTGTTAAATTCTAAAGAAATTGTCCCAGATCCTATTTCTGTTAGAAGAAAAGTTGTCTAATGGTTAGGATGCTGTACTGTGACTCAGGAAATCAGCATACTAACTGTGCTTCTGCCACGGTCCTTCATGTTACTTCACTTCTTTGTCTCTCTGTTTCCACTTCTACTCTGTCTATTCTGAAGATTAAACTCTTCAGACTAATCTAAGGACTGTTTGTGACTGGTACCTAGCACAATGGTGCCCGAATCTTGGTTGGAGCCTCAAAACACTGATGTCATATGAATAAGAAAACAAAAATGAGTCACTTACCTCCACAAACACCTGTACTTAGTTTTATTGTCTGAAAATAAAACAAGGTGGGTTTTTTTGCCAGACTTTCCAATAAAAACAATTTGTGTTCATGGATGCCATGAAAAACACCTCCAGATTCACATGCAGCCAGAACAACACAGAAATCTATCCCTTTTAGCAGTGATCTACACTCGGGCATTATTTTAAAAAAAACACCCTTATGTCTAATTTATAAGCAGAGCGTCCACATTACCAAGTCCGTTATTTTGAAATAATGGGCCATTTATTTCAAAATCTGTACTCCTGCCTTCCTCCAAGAATAACGCTAATTTAAAAATAGTTATTTCAAAATAGCGCTAGTGTGGATGCTCCAGTGACACTATTTCAAAATAACTACTCCCCAGAGTAATTTGAATTAATTACTCCCCAGTGCTTCCTGAGCCTCTAAGTTGGGTAGCACATCCACATTAATGGAGCCTGCCTCGGACTAATTTTGGGGCTTCCCCATAGTGAGAACACACTACTTTAATTTTGTAAAATCAGGAGTTATTAAGTCAAATTTAGTTATTTTGAAATAATTTCCTAGTGTAGACATGCCCTTAGAAATGTGGTCCCAATGGAATTTTCAGGTAATAGATGATATTTAGTAAAGGAAAGGTCCATGGTATTATGAGAGATAATTAATACTTTCAATTTGGTTGGGCACGAGGGGGTTTTCTTAAAAAAAGAATTTTGGTCATCTGCTGGTAATAAATCCCTTATAAAGTTTTGGTGCTCTAGTTGAAGGTATTATTAAGAATCTGCAATTTTGTACCTACGACACTTAAAACTCACAAAGAATGTTGTGTGCTTTGGATTGAACTGCAGTGCACATTTCTGGATAACAGAATATGGTCACAGATGCTCACCCAGAGGTAAAGTTGTGTTGAGTAAGGCCTGTCTTTTCTCTCACAAATTATATTCCCCCAACTAAGCAAAGTTTCTCTGCTTCTGAAGTTCTATGCCTCCAGCCTGAATCCTACACATATTTCTCAGGGGACAGGCTTCTAGGAATCGTCCTCTGTCCTACAATGCTATTGATTCAGTCCCTCCGTTCCTTCATGCCCATTCCTTCATGCTTGAAACCTTCATGTTCTGGAGCTTCAGGGGGTAGCCGAGTTAGTCTGTTACAGAAAAAAACAACAAATGGTCTCGTAGCACTTTATAGACTAACAAAACATGTAGATGGTATCATGAGCTTTCGTGGGCACAGCCCACTTCTTCAGATGACTGGAGTATGAGTAGGGGATATGAAAACTCGACAAACCAGATCTACAGGGAAGCACTCGAATCACACTTCATACGCAAATTCAATTCACATGCTAATGGACTTAATTGCGGTATGGGTTGGCTAGGACATTATCTACTTCATAACCACTGAAGGTGCTAACAGCTCTGTGAGTAGTATCCTTCCTGTCTCAGCATCTATCTATTTACTTTGATCTGCTTAGGTTTAAATACCCATTCTTCAGATACTTAATGATGCCCTGTCTCACATCCCCCTTCCTTTTTCCTTTTTTTCTTTCTTTCTTTTTCTCCCCTCTCTCCTTTCCCTCTCCTATTTATTTAGAGTTTTCATATCCCTAACTCATACTCCGGTCATCTGAAGAAGTGGGCTGTGCCCACGAAAGCTCATGATACCATCTACATGTTTTGTTAGTCTATAAAGTGCGACCAGACCATTTGTTGTTTTTTTCATGTTCTGGAGACAGTCTAAAGTAAGAGAATATCTCTTTGCTTTCCAAAAAGGCACGTGTCTTTCTAGAGTCTCAGGAAATCTCTTGAGCAGCAAATGTGGGAATTAAAGCAATCTCTTCTAGTTCTGCCAGCTCACAAGCTGACCGGGCTTTTTATCAGCGTGGAAAAACATACTTAAATAGTCCTACATGTTCAGAGGGTGACAAAATCCAGCATGATGAAAGATTCAGACATTTGTGTTTGATGAGTTTAACTTCATGGCAACTATTTTCCCTCTCAGCTGTTTATATCAACATCCTATAAACACATACAAAAGGTGTACACATGCCTATTATGCACATGCCCATATGTAAAACATGCACACAGCTTGCAAGCAGCAAATGACATTCTATCAGAGGAGAACTAAATTACTTTTAAAATAAGGCCTCAGTAGTTTTTACTGTAAAATATAACAGCGTTTCACTTTGATTCCTGGGCAAGTCCTCCCATGAAAGATGTCCATATGTCTGAATGCCATACTCCAGTAACTCCCCCACCCACAGACACATGTGGACACTGAGGCAACATATACATTTGAACTGGGAGGTGTGATTCTCATCTCCCATACAGGTATCCACTCTAGCTCTGCTTAAGCTATTGCACAACAATAGTAGAGTAACTGGGGTCACAAAAGCAGCCGCTTGAGTATTTCCGCACCCAGACCTACAGGATGAATACTTGGGTGGCTCTCCCAACCAGCTACTCTGGCTACACTGATATTTTTAGTGATCTGTCTCAAGCAGGGCTAACACAGGTATTTCCTCTTTGAGTAGTGTCCCCGTGGGTGCTCCACTATAGGTGTCGGGTTCGTCCCGGCACCGCAGTCCAGAGAGTTTTTCCCAGCAGTAGCCCCTGGCAGACCACGCATGTGCAGAAGACTCCACATGCCGTTCGCGCCTTTTCTGCGTCACGTGGTCCGAAGCACCAGTTCCTCCTAACCGTCCACGGCTGCAGACGGAGTTGGAATGAGCTCCTGCTCCGTTCTGAGGAGAAATTAGAAATTAGAAATCAGTTAGAGTTACTCATTCATCCCAGTTGGCCCCCTTCCTTGTAGTTATAGTTTGTAAAGTTATTGTTAGTTCTTAGTTAATTGAAAAGAAATAATTTGGTTCCTGTTCATCATTACCGTTATCCACGGGTACATTAGGACTCGCCTGACAGACAACCTTCACCATGTCCGGCTCTCCAGGCTTAAAAAAATGTGCCTCATGCGGCAAAGCTATGCCGGCATCGGACGGCCACTCCCGATGCATACGCTGCTTGGTGGAAGGCCATATCCCCCAAAAGTGTGGCCATTGTTCGAAGCTGACCGCCAGGGCCAGGCGTGACAGGGAGATGTGCCTGAAAATGTTGCTTTTCAACAAGGCGCTTCAGCCGCCGCCGGCGGGACAACGGGCGGGCTCCCCGACGCCCCATAAGGCCCATCAGACTAAGAGCTCCACTCTGTCACGGAGTGTAAGCGTGGGTGACGTGCCGAGCACGTCCGGACTTGCCCCAGGGCATGGAGTGGCAAAACCTGTTAAAGCCCAAAGTACATCAGCGCCTCGCCCGGCGCCTTCGTCGACATCGGCGCCGGTGTCCTGCCCGGCACCGCATCCCAAGTCGGTGCCAGCAGAGGCACCAAGAGTTCACGTGGCACCGCCAAGTGCAGCGGCACCACTGGCGGCATCGGGGCTTGACCTGGTGCCGAGACCAGCACCGAGACAGGAGCCAGCGACAAAAGCAGCACCGAGACCGAGAAAGGACCCGGAGACGAAAGCGGCACTGAGCGCCACCCATGCCTTACCAACGGCCCCGAGGGCAGAGACGGCCCCGAGGGTGGCACGGAGAGAGCCAGCGCAGGACTCCGTCTCCCATGGCTCGGCACCGAGCACTGTGCATGACACAAGAGGCCCACGGGGCGACTCAGCGTTGCAGCTACATTCAGCATCGTCCACGGAACCGGTGCAGCTAGCACCTTTGGAAGTGAGCTCAGCACCGCCTTCACCGGCCTCACTGAATAGATCTTCCTTGGGACAAGAGCAATCCGAGTCCAGATCAGTCATCTCAGCCCTGGTAGTCCTGCCCCCGTGCCTCCACCGCCTACGACAGTTCCTACCAAAGCCCAGAGGAAAACCAAACGTATGCCTACACCTTCGCCCAGCCCAGACAGGGTGGTGTTTTCACCTGAGCCTTCGACCTCGCCGTACCACGGCAGATGAGATTATGACAGACACTGATCGCCCTCAAGGCATTATTGGAGATCCCCAAGACGATCCACTACACCTCCTCGTTATCACCGCTCTTATTATTCCAGATCCCCGTCTCACTGTTCGTTCTGGTAATGGTCACCAATCCGGCTCATTCACATCATTACCATTATAGGAGTGTGAGCTCATACTCTCCTGGACATTCATATCATAGATATCACTGCTACACTCGCGATGCCTCTTATCATCGGGATCACCCACGCTCTTCCACATGGTCGCCACATCTATCATCGGACCATCCCCTATCTCATTCGTCACAGTTGCCGATTCAGGTCATTCTCCCTCCTGCTCAGGCGCCTCAGACGCCCACAGATGAGGCCCCATTTGATTCTACCTGCCATGGAGACGATCCTCACTCTCCGCCTGTCGAGCAACAACAGTTGGACTCCCCAACTGATTTATCGTCTTCTTCTCCAGATGACGCAGTGTTCGATGACAATTCTTCTCCAGTAGACAATCATAAACAATTTCAATAACTTTTTAAGAGGGTGGCCCACTCGCAGAATTTGCGTACTTCGGAAGTGCTTCAAAAGCAGCATGCTTTTCTGAGAAATCTTCGGCATTCTAGGGGGTAAAATTGGCTCTCCCTTTCGACGAGTCAATTTTGGAGATATCTAATGATATATGGCAGACGTCTAATGACAGACGCCAGCTTCTGTACCACCAACAAACAAGTGCACCAATAAGAAATACTTCATCGACGCCAAGGACATGGAATTCCTTTTTACACACCCTCAGCCCAATTCCATCGTTGTCGAGGCTGCCCAACAAAAGACTAGAACTTCACAAACCAAGACCACAGCTCCCGACAAGGAAGCTAAATGACTAGACCTCCTTGGAATGAAGGTATATTCATCCGCTACGGCCACGCTAAGGATGGCCAACTATTCCGCCCAACTTGCGAACCATGATTTCGACAACTATTCCAAGTTGGTGCCGCTCATGGAGCATTTACCTGACTCCAAAAAGCAACTCCTTAAGGCCATAGTGCAAGAGGGTTATAAGTCAGCCCACACTGCACTCCAAATCTCACTAGACATCGCTGATGCTGTGTCTAGGACCACTGCAACATCGGTGGTCATGCAGCGTGCATCATGGCTCCACCTGGCCGCTGTGCCTAAAGATCTCCAACCTAAAGTGGAGAACCTGCCTTTTGATCGGCGTTCCCTATTCGCAAAGAACACTGACCAGGTATTCCATTCTGGAAAGGACTTCCGAACAACCCTGAGAACACTTGGAATGTACACCCCACCCTTCAGGTGTAAGAGAGTCACTCCCTACCACAGGCAGAGGCCCTTTTCATACGCCACGTCATGTTTCAGGTCTTCTGATCAGTATAGGCAGAGTCAATGCCCTCAGAGGCACCGCCAGCAACCTACTAAGGCGTCGAACCAGCAACAGTCTCGGCAGCAAGTTTGATGCGTCAGTCAAGGGACTGCGCGCTATTCCCCTTCGAGAGGCTCCCGACAAAGTAACCAAGCTGTTCCACCACCGATTGAGGCCTTACCATCCCCACTGGTTTGCCATAACTACCGACCGATGGGTCAGAAAGATCGTCACCTCCAGCCTCACCATTCCATTTTCCACCCTGCCCCCACCCACCCCTCCTTCCCCGTCCCTTTTCAGGGACCCCTCTCACGAGCCCCTGCTACGGCAGGAGGTCGTACATCTACTTACCATAGGAGCGGTAGAAGCAGTTCCATATGAGTTCAGAGGCAGAGGCTTCTACTCACGGTACTTCCTCACATGAAAGAAGTCTGGCGGGTGGAGGCCTATCCTCGATCTCTGTGGTCTAAACCGTCATCTAAGAAAACAAAAGTTCAAGATGGTTACTCTAGCCTCTATCATTCCAGCATTGAACGAAGGGGACTGGTTTGCGTCCCTCGACCTCCAGGATGCGTATTTCCACGTGCCTGTTCACCCAGCCCACAGGAGGTTCCTGCGTTTCACTTTAGGCAATGACCACTATCAATACACGGTGCTCCCCTTTGGGCTGTCGGCAGCGCAGAGAGTCTTCTCCAAGACTCTAGCGGTCATCGCTGCTCACCTCCAGCGATTGGGCATCACTATTTTTCCTTACCTCGACGACTGTTTACTGAAGGCTCCCACAGCACGCAAGGCACAAGCTGCGGTCGATACCATCAGAGACACGTTTGAGGCCTTGGGCCTCATCATCAACATACCGAAGTCTTCCCTGATCCCATCCCAGTCCCTCGAGTTCATCGGGGTGAGGCTAGACTCCAGGGCTGCTACCGCATACCTACCTCTCGACAGATCCCACGTCATATGGGACTTAGCAAATACCTTGCCCACAGTTCCAAGGGTTTCCATACTCACATGTCTGAAGCTGTTGGGGCACATGGTGGCAGCAACGTACGTAGTTCCACATCCACGACTTCATATGCGATGCCTTCAGCACTAGCTTCTCGTAATCTATATGCCAGGTGCCGACGATACTCACAGATGTGTGGTAGTCCCCAATCGCGTCAGGGACTCCCTTGCTTGGTGGTGCGACCTGACCAATACATTAGCAGGCGTCCCCTTTCACGCTCAGACCCCGTCTCTTCAGATCACCACGGATGCACCTCTATTGGGCTGGGGGGCGCATATGAACCATCTTCAGGTGCAGGGACTATGGTCCCACCACGAATCCCTCCTCCACATAAACTTTCTAGAGTTACGGGCAGTTTTCAATGCCTGCAGACATTTCCTTCACAGTGTGCGCAGTACTATGGTACAAATTCTTACCGACAACATCTGCACAGTTTACTATATCAACGGGCAAGACGGTGCCAGATCCAGATCCCTATGTGCAGAATCCATACGCCTTTGGAAGTGGGCAGTCCAATGTCAAATTACACTCATGGCCACATATCTTCTGAGCAAGAACAATACCATCGCCGATGCATTGAGCAGAACCTTCCATTTCCAGCACGAATGGGAGCTGCTCGACGGGGTAGTCTGCAACCTATTCGAGGTTTGGGGCTATCCGGACATGGAACTTTTTGCGACTCGACGCAACAAAAAATGCCGCCTTTATTGTTCACGGGCAGGCATAAGCAGTGACTCACAGGGAGATGCCTTCCTCCTCAATTGGGGAGCACGACACCTGCTATACGCCTTCCCACCCATCCCTTTGATATCACGGATGATAGCGAAAATTCTTGTGGACACCGCAATGGTGATATTGATAGCACCCTTTTGGCCCCGACAAACTAGGTTGCCTCAACTCGTGCGAATGTCCTTATCCCAACCTCAGCAACTTCCACTGTTGCCCAATTTACTTCCACAACAGCACGGCACTCTCCTTCACCCGAGCATCGACCGCCTGCATCTCACAGCGTGGCTCCTAACTGGCTCCAAGGACCGGAGTTAGCCTGCTCACAGGCAGTCAGGCATATACTAGTCCATAGTAGACGTCAAACTACTCAGAAGTCCTACCACTATAAATGGCATTGCTTTCAGGCCTGGTGTCAGTCATTGGACATGGACCCGATGCAAGTACCTATCCATCGCATTCTGGATTATCTTCTTTTCTTAAAATCACAAAGTTTGTCAAATTCTTCGCTTAAAGTTCACTTGGCAGCAATCTCTGCCTTTTGTCCTCCAACGGATGGCTCCTCAGTATTTGTGCATCCACTGATCAAAAGATTCATGAAGGGAATTGCTAATCTGTACAGGTACGGCTACACTAGCTCGTTAGTACGAGCTAGGTAGGGTAATGAGGGCAAGTGGAGTTGCAAATGAAGCCCAGGATTTAAATATCCCGGGCTTCATTTGCATGTTCCCGGGCGCCGCCATTTTTAAATCCCCCTTAGTCCGAACTCCGTGCCCGCGGCTACACGCGGCACGGACTAGGTAGTTCGAATTAAAGATCCTAATTCGAACAACCGTTACTCCTTGTGGAATGAGGAGTAACGGTAGTTCGAATTAGGATCTTTAATTCGAACTACCTAGTCCGTGCCGCGTGTAGCCGCGGGCACGGAGTTCGGACTAAGGGGGATTTAAAAATGGCGGCGCCCGGGAACATGCAAATGAAGCCAGGGATATTTAAATCCTGGGCTTCATTTGCAATTCCGCTTGCCCTCATTACCCTACCTAGCTCGAACTAACGAGCTAGTGTAGCCGTACCTTACCCTCCACACAAGCCCGTCCCACAGCCATGGGACCTGGGCCTTGTATTGAACAACCTTACCTGTCCTCCTTTCGAGCTGTTAGCAACTTGCGACCTGGTGACCCTCACTATGAAGGTTACATTCCTGCTCGCTATCACGTCGGCCCGCCGTGTTAGCGAATTGGCAGCTCTCTCGGCTGACCCTCCGTGTACACTATTTACCAAGCAAGGCATGACACTGAGCTGCCATCCCGCCTTCCTGCCAAAGGTTAATTCATCATTCCACATTAATGAACCTATTGCTCTTTCCACCTTTTACCCAAAGCCACATTGTATTCTGGAACATGCCCGTTTACATACCCTTGATGTTAGGAGAGCGCTTGCCTTCTACTTGGACAGGACACGCTCCTTCCGAAGGTCACAATGCCTCTTGCTTTCAGTTGCAAACTGCTCCAGAGGTCACCAATTGTCTTCACAGTGTATTTCATCTCATATTGTGAACTGTATCACACGCTGCTACGCTCTCCATAACAAGCCGCTGCCCTCTAAACCTAAGGGTCATTCAGCCAGGAGCATGGCCACCTCGACAGCTTTCCTCAAGGATGTTCCCTTGCGCTATATATGCTGGGCCGCTACCTGGTCTTCCACATCGACCTTCGCGAGACATTATGCCCTTGATCGCTTCGTGGCTACGGATATTGCAGTGGCTCGGGCAGTGCTCTGATCTGTGCACAGATGACTACGCCGAAGCACAACTTGAGCACCGGGCTACTGCTTTGTACTCACCTATAGTGGAGCACCCATGGGGACACTACTCGAAGAGGAAGAAAATGTTACTCACCCTGTGCAGTAACTTCTGTTCTTCAAGATGTGTGTCCCCGTGGGTGCTTCATGACCCGCCCTCCTCCCTGCTTCGGAACTCTTATGCTTATATTTTTCAGATGTTCCGGCTAGGAGGAACTGGCGCTTCTGACCGCGTGACGCAGAAAAGGCGCGAACGGTGCGTGGAGTCTTCTGCGCATGCGCGGTCCGCCGGGGGCTACTGCTGGGAAAAACTCTCTGGACTGTGGCACCGGGATGAGCCCGACACCTATAGTGGAGCACCCACAGGGACACACATCTCGAAGAACAAAAGTTACTGCACAGGGTGAGTAACATTTTCATCTGGGCAAATGGGAACCACACCTTTTGCTTCAAATGTGGACTTAGCCTAAAGGTCCCATTTTCAAGCACCCACAATCTGGGTAGGATTTTCAAAAAAGCTCAGCTCCCATTTAGACACCTAAATAAGGGCTAGAATTTCAGAAGAGCACTCAGAGTAACACCAATGGACAGATGTTTCCAAAGAGCTCTGCCTATAACATGCACCCAAGATGCTGAGATCCTTTGAAAATGTGGCCTGATCGCAGAGGTAAACTTCATTTGTGGATCTGTGGGCACAGTTTTTATGTCATCTGTTGTATACCTGTCTTTCCTTTCGGTCTTTAGATTTTACTAAATATGAAATCAGCCCTCCATCCCCTCCTATCCAAAAAAGCCTCCTGCACTCAGTGAGATGTTCACACAATGAAGGCTGTGAAACAAAACAGACAACAAAAAATCACATTCTGATACCAGAATAAAAGTCTTTCAGGATGAATGTAGGAAGAAGGTATTTTATTGTCCAAGACCTTTTATTAAAGGGTTCATGTTTGGTTTGGTTTGAAATTGGGGCTGAGGACAGGGTAAATTGTCTTTTCCAAAATGTTTCAACCAACCTTCCATTGTGTGTCTTTGATTTAATTGAACTAGCCTAGATGGTGCTGGGACCTGAATTTGGCCCTGTATCTTTATGGTCTGTTTTTTAAAAGCAATTAAATTCCCTTCTGTTATGAGAAAAGTTGGACAGCAGAAATCACCCTTCAGTGTTGCAGAGGTACAATAATAAATAAGCATTTAAAATGACAGTACTTTTTCCCACTCACACCCTCCTTTTAATGCAGTGCTGATTTTCAGGGTTACATTTTAGACTGAGGAAAATATTGACTAAGTGTTGTGTCCAGTTCTGGGCCCCCCCACTGTAGAAAGGATGTGGCTGCATTGGAGAGGGTCCAGTGGAGGGCAACCAAAATGATTAGGGGGCTAGAGCACATGACCTATAAGGAGAGGCTGAGGGATTTGGGTTTATTTAATTTGCAGAAGAGAAGAGTGGGGGTGGGGGAGGGAAGGAGGATTTGATAGCAGCCTTCAACTTCCTGAAGGAAGGTTCCAAAAAGGATGGAGAGAGGCTGTTCTCAGTAGTGAGGGATGGCAGAACAAGGAGCAATGGTCTCAAATTACAGTGGGGAAGGTTTAGGTTGGATATTAGGAAACACTATGTCACTAGGAGGGTAGTGAAGTACTGGAATGGGTTCCCTAGGGAGGTGGTGGAATCTCCATCCCTAGAAGTTTTTAAGTCCTGGCTTGACAAAGCCCTGGCTGGGATGATTTAGTTAGGGTTGGTCCTGTTTTGGGCAGGGGGGTGGATTCGATGACCTCCTGAGGTCTCTTTCAGCCCTAGGATTCTATGATTCTATGTTGTCAGTGACATTATCATGTAATTAAGTCACAAATCACATTTCAAACAAACTGTTTCTTTAAAAACTTAAAAAACAACACATAGTCTAGTAGCACCTTAAAGATTAACATGTAGATAGTATCATGAGCTTTCGTGGGTACAACCTTCTGGTTAACAGAAAAATGACTACAGAAGCAAGGCTTGCCTCAAGTAGTATTTGAGTATTGTCTGTTGATTCCCAGTTGGTGTTTGTTGGTATTTTCATTTTTAAAAATCTGATTTTGATTACATTGAAATCAATAGAGATACTAATGTAAATTAGGGGCAGTGAGATCAGAATCAGGCCTACTACATTATACCCATTCTCTAATTTACGGCACAAAAGCCTTCTGAGAATGCCTCATGGCAGTGCTTACAGGCTCAAACTTTCTTTAAATATATAGTCTCTGCTCTAATAAACTTAACCTACTAGAGATTTTGGCATTTAATTTTTTTATGATATCTAAGGAAATTTCCATAAACTGATGTCCTACACCTCTAGACTGTCCTCATCTCTGTGATAAGAGATGAGGACTTTAGGATCAGCATGGATTGTTTCCAGAACAGAGGTTTCCAGATTAATCTGCTGTCACAGGAACAATCTGGAGGTCAAGACTTTATTTTAATTGAGACTATGTTTGGTAATCAGGGAAACGAGGTGCAGAAAGCACTGACTAGAGCTAGTTTTGATATAGGCAAACACCATACTCCCTTCTCATATTCAGCTCAGTTTGCCATGTTCTATGCTTTAAATCCATACCATCTACTGTCCCGGCTCAGAGCCTCTCCTGAATGGAAACCTCCGTTCATACCAACATTATGGGCAAGCCCCATGATCGGAGCACACAAGCCTCATCTAACTTGCAACCTAACCTGCATTTGAAGCCAGCGGCGGATTTAGGGCAGGGTGAGCGGGGCGGCTGCCCCGGGCCCCATGCTTCCCGAGGTCCCGTGTATGCGCCGTGGCGCCGTGTCAAAGGGGGGGCCCCGCGAAATTTCTCTGCCTGGGGCCCCACGGCGCTGCCCTGGGCCCCGCAGCACTCTCATCCGCCCCTGTTTGAAGCCATGTCTCTCCAAGGCTATGTCTACACTACAGAGTTTTTTCAGAAAAAAGGCCATTTTTCTGAAAAAACTTCAATTTCGTCCACACTGCAATTGCATTCTTTCGAAAAAAATCGAAAGAACAGAGGGGTTTTTCTGACAGCGGTAATCCTCTTTCTACGAGGAAAGAAAGAACTCTTTCGGAAAAAGGCGTGAGTGGATGGGGAAAAGGGTTTTCTTTCGAAAGAAGAGGCCTCCAAGAAAAAGCATAGGTGCCCTGGTGGCCACTCCGTCCATAGTAATCACAACTTAAATGCAAGATAGCATCCAATCAATGTGGACGCTATCTTTTGAAAAAGGAGATCACTTTTTCAGTGTGCTTTGGCAGTGTGGACGCTCTCTTTCAGAAGTAGTTTTTTTGGAAGATCTCTTCTGGAAAAGCTTTTTCCGAAAGAAGCCTGCAATCTAGACTTAGTCCCAGTGAAAGACTAGTGATTCAGCGAGCATGCATAACTGCACAAAGGTCAATTTTAATTGCCATCTGGCTATGTTAAACGGCCTAAAAGTGAATAGATGGTTGTGCCTTCTGAGAGCATCCCCTTGCAGAGAGCTTCTCACAATCACTTTACTGTTCCCTTTTACTGATCACTTTACTGTTCACCTTGAGAATAGTCTCTGACACGGTGCCATGAGGAAACCTTGCTTATGCTAATTTCAAATGGCGAAAACTTTCATAAGAATGCTGTCACTTTAAAAAAAGGCCATTATTGTTAATCCTGCTCTGTAGTGATGGATGGTAGTGGGCACGGGAAGCTATTCATGAAGATCAGGGACAGATGAAAGGTCTGGATATTAGTGCAAGGCCAGGAAAGAGAGAAAAGAGAGAAATCAGGAGCTTAGAGAAGAAAATCTTTGTCATGGGCTGACACGCAAGTCTGCGGATGAATGCTGGCTTCAGAGATAAATGTACAGGGGATTGACATGGATTATCTAGGCCTGGGGAGAAATAGTGAGAGAGAAGGGAAAAGGCACTGTCAACTAATTGCATAGATTTGTGGATCTGTTATGAATCATATTGACCTTATGAACTACCTCTCCCTCCTCCTTGCAGGTCCCTCACCTCCCGCCCCTCTGCTCTTCCTGCCTCTCATTGTTCAGGATTCATTTTGCGGTTCCCAATTTCATACTTGGAAACACAATGACAATCAGTCCCATTAGCCCATAGAGCTCTGAAGTCATACAAAAATGGACAGATGAGACCAAAATACCTTTTATAAGGACATTAAGTGCAACACCAGAAAGATGTTCCTGACACTGGACATAGCTGAATTCCATCTGGGACTGGCTCATCCAAGCTTACTCTCTTGTTTGAGACAAGATGTAATAGTGTGGAAGTTCTCAAATTGGAAGTTACCATCTTCTGTCTCCTTCCCACCCCCACTCCCTGCACAGGATACCCCTGCCATTCCTGTATTGCTACATGGGAAGGAATTCCTAGCTAGATGGGATGGAGATTCTAGATAGTCCAGGAGGCTGGTGTGTGTTCCTAATTTGAAAAGAGGGACTTGATATGGAAAATGTTGAGACCACTGAATTTGTGGATATAACTAAGTGTTGGAGGGACCTGGGACAGACATAGTAATAAGATCTTGTTGAACATAGGCTAGAGGTGGTGAAACTGTGGGTTGCGAGCCACATGTGGCTCATTTACATTAAAGTGTGACTTTCAGAAGCTTTCCCCCATTTTCCACCTGCCAAAGTGGGGAGGGGATCTCAAGACCTCTACC
Source organism: Pelochelys cantorii (assembly GCA_032595735.1). Lineage (NCBI taxonomy): Eukaryota > Metazoa > Chordata > Testudines > Trionychidae > Pelochelys > Pelochelys cantorii. The sequence goes on along the minus strand of CM064343.1, from coordinate 29,068,922 downwards.
TTGCAGTGGGGTAGAAGGGTAGGGGCCTCTGCCCAGTAGGAAGGGGTGTTCTCATGGCATGCCTGCTGGGATTTAGGGCTTCAGCCCTGCTCTTGCTGAAGCCCCATGTCCCAGCAAGTATCTCCTGTGGGGCTGAAGTCTTAAGCCATGGCAGGTGTGCCCCAGCTCTCTGAAGATATCACATGCAGCTCAGACACTCAGTTGGCCACCCCAACCAGTGTTCCCTGTAAACTGAGCACTTAGGCAGCCACCCAGGAAAGATTCAGGTGCTGCCCAGCTGATGGGCAGAATGCCCACAACTGCCCACAGCCTGCAGCATCTGTTCCTATTGGTAGTGCACATCTGCAAATGCTTTGGTGCACACATCAAAATTTATTCCACATGAGAATGGAAAATATTAGATGGAACAGTGCCCCTGACATAGACCAACTATCTTCATTGCTAAAATATTTAATATTAGAAGTCCAGTCCACTGCTGTCTATTGACATGACTTCATCTGCTAAGCCATGCTATATATTGTACTGTACCCACCCATGCTTGGAGTCATTAGGTTCTTACTCATATTTAAAGACACAAAATACATCTCAATTTCTCAAAAAGGGACCAGTCCTGCTGCTTAATCCTGAGAGGTAAAAAAATGGGGAACCAACTATCCAGCTCTTTTTTGTGGACTGGCCTGTGGGTAAATAATAGTGCTCAGTTTCCAGCACACTCATTGTCTCTTATAATTCATAACACAAATATACACAATAAATTGATTTAAAAAACTTGTAATGATTTTTCCCCTCCTTAAGTTTTCAATTACATCAGCTATCTCATACTCATTAGGAAGATACAAGCCCATATTCATTAAATGCAAAACTAACTTTCTAACGGCAAAGAGGCCTGGGTGAAGAGGGTAATGATTTAATTTTCTTCTTTTCAGAGAATTACATCTCTTATCCTGGGGCAATATGTCTGTAAATGCAGGCAAAGTGCTATTTCAGACTCCACTGAAATTACTAATTTGGTGGAGTTACTTGGTGGAGAAGCTTGGATAAGGCAGAGTAGGCCTGTAGGCCACAATTTTGTGCCACTCATGTTTTACCACTCAACCATAGCGTTATAGACACTGAGGGTATGTCTAGACTACATGGCTCCATCGACAGAGCCATGTAGATGAGTTTACTAGACATAGCAAAATGAAGCGGCGATTTAAATAATCACCGCTTCATTTACATCAAAATGGCTGCCGCGCTGTGCCGTCAATCAGCTGCTTGGCACAGCGGGGCAGTCTAGACACGTCGCAGTCGACAAGGGACGCCTTTGTCGACCACTCCGGTAAACTTGTTTCATGAGGCATAACGGAGCGGTCAACAAAGGCTTCCCTTGTCGACCGCGGCACATCTAGACTGCCCCGCCGTGCCGATCAGCTGATCGTCGGCACAGCACGGCAGCCATTTTGATGTAAATGAAGCGGCGATTATTTAAATCGCCGCTTCATTTTGCTATGTCTAGTAAACTCATCTACATGGCTCCGTCGACGGAGCCATGTAGTCTAGACATACCCTGACTAAACTAAATACAGGCATAACATTAAAAAAAAACACTTTAGTGACTGGAGAGGCTTAGGTACATAGAGCCAGATTTTAAAAAGGTATTTAGGTGACGAAAGATGCAGACAGGCACCTAGCTGTTCAGTGATCACTCAATACTTGAGGTACTTGTTAGAGATCTGTATTATTTTGTGTTTGCTTCCAAATGGCTGAACAAAAAATCAAGAACTTTACATCACCCAGCCCAGACTGTCTTAAAAGCTCAACTTCTACAGTGATTAATTCCCACTGAGTTAGGTGCTTAGATCTTTTTGAAAAATTCACCAGGTGCTTATCTGCATCTTTAGACACCCAAATGCTTCTAAAATATGATAATTGGGCATCTTAAAAAATATATCCTATCCTCTAAAGCTAATTCTCCCCTAAATAGGGGGTCTCAAACAGAGAATTTAGAGAGACTCTTGTTGCTTATATTAATCCAGGGCCAGAATGGGAGCTCTTTGGTGGTGACCAATTTTGAACATATTTTTATTTATTATTTGTATTACAGTAATGCCTATGGACAAAAAATATTCCCCATTGTGCTAGGCAATATCCGAATATAGAATAAGAGATGGTCCCTGCTACAAAGAATTTACAAACTAAATAGACAAGTCAAGGATAGGATAAAGGGATGTAATGTATTGAATGAACAACGTGATAGCCTTCAAATGTTGTCAGTTTCACTTTTATGTATGTGTTTGTGTGGGAGAGGGGTGTTGCATGGAAATAAAATTTGTTCCCTACAATTGAAGAAAAGGCCAAAATATTTTCTGTTTTTCCTTCAGACTGGGTCCTTTGAGCTCTTTCTCTGGGCTTAGAATTCTCAGCAAAGTGTTTCACTTCTTGGCACTCCTTGTCACAGAGACCCACAGATGGGAAGAGGTGAATTGGGTTCCCTGTAAAACAGGCCAACAAAATTGCCACCAAAATTAGCTATCATGCTCCAAAATAGTATCCATTCTTACTTGCTTGGAGCAATGGAATTGGCAGCAAGTAAATTTATTTTTAAATGATATGGTGGGACTCTCAAAAGTGTCTAAGGAAATTAGTCATCTAATGCTCTGACTTTCAGTGCAAAGTGGGATGAAAGTCTCATTCCAAAGAGCAAGTATTTGTTCCCTCAGAGACACGTCTTCAAGTGCAGACATCCAACTTGTACCATGAGCTTTGTACATGTAAGCAATTGCACAGGCAACTTCTCCTAAGCAAATGTTTGCACATGAAAACTCCTCTCTGCACCATTCAGATTGCCTGGTTAAACATCCCATAGTGCTATATAATTCTGGTGTGCACATAAATGCAAAATTTATGAGAGAATGTATTTATATTAAATTTGCTTATGTAAAATGAGTGCAGTGTTACATGCTCTTGAAAATTTGGCCATGGAACTCAGTGGCATGTGAAAGTAAATTTAAAAATGTAACAAAGAATTTTAGTGATACTTCCTACATTGTTACCTTTATAGAATAATGGTACTTCAAACTAAATAGTAAAAATTGCTAAAAGAAAACTTCTAAACTGCCAAAATGTTCTATTTTGACTTTTTTTAAACAAAAAAAATTCAGTTTTCCATTTCAAAATGACTTTTTGAAATTGAAATATGGTACATGTTGAAATTTAAATATAGCACATTTGAAATTTGTTAGAAAATTAAATATAGCACATGTTGAAAAAAATTTAAATGATCAGAATTAAAATGAAACATTTTGAGATTATTTTAATGTAATAGTTAAATTGTCCTGATGAACATTTTTTATGGAATAAGATTAGAGTACCATGTCCCACTCTAGTCTGAGGAGTGAGTGCCTTTACTTTAAATATACATTATCTTGTATATTTCATTTGCCATCATCACACCTGACATTTATTATTGAAAGCACTATGGAAAATTCTATCAAAATAGTTACTAACACGTTTTGTTTACCAACCACCACATTTTAAGTAAATCAAACATATCAATAAAATGATCAATGATCATTTTAATAACATTTTTAGAAAAAAAATTTGGTTGAAAAGACATTTTTTTGGTCAAAAAAAAGGGGGGGAAATCATTGACAATCTAATTTACACCCTCACCAATATTTTTTAAAACTTTCATTTAGAAAATGTTAACTGGATGGAAAATTACATTCTCCCGAACTTCCTCTGGAGTCTTCTCCACTCTCTTTCCAAAACTGTTAAACAGCTACTTTGTTAAACAGCTGCTAATTCTGCAATTGACATGACTGCTTTTCAGTGGTAGAAGAGATTTTTATGTACACTGCAGCCTGCAAAGATTTTGAGATCCTTTGAGATGAGAGGCACTATACGAATGCAGCTCATTACTGCAGCACAAACTATGAATTTACAAGGCCCTGTATTGAAATAACTTACTGAACAATGTCTAAGTAGATATTACATTCAGGCTAAGTTATTTATCTATTGAAGTCTTCCATTCTACTTAATAAAGGAGAAGGGTTAGGATTTATTATCTGTTTCCCTAGGGGACACTGGTGGGGACTGCAGGGCTCTTTAAGCTGAGAGATCTTTACAGAATAGGAGAGCAGAATTCTCTGAACAACAGCTCAAAGCAATTTCAATTTTCTGTTAAAAACTGGGCCCCCACTATTACGCAAAGATCAGCTCTATTTCCAGAATAACTACATAGAGCTTGATGAAAATCTACAAGCTCTGGTTATAAAGTGAGCCACGCAGCATGGGTAGAAATCGGAGGCATGTGGAACATTCCCTTGATCATGCAATCCATTCTTCACACTGTTGTTAAGAGAAACCAGCATGGTACCACGTCCAAGCTCAGTGTATTGCAAACTGACCAGTGCCAGCTGAGATGGTACCAGATACCTTCCAGAAACCTTTGTTCTACATTTCCAGTGTGTGCCCCCAACCTCAGTCCTTATGATGTAGTTAATTCTGCAGCCCAAATGATCATCAGTAAAAAGAAAGATATAGCCATAGAGAAATGACTCCCTCAAACAAGATCAGACATTTAGAACTTCAGCTCATCTCTGTTACTTTGAAAACAATGTATTGTCAAAGTTTTATACAGGTTGAACCTCTCTAGTCTGGCACCCTTGGGACATGACTGGTGCCAAACCAGAGAATTTGCCGAACCACAGGAGGTCAATATTGTCTAGCAGCATTGCCAACATGTCTACTGCTTACTGGGCTCTTAGAAGACATTGAGCGGTAAATTAAAGCTAAGTAACAATACAGAAGACTGAAAGCCAGGACTGGTAGCTGTAAGCAAACTTTATGGGACTGCGGGAAACTTGGCCACACCCATGATAAATGAACAACTGGATAACTAAAATCATGCCAGACCAAGGATGTTGCCACACCAGAGAGTGCCAGACTAGAGAAGTTCAACCTGTACGCAGATGTGTTTAAACACAGAAGACTAGGTCTGGTGTACACTGGCATAGCTCTGTTCACTTTAGTGGATCCATGCTGGTTTAGCCCAGCCACGGATCTGGTTCTGGAGGATCGAGGAGAGGAAGGCTGGTCTAGTGGCAGGGCTTAGGGTGACAGCCTTGGAACTGGATTCAGTTCCCTATTCTGCCACATATTTTCTGTGTGACCTCTGGGGAATCATTTAATGTTCTGAGCCTCAATTCTCAAGTTGTAAAAAGGGGATGATAGCATAAGGATGTAAGAGTGGCCACACTGGATCAGTCCAATGGTCCATCCACCTCAGTATCCTGTCTTCCGACAGGGCTGGCATCAGATGCTTCAGAGGTCATGAACAGAACAGGCTAATTTATTGAGTGATCCAAACCTGGCCGTCCAGTCCCAGCTTCTTACCTGGCACTTCCCTACCTCACAAGGGTGTTGGGAGGATGAACATATTGGAGGATGTGAGTTGCTCAGATACAGTGGTTATGGGAGCCATGTATTTACTGAAGTCATCTAGACGGGGGTGAAATTCCTCCAAGTATGAAGGTACATGAAAAATATCTCATTGATGAGGGAGCATTAATCCTGTAAATGTGGGACTCTGGATTACCCACAAATAATCTAGTAAGGAGAGAGCTTTCAGGGACAGCTGACAAAGGAGTCAGTAGACCCACTCTTCCACAATGGATCCACCCAGAAGAAGGTGCAAAGGACAGTCCATATGCTATCAGACAGATGAATTTCAGGCAAGTGGGTTTCATGCAGGGAAGGGTTAAAAAAACCAACATCCTCCTTGGGGCTTGTCTACACTTAGAACATTGCAGAGGTGTGGCTGTATTGTCTTAGGGTATGTCTAGACTGCATCCCTCTGTCGGCAGAGGGATGCAGATTAGGCAGGTCAACATTGCAAATGAGGCAGGGATTTAAATATCAAGAGGCATAAGGGATCTGTCGAAAAAGGCTTTCTTTCTCAACAGATCCCCCTCTAGACTGCCACTTTTTGCTGAGAAAGTGATGAGTTGGCAAAACGTGGTGGCCATTTTTATGCAAATTAGGCATGGGATATTTAAATCCCTGCCTCATTTGCAATGTCAACCTGTCTAATCTGCATCCCTCTGCCGACAGAGGGATGCAGTCTAGACATACCCTTAGTGAAGCTGCTAGCTACATTCATGGGAGAGCTTCCTCCATTGGTGTAGGTGCTCCAGCTCCCTGAGCACTGGTTTCTATGTGCATGGGAGAAGATAGCACTGTCAACAACAGAGGTTTGATTGGTATAACCATGTGGCTCAGGGGTGTAGATTTTCCACGCCCCTGTGACCTAATTACACTAAAGTTCCTATAGTCCAAGCCTCACACTCTGCTTGAGAATATAACAACACATTTCCAATCAAATCCTAGTCATAGCCAAAGCCAGGAGAAGGTCAGTCAGTTCTGATTTCTGTGAAGACAAGACTCCATCCTACAAATCTGCGCTTTTTGCTTTACTATTTCACTTTGCTGTAGCATTATGATAAACTCTGGCCTTGTAATTCCTTAAATCCTTCCCTTATTTTAGGCACTGGAAAGGGAAATAATCTGCTTTAGACTCCATTCAGTGAGGTTTTTAAACATGTGCTGAACATTAAGCATGTGAGTAATAATATTAAATAGCACTTTTCATCAGTAGTCTCAAAGCCTTTGTACAGTAGGTATCATTATCCTCATTTTACACATGGGGAAACTGAGCCATAGATAGGGGAAGTAAACTCCCCATGGTCACCCACGCATATCTACACAGCAGTGTTATTTCAAAATAACTAATGTTATTTTGAAATTACAGAGTGAGCATCCACATAGTAAACTGTTGTTTCAAAATGATTTTGAAATAACAGGCTTCTTATTCCAAATTCTGTAACCTTCATTTCACGAGGAATAATGCCTATTTTGAAATAGTTATTTCAAAATAGGGTGTGTGTAGACAGCTCAATTGTGGTTATTTCAAAATAAGTGGCCTCCAGAGATTCTCACAGGTGCTATGGTGGCCACTCTGTCCACACTCATCAGAACTCTATAGTTCCCCTTCCCCTGCAGGATTTAAAGATGCAGCCTCACAGCAACACCCTGCTCTTAGATCAGATCTTGACCCCTTGGCTGCTTTTCCATCCTTACCTGCACAATTGAGTTGCACATTGGGCTGTAAGATTTACAAGTTTCAGGCCACCCAAAATTGCTGTGAACTTGACACAAATATCTTTGGCTGTTCATAAAATGGCCGGAGGAGGCAGTGCTGGTGCTGTCTCTACATATAACTTCTAGCCCAGTGATTAGGGCTATCGGAGACCTAGGTTGAATCCCCGGCGCAGAACAAACCTAGCCCAGATGCTTTCAATTCACAAAACATTGCAAATTCAGTTTCCATTTGACTTAAGCTGAACTCTTTTTTTTTTTTTTTTTGGAACTGCTGCCAAACCGCAAAATCAGTTATTTACCCTCTTCTTTTTATACTGAAGTGTTTTAAGGTTCAGCTTAAACTCATTAGCCATGTCACAAGGTTTAATGCTAGTTTGGCTGTAGAAAACAATTAATTCAAAAACCAGAGCTTGTTTTCTTGAGTTATTTATTTAGATCAATCTCTTCTGATGCACCTTGGACAAAACATAACACCCCCTTCTGGGCACCTATGTGTATAGAACCTGGTACAGGACTGCAGACATTATATACTCTTCCCCCTCCTCTCCCCTCACACACATACTTTTTTTAAAGGAAAGCATAAGAAAGATGGTATTAGATCAGGCCTTTTCTCCACAGTGAGGCCTGACCCTTTGTTTCAGCAGTGTCTCTGTTGGTGACAGATGGTGATGCTGTCCTGGTGAATTTTGTTACCTTCCCCATGACATGCAATATGTTTGCATCCTGACAGTGAGAGGAAAGACTCCAGCTGTCCCTCCAATAATTGACAGCAAGGAGCTGTTTTCACTTCTGACACAGCTAAGAAGCATTAGCATCATATCGGGGTTTATTATTATTATTATTATTATTATTATGTTTCTCATCTGAGGAAAGCTTTTGTGATGGGAGACTTTGCTTCTGTACCCACCACACCTCCTCTTTTTCAAGCCTTCATACGCGCCTGCAAAAAATAATCAAGGGAAGCAAAACTGGCTTTGAGCCGCTATGGTCCCAAACAAATCATGTTTCTCCCACACTGATCTCAATGACAAAATTTAACCCTCCTTTCATCACAAGCAACGGGGAAGGAAGGTCTATTTTTAGGTAACGAGAGTGCCAAAACTAGGTCATTTAGGTTGTTCAGAAGAAAATACTATATAACATTTCTTGCATTCATCATAAAGAATGTACATAGGCCCATGGAAGTATATTGGGTGTTTTATCCATTGACTCCAATAGACTTTGGATTACACTCTGATCCACTTGCAAGGCAGAGAAATAATAATAAATGTCTGTGGGTTTTAGACTGTTGTTGCTGACATTCTGGGTGATTTATGTCCATTTTGTCCCCCTCTCCCTCTTTCTGTCTCTCACACATACCCCTCACTCAGCAATAAAGGCTGCCTCTACCCTCAGCTTATATACTTTGCAGGAGTATTCAGTCTATAATAGGCTCTTAATAAGATTGGGGGAGTAAAGTCAACTCCAAGCACATAAGTCACAGAGACACGCGTACGACAAAGACTCCATCCTAAATTAGATTCAAGCTGACCTAAAACAAAGGCTCATTCCCCTTTTAAATCCATCAATAACAAAGCTACTGACACAAGCAGTTACTTAATAAAGAACTGAATATTTTAAGTGGGTCTTATGAATTGTACTTTTTGATGCAAAAAACACCTCCCCATACAGTGGCTGAAATGATGACAAGGGAAACAGACAAGTCTGGATCATAAAATATATGTAGAGTATTTATGAAGTCATATTTATTGTCCCCGTCTGAATCTTCAAATTGATCGGCTGTATAACTGTTACTAAGATAATATTTGACAGTGCTCTTTGGGGCAGCATCTGTGCCTTCTGATTTGTTTGTACAAGGCCTAGCACCCAGGGACGTAGGTCCTGATTGTATATTCACACAAACACTCTCTGCGTGCTTGGTTTCAAATCCTATGTTTAGAACAATAGCTTTACAAATACATATTAAAGGCTAATGGAAGGACCCAACCTGAGCAGGGGAAGGAAGAGGGGAATGAATCTTGTCTCCAGCCAGTTAGGTAGCTCATCTGTTGGTCATGTAGGGCTATTTAATTCAGTAGCCCTTTATGGCTCCAGCATACACTCACAATGCTAGACCAGAGGATCCATGTTCTGTGATCCCTGCTCATCCCTGTCAGGCCTTTACATGTCCTCTCCAAATTATCCAGCAGAGAATCCCCACGTCTGTCCTGAAAGGGTTGAGCTCCTGTGTTATTTCCCAAGTCTCTCCCATTGTTAAGGAGAACTAACAGCACCAATTTCACTGCTCTTCGTTCACAGAGGTACAGCCTTAATTTAACTCCTAATGCAAAACCAAATATTAATGAAACACTGAATATGAATGACCAAGTAGTGTTAAGTCAGACAAGCCCAAAAGTTGAGGGTTTCACCAGCCACATTTAGTCAGCCATGTTTTTATTTTATGGCCTAAAAAGCAGCAGCATAAGCAAAAGTACATTCATGGTTATTTATATTTATCAAAGAAGATGGGAACAGTGTGTACTATGTCTTGCATGTGCAATGTAGGAGAGTTAACAACAAAGGAAAGCCCTGAATTTCAGTCATTTCTGCTCTTTGAGAGCTATCTTGTACATCCAGGTGGAGATTTTCAAAGCCCCCTGTGGGATTTCATGCCTAATTCCCATTAATTTGGACATCTAAATTTCCTAAGGAACTTTGAAAATCTCAGCCTTCATTTATGTTGATTTTTAAAGGAAAAATAAAAAGAGAAAAATAATCAAAAACCTAACTAGCTTAGCCAGGAAGCTCCAAAATTTCTTTAGTTATAAATCAGCTATCAAATAGATCCTTGCCTCAGTAGTCCTTAACTGAGGTGTCCTTAACTGCTTAACTCCTCTGCCTTTAATAGTACCCTCTTTAATTCAGCTGTCCTTAAAAACAAATCCCCAAATGCAGACAACAAATGGAAGCATTCTTTTTGTGTATCTGGTATGCAATTGAGTTCCGTGATTTTAGGCAACCCACTATTGTAACAATATGTGGCCAATTTTCTTCAACTGTGAATTCTTTTTAATCTCATTGCTGAAACATGTTGGAAGATTTTCATATCAGACATTTCTGAGCATGCAAGTTCAGGAGCTCCCCTGGCTAGTTGACTGGGGAATGAACAGTGGCTCTCTGGACCTAAAAGCATGCTGCTACTTTAGGGCCCAGACTCCTACACCTCTATATGTTTGTAGTCACAAGAGGGAAAAAAAGAGCCAGTGGGTTCATATTACGCATGCACACAATTTTTATCCAAGCTCTTGATCTTGTGCCTAAGTTATATTTTAACTTTTTCACCCACTTCATACTTGACCATCATACAACCTGATATCTCAATCTTTATGCAAGAGAGGTAGCTATCACGCTGGCTTTGTCTACACTGCAAGGTTTTTGCACAAGAAGCCTTTTGTGGAAGGTTTCTTGTGCCAAAACTTCTTGCACAAAAGCACGTCCATACCTCAAAAGCACATCGCAAAAGTGATGTGCTTTTGTGCAAGAGAGCATCCACACTGAATGGACGTTCTTGTGCAAGAAAGTTCTGATTGCCATTTACAGAATGGCCATCAGAGCACCTTTGCTTTTTGTGATAGGCTCTTTTTGCACAAGAAACCCCTGTTGAGCATCCACACACACCTTTTTGCGCAAGAAGTTTTGCACAAAAAGGAGTTATGCCTCATAGAAGGAGGTATACCTACACAGCAAAAAGCCCTCTGTTCTGTCAATTGACCACAGATTTTCTTGTGCAAAAATGCACTTGAGGTGTGGACACTCCGTGGGTTTTTGCGCAAAAACAGCTGTTTTTACGTAAAAACCCTGTAGTGTAGACATAGCCCCTGTGTCGATGTGTCTGTGTCTTATCTATACATATATGTTTCTGTACTTTGATAGATATGATCACACACCCATAAATAAAAGCTTTAGATAAAGATTTGTTTAAGCACATCAGGTGAAATTTGCCCAGGGTTTAAGGGTCTTGGGAAAGCTCACCCCATTGCTTACTGAACCACCACAGTTATCCATATGTGCTAATATCAGTGAGATACATACATTTATGCACATCTAATCTATCCCCACAAAACCCACAGCCACCCCACCCCTTTCACCCCCATGGCACATACCATCTTGCACCTTTCTGATTCAGTGTGTTAAAGCAATTCATATGCTTTCCCACTCCCACCTCTGCGCAAAGCCATGTGAAGTCATGTGCCATTATCAGCCAGTATTAAATCATTCCAGTTCCTTCAAATAACTTGAT